>OZ014525.1:368391278-373191278 GCA_963966055.1 Lathyrus aphaca
AGGATGAGGATGCAAATGGAGCATGCTTTGAACCATGAAAGTTCATGAAAGTTTATGAAATGATATGAATGCATAACATGGAAAATGAATGATGCAATGATCAAACATGACTCTAATGTGTCCTAAGATGTCTTATATGTCATGAGGATGCACAAAATGTCATGGCAAGTTCATGTATGCAAGCAAATGAAAGATGAATGCAAATGAAAGCCAAAATTAAGGTTTACATACAATATGCAATGCAGAATTCAAAATCAGAAGCAAATGACAAGATAAAAAATTGAAAATGGGATCAAAGGAACCCTAACCCTACACAAGTTCACTGTCCAAAGGAGGGGATCTAAGTCTTAACCTAATGGAAGTTATGATTTTCTCAAATTGGCTAGAGTTTTAATGCACTTCAAAAGGAAAAATGCACATCAATTTGAAAATGAAAGATAAATCCAAATCAATTTTACCATAGAAACTACATGCTATGAAGAATGCAATGCAAGAAGAACCACCATCAAACTCTTCATGGTTAGGCAGAATGAATTTTTCTAAGTTAGAACAAAAATATTGCCTTTAAAGAACTTTAATTCCAAAGAAAAATGTCAAAATAGGTCAAGAACCAAAAAGAAATTTGTTTGAAGAGTTTAATAATGTTTCTAAATGTATTAAGATGCAATGTGAATTTTTTTGTGATTTTTAAATACCTAAATGTATTTTTAATTAATTAATTCTCATTAACTAATTAAAAATAATCATTTAAATGATTTAAAAATAATTTTTAATGCAAAAAATAAAAATAAAATTATTTTCAGAATGAGAAAAATATTTTATGCCATGGTGCAAAAATGAGATTTTTTAGAAATGATTTGCTATTTTAAATAAAATGGACAAATTAAATGAAAAGAAAATGAAATAAAAATTAAATAAAGGAAAGTAAGCTGAATGGGTGGATCAGATTGATTCTGGGTTTAAATCCATTGACTTGGCGCGCAATCCTACGGCCCATATTCAAATCTGCCTAAACTTAATTAATTAAATATTAATCCTATAATTAAGACTAATCATGACATCCAGGCCACACAAACACGCGTGGGAAGCTCCATCTAACGGCCCTCATTCAAACGAAACCTTAATCCTGATTAAAAGCCCTAATGACTTTCAGGTGGCCGGAAATGACATCCGGTCATCTTCTCCGGCCACACTCTCCCCTGAGAATTTCTATCTCTCTCCCTAAGCTATAAAAACATGCCAAAATCTCCAGAACTCTTCCTCTAACATCAAATAACAAGAATCCAGCATCAATAATAATTTATTTTACTCACACAAGGAGAATCGAAGAGGAACAAATTTAGGGCACAAGTTTCAGAGCAACATAAAATGCTTGTCTCTGGCTCATTTTCAAAAATAAACACATCCCCATGATCAGGGCAACACATAGAACAATATTTTAACAAGAAATCCGAGTTCTGGAAAAATTGTTCATCATGTTACCTGAGGTTGAGCTTTCGAATCCTGGGCTTTCTGACCTTCTGCCTTGTGTTTTTCCACTCTAATGAACTCCTTGAGGCTTCTGGTAAGCTTGGAATGAGTTTATATGGAGGGTTTTGAAGTTTCCAGTTCAGGGGTGGTGAAAATCGTATTTATGTTTGGGGTAGTTTTAGGCTGTTTTGATGGGTGAGAAATGATTAGTGAAGCATTTTGAGATGAATGGTGGAAGAAGTTTGGAGGATAAATGGCTGAGTTATGGGATTCAATAGAATTTGCAAAAGAGGGAGTTTTTGTGAACTATGGTGATGTTGTGGTTTCAGGCTTGCTTCTTGTGTGTTTTGAGTTTCATTTTGTCCACTTATCAAGCTGTGATAGGTCTGTGGAGTTGGTGTGGGCTATGCTGATTGGTATGGTTCATTTTGCCAAAAGTCAAGGTTAGGTGTCCTTTGAGGTATGGGCAAGTTCAGGCCAAGGACAAAGGCATGTCTGGTGCAGCTGTGATCAAGGAGAACCATGGAAGTGAGATTGAGGCAAATCAGCAAGTGGTTTGAAGTTTATGGGGGTTTTTGCAATTTTGTGAACCTTTGGCCCTTTTGAGATTTCTTAATGATCAAGGCATGAAAATGAGTGATTCTTTGGAGCATTCTGAATTTTAGGTCATGTGTTATGTTTATGTGATGCTTAGAAGTCATTTTGAAGTCATGGGAATGCTTGGCATGAGAATTTGCAAGTTTCCTTCTTTGGTGTAAAAGTAAAATTTTAGTGATTTTGTCCAACTTTGCAAGGCCATAACTTTTGATCTAAAATGAATTAGAATGAGTTCTTGTACTTTTTGAAAATGGGGGGATCCAATCTACAACTTTCATGACCAAAGATTTTTCATTTGAAGCATTTTTGGATCAAAAAGAGGAGGTTGAAAAACTTTCCCAAAATGGCAAGTTTACATTACAAGTCACTTTCCCAAAATGGCAATTTTGCAAATGGCTTGAAATTCTTCAATTTTGTGAACTTATAACATCTTCTAAGATCAAATAAAGATCATACACACTCAAAATGATGGAGAAGACCCTTTGGTTGGATGATTGAGGGCCTCAGGTGCCCTGATTTTGCACTGACTTGCTCAAGAAGTCATCTATTGATCAGATGCCTTCCCCATTGAATTTCTTCATGAAAATTGATATGCATGATCCCCATAACATATAGAGACCAATAGAAACAAGAATGACCAAAAAATTTGGAGTTATGGCCTCTGAAACCAAAACCCTAATTTTAGGTCATCTGTGTAGTTAAGCCTGGCTCTGCTTCCATGCCTTTCTCAGTTCTTGTGATTTTTGACTTCCTTGACCTTGTGAGGATTATAATATGATGCTTGAACATACATGGACCCTCTTGAGATGATTTAAGGCCTTTGGAGTGGCTCAGATAGCCCTTGGATTGCTTAGAGCACAAACCCTAGATGCAGATGACTTTGAACCAATGCAGTGAAGCAAAAATGCAATATGAGATGACATGATTGTACTTATGCAAATGAAAAGAATCACAAGCCATGGTGAAATGAGTGAGGGCAAATTTGGGGTGTTTACAGCTGCCCCTATTCAAACATGAGTTAGCTGTGTCGGATGTAAGCATCGACTTAACAGGCAAACAAGATAACTTGTGGTTGAATACCAAAGACAGTCCAAAATTTGCACTCACTGAATGAAGAAGAAAAGGGATATAGATTGTAAAAGGAAGTAAAGTATGATTTATAAAGTGCGAACGACGGAGGACGACCGTCGGGCAGAGGACGACTGCTGGGGATGAAGCAATGACGGGGACGGCTGACATGCTGGGGAAACAGAGAGATCATGATGGGGACGGCCATCAAGTAAAGCTATAAGACTCTTTGGGGATTAAAGGTAAAGTAAATGATGGGGACGACCATCAGGTTCAAAGCATAAATGAAACAAATGATGAGGTACGGTCATCAAAGGTGAAGGACGATCACCTAGCAGGGGACGGCTGCTCTGTTGGGGGTGAGATGAAGGACGGTCATCTAAGGTGAAGGACGATCACCTGGAAAGGTACGGTTGCCAACAGTATCACGACATTGGACGAATGTCGGATAGAAAAGGTCGACGATGGGGACGGCCATCGGATAAAATGATGAAGGACGATCATCAAGAGGTGAAGGACGATCACCTAGCAGGGGACGGCTGCTCTGGGGTTTTATCATGACATAGGACGAATGTCAGATAACAGAATCAACGATGGGGACGGCCATCGGATAAAATGATGAAGGACGATCATCAAGAGGTAAAGGACGATCACCTAGCAAGGGACGGCTGCTAAAAATATCACGACATAGGACGAATGTCGGATAGGAAGGGGTTCTAGAGAATAGAGACTCCGTTGGGAATGATGAAGGACGATCATCAAAAAGGTGAATGACGATCACCTGGCAGGGTACTGCTGCCGGAAATATCATGACATAGGACGAATGTCAGATAGAAAGGAAATAGTTTATTCGGGATTTGTCGGGGACTCTTCTGAGGAATAGTAGACACAGACGAGTGTCTGAATTCAAGAAGATATAAGTGTTTGACACTATGTATAGATTAAATACGCGGACAAGCATCCCTAAGACTTTGATACGGACGAGTATCGGTAGAAACAAACGCTGACGCATGCTCAGAGATGATGATACGGAAGAGTATCAACTGCTTAACAAAGAACATGGACGAGTGTTTGACTCTGAGGGGATTTAAGTGGCATATACAAGACATGGACGAGTATCTGTATGAGTAAAAAGGTGATGAGTGAGACATAGATGAGTGTCCAACTTGCGGTGGAGAACACGGCACGGACGGGTGTCGGAAAAAGTGTATTATAAACAAGTATTTGATCCCAAAGTATTTGTTTAGGCAAATATGTTGAGGAAGGTGACACGGACGGGTGTTAGGGAAGTGTGTAGATATATGTAAACATGTGTTTGTGAGTGCAAAGGGGACGCTTTGGCTTTCTGCTGGGGATATGACACAGGCGAGTGTCAAGAAGCATCTATCAAGTATAAGCATCTGTTTGTAGAGAACGCTCGGGCGACTTTACTGGGGAATGATGACACGGACGAGTGCCCAAAAGAAGCATGTATCTGCATATGGGAAATGTAAAGAAAAATGCTTCTATATTCTGCCAGGGAGTTTGAGAGGTATTTTGTATTTTGTTGATGGAATGTTGGTATTTACAAGTTAGGTTCGACACATGGCTTATGATTTATGCAATATGTTTGATTTTTGCCGCAATGCTCCGTATTAGACGGAATGCTACGCTCTGGGGGAAAATATGATGCGAATGTTATGATTATGCAAAGATACCGATCCGGGATTCGGATCCCGTTACTGTGGAGATCTCCGATTGATCTGCTTGAAGTGGGTATCCCAGCTGGAGATGAGATCATTGGTAGATCTGACATATACGACTCTGCTCGAGGAAATAAATCACTGATAGACCTATCTTGGTAATGAGGGACCCAGTTGGGGTTTGCGGGAGCTTTCGTCACTCTGTTGAGAGATCTTCAGGCATTGCTCTTCTGGATAGAGGCTGAAACTCTGCGGGGAAATGGTTCCCTGTCTGACACTTGGCTGAGGAGGAATGACGACTGGCAACTCAGCTGGGGAGAAAGCAGCCCTGGTTTTGTTTGGAAGATGTGCTGTGGAAAAGGTGATTTGACAACTTGCTGAGGAGGAACTTTCATGCCCCATGTCGCACCTTGAGTACCTGCAATCCTGTGATGACAAAGAACGTACAAGTACCCTGAGGTATCCCTTACTGGATTCCATCATAGGAATTTAGGCACTCCTGGGAGCAAATATATTTCCTGTAAGCATGTAATTCAGAAAAGACGCATCTGTATTTATGCAATCAATATATTAAGGACATCAGACATTTTTGCAAATAAAATGTACGAGACAAAGTGTGACTGAAAATCTGATTTTATTAATTTATGTGCCCCTGAATGGGCAAATACAGTCAAAGAAACGGATCCCCTGAAATGAGGAGATCGTTACAAATTGAGAAACAAAAGATGTTGGCAATGTTGACGACACTTCGAGGAGCTTCCCTTTTGGAATAACCCGTATGACATTGACGTTCTCCTCACCTTGCTTTCTGAAGAAGGTTGATTCCGACCGATGCTTTAACCTTTCGAAGCTTGCCATGTTGTAAGCAATATAGACGAATTCAGAATGCAGTTGTTCGCTCATCCCTTATTTTGCGTGGATCGCCCTTTCGGGTTTTCAATCCACCGGGATACCCATTTTTGCCTGAGTCGTCCAATGCGGCTTTTCAATTCAGCGGGTGTACATTTTTTCATTTTATTTTCCCTTATTTTGGCCCGAGTCTTTTATTCTGTTTTTGACTCGCCGGGATGCCCTATTATTGCCTGGACTTACATTCTGTTTTTATGTCCAGCGGGTCATTTTATGCGAAGTATTTTTTAACTGCATCTGAATTCACAGGGGACAGGAAGTCTTCACCATCCATAGTACTGAGCATCAATGCCCCACCGGAGAAAACTTTCTTTACTATGAATGGGCCATCATGATTCGGAGTCCACTTGCCCCTGTGGTCTGTATGAGGAGGGAGGAGTCTTTTCAGCACAAGATCTCCTACTTGGTATTCTCGAAGCCTGACTTTCTGATCGAATGCTTTCTTCATTCTCTTCTGATATAACTGCCCATGACAGATTGCAGCTAATCTTTTTTCTTCAATCAGGTTCAGTTGTTCGTATCGGGATCGGACCCATTCTGCTTTGTTCAATTTGACATCCATCAACACTCGTAAGGAGGGTAATTCAGCTTCAACAGGTAGGACTGCCTCCATACCATACACAAGCTGATATGGCGTTGCCCCAGTGGATGTTCTGATTGACGTTCGGTACCCATGCAAGGCAAATGGTAGCCTTTCATGCCAATCTTTGTAGGTAACCACCATCTTTTGTACAATCTTCTTGATATTCTTGTTAGCTGCCTCAACAGCGCCATTCATTTTTGGCCTGTAAGGAGAAGAATTGTGGTGTTGGATCTTGAAGTCCCGGCATAGTTCTCCCATCATTTTGTTGTTCAAGTTGGAACCATTATCAGTAATGATTCGCTCGGGCACTCCATACCGACAGATGATGTCTCTCTTCAGGAATCGGGCTACCACTTGCCTGGTGACATTTGCATAAGAAGCTGCTTCAACCCACTTGGTGAAGTAATCAATGGCTACCAGGATGAATTTGTGGCCATTTGAAGCAGTCGGTTCAATCTTGCCGATCACATCAATGCCCCACATGGCAAAGGGCCAGGGTGAAGACATCACATTCAAAGGATTGGGAGGCACATGCACTTTATCCGCGTAAATCTGGCATTTGTGACACTTTCTGGCATAAGCACAACAGTCGGCATCCATGGTGATCCAGTAATAGCCTGACCTTAGCAACTTTTTAGCCATGGCATGTCCTCCCGCATGGGTACCAAAAGATCCTTCGTGCACCTCATGCATTAACAAGTCTGCCTCTGCCCTATCAACGCATCTGAGAAGTACCATATCAAAGTTTCTCTTATACAGGGAACCGTCAGCATTCAGGAAGAAACTACCAGCTAGTCTTCTTAGTGTCTTCTTGTCATTGGAAGATGCCCCAGGTGGGTATGTTTGATCCTCCAAGAAGCATTTGATATCATGGAACCAAGGCTTATTATCTTTAACAACATCTGCTGAGAACACATATGCTGGTCTGTCAAGTCTGGACACTGAAATTCGAGGCACAAAGTTGGCAGCTTGAACTTTGATCATGGATGAAATGGTAGTCAAATCATCCGCAAACTGATTTTCATCTCGAGGGATATACTCAAGCTTGACTGTTGTGAAGAAAGTCAATAACCTTCTCGTATAATCCCGGTAAGGTATCAGATGATCCTGGTGCGTGTACCACTTGCCGTTAGTTTGATTGATTACCAGAGCTGAATCTCCGAATACAGTCAAAGTCTTGATCCTGAGGTCAATGGCTTCCTCAAGACCCATGATACAAGCTTCGTATTCAGCTTCGTTGTTAGTGCAGTTAAAGGTGAGTTTTGCCGAGAAAGGCATGTGGACTCCTTTAGGTGTAATGAGTACTGCACCAACACCACGACCATTCATATTAACAGCCCCGTCAAACATCATAGTCCATTCTTCCTCTGGGTCAGGCCCTTCAGTGTGGACAGGTTCTTCATGATCTTTTGCTTTTATGAACATAATGTCTTCATCAGGGAAGTCAAATCTCATAGGCTGGTAATCATCAATGGGTTGCTCAGCAAGATAATCAGACAATACACTGCCTTTGATGGCCTTCTGAGAGGTGTATTGAATGTCATATTCTGTGAGGATCATTTGCCATCTTGCAACCCGTCCGGTAAGTGCTGGCTTCTCAAAAATGTACTTGACTGGGTCCATCTTTGAAATCAACAAGGTAGTGTGGGTCAACATATACTGCCTTAGTCGGCGAGCAGCCCACGCTAAAGCACAGCAAGTTTTCTCGAGCAGTGAATAACGTTGTTCACAGTCGGTAAACTTTTTGCTTAGGTAGTAAATTGCGTACTCTTTTCGACCAGACTCGTCATGCTGGCCCAGCACACACCCCATTGACTCTTCTAATACTGTCAAGTAAATGATTAGAGGTCTTCCTTCAACTGGAGGCATAAGGATCGGAGGCTCTTGTAAGTATTCCTTGATTTTGTCAAAAGCCCTCTGGCAGTCTTCGTTCTACCTGACCGTTTGTTCTTTTCTCAACAACTTGAACAAAGGTTCACAGGTTGCAGTAAGGTGAGATATGAACCGTGAAATGTAGTTCAATCTACCTAGAAACCCCCGAACTTCTTTTTCAGTCTTCGGTGCAGGCATTTCTTGAATGGCTTTGACTTTGTCAGGGTCAACTTCAATCCCTTTCTCACTTACGATATATCCCAGCAGCTTACCGGATCGCACCCCGAATGTGCATTTGTTGGGGTTTAACTTCAGTTGGTACTTCCTCAGACGCTTGAACAGCTTCAGTAGGTTCACCAGGTGGTCTTCTTTTGTAAGGGACTTGGCAATCATGTCATCCACATAACATTCAATTTCTTTGTGGATCATGTCGTGGAATAACGTAACCATAGCCCGTTGATAAGTGGCACCAGCATTCTTCAGTCCGAATGGCATCACCTTATAACAGAACGTGCCCCAGGGCGTGATGAAAGTTGTCTTCTCCATGTCTTCAGGCGACATCTTGATCTGATTGTATCCTGAAAATCCATCCATGAAGGAGAACACTGAGAACTGAGCCGTATTGTCGACCAATAGATCAATGTGAGGTAATGGGAAGTCATCTTTCGGGCTGGCTCTGTTCAGATCCCGGTAACCCACACACATCCTCACCTTGCCATCTTTCTTAGGCACAGGTACAATATTAGCAACCCACGGCGGATAGCTAGTCACAGCAAGGAAACCGGCGTCCCACTGCTTTTGCACCTCTTCTTTTATCTTCATTGCCATATCTGGGCGAGTACGGCGCAACTTCTGTTTTACTGGTGGGCAGTCTTCTTTCAGAGGTAGCTTGTGCATGACAATGTTGGTGTCCAACCCTGGCATATCCTGATAAGACCAAGCAAAAACATCCACGTATTCCCGAATCATGTCAATCAGTTGTTCTTTTACTGAATCTTGCAGGCAGGCCCCAATCTTAACTTCCTTCACGTCTTCTTTCGTACCAAGATTAACCGTTTCAATCTCCTCCTGATGAGGAGTGATAACCTTCTCCTCTTGTCTCAACAACCTGGCTAGCTCTTCAGGTAGCTCATAATCTTCTTCAACCCCTTCATCAGCTTGATTGATTGGATTGTCTAAGTCATACAAAGTCATAGCAGTGTTGTTGTCGGTGCAGTCTGAAGGGCACTTTCTGCAAGGGTTTAGATTGGTTTATTTTAGTGATCAGTTTTATCTTATTTAGAAAAAGTGAAAATAAAGTTATTTTATTCTGAAAAACATTGCCATTTTATTTTTGTACAAAAAGAAAAATGAAAAACAGTGAGCGGAAAAGAAAAGACTCATTTGCAAAAGATGTCCTGATATTCATTAGTTGATCTTTGCACAAAATACAAGATGGCCCAATTACAAAATGAGTCTTGACATCTTGGGCAAGATGCAAGACTTGATGCATGCTTTAAAATATAGGAAATAATAATTACTCTACAGGAGTAACTCTTATAATTTCCTGGGAAGACCAGTTTGAGACATGGCTCCCCGAGGTCCTTGGACGTATCCAGCTTTCCAGGTTGCGCTCGTCTTCCGACTCATCTTCCAAATTGTTCACAGCATCTGGGGTGAGCATCCCCCCGCTGACAAACTTGGGCTCTTTTGCAGCCTCTGATTGATCTTGTTGAGTTGGTCTGTAACCCAACCCAAATCGGTCTTCTTTCTTTTCCACGGGCAGCAACTTGCCCCAGCCTTGGGCGGTACCTTCCTCAACAACCTTCCGGGCTTGCTGATATGACGTGATGGAAGTTCCCAATACAGCAGATGCTTCATTAATGTTCAAGGCCTCGAACCCCTGACTCATGGTTTCATGGATCTCCCCATCCATCTCAATGTACTTATACGTAGCCAGCTGGCTAACAAAGATGTTCTCTTCCCCACATATGGTGATGATTTGGCCCTCCCACTCGAATTTTAACTTCTGGTGAAGGGTAGACGTAACAGCGCCATCGGCATGGATCCAGGGTCTACCCAACAGACAGCTGTAGGCCGGCTGTATGTCCATCACAAAGAAGGTAGTTTTGAAGGTCTGCGGGCCAATCATCACAGGCTGATCAATCTCTCCAAGCACTGATCTTTTAGAGCCATCAAATGCTCTCACCACCAAATCACTCGGACGCAGTGCCAAGCCATCATACTCCAGCTTCACTAAGGCTTTCTTTGGTAGAACATTGAGTGATGACCCAGTGTCTACTAGTACATGAGACAGCACAGCACCCTTGCATTCCAAGGTGATATGCAAAGCCTTATTATGGTTGGGTCCCTCTGTTGTTAAGTCAGCATTGGTAAAGCCCAGTCCATGACTGGTGTTGACATTTGCCACCACAGTTTCTAGCTGATTAACAGTAATCTCCTCCGGCACATAGGCTGCGTGCAGGACTCTCAACAATGCGTTCCTGTGAGCTTCGGAACACATCAACAGTGATAATATGGAGATTTTGGAGGGCGTTTGGTGAAGCTGGTGCACCACCTTGTAATCACTCCTTTTTATGATTCTCATGAACTCGTCTACATCTTGTTCAAAAGATGTCTTCTGAGTATCCTTGGCAGTTGGCTCTTCAGATACCACACTCTTTCCTTTTGCTTTGGCAGCAGCTTCTGCCTCAACATTAGGTCTTTGTGTTTGTGAGGCAAAAAGGCGTCCGCTTCTGGTGAAGCCTCCGCCTCCCCCAACATTATCAACTTGTGGAGAAGAGGTCGATGAATCCAGAGTGATTTTCTCCCCATTGCAGTAGAGATCAGAGCCATAATGCCAAGGTATGGCATTACTGCTTTCATAAGGAACTGGTCCAGGCACTGTAATGGTGACCGGACTGATTGCTGCAGAGGAGGGTACTGTAATGGTGTGCTGATCATAGTAAACTGTGACTGGTGATCTGGCAGGAGGTGCCACGGTTTGTTGTTGGAAATTGCTGCTGGGAGGAATATTTGATGGGTCATAGTAGATTGTAACTGTTGAAACATCTTCATTAATCTTTGCTGGCGTTGTAGAAGATTCTGCTAGTAAAATGGATGCTGATGTTGTAGAAGAAATGGTTGTTGAAATTTGACTTGTTGAAGTGATGGACGGAGTAATTGCTGATGATATCGATGAATCGGTAGGAATGATTATTGCTGCTGTTGTAGAAGAATCGGGAATTGTTGTTAAAGGAATTGCTGGATTTGTAGGTGCCGTTGTTGAAATCTGAAGGATACCATCCTTAATAAGACCATCTATGCCGCTTCTCAGCCTTTCATACCCATTGACTGCAATGTTGCAATACCCACAGCCGAGCTCACACCCGGGGAACACTTGGCATTCTAGAAGCTGAGCTTTAATTTCAACCAACGGTGTTCGAATTTGTGCAACACTGGTGATCAAGGTAGATGGTTTGTCTTCCTCAATGGCATTAATCCTTGGCCCGCCATGATTAGGCATAGGATTTCTGTTGACATTCGGAGGAGGTGCGAAGTTGAGGGCTTTAGAATCCACCAGATCTTGGACTTTCATTTGTAAGGCCCTGCATTTTTCAGTATTGTGACCAGGTGCATTGGAGTGGAAAGCACACCTGGCGTTGACATCATAATTCTTTGGGAGGTTGAGAGGGTCTGGTGGCGCCAACGTCCTTAACTCAACCAAGTTAAGCTTCAGGAGTTGTGGCAATAAGGCAGCATAAGGCATAGGGATAGGGTCAATCACCCTGTTTGCCTGTGATGGTCTTTGTTGGAAGGGTCGCTGTTGTTGATTGCTATTGCTGTTGTTGTAGGTTCTCTGTTGCGGATACTGAACTTGTTGTTGATATTGTGGTTGTTGTTGTTGAGGATATGCTGATTGCTGAGGAATCGGAGCTGGAATGGTGACTGCTGCTACTGACCGGTGAACATACTGAGGTCTGCCCCTGCTTGTATGAATGGAATTTGTCTCACCAGCTCTTCGGGGTCCCGCAAAAGGCTTCCTGGGATTACTGGATGAACTTGCACCACTATTAGAAATTTTGCCCATTTTTAAAAGGCTTTCAATCCTTTCCCCAGCTATAACTACGTCAGCAAAACTGGTAGAGGAAAAGGCAGCCAATCTATCAATATATGTTCCTTGCAAAGTATTCATGAACATGTCAGCCATCTCCCTTTCTGACATGGGTGGTTGGACAGCAGCAGCAAGCTGTCTCCACCTTTGGGTATACTCCCTAAAGCTTTCTCTGGAGGACTGAGACATTCCCATCAAGAGGGTCCTGTTAGGAGCCATGTCCAAATTGTATTGATATTGCCTAATGAAGGCTTCAGCTAAGTCCTTCCAGCATCTAATGGTAGCCCTGGTCAGGTGTGAATACCACTCTCTTGAAGCCCCAGTCAGACTGTCTTCAAAGTAGAACATCCACAGCTTTTCATCCATGGTATATGCTTTAAGTCTTCCTAGGAAAGACTGCAGGTGAGTTCGTGGACAAGAGGTTCCATTGTATCTCTCAAAGCACGGGGGTTTGAATTTGTGGGGAATTCTCACCCCATCCACTAGCCCCATATCCATTACATCGAAGCCCAAGGAATTCTGAGACTCCAAAGATCTCAACTTCTCAGCAATTTCATCCAACCTCCTGTCATAGACTTCGTCTCCAGCTCCCATAACAGTAAACTGCTCTTCTTGGGGATCTTCTTGCAAGATTCTCCCCCCAGCAGTATTTCCTTGCACATTTCTCGGGATGTTGACTTCCGGATCCAGATGAGGTCCAAATACTGGTGGATTAATATGAGGCTGGCCCCGCTCATTGTTGCTAGTTCCTCCAGTTCCAAGATGAGGTTCCTCGGGAGTTTGTCTTTCCACCAGTTCCCTTAACCTTTCTTGACTCTGGGCCAAGCCAGTCATCACAGCCATGAATTGAGTCATTTGATTTCTTATCTCCACTCTTTCATTAGCCATCTGAGTTCTGACCTCAGTCAGGTCCTGCTGTACTTGCTCCATTTGAATACTAGGAAGGTTGTTGCGAGTAAGGTACCGGTGCGCACGATTGACAGGGAACACTCGGCGACGAGCAATGTTTCCTGAGATCACAACAAAGTTAGAAACAAAGATAATAACAAAACCTACAAAACAAAACAAAATTTAGTATGCAATGCAGTATGCTTATTTGTTTTCCAAGGTATCCAGTTTGGTTCTTGCTTTTGACCTTTCCAGACCTCGAGGAAGATGTTTTGATGTTGTTGAGCGAAAAGCCCAAATGGAAACAAACTAAAATATATTACAAAAATGGTGAACCATACATAGTTTGTTTTACAACATATGCCCATGGAGGGTCAAAATACATCAAAAAAGAAAAAGTACATCAAATGGAAATGAACAACAAACAAAGAAGTCAAACATCCAATCCAAACTCATCCTCTCTGACTTCCTTCAGGAGTGCCTCAGTCACTGGACCAGCTGGGTGCTCTGTAATGGTCCTAATGAGGAGGTTCCTGGTAGCAATGGCAGCGGTCAGCTTTTTATGCCTGTCCTGGTCCTTTGATCTCTTCAATCCGGCTCTGAGCTTCAACTCTGAAATCTCCTTTTGGGCTGCCAACAAAGCTTCCTGCTGCTTCTTTTCATTGGCCTCTAATTGTTCAATCTTGGCTTGAGTTTTATGATCTTCTTGAGTACGGGCTTCAGTGATCCTGACCTACCTAGCCCGACTTTCTTGAAGATAGAGCTCAGTCCTAGCCTTCTGAATCTTGGCTTCTTTACAGGCATTCTTCAATATTTGTTCCCCAGCTCTTGCTTTCCTGATGTAGTCCTCTGTTTTCTCAATTTTGGCAAGATGCTCCACCCTAAGCTTTTCCAGCCTCTCAATGTCCAGACGACCATCACTCCTTTCCCAAAGGGTCTTCTTCAAAGCTTGAGACAGATTCTCATTCCTTTCCTTCAGCTTCTCAAATTCTTCTAGGCTGACAGTTGCTGCAGGTTGTACTGTAGAGGGTCCAGGTATGTCCTCCAAGGTGAAGGGCATTCCAGTAATCTGAGCTCTAGCATGGGACTAGTCATAGTACTGAGCTGAAGCAACATTATTACACCTTCCAAGAATAGCCATCCCTTTTGTCTGGATGTTGTCCCAAGCCCAGGATGCTTGTCTGACAGCAGCTAAATTAGGTTTTACTTCACAATACAGGGTCTCAGCTAACTCTTGCACTCTAGGAGGGTGAACCAAAGCATAGCCCAGTTGTCTCTTAAACAACAAAGGATTGTAGTTGATGCAACCCTTTACTCCTATCAAAGGCACATTTGGGTATTGTCCACAGCTGGTGATAATGTCCTTGCCTTTGGTGCTCTGGGTGCACCATCTGATATCATCTGAAGTCAAAGCAATGAGCCTCTTGGCCCAATTCTTCGGTTGGTGAGGGTTCAAGAAAGCATCAGACTTAGGTAGGTGTCTGAGCAGCCAGGTGTGAAACAAAGGAGCACAACATCTCACCAACTTCCCCCTTTGTTTCTCATTCCTCTGATGGATGGAATAATAGAAATCTCCCAGTAACGTGGGTACTGGGTTCCTCAGAAGAAACAAATGAATGGCATTCTTGCTGACAAATTTGGGCTCATCTGCAAACAGTATAACCCCATATATGCTGAGGGCCAACAGTGCACAGACTGCCCTCCACTCTCCCAAAGAGGCCTTCAGGATGGCCTGAGAAATCAAGAAGTCCAAGTGCAAACTAGGGATCCCAGCTTTTGTTGTCATATTTTGCTCAATCAAAGCAGGCTCCAGGTACAGTGCTTTTGTTACTTCTCCATTGCTGGGAAAAGTCATTTCTGGGTTGAAAGGGAGTCCACCCCTGATAGGTACTCCAATCAATGAGGAAAACTCTTCCAGTAGAGGCCTTAACTGAAAGTCTGGGAATGTGAAGCATCTCAAAGGAGGGTCATAAAACTGTAGGCAGGTGTGGATCATGCTCCTCTGAGAAGGGTCAAGGTCAATAACCATATCCAGGATACCTCCATAGTGTTCTCTAAACAATGGGATGTGGTCGGGTGTGATAAGTGACTGGACCTGCATGATACCAGTCAATACAGGCTCAAAGAAATGGTAAGATATGTTGCTCTTCCTGGGAGTAGTCATGAGTGCTGATGAAGAGCTGAAGACAAGTGCTGATGAGGATCAAGACTGATACTAGAGATGAGCCACTGACAGGCTAGTGCTGGTGATGATGAAGATAGCTGAAGCAGACAACTGATGAAGATAGCTGAAGCTGGGGTCTATGCAAAAGAAGGGGTCAAAACAAAACCAGATATGAGGTGGATACCCTGAAAAACAAATAAACAAATGTTAAATGATGCAGATGATGAATATGCAAATGATATGCAAGGGTTTGTGATCAAGCTGGATCTGATTATCTGTCTTGATATGAGCCCATGTATGTTCAAAGAAAGTCCAGATGAAGGCTCAGAAATCCAGTAACCAGGGTGGGGGACTCAAATAAAGAGTCACATGTCCAGGGTTAATCACAAGAACTGTCCAAAGTGAGGTACTCTTAAACAATACAGTAACTGGGTATGATGTGGCCATGGGTACCTGCAAAACAACCCAACCCCCTCACATGTAGTGTTCTAAAACAAGGGTCCTCAGACTTGGATCAATTATGAGAAGTGTAAACACTTCTAACCCGGAGGTACAGTGTTTACAATAACCATAAGAAATCCTCCTCTAATTCATCTCAGCTTCTGAAGGTCATAATAAAGGTCATCCAGACTTAGCAGGCTTCCCAGATAGCCCTAGCACTACAGGAAATATGTAGCACAGAGTTCTCAAGAAGAAACCCACATATGAACCGTGTTTCATATTCCCGCACCAGACCGAAATGGAATGGGAAAGAATATGAACCACTCTAGCCTAGGTGTCACTCAGGTCCCAGGTATAGGACCTCAAACTCTCAATGAAAACCCACCCACCAAAACAGAGACCAGATCCAACAATGATAATGACAATATGAAATATGAAAAACTATAAAGGAAAGCAATAAATAAAGCTGTACATAAAGCAGTAAATAAAGCAAATAAATGGACACAATTAGCACATAACACCCCAGTAAACACAAATCAAACAAGCGCTAGGAGGAACCCACAAAAAGAACCAGAAGCCCTGGTTACAGTATAAGGTTCCCCAGCAGAGTCACCAAGCTGTCGCTCCCGCCTGATGACATAGGGCCAAGAGGGGTACAGACGCGAACGGTCAGCGAAAGAGAGGGAATGAATAGAGTCGCCAGCTAGGCATTTTTATCCCGAAGGAAAGGTAATGTTGCATAAACCTAAGAAAAGATGGATAAGACGGTCGCGAACCAGAGATACTGAGAAAGGGGGTTGGTTACAACCTGGGAAGGTATTAGCACCCAGATTGTCCGTCGTACTCGACGGGATCCACGCTTAAAAGATTTGTGTTTTAAAGGGGTAGTGTCAGTGCAAACTGTGTATCAAAGCTGGAAAGAAATGCAAGTGTCAGTGTAAAAGAAATGTGAAGTGAGATAAAAAAAGGTGTCAGTGCTGGAACAAGAATGGAATGCTCAAGACTATGAGGCTTAAAGAATAAAACTGGAAGAGGGGGAATATACAGAGACTTTTGTTCGATAATTGTTAAGTTATGCCTACGTATCCTCTCGTGCAATGAGGAAGTCAGAACAGCGTAGTTAGACTCAAAGAGACTGAAAGATAAGTTGACTTGTGAACTGCTTACTTGTCTATGCTCAAGTGTATGACCTGTCTGGCTCAGGTGCAAACTGTCTTGCATTAGACGGAAGAAGCAAGTCCTCGTTTGTGAGTGAAGATGATGAGAAAAGAATCCCGGAGGAGACGATTATTGTTTGTTTTTGATATTTTCAATCTTTTATTGCTTTTTGGAGTTTGTCATAGGAAAATGAGCTTAAGCCTAAACCAAGGGTTAGTAAACTCTTCACATCCTCCCTCTGATTAAGGGTAATGAGAATACCTTAAGTGTGAAGTAAACACCTCACACTTAGTCACCATGATGTAGGATTAGGATCATTAACCTACTTGCAATTATTTAGATGTTTTTGATGTTTTTGGTTTAGTGTTAAGTAATGAGTTTAAGCCATAATCAAGGATTTAATGGACCCATTACACCATCCTAATAGAAGGATGATAGATGAGAACATTTAAGCTGAGGAAGGCTCCTCAACTTAATCCATGATTAGGGATTAACCTCATGACAAAACAAAGCCCTTATTTAAATGGATTTTAGTTAATGATGAGATTAAGAAATGGATTTTAGGGTTTGTAAGACAACTTGAGGGGGACTTGTCCATTAACTCTAGGGTTAGTCCTTCTTAACCAATTAAGGAAGAATTAGAACCCTAGTGCAAGGCCCAAGTTACAAGCTTGATGTCTTAGTGATTATTAGATGAATTGATTAAAGGATTTAAACACATTAAGGGTTTAACACTTAGGATTAAAGTTATACACTCCACCCTAATAGAAGGATGCCGGCATAAGCTTAATCACAAAGCCTTAAAACCTTTAAGGTTTAGTCCTTGACTATGAGATGAGAAGAGATTATGAGAAGTGAAGGCAAATTCACTTCTCAATGACTTACCACCTGAAAAGTTAGTAACAAGAAATGAAATGCAATGAAAATGAGATGAATGCAATGATGAAAACCAAAGTCAGAAGCATAAACATGATGTTAATGATGCTAAGAGATGATACAAACACATGTCAAGGGTTGTAGATGATCATACAAGGATGAGGATGCAAATGGAGCATGCTTTGAACCATGAAAGTTCATGAAAGTTTATGAAATGATATGAATGCATAACATGGCAAATGAATGATGCAATGATCAAACATGACTCTAATGTGTCCTAAGATGTCTTATATGTCATGAGGATGCACAAAATGTCATGACAAGTTCATGTATGCAAGAAAATGAAAGATGAATGCAAATGAAAGCCAAAATTAGGGTTTACATACAATATGCAATGCAGAATTCAAAATCAGAAGCAAATGACAAGATAAAAAATTGAAAATGGGATCAAAGGAACCCTAACCCTACACAAGTTCACTGTCCAAAGGAGGGGATCTAAGTCTTAACCTAATGGAAGTTATGATTTTCTCAAATTGGCTAGAGTTTTAATGCACTTCAAAAGGAAAAATGCACATCAATTTGAAAATGAAAGATAAATCCAAATCAATTTTACCATAGAAACTACATGCTATGAAGAATGCAATGCAAGAAGAACCACCATCAAACTCTTCATGGTTAGGCAGAATGAATTTTTCTAAGTTAGAACAAAAATATTGCCTTTAAAGAACTTTAATTCCAAAGAAAAATGTCAAAATAGGTCAAGAACCAAAAAGAAATTTGTTTGAAGAGTTTAATAATGTTTCTAAATGTATTAAGATGCAATGTGAATTTTTTTGTGATTTTTAAATACCTAAATGTATTTTTAATTAATTAATTCTCATTAACTAATTAAAAATAATCATTTAAATGATTTAAAAATAATTTTTAATGCAAAAAATAAAAATAAAATTATTTTCAGAATGAGAAAAATATTTTATGCCATGGTGCAAAAATGAGATTTTTTAGAAATGATTTGCTATTTTAAATAAAATGGACAAATTAAATGAAAAGAAAATGAAATAAAAATTAAATAAAGGAAAGTAAGCTGAATGGGTGGATCAGATTGATTCTGGGTTTAAATCCATTGACTTGGCGCGCAATCCTACGGCCCATATTCAAATCTGCCTAAACTTAATTAATTAAATATTAATCCTATAATTAAGACTAATCATGACATCCAGGCCACACAAACACGCGCGGGAAGCTCCATCTAACGGCCCTCATTCAAACGAAACCTTAATCCTGATTAAAAGCCCTAATGACTTTCAGGTGGCCGGAAATGACATCCGGTCATCTTCTCCGGCCACACTCTCCCCTGAGAATTTCTATCTCTCTCCCTAAGCTATAAAAACATGCCAAAATCTCCAGAACTCTTCCTCTAACATCAAATAACAAGAATCCAGCATCAATAACAATTTATTTTACTCACACAAGGAGAATCGAAGAGGAACAAATTTAGGGCACAAGTTTCAGAGCAACATAAAATGCTTGTCTCTGGCTCATTTTCAAAAATAAACACATCCCCATGATCAGGGCAACACATAGAACAATATTTTAACAAGAAATCCGAGTTCTGGAAAAATTGTTCATCATGTTACCTGAGGTTGAGCTTTCGAATCCTGGGCTTTCTGACCTTCTGCCTTGTGCTTTTCCACTCTAATGAACTCCTTGAGGCTTCTGGTAAGCTTGGAATGAGTTTATATGGAGGGTTTTGAAGTTTCCAGTTCAGGGGTGGTGAAAATCGTATTTCTGTTTGGGGTAGTTTTAGGCTGTTTTGATGGGTGAGAAATGATCAGTGAAGCATTTTGAGATGAATGGTGGAAGAAGTTTGGAGGATAAATGGCTGAGTTATGGGATTCGATAGAATTTGCAAAAGAGGGAGTTTTTGTGAACTATGGTGATGTTGTGGTTTCAGGCTTGCTTCTTGTGTGTTTTGAGTTTCATTTTGTCCACTTATCAAGCTGTGATAGGTCTGTGGAGTTGGTGTGGGCTATGCTGATTGGTATGGTTCATTTTGCCAAAAGTCAAGGTTAGGTGTCCTTTGAGGTATGGGCAAGTTCAGGCCAAGGACAAAGGCATGTCTGGTGCAGCTGTGATCAAGGAGAACCATGGAAGGGAGATTGAGGCAAATCAGCAAGTGGTTTGAAGTTTATGGGGTTTTTTGCAATTTTGTGAACCTTTGGCCCTTTTGAGATTTCTTAATGATCAAGGCATGAAAATGAGTGATTCTTTGGAGCATTCTGAATTTTAGGTCATGTGTTATGTTTATATGATGCTTAGAAGTCATTTTGAAGTCATGGGAATGCTTGGCATGAGAATTTGCAAGTTTCCTTCTTTGGTGTAAAAGTGAAATTTTTAGTGATTTTGTCCAACTTTGCAAGGCCATAACTTTTGATCTAAAATGAATTAGAATGAGTTCTTGTACTTTTTGAAAATGGGGGGATCCAATCTACAACTTTCATGACCAAAGATTTTTCATTTGAAGCATTTTTGGATCAAAAAGAGGAGGTTGAAAAACTTTCCCAAAATGGCAAGTTTACATTACAAGTCACTTTCCCAAAATGGCAATTTTGCAAATGGCTTGAAATTCTTCAATTTTGTGAACTTCTAACATATTCTAAGATCAAATAAAGATCATACACACTCAAAATGATGGAGAAGACCCTTTGATTGGATGATTGAGGGCCTCAGGTGCCCTGATTTTGCACTGACTTGCTCAAGAAGTCATCTATTGATCAGATGCCTTCCCCATTGAATTTCTTCATGAAAATTGATATGCATGATCCCCATAACATATAGAGACCAATAGAAACTAGAATGACCAAAAAATTTGGAGTTATGGCCTCTGAAACCAAAACCCTAATTTTAGGTCATCTGTGCAGTTAAGCCTGACTCTGCTTCCATGCCTTTCTCAGTTCTTGTGATTTTTGACTTCCTTGACCTTGTGAGGATTATAATATGATGCTTGAACATACATGGACCCTCTTGAGATGATTTAAGGCCTTTGGAGTGGCTCAGATAGCCCTTGGATTGCTTAGAGCACAAACCCTAGATGCAGATGACTTTGAACCAATGCAGTGAAGCAAAAATGCAATATGAGATGACATGATTGTACTTATGCAAATGAAAAGAATCACAAGCCATGGTGAAATGAGTGAGGGAAAATTTGGGGTGTTTACACGAGTGATCTCCTCACCATCCATAGTTGCAAGAATTAATGAACCGCCAGAGAAGGCTTTCTTAACAACATATGGGCCATCATAGTTCAGAGTCCACTTGCCCCGAGAATCTTTAAGCAAAGACTGAATCTTTTTGAGCACGAGGTCGCCTTCTCTGAATACACGAGGTTTGACCTTCTTGTCAAAAGCTTTCTTCATTCTTTGCTGGTACAACCGACCATGACACAAAGCTGTTATTCTCTTTTCTTCAATCAAATTCAACTGATCAAATCTACTCTGACACCATTCAGCCTCAGTCAACTTGGCTTCCATCAGAACTCTCATTGATGGGATCTCAACTTTGATGGGGAGCACTGCTTCTGTACCATAAACAAGTGAGAAAGGGGTTGCCCCTGTTGAAGTGCGGACAGATGTACGATACCCATGCAAAGCAAAAGGGAGCATCTCATGCCAGTCCTTGTACGTCACAACCATCTTCTGGATGATCTTATTAATGTTCTTGTTCGCAGCTTCAACAACCCCATTCATCTTCGGTCTATAAGGAGAGGAATTATGGTGTTGAATCTTGAATTCTTCACAAAGCTCTTTCATCATCTTATTGTTCAAGTTTGAACCATTATCAGTAATGATTCTATTCGGAACACCATATCTGCAGATAATATTATTCTTGATAAACCGAACCACAACTTGCTTGGTCACATTAACATACGATGCCGCTTCCACCCACTTGGTGAAGTAGTCAATTGCCACAAGAATAAAACGATGTCCATTCGAAGCCTTGGGTTCAATCATACCAATCATATCAATTCCCCACATAGAGAAAGGCCATGGGGAAGAAATCACATTGAGATAAGCTGGTGGCACATGAATCTTATCAGCATACACCTGACACTTATGGCACTTTTTCACATACTTGCAACAATCAGATTCCATTGTCAACCAATAGTAACCTGCTCTCAACATCTTTTTAGCCATTTCATGCCCATTGGCATGGGTGCCAAAAGATCCTTCATGAATTTCTTTCATTAACATGTCTGCTTCGTGTCTATCCACGCATCTGAGCAAGACCATGTCAAAATTTCTCTTATAAAGCACGTTTCCATTCAGGAAGAAATTGCCTGCCAATCTCCTCAAAGTCCTCTTATCTTTATCGGATGCCCCAAGTGGGTATTCTTGACTCTGGAGAAAACATTTAATATCGTGATACCAAGGTTTGTCATCATGGACCTCTTCAACTGCAAACACATGAGCTGGTCTTTCAAGTCGCATCACACTGATCATGGGAACATCATTCCACTGGTGCACCTTTATCATAGAAGCTATAGTTGCTAAAGCATCCGCCATCTGATTCTCATCACGAGGAACATAATGAAACTCAACTTTAGTGAAGAAAGTTGATATCTTCCTGGCATAATCTCTATAAGGGATCAAGTGGGGTTGATGAGTTACCCACGTACCCTGGATCTGATTAATTACCAAGGAAGGATCTCCATATACATCAAGATGCTTAATCCTCAAATCAATAGCTTCCTCAAGACCCATAATGCAGGCTTCATACTCAGCTTCATTATTGGTACAAGGAAAAGTCAACCTTGCGGCAAAAGGAATATGTGAACCATGGGGAGTAATGATCATTGCCCCAATTCCTCTTCCACGTGCATTCACAGCACCATAAAAAACTAAACCCCATCGAGATCCAGGCTCCGGCCCTTCCTCAATCAAAGGTTCATCACAATCTTTTACTTTCAAGAACATCACATCCTCATCTAGAAAATCAAACTTGATAGGTTGGTAATCATCAATCGGTTGATGTGCCAAATAGTCAGCCAAGATACTACTTTTTATAGCTTTTTGAGTTCGGTACTCGATATCATATTCTGATAACAACATTTGCCAACGAGCAATCCTCCCAGTCAAAGCAGGCTTTTCAAAGATATACTTGATTGCATCCATTTTAGAGATCAACCAAGTCGTATGATTCAGCATATACTGGCGAAGACGCTTTGCAGCCCAAGCTAAGGCACAACAAGTTTTTTCAAGCATGGAGTACCGAGAATCACAATCAGTGAATTTCTTACTCAAGTAGTAAATTGCATATTCTTTTTTTCCAGATTCATCTTGCTGACCAAGCACACAACCCATGGAATCTTCCAACACAGTCAATTACATGATCATCGGTCTACCTTCCACCGGAGGAGACAAGATAGGAGGTTCAAGCAGATATTCTTTGATACTTTCAAACGCTTTCTGACAATCATCCGTCCAGACACAACCTTTATCTTTCCGAAGCAACTTGAAGATCGGAGCACATGTGGCAGTCATGTGAGAGATAAACCTCGAAATATAATTCAAACGGCCCAAGAATCCTCTTACTTGCTTATCGGTTCTTGGAGCAGGCATTTCCTGAATAGCTTTCACTTTATCAGGATCAACTTCAATGCCTCTTTGGCTGACAATGAAACCTAACAACTTTCCAGAACGTACACCAAATGTGCACTTATTCGGATTCAAACGAAGCTTAAACTTCCTTAACCTTTGAAACAACTTCAGCAAATGTTCAACATGATCCTCTTCAGTCTTCGACTTGGCGATCATATCATCAACATATACCTCGATTTCTTTATGCATCATATCATGGAAAAGTGTGGTCATAGCTCTTTGGTACGTCGCACCAACATTCTTCAATCCAAAGGGCATCACTCTGTAACAGAATGTTCCCCATGGTGTAATAAATGTGGTCTTTTCCATGTCTTCGGGTGCCATCTTTATTTGATTATAACCGGAAAATCCGTCCATAAAAGAGAACACATCAAACTTAGCCGTATTATCTACCAACATATCAATGTGTGGCAATGGAAAATCATCTTTCGTACTGGCTTTGTTCAAATCTCTGTAATCAACGCACATTCGGACTTTTCCGTCTTTCTTCGGAACAGGAGCGATATTGGCCACCCATTCGGGATAAGTTGACGTCACAAGAAAACCTGCATCAATCTGCTTTTGAACCTCCTCTTTGATCTTTACTGCCATATCAGGATGAGTTCTTCTCAGCTTCTGCTTTACAGGTGGACATTCTGGCTTCAACGGCAATCTATGCTCCACAATATCAATATCAAGACCTGGCATGTCTTGATAAGACCAAGCAAATATATCAACATACTCTCTGAGAAGCTCCACAATCCTCTTCTTAACATCAGGACCAAGCAATGCTCCAACTTTGACTTCTTTCTTTTCATCTTCAGAACCCAAGTTGACCATCTCTATAGACTCTCCATGAGGCTGAATAACCTTCTCCTCGTGCTCAAGCAACCGAGAAATCTCATCAGGAATCTCTTCAACATCCTCTTCCTCAGCTTCAAACACAGGGAATTCAAAGTTGGGAGAGGGCATAAGATCATTGTTTTCAATGGGTTTATCAATCAATCTGCACAATGATTTTATTTTTATTTTAGAGTATGAACAAAAGTGCAAACAATATGCAGATAAATAATCATTATTATATTTTGGGTTTTTTATGTTACCATTTTTCAGAATAAAGCAAAAATGAAAAACACATATGGAAATAACAAAATAACATTTTATTGATGATGATAAAATTTGAAGCAAAGTCCGACAAACATCACTTTCACCTTGGGCAGAGTGAAAGGATTTTTGAAAGAAAATAAAACAAATTACTTTGAAGAATGAACAATAAAAGGAACATCAACAGCAATCCAGTTCTGGCAAATCTTTCCATGCGTAACAAAGTCAGGCATTTCTTCGTCTTCATCATCCTCAATGATGGCAGCAGCGGAATGATCGTTGATAAATCCAGCACTTCGGAAGCCTTCTTGAATAGTCTTTGGATCATTAATAACCATGCCTGGTGCAAAGCCGATACCAAAACCTTCCTTGTTGTCGACAACATCAATAATCCGCCCCCAACCATCAGACTGGCCAGCTTCCAGCACTCGCAGAGCATCTATGAAAGAAGACATGGGCATGGCATTCTTCTTAGCAGCATTATCCACGACAGAAAGAGCTTGAAACTAAGTTCCCACCTCTTCCTCAGCATCAATATAGGAGAAAGAAGACAAATTGCTCACAAGCATCGCCCTTTCACCTTCAATGGTCACCAATTTCCCTTCTCTCACAAACTTCAACTTCTGATGAAGAGTGGATGTCATAGCTCCTGCCTCATGGATCCAGGGTCTTCCAAGGAGACAACTGTAAGCGGGACGTATATCCATTACTTGAAAAGTAATTTTGAATATAAACGGTCCAATAAGAATAGGAAGATCCACTTCACCAATCACTATCTTCTTCGACCCATCAAACGCTTTCACAATAATCCCACTATGTCTCATGGGAGCACCTTGATACGCAAGCTTTGACAAAGTCGATTTTGGCATCATGTTCAGAGACGATCCGGTATCAACTAGCACCTTGGACATAGCATCTTCCTGACAATTTCCCGAAATATGCAACGCCAAGTTATGATTCCTCCCTTCTTCAGGCAAATCGTCATCACAGAAACTTAAATTGTTGCAAGATGTGATATTAGCCACAATACTATCAAACTGATCAACAGTCACATCATGGTCAACATAAGCTTGATCAAGAATCTTCTGCAAAGACTTCCTATGAGCCTCAGAGCCCATCAAGAGTGATAAAACTGATATCTTCGACGGAGTATGCAACAACTGCTCAGTAGTGTTGTACTCACTCTTCTTTATCAATTTTAGCACCTCATCTTCATTATTACCAGATTGACCTGATTGGGCAACAACATCCATAATCTGTTTACTCGCACTTGTATCTTCAACTCTCTTCGGAGGGTCTGGAGCATACACTCTACCACTTCGAGTAACCTTTGTCACATCAGCAATGCTAACCACAGACTTTGGAGTAGGAATAGGAACTTCCCTACCGTTTTCTATCATCGTAGCATTATACCGGTACAGAACAGCTTTATCAGACTCATAAGGCACTGGACCAGGCAAATTAATCACCAATGGAGTAATAGTAGTTTTGCGACTATCAAAAGAAATAACCACTCTCTCAGGAACAACTCTCTCAGGAAGATTGAACTGAGGCATAATAACATTCACTTCATTCTCATATTCATCTCTTTTTGCTGTCACTTCAATCAACTTATCATCCATCATCTTTTGAATGTCTCTCTTAACAATCACGCAACCACGAGGATTCACCGAGCAGATACAACATCCAGCATAATCGTGATCAATATCGTGATATTCACTTAAGAAAGCATGCATCTCAACCAAAGACCTTCGAATATGACGGACCTCATAGATCTTGAACAAACCAGGACAACCATCAACCATATTCACAGACGCATTACCATGCTTCGGCAACGGATTTTTCTGCACATTTGGATTAACATCATTAAAATACAGAACATTGTTCTTCATCAATTTCTGTACTTCAAACTTCAATGGATAACAATTCTCGACATCATGCCCCGGGACACCTTGATGAAAAGCACTGCGAGCCTCTGGCTTATACCACCATGGAATAGTCTCTGGAACTGGAGGTGGAGGACGTGTTTACACAAGATTCTTTGCAATCAAGGATGGAAGCAAGTCAGCATACGACATTGGAATAGGATCAAAACTCGGCTTAGCCCGAACTTGTTGATTACCACCTTGTTGCACAGAAGGTTGTTGATAACGAGGTTGGTACTTTGGAACTGCCGGCACAGTTGGAGTCACATTAATCATCGGTGTTACAGAAGCCACATGCTGCGAATGATGATTCCCACGACTATGAGGTCTTCTATAACTTTCACGAGATACTGCATTAGTCTCATTTTCTTTCTTTTTCCCAAAATTGAACCTTCTAGAGCTTGAGCCATTACTATTCTCTTGACTCAACCATCCCTCACGGACACCTTCTTCTAAACGCATCCCCATACTCACCATTTCAGTGAAATCGGAAGGAGCGCTTGCTATCATCCTCTCATAATAAAAATAACCTAAAGTCTTCAAGAAGATCTTCGTCATTTCTTTTTCTTCCAGCGGAGGAACAATCTGGGCTGCCAGCTCGCGCCATCTCTGCGCATATTCTTTGAAAGTCTCTTTGTCCTTCTGGGACATAGCACGAAGTTGATCTCTATCTGGCGCCATATCAACGTTATACTTGTACTGCCTCACAAAAGCTTCTCCCAAATCATTGAAGGTCTTGATTTGGCTATTATCCGGACTCATATACCACCTCATGGGTGCACCGGTCAAACTGTCCTGGAAATAGTGAATCAACAGCTTATCATTATCAGTCTGAGCAGACATCTTTCTGGCATACATGGTCAAATGGCTCAACGGACAAGTGTTGCCTTTGTACTTCTCAAACTCAGGCAGCTTGAATTTTTAAGGAACTTTAACATTAGGAACCAGACAAAGGTCATAAGCATCTTTCCCGAACAAATCCTTATGCTTCAAGGCTCTCATCTCCCTCTGTATCTCAACAAAGCGTCCTTGGAAGTCATCAAGTCTTTCAGCCACTCCAGCGCTTTCACTGGGCTCAGCATGGTAAATCATTTCATCATGGTGCGGAATAGTGTGCACCACAGGCGGTGTAGTAGTCACAACTAGAGGAAGAGTAGTCCACACTGGTGGTGGGAGAGTATTAAATGCAGCAGTCTCAGGATGATGAGGAGGACGATAACCAGCAGGAATAAAATCAACCGGCATGCCCCAAGGTGTGCTAGCAGGCATACGATAGCAAGGAGAAATTACAGTCTCAACAGGAATTGATGCGGTAACAATCTCAGAGATGACAGTATTCTGAATAGGAGAATTAGGAGGTGGTTGATTATGAGCAGCCACCAAACTTTCCATCATAGCAGACACTCTTTCCAAGCTTTCCCTCAGATAAGTAACCTCTTCGCGCAGCTCGCGATTCTCTTGTTGTAAAGTTTCATCACCCTTCTCCGATTAGCTCGAGTATCAAATTGGTGAGTCAGCTTGACAGGAGAACTGAATGAAAACCAAGAAACAACATAAGATCCCTGGAGAACACTCAAAAATCAAGACAAAATGCGGATATGATGCATGGTATGCGTATGCAAATGCAAAGATTTCAAAGGATTATAAGATAACTTGCAATATTCATAAAGGGACATTTTTTGAAATACTTAAAAACTCATTCTCATTAAGATCAAAGTGAGGATTACAAGTGAAGTACAAACATCAATAATCCTAATACATAAGAGGAAAAGTAAACTAGGCCTAGGGAATCATATCCGAAGAAGTTCTGAATCCTGGCTGATACTTCATGCGAATTCTCTTGATCTATTTCTTGTACCGGTCTTCCATATCTTCCTTATCTTTCACTAACTTGTCAACAATGGCCTTCCAAGCACCGGAAGTAGGAGGAATAGTAGATGGAGTACTAGAGGAAAATAAATCCTCTCTTGGCCTCTTCGTGACACGCCGCTCAAGTAGCTCAATGAGATCATCCTTCTCCTTCAGCTGCTCCTGCATCGTAGTCTTCTCAAGTAGCCATTCTTCTTTCTCTTTCTTCATCTTGCCTAACTCTTCTTGAAGAGCTACCTTCTCATCAACGGGAGGTAGAAAAGCAGATAATGGTAATATGGGTAACAAAGGCTCCTCAGGTGGATAAGGCATCTTGAGCTTGGAAGCCCTAGATCGAACCCAATGAATATAACATTCGGAAGGAGGAAGGTGTTGTCTTCCCAATTGACCTTTCTCTTTCCGGTGAACAGCATGCCAAGAATGAGCAATCCTTTTCTTCATCTCTATATGATCAGCACCATTAAGAAAGAAGAAACGGGATAAGGAAAGATTGTTTGGTAGGTCCTTCAAACAATAACCGAACTGTCGTCTAGCCAAAACAGGGTTGTAGCTAATTCTCCCACGTGTACCAAGAAGAGGTACATTAGGAAATTCTCCACAACTATCAATAAGAACTCCAGTGTCATAATGAGAACTATACCATGTCATGTCCTTATGAGAAAGTGACATCAACCTTTGAGACCATCTTCGATTATCTCTATTGTCCTTGAAGACATCCGATTTCGGTAGGTGCAAAATAAACCACCTATAAAGAAGAGGCGCACAACATACAATCTCTCTGTCACCTTTGGAGGTCCTATAGTGAAAACCATGATACATATCTCCAAGCAAAGTAGGCACCGGGTTCTTCTTCAAGAAGATCTGAATAGCATTCTCATCCACAATACCATCCAAGTTCGGAAACAAGACAATCCCGTAAATAAGAAAAGCGAGAATAGCCTCAAATGCATCCTTGTGACCCAAAGTAAGTGAAGTAGAAGCTTTTCCCATCAAGAACTTAGCATTAATACCACGAACACTCCCCTTTGGAAGAAACTTCCCATTAAGATCAGATTCCTTATGAAAAAGTGCTTTGGCGATGACCTTGATAGTAAGCTCCTTCTCTAAACCAGTGAAAAGAAACTCCTTTTCCAGAATAGGCAAACCTAACCAATGAGAATACTCCTCCAAAGTCGGCACAAGCTGATAATCCGGAAAAGTGAAACAATGATGCAACGGATCATAGAACTAAGCTAAAGTAGGGAGAATCCCCTCAGGTACATCAATATCCAACATATACAAAAGCTTCCCATGACATCTTCGGAACTCTTGGGTATCAACAACCAAAGCTCCTAGCTTTCTCAACTCTACTACATTAGGATTTTTGAAGGTGTACTTCTTTGTGTTCCTCCTTTCAAAAGTCATAGCCATGGACATCTGAAATTTTGCAAAAGTCCATTATAAGTCCTTTGAAATCTTACAACACAATGCTCATGAATGCATGATGGTGTAAACACCCCAAATTTGCCCTCACCCATTCACACCATGGCTTGTGATCTTTTCATATGCATAAACTCAATCATACCATCTCATATCTCAATTTTGATTCACTGCATAGGTTCTAAGTCATCTGCATCTAGGGTTTGTGATCTGAGCAATCCAAGAGCTTCTTGAGCCACTCCAAAGGCCACCAATCACTTCAAAGGGATCCATATGTGTTCTTATATCATATTACATCCTCTCAAAGTCAAAAATGCCAAAGAATCACAAGAACTGGGATTGGTATGGAAGCAGAGCCAAGTTTGACTGCACAGTTGACCTAAAATTAGGGTTTTGGTTTCAGAGGCCATAACTCCAAATTTTTTGGTCATTCTTGTTTCCATTGGTCTCTATATGGTATAGGGAGTGTGCATATCAATTTTCATGAAGAAACTCCATGGGGAAGTCATCTGATCAAGAGTTGACTTTCTGGACAAGTCAGTGCAAAATCAGGGCATCTGAGGCCTCCAATGACCCAACCAAGGGGTGATCTTCATCATTTTGAGTGTATTTGATCTTTATTTGATCATGGAATAAGTTTGAAGTTCACAAAATTCAAGAATTACAAGTTTTTGCAAAGTTGACTTTTTAGGGCATGGTTGACTTTTAAGGAATATGTCATTTTATGCCACTTTTCAAGCCTTACTTTTTGATCCAAAAATGTTTCAAATGGAAAAACTTTGGTCATGAAAGTTGTAGATTAGATCTTTCCCTTTTCAAAAAGTACAAGAACATGATCTAATTCTTTGTGGATCAAAAGTTATGGTGTGTCAAAGTTGGCAAAAATCACTAATTTTCAAGACATGCACCAAATGAGAAACTTGCAAAAACTTTGTACCAAGGCATTTGTGACTTCTAGTTCATGTCTAACCAATGTGCAAGCATCATACAAGTTCTAAAAATCAGATTTGAACCAAAAGATCACATGTTCATGGTTGGCAAAGCAAGAGATTTTCATGAAGTTTCAAAAGTGATCAAGTTGCAAAATCATCATCACACTTTCACCCACTTGTTGTCTTGGCTGCTGAACCATTCTAGCATCCCTCACACACCATGCTGCGCCAGCCCACATGCTTGTACTAGCCTAGGGTTCAACCCATGCCTTCCTTACACCAAAGTTGACATTTTGCAAAAGTGAACTTACCTATCACAGCAGGCCAGGTCACATCATCTGACCAATGGGAGTTTTTTATGCAAGGAAAATGCTAGCCATTTCATACATCAAGCAAGGCTGAAACACACAAGATCATCACATTCACAAAAAACACTCCCTCAAGCAAAACTCTTCGAATCTCTCTCTACAACTCACAAACACAAGAACCAATTCCACTGATCAACTCACCTTGCTTCACTGAGCCAAAACCAGCAAGACCCAGGCCTGAATCAAGCATGAACTGAGCTTAACCATTTTTCATCTTCAAAGCCAGAACTTTCGAATCTCACTTTTCAGCCATCAAACACCCCATTTCTCTTCACCAACAAGTAAAGCACACTCAAAGGAGCAAGAATCCACCATTGGAGTAGCCTGAAACCTCCCAATTCCTGACTGTGAAACCTGCTGCACCAGAACTCTTCTCTTCAAACCAGCCATCCACAAGAACTTTGGAGCTTCTCTTTGAGTCCAAGGGAGTCAAAGAAGTTCATTTGCACACAAAGGAAGCTCTGGAAGCTCAGTATTGAAGCTTTCCAGCTCAGGTATGACCATGAACATTTTTGCTCAGAGCTTGCATTTTGAGTTATAATCTGGTTGCTTGTGTCTTGCTGATCATGGGGATACTCTTAGAATCGAAAATGAGTAGGAAATGAGTTTGTATTGTCACTCTGAAATTTTACCCGTGAAATTTGTTTCTTTCGATTTGCTTGATTCTTGAGGTTTAAATGATGTTTGAAGGTGGATTCGTGACCTAGGTTGTTAGAGGATCACTTGGCTGTGTTTAATTTGTTGTTTAGAAGCCTGAATCAGGATCTAGGGTTTTGTTGTTGCCGGAGAAGATGACCGGAGCTTCCCTCCGGTCACCTGAATGTCATTTGCCCTAATCCCAGTCATTAACTTCCATTTGAATCTCATGCGTCAGATTGCTTGACTTTGTTGACTTCCCGCGTGCATGTATGGCCCAAATCTGTTCATTTGCCCTAATCCCTTTTAGTTAGTTTAATTAATCATAATTAAATTAATTTAATCAGATGCAATCCTGGCCCTTTAAAAACGCGCACGGTCAACCATTTCAAACCCAGGATCCATCCCAGCCCTCCATTCAGTTGACTTTTCTATTTTCTTTGTTTTAATTCATTTATTTCATATTTGTTTTATACAATTTATTTAAAATAGCAAAAATGTTTTAAAAATTATGAAACTTTTTGTCAAGAGTTTCATTAATTTTTAAAACACAAAAATATTTTTATTTTCATTTTTAGCATTAAAAAAAGTATTTTTAATTATTTAAAAGTTTATTTTTAATTGATTAATGAAAATTAATTTATTAAAAATACTTTTAGGTATTTAAAAATCACCCAAAAATTCATGAAATGTTCTAAGACATTTAGAAACATTGTCCAACCTTCAAACCAAATTTATTTTTTGATCTTGATGCATTTTGAGAATTTTTCATTGATTTAAAATCATTTTTATGCATTAATTTGATCCAAAGTTCCAAAAATCATTTCTGCCTATCCATGAGGAGTTGGACATTGATTCTTTTTGCATTGCATTGTGTTTAGCATGTAGTTTGTGAGATTAAATGGCCATGATTTGATCTTTCATTTTCAATTTGTTTGGTAATTTTCTTGTTTAGGAACCCTAAAACCCTAGAAATCTTAAGAAAATCATAACTTGAATTTGGTTAGGAGTTGAAACCTCTCCTTTGGGCATTGGGTTAGTATAGGATTAGGGGTCCTTTGAGTGCATTTTCAATTTTTTATAATGATGTTTGCTTCTGATTTTGGTTTTTGTTTGTTGTATTGTTCATAAACCCTAATTTGGGCTTCCATATGCATCCATCTTGCATTCTCTTGCATAACATGACTTGCCATGGCATTTCAAGCATCCATTTGATTCATTTGACATCATAAGACATATTGAAAGCATGTTTGGTCATCACATCATGTATTTGCCATGTTGTATGCCATGTACACTTCATAACTTTTCATGTATGTCCTTGCTTCTTAACTTGCATCATCTGCATTCATAAGCTTGTATGATCATCCTCATGTGCTGCCTCATGTTTGTAGCATCACATAACATCATTAGCATCATGTAAATGCTTCTGGTTTTGTTTCTCATCATGTCATCTCATCCCATTTTGCATTGCATTGCATTTCTTTTCTAACCTTTCAGGTGGTAAGTGATTTTGAGAAGTGAATTTGCCTTCACTTCTCACAACTTCTCTTTTCATCTCCCTTGCATCCATGCTGCATTCTTTATATGTGTTTGGATTTGAGCTTGCTCATTCTTCTTCTTCCCACTTTCTTTCTTCAAGTGACTTGACTTCTTGAATGAAGCAAGTTGCTTTGCTTCTCTTGATCCTTTCATCTGCTTCCTGGTGGTTCCATTGAAGATTTCTCTTGAAAACCTCACAAACCTTAGGAACAACCAAGCATGACAATGATTAGGGTTTTGATTAGTCTCCCCTCTTAGTTTTTACCTTTGTGTCTCTTTTGAGTCTTCTCTCCTCATCTCATAATCAGGGACTAAACCCTAAAGGCTTTAAGGCTTTGTGATTAAACTTATGCCTGCATCCTTCTATTAGGATGGAGTGTATAACTTTAATCCTAAGTGTTAAACCCTTAATGTGTTTGAATCTCTTAATCAATTCACATAATAATCATCAAGACATCACACTTGTAACTTGGGCCTTGCATTAGGGTTCTAATTCTTCCTTAATTGGTTAAGAAGGACTAACCCTAGTGTTAATGGACAAGTCCCCCTCAAGTTGTCTTACAAATCATAAAACTCACTTCATCATCATATCATTAAATAAAATCCATCTAATAAAGGCTTGTTTTGTCATGAGCTTAGTCCCTAATCATGGATTAAGTTGAGGAGCTTTCCTCAGCTTAAACATCCTCATCTATTATCCTTCTATTAGGATGGTGTAATGAGTCTGTTTAATCCCTGATTATGGCTTAATCTCATTACTTAACACTAAACAAACACCAAAAACATCTAAATAATCACAAGTAGGTTAATGATCTTAATCCTACATCAAAGGTGATTAAGTGTGAGAATCTGACTTCACACTTAAGGTATTCTCATTACCCTAATCAGAGGGGAGATGTGATGAGTTTACTAACCCATTGGTTTAGGCTTAAGCTCATTAACTTATGACAAACTCTCAAAAGCAATAAAAGACTGAAAACTCAAAAACAAACAATAATCGTCTCCTCCGGGATTCTTTTCTCATCTCAATCACTCACAAACGAGAACTTGCTTCTTCCGTCTAATGCAAGACAGTTAGCACCTGAGCTAGACAGGTCATACACTTGAGCATAGACAAGCAAGCAGTTCATCAGTCAATTCATCTTTCAGTCTCTTTGGGTCGAACTACGGTGTTCTGACTTCCTCATTGCACGAGAGGATACGTAGGCATAACTTAACAGTTATCGAACAAAAGTCTCTGTATATTCCCCCTCCTTCCAGTATCATTCTTTTAGTCTCATGATCTTGAGCATACTCTCATCCTTACACTGACACATCATTATACACTTCACTTCACTTTACACTGACACCTGTACATCCTTTTCCAGCTCATTTATACACAAATTGCACTGACACTACCCCTTTAAAACACAAATCTTTTAAGCGTGGATCCCGTCGAGTACGGCGGACAATCTGGGTGCTAATACCTTCCCAGGTTGTAACCAACCCCCTTTCTCAGTCTCTCTGGTTCGCAACCGTCTTATCCATATCTTTTTCTAGGTTTATGCAGCATTACCTTTCCTCTGGGATAAAAATGCCTAGCTGGCGACTCTATTCATCTCCAGTGAGTTCACTCCTGTGTGTTCTCATTGTCCCTCTCGCCGACCGTTCGCGTCTGTACCTTTATCTGGGCCGGTCCCATTTATCGGGAGCGACAGCTTGGCGACTCTGCTGGGGAACCTTATACTGTAACCAGGGCTTCTGGTTCTTTTTGTGGGTTCCTCCTAGCGCTTGATTGATTTGTGTTTACTGGGGTGTTATGTGTTTATTTGTGTTTGTATATTTATTTTTGTTTATTGCTCTATGTACAGTTGCTTTACTGTTTTCTCTATAGTTTTGCATATTATCATATTTGTCATACTGTGCTGCTGGCTGGATCTGTTTGTTTGCTTTGGTGAGTGGGTGTTCCATTGAGAGTTAAGGTCCTATACCTGGGACCTGAGTGACACCTAGGCTAGAGTGAATCATATTCTTTCCCATTCCATCTCGGTCTGGTGCAGGAATATGAAACACGGTTCAGATATGGGTTTCTTCTTGAGAACTCTGTGTTGCAGATTTCCTGCAATACTAGGGCTATCTGGGAAGCCTGCTAAGTCTGGATGACCTTTTAGTATTGACCTTCAGAAACTGAGGTGAATTAGAGGAGGAACTTTTATGGTTATTGTAAACACTGTACCTCCGGGTTAGAAGTGTTTACACTTCTCATAACTGATCCAAGTCTGAGGATCCTTGTTTTAGAACACCACCTGTGAGGGGGTTGGGCTGTTTACAGGTTTGCAGGTACCTTGACCTCAGAATACCCTGTTACTTTGATTTGATTAAGAATACTCCATGTTGGAACAGTTCTTGTGATTCTAAACCCTGGACATGTGGCTCTTTATTTGAGTCCCCCACCTTGGTTACTGGACTTATAGACCTCCATCTGGATTTCTTACACACATGGACTTGTATCAGAGCACTTGATCAGATCCAGCTCAGTCACAAACCCTTGCATATCATTTGCATACATAATCATTGCATCATATTGACATTTGCTTATTTGTGTTTCAGGGTATCCATCTTCATTTGGTTTTGGTTTTGACCCCATCTTCAGTATTGACCTATCTTCATCAGCACTTGCTTCAGCTATCAGCTATCTACTTCAGTCACCTGTACCAGCCAATCAGCGGCCCATTCCTCAGTATCATCATTAGCACTTGTCTCTACCCAGTCTCAACATCATGGCACCTAAAAAGAGCAACATCACCTACCACTTCTTCCAGCCAGAGTTAGCTGACATCAGGAGGATTCAGACCCTGATCACTCCAGACCATATACCACTGTTCAGGGAACACCATGGAGATATACTTGATATGGTTATGGATCTGGACCCCTCACAGAGAAGCCTGATCCACACTTGCCTCCAGGTTTATGATCCCCCACTGAGATGTTTCACTTTTCAGGACTTTCAGCTGGGCCCCTTATTGGAAGAATACTCATCATTAGTTGGTATACCTATCAGGGGTGGAGCCCCTTTCAACCCTGAGATGGTCTTTCCTGGTAATGAAGAGGTAGCAAAGGCATTGCATTTGGAACCAGTCCTGATTGGGCAGCATATGACTTCTAAGGCTGGAATCCCTGGCCTGCATCTGGATTTCTTGATCTCTCAAGCCACCCTGAAGGCTTCTTTAGGAGAGTGGAAAGCAGTCTGTGCTTTATTGGCCTTGAGCATATATGGGATCATATTATTTGCAGATGAGCCTCGATTTGTTAGCAAGAATGCAATCCATCTTTTCATCCTGAAGAACCCAGTGCCAACTTTATTGGGGGATCTCTACTATTCAGTGCATCAGAGGAATGAAAAGCAGAGGGGAAGATTAGTAAGATGCTGTGCTCCATTGTTCCATACTTGGCTTCTCAGGCATTTGCCCAGGACAAATGCGTTTTTGAATCCTCATCAACAGAGAAACTGGGCTGGAAGACTTACTACTCTAACTTCAGCTGATATCAGGTGGTGCACCCAAAGCACAAAAGGCAGGGACATCATCACCAGCTGTGGGCATTTTCCCAATGTGCCCCTGATAGGAGTTAAGGGTAGTATTAATTACAACCCTCTGCTGTTCAAAAGACAACTGGGCTATGTCGCTCCCGATAGATGAAACAGGGTCAAATAAAGGTACAGACGCGAACGGTCGGCGAGAGGGACAATGAGAACACACAGCCGTGAACTCACTGGAGGATGAATAGAGTCGCCAGCTAGGCATTTTTATCCCGAAGGAAAGGTAATGCTGCATAGACCTAGAAAAAGATGGATAAGACGGTTGCGAACCAGAGAGACTGAGAAAGGGGGTTGGTTACAACCTGGGAAGGTATTAGCACCCAGATTGTCCGTCGTACTCGACGGGATCCACGCTTAAAAGATTTGTGATTTAAAGGGGTAGTGTCAATGCAATCTGTGTATAAAATAGCTGGAAAAGATGATGTACAGGTGTCAGTGTAAGAGAAGTGAAAAATGTATAAATGATGTGTCAGTGTAAGAATGAGAATGAATTGCTCAAGATTATGAGGCTTAAAGAAATGAGCTGGAAGAGGGGGAATATACAGAGACTTTTTGTTCGATAACTGTTAAGTTATGCCTACGTATCCTCTCGTGCAATGAGGAAGTCAGAACACCGTAGTTCGACCCAAAGAGACTGAAAGATGAATTGACTTGTGAACTGCTTACTAGCCTATGCTCAAGTGTATGACCTGTCTGGCTCAGGTGCAAACTGTCTTGCATTAGACGGAAGAAGCAAGTTCTCGTTTGTGAGTGAAGATGATGAGATGAGAATCCCGAAGGAGACGATTATTGTTTGTTTTTGTGTTTTCAGTCTTTTATTGTTTTTTAGACTTTGTCATAAGTTAATGAGCTTAAGTCTAAACCAATGGATTTAGTAAACTCGTCACATCTTCCCTCTGATTAGGGGTAATGAGAATACCTTAAGTGTGAAGTCAGCTTCTCACACTTAATCACCATGGTGTAGGATTAAGATCATTAACCTACTTGTGATTATTTAGATGTTTTTGGTGTTTTTGTTTAGTGTTGAGTAATGAGATTAAGCCATAATCAGGGATTAAACAGACTCATTACACCATCCTAATAGAAGGATAATAGATGAGGATGTTTAAGCTGAGGAAAGCTCCTCAACTTAATCCATGATTAGGGATTAAACTCATGACAAAACAAGCCTTTGATTAAGTGGATTTTATTTAATGATAAGATGAAGAAGTGATTTTTATGATTTGTAAGACAACTTGAGGGGGACTTGTCCATTAACACTAGGGTTAGTCCTTCTTAACCAGTTAAGGAAGAATTAGAACCCTAATGCAAGGCCCAAGTTACAAGCTTGATGTCTTGATGATTATTAAGTGGATTAATTAAAGGAGTTTAAACACATTAAGGGTTTAACACTTAGGATTAAAGTTATACACTCCATCCTAAGAGAAGGATACATGCATAAGCTTAATCACAAAGCCTTAAAGCCTTTAGGGTTTAGTCCCTGATTATGAGGTGAGAAGAGAAGACTCAATGAGACACCAAGGTAAAACTAAGAGGGGAGACTAATCAAAACCCTAATCATTGTCATGCTTGGTTGTTCCTAGGGTTTGTGAGGTTTACAAGAACAATCTTCAAAGGAACCACCAGGAAGCAGATGAAAGGAGCAAAGAGAAGCAAAGTAACTTGCTTCATTCAAGAAGTCAAGTCACTTGAAGAAAGAAAGTGGGAAGAAGAAGAATGAGCAAGCTCAAACTCAAACACATATAAAAAATGCAGCAATGGATGCAAGAGAGATGAAAAGAAAAGTTATGAGAAGTGAAGGCAAATTCACTTCCCAGAATTACTTACCACCTGAAAGGTTAGAAAAGAAATGCAATGCAATGCAAAATGGGATGAGATGATGTGATGCTAAACAAAACCAGAAGCATGTTGATGATGATAATGATGCTATGAGATGCTACAAACATGAGGCAAGGCATGGAGATGTTCATACAAGATCATGGGTGCAAATGATGCAAGCTTAGAAGCATGGATACACATGAAAAGTTATGAAACATACAAAGAAAATGACATGGCAAATATGAGATGCAATGATCAAACATACTTTCTATATGTCTTATGATGTCAAATGAATCACATGAATGCTTGGAATGTCATGGCAAGTCATGTTGTGCAAGAAAATGCAAGAAGGATGCAAAAGAAAGCCCAAATTAGGGTTTATGGATCAATCAACAAACAAAAACCAAAAACAGAAGCAAACCCTAAGATAAAAAATGGAAAATGCCACTCAAAGAAACCTTAAACCTATACTAAACCAAAGTCCAAAGGGGAGGTCTCAACTCTTAACCAATCTCAAGTTATGATTTTTCTAAGTTATTAGGGTTTTTAGGGTTCCTAAACAAAAGAAATGCCAAACAAATTGAAAATGAGGAAACAAATCATGGCCATTTAATCCTAGAAACTACATGCTAAACACAAAACAATGCAAGAAGAACCAATGTCCAACTCCTCTTAGATAGGCAGAAATGAATTTTTGAACTTATGATCAAAATAATGCACCAAAAATGATTTAATTCAATGGAAAATTCTCAACATGCATCAAGATCAAAAAAGAAATTTGGTTTGAAGGTTGGACAATGTTTCTAAATGTCTTAGAACATTTCATGAATTTTTTGGTGATTTTTAGATACTTAAAAGTATTTTTAATAAATTAATTTCCATTAATCAATTAAAAATAATCTTTTAAATATTTAAAAATACTTTTTTAATGATAAAAAATAAAATGAAAATATTTTTGGGTCATAAAAATTAATAAAACTCAGAAGAAAAAGTTTCATAATTTTTATGCATTTTTTACTATTTTTAAATAATTGTGCAAATAAAAGGAAATAAAATGAAATTAAAATGAATTTTTAATGAATTAATGAGAAGTAATCAGATCCTAAGGTGGAGATTCAAACTCACACGCGCGGGAGTTGACTGCGCGCCACATCTCACGGCTCAGATTCAAATTTGCTAATTAATGCTTAAAACCCTAACCCTGCCGTTAATCACTCTCAGATGACCGGAACAGTGTTCCGGTCATCTTCTCCGTTCAGCTCAAAATGCTATCTCTCTCCCCAGGCCATTTTAGAAGCTCTAACTCTCCAGAAATCATCTACTAACTACCCTAAGCACGAATCCAGCATCAAATCACATTTAAACTCACACACAAACATGAATCGAAGCAAAGAAATTTCTAGGTCAAACTTTCAGAACACCATAACATACTCATTTCTGGCTTATTTTCAAAAGTAAATAGATCCCAATGATCAGTGCAACATGCTAAACAAGATTCTAACAAGAAAATGGAGTTCTGGAAAAAAGTTCATGGTGTCACCTGAGATGGAGCTTTTGATTTAGGAGCTTTCTGGATGATTCTTTGGCTCAATCAAGTCCCAATGATCCACCTTTGAAGCTTTGGATGCTTAGTTGGAGTTTAAACAACCTCTGGAGTGAGTTTGCAGAAGCTCTGACCAAGGGCATGTGAAAATCGTATTTGAGACATGGGGTGTTTCAGGCCAAAACAATGGTTGGTTTCTGGTCAGTGAGGTGAGTAGAGATTGTTGGTGGAGTTTGTTTGGGTGTTTGAGGTTTGTGGGGAGAGATTCGAAGGAAAATGCAGGCTGAGGTGAAGAATGGCAATGGGGTGTTCTTGCTTGTTTTAGGTCTGGCTCTTGGTGCTTTGAGGTCTATGAAGTATGGTGAGTTGATTGGTGATAATGGTTTTAATGTTTTGTGGCTGGGCAGAGGGATTCGAAGCAAAATGCAGCTGGGGTGTGTTTTTGTGAATGTTGTCTATGAGAGAGTTTCAGCCTTGCTAGATGTATGGAATGGCTTGCACTTTGTCCACATAAACCTCTCTCATTGGTCAGTTGACAAGACATGTGCTTTATTGATTGGTAAGTCACCTTTTGCAAAAAGTCAAATTTTGTGTAAGGCAAGTATGGCTTGATCTATAGCTAGTACATGGGCTGGTTCTGGTGCAGCAAGATGATGTGAGAGAGCTAGCTTGATTCAAGGACCAATGCAGCAAGTTGGTGAAGTGATCATGATGATTTTGCAACTTGTTACAACTTTGGTTCACATGTGATTTCTTTGTCCAACCAAACATAAACCATGGGCATTCTTGGTTCAATTCTGATTTTTATGACTTAGAGAATGTTTGCATACTGGTTTGAAGTGAACTTGAGGCTGCAAAAGGCATTGGTTCATGACTTTGCAAAATTTCCATTTAAGGCATGCCTTGAAAATCAATGATTTTGGCCAACTTTGTCAAACCATAACTTTTGATCCAAGAAGAGTTTGATCATGTTCTTGTACTTTTTGAAAAGGGAAAGATGTAATCTACAACTTTCATGACCAAAGTTTTTTCATTTGAAGCATTTTTGGATCAATAATCAAGGCTTGAAAAATGACCTAAAATGAAGCATTCTTGAAAAGTCAACTATGCCCAAAAAGTCAACATTTGCAAAAAAACCCTACATTCTTGACTTTTGTGAACTTCAACCTTCTTCCATGATCAAATAAAGATCATATACACTCAAAATGATGAAGATCACCCCTTGGTTGGGTCATTGGGGGCCTCAGATGCCCTGATTTTACACTGACTTGTCCAGAAAGTCAACCCTTGATCAGATGACTTCCCCATGGAATTTCCTCATGAAAATTGATATGCATACTCCCTATACCATATAGAGACCAATGGAAACAAGAATGACCAAAAAATTTGGGGTTATGGCCTCTGAAACCAAAACCCTAATTTTCAGTCAACTGTGCAGTCAAACTTGGCTCTGCATCCACTCAAACCCCAGTTCTTGTGATTCCTTTGCAATCTTGACTTTGAGAGGATGTAATATGACATAAGAACAAATGTAGACCCGTTTGAATTGATTGGTTGCTTTTGGAGTGGCTCAAGAGGCTCTTGGATTGCTCAGATCACAAACCCTAGATGCAGATGACCTAGAACCTATGCAGTGAATCAAAATTAGGATATGAGATGATATGATTGTGTTTATGCATATGAAATGATCACAAGCCATGGTGTGAATGGGTGAGGGAAAATTTGGGGTGTTTACAGGCTATGCACTGGTTCACACTCCTAAGGCACAGGACATGGTTGAGACTCTTTATTGTGAGAACAAGCTTAATCTGGCTATTGTTAGGCAGGCAGCCTGGGCCTGGGGCAATGTGCAGACTAAGGGGGTAACCATCCTGGGGAAGTGTAACAATGTGGCATCAGCACAATACTATGATTGGTCCCACGCCAGGGCTCAATTCTCTGGGATGCCCTTTACTATAGAAGATATGCCTGGGCCTTCCACAACACCACCTCCAGCAACTGTCAGCTTAGAGGAGTTTGAGAAGTTGAAAGAGAGAAATGAGAAGCTGACTCAAGCTCTACAGAAGACCCTCTGGGAGAGGAGTGATGGTAGGTTGGATATTGAGAGGTTAGAAAAGTTGAAAGTGGAGCATCTGGCTAGAATTGAGAAGTCTGAAGATTACATTAAGAAGTCTAGGGCTGGAGAGCATATCTTGAAGAATGCCTGCAAGGAAGCTCAGTTCCAGAAAGCCAGGACAGACTTGTATCTGAAAGAGAGTCAGGCTAGGTGGGTCAGGATCACCGAGGCTAGTACTCTGGAGGACAAGAGGGTCCAAGACAAGATAGAGCAACTGGAAGCTAGTGCAAAAGAGCAACAAGAAGCCCTGGAAGCAGCCCAGAGGGAGATATCAGAACTGAAGATCAGAGCTGGAGTGAAGAGGTCAAAGGACCAAAGTCAACACAAGAAGCTAACTACAGCTGTTACTACTCGGAACCTCCTTATCAGGAACCTCACGGAGCGTCCGGCTGATCCTGTGACCGAAGCACTTCTCAAGGAAGTTCGGGAGGATGAGTTTGGTCTTGGTGTTTGACCATTTGCTTGTTGTTGTTTTCATTCCATGTATTTTGATTTCTTATTTTCTTGTAATGTATTTTGACCCCTCAGAGGGCTTGTATTTGTAAACAAACTATGTACCATTTGCCTTTTGTAATATATGTATTTAGTTTGTCCCATCCGGGTTTACTCCAAAAGCAACATCAACAGCATCATCTTCAAGGGTCTGGAAGGGTCAAAACTGAATGCCAAGCCGGATACCTTGAAAACAAATAAGCATACTGCATTTGCATGCTAACCCTTTGTTTGTTTTGTAGGTGTTTGTTTTATTGTTGCTAACTCTGTTGTGATGTTCAGGAACTATTGCTCGACGCCGGGTATTTCCCCTCAACCGTCTGCACCGATATCCAACCCGTAACAACCTTCCGGGCATACAGATGGATCAGATGCAGCAAGACCTTACAGAGGTCAGGAACCAAATGACCAACGAGAGGTTGGAAATGAGGAACCAAATGACACAATTTATGGAGGTAATGAACAACATGGCTCAAAGCCAGGAGAGGCTCAGAGCACTGGTAGAAGGGAGAAATCAGGAAGATCATCAGCCAGGGACTGCTGGGACTAGCAACAATGAAAGAGTCCAACCTCATGTCAATCCCCCAGTCTTTGGACCCCACCTCCATCCAGAGGCCAACATCCCTGTCAATATACAAGGGACTACCACAGCAGGGAGGGTACTGCAAGAAGACCCCCAAGAAGATCAGTTCACAGTGATGGGAGCCGGGGAAGAAGCCTATGATAGAAGGTTGGATGAGATAGCTGAGAAATTAAGATCCTTAGAGTCTCAAAACTCTTTGGGTTTTGATGTTATGGATATGGGCTTGGTAGATGGGGTCAGGATTCCCCACAAGTTTAAGCCACCATGCTTTGAGAAGTATAATGGGACTTCCTGTCCCCGGACCCATCTACAATCTTTTCTCGGGAGGCTAAAGGCCTATACCATGGACGAGAAGCTGTGGATGTTCTATTTTGAGGATAGCTTGACTGGAGCTTCGAGGGAATGGTATTCCCATCTGACAAGAGCAACTATTAGATGCTGGAAGGACCTGGCAGAGGCCTTCATCAGACAGTATCAATATAATCTGGATATGGCACCCAACAGGACCCTCCTAATGGGAATGTCACAGTCATCTAGAGAGAGCTTCCGAGAGTATGCTCAAAGATGGAGACAGCTTGCTGCTGCTGTCCAGCCACCTATGTCAGAAAGGGAGATGGCTGATATGTTCATGAACACCCTTCAGGGAACTTACATTGACAGGCTAGCTGCCTTCTCATCTACCAGCTTTGCAGATGTTGTCATAGCCGGGGAGAGAATTGAAAGCCTATTGAAAATGGGGAAGATCTCAGACAACGGTGCAAGCTCATCCAGTAATGCAAGGAAGCCTTTTGCAGGCCCAAGAAGAACTAGCGAGACCAATGCCGTCCACACCAACAGGGGCAGGCCCCAATATGTTCATAGATCTGTGGCAGCAGTCACCATTCCCGCTCCAGCTCATCCACAACCAGCTTATCAACCTCCGCAGCAAAACTATCAGCAACAACCTCAGTACCACCAACAAAATCAGTATCCTCCGAGAAACTACAACAACAGTAACACCAACAACAATAACCAGCAAAGGCCATTCCAGCAGAGGCCATCTCAAGCCAACCGGGTGATCGATCCGATCCCTATGCCCTATGCCACATTACTGCCACAACTCCTGAAACTCAACCTAGTTGAGCTAAGGACATTGGCCCCTCCAGATCCCAACAGTCTACCCAGAAATTATGACTCCAACGCCAGATGTGCCTTCCATTCAAATGCACCTGGCCATAGTACAGAAAAGTGCAGAGCTTTGCACATGAAGGTACAAGATCTGGTGGATTCAAAGGCTCTAAATTTCGCACCACCACCAAATGTTAATAAAAACCCTATGCCACACCATGGTGGTCCCAGAATCAACGCTATCGAAGAAGACAAGCCGTCTTATTTAATAACCAGTGTGGGACAGATTCGAACACCGTTGGTAGAAATTAAGGCTCAGCTCCTCGAATGTCACATGTTCCCAGGGTGTGAGTTAGGGTGTGCTTACTGCAATATTTCAGTAAATGGGTGCGATAACCTGAGGAATGGCATAGATGGTCTCATTCAGAGTGGCCAACTTCAGATCACCACATCATTTCCAACAAATCCAGTAATCTCATCAGCAACAGTTCCGGTATCTCCTACAACTGCAGCAACCATTGTTCCTGACAATTCTTCGGCTTCATCAACAAGTACTTCATCTATCATCTCAACTGATCAGTTATCAAAAAAATTTTCTTCTACAACTTCAGCACCACTCCAATTTGAATCTCCTACAACAACAACATCCATCCTTCCGACAATGTCTCCTACAACTCCAGCAACAAACTATGAAGATGTCTCAACTGTCACAATATTTTATGATCCTGAAAACAACTCTGCCTACAACTCAGAAAGTGCTGCTCCCATCAGAGCACCAGTCACGATTTATTATGATCCACAAACTATCACAGTCCCTTCTGCAGCCGCCATCAGTCCAGTCACTGTCACAGTGCCTGGACCAGTACCTTATGAAAGCAATAGGGCCATCCCTTGGCACTACGGCTCTGACGTATACTGCGAAGGAAAGAAAATCACTCTTGAACCATCAACACCTGCACCACAAATAGACAATGTGGGAGGAGGCGGAGGCTTCACTCGAAGCGGACGTCTCTTTGCTCCACAAATTCAAAGACCCACTGCCGAAGCAGAAGCTGCTGCCAAGGCAAAAGGAAAGAGCCCGGTGCAGGAAGATCAAGCCACTAAGGAAACTTTGAAAACACCATTCGATCAAGAAGTTGATGAGTTTATGAGAATCATCAAAAAGAGTGATTACAAAATAGTGGATCAGCTTCACCAGACGCCATCCAAGATCTCTATCCTATCACTGCTTATGTGCTCCGAAGCCCGTCGGAATGCACTACTCAAAGTCTTGCACGCAGCTTACGTGCCTGAAGAGATCACCGTCAATCAGTTGGAAACTGTGGTCGGAAATGTTACTGCTAGCAATGGGCTAGGGTTCACCAATACTGATTTGACTACGGAAGGCCGCAACCATAACAAGGCCTTGCACATCACCATGGAATGTAAAGGTGCAGTCCTTTCCCATGTGCTGGTAGACACAGGGTCATCCCTTAATGTCTTACCGAAAAAGGCCCTGGTGAAGCTAGAGTATGAAGGATTGGCACTGCGTCCCAGTAACCTGGTAGTAAGAGCCTTTGATGGTTCTAAGAGATCGGTTTTGGGGGAAATTGAGCTGCCTGTAACGATTGGCCCACAAACCTTTAAAACGACCTTCTACGTGATGGACATTCAGCCTGCCTACAGCTGTTTGTTGGGTAGACCATGGATTCATGCCGCTGGCGCAGTAACGTCTACCCTTCACCAGAAGTTAAAATTTGAGTGGGAAGGCCAAGTCGTTACTATCTGTGGGGAGGAGGATATATTTGTTAGCCATCTGGCTACTTATAAGTATATTGAGATGGATGGGGAGATCCATGAAACAATGAGCCAAGGGTTTGAGGCCCTGAATGTTAATGAAGCATCTGCTGTATCTGGAATCTCCATGTCATCTTATCAGCAAGCCCGGAAGGTTGTTGAGGAAGGAACTGCCCAAGGCTGGGGCAAGGTTTTATCTGTGGAGGAGAAGAAGGACAAATTTGGGTTGGGTTACAAACCAACTCAACAAAATCAAGCAGGGGCTGCTGAGAAGCCCGGTTTTGTTAGTGGGGGGATGCTAACCCCTGATGCTATCAACAATTTGGAAGACGAGCTGGAAGAAGAACGCAATCTGGAGAATTGGATTCGTCCAAAGATCCCGGGGAGCAGTATCTCAAACTGGTCTTCCCAAGAAATTATAAGAGTTACTCACGCAGAGTAATTATTATTTCCTGTATTTTTATAGCATGCATCAAAGTCTTGCATCTTGCCCAAGATGACAAGGCTCATTTTGTAATCGGGCCATCTGTACTTTTTGTGCAAACAAGATTAATCAATGAAATATCAGACATCTTTTTGCAAATGAGTCTTTTCTTTTCCGCTCACTGTCTTTCCGTTTTTCTTTTTGTACAAAAAATAAATGGCGATGTTTTCAAAATGACAACTTTGTTTCACTTTTCTAAACAAGATTAAAATCAATCACTAAAATGAACAAACTGAACCCTTGCAGAGAGTGCCTTCCAGACAGCACCGACAACAGCACGGCTATGACTTCGTGTGACTTTGACAATCCAATCAATCAAGCTGATGAAGGGGTTGAAGAAGAGTATGAGCTTCCTGAAGAGCTAGCCAGGTTGTTGAGACAAGAGGAAAAGGTTATTACTCCTCACCAGGAGGAGGTTGAAGTGATTAATCTTGGTACAGATGAAGACGTGAAAGAGGTTAAAATCGGGGCCTGCCTGCAAGACTCAGTGAAGAGACAACTGATTAATCTGCTTCAAGAATATGTGGACGTGTTTGCTTGGTCTTATCAGGATATGCCAGGGTTGGACACCGATATTGTTGTGCACAAGCTGCCTTTAAGAGAAGAATGCCCACCGGTTAAACAGAAACTGCGCCGTACTCGTCCAGACATGGCAATGAAGATCAAGGAAGAGGTACAAAAGCAATGGGACGCCGGGTTCCTTGCCGTAACTAGCTATCCGCCGTGGGTTGCTAATATAGTACCTGTGCCTAAGAAAGACGGAAAAGTAAGGATGTGTGTTGACTACCGGGATCTGAATAGAGCCAGCCCGAAAGATGACTTCCCATTACCTCACATTGATGTATTGGTGGACAACACGGCTCAGTTCTCGGTATTCTCCTTCATGGACGGATTTTCAGGATACAATCAGATTAAGATGTCACCTGAAGACATGGAGAAGACAACCTTCATTACACCTTGGGGCACGTTCTGTTACAAAGTGATGCCATTCGGACTGAAGAATGTCGGTGCAACATATCAACGGGCTATGGTGACATTATTCCACGATATGATCCATAAAGAAATTGAATGTTATGTGGATGACATGATCGCCAAGTCCCTTACTGAAGAAGATCACCTGGTGAATCTGCTGAAGCTATTCAAGCGTCTGAGGAAGTACCAACTAAAGCTGAACCCCAACAAATGCACATTTGGGGTGCGATCCGGTAAGCTGCTGGGCTTTATTGTAAGCGAGAAGGGGATCGAAGTTGACCCTGATAAAGTCAAAGCCATTCAAGAGATGCCTGCACCGAAAACTAAGAAAGAAGTTCGAGGGTTCTTGGGTCGATTGAATTACATTTCACGGTTCATATCTCACCTTACAGCAACCTGTGAACCCTTGTTCAAACTGTTAAGAAAAGAACAGACGGTCAGGTGGAACGAAGACTGCCAAAGGGCTTTTGACAAGATCAAGGAGTACCTGCAAGAACCACCAATCCTTATGCCTCCAGTTGAAGGAAGACCTCTGATAATGTACTTGACAGTATTAGAAGAGTCAATGGGGTGTGTGCTGGGCCAGCATGACGAGTCTGGTCGAAAAGAGTATGCAATATACTACCTAAGCAAAAGGTTTACCGACTATGAACAACGTTATTCACTGCTCGAGAAAACTTGCTGTGCTTTAGCGTGGGCTGCTCGCCGACTGAGACAGTATATGTTGACCCACACTACTTTATTGATCTCAAAGATGGACCCAGTTAAGTACATTTTCGAGAAGCCAGCTCTTACCGGACGGGTTGCAAGATGGCAGATGATTCTCACAGAATATGACATCCAGTACACCTCTCAGAAAGCCATCAAGGGCAGTGTATTGTCTGAATATCTTGCTGAGCAACCCATTGATGATTACCAGCCTATGAGATTTGACTTCCCTGATGAAGACATCATGTTCATTAAAGCAAAAGATCATGAAGAGCCTATTCACACTGAAGGGCCCGACCCGAAAGAAGAATGGACTATGATGTTTGACGGGGCTGTTAACATGAATGGTCGTGGTGTTGGTGCGGTACTCATTACACCTAAAGGAGTTCACATGCCTTTCTCGGCAAAACTCACTTTCAATTGCACTAACAACGAGGCTGAATACGAAGCTTGCATTATGGGTCTTGAGGAAGCCATTGACCTCAGGATCAAGACATTGACTGTATTCGGAGATTCAGCTTTGGTAGTTAATCAAACCAACGGAAAATGGTACACCCACCAGGATCATCTGATACCTTACAGGGATTATACAAGGAGGTTATTGACTTTCTTTACAACAGTCAAGCTTGAGTATATCCCTCGGGACGAGAATCAGTTTGCAGATGCTCTGGATACCATTTCATCCATGATCAAAGTTCAAGCGGCCAACTTTGTACCTCAGATTTCAGTGTCCAGACTGGATAGACCAGCATATGTATTTGCAGCAGATGTTGTCCAAGATGATAAGCCTTGGTTCCATGACATTAAATGCTTCTTGGAGGATCAAACATACCCACCTGGGGCATCTTCCAATGATAAGAAGACTTTGAGAAGGCTTGCTGGTAGTTTCTTTCTGAACACTGATGGGTCTTTATACAAGAGAAACTTTGATATGGTACTCCTCAGATGTGTTGACAAGGCGGAAGCAGATTTGTTAATGCATGAAGTGCACGAAGGATCCTTCGGTACCCATGCAGGAGGGCATGCCATGGCTAAGAAGTTGCTAAGATCAGGTTATTACTGGATCACAATGGATGCAGACTGTTGTGCTTATGCCAGAAAATGTCATAAATGCCAGATTTATGCAGATAAGGTGCATGTGCCTCCCAATCCTTTGAACATAATGTCTTCACCGTGGCCCTTTGCTATGTGGGGCATTGATATGATTGGCAAGATTGAGCCAACTGCCTCAAATGGCCACAGATTCATCCTGGTCGCCATTGATTATTTCACCAAGTGGGTCGAAGCAGCATCATATGCAAATGTCACAAGGCAAGTGGTAGCCCGATTTCTGAAGAGAGATATCATCTGTCGGTATGGAGTTCCCGAGCGAATCATTACTGATAATGGTTCCAATCTAAACAACAAGATGATGGCTGAGTTATGCCGGGACTTCAAAATACAACACCACAATTCTTCTCCTTACAGGCCAAAGATGAACGGCGCTGTTGAGGCAGCTAATAAGAATATCAAGAAGATTGTGCAAAAGATGGTAGTCACATACAAAGACTGGCATGAAATGCTACCGTTTGCCTTGCATGGGTATCGCACGTCAATCAGAACATCCACTGGGGAAACACCGTATCAACTTGTGTATGGTATGGAAGCTGTCCTACCTGTCGAAGTTGAATTACCCTCTCTACGGGTATTGATGGATGTTAAGCTGAACGAAGCAGAATGGGTTCGGTCCAGGTTCGAACAACTGAGTCTGGTTGAAGAGAAAAGATTGGCTGCAATCTGTCATGGGCAGCTGTATCAGAAAAGAATGAAGAAAGCTTTCGATCAGAAAGTCAGGCACCGAGAGTACCAAGTAGGAGATCTTGTGCTGAAAAGAATCCTCCCCCCTCATACAGACCACAGGGGCAAATGGACTCCAAACTATGAAGGACCATTCGTGGTAAAGAAAGTTTTCTCTGGTGGAGCACTGATGCTCAGCACCATGGATGGTGAAGACTTCCCGTCCCCTGTGAATTCAGACGCAGTTAAAAAATACTTCGCATAAAAATGACCCGCTGGACATAAAAACAGAATGTAAGTCCAGGCAAAAATGGGGCATCCCGGCGAGTCAAAAACAGAATAAAGGACTCGGGCAAAAATAAGGGAAAATAAATAAAAAAAATGTACATCCGCTGAGTTGAAAAGCCGCATTGGACAACTCAGGCAAAAATGGGTATCCCGATGGATTGAAAACCCGAAAGGGCGATCCATGCAAAACAAGGGAATAAGCGAACAACTGCATTCTGAATTCGTCTGTATTATCCGCAACCTGGTAAGCTTCGAAAGGATCAAGCTTCAATCAGAATCAGCCTCCTTCAGAAAGCAAGACGAGAAGAACGTCGAAAGTCATACGAGTCATGGCGAAAGGGGAAGCTCCTTTGAAAGCGTCGTCAACATCGCCAGCACTTTGTTTCTCAATTTATAACAGCCTCCTCATTTTAGGAGATTTGTTTCTTTGACTGTATCTCGCCAATTCAGGGCATTTGAATTAATAAAATCAGATTTTTCAGTCATGTTTCGTCTTATACATTTTTATTTGCAAAGAATGCCTGATGTCTCTAAAAACCAATTGCATGAGTACAGTTGCCTTTCTCTAAAAAATAAAAACACATGCTAGCAGGGAATATACTTACTCTCAAGAGTGTCTAACTCCTATGACGGGATCCGGTAAGAGATACCTCGGGACCATTGGTGCGTTTCCTTATCTTTGCAGGATTGCAGGTATCCGGAACGCAACTTGGGGCATGCAAGCTACATCCCAGCAAGCTGGCAAATCAACACTCACTCTTGGCACCAGAGGTGTTTTCTCCCCAGCTGAGTTGCCAACAACTTTCCCCAGCCAGTTCCCACTTGTCAATTTCCCCAGCCGTAGTGCCAACCATTCTTCCTCAGCAGAATGCAGGAGTCAGGGAACCATCTCCCTACAGAATCCTCGGCCTCTTTTCAGAAGAGCAACGCATGAAGGAGTCACAACAGAGTACAGAAGGCTTCTACAAACCCCAGCTGGGTCCCTCATTACCAGGATGGGTCTATCAGTGACCTATCTCCCCAAGCAGATGCATCTCTTCGGATCCACCAGTAATCTCATCCCCAGCTGGGACGCCCATTTCAAGCAGATCGACCAGAGATCTCCGTGGCAGCGGGATCCAAATCCCGGACCGTTATCCTTGCATAATCATAGCATTCGCATCATATTCACCCCACAAAGCGTAGCATTCCGTCTAATACGGAGCATTACGGCAAAAATCAAACACATAGCATAATCATAAGCCATGTTGTGAATCAGACCCTTGTGAATAATAACCATTCGTCAGAATTTGGAATACTTTCCCCAAAATCCCCACCAAAGTCCCCAGCAAAAGCAGCTGCCTCACAAATCACAAACACCAGTATATACTCCCTTTTGACACCCGTCCGTGTCATCACTCCCCAGTAAAGTCACCTGAACACTCTTTACAAACAGGCCACCCGTATTACAGATACTTCCTGACACCCGTCCGTGTCATACTCCCAGCAGAAAGCCAAAGACATCCCCTTTGCACTCACGGATACTCTTGTATATACATTTTTCTTGACACCCGTCCGTGTCATTTCCCCAGCGCAGTCGCCTACACTTTTACAACCCATATACTTGTTGATATTATTATACTTCTCTCTCTCGACACTCGTCCGTGTCACCCTCCCCAGCAGATAAACATTCATCTATACACCGCTCATACTACTCGTGTTACACTTATATAGATACTCGTCCGTATCTAGTATATACCATTTATACCCCCACAGATTCAACATTGGTCCATGTTCTTTGTTAACCAGTTGGTACTCGTCCGTACCATCATCTCAGAACATGCGTCAAGTGTTTGTTTCTACATGATACTCGTCCGTATCATAGTCTTAAAAATGCTCGTCCGCATCTTTAATCCATACACTGCGTCAAATACTTGTGTCTTCTTGAATATAGATACTCGTCTGTGTCTACTATTCCCCAGAAGAATTCTTTCAGATTCAACACTCGTCCGTGTTCGTTGTTAGCCCGTTGATACTCGTCCGTATCATCATCTCTGAACATGTGTCAGTTTGTTTCTACCCGATACTCGTCCGTATCGTAGTCTTGAGGATTCTCGTCCGCATCTTTAATCTATACACAAACATCTAAACACTTATACTTTCTTTTCTTGGTTGTAAACACTCGTCCGTGTTCACTATATCCCCAGTAGATCGCCAAGTAAGCAAATTTTCCTTTTTATCTGACACTCGTCCTGTGTCATGATAAACCTTGAGAGCAGCCGTACCCTGCTAGGTGGTCGTCCTCCACCTCTTGATGGTCGTCCTCCATCATGCTCATCCGATGGCCGTCCCCATCGTTGATATTTAGCAGCCGTCCCCTGCTAGGTGGTCTTCCTCCACCTCTTGATGATCGTCCTTCATCATTTTATCCAATGGCCGTCCCCATTGTTGATTTTTGGTTATCTGACATTCGTCCTATGTTATGATAAACCTTGAGAGCAGCCGTCCCCTGCTAGGTGGTCGTCCTCCACCTCTTGATGGTCGTCCTCCATCATGCTCATCCGATGGCCGTCCCCATCGTTGACCTTTTATCCGGCATTCGTCCTATGTCGCGATATTTTCGGCAGCCGTTCCCTGCCAGGTGGTCGTCCTCCACCTAAGATGACCGTCCCTCATCTTAACCCCAACAGAGCAGCCGTCCCCTGCTAGGTGATCGTCCTTCACCTTTGATGACCGTACCTCATCATCTGTTTATTTCATTTATTCTTTAACCCGATGGCCGTCCCCGTCGTGGTCCCTTTTCTTTTTAGCCCGATGGCCGTCCCCATCGTCGATTGCTTTACTTTATGAACTTGATGGCCGTCCCCGTCATGTTTCATTAATTCCCAGAGAATCTTACAACTTTATCTTGGTGGTCGTCCCCATCATAATCGTTTTTCCAGCTAGTCGGCCGTCCCCGTCTTAGCTTTACTCTTTTATCCCCAGCATGTCGGCCGTCCCCATCATTGCTGTATTTCCCGCACTCCTCCCAGCATGTCGGCCGTCCCCGTCATTGCTATTTACCCAGCAGTCGTCCTCTGCTCGACGGTCGTCCTCCGTCGCCCACACTTTATAAACATACTTTATTTTCTTTTACAATCTATATCCCTTTTCTTCTTCATTCTGTGAGTGCAAATTTTGGATTGTCTTTGGTATTCAACCACAAGTTATCTTGTTTGCCTGTTAAGCCGTTGCTTACATCCTGCACAGCTAACTCATGTTTGAATAGGGGCAGCTGTAAACACCCCAAATTTTCCCTCACCCATTCACACCATGGCTTGTGATCTTTTCATATGCATAAACTCAATCATACCATCTCATATCTCAATTTTGATTCACTGCATAGGTTCTAAGTCATCTGCATCTAGGGTTTGTGATCTGAGCAATCCAAGAGCTTCTTGAGCCACTCCAAAGGCCACCAATCACTTCAAAGGGATCCATATGTGTTCTTATATCATATTACATCCTCTCAAAGTCAAAAATGCCAAAGAATCACAAGAACTGGGATTGGTATGGAAGCAGAGCCAAGTTTGACTGCACAGTTGACCTAAAATTAGGGTTTTGGTTTCAGAGGCCATAACTCCAAATTTTTTGGTCATTCTTGTTTCCATTGGTCTCTATATGGTATAGGGAGTGTGCATATCAATTTTCATGAAGAAACTCCATGGGGAAGTCATCTGATCAAGAGTTGACTTTCTGGACAAGTCAGTGCAAAATCAGGGCATCTGAGGCCTCCAATGACCCAACCAAGGGGTGATCTTCATCATTTTGAGTGTATTTGATCTTTATTTGATCATGGAATAAGTTTGAAGTTCACAAAATTCAAGAATTACAAGTTTTTGCAAAGTTGACTTTTTAGGGCATGGTTGACTTTTAAGGAATATGTCATTTTATGCCACTTTTCAAGCCTTACTTTTTGATCCAAAAATGTTTCAAATGGAAAAACTTTGGTCATGAAAGTTGTAGATTAGATCTTTCCCTTTTCAAAAAGTACAAGAACATGATCTAATTCTTTGTGGATCAAAAGTTATGGTGTGTCAAAGTTGGCAAAAATCACAAATTTTCAAGACATGCACCAAATGAGAAACTTGCAAAAACTTTGTACCAAGGCATTTGTGACTTCTAGTTCATGTCTAACCAATGTGCAAGCATCATACAAGTTCTAAAAATCAGATTTGAACCAAAAGATCACATGTTCATGGTTGGCAAAGCAAGAGATTTTCATGAAGTTTCAAAAGTGATCAAGTTGCAAAATCATCATCACACTTTCACCCACTTGTTGTCTTGGCTGCTGAACCATTCTAGCATCCCTCACACACCATGCTGCGCCAGCCCACATGCTTGTACTAGCCTAGGGTTCAACCCATGCCTTCCTTACACCAAAGTTGACATTTTGCAAAAGTGAACTTACCTATCACAGCAGGCCAGGTCACATCATCTGACCAATGGGAGTTTTTTATGCAAGGAAAATGCTAGCCATTTCATACATCAAGCAAGGCTGAAACACACAAGATCATCACATTCACAAAAAACACTCCCTCAAGCAAAACTCTTCGAATCTCTCTCTACAACTCACAAACACAAGAACCAATTCCACTGATCAACTCACCTTGCTTCACTGAGCCAAAACCAGCAAGACCCAGGCCTGAATCAAGCATGAACTGAGCTTCACCATTTTTCATCTTCAAAGCCAGAACTTTCGAATCTCACTTTCCAGCCATCAAACACCCCATTTCTCTTCACCAACAAGTCAAGCACACTCAAAGGAGCAAGAATCCACCATTGGAGTAGCCTGAAACCTCCCAATTCCTGACTGTGAAACCTGCTGCACCAGAACTCTTCTCTTCAAACCAGCCATCCACAAGAACTTTGGAGCTTCTCTTTGAGTCCAAGGGAGTCAAAGAAGTTCATTTGCACACAAAGGAGGCTCTGGAAGCTCAGTATTGAAGCTTTCCAGCTCAGGTATGACCATGAACATTTTTGCTCAGAGCTTGCATTTTGAGTTATAATCTGGTTGCTTGTGTCTTGCTGATCATGGGGATACTCTTAGAATCGAAAATGAGTAGGAAATGAGTTTGTATTGTCACTCTGAAATTTTACCCGTGAAATTTGTTTCTTTCGATTTGCTTGATTCTTGAGGTTTAAATGATGTTTGAAGGTGGATTCGTGACCTAGGTTGTTAGAGGATCACTTGGCTGTGTTTAATTTGTTGTTTAGAAGCCTGAATCAGGATCTAGGGTTTTGTTGTTGCCGGAGAAGATGACCGGAGCTTCCCTCCGGTCACCTGAATGTCATTTGCCCTAATCCCAGTCATTAACTTCCATTTGAATCTCATGCGTCAGATTGCTTGACTTTGTTGACTTCCCGCGTGCATGTATGGCCCAAATATGTTCATTTGCCCTAATCCCTTTTAGTTAGTTTAATTAATCATAATTAAATTAATTTAATCAGATGCAATCCTGGCCCTTTAAAAACGCGCGCGGTCAACCATTTCAAACCCAGGATCCATCCCAGCCCTCCATTCAGTTGACTTTTCTATTTTCTTTGTTTTAATTCATTTATTTCATATTTGTTTTATACAATTTATTTAAAATAGCAAAAATGTTTTAAAAATTATGAAACTTTTTGTCAAGAGTTTCATTAATTTTTAAAACACAAAAATATTTTTATTTTCATTTTTAGCATTAAAAAAAGTATTTTTAATTATTTAAAAGTTTATTTTTAATTGATTAATGAAAATTAATTTATTAAAAATACTTTTAGGTATTTAAAAATCATCCAAAAATTCATGAAATGTTCTAAGACATTTAGAAACATTGTCCAACCTTCAAACCAAATTTATTTTTTGATCTTGATGCATTTTGAGAATTTTTCATTGATTTAAAATCATTTTTATGCATTAATTTGATCCAAAGTTCCAAAAATCATTTCTGCCTATCCATGAGGAGTTGGACATTGATTCTTTTTGCATTGCATTGTGTTTAGCATGTAGTTTGTGAGATTAAATGGCCATGATTTGATCTTTCATTTTCAATTTGTTTGGTAATTTTCTTGTTTAGGAACCCTAAAACCCTAGAAATCTTAAGAAAATCATAACTTGAATTTGGTTAGGAGTTGAAACCTCTCCTTTGGGCATTGGGTTAGTATAGGATTAGGGGTCCTTTGAGTGCATTTTCAATTTTTTATAATGATGTTTGCTTCTGATTTTGGTTTTTGTTTGTTGTATTGTTCATAAACCCTAATTTGGGCTTCCATATGCATCCATCTTGCATTCTCTTGCATAACATGACTTGCCATGGCATTTCAAGCATCCATTTGATTCATTTGACATCATAAGACATATTGAAAGCATGTTTGGTCATCACATCATGTATTTGCCATGTTGTATGCCATGTACACTTCATAACTTTTCATGTATGTCCTTGCTTCTTAACTTGCATCATCTGCATTCATAAGCTTGTATGATCATCCTCATGTGCTGCCTCATGTTTGTAGCATCACATAACATCATTAGCATCATGTAAATGCTTCTGGTTTTGTTTCTCATCATGTCATCTCATCCCATTTTGCATTGCATTGCATTTCTTTTCTAACCTTTCAGGTGGTAAGTGATTTTGAGAAGTGAATTTGCCTTCACTTCTCACAACTTCTCTTTTCATCTCCCTTGCATCCATGCTGCATTCTTTATATGTGTTTGGATTTGAGCTTGCTCATTCTTCTTCTTCCCACTTTCTTTCTTCAAGTGACTTGACTTCTTGAATGAAGCAAGTTGCTTTGCTTCTCTTGATCCTTTCATCTGCTTCCTGGTGGTTCCATTGAAGATTTCTCTTGAAAACCTCACAAACCTTAGGAACAACCAAGCATGACAATGATTAGGGTTTTGATTAGTCTCCCCTCTTAGTTTTTACCTTTGTGTCTCTTTTGAGTCTTCTCTCCTCATCTCATAATCAGGGACTAAACCCTAAAGGCTTTAAGGCTTTGTGATTAAACTTATGCCTGCATCCTTCTATTAGGATGGAGTGTATAACTTTAATCCTAAGTGTTAAACCCTTAATGTGTTTGAATCTCTTAATCAATTCACATAATAATCATCAAGACATCACACTTGTAACTTGGGCCTTGCATTAGGGTTCTAATTCTTCCTTAATTGGTTAAGAAGGACTAACCCTAGTGTTAATGGACAAGTCCCCCTCAAGTTGTCTTACAAATCATAAAACTCACTTCATCATCATATCATTAAATAAAATCCATCTAATAAAGGCTTGTTTTGTCATGAGCTTAGTCCCTAATCATGGATTAAGTTGAGGAGCTTTCCTCAGCTTAAACATCCTCATCTATTATCCTTCTATTAGGATGGTGTAATGAGTCTGTTTAATCCCTGATTATGGCTTAATCTCATTACTTAACACTAAACAAACACCAAAAACATCTAAATAATCACAAGTAGGTTAATGATCTTAATCCTACATCAAAGGTGATTAAGTGTGAGAATCTGACTTCACACTTAAGGTATTCTCATTACCCCTAATCAGAGGGGAGATGTGATGAGTTTACTAACCCATTGGTTTAGGCTTAAGCTCATTAACTTATGACAAACTCTCAAAAGCAATAAAAGACTGAAAACTCAAAAACAAACAATAATCGTCTCCTCCGGGATTCTTTTCTCATCTCAATCACTCACAAACGAGAACTTGCTTCTTCCGTCTAATGCAAGACAGTTAGCACCTGAGCCAGACAGGTCATACACTTGAGCATAGACAAGCAAGCAGTTCATCAGTCAATTCATCTTTCAGTCTCTTTGGGTCGAACTACGGTGTTCTGACTTCCTCATTGCACGAGAGGATACGTAGGCATAACTTAACAGTTATCGAACAAAAGTCTCTGTATATTCCCCCTCCTTCCAGTATCATTCTTTTAGTCTCATGATCTTGAGCATACTCTCATCCTTACACTGACACATCATTATACACTTCACTTCACTTTACACTGACACCTGTACATCCTTTTCCAGCTCATTTATACACAAATTGCACTGACACTACCCCTTTAAAACACAAATCTTTTAAGCGTGGATCCCGTCGAGTACGGCGGACAATCTGGGTGCTAATACCTTCCCAGGTTGTAACCAACCCCCTTTCTCAGTCTCTCTGGTTCGCAACCGTCTTATCCATATCTTTTTCTAGGTTTATGCAGCATTACCTTTCCTCTGGGATAAAAATGCCTAGCTGGCGACTCTATTCATCTCCAGTGAGTTCACTCCTGTGTGTTCTCATTGTCCCTCTCGCCGACCGTTCGCGTCTGTACCTTTATCTGGGCCGGTCCCATTTATCGGGAGCGACAGATGGCATGTATGCAACAAACACAAACAAGATCACACAAGGCACACGGGCTTAGGTTCCGAGTCACGAGCATAAAGTCAAGGTAACAGAACACCAACCCACACAGGTAAGTACTAAGGTTTTGTCTTCATTGTACCTGCAGAAAACTAAAAGCGTGCTAACAGAGGTGCCCGGAGTTAACAACCATCTTTAGAATATCATCGGTACGTTGGATTACTCCCCAAACGATAACATTCTTAAAATAGACCTCGTCCGAGTGTAGTATCGCGTGACAACCACCTTAGGTTTACACCCAAATAGTTTCCGCACTACGTTCCTAAATTGGCTTAGATGGGTTAAGGGTTCTACGGTCCTCAGTATGATCAGCTCATGGTCGGAAAATAAAGCCACGTACGATTACTCGTCATGACATTGATAGTCCAAGAGAGCCTAACCGAGTGGAGATTATCAAATTGATATAGCTTTGGACTACTCCATCGCTTATCGCTTCGAATATCGCCGTCCTATCATAAGTTCCACTCAGATCCGGGTTAGAATCTATCTCACACAGAGGATCACCAAAAACCAAAACAGAACAACCAAATAACAAACAAATCAAACCAAAGTAATAAATAAATCAAAGTAGGCTGAATCCGCTTAGAGATTACTCCCCAGCAGAGTCGCCACTTTTCTGTAGCGGTAAAATCGTGAGTGTAAGCTATTGATTAACTTCACTCAAGGTACACAGAGTCGCCACCGTGCTTTTATTTACTTCCAAAAAGAAAAAAAGGTAAAAGAACGAATAAAAACCTAAGGATCTAAAAGCAAAAGCTAAAAGAAACAAAAAGAGAATGGGTAAGGGGATTGGTTACGAACCGGGAAGGTTTTACGCACCCGACTCGTCCGTGGTACTCCACGGGAGCCCTTTGAAATATTTATTGCTTTTTTGGTTTGAAATTGGTTTGCTTGAAAATGATTGAAGGGATGAGGAGAAGAATGTTTTTTAATGATTTTTGTGTTTGATGAGGTTTTAACGCCTCATGCCTACGTACCCACAAAGTGCAATGCGAGATCAAAACCTCGTATTTCGTGGTACAAAATTTGAAAAGAAATAATGAGTTGCATTAATTTTAAAATGTAGAGATAAGTCGTCATCCTTTAGCGAATAATTCCGCTAGAAAGGATGAATCATATCTAAACATATGAAAAGAAAAGGTGCACAAAAGCACAAAAACAATTGAGTGAGTTTTGAATTTTTTAAAGTATGTAAGAAAATGAATTTCAATATATTTACATGGATTAACATTTATTTAAGAAAAAAAGTGAAAAGATTAAAATCGCTTGACCTAAGTCAAGGTTTGATTGCGAAAGCATTTGAAGTTTAAAAACAAAGAAGATTTTTGAAATAGGGAGGAGTTTTGAAAATTTAAGAATGGGGAGAAGATGAAGGGACTATCCTAATACTTGAATTAAAAAGTTAAGAGAAGAAGCGATCAAACCAAATTTGCACATGTCTTCAAGGTAACTGGAATTCCATCTTCAAAGACTAATGAAATCACTTGAGGCTAAAGTTTCCAATCCATCACAACTTGAGCAAAGGTAGAGATCCTAAAATCTAAGTCCATACTCCAAAGCTAAGGATAATAACCATAGTCCGAAATTAAAGTCACCCATCTTTTTAATGTTTAATCCTTTATTAGTGTTTTGGTATCCAAATGGACAAAATAAAAATCACAAGCAACAATATAAACATAAACAATATGGTATATGATATAATATGATAAAGCATAATAAAGAGATAAAGGAGCAAGAAATTGAAATAAAAGGATAAGGTGCGAGAGATTAAATTTAAACGGATTATATATTCACATTATTATAATATTTACAATATAAGTGGTATGATGAACTTAATCAAGCACAACCACGAAAAGAAAAATAAAATCGAGGCAACCGGATCCAAGTGGATCTTATTCCGAATCGGGACAACTTTAGGTCTATGTTAAGCAATCGCCGAGTAATTTACGAAGTAATTACCCTACAAATGAGGCTGGCCACCACTAATTAAAGTGGAAAATATTTGTGCTAATACATGTTAGAGAAACGATATTATGGATCGTTCTCCGAAAACATGCCACACTAAAAGAAAAAAGAATGGTCTAATCTTAATCAAGATTTTTGTTGAATTTATCGAAGGCAACCTATCACGATCTCAAAGTATGGAGAATGATCCAAATGATCATTCATCCATAGATTTGAAATAATGAAGATTAAACCTATCGGAAATCAACAATCTACGAATCGGAGATTGTCATCGACCAAAAATAAAAGATGAAGAAAAAATGGATCTAAAATAAATCCATAAATGAAATTAGAATATTTTTTAAATCATTTTCTTAAGATCTCTTTTTCTAAATTGTTTTTAAAGTATTTTTTTCTAAATATTTTTTCTCTAAAAAAAATAATCTCTAAACTCTTGAATCAAAAACAAACTACAATAATAATATTTAAAAAAAATCTAAAGAATAAAAGAAGAAAAAAAAAAGAAGGGGAGGGGGAGATAGTCTGCGGGTCATGTGGATAGTAACTGGATCAAAATCCATGGCCCAAACTCCATCAATTTTCTTTCTTAAAATTAAATGAAAACCTAAAAATATAAAAGAATGAAAAAAACAGAAGAACTTTGGTCTTCTTCTTCCTCACATTCGCGAAACAGGGCCGGCATTAAGAACAACTCAACTTCTCAAAAATCGACGTCGTTTCCTCACCGTTTAATGCGTTCCTTTCCACCGCCGGAGTAGTACTGTAAACGAAACAAGCTCGGCCGTGTATATCTGTTCAATCGCAGTCCTTGCACCGAATCTCAATGGTGTTTGAGGTGTGAGTGAGTTAAGGATTGAAGTTGTGGTAGATTTGCAGGTTAAAGAAATTGAAGGCTATTTGGAAACGAGAATGAAATCGAAAAAGTGAAGTTTGATTTTGACAGGGATTTAGGAGGCTATTGAAGCTTGTTGATTGAAGGAGGGAAAGGTTCTTTAAATAGAAGAATTGGTGAGGTTTTCAATATGAATTCCGTTGCCGTTTCATTGAGATTGCTTGCGTTTTGATTGCTCACAGGATTCTCGTGTGCGTTGAGTTTTTGATTTGTTGTGCGTTTTGCTTCAATTGTGTTTGTTTGCGTTTTACAGCTTTTGGTATTGCGTTTTGATTTTGGTTTTTCAGGTGTGAGACGCGTGCTTGTATGCGGAAGTGTTGAGGAAGCTTGTTTGGCAAAGGCTTGTTTTGCTGTGAATGCTTCGGCTGGGGCTTTTGTTGTACTAGGCGTGTGAAGTGAAGTCATGCGGGAGGCTTAAAGTGTAACTGGGTCTGCGGCTTTGAGTGTGAAAGCTGAAGTTAGCTGCGGCGTGAGATGCTCGTTTGGCTTTAGCTTGTACGGTTTGGAGTCTTGGCTTGGAAAGGCTGGTACGTGTGGGTTTTACTGTGAGTGTGAGAAGCTGCTGATGACGTATTGAGGTTTGGTGTTGTTACATGTTGTTGGAAAGGCTTGGAGGTTGAAGTTGGGAGTTGGTGTGGTGATGCTGGGAAGCTGTTGGCTTGATGGCGTGACGTTGGAAAATCACGTGAAGGCTTATGTACAAATTTTTTAATTTTCCTTTTACTAATTGTTTGTGTAATGGGCTCTAAAATATAATGGAATTTTGGTTAATAATTGGGCTTTATGAATATAAAGGGGATTAATGGGTTAATATATGGCCCTAAAAAAAATGGTTGAATTAAAAAAAAGGAATGGATAATGGAAAGGAAAAAAAATGGTAATTATGAGAAATGATAAAAAAATGGATTTTGTAATATTATATGGTAATGAAAAAAATGTATAATTGGTATGAATAATGGTAAAAATGGTAGTTTAATAAAAAATGGATAATCGAGAAAGAAAAAAAAGAAAAGATGATTATTAGATAAAATGGATAATGACTAAAAAAAAATAACGATGGTTTATGGATCGAATAAAAATGGAAGGAAATGGATATAAATCGGAAATGAAAATAATGCGGGAATTTAGGGAAGTAGATATAAAAAGAAATGGCTTAGAACGGATAAATGGATATGAAGTGATGATGATTTTTTTTAGCCCAAAACCGAATCTTAATCTTTCTTTCACAAACCACTGATAAAGATGAATACAGCCAATTCCTGAATCACTAAACAACTTGCAAATTCAACCACAACCACTTGCATCATCTGAAAACTGCCTTAATAATTCAAGTCCATATTGAGGAAAATAAATCCTCAGATAAATCACTGGTGAACTGATGAACAAACCGAACTTCACACGCAACACTTCTTGATAATTTGATGACTTTCGCACACAACACAGTTTGAACTTTTGAAACGCACACTGAGGAGAAAAAAAAACCACTGGCACCAATAACTCGCAGTTGAAACATCCTTTTGATAGTTTGACCAAGATTAGGTCAAACATCCATCTGAAATTGAATTGGGACTGAACAAACGCATCTGAATGAAATTACTGTCTTATCTTCGCAAACCTGCACCACAGAGAAGAAGAAGAACACTGCAACATATTTTTTTTGTATTTTGGTTAGAAGTCAGTAAATATAAACAAATATAAAGAAGTAAAAACAATGGTGATCCCCTGCGAAACATAGACCCTACATCTGAGGAGAAACTCGAAAGCCAGTGCGATCTTGTTTGTATGCAAAATGCAGATGAAATACGAAGAAATCTTAGGGCAAAAATTAGGGTGTTATAGTAGTGAATCGGATGATTGGTGTTTTTGTTGTCCAAATTTCAGCATCCTCTGGGTTAGGCTCATGGTCGAGGGCTAAATATGGCCGCCATATGAACTACATTAAAAAAAAATCGTTTAGTAGAAAATTATTTTAGTGAATAATATGCATTAAAAAGAAAAGATATTTTTTATATATGACAATACCTGATCGATCCCCACGTGGTCTAACAAACTGCGATATAAAACTATGGAACTTCTTGGATTTCTACTATAATTCATCCCAAGATCGGACCAGCTAAACATAATAGATTTAAAAGCATTTAGATACAATAACAATTTAAATATTTAAAATTTAATATATTTGGAAATAAAAAATAATAGTAGACTTACTGGTTTGCGTAGGGGAACGGGCATGGATTCATATTACGTGGGGCGAGCATCGGCAGTCTTGAATACCCCCAAGCTTGTAACAAAAATGCACAACCAAAAAATGTACAAGTATCCTTTGCGGCATTTTTACAAAGGCTACTGTACAAATGTGCCAAAACAGCCGAACCCCAACTATATGTATTTACATTGTTGATATTTCGCAACAATGGTAAATACATCATATTTATTGTGTTTCCGGTACCGTCGGGAAATAAAAAATGACCGAATAAAAGCATAATATAACACCGAGTTTTTTGAATTTTTTCGTACTCAGTTGATTCTTCGTTTAAAATAAAACTAGCATAGTGGGCTCTAAGGACTCCTAGATTAATACCTGAACCCCTGCTACGAGTATTTGTTGGCTGCTCCTCGTCAATGAGAGGGGCACTCAGCAAGTCTGCTACTATAGAAATTTCATGGTTGACCTTACCAAAGACAGCTCTACCGGATACACGTAAGCCCAAAAGCATGTAGACGTCTTCCAATGTGACCGTGCATTCACCGAACGGCAGGTGAAAGGTGTGTGTCTCTGGCCTCCACCTCTCTTGTAGTGCCAAAATGAATTTTGTGTCTATAGAATTGTTGTGCACCTTTATGACTTCACCAAATCCGCATGAACGTAGATACGGTTCAATGATCGGATCAAACTCTATGTAGTCGTGCACCCGACACCGAAATCTTTTTACATTCTGTAAAAATATTATTCGAAATAAGTTAAAATATGCATGAGTAAAAAATATATATAAATGTATGTGTACAAAAATATACGAAGCAAAAACTTACAAATGACTCGATATTTTCGATTGTGCCTCGATGTTGATCTTCCATTGTTAGTAAAGCCATTGAAAATATTTTATAAAAAATGTCTAGGAATAATTATGAGACTATTAGAAGAAGTTTGTGTGATATATGAAGTGATTATGATATTGAATTTGTTGATGACCAATTTATAGAATTATTTTACGAAATATTTGCATGCTTTAGCCACATTGTTTGGCGAATTCAAACAAACACAAACCTACATGTTCGCCACTTGGATTGGCGAATTTGTATTACCAAACTAACATGTTCTCTTGATTGGTTCAACACCAATGTTGAGGATTGTCCAGCTTCATTCTGATTGGCGAATGAAGGTTTTGCAGGATCACCAACCAACCTTCACATGCAAGATTAATGTGCAGAATCTTGAATGGAATCTTGACCATGCAGCATGCCAGGACAGTTCAATGCAAGCACGTTATCTCTGTTTGAGTTTCAGCTTTTGCAGGTTTTATTCAGTTGCCATGTTGATTGGAGAATGTATCTAGGGTTTCGCCAATCCATTTGGCGAATAGGTCTAGGGTTTACCTTGGTTCTTCACTCTGATTGGAGAATGGGTGTGCCCTTAGCCAATCTGATTGGCGAACGTGACTTTAAGTTAGGGTTTAAGTGAGTTTATTATGTTAATATATTTATTAAGTGAATATTGATTAAGTTAATATTTATTAAGTTAATATTTATTATGTTAATATTTATTATGTTAATATTTAAGATGTATAATATTTAAGAAGTATGATATTATGTGAATTGTATTATATATAAAATGCATGGACATTATTTGTTTCATAGTGCAATATGTGCAGAAGATAAGTCTGTCTGTGGAAAAATAATATAGTCTATATGTGCAGTAGATAACCTATATGTGCAGAAGATAAGACTATATATGGAAAAATAATATAGTCTATATGTGCAGAAGATAAACCTATATGTGCAGGAGATAAGCCCATAAAATAATTTTAAACTTTACTATTTATAGATTATTTTCATATCTTCATTGTACCATAAACTTCAAAACATTTTCGTATCTAAAAGTGTCTTTGTATTTGAACTATGTCTCAATTACCCCAGTATATGATATAAATGGCGAAATATTTGAATGTAACCATTCTGGTTTCGACTTTCGTAACACCGAGGTTACTCGGTTCTCAATAACCCGACAATCCAATTTTGCTCATCTAAAAAAGAGATTGGAAAACAAAATGCAGCATGATCCAGTGGACGTCATTATTTACAAAAATCCAGTATTCTATGAGGATAACCAGGTCATGTATTTACAATTAACTATATCTGATGACGAAAGTGTTGTACTATGTTTCTAAGCCATGAGTATTCTGGTTTCAATGATATCGAGCTCTATGTTACGCTTCACCAACAACAAATGTCTCAGACTATTGATCCTTCGCAAGTCTTTTTCGAATCTGACAATGATTTGGTTGAAGTCTATGTTGTTGATGAGGACGAGGAACAAGAGGAGGCAATAGTTGATGAAATGGTCAATGAAGACGAGGTCCCGGCCAGTCATGTATATCGTCCTCCTCCATACATGACAAACTTGAACTTGGGAAGTGAAGGCCCATCTTCAGACATATTTTATGATCCGTATCCACAAAGACAAGGTGCATTAAAGGAGGGCGACCATTTTCGAACAAAAGAAGAATGCGTTCGAGCTATAAAATTTTACCACATGGATTTATCAGCTGATTATAAGGTCGACCGAACGAATCCTACACTATATATGATATAATGTCGTAACGTGGCGTGTCCGTTTCGATTGACAGTATCATACAGAAAGAGAAGTGAAGATTGAAAGGTTGCTTCTATGGGACCGGAGCATACTTGTGTAATAACCAACTCATTGCAGGATCATCGGCAACTGAGCTCTCAGCTAATATGCAACGATATCCTATCAATCGTTGTCGACGATCCTTCGGTAAAGGTCAACACGATAATTAAGCACATAGTACAGAAGCACAATTATACTCCATCATACAGGAAAGCATGGATTGCTAGAACTAAGGTTGTTGTCGTTGTATTTGGAAATTGGGAGGACTCGTACAAAGAACTCCCAAAGTTTTTGCTGGCACTAAAGCACTATGCACCAGGGACCGTTGTCATCCTTGAGACCTTGCCGGCGTATACTTCAGAAAGTCATTGTGTTAGTGGAAATGGCATATTCCACCAACTCTTTTGGGCTTTTGACCCATGTATAAAGGGTTTTGCCTTCTGCAAGCCTATAATCCAAATTGATGGAACATGGCTCTACGGCAAATACATAGGAACTCTATTGATGGCAGTGGCACAGGACGGCAACAACAATATCTTCCCAATTGCATTCGCTATAGTCGAGGGAGAGACTGCCGAGGGATGGAGTTTTTTCCTTAAAAATCTCCGCTTACACGTGGCTCCCCAGTCTAACTTATGTTTGATTTCGGACAGACATGCATCAATTGAGAGTGCATGGAAGAATGTTGATAACGGCTGGCAGGAACCGCCTTCAACACATGTCTATTGCATTAGACACATCGCGCAAAACTTCATGAGAGAGATCAAAGACAAGACATTGCGGAAGAAGGTCGTGAACGCAGGGTACTCATTAACCGAACCGTCATTCAAACATTATCGTGACGAAATCAGACTGACAAATGAAGATGCGTTCAGATGGATAAACCAGATTCCTTTGGATAAGTGGACCAGGGCCTACGACAAAGGACAACGCTGGGGTCACATGACAACAAACCTCGTGGAATCAATGAACTCTGTTTTCAAAGGAATCCGCAACCTACCGATAACTGCTTTGGTGAGGTCAACCTACTTTAGGCTCGGAGCACTTTTTGATACCAAGCGTTCAAAGTGGAGTTTCATCCTACAGTCTGGTAAAGTGTTCAGCGATAGTTCTATGACATTCATAAAAGACGAAGCATCCAAATCTAACACACATGTGGTCACCGTGTTTAACCGAAATAAGGGACATTTCAATGTTGCTGAGATCATGGATCACAACGAAGGGAGACCGAGGGGATCCTATCGGGTAGAACTTGATAACAATTGGTGCGACTGTGGAAAATTTCAAGCATTTCGCATGCCTTGCACCCATGTCATAGTGGCATGTTCGAAGGTTCGGCTGGACCCTTCAGGCTTACTATCCCATGTTTACCAAGTGCACAATCTTTGCAACGTCTACAACAAAAGCTTTCCGGTTGTTGCAAATGAGGACTACTGGCCCACCTACAACGGGGAAATAGTCTGGCACAATGAGAACATGCGAAGAAAGAAAAAAGGGCGTCCTAACAGCACGCGTATTCGCATCGAAATGGATGCGGCGAATAAGATGGTGAGACTGTGTAGTTCATGTCGTCAGCCCGGTCACAATCGTAAAAAATGTCCCAACGTTGGACCAAGCTCAACATCATAAATTAAACCATTGTAACCGTATTTATTTAAAAAGAAGCCTAGTTCGTTTCATTAATATCAGTAAAATCATACAACCACAAACACGAACATACATAAATAAAACAAGGAAATACATAATTCAAAACATGATCGTACATAAATAAAACTAGAAAATACATAAATTCAAACATGACCATACATAAATAAAACAACTGGAACATTCAACATATCTAGCCTATCAGAACCATCAGGACAACTTCACCTCCGCCTAACATCATCGAAAGAACACCTGCATCATTGACCACTTTTCTCCATTTCGTCACACCAGACTCCACAACCCGCTTCTCAATTTTAATTATCTTTTCTTTGGGGCCGATCTCTCCTTCTAACCAGCGGTTTAATTCTCTATGCAAGTGTTCCAAAGTTTGCGAGTTCCATAACAGCATCTTCAAAGGAGACTTTGTTGCCAAGAAAAACACCAAAGCATTTTTCTTCAAAATATCAAATTTTGGAAGCAGTTCTTCTGATGTTGAGGAAGACGGTGTCGATGCAAAAGTATATGGACGAGGAGAAGCCATGCTGTAAGAGGGAGAGATTGAAAGGAATGAATGAGAGAGGGTTTGTAAGGAAGGAGTGAGATAAATTTGATGTGAATGAGTGATAACCGGGCATATGTATTTATAGAAAAAAAGATTGCAAGCCTAAACACTTACACCAAACCATTTGGCGAATACCTATAATCATGTAACACTAATTCGCCAAACCATTTGGAGACATACTTTGAATCCACACTCATTCGCCATTTGCCTTGTTGAATTAGTTAAAAAAAATTTCCACTTAGCCAAACCAATTGGCGAATTGGTTAGAAAATACACTAGTTCGCCAATCAAGTTGGTGAACATGTATGGAAAGTATGTTAGTTTGATAAATTTTTTTAAAACATTATTATTTTGGGAATTAATTTATTAAACTATGTTATTCTAAAAAAAAATTCATATTTGTTTATACACTTCTAACTTTCCTTCATTTAATTCTATTTTCTTATTCAATAAAGATTTTTTAATAAAATTAATGGTAAAGATTTTTTAATAAAATTTAAACAAAAACTATTATTATTTAATAAAGATAAAAAAAAAGTTGTTGTGAAAAATTATTTTAAAATATGTTTATTTTTATATTATATATATTTTTTTCTAAAATATGTTTGCTTAGAAATATAAGAATTAATCAGTTAATTTTGTATTTTATTTTATTTTAAGAAAAATGATTAAATTATTAAATTTTAAAAAATAATAATAAAAGGATTGATATAATATAAAAAAATTAGAAATATAAAAATTAATATGAAATTAGAATATATTTTTTATAATTTTATTTATAATTATTAAAAATATAAATAAAAAATCAAAAACAAATAGGATTAATAATTTGCAGCAAAACCCGCAGCAAATCCTGCGAAGCAAAAGTCGTAGCAAATCCTGTGACAGAGAATTTGAGTTTTTATATTTCCTGCGAATTAAAATATGCAGTAAAAACCGCAGGATAATGAAAATAATATTATAAAATACAAAGTCGCAGGTAAAGTCTCAGGAATTCCTACGAATTTTGCTGCGAATTTATTTTCGTAGAAAATTAATTTTTACATCAGAAATCCGCAGCTAATGTTGCAGATATACCTTCGGATAATTTTCCACATATAGATAGTGTATTTCTGGCAGTGAAGCTTTTAAAAAGCAGTTGGACCCTAAAAAAAATAGGCATATTGTGGCAATTACATTGCGATGGTTATGAGTTCTTTTGCCCATAACACTTCAAATGGAAATAAAGGATTCTATTACATATAGGACAAAAATAAGCTGGAGATAAATTACAATTGAGCATTTTTCCAACCAAACTCAAATTTTCAAAAACAAATGGAATGAAATGGAGTTGAGGGTATGTGTGACGCAGAAAACAAATGGAATGAAATGGAGTGGAAGGTATGAAGCAGAATGTTATAAAGAGTATAACAAGATAAGTGTATTTTAATCATTTTGGAGTGTGGGAGCTTCACAATGTACACCAAATATGGAAGGCATATCCTAAAATGTCCCAAGATCTTGACAAAACAAATGAAAAAACAAATTTTAATTAATTGCCAAAAGAATCCAGGCAGCCCTATGAGTAATTAGGGTACATGGTCAACTATGTCAACATTTACAAAAGTATATTTTTATTTACATCAAATTTTCCGCCTTGTGCCTATGTGATCAACTGGTTTTGGATGCTACATCTTCGATCAAAATAGATGATTAACATTCAAATGGCAGCAGGGATGAGATCCTCCTCTTCAACATCAGTTTCATGATCTTCCAATACCATCCAAGTTGAAATTGTACCCTGCAATCATTTAAAGTCATATTAAAAGCATCTCCAATGATAAAATCTGATATTTTCAATTTTATTATTTCCTTTAATATTATTTTTATTTTTCTTTATTCTCCATTAATGAGAAAATTAAGTGTAATAATTATATCTTCGATACAATTTTTACCTATTTTTTAATATGGTATCAAGAGCACTGGGTTCGGGGTTACTGTAAAGCTTTTACCTATTCGACCCGCTTCCTTACATGACCCGCTTCACATACCCGTTTATACTCCTATGACGAATAACAACAATAAATAGCCTTCTCCATCACATGCCTACATCAGATACAACCATGACGAATAGCCGCAACCTGAGTCAGACGTCAGTTGCGGAAACGGCGGTGGCTGCGGAAACGACGGTGGTCGTAGAGGTGGCGTACGAGACGAATCTTCGGTGGTCACAAACGTGACAGTAATGATGGCAACAATGAAACTAGGAACAACATTATTTTTGGTGACAGTTATTCCAACATAAGCGATAATGATCAAGAGGGTTCCTCATATTCCTCCACGGTCAATATTCCTAAAATGAATGAGAATAACTATAATGAACTGGTTCAAACTGTTCGATTGGTATTGCATAACAAAGGGAAACTTGATTTCTTAACATGAGCAGTAGTTGAACCGACATCAGGAGACCCTCATTACAAACAATGGAAGTCTAAAAACTCCTTGATTATTGTGTGGCTGGTAAGCTCTATGGAAACTAGAATAGGTAAGCCTTACATGTTTTTACCTTCCGCAAAGGATGTGTGGGAAGTTGTTAAAGAAACATACTCTGAAATTCAAAACTCCTCCCAAATTTTTGGTTTAAAATCAGTTATGGCATGCGAAACAAGGTGACAGAAGTGTAACTGCTTATTACAATGAGCTGTTGACATTATGGCAAGAGTTGGATCTATGTTATGATGATAATTGGAGGTGTACATAAGACAATGTTTTGTTTCTCAAGAGACAAGAAAATGATTGTGTATTTATGTTTCTGTTGGGCTTAATAAAGACCTTTATGAGGTAAGAGACAGAGTTTTAGGAAAAATATCATTGTCAACTCTTCGTGAAACTTTTACAAAAATAAGAAGGGAGGAGGCACGACAGGGAATTATGATGGACAAGACACCACGAAGCTTTGAATTTGAAGGCTCGACTCTGGTTACTAGGAACCTTGACGAGGTAAAAAGATCAGACAAAGTTCCTTGGTGTGATCACTGCAAGTGCGAATAGCATACACGTGAAACTTGTTGGAAGCTAAAAGGCAAACCTCCTAATTGGAAGAAGAAAGATGGTCGTGCATTTCAGGTTAGTAATTCTGATCAAGGGCAATAATCCCCTCCAACTCAACTTCCACTCACTACGAAACAACTAGATAGATTGTACAAACTCCTCGAGTCTCCAACCCCTTCTTATTCTATAGCAATAAAAGGTAATTCTGCATTTCTTAGTGTCAGTCACAATCATACTTGGATAGTAGATTCAACTGCATCAGATAACATGACATGTGAATCTACTTTGTTCTCTTCGTATAGTCCATGTGCAGATAATCAAAAAATAAAAATCGCAGATGGCTCTATTCAGCCATTGCAGGTAAATGGTCACTTGTATTGTCTCCAATGTTAACTCTTAAAAATGTCCTTCATGTTCCAAATTATCGTGTAATTTAATGTCCGTCGGTAAATTAGTCCAATATATAAATTGTCAAACTAATTTTTTCTGATTTCACCGTGTCTTTCACGATTTGAACTCAGGGAAGATGATTGGCAGTGCTAAGGAGAGTGTATGACTCTAATACCTTGACATTGGATTTGCATCATAACTACCTTAAAAAATTATAAGTTCTTGCTTTGAGTCTTTTTCTAGTTTGAATAACACAGATGATAACATTATGGTATTCCATTTAAGATTAAGTCATCATAGTTTTTGTAACTTAAAACACTTCCTAAGTTATTTCACAATAAGAATTTTTCTTTGTTTAAATGTGAAGCATGTGAGTTTGCAAAGCATCATCGTTTCTAATTTTCAATACAACCATACAAACCATCAAAATTGTTTTCTATTATTCACAGTGATGTTTGAGGCCCTAACTGTACAAGTACACTCAAAAAACGGTTTATTACATTTATAAATGACCATACAAGAGTATGTTGGGTGTACTTGTTAAAGAGGAAAGCTCTTGAAAAGAACAAAACTTGGAGTGTTACGTCACCACCAAATGGCAAGAAGACAGTTGGATGCAAATGAGTGTTTACTATAAGTATAATTCAGATGGGTCAATTGAAAGATACAATGCTCGCTTGATGACTAAAGGCTTTACTCATACCTATGGTATAGGTTACTCAGAGACATTTGCTCACGTTGCAAAATTGAACACTGTCAACATTCTTTTATCTCTTGCTGCTAACCTGGATTGGTCCCTACATCAGTTAGATGTTAAGAATATCTTTCTTAATGTCGATCTAGAAAGAGAAGTATATATGGACATTTCTCCTGGTTTTGAAAACAATCTTGGATCGAACATGTGCAAACTAAATAAGTCTTTCTATGGATTAAAGCAGTCCCCTAGAGCTTGGTTTGAAAAATTCACTCAGTCCATGAAGAAACAAGAGTACATACAAGGACGGGTTGACCACACCTTGTTCACAAAGTTCTTCCACGATGGAAAAGTTGTTGTCCTGATTGTTTATGTTAATGATATTGTCCTTACTGGAGACGTTGCAATGGAAATGGCAAAAGTAAAAGAGAAATTGGCAGTAGACTTTGAAATCAAGGACTTAGGATTCATGAGATATTTTATAGGTATAGAAGTTGCTTGATCAAAGAATGGTATTGTGGTTTCACAGCAAAAAATACATTCTAGACTTGTTGAGAGAAACATGAATGAATTGATGTCGTCCTACAGATACCCATATGGATCCTAATGTTAAACTTTTAGGAGAAGATAATGTTCCTGTTGATATTGAAAGATATCAGAGATTGGTTGAGAAACTGATTTATTTATCACACACCCGACCAAATATTGCTTTCTCAGTTAGTGTAGTGATTCAGTTTAAGCATTCTCCTTTTGAGGAACATCTTGAGGTAGTCTATAGGATACTGAGATATTTGAAGGAAAATCCTGGAAAAGGATTATTTTTTTAAAAAGACTAGTGAAAGAAACATGTCTATCTTCACTGATGTTGATTGGACAGGTTCAGTCACAAATAGAAGATCAACCTTTGGATATTGTACCTATGTTTGGGATAATCTTGTGACATGGAGGAACAAGAAACAAAGAGTTGTAGCAAAGAGTAGTGCAGAAATCGAGCTTAGAGCTATGTCTCAAGGTATTTGTGAAGAATTATGGATCCTAGAGTCCTAGAGGAACTTAAGATGAAAATTGACCTTCCATTGAAATTGTATTATGGCAGTAAAGTTACTATTAACATAGCTCATAATCCAGTTCAACATGACAGAACCAAGCATATCGAGATTGATCGACATTTCATAAAGTAAAAGTTAGATGCTAGAATGATATGTCTACCCTTCGTGACTTCCGGTCAGCAAACTGTGGATATCCAGACCAAAAGTTTGACAAGACCTATATTTGAGTATTTGATTGACAAGTTGAGCAAGATAGATATCTATGCACCAACTTGAAGAGGGGTGTTAAAAAATATTTTATTTCTAGTTTTATTATTTCCTTTAATACTATTTTTATTTTTCTTTATTTTCTTTTATTCACCATTAAGAAAAATAAATAGTGTAATAATTGTATCTTCATTATTTAAAAGAGAGTCTAAGGCCAAAGAATAAAACACAACAGCTTTTACCTATTTTTCCAATAGAACATTCTTAACTTACTTTTAGTATGTAGTAAACATGTCGTATTTATGAACCCAGAATAATTTCACTTTGATGGTAGAACTCTTAAGAAATTAAAATTGACCCCACAATTGAACCCTTAAAATTTAAGAAAGGTTTTTATTGAAGAGTTTTCACATGTGCTGTCTATATGGTCTCCAATGGCACAATGGCAAAAAAACCGGTTCTTGCATATAAAAACCGACATAAGAATCTGTATTGGAGATGTTCTATAAACTTCAAATTAACAGATAACTACCTTTCCTTTCCGTAGAACTCTGGGAGGCAATTTGGTCATGTCGACCACAGTGGACGACTGAGCCAATCTTACACCACCATCAACAACAAAATCAAGGCCCTGAAAACGGAAGTTAATGGTTTTAAGATCTTTTGTAAAAGCAATAAAACTCATGGTAAAGAATATAATCAACTACCAAACTTTTTAGGTTTGGTAGAGCCAAGCATACCAAGTAGATTTGTAACAATTAGTCTGAAAATCATGTATTAAATTTCAAACATTCTTCACGTGCAAATGCAAAACTCAAATCCATAAGGCAAAATGACATGCACATATAATGTGTCGTGAACATGAAATGACATTACCTATTTCTAACAAGCAAAGAAAATGCAATTCATATTTTCCCCTTTTGTTCGCGAAGGGGCTAAAATCATTATTTCCATACTTATTTATACTGGAAAAATAATGATACAATAGAAACAGTGATACCTCTGGTCCATATGTATCAGCTATCATGACTGGATCAATCATCCATTCGTCTTCGTTGAGGAACTTGATGCTAAAATTAAGATAAAAAGTTCCAAGGTAATACTCAGGTGCAAGCATCAACTATTATGCTCCATTCTCTAATGCAACAATTATGCAAAATAAGGAGCCAATACCTAATACCATCACAAAGGTATAGTAATCTACATCAAAGGTTCTAAGAACTTGGATTGAACCTAACTCAACTAAAAAAAGGGCTTGTAAGGTATGCTGAAGGATACATCTCTAGGCAACGTGAGATTGAATCCACCACCCCTTCACACCCAACACAAAATGAAGGTGTTGGAGTGCAATGAAGACAGCCAAAATGAATTAAGACAGAAATTCTAAGATATATATGTTATTTCATTGATGCTACCGTGTCATCTTATTTTACCATTTCAAAGCGACATTTTTTTCAGGGTGGACTCCCAGATCTATTATTTTCCTAACAAAAACTCTTGTTACTATAATAAAATATATTTTTTCCAAGTGAAAAAATGATCCAATAAACTAAACAAACCTTGTGCATATTAATGGTGCAGTCATCTCCTTCAGTATTGCTTGGCAAATGGCATCGTCTGGCATACGGACACCCACATTTTTTCTTGATGCATATTTGGCAGAAGTAGTCCCAAATCTTATGCACTGTTTTGGTAATGCTTTGCTAGCCATTAAGATGAAAGTGTACTGCACTCAAACATGACTAGTGTTAGCAACATATTGTCGATAACTAAAGAGCATAGACACTAAATGGGCAACAAAACCATAGGATTCACCCACATAAAGATACGAAATTACGAATTGTACTAAATTTAGATAGTAAAGCATATTTAAACGAGAAAAATCAACTAATGAAAAGAATGAGTAACATAACAAATATCTTGTTAATCTCGGATATAGGCCAAACCCCTAAACTTCTAAAGTGGAATAGCAGTTGGCATGATAGTCTCTACGGCAAAGAGTAGAAAACATATCCCACTAAATAAACATAAATCCTACAATTTGAGTAGAAACAGAGGCAAAATTAGAAGAGAATGGAGAAGCGAAGTGGGAGAACATCGTGTCATAGCCGCAAAACAGAGATGAGTAAAACAGAGATGAATAGCAGCTGAATAGTCCTGTAGCCACCCACAGTTGCCATCACTGGATTGATATTGTGGGTGGCTACAGGACTATTCAGCTGCTATTCAACCGCTATTCGCAGCCACTAAATCTGCTAGCACAAAACACACAACACCCACGTTTAGCTCTGTACCAAACCCAAATTCTGCTCTCTCCCGCCATGACCCCACTATTAACAAGATAATAACTATTCGGAAGAAATCCTAATGGCTTAGATACACATCAACAATAACTAAAGATAAATGAGCTCACATCCTTTCACCTAACAACTACAATGTCAAGCTTTTATGCCTTGCAATTTCGCATGATTCCCATAGTCCTTTTGACTAAAATTGAGAGTTTTTTTTTGGCTGTATTGGAAATTTAGGTATTATTTTATTTTTACTTTTTGCTATACATAAACACACCATTCCTATCAGTGTTACCTAAGTCGGCAAAAATCAGCGCATAATAGGTGAGAAGCTACTAGATAGTATACATAAGAAATAGCTCAGCCGGTTGTACATGCATAATCCCCCACCAAAAAAATTAAATCATTAAATAGTTTCTGAGAGAATACTTACCGGACCGGGTAAGCAAAGCTTAACAGCTTTGAATAAATTTGCATGGCCTTGACCATCACCGCATGGAAACCCAGCTGTGTATTTATCTATGTCGCGAAATGAGTGGCATAAGATGCTAAGCGGCTACAAGTAACAGAGGTACTATAATCAATAATGACTTCAACAAGTAGCATTATTACATACCAAGTACCAACATAGAGATATTTTTAAAACTCTGATCAAGAAAATCAAACCTAAACACGATGTAAAGTAATTGCACATTTGCAACAAGCACACGAGCAACCATATCAAATAGAATTCCAATTGGCAGCACAAGAACAACTCAATAAAGACAAGCTAACTGTGTTACTCACCTTTGAAGCGTCTATATTCTTGATTCTGCAACACAACACAAACATACCCTTGGTTAATATAGTGATTTAGGGAGAAAACAATCAAACATGGTTGAGATTAACAAAGTTACACTATACCTACCTTCGGAGTCGTTCAATGGCCGAGTTGTTTGTTAGGTCACATGCTATTGCATATCTATGTATAGACAAAAGAAAGAAGAAAAAACAGAATGACTTCCATGAAAACAAATCCTCTACTAATATTCTCCAAATAAACCGAAATTAGAAAAAACGCATCGTCTAACGCATCTCTAGTTAGTCAATTTAATCATTAAATGCATTTTTTGTTAATTACTTTAGTCTTTGAACATGTCTATCAAACAATACATTCAATAATTTATTTTCTTTTATACATTTGGAGATTATAGTAACAATCATGGTTATAAATTACGGTCTGCAAATGTAATTGCGGCCGCAATATTGCTAATGTGATAGTCTCCGCAACCGCATCGGACCAAAATCTCGGTGTGATTTGAAATCATGCGTCCTTCTAAATTAGCAAATCAGACATCTTCGCTCAGGTTTCTTTAGTATTTTCATCAAAATTAAAATATAGAATAAAAAACTCAATTTACTTCGAAAAAAATCTTAACATTAAGTGTTTTTCAACTGTGTATTTCAAATTCTTCTTAATCAAAATTTGCATAATATACGATATCGTTCTAACTAAAGCGTAAGAGGAAGCAAGCAAGCAAATGAGCAGGACTGACAGTGTATCAGTAGGGATGACACCAACAGCACCTTGTTTCAAGAGATTAACAACTGGTTCCAATTTCCATGAATCAGAGCCAGATGGATCAGCTTCAATGTAAACCAAACCTCCTTCCTGTTATCTTGTTCAATTCAATTTCAAACTTCAAACCGTAACTAACTAACTGTAAATTGTAAAGAGAATAGAGAAAGAGTAGTGTGACCTTGTTGAAGCGAGTCGTATCAGTGTATTTGAGACGTTTGGGGCTTCGTTTAATAGCCATGGATAGTACTAGTCCTCGAGAATTGTGGCTGTGGCGGCTTCGTGAGAGAGCGTCGAAACGCAGTGGTTTATGGCCACAAACACGAGCCATTTCCATTTCTAACCGTGCTTTGTAGATTGTTGTAGCAACAAATAATGTAAAGGGAATTTTTATGCGGTGATGGGTATCGTGTATTGTATTAGTGGATCAAATTATGCGTAACAAGATTACAAATTTGCATTCTAAATTATATGGATAACACATTTTGTGAGTAAGCCAAATATTCTATAAAATTGACTGACTATATGCGCCACTCCACATGGATGAGAATCGAGTGACATGCAATCTAACAGGATCATTTTGTTTCTCCTATTTTCCTTTTTTTTTTTTTTATTTTGTTTTATCCATTATTAAATTCAGGATTTTAGTTCTTTCATTTTTTTTTTAATTAAGATTTTAATCCCTTTAAATTTGAGACTAATTTTAAGTAGGCAAAATATTTTTTTTATCCCTTAATTTTACCTCAGGGTCTAGTTTGATCCCTTAACTTTAAAAAGTTTCAAAGTAGTCCTTTAACTTTTAAAATAGTGTATATTTGTCCTTTTGTTAGTTGTCGTTAGTCAAAGGTAATAATTTTTTGCCATATGTCTTTTTTTTTTTTTTTTGTGACGTGGATATACACCCTCACTCCTTTTTCACTACATGCTTCCTCTCTCTCTCCCCTTCTAGAATTTTCTCTGTAAAATTGCAAACCCCAGTTGTCCTCTTCATCCCTCTTTTTCGTACGCTAGCTATTCATCACCACCATCAATTTTCTGGCGAACCGCCGTAACTTTCGGCCACGAAACCACAACCCCTCCTTAAACTGTTATACAAAAAACAAAATACAAGCTTATTCAGTTATGGATTGCCCTTTTTCATCTTGAAAAACAAAATACAAGCTCAGTTTCTTCAAGGTTTTCAATTATAGTTCCCTTCTCATAAGATATGAGATATCCTTTACTTGCCATTGCCATAACCATGGCAAACCCTGGAGACCAATCCAGTGATACACCACTCAACTCTCCTCTGCAAGCTGCAAGTAGAACTTGTACCATATCAGACTCCAACCGAACCATCAAGATCTGTGTAAAATTCCAAACAGAAAAATAATATGCACAAGTTATAGCAATTGTTGGTTCAAATATGTTACACTCCCTAGCAAGAGAACTTCAAAATCAAATTAATGATTAGTAAACATGAAGAAACTAACTTCAAATGTTTATCTTCCCATCATGTTTTGTATCAGCTTCTTCAAATGTCTAAATATCATAAAAGATGGTGACAAATCAGCTTCTTCAAATGTCTAAATTAACATACATTTTTCTTGTGAATTGTTGTTAATAGTGATAAATTGTATATTATATTGTGCATTCAACATATTTTATTTTTTGGTGTCATCTTTATTAACAAGAAGAAATTTAAATTAACAATTTTAGTCAAATTTCAATTAACATTGAAAATCAACATACAATAGAACAATGCAAACTCGTCAAAACTCAAATTTAGACCATTGCCCTCTTCCGGTAAACCCACCAACGCATCACCGCCAGCGATCCTGATGCATACAAAAATTCTGGTATGCAGATCTAAATGTCTTAACCACTTGTGGAGACATTGATCTCTGCTAACAGTAAAACAAGGCTTAAGCGCAAGGATTGATATTCAACAATATCAACGTATGAACATGTCAAATGTCTTGACATCCGGTTTGACATGTTAACCATGAATCAAAATAGAATAAGTAGATCTGCAGAAAGATAAAATAACACATAATATGTTAACCCAGTCCAATGCAATTCACCTACTCTGGGGGATACCTATCTAGGAAGAAGACTCCATTATCCGTAGTATTATCATAAAGCTAAACTCCCCCATTTACAACTTTATCTCCTAATCATTACTCAATTATTGTCTTTCAAAGAACTCCATCATTTATATAAGACCCCCTCTCTTTCTCTCTATCACAAACTGTGACATCTTCATCTTTCTTCTGTCAATACAGAATTCTGTCAAGCATTCTTGACCAACATGCTAACTCGGATATGCTTCAAAGCTTCATCCAAGAATAATATACATTTCATTACCTAATGGCTTTTGAACATGTCGTTGGCTCCTAATTTCAACATCTAGTTAACTTCAGAAAGCATTGACTTTAACATCATGACTTTTGGGAGGAAAAAAAGGCTTCGACTAAATCAAAGTTGAAGAAGCCTTAGTCGAAGATACATGGAATATAAGGACGTGGACTTAGAATATTTTCTAAGTATAAGAAATGTGTTTTGACTGAGCATTCTTGGGACTAGTAAACGTGCAACAGTTGAGATTAATATTGGAGGAAAGTTATATTTCTTTCAATTTGAATAAAGACAAGTGGTGCACATTGGAAGTTCAAGAACATGCAAAGTGCCAAGTGGAATATTTTTAGGAGTAAACTGCCAATAGCAGTTACCTTCAACTAGTATAAATAAAGTAGTTTTAGTGTTAGAATTGCGTGTGAATTATACTATACAAGTTACTCCATAAATACTCAAAGTACCCGTGTGTAGAGAAACGAGTGAAGGCGAGAATGTACGTGATGAGATCACCACCCTATTTCATATCAATGCAATTTACATCCAAGTTTTTACTTTGAAGTCTTTTATATGCATTTCTTTACTTTCAAGCAAGTTTATCCTTCAACATTTTGTTGTTTCTTTACTTGCTTTCTTTACACTTCTTTGTAATTTACATCTCATTGCATTTTACTTTCGACTTTAATTGTTTTAAGTCTTGTTTATTTTTATTTTCTCTTTTTTACCAAAAACACTTCATAATGTTTGTCGAAGAGTTTATGACATCATTCCTGGAAAACAGATTAAAATCTACTATAGCACATGTCCCAGGATCAATCTGGTCAATCCTGTGAGTAACTGAGAATATTTTGTTGTTTTTAGAGGATCAGCAGTTGTTTACAATTTTCAGGGTAAACAAAATTGCATGCCCAATGGGATAGTGATATAAGTAACCAATTTTTGGAAGTTTTATTAACTTCCTTCAAAATAACCAACTTTTAGAAGTTTTATAACTTCCTTTTCTTAACGTGTTCGTTGGTCAAAGTGTTGTGTAATCTTTTGTTGCATGCATTTGAGAAATGGAAAGGTAGCCATTATAGACGAATATATACCAAAGAAAAGAAATACGAGGAAAATGACATCTAGTCAAGGGAACACAAGTAATCCTAATCCCCATGCGACTGGATCGAATCCTCAACCAAGCAGTTTGAATGCTCCAAGCACCAACATAATCCACAAGATATTCCTAGGAGTGTTGCGGTGCCTCCCCAAATCCTTCGACAAGACGATCAACAACGCCAGCCATGGTTTGGGAATCAGTCTCTTTGATGGCGAGAATAAGAGGAATGATATATAAACCTTATACTCAACCATTGTTGGAATATATTGGGGAAAATCCTCAAAGTCCACCACCAAACACAATAATGTTTAGGTATTTCCCTCCCCCAGGGTTTTCACAACCTTTGCCTCGGAACCCAGCCTATGGCATACCAACAACGATGATGCAAACCTTACATAACGCGCTGACGGTATTTTCAGAAAATGTGCTTTCTTCGGCCTTGCAGGATCAGGATCTGGAGTGAACATGTGACGAAATAGTCAAACCATGGGATTGGGGTATTCCGCCCAGGGCCCTGCCTTGACGAATGAATCTGCAAGCTATTTAAGACAACAAATGGATGAAATCAATATGCAAATGGTACAAACTTTGTCTCATACTATAGGGGAAGTCTTTCAACCTTTGATTCAAAGTACCACTCAAACTAATCAGCAATTGGCATCCCAAATGGCTCGAATAACATAATTTATAGGAGTACCTGCCCCTCTTTGAAACCCAACTAGACAATATATAAGAGAAAATCATGGTGTCAAATTCAAGGAGAATGTCCAACAGGCGAACCCAGAACATCAAGGGGTAGTCGAACCACCTAGGGTTGAATGTAACACCCGTTTATTTAATTAATTATTTAATTAAATATAAGTGTATTGTGTTGCATTGATTTGTGATGTTTTGTGTATTCGAAGTTGATTTAAGTTGGTTTCCAAAATATCAGAATAATTCGTGGATGTTTATAAGTTGATTCAAGTTGAATTTATTAAATAAGTTGATTTAAGTTGTGGAAAATAATATTGGATATTTTGCATTTGTAGTTGAATATGTTGATTTGGTGGTTTGGACGATTTATTTGATAGTTGGTAATTAGTCGATTTAGTCGGGAGAAATAATATTAGAATTAATATTATGGAATTATGAGAGTACTAATTTAAGTGGGCCTAGTTTGCCGTGAATGGTAGAAGTCGTGGGGGTGCGGATTAGAAAGCCCAATTAAGATTGAATCATAATAATAATAATTATTATAATAAAAATAAAAATAAAAAGGAGAATTAGTCAATAGGAGAAGTGGAATCAGTAGAAGTTGAGAAAAGTGGAACGTGGAAAAGTAGAACGAGTAAAATTGGAGAACGAGGAAAAATGGAGGAAGCGGTTACGAGAAGTCACCGTCGGAAGCCAATCGAAAAGCCGATCGGAGATTCAAAAGACCATCGATTAAGGTAAGGGTGAGGTTCGAACTCTATAATCGGGATTATGATGATTAGTATGTGGGTTTGGGATCATATAATTTTGTGTTGTCCTAGTTGATTTGGTCGATCTTGTGGTTGCGAAACTGATAAAATAATGTTGTTTGTGGAATTGGATTAACCGATGTTGTTGAGTTTTATTGTCAAATTAATTGATGTACATTGCTAGAAATTTGTTGATTTGGGGACGACGAACATGACCGGTAGCATAAACTGAGAGATGTGGCGCAGGCCACACCTGTATTGGACATATGGAGCATGCCATGTTGCAAGAAAGTAATGCATGGCGCAGGCCATGGTAGTGTGGAGAATGCCACTTGTGTGGCTACATAAAGGACTATGGCGCAGGCCATAGGGGTTCCTTTCCCACCTATGGCGCAGGACATAGTGATGGAGAGTGAAAGGGTGGCGCAGGCCACCCTGTAGTTATTGGGGGAGTTTTCCAATTTTTAATTAATACCTATTTTCTTTTCTTAAATAAATTTATGCACTCATCCTAAATTATATAATTTTCTAAATCATAAATTAGTAGAATTAGGAAGAAGTGTAATTAGTAATGATTTCTTAGCATTTTAATTAATGTAAAACGAACAGTGGGAAACCAATTTTCAGAATAGCACTGAATTATGTAATTTAGCAGAAAGTGCTGGTTAAGAGGTTAGCAGAAAAAAGTTGCAGGTATAACCAGAAAATGAAAGTTAGCAGATAATAATATTGTAGCAGGATTGAATTAGGTAAAAGTTAAGAGATAGTAGCAGAGAAATGCAGATATTGGTAAATTGGATTAGGTGATTTTAGTCGATGTATTTTGTTAATTAGTGTTGAATGTGTGAATTTTCAAGTATAGGTGCTTATGTCGTTTTGTCCCAGTATTTGGGTATTTTAAGTTGAAGGTCGAAGGACCCATGTTGATAATTTGAGTTGTAGGTCGTAAGACCAACATTGATGTTAAAGTTGTAGGTCATATGACCAACGTTGAAAGTTATAGACCTATGGCCAAAGTTGAATCATGTTGGATTTAAGTTTATGCGTTATTCGTTGTATGTTGTTTTGAGTTGTTCGTTGTTTATGTGTTGCGCTGTTGGTCGCATGGCATATATTGCATTTCTAAATTGGAGCGGATGCTCACCATGTTGGCCTGGGTTGGCAAAATTATTAAGTTGAAGGCTTATGCCTTATAGATGCCTGGATAACCTGGTATATTTTAAGTTGGGTGTTTTACTCCAATGGTACCACATGCATATGCATAGTTGAGTCGCATTCCATGTCGCAATTAATTATGTTGTTTGTGTTGTTTACGTTGCCAAGCTGATAAAGTTGTTCTAAATGCTTACGTTGATAAAGTTGTATATGTTGCTCAAGTTGAATAAGTTGTTTATGTAGATTTAAGTGGATTATGTGGTTTAAGTTGATTACGTAGAGTAAGTGGTTCATGCTGGATAAGTTGATAATATTACTAAGTTGATTATATGATTATGTTTGGATAAGTTGATTATATGATTATGTTGGATAAGTTGATTATATGATTATGTTGCCTGTGTTGTTTATTATTTATGTGCGTAAAGTCAATAATGCTGATATTGAAGAGGTTGAATATGTTTTATATGTTCGTCGAAGTTGACGAAGGTGTGTATGATAGTTTTATAGTTGGAGTTAGTGATGTTGATGTGTGAACTAGGCTGATAATATTATGTTGATTGTTGTGGTGATTGGTAAGATGTTGTTGTGGGATAGTACGAAATTGTATGATTCTATATAGCGTATTAATTATCATACTCTTGTTTATATGGTTTGATATCTCACCCCTTCTATGTTGAATGTTACCCTTGGTTTGTAACGTGCAGGTTAGCTTGAAGGAAGATTGTTATCTTCAATTGTAACGAGTCAGTCGATGCTCTGATACGTAACACTCGGGGGGATGAACGCTTAATTGTTTTGTTGTTATATTTAGTTGTTGTTATTTTAAGTTGTCTCAATGCAAAACATGTTATTACTAAGTTGTTAGGTTGAAAAAGTTGTTAACTGATGCAAAGTTGAATATTTGTGGATTCGCTGCCTATTTGTAAAAGTTGTTTTACTTCAAGGAATTGAATACGAGTTGACGTTATAGTTTCATCCTGTTTGAAAGTGTTATGTATCGATGTTCATGAAATTAAATGAATTTGTTAAAGTTGAAAAATGTAGCATCCTGTTAAATTTGTTGAATTTTTGAAACTCAGATTTATGAATTTCCGCCGGGTAGATTTGGGGTGTTACATTAGTGGTATCAGAGCAGGTTGGTCCGTCCGGCCATTGTTGTCTAATATTGTTAATTCCTTTGTACGCGACATGTGTGTGAAACACTGTCGGTACTTGTTGTTAGTTTCTAGTCGTTGTTGCAGGTGTTAGTTGGAATTAAGTGGGGGAGAAGTTTGACTCCCGGACTGTTGTTGGAACGTTGAAGTTGGTTCAAAGTAGATGTTGATTACAAGAGTGCAAGGTTGTTGAAGAGATATTGTTGTGGATCGGCGAGAGCATGGATTCATAAATTCGTATCGGTTGGGTTTGGGTAGTGCGTGAATTTTGGATGGAGATTGTTTAAGAGAGAAGGATTTACTCCAAATAAAAAGACAAGTTGATGGATCAAGTTGAGGGATCACGTCGGTAGATCACTACGCCTTGAGTGTAGTTGGATTAAAGTCAAGTAATTTTCGAAGTTGGATGTAGAGCAAGATTTTTTTGGTAGAACTTGGAAGTAAGATAGAGAGAGGTGGAATTTATATTCATCAATCTCAAAATTCTGGTTTTTGCAATCTTGGAGTAGCTGTCATGAGAAGTGGCATAACTTTTTAACCGTGATTCATATTGAAGCGGTTCTGAACTTTTTGGAAAGCTTATGAAATTCTCTATAGTTTGCATATAAGATTTGCATTCAGGAGGTTTATGATGAGGGAGATAAGCGCATTTTAACAGTTGGGTCTGCTGCTGATTTTTGGAAAATTTTGCATGCGGGAATTGTCGACCAGTCTCAGTGCAAGGAGGATAACTTTTTACTCGTGAGTCAGATTTAAGAGATTCTTGGAGTTCTGGAATCTGCACAAAATTCTTTTCATTTTGGAAAATAATTTTTTAATTTTGAGGTCTTTATTGGAAGAGATAATTGTGTCCGAATTTGAGCGTTTATTGCTGAAATATTTGGAAAGATGAAGACGAGTGTGGAATGTTAATATGAATAAAATGTTGGTATTAGAGGGAATGCGAAAGTATCGGAGAACGCATAGAGATGAGATTTATGTTGAGTAGGGACGATTAAAGTGCTGATGTTAGATGATGGTAATATTGAGAAGAAGATGGATGTTTGATCAATGTTGTTAAGAATTTTAACTTGGTTGAAAGTTGTATATGGAGCAAACCACTTTGGATGGTACTTGTTGTAGCAAATAAAGTGTTAGTGGGATATCGAAAGTCGTGTGGTACTATGAATTTACATAAGGGAATCGGTACTGGATTTTGGATGTTTTGCATCATTGACGAAGTTAGAATTAAGGAGACTAAGAAGGAGTTGATAAGCCGTAGGGAGTTGGTGGAGCAATATGCTTACAAACTCTGAGCACAAGTTGAAGTACACTATTGTGTTGGGTAATGATGATTTATGCCACTGTTATGGTTTCCAGATGTCTATTGACAAATTGAGGAACTGGTCACCCTTAATCTATTGTTGATAGCAGACGAAATCATAAACGATGGATAGATGTGTCATGCCAACTAGTATAGTATGTACTTCGAATTGGTTGAAGTCAAGATGAGTGCTTGAGTATTGTTTGTTTTGTTGATGCAAGTTATTATATGAGAGTATAGTTAGAATTTAAGATGAAAGTATGAAGTTCGGTTTGGATTGAATTGTAATAAGAAAATTCATAGTTGAACTCTGAAGGATTTAAATGTTGTTTTGGTGATGAGTTAAGTGGCATAAGACGTGAAGCTTTCTTGAGATGATTAGAAAGGAAAGTAGGTGGAAATGTAAAACGATGATTTGACAAGAATGTCGGACAAAGTTAAGTTGCAGGTATTAGAAGAGAAATTATAAGTTAGTTTATTAAGGTGCGATTTGTGGTTGGACAAGAAGAGTTGGTTGGTTGTATCTATTCAGATAAGAATCTATAAAAGGTTGTGTCGGTATGAGTAAGAATCGAGTATTCGGTAAGTCGAATTAGTTGGAAGCGAATGGTATGAGTTATCTTGTAGAGATTCGTTGGGCCCTTGTATCTTATGTTGGTGCAATAATGTTGTGTAGTTAAGATGATTTTCGCAAGGCGTATTATTATAAGATGGTAAACTTGTAGTCGTGATGATGATAATTGGGAATTCATGGAAGTATATGAATAATTGTCCAAGATTTGGAAGTAGTCGCGATTGTAATTATGTTGAACGTTCGAAGTTGTTATCTTAGGGATCTAAGTTGGAAGTATTCGGTAACTACAAGAGTTAGAAAACCTATTGGAATGAATTCCAAAGGATTAAGTCGGAGGTTTTGTTGATATGTCGATTTTGGTGATTGTAAGTTGGATTTAAACTCGGTAAATTTGGTATTTTGCAAGTAATCAGAGTGTGCAGCGAACGCGTGGTGTAGTGTTGTCGTTCTTATGTGAATAAGCTGAGATGTTGATAATTGATTGAGTTAATGTTGTGTTTAAGTTGGGTGTTCTTGTGTTGAGGTGTTCTAAGTTGTAAGTTGGTTACTCGTTGTGTTGTGTTAATGGTTGTCGAGTTTATTGTTTGATTGTTATTTGTGTTGTAGTTAACATTATGTTATGAATTGTTGTCTGTGTTATAAGTGGGGTTGCCTTCGAGGATGAAAGTTGATTAGTCGGAATAAATAAGTAGTTGGAGTAGTTGAATCGGATAAATTTTTGAGGACGAAAATATTCTAAGTGAGGGAGAGTTGTAACACCCGTTTATTTAATTAATTATTTAATTAAATATAAGTGTATTGTGTTGTGTTGATTTGTGATGTTTTGTGTATTCAAAGTTGATTTAAGTTGGTTTCCAAAATATCGGAATAATTCGTGGATGTTTATAAGTTGATTCAAGTTGAATTTATTAAATAAGTTGATTTAAGTTGTGGAAAATAATATTGGATATTTTGCATTTGTAGTTGAATATGTTGATTTGGTGGTTTGGACGATTTATTTGATAGTCGGTAAATAGTTGGTTTAGTCGGGAGAAATAATATTAGAATTAATATTATGGAATTATGAGAGTACTTATTTAAGTGGGCCTAGTTGTGGCGTGAATGGTAGAAGTCGTGGGGGTGCGAATTAGAAAGCCCAATTAAGATTGAATTATAATGATAATTATTATTATAATAAAAATAAAAATAAAAAGGAGAATTAGTCAAGAGGAGAAGTGGAATCAGTAGAGGTTGAGAAAAGTGGAACGTGGAAAAGTAGAACGAGTAAAATTGGAGTACGAGGAAAAATGGAGGAAGCGGTTACGAGAAGTCACCGTCGGAAGCCAATCGGAAAGCCGATCGGAGATTCAAGCGACCATCGATTAAGGTAAGGGTGGGGTTAGAACTCTATAATCGGGATTATGATGATTAGTATGCGGGTTTGGGATCATATAATTTTGTGTTGTCCTAGTTGATTTGGTCGATCTTATGATTGCGAAACTGATAAAATAATGTCGTTTGTGGAATTGGATTAAACGATGTTGTTGAGTTTTATTGTTAAATTAATTGATGTACATTGCTGGAAATTTGTTGATTTGGAGACTGTCGCTCCCACCAAATGACACCTGGTCAGAAGGGGTACAGACGCGAACGGTCGGCGAAAGAGAACATGAAGATGAACTGAAAAGAGTCGCCAGCTAGGCATTTTTATCCCGAAGGAAAGGTAATGCTGCATAAACCTAAGAAAGAAATGGACAAGACGGTCGCGAACCAGAGAAACTAAGAAAGGGGGTTGGTTACAACCTGGGAAGGTATTAGCACCCAAATTGTCCGTCGTACTCGACGAGATCCACGCTTGAAAGTTTTGTGTTTAAAGGGGTAGTGTCAGTGCTATTTTTGTGTGCAAAAGCTGCAAAAGAATGCAAGTGTCAGTGCAGAAGAAATGTGAAGTGAAATAAAAGAAGTGTCAGTGTAAGAAAAGAGTGTAATGCCCAAGACTATGCGGCTTAAAAGAATAATGCTGGAAGAGGGGGAATATACAGAGACTTTTGTTCGATAACTGTTAAGTTATGCCTACGTATCCTCTCGTGCAATGAGGAAGTCAGAACACCGTAGTTCGACTCAAAGAGACTGAAAGATAAATTGAATGATGAACTGCTTATTTGTCTATGCTCAAGTGTATGACCTATCTGGCTCAGGTGCAAACTGTCTTGCATTAGACGGAAGAAGCGAGTTCTCGTTTGTGAGTGAATGAGATGAGAAACGAATCCCGGAGGAGACGATTATTGTTTGTTTTGGTGTTTTCAATCTTTTATTGCTTTTGGAGTTTGTCATAAGAAAATGAGCTTAAGCCTAAACCAAGGGTTAGTAAACTCATCACATCCTCCCTATGATTAGGGGTAATGAGAATACCTTAAGTATGAAGTAAACACCTCACACTTAATCACCATGATATAGGATTAAGATCATTAACCTACATGTGATTAATTAGATGTTTTTGGAGTTTTTGTTTAGTGTTAAGTAATGAGTTTAAGCCATAATCAAGGATTTAATGGACCCATTACACCATCCTAATAGAAGGATAATAGATGAGAACATTTAAGCTGAGGAAGGCTCCTCAACTTAATCCATGATTAGGGATTAACCTCATGACAAAACAAAGCCTTTATTAAAGTGGATTTTAGTTAATGGTAAGATTAAGAAGTGAATTTTATGATTTTTAAGACAACTTGAGGGGGACTTGTCCATTAACACTAGGGTTAGTCCTTCTTTACCAATTAAGGAAGAATTAGAACCCTAATGCAAGGCCCGAGTTACAAGCTTGATGTCTTAGTGATTATTAGATGATTTGATTAAAGGATTTAAACAATTTAAGGGTTTAACACTTAAGATTAAAGTTATACACTCCATCCTAATAGAAGGATGCATGCATAAGCTTAATCACAAAGCCTTAAAACCTTTGAGGTTTAGTCCTTGATTAAGAGGTGAGAAGAGAAGACACAAAGATGACACAAAGGTAAGACTAAATGGGGGACTAATCAAACCCTAATTGTTATCATGCTTGGGTATTCCTAGGGTTTATGAGGCTTGCAAGAAGATCTTCAAGGAAAATCCACCAAGGAAGAAGCAGGATGGAAAGAGGAGAAGTAGAAAGAAGCAAGACAACTTACTTCACTTAAGAAGATACGTTGCTTGAATAAAGAAGGTGAGGAGGGAACATGAATGAGCAAGCTTACTCTAATACAAAAGTAAAATACAGCAATGAATGCATAAGAGAGATGAGAAGAGATTGTGAGAAGTGAAGGCAAATTCACTTCTGAAAGACTTACCACCTGAAAAGTTAGCAAAAGGAAATGAAATGAAATGAAAATGAAATGAATGCAAGGATGCAAACCAAAACCAGAAGCATGTTCATGATGTAAATGATGCTAAGATATGATGCAAATGTATGCCAAGAGATGCAAATGATCATACAAAAGATGAGAATGCAAATGAAGCATGAAAGGAAGCATGAAAGTTCAGGAATGCACATGAAATAAAATGAAAGCAAAACATGAAAAATGGATGATGCAATGATCAAACATGATTTCAATGTGTCCTAAGATGTCTTATATGTCATGTGGATGCACAAAATGTCATGGAAAGTTCATGTATGCAAGCTTATACAAGATGAATGCAAATGAAGATGCAAATTAGGGTTATATGAACATGTGAGATGCAAAACTAAAAAATAGAAGCAAATCATAAGATAAAAAATTGAAAATGGACTCAAAGGAACCCTAAACCTATACTAAGTTACCATCCAAAGGGGGAGGTCAGAAACTTAACCTAGAAGGACTTATGATTTTTCTAAGTTTCTAGGGTTTTAAGGGTGATCCTAAAGGTAAAATGCCAAAAAAATTGAAAATGCATTATAAAAATGAAACAAAAATGTTTTTAGATGTTTGAAACCATGCATAGCACAATGCAAAAAGAATCATTCACAAACTCACTTTGGTTCAAAAGTTATGAATTTTTGAAGTTAGGGTTAAAAATATTCAAATTTAAGAACCCTAATTAAATTGAAAAATGTCAAAGTATGATCAAAACCAAAAAGAAATTTGTGTGGTGAGTTTGTAAATGTTTCTAAATGTTTGAAAATGCTCTCTGAATTTTTTTAGGATTTTTAAATACCTAAATGTATTTTTAATTAATTAATTCTCATTAACTAATTAAAAATAACATTTAAATGATTTAAAAATAATTTTTTAATGCAAAAATAAAAATAAAAATATTTTTGGGTTCTGAAAATTAATGAAAGGTTTGATAAAAATTTTCAGAATTTTTAGACTACTTTTGCTATTTTTAAAAATTCGTACAAATTAAATAAGAAAAAATAGAATAAAAACTAATTAAATGAAAAAGTATGAAGATCCTGAGGTCCAGATTTGAAGTTGAGACTTTGTAGTTGACTGACGTGTTTTTTAAGGGTCTGGATTTCTCCTGACTAATTAATCATAATTAATTAAATAAATGGTGGATTAGGGTTTAAACAAGTGATCTGGGACTTCCACACGCGCGGTAAACCTAGGATCCAAGGGCCATTATTCAAACTCAGCTAATTATGTGGATTAGGGCAAATTACTTTCAGGTGAACGGAACAGTGTTCCCGTCATCTTCTCCGGTGAGCACAAACCCTAAATTCTTCCCTAAGCTTCTAAACTCCAAATTTCTTGCCCATAAATGATCCCCTAACATCCCTGAACCTAAATCCCCAAACAAAAATCATTTATTTTGCATCATGAACATGATTCGAACCAAAACGTAAAAACGGGAAAAATTTCAGAACATGCATACATCATGGTTTCTCAACCATTCTAAAAAATAATCACATCCCCATGATCAGGGGAGCACAGAGAATCATTCAAGAACTTAAAAACAAGCTTTTGGGAAAAAAGTTCTTGAGCTATACCTGAGATTGAACCTTCTGATTCTGGGCTTTCTGGATCCTTCTTTGATGCAAATCCACTCCTATGAACCTCCTGAAGATGATATGAAGCTTAGAACAAGCTTGTATGGCTTGGTTTAATGGTTTCAGTTCTGGTGTAGCAGATTTTGAGGTATGTGTATGTGATGTTTCAGGCTATTTTAATGGTTGATTCTTGTTCTATGGGTGATATGTGACTTGTTAGTGAAGAAAAATTTGAAGTTTGATGGCTGTGGAAGGAGTTTCGAAGAGATGAAGGTTTTGGCAAGTTTTGTGAATTCTGATTGTGTGTGTGGTCTGAGCTTATGTGAGGCTTGTTTTATGATCCATAAACTAATCCTAAACTATTGGAAAGAGTCAGAAGAATTGACATGCACCGTGGGAATGGTATGGGGCAATTGGCCAAAAAATCAAGAGTTGGTGTACTTCAAGCATGGGCCATGGCAGAAGCTACTTTAGGGCTGCTCTGAGTTCAGCTATCTTCAAGGATGGCCATGGGATGAATTAGAATGATCAGAAGTGGATGAATGGTGAGATGTCACATGTTTTGCAATTTTCACAACTTGTTGCATTTTGAGATTTTGGTCATGGACATGTCCTATTCCAAGCTGAATTCTTGGGCAGTTAAACCTGGGTCTGCTTCCATGCCTTGCAAGTTCTTGTGATTTTCTGACTTTCTTGATCTTGGGAGGGTATAATATGGTGTTTGAACATACATAGACCCTCTTGAGATGATTGAAGACCTTTGGAGTGGCTCAGATGGCTCATGGACTGCTCAGATCACAAACCCTAGATGCAGATGACTTGAACCAATGCAGTGAAGCAAAAATGCAATATGATATGATATGATTGAACTTATGCAAATGAGAAGATCACAAGCCATGAGGTGAACTTAGTGAGGGAAAATTTGGGGTGTTTACAGGGACGACGAACATGAACGGTAGCATAAACTGAGAGATGTGGTGCATGCCACACCTGTATTGGACACATGGCGCAGGCCATGTTGCAAGAAAGCAATGCATGGCGCATGCCATGGTAGTGGGTAGAATGCCACTTGTGTGGCTACATAAAGGACTATGGCGCAGGCCATAGAGATTCCTTTCCCACCTATGGCTCAGGCCATACTGATGGAGAGTGAAAGGGTGGCGCAGGCCACCCTGTAGTTATTGGGGGGAGTTTTCCAATTTTTAATTAATACCTATTTTCTTTTCTTAAATAATTTAATGGACTCATCCTAAATTATATAATTTTCTAAATCATAAATTAGTAGAATTAGGAAGAAGTATAATTAGTAATGGTTGCTTATCATTTTAATTAATGTAAAACGAACAGTGGGAAACCAGTTTTCAGAATAGCATTGAATTATGTAATTTAGCAAAAAGTGCAGGTTAAGAGGTTAGCAGAAAACAGTAGCAGGTATAACCAGAAAATGAAAGTTAGCAGGTAATAGTATTGTAGCAGGATTGAATTAGGTAAAAGTTAAGAGATAGTAGCAGAGAAATGCAAATATTGGTAAATTGGAATTTAGCAGAATAAGTGGAGTTTATCAGTAGTTTTGCCAGAAAATTAAGTAGTGCCGATTTAGCCGAATTAAGCGTAAAAATGAGTTGTCCGGAATTTAATGAAAATTGTCGAGTTAGTTCGAAATAATAAATAGGTGATTTTAGTCGGTGTATTTTGTTAATTAGTGTTGAACGTGTGAATTTTCAAGTATAGGTGCTTATGTCGTTTTGTCCCAGTATTTGGGTATTTTAAGTTGAAGGTCGAAGGACCCATGTTGATTATTTGAGTTGTAGGTCGTAAGACCAACGTTGATGTTAAAGTTGTAGGTCGTATGACCAACGTTGAAAGTTATAGGCCTATGGCCAAAGTTGAATCATGTTGGGTTTAAGTTGATGCGTTATTCGTTGTATGTTGTTTTGAGTTGTTCGTTGTTTATGTGTTGCATTGTTGGTCACATGGCATATATTGCATTTCTAAGTTAGAGCAGATGCTCACCATGTTGGCCTGGATTGGCAAAATTATTAAGCTAAAGGCTTATGCCTTGCAGATGCCTCGATAACCTAGTATATTTTAAGTTGAGAGTTTTACTCCAATGGTACCACATGCATATGCACAGTCGAGTCGCATTCCATGTTGCAATTAATTATGTTGTTTGTGTTGTTTACTTTGCCAAGCTGATAAAGTTGTTATTGATGCTTACATTGATAAAGTTGTGTACGTTGCTCAAGTTGAATAAGTTGTTTATGTAGATTTAAGTGGATTATGTGGTTTAAGTTGATTACGTTGAGTAAGTGGTTCATGCTGGATAAGTTGATAATGTTGCTAAGTTTATTATATGATTATGTTTGGATAAGTTGATTATATGATTATGTTGGATAAGTTGATTATATGATTATGTTGCCTGAGTTGTTTATATGTTTATGTGAGTAAAGTCAATTATACTGATATTGAAGAGGTTGAATATGTTGTATATGTTCGTCGAAGTTGATGAAGGTGTGTATGATAATTTGATAGTTGGAGTTAATGATGTTGATGTGTGAACTAAGCTAATAATATTATGTTGATTGTTGTGGTGATTGGTAAGATGTTGTTGTGGGATAGTATGAAATTGTATGATTCTATATAGCGTATTAATTATCATACTCTTGTTTATATGGTTTGATGTCTCACCCCTTCTGTGTTGAATGTTACCCTTGGTTGGTAACGTGCAAGTTAGTTTGAAGGAAGATTGTTATCTTCAATTGTAGCGAGTCAGTTGATGCTCTAATATGTAACACTCGGGGGGATGAACGCTTAATTGTTTTGTTGTTATATTTAGTTGTTGTTATTTTAAGTTGTCTCAATGAAAAACATGTTATTACTAAGTTGTTAGGTTGAAAAAGTTGTTAACTGATGCAAAGTTGAATATTTGTGGATCCGCTTCTTATTTGTAAAAGTTGTTTTACTTCAAGGAATTGAATAAGAGTTGACGTTATAGTTTCATCCTGTTTGAAAGTGTTATGTATCGATGTTCATGAAATTAAATGAATTTGTTAAAGTTGAAAAATGTAGCATCCTGTTAAATTTGTTGAATTTTTGAAACTCTGATTTATGAATTTCTGCTGGGTAGATTTGGGGTGTTACATTGAACCTCAAAAGAATCAAATCCCTGTTCTTGAAGAAGAAGAACCAAGGGTAATAATGGTGAATAGGAACCAAAATGAAGATAATATGGTTCAGCGGGTTCAATATAATAATATGGCATCAGAGAATAACCTTGCAGCCATTGTCAAAAGGATAATGGCTCGAAATGGAATGGATACAAGTTTGGCCAGGCCAAACTTTACTTCATCCATAGTAGACTACATACTTAAGTCTAAATTAGGGGTGAAAAAATTGGTCACCCGCCCCGCTCCAACCCGCCTTAAGCCCTAAAAAAAGGCAGGTCGGGCAAGCCCGCCAAGTCATAATGGGCATAAAATCTAGCTCGCCCCGCCAAGGTGGCAGGTTGGCGGGTGACGGGCTTGCCCATATACTTTTTTATTTATTTATTTTTCATTTTTTTAACAGATTAATAGACTTGTTTTTATATTTCAATTAGATTTTTCTTAATTTTTAGAGCAATTTTTATAAAGCATCTATTTAACAAATTTTACTTCTAAAAATATTATATATATATATATATATATTCTCAAATAAATTATTAAAATAAAACCATCAAGAATTAGAATTACTAGAGTTAACTAAATAATGACGAGTTTAAGGTCGAACAAGCTAAAAAATTAAGTACGATGGACTTTTGGTGGGCGATGGGTTTTGGCGGGACGGGCTTCGGCGGCTGGCGGTTTTTAGCGAGGCGAGCTTTAGTGGGTGGTGGATCCAAAATCCCAACCCAACCCGTCATTTTTTGGCGGGTGCACGGGCTGGTACGGTGGGCCACAACCCATCTGTCCACCCCTAGTCTGAATTACCTCCTAGGACGAAGGTCCCAAAGTTCTCCAAGTTCTCAGGCGATACAACTAAACCCACCGTCGAACATGTGGCACTGTACTTGATCGAAGCTGGGGCGATTGCAAACAATGAGAGTCTAAGGATTATATACTTCCCTAGTTCTCTTACTAAAAATTATTTTACATGGTTTACTACTTTATCACCTGGTTTGGTTTTTAATTGGACTCAATTGGAACATTTATTCCATGAGAAATTTTACATGGGTCAGACTAAAATTAGTTCGAAAGAGTTGGCTAGTGTTAAATGAAAGTTTAATGAGCTAATAGATGATTATTTGAACAGGTTTTGACTACTCAAGGTTAGATGTTTCACATAGGTGCCTAAGAGTGGCCTTGTCGAAATGGCCGCTGGTGGCCTAAATTACTCTATTAGCAAAAAGTTGGGCACTCAGTACTTGACAGATATGGCCCAATTGGCTTATAAATTTCAACAAGTAGAACGTCTAAGAGGCGAAGATGCTAGGGCGAATAAAAACAAATGAATAACCTACATTGGATTTCATGAGGGGGTCGAAGAAATATATGAAAAACTTATTGAGTTCGACGAAAGTGAAATAAACCTTGCTGAACTGAAGAAGCATCCCCCTTATTCCTGTAAATTGTTAGTTCCCTCGAATGAAAAGAATCTTGTCAAAACTGAAAAAGAATGATAGGGTTCCATAGAAAACATATAATTTCGATATCACTAAATGTAACGAGATATTTTATTTGTTAGTTAAGGATGATCAAATAATAGTTCCTCTAGGTGCTAAAATACCACCTTTAGAACAAAGAAAAAAGAGAGGTTTTTGTAAATACCATAACTTTTTGGGTCATAAAACTTCTCAATGTTTTCTTTTCAAGGATTTGGTGCAGAATGCAATTCAGAAAGTGAGACTCAAGTTTGGTGAGAAGCCCAAGAAGAAAATGAAGATCGACTTAGATCATCTTTAAGTTACAGAAGCCAACTTCACTAAACTTGGTGAGATTAACATGCTTGAAGTAACTGAGGGTCATGACAACAACATGGATATCATCGACACTCATGAAGCTTTGGGTCGAATACTGTGAAAGGTGAAATGATTGAAGAATCCATTGAAGATGTTGTGTTTTATGGGTTCACTGAAGAGATTGATGGTTTTCAGATGGAACACTATGTTTGCATGGCTGCTGAATACTTCTTCAAGACCTCACCTGATGTCAAAACGTTTGGTGTGGGTACAATTGTCAAATCCCATGAGGATGCTGAAGGGTTAAATCTCTAGTTGGTAACTAAGGAAACTGTTGATGGTTTCATTAGGATGGACAAGGCTACTAAAGGCATTGACATTGACTTTTCCAAGATAAATTTGTAGGATGAGGTCAATGTAAACATGGTCGAAATCAAGAATGAATAGGCCATAACTACTGATGACTTAGGTAGTCAAGAGGAATACAACAAGGTGGCATATTCTAAGGAGGAAGAGACTATTTTCGGATTCTTGCATAGGTGCCAAAGGAAAAACTCTGAAGTGATGTTGTTCCCTAGGTGAAGTTCTATCTTCGACCAAAATGTTACCCACAACCTTCAAGGAGTGAGAGAAGCCAAAGCAAATCAAGAGCAAAAAAATGCTCGAAATCAAAGGGGTTTCGACCCAAGGTGAACTTCTTAAGGACAACACATTATTGTAAAGCCCCTGGTTTCTAGAGCAATGTAACCCACCTTCAAGCCTAGTGGTGAAGTACCCAAAGATAAATGGGACAAACCTGTCGACACCAAGGGAAAAGGGAAATCAAAGTAGACCAACTTCGATGTGGACAAAGCTTCTTCGATGGACTATAGGAAGGAGTATAGGTCATCAAAAAAGGATGCTTATGTCTCTGAAAATTACAAGGGTAAGAATCCCATGTCCAGGTCACAATGGCGAAGGGAATAAAGGTGAAGGAAGGCGCAAATGGATGCCTTATTAAAAGATCAAAATCAATCTAGCACCAACATCCTAGTGGGTAACGTTGGAGGTTATGAAGACAAGACAACTAACAAGGTGCTTGTGGGGCAAAATTTGTTCAACGAAGAGGGGGCTAAGATAACATCTGAAGATGAGAATATGACAGATAATATCGACTCTTACTCAGAAGCCTCCCTCGACGTGATAGTGAATGTGGTTTCAGTCATGCCAAGAGAGTACGATAGGATAACTAAACTCGAGAACTTGAATGCTAACATTGAGGCTGAAATGGAAGCATAAAAACCTGTGTGTTACTATGTAATGAATAATGGTTGTGTCGAAAGGCAGAATGCTTTCTTTGAGCGACACACTGAAGCTATGAGGAGGCATTTGAATCCTCTTTATATTACTGGAAAGGTGGATAATATAGTTGTGAACAAGATACTAGTGGATTGTGGTGCAACTATTAATTTGATGCCATATTACTTGATTGCAAAGATTAGTAAGTTCGACACTGATCTCAAACCGTACAATATGATTCTTTCTAATTATGAAGGGAAAATTGGTTCCACTTTGGGCATCTTAAAAGTCGACTTCACCGTGGGAGCAGTGACTAAGCCCACACTGTTTATGGTGGTCGAAAGTATGGCCAATTATAACCTTATGTTGGGAAGGGAATAGATCCATGGCATTGGGACAGTGCCTTCCTCAATGCACCAAAGGGTAACCATATGAAGGCTTGATGGGATAGTGGACGATATTGAAGGAGATCAAGGGTACTTCAAAGTGCCTTTAAATCATGTTGATGGAATCGAATTCGATAAGAACTTGGCACACATTGTGCCATGCACCCCAACAAAATTCGAATTTACCCCTGATGACCATGCATTATGCTTATTGTATTTGCATCCTATTGAGGGCTTTCGATGGGATAGAGAGGTTGTAAGGGATGAAGGAAATTACCCACCTTACTTTGGGGAGCCCGAGATATGCCCCACAACTTGGGGAAGCGAGGGAAGTAATAATGACTAAACTCGAAGCATAACAAAGAATTTCGGCCTATATGGCTAAAACCAAGTTACAAGCAGCCTTGGAGGCTGCGCAAAATCACATGGCTGTCGAAGCTAATATGAAGTTTATCAAAGGAGGTCTTGGTAAAGACTTCGACCCTAAACCACCTGATGAAACTCAGATCAATAACAAGATCAAAGGCTTGATGCCATTTATGACAATGAGCCTTTAGGTTTTGAGAAGGATCCTTTGTCATACAACATCTAAATGTTGGCTCAAGATCCTTTGGAAGAGATTAACTTAGGAGAGAGTGAGGTTAAAAGGCCTACTTACATCAGTGCCAACCTTGACCCACAACTCAAAGTCGAAATAGTCCAGTTATTGAAGAAGTTCAAAGATTGCTTCACTTGGGACTATGACAAGATGCCTGATTTGAAAAGAGAGCTTATCGAACACAAGTTTCCAATCAAGCTTGGTAAGAAACCTGTCAAGAAGAATCCAAGACAATTTTCCCCAGCAATCATCTCAAAAATCAAAGACGAAATTGAAAGGTTACTTCAATGCAAGTTTATCCGTACTGCCAGGTATGTCGAATGGTTAGCTAATATTGTACCAATTATAAAAAAGAATGGCTCTTTAATTATTTGTATTGATTTTAGAGATTTAAATTCTACAACCCCCAAAGATGAGTATTCGATTCATGTGGCAGAAATGCTAGTCGACTCTGCTACATGACATTAATATCTTAGCATGTTGGATGGGTATTCTGGATACAATAAAATATTCATTGCTGAAGAGGATGTCCCAAAAACTGATTTTCGATGCCTAGGAGCCTTATGCACCTATGAATGGGTAGTGATACCTTTTGGCTTAAAAAATGCCAGGGAAACCTATCAAAGAGTAATGAATTCGATCTTCCATGATTTTATAGACACTTTTATGCAAATTTACATTGACGATATTGCTGTTAAGTCTATTTCAGGGAAAGATCATATTGACCATCTTCGACATTGTTTTGAAAGGATGAGAAGGCATGGTGTTAAAATGAATCCTCTTAAGTGTGCTTTTTGTGTATAACTAGGGTTCATATCCAACCTAAGTGGCAAAACACAAGCCTTTTCACCTTTGCTTCGAATCAACAAAGAAGGGTTCGACTAGGGGCAAACACAATAGGAAGCTTTCGACAAGATCAAGGAATACTTGAGCCACCCTCCTATTCTCTCACCACCTTGTAGGAAGAAGAGCATGGGATTGTACATAGTTGCATCAGATAAGACTTTAGGGAGCATGTTAGCTCAAGAGGATGATAATGGCGTCGAAAGGGCCATCTATTAAATGATGCAGAAACTAGGTATAGCACAATAGAAAAGTTGTGTTTATGCTTATATTATTCATGTACAAAATTGAAGCAATATATAAAACCAGTTGATGTTTATGTTTCTTCTCGTTTCGACATTATTAAACATATGTTATCCAAACCTATTTTGCATAGTCGAGTTGGAAAATGGGATTTAGCATTAACTAAATATTCTTTAACATATAGGCCATTGAAGGTTGTTAAAGGTCAAGTAGTGGCAGACTTTATAGTCGACCACTCCATTAATGAAAATGCATTGAACTATCTTGAGGTTGAACCTTGGAAGTTATACTTCAATGGGTCTAGCCATAAAGATGAGACATGCATATGGGTACTCGTTATTTCTCCTCACAAAATCCCAACAACACTCAAGTATAAAATCGAAGGTTGTTGTTCAAACAATGAGGCTGAATATAAGGCTTTAATAGTCGGACTTGAAGTATTGTTGGAATTGGGGGCAACTCATGTTGAAATAATGGGAGATTCTGAGTTGGTTATAAAACAAGTTATTAAAGAATACAAGTGCATAAAATAAAATATAATTATATACTTTATAATGATGAATCGATTGCTTAAGAATTTTGAAGCAGTTGGTTTTCGATGTATCCCAAGATTGGAAAACCAAGTTGCAAATGACTTGGCACAGATTGCATCGGGATACAAAATTTCAAAAGAAAAATTACAAGATGTGATCAAAGTCAGAGGGAAGGTAATGTCAGTTGGATTAGCCCTATCATACTTAAAAGAAACAAAGCTTGGATACGCTGACAAAGATAACTTCGCCATTTTAGCAGTCGACGCTCTAACCGATAAAGATTGGAGAAAACCTATAGTAGAGTATCTGCAAAATCCAACATCGTCGACATAACGGAAGCTTAGGTATCAATCTTTAAGTTATGTATTATTGGGTAATGAATTGTTTAAAAAGACTCCTAAGGGAGTATTGCTCAAGTTCCTTAGTGAGTCAGAAGCATATTTGGCTCCCTCGACTGTATATAGTGGGCATGTGGGGCATATCAAGTAGGGCACAAAATGAAATGGATTTTTTTTACAAGGTATGTATTGGCCCACTATGTTAAAAGATTGTATTGAATTTGCCAAAGTTTGTCAAGAATTCCAAGTGCATGCTGACATCCAACATGTCCCTGCAAGTGAATTATATTTCATTGTCAAACCATGGCCTTTTAGAGGTTGGGCTTTGGATTTGGTTGGAGAAATTCAACCAGCCTCTTCTAAGAACCAAAAATACATTTTGGTAGGTATTGACTATTTCACCAAATGGGTCGAAGCAATACCTTTTCCAAATGTTGACCAAGAGGATGTAATTGAATTTATTCAAAAATATATCATTTATAGGTTTGGAATCCCAAAAACTATTACAACAGATCATGGGTTAGTCTTCACTGGTCGAAAGATGCAAGAGTTTTCTAAAGAAATGGGTTTCAAACTTTTAACTTCTACGCCTTATTATGCTCAGGCCAATGGCCAAGTTGAAGAAGCAAATAAAATGGTGATTGGATTGATAAAAAAGCATGTGGAAGAAAAGCCAAAGAATTGACATAAGACATTGGACCAAATTCTCTGGGCATGTCGAACATCCCCTAAAGAGGCAACCAATACCACCCAATTTCGACTCACATTTGGCCATGATGCAGTTCTGCCTGTAGAAATTTATCTTCAATCTACAAGGGTTCAAAGACATCATGAGATTCCATCTGAAACCTATTGGAACATGATGTTGGATGGATTGTTAGACTTAGATGAAGAAAGACTCCATGCTCTATAATTACTTAAAATGCAAAAGAAAAGAGTAGAGAAATCTTATAACAAAAAGGTTAATATAAAAACCTTTTCGACTGGAGAGTTAGTATGGAAAGTTATCTTACATATGGATCGAAAGACCAACTCTTGAGGGAAATGGTCCCCAAAATGGGAAGGTCCTTTTGAGATTATTAACACCTTTAGCAACAATGCATATGAAATTCAAGAAATTGATGTTGAACAAAGAATCTTAAAAGTAAATGGCAAATATTTGAAGAGATATAGGCATATCTTGCAAGAGATTCAAATTAAAGCATGGCTTTATTATTGGAAAAAGGCAAAAATAGGCTAAATGGCCAAAATGGCATACATAAGCTTCAAAAATAAATAAATAATAAAGATGCATAAAATACATAGGGAGGATAAATTATTCATATCTCTTCCAATATCTTGAAAGAAGATAATTCATCTAGTCTTCATCAGGTTCATCATCTGAGTCTTCTTTTTTGACGCGACTTTTAGAGGTTCCTTCCTTGGTACCAGGTTTCTTTGCTAGTTGCAGTAGACTCCATGGACGTGTTCGTCCCAGTGGATAACGCAATTGAGGCATTAACACTTGCCTCACTTTCCTTTTTTACAGCCTTCTTGGTGGTAGAATACTTGGTGGAAATACTCATGTTGATGTTGGATTGAGGAATGGAAACCAGTTAAGGAATTTTTATAGAAAAAGTTTTCATGTTCATAAAAACTAGACAAAAAGACGCTGGAAACACATGTAATTTTCCTAGAAACATGTTCCAAGACCCTAATGGTGGTAGCTTCCATAACATGGGGGTCTTCTGTCGTTGGAACACAGTTAATACTAAAAGAAAACGTGCTTCATAATGTAAGGCTTGGCTGAATGAAGAGAAGTCTCTATAGTTTAGAGATAACAACACTAGGACATATGTCTAAATGATTAGCCATAAGTTTGACGACAAGGGGAATATTAGAGCCTTGCAAAATGTAAAAACGTATATCGATGGGTGAAAACACAAATATAAAAACAAGTAGATAAAAGGTGCAAAGGGCACCAACATTGTCATTATTACATAAAAACCACAAAAAGGCCATGAGAAATTGTACTTAAAATGCAAGAATATGAAAGACAAGCAATTAAAAAGGAGGATTCGCCTTCAGATTGAGGAAAGTGGCCTTCTGAGTCTAGAGACACTTTTCGATCAACTATTTTTCTAGCTTTGTTATGGCAAGCTCTTTCTCCAAGCGTCGAGCATCATCGACATACCACATGGTTCACCCCATCTCTAGGTCCAGCTCAGTATCAGGCGACTTCTTCAGATCATTGATCCTCTTCTCAACATTAGAAATCTTAGCTTGTAGCTCTTCGATTTGTTTTTTTCCAAATATTAATGTCCTTTCTGAGAAAGGCCCTTTATGTTCGCCCATCAGCCTTAGCCTTTCTCTAACTTCTCCACAACAACACTAGACCCAGCTGCCTTTGACCAAGCTGAAGCCTCAATAAGTTTTCTTAATGGTCTTCTGAATGTTGGGGAGCTTCTTAAGGTCTTTAATCAATTGGTTTACAACTAAGGCTAGCTCCAGTAGGAAGTTAGAGATTGTTGGTGCAAGGGTAGAGAGGTCGAACTTCTGAAGGGTGTCTTTCAGGAAAAGGTGAGCAGTTCGATGAGTCCAAGATTTTAAGAATGTCGCCCTTGAAGAATATTTTCTTGATGGTTTGAAGGATAGGGCTGACAAAATCATCTGAAGTTGGAGCCTCAGAGGTAGTCGAAGCACTCACATTTTACAATGAGGAGATCCCTCTCCTCTCCAATACCAATCTAATGTATTCCATTGGGTTAGAGGCTATAAGATCATATAATTAAGCCTCAATCATTGTCAATGGCTGCAGAAGTTGGAATTATATCAGTTTTGGGGGGAGTGGGGTCCTTAGAAGGTTCGACTTCGACATCCCTAGGAGGAATTTGCCTATCCTCCACAGTTTTACTTTCATCTTCTTCATCTTCCCTTTCACCTTCAGCATCACCCCCTTGATCACCTGCAAGTTGTAAACACCCCAAATTTGCCCTCACCCATTCACACCATGGCTTGTGATCATTTCATATGCATAAACACAATCATATCATCTCATATCTCATTTTTGATTCACTGCATAGATTCAAAGTCATCTGCACCTAGGGTTTGTGATCTGAGCAATCCAAGAGCTTCTTGAGCCACTCCAAAGGCAACCAATCACTTCAAAGGGGTCCATGTGTGTTCTTATACCATATTACATCCTCTCAAAGTCAAAAATGCAAGAGAATCACAAGAACTGGGATTGGTGTGGAAGCAGAGCCAGGATAGACTGCACAGTTGACCTAAAATCAGGGTTTTGGTTTCAGAGGCCATAACTCCAAATTTTTTGGTCATTCTTGTTTCCATTGGTCTCTATATGGTATAGGGAGTATGCATATCAATTTTCATGAAGAAATTCCATGGGGAAGTCATCTGATCAAGAGTTGACTTTTCAGACAAGTCAGTGCAAAATCAGGGCATCTGAGGCCCCCAATGACCCAACCAATGGGTGATCTTCATCATTTTGAGTGTATATGATCTTTATTTGATCATGGAAGAGGGTTGAAGTTCACAAAAATCAAGAATTTGGAGTTTTTGCAAGTGTTGACTTTTTGGGCATAGTTGACTTTTGCAAGAATGCTTCATTTTAGGTCATTTTTCAAGCCTTGATTCTTGATCCAAAAATGCTTCAAATGGAAAAACTTTGGTCATGAAAGTTGTAGATTACATCTTTCCCTTTTCAAAAAGTACAAGAACATGATCAAATTCTTCTTGGATCAAAAGTTATGGTGTGACAAAGTTGGCAAAAATCATTGATTTTCAAGGCATGCTTCAAATGTGAATTTTGCAAAACCATGAACCAATGTCATTTGTAACTTCTAATTCACTTCAAACCATGACATAAACATTCTACATGTCCTAAAAAGTCAGAATTGGACCAAAGATCACATGTGTTTAGTTCATGTAACAAGGCATTTTTCATGAAAGTTTCAAAAAGTAACAAGTTGCAAAACCACTCATCACACTTCCTACAACTTGCAACCTTGGATGCTGACTTTGGCTAGCCTTTCCCCTCACCATGCTGCGCCAGCCCTAGCCCTTGTACCAAGCTAGAACCAAGCCATACCTCTCTTACACAAAAAGTGGACTTTGAGCAAAAGCAAACTTACCAATCACTATAGGCCATGTCAAATCATCTGACCTATAGGATTAAAATATACTATCAATTTGCAAGCCATTTCATAAAGGAAGCAAGGCTGAAACACTTCACAACATCACATACACAAAAAACACTCCCTTTTGCAAATTGCTTCGAATCTCTCTGCCCAGCCATCAAACATCTAAACCATTTTCACCAAACATCTCACTATGATTCATTGAGAAGAAACCAGCCAAGGACCAGGCCTGAAACAAGCTGTAACCTCACTTCACCATTTTCACTCCAATTTGCAGTTTGCTTCGAAACTCTCTCCACAGCTCACAAACCTCAAAACAAACTCCATAGACCTTCTCCACTCATCAACTGGACCACAAACAACCACCTACATTGGCCTGAAACTGCCTGAATCACCATTGCCATTTCCAACTGAGCTTGAGCAGAAGCTTGACAAACTCCTTATCCAGCCAACATAAACTCTTCCTAAGCATTCAAGAATCATCTGGGGACCAAGTAGAGTGGATTGCACTGAAGGAAGTGGTCAGAAAGTGGCTGAAGTGAAAGCTTCGAATCTCAGGTAGCTCAAGAAATATTTTTCCAGAAATCATTTTTTGTGTTCTAAACTTGTTCTTTGTGTCTTCCTGATCATGAATATGCCTTTGGTTTTGCAAATGGTGATGAAATGAGAATGTAATTGCTCTCTGAGTTTTTTGTGCCCTAGTTCTTGTTTGTTTCGATTCAGCCTTGTTAGGAAATATAAATTTGTTTTGATTAGGGGTTTTGGTTCGTGAGTGAGTGGGGATCATTTCCCAGTTTTTAGATTTCGTTTTAGTTAGGTTTTTGGAGTTTTGGGGATTCTCAGGGGGGATGCTGGCCGGAGAAGACGACCGGAGGTCTTCTCCGGCGGCCTGAATGTCATTTGTGCCCTAATCCTGTAATTAACTCCCATTTGAATTTGGACCGTAGGATGCCTTTGACCAGTTGACTTCGCGCGTGAGTGGAAGGCTCAGATCACTTTGATTAGCCCTAATTCATTTAATTAGTTTAATTAATTTGTAATTAAGTTAATTGGCTCAGATGCAACCCCAGCCGTCCAGATGCGCGCTGGTCAACCAATTCAAACCCAGAGCTCATCCTGGCCCTCCACTCATTTGACTTTCCTTTTATTTTCATTTATTTTTGTTTCTTTTTCATTTAACTTGCATAATTAATTTAAAATAGTAAAAAATGTGTAAAAATTATGAAACTTTTTTCCATAAGTTTTATTAATTTTTATGACACAAAAACATTTTTATTTTTATTTTTATCATTAAAAAAGCATTTTTAAATATTTAAAGGATTATTTTTAATTGATTAATGGAAATTAATTAATTAAAAATACTTTTAGGTATTTAAAAATCACCAAAAAATTCATGAAAGGTTCTAAGACATTTAGAAACATTGTCCAACCTTCAAACCAAATTTCTTTTTTGATCTTGATGCATTTTAAGAATTTCTCATTGAATTAAAATCATTTTTGTGCATTATTTTGATCCTAAGTTCAAAAAATCATTTCTGCCTATCCATGAAGAGTTGGACTTTGATTCTTTTTGCATTGCATTGTGTTTAGCATGTAGTTTCTAGGATAAAATGGCCATGATTTGATCTTGCATTTTTCAATTGTTTGGCATTTCTTATGTTAGGAGCCTTAAAAACCCTAATAACTTAGAAAAATCATAACTTAAGATTGGCTAAGAGTTGAGACCTCCCCTTTGGACCTTGGTTTAGTATAGGTTTAGGGTTTCTTTGGGTGGCATTTTCCATTTTTTATCTTAGGGTTTGCTTCTGTTTTTGGTTTTTGTTTGTTGTTTGATCATAAACCCTAATTTGGGCTTCCATATGCATCCATCTTGCATTTGCATTCATACCTTGACTTGCCATAGCATTTTATGCATTCTTTTGATTCATTGGACATCTTAAGACATATAGTAAGCATGTTTGATCATTGTCTCTTGTATTTGCCATGTTGTATGCCATGTGCACTTCATAACTTTCCATGTGCATTCATGCTCCTTAACTTGCATCATTTGCATTCATGAACTTGTATGAACATTTCCATGTGCTGCCTCATGTTTGTAGCATCTCATAGCATCCTTAGCATCATGTATATGCTTCTGGTTTTGTTTCTCATCATGTCATCTCATTCCATTTTGCATTGCATTGCATTCCTTTTCTAACCTTTCAGGTGGTAAGTGACTTGAGAAGTGAATTTGCCTTCACTTCTCATAACTTCTCTTTTCATCTCTCTTGCATCCATGCTGCATTTCTATTTGTGTTTGAGTTTGAGCTTGCTCATTCTTCTTCTTCCCACTTTCTTTCTTCAAGTGACTTGACTTCTTGAATGAAGCAAGTCACTTTGCTTCTCTTGATCCTTCCATCTGCTTCCTGGTGGTTCCATTGGAGATCTTTTCTTGTTTAACCTCACAAACCTTAGGAACAACCAAGCATGACAATGATTAGGGTTTTGATTAGTTCCCCTCTTAGTCTTACCTTTGTGTCTCTTTGAGTCTTCTCTTCTCACCTCATAATCAGGGACTAAACCCTAAAGGCTTTAAGGCTTTGTGATTAAGCTTATGCCTGCATCCTTCTCTTAGGATGGAGTGTATAACTTTAATCCTAAGTGTTAAACCCTTAATGTGTTTAAATCTCTTAATCAATTCACTTAATAAGTATCAAGACATCACACTTGTAACTTGGGCCTTGCATTAGGGTTCTAATTCTTCCTTAAATGGTTAAGAAGGACTAACCCTAGTGTTAATGGACAAGTCCCCCTCAAGTTGTCTTACAAACATAAAAAACACTTCATCATCATATCACTAAATAAAATCCACTTAATCAAAGGCTTGTTTTGTCATGAGTTTAATCCCTAATCATGGATTAAGTTGAGGAGCTTTTCTCAGCTTAAACATTCTCATCTATTATCCTTCTATTAGGATGGTGTAATGAGTCTGTTTAATCCCTGATTATGGCTTAACCTCATTACTCAACACTAAACAAAAACAACAAAAACACCTAAATAATCACAAGTAGGTTAATGATCTTAATCCTACACCAAAGGTGATTAAGTGTGAGAAGCTGACTTCACACTTAAGGTATTCTCATTACCCCTAATCAGAGGGAAGATGTGATGAGTTTACTAAATCCATTGGTTTAGGCTTAAGCTCATTAACTTATGACAAATTCTCAAAAGCAATAAAAGACTGAAAACACAAAAACAAACAATAATCGTCTCCTTCGGGATTCTTTTCTCATCATCTTCACTCACAAACGAGAACTCGCTTCTTCCGTCTAATGCAAGACAGTTTGCACCTGAGCCAGACAGGTCATACACTTGAGCATTAACAAGCAAGCAGTTCATCAGTCAATTCACCTTTCAGTCTCTTTGGGTCGAACTACGATGTTCTGACTTCCTCATTGCACGAGAGGATACGTAGGCATAACTTAACAGTTATCGAACAAAAGTCTCTGTACATTCCCCCTCCTTTCAGCATCATTCTTAGCCTCATGATCTTGAGCATCTCACTCCTTTCTTACACTGACACTTCATTTATATACTTCACTTCACACTTCTTTTGCACTGACACCTGTACATTCTTTTCTAGCTACTTTATACACAGATTGCACTGACACTACCCCTTTAAAACACAAATCTTTTAAGCGTGGATCCCGTCGAGTACGGCGGACAATCTGGGTGCTAATACCTTCCCAGGTTGTAACCAACCCCCTTTCTCAGTCTCTCTGGTTCGCAACCGTCTTATCCATCTTTTTCTAGGTTTATGCAGCATTACCTTTCCCTCGGGATAAAAATGCCTAGCTGGCGACTCTATTCATTCTCCAGTGAGTTCACGGCTGTGTGTTCTCACTGTTCCCTTTCGCCGACCGTTCGCGTCTGTACCCCTTTTGACCCGGTGTCACTTGGCGGGAGCGACAGCTTGGCGACTCTGCTGGGGAGTCTTATATTGCAACCAGGGCTTCTGGTTCTTTTTGTGGGTTCCTCCTAGCGCTTGATTGATTTGTGTTTACTGGGGTGTTATCTGTGCTTGTGTGTTTGTTTATTTACTGCTTTATGTACAGTTTGTTTACTTGCTTTCTTTACTGCTTTTCATATATCATACTGTCATGCTGCTGGCTGGATCTGGTTTTTTTTTTTTTTTTGTCTTGGTGGGTGGGGTTCTATTGAGAGTTAAGGTCCTATACCTGGGACCTGAGTGACACCTAGGCTAGAGTGAATCATATTCTTTCCCATTCCATTTCGGTCTGGTGCGGGAATATGAAACACGGTTCAGATATGGGTTTCTTCTTGAGAACTCTGTGTTGCAGATTTCCTGCAATACTAGGGCTATCTGGGAAGCCTGCTAAGTCTGGATGACCTTTTAGTATTGACCTTCAGAAACTGGGGTGAATTAGAGGAGGAACTTTTATGGTTATTGTAAACACTGTACCTCCGGGTTAGAAGTGTTTACACTTCTCATAACTGATCCAAGTCTGAGGATCCTTGTTTTAGAACACCACCTGTGAGGGGGTTGGGCTGTTTACAGGTTTGCAGGTACCTTGACCTCAGAATACCCTGCTACTTTGTTTGTTTAAGAGTACTCCATGTTGGAACAGTTCTTGTGATTCTAAAAAACCTGGACATGTGACTCTTTATTTGAGTCCCCCACCTTGGTTACTGGATTTATAGACCTCCATCTGGTTTTCTTGAATATGTCTTGGACCTATATCAGAGCACTTGACCAGATCCAGCTCAGTCACAAACCCTTGCATTTCATTTGCATACATACTCATTGCATCATATTGACATTTGCTTATTTGTGTTTCAGGGTATCCATCTTCATTCTTTTGGTTTGGTTTTGACCCCATCTTCAGCATTGACCTATCTTCACCAGCATCTGCTTCAGCTATCACCTGCACCAGCCAATCAGTGGCTCATTCTTCAGTGTAATCATCAGCACCTGTCTCTACTCAGTCTTCAGCATCATGGCTCCTAAAAAGAGCAACATCACCTATCACTTCTTCCAGCCAGAGCTATCTGACATCAGGAGGATTCAGACCCTGATCACTCCAGACCACATACCATTGTTTAGGGAACACCATGGAGATATACTTGATATGGTTATGGATCTGGACCCTTCACAGAGAAGCCTGATCCACACCTGCCTTCAGTTTTATGATCCCCCACTGAGATGCTTCACTTTTCAGGACTTTCAGTTGGGCCCTCTATTGGAAGAATACTCATCATTAGTTGGTATACCTATCAGGAGAGAAATCCCTTTCAACCCTGAGATGGTTTTCCCAAGTAATGAGGAGGTAGCAAAGGCATTGCATCTGGAACCAACCTTGATTGGGCAACATATGACCTCTAAAGCAGGAATCCCTGGCCTCCATTTGGACTTCTTAATCTCTCAAGCTACCCTGAAGGCTTCCCTAGGAGAATGGAAAGCAGTATGTGCTTTGTTGGCTTTGAGTATATATGGGATTGTATTGTTTGCAGATGAGCCTCGATTCATTAGTAAGAATGCAATTCATCTGTTCATCCTGAAGAACCCAGTGCCAACATTATTGGGTGATCTCTACTATTCAGTGCATCAGAGGAATGAAAAACAGAGGGGGAGACTAGTGAGGTGTTGTGCTCCATTATTCCATACTTGGCTTCTCAGGCATCTACCCAGGACCGATGCATTTTTGAACCCTCATCAACAGAAAAACTGGGCTGGAAGACTTACTACACTTGCTTCAGCTGACATCAGGTGGTGCACTCAAAGCACAAAAGGCAGGGATATCATCACCAGCTGTGGGCATTTTCCCAATGTGCCTCTAATAGGAGTTAAGGGAAGTATTAACTACAACCCTCTGCTGTTCAAAAGACAAATGGGCTATGCACTGGTCCACACTCCTAAGGCATAGGACTTGGTTGAGACTCTTTATTGTGAGAACAAGCTAAATTTGACTATTGTTAGGCAGGCTGCCTGGGCCTGGGATAATGTTCAAACAAAGGGGATAACCATCTTGGGAAAGTGCAACAATGTGGCATCAGCACAATATTATGAATGGTCCCGTGCCAGGGCTCAATTCTCTGGAATGCCCTTTACCATGGAAGATATGTCTGAATCATCTTCAGCACCCCCTGCCACTATCAGTTTGGAAGAGTTTGAAAGCTTGAAGGAAAGAAATGAAAAGTTAACCCAGGCTTTGCAGAAGACCCTCCGAGAGAGGAATGATGGTATGAGGGAGGTTGAGAGATTGGAGAAGTTGAGAGTGGAGCATCTGGTTAAGATTGAGAAGTCTGGGGATTATATCAAAAAGTCTAAAGCTGGAGAGCAAATTCTGAAGAATGCTTGCAAAGAAGCCCAGTTCCAGAGAGCAAGGACAGACTTGTATCTGAAGGAGAGTCAGGCCCGGTGGGTCAGGATCACCGAAACTCGTACCCTGGAGGACAAGAGAGTTCAAGACAAGATGGAGCAACTAGAGAATAGTGTAAAAGAACAGCAAGAAGCCCTGGCAGCAGCCCAGAGAGAGATATCAGAGCTGAAGATCAAAGCAGGAGTGAAGAGGTCAAAGGACCAAAGTCAACTCAAGAAGCTAACAGCAGCTGTTACAATCCGGAATCTCCTCATCAGGAATCTCACGGAGCGTCCGGCTGATCCTGTGACCGAAGCACTTCTCTAGGAAGTTCGTGAGGATGAGTTTGGTCTTGGTGTTTGACCATTTGTTTGTTGTTGCTTTCATTCCATGTACTTTTATTTTCCTGTAATGTATTTTGACCCCTCAGAGGGCTTGTATTTGTAAACAAACTATGTACCATTTTGCCTTTTGTAATATATGTGTTAGTTTGTTCCATCTGGGTTTCACTTCAAAAGCAACATCAACAGCATCTTCGAGGGTCTAGAAGGGTCAAAACTGAATACCAAGCCGGATACCTTGAAAGCAAATAAGCATACTGCATTGCATGCTAACCCTTTGTTTGTTTTGTAGGTTTTTGTTTTATTGCCACTAACTCTGTTGTGATGTTCAGGAACTATTGCTCGGCGCCGGGTATTTCCCCTCAACCGTCCGCACCGTTATCCGACCCGTAACAACCTTCCGGGCATTCGAATGGATCAGGTACAGCAGGACCTTGCAGAGGTCAGGACTCAAATGGCAAACGAAAGATTGGAAATGAGAACACAGATAACTCAGTTTATGGAAGTAATGAACAACATGGCTCAGAGCCAAGAAAGATTGAGGGCCATGGTGGAAAGGCAAAACCAAGAAGATCCACATATAGGGACTGCCGGGACCAGCAACAATGAAAGGGTCCAACCTCATGTTAACCCTCCTGTATTTGGCCCACATCTCCATCCAGAGGTCAATATTCCTGCAAATGTTCAGGGGACTGCCACTGCAGGCAGGGTACTTCAAGAGGACCCCCAAGAGGATCAATTCACAGTAATGGGTGCTGGGGAAGAAGCTTATGATAGAAGGTTGGATGAGATAGCTGAGAAATTGAGGTCCTTAGAATCTCAAAACTCTTTGGGCTTCGACGTCATGGACATGGGCTTGGTAGACGGGGTCAGGATTCCCCATAAGTTCAAGCCTCCTTGTTTTGAAAAATACAACGGGACTTCATGCCCCCGGACTCATTTACAATCATTTCTGGGGAGGCTGAAGGCCTATACTATGGATGAGAAACTCTGGATGTTCTATTTCGAAGACAGCTTGACAGGAGCGTCAAGAGAATGATACTCTCACTTGACAAGGGCAACTATTAGATGCTCGAAGGACCTGGCAGAGGCCTTCATCAGACAGTATCAATACAACTTAGACATGGCACCCAACAGGACCCTCCTAATGGGAATGTCACAGTCGTCAAGAGAAAGTTTCCGAGAATATGCCCAGAGATGGAGGCAATTGGCTGCTGCTGTTCAGCCACCTATGTCTGAAAGGGAAATGGCGGACATGTTTATGAACACCCTTCAGGGGACTTACATTGATAGGCTAGCTGCCTTCTCATCTACCAGCTTCGCAGATGTTGTCATAGCCGGGGAGAGAATTGAAAGCTTATTGAAAATGGGTAAGATATCAGACAATGGTGCCAGCTCGTCCAGTAGTACAAGGAAGCCTTTTGCAGGCCCAAGAAGAACTGGCGAGACCAATGCCATCCACACCAACAGGGGCAGGCCCCATTATGTTCACAGATCAGTGGCAGCAGTCACCATTCCTGCTCCGGCTCACCCTCAACCAGTCTATCAGCCTCCGCAACAAAACTATCAGCAACAACCTCAGTACCATCAACAGAATCAGTATCCTCCAAGAAATTACAACAACAGCAACTCCAACAACAATAGTCAGCAAAGGCCGTTCCCACAGAGGCCTTCTCAAGCCAACAGGGTAATCGATCCGATCCCTATGCCATATGCTACATTGCTGCCACAGCTCCTGAAACTCAACCTAGTTGAGCTAAGGACGTTGGCACCTCCAGATCCCAACAGTCTACCCAGGAACTATGACTCCAACGCCAGATGTGCCTTCCATTCAAACGCACCTGGCCACAGTACAGAAAAGTGCAGAGCCCTGCACATGAAGGTACAAGACCTAGTAGACTCAAAAGCTCTGAATTTCGCACCACCACCCAATGTCAATAAGAACCCAATGCCAAACCACGGTGGTCCCAGAATTAACGCTATTGAAGAAGACAAGCCGTCTTATTTAATAACCAGTGTGGGTCAGATCCGGACACCGTTGGTAGAAATCAAGGCTCAACTCCTGGAATGTCAAATGTTCCCGGGGTGTGAGTTGGGTTGTGCTTACTGCAATATCTCGGTAAATGGGTGCGATAACCTGAGGAATGGCATAGATGGCCTTATTCAGAGTGGCCAGCTTCAGATCACCACATCATTTCCAACAAATCCAACAATCTCATCAGCAACGGTTTCAGAACCTCCTACAACTGCAACAACCATTGTTCCTGACAATTCTTCGGCTCCATCAACAAGTACTTCATCTGTCATTTCAACTGACCAGACATCAACGAGTATTCCTGCTACAACTCCAGCACCACTCCATTATGAAGCTCTTACGACAACAACATCCATACTCCCGACAATGTCTCCTACAACACCAGCAACAAATCATGAAGATGTCTCAACTGTCACCATATTCTATGATCCTGAAAACAACTCTGCCTACAACTCAGAAAGTGCTGCTCCCACTAGAGCACCAGTCACAATTTATTATGATCCGCAGACTATCACAATTCCTTCCACAGCTGCAGTCAGTCCAGTCGCTATCACGGTGCCTGGACCAGTACCCTATGAAAGCAGTAATGTTATCCCCTGGCATTACGGCTCTGACCTGTACTATGAAGGACAAAGAATCACTTTTGAATCATCAACCCCTGCACCACAAATTGACAATGTGGGAGGAGGCGGAGGCTTCACTCGAAGCGGACGTCTTTTCGCCCCACAAATTCAGAGACCCACCGCCGAAGCAGAAGCTGCTGCCAAGGCAAAAGGGAAGAGCCCTGTGCAGGAAGATCAAGCTGTTAAAGAAGCTTTGAAAACACCCTTCGATCAAGAGGTTGATGAGTTCATGCGAATCATCAAGAAGAGTGATTATAAAATAGTGGATCAGCTTCATCAAACACCTTCCAAGATCTCAATCCTATCATTACTTATGTGCTCCGAAGCCCATCGGAATGCACTACTCAAAGTCTTGCAGGCAGCTTACGTGCCTGAAGAGATCACTGTCAATCAGCTGGAGGCTGTAGTGGGGAATGTTAATGCTAGTCACGGACTAGGGTTCACCAGTACTGATCTGACAACGGAAGGCCGCAACCATAACAAAGCCTTGCACATAACCATGGAATGCAAAGGTGCTGTCCTTTCCCATGTGCTGGTAGACACGGGGTCATCCCTCAATGTCTTACCTAAAAAGGCCCTGGTGAAGCTAGAATATGACGGATTGGCGTTGAGACCCAGCAACCTGGTGGTGAGAGCCTTTGATGGTTCAAAGAGATCGGTTCTGGGAGAGATTGAGTTGCCCATAACGATTGGCCCGCAGACTTTCACAACTACCTTCTACGTGATGGATATACAGCCCGCCTACAGCTGTCTATTGGGTAGGCCATGGATTCACGCCGCTGGCGCCGTGACCTCTACCCTTCACCAGAAGTTAAAATATGAGTGGGAGGGTCAAATCGTTACAATCTGTGGAGAGGAGGACATTTTTGTCAGCCACCTGGATACTTATAAGTACATTGAGATGGATGGGGAGATCCATGAAACAATGAGCCAGGGGTTTGAAGCCTTGAATGTGAATGAAACATCTGCTGTACCTGGTACTTCAATATCATCATACCAACAAGCCCGGAAGGTTGTTGAGGAAGGAACCGCCCAAGGCTGGGGCAAACTATTATCGGTGGAGAAGAAAGAGGACAAATTTGGGTTGGGTTACAAACCAACTCAACAAGATCAAGCAGCGGCTGCGAAAGAGCCCAACTTTGTGAGTGGGGGGATGCTAACCCCTGATGCTGTCAACTGTCTGGAAGACGAGCTGGAAGAGGAACGCAACCTGGAAAGCTGGATTCGTCCAAAGATCCCGGGGAGCAGTATCTCAAACTGGTCTTCCCAGGAAATTATAAGAGTTACTCATGCGGAGTAATTATTATTTCCTGTATTTTTATAGCATGCATCAAAGTCTTGCATCTTGCCCAAGATGACAAGACTCATTTTGTAATCGGGCCATCTGTACTTTTTGTGCAAACAAGATTAATCAATGAAATATCAGACATCTTTTTGCAAATGAGTCTTTTTCTTTTCGTTCACTGTTTTTCCATTTTTCTTTTTGTACAAAAAATAAATGGCAGTGTTTTCAAAATGACAACTTTTTTCACTTTTCTAAAACAAGACTAAAATCAAATCACTAAAATGAACAACTGAACCCTTGCAGAGTGTGCCTTCCAGACCGCACCGACAACAGCACGGCTATGACTTCGTATGACTTTGACAATCCAATCAATCAAGCCGATGAAGGGGTTGAAGAAGAATATGAGCTTCCTGAAGAGCTAGCCAGATTGCTAAGACAAGAGGAAAAGGTTATTACTCCTCACCAGGAGGAAATTGAAGTGATTAATCTTGGTACAGACGAAGACGTGAAAGAGGTTAAAATCGGGGCCTGCCTGCAAGACTCAGTGAAGAGACAGCTGATTGACCTGCTTCAAGAGTATGTAGACGTGTTTGCTTGGTCTTACCAAGACATGCCAGGGTTGGATACCGATATTGTCGTGCACAAGCTGCCTTTGAAGGAAGAATGCCCGCCAGTTAAACAGAAATTACGCCGTACTCGTCCAGACATGGCAATGAAAATCAAGGAAGAGGTACAAAAGCAATGGGACGCCGGGTTCCTTGCTGTAACTAGCTATCCACCGTGGGTCGCTAACATAGTACCTGTGCCTAAGAAAGACGGCAAAGTAAGGATGTGTGTTGACTACCGGGATCTGAACAGAGCCAGCCCGAAAGATGATTTTCCATTACCTCACATTGACGTATTGGTTGATAACACGGCTCAGTTCTCGGTATTCTCCTTCATGGACGGATTTTCAGGATACAATCAGATTAAAATGTCACCTGAAGACATGGAGAAGACAACCTTCATCACACCTTGGGGCACGTTCTGTTACAAGGTGATGCCATTCGGACTGAAGAATGCTGGTGCGACATATCAACGGGCTATGGTAACATTATTTCACGATATGATCCATAAGGAAATCGAGTGTTATGTGGATGACATGATCGCCAAGTCCCTTACAGAGGAAGACCACCTGGTAAATCTGCTCAAGTTATTCAAGCGTCTGAGGAAGTACCAACTGAAGCTGAACCCCAACAAATGCACATTCGGGGTGCGATCCGGTAAGCTGCTGGGCTTTATTGTAAGCGAGAAAGGGATTGAAGTTGACCCCGATAAAGTCAAAGCCATTCAAGAGATGCCTGCACCGAAAACCGAAAAAGAAGTTCGAGGGTTTCTAGGAAGATTGAACTACATTTCAAGGTTCATATCTCACCTTACTGCAACCTGTGAACCCTTGTTCAAGCTGCTAAGAAAAGAACAAACGGTCAGGTGGAACGAAGACTGCCAAAAGGCTTTTGACAAGATCAAAGAATATCTGCAAGAACCTCCAATCCTTATGCCTCCAGTTGAAGGAAGACCTCTGATAATGTACCTGACAGTATTAGAAGAGTCGATGGGGTGTGTGCTGGGCCAGCATGACGAGTCTGGTCGAAAAGAGTATGCAATATACTACCTGAGCAAAAAGTTTACCGACTGTGAACAACGTTATTCACCGCTCGAGAAAACTTGCTGTGCTTTAGCGTGGGCTGCTCGCCGACTGAGACAGTATATGTTGACCCACACTACTTTATTGATATCAAAAATGGACCCAGTCAAGTATATTTTCGAGAAGCCAGCTCTTACCGGACGGGTTGCAAGATGGCAAATGATTCTTACAGAATATGACATCCAATACACATCTCAGAAAGCCATCAAGGGCAGTGTATTGTCTGAATATCTTGCTGAGCAACCCATTGATGATTACCAGCCTATGAGGTTTGACTTCCCTGATGAAGACATCATGTTCATTAAAACAAAAGATCATGAAGAGCCTATTCACATTGAAGGGCCCAACTCAGAAGAAGAATGGATTATGATGTTTGATGGGGCTGTCAACATGAATGGTCGTGGTGTTGGTGCAGTACTCATTACACCCAAAGGAGTTCACATGCCTTTCTCGGCAAAGCTCACCTTCAACTGCACTAACAACGAAGCTGAATACGAAGCTTGCATTATGGGTCTTGAGGAAGCCATTGACCTCAGGATCAAGACATTGACTGTATTCGGAGATTCAGCTCTGGTAATCAATCAAACCAACGGCAAATGGTACACCCATCAGGATCATCTGATACCTTACAGGGATTATACAAGGAGGTTATTGACTTTCTTCACAACAGTCAAGCTTGAGTATATCCCTCGGGACGAGAATCAGTTTGCAGATGCCTTGGCTACCATTTCATCCATGATCAAAGTTCAGGCTGCCAACTTTGTACCTCAGATTTCAGTGTCCAGACTTGACAGACCAGCATATGTATTTGCAGCAGATGTTGTCAAAGATGATAAGCCTTGGTTCCATGACATTAAGTGCTTCTTGGAGGATCAAACATACCCACCTGGGGCATCTTCCAATGATAAGAATACTTTGAGAAGGCTTGCTGGTAGTTTCTTTCTGAACACTGATGGGTCATTATACAAAAGGAACTTTGATATGGTACTCCTCAGATGTGTTGATAAAACAGAAGCAGACTTGTTGATGCATGAAGTGCACGAAGGATCTTTTGGTACCCATGCTGGAGGGCATGCCATGGCTAAAAAGTTGTTAAGATCAGGCTATTACTGGATCACGATGGATGCTGACTGTTGTGCCTACGCCAGAAAGTGCCACAAATGCCAGATCTATGCAGATAAGGTGCATGTGCCTCCCAATCCTTTGAATATAATGTCTTCACCCTGGCCCTTTGCCATGTGGGGCATCGATATGATTGGCAGGATTGAGCCAACTGCTTCAAATGGCCACAGATTCATCCTGGTCGCCATCGACTATTTCACCAAGTGGGTTGAAGCAGCATCATATGCCAACGTTACCAGACAAGTGGTAGCCAGATTTCTGAAGAGGGATATCATCTGTCGGTATGGAGTGCCCGAGCGAATCATTACTGATAATGGTTCCAACTTGAACAACAAAATGATGGCAGAACTGTGCCGGGACTTCAAGATCCAACACCACAATTCTTCTCCTTACAGGCCAAAGATGAATGGCGCTGTTGAGGCAGCTAATAAGAACATCAAAAAGATTGTGCAGAAGATGGTAGTCACTTATAAAGACTGGCATGAAATGCTACCATTTGCCTTACATGGGTACCGCACGTCAATCAGAACGTCCACTGGGGCAACACCGTATCAACTTGTATATGGTATGGAAGCAGTCCTACCGGTTGAAGTTGAATTACCCTCCCTACGGGTACTGATGGATGTTAAACTGAGTGAAGCAGAGTGGGTCCGGGCCCGATACGAGCAACTGAGTTTGATCGAAGAGAAGAGATTGGCTGCAATCTGTCATGGGCAGTTATATCAGAAGAGAATGAAGAGAGCCTTCGATCAGAAAGTCAGGCACCGAGAGTACCAAGTAGGAGATCTTGTGTTGAAAAGGATCCTCCCTCCTCATACAGACCACAGGGGCAAATGGACTCCAAATTATGAAGGACCATTTGTAGTAAAGAAAGTTTTCTCTGGTGGAGCACTGATGCTCAGCACCATGGATGGTGAAGATTTCCCATCCCCTGTGAATTCAGATGCAGTTAAAAAATACTTCGCATAAAAATGACCCGCTGGACATAAAAAACAGAATGTAAGTCCAGGCAAAAATAGGGCATCCCGGCGAGTCAAAAACAGAATAAAGGACTCGGGCAAAAGTAAGGGAAAATAAACAAAAATGTACACCCGCTGAGTTGAAAAGCCGCATTGGACAGCTCAGGCAAGAATGGGTATCCCGATGGATTGAAAACCCGAAAGGGCAATCCATGCAAAATAAGGGAATAAGCGAACAACTGCATTCTGAATTCGTCTGTATCATTCACAACTTGGTAAACTTCGAAAGGATCGAGCTTCAATCAGAATCAACATTCTTCAAAAAGCAAGATGAGAAGAACGTCAAAAGTCATACGGGTCATAGTGAAGAGGAAGCTCCTTAAAGCGTCATCAACACTGCCAACATTTTGTTTCTCAATTTGTAACAATCTCCTCATTTCAGGAGATTTGTTTCTTTGACTGTATCTCGCCGTTTCAGGGCTTTTGAATTAATAAAATCAGATTTTCAGTCATATCTCGTCTTGTACATTTTATTTGCAAAAATGTCTGATATCTTAAAAGAAAAACTGATTGCATAAGAATACAGATGCTTATCTTCAAACAAAAACATGCTTGCAGGAAATATGTTTACTCGCAGAAGTATCTAAGCTCCTATGACGGAATCCAGTAAGGGATACCTCGGGATTACCTTGTGCATTTCTCTATCTTTTTCAGGATTGCAGGTATCCAGAATGCAACTTGGGGCATGTAAGTTTCATCCCAACAAGCTGGCAAATCAACGCTCAATTTTAGCACCCGAAGTGCTCTCTCCAGCTGAGTTGCCTCCCATGACTTCCCCCAGCTGAGTTGCCACTTGTTGCATATCCCCAGCTGAGTTGCCTCCCATGACTTCCCCCAGCTGAGATTGCCACTTACTACTTATCCCCATCAGAATTGCCAGGCATCGCAAAAGGCACATATATCCCCGGCTGAGTCAAGGATCCTCTTCAACAGAATCCTTAGGGAGGTCTTTCAGTGATTCCTCCCTTTCTCCCCAGCCGAGTTGCCTTTTTATCCTCAGCCGAAATACACAAAGTCAGGGAATTATCTCCCCACAGAGTTCCAGCCTCTATCCAGAAGGGCAGCGCATAGAAGATCACAACAGAGTGAAGGAAGCTTCTGCAAGCCCCAGCTGGGTCTCTCATTTATAAGGATAGGTCTATCAATGACCCGTATCCTCAAGCAGATACATCTCATCAGATCTACCAATGATCTCACCCCCAGCTGGGATGTCCATTCCAATAGATCGATCAAAGATCCTCGCAGCAATGGGATCCGGATCCCGGTTTGGTATCTTTGCACAATCATAGCATTTGCATCATATTCACCCACAAAGCGTAGCATTCCGTCTAGTACGGAGCATTACGGAAAAAAATCCAACACATAGCATAATCATAAGCCATGTTTTGAATCAGCACTTGTGACTAGTAACCATTCATCAGAATGCAGAATACTTTCCCCCAGAGTCCCCACCAGAGTCCCAGCAAAAGCAGCTGCCTCACAAATTGCAAACGCCAGTGTGTACTCATTGTGACACCCGTCCGTGCCACCTTTCCCCAGTAAGTCGCCTGAACACTCCTTGCAAACAACACCACCCGTATTACAGATGCTTCCTGACACCCGTCCGTGTCACATCCCCAGCAGAAAGCCAAAGACATCCCCTTTGCACTCACATATACTTATATACACCTTCTTGGCACCCGTCCGTGTCATATCCCCAGCACAGTCACCTACACTTGGTATATCAGATATTTGTTATTATTATACTTTTCTTTCTCGACACTCGTCCGTGTCACCTCCCCCAGCAGATAAGCACTCATCTATACACTCACACAGATGCTCGTCCGTATCTTGTATATACTTTCATATCCCCTCAGATTCAACATTGGTCCTTGTTCTTTGTTAACCAGATGGTACTCGTCCGTATCGTCATCTCAGAGCATGCGTCAAGAGTTTGTTTCTACATGATACTCGTCCGTATCATAGTCTTAAGGATGCTCGTCCGCATCTTTAATCCATACACTGTGTCAAATACTTTTGTCTTCTTGAATATAGATACTCGCCTGTGTCTACTATTCCCCAGAAGAGTCCCTTCAGATTCAACACTCACCCGTGTTCTTTGTTAACCAGTTGATACTCGTCCGTATCATCATCTTTGAACACGCGTCAGTATTTGTTTCTACCCGATACTCGTCCGTATCGTAGTCTTAAGGATGCTCGTCCGCATCTTTAATCTATACACAAACATCAAAACACTTATACCTTTTGTTTCTTGGATATAAACACTCGTCCGTGTTTACTATTCCCCAGTAGATTTCCAACAAAGCAAAATTTCCTTCTTATCTGACACTCGTCCTGTGTCATGGTAAACCCTGAGAGCAGCCGTACCCTGCTAGGTGGTCGTCCTCCACCTCTTGATGGTCGTCCTCCATCATGCTCATCCGATGGCCGTCCCCATCGTTGATTTTAGCAGCCGTCCCCTGCTAGGTGGTCGTCCTCCACCTCTTGATGATCGTCCTTCATCATTTTATCCAATGGCCATCCCCATTGTTGATTTTTGGTTATCTAACATTCGTCCTATGTTATGACAAACCCTGAGAGCAGCCGTCCCCTGCTAGGTGGTCGTCCTCCACCTCTTGATGGTCGTCCTCCATCATGCTCGTCCGATGGCCGTCCCCATCGTTGACCTTCTATCCGATGGCCGTCCCCATCGTTGATATTTTCGGCAGCCGTACCCTGCCAGGTGGTCGTCCTCCACCTTTGATGGCCGTCCCCATCATATTTCTTTTATTCCCCAACAGAGCAGCCGTCCCCTGCTAGGTGATCGTCCTTCGCCTTTGATGGCCGTACCCCATCATCTGTTTTTTCCATTTATTCTTTAACCCGATGGCCGTCCCCGTCGTGGTCCCTTTCCTTTTAGCCCGATGGCCGTCCCCATCGTCGGTTACCTTGCTTTATGAACTTGATGGCCGTCCCCGTCATGTTTCATTAATTCCCAGAGAATCTTACTTTATCTCGATGGCTGTCCCCATCATAATATCTTGTTTTCCCAGCTAGTCGGCCGTCCCCGTCTTAGCTTTACCGTTTATCCCCAGCATGTCGGCCGTCCCCGTCATTGCTTTATCTTCACACACTTTTCTCAGCATGTCGGCCGTCCCCGTCATTGCCCTTTACCCAGCAGTCGTCCTCTGCCCGACGGTCGTCCTCCGTCGCCTACACTTTACAATATACTTTATTTTCCTTTTACAATCTATATCCCTTTTCTTCTTCATTCTGTGAGTGCAAATTTTGGACTGTCTTTGGTATTCAACCACAAGTTATCTTGTTTGCCTGTTAAGCCGTTGCTTACAACCTGCACAGCTAACTCATGTTTGAATAGGGGCAGCTGTAAACACCCCAAATTTGCCCTCACCCATTCACACCATGGCTTGTGATCATTTCATATGCATAAACACAATCATATCATCTCATATCTCATTTTTGATTCACTGCATAGATTCAAAGTCATCTGCACCTAGGGTTTGTGATCTGAGCAATCCAAGAGCTTCTTGAGCCACTCCAAAGGCAACCAATCACTTCAAAGGGGTCCATGTGTGTTCTTATACCATATTACATCCTCTCAAAGTCAAAAATGCAAGAGAATCACAAGAACTGGGATTGGTGTGGAAGCAGAGCCAGGATAGACTGCACAGTTGACCTAAAATCAGGGTTTTGGTTTCAGAGGCCATAACTCCAAATTTTTTGGTCATTCTTGTTTCCATTGGTCTCTATATGGTATAAGGAGTATGCATATCAATTTTCATGAAGAAATTCCATGGGGAAGTCATCTGATCAAGAGTTGACTTTTCAGACAAGTCAGTGCAAAATCAGGGCATCTGAGGCCCCCAATGACCCAACCAATGGGTGATCTTCATCATTTTGAGTGTATATGATCTTTATTTGATCATGGAAGAGGGTTGAAGTTCACAAAAATCAAGAATTTGGAGTTTTTGCAAGTGTTGACTTTTTGGGCATAGTTGACTTTTGCAAGAATGCTTCATTTTAGGTCATTTTTCAAGCCTTGATTCTTGATCCAAAAATGCTTCAAATGGAAAAACTTTGGTCATGAAAGTTGTAGATTACATCTTTCCCTTTTCAAAAAGTACAAGAACATGATCAAATTCTTCTTGGATCAAAAGTTATGGTGTGACAAAGTTGGCAAAAATCATTGATTTTCAAGGCATGCTTCAAATGTGAATTTTGCAAAACCATGAACCAATGTCATTTGTAACTTCTAATTCACTTCAAACCATGACATAAACATTCTACATGTCCTAAAAAGTCAGAATTGGACCAAAGATCACATGTGTTTAGTTCATGTAACAAGGCATTTTTCATGAAAGTTTCAAAAAGTAACAAGTTGCAAAACCACTCATCACACTTCCTACAACTTGCAACCTTGGATGCTGACTTTGGCTAGCCTTTCCCCTCACCATGCTGCGCCAGCCCTAACCCTTGTACCAAGCTAGAACCAAGCCATACCTCTCTTACACAAAAAGTGGACTTTGAGCAAAAGCAAACTTACCAATCACTATAGGCCATGTCAAATCATCTGACCTATAGGATTAAAATATACTATCAATTTGCAAGCCATTTCATAAAGGAAGCAAGGCTGAAACACTTCACAACATCACATACACAAAAAACACTCCCTTTTGCAAATTGCTTCGAATCTCTCTGCCCAGCCATCAAACATCTAAACCATTTTCACCAAACATCTCACTATGATTCATTGAGAAGAAACCAGCCAAGGACCAGGCCTGAAACAAGCTGTAACCTCACTTCACCATTTTCACTCCAATTTGCAGTTTGCTTCGAAACTCTCTCCACAGCTCACAAACCTCAAAACAAACTCCATAGACCTTCTCCACTCATCAGCTGGACCACAAACAACCACCTACATTGGCCTGAAACTGCCTGAATCACCATTGCCATTTCCAACTGAGCTTGAGCAGAAGCTTGACAAACTCCTTATCCAGCCAACATAAACTCTTCCTAAGCATTCAAGAATCATCTGGGGACCAAGTAGAGTGGATTGCACTGAAGGAAGTGGTCAGAAAGTGGCTGAAGTGAAAGCTTCGAATCTCAGGTAGCTCAAGAAATATTTTTCCAGAAATCATTTTTTGTGTTCTAAACTTGTTCTTTGTGTCTTCCTGATCATGAATATGCCTTTGGTTTTGCAAATGGTGATGAAATGAGAATGTAATTGCTCTCTGAGTTTTTTGTGCCCTAGTTCTTGTTTGTTTCGATTCAGCCTTGTTAGGAAATATAAATTTGTTTTGATTAGGGGTTTTGGTTCGTGAGTGAGTGGGGATCATTTCCCAGTTTTTAGATTTCGTTTTAGTTAGGTTTTTGGAGTTTTGGGGATTCTCAGGGGGGATGCTGGCCGGAGAAGACGACCGGAGGTCTTCTCCGGCGGCCTGAATGTCATTTGTGCCCTAATCCTGTAATTAACTCCCATTTGAATTTGGACCGTAGGATGCCTTTGACCAGTTGACTTCGCGCGTGAGTGGAAGGCTCAGATCACTTTGATTAGCCCTAATTCATTTAATTAGTTTAATTAATTTGTAATTAAGTTAATTGGCTCAGATGCAACCCCAGCCGTCCAGATGCGCGCTGGTCAACCAATTCAAACCCAGAGCTCATCCTGGCCCTCCACTCATTTGACTTTCCTTTTATTTTCATTTATTTTTGTTTCTTTTTCATTTAACTTGCATAATTAATTTAAAATAGTAAAAAATGTGTAAAAATTATGAATCTTTTTTCCATAAGTTTTATTAATTTTTATGACACAAAAACATTTTTATTTTTATTTTTATCATTAAAAAAGCATTTTTAAATATTTAAAGGATTATTTTTAATTGATTAATGGAAATTAATTAATTAAAAATACTTTTAGGTATTTAAAAATAACCAAAAAATTCATGAAAGGTTCTAAGACATTTAGAAACATTGTCCAACCTTCAAACCAAATTTCTTTTTTGATCTTGATGCATTTTAAGAATTTCTCATTGAATTAAAATCATTTTTGTGCATTATTTTGATCCTAAGTTCAAAAAATCATTTCTGCCTATCCATGAAGAGTTGGACTTTGATTCTTTTTGCATTGCATTGTGTTTAGCATGTAGTTTCTAGGATAAAATGGCCATGATTTGATCTTGCATTTTTCAATTGTTTGGCATTTCTTTTGTTAGGAGCCTTAAAAACCCTAATAACTTAGAAAAATCATAACTTAAGATTGGATAAGAGTTGAGACCTCCCCTTTGGACCTTGGTTTAGTATAGGTTTAGGGTTTCTTTGGGTGGCATTTTCCATTTTTTATCTTAGGGTTTGCTTCTGTTTTTGGTTTTTGTTTGTTGTTTGATCATAAACCCTAATTTGGGCTTCCATATGCATCCATCTTGCATTTGCATTCATACCTTGACTTGCCATAGCATTTTATGCATTCTTTTGATTCATTGGACATCTTAAGACATATAGTAAGCATGTTTGATCATTGTCTCTTGTATTTGCCATGTTGTATGCCATGTGCACTTCATAACTTTCCATGTGCATTCATGCTCCTTAACTTGCATCATTTGCATTCATGAACTTGTATGAACATTTCCATGTGCTGCCTCATGTTTGTAGCATCTCATAGCATCCTTAGCATCATGTATATGCTTCTGGTTTTGTTTCTCATCATGTCATCTCATTCCATTTTGCATTGCATTGCATTCCTTTTCTAACCTTTCAGGTGGTAAGTGACTTGAGAAGTGAATTTGCCTTCACTTCTCATAACTTCTCTTTTCATCTCTCTTGCATCCATGCTGCATTTCTATTTGTGTTTGAGTTTGAGCTTGCTCATTCTTCTTCTTCCCACTTTCTTTCTTCAAGTGACTTGACTTCTTGAATGAAGCAAGTCACTTTGCTTCTCTTGATCCTTCCATCTGCTTCCTGGTGGTTCCATTGGAGATCTTTTCTTGTTTAACCTCACAAACCTTAGGAACAACCAAGCATGACAATGATTAGGGTTTTGATTAGTTCCCCTCTTAGTCTTACCTTTGTGTCTCTTTGAGTCTTCTCTTCTCACCTCATAATCAGGGACTAAACCCTAAAGGCTTTAAGGCTTTGTGATTAAGCTTATGCCTGCATCCTTCTCTTAGGATGGAGTGTATAACTTTAATCCTAAGTGTTAAACCCTTAATGTGTTTAAATCTCTTAATCAATTCACTTAATAAGTATCAAGACATCACACTTGTAACTTGGGCCTTGCATTAGGGTTCTAATTCTTCCTTAAATGGTTAAGAAGGACTAACCCTAGTGTTAATGGACAAGTCCCCCTCAAGTTGTCTTACAAACATAAAAAACACTTCATCATCATATCACTAAATAAAATCCACTTAATCAAAGGCTTGTTTTGTCATGAGTTTAATCCCTAATCATGGATTAAGTTGAGGAGCTTTTCTCAGCTTAAACATTCTCATCTATTATCCTTCTATTAGGATGGTGTAATGAGTCTGTTTAATCCCTGATTATGGCTTAACCTCATTACTCAACACTAAACAAAAACAACAAAAACACCTAAATAATCACAAGTAGGTTAATGATCTTAATCCTACACCAAAGGTGATTAAGTGTGAGAAGCTGACTTCACACTTAAGGTATTCTCATTACCCCTAATCAGAGGGAAGATGTGATGAGTTTACTAAATCCATTGGTTTAGGCTTAAGCTCATTAACTTATGACAAATTCTCAAAAGCAATAAAAGACTGAAAACACAAAAACAAACAATAATCGTCTCCTTCGGGATTCTTTTCTCATCATCTTCACTCACAAACGAGAACTCGCTTCTTCCGTCTAATGCAAGACAGTTTGCACCTGAGCCAGACAGGTCATACACTTGAGCATTAACAAGCAAGCAGTTCATCAGTCAATTCACCTTTCAGTCTCTTTGGGTCGAACTACGATGTTCTGACTTCCTCATTGCACGAGAGGATACGTAGGCATAACTTAACAGTTATCGAACAAAAGTCTCTGTACATTCCCCCTCCTTTCAGCATCATTCTTAGCCTCATGATCTTGAGCATCTCACTCCTTTCTTACACTGACACTTCATTTATATACTTCACTTCACACTTCTTTTGCACTGACACCTGTACATTCTTTTCTAGCTACTTTATACACAGATTGCACTGACACTACCCCTTTAAAACACAAATCTTTTAAGCGTGGATCCCGTCGAGTACGGCGGACAATCTGGGTGCTAATACCTTCCCAGGTTGTAACCAACCCCCTTTCTCAGTCTCTCTGGTTCGCAACCGTCTTATCCATCTTTTTCTAGGTTTATGCAGCATTACCTTTCCCTCGGGATAAAAATGCCTAGCTGGCGACTCTATTCATTCTCCAGTGAGTTCACGGCTGTGTGTTCTCACTGTTTCCTTTCGCCGACCGTTCGCGTCCGTACCCCTTTTGACCCGGTGTCACTTGGCGGGAGCGACACAAGTTCAGACTGAAGTTGAGGACCACCGACACCATCTATGAAATTTTCCAGAGGCTGATTGACAAGATGAATGCGAGGGGAGTGTTCATCCTCAACTAAAGCTTGTTCTTGTTCCTTGGAAATAGGCTCTTCGACCATGAGGTCTTGTTTATTTTGGTGGGTGTCCCCCTCATGATCAGACCCAATAGTGTGGGACAGTTCAGTGGTAGTCTTGGCAGGAGAGCCTTGATGCACCACTTGAGAAGGGGGAACTGTAACAAAGTCATGTTTGTTAATCTCACTTAAAGAACTTTGCCCAAAACCTGGATCAGTTGTAGGGTGATAAGTGGGCTCACCTCTTTTATTCAGAAGAACAATTGGAGTAATAGTTGTTGGTTGTGGTGGAGTAGAGCCACCAACGGCCTAAGAATAGAAAACCAATGGATTAGGATAATAAACAGTCAACCAAAGAGTTTATGTAGAAAATAATTCAAGAATAAAACTTACCTGAGTATCATCAGTATCAGGACTTAAGTTATTGATTTCATTTGGGTCAGCGGTCGCCTTCGACGTGGCCTTGAGAGTTTGTTTCTCGACACCACTAGGAGAGGGTGTCTTTTCTGAAATTTTAGCCACCTTCGAGGAAGATTGGCCAACAGTGTCAGAAGCTTTGACAAGCTTCCTTTTCTTTTTGATAAGTTTACCCTCTTCAGGGGGAGACAAGTCCTCACCTTTATCCACTTAGATGACTAGTTGAGCACCCTTCCTTGTTTTTTTTGTTAAAGTTGGAGGAGGCTTTCAAGCAGCCCGATGAGCCTTAGGAGTAGCCTTCATAACAGTGTTCTTCGACGAGTCAGTCTTCTTAGGCCCTGATGAAATTCAAGCACAAATACATATTAGTAAGGAAGTGGTTAGATAAAGATCACTACATTTAGGGCCCCAAACCTTCCTATATTTCAGATTCAATGTGAACATCTTCGATCCCTATATGAAGGTGTCCATTGAAACTGTCCAGCTTTTGTTTAGTCGCAACCACCCTTTGAGCTTTGGGTTGAGATTGCTATCGAAGGATTTTGATGGAATCCCCACAGACAAACCAGTCCTGAAATGGAGGGGCAAGAGCCACTCCAAACTCAGCGGTAGGCAGTTGAGGAACCTTTGGAGGAAAGAGTTTGAAAGCTAGTTCATGATCGCAACTTTCCGAGTCTTACAGGTACTAACTGCAAGTATATAGCCTAATCGTGTAGTAATAAAGATATCGATCCCATAGAGAATTGATAATCAAACTAATGCTTTTAGGTGTTACTATGTTTAGCTAAGGCGAGTGATGTTTTAGTTTAAACGGAATGGGGAATAAATAATTTTAATTAAATTAGATTACAATAGAATATCGGTATGTAATTAATATGCCTTCATGGATTCAATAAATTATCGGCTTATAAAGATTGGTCAAATTATCTTTCTGTAGAAAATATCAGTTTAAAAGTCATTAAATCACACTCTTGTGGTCTTGCCTATAACTATACTTCTAAGTCAGATTGAATGCTCTTGCTGTATTAAATTGAGTTAAAAGTACTTTTTGAAAACCTATAGATTCTAATTAACTTTAAAGCGCTTCCGCTATATTTAAAACTAATGTTCGATTTCAGCTATCTGGTTAAAACCACACACTCTCGTGGTCTTAATCCTAACCTTGTTGCCTTTTTACTTACATACCGATTAAGTATTTTAGCCAGACATATTAATTAAAACAAGCATAAATAAATAAAGGCAGTAAACAATGTAAGGCATGGCGAATAAAAATAAAAACAATTTTATTAATTCAATAATAAACCTAAACAGTAGTACAATCTTGGCATAGTAAACTCTTGCGGAAAATAAAATTAGAAAGGCAGTGGCTTGAAACAATAAAAGGATGCAATAACTTCCCAATGTTGGAAGCTATTACGAATTCGGTAAGGTACATAAACTGAAACGGAAAATAGTGCAGGAAAATAAAATGAAAGCTCCGAACAGAAAACGAATTAAAAAACCAAGTAGCCTCTCATATCCTATTTATAGTGCTTGAATGAAGTAGAAATTGGTGGAGAAAATATTTTTGGGCCTTGAGAGATCCGTGCTGCAATTGACTGAGACTGAGTTTTGATACTGAGAAAATAACACAATGCAACAAATCTTCTGTTTGACTGAGGCACATATTTTTATTTCCCTAAATTAGACCTGTGACGGGCTTCTTGGATGCAGGATGGTCGTCCTACTTAATCAATATGTGACGGACGTTATGGCCTTGTGACTGGCGTCTTTGCTTCAAAATGCAGAAACTTGGTTTTTCTGCTATCTGTCTCATTTCTTCCTCATTTCTTCTGCATTTTGCTTATTTCCTTCTACAAGTCTTATAATTTAGGATGCCTGCAAAAACACATAAATATCTTGCGTAATATCATGTAAATTATGAAAAACGATAACTTAATTAATCAGAAACCTAGCTAAATAATCGATATAAAGTTGTGTTATCAAACTCCCCTACATTTGAAACTTTACTTGTCCTCAAGCAAATAATCAATAAGGTTTTGAAAATATCTGCCAAACACAAACACAAGACACATTACCTAACCATATGTGGTCGTTCGACATTTTTCTCAAAAGGCTGGTAGTAACTCAAACACTAAAGATACACTAACGACACGAAAGCAAGATATATGCTCATAAACCCCTTATACAAACCAGTCTGAATCATTCTATTATAGCTCAACCTAATGCTCTTGTTTCTATTTCACCCGTTTTCATTCTGAAGCAATCACATTAAGCCATTTACCTTTACACGCACATAGTGGACCCGTTATATGTACTGGATACTAGTTGTGGGGGATCAAATTGTAGTCCTCCCTACCAAGTTTAGAACCAGATACCTCTGAACTAACTAACATTAGACTTTTCTTTGCCTTTGCGTAAGTTTTTGCATCCTTTAGATTTGGAGCAACTTAACCATTTTATCATTGGCATGCTTTTTTCTTTATTTTTTTTTAATTTTTGGCACTTTAAGCATCAATCACTTATTTGCATCAGCTCTCCACGTAGCTTGTGCTTAAGGCGGAGTTGACTGCTAAAATAAACTACTAGGGGATAATTTAATACTAAATCTTCAGATCTCAGTATAAAAGGAATTCAAACTGATATCGCATATCTTAGGGTCTAAGGTGTCAGGATTGTATCAATCTTGTTAAGTCTTTTCTTAGCTTTCTAACATAGCCTATCCAGCTATATACTCGTAGGGTATGTCAAGTGAGTGTATTATATCGAATTTTTTTTGTTGTAGCTAAAAAAAATAGAGGGAGTCGAATAACCGAAAATACTTTCATTAATAACTTGGTTTACTCTAATGAAAGGTACAAAAAGGGAAATACTAACTACCGCTCTCCCACACTATCTCAGACATTGTCCTCAATGTTGCGAGATAAAGGAAAACTACTAAAGAAAATAAAAAGGAAAAATACAAGAAAAATAAGGAAAAACTATTGCGGTCCTCGTCCTTGTGCTCGGCCTCAAAGATTTATTTGTCCATATTGTGATACATGATCTGGTATACCAACATGATGGATATAATCATGCAGCTCCTGTACCTATTGAGTCAAAGCACTGAGTCCTTCTATGGCTCCTGTTATCCTTGCCCCTTGGGTTGTTTGTTCCAGCTAGATCTAACCCATGAGAGTCATCATCTCTGTATGTTGAGTCTGGTATCGTGCATCCTTTTGGGCATCCAACTCGTTCCTCTGGATAATCACCGCAAGAATATCATCATTTGTTGCGGGTTCTCTTTCACGTCTACGACGGTGTCTGGAGGAAGTGCTAGCAAAGTTAGCGGCTGAAGGCTGTTCAACTTCTTGTTGTGGCTGCTCCTCCATCTCTTCAAATACATTGTAAGGTGGCTCTTCAGGCGCAGTAACATCAGGTGAAAGAGCATCGGCCTGCCAAGTTGCATGACCAGGAAGGCGATAATGAACGTGGGTGCCACGATGGAAACTGAACCATTCGCTCAATCTTTCTTCTGTTACAAAATATTCTTCGCTGAACATCCTAAATGTGGCAAAACCTATTAGAAACTTGTTGTCGTCATTTGGTGTGTTATAAGTGAATGAACTCAGGAATTCCAACGCCATAGCTTTATTAAACCAATGTTGGTAAGAAACCACTTGACACCTTCTAGTAGTCCAAGCCGTTGGAGACCATCTTCATCGACATATATCGTTGCTTCTACGGAGTGTTGGTAGAACGCGAGGTATTTTGATCGTTGAAGGACACCGGCTTCTCCGTCATGGAATGCGATCGAAGAAAGGTCAGGACCAGGTCGTGGGTTGGCCATTTTTCACAAAGGTTGAAGGTTTCGTGATTAAAAATGAAAGAAAGAGGTTATGGAATACAAGCGAAACCTATTGTAATATATAGATGAAAGTGTGAAAATGGGAGTTTACGAGTTGGTGGTGTGAGTAAATGGAATGGTCGGACGGTTATAAATAATTGTGGTGAGTGGAACGTTGGAAGAGGAAGAGGAAATGTGATTACAACGGTCCTGTAATGGTTATCAGAGACGTTACAGGGATGACTGTTGCGACGACCATTTTACATACCTGATGATCATCTGGTATTTGAGACGGTTGTCCGACAAGTACGACGGGCGTCATACCCTAAACGTCTGTGACGAGTGTCACGCATCTGTGGATGGTGTAACGGTCAAAAATCCTTGGTGTCTTCCTATCATTAAAGACTTGTTCCAATATGCTTTATGTAGCACATTATTTATAATATTGCAAAATTACAGTAGCAGTAAATAATAACATTGGCATAGCAGATAATATTATTTGTGCAACAATACAAATCATAACAAAAGTGAATTAAGCACAATAATAATACTAAAAAATTAAAATACTACTACTAGATAAATTAAATCAGAGGCACACTTATTAGCAGAGGAAAAATGTGATATTTTTATTCAAATGGAAAAGTAACCAACAATAGCTAATAATGAAAAATTGCAAACTGAATTGAAAAATTGAAATAAACTAAAATGCGATAAAATGTTTATAAATGCCAGTGTTAGTGACTAGCCATGGTGTTGTCGGATTGATTTTATGGCTTGGCTCAGATGGTCAAATTGCTCGACGACCATATCCCTTAGAGTAATGACATCGATGCGCAAGGTGTGAAGCTTGTTGTGCATTATTTTCAATTCAGTATAGAAATTCTCTATGGTGGATTGTGTATCAGTGGGAGAATGAGTATCAATGGCAGCATGGGTGGGCTTTTCTTCTTCAATCAGGTCTTTAGGATAATCTAAGTCATAGTAATGTGAAGGTGTCTTTGGATCTATTTCTACTTCAGACCAAGCATATTCAGGTTCATAAAGTGGTTCATCCAAATCATAAAGTCAGTTGTGAAGGTTGTGCACGCTTGTGTGTTCATGGTTAGACTGAGTAAAGTGGGGGCACAACTACATTATTGATCAGGAGTTGGAAGTGACGTGGACCACAGTCTTTAAGAATTGCCATATCAAAACAAAATGTGATATTCATAGGTCTATAGTCTCCTAGAGGGTTTACCTGAGAAAGGAGGGTTCTAAATCCCATTGCATCAACTATTTTAGTAACCAGGCCACCTATCATAATGGGTTGGTCTCAAATTGCAGAATCTTATAGAAGTTCACAAACATGAAGGTAGATCCGTTAACAGGTCGGGATTGAAACAAAAAAATCTCTAGAGACGTTGTTGTCACTCTCAGCTTTTCCAAAGAGGGTATAGGCCAGAATCATTTGGAAATATCTAATGGTCGGGTTATGAATATTTGTAGATAGCATAGGATATAGGTTATGGTCAGGGTGTCCTGAGATACTACTCCAAAATCGGTTAAGTTCATCCTCCATAAGTACATCTTCTTGTGCCTTATAGAAAATAGTAGGACCATCGGGGAAACTCAACAGTTCAACCATCACATGGATGTTAAATTCACAAGGATATCCAAACAGTATGAAGGCTATCATTTCTTTGGTAAATCATTTTCTGCAGTTAGGGGTATAAACAAGTGAGCTCAGGAATTCTAAAGTTAATTTGTAATAAATTCTATGCTTTTTAGTAGAGAAAACTTCCCATACTATATGGTTAAATATGTAGTCAATGCTTGCACTTATGCCTAGAGAAGTCATGGTAGGTCCATGGGAAAATTTGGTTAGGGCCATAGGTCTTTGGGCTAAAACTTCATAACGATGCCTCTAGGAACCATCTCTGAAATCCAAATTCTTGTTATCTTTGTTATTCATTGCTAATGTTAGTATGCATAATGAAATCAGAGAAGAAGGAGGAAGGTAGAAAAAACATTAAAATCTTGTAAACGCATATTAAAACAACCAACACAGAAATCAGTGAATTTAACGCATTTGAAAATAAAATTTGAAAAAGAAACAAAAATAAAAACTCAATTAAATTAAATGATTAAAACAAAAACAAAAAAAAAATTGTTGGTTGCCTCCCACGCAGCGCTTCATTTCATGTCGGGGCTCGAGATAGTTTACAGAAATGTTAGCTTAAGGTCTTTGTAGGCATTTCTGCCAGTTTTAGACCTGTTGAAAAACAATATTTTCTACGCAATGATAGTGTTTTAAACATTTCCCATTTACTAGAAATGGTGCACTAGATTTGCCTTTTATTTCAACTACGCCACTTAATAAAACTTTTGTCTCTTCGAAAGGACCAGACCATCTAGACCGTAATTTTCCAGGAAACAACCTAAGTCTTGAGTTAAATAAGAGTACAATGTCTCCCACACTAAATTCTTTTCTAGATATAAACTTATTGTGCCATCTCTTGGTTCTTTCCTTGTATATACGGGCATTTTCATAAGCGTCTAGTCTCAACTCTTCTAATTCGTGCAAGTCTAAGATACATTTTTCACCTACACCAGTATAATTAAAGTTAAGGGTTTTAATCGCCCAATAGGCTTTGGGCTCTATTTCTACCGGCAGGTGGCAAGATTTTCCGTAGACTAGTTTGAATGGTGTGGTTCCGATGGGTGTCTTAAAAGATGTTCTATAAGCCCATAAAGCTTCATGTAACTTGGTTGACCAATCTTTCCTAGAAGCAGCGGCGGTCTTTTCTAATATTTGTTTTATCTCTCTGTTCGAGACTTCGACTTGTCCACTAGTTTGTGGATTGTAAGGTGTTGCTACATTGTGTCTTACTCCATAGTTTAATAATAGTTTATCGAAGATTTTCAATATGAAGTGGGAGCCTCTGTCACTTATGATGAGTCTCAACACACCAAATTGTGGGAAGATCACATATTTGAAAAGCTTTATGACTACTTGCGTATCATTTGTCAGAGAGGCTATAGCCTCAATCCATTTCGAAACGTAATCGACAGCGATGAGTATATACTTATTACCAAGTGAAGACGGGAATGGTCCCATGAAATCAATACCCCAAACATCAAAGACCTCTACTTCCAAAATGCCTTTTTGGGGAATCTCGTTGTGTCTAGAGATGTTACCAGTGCGTTGGCACCGATTGCACTTTAGTATAGCGACGTGGATGTCTTTCTGAAGAGTAGGCCAAAAGAGGTCGGATTGAAGGATCTTCGTGCAAGTCTTCGAAGTTCTTGCATGTCCACCATAAAGAGCAGAGTGACCTTGAGTGATGATGTTCTCCATTTCGTCTTCAGGGACACATCGACGAAAGATACCATCGGTTCCTTGCTTAAAAAAAAGGTTCATCCCAGTAATATTGTTTTAGATCGTGCAAGAATTTCTTTTGTTGATAAGTAAGATCGGGTGGAAGCACTCCGACGGCTAAGTAGTTGACTATGTCAACATACCAAGGCAGGGTTGTCTGTGTATATATCTTTTCCACTATTTCTTCTTGTCTTGGTTCGTCTAGAATTAAGGAAGTCATTTCACTTTCTATTTGGGCTATTAGACGTTCATCATGGAAATCGTCGTTAATAGACATTTCATCTGGTTTAATACCTTCCATTCTTGATAAGTGGTCTGCTACTATGTTTTCAGTTCCTTTCTTATCTTTAATTTCTAAATCGAATTCTTATAGTAATAAGATCCATGTTAATAGTCTAGGTTTCACACCCTTCTTGCTTAAAAGATATCTAATAGAAGTGTGATCGATGTAGATGATTATCTTAGCTCCTACCAGGTAGGAACGAAATTTGTATAGAGAAAACACAACAGCTAGAAGTTCTTTTTCTGTAATGGCGTAGTTCATTTGAGCGGGGTCTAAAGTTCTGCTAGCATAGTAAATTGCGTGAATATTTTTTCCTTTATTTGTCCTAATATTGTGCCTACAACATAATCACTCGCATCACATATGATCTCAATCGGTAGGTTCCAATATGGTGGTTGCATGATGGGTGTGGTGATAAGAGTTGTTTTAAGTTTTTTGAACGCTTTTAGACAGTCTTCGTCAAAGATAAACTCGACGTCTTTCATTAGTAGATCAGTCAATGGCTTAGTGATTTTTAAAAAGTCCATAATGAATCGTTGGTAAAAATCGGCATGTCCTAAGAAACTTCGTATTTCTTTTACGGTCTTTGGCGGTTGAAGGTCCTTTATTACTTTAATTTTTGCTTTGTCAACTTCGATCCCTTTATTGGATATCACATGTCCAAGCACGATTCCTTGTCTGACCATGATATGGCATTTCCCAATTAAGTATTTTCGCTCCCTGGATTTCCATCCTGGTACAAACTGATATGATATTAGCACCCCAGATCGTCAGTCGTACCCGACGAGATCCACACTTGCTAGAAACTGTTCCAAAGGGTGAAGGATAAACTGTTGCTGAACAAAAGAACTGGAACTAGAAAGAAGAAAATAAAGGAATGGGGGAAAATGTAGGGAAAATAAAAGAGTGCTCGAATGGGCCCTACCCCACTGCCTACATACTTCATTGGGAAATGAGGATCCGAGTCGACGTAGTTCCCCTAACTAGGGAGGAATTGCTTGTTTTTTTATGGCTTAAACTACTTATGTCTATGCTCAGGTGTTGCAAGTTCATATGGAATGAGTATGTTTACCATCTTGCAAGAGACAAGTCGAAGCGAGTCCTTTTGTTAAGAGTGAGTGAGATGAGAAAATAATTCACGAAGGAAAGACGCTTAATGTTTGTTCAATGTTTTTTAGGAGTTTTTCTCTGAGATTTTCATAGGTGAGTGTATTCAAGTCCTATTCCTCAGAGCTCCAAGTAAGGAAAAACTCCCTCAGAGTTGGTTCCAAAGATTAGGGCTCAAAAACACTACCCTATTGGCCTTTATTAAGTGTTTTGCCTTTTGAAGTGAAGAAGTGATTTTTAGGCTTTTCTTTGTGAATGTGACCTCATGATTAGACTTGTACATCATGCTAGAAAAACTTACATTATCCAAAGATGGAATAGATGCAAATGCCCCATGGAATAAGTCTATACACACAAAGTCACTTCAATACTTATTAGATGTTTTTTAGTTTTTGTTTGAAGATGAGAGACTAAAAGAAAACTAAAGGTAAATGTCTAATGGGGGACTAATAATCCTAAGTGTTGTCATGCATAGGTAACCCTAGGTTAGTTTGGTTTGAATTCTATCCTAATGAAGAAGAAGGAAATAAAAAAAGAATAATGAAGAAGGAGATAAGAAGAACTTAGAAGCTAACTTACTTCTCTAAAGAAGCTAAGTTGTTTTTAAAGGGGAAGTGATGAAGTTACGCAAGCAAAGCACAATGTGCTAAGGAAATCACATCTTGAAAGCATAAAGAGTTGAAGGAAGAAGTTGTATGTGGGATACCCTCCCACACACATGACTTACCATAACGACCTACAAAACAAAGGTTAGATAAATATTTCATATTGAAAGCATCATGATCAAACAAGTCATGAAATATCCCTAAAGGTTAACTAAGACTAAACCCTAAAGGAAAAAGATCCTAAATGATCAAAGACTTCCAAAGACAGTAGCTAAATCCCTATAATGTATTCTAAGGTTACAAAGGAAAACAACACCAAACTATGCCCTAATTAGACACTAAACACCAAGGAAGCTTAAGGTGAAGTTAGGTGAATAAGATTTAATGATTATGGAAGAAGAACTTGGACTAAAGCATGATCAAATGTTTAAGTCAGAACCTAAGATCAGTTATAAGTGTCTAGTGTAACACCCCAATTCTACCCGGAGGAAATTCTTAAATTAGAGTATAAAACATCAACTTATAAACAGGTGTCACATTTTCAACTTTCAAACAACAACAACATATTAATCACACATACACATTGATACATAACACTTCAACTTTCGGTTGACAATTAACAACATATTTATTCTTTAAAAGAAACAACTTTTATTTCTAAACAACATATTCATCATTTCAAATTGATTGCCATAATAACTGTATTCAACTTGTAAAGCATCCTCAAACAACTTAACATCTTAATCAATACAACTGTTACATTCATCTACAGAAGGATAACAACATTAATACAACAAGCGTGAACCCCCCGAGTGTTACATATCAGAGCAACAACACCGACTCAAATCTACTAAGATAATATCTCTACTCTAGATACCTGCACGTTACCAACATAGGGGAAACATTCAAACAGAAGGGGTGAGATATCAACCAGTATAAACAATGTATGATAAACGGTATATTAGACCAGAACCATAGGATTTCACCACTTTATAACAACTACTATGCATAAACTCTAAACAACTTATATCAACACAACTTAATAACAACAACAACTTTAATTAATCAACACATCAACATAACAACCCTGAATATACAACTTATATTTATTACAGCTCAACAACAACTACAACTTAGACACATAACTTGAAATGCGACCCAGCTATGCAACTTAGATAAATGCACATGAATGTGGTACCATTGGAGCAGAACTCCCAACTTAAAATATGCCACGTTATTAAGGCATCAACAAGGCATAAGCCTTCAACTTAGTAATTTACCAATCCATGCCAACGTGGTGAGCATCAGTTCCAACTTAAAATATTGCCAATCCTGGCCAAATTAGGAAATGCAATGTATGCGACCACAACTTCGACATCAACTTATTCAACCCAACACATAACGACATAAAGCAATAACTATAAATAACTTAATCAACGTTGGTCACAAGACCTACAACTTCAGAACAACTTAACAACATTGGTTATAAGACCTGCAACGTAGCAACCATTCAACATTGGCCAGAGGCCCACAACTTAATATTTCATCAACATCATATCAACCACAATAATTAATTAGCAACTCAACAACCTCAAGCAAAAACCAGCAACTAATATAACTTATACGAGGCACACCACACGAGAATAACCAAAATCTATCGCATTCCTGTTCACAAGATTTCCTACTAAACAAACTAGTTAATTATTCACTACGCTCGATTACTACAACCACTTATTCAATCAACTTCTTATATCTTTATTGTAATTCTACAACGCCGATAGTAGTCAATTTATCTTATATTGCTACTCATTTCCATACAACTACTTAGTCGTTCACTTAGGAATTCATCTTATTCTTGCTATTAATTTCATCCTACTATTTTGCTACTACTACTGTCTACACTTTATAACGACAACTACTAATCCAACACAACAACTTTCGATAATTTCCGATTAAATTGACCAAGTAATTCTTCTGTCAAATTACCAACTCATTATTCTGCCACTAGTTTAGTTATACTATTTTACTTCTTACTACATGCACACCAACTCTGCCATTTTGATATCAATTCTGCTATTTACATATACTACTACGAACTCATGCTACCAACTAACTAATTGTTTCCATGCCAAGGTTAATGTTCAGTTACTTAGTAATAGTCATAGGGATAGGAGGTACAAGCATACAATTCATACGGACACAGGAGAACATAACATGTACAACAGAAAGAAGAACCATACATTACACTCAGCCCACACAGAATTTGTGCACGTGACGGCCGTGGTGGCATCGTGACAATCGTAACGGCCCCAAAATGCAAATTCCTCTTCTTTCCAATTTCACTCCTTCTGCAGTTTCTTTCTGCGGTTCCTTTCTCTTACGACCAATATAATACACAACAACAACCACAACAACATAGTATAATTACAACCTCTGACATCGAACAATTTTATCAATTTACGATCAAATCACAACATGATTAATTTTCCGTCTAAATCAATAAACAACATAACGATAGAACAAACAAAAACCCAACATCATCAACAAAAATTCATGGCATAATCTATATAATTCAACCCCACATATGATTTATCATAAACCCAATTATAGAGATTAAACCTCACCATTACCTTGGATTAACAGTTGCTCTAATAATTTTCCGGTTAGTCTCCAAAGTTCTCTGATCGAATTTCCAACCCTTTGCCTCTATGACTCTTTTCCTCTCCTCTTTCATCCATGGAAATTAGAAATACGAACATGCTTCCATTTAGTTCCTATCTTAACCAAAATTCAGCCTCCATCATCATCAATCCCGTAAATACTATTTGACCAATTTCCAGCATGAACTTCCAAACTTCAAATGTGTTTTTCTCCTTCAATACCGAACGTATTGACACGAAATCATATATCAAATTGAAGGGAATTTCATAAGCTTTCTAGAAATTCAAGAATAGCTTTAATCAGGATTACGAGTATAAAGTTATTACCTATTTAGTGGAGGTTGTACCGTAAGTGCGAAAATGGAGATATGATCATGAGTTCTTCTTTCTCCTTCTTTGCTCCCAAGCTATTTTCTCTCCTCTAAAACCCTTATTCTTCTCTAAGACTTTTTCCTCTATAACTTTCATGTCCTATTCTCTTGCTACCAATTAACCTAATTTTTTTATCATATAATTCTATTATATTGGGTATAATATTCATACACCCCTACCTCTTACTACCATCAACACTTAATTGAGCCCATATAATTAATCTCATACCATTCTAATAATAACTCCACAACTACTCAACTGATTAATTGACTAATAACAACATTGCGTCCTACACCAACAACTCATGACATTTCATAATTAATTTGAAAATATTTCGAAAATATTTAATTAAATAATTAAATAAATATCAGACATTACAACTCTCCCCACTTAGAATATTTTCGTCCTCGAAAATCCACTCGATACTACTACTCTTAATGCGAATTTCGCATCCATCTCTCTGATCCTTAAGTCGCATCTGAAAACACTTCGACTTCTATTTTTTCCAACCTGCAACAGTTCTACACGATTTTAATCGATTACGCTCATGTTAATCATTTAACATCTTCGCGACATAGTCGTCAATAACTTATTAACCACCTCAACAATATCTTGACATATCAACTTTTAAAGTAATAACAACCATAACACACTTATGCTTGGATACAAAACCTCACGTTGTTATCTTAACAACATCTTCAACACCAAAACACATACACAATCTCATTCTCATGTATATGTATGCCAATTATCAACAAAATATCACCAACCCTGTTCATCTCGTCGTATCACTCTTGTAGTGACATCAACTTAGCCAATATAATTAATTTCTCCGCATTATAGTGTATCATCCATCATTTACGGTAACCAACAACAACATCACGATAATGGGACGAAATCATTATAGTTGTCAACTTAACAATTTAACTCAACAATTCTACACACAACTCACCATCAACCAACAACCACAATAATATCCTTATAAAATCGCAATTATTTACGAGAAAACACAGTAACCTGGCACATCATACTTATATTAACAATCCACCAAATTAAACATATAGACCGAGACCTACCATTCTTATAGACTTCTGATATTTAGTCCTTTACTTCTAACGAGTCGTACACGCATAGCAAATGTGCCACATCACGCTTCACTTGCGCAAATCTGATCATTCATCTTAAGTCACCGTCATCATTAAAATTTCTGTCAACTATATGGTTTACAAGTCTCAATCTAATTTCAGACTTTCTTTAACATCCACCATCAAATCGTTCTTCACTTGATATTAGTAATCTTTCCCTTTGCAACGTTAGCTCACATATAAACCAACTACTCCGAATTGTTCCATACGTCTCAAATCTTCCCTAGCCACTCCTTTATTAAATCATACAACTGGTGAGAGACTATCCTCATGATATAACATCAATCACTTTACACACCATTAAAATAGCAAGACAAGACTATACCATCCAATATGATCTCGTCTACGGTAACTCTCCAATGCCTACCAATGTCTTATTAGTTTTCTTAATTTCAACTTCGTCAACGATACAAAACATCCAAAATCCAACCCACATTCTCTTATACACGCTCATAACACAACACAACTTTAAATATCCTTCTAACACCGGATTCAATACAACATCGAACACAACCTAATTCGATTCATTCCAATTACAACTTTCATCCAAGTTAAATTTTTTAACAACGCTAATCAAACATTCATCTTCCTCTCAACTTTACCATCAGATAACATCGTCACTTTAATCATCCTTGTTCGACATAAATTGCATCTCTATGCATTCTCCAACACTATTACATTATCACAAATACCAACATTTTATCCTTAATAATATTTCACACTTGTTTTCATCTTTCCAAATTTTTCAGCAATAGCCGCTCAACTTCAACCATAATCATCTCTTTTGATAAAGACCTCCCAAACACAAAATCATATTTCAAAATGAAGAGAATTTAGTTTTTATTTCATAACTTCAAGAATCGCTAACATCCGATTTACGAGTAAAAAGTTATCATCCTCACAATGGGACTGGTTCAAAATTCATGTATGCAGCATTTTCCAAAAAACACTCAGCATCAGACCCAAATGTTAAAACATACTTTTCTCCCTCTTCACAAACTCCATGAAGACAAATCTTATATGCAAACTATAGGGAATTTTGTAAGCTTTCCAAAAAGTCCAGAACCGCTTCAATCAGAATCTCGAGTAAAATGTTATGTCTCTTTTTATGACATCTGCTCGAAAATTGCAAACATCCGAATTTGAGATTGATGAACATATATTCCATCTCTATCTCTTACTTACAAGATCCACCAACATCCTTCTTTTCATCCAACTAAGAAATTACCCGACTTTAAATCCAACTATACTCAAGACACACAATCTACCAAATTAATCCATCAACTTATAATTTCCCTCGGAATAATTTCTTAATTTCAATCATCTTCGTCCATAATCTACGCACATCTCCGACTTGGCCGATACGAACTCATGATTCCAAAATCTCGCCAGTCCGCAACAAAATTGCTTCCAAAAACATTGCACTCTTGTAATCAACATCAACTTGAATCAACTTCTATATACCAATAACACGTCTGGGAGCAAGCTTCTCCTCTACTTATTCCAAACCAACACCTGGAGACAACGACAAGAAACTACAAACAAGCACTGACAGTGTTTCACACACATGTCGAGTACTAAGGAATAAACGACATTAGACAACATTGGCCGGACTGACCAACCTGCTATGATAACACTTATGTAACACCCTAATTCTACCTGGCGAAAATTCATAAATCATAGAATAAAACATCCACTTATAAACAGGTGTCACATTTTCAACTTTCAAACAACAACAACATATTAATCACACATACACGTTGATATATAACACTTCAACTTTCGGTTGACAATTAACAACATATTTATTCTTTAAAAGAAACAACTTTTATTTCTAAACAACATATTCATCATTTCAAATTGATTGCCATAATAACTTTATTCAACTTGTAAAGTATCCTCAAACAACTTAACATGTTAATCAATACAACTGTTACATTCATCTACAGAAGGATAAAAACATTAATACAACAAACGTCAACCCCCCGAGTGTTTCGTATCAGAGCAACAACATCGACTCAAATCTACTAAGATAGTATCTCTACTCTAGATACCTACACGTTACCAACATATGTGAAACATTCAAACAAAAAGGGTGAGATATCAACCAGTATAAATAATGTATGATAAACTGTATATTAGAACAAAACCATACGATTTCACCACTTTATAAAAACTACTATACACAAATTCCAAACAACTTAGATCAACACCACTTAATAACAACAAAAACTTTAATTAATCAACACATCAACATAACAACCTGGAATATACAACTTATATTTATCACAACTCAACAACAACTACAACTTAGACACACAACTCAAAATGCGACTCGACTATGCAACTTAGATAAATGCACATGCATGTGGTACCATTGGAGCAGAACTCCTAACTTAAAATATACCAGGTTATCGAGGCATCAACAAGGCATAAGCCTTTAGCTTAGTATTTTGCCAATCCAGGCCAACATGGTAAGCATCAACTCCAACTTAAATTATTTCCAATATTGGCCAACTTAGGAAATGCAATGTATGTGACCACAACTGCGACAACAATGTATTCAACCTAACACATAACAACATAAAGTAACAACTATAAACAACTTAATGAACGTTGGTCACAAGACCTGCAACTTCAGAACAACTTAACAACATTGATCATAAGACCTGCAACTTAGAAACCATTCAACGTTGGCTAGAGGCCTACAACTTAATATTTCATTAACATCATATCAACCACAATAATTAATTAGCAACTCAATAACCTCAAGCAACAACCAACAACTAATACAACTTATACGAGGCACACCACATGAGAACAACCAAAATCTATCGCATTCCTATTCACACGATTTCCTACTAAACAAACTAGTTAATTGTTCATTACGCTCGATTACTACGACCACTTATTCAATCAACTTCTTATATCTTTATTATAATTCTACAACGTCGATAGTAGTCAATTCATCTTATACTGCTACTCATTTTCCATACTACTACTTATTCGTTCACTTAGGAATTCATCCTATTCTTGCTATTAATTTCTATCTACTAGTTTGCTACTACTACTGCCTACACTTTATAACGACGACTACTAATCCAATACAACAACTTTCGATAATTTCCGATTAAATTGACCAAGTAATTCTTCTATCAAATTACCAACTCATTATTCTACCACTAGTTTACCTATACTATTTTACTTCTTACTACATGTACACCAACTCTGCCATTTTGATATCAATTCTGCTATTTACATATACCACTACGAACTCATGCTACCAACTAACTAATTATTTCCATGCCAATGTTAATATTCAGTTACTCAAGATTAGTCATAGGGATATGAGGTCCAAGAAAACAATTCATATGGACACATGAGAACATAGCATGTACAACAGACAAAACAACCAGACATTACACTCAACCCACACAGAATTTGCACGCGTGACGGTCGTGGTGGCATCGTTACGGTCGTCACGGCCCCGAAATGCAGATTCCTCTTCGTTCCAATTTCGTTCCTTCTACAGTTTCTTTCTGCAGTCCCTTTCTCTTACGACCAGTATAATACACAATATCAACCACAACAACATAATATAATTACAACCTCCAACATCAAACAATTTTATCAATTTACGATCAAATCACAACATGATCAATATTACCTCTCAATCAATAAACCACATAATGACGAAACAAACAAAAACCCTATTCTCACACAATAATTATAAACAAAATCATCAACAACAATTCATGGCATAATCTATATAATTCAACCCCACATATGATTTATCATAAACCTAGTTATAGAGATTGAACCTCACCCTTACCTTGGATTAACGATTGCTTTAATAATTTTCTGGTTAGTCTCCAAAGTTCTCCGATCGAATTTCCAACCCTTTTCCTCTATGACTCTTTTCCTCTCTTTCATCCATGGAGATTAGAAATACGAACATGCTGCCACTGAGTTCCTATCTTGACCAAAATTCAGCCTCTATCATCATCAATCCCGTAACTACTATTTGACCAATTTCCAGCATGAACTTCCAAACTTCAAATTCTTTTTTCTCCTTCAATACCGAACTTATTGATATGAAATCATATATCAAATTGAAGGGAATTTCATAAGCTTTCCAGAAATTCAAGAATCACTTTAATCAGAATTACGAGTAAAACGTTATCACTTGTTTAGTGGAGGTTATTCCATAAGTGCGGAAATGGAGATATGATCATGAGTTCTTCTTTCTCCTTCTTTGCTCCGAAGCTATTTTCTCTCCTCTAAAACCCTTATTCTTCTCTAAGACTTTTTCCTCTGTAACTTCCATGTCCTATTCTCTTGCTACCAATTAACCTAATTTTCTTATCATATAATTTTATTATATTGGGCCTAATATTCATACACCCCAACTTTTTACTACCATCAACACTTAATTGAGCCCATATAATTAATCTCAAATCATTCCAATAATAATTCCACAATTACTCAACCGATTAATCGACTAATAGCAACATTGTGTCCTACACCAACAACTCATGACATTTCATAATTAATTTGAAAATATTTCGAAAATATTTAATTAAATATCGGGCGTTACATCTAGCATTGCCTATGAAAATGCATGTAAAGCAAGAGAATGAGCACTCAAGTGTAAGAGATTAGGTTGGGAGGAAGTAAAGAGGAGTGAAAAAGTTTTCTCATGAGAAAAGAAGTAGCTTGGGTCACAAGTTAAACATGAAAAAGCAAAGATGAATCTCAAATACAAAATTAAGAAGCTATGATGTATGATGAGATGAAGAGTAGAAGCATAAATTAACCACAGATTCATAAGTATGAGCTATTTTAGGGTTAGAGGAGATGGGAACTTGAATTAGAAGTAAGTATGTTCAAAAGATTAACATATGAAGTGAATGGACTTTGAAAGGGATAAGATGAGATAAAATCAGAATTGAACTTCTCATGTAGTGTATGAAAATGACATGGAATGGCAACCACAACCATATTGTATGTTAAGGAGGATCAAAGATGAATGAGTATGGAAAATTAGGTCAAAGAAGTGTATGGACACAACAATTGAAACTTGTAAGTCAAGCAAACCAAAAATCAAAGGGGAAGACCTATAATTGAACATAATGACTTATAGATGTCTAATGATACCCTAAGAAACCAAGTAAGTGATCTCAAATGAATGACATACATGCCTTACCAAAAACTAGATTAGAAGAAGGGGGGAAAGAAGCATGAAATGTTACTTGAGAAACAAGGCATCAACCAAATGGTTTAAGTCATGAAAAAATATGTAATTAAGTGTTCAAGGTCAACAATCAGAAGTAAACATTGCCCTAAAAAATCCCAAATATTCACAATCAAACTCCTTCAAATGCTTATGCAAACTCAACTTAGGGTCTCAAGGGATTAGGCTCAACGAAAGGACTCAAAATGGTACACAAAATGATCTTAAAAATGTGAAAAAAATGTTTTTAAGGGCTTTAAGATGTCCACTGAATAAAGCAAATGGAATGGAGCGAAAATGTTATTTGGAGTGAAAGAAAGAAATTATTCAAGTCAAAGTGTTCACAAGAAGGAAAATCAAAGAGAAATTAAAAGGAAAATTTAATTCAGGGACCAAAATAAAATAAAATTTGGTAAAATTTTGTAATATTGTGAGGATCAATCATGAATTTTTCTGGAATTTTTATGGACCTTTAACTATTTAAAAAAAACAAAAGTGGAAATGGTATGAAAAATAAAAAGAAAATAAGAAATAAAGACCCAGGGGTGTGAAAAGCAGCCCACATATGTTGAAACTGGAACCAAGCCAAAGGAAATGGGTGTGAAAAGAAACATAGACCCAAAGCGCATCTTATGAAGTCCCAGTTCAACAAAATTGACTCTCTCAGAGGCCATTGGATTGATCTAAGGGTTTATGCTCAATCAACAAAGTGAAAAGTATGAGGGATCAACGCATGAGATGAGTCCACCAAAAGTATGCGTATCATATGGCTATGATGAAAGACTAAGATCAAAAGTACACAAGATCAATGGCTAGGAGAAGTGGAACACACTACACCTAGGTCAATGGTCTACATTTATAGGAGTCAAAGGTCAACAAAGCTGAGAGTGAGGCACGTGAATGAAAGGGTGCTCATTAATGTGTTGTCAAGCTATGGGATGCATGATCAAATGAATCCAATAGACGAGTTTTAATTTCAGCCTAAAACCCTAACAAAACCTCACCGGCCGGAGAGTGACCTCCGCTCATCTTCTCCGGCCATCTCTAGTGACTGTAAACCCTAAAATTCTCCAAAAATGCACAAACAAGGTACCAAATGAAAGCTAAGCTCAAGTACATCTCAAATCCATCATTCAAAATCACAAATGCTTCACACACAACATGAATCAAATACATTTATTTTTGCTCTAAAATCTTCAGATGCCTCTAAGAGACCTAATTACTATCCAGCAACAGTTCATTCTCATTATTAGACTCAAATTAAGAAGAATAAGGTCTTAGATCATGAAAACCGAAGCAAAATAAGTTGAAGGATTCCAAACCTGAATCTACGGAAGCTTGACTCTAACAAAGAAAACCAAAGGCTTGGATCTTGTTCTTGAGCTTCAATGAGCAAAATAAATGCTCTAACCTTCGACTCTTGCCAAAATGTAAGAAGAAATAGGAACTGAATTGAACTTGTTCTTGGAGAACTAGCTTGATTCAGCCATGGATATTGATCATAGTTTGATAATGATGATGAATTGATGAAGACTGAGATCATAAATGGTGATATTCGCGCGAGATTGGAGAAAATTCAGAGAGAATCTTGATGATTTTTGATGCAAAGTGGAAAAATGGAGGAGAATGATGAAGTGTCCTCTGAATTCAGTTATGGAGAGCTTATATATTCATGCTTAGATCTTAACTACCATGGTTGACAGTTGTAACCATGGATTTGAAGCTTAATATGCCCTCTTTCAAATAGTCCAAGTGGATTTTTCATTTGACTTTTATATTTTGAGAAAGCCTCTCTTGAACATGGTTTCCAAAATGACCAAAACCTTCTATTTTTGGAAACCCTAATTATCCCAAAAATGGCAACTTTAGGTTTTCTTGATTTTTGATGATTCATCCATCATTTCTTGATCAAATTTTGTCCAATGATCCCTTGTAACATGAATGTCATGATTTTGACCTCAAAAAGTCAGGAGTTGACTTTTTCCTCTACATAATTGACTTTTCCCCAATTTCTTGATTTTCAAGCAATTGACCAATTGAAGACCTTCTGAAATGATTCAATTGATGATTTTTCAACCCTAGGTACTTGACATTGTGTGGAAAACATTGAGATAAAGCTTGTACCAAAATTGCACTGAACCCCCATTAATCAAAAACCCTAATTTTAGCCCCTTTTGTTAGGAGATGTTGCACTGCTTGGATTGACTCTACTAGGGAAACCAGAGATTTTGGGTTCGATCCCCAGCAGAGTCGCCAGCTGTCGCTCCTGTGATTTTCATCCTAGTACAAATGTGAAAGTGGCGCGGAAAAGGTAGAGTCTCCAGCCAGACATTTTTATCCCAAATGAATGGGAAATGTAATGTTGCACAAACCTGAGGAAGAAGGAAAGGACAAGGTCATGCGAACCAAAGATTTGGGTTTGGGAGTCGGTTACGACCTGGGAAGGTATTAGCACCCCAGACCGTCCGCCGTACCCGACGGGATCCATGCTTGCTTGTTTGTTTTAAAGGGTGAGAAAAATTTAACTGCTGCTGAACAAATGAACTGCTAACTGGAATGGGAATGAGAAAGGAACTGGAAAAGAGAAAGAACAGAAAGAGGGAAATGTAGGGAAAATAAAGAATGTGCTCGAACGGGCCCTACCCCGATGCCTACGTACCTCATCGGGAAAATGAGGATCAAAGTCGACGTTGTTCGCCTAACTAAAGAGGGAACTATTTCTTTGTGTTTTTATGGCTGGAACTGCGTATGTCTATGCTTAGGTCTTGCAGGCTCGTCTGGTACGAGTGTGTTTACCGTCTTGCATGCGAGACTAGTCGTCGCGAGTTCGCGCTATGAGTGAATGAGATGAGAAGAGAAGTTTCCCGCAGGAAAGTAGCTTATTGTTTGTTGTTTACTTTTTTAAGAGTTTTGTATGAATTTGGCACAAGGAAGTGAATTCAAACTTTTTTCCATGGAATATGTATTTGCTACTACATTCCAAGATGAAATAATAGAACAAGCACACCAAGCAAGGAGAATTTATCCAAGACTTGTTTCCATGAATTAGGGTTTAAGTTCACAAGCTTGTTGAATTTTATTAAGTGTTTTTGTAGCTTTTGTAAAGAAGTATCTTTTAGATTTTTCTTTGTGAAACAACCCCTTGATGAGACTTATACATCATGCTAGACAAGCCTACACCATTCCAAGATGGAATGAATGCAAGTTCCCCATGGAATAAGGCTATACACAAGGGATCCTTTCATGCATTTATCAAGTATTTTTGATTTTTGTTTGAAGATGAGAAGAGAGATACTCAAGAGGAAAAGGTCAAAGCTAATGGGGACTAAGACACAAACCTAAGTCATCTTATTATGTACAAGTGTGGTCCTATGGTTAATGTGGTATTCTATCTTAAGGAAAAGAAAGAACAAGTTAGAATTCAACTTACTTCCTAAGGAAGTTAAGTTGAATCTAAAGAGAGAAAGGGGAACCTATGAACAAAGCACTAAGGTGCTAAGGCAAAACAAATATGAATAAGTGATAAGGAATGAAGTGATTACCTCATATCCCCCCTACAAAATAAATATTAGTATGATGAAGCAAAATGAACAATTATTACATGGTAAATCTTCACAAACAATTCACACTATCTAAGGAAGAGATTAGTGAACTTCTAAGGCTAATTACCTAAGTCTAAGGCAACTTATAAGATGGTGAACTTAAAAAGCCAGTAGCTAAATCAATTCAAAAGTTTATAAAGCTACATAGGTGGATAACTTCAAACTATGCCCTAAAGAGGAACTAAAACCTAATAAGATCTAAGGTGAAGTTACATGAAGAAACCTTAAAGGATTAAGTAAACCAAAAAGGTATAAACCCTAAAGTGAATGGAAAATCCAGGGGTTAACATCACATTAAAGTCTCCTAATAGGTCATACTACAAGGGATGAAGATACCTAAGTAAAAGAAATGCAAACTATATGAGTGATGGTGTGAACATAAGAAGGAATGCAAGTGAAACTTCAAAAGGGAAGACAAATTTAAAGTAAGACTCTAACATGAACAAGAGGATTTGAAATCCCCATACAAAAACCAGGGGTTTGATTAAGTTTTAGAATGAAGCTTAGGCCCACAAATGACCACAAATAAGCTAGGGTAAATACCATGAGGATTAAGGGAACAAAAGGTTTGATTTTTGGAGTTTCAAAGTGTCATATGGAACTAAATGAAGCATAAAGACTTATGAGAAGAAGTGAATGCATAAAAATGATTTTGGAACACTTATAAGATGAATAACAATGATGTAACATAGTTGACATGCTCATGAGATAGGTTTAGAAGTCTTAAGAGGGAAAGATAAGAAAAATTAGGGCAAATGGACACATGTGTGACTTATGAAGCAAGTAAGCAATAAAATCAAAAAGTGATAACCCAAGGTGGACATACATCATTCCAGGACCTATAATAAGACCTAAAAGACACAAAATCAAGACCTTATAACAATGGCATGAATGCCTTATTCAAATGGAATGAGGGAGGTTTCTAAAAGGGACCAAAAATGACTTAAGGCTTAAGTAACTTGGTAAATATCAAATGAACTAGAAAAATTATGAAACTTAACAACTCAATACCAAATCCAGAGAGTAGCATGTGTATAAAAAATCTCTTGACAATTCTTATTTTTGAGTGGTGAAAGGCTCATTGGAATGCAATTAGGGTTTATATGATCAATGTGGAAAACATGGACTCAAGTGGACATAAACATGACCAAACAAATCAGAGAAACATATTTTGGGGAAGTTTAATAAGCTCTCAAAAGAATGAAAAAAGAATGAGGTCTTTATGTTTAATGGTTTGAAAGAAGGAAAATGTACAAGGTGATTGGTCAAAATATGAGAAAATAAGAAAACAATTAATGTGAAAATTAATTCTGATTTAAAAAATGAATAAAAATAAAATCTAAAAAGATGTAAAATTAGGGAAAATTGAGAGGATCCTATATGAATTTATTTGGAATTTTTTTGATGTAATTAGGTATTTTTAAAAATAAGAAACTAAATTGATATAAAATGAAAAAGAAAATAAAATTGAATTAAAAGACAATGGGCCTGGGGGGTCTGAAAAGCAAAAAAATGAACTAATTGGGCTAAGGTCAAACACGTTAGGGAGTGTGAAGAGCATCTGATTGACTTTGGTTGACTTTGTGGCACGTCAATGTCACAAGAATTTTAATGTACTGGCTCAATCTGGAGCGTGGGATCAAGACAATCCAAGGGTTGTGTTATAATTTCATCTCCGTCCTAAGGTTATTGTGCAGGTGACTGGAAGTGACCTTCGGTCATCTTCTCTGGTCACCCCTGACCTAGGGTTTCTCAAATCCTCCATAAAAATGAAATCTATCACCACCATTGCACTCGCCTCTCATCACTGAACAAGAATCTACCATTGTTTTTGACTTAAGGTTCATGGATTAATTAATTCGAAGGCAAACATTTCCATACCTAAAACTGAATCTATGCATCTAACATGCCTATCATCTAGCCATATATTGCAGTGCTCTTATTGAGCTTCGATCAACATGAAAACATTGAAATGTAGGCATTTTGATCAAGCAAAGTATCAGAGCATACCTGATTTGCAGAGGTGTCTAAATGTTGATAGAATACCAGAGATGAGGCTCCTTGAATTTCTTGATCTTGATCTTAATCAACAAGAGTGAAATAAACACTCTGTGATGTGTGGATCTTGAGAAACTGATGAAGATGCAGTGCAATTTGCAGAGATGAAAACTCAGAGCTTCGAGCAATGAACACCACAAAACTTGAGCAAAACAAGATGCTGATGATGGATAAATGAAGATTAGTGCTAGAGAGATGAAGATTGAGGCTGCTCGAATCAAAATGCAGTGATATTGCAATGGTGCAATTGGATGATTCATAGAAGTTTCTCCATGGCAATGTGGTTCTGATGAAGATTGAAGAAGCACCAAGAAGAAGATGATGAATGTTGATGATTGAAGAAGCTTGATCCTCTTCAATTATCAGAGAATTTACAGATTGCAGAGAGAAATTTGAGAGTTCTATGGTGGATTTCGAGCAAAAGTGAGAGAGAGACTTCAAAATGAAGTGAGCTCTGGCTTTTATAGAGTCCTTGACCTTTGGTTAACAGTTAGAACCATGGTTCAAACCATGGTTAACTGATTTGATTCAGTTGAGAGTGAGTCAAGTTAGTTAGATTGGTTATGCTAGCTGTGTGTTCTGGAAGTTTCTACTCGAGCTCAGTCATGTGTTGCAAGCTTCATGGCACTTATGGTGTACTAGATGCAAAGGCTTGTATATCAGTGCAGCCTTGAGGTGATCTTATACAGTGATGAACATGGTAGTTGAGGTATGCTTTCATGATGAGTGTGCATGATGAGTTTGCTTGCCTTGAGCTGGATCAGATGTGGAATAGAACATGGCCCTTATGATGAGTTGTAATGAAACAAAGTGAAGTTATTCTGATCATGTTTGCAGCAAGTTCACTCTCATTCAGTTGGCTTGAACTTGGATGATGGTATAGGGCAAGTGTAGTATGCAGGCAGCCATATGATCATGTACATACTAATGCAATGCTTCATGGCCAAGTGATATTGAATGATACAAACCAGATGGACTGAACTGAATCTTGAGCACAATGCAATACCTTGTCATACAAGAAAACTAGTTGCTTACATTGATCTTCAAAAGCATGTACCTTCAAGCACAAGTCACCACTATATGCAATCTTTGGACTCAAATTGAAGGTGATGATATATAGAACATGTTTGATGTTGATACAATGATGTAACACTGCCTCTAAGCACCGCAAATTGGTGCATGAACATTCAGTCACAAATTTGTACACTTGAGACTGAGGATCATTGGCATGCCTAGGAAACTTGCTTGTGAATTGATCAGTGGAGGACCCCTACTTTGACCTTAGATAACTCTTCATACTTTGATCAAATGAAAAATTGTTGAACATGAAAGTTGTTGCAATCATATAGGGGAACATCTTTGTAGTTCACCAAAAATTCATTTGAGGTCTTTTTGGCAAAGAAAAATGGCTTGACATTCTTCCCACCACATGCTTGATGGATTGTCCTGCAGGGCGCGCACGCTGGCCTGCATTTGCCTTGCCCATGACTTACCTTGGGCCTTGAATTGTTCCAACTTGCCAAGATCATATCTCAGTCATTTTTGATGCTATGAAGGAGTTCCACCTATGGATTTGAAGCTCAAGATGCCCTCTTTAATTGGCTCAAAGTAGAATTTTGATATCCCTCATATTTTGGGAGAAGGCCTCTCTCAAAGATGCTGCAAAAATGGCCAAAACTTGCCATTTTTGGAAACCCTAATTTTCCAAAAATGGTAAGTTTTGGTTTTCTTGATTTCTCTTGATTTCTCCATCATTTCTTGATCAAATTTGAATCATAGGACCCTTGTAACCCTAATTTCATGATTTTGATCTCAAAAAGTCAGGAGTTGAATTTTTCCTTAGCATGGTTGGCTTTTCCCCAAATCCCTGATTTTCAATCATCTGGCCAATTGAACCTCTTCCATAATGAATTTGTGGATGAAATTTAAACCCTAGGAACTTGTCATCATATATAAGACAATGAAATCCACTTTGAATCAAAACTTCATGCAGAAGCCCAGTAAAAATGAAACCCTAATTTGGCCATTTTTATCAAGAGATGTTGCACTGCTTGCCTTCCTTGATCAAACTAAAACTTTCCATGTCTTATGGATTTAAATGAGAACTTGTGGGATATTGTGGACCCTTTGCACAATGTTGAGAAGATTTTTGGCCCTTTGATTGTATTTGTATAACCTTCAGTTGCTCTAGTCATTGACCACATACTTATGCCTCAGCTATGCTACACATGATGCAATGCTTTTGGTTATTTGTGAACTTATATATGCTACATGCTATGCAAAATGTTGAGGATATGATAGGGAAAATTTTGAAGTATTACAGCTGCCCCTATTCAATCATCTGCAAGCTTGAATGAATAATTGCAAAAGCCTTTAGACATTCAAGGTATGAAGTGATTGAATACTCGAATAAAACCTGGAAATTTGAACTCGATGGATAATAGAAATGCCATCTGCTTTTTATTTTTTTATTTTTGTTGTTTTTTTTTCCTTTTTTTTTTGTTTTGACCTTTGGATAGGTAGTGGGAAAAGAACGGGGTGGAACAGGATCGTTGTACATAAACGAGAGCCCAGGCAAACAGGACCGTTGTACAAAACGATAACCTGCGATGCGACTGCCGAGCGAATCAAGCCACGGAAAGGGAGCCTGTTGTACAAAACAGGGCTTTGAACGAGACCATTGTACAAAACGAAACTCGGAGATGTGACTGCTGAGTGAATCAAGCCACAAAGAAAAACAACGTGACGGCTGAGCGAATCAAGCCACAGAAAGGGAGCCTGTTGTACAAAACAGGGATTTGAACGAGGCCATTGTATAAAACGGAACTCGGAAATGTGACTGCTGAGCGAATCAAGCCACGGAAAGGGAGCCTGTTGTACAAAAAAGGGCTTTGAACGAGACCATTGTACAAAACGGAACTCGGAGATGTGACTGCTGTACGAATCAAGCCACAAAGAAAAACAATGCGACTGCTGAGCGAATCAAGCCATGGAAAGGGAGCATGTTGTACAAAACAGGGCTTTAAACGAGACCATTGTACAAAACGGAACTAGAAAATGTGACTGCTGAGCGAATCAAGCCACAGAGAGGGAGCCTTTTGTACAAAACAGGGCTTTGAATGAGACCATTGTACCAAACGGAACTCGGAGATGTGACTGCTGAGCGAATCAAGCCACAAAGAAAAACAATGCGACTACTGAGCGAATCAAGCCACGGAAAGGGAGCCTGTTGTACAAAACAGGGCTTTGAACAAGACCATTGTACAAAAAGGAACTCGAAAATGTGACTACTGAGCGAATCAAGCCACTGAAAGGGAGTCTTTTGTACAAAACACGGCTTTGAACGAGACCATTGTACAAAACGGAAATCGGAGATGTGACTGCTGAGCTAATCAAGCCACAAAGTAAAACAACGCGACTGCTGAGCGAATCAAGCCACGGAAAGGGAGCCTGTTGTACAAAACAAGGCTTTGAACGAGACCATTGTACAAAACGGAACTCGGAAATGTGACGGCTGAGCGAATCAAGCCACAAAGAAAAACAACACGTCTGCTGAGTGAATCAAGCCACGGAAAGGGAGCCTGCTGTACAAAACATGGCTTTGAACGAGACCATTGTATAAAACGGAACTCAGAAATGTGATTGCTGAGCGAATCAAGCCACGAAAAGGGAGCATGTTGTACAAAACATGGATTTGAACGAGACCATTGTACAAAACAGAACTCGGAAATGTGACTGCTAAGCGAATCAAGCCATAAAGAAAAATTACAACATTGACTTGGAAAGACAAAGATGTATGGAAAATGGTATAAGTATCTTCTGTGGAGTACTTCAGGTTGAGAAGAGGTTATAGGTCATATGTAATATATCTCAAAATTGGCCCATGCTAGCATGCGTATGCTTGGGTTTATGGCGTAATGCTCCATGATGATGGAAGTGTTACGCTTTTGAGGATGAAAATGTAATGATGATTATGAATATACAAATGCAAAGAGATCTCCTGACAAGGAGACTGCAAGTATCCCAGGTTGCTTGACTGGGGAGAATTGATGATCACTACATTGATCTAGTCCATCCTGATAAGGAGGAAACAACTCTGCGGGGAAAGCTGTTAATGATGCATCGACTCTGAACTACCGCTATTGCCAAAAATAAATTGGACTTTAAGATTGGAGATCCAAGACCATGCTGGAGATGGACTCTTCTCGAACTCTGATGGGGAAGTGGAGACCTCCTGACTTGGCTGGGAACCAGAGGTATGGCTTTGCTGAGGAAGCAAACTGTTGGGAGAGGAAAGACACTCCTTGCACTGCTGGGGATTGCCCCTGTGTTGAAAGAAAACTTCTGCTTGTGGAGGGTGTAAACACCCCAAATTTTCCCTCACTAAGTTCACACCATGGCTTGTGATCTTTCATTTTTGCATAAGTTTAAGCATATCATGTCATATTGCATTTTTGTTTCATCTGCATAAGTTCAAGTTCATCTGCATCTAGGGTTTGTGATCTGAGCAATCCAAGGATCCATATAAGCCACTCCAAAGGCTTCTAATCATCCCAATAGGGTCCATGTATGTTCTATCATCATTTTACATCCCTCAAAGATCAAGGAAGTCAAAAATCACAAGAACTTGGAAAGCATGGAAGCAGAGCCAAGGGTTTCACTACACAGATGACCTGAAATTAGGGTTTTGGTTTCAGAGGCCATAACTCCAAATTTTTGGTCATTCTTGTTTCTAATAGTCTAAATATCTTATGAGGATCATGTGTACCAAGTTTGATGAAAGCATTCATTGTGGAAGTCATCTGTTCACTGGGTAACTTCTTGAGCAAGTCAGAGCAAAATCAGGGCATCTGATGCCCCCAACAATGGAACCAAAGTGGATTTTTCATCAAATTGAAGTCATATGATCTTTATTTGATCATTGAAGTGCTTGGAAGTTCACAAAATTGAAGAAAAGTGAGCTAAACAAAAAGTTGCCAAAAATGGAAATGACTTGTAATGGAAACTTTCCATTTTGGGAAAGTATTTCAACCTCCTCTTTCTCAACCAAAAATGCTTCAAATGAAAAATTATTTGTCATGAAAGTTGTAGATTGGATCAATCCCTTTTCAAAAAGTACAAGAACAAGTTCTAATTCATTATGGAACTCAAGTTATGATCTTTCAAAGTTGGCAAAAATCCTATAATTTTCAAGAATACACCAAAGAGGGATTTTTGCAAAACCACTTGCCAAGCAATTTTGTGACTTCTAATACACTTCTAAGCATCATACAAACATAGTGCATTGCCCAAAAATCAGAATTGCCCAAAGAACCATCTCATTTCATGCCTTGCACATCAAGAAATTCAAAAGGGACCAAAACTCTTCAAATTTGCAAAAGGGCACAAAACCTTTCATACACTTGCTGAATCACCACAAAACCAGTTCCATGGTCCTCCTAGATCCTTTCTGAGCCAGGACAAGCCAAAAGCCAGCTGCAACATGAGCCCATACCTCAAGTACAAGTTATGTTGACATTTTTGGCAACTTGCCCATACCAATCACCACAGTCCACAACAACTCCTCTGACCTATCAAGCTTTGTTATGTGGGCAAAATGCAGCTCATAACACAACACACACAAGCCTAACACTTCAGAATCACTAAGTTCCCAAAAATCACCCCAAGAGCAAAAGCATTTGAAACTCACAGCACACACCCTCAAACTTCAAACTCTTTTCATCAATCAACTCAGCTTCATCAAAGGATCATTTCCCACCCTTCATTGCAGCCTAAACACACCCAAAACCAAAACACGATTCTGGTGCAGCAAGAGTGTAAGCTCTCATTCCAGCCATTCCAAGCTCCATCAAAGCATTCCAACATCATCAGGAGGTCAAGAGGAGTCGATTTGCGCAAGAGAAGAGGACCAAAAGCTTCAAACTGAGAAAGCTCAAGCTCAGGTAACCTCAAGAACATTTTTTCCAGAAATGTGTTTTTAAGTTCCTAAATGATTCTTCATGATTCACTGATGATCCTGATGTGTTTAGTTTTGAAAATGATCAAGTATTAAGCATGTATGAGCTCTCTGAAATTTTCTGACCTAGAACTAATTTGCTTCGATTCAACTTAAATGTGTGAAATAAATTTGTTTTGATGGATGATTCTTGTTATTTGATGTGTGGGGTTTGATTCTGGGCAGAGAGATTAGGTTTTAGAGGCTTAGAGAGAGAGATAGCATTTTGAGCTGCAGGAGAAGATGACCGGAGCACTATTCCGGTCATATGAAAATAATTAGGGCTAATCTCAGGTGATTAGCCAAGTTTGAATGTGGAGCGTTAGATGTGAGATTCGCGCGTGTATGGAGAGGGTTGGGATTTGTTCACTTAGCCCTAATTTTAATTAATTAAATTAATCCGGATTAATTAGCCAGAGTGCATCTCAGCCACTCATTTGCGCGCTGGTCAACTAGGATTTCCCCAGATCAAATCTTGTCCCTTGGATCAGCTTACTTCCATTTAATTTCAATTTTTATTTCATTTTTAATCATTTTTCTTACAGAATTTATTTAAAATACTTAAAAAATTCCAAATATATTTTCCTTATGTATTTTTTATTCAAATATTTTTCTTCACCCAAAAACATTTTTATTTTTATTTTTTGCATTAAAAAATCATTTTAAAAATATTTAAATGTTTATTTTAATTAATTAATGGAAATTAATTAATTAAATTATCATTTAGGTTTCTATAAATCCCAAAAAAATTCACATTGCATCTTAGGACATTTAGAAACATTGTCAAACCATTCATACAAATTTCTTTTTGGTTTTGATTCAATGTTGACAATTTTCTTGAATTTAGGGTTCATAAAAATCCCATTTTTGAACCCTAATTTCAAGAATTCTTTTCTTCCTAACCATGAAGGGTTTGACATTGGTTCTTTTTGCATTGATCTTCATATACCATGTAGTGTCTAGCATATTTTTGTCACAAATTTATCTTGCATTTTCCATTTGATTTTCATTTTCCCTCTTAAGGTACCTTAAAACCCTAGCAAACTTAGAAAAATCACAACTTTCTTTAGGTTAAGAGTTAGAACTTCTCCTTTTGGGTGTGATATCATATGGGGTTAGGGTTACTTTGAGTTCATTTGAAATTTTTTTATCTTATGTTTTGCTTCTGGTTTTGACTTTTGCATCTCATGTTGCCTTAAAGCCCTAATTTCTCATGTTCATTTGCATTCATCTTGCATATGCATCCATATATGAACTTGCCATGACATTTCTTGCATTCACATGTCATCTTGGATATCTTAGGACATATTAGAATCATGCTTGATCATTTCTTCATTCATTTGCCATGACGTGCATTCATTTCATTCCATGAACTTTCATGTGCTTTCAAGCTTCAAAGCATGCATTCTTTGCATTCCATCTCTTGTATGATCATTCATAGCACTTGACATGCTTTTGAATCATCTCATAGCATCATTTACATCATGTATTTGCTTCTGGTTTTGGAATTTGCCCATTCATATGTTTCATTTTCATTTCATTTCTTTCCTTTATGCTAACCTTTTCAGGTGGTTGTTGCACCCCAAAATTTGCCCTCACAATACAAGACTTTGTGTGCTAAGAAGGTTCACAAGATTCACAATGCTTACCAGACTTTTCATGAGGTTCATGAAGTCTACAAGTCACTTTATGAAGTTTACAAGGTTCACAAGATTCCCAATGCTTACCAGACTTTTTATGAGGTTCAGGAAGTCTACAAGTCACTTTATGAAGTTCACAAGGTTCACAATACCTCCCATGAGGTTCATAATACATTTTATGATGGTTCACAAGGTTCACAAAGTTCACAACTGGTCAGAAGAGTTGACAATTCCCTCAGACAATGCACCTCCTAAGCAATGCATCCAAAACTAGGGTTTTGACTTTAATCAGGCTAAATGAACTTCCAAGACTTAAAGTGAGCTTCATAACATCTTATATGTGTTTAATAATCCCCATGACAAGTTTCAAGACTTTTCTCCAAAGTTTGCTCAGTCAGATGATCAGATAAGTCAAAATCAGTCAATGCAGTTAAAAAGTCAAACTGAGGTCAACTGTGGTCAAACCAAAGTCAAACTTCATGATTTTTTGCCAACATCAAGTATATGAAGTAAAATTCATCATTTGATCAAAGGTTGATCATGATTCATCAAGGAGATTCCAGATCATCAAGAATCAGGAGTTTCTAAATTAGGGTTTTCTTAGTAAAAGTCAACTGAACTTTGACCAGCCATAACTTTCACATACTTCATCACCAAGTCTCCACTCAAAGCTCATTTTGAATTAAATTGAAGTCTCTACAACTTTGTGTCTCACAAGCCAAGCCCAAAAATGCTTCATTTGGAAGGTATGAGCTAAGACATTATAGGTCCTTTTGAAAGTCAACAAAAAGTCAACAACTTCAAAAGGGCATAACTTGAGATTGGTAAATGATATGGACATGAAACCAGTGGGGTTGGTTAGAGGACTCTTCAAGCTTTCCAAAATGTCCAATAACACCCTCATACCATTAAAATTGAAGGATATGTGCCCTTGCAAAGTTGGGAAATTTTAGGGAAGTTTATGAAGCAAATGGAGGTTTAAAACCAAATTTTGTCAAGTGGGCTGAACTTTTAATGACCCAAAGCAATCCATGACATCATGCACGAAAATTCTATGATATTTTCATAATTTTTATTTTATTTAATTAATTTATTATGATTTTTTATACTTAAAATCATTTTAAATTTAAATAAAATATTAAATATGAAGATTAAATTTTATTTTTGGTTCTAGAAAGTCATGAATTCAGCATGGAACAAATTGATACAAGAATAACATTGATTGGCTTGAAATAGAAAGTGTTGATGCAAAAATATTGAAATTTCAAAGCTTATCATTGTGAATCTTTTTGAATCAAATCTTATACACAACCATTCAATTTTCTAACCTAAAAACATCCTCCTATAAGTACTTAGTGTAACCCTAACATGAACTCACGGATTACACAGCCACAAGAGTAAGTTTCATACTTCAAAAATACAAGCAAAACTCACATTCGGTTTTCAATTTACAGGGCATTTGAAGGTAAACTAAGGACATAGCTATGACTATTGGACATCACTGATCATGAATCATCACTCATATGCATCAAAACTATGCCATATTGTTCAAACCGAATCCACATTGTTCTTGAAAATATTTTTTTCGATTCCCATAATATTGATATCATTGTCTGAATTTGATTATATATTTGTGTTTGTGATGAAGTTTGGAGTGTTTCTGGAACAATCAATTCGATTTTAAGTGCAGGATGAAGAAATCACCATGATTAGGGTTTCATGGCCGTTTTAGGGTTCTTCAATTCATCCACTATAAATGAATTTTAAAGACATGGTTGAGTTGTATGGACCTTGTAGAATATAATGCACTGATTAATTTCACAAAATTTTGCTGTTTTGTCAATGTTTGAGTTTCGTAGGTATTGCTGCAAATTGATATTCGCAGGTAAATTCGCAAAGGAAAACGCAGGAAATTTCACAGGAGCCAAGGTTGAAGATGACCCTGCGCGCGTTCAGAAAAATTCAAATTTTAATTAAAATATTTTATGTTATATTGTTGGTTCATTATCACAAGCCAACGCTTGGCCCAGTGGAAAAGCAAGCATGTGTTTGATGAAAGGGCAGGGGATCGAATCCTGGCTGTGACAAATATTTTTGAGTTTTTCTCATTTATGCATTGATTATAATATATTATGAATTGTTGTTGGTTTGTAGACAGGCTCGCTCACCCAGCAGGATTGGCAATGTATACTAGTATTTGTTTGAGAGGTCCTGGGGTCGATTCTCCCCCAGGCCTTTTGCTTTCTTTTATTTTTCTGGATTTTTCATGACAAGGAATAAAACCAATTCTACTCCCTTGCTTATTGCCTGCGCGTGTGGTGGCTTGGTGGTGGGTTTTGCTGCTGGTAAACAAAGCTTCCTGGGTTCAAATCCCAGCCAGGTAAGTTTCTCTTTTTTGTGATTTTTTTCTATTTTTCTATTTGTTTAATCAATTTTGTTTAATTATAAAAAATCATATATAAATAAATATAATTAAATAATGTTGTATATATATATTCAATGTTCTTCAAATTCTAGAATTCTTTTTCTTAATTCAAAAAAATTATTCTTTTTATTATGTATTTAAATTATAATATATATATATATATTTATTAAAATAATTTTGTATAATTAGATTATAAACCCTAAAAAAAAAATATTTTCTAAACAAACCCTAATTTTGCAAACCCTAATTTATTCTTATGATTTAAATTTCTAATTTTTTTTGTAAATATAATATTTAATATAATTAAATTTTGTAAATATGATTATAATCAAATTTTTTTATAATATGTAATTGTTTCTATAATTTGTTCATAATCTAAATTTTATTTTTTTTTTTAAAATATATATGTTTAAAAATAATTAAATTTATGCCAATTTAATATTGTAATTATAATTTTTTTTATATGTTTATAATTAATTTAACTTTTATAAGTTGCATATAATTTTAAATTTTATTGTTCATATTTCCTTAATAATTTCTAATTCTTATTTATTATTTTATTTTGTTTATTATTATTACTAATCATGTTTATTACTAACCCATTTATTTTTTAAAATTATGTTTATTATTATTATTTCACTAACCCCTATTATAATTATTCTTGCTTATTTATTTATTATTTATATTTTTGCTTATTTATTCTGCTATTTATTATTAATTGCTTATTATTATTATGTAAATGCTCCTGGATGTAATTTTTGTAAATATTTAAATCATTTAATTTGCTTGCTATGGTTAGTAAAATAGGGAGTGTAAACATGTATTATATTTAAAATTGAATTTAGATCATTTAAATTATAAGATAAATATTAAATTGAACACTCACACACGTAAGTCGATTTTTAATCGCCATCTCACTTTCTAGGGCTACCTCTCAATGTTGCCTAATCATAAGGTCAAGTGGGGTGTATAAAGCAAAGTCCCTTAAAAGAAAAGTCATCCAGTCCCTTAAATAATCAAAGATCAAGTCCCTTAATGGTTGCCTTTCAATATGATCTTGTCCCTTTCCGAATAATGATGACAGTCCCTCCTAAATGCTTAATACACCCCACAGTTGCCTTCATTAAAACAGATGTCCCTCACTTGTCCCTTACATCCAAGGTAATGACTACCTATTCCTTAATAATAGGGATAGTCTTACCATTTAAAGGATAAAGAACAGAAAAGACTTAAACTTTAGGGTAGGTTCCTCATAGTTACTTGCTCACTATTTTCAAACACTTCACAATTTCAAACAATTTTCAAACACAAGTTTTTTACGCATCCGTACATGGATCATTATCAAACTCTTATGAAAATTTCTATTCACACACTTCACATTTTCAAAAAACATTTTAAAGTGAGCTAAGTAACTAAGAGCCCATGGATAACCATGGATGTAAAGGGTGCTAACACCTTCCCTTTACATAACCTACCCCCCGGACCCAAAAATCTCTTAAAAGGTCTTTCCTGTTCTTTTATGCCTTTCCTTTGGATGAAATAAAAGTTGGTGGCGACTCTTGCTATCCGCAACATAACTAAAGTCAGTTCTCCCACCGTGTTACAGAACTGGCGACTCTGCTGGGGATAATAATTAAAGAGGGGTACCCTTAGGAATTAGATCACTTAAATTGTTTGCATTGTTTGCTTTATATTATCTGTTGGGTGTTCTTATGTGTGAAAGATCCTAACCCGGATCTAGTGTACCTTAGGTAAATGGCAATAGACCAAGGAAACTGTACGACGTATATCGATACGGTTGATCTGGTGGCCATAGTTAGTGTGACTTCTTGGTTGGTGCTTATGTTCCTTAAGTCAAGTTGAGGATAATATGAGGCTGCCATATGTTGTCAATGCACTAACTAACTTTTAGAACCCTAGTTAATTCATCTTGGCCTTTAGAAAAGTAGTGAGGTAACCAGCTTTGGTGCAGACTGAAGTTGGTTGACACTCGATACTACACTCATTGAGATCTTAAACTTGGAGGGTTTTGGTTGGCAAGTAAGTTGCCTTCTGATCAACCACCCTTGTGAAGGATCAATGATTTTGAGATCCCTTAGAACATGGTTACTTTTTGTAGGACAGGATGAACCAACTAACTTCAGGGGAGGGTACTTACCTTTGAACCTCATGCAAGCCTTTAAACCTAGGGCTACTGTGTGACTTGCTTGTGTGTGCCACATGTTTGTGATTGAGCATAACATCATGACATCATCATGCATCATAAGCATATCATTTTCCCTAACCATTTCAAGGACCAAGGGATTTATCTTTGTTCTTTGTTACAGGTCATGGCTTCTGCTCGTAGAAACACCATCAGGATCAACTTTGTAGGGATACCTCCCAAGCTTAAAGAGTTGGTTTCTCAAGTGTCTGATCATTCCCAGTTCATCAAGAGACATGGTCACATATTGGATCTAGTCACTTCAGGGTTCAATGAAGACATGATAAGTGTTCTGTTTCAGTTCTTTGACCCTAAGCACCATTGCTTTACATTCCCCGACTACCAACTGGTTCCAACCATGGAAGAGTTCTCTAAACTTCTGGGTATACCTGTTCTTGATCAGAAACCCTTCACAGGCTTGGAGAAGGAACTTAAACCAGAAGTTATTGCTGCAGCTCTACATCTGAAGAAGTCTGATATTGTTCTAGAAACGAGAAGTGGAGTCAAGGGTGTTCTAGCTAAGGTGTTGATAGAGAAGGCTCGAATGTTCTTGAAGGCCATGAGTCATGATGCTTTTTAGGAGATCTTAGCCTTGCTGATATATGGCTTAGTATTGTTCCCCAATCCAGATCAGTTCATAGATGTTCATGCCATCAACTTTTTTTTGAGTCACAATCCAGTGCCTACATTGCTTGGAGACATCCTACATTCTCTTCACACCCGTACTACAAGGGCACGAGGAACTTTGATGTGCTGCATACCTTTGCTTTCTAGGTGGTTTATTTCTCACCTTCCTCGCTCAGTAATGAAGAATGAGCAAGGGTTCAGATGGTCCAAGAGGATCATGTCACTCTCACATTCAGATATCCATTGGTGCTCCAGATCTATGGAGAATGTCACTATCATTGACCGTTGTGGGGAGTTTCCTAATGTGCCACTTCTAGGCATAAGAGGAGGCATCACCTACAACCCCTGTTTAGCTTTACGACAATTTGGTTACGCTCGGAGTGATGGTCCACACGACATGTTGATTCAGGGTATTGTGTTTGACTACGACAACGATCTTCAGGGTTACCGTCAGAGATTCATACGAGCCTGGGGAAAAGTAAACAGGGTTGACAGCAAGACACTGGAGCCTAAGTACACTATTCCTATGGAGGCTTATCTCAGATAGGTGCGATCTCGTGCTCAGACTCTCATGATGCCATATCCTGCTATCCTGCCAGTAACCATGGAACCTGTTGCTGAAGGAGACACTTCTTATACCATCCTTCACCCATACATGCCTACTGATATGGAAGACTTGCAGAGATCATGGATCCAACTGAAGGAGCAAAGGGATACTTTCGAGGCCCATTACAAAGCAAGCCAAGAAAGAGTCCTAGAACTAACAAAGCAACTTCACGAGGAACGGAATCTCAACTCATACCTCAACACAAAGAGGAAACGTCCATGGGAGACTTAAAACCCCATCTTTTGTATTTATTGCATTTCATTTTCTGTAAGCCCAAGAGGCAAAACAAATTTATTACTAATAAAAGTTTATCTTCTTGTTTGTTTAAGCAAATTTAAATCCTGCGGTCCTTGAAAACATTGCATATGCATTCACATATCATTTCATTGCATCACAGGTTTATAATTGTGCACAGGTTTCTCATCTTCTCGCTGTTTATTTCAGCAATGGCTCTTGAACAAACAGTTAAGGACCTTCAGGCACATAATGCACAGTTCCAAGAGCTGATCCTGAACCTATCCAAGGGGCAGGATGAATTGAAGACACTGCTGGCCAAAAAGACTAAGAAGACTAGAAGGACAGGTGGCCTGCTCAACATGGGAAGAAGGTTCAAAGGTCCTGTCAAGACCAAAGAACAGGTTGAAGACTATGAATCTGAGGAATCTGAAAAAGAGGGAGGCAGTCTCCACAACACTATGGGGGACTCTGATTCTGAGGCCAATTATTACCATGATCCTAATGAAGACAAATTCAAGATGTTGGTGGATAGAATGGATGCTATGGAGTTGCAGAAATCTTCTGGGCTGGATTTTGAGGATTTGAGTCTGATATCTGGGGTTGTCATACCCATTGGTTTCAAGGTTCCTACCTTTGTTGTTTATGATGGGGTCTCTTGTCCCAAGCTGCATTTGAGGTCTTATGTTAGAAGAATTCAACCTCACACTGCTGACAAGAAGTTGTGGATCCATTTCTTTCAAGAGAGCTTATCTGGAGCTCAGTTGGAGTGGTATTATCAATTGGAGAGTGTCGACATCAGAGACTGGAATGATCTTGCTGAAGCTTTCTATAAGCAGTATCAATACAATGCTGACTTAGCTCCCACTCGCATGCAGCTGCAAAGCATGTCCATGGGTGCCAAAGAAAGTTTTAAGGAGTATGCTCAGAAATGGAGAGATCTAGCTGGAAGAGTACAACCCCCTTTAACTGACAGGGAGTTGGTTGATATGTTCATGTGTACACTGAATGGTCCGTTTTACAGTCATCTCATTGGAAGCTCATCATCTGGCTTCACTGAGTTGATCATGACAAGAGAGCGAGTGGAAAATGGTATAAAGAATGGCAAGATCCAGGTGGGTACTTCTTCATCAGGTGCTGCAAAGAAGCCTCCTACTGGGAAGAAAGAATCCAATGCTGTTTATGGTCAGCCTGATCGTAATAGAAGGCATCAGTCTGTTAGTGCAGTTCATATTTCAAATCCAACTCCTGCAACAACAGAGCAGCCACAGGGCAACCAACAGAGGGCTAGAAGGCAGTTCACGAAGATCAACATGTCACTGGCTCAGGCATTGCAACACTTATTAAAGGCTGAACTCATTACTCTGAAAGAGGCTCCTCAGAATCCTAATGTTACCTCTCCCAGGTACAATCCCAATGCACGATGTGCATATCATTCAAACTGTCAGGGTCATGATACTAATAACTGTTGGGTCTTGAAGAACAAAATTCAAGATATGATTGAGGCTGGAGAGATTGAGTTTGACCCTCCGGGTACTCCAAATGTGATTACTGCTCCAATGCCAAATCACGAGAAGACTGTCAATGCCATTGATGAAGATCTACATGTCTATTCAGTTGCGGAGTTGACCACACCATTGTCTGTTATCAAGAAAAAGTTAGTACAGGCTGGGCTCTTTCCAGGTTGTCGTGAAGACTGTTTGTATTGTACCTATAAGCCGGATAGTTGCTGGAGATTGAGAGATGGAATTCAGCGTCTCATGGATAAGTATACTATAGTGTTTGAGAGGACTCCATCGTCTGTAGAAAGTATGGTGGATCATATTGTAATACCTTAAAATTTGCCCTCATTCTTTTTGCCCTAACTAGCTTTACGCTTTGCATTTCACCTGCATTTCTCATTAGGGCATAACAATCATAATCATGCATTTCATTTATTCCTAAGGCATGAGACCAAGGCATATACCTGTGATTTGATTTTTTCTAGTCAGAGAATCATCAAATTCCATGGCTTTCCTTATTTAGAGGATTTCTATAAAAAAAAATGTCGGATCAAGAGGTTATTGGTGTGAATTTAAAGTTGGTTTCTCTATTTCTCCCAGAAGATCGGGGTCTCATTCCTGTGGCGTACAAATTGATGTAGCATCTCTTGGTGCGAGAGATCGGATTCTAAAGTATATTGGTGCAAGAAGTTGTTTCAAATTGGGGATGGAAAGTGTGTAGTTTTGATTTATTTGGAAGATCTCATTCAAGTTCAAATTCCAAGTTTCATTAGCCATTACCATGTTCCATTCTTTCAATTTGGTTGAAACCATTCCTTAAAGTCCATGTTGGGTTGTCAGTATTCTTTTTGTAACCCATATCCTTTCCTATATTTCCCTACACTATTCAACTTCCATACATTCTAATCCAAGCCCAGAGATCCTTTTGGAAATCTTTTTCCTCCTAGGCCCATTTTCTTTTCTAAAACCAACCCATCATTCACTTTTAATCCTATTCCCATATTGACCATTTTTATTCATGTTTTTTGATCTTAAATCCATTTTGTTTGACACGGTTACTAAATCATGTTTATTTAACCAACAATTCAATAAACCGATACTATTTTCAAATCATTCTTTATGATCCATTTATTATCATTTTCAAGACGTTACCATTTTTTACACCCAATGATCTCGGCCAGATTCAAAATTCAATTTTTTTCTTTCTTATCTAATAAATAAAAATTATTCTATTTCTTTTCTAAAACTCAATCCCATTACTTTTTTTTTTTTTTTTTTTGCCCATGTACAATAATCAAATTCAACAAGTAAAAGGAGGAATAATTCAAAGATGCAGCAAAAGAAACAAATAAATATGGACAACATATTTTCATTGAAAAAAATGCAACAAAATTGCAGAGTCCAGAGTCAGTTACAGAGTTCCCATGATTCAAAGAGTTTTGTCACAATTACATTTGAAGATCGATATGCCTCAACTTATGCTAATTCCCCTAAACACATACATCAGCACTTTGACCAGAATCAGAAACCAGTAGCGCAGGGTGATGGATATGGAATGAATAATGTTGACCTTTTTGCTTCTGGAAACTTTTATGGATCTGTGGCATCTTCTGGGTCTATGATGGACACTCAGAACACAAATTCAGTAAAATTGCCATCGATACCCAAGACTAACTCATTGATTAACAGTCACTCAAATTTGCATGGTATGCAGCAGGCTACTCATATGAAATCTCAAGCAGTCAATCAATTGAAAAAGTTTCAGTCTTCATCGACTTCAAGAGATGCCTTTCTGCATTCTCAACAACAGTATTAGCAAAGGCCCCAACAATTTTAACAGCTAGACTAGTATTCATAATCACAGTAATAATTTCAGTTGAAACTACCTAGTCAGCGGCATTGGTGGTGAATTCGCATATGGATTTCCAAGGTGACATACTGTATTGAATTTGTGGCTTAGTGTTTTGAAGAGGGTGAATGTGAGCCTGCGAAATTTGACAGAGAAAAATGAAATGTCAAACAAGTTTGTATCAATGATGACAGTTAAGTCTGTGAACCTGAAAATTCCATCAAAAGAAAAAAAGCCAACTCATAATAGAATGAATAATAAAGTTTCACTTAACAGTTCAAAACAGGAAAAGAAGTGTCAAGAATAACTGAATGGTAACAACTTATAACAACTGGATAACTGAATCATAACTGAATGGAATGAGTTGAACTTACCTGAAGCTTCTAGAGTATTCTTCCAAATTCTATAAATCAGAATCACTCTTTGTTGCAGTTTCCTCTTTTTTGGGAACTGATAGGAACTGAGAGGCTGAGACAATCTTCAAACCCTTCATTTTCATTCTCTTCTCAATCTTCCCCAATCTGGATTTTCATCAACCTTTCATCCCCAAATTTTGACCTACATTCACAAGAGTACCAATCTCAATTAATCAGAACTCAGGAATTCATACAGGATAATGATGAACTCAAGAGGTTGAAAGGTAAAAAGGAGGGTTGCGTATCTCTTGGGTGTTACCTTCATTGTGCATCGACATCGGTTTTCGGTACTCATATTCATCCATTTGCACTCTACGAATCCCTAGTTTAGCAGCCTGAAATCATCACAAGCATTTCAACAATCTGCATCACTTCATGATAATGACAAACAGGGTTAGAAGAAGAAAAGAGGCGGAATCGGTGAAAAAAGTGTGCCAAAGGATTCATACCTGAATGTCTCTTTGTGTGGCCATTTGCACGAATCTGTCCGCGTCATCACCGTCATCGCTCCTTCGAAAGTTTGGATTCGGAGTTGACGAGTCCATCTTGTTCGTGAATCGTCAACAGACACAGAGTTAATATCGTGTGCTATCATCCATTGCTATCCTTCGATAAACTTCATCGCACAACTTTCAGAACAATCTTTTTCGATCCACAAGGTACGCGGTGCTTGTTGTTGTAATCCCTGTGTTTTTTTGTTACACCGATTCAAGATTCATGGCGTTGGTCTTTGATTAAAGTAGGATTGGATTTTTCTTTTTGGTTTGAGGATTCAATTTGGATTTGAGAAAGAAGAGTGTTAGGTTAGGGTTACGGTTTCGGAAATTGGGGGTTAAAATAGGATTAGGAGATGGAAGAAGGATAGGCGAAGAAGATGAAGCCGAGGCGGAGAGGATGAGATGATGAGAAGGCGGCGAGATGAGGGAAGACGAAGAAGCATGGAAAGGGTTTAGAGGTTGCGGCGGCGAGTTGAGAAGGGAAGAAGAAGAAGATTTTGGGACGAGAGATGGAGGTGAGGGCGAAGAGGACGGTGAGGTGAGGATGGTGAGACGGAGGAGGCGATGGAGAAGAAAGGGGGTGAAGGGTTTGTTGGCGGCGCAAGAGGAAGAAGAAGGGGAACTAGGGTTCCATTGTCATTTTCTGATTTTATTTGATTTATTTGTATAATTATGTTTTAGATTAAGTTTATTTGATTTATTTGTATAATTATGTTTTAGATTAAGTTTCTAGGATTATTAGGTAATTCATTCTTAGATTAAACCTTAAGTTAATCTTTCTAATAAAGCTACAGTTTAGTGTGAATTAGTAGTTAATTGTAAGTTGTAAATTAAATTTTTTAATAAAATTAGTTTTAATTCAGATTTTTGGGAAAATATTTTAATAAGTTTAGAATTTATCTCATTTTTGTTTTTAGGATTATTAGTTTAATTCTGTTTTTTTTTTTTAATTTAAGATTTTTTTAGAAGAAAATTTTAATAGTTTAATTTAAGATTTTCTTAAATCAAGATTTCTAGAAAAAATGTTAGTTAAATAAGTGTAATTTAGATCATTCTTTTTAAATTAAGCTTTAGAAAGTGTTATTCAAGTTTAATTAATTCTTTTGTTTCAATTAAGATCTTTAAAAAAATATTAGGAGAAGTTTAATTCATTTTTATTTTTATTTATTATTAAGCTTTTAGGGAAAAATCATAATAGTTAGTTTAATTCTTTTATTTAAGATTTTAGAAAATATTAATTCACAAGATTATTAGAACTTTTCCTCTTTTTTTTAAAAAAAATTAAGTTTCTTTTAGAAAATATTAGTCTAATCCTAAATTAAGTTTTAGGATAGTATTTTGATAAGTTAATTAGAATATTAAATTGGCATAATATAAACTTTAGTTTATTTCTTTTTAAATTAATATTGTTAAGAAATATTATACTAAGTTTAGTTTAATCAAGATTTTGGAAAAAATAGCATAATAGGATTAGTTTATTATTTTATCAATTTAAAAATCTTTAGAAATGTTAATAGATTAATTTAATTTTTAGCTTAATTTAAAATCTTTAAAAATGTTAATAGATTAATTTAATTTTTAGCTTAATTTAAAATCTTTAGAAAATGTTAATTTAGGTTAGTTTAAGGTTTTGTTTAAATTAGAATATTAAGGTAACCAAACTTTAGTTTAAGTTTTTTAAGTCAAGATTTAAAATAATAATAATAATACTCACACCCCACTTTTAGGCCCAATTCCAAAAACAACTAAAAAAAACGCTACCTGCACCCTCTCCCAATTTCCTGCGTGTGGGCCTCATTCTATTTTCTTTTTGCACTCCCTGTTTCAGGCCCATGTGCAAAAATACATAAAGAATAACTGAACTCACCTCCCAGTAGTTATTTCTTTAGAGTTTATTTTTAAGTTAATATTAAGTTAGAAATAATTCATTAAAAAATAGGAGAAAGCATTAGAAAATTCCCCAAAAAATCAAGTAGATTAATAATTGAATTTAGGAATTTAGGATATTTTTATTTCCTGAAATTTATTTATTTTTGAATTAATTCTGAATTATTCTTTTATTTAGCTTTATTGAATGTTTCCTTAATTGTGCAGAATTTTGTTTATTTTATTTAAATAACTTCCATTAATCTTTTTGAGTCATTCTTTTTTCTGTAATTAAAAGACCTTTAATAGCTCTTAGAATATTTTTTATGGAATTTTTAGGAATTTTTATCTTAGGTTTTGGTAATAAAATCCTTAGGAAATAATAGTTAATTCCTAGCTGAAAATAATTAATTGTTAGGCATAAAAAAAAATAGGTATTTTTAGAATCCCTCTTAGTATACTATTTTAGATAGTGTTAGGATCCCACAATTTAATTTTTATAATTTTTCTAGGAGTTTTAGTATTTTTTAGAATAATTAGTTTTAGGCTTAGTTAGGCATAGTTCCCATTAAATTAGGCCATTAAAAGAAAATATAGTCCAATAAAAAAAAAATAATAACAATAGTCTAGATTAATTTTAGTCATAGGATTTAACATTAGACTTAGGTTTAGTTTAATTTGTTTTAGGATGAACATTAAGTTTGACTTAGATTTAATACTTAGGTGAATTTTTCATTTCCATTAGAATATAGAATAAATAAATAGACTATTTTTTAGTCATGCCTTTAAGGCATTTTTTAGAATTTTGTTCCTTATGTTTAACTTCATTTTTTTGATTATTTTTATTGTTATAACTTGTATAGGATTCCCATGTGTTCTTAGAATCAACTTAACTTCATTAAGAAGTAAGTTGAATTCTAATAGTTTTAAGTTTCCATTAGGAGTAGAAAACCTCACTAACCATTAGGACCACTTTGTAAATACATAACACATTAGGATTGAGTCTTAGTCCCTTAGATTTTTCCTTTTATCAACTTGAGTCATTCTTTCTCATCTCATAAAGAAAAGCAATAAAACACTTAATAAAAACCGAACAATCTTGTACGACACGAGACTTTGTTGCGGAGTGTTTATACGTGTCCTGTTTCGGGGCGAGGTGTAAATACTTCCCGCAATGGATAGGTCTTAGTACAAGACAGTTCACAAACAAATTCAAAACACTTCTCATAAAAGACAAAAACAAATAACAAGCGACTATCCTGCGGGAACTTCTTTTCTCATCTCATTCACTCACAACGCGAACTTGCGACGACTTGTCTTTCATGCAAGACGGTAAACGCACTCGTACCAGACGAGCCTGCAACACCTGAGCATAGGCATACGCAGTTCCAGCTGTAAAAAACACAAACAAATAGTTCCCGCCTAGGTTAGGCGAACTACGTCGACTCTGATCCTCATTATCCCGATGAGGTACGTAGGCAGCGGGGTAGGGCCCGTTCGAGCACATTCTTTATTTTCCCTACATTTTCCCCTTTATTTCATTCCATTCTCATTTCCAGTTCCTTTCTCATTTCTATTCCAGTCAGCAGTTTTATTCAGCAGCTTTATATTTTTCTCACCCTTTGAAACAAAACAAGCAAGCGTGGATCCCGTCGGGTACGACGGAAGATCTGGGGTGTTAATACCTTCCCAGTTCGTAACCGACTCCCGAACTCAGATCTTTGGTTCGCAAGGCCTTGTCCTTTCCTTCTTCCTCAGGTTTGTGCAACATTACCTTTCCCATTCATTCGGGATAAAAATGTCTGGCTGGCGACTCTAACCTTTTCCGCGCCACTTTCGCGTTTGTACTAGGATGAAAATCCCGGGAGCGACAGCTGGCGACTCTGCTGGGGACTAACCTGATTCTTCCGGTTTCCCTTGTAGAGTCAATCCTAGCGCCTGTTTGGTTTTGTTCCTTTGGGTGTTTATATGTTGTTGCTGAGTGCTTTAGTTTAGCTTTACTGTTTTATTTACAGCTTTACTTTATCGCATTTATTTATCGCTTTCAGTATTTTATTTTCCATGCATCATATTATACTGGACTGTCTGGCTGTGCTGGTTTTCATTTTTTCTGTGGGTGGGAGTTACTGTGAGATAAGCCAAATACCCGGCTTGAGTGCACCATAGGATTAGCGTGGACAGACATTGTACTCTTATGGTATCTCACCATGATGGGTGGCGATGTGTTCCACACCCAGATTGCGACCGTCTTGGAACTATTCTGTGTGGGGATTACCTCACTTCAGGGTACGACCTTGATAGTTATGTGCATCTGGTGACCGATCTTCGAGAACCTTAATGGAAACACCCCTCTCCAGTGATGACAGTGGCAGACCACATTTGTTGGCAAACCCACTCGCATCCGAGGGTCCATTGGGAACTCGCATAGGATGGCCTGGTTCTCTCATAGGAATCCAGTTAAAGCAAACTGTTCGTATGACGATAGTATTGTACCCTTCGGGATGAATGTACTATTGTTTCTCGACTCAGTGCTTGAAGCTGGAAACTTGTGAGGGATGCTTGTTTTCCGGACTCAACTGAGACCTCCCTGAGTAGTACATAATGCCAAACCGATTCCCTGATTTGGTCATGAGCCATTTCCCGGAAATGGTGAACGTATTATCGCTATTCGGCTTTGAGAGTCCGTGATGTTGACCCGAGTAGCACACCCGTGAGATTGGGAGGGGTTTACAGGTTTGCAGGAACCCTGGTACCTTCAGCATACCCACTTTGCCTTTGGTTCAGTTTTGTGATCTGGATTTCTGTTCTTAAGTTATGGACCCCGGATCAGAGGGATGATTATTGTGATATCTGGATTTTGAGACCGTGCACCGACACCTGATTATATGATTGGCACATCACAGACACTTCACTGATCACATGCCTTGCCTTGCATAAACATCATATCATCATTAATCATTTGTGTTTCTTTTATTCTCAGGGTTTGCATTATTCCCGGTTCCTGGTCATATCTTTGCTTCAGAATGGAAGACGTCAGAAAGAAGAATATTTTTTACAAGTTTTTTGATACCAAAGTGGACTTGCTCAAGCAGATGGTGTCTCTCATTACCCCGGGTCATTTGGATTTCTTCAAACAGCAGTATGGTGATATTTTGGATATGGTTTTCAGCTTGGATAGTTCGCAGAAGAGTGCCATTCATACTTTGTTACAGTACTATGATCCTAGACTCCGATGTTTCACATTTCCGGATTTCCAGCTAGGTCCGTTGCTAGAGGAGTATGTTGAGATTCTAAGATTACCGATTCAAGATCAGGTTCCGTTCAATTCAGAGATGACAAGACCAACTCACACTGACATTGCTAAGGCTCTTTATTTGAGCCCATCAGAAGTATCTGCCAATCTGGTTTCCACCAAGGCCGGGGTGCTTGGTTTTCCCTTAGAGTTTCTGGTCAGAAAAGCTGAAGAGTGTGCCGTGGAAAAACAGTGGGATTCAGTTTGCGCCATCCTGGCATTATCTGTATATGGGATAGTTTTGTTTGCTGATATGGACAAGTTTGTAGACATAAATGCAATTCATGTGTTTGTGTTGAAGAATCCGATACCTACCCTCCTAGGTGACTTGTATTATTCAGTGCATTATAGGAATGAGAAGAGACGAGGTGGCTTGGTTAGATGTTGTGCTCAGTTGTTCTACACTTGGTTTATGAGGCACATCCCTATTGCTGGAGTGTTTAAGGATCCCAATGTAATATGGTCGCAGAAGCTCAACACGTTGACTGCCAAAGACATCAGATGGTTCACTTTGAGGTTAAAAGGGAAAGAGCTCATCTCCAGTTGCGGAAAATATCCTAATGTTCCCCTCTTAGGAGTAGCAGGTTGCATTAACTACAACCCCATACTCTTGAGAAGACAATTAGGGTACGCTTTGAAGAATGTTCCCAAGGATTCAGAGTTGGATCAGACTTTCTATTTTCCTATGAAGGATAATCTCCCATTGGTGCGGGAGGCTGCAGGTGCTTGGAAAACGGTTATTAAGAAGGGTATAGATCGTTTGGGCAGGAGCAACAACCAAATGTTTCCCGAGTTTGAAGCGTGGGTAAGAGAAAAAGCTCAAGTGACTTTAATCCCTTTTTCTGCACCGTTACCACCACCTTTGGAGGAATATCAGAAGTTAGAAGCTTTGGTTAAGCAACTGAGGGTTGAAAATCAAGAGGCTCTTAATTCTTGTCAAGCGCTGATGATCCAGAACCGTCAATTGAAGGATAGAGCTGAGCAAGCCGAGGAAATAGTTCGTCTCAAACAGAAGGATTTCGAAGATAGAGAGCTCTACTTCCGAAAGAAAGGTTTAGCTGAGACTCATAAGACGGCCCAACGCCGAAGAGAGAAGAAAGATCTTAGTGAAGCCAATGAAGCTGTTACTTTATGGCAGGAGAAATGGGACGAAAATCTGAAGAAACAAAAGGAGTTAGACGCCAAGCACAAACAGGAAGTCAAAAGCCTTCAAGACTCTTTAGATGGACAGAAAGAACTTCTCAGGAAAGCTTATTATCAAGAGGAGGATCGTATCCGGCGCGTAACAGAAAGTCAGCAGGCACTGAAGGAAGCTCAAAAGGAGATTGAAGATTTGAAGTTGAAAGCTGATGTGAAAAGATCGAAGGCCGAGTCAAGTCAAAGCAAGGAGAATGAAGCAGCATTTCTACAGCAGATCGAGGAGTTACACGCTTCTTCTGATACGAGGGGCCTCCTCATTCAGAAGCTCATCCAGGAGCCCGGTCATCCAGATGTGGTTCAGCTGTTCCAGAGCGTCAAATGCCTTAGCTGGAGATTGAAAGATATAGAGTTCCCTAGTGTGTAATTTCATGTTGTTGTACTTGGATTACCCACAGGCTTGTTGTGGGATTCCTTATATGTGATGTACTTTTGTTATCGTGATTGGCACCCTTCGGGGACTTTGTATTTTAAAACTCCAGTTTATATGATTGATTTGTTCCGGATTTCTTGTTCGTTATTTGCACCGACACGGGGTAATGAGCACCAGTTTTTCACAGCCGTCATTATGTCTGAATATTATTTGGGTCTTCTTCCCAATTCTTATCTTCTTAATGCCAGGACCGGACACAGTAAAATACTCGGGAATAAAAGGAACACATTGCATTGCATACACATCATTTGCATTTTGTCTTTGTCTTTGCAGGTTTTTCTTCGAGATGTCTAATTTATCTGTGTTCATCAGGCAAAGATTGCGAGGGCCGCCAAGACCCGATACCTTCGACAAAATATTCCTCATCGGTACGCGACCCGCAGTAATCAAAGAACAGCAATGGACGCCATGCAGACAGAACTCAATGATGTCCGTACCAAGATGGCAGAATTTATGACTCTGATGCAGGGGATGGCCCAGGGGCAACAGGAGCTGAGAAATGCAATTCAAGGGTTAACTCCTCCTAACACTAATGCTCAGGCAACTACTTCCGGCGGACTAGGGGCTCCTCCCAACACCAACAACGGTACAGGTGGACCTCATGTTCCAGATCCAGCTATGGCTACGTATGTTCCTGTGCAGGACAGGCAGGAAGACCAATTCCAGTACTTCAACAATGATATGGGTTTCGGCGGTGACGGGAATCTCAACGACTTCTTGGTGCTTGCAGAGAAGGTCAAGGCCTTAGAGTGCAAGGACACTTTGGGAATTGACGTGTCAGATATGGGTTTAGTACCTGGGGTGGTCATTCCACACAAGTTCAGGCCACCGGCATTTGATAAATACAACGGCAGCTCTTGCCCGAAAACTCACCTACAAGCCTTCTACAGGAAGATTGCGGCCCACACGCGAGACGAGAAACTATGGATGTACTATTTCCAGGATAGCCTTTCAGGAGGGTCCTTGGAGTGGTACATGAAGTTGGAAAGGAGCTCTATTAGAAGCTGGAAGGATTTGGGAGAGGCCTTCCTCAGACAATATCAATACAACATTGACATGGCACCTAGCCGTACTCAGCTTCAAAGCTTGACACAGAGGAGCTCGGAGAGCTTCAAAGACTATGCACAGAGGTGGCGTGAGGTGGCCGCCCGAGTGCAACCACCGTTACTGGAAAGAGAGATGGTCGATCTTTTCCTGAATACCCTCCCAGGGCATTTCATGGAAAGGTTGGCTGGTTGTTCCTCAAGTGGCTTCTCGGATATTATCTTGACTGGAGAAAGAATCGAAAGCTGGCTCAAACAGGGGAAGATTCAAAATGGAAGCGCTTCAGTGTCTGGTATCAAGAAACCCTTTGTGAAAAGGAGGGAAGGAGAAACAGGAGCAGTATACGCGCAGAGAGGAATGATGCACCAAGGATATTATCAGCAAGTGGCCCCCGTCACTATTTCAACTCCTCCAGTTCAACAACGGATTCAGCCTCCACAGCCGCAACGCTCACAGGGGTACCAGCCAAGACCCCCTCGTCCGTACTACTCCCAGAGGGTGAAGGATAGACATATTGAAGCTCCACCAATGTCTTACTCCCAACTGTTGAAGAATCTCCTGCAGCTTCAAATGATTCAGCTCCGTACCTTGCAACCTCCGAGGCCAGGCCAAATTCCTGAAGGTTATGATTCGAATGCTAGATGCGAGTTTCATTCTGGAGCTCCCGGCCATAGTACTGAGAATTGCAAAGCATTGAAGCATGTTGTTCAGGACTTGTTGGATTCTAAAGCGATCAATTTCGCTCCCTCTCCTAATGTGCTGGAAAATCCCATGCCTCCTCACAGGGGCACGGTTGGTGCAATTGGTGAAGGGGAGAAATTGAATCTGGTGGATGATGTAGATGACTTGAAGACTTCATTGGTTGCTATCAAGGTTTGTTTGTTGAAGAAAGGCATTTTCCCCGGATGCAAGGATGATTGTTCAGAATGCACAGAAGCTACCAACGGTTGTAAACGATTGAAGGCCGGAATTCAAGGTATGATTGATGAAGGAGTGCTGCAATTTGACAAGATCGTGAAAGAAAGTGAAGTATCTACAGTGACTATCTTTTATGATCCATCCCAAGTTCCTTCGCGTGCCAGAGCGGCGCCAATAACCATTACTACTGCTGGACCCATAATGTACCAAAGTGACAGAGCAGTTCCTTGGAACTATGGTGGCGAAGTGTATTGCAACGGCCAGAGACAAGAGTTGGCCACGACTAGTATAACCCCAGCTCAGGTAGAGAATGTTGGAGTAGGGGGTTTTACTAGAAGCGGAAGGCTATTTGCGCCGGAAGCACTAAGAAGCAATGTGATACCACCCAGGGATACTGCCGAAGCCCAAGTTAGAGCCAGGGGAAAGCAACCTGTAGTTGCCAATGATCCAACTCCATCAGCTGATCCGGATCTCACCTTTGATAAAGAAGCCGAAGAATTCCTGAGGATCATCAAGAAGAGTGACTATAAGATTGTAGATCATTTGCAGCAGACGCCGTCAAAGATCTCCATCTTATCATTACTCATGTGTTCGGATTCTCACAGGAAGGCCCTTTTAAATATTCTGAACAAGGCATACGTGCCTCAGGATATTTCTGTAAACCAGTTAGAAACAGTGGTGTCCAGCGTTAATGCCAGTCATGGATTGGGTTTCACGGACTTGGACTTAACTTCTGATGGGCGTGCTCACAATCGGGCATTGCATATTTCTCTGGAATGCAAGGGTGCAGTGCTCTCCCATGTGCTGGTGGATACTGGTTCATCTCTGAATGTCTTGCCTAAGAAGGCATTGATGAAGCTGGACTATGATGGGGTGGTGTTGAAGCCCAGTGATTTAGTAGTACGGGCATTTGATGGATCAAGAAGATCGGTATTTGGAGAGGTGGAGTTACCTATTAAGGTAGGTCCACAAGTCTTCAATACCACGTTTTACGTGATGGATATCCAGCCGGCATATAGTTGTTTACTTGGAAGGCCCTGGATACACTCGGCAGGAGCGGTTTCTTCTACGCTTCATCAGAAATTAAAGTTCGTCTGGGAAGGTCAAGTTGTGACAGTCAGCGGAGAAGAAGATATCTTCGTCAGTCATCTAGCCTCATTCAAATATGTGGAGATGGATGGCGAAATAGTCGAAACCCCATGTCAAGCTTTTGAGCCTTTGAAGTCCGAGCAAGCATCCGCCGTAGCAACTTCTCCTGAGGTGCCAAAGAAGGGGGTGTCTATAGCTTCTTATAAACAAGCGCGTGAATTAGTAGAATCTGGAGTGCGAGAAGGCTGGGGCAGCCCAATCGAATTACCAGAGAAGAAGGACATGTTCGGGATTGGCTATCACCCTGGGGGATCTTCGTCTAAAACAAGTGCAAAAGGTTGTCAAAGCCCGGTCACTTTCACAAGCGCAGGAGTGGTAGACTACGGAAATATCAGCGCAGTGCAGGATGAAGCTGTTGATAGTGACTGTGACTTGGATGAATGGATTAGGCCTGCCGTCCCAGGAGCTCAACTTAGCAACTGGACGTCAGAAAGGCTCATTTCAGTAACATCTTTTGAAGAGTAATGTTTTTTGTTTTTGTTTTCCTGTATTAAAGCACTATGTCTTGCCCGGGGCATAGTGGCTCTTTGTAAGGGTTCATTTTGTTCATTAACACAATCATTAATAAAATTGACGTTTCACATTCATTCATGTTGTTCTCTGTCTTTCATTTTTTACTTTTGTTTTTCAAAAAAAGAAAGAAAAGTTTTAAAATGGCAATGTTTCTCATTTTATCAAGTTGTTGCTAAAGCCTTGCATGAATCATCATTCATGCAGGTGCTCGTCACCGGATCTTATCAATGACGACCCTGTTATGGCTAAGTATGACTTCGACAATCCAATTTATCAAGCCGATGAGGAAGGTGAAGAGGATTGTGATTTACCCGAAGAATTGGCCAGACTGCTGGAACAGGAAGAGAAGATGATTCAGCCGCACGAGGAAGATGTTGAAGTGATAAACCTGGGTACTGAAGAGGACAAGAAAGAAGTCAAGATCGGAGCTGCATTAGAAGAATCTGTCAAGACTCGTTTGATGGCTATGCTTCGAGAATACGTCGACGTCTTCGCATGGTCCTACCAAGATATGCCAGGTTTAGACACTGACATTGTGGTACACAAGCTACCCCTCAGAGAAGGTTGTCCTCCGGTAAAGCAGAAGTTGAGGCGCACACGTCCAGACATGGCAATTAAAATAAAAGAAGAAGTGCAAAAACAGTTTGATGCTGGGTTTTTGGCCGTGACTAGTTATCCTCCATGGGTTGCTAACATTGTGCCGGTTCCTAAGAAAGATGGCAAGGTCAGAATGTGTGTGGATTACAGGGATTTGAATAGGGCCAGCCCCAAAGATGATTTCCCTTTACCTCACATAGATGTACTTGTCGATAATACTGCTCAGTTTTCCGTGTTCTCCTTCATGGATGGATTCTCAGGCTATAATCAAATCAAGATGGCTCCCGAGGATATGGAAAAGACAACTTTCATCACTCCTTGGGGCACCTTTTGTTACAAGGTCATGCCGTTTGGTTTAAAGAATGCAGGAGCTACCTACCAACGGGCAATGGTGACGTTGTTTCACGACATGATCCATCATGAAATTGAGGTTTATGTTGATGACATGATAGCAAAGTCCCAGACGGAAGAAGAACACTTGGTCAACCTAGCAAAATTGTTTGACAGGCTTCGAAAGTTCAGACTAAGGTTAAATCCGAATAAATGCACCTTCGGGGTTCGTTCTGGCAAGTTGCTCGGTTTCATTGTTAGTGAACGAGGAATTGAGGTCGATCCGGCCAAAGTGAAAGCAATCCAGGAAATGCCTAAGCCAAAGACTGAAAAGCAAGTGCGTGGTTTCTTAGGGAGACTAAACTACATTGCACGGTTTATTTCTCACCTAACGGCCACGTGCGAGCCCATCTTCAAGCTTCTGAGGAAGAATCAGGCCATTAAATGGAATGAAGACTGTCAGCGGGCCTTCGACCGAATCAAAGAATATTTGTTGGAGCCACCAATTCTTATGCCTCCAGTGCCAGGGAGACCTCTAATTATGTATCTCACTGTGCTGGAAGGATCGATGGGATGTGTACTGGGTCAGCAGGACGAGTCTGGTCGAAAAGAGCATGCCATTTATTACCTTAGCAAAAAGTTTACCGATTGTGAGACACGATACTCACTACTCGAGAAAACTTGCTGCGCTTTGGCATGGGCTGCTCGCCGACTAAGACAATACATGCTGACTCACATTACTCTCCTAATTTCCAAGATGGATCCTGTAAAATACATCTTTGAGAAGCCGGCTTTGACAGGAAGAGTGGCCCGTTGGCAGATGATACTCACGGAGTATGACATACAATACACTTCACAAAAAGCTATCAAGGGGAGTGTGTTGTCAGAATACTTGGCCCAGCAGCCGATTGACGATTATCAACCCATGAGGTTTGAGTTTCCGGATGAGGACATCATGTTCCTCAAGTCGAAAGACCATGAAGAACCACTTCCGGAGGAGGGGCCTGACCCTGAATCCAGATGGAGGTTGATGTTTGACGGAGCTGTAAACATGAATGGGAGTGGAGTAGGTGCTGTTATTATCTCACCAGAAGGAGTCCACACACCTCTCGCCGCTCGGTTGACCTTTGAGTGTACTAACAACGAGGCAGAGTATGAAGCTTGCATCATGGGGATCGAAGAGGCAATAGACTTGCGAGTCAAGAACCTTGAGATCTTCGGAGATTCTGCTTTGGTGGTAAACCAGGTCAATGGCAAATGGCTAGTTCATCAAGCTCGTTTGATTCCTTACCGAGATTACGTCAGGAGGCTGTTAACCTTCTTTACCAAAGTAAAGCTGAGCTATGTTCCTAGAGACGAAAATCAGTTCGCCGATGCTCTCGCAACTTTATCATCCATGATTAAAGTATGCCAAGAGAATTTCGTGCCTCGAATTTCGATCTCTCGTCTTGAAAGACCGGCTTATGTCTTCGCAGTTGGTGATGGGGAAGATGACAAGCCTTGGTACCACGACATCAAACAATTCCTGAAAGCTCAAGAATACCCGGCTGGGGCATCCAGTAAAGATAAGAAAACTCTTAGAAGACTGGCGGGAGGTTTCTTCTTGAATCAGGATGGTGTGTTGTACAAACGGAACTTTGACATGGTGCTGCTCAGATGTGTAGACAGACACGAGGCAGACATGTTAATGCAGGACGTTCACGAAGGCTCCTTTGGTACCCATGCTGGAGGACATGCCATGGCCAAGAAATTATTGAGATCGGGATACTATTGGATTACCATGGAATCCGATTGTTGCAAATACTCTCGTAAGTGCCATAAGTGTCAAATTTATGCCGACAAGGTCCATGTACCTCCAAATCCGTTGAGTGTCATGTCTTCACCGTGGCCATTCGCTATGTGGGGCATCGATATGATTGGAAAGATTGAGCCAACAGCTTCTAATGGGCATCGCTTCATCCTAGTTGCTATTGATTATTTCACGAAGTGGGTCGAAGCTGCTTCCTATGCCAATGTCACTAAGCAAGTGGTCGCTCGATTTATTAAGCGGGACATCATCTGCCGATATGGAGTCCCTGAAAGGATCATTACTGATAATGGTTCTAACCTCAACAAAAAGATGATGGCTGACTTGTGTCGAGACTTTAAAATAGAACACCACAACTCTTCTCCATATCGTCCGAAGATGAATGGCGCCGTCGAGGCGGCTAATAAAAACATCAAGAAGATTGTGCAGAAGATGGTTGTGACGTACAAAGATTGGCACGAGATGTTACCATTCGCCTTGCATGGGTATAGAACATCAGTGCGCACTTCAACTGGGGCAACTCCATTCTCATTGGTGTATGGTATGGAGGCAGTTCTACCAGTCGAAGTGGAAATCCCCTCATTGAGGTTGATGATGGATATCAAGCTAGATGAAGCTGAATGGCTCCGATCCAGATATAATCAATTGAGCCTCATTGAAGAGAAGCGTCTAGCAGCTGTATGCCATGGACAGTTGTATCAGCGACGGATGAAGCAAGCTTTTGACAAGAAGGTGCGACCACAGAGGTACACGCCAGGAGATTTAGTGCTGAAAAGGATTCTTCCTCCTCTCAACGATCACAGGGGCAAGTGGACACCCAACTATGAAGGACCGTTCGTGGTTAAAAAGGTTTTCTCAGGTGGAGCCTTAATGCTGACAACCATGGACGGAGAAGACTTCCCATCCCCTGTCAACGCAGACGCAGTAAGAAAATACTTCGTGTAAAAAGGACCCGCTGGATAAAAACAGAATAAAGATCCAGGCAAAAATGGGCATCCCGGCGAGCCAAAAACAGAATAAAAGGCTCGGGCAAAAGTTAGGGAAATTTTGAAAAAAATGTACACCCGCTGAGTTGAAAAGCCACATCGGACAACTCAGGCAAAAAAGGGTATCCCGGTGGATTGAAAACCTGAAAGGGCGATCCACGCAAAAGAGGGATTAACACGAACGACTGCGATCTGCAGGATCCATGACATACATACAGTTGAGGCTATCCTAAGGGTTGAAGATCAGTTCACTTACTTCTTCTCAAGAGGCAGAAGAGCGGAGCGTCTTGAAGACATACGAGTCATAACCGGGTTGATACTTGATGAGATTCACTTTTCACATTGCCAATAGGGTAGTTTGTTTTTCTTTTAGTTGTTCCCTCATTTCAGGGAACCGCTTCCTTTGTATTGCCTATTCAGGGCCACCTTTCCAAATCAATAAAAGTTCAACTTCAGTCAATTGACTATTTTGCTTTTTATTTTTACTTTTTCATCTAGCATTGATTGATTGTGAAAACGTCTAGCAAATGACAACTTGCATTGTGTTATGAGCATTTGAATGTTTTCTAACTCGTGCAGGAGAATAGAAACATTTAATACAACTCTGAAAGGGTGCTGAGATACCTAGACAGTGATTCATGCTATGAGCCTGGGGCAAGCAGGTCCCAAACTAATTCTCTATGTTGCAGGTACTATCGATTGTGTTCATGCAGGTACAGGTACTGGTGTTGCTAACAGAGCTAAAGATCACTATCCAGGATGGGCATCCCCATTTGTTTGAACAGGAACAAATGTCTCCCAGGGTGTTTCCAATCATCCCCATCCATGTGTCAGTTGAAACTTCACCCAGCAAGGTGGCAGAGAGTGGGTGCAATCCCCAAGCATAAAGTCTCCTTGCAGACAGGGGCAATTCTTAACAGCATAAGGAGTGTTTTGCCTTCCCAGCAGTTGCTTCCTCAACAGTGTCATGCCTTTGGTTCCCAGGAAGTCCTCACTTCCCCATCAGAGTTCAAGAAGGGTTCGCCTCCAGCACGGTCTAGGCGCTCCAATCTCAAAGTCCAATTTATTTTTGGCAGTGGCGGCTATTCTGAGCCAGTGAATTATTAACAACTTTCCCCGCAGAGTTGTTTCCTCCTCATCAGGATGAGCCAGATCAATGCAGTGATCATCGTTTCTTTCCCAGCCAAGTTATCTGGAATTACCTGCAGTCTCCTTATCAGGAGATCTTTTTGCATTGTCATTCGCATAGTCATCATTGCGTCTGCATCCTCCAAAGCGTAGCATTTCCATCATCATGGAGCATCACGCCATAAATTCAAACATATGCATACCAGCATGGGCCAGTTTTGAGGTATATTACATGAGACCTGTTATATCTCCCATCAGATTGATATGTTCCCCACAGAATGCAACTTCATTTCCCAGGACGGATGCTTCTATCAAGTTTTGTTGTTATCCCCAAATGAGTATTGTTTCAGTACAACAATCTCATGTTCTCATGCCTCCGTTTCAGTACAACGGTCGTATCTCGGGCTCTCGTTTAAGTACAACGATCCCATTTCATTCGAGTCTCCATTTAAGTACAATGGTCTCGTTCGTGAGTCTTGTTTCAGTACAACAGTCTCATTTCCTTTCGCGTCTCCGTTTCAGTACAACGATCGCGTCTCAGGTTAACATTTAAGTACAATGGTCCTGTTTGCTTGGGCTCTCGTTTAAGTACAACGATCCCATTTCATTCGAGTCTCCATTTAAGTACAATGGTCTCGTATTTGAGTCTTGTTTCAGTACAACAGTCTCATTTCCTTTCGCGTCTCCGTTTCAGTACAACGGTCGCGTCTCAGGTTATCATTTAAGTACAATGATCCTGTTTGCTTGGGCTTCGTTTAAGTACAACGATCCTATTCTTTCCGAGTCTCCATTTAAGTACAATGGTCTCGTCTTTGAGTATTGTTTCCGTACAACAATCTCATGTTCTCATGCCTCCGTTTCAGTACAACGGTCGTATCTCGGGCTCTCGTTTAAGTACAACGATCCCATTTCATTCGAGTCTCCATTTAAGTACAATGGTCTCGTTCGTGAGTCTTGTTTCAGTACAACAGTCTCATTTCCTTTCGCGTCTCCGTTTCAGTACAACGGTCGCGTCTCAGGTTAACATTTAAGTACAATGGTCCTGTTTGCTTGGGCTCTCGTTTAAATACAACGATCCCATTTCATTCGAGTCTCCATTTAAGTACAATGGTCTCGTATTTGAGCCTTGTTTCAGTACAACAGTCTCATTCTTTCGCGTCTCCGTTTCAGTACAACGGTCGCGTCTCAGGTTATCATTTAAGTACAATGATCCTGTTTGCTTGGGCTCTCGTTTAAGTACAACGATCCTATTCTTTCCGAGTCTCCATTTAAGTACAATGGTCTCGTCTTTGAGTATTGTTTCCGTATAACAATCTCATTTCCTCGTATCTTCGTTTCAATACAATGGCCACGTTTCGGGTTATCATTTAAGTACAATGATCCCGTTTCATCCCATCCTATTTTCTTTTGAGTTGTCATTCGAGGATGGCATTCTTCCCAGCATATTTCCACTTGGTTCTATTTTCGCTACCTATTCAGAGGTCCAAATCAAGAAATATATAAATAAATAAATGGGCAGGTGGCATTCCTGTTATCCCGAGTTCAAATTTTCAGGTTTTATTCGAGTATTCAATCACTCCATACCTTGAACATCTAAAAGCTGTTGCAATCATCCGTTCAGGTTTGCAGTTGATTGAATAGGGGCAGCTGTAATACCTTAAAATTTGCCCTCATTCTTTTTGCCCTAACTAGCTTTACGCTTTGCATTTCACCTGCATTTCTCATTAGGGCATAACAATCATAATCATGCATTTCATTTATTCCTATGGCATGAGACCAAGGCATATACCTGTGATTTGATTTTTTCTAGTCAGAGAATCATCAAATTCCATGGCTTTCCTTATTTAGAGGATTTCTATAAAAAAAATGTCGGATCAAGAGGTTATTGGTGTGAATTTAAAGTTGGTTTCTCTATTTCTCCCAGAAGATCGGGGTCTCATTCCTGTGGCGTACAAATTGATGTAGCATCTCTTGGTGCGAGAGATCGGATTCTAAAGTATATTGGTGCAAGAAGTTGTTTCAAATTGGGGATGGAAAGTGTGTAGTTTTGATTTATTTGGAAGATCTCATTCAAGTTCAAATTCCAAGTTTCATTAGCCATTACCATGTTCCATTCTTTCAATTTGGTTGAAACCATTCCTTAAAGTCCATGTTGGGTTGTCAGTATTCTTTTTGTAACCCATATCCTTTCCTATATTTCCCTACGCTATTCAACTTCCATACATTCTAATCCAAGCCCAGAGATCCTTTTGGAAATCTTTTTCCTCCTAGGCCCATTTTCTTTTCTAAAACCAACCCATCATTCACTTTTAATCCTATTCCCATATTGACCATTTTTATTCATGTTTTTTGATCTTAAATCCATTTTGTTTGACACGGTTACTAAATCATGTTTATTTAACCAACAATTCAATAAACCGATACTATTTTCAAATCATTCTTTATGATCCATTTATTATCATTTTCAAGACGTTACCATTTTTTACACCCAATGATCTCGGCCGGATTCAAAATTCAATTTTTTTCTTTCTTATCTAATAAATAAAAATTATTCTATTTCTTTTCTAAAACTCAATCCCATTACTTTTTTTTTTTCCCATGTACAATAATCAAATTCAACAAGTAAAAGGAGGAATAATTCAAAGATGCAGCAAAAGAAACAAATAAATATGGACAACATATTTTCATTGAAAAAAATGCAACAAAATTGCAGAGTCCAGAGTCAGTTACAGAGTTCCCATGATTCAAAGAGTTTTGTCACAATTACATTTGAAGATCGATATGCCTCAACTTATGCTAATTCCCCTAAACACATACATCAGCACTTTGACCAGAATCAGAAACCAGTAGCGCAGGGTGATGGATATGGAATGAATAATGTTGACCTTTTTGCTTCTGGAAACTTTTATGGATCTGTGGCATCTTCTGGGTCTATGATGGACACTCAGAACACAAATTCAGTAAAATTGCCATCGATACCCAAGACTAACTCATTGATTAACAGTCACTCAAATTTGCATGGTATGCAGCAGGCTACTCATATGAAATCTCAAGCAGTCAATCAATTGGAAAAGTTTCAGTCTTCATCGACTTCAAGAGATGCCTTTCTGCATTCTCAACAACAGTATTAGCAAAGGCCCCAACAATTTTAACAGCTAGACTAGTATTCATAATCACAGTAATAATTTCAGTTGAAACTACCTAGTCAGCGGCATTGGTGGTGAATTCGCATATGGATTTCCAAGGTGACATACTGTATTGAATTTGTGGCTTAGTGTTTTGAAGAGGGTGAATGTGAGCCTGCGAAATTTGACAGAGAAAAATGAAATGTCAAACAAGTTTGTATCAATGATGACAGTTAAGTCTGTGAACCTGAAAATTCCATCAAAAGAAAAAAAGCCAACTCATAATAGAATGAATAATAAAGTTTCACTTAACAGTTCAAAACAGGAAAAGAAGTGTCAAGAATAACTGAATGGTAACAACTTATAACAACTGGATAATTGAATCATAACTGAATGGAATGAGTTGAACTTACCTGAAGCTTCTAGAGTATTCTTCCAAATTCTATAAATCAGAATCACTCTTTGTTGCAGTTTCCTCTTTTTTGGGAACTGATAGGAACTGAGAGGCTGAGACAATCTTCAAACCCTTCATTTTCATTCTCTTCTCAATCTTCCCCAATCTGGATTTTCATCAACCTTTCATCCCCAAATTTTGACCTACATTCACAAGAGTACCAATCTCAATTAATCAGAACTCAGGAATTCATACAGGATAATGATGAACTCAAGAGGTTGAAAGGTAAAAAGGAGGGTTGCGTATCTCTTGGGTGTTACCTTCATTGTGCATCGACATCGGTTTTCGGTACTCATATTCATCCATTTGCACTCTACGAATCCCTAGTTTAGCAGCCTGAAATCATCACAAGCATTTCAACAATCTGCATCACTTCATGATAATGACAAACAGGGTTAGAAGAAGAAAAGAGGCGGAATCGGTGAAAAGAGTGTGCCAAAGGATTCATACCTGAATGTCTCTTTGTGTGGCCATTTGCACGAATCTGTCCGCGTCATCACCGTCATCGCTCCTTCGAAAGTTTGGATTCGGAGTTGACGAGTCCATCTTGTTCGTGAATCGTCAACAGACACAGAGTTAATATCGTGTGCTATCATCCATTGCTATCCTTCGATAAACTTCATCGCACAACTTTCAGAACAATCTTTTTCGATCCACAAGGTACGCGGTGCTTGTTGTTGTAATCCCTGTGTTTTTTTGTTACACCGATTCAAGATTCATGGCGTTGGTCTTTGATTAAAGTAGGATTGGATTTTTCTTTTTGGTTTGAGGATTCAATTTGGATTTGAGAAAGAAGAGTGTTAGGTTAGGGTTACGGTTTCGGAAATTGGGGGTTAAAATAGGATTAGGAGATGGAAGAAGGATAGGCGAAGAAGATGAATCCGAGGCGGAGAGGATGAGATGATGAGAAGGCGGCGAGATGAGGGAAGACGAAGAAGCATGGAAAGGGTTTAGAGGTTGCGGCGGCGAGTTGAGAAGGGAAGAAGAAGAAGATTTTGGGACGAGAGATGGAGGTGAGGGCGAAGAGGACGGTGAGGTGAGGATGGTGAGACGGAGGAGGCGATGGAGAAGAAAGGGGGTGAAGGGTTTGTTGGCGGCGCAAGAGGAAGAAGAAGGGGAACTAGGGTTCCATTGTCATTTTCTGATTTTATTTGATTTATTTGTATAATTATGTTTTAGATTAAGTTTATTTGATTTATTTGTATAATTATGTTTTAGATTAAGTTTCTAGGATTATTAGGTAATTCATTCTTAGATTAAACCTTAAGTTAATCTTTCTAATAAAGCTACAGTTTAGTGTGAATTAGTAGTTAATTGTAAGTTGTAAATTAAATTTTTTAATAAAATTAGTTTTAATTCAGATTTTTGGGAAAATATTTTAATAAGTTTAGAATTTATCTCATTTTTGTTTTTAGGATTATTAGTTTAATTCTGTTTTTTTTTTTTTAATTTAAGATTTTTTTAGAAGAAAATTTTAATAGTTTAATTTAAGATTTTCTTAAATCAAGATTTCTAGAAAAAATGTTAGTTAAATAAGTGTAATTTAGATCATTCTTTTTAAATTAAGCTTTAGAAAGTGTTATTCAAGTTTAATTAATTCTTTTGTTTCAATTAAGATCTTTAAAAAATATTAGGAGAAGTTTAATTCATTTTTATTTTTATTTATTATTAAGCTTTTAGGGAAAAATCATAATAGTTAGTTTAATTCTTTTATTTAAGATTTTAGAAAATATTAATTCACAAGATTATTAGAACTTTTCCTCTTTTTTTTTTTAAAAATTAAGTTTCTTTTAGAAAATATTAGTCTAATCCTAAATTAAGTTTTAGGATAGTATTTTGATAAGTTAATTAGAATATTAAATTGACATAATATAAACTTTAGTTTATTTCTTTTTAAATTAATATTGTTAAGAAATATTATACTAAGTTTAGTTTAATCAAGATTTTGGAAAAAATAGCATAATAGGATTAGTTTATTATTTTATCAATTTAAAAATCTTTAGAAATGTTAATAGATTAATTTAATTTTTAGCTTAATTTAAAATCTTTAGAAATGTTAATAGATTAATTTAATTTTTAGCTTAATTTAAAATCTTTAGAAAATGTTAATTTAGGTTAGTTTAAGGTTTTGTTTAAATTAGAATATTAAGGTAACCAAACTTTAGTTTAAGTTTTTTAAGTCAAGATTTAAAATAATAATAATAATACTCACACCCCACTTTTAGGCCCAATTCCAAAAACAACTAAAAAAACGCTACCTGCACCCTCTCCCAATTTCCTGCGTGTGGGCCTCATTCTATTTTCTTTTTGCACTCCCTGTTTCAGGCCCATGTGCAAAAATACATAAAGAATAACTGAACTCACCTCCCAGTAGTTATTTCTTTAGAGTTTATTTTTAAGTTAATATTAAGTTAGAAATAATTCATTAAAAAATAGGAGAAAGCATTAGAAAATTCCCCAAAAAATCAAGTAGATTAATAATTGAATTTAGGAATTTAGGATATTTTTATTTCCTGAAATTTATTTATTTTTGAATTAATTCTGAATTATTCTTTTATTTAGCTTTATTGAATGTTTCCTTAATTGTGCAGAATTTTGTTTATTTTATTTAAATAACTTCCATTAATCTTTTTGAGCCATTCTTTTTTCTGTAATTAAAAGACCTTTAATAGCTCTTAGAATATTTTTTATGGAATTTTTAGGAATTTTTATCTTAGGTTTTGGTAATAAAATCCTTAGGAAATAATAGTTAATTCCTAGCTGAAAATAATTAATTGTTAGGCATAAAAAAAAATAGGTATTTTTAGAATCCCTCTTAGTATACTATTTTAGATAGTGTTAGGATCCCACAATTTAATTTTTATAATTTTTCTAGGAGTTTTAGTATTTTTTAGAATAATTAGTTTTAGGCTTAGTTAGGCATAGTTCCCATTAAATTAGGCCATTAAAAGAAAATATAGTCCAATAAAAAAAAAATAATAACAATAGTCTAGATTAATTTTAGTCATAGGATTTAACATTAGACTTAGGTTTAGTTTAATTTGTTTTAGGATGAACATTAAGTTTGACTTAGATTTAATACTTAGGTGAATTTTTCATTTCCATTAGAATATAGAATAAATAAATAGACTATTTTTTAGTCATGCCTTTAAGGCATTTTTTAGAATTTTGTTCCTTATGTTTAACTTCATTTTTTTGATTATTTTTATTGTTATAACTTGTATAGGATTCCCATGTGTTCTTAGAATCAACTTAACTTCATTAAGAAGTAAGTTGAATTCTAATAGTTTTAAGTTTCCATTAGGAGTAGAAAACCTCACTAACCATTAGGACCACTTTGTAAATACATAACACATTAGGATTGAGTCTTAGTCCCTTAGATTTTTCCTTTTATCAACTTGAGTCATTCTTTCTCATCTCATAAAGAAAAGCAATAAAACACTTAATAAAAACCGAACAATCTTGTACGACACGAGACTTTGTTGCGGAGTGTTTATACGTGTCCTGTTTCGGGGCGAGGTGTAAATACTTCCCGCAATGGATAGGTCTTAGTACAAGACAGTTCACAAACAAATTCAAAACACTTCTCATAAAAGACAAAAACAAATAACAAGCGACTATCCTGTGGGAACTTCTTTTCTCATCTCATTCACTCACAACGCGAACTTGCGACGACTTGTCTTTCATGCAAGACGGTAAACGCACTCGTACCAGACGAGCCTGCAACACCTGAGCATAGGCATACGCAGTTCCAGCTGTAAAAAACACAAACAAATAGTTCCCGCCTAGGTTAGGCGAACTACGTCGACTCTGATCCTCATTATCCCGATGAGGTACGTAGGCAGCGGGGTAGGGCCCGTTCGAGCACATTCTTTATTTTCCCTACATTTTCCCCTTTATTTCATTCCATTCTCATTTCCAGTTCCTTTCTCATTTCTATTCCAGTCAGCAGTTTTATTCAGCAGCTTTATATTTTTCTCACCCTTTGTAACAAAACAAGCAAGCGTGGATCCCGTCGGGTACGACGGACGATCTGGGGTGTTAATACCTTCCCAGTTCGTAACCGACTCCCGAACTCAGATCTTTGGTTCGCAAGGCCTTGTCCTTTCCTTCTTCCTCAGGTTTGTGCAACATTACCTTTCCCATTCATTCGGGATAAAAATGTCTGGCTGGCGACTCTAACCTTTTCCGCGCCACTTTCGCGTTTGTACTAGGATGAAAATCCCGGGAGCGACACATATTACTAGAGGTAAGAAGGTTGAAGAGGTTGATATGGTTGACAAGGTACCGGTAAGAATCACTTCAAAGAGACCTATTAAAATCACCCATCAGGGTCCAATCAAGATTACTGCTGAAGGCCCTGTGAAAGTTGTTGCTGAAGCCAGAGTGGCTCCTCTGATCATTACTACTCCTGGTCCTATTCCATATACATTTGATAAAGCTGTGCCTTGGCACTATGGGTCTGATGTTTACATCCATGGTGTTAAGCAGGAGCCCTTAGCTGATGTGCCTGTTGATATTGATAATATTGTTGGATCTAGTAAGATCACACGAAGCGGAAGGGTGTTTTCTCCACCAGTCACTTCCAAGAATGCAGTTACTCCTGCTGCTACCTCTACCACTGATGCTCGGGGAAAAGGTCCTGTTATTGAGCCTATACCTGCTGATGTGCCAGCTGCTGATGACCTCTCTAAGCAGATGGAAGAAGTATTGAAAATCATTCGCAAGAGTGATTATGATATTGTTGATCAGTTGGGGCATACTCCCTCAAAGATTTCCATGTTGTCCTTGTTGTTATGTTCTGAAGCTCATGCAAAAGCTTTGATCAAGTTTCTGAAGACTGCTCATGTACCCAATGCCATTTCTGTTGACCAGTTTGAGAATTGTGTTGCCCACCTGACCTATGATAATGGGTTAGGATTTTCTGATGCTGATTTGACCCCTGCCAAGAGGGATCATAACAGGGCTCTGCATATTTCAATTGAATGCAGGGGCACTACCCTGTCACATGTATTGATAGACAATGGTTCCTCTCTAAATGTGTTGCCCAAGGAAGTCCTGAATAAGCTGAGTCCTGAAGATGCTGTGCTGAAGCCCAGTAATATTGTGGTGAAGGCTTTTGATGGTTCTAGAAGAGTAGTGCATGGGGAAATTGATCTTCCAATCAAAGTCGGCTCTCAGGTTTTTACTGCTACATTTTATGTGATGGATATTCGTCCTTCATACTCTTGTCTGCTTGGTCGTCCCTGGATCCATGGGGCAGGTGCTGTAACCTCTACATTACACCAAAAGTTGAGATATCCGGTGGAAGGAAAGGTTGTTACCGTCTATGGAGAAGAAGAATACTTTGTCAGCCATGTAAACACTTTCAAGTATCTAGAAATGGAAGGTGAATACATTGAAACTCCGTGTCAGACATTTGAAGTGGTTCCCTGGATTGTTAATGATTATGTAGCTCCTCCTGTTGCGAAGAAAGTTCCTGTGGTCACCAGAAAACCTCCAACAATGGCAATGGCCTCCCTCAATGATGCCAGAGCTGTGGTGGATGAAGGTGGTTGTACTATTTGGGGTCAGCTTCCTGATATCCCATACAAGTCTGACAAATTTGGTTTGGGTTTCACTGCAGAGTCCCAGAAGGCTGTTCGTCGTGCTCGTGCTGTTCGTATCACCAATCAAGGGGTTATGAAAGATCAGATCAATGCTGTGGGAGACTATGATGAAGACTACAACCTGGATGCTTGGATTTTTCCTACTGTGGGTGCTGGACTCAATAATTGGAAAGCTGAAGATGTTATCCCTATCTCCTTTAGTCAGGAGTAAATACTATTACTGTGTTGTTGCTTTTTAAGTTTGTAATTTCTTGAACAATTGAACTCTTAAGCCTTGTGCCTTACCCGGGGCATAATGGTGTGCTTGTTACGGGCTGTCATTTCATTTGCATACTTCATTCAATAAAATCAGTGGACGTTTCGTTTTAGTAAATATTGTGTTCCTTGTCTTTCTTTTCTTTTATTTTTGCTTTATCAGCTATGTGTTCTTACACACACCCACATCACTAAAATGCAGATCCTCATCCACTCTGGATCCTGTTGATAACAGTTCTACTATTGCCAATTATAATTTCGAGAATCCGATCTATCAAACTGAAGACGGAAATGAGGACGATTGTGAAGTACCTGTAGAGCTTGCTAGGTTGTTACAACAAGAAGAGAAAGCCATACAGCCACATGAAGAGCCAGTCGAAGTTGTGAATCTGGGAACTGAAGAAAACAGGAAAGAAGTCAAGATAGGGGCTGATTTAGAGGATAGTGTCAAGAGCAGACTGGTTCAAATGTTACGTGACTATGTGGAGATCTTTGCTTGGTCTTATGAAGATATGCCAGGATTGGATACAGACATTGTGGTTCACCGTTTACCAGTGAAAGAAGATTGTCGTCCAAAGAAGCAGAAGGTTCGTCGTATGCGTCCTGAGATGTCAGAGAAGATCAAAGCAGAGGTAATGAAACAGTTCAATGCAGGGTTCTTAGCTGTGACTTCTTATCCTCAGTGGGTTGCAAATGTGGTACCAGTTCCTAAGAAAGATGGTAAAGTACGTATGTGTGTGGATTACAGAGATTTGAACAAGGCTAGCCCTAAAGACGACTTTCCACTTCCTCATATTGATGTTCTGGTAGACAACACTGCTCAGCATAAGGTATTCTCTTTTATGGATGGTTTCTCTGGTTACAATCAGATCAAGATGGCACCTGAAGATATGGAGAAGACAACCTTTGTTACACAGTGGGGCACTTTTTGTTATAAGGTGATGCCATTTGGTTTGAAGAATGCAGGGGCAACATATCAGCGTGCTATGGTGGCTTTGTTTCATGATATGATTCATCATGAGATAGAGGTATGTGTGGATGATATGATAGCCAGGTCCCAAAATGAAGAACAACATCTTGATCATCTGCATAAGTTGTTTGAGAGGTTAAAGAAATACAAGTTAAGACTGAACCCAAACAAGTGTACTTTTGGAGTTAGATCTGGTAAGCTCCTGGGTTTCATTGTCAGTGGAAAAGGTATTGAAGTGGATCCTGCAAAAGTGAAAGCTATACGAGAGATGCCAGCTCCCCGTACTGAGAAGGAGGTTAGAGGTTTCTTGTGACGATTGAATTACATTGCAAGATTTATTTCCCAATTAACTGCCATCTGTGAGCCAATCTTCAAGTTGTTGAAGAAAGATCAGGTGATGGAATGGAATGATGAGTGCCAGACTGCCTTTGATGAAATCAAGAGATATCTGCTGGAACCACCAATTTTGATGCCACCAGTTGATGGAAGACCCTTGATCATGTACTTAACAGTGTTAGACAACTCAATGGGGTGTGTGTTGGGGCAACATGACGAGTCTGGTCGAAAAGAGCAGGCAATATACTACCTTAGCAAAAAGTTTACCGACTGTGACACAAGATACTCACTGCTCGAGAAAACTTGCTGCGCTTTGGCATGGGCTGCTCGCCGACTAAGACAGTATATGTTGACTCACACTACCTTATTGATTTCAAAGATGGATCCAATCAAGTACATATTTGAGAAACCTGCTCTCTCCGGAAGAATTGCAAGATGGCAAATGATCTTGACAGAATATGATATACAGTATACTACTCAGAAGGCCATCAAAGGAAGTATTGTTGCTGATCATCTGGCTCATCAAGCAGTGGATGATTACCAGTCAATGAGTTTTGAGTTCCCTGATGAAGACATTATGATTATTACCAAAGAACCTGGACAATATGACGGACCTGAACAAGGATCCCGATGGACTATGGTTTTTGATGGTGCCTCTAATGCACTTGGTAATGGTGTTGGTGTTGTGATTAGTTCCCCTGGAGGTTGTCATACCCCGATTACTGCCAGACTTTGTTTCTATTGTACCAATAACATGGCTGAGTATGAGGCATGTATCCTGGGTATTAAAGCTGCTATTGATATGAAGGTTCAGTTCCTTGATGTGTATGGAGATTCAGCCCTGGTAGTTAGTCAAATTAAAGGAGATTGGGATACCAAGCATGATAACCTCATTCCTTACAGAGAGTATGTGTTATCTTTGATCCCACATTTCAAAGAGATTACCTTTGGACATATTCCACGGAGAGAGAATCAGTTGGCAGATGCATTAGCTACCATGGCATCTATGTTTGAGATCAGTTGGGATGATGAAGCTCCTAAGATTACTATTGATAGATTTGAAAAGCCTGCATACTGCAATGAGATTGACACAGAAGGGGCAGAGGAGAAGCCTTGGTTCTATGAAGTGAAAAGATATCTTGAGGCTCAGGAATTCCCTGAAGGGGCATCTGTCAAAGATAGGAAGTTTCTGAGAAGGTTTTCTGCTAAGTTTTTCTTGAGTAATGGCATTCTGTATAAGCGCAATCATGATTCAGCTTTGCTTCGTTGTGTGGATAAGAAGGAAGCAATTGAGATTATGGAAGATATGCATGATGGAATCTTTGGTACTCATTCTAGTGGACATACTATGGCAAAGAAGATTTTGAGAGCAGGTTACTATTGGTCTACCATGGAAGCTGATTGCTATCAACACTCCAGAACATGTCACAAGTGTCAAATTTATGCTGATAAAGTACATATACCTCCATCACCATTGAATGTATTGACTGCTCCTTGGCCCTTTGCCATGTGGGGCATTGACATGATTGGTGAGATCAAGCCTACTGCTTCTAATGGGCATCGTTTCATCCTGGTTGCTATTGATTATTTCACGAAGTGGGTAGAGGCAGCTTCATTTGCATCTGTTACCAAGAATGTTGTGGCTCGATTCATTAAGAATAATCTCATATGTAGGTATGGCATCCCTGAAAGGATTATTACTGACAATGGCTCTAATCTGAACAACACTATGATTACTGACCTCTGCACGCAGTTCAAGATTAAGCATCACAACTCTTCTCCGTATCGTCCAAAGATGAATGGGGCAGTTGAAGCTGCTAATAAGAACATCAAGAAGATTGTACAGAAGATGACTGTTACTTACAAGGATTGGCATGAGATGTTACCATTTGCTCTTCATGATTATCGTACTACAATACGTACTTCAACAGGGGAAACCCCATTCTCCTTGGTCTATGGTATGGAAGCAGTTCTGCCCATTGAAGTTCAGATTCCCTCCTTAAGAATTATGAAGGATGCAGGCTTGGATGAAGATGAGTGGATTCAGACTCGACTGGACCAGATAAATTTGATTGATGAGAAGAGGTTAGCAGCAGTTTGTCATGGCCAGATGTACCAGAAGCGAATGATCAAAGCTTTTAATAAGAAGGTTAAGCCAAAGGTATATCAGGCTGGTGACTTGGTAATCAAGCGTATCATATTACCACAGGGTGATCCTAGGGGCAAGTGGACTCCTACTTATGAAGGTCCATTTGTAGTCAAGACAGTATTCTCAGGGGGTGCCATGATACTTACTACAATGGATGGTGAAGACTTTCCACAGCCTGTAAACGCAGACATAGTTAAAAAATACTACACATAAAAAGAGACCCGCTAGGTTGACATGCCTAGGCAAAAATAAGGGCATCCCGGCAAACCAAAAGGGTTTGGGCAAAAATTAGGGATATATATAAAAAGATGTACACCCGGCAAGTCGAAAACCTGAAAAGGCGGCTTGGGCAAAAAAGGGTATCCCGGTGGATTGAAAACCTGAAAGGGCAATCCAGGCAAAAGTTAGGGATTAAAGCGTATGACTACGTCTCGTTTGGATCGCCCATGAAACTGCACCCAGTTGTGTTACTTACTCAAACTCGAACAGATAAAGCTCAATCCAGTCGTTTCCGTCTCAACAACAGAAGATGAGATACTTGAAGATAATGGCAATAGTAGAATTGAAACTCGATAGGATTATTTCCCACATAGCTGATTTTCTTTATTTTGTAAAATTTTATGACAAAATCCTCTTACTAGGGTTTATGTCTCTTTGTACAAATTTACCCATGTTTGGGTCACTTTTTGATATAAATAAATTCCATCTTTTGAATCCAGATTTACTTTTACCCTATTTACATAAGCGAAACGTCCATTGATTGTGTTTGAATATATGTATGCTTTTGAATATGATTGATGTTTACCAGAAATGCATAGATGCTTAATATGATTGATGTTTACCAGAAATGCATGAAATGCAGTAATAGTATTTACTAAGGACGAACGAGGGAAGGATTTCAACGAAGCTTCGCCGGTTCATCTTTACAAGACAGTTACAAACCCTCAGTAGGGCCAATCCATCTTCATAAAGTCACATCTCCCCTGGAATTTATATCCATCTCTTTTATCCTCATACGGATATTCGGGAATTTACTTTCCAATAAGGGTACGACGAACGAAGACGGGATGTTATATCTACCCTACTATCAAACGAAGACGGAGGGTTATGTATACCTTACTATCCCCAGCAGACGGGAGGTTATATATACCTTGCTATCCCCAGCAGACGGAAGGTTATGTATACCTTATTATCAAACAAGACGGGAATGAGTTCCTCATATTCTTCAATAACAAACCGAGATTTATTTTCCCTGGCCAGCAGTTGTCTTACGAAGATATCCAGACGTCTCAGGCAGTATCATATCATACATACATCATTTACATCATACTATAACATACATATCCATAGATACATAATACATTATTTAGGTGCATCATACTATACATGCATCCATAATGCATAAACTAATATTATCATACAGAATGCTACCTTGTTTTCAGGTTAATTCTCCAGCAAACAGATTTGTGATTATCAGGACTGCTTTATCCTCCTGGAAGTTATCATCCCTCAGGATTGCTTTATCCTCCTGAAAGCATACTATCACCTCAGGACTGCTTCATCTTCCTGACAGCTTCTTGTACCTCAGGATTTCTTTATCTTCCTGAAAGCATACAATTACCCCAGGAATGCTTCATCCTCCTGGAAGATTATTACTACCTCAGGATTGCTTTATCCTCCTGACAGCTTATTGTACCTCAGGACTGCTTTATCCTCCTGAAAACATATTATCAAATCTCTCAAGACTGCTTCATCCTCTTGAAAGCTTATTATCTCATCAGGATTGCTTCATCCTCCTGATAACTATTATCAACATCTCAGGATTGCTTTATCCTCCTGAAAGCTTATTATTTCTTCAGGATTGCTTCATCCTCCTGAAAGATTATTACCTCAGGACTGCTTCATCCTCCTGACAGCTTATTATTACCTCAGGATTGCTTCATCCTCCTGACAGCTTATTATTACCTCAGGATTACTTCATCCTCCTGAAAGCATACTATCAACCTCTCAAGATTGCTTTATCCTCTTGAAAACATATCACTACATCAGGACTGCTTCATCCTCCCGAAAGTTTATTATCTCATCAGGAATGTTTTATCCTCCTGAAAACACATCAATACCTTAGGACTACTCCATCCTCCTGACAGCTATCATCATTACTTCAGGACTGCTTTATCCTCCTGAAAGCTATCATTATACCTTCATACTTTGGACTGCTTTATCCTCCAAGAAATGTATCTGAAGAACTTTTATCCAAGTGACATCTTTAAGCCCACTCAAGCATATTCAACTAGCCATCTGTATCACTCTATGCACTGGTGAGTGCAAATTTTTGGGTTTTTTGTGTTCAATCCCCTTCAACCTTCCAGGTCATGACTGGCAAATATACCAATCTAACCCCTCAGGTTTCAGAAAATTGAACAGGGGCAGCTGTTGCACCCCAAAATTTGCCCTCACAATACAAGACTTTGTGTGCTAATAAGGTTCACAAGGTTCACAAGATTCACAATGCTTACCAGACTTTTCATGAGGTTCATGAAGTCTACAAGTCACTTTATGAAGTTTACAAGGTTCACAAGATTCCCATTGCTTACCAGACTTTTTATGAGGTTCAGGAAGTCTACAAGTCACTTTATGAAGTTCACAAGGTTCACAATACCTCCCATGAGGTTCATAAGACATTTTATGATGGTTCACAAGGTTCACAAAGTTCACAACTGGTCAGAAGAGTTGACAATTCCCTCAGACAATGCACCTCCTAAGCAATGCATCCAAAACTAGGGTTTTGACTTTAATCAGGCTAAATGAACTTCCAAGACTTAAAGTGAGCTTCATAACATCTTATATGTGTTTAATAATCCCCATGACAAGTTTCAAGACTTTTCTCCAAAGTTTGCTCAGTCAGATGATCAGATAAGTCAAAATCAGTCAATGCAGTTAAAAAGTCAAACTGAGGTCAACTGTGGTCAAACCAAAGTCAAACTTCATGATTTTTTTCCAACATCAAGTATATGAAGTAAAATTCATCATTTGATCAAAGGTTGATCATGATTCATCAAGGAGATTCCAGATCATCAAGAATCAGGAGTTTCTAAATTAGGGTTTTCTTAGTAAAAGTCAACTGAACTTTGACCAGCCATAACTTTCACATACTTCATCACCAAGTCTCCACTCAAAGCTCATTTTGAAGTAAATTGAAGTCTCTACAACTTTGTGTCTCACAAGCCAATCCCAAAAATGCTTCATTTGGAAGGTATGAGCTAAGACATTATAGGTCCTTTTGAAAGTCAACAAAAAGTCAACAACTTCAAAAGGGCATAACTTGAGATTGGTAAATGATATGGACATGAAACCAGTGGGGTTGGTTAGAGGACTCTTCAAGCTTTCCAAAATGTCCAATAAAACCCTCATACCATTAAAATTGAAGGATATGTGCCCTTGCAAAGTTGGGAAATTTTAGGGAAGTTTATGAAGCAAATGGAGGTTTAAAACCAAATTTTGTCAAGTGGGCTGAACTTTTAATGACCCAAAGCAATCCATGACATCATGCACGAAAATTCTATGATATTTTCATAATTTTTATTTTATTTAATTAATTTATTATGATTTTTTATACTTAAAATCATTTTAAATTTAAATAAAATATTAAATATGAAGATTAAATTTTATTTTTGGTTCTAGAAAGTCATGAATTCAGCATGGAACAAATTGATACAAGAATAACATTGATTGGCTTGAAATAGAAAGTGTTGATGCAAAAATATTGAAATTTCAAAGCTTATCATTGTGAATCTTTTTGAATCAAATCTTATACACAACCATTCAATTTTCTAACCTAAAAACATCCTCCTATAAGTACTTAGTGTAACCCTAACATGAACTCACGGATTACACAGCCACAAGAGTAAGTTTCATACTTCAAAAATCCAAGCAAAACTCACATTCGGTTTTCAATTTACAGGGCATTTGAAGGTAAACTAAGGACATAGCTATGACTATTGGACATCACTGATCATGAATCATCACTCATATGCATCAAAACTATGCCATATTGTTCAAACCGAATCCACATTGTTCTTGAAAATATTTTTTTCGATTCCCATAATATTGATATCATTGTCTGAATTTGATTATATATTTGTGTTTGTGATGAAGTTTGGAGTGTTTCTGGAACAATCAATTCGATTTTAAGTGCAGGATGAAGAAATCACCATGATTAGGGTTTCATGGCCGTTTTAGGGTTCTTCAATTCATCCACTATAAATGAATTTTAAAGACATGGTTGAGTTGTATGGACCTTGTAGAATATAATGCACTGATTAATTTCACAAAATTTTGCTGTTTTGTCAATGTTTGAGTTTCGTAGGTATTGCTGCAAATTGATATTCGCAGGTAAATTCGCAAAGGAAAACGCAGGAAATTTCACAGGAGCCAAGGTTGAAGATGACCCTGCGCGCGTTCAGAAAAATTCAAATTTTAATTAAAATATTTTATGTTATATTGTTGGTTCATTATCACAAGCCAACGCTTGGCCCAGTGGAAAAGCAAGCATGCGTTTGATGAAAGGGCAGGGGATCGAATCCTGGCTGTGACAAATATTTTTGAGTTTTTCTCATTTATGCATTGATTATAATATATTATGAATTGTTGTTGGTTTGTAGACAGGCTCGCTCACCCAGCAGGATTGGCAATGTATACTAGTATTTGTTTGAGAGGTCCTGGGGTCGATTCTCCCCCAGGCCTTTTGCTTTCTTTTATTTTTCTGGATTTTTCATGACAAGGAATAAAACCAATTCTACTCCCTTGCTTATTGCCTGCGCGTGTGGTGGCTTGGTGGTGGGTTTTGCTGCTGGTAAACAAAGCTTCCTGGGTTCAAATCCCAGCCAGGTAAGTTTCTCTTTTTTGTGATTTTTTTCTATTTTTCTATTTGTTTAATCAATTTTGTTTAATTATTAAAAATCATATATAAATAAATATAATTAAATAATGTTGTATATATATATTCAATGTTCTTCAAATTCTAGAATTCTTTTTCTTAATTCAAAAAAATTATTCTTTTTATTATGTATTTAAATTATAATATATATATATATTTATTAAAATAATTTTGTATAATTAGATTATAAACCCTAAAAAAAAAAATATTTTCTAAACAAACCCTAATTTTGCAAACCCTAATTTATTCTTATGATTTAAATTTCTAATTTTTTTTGTAAATATAATATTTAATATAATTAAATTTTGTAAATATGATTATAATCAAATTTTTTTATAATACGTAATTGTTTCTATAATTTGTTCATAATCTAAATTTTATTTTATTTTTAAAAATATATATGTTTAAAAATAATTAAATTTATGCCAATTTAATATTGTAATTATAATTTTTTTTATATGTTTATAATTAATTTAACTTTTATAAGTTGCATATAATTTTAAATTTTATTGTTCATATTTCCTTAATAATTTCTAATTCTTATTTATTATTTTATTTTGTTTATTATTATTACTAATCATGTTTATTACTAACCCATTTATTTTTTAAAATTATGTTTATTATTATTATTTCACTAACCCCTATTATAATTATTCTTGCTTATTTATTTATTATTTATATTTTTGCTTATTTATTCTGCTATTTATTATTAATTGCTTATTATTATTATGTAAATGCTCCTGGATGTAATTTTTGTAAATATTTAAATCATTTAATTTGCTTGCTATGGTTAGTAAAATAGGGAGTGTAAACATGTATTATATTTAAAATTGAATTTAGATCATTTAAATTATAAGATAAATATTAAATTGAACACTCACACATGTAAGTCGATTTTTAATCGCCATCTCACTTTCTAGGGCTACCTCTCAATGTTGCCTAATCATAAGGTCAAATGGGGTGTATAAAGCAAAGTCCCTTAAAAGAAAAGTCATCTAGTCCCTTAAATAATCAAAGATCAAGTCCCTTAATGGTTGCCTTTCAATATGATCTTGTCCCTTTCCGAATAATGATGACAGTCCCTCCTAAATGCTTAATACACCCCACAGTTGCCTTCATTAAAACAGATGTCCCTCACTTGTCCCTTACATCCAAGGTAATGACTACCTATTCCTTAATAATAGGGATAGTCTTACCATTTAAAGGATAAAGAACAGAAAAGACTTAAACTTTAGGGTAGGTTCCTCATAGTTACTTGCTCACTATTTTCAAACACTTCACAATTTCAAACAATTTTCAAACACAAGTTTTTTACGCATCCGTACATGGATCATTATCAAACTCTTATGAAAATTTCTATTCACACACTTCATATTTTCAAAAAACATTTTAAAGTGAGCTAAGTAACTAAGAGCCCATGGATAACCATGGATGTAAAGGGTGCTAACACCTTCCCTTTACATAACCTACCCCCCGGACCCAAAAATCTTTTAAAAGGTCTTTCCTGTTCTTTTATGCCTTTCCTTTGGATGAAATAAAAGTTGGTGGCGACTCTTTCTATCCGCAACATAACTAAAGTCAGTTCTCCCACCGTGTTACAGAACTGGCGACTCTGCTGGGGATAATAATTAAAGAGGGGTACCCTTAGGAATTAGATCACTTAAATTGTTTGCATTGTTTGCTTTATATTATCTGTTGGGTGTTCTTATGTGTGAAAGATCCTAACCCGGATCTAGTGTACCTTAGGTAAATGGCAATAGACCAAGGAAACTGTACGACGTATATCGATACGGTTGATCTGGTGGCCATAGTTAGTGTGACTTCTTGGTTGGTGCTTATGTTCCTTAAGTCAAGTTGAGGATAATATGAGGCTGCCATATGTTGTCAATGCACTAACTAACTTTTAGAACCCTAGTTAACTCATCTTGGCCTTTAGAAAAGTAGTGAGGTAACCGGCTTTGGTGCAGACTGAAGTTGGTTGACACTCGATACTACACTCATTGAGATCTTAAACTTGGAGGGTTTTGGTTGGCAAGTAAGTTGCCTTCTGATCAACCACCCTTATGAAGGATCAATGATTTTGAGATCCCTTAGAACATGGTTACTTTTTGTAGGACAGGATGAACCAACTAACTTCAGGGGAGGGTACTTACCTTTGAACCTCATGCAAGCCTTTAAACCTAGGGCTACTGTGTGACTTGCTTGTGTGTGCCACATGTTTGTGATTGAGCATAACATCATGACATCATCATGCATCATAAGCATATCATTTTCCCTAACCATTTCAAGGACCAAGGGATTTATCTTTGTTCTTTGTTGCAGGTCATGGCTTCTGCTCGTAGAAACACCATCAGGATCAACTTTGTAGGGATACCTCCCAAGCTTAAAGAGTTGGTTTCTCAAGTGTCTGATCATTCCCAGTTCATCAAGAGACATGGTCACATATTGGATCTAGTCACTTCAGGGTTCAATGAAGACATGATAAGTGTTCTGTTTCAGTTCTTTGACCCTAAGCACCATTGCTTTACATTCCCCGACTACCAACTGGTTCCAACCATGGAAGAGTTCTCTAAACTTCTGGGTATACCTGTTCTTGATCAGAAACCCTTCACAGGCTTGGAGAAGGAACTTAAACCAGAAGTTATTGCTGCAGCTCTACATCTGAAGAAGTCTGATATTGTTCTAGAAACGAGAAGTGGAATCAAGGGTGTTCTAGCTAAGGTGTTGATAGAGAAGGCTCGAATGTTCTTGAAGGCCATGAGTCATGATGCTTTTTAGGAGATCTTAGCCTTGCTGATATATGGCTTAGTATTGTTCCCCAATCCAGATCAGTTCATAGATGTTCATGCCATCAACATTTTTTTGAGTCACAATCCAGTGCCTACATTGCTTGGAGACATCCTACATTCTCTTCACACCCGTACTACAAGGGCACGAGGAACTTTGATGTGCTGCATACCTTTGCTTTCTAGGTGGTTTATTTCTCACCTTCCTCGCTCAGTAATGAAGAATGAGCAAGGGTTCAGATGGTCCAAGAGGATCATGTCACTCTCACATTCAGATATCCATTGGTGCTCCAGATCTATGGAGAATGTCACTATCATTGACCGTTGTGGAGAGTTTCCTAATGTGCCACTTCTAGGCATAAGAGGAGGCATCACCTACAACCCCTATTTAGCTTTACGACAATTTGGTTACGCTCGGAGTGATGGTCCACACGACATGTTGATTCAGGGTATTGTGTTTGACTACGACAACGATCTTCAGGGTTACCGTCAGAGATTCATACGAGCCTGGGGAAAAGTAAACAGGGTTGACAGCAAGACACTGGAGCCTAAGTACACTATTCCTATGGAGGCTTATCTCAGATGGGTGCGATCTTGTGCTCAGACTCTCATGATGCCATATCCTGCTATCCTGCCAGTAACCATGGAACCTGTTGCTGAAGGAGACACTGCTTATACCATCCTTCACCCATACATGCCTACTGATATGGAAGACTTGCAGAGATCATGGATCCAACTGAAGGAGCAAAGGGATACTTTCGAGGCCCATTACAAAGCAAGCCAAGAAAGAGTCCTAGAACTAACAAAGCAACTTCACGAGGAACGGAATCTCAACTCATACCTCAACACAAAGAGGAAACGTCCATGGGAGACTTAAAACCCCATCTTTTGTATTTATTGCATTTCATTTTCTGTAAGCCCAAGAGGCAAAACAAATTTATTACTAATAAAAGTTTATCTTCTTGTTTGTTTAAGCAAATTTAAATCCTGCGGTCCTTGAAAACATTGCATATGCATTCACATATCATTTCATTGCATCACAGGTTTATAATTGTGCACAGGTTTCTCATCTTCTCGCTGTTTATTTCAGCAATGGCTCTTGAACAAACAGTTAAGGACCTTCAGGCACATAATGCACAGTTCCAAGAGCTGATCCTGAACCTATCCAAGGGGCAGGATGAATTGAAGACACTGCTGGCCAAAAAGACTAAGAAGACTAGAAGGACAGGTGGCCTGCTCAACATGGGAAGAAGGTTCAAAGGTCCTGTCAAGACCAAAGAACAGGTTGAAGACTATGAATCTGAGGAATCTGAAAAAGAGGGAGGCAGTCTCCACAACACTATGGGGGACTCTGATTCTGAGGCCAATTATTACCATGATCCTAATGAAGACAAATTCAAGATGTTGGTGGATAGAATGGATGCTATGGAGTTGCAGAAATCTTCTGGGCTGGATTTTGAGGATTTGAGTCTGATATCTGGGGTTGTCATACCCATTGGTTTCAAGGTTCCTACCTTTGTTGTTTATGATGGGGTCTCTTGTCCCAAGCTGCATTTGAGGTCTTATGTTAGAAGAATTCAACCTCACACTGCTGACAAGAAGTTGTGGATCCATTTCTTTCAAGAGAGCTTATCTGGAGCTCAGTTGGAGTGGTATTATCAATTGGAGAGTGTCGACATCAGAGACTGGAATGATCTTGCTGAAGCTTTCTATAAGCAGTATCAATACAATGCTGACTTAGCTCCCACTCGCATGCAGCTGCAAAGCATGTCCATGGGTGCCAAAGAAAGTTTTAAGGAGTATGCTCAGAAATGGAGAGATCTAGCTGGAAGAGTACAACCCCCTTTAACTGACAGGGAGTTGGTTGATATGTTCATGTGTACACTGAATGGTCCGTTTTACAGTCATCTCATTGGAAGCTCATCATCTGGCTTCACTGAGTTGATCATGACAAGAGAGCGAGTGGAAAATGGTATAAAGAATGGCAAGATCCAGGTGGGTACTTCTTCATCAGGTGCTGCAAAGAAGCCTCCTACTGGGAAGAAAGAATCCAATGCTGTTTATGGTCAGCCTGATCGTAATAGAAGGCATCAGTCTGTTAGTGCAGTTCATATTTCAAATCCAACTCCTGCAACAACAGAGCAGCCACAGGGCAACCAACAGAGGGCTAGAAGGCAGTTCACGAAGATCAACATGTCACTGGCTCAGGCATTGCAACACTTATTAAAGGCTGAACTCATTACTCTGAAAGAGGCTCCTCAGAATCCTAATGTTACCTCTCCCAGGTACAATCCCAATGCACGATGTGCATATCATTCAAACTGTCAGGGTCATGATACTAATAACTGTTGGGTCTTGAAGAACAAAATTCAAGATATGATTGAGGCTGGAGAGATTGAGTTTGACCCTCCGGGTACTCCAAATGTGATTACTGCTCCAATGCCAAATCACGAGAAGATTGTCAATGCCATTGATGAAGATCTACATGTCTATTCAGTTGCGGAGTTGACCACACCATTGTCTGTTATCAAGAAAAAGTTAGTACAGGCTGGGCTCTTTCCAAGTTGTCGTGAAGACTGTTTGTATTGTACCTATAAGCCGGATAGTTGCTGGAGATTGAGAGATGGAATTCAGCGTCTCATGGATAAGTATACTATAGTGTTTGAGAGGACTCCATCGTCTGTAGAAAGTATGGTGGATCATATTACTAGAGGTAAGAAGGTTGAAGAGGTTGATATGGTTGACAAGGTACCGGTAAGAATCACTTCAAAGAGACCTATTAAAATCACCCATCAGGGTCCAATCAAGATTACTGCTGAAGGCCCTGTGAAAGTTGTTGCTGAAGCCAGAGTGGCTCCTCTGATCATTACTACTCCTGGTCCTATTCCATATACATTTGATAAAGCTGTGCCTTGGCACTATGGGTCTGATGTTTACATCCATGGTGTTAAGCAGGAGCCCTTAGCTGATGTGCCTGTTGATATTGATAATATTGTTGGATCTAGTAAGATCACACGAAGCGGAAGGGTGTTTTCTCCACCAGTCACTTCCAAGAATGCAGTTACTCCTGCTGCTACCTCTACCACTGATGCTCGGGGAAAAGGTCCTGTTATTGAGCCTATACCTGCTGATGTGCCAGCTGCTGATGACCTCTCTAAGCAGATGGAAGAAGTATTGAAAATCATTCGCAAGAGTGATTATGATATTGTTGATCAGTTGGGGCATACTCCCTCAAAGATTTCCATGTTGTCCTTGTTGTTATGTTCTGAAGCTCATGCAAAAGCTTTGATCAAGTTTCTGAAGACTGCTCATGTACCCAATGCCATTTCTGTTGACCAGTTTGAGAATTGTGTTGCCCACCTGACCTATGATAATGGGTTAGGATTTTCTGATGCTGATTTGACCCCTGCCAAGAGGGATCATAACAGGGCTCTGCATATTTCAATTGAATGCAGGGGCACTACCCTGTCACATGTATTGATAGACAATGGTTCCTCTCTAAATGTGTTGCCCAAGGAAGTCCTGAATAAGCTGAGTCCTGAAGATGCTGTGCTGAAGCCCAGTAATATTGTGGTGAAGGCTTTTGATGGTTCTAGAAGAGTAGTGCATGGGGAAATTGATCTTCCAATCAAAGTCGGCTCTCAGGTTTTTACTGCTACATTTTATGTGATGGATATTCGTCCTTCATACTCTTGTCTGCTTGGTCGTCCCTGGATCCATGGGGCAGGTGCTGTAACCTCTACATTACACCAAAAGTTGAGATATCCGGTGGAAGGAAAGGTTGTTACCGTCTATGGAGAAGAAGAATACTTTGTCAGCCATGTAAACACTTTCAAGTATCTAGAAATGGAAGGTGAATACATTGAAACTCCGTGTCAGACATTTGAAGTGGTTCCCTGGATTGTTAATGATTATGTAGCTCCTCCTGTTGCGAAGAAAGTTCCTGTGGTCACCAGAAAACCTCCAACAATGGCAATGGCCTCCCTCAATGATGCCAGAGCTATGGTGGATGAAGGTGGTTGTACTATTTGGGGTCAGCTTCCTGATATCCCATACAAGTCTGACAAATTTGGTTTGGGTTTCACTGCAGAGTCCCAGAAGGCTGTTCGTCGTGCTCGTGCTGTTCGTATCACCAATCAAGGGGTTATGAAAGATCAGATCAATGTTGTGGGAGACTATGATGAAGACTACAACCTGGATGCTTGGATTTTTCCTACTGTGGGTGCTGGACTCAATAATTGGAAAGCTGAAGATGTTATCCCTATCTCCTTTAGTCAGGAGTAAATACTATTACTGTGTTGTTGCTTTTTAAGTTTGTAATTTCTTGAACAATTGAACTCTTAAGCCTTGTGCCTTACCCGGGGCATAATGGTGTGCTTGTTACGGGCAGTCATTTCATTTGCATACTTCATTCAATAAAATCAGTGGACGTTTCGTTTTAGTAAATATTGTGTTCCTTGTCTTTCTTTTCTTTTATTTTTGCTTTATCAGCTATGTGTTCTTACACACACCCACATCACTAAAATGCAGATCCTCATCCACTCTGGATCCTGTTGATAACAGTTCTACTATTGCCAATTATAATTTCGAGAATCCGATCTATCAAACTGAAGACGGAAATGAGGACGATTGTGAAGTACCTGTAGAGCTTGCTAGGTTGTTACAACAAGAAGAGAAAGCCATACAGCCACATGAAGAGCCAGTCGAAGTTGTGAATCTGGGAACTGAAGAAAACAGGAAAGAAGTCAAGATAGGGGCTGATTTAGAGGATAGTGTCAAGAGCAGACTGGTTCAAATGTTACGTGACTATGTGGAGATCTTTGCTTGGTCTTATGAAGATATGCCAGGATTGGATACAGACATTGTGGTTCACCGTTTACCAGTGAAAGAAGATTGTCGTCCAAAGAAGCAGAAGGTTCGTCGTATGCGTCCTGAGATGTCAGAGAAGATCAAAGCAGAGGTAATGAAACAGTTCAATGCAGGGTTCTTAGCTGTGACTTCTTATCCTCAGTGGGTTGCAAATGTGGTACCAGTTCCTAAGAAAGATGGTAAAGTACGTATGTGTGTGGATTACAGAGATTTGAACAAGGCTAGCCCTAAAGACGACTTTCCACTTCCTCATATTGATGTTCTGGTAGACAACACTGCTCAGCATAAGGTATTCTCTTTTATGGATGGTTTCTCTGGTTACAATCAGATCAAGATGGCACCTGAAGATATGGAGAAGACAACCTTTGTTACACAGTGGGTCACTTTTTGTTATAAGGTGATGCCATTTGGTTTGAAGAATGCAGGGGCAACATATCAGCGTGCTATGGTGGCTTTGTTTCATGATATGATTCATCATGAGATAGAGGTATGTGTGGATGATATGATAGCCAGGTCCTAAAATGAAGAACAACATCTTGATCATCTGCATAAGTTGTTTGAGAGGTTAAAGAAATACAAGTTAAGACTGAACCCAAACAAGTGTACTTTTGGAGTTAGATCTGGTAAGCTCCTGGGTTTCATTGTCAGTGGAAAAGGTATTGAAGTGGATCCTGCAAAAGTGAAAGCTATACGAGAGATGCCAACTCCCCGTACTGAGAAGGAGGTTAGAGGTTTCTTGGGACGATTGAATTACATTGCAAGATTTATTTCCCAATTAACTACCATCTGTGAGCCAATCTTCAAGTTGTTGAAGAAAGATCAGGTGATGGAATGGAATGATGAGTGTCAGACTGCCTTTGATGAAATCAAGAGATATCTGCTGGAACCACCAATTTTGATGCCACCAGTTGATGGAAGACCCTTGATCATGTACTTAACAGTGTTAGACAACTCAATGGGGTGTGTGTTGGGGCAACATGACGAGTCTGGTCGAAAAGAGCAGGCAATATACTACCTTAGCAAAAAGTTTACCGACTGTGAAACAAGATACTCACTGCTCGAGAAAACTTGTTGCGCTTTGGCATGGGCTGCTCGCCGACTAAGACAGTATATGTTGACTCACACTACCTTATTGATTTCAAAGATGGATCCAATCAAGTACATATTTGAGAAACCTGCTCTCTCCGGAAGAATTGCAAGATGGCAAATGATCTTGACAGAATATGATATACAGTATACTACTCAGAAGGCCATCAAAGGAAGTATTGTTGCTGATCATCTGGCTCATCAAGCAGTGGATGATTACCAGTCAATGAGTTTTGAGTTCCCTGATGAAGACATTATGATTATTACCAAAGAACCTGGACAATATGACGGACCTGAACAAGGATCCCGATGGACTATGGTTTTTGATGGTGCCTCTAATGCACTTGGTAATGGTGTTGGTGTTGTGATTAGTTCCCCTGGAGGTTGTCATACCCCGATTACTGCCAGACTTTGTTTCTATTGTACCAATAACATGGCTGAGTATGAGGCATGTATCCTGGGTATTAAAGCTGCTATTGATATGAAGGTTCAGTTCCTTGATGTGTATGGAGATTCAGCCCTGGTAGTTAGTCAGATTAAAGGAGATTGGGATACCAAGCATGATAACCTCATTCCTTACAGAGAGTATGTGTTGTCTTTGATCCCACATTTCAAAGAGATTACCTTTGGACATATTCCACGGAGAGAGAATCAGTTGGCAGATGCATTAGCTACCATGGCATCTATGTTTGAGATCAGTTGGGATGATGAAGCTCCTAAGATTACTATTGATAGATTTGAAAAGCCTGCATACTGCAATGAGATTGACACAGAAGAGGCAGAGGAGAAGCCTTGGTTCTATGAAGTGAAAAGATATCTTGAGGCTCAGGAATTCCCTGAAGGGGCATCTGTCAAAGATAGGAAGTTTCTGAGAAGGTTTTCTGCTAAGTTTTTCTTGAGTAATGGCATTCTGTATAAGCGCAATCATGATTCAGCTTTGCTTCGTTGTGTGGATAAGAAGGAAGCAATTGAGATTATGGAAGATATGCATGATGGAATCTTTGGTACTCATTCTAGTGGACATACTATGGCAAAGAAGATTTTGAGAGCAGGTTACTATTGGTCTACCATGGAAGCTGATTGCTATCAACACTCCAGAACATGTCACAAGTGTCAAATTTATGCTGATAAAGTACATATACCTCCATCACCATTGAATGTGTTGACTGCTCCTTGGCCCTTTGCCATGTGGGGCATTGACATGATTGGTGAGATCAAGCCTACTGCTTCTAATGGGCATCGTTTCATCCTGGTTGCTATTGATTATTTCACGAAGTGGGTAGAGGCAGCTTCATTTGCATCTGTTACCAAGAATGTTGTGGCTCAATTCATTAAGAATAATCTCATATGTAGGTATGGCATCCCTGAAAGGATTATTACTGACAATGGCTCTAATCTGAACAACACTATGATTACTGACCTCTGCACGCAGTTCAAGATTAAGCATCACAACTCTTCTCCGTATCGTCCAAAGATGAATGGGGTAGTTGAAGCTGCTAATAAGAACATCAAGAAGATTGTACAGAAGATGACTGTTACTTACAAGGATTGGCATGAGATGTTACCATTTGCTCTTCATGATTATCGTACTACAATACGTACTTCAACAGGGGAAACCCCATTCTCCTTGGTCTATGGTATGGAAGCAGTTCTGCCCATTGAAGTTCAGATTCCCTCCTTAAGAATTATGAAGGATGCAGGCTTGGATGAAGATGAGTGGATTCAGACTCGACTGGACCAGATAAATTTGATTGATGAGAAGAGGTTAGCAGCAGTTTGTCATGGCCAGATGTACCAGAAGCGAATGATCAAAGCTTTTAATAAGAAGGTTAAGCCAAAGGTATATCAGGCTGGTGACTTGGTAATCAAGCGTATCATATTACCACAGGGTGATCCTAGGGGCAAGTGGACTCCTACTTATGAAGGTCCATTTGTAGTCAAGACAGTATTCTCAGGGGGTGCCATGATACTTACTACAATGGATGGTGAAGACTTTCCACAGCCTGTAAATGCAGACATAGTTAAAAAATACTACGCATAAAAAGAGACCCGCTAGGTTGACATGCCTAGGCAAAAATAAGGGCATCCCGGCAAACCAAAAGGGTTTGGGCAAAAATTAGGGATATATATAAAAAGATGTACACCCGGCAAGTCGAAAACCTGAAAAGGCGGCTTGGGCAAAACAGGGTATCCCGGTGGATTGAAAACCTGAAAGGGCAATCCAGGCAAAAGTTAGGGATTAAAGCGTATGACTACGTCTCGTTTGGATCGCCCATGAAACTGCACCCAGTTGTGTTACTTACTCAAACTCGAACAGATAAAGCTCAATCCAGTCGTTTCCGTCTCAACAACAGAAGATGAGATACTTGAAGATAATGGCAATAGTAGAATTGAAACTCGATAGGATTATTTCCCACATAGCTGATTTTCTTTATTTTGTAAAATTTTATGACAAAATCCTCTTACTAGGGTTTATGTCTCTTTGTACAAATTTACCCATGTTTGGGTCACTTTGTCGCTCCCGGGATTTTCATCCTAGTACAAACGCGAAAGTGGCGCGGAAAGGTTAGAGTCGCCAGCCAGACATTTTTATCCCGAATGAATGGGAAAGGTAATGTTGCACAAACCTGAGGAAGAAGGAAAGGACAAGGCCTTGCGAACCAAAGATCTGAGTTCGGGAGTCGGTTACGACCTGGGAAGGTATTAGCACCCCAGATCGTCCGTCGTACCCGACGGGATCCACTCTTGCTTGCTTGTTTCAAAGGGTGAGAAATAAGAATGCTGCTGAATAAAACCGCTAGCTGGAATGGAAATGAGAAATGAACTGAAATAAGAACATGAGAATGGAAAGAAAAGGGGAAATGTAGGGAAAATAAAGAATGTGCTCGAACGGGCCCTACCCCGCTGCCTACGTACCTCATCAGGATAATGAGGATCAGAGCCGACGTAGTTCGCCTAACCTAGGCGGGAACTATTTGTTTGTATTTTTTTTACAGCTGGAACTGCGTATGTCTATGCTCAGGTGTTGCAGGCTCGTCTGGTATGAGTGCGTTAACCGTCTTGCATGCGAGACAAGTCGTCGCGAGTTCGCGTTGTGAGTGAATGAGATGAGAAAAGAAGTTCCCGCAGGATAGTCGGTTATTGTTGGTTTTTTGTCTTTTAAAAGAAGTGTTTTGAATTTTTGTTTGTGAACTGTCTTGTACTAAGACCTATCCATCGCGGGAAGTATTTACACCTCGCCCCGAAACAGGACGCGTATAAACACTCCGCAACAAAGTCTCGTGTCGTACAAGATTGTTCGGTTTTTATTAAGTGTTTTATTGCTTTTCTTTTGAGATGAGAAAGAGAATGACTCAAGTTGATAAAAGGAAAAATCTAAGGGACTAAGACTAAATCCTAATGTGTTATGTATTTACAAAGTGATCCTAAGGGTTAGTGAGGTTTTCTATTCCTAATGGAAACTTAAAATTATTAGAATTCAACTTACTTCTTAATGAAGTTAAGTTGATTCTAAGAACAAATGGGAATCCTATACAAGTTGTAACAATAAAAATAATCAAAAAATGAAGTTAAGCATAAGGAACAAAATTCTACAAATTGCCTTAAAAGCATGACTAAAAAAATAGTCTATTTATTTATTCTATATCCTAATGGAAATGAAAATTCACCTAAGTATTAAATCTAAGTCAAACTTAATGTTCATCCTAAAACAAATTAAACTAAACCTAAGTCTAATGTTTAATTCTAGGGTTAAACTTAAACTAAACTATTTTATTATTTTTTATGACTTATTTCTAACTATGTTTAAACTAATGGGATTTATGCCTAACTAGGCCTAAGACTAATATCCTTAAAAAATATTAAATCTCCTATAAAAATTGTGAAACTTAAACTATGAGATCCTAACATTATCTCTAATCTTATACTAAGAGGAATTCTAAAGATACTTATTTTCCTATGTCTAAAAATTATTTAATTTCAACTAAGATTAACCGTTATTTCCTAAGGATTACTCCACTAAAACCTATGATAAAAGGTTCTAAAAATTCCATTAAAAAATATTCTAAGAGCTATTAGGGGTCTTCTAATTACAGAAAAAAGAGTGGGCTAAAAAAGTTAATGGAAGTCATTTAAATAAAATAAACAAAATTCAGCACAATTAAAAAGAAATTCAATAAAGCTAAATAAAAGAATAATTCAGAATTAATTCAAAAATAAATAAATTTCAGGAAATAAAAAATATCACAAATTCCTAAATTCAATTATTAATCTACTTTAATTTTTGGGGAATTTTCTAATGCCTTTTCCTATTTTTTAATGAATTATTTCTAGCTTAATATTAACTTAAAATAAAATTCTAACAAGAACATAAATGGGGTGCTCTTAGTAATTATTATTTGTTTTTGTTATGCTGGGCTTAAAATAAGGGTGTGATTAGCAGAAACATCTAAGCCCACTTGCAGGAAACCATAGGAGGTGAATTTAACAATATTTTAAGTTGTCTTTCATGTGGGCTTTATAACAGGGGTGTGGCTAGCAAACATAAGGCCCATATGGAATTTGCATTAAAATTGATGATCCTTATTATACTATTATTTACACTAAGATTAAATTAATCTTACTATAACATTATTTCTAAAAAAAATCTGAAATTGAGAAAATGAGTTAAATTCACCTAAACTAATATTTTCTAAAACAAAAGTCTTAATTAAAAAAACATTAAGATAAAGATAATTTTCTCTAAAGAAACCTTAATTTAAAAGACAAATGAATTAAACTAAAGTTTTATCATATCCACTTAATATTCTAATTTAGGAAAATTTTAAACTAAACTTATGACTAAGTCAATTTCATATTTCAATCTAAGAAAAAGGGATTAGAATAACCTCATAATATGTTTTTTTCTAAAAATCTTAATTTATAAGAAATAAACTTCTCTTAAATATAATATTCTTCTAAAAGATTTTAAATTAAGGAAAAAGGAATTAAACTATAGTCTTAATATTATTTCCTAAAATCTTAATTTAAGTTAATGAATTAAACTAATCTTGTTATGAAAATATTTTCTAAAAATCTTAATTTAAGGAATGAAATAAACTACACTTATGCTAATATTTTCTAAAATCTTAATTTAAGGAATGAAATAAACTACACTTATGCTAATATTTTCTAAAATCTTAATTTAAGGAATGAAATAAACTACACTTATGCTAATATTTTCTAAAATCTTAATTTAAGGAATGAAATAAACTACACTTATGCTAATATTTTCTAAAATCTTAATTTAAGTTAATGAATTAAACTAATCTTGTTATGAAAATATTTTCTAAAAATCTTAATTTAAGGAATGAAATAAACTACACTTATGCTAATATTTTCTAAAATCTTAATTTAAGAAGAGGAAATAAATTCTAATAATCTTATGATAAAGTTTTCTAAAACCTTAATTAAAAACAGAATTAAAGTAAACTTATATAAATTTTTAAATTCCATAAAATCTTAACTTTAAAAAAAGAATTCTCTAAACTTATACAACATTTTTTAATTCCATAAAATCTTAACTTTAAAAAAAGAATTCTCTAAACTTATACAACATTTTTTAATTCCATAAAATCTTAACTTTAAAAAAAAAAATTCTCTAAACTTATACAACATTTTTTAATTCCATAAAATCTTAACTTTAAAAAAAGAATTCTCTAAACTTATACAACATTTTTTAATTCCGTAAAATCTTAACTTTAAAAAAAAAAAAAAAAAATTCTCTAAACTTATACAACATTTTTTAATTCCATAAAATCTTAACTTTAAAAAAAGAATTCTCTAAACTTATACAACATTTTTTAATTCCATAAAATCTTAACTTTTAAAAAAAGAATTAAACTCTTAATCTTAAAATATGAATTAAACTTTTAATCTAAAAATAATATTTTTTATAAACTTAACTTAAGAAAACTGAATTAAATCCCTAATCTTATAATAATTCCCTTTGTAATCTTTGACATCTGATGTGAATTAAATGGAGATTAATTGTTTTTGATATGACTCTTTTAATGTTAATTATCATGGTTTAATTCAATATTAATACCAAAATTAACTTATCAAATTATAATACATAAAATAAACAGACATTCAAAACACGTTTCAATTTTCCATCTTCCCCAAATCTGCCTCACACAAACCCTAGCCTCTCTTCCCTTGCATGCCGCCACCCTCTCCTCCTTCTCTCCCGCTCACGCCGCCTTCCCCAGATCACCATCTCCTTCGCCTTAGCCCAAACCTTACCTTCCTCAAGACCCGATCCTAACCCTCAACTTTAAACAAAACCCAAACTCAAGATCACCCAATCCGAATCAAAGCTACAACGCCGATGCTTTCTCGAAACTGACTCAAGAATGCTTTCACCACAAACAGGAATTCGTACCTTGGACTGAAGTTGCGCGTCGGACAAGATGTACTCGCTGTTTCGATGCCGCCGCAAGATTTTGTTCCGTTTCTGCTTGGTGAACGATGCCGCGACGGAGATGCCTTTCGTTGGTGACGAACTCGAGCACGGACTGAGACTATTGCTGCGAAGATGGATCGAAATGCACGATTTCAGGTATGTATCACCTTCTCGATCTTTACTTGATTCTTCTCTTCTTCCATTCAGGTTACTACTGATGATGTATTGTTGAATAAACCGGTTTCAGGCCGCTGCCGATGATGAAGAAAATAGTTATGATGGCACAGTTGTAGCTTCGGTTACGAAGGACAGTGATAAAGTGTCATCGCCTGAAGGTCCAAGCGAGGTGGCGGAGGTGACGGCTAAGTGATTGAGGAAGGAACGAAAGGTTGCGAAAAAAGATGGGAGAAGAATGATTCAGATTGAGGTTGAGAAGAAGAATTCAGAGGAGGTTAGTTCAAAAATTGAAGAAGCAGAAAAATGATGGGACGTGTGTAGAAGAAAAGGGTGAAGGAGACTGAAGTATGGAGGAGATTGTTGAAGGGTTTGGAAAAGAAGATGGTTGAAGGAAAAAGCTGGATTTGGAGAAGAAGAATGGTATCCGGTTCCAACCCTTGATTGAAGAACTGATTCAGATTTATAGAACCAAGTTCAACTTCTGGAAACTTCTCTCAGGTAACAGTTAGTTATTACTTTCTGTTATGAAATTGGTTAGAAATCTGTTAGGTTAGTTATCTGTTAATTTTCTGTTGTGAGGTTTTGAGATGTAACTGATTTTGCAATAAGTTTGTTTTCACAATTTCTGTTAGGTTCTATTAGGATTTGGTTAGGACTTGTTTTTGGTTTTTTTGAACTAATTATCTCAATTAGAACTTCCTGTTATAATTCTTATGAAAACTCTTCTCGTAATGCCTTTCCTTTGCTTGTGAATTTGCAGGTCCATGTTACCAAAGCCGAGCTTTCAAACATTAATGAAGATTCAAATCCGGTGATACGAAGGATGTCGAGAATTAACCGGAAAAAATCACTGATTGCCGCAAATGATGGAGGACTGGAAATTGATGAAGATGGTGGTTCAAGAGAATCGGGCAATAGAGTGAGAATCCGGGATGAAGAGTTCCTTTGGGAGAATCTTTTGTAACAAACAATTGATGAAACCTCTTTCTTCCCCCCCCCCTTTTTTTTTATATAACTCATTTGTAACCTTTGAAATGATAAAGAATTGTACTTATTATGATGTACCAATGACCATGAACTCTTGTGTCAATAATAATACAGTCTATTTATTCCCATTTCTTTTATTTGCGTAACTTAATCCCATTGATCTGTTAATTATATGAGTAAATAATTCCCTCTTTTGCATTCTCCTCACTTCTCAAGATTGAAACTAGTAAACTATCATGAGAAGTTGTAACTATTTCAATGTCAGCGGAGGAAGGAATTAGACCATAAGACTATGTTCCCATATATACAATGTAACACTATTCGCTCATACTGGCATGCCTATGATTCAACAAGAAAGTGAGAATGACGAGAAATGAAAGAAATAAGGAGACGATGCAATGCCATATCTCCTAAGGTATCTTAGAAAATATGCCTTGAAAAAAATTGAACAAACGGATATAAAATCCAAACATACGTGAACACTCGGCAATTAGAATAAACCAATGGATCCTAAGAAAGATGCATAGTGATTTTTAGGCTTGACTTATGTTTAATGCGAACAATGAACTACCACAAGGTACGGGCGTAGTCTGGATGTTGAACAAAATGTGAATAAAGGAAAGATTGTTGAAAATCCAAGTGATTTGCGTAACCAACTTTAGGCCAACTTAAACTCCCCATTCAACTTCCAAATTCCAACCTTGCTCATATTACAAACAAAACGTTGGAAGAAGAGAAACCACAACACCTTGATCATCATGAGGATCTGTGCCTCGATACCATTAATCAACATTCCTTTGCCATGAAACCCTGATTAGCTCTGTAAGCAATGATGGCATCCCTTGAATCCATCCAATACGAGACCTCAATTCCGTAACCCATGTGACCGACTCCAGTGAAGTAGAAAACCACAAACCAGTGGAATAAATTGATTCTTCAACGAACACTGATCTTATGCCTTATGAAAAAAAAATGAAATACACTAGTGTACTGTTAATGGACCGATGAACAATGCAAATGAATGCGAAACGACTAGCCAATAGAGGAAATAAATATGAGGGCAAATTTTGAGGTATCACAGCTGCCCCTATTCAATCAACTGCAGACCTGAACGGATAATTGCAACAGTTTTTATACGTTCAAGGTATGGAGTGATTGAATACTCGAATGAAACCTGAAAATTTGCATACTGGAGGTAACAGAAATGCCATCTGCCCGCTTATTTATTTATATATATATTTTTTGATTTTGACCTCTAAATAGGTAACGGGGAACATCAAACCAAGCGGGAATATGCTAGGAAGAATGCCATCCTCGAATAACAACTCACAAGGGATCCTCGAATCCAATGCTAAAACCCTCCTCGAATAGAAACATAATGGCATACCGGCCGCAGGCGATAACCATCAACAACAAAGACTGACCTTGGACAGACTTTGCTAAAGAGACAAACTGACCTCGATCAATAAGCTCCAAAAAAGTGAACCACTATCCTCGAATAATAGCCACAAAAACAAGACCAACCGCAGAAGGACTTGAAGAAAAGAAATGTCATCCTCGAATGACAAATGAAAAGATCCTCGGATCCAACACGAAACCATCCTCGAATGGAGACGCAAAGGTATACCAGCCTCGACTGATAACCAAACACAAAGCTGACCTCAGACAAACTTTGCAAAAGAGACAAACTGACCTCGATCAATAAGCTCAAAAAGTGAACTACTATCCTCGAATAATAGCCACAACACCAAGACCAACCGCAGAAGGACTTGAAGAAAAGAAATGCCATCCTCGAATGACAAATCAAAAGATCCTCGGATCTAACACGAAACCATCCTCTAATGGAGACGCGAAGGTATACCAGCCTCGAATGATAACCAAACACAAAGCTGACCTCAGACAAACTTTGCAAAAGAGACAAACTGACCTCGATCAATAAGCTCAAAAAGTGAACTACTATCCTCGAATAATAGCCACAACAACAAGACCAACCGCAGAAGGACTTGAAGAAAAGAAATGCCATCCTCGAATGACAAATCAAAAGATCCTCGGATCTAACACGAAACCATCCTCGAATGGAGACGCAAAGGTATACCGGCCGCAGGCGGTAACCAGAAACAAAGAAAATAGGACAAGATGAAACGGGGTCATTGTACACAAACGAGAGCCCAAGCAAACAGGACCGTTATACAAAACGGGAACCTGCGACGCAACTGTTGTACTAAACAAGACGCAGAATAAAGGACGAACATTGACTTGAAAAGACAAGGATGTCTGGAACATGATGTTGGTATCCTCTGTGCGGAGTACTTCAGGTTGAGAAGATGTTATAAGTCGTACGTAATATACCTCAAAATTGGCCCATGCTGGCATGCATATGTTTGAATTTATGGCGTAATGCTCCATGATGATGGAAATGCTACGCTTTGGAGGATGCAGACGCAATGATGATTATGCGAATGATAATGCAAAGGAGATCTCCTGATAAGGAGACTGCAGGTAATTCCAGATAACTTGGCTGGGAAGAAACGATGATCACTGCATTGATCTGGTTCATCCTGATGAGGAGGAAAGAACTCCGCGGGGAAAGTTGTTAATAACTCACTGGCTCAGAATAGCCGTCACTGCCAAAAATAAATTGGACTTTGAGATGGGAGCGCCAAGACCCTGCTGGAGGCGAACCATTCTTGAACTCTGATGGGGGAGTGAGGACTTTCTGGGAACCAAAGGCCTGACACTGCTGAGGAAGCAACTGCTGGGGAGGCAAGACACTCCTTATACTGCCGAGAATTGCCCCTGTCTGAAAGAAGACTTCTGCCTGGGGATTGCACCCACTCTCTGCTATCTGGCAGGGTGAAATTCCAACTTTCACATGGCTGGGGATGATTGGAAATACCCTGGGAGGTGCTTGTTTCTGTTCAAACAAAAAGGAATGCCCATCCTGGATAATGATCCTTAGCTCTGTCAGCAACACCAGTACCTGTACCTGCATGAACACAATCGATAGTACCTGCAACATAGAGAATTAGTTTGGGACCTGCTTGCCCCAGGCTCATAGCATGAATCATTGTCCAGGTATATCAACACCATTTCTGAGTTATATTAAATGTTTCTATTCTCCTGCACGAGTTAGAAAAGCATTCGAATGTTCATAACACAATTCCAGTTAGACGTTTTCACAATCAATCAATGCTAGATGAAAAAGTAAAAACAAAGAAACAAAATGGTCAATTGACTGAAGTTGAATTCTTATTGATTTGGAAAGGTGGCCCTGAATAGGCAATACAAAGGAAGCAGTTCCCTGGAATGAGGGAACAACTAAAAGAAAAAACAAACTACCCTATTGGCAATGTGAAAAAAAATGAATCTCATCAAGTATCAACCCGGTTATGACTCGTATGTCTTCAAGACACTCCGCTCTCTTGCCTATTGAGAAAAAGTAAGTGAACTGATCTTCAACCCTTAGGATAGCCTCAACTGTAGGTAGGTCATGGATCTCGCAGATCGCAGTCGTTCGTGTTAATCCCTCTTTTGCGTGGATCGCCCTTTCAGGTTTTCAATCCACTGGGATACCCTTTTTTGCCTGAGTTGTCCGATGTGGCTTTTCAACTCAGCGGGTGTACATTTTTTTTAAAATTTCCCTAACTTTTGCCCGAGCCTTTTATTCTGTTTTTGGCTCGCCGGGATGCCCATTTTTGCCTGGATCTTTATTCTGTTTTTATCCAGCGGGTCCTTTTTACACGAAGTATTTTCTTACTGCGTCTGCGTTGACAGGGGATGGAAAGTCTTCTCCGTCCATGGTTGTCAGCATTAAGGCTCCGCCTGAGAAAACCTTTTTAACCACGAACGGTCCTTCATAGTTGGGTGTCCACTTGCCCCTGTGATCGTTGAGAGGAGGAAGAATCCTTTTCAGCACTAAATCTCCTGGCATGTACCTCTGTGGTCGCACCTTCTTGTCAAAAGCTTGCTTCATTCGTCGCTGATACAACTGTCCATGGCATACAGCTGCTAGACGCTTCTCTTCAATGAGGCTCAATTGATTATATCTGGATCGGAGCCATTCAGGTTCATCTAGTTTGATATCCATCATCAACCTCAATGAGGGGATTTCCACTTCGATTGGTAGGACTGCCTCCATACCATACACCAATGAGAATGGAGTTGCCCCAGTTGAAGTGCGTACTGAGGTTCTATACCCATGAAACGCGAATGGTAACATCTCGTGCCAATCTTTGTATGTCACAACCATCTTCTGAACAATCTTCTTGATGTTTTTATTAGCCGCCTCGACGGCGCCATTCATCTTCGGACGATATGGAGAAGAGTTGTGGTGTTCTATTTTGAAGTCTCGACACAAGTCAGCCATCATCTTGTTGTTGAGGTTAGAACCATTATCAGTAATGATCCTTTCAGGGACTCCATACCGACAGATGATGTCCCGCTTAATAAATCGAGCGACCACTTGTTTAGTGACATTGGCATAGGAAGCAGCTTCGACCCACTTCGTGAAATAATCAATAGCAACTAGGATGAAGCGATGCCCATTAGAAGCTGTTGGCTCAATCTTTCCAATCATATCGATGCCCCACATAGCGAACGGCCATGGTGAAGACATGACACTTAACGGATTCGGAGGCACATGGACCTTGTCAGCATAAATTTGACACTTATGACATTTACGGGAGTATTTGCAACAATCAGACTCCATGGTAATCCAATAGTATCCCGATCTCAATAATTTCTTGGCCATGGCATGTCCACCAGCATGAGTACCAAAGGAGCCTTCGTGAACCTCCTGCATTAACAGGTCTGCGTCGTGTCTGTCCACACATCTAAGCAGCACCATGTCAAAGTTCCGTTTGTATAGCACACCATCCTGATTCAAGAAGAAACCTCCCGCCAGTCTTCTAAGAGTTTTCTTATCTTTACTGGATGCCCCAGCCGGGTATTCTTGAGCTTTCAGGAATTGTTTGATGTCGTGGTACCAAGGCTTGTCATCTTCACCATCACCAACCGCGAAGACATAAGCCGGTCTTTCAAGACGAGAGATCGAAATTCGAGGCACGAAATTCTCTCGGCATACTTTAATCATGGATGATAAAGTCGCGAGAGCATCGGCGAACTGGTTTTCGTCTCTAGGAACATAGCTCAGCTTTACTTTGGTAAAGAAGGTTAACAGCCTCCTGACATAATCTCGATAAGGAGTCAAACGAGCTTGATGAACTAGCCATTTGCCATTGACTTGATTTACCACCAAAGCAGAATCTCCGAAGATCTCAAGGTTCTTGACTCGCAAGTCTATTGCCTCTTCGATCCCCATGATGCAAGCTTCATACTCTGCCTCGTTGTTAGTACACTCAAAGGTCAACCGAGCGGCGAGAGGTGTGTGGACTCCTTCTGGTGAGATAATAACAGCACCTACTCCACTCCCATTCATGTTTACAGCTCCGTCAAACATCAACTTCCATCTGGATTCAGGGTCAGGCCCCTCCTCCGGAAGTGGTTCTTCATGATCTTTCGACTTGAGGAACATGATGTCCTCATCCGGAAACTCAAACCTCATGGGTTGATAATCATCAATCGGCTGCTGGGCCAAGTATTCTGACAACACACTCCCCTTGATAGCTTTTTGTGAAGTGTATTGTATGTCATACTCCGTAAGTATCATCTGCCAACGGGCCACTCTTCCTGTCAAAGCCGGTTTCTCAAAGATGTATTTTACAGGATCCATCTTGGAAATTAGGAGAGTAGTGTGAGTTAGCATGTACTGTCTTAGTCGGCGAGCAGCCCATGCCAAAGCGCAGCAAGTTTTCTCGAGTAGTGAGTATCGTGTCTCACAATCGGTAAACTTTTTGCTAAGGTAATAAATGGCATGCTCTTTTCGACCAGTCTCGTCCTGCTGACCCAGCACACATCCCATCGATCCTTCTAGCACAGTAAGATACATGATCAGAGGTCTCCCTGGCACTGGAGGCATAAGAATTGGTGGTTCCAACAAGTACTCTTTGATTCGGTCGAAGGCCCGCTGACAGTCTTCATTCCATTTAATGGCCTGATTTTTTCTCAGAAGCTTGAAGATGGGCTCGCACGTGGCCGTTAGGTGAGAAATAAACCGTGCAATGTAGTTTAATCTCCCCAAGAAACCACGCACTTGCTTTTCAGTCTTTGGCTCAGGCATTTCCTGGATTGCTTTCACTTTGGCCGGATCGACCTCAATTCCTCGTTCACTAACAATGAAGCCGAGCAACTTGCCAGAACGAACCCCGAAGGTGCATTTATTCGGATTTAACCTCAGTCTGAACTTTCGAAGCCTGTCAAACAATTTTGCTAGGTTGACCAAGTGTTCCTCTTCCGTCTGGGACTTTGCTATCATGTCATCAACATAAACCTCAATTTCATGATGGATCATGTCGTGAAACAACGTCACCATTGCCCGTTGGTAGGTAGCTCCTGCATTCTTTAAACCAAACGGCATGACCTTGTAACAAAAGGTGCCCCAAGGAGTAATGAAAGTTGTCTTTTCCATATCCTCGGGAGCCATCTTGATTTGATTATAGCCTGAGAATCCATCCATGAAGGAGAACACGGAAAACTGAGCAGTATTATCGACAAGTACATCTATGTGAGGTAGAGGGAAATCATCTTTGGGGCTAGCCCTATTCAAATCCCTGTAATCTACACACATTCTGACTTTGCCATCTTTTTTAGGAACCGGCACAATATTAGCAACCCATGGAGGATAGCTAGTCACGGCCAAAAAGCCAGCATCAAACTGTTTTTGCACTTCTTCTTTTATTTTGATTGCCATGTCTGGACGTGTGCGCCTCAACTTCTGTTTTACCGGAGGACAACCTTCTCTGAGAGGTAGCTTGTGTACCACAATATCAGTGTCTAAACCAGGCATATCTTGGTAGGACCATGCGAAGATGTCAACGTATTCTCGAAGCATAGCCATCAAACGAGTCTTGACAGATTCTTCTAATGCAGATCCGATCTTGACTTCTTTCTTGTCCTCTTCAGTACCCAGGTTTATCACTTCAACATCTTCCTCATGCGGCTGAATCATCTTCTCCTCCTGTTTGAGCAGTCTGGCCAATTCTTCGGGTAAATCACAATCCTCTTCACCTTCCTCATCGGCTTGATAAATTGGATTGTCGAAGTCATACTTAGCTATAACAGGGTCGTCATTGATAAGATCCGGTGACGAGCACCTGCATGAATGATGATTCATGCGAGGCTTTAGCAACAACTTGAGAAAATGAGAAACATTGCCATTTTAAAAACTTTTCTTGCTTTTTGAAAAACAAAAGTAAAAACGAAAGACAGAGAACAACATGAAATGAATGTGAAACGTCAATTTTATTAATGATTGTGTTAATGAACAAATGAACCCTTACAAAGAGCCATTATGCCCCGGGCAGGACATAATGCTTTAATACAGGAAAACAAAAACAAAAACATTACTCTTCAAAAGATGTTACTGAAATGAGCCTTTCTGACGTCCAGTTGCTAAGTTGAGCTCCTGGGACGGCAGGCCTAATCCATTCATCCAAGTCACAGTCACTATCAACAGCTTCATCCTGCACTGCGCTGATATTTCCGTAGTCTATCACTCCTGCACTTGTGAAAGTGACCGGGCTCTGACAACCTTTTGCACTTGTTTCAGACGAAGATCCCCCAGGGTGATAACCAATCCCGAACATGTCTTTCTTCTCTGGCAACTCGACTGGGCTGCCCCAGCCTTCTCGCACTCCAGATTCTACTAGTTCACGCGCTTGTTTATAAGAGGCTATAGACACCCCCTTCTTCGGCACCTCAGGAGAAGTTGCTACGGCGGATGCTTGCTCGGACTTCAAAGGCTCAAAAGCTTGACATGGAGTTTCGACTATTTCGCCATCCATCTCCACATATTTGAATGAGGCTAGATGACTGACGAAGATATCTTCTTCCCCGCTGACTGTCACAACTTGACCTTCCCAGACGAACTTTAATTTCTGATGAAGTGTAGAAGAAACCGCTCCTGCCGAGTGTATCCAGGGCCTTCCAAGTAAACAACTATATGCCGGCTGGATATCCATCACGTAAAACGTGGTATTGAAGACTTGTGGACCTACCTTAATAGGTAACTCCACCTCTCCAAATACCGATCTTCTTGATCCATCAAATGCCCGTACTACTAGATCACTGGGCTTCAGCACCACCCCATCATAGTCCAGCTTCATCAATGCCTTCTTAGGCAAGACATTCAAAGATGAACCAGTATCCACCAGCACATGGGAGAGCACTGCACCCTTGCATTCCAGAGAAATATGCAATGCCCGATTGTGAGCACGCCCATCAGAAGTTAAGTCCAAGTCCGTGAAACCCAATCTATGACTGGCATTAACACTGGACACCACCGTTTCTAACTGGTTCACAGAAATATCCTGAGGCACGTATGCCTTGTTCAGAATATTTAAAAGGGCCTTCCTGTGAGAGTCCGAACACATGAGTAATGATAAGATGGAGATCTTTGACGGCGTCTGCTGCAAATGGTCTACAATCTTATAGTCACTCTTCTTGATGATCCTCAGGAATTCTTCGGCTTCCTTATCAAAGGTGAGATCTGGATCAGTTGATGGAGTTGGATCATTGGCAACTACTGGTTGTTTTCCCCTGGCTCTAGCTTGGGCTTCGGCAGTATCCCTGGGTGGTATCACATTGCTTCTTAGTGCTTCCGGCGCAAATAGTCTTCCACTTCTAGTAAAACCCCCTACTCCAACATTCTCTACTTGAGCTGGGGTTATACTAGTCGTGGCCAACTCTTGTCTCTGGCCATTGCAATACACTTCGCCACCATAGTTCCAAGGAACTGCTCTGTCACTTTGGTACATTATGGGTCCAGCAGTAGTAATAGTTATTGGCGCCGCTCTGGCACGCGAAGGAACTTGGGAAGGATCATAAAAGATAGTCACTGTAGATACTTCACTTTCTTTCACGATCTTGTCAAATTGCAGCACTCCTTCATCAATCATACCTTGAATTCCGGCCTTCAATCGTTTACAACCGTTGGTAGCTTCTGTACATTCTGAACAATCATTCTCGCATCCGGGGAAAATGCCTTTATTCAACAAGCAAACCTTGATAGAAACCAAAGAAGTCTTCAAGTCATCTACATCATCCACCAGATTCAATTTCTCCCCTTCACCAATTGCACCAACCGTGCCTCTGTGAGGAGGCATGGGATTTTCCAGCACATTAGGAGAGGGAGCGAAATTGATCGCTTTAGAATCCAACAAGTCCTGAACAACATGCTTCAATGCTTTACAATTCTCAGTACTGTGGCCGGGAGCTCCAGAATGAAACTCGCATCTAGCATTCGAATCATAACCTTCAGGAATTTGGCCTGGCCTCGGAGGTTGCAAGGTACGGAGCTGAATCATTTGAAGCTGCAGGAGATTCTTCAACAGTTGGGAGTAAGACATTGGTGGAGCTTCAAAATGTCTATCCCTCGGCTTCTGAGGGTAGTACGGACGAGGGGGTCTTGGCTGATACCCCTGTGAGCGTTGCGGCTGCGGAGGTTGGACCCGCTGTTGAACTGGAGGAGTTGAAATAGTGACGGGGGCCACTTGCTGATAATATCCTTGGTGAACCATTCCCCTCTGGGCGTATACTGCTCCTGTTTCTCCTTCCCTCCTTTTCACAAAGGGTTTCTTGATACCAGACACTGAAGCGCTTCCATTTTGAATCTTCCCCTGTTTGAGCCAGCTTTCGATTCTTTCTCCAGTCAGGATAATGTCCGAAAAACCACTTGAGGAACAACCAGCCAACCTTTCCATGAAATGCCCTGGGAGGGTATTCAGGAAAAGATCAACCATCTCTCTTTCCAATAAAGGTGGTTGCACTCGGGCGGCCACCTCACGCCACCTCTGTGCATAGTCTTTGAAGCTCTCCGAGCTCCTCTGTGTCAAGCTTTGAAGCTGAGTACGGCTAGGTGCCATGTCAATGTTGTATTGATATTGTCTAAGGAAGGCCTCTCCCAAATCCTTCCAGCTTCTGATAGAACTTCTTTCCAACTTCATGTACCACTCCAAGGACCCTCCAGAAAGGCTGTCCTGGAAATAGTACATCCATAGTTTCTCGTCTCGCGTGTGAGCCGCAATCTTCCTGTAGAAGGCCTGTAGGTGAGTTTTCGGGCAAGAGTTGCCGTTGTATTTATCGAATGCTGGTGGCCTGAACTTGTGTGGAATGACCACCCCAGGTACTAAACCCATATCTGACACGTCAATCCCCAAAGTATCTTTGCACTCTAAGGCCTTGACCTTCTCTGCAAGCACCAAGAAGTCGTTGAGATTTCCGTCACCGCCGAAACCCATATCGTTGTTGAAGTACTGGAATTGGTCTTCCTGCCTGTCCTGCACAGGAACATACGTAGCCATAGCTGGATCTGGAACATGAGGTCCACCTGTACCATTGTTAGTATTGGGAGGAGCCCCTAGTCCGCCGGAAGTAGTTGCCTGAGCATTAGTGTTAGGAGGAGTTAACCCTTGAATTGCATTTCTCAGTTCCTGCTGCCCTTGGGCCATCCCCTGCATCAGAGTCGCGAATTCTGCCATCTTGGTACGGACATCGTTGAGTTCTGTTTGCATGGCGTCCATTGCTGTTCTTTGATTGCTGCGGGTCGCGTACCGATGAGGAATAACTTGTCGTATGTACCGGGTCTTGGCGGCCCTCGCAATCTTTGCCTGATGAACACAGATAAATTAGACATCCCGAAGAAAAACCTGCAAAGAAAAATGCAAATGATGTGTATGCAATGCAATGTGTTCCTTTTATTCCCGAGTATTTTACTGTGTTCGGTCCTGGCATTAAGAAGATAAGAATTGGGAAGAAGACCCAAATAATATTCAGACATAATAACGGCTGCGAAGAATTGGTGCTCATTACCCCGTGTCGGTGCAAATAACAAACAAGAAATCCGGAACAAATCAATCATATAAACTGGAGTTTGAAAATACAAAGTCCCCGAAGGGTGCCAATCACAATAACAAAAGTACATCACATATAAGGAATCCCACAACAAGCCTGTGGGTAATCCAAGTACAACAATATGAAATTAAACACTAGGGAACTCTATATCTTTCAATCTCCAGCTAAGGCATTTGACGCTCTGGAACAGCTGAACCACATCTGGATGACCGGGCTCCTGGATGAGCTTCTGAATAAGGAGGTCCCTTGTATCAGAAGAAGCATGTAACTCCTCGATCTGCTGTAGAAATGCTGCTTCATTCTCCTTGCTTTGACTTGACTCGGCCTTCGACCTTTTCACATCAGCTTTCAACTTCAAATCTTCAATCTCCTTTTGAGCTTCCTTCAGTGCCTGTTGGCTTTCTGTTACGCGCCGGATACGATCTTCCTCTTGATAATAAGCTTTCCTGAGAAGTTCTTTCTGCCCATCTAAAGAATCCTGAAGACTTTTGACTTCCTGTTTATGCTTGGCGTCTAACTCCTTTTGTTTCTTCAGATTTTCGTCCCATTTCTCCTGCCATAAAGTAACAGCTTCATTGGCTTCGCTAAGATCCTTCTTCTCTCTTCGACGCTGGGCCGTCTTATGAGTCTCAGCTAAACCTTTCTTTCGGAAGTAGAGCTCTCTATCTTCAAAATCTTTCTGCTTAAGACGGATTATTTCCTCGGCTTGCTCAGCTCTATCTTTCAATTGACGGTTCTGGATCATCAGCGCTTGACAAGAATTAAGAGCCTCCTGATTTTCAACCCTCAGTTGCTTAACCAAAGCTTCTAACTTCTGATATTCCTCCAAAGGTACCGTAGCAGGTGGTGGAGTTGGCACAGAAAAAGGAACTGGAGCCGCTTGAACTTCATTCTTTATCCAGGCTTCAAATTCAGGAAACATCCGATTGTTGCTCTTGCCCAGACATGCTATACCCTTCCTCTTAATCATCTTCCAGGACCCTACAGCTTTTTGGACCAAAGGAAGATTGTCTTTTACCGGAAAATAGAAGGTTTGGAATAATTCAGACTCATCAGGAACCTCCTTGAGCACATACCCTAACTGTCTTCTTAAGAGGATGGGATTGTAGTTAATACATCCTGATACTCCTAACAAAGGCACATTAGGGTAATTACCACAACTAGTAATGAAATTCTTTCCCTTCAACTTCAAAGTAAACCACCTGATATTTCCAGCAGACAAAGTACTCAGCTTCTGAGCCCAAGTAGAATTAGGATCCGCAAAACCCTCAGTAGTAGGCAAGTGTCTCATAACCCATTTGTAGAATAAAGGAGCACAACATTTAACAAGACCTCCTCGCCTCTTCTCATTCTTGTAATGCACAGAATAATACAAATCACCCAAGAGAGTGGGCACCGGATTCTTCAACACAAACAAATGAACGGCGTTCATGTCCACAAACTTGTCCATGTCAGCGAATAAAACTATCCCATACACAGATAACGCCAAGATAGCACAAACTGAATCCCACTGCTTCTCCACGGCACGTTCTTCAACTCTCTTGACCAGAAACTCTAAGGAAAAACCAAGTACTCCTGCTTTGGTGGAAACCAGATTAGAAGACACCTCTGACGGGCTCAAATAAAGAGCCTTAGCAATATCATCGTGAGTTGGTCTTGTCATCTCCGAATTAAAAGGAAGTTGATCCTTGATTGAAACTCCCATAATCTCAGCATATTCTTCCAACAAAGGACCCAACTGAAAGTCATGAAATGTGAAGCACCTAAGCCGTGGATCATAATACTGCAACAAAGTGTGAATGGCGCTCCTCTGAGAATTATCCAAGTTGAATACCAGATCCAGAATATCACCATACTTTTCTTTGAAGTAGCTCAAATGACCCGGGGTAATCAGAGACACCAATTGGTTGATCAGGTCCATCTTAGTATCGAAGAATTTGTAGTGCACAGTTCTCTTTTTGACGTCTTCCATTCTGAAGCAATAATATGGACAGGAACCGGAAATAAATGTAGACCCTGAGAATAAAAGAAACACAAATGATTAATGATGATATGATGTTTATGCAAGACAAGGCATGTGATCAGTGAAGTGTCTGTGATGTGCCAATCATATAATCAGGTGTCGGTGCCAAGTCTCAAAATCCAGATCTCACAATAATTATCCCTCTGATCCGGGATCCATAACTTAAGAGCAGAAATCCAGATCACAAAACTGAACCAAAGGTAAAGTGGGTATGCTGAAGGTACCAGGGTTCCTGCAAACCTGTAAACCCCTCCCAAGTCTCACGGGTGTGCTACTACGGGTCAACATCACGGACTCTCAAAGCCGAATAACAATAATACGTTCACCATTTCCGAGAAATGGCTCATGACCAAATCAGGGAATCGGTTTGGCATTATGTACTACTCAGGGAGGTCTCAGTTGAGTCCGGAAAAACAAGCATCCCTCACAAGTTTCCAGCTTCAAGCACTGAATCGAGAAACAATAGTACATTCATCCCGAAGGGTACAATACTATCGTCATACGAACAGTTTGCTTTAACTGAATTCCTATGAGAGAACCAGGCCATCCTATGCGAGTTCCCAATGGACCCTCGGATGCGAGTGGGTTTGCCAACAAATGTGGTCTGCCACTGTCATCACTGGAGAGGGTTGTTTCCATTAAGGTTCTCAATGATCGGTCCCCAGCTGCACATAACTATCAAGGTTGTACCCTGAAGTGGGGAAGAACCCCCACACAGAATAGTCCCAAGACAGTCGCAACCTGGGTGTGGAACACATCACCACTCATCATGTAACCATGCGAGCACAACGTGTCCACGCTAATCCTATGGTGCACTCAAGCCGGGTAGTTGGCTTATCTCACAGTAACTCCTAACCCACAGAAAAAATGAAAACCAGCACAGCCAGACAGTCCAGTATAATATGATGCATGGAAAATAAAATACTGAAAGCGGTAAATAAATGCGGTAAAGTAAAGCTGTAAAGAACTGTAAATAAAAACAGTAAAGCTAAACTAAAGCACTCAGCATCAAACAGATAAACACCCAAAGAAACAAAGCCAACATGCGCTAGGATTGACTCTACAAGGGAAACCGGAAGAATCAGGTTCAGTCCCCAACAGAGTCGCCAGCTGTCGCTCCCGGGATTTTCATCCTAGTACAAACGCGAAAGTGGCGCGGAAAGGTTAGAGTCGCCAGCCAGACATTTTTATCCCGAATGAATGGGAAAGGTAATGTTGCACAAACCTGAGGAAGAAGGAAAGGACAAGGCCTTGCGAACCAAAGATCTGAGTTCGGGAGTCGGTTACGACCTGGGAAGGTATTAGCACCCCAGATCGTCCGTCGTACCCGACGGGATCCACTCTTGCTTGCTTGTTTCAAAGGGTGAGAAATAAGAATGCTGCTGAATAAAACCGCTAGCTGGAATGGAAATGAGAAATGAACTGAAATAAGAACATGAGAATGGAAAGAAAAGGGGAAATGTAGGGAAAATAAAGAATGTGCTCGAACGGGCCCTACCCCGCTGCCTACGTACCTCATCAGGATAATGAGGATCAGAGCCGACGTAGTTCGCCTAACCTAGGCGGGAACTATTTGTTTGTATTTTTTTTACAGCTGGAACTGCGTATGTCTATGCTCAGGTGTTGCAGGCTCGTCTGGTATGAGTGCGTTAACCGTCTTGCATGCGAGACAAGTCGTCGCGAGTTCGCGTTGTGAGTGAATGAGATGAGAAAAGAAGTTCCCGCAGGATAGTCGGTTATTGTTGGTTTTTTGTCTTTTAAAATAAGTGTTTTGAATTTTTGTTTGTGAACTGTCTTGTACTAAGACCTATCCATCGCGGGAAGTATTTACACCTCGCCCCGAAACAGGACGCGTATAAACACTCCGCAACAAAGTCTCGTGTCGTACAAGATTGTTCGGTTTTTATTAAGTATTTTATTGCTTTTCTTTTGAGATGAGAAAGAGAATGACTCAAGTTGATAAAAGGAAAAATCTAAGGGACTAAGACTAAATCCTAATGTGTTATGTATTTACAAAGTGATCCTAAGGGTTAGTGAGGTTTTCTATTCCTAATGGAAACTTAAAACTATTAGAATTCAACTTACTTCTTAATGAAGTTAAGTTGATTCTAAGAACAAATGGGAATCCTATACAAGTTGTAACAATAAAAATAATCAAAAAATGAAGTTAAGCATAAGGAACAAAATTCTACAAATTGCCTTAAAAGCATGACTAAAAAAATAGTCTATTTATTTATTCTATATCCTAATGGAAATGAAAATTCACCTAAGTATTAAATCTAAGTCAAACTTAATGTTCATCCTAAAACAAATTAAACTAAACCTAAGTCTAATGTTTAATTCTAGGGTTAAACTTAAACTAAACTATTTTATTATTTTTTATGACTTATTTCTAACTATGTTTAAACTAATGGGATTTATGCCTAACTAGGCCTAAGACTAATATCCTTAAAAAATATTAAATCTCCTATAAAAATTGTGAAACTTAAACTATGAGATCCTAACATTATCTCTAATCTTATACTAAGAGGAATTCTAAAGATACTTATTTTCCTATGTCTAAAAATTATTTAATTTCAACTAAGATTAACCGTTATTTCCTAAGGATTACTCCACTAAAACCTATGATAAAAGGTTCTAAAAATTCCATTAAAAAATATTCTAAGAGCTATTAGGGGTCTTCTAATTACAGAAAAAATAGTGGGCTAAAAAAGTTAATGGAAGTCATTTAAATAAAATAAACAAAATTCAGCACAATTAAAAAGAAATTCAATAAAGCTAAATAAAAGAATAATTCAGAATTAATTCAAAAATAAATAAATTTCAGGAAATAAAAAATATCACAAATTCCTAAATTCAATTATTAATCTACTTTAATTTTTGGGGAATTTTCTAATGCCTTTTCCTATTTTTTAATGAATTATTTCTAGCTTAATATTAACTTAAAATAAAATTCTAACAAGAACATAAATGGGGTGCTCTTAGTAATTATTATTTGTTTTTGTTATGCTGGGCTTAAAATAAGGGTGTGATTAGCAGAAACATCTAAGCCCACTTGCAGGAAACCATAGGAGGTGAATTTAACAATATTTTAAGTTGTCTTTCTTGTGGGCTTTATAACAAGGGTGTGGCTAGCAAACATAAGGCCCATATGGAATTTGCATTAAAATTGATGATCCTTATTATACTATTATTTACACTAAGATTAAATTAATCTTACTATAACATTATTTCTAAAAAAAATCTGAAATTGAGAAAATGAGTTAAATTCACCTAAACTAATATTTTCTAAAACAAAAGTCTTAATTAAAAAAACATTAAGATAAAAATAATTTTCTCTAAAGAAACCTTAATTTAAAAGACAAATGAATTAAACTAAAGTTTTATCATATCCACTTAATATTCTAATTTAGGACAATTTTAAACTAAACTTATGACTAAGTCAATTTCATATTTCAATCTAAGAAAAAGGGATTAGAATAACCTCATAATATGTTTTTTTCTAAAATCTTAATTTATAAGAAATAAACTTCTCTTAAATATAATATTCTTCTAAAAGATTTTAAATTAAGGAAAAAGGAATTAAACTATAGTCTTAATATTATTTCCTAAAATCTTAATTTAAGTTAATGAATTAAACTAATCTTGTTATGAAAATATTTTCTAAAAATCTTAATTTAAGGAATGAAATAAACTACACTTATGCTAATATTTTCTAAAATCTTAATTTAAGGAATGAAATAAACTACACTTATGCTAATATTTTCTAAAATCTTAATTTAAGGAATGAAATAAACTACACTTATGCTAATATTTTCTAAAATCTTAATTTAAGTTAATGAATTAAACTAATCTTGTTATGAAAATATTTTCTAAAAATCTTAATTTAAGGAATGAAATAAACTACACTTATGCTAATATTTTCTAAAATCTTAATTTAAGAAGAGGAAATAAATTCTAATAATCTTATGATAAAGTTTTCTAAAACCTTAATTAAAAACAGAATTAAAGTAAACTTATATAAATTTTTAAATTCCATAAAATCTTAACTTTAAAAAAAGAATTCTCTAAACTTATACAACATTTTTTAATTCCATAAAATCTTAACTTTAAAAAAAGAATTCTCTAAACTTATACAACATTTTTTAATTCCATAAAATCTTAACTTTAAAAAAAAAAATTCTCTAAACTTATACAACATTTTTTAATTCCATAAAATCTTAACTTTAAAAAAAGAATTCTCTAAACTTATACAACATTTTTTAATTCCGTAAAATCTTAACTTTAAAAAAAAAAAAAAAAATTCTCTAAACTTATACAACATTTTTTAATTCCATAAAATCTTAACTTTAAAAAAAGAATTCTCTAAACTTATACAACATTTTTTAATTCCATAAAATCTTAACTTTTAAAAAAAGAATTAAACTCTTAATCTTAAAATATGAATTAAACTTTTAATCTAAAAATAATATTTTTTATAAACTTAACTTAAGAAAACTGAATTAAATCCCTAATCTTATAATAATTCCCTTTGTAATCTTTGACATCTGATGTGAATTAAATGGAGATTAATTGTTTTTTATATGACTCTTTTAATGTTAATTATCATGGTTTAATTCAATATTAATACCAAAATTAACTTATCAAATTATAATACATAAAATAAACAGACATTCAAAACACGTTTCAATTTTCCATCTTCCCCAAATCTGCCTCACACAAACCCTAGCCTCTCTTCCCTTGCATGCCGCCACCCTCTCCTCCTTCTCTCCCGCTCACGCCGCCTTCCCCAGATCACCATCTCCTTCGCCTTAGCCCAAACCTTACCTTCCTCAAGACCCGATCCTAACCCTCAACTTTAAACAAAACCCAAACTCAAGATCACCCAATCCGAATCAAAGCTACAACGCCGATGCTTTCTCGAAACTGACTCAAGAATGCTTTCACCACAAACAGGAATTCGTACCTTGGACTGAAGTTGCGCGTCGGACAAGATGTACTCGCTGTTTCGATGCCGCCGCAAGATTTTGTTCCGTTTCTGCTTGGTGAACGATGCCGCGACGGAGATGCCTTTCGTTGGTGACGAACTCGAGCACGGACTGAGACTATTGCTGCGAAGATGGATCGAAATGCACGATTTCAGGTATGTATCACCTTCTCGATCTTTACTTGATTCTTCTCTTCTTCCATTCAGGTTACTACTGATGATGTATTGTTGAATAAACCGGTTTCAGGCCGCTGCCGATGATGAAGAAAATAGTTATGATGGCACAGTTGTAGCTTCGGTTACGAAGGACAGTGATAAAGTGTCATCGCCTGAAGGTCCAAGCGAGGTGGCGGAGGTGACGGCTAAGTGATTGAGGAAGGAACGAAAGGTTGCGAAAAAAGATGGGAGAAGAATGATTCAGATTGAGGTTGAGAAGAAGAATTCAGAGGAGGTTAGTTCAAAAATTGAAGAAGCAGAAAAATGATGGGACGTGTGTAGAAGAAAAGGGTGAAGGAGACTGAAGTATGGAGGAGATTGTTGAAGGGTTTGGAAAAGAAGATGGTTGAAGGAAAAAGCTGGATTTGGAGAAGAAGAATGGTATCCGGTTCCAACCCTTGATTGAAGAACTGATTCAGATTTATAGAACCAAGTTCAACTTCTGGAAACTTCTCTCAGGTAACAGTTAGTTATTACTTTCTGTTATGAAATTGGTTAGAAATCTGTTAGGTTAGTTATCTGTTAATTTTCTGTTGTGAGGTTTTGAGATGTAACTGATTTTGCAATAAGTTTGTTTTCACAATTTCTGTTAGGTTCTATTAGGATTTGGTTAGGACTTGTTTTTGGTTTTTTTGAACTAATTATCTCAATTAGAACTTCCTGTTATAATTCTTATGAAAACTCTTCTCGTAATGCCTTTCCTTTGCTTGTGAATTTGCAGGTCCATGTTACCAAAGCCGAGCTTTCAAACATTAATGAAGATTCAAATCCGGTGATACGAAGGATGTCGAGAATTAACCGGAAAAAATCACTGATTGCCGCAAATGATGGAGGACTGGAAATTGATGAAGATGGTGGTTCAAGAGAATCGGGCAATAGAGTGAGAATCCAGGATGAAGAGTTCCTTTGGGAGAATCTTTTGTAACAAACAATTGATGAAACCTCTTTCTTCCCCCCCCCCCTTTTTTTTGTATAACTCATTTGTAACCTTTGAAATGATAAAGAATTGTACTTATTATGATGTACCAATGACCATGAACTCTTGTGTCAATAATAATACAGTCTATTTATTCCCATTTCTTTTATTTGCGTAACTTAATCCCATTGATCTGTTAATTATATGAGTAAATAATTCCCTCTTTTGCATTCTCCTCACTTCTCAAGATTGAAACTAGTAAACTATCATGAGAAGTTGTAACTATTTCAATGTCAGCGGAGGAAGGAATTAGACCATAAGACTATGTTCCCATATATACAATGTAACACTATTCGCTCATACTGGCATGCCTATGATTCAACAAGAAAGTGAGAATGACGAGAAATGAAAGAAATAAGGAGACGATGCAATGCCATATCTCCTAAGGTATCTTAGAAAATATGCCTTGAAAAAAATTGAACAAACGGATATAAAATCCAAACATACGTGAACACTCGGCAATTAGAATAAACCAATGGATCCTAAGAAAGATGCATAGTGATTTTTAGGCTTGACTTATGTTTAATGCGAACAATGAACTACCACAAGGTACGGGCGTAGTCTGGATGTTGAACAAAATGTGAATAAAGGAAAGATTGTTGAAAATCCAAGTGATTTGCGTAACCAACTTTAGGCCAACTTAAACTCCCCATTCAACTTCCAAATTCCAACCTTGCTCATATTACAAACAAAACGTTGGAAGAAGAGAAACCACAACACCTTGATCATCATGAGGATCTGTGCCTCGATACCATTAATCAACATTCCTTTGCCATGAAACCCTGATTAGCTCTGTAAGCAATGATGGCATCCCTTGAATCCATCCAATACGAGACCTCAATTCCGTAACCCATGTGACCGACTCCAGTGAAGTAGAAAACCACAAACCAGTGGAATAAATTGATTCTTCAACGAACACTGATCTTATGCCTTATGAAAAAAAAAATGAAATACACTAGTGTACTGTTAATGGACCGATGAACAATGCAAATGAATGCGAAACGACTAGCCAATAGAGGAAATAAATATGAGGGCAAATTTTGAGGTATCACACACTTTTTGATATAAATAAATTCCATCTTTTGAATCCAGATTTACTTTTACCCTATTTACATAAGCGAAACGTCCATTGATTGTGTTTGAATATATGTATGCTTTTGAATATGATTGATGTTTACCAGAAATGCATAGATGCTTAATATGATTGATGTTTACCAGAAATGCATGAAATGCAGTAATAGTATTTACTAAGGACGAACGAGGGAAGGATTTCAACGAAGCTTCGCCTGTTCATCTTTACAAGACAGTTACAAACCCTCAGTAGGGCCAATCCATCTTCATAAAGTCACATCTCCCCTGGAATTTATATCCATCTCTTTTATCCTCATACGGATATTCGGGAATTTACTTTCCAATAAGGGTACGACGAACGAAGACGGGATGTTATATCTACCCTACTATCAAACGAAGACGGAGGGTTATGTATACCTTACTATCCCCAGCAGACGGGAGGTTATATATACCTTGCTATCCCCAGCAGACGGAAGGTTATGTATACCTTATTATCAAACAAGACGGGAATGAGTTCCTCATATTCTTCAATAACAAACCGGGATTTATTTTCCCTGGCCAGCAGTTGTCATACGAAGATATCCAGACGTCTCAGGCAGTATCATATCATACATACATCATTTACATCATACTATAACATACATATCCATAGATACATAATACATTATTTAGGTGCATCATACTATACATGCATCCATAATGCATAAACTAATATTATCATACAGAATGCTACCTTGTTTTCAGGTTAATTCTCCAGCAAACAGATTTGTGATTATCAGGACTGCTTTATCCTCCTGGAAGTTATCATCCCTCAGGATTGCTTTATCCTCCTGAAAGCATACTATCACCTCAGGACTGCTTCATCTTCCTGACAGCTTCTTGTACCTCAGGATTTCTTTATCTTCCTGAAAGCATACAATTACCCCAGGAATGCTTCATCCTCCTGGAAGATTATTACTACCTCAGGATTGCTTTATCCTCCTGACAGCTTATTGTACCTCAGGACTGCTTTATCCTCCTGAAAACATATTATCAAATCTCTCAAGACTGCTTCATCCTCTTGAAAGCTTATTATCTCATCAGGATTGCTTCATCCTCCTGATAACTATTATCAACATCTCAGGATTGCTTTATCCTCCTGAAAGCTTATTATTTCTTCAGGATTGCTTCATCCTCCTGAAAGATTATTACCTCAGGATTGCTTCATCCTCCTGACATCTTATTATTACCTCAGGATTGCTTCATCCTCCTGACAGCTTATTATTACCTCAGGATTACTTCATCCTCCTGAAAGCATACTATCAACCTCTCAAGATTGCTTTATCCTCTTGAAAACATATCACTACATCAGGACTGCTTCATCCTCCCGAAAGTTTATTATCTCATCAGGAATGTTTTATCCTCCTGAAAACACATCAATACCTTAGGACTGCTCCATCCTCCTGACAACTATCATCATTACTTCAGGACTGCTTTATCCTCCTGAAAGCTATCATTATACCTTCATACTTTGGACTGCTTTATCCTCCAAGAAATGTATCTGAAGAACTTTTCTCCAAGTGGCATCTTTAAGCCCACTCAAGCATATTCAACTAGCCATCTGTATCACTCTATGCACTGGTGAGTGCAAATTTTTGGGTTTTTTGTGTTCAATCCCCTTCAACCTTCCAGGTCATGACTGGCAAATATACCAATCTAACCCCTCAGGTTTCAGAAAATTGAACAGGGGCAGCTGTTGCACCCCAAAATTTGCCCTCACAATACAAGACTTTGTGTGCTAAGAAGGTTCACAAGATTCACAATGCTTACCAGACTTTTCATGAGGTTCATGAAGTCTACAAGTCACTTTATGAAGTTCACAAGGTTCACAAGATTCCCAATGCTTACCAGACTTTTTATGAGGTTCAGGAAGTCTACAAGTCACTTTATGAAGTTCACAAGGTTCACAATACCTCCCATGAGGTTCATAAGACATTTTATGATGGTTCACAAGGTTCACAAAGTTCACAACTGGTCAGAAGAGTTGACAATTCCCTCAGACAATGCACCTCCTAAGCAATGCATCCAAAACTAGGGTTTTGACTTTAATCAGGATAAATGAACTCCAAGACTTCAAGTGAGCTTCATAACATCTTATATGTGTTTAAGAATCCCCATGACAAGTTTCAAGACTTTTCTCCAAAGTTTGCTCAGTCAGATGATCAGATAAGCCAAAATCAGTCAATGCAGTTAAAAAGTCAAACTGAGGTCAACTGTGGTCAAACCAAAGTCAAACTTCATGATTTTTTGCCAACATCAAGTATATGAAGTAAAATTCATCATTTTATCAAAGGTTGATCATGATTCATCAAGGAGATTCCGGATCATCAAGAATCAGGAGTTTCTAAATTAGGGTTTTCTTAGTAAAAGTCAACTGAACTTTGACCAGCCATAACTTTCACATACTTCATCACCAAGTCTCCACTCAAAGCTCATTTTGAAGGAAATTGAAGTCTCTACAACTTTGTGTCTCACAAGCCAAGCCCAAAAATGCTTCATTTGGAAGGTATGAGCTAAGACATTATAGGTCCTTTTGAATGTCAACAAAAAGTCAACAACTTCAAAAGGGCATAACTTGAGATTGGTAAATGATATGGACATGAAACCAGTGGGGTTGGTTAGAGAACTCTTCAAGCTTTCCAAAATGTCCAAGAACACCCTCATACCATTAAAATTGAAGGATATGTGCCCTTGCAAAGTTGGGAAATTTTAGGGAAGTTTATGAAGCAAATGGAGGTTTAAAACCAAATTTTGTCAAGTGGGCTGAACTTTTAATGACCCAAAGCAATCCATGACATCATGCACGAAAATTCTATGATATTTTCATAATTTTTATTTTATTTAATTAATTTATTATGATTTTTTATACTTAAAATCATTTTAAATTTAAATAAAATATTAAATATGAAGATTAAATTTTATTTTTGGTTCTAGAAAGTCATGAATTCAGCATGGAACAAATTGATACAAGAATAACATTGATTGGCTTGAAATAGAAAGTGTTGATGCAAAAATATTGAAATTTCAAAGCTTATCATTGTGAATCTTTTTGAATCAAATCTTATACACAACCATTCAATTTTCTAACCTAAAAACATCCTCCTATAAGTACTTAGTGTAACCCTAACATGAACTCACGGATTACACAACCACAAGAGTAAGTTTCATACTTCAAAAATTCAAGCAAAACTCACATTCGGTTTTCAATTTACAGGGCATTTGAAGGTAAACTAAGGACATAGCTATGACTATTGGACATCACTGATCATGAATCATCACTCATATGCATCAAAACTATGCCATATTGTTCAAACCGAATCCACATTGTTCTTGAAAATATTTTTTTCGATTCCCATAATATTGATATCATTGTCTGAATTTGATTATATATTTGTGTTTGTGATGAAGTTTGGAGTGTTTCTGGAACAATCAATTCGATTTTAAGTGCAGGATGAAGAAATCACCATGATTAGGGTTTCATGGCCGTTTTAGGGTTCTTCAATTCATCCACTATAAATGAATTTTAAAGACATGGTTGAGTTGTATGGACCTTGTAGAATATAATGCACTGATTAATTTCACAAAATTTTGCTGTTTTGTCAATGTTTGAGTTTCGTAGGTATTGCTGCAAATTGATATTCGCAGGTAAATTCGCAAAGGAAAACGCAGGAAATTTCGCAGGAGCCAAGGTTGAAGATGACCCTGCGCGCATTCAGAAAAATTCAAATTTTAATTAAAATATTTTATGTTATATTGTTGGTTCATTATCACAAGCCAACGCTTGGCCCAGTGGAAAAGCAAGCATGCGTTTGATGAAAGGGCAGGGGATCGAATCCTGGCTGTGACAAATATTTTTGAGTTTTTCTCATTTATGCATTGATTATAATATATTATGAATTGTTGTTGGTTTGTAGACAGGCTCGCTCACCCAGCAGGATTGGCAATGTATACTAGTATTTGTTTGAGAGGTCCTGGGGTCGATTCTCCCCCAGGCCTTTTGCTTTCTTTTATTTTTCTGGATTTTTCATGACAAGGAATAAAACCAATTCTACTCCCTTGCTTATTGCCTGCGCGTGTGGTGGCTTGGTGGTGGATTTTGCTGCTGGTAAACAAAGCTTCCTGGGTTCAAATCCCAGCCAGGTAAGTTTCTCTTTTTTGTGATTTTTTTCTATTTTTCTATTTGTTTAATCAATTTTGTTTAATTATTAAAAATCATATATAAATAAATATAATTAAATAATGTTGTATATATATATTCAATGTTCTTCAAATTCTAGAATTCTTTTTCTTAATTCAAAAAAATTATTCTTTTTATTATGTATTTAAATTATAATATATATATATATTTATTAAAATAATTTTGTATAATTAGATTATAAACCCTAAAAAAAAAATATTTTCTAAACAAACCCTAATTTTGCAAACCCTAATTTATTCTTATGATTTAAATTTCTAATTTTTTTTGTAAATATAATATTTAATATAATTAAATTTTGTAAATATGATTATAATCAAATTTTTTTATAATATGTAATTGTTTCTATAATTTGTTCATAATCTAAATTTTATTTTTTTAAAAAAAATATATATGTTTAAAAATAATTAAATTTATGCCAATTTAATATTGTAATTATAATTTTTTTTATATGTTTATAATTAATTTAACTTTTATAAGTTGCATATAATTTTAAATTTTATTGTTCATATTTCCTTAATAATTTCTAATTCTTATTTATTATTTTATTTTGTTTATTATTATTACTAATCATGTTTATTACTAACCCATTTATTTTTTAAAATTATGTTTATTATTATTATTTCACTAACCCCTATTATAATTATTCTTGCTTATTTATTTATTATTTATATTTTTGCTTATTTATTCTGCTATTTATTATTAATTGCTTATTATTATTATGTAAATGCTCCTGGATGTAATTTTTGTAAATATTTAAATCATTTAATTTGCTTGCTATGGTTAGTAAAATAGGGAGTGTAAACATGTATTATATTTAAAATTGAATTTAGATCATTTAAATTATAAGATAAATATTAAATTGAACACTCACACACGTAAGTCGATTTTTAATCGCCATCTCACTTTCTAGGGCTACCTCTCAATGTTGCCTAATCATAAGGTCAAGTGGGGTGTATAAAGCAAAGTCCCTTAAAAGAAAAGTCATCTAGTCCCTTAAATAATCAAAGATCAAGTCCCTTAATGGTTGCCTTTCAATATGATCTTGTCCCTTTCCGAATAATGATGACAGTCCCTCCTAAATGCTTAATACACCCCACAGTTGCCTTCATTAAAACAGATGTCCCTCACTTGTCCCTTACATCCAAGGTAATGACTACCTATTCCTTAATAATAGGGATAGTCTTACCATTTAAAGGATAAAGAACAGAAAAGACTTAAACTTTAGGGTAGGTTCCTCATAGTTACTTTCTCACTATTTTCAAACACTTCACAATTTCAAACAATTTTCAAACACAAGTTTTTTACGCATCCGTACATGGATCATTATCAAACTCTTATGAAAATTTCTATTCACACACTTCACATTTTCAAAAAACATTTTAAAGTGAGCTAAGTAACTAAGAGCCCATGGATAACCATGGATGTAAAGGGTGCTAACACCTTCCCTTTACATAACCTACCCCCCGGACCCAAAAATCTTTTAAAAGGTCTTTCCTGTTCTTTTATGCCTTTCCTTTGGATGAAATAAAAGTCGGTGGCGACTCTTGCTATCCGCAACATAACTAAAGTCAGTTCTCCCACCGTGTTACAGTGGTAAGTAACTTGAGAAGTGAATTTGCCTTCACTTCTCATTTCTCTTCTCATTCTTCATATGCATCATTGCTGAATTTTCTTTTGCCTTAGAGTGAGCTTGCTCATTCATGTTCATCATTCACTTTCTTTCTCCAAGTTACTTTTCTTCTTCAGTGAAGTAAGTAACTTGTTTCTTCTGCTTCTCCTCCTTTCATCTGCTTCTTCCATTGGTGGCTTCTCTGAAGTTCTCTTGCAAGCCTTACAAACCATAGGAACACCCAAGCATGACAATAATTAGGGTTTTGATTAGTCCCCCTTTAGTTTTTACCTTTGTGTCTCTCTCCTCATCTCATAATCAGAGACTAAACCTTTAAGGTTTTAAGACTTTGTGATTAGGGTTATGCCTGCATCCTTCTCTTAGGATGGAGTGTATAACTTTAATCCTAAGTGTTAAACACTTAATTTGTTTAAACCTCTTAATCAATCTATCTTAATAATCACTAAGACAATAACTTGTAACTTGGGCCTTGCATTAGGGTTCTAATTCTTCCTTTATTGATTAAGAAGGACTAACCCTAGTGTTAATGGACAAGTCCTCCTCAAGTTGTCTTACAAACCATAAAATTCACTTCTTAATCTTACCCTTAATTAAAATCCACTTTAATAAAGGTTTGTTTTGTCATAAGGTTAATCCCTAATCATAGATTAAGTTGAGGTATCTTCCTCAACTTAAGTGTGCTCATCTATTATCCTTCTATTAGGATGGTGTAATGGGTCCATTAAATCCTTGATTATGGCTTAAACTCATTACTTAACACTAAACAAAAACTCAAAAACATCTAAATAATCACAAGTAGGTTAATGATCTTAATCCTACATCATGGTAATTAAGTTTGAGGTGTTTATCTCATACTTAAGGTATTCTCATTATCACTAATCAAAGGGAGGATATGATGAGTTTACTAACCCTTGGTTTAGGCTTAAGCTCATTAACTTATGAAAAACACAAAAAGCAATAAAAGAAAGCACCAAAAACAAACAATAATCATCTCCTTCGGGATTCTTTTCTCATCATCTTTATTCACAAGCGAGAACTTGCTTCTTCCGTATAATGCAAGACAGTTAGCACTCGAGCCATACGAGTCATACACTTAAGCATAGGCAAGAAAGCAGTTCATCATTCAATTTATCTTTCAGTCCCTTTGAGTCGAACTACGGTGTTCTGACTTTCTCATTGCACGAGAGGATACGCAGGCATAACTTAACTGTTATCGAACAAAAAGTCTTTGTCTCTCCCCCTCTTCCAGTATTATTCTTTTAAGCCTTATTCCTGAGCACCTCACTTCATTTTCTTGCACTGACACTTGTATATTCTTTTCCAGCTTTTGCACACAGATAACACAGACACTACCCCTTTAAACACAATCTTTTAAGCGTGGATCCCGTTGAGTACGACGGACAATCTGGGTGCTAATACCTTCCCAGGTTGTAACCAAACCCCTTTCTCAGTTTCTCTCCTTCGCAACCGTCTTATCCATCTTTTCTTAGGTTTATGTAGCATTACCTTTCCTTCGGGATAAAAATGCGTAGCTGGCGACTCTATTCATATCATTTTCATTTTCTCCCTTCGCCGACCGTTCGCGCTTGTACCGGGATGCAAATCTTCGGGAGCGACAGCTTGGCGACTCTGCTGGGGACCCTTATATTGCAACCAGGGCTTCTGGTTCTTTTTGTGGGTTCCTCATAGCGCTTGTTTGATTTGTGTTTATGGGGGTGTTATGTGCTACTTGTGCTTATTTATTTGCTTTATTTATCGCTTTCTGTACAACTTTATTTACTGCTTTCATTTACAGTTTTATGCATTTCATACAGTCATCATCATATGCTAGATCTGTTGTTTTCTTGGTGGGTGGGGATCATTGAGTGAGTAAGGTCCTATACCTGGGACCTGAGTGACACATAGACTAGAGTGGCTTCATATTATTTCCCATTCCATTTCGGTCTGGTGCGGGAATATGAAACACGGTTCAGACACGGGTTTCTTCTTGAGAACTCTGTGCTACAGATTTCCTATAGTACTACGGCTATCTGGGAAGCCTGCTAAGTCTGGATGACCTTTTTATGACCTTCAACATCTGAGGTGAATTAGAGGAGGATACTTTATGGTTATTGTAAACACTGTACCTCCGGGTTACAAGTGTTTAAACTTCTCATAACTGATCCAAGTTTGAGGATCCTTGTTCTTGAACATTACATGTGAGGGGGTTGGGATGTTTACAGGTTTGCAGGAATCCTTGGCCACATCATACCCTGTTACTAGTTTTGTTTTAAGAATGCATCACTTTGGACAGTTCTTGTGATTACCATGGACTTGTGACTCTTTATTTGAGTCCCCCACCTGGTTAATGGATTTCTAAGCCTCCATCCGGACTTTGGAACATACATGGACTTTTACCAAGGCAGATAAACAGATCCAGCACTTGGTCACAAACCCTTTGCATATCATTTGCATACATCATTTGTGCATCATTTAACATTTGCTTATTTGTTTTACAGGGTATCCATCATATTATCTTTGGTTTGGTTTTGACCCCTTATGCTGCTCAGATTTCCTCAGATATCTTCTCCAGCACCTTCATCAGTTTGTCAGAGATTCATCTCCATCTTGTTTTCATCAGAGATCTTACCTCCAGCATCCCATTCAGTGACCTTCATCAGCAGTTACTCTCAGCTTCTTCACCAGCACCCATGGACACTTCAAGAAAGAGCAACACCACTTACCACTTCTTTGAGCCCACCATGACTGGCATCAGACAGGTTCAGTCCCTCATTACTCCTGATCATGTACCACTATTCAGAGAGCATTATGGGGGCATATTGGACATGATCATGGATCTAGATGCATCTCATAGGAGCATGATCCATACTTGCTTGCAGTTTTATGATCCTCCACTCAGATGTTTCACATTTCCTGATTTCCAGTTGGGACCTCTGTTAGAAGAATTCTCCATGTTGTTAGGAGTTCCTATCAGGAGAGGGATTCCTTTCAACCCTGAGATGGTTGCTCCCAGAAATGAAGACATAGCCAGGGCATTGCATTTGGAGCCTGCCCTTATTGATCAGAACATGACAACCAAGGTTGGAGTTCCAGGCCTCCACCTAGACTTCTTGATCTCCCAGGCTACCCTGCATGCATCAATAGGAGAATGGAAGGCTGTATGTGCACTTCTATCCCTTAGCATATATGGGGTTATCTTGTTTGCAGATGAGCCAAAGTTTGTGAGCAAGAATTCTATTCACTTGTTCTTATTGAGGAACCCTGTTCCTACCTTGCTCGGAGACTTCTACTACTCAGTACACCAGAGGAATGAAAAGCAAAAAGGAAGACTGGTCAGATGCTGTGCTCCTCTCTATTACTCTTGGCTGCTAATACTCTTGCCAAAATCAGATACCTTCCTGAACCCTCATCAACAAAAGAACTGGGCTAAGAGATTCATTGCCTTGACATCAGAAGACATCAAATGGTGCACTCAGAGCACCAAAGGCAAGGACATCATTACTAGCTATGGACAATATCCTTATGTGCCTTTGATAGGAGTGAAGGGTTGCATCAACTACAACCCTTTACTGTTTATGAGACAATTGGGATACGTTTTGGTTCATCCTCCTAGAGGACAAGATTTGGCTGAAACTCTTTATTGTGAAATTCAACCTAACTCTATTGTTGTCAGACAAGCTGCCTGGGCTTGGGATAACATTCAGACTAAGGGAACAGCCATCCTTGGCAAGTGCAACAACATTGCTTCAGCACAGTATTCTGATTGGTCTCGTACTAGAGATTAGATCACCCGGATGCCATTCACTTTAGAAGATGTACCTGGACCTTCTACAGTATAACCTGCAGTTACTGTCAGTTTGGAAGAGTTTGAAAAGCTGAAGGAAAGGAATACTCAGCTAGCTGAAGCCTTGAAGAATACTCTCTGGGAGAGAAATGGTAGCCATCTAGATAATGAGAGATTGGAAAGGCTCAGGGTTGAGCATTTGACCAAGATTGAGAAGACGAATGACTATATCAAGAAGGCAAGAGCAGGGAAGTTAGTACTGAAGAATGCTTGCAAGGAAGCAAAGACTCAGAAGGCTAGGGCAGAGCATTATCTGGAGGAGAGCCAGGCTAAGTGGATCAGGATCACTGAAGCCCGTGCACAAGAAGACCAGAGAACTCAGGCTAAGATAGAGCAGTTGGAGGCTAGTGAGAAGAAGAATTAGGAAGCTTTGTTGGCAGCTCAGAAGGAGATATCTGAATTGAAACTCCGGGCGGGGTTGAAGAGGTCAAAGGATCAGGATAAGCATAAGAAGTTAACCAGTGCCATTTCTACGAGGAACCTCCTCATCAGGACTATTACAGAACATCCAGTAGGGCCAGTGACTGAGGCCCTCCTGAAGGAAGTCAGGGAGGATGACTTTGGATTGGATGTCTGATCCTTTTGCTTGTACTTATTTCTTTTGTTGTACTTTTCTGTTCTTGATGTATTTTGACCCACCATGGGCATGTATTGTAATCAAACTATGTATTTTCACCACTTTGTAATATATCAGTTTGTACTAATTTTTGGTGGGCTTTATCTATCAACATCATCAGCATTTCCTCGAGGTCTGGAAAGGTCAAAACCAAAGAACAAACCGGATACCCTTGGAAGACAAATAAGCATCCTGCATTGCATACTAACATTTTCTTTGTTTTGTAGGTTTTTGTTTTATTGTTGTTTCTCACTTTGTTGTTGTTTCAGGAAACATTGCTCGCAGAAGAGTGTTCCCTGTCAACAGAATACACCGGTACCCGACGAGAAACAACCTTCCGGGAATTCAGATGGATCAAGTTCAGCAAGACTTGAATGAAGTAAGGACCCAAATGGAAAATGAGAGGGTGGAGATGAGGAATCAGATGACCCAATTCATGACTGTAATGACTGGTTTAGCTCAAATCCAGGAAAGACTAAGGGAGTTGGTTGAAAGGCAAACTCCTGAAGAACACCATCAAGGTACAGGAGGTACCAGTAACAACGATCACGTGCAGCCTCACACTGATCCACCAGAGTTTGGGCCTCATCTAAACCCAGAGGTTAATGCCATAAGGAATACTCAGGGTAACACTGCTGGAGATAGGATCTTGCAAGAGGATCCTCAAGAAGAGCAGTTTACAGTTGTTGGAGCTGGAGATGAGGTTTACGACCGTAGGCTGGATGAAATTGTAGAGAAGCTGAGGTCTCTTGAATCCCAAAATTCCCTAGGGTTTGATGTCATGGACATGGGACTGGTGGAAAGGGTGAGAATTCCTCACAAGTTCAAACCCCCGTGTTTTGAAAGGTATAATGGCACATCCTGCCCACGCACCTACCTTCAATCATTCTTGGGAAGGTTAAAAGCATACACCATGGATGAAAAGCTGTGGATGTTTTACTTCGAGGATAGTCTAACAGGGTTATCCAGAGAATAGTATTCCCATTTAACTAGAGCCACAGTGAGGAACTGGAAAGACTTGGCTGAAGCTTTTATCCGTCAGTATCAGTATAACTTGGACATGGCCCTAAACAGGACCCTCCTAATGCGAATGTCTCAATCCTCCCGTGAAAGCTTCAGGGAATATGCCCAAAGGTGGAGGCAACTTGCTGCTGCAGTTCAACCCCCCATGTCTGAAAGAGAAATGGCAAACAGGTTCATGAATACTCTTCAAGGAACATATATTGACAGATTGGTTGCGTTCTCTTCCACCAATTTTGCTGATGTGGTGATAGCCGGGGAAAGAATAGAAAGCTTACTGAAGATGGGAAAGATATTCGATAACGGTTCCAGTTCAAGCAGCACAAGAAAACCATTTGCTGGGCCCCGTAGATCTGGTGAGACAAACTCTGTGCACATGGGAAGAGGGAGACCCCAATATTTACCCAGAATAGTTGCTGCTATTACTATCCCTGCTCCACCTCCTCAGTATGTTCAACAACCACAACAGTTTCCGCAACAACAACAGTTTCCGTAACATAGATCATACAACAATAACAACAACAATCAACAACAACACCCTTTTCAACAACGGCCATCTCAGGTCAACTGGGTGATTGACCCCATTCCAATGCCATATGCTACACTACTGTCACAACTCCTAAAGCTCAATCTTGTTGAGTTGAGGATATTGGCTCCGCCTGATCCTCAAAACCTTCCAAGAAATTATGATGTCAATGCTAAGTGTGCTTTTCACTCTAACGCACATGGTCATTCTACAGAAAAATGCAGAGCTCTGCATATGAAGGTTCAGGATCTGGTAAATTCAAAAGCCCTGAACTTTGCACCTCCTCCCAATGTAATGAAGAATCCTATGCCGGGCCACGGTGGGCCAATGATTAATGCTATAGAAGATCGCTTACCCCTGAGTTTAATAGAAGACATTGCATGTATTCAAACACCTATGGCAGAGGTTAAAGCCCAACGTTTAAAGTGCCAAGTGTTTCCAGGATGTGAGGCCTGTTGTAAATTATGCAAACTTTCTGAGAATGGGTGTGCTAGCTTGAAGAGTGGAATCAATAACTTGATTAAAGAAGGCACTCTGCAAATTACAACAACTGATTCTACAACACCAGCAACCCTTTTGTCAACAAAAAGTGAATCTTCTACAAATGCAACAACCATCTTTCCTAGTGATTCTTCTACAACTGCAGCAACCATTGTTCCAACTGATTCAGCTACAACTTCAACAATCATTCCATCTGTCACTTTAATACACAACAATTCATTTGCACCGGCTACTACAACTTCAACAACTAACAATGATGTTTCCACTGTCACAATTTATTATGACCCGACAACAGTCCCGAGTTCCAACAACTTTCAACAGTCCTAACAGTCCCAACAAAGCTTCAATTCCCCTTCACCAGCATCCACCAAAGGTCCTGTAACAATATTTTATGATCCACATACCATTGTAGTCCCAACAACAGCTGCAGTAAGCCCAGTCACCATCACGGTGCCTGGGCCGATCCCATATGATAAAGACAGTGCTATACCATGGCATTATGGTGCTGATCTATACTGCAACGGAGAAAAAGTCCTTCTTGATTCTCCAGTTCTCACTACCTAAGTGGATAATGTTGGGGGAGGCGGAGGCTTCACCCGAAGCGGACGTCTCTTCGCATCACAAGTCCCTAGAACCAACAATGAGGCAGAGGCTGCTGCCAAAGCCAAAGGGAAGAGTGTGATACCAGAAGAACTTGTGCCGAAAGAAACTCATAAGTCATCCTTAGATCAAGATGTGGATGAGTTCATGAGAATTATTAAAAGAAGTGACTATAAAGTTGTGGACCAGCTCCACCACACCCCTTCAAAGATCTCAATCCTATCACTGATGTTGTGTTCCGAAGCCCATCGGGATGCACTTCTCAAAGTTCTGCATGTGCTGCCTACGTGCCAGAAGAGATCACTATAAATCAGCTGGAAACAGTAGTATCAAATGTCAACACTAGTCATGGGCTAGGTTTTACTGATGCTGATTTGACAACAGAAGGACGTCTCCACAACAAAGCTTTGCATATAACCTTGGAATGCAAAGGAGTTGTCTTATCTCATGTGCTTGTAGACACTGGGTCCTCACTCAATGTCTTACAAAAGAAAGCTCTTGTCAAGCTTGAGTATGATGGGATAGCTCTCCGGCCAAGTAATCTTGTGTTCAGGGCTTTTGATGGCTCTAAAAGATCTGTTATGGGAGAGGTGGAGCTGCCAGTAGTAATCGGTCCACAAATCTTCAGGACCATTTTCTATGTGATGGAAATACAGCCGGCATACAGCTGTTTGCTAGGTCGACCCTGGATTCATGCCGCAGGCGCAGTAACGTCGACCCTTCACCAGAAACTGAAGTATGAATGGGAAGGACAGATTATCACCATCTGTGGCGAGGAAGACATATTTGTTAGCCAGCTGGCTACTTACAAATATATTAAGATGGATGGTAAAATCCATGAGACAATGAGCCAAAGGTTTGAAGCCCTAAATGTTAATGAGGCTACTGGAGTATTGGCTGTATCCCAGGAGGACAGGATGGGTACTTCAATCATCTCTTATCAGCAAGCCCGGAAGGTTGTTGAAGAAGGTACTGCTCAAGGATGGGGCAAGTTGCTGCCAGTGGAAAAGAAGGAAGATAGATTCGGTTTAGGTTATAGACCATTCCGACAAGATCAATCAGAGGCTGCAAAAGAGCCCAAATTTGTCAGTGGGGGAATGCTCACCCCAGATGCTGTGAACAATCTGGAAGACGAGGCGGAAAGCGACCGCAAACTGGAGAGCTGGATACGTCCAAGGATCCCGGGGAACCAAGTCCTTAACTGGTCTTCCCAGGAAATTATAAGGGTTACTCCTGCAGAGTAATTATTATTTCCTGTCTTTTAGCATGCATCAAGTCCTGCATCTTTCCCAAGGTGTTAGGACTCATTTTGTAATAGGGCCATATTGTAATTTTGTGCAAATGATTAATTAATGAATATCAGACATCTTTTGCAAACGAGTCTCTTTTTCGCTCACTGTCTTTTCATTTTTCACTTTTGTACAAAACAATAAAATGGCAATGTTTTCAAAATAAATAACTTCATTTTCTCTTTTTCTAAACAAGATTAAAACTGATCACTTAAACGAACCAATCTCAACCCTTGCAGAGATTATCCTCTAGATTGCACCGACAACAACACTGCTATGACCTTGTATGACTTCGACAATCCGATTAATCAAGCTGATGAAGGGGTTGAAGAAGACTATGAGTTACCTGAAGAGTTGGCCAGGTTGTTGAGGCAAGAAGAGAAAATAATTACTCCTCATCAAGAGGAAGTTGAACCAGTTAATCTTTCTACCAAAGAAGACTTGAAAGAAGTAAAGATCTGGGCCAGTCTGCAAGATTCAGTGAAGGAACAACTTATTGACATGCTTCGAGATAACGTCGACATCTTTGCTTGGTCCTATCATGACATGCCAGGTCTGGATACTGATATTGTTATGCACAAGCTGCCTTTGAAGGAAGATTGCCCTCCAGTGAAGCAAAAGCTACGCCGTACTCGCCCGGATATGGCCATGAAGATAAAGGAAGAAGTACAAAAACAGTGGGACGCCGGTTTCCCTGCTGTAACTAGTTACCCTCCGTGGGTCGCTAACATTGTACCAGTGCCTAAGAAGGATGGCAAAGTACGGATGTGTGTGGATTACCGGGATCTGAACAGAGCTAGCCCGAAGGATGATTTCCCATTACCTTACATTGATGTATTGGTCGACAAAACAACTCAGTTCTTGGTATTTTCCTTCATGGATGGTTTTTCAGGGTATAATCAGATCAAAATGCCACCCGAAGACATGGAAAAGACTACCTTCATCACACCTTGGGGCACATTTTGTTATAAGGTAATGCCTTTTAGACTAAAGAATGCCGGTGCGACCTATCAACGGGCTATGGTAACATTATTCCACGATATGATCCATAAAGAAATTGAATGCTATGTGGATGAAATGATTGCCAAGTCCCTCACTGAAGAAGATCATCTGGTAAATCTGGTGAAGTTGTTCAAGCGTCTGAGAAAGTATCAGCTGAAGCTAAACCCCAACAAATGCACATTTAGGGTACGTTCCGGTAAGTTGCTTTGATTTATTGTAAGTGAAAAGGGAATCGAAGTTGATCCTACAAGGTCAAAGCCATTCAGGAGATGCCTGCACCTAGGACTGAAAAGGAAGTTCGGGGGTTCTTGGGTAGATTGAACTACATATCAAGGTTCAGATCTCACCTCACTGTAACCTGTGAACCCCTGTTCAAATTGTTAAGAAAGGAACAAACAGTCAGGTGGAACGAAGATTTTCAGAAGGCTTTTGACAAAATCAAGGAGTACCTACAAGAACCTCCAATCCTTATGCCTACAGTTGAAGGAAGACCTCTAATAATGTACCTGACAGTATTAGAAGGATCAATGGGATATGTGTTGGGCCAACATGATGAGTCCGGTCGAAAAAAGTATGCAATATACTACCTAAGCACAAAGTTTACCGACTGTGAACAACGTTATTCACTGCTCGAGAAAACTTGTTATGCTTTAGCGTGGGCTGCTTGCCAACTAAGACAATATGTTGACTCACACTACTTTGTTGATCTCAAAGATGGACCCCGTCAAGTACATATTTGAGAAGCCAGCACTTACTGGAAGGGTTGCAAGATGGAAAATGATTCTGACAGAATATGACATTCAGTACACATCTCAAAAGGCCATCAAGGGCAGTGTACTGTCTGACTATCTAGCTGAGCAACCCATTGATGATTACCAGCCAATGAGATTTGATTTCCCTGATGAAGACATCATGTACCTAAAAGCAAAAGATCATGAAGAGCCTGTACACACTGATGGGCCTGACCCAGAAGAAGAATGGACAATGATGTTTGATGTGGCTGTCAATATGAATGGTCGTGGAGTTTGTGCAGTGCTCATTACACCTAAAGGAGTTCATATGCCTTTCTCGGCAAAAATCACTTTTGCATGCACTAACAACGAAGCTGAGTACGAAGCCTGTATCATGGGTCTTGAGGAAGCCATTGACCTTAGGATCAAGACATTAACTGTATTCGGAGATTAAACTCTGGTAATCAATCAGACCAGCGGGAAATGGTACACTCACCAGGAGCATCTGATTCCATACCGTGACTGCACGAGGAGATTATTGACTTTCTTCACAACAGTCAAACTTGAGTACATCCCTCGAGACGAGAATCAGTTCGCAGATGCTTTAGCTACCATTTCCTCCATGATCAAGGTTCAAACTGCCAATTTCGTGCCTCGGATTTCAGTATCCAGACTAGACCGACCAATATATGTATTCTCCGTGGACATTGCTAAAGATGACAAGCCTTGGTTCCATGACATCAAAAGCTTCTTAGAGGATCAAACATACCCACCTGGGGCATCATCCAATGATAAGAAGACATTAAGAAGGCTGGCTGGTAGTTTCTTCCATAACGCTGATGGTTCATTATACAAGAGAAACTTTGATATGGTTCTTCTTAGATGCGTTGATAAGAGAGAGGCAGACTTGCTAATGCATGAGGTGCATGAAGGATCCTTCGGTACCCATGCTGGAGGGCATGCAATGGCTAAGAAATTGTTAAGATCAGGTTACTACTGGATCACAATGGATGCAGGCTGTTGTGCCTACGTCAGAAAGTTTCATAAATGCCAGATTTATGCAGACAAAGTGCATGTGCCTCCAAATCCGTTGAACGTGATGTCTTCACCTTGGCCCTTTGCCATGGGGGGCATTGACATGATTGGAAAGATTGAACCTACTGCTTCAAATGGCCACATATTCATCTTGTTAGCCATTGATTACTTCACCAAATGGGTTGAAGTAGCTTCATATGCAAATGTCACCAGGCAAGTGGTAGCCAGATTCCTGAAAAGAGACATCATCTGTCGATATGGAGTACCCGAGCGAATCATTACTGATAATGGTTCCAATTTGAACGACAAAATGATGGCAGAACTGTGCCGAGACTTCAAAATCCAACATCACAATTCTTCTCCTTACAGGCCAAAGATGAATGGCGCTGTTGAGGCAGCTAACAAAAACATCAAGAAGATTGTGCAAAAGATGGTGGTCACTTATAAAGACTGGCATGAAATGCTACCATTTGCCTTGCATGGGTATCGAACTTCGATCAGAACATCCACTGGGGCAACACCATATCAGCTTATATATTGTATGGAGGCAGTCCTGCCTGTTTAAGTTGAATTACCCTCCTTACGGGTAATGATGGATGTAAAGCTAGACGAAGCAGAATGGGTCCGGTCTCGGTACAATCAACTGAATCTGATCGAAGAAAAGGAGATTAGCTGCAATTTGTCATGGGCAGTTATATCAGAAAAGGATGAAGAAAGCCTTTGATCAGAAAGTCAGGCTTCGGGAATACCAAGTAGGAAATCTTTTGCTGAAAAGACTTCTTCCTCCTCATACAGACCACAGGGGCAAGTGGACTCTGAATTATGATGGTCCGTTCATAGTAAATAAGGTTTTCTCTGGTGGAGCACTGATGCTCACTACTATGGATGGTGAAGATTTCTTATCCCCTGTGAATTCAGATGCAATTAAAAAATACTTCGCATAAAATGACCCGCTGGACATAAAAACAGAATGTAAATCCAGGCAAAAATAGGGCATCCCGGCGAGTCAAAAACAGAATAAGAGACTCGGGCAAAAATAAGGGAAAATTAAAAAAATGTGTATGTACACCAGCTGAGTTGAAAAGCCGCATTGGACAGCTCAGGCAAAAATGGGTATCCCGGTGGATTGAAAACCCGAAAGGGCGATCCACGCAAAATAAGGGTATAAGCGAACAACTGCATTCTGAATTCGTCTGTATCATCCATAACACAGCAAGCTTCGAAAGGATAAAGCATGAGTCAGAACCAACCTTCTTCAGATAGCAAGATGAGAAGAACGTCAAAGTCATACAGGTCATAGCAAGGGAAGCTCACCAAAGCGTCATCAACGTTGCCAGCACTTATACTTTTTTTCAATTTGTAACAATCCCCTCATTCCAGGGGATCTGTTTCTTTGATTGTATTCGTCAATTCAGGGCACCCAGATTAATAAAGTCAAATTTTCAGTCACACCTCGTTTCGTACATTTTTGTTTCGTTTGCAAAATGTCCAGTATCCATGATATAATATTTGCATAAAACAAATGAGCCATTATTAATAAATGCTTGTTGGAATAATCTTACTTTCAGGAAAATCTAACTCCTATGACGGAATCCGGTAAGGGATACCTCGGGACGCTTGTGTGTTTCTTTGTCTTAACAGGTTGCAGGTATTCAAACATGGGGCATGCCCAACATCACTTCCCCAACATATCTTCTCCAAGCAGCATCTGAAATGCTTTTCCCCAACAGAGTTGTCAAAGCCTCCTCATCCCCAGCCGGGATCCCCACAGACATCTTTAGGAAGATCGTTCAGTGATCTTTCCTCACCCTAGCAGAGTACCAGGTCTCTCAAAGACAAAATGGCCATCTCCCCGCAGAGTTCCAGCCTCTCCCAGAAGAGCAATACCTGAAATTCTCATACAATAAGGTGACAGAAGCTTCCTCATCCCCAGCTGGGTTATCTCCTTGCCGGATAGATCTATCGGTGGTCTATTTCTCCAAGCAGAGCTATATGTTTTATCAGATCTACCAATGATCTCATCCCCAGTTGGGATATCCTTCCAAGCAGATCAGCCAGAGATCTTCACAGCAGCGGGATCCGAATCCCAGATCGGTTTCTTTTGCATAATCATAGCATTCGCATCATCTTTCCCCACAAAGCGTAGCATTCCGTTTAATACGGAGCATTACGGCAAAAATCAAACATTTTGCATGATCACAAGTCAGGTTCAATCTAGTCACCTATAAATACCATCAGTAATGTATATAAATACATCCCTTGCGCATAAAAGCCAAAGTGTCCCTTTGCGCCCTCAGGTACAAATACTTGTCCATAACATGTCCTTCTCGACACTCGTCCGTGTCATCTCAATCTCCCCACAGAAAGCCAAAGCACCCCCTTTGCACTTTCCAGTAAATGCCTGTTCATATTCACTCTTCCGACATTCGTCCGTGTCATATCATCCCCTGCAAATATAAGCCACAAACATCCTTTTTGAATACAAATATCTATACATTCTCTTTTGACACTCGTCCATGTCACCAATCCCCAGCACAATTGCCCAAACACTTATTGTAAACCAAACACTTGTTTATAATACACTCCTTTTGACACTCGTCCGTGTCATCCTATCCCCACAGGTCACCAGATTACCTTTTACACTTATAAGTTCATACACTTTCTCTTCTGACACTTGTCCGTGTCACACCTTTTCCCAGCAAGTTTTACACTCGTCCGTGTCTTATTCCTACTTCACAATACTTACTCATACTTATACAGATACTCGTCCGTATCTCATATGTACACTTATTTCCCACAGATTCGACACTCGTCCGTGTTCTTTGTTAACCAGTTGGTACTCGTCTGTATCATTATCTCTGAACATGCGTCAGCGTTTGTTTCTACCAATACTCGTCCGTATCATAGTCTTAAGGATGCTCGTCCGCATCTTTAATCTATACACAGCGTCAAAACACTTATACCTTTTATTTCTTAAGTTGAAGCACTCATTCGTGTTTACCATTCCCCAACGAAGCAACTTTTCTTCTATCTGACATTCGTCCTATGTCATGATACTTCCGAAAACCGTACCCTGTCAGGTGATCATCCTTCACCCTTGGATGACCGTCCCTCATCCCTTTCCCCACCAGAGTCTCCATTATTGGAACCCCTTTCTATCCGACATTCATCCTACGTTTTGATATTTAGTAGCCGTCCCCTGCTAGGTGATCGTCCTTCACCTTTTGATGATCGTCCTTCATCATTTTATTCGATGGCCGTCCCCATCGTTGAGCTTGTTATCTGACATTCGTCCTATGTCATGATAAACCCCGAGAGCAGCCGTACCCTGCTAGGTGATCGTCCTTCACCTCTTGATGATCGCCCTTCATCATGCTTATCCGATGGCCGTCCCCATCGTCGACTTTTTTTTATCTGGCATTCGTCCTATGTCATGATAAAGAGCATCCGTCCCCTGCTAGGTGATCGTCCTTCACCTTTGATGACCGTCCCTCATCATTATTTCATTTATTCTTTAACCCGATGGTCGTCCCCATCGTTATTTACTTTTACTTTCCAAGCTTGATGGCCGTCCCCATCATTGCCTTTGTTGTAATCCCCAGAGTATCTTGTTTCTTTACCCGATGGCCGTCCCCGTCGTGATCTCTTTATTTCCCCAGCTTATCGACCGTCCCTGTCATTTCTTTATCCCCAGCAGTCGTCCTCTGCTCGATGGTCATCCTCCGTCGCCTTCATTTGATAATCATACTTTCTCTGACAATTTATATCCCTTTTCTTCTTCTCCCCAATGAGTGCAAATTCTGGACTGTCTTTGGTATTCAATCACAAGTTATCTTGTTTGTCTGTTAAGCCAGGCGCTTACATACTGCACAACTAACTCATGTTTGAATAGGGGAAGCTGTAAACACCCCAAATTTTCCCTCACTAAGTTCACACCATGGCTTGTGATCTTTCATTTTTGCATAAGTTTAAGCATATCACATCATATTGCATTTTTGTTTCATCAGCATAAGTTCAAGTTCATATGCATTTAGGGTTTGTGATCTGAGCAATCCAAGGATCCATATGAGCCACTCCAAAGGCTTCTAATCATCCCAAGAGGGTCCATGTATGTTCTATCATCATTTTACATCCCTCAAAGATCAAGGAAGTCAAAACTCACAAGAACTTGGAAAGCATGGAAGCAGAGCCAAGGGTTTCACTACACAGATGACCTGAAATTAGGGTTTTGGTTTCAGAGGCCATAACTCTAAATGTTTTGGTCATTCTTGTTTCTAATAGTCTCAATATGTTATGAGGATCATGTGTACCAAGTTTGATGAAGGAATTCATTGTGGAAGTCATCTGTTCACTGGGTAACTTCTTGAGCAAGTCAGAGCAAAATCAGGGCATCTGAGGCCCCCAACAATGGAACCAAAGTGGATTTTTCATCAAATTGAAGTCATATGATCTTTATTTGATCATTGAAGTGCTTGGAAGTTCACAAAATTTAAGAAAAGTGAGCTAAACCAAAATTTGCCAAAAATGGAAATGACTTGTAATGGAAACTTTCCATTTTGGGAAAGTATTTCAACCTCCTCTTTCTCAACCAAAAATGCTTCAAATGAAAAATTGTTGGTCATGAAAGTTGTAGATTGGATCATTCCCTTTTCAAAAAGTACAAGAACAAGTTCTAATTCATTATGGAACTCAAGTTATGATCTTTCAAAGTTGGCAAAAATCCTATAATTTTCAAGAATACACCAAAGAGGGATTTTTGCAAAACCACTTGCCAAGCCATTTTGTGACTTCTAATACACTTCTAAGCATCATACAAACATAGTACATTGCCTAAATATCAGAATTGCCCAAAGAACCATCTCATTTCATGCCTTGCACATCAAGAAATTCAAAAGGGACCAAAACTCTTCAAATTTGCAAAAGGGCACAAAACCTTTCATACACTTGTTGAATCACCACAAAACCAGTTCCATGGTCCTCCTTGATCCTTGCTGAGCCAGGACAAGCCAAAAGCCAGCTGCAACATGAGCCCATACCTCAAGTACAAGTTATGTTGACATTTTGGCAACTTGCCCATACCAATCACCACAGTCCACAACAACTCCTCTGACCTATCAAGCTTTGTTATGTGGGCAAAATGCAGCTCATAACACAACACACACAAGCCTAACACTTCAGAATCACTAAGTTCCCAAAAATCACCCCAAGAGCAAAAGCATTCGAAACTCACAACAAACACCCTCAAACTTCAAACTCTTTTCATCAATCAACTCAGCTTCATCAAAGGATCATTTCCCACCCTTTATTGCAGCCTAAACACACCCAAAACCAAAACACGATTCTGGTGCAGCAAGAGTGTAAGCTCTCATTCCAGCCATTCCAAGCTCCATCAAAGCATTCCAACATCATCAGGAGGTCAAGAGGAGTGAATTTGTGCAAGAGAAGAGGACCAAAAGCTTCAAACTGAGAAAGCTCAAGCTCAGGTAACCTCAAGAACATTTTTTCCAGAATTGTGTTTTTAAGTTCCTAAATGATTCTTCATGATTCACTGATAATCCTGATGTGTTTAGTTTTGAAAATGATCAAGTATTAAGCATGTATGAGCTCTCTGAAATTTTCTGACCTAGAACTAATTTGCTTCGATTCAGCTTAAATGTGTGAAATAAATTTGTTTTGATGGATGATTCTTGTTATTTGATGTGTGGGGTTTGATTTTGGGCAGAGAGATTAGGTTTTAGAGGCTTAGAGAGAGAGATAGCATTTTGAGCTGCTGGAGAAGATGACCGGAGCACTATTCCGGTCATCTGAAAATAATTAGGGCTAATCTCAGGTGATTAGTCAATTTTGAATGTGGAGCGTTAGATGTGAGATTCACGCGTGTATGGAGGGTTGGGATCTGTTCACTTAGCCCTAATTTTAATTAATTAAATTAATCTGGATTAATTAGCCAGAGTGCATCTCAGCCACTCATTTGCGCGCTGGTCAACTAGGATTTCCCCAGATCAAATCTTGTCCCTTGGATCAGCTTACTTCCATTTAATTTAATTTTTATTTAATTTTTAATCATTTTTCTTGCATAATTTATGTAAAATACTTAAAAAATTCCAAAAATATTTTCCTTCTGCATTTTTAATTCAAATATTTTTCTTCACCCAAAAACATTTTTTTTTAATTTTTTGCATTAAAAAATCATTTTAAAAATATTTAAATGTTTATTTTAATTAATTAATGGAAATTAATTAATTAAAATATCATTTAGGTTTCTAAAAATCCCAAAAAAATTCACATTGCATCTTAGGACATTTAGAAACATTGTCAAACCATTCATACAAATTTCCTTTTGGTTTTGATTCAATCTTGACAATTTTCTTGAATTTAGGGTTCATAAAAATCCCATTTTTGAACCCTAATTTCAAGAATTCTTTTCTACCTAACCATGAAGGGTTTGACATTGGTTCTTTTTGCATCGATCTTCATATAGCATGTAGTGTCTAGCTTATTTTTGTCACAAATTTATCTTGCATTTTCCATTTGATTTGCAATTTCCCTCTTAAGGTACCTTAAAACCCTAGCAAACTTAGAAAAATCACAACTTTCTTTAGGTTAAGAGTTATAACTTCTCCTTTGGGGTGTGATATCATATGGGGTTAGAGTTCCTTTAAGTTCATTTGCAATTTTTTTATCTTATGTTTTGCTTCTGGTTTTGACTTTTGCATCTCATGTTGCCTTAAAGCCCTAATTTCTCATGTTCATTTGCATTCATCTTGCATATGCATCTATATATGAACTTGCCATGACATTTCTTGCATTCACATGTCATATTGGACATCTTAGGACATATTATAATCATGCTTGATCATTTCTTCATTCATTTGCCATGATGTGCATTCATTTCATTCCATGAACTTTCATGTGCTTTCAAGCTTCAAAGCATGCATTCTTTGCAATCCATCTCTTATATGATCATTCATAGCACTTGACATGCTTTTGCATAATCTCATAGCATCATTTACATCATGTATTTGCTTCTGGTTTTGGCATTTTCCCATTCATATGTTTCATTTTCATTTCATTTCTTTCCTTTATGCTAACCTTTTCTGGTGGTAAGTAACTTGAGAAGTGAATTTACCTTCACTTCTCACTTCTCTTCTCATTCTTCATATGCATCATTGCTTCATTTTCTTTTGCCTTAGAGTGAGCTTTCTCATTCATGTTCATAATTCACTTTCTTTCTCCAAGTTACTTATCTTCTTCAGTGAAGTAAGTAACTTGTTTCTTCTGCTTCTCCTCCTTTCATCTGCTTCTTCCATTGGTGGCTTCTCTGAAGATCTCTTGCAAGCCTTACAAACCATAGGAACACCCAAGCATGACAATAATTAAGGTTTTGATTAGTCCCTCTTTAGTATTTACCTTTGTGTCTTCTTTGTGTCTCTCTCCTCATCTCATAATCAGAGACTAAACCTTTAAGGTTTTAAGACTTTGTGATTAAGGTTATGCCTGCATCCTTCTCTTAGGATGGAGTGTATAACTTTAATCCTAAGTGTTAAACCCTTAATTTGTTTAAACCTCTTAATAAATCCATCTTAATAATCACTAAGACAATAGCTTGTAACTTGGGCCTTGCATTAGGGTTCTAATTCTTCCTTTATTGGTTAAGAAGGACTAACCCTAATGTTAATGGACAAGTCCTCCTCAAGTTGTCTTACAAACCATAAAATTCACTTATTAATCTTACCCTTAATTAAAATCCACTTAAATAAAGGTTTGTTTTGTCATGAGGTTAATCCCTAATCATGGATTAAGTTGAGGTATCTTCCTCAGCTTAAGTGTGCTCATCTATTATCCTTCTATTAGGATGGTGTAATGGGTCCATTAAATCCTTGATTATGGCTTAAACTCATTACTTAACACTAAAAAAAAACTCAAAAACATCTAAATAATCACAAGTAGGTTAATGATCTTAATCCTTCATCATGGTAATTAAGTTTGAGGTGTTTATCTCATACTTAAGGTATTCTCATTATCCCTAATCAAAGGGAGGATATGATGAGTTTACTAACCCTTGGTTTAGGCTTAAGCTCATTAACTTATGACAAACACAAAAAGCAATAAAAGATTGAAAGCACCAAAAACAAACAATAATCATCTCCTTCGGGATTCTTTTCTCATCATCTTCATTCACAAGCGAGAACTTTCTTTTTCTGTCTAATGCAAGACAGATAGCACTCAAGTCATACGAGTCATACACTTGAGCATAGGCAAGCAAGCAGTTCATCAGTCAATTTATCTTTCATTCCCTTTGAGTTGAACTACAGTGTTCTGACTTCCTCATTGCACGAGAGGATACATAGGCATAACTTAACTGTTATCGAACAAAAAGTCTCTGTCTCTCCCCCCTCTTCCAACATTATTCTTTTAAGCCTTATTCCTGAGCACCTCACTTCATTTTCTTGCACTGACACTTGTATTTTCTTTTCCAGCTTTTGCACACAGATAGCACAGACACTAACACAATCTTTTAAGTGTGGATCCCGTCGAGTACGACGGACAATCTGGGTGCTAATACCTTCCCAGGTTGTAACCAACCCCCTTTCTCAGTTTCTATGGTTCGCAACCGTCTTATCCATTTTTTCTTAGGTTTATGCAGCATTACCTTTCCTCCGGGATAAAAATGTCTAGGTGGCGACTCTATTCATTTCATTTTCATTTTCTCCCTTCTTCGACCATTCACGCTTGTACTGGGATTCAAATATTTGGGAGCGACAGAGGGAAAACATCTCTGGCCATTAATGCTGGAGAAGAACTTCAACTTCACTTCTACTAGGGATAACTGGAGGCACCCGGGAAAACACCTGTTCTTGTTCAAGTATAATGAAATGTTCTTCCTGGAAATCCGCTTTAGCTTTGTTAGTAACACATGTACTTGCACCTGCATAAACACAATTGATAGTGCCTACAACATGGATAGTTAGTTTGGACCTGTATGCCCCAGGTTCATAGCATGAATCATTATCTGGGCCTCTTGACAGCCTTTTTAGAGTTGTATTAAATGTTTCTGTCCTCCTGCACGAGTTAGAAAGCATTCAAATGTTCACAACACAATATAAATCACAATTTGCTGGACGTTTTCGCAATCAATCAATGCTAGATGAAAAACAAAAACCAGAAGAAAATAGTCATAAGTTGACTGAAATTGAATTTTATTGATTTGGAGAAAAGGCCATGAATATGAATTACAAAGGAAGCAATTCCCTGGAAAGAGGAAATAGCCAAAAAGGGAAACAAACTATCCTATTGGCAATGTGAGAAATGGATCTCATCAAGTTTCGAACCAACTATGACTCGTGTATCTTCGAGACTATCCGCTTGCTCTGCCCCTTGATAAAGGTGATTGAACTGGTCTTCAACCTTTAGGATAACCTTAGTTGCAGATAAGTTACGAATTTCGCAAATCGCAGTCATTCATGTTAGTCCCTCTTTTGCGTGGATCGCCCTTTCGGGTTTTCAATCCACCAGGATACCCTTTTTTGCCTGAGCGGTTCGATGTGGCTTTTCAGCTCAGCAGGTGTACATTCTTTCAATATTTCCCTAATTTTTGCCCGAGCCTTTTATTCAGTTTTTGGCTCGTTAGGATGCCCATTTTTGCCTGGATCTTTATTCTGTTTTTATCCAGCGGGTCTTTTTACACGAAGTATTTTCTTATTGCGTCTGTGTTGACAGGGGAATGGAAGTTTTCTCCATCCATGGTTGTCAGCATCAAGGCTCCACCGAAGAAAACCCTTTTAACCACGAACAGTCCTTCATAATTAGGTGTTCATTTGCCCCTGTGATCGTTAAGAGGAGGAAGAATCCTTTCCAGCACCAGGTCACCTAGTATCTACCTTTGTGGTCATACCTTCTTGTCAAAAGCCTGCTTCATCCGCCGCTGATACAACTGTCCATGGCATACAGCTGTTAGCTATTTTTCTTCAATGAGGCTCAGTTGATTGTATCTGGACCGGAGCCACTCAGCTTCATCTAGCTTAATGTACATCATTAACCTCAGCGAGGGGATCTCCACTTCGATTGGTAAGACTGCCTCCATACCATATACCAATGAGAACGGGGTTTCCCCTGTTGAGGTACGCACTGACGTTCTGTACGCATGTAAAGAAAATGGTAGCATCTCATGCCAATATTTGTATGTTACAACCATCTACTACACGATCTTCTTGATGTTTTTGTTGGCCGCCTCGACGACGCCATTAATCTTCGGGCGATATGGAGAAGAGTTGTGATGCTCTATTTTGAAGTCCCGACACAAGTCAGCCATCATCTTGTTGTTGAGGTTAGAACCATTATTAGTAATGATTCTTTCGAGAATTCCGTACCGGCAAATGATGTCTCTTTTAATAAACCGGGCTACCACTTGCTTAGTAACATTGGCATAAGATGCCGCTTCGACCCATTTCGTGAAATAGTCTATGGCAACCAGGATGAAGCGGTGACCGTTGGAAGCTTTCGGCTCGATCTTGCCAATTATATCAATGTCCCACATGGCGAACGACCATGGTGAAGACATGACACTCACAGGATTCGGAGGCACATGGACCTTATCAGCATAAATCTGGCAATTATGACAATTACGGGAGTATTTATAGCAATCGGATTCCATGGGGATCCAATAATATCCCGATCTCAATAATTTCTTGGCCATAGCGTGTCTTTCAGCATGGGTACCAAAGGAGCCTTCATGAACCTCTTGCATCAACAGGTCTGCTTTGTGTCTATCCACGCATCTGAGAAGAACCATGTCGAAGTTTCGCTTGTATATCTTACCATCTTGATTCAAGAAGAAACCACCTGCTAGTCTTCTGAGGGTCTTCTTGTCTTTACTGGATGCCTCGGTCGGGTTTTCTTGAGTCTTCAAGAATTTCTTGATATCATGATACCAAGATTTGTTATCTTCACCACTATCAACTGCAAATACATAAGCATGTCTTTCAAGACAGGAGACCATGATTCGAGGTACTAAATTCTCTTAACAAACTTTAATCATAAACGACAAAGTTGCTAGAGCATCAGCGAACTGATTTTCGTCTCAGGGAATATAACTCAGCTTGACCTTGGTGAAGAAAGTCAGCAGCCTCCTGGTATAATCCTTGTAAGTAACCAAGTGAGGTTGATGAACTAACAATTTTCCATTGACTTGGTTTACTACCAATGAAGAATATCCGAAGATCTCGAGGTTCTTGACCCGCCAGTTGATTGCCTCTTCAACCCCCATGATACAAGCTTCATACTCTGCCTCATTGTTAGTACATTCAAAAGTCAACCGAGCAGTTAAATGTGTATGGACCCCCTCTGGTGAGATGATAACAACACCTACTCCGCTTCCGTTCATGTTCACAGCTCCGTCAAACATTAACTTCCAATTGGATTCAGGGTCTGGCCCTTCCTCCGGAAGTGGTTCTTCACAGTCTTTCAACTTGAGGAACATGATGTCCTCATCCAGAAACTCGAACTTCATGGGTTGATAATCGTCAATTGGCTGCTGAGCCAAGTATTCTGACAACACACTTCCTTTGATTGCTTTTTGCAAAGTGTAATGGATATCGTACTCTGTTAGTATCATCTGCCATCGGGCTACCCTTCCTATTAGAGTTGGCTTCTCGAAGATATATTTTACAGGATCCATCTTAGAAATTAAGAGAGTGATGTGAGTCAGCATATACTGTCTTAGTCGGCGAGTAGCCCATGCCAAAGCGCAACAAGTTTTCTCGAGTAGTGAGTAGTGTGTCTCACAATCGGTAAACTTTTTGCTAAGGTAATAAATGGCATGCTCTTTTCGACAAGACTCGTCCTGTTGACCCAACACACATCCCATTGATCCTTCGAGTACGGTGAGGTACATGATTAAGGGTCTCCCTAGTGTTGGAGGCATGAGAATTGGAGGTTCTAGCAGGTACTCCTTGATTCGGTCAAAGGCTTGCTGACAGTCTTCATTCCATTTGATGGCCTGATTCTTCCTCAGAAGTTTAAAGATGCGCTCACACGTGGCTGTTAGGTGAGAGATAAACCGTGCAATGTAGTTTAGTCTCCCCAAGAAACCATGCACTTTCTTTTCAGTCTTTGGCTCAGGCATCTCTTTGATGGCTTTTAATTTGGCGGGATCAACCTCAATTCCCCGCTCACTAACAATGAAGCCCAGGAGCTTGCCGAAACGGACCCCAAAGGTGCACTTGTTCGGATTCAACCTCAATCTGAACTTCCGGAGTCTGTCAAATAACTTTTCTAGATTGACTAAGTGCTCTTCTTCTGTTTGGGATTTTTCTATTATATTATCAACATAAACCTCAATTTCATGATGAATCATGTCATGAAATATCGTCACCATTGCCCGTTGGTAAGTGACTCCAGCATTCTTCAGGCCAAACTGTAAACACCCCAAATTTTCCCTCACTAAGTTCACACCATGGCTTGTGATATTTCATATTTGCATTAGTTTAAGCATATTGTAAACACCCCAAATTTTCCCTCACCCATTCACACCATGGCTTGTGACCTTTTCATATGCATAAATTCAATCATAGCATCTCATACCACATCTTTGATTCACTGCATTGTTTCTAGGTCATCTGCATCTAGGGTTTGTGATTGGAGCTATCCAAGAGCCACTTGAGCCACTCCAAAGGTCTTCAATCACTTCAAAGGGGTCCATGTATGTTAAAGCATCATATTATATCCCCACAAAGTCAAAAAAGTCAAAAAATCACAAGAACTGAGGATGGCATGGAAGCAGAGCCAGGTTTGACTGCACAGATGACCTAGAATTAGGGTTTTGGTTTCAGAGGCCATAACTCCAATTTTTTTGGTCATTCTTGTTTCTATTGGTCTCTATATGTTATAAGGGTCATGCATATCAAGTTTCATGAAGAAATTCCATGGGGAAGGCATCTAATCAAGAGATGACTTCTTGGGCAAGTCAGTGCAAAATCAGGGTATCTGAGGCCCCCAATGACCCAACCAAAGGGTGTTCTTCATCATTTTGAATGTGTATGATCTTTATTTGATCATAGAGATGTTATAAGTTCACAAAATTGAAGAATTTCAAGCCATTTGCAAAGTTGCCTTTTTGGGAAAATGACTTGTAATGAAAACTTGCCATTTTGGGAAACTTTTTCAACCCTCTCTTTTTGATTCAAAAATGCTTCAAATGAGAAAACTTTGGTCATGAAAGTTGTAGAATGGATCATTACCTTTTCAAAAAGTACAAGAACTCATTCTAATTCATTTTGGATCAAAAGTTATGGCCTTGCAAAGTTGGATAAAATCGTTGAAATTTCACTTTTGCACAAAATGGAAAACTTGCATTTTCTCATGACAAGCCTTTATGTGACTTCAATGTGACTTCTAATTATCATACCAGTGCAATGCATGATCTAAAAACCAGTTTGGCCCAAAGAATTTCCCATTTCTATGCCTTGTTTTTCAAGTAACCATAAGCCATTCTTCATGAAAGTGCAAAGAGGGATTTCTTGCAAATTGATTCTCAAAGGATTTGTTTGACCTCTAGCTGGTTTCAAAACTTTGCCATGATCTAATGAAGCATGCCACACCAAAAATTCAGCAAGAGTTCTCACATAAACATAGCCAAAAATCATGAGATGTAACAAGTTGTCAAGTTGCAAAAACCCTTCCAACTCATGATCCAAATGCTGCAGTCCTTTATGAATCATCTAAGGGCCATCCTTGACTCAAGCTGAGGCAGGACAAGCCTCTAGATTGCCTCTGACCCGAGCCATGCCTAGGGTACACAATATCTTGACTTTTTGCATAAAGACCCATACCAATCCCACAGTGACACACCAACTCTCTGCCCAACCAGAGCATGATATGTGGACCTCAAGCAATCAAAAAGCACACCATACACAAGCTGAATCCTCCCACATGGTAGCATCCAACAAAATCTGTCAAAACCTTTCCCTCTTCGAAACACACAACACAACCATCAAACTTCAATAATTCCTTCACCAATCAACCAAAAATCATCCATAGAACAGATCCCACCCCTCACAATGATCTGAAACACAACACACAAGGACTTCATTTCCTGCTACACCAGAACCAAACAGTCACAACCAGCCACTCTCAAAGCATTCTAAGCTTCATTCCATCATCAGGAGGATCAAGGGAGAAGGATTGCGCAGAACTTGAGGCCAGAAAGCTCAAAATCAGAGAAGCTCCATCTCAGGTAACATGAAGAACTTTTTTCCCAGAAACTGATTTTCAAGTTCTTTTATGATGTTATGTCTTCCCCTGATCATGAATATGTGTTTAGTTTTTAAAATGCTGAAGAAACCAGCATGTATGGTATCTCTTAATATTTGCCCGTGTTTCATACTTTGCTTCGATTCAGGCTTGTGAGTGAAAATAAATGAATTTTGGGAGAGGGGTTAGGTTTAGATTGAGGAGAGGATCATTTTGGTGGAAGAAATTTCATGTTTGGTAACCTGTAGCGAAATCTAGGGTTTATGCTCGCCGGAGAAGATAACCGGAACCACTGTTCCGGTCACCTAAAACTCATTAACCCTAATTGTGTCATTAATGCAACTTTGAATGTAGGCCGTGGATTGGGTTGACTGGGGTTGACTCCCGCGTGAACGTGTGGCCAGGATGTGTCATTAAAACCCTAATCCTTGTTTAATTATTTAAAATCTTGTTTAATTAATTTATAAGACAAATTAGCCAGATTTGAATCTGGGCCTTTGGATCTGGCGCGCAGTCAACCAGTCCAAGCCCAGATCAAATCCTGGCCCTCCCTTTGAATTACTTTCATTTATTTTCATTTTAAAGACATTTTCTTTTCCTTTTACTTATACATTTTATTTAAAATAGCAAAAGATCTTTAAAAATTATGAAATTTTTTGTCAAGAGTTTCATTAATTTTTAAAACCCAAAAATATTTTTATTTTTATTTTTTGCATTGAAAATTATTTTTAAATCATTTAAATGCTTATTTTATATTAATTAATGGAAATTAATTAATTAAAAATACATTTAGGTATTTAAAAATCCCAAAAAAATTCATATAGCATTTAGAAACATTTAGAAACATTTTCCAACCCTCAAACCAAATTTCTTTTTTGTTCTTGATAACTTTTGATCATTTTCATTGGATTTAATTTCATTTTTAGGCAATATTTTGTTTAAAACTTCCAAAATTCTTTTCTGCCTAACCATTGAGAGTTGGAAGATGATTATTTTGGCATTGCATCTTGCATAGCATGTAGTTTATAGGGTAAATTTGATTTGAATTGATCTTGCATTTTCAATTTGTTTTGCATTTTTCTTGATGAAGTACCCCAAAACCCTAGCAATCTTAGGAAATTCATTACTTTCAATAGGTTAAGAGTTGGATCCCCTCCTTTGGGAAGTGAGTTTGTATAGGTTTAGCGTATCTTTGTTGGCATTTTCAAATTTTTATCATGTCATTTGCTTCTGGTTTTGGATTTTTGCTTTGTGAGGTGCATGTAACCCTAATTTGTGCCTTCTTTTGCATCCATTTCTCATTTGCTTGCATCCATTGACTTGCTATGACATTTTGTGCATTAATTTGATTCATGATACATCTTAGGATATATTAGAACCATGTTTGATCATTGCATATTTCATTTGACATGTTGTATGTCCATTACATTTCATAACTTTTCATTAACTTTCATGGTTCAAAACATGCCTCATTTGCATCCTTATGCTTGTATGATCATTCTCATCTCTTGTCATGTGTTTTTATCATCTCTTAGCATCACTAACATCATGTTTATGCTTCTGGTTTTGGTTTGCATCATGGCATTGCATCTCATTCTCATTGTGTTTCATTTTCTTATGCTAACATTTCAGGTGGTAAGTTGCTTGAGAAGTGAATTTGCCTTCACTTCTCACAATCTCTTTTCATCTCTTTCATACTTTCTTTGCTGCATTTTGTATGTGTTTTAGAGTGAGCTTGCTCATTCATGCTCTTCTCCTCTTTCTTTCTTCAAGCAACTTGTCTTCTTAAGTGAAGCAAGTTGTTTTGCTTCTCTTTGCTTCTTGCTCCTTTCAATCTGCTTCTCTCCTGGTGGTTTCTCTGAAGATCTTCTTACAAACCTCATTAACCCTAGGATCTCCAAGCATGATAACAATTAGGGCTTGATTAGTCCCCCATTTAGTTTTGCCTTTGTGTCATCTTTGAGTCTTCTCTTCTCATCTCATAATCAGGGACTAAACCCTAAAGGCATTAAGGCTTTGTGATTAAGCTTATGCCTGCATCCTTCTATTAGGATGGAGTGTATAACTTTAATCCTAAGTGTTAAACCCTTAATGTGTTTAAATCCTTTAATCAATCCACCTAATAATCACTAAGACATCAAGCTTGTAACTTGGGCCTTGCATTAGGGTTCTAATTCTTCCTTAATTGGTTAAGAAGGACTAACCCTAGTGTTAATGGACAAGTCCCCCTCAAGTTGTCTTACAAATCATAAAATTCACTTCTTGATCTTACCATTAATTAAAATCCACTTTAATAAAGGCTTTGTTTTGTCATGAGGTTAATCCCTAATCATGGATTAAGTTGAGGTATCTTTCTCAGCTTAAATGCTCTCATCTATTATCCTTCTATTAGGATGGTGTAATGGGTCCATTAAATCCCTGATTATGGCTTAAACTCATTACTTAACACTAAACAAAAACAACAAAAACATTTAAATAATCACAAGTAGGTTAATGATCTTAATCCTACTTCAGGGTGATTAAGTGTGAGATGCTGACTTCACACTTAAGGTATTCTCATTACCCCTAATTAGAGGGAGGATGTGATGAGTTTACTAACCCATTGGTTTAGGCTTAAGCTCATTTTCTTATGACAAACTTCCAAAAGCAATAAAAGATTGAAAACACAAAAACAAACAATAATCGTCTCCTACGGGATTCTTTTCTCATCTCGTTCACTCATAAACGAGAACTCGCTTCTTCCGTCTAATGCAAGACAGTTTGCACCTGAGCCAGACAGGTTATACACTTGAGCATAGACAAGCAAGCAGTTCATAAGTCAATTTATCTTTCAGTCTCTTTGAGTCGAATTACGGTGTTCTGACTTCCTCATTGCACGAGAGGATACGTAGGCATAACTTAACAGTTATCGAACAAAAGTTTCTGTATATTCCCCCTCCTCCAGCATTATTCTTTAAGCCTCATAGTCTTGAGCTTCATTCATTTCTTACACTGACACTTCTCTTATACACTTCACATTTCTTTTGCACTGACACTTGCATTCTTTCCAGCTTTGATACACAAATTGCACTGACACTACCCCTTTAAAACACAAATCTTTTAAGCGTGGATCCCGTCGAGTACGGCGGACAATCTGGGTGCTAATACCTTCCCAGGTTGTAACCAACCCCCTTTCTCAGTTTCTCTGGTTCGCAACCGTCTTATCCATCATCTTTCTAGGTCTATGCAGCATTACCTTTCCTCCGGGATAAAAATGCCTAGCTGGCGACTCTTTTCTTTCTGAGTTCACCCTTGTGTGTTCTCTTCCTGTTTCGCCGACTGTTCGCGTCTGTACCCCCTCTTGACCAGGTGTCATTTTTGTGGGAGCGACACATATCATTTCATATGGCATTTTTGTTTCATCTGCATAGTTCAAATTCATCTGCATCTAGGGTTTGTGATCTGAGCAATCCAAGATTCCATCTGAGCCACTCCAAAGGACTCAAATCATTACAAGAGGGACCATGTGTGTTAAATCATCATGTTACATCCCTCAAAGATCAAGGAAGTAAAAAAATCACAAGAACTTGGAAAGCATGGAAGCTGAGCTAGGGTTTCACTACACAGATGACCTGAAATTAGGGTTTTGGTTTCAGTGGCCATAACTCCAAATTTTTTGGTCATTCTTGTTTCTAATGGTCTCAATATGTTATAAGGATCATGTGTACCAATTTTGATGAAGAAATTCATTATGGAAGTCATCTGTTCACTGGGTAACTTCTTGAGTAAGTCAAAGCAAAATCAGGGCATCTGAGGCCCCCAACATGGGAACCAAAGTGGATTTTTCATCAAATTGAAGTTATATGATCTTTATTTTATCATTGAAGTGCTTGAAAGTTCACAAAATTAAAGAAAAGTGAGCTAAACCAAAAGTTGCCAAAAATGGAAATGACTTGTAATGTAAACTTTCCATTTTGGGAAAGTATTTCAACCTCCCCTTTCTCAACCAAAAATGCTTCAAATGAAAAATTGTTGGTCATGAAAGTTGTAGATTGGATCATTCCCTTTTCAAAAAGTACAAGAACAAGTTATAATTCATTATGGAACTCAAGTTATGGCTTGGCAAAGTTAGCAAAAGTCACATAATTTTCACTTTCATGCCAAAGAGGATTTTTTGCAAATTCACACGCCAAGCCATTTTGTGACCTCTAATACACTTCTATGCATCATACCAACATAGTACATTGCCTAAAAATCAGAATTTCCCAAAGAACTATCTCATTTCTTGCCTTGCCCATCAAGAAATCACAAAGGGGCCAAACTTCATGAAAATTGCAAAATGATACACAACCATGCTTCTACTTGCTGAATCACCACAAAACCAATTCCATGGCTCTCCTTGATCTCTGCTGAGCCAGGACAAGCCAAAAGCCAGCTGCAAAACCAGCCCATACCTCAAGTACAAGTCATGTTGACATTTTGGCAACTTGCCCATACCAATCACCACAGTCCATAACAACTCTTCTAACCTATCAAACATTGTTATGTGGATCAAATGCAAGCCATAACACAACACAAGCCAGCCTGAATGCTCAGAATCATCAAGCTCTCAAAAATCACCCCAAAAGCAAAAGCTTTCGAAACACTCAACACACACCCTCAAACTTCAAAATCTTTTCATCATTCAACTTAGCTTCATCAAAAGATCATTTCCCACCCTTCATTGCAACCAAAAACCCCCCAAAACTGAAACACGATTTCTGGCCAGTTGAAGTGCAATCACACAATCCAGCCATTATAAACTCCTTCCAAGCATCAAAGCTTCATCAGGAGGTCAAGAGGAGTGGTTTTGCACAAGAGAGGAGGTCCAAAAGCTCAAAACTGAGAAAGCTCAAGCTCAGGTAACCTCTTCAAACTTTTTTCCAGAAATGTAATTTTAAGTTCTTAGATTGTTCTTTATGCTTTGCTGATCATCATGATATGTTTACTTTTGAAAATGGTTGCGAAATGAGCATGTACTGACTGTCTGAAAGTTTCACCATTTTTGAGTTCTTCGAATCTTGAGTTTCAGCCATGAGAAATTGGTTTTGAGGGTGGATTCTTGTTTAGGGAGAGGAGAGGAGTTGATCTAGAGCTTTAGAGCTCCAAAAATGGCTTAGGGAAGAAGTTGGGTTGAAGGTCTCGCCGGAGAAGACGACCGAAAGTCTTCTCCGGCCACCTGAAAAAGATTAGGGTTATTGACGTGTTTAGGGCTAAGTTTGAATTTGGGTCGTTGGATGGTGATTAGGGTTAGGCAATGGATGGTTCAGATTAGTTCATTAAGTTTAAATCAGGATTAATTAATTAATTAATTAGGATTTATTCAGTTTGAATTGTGACCCTTAGATTGCGCGCGTGGTCTTCCCTCCAACTCCAGATTTGAATTTGATCCCTTGGATCAGTTGACCAACCCATTAATTCAATTTTTATTTCATTATTTATCATTTATTTTGTACCATTTATTTAAAATACTTAAAAAATTCCAAAAATATTATCCTTCTGCATTTTTAATTCAAATATTTTTCTCCACCCAAAAACATTTTTTTTTGTGCATTAAAAAATCATTTTTAAAATATTTAAATGTTTATTTTAATTAATTAATGGAAATTAATTAATTAAAATATCATTTAGGTTTCTAAAAATTCCAAAAAAATTCACATTGCAACTTAAGACATTTAGAAACATTGTCAAACCATTCATACAAATTTCTTTTTTGGTTTTGATTCAATCTTGACATTTTTCTTGAATTTAGGGTTCATACAAATCCTATTTTTGAACCCTAACTTCAAGAATTCTTTTCTGCCTAACCATGAAGGGTTTGACATTGGTTATTTTTGCATTGATCTTCATATAGCATGTAGTGTCTAGCTTATTTTTGTCACAAATTTATCTTGCATTTTTGATTTGATTTGCATTTTTCCCCTTAAGGTACCCTAAAACCCTAGTTAACTTAGAAAATCCACAACTTTCTTTAGGATAAGAGTTAGACCTCATTCTTTGGGGTGTGATATTATATGGGGTTAGGGTTCCTTTGAGTTCATTTTCAAATTTTTATCTTATGTTTTGCTTCTGTTTTTGACTTTTGCATCTCATGTTGTCATAAAACCCTAATTTCCCATGTTCATTTGCATACATCTTGCATATGCATCCATTCATGAACTTGCCATGACATTTCATGCATTCACATGTCATCTTAGACATCTTAGGACATATTATAATCATGCTTGATCATTTCTTCATTCATTTGCCATGATGTGTATTCATTTCATTCCATGAACTTTCATGTGTTTTCATACCTCAAAGCATACTTCTTTGCATTCTCATCTCTTGTATGAACATTCATAACACTTGGCATGTCTTTGCATCATCTCATAGAATCATTTTCATCATGTATATGCTTCTGGTTTTGGTTTTCATCTTTGTATACATTTTATTTTCATTTCATTTCTTTCCTTATGCTAACATTTTCAGGTGGTAAGTAAATTGAGAAGTGAATTTGCCTTCACTTCTCATTTCTCTTCTCATTCTTCTTATGCATCCTTGCTGCATTTTTATTTACTTTAGAGTGGGCTTGCCCATTCATGTTCATCATTCACTTTCTTTCTCCAAGTTACTTATCTTCTTCAGTGAAGTAAGTAACTTTTTTCTTCTGCTTCTCCTCCTTTCATCTGCTTCTTCCATTGGTGGCTTCTCTGAAGATCTCTTGCAAGCCTTACAAATCATAGGAGCACCCAAGCATGAAAATAATTAGGGTTTTGATTAGTCCCCCTTTATTTTTTACCTTTGTTTCTTCTTTGTGTCTCTCTTCTCATCTCATAATCAGAGACTGAACCTTTTAGGTTTAAAGACTTTGTGATTAGGGTTATGCCTGCATCCTTCTCTTAGGATGGAGTGTATAACTTTAATCCTAAGTGTTAAACCCTTAATTTGTTTAAACCTCTTAATTAATCCATCTTAATAATCACTAAGAAAATAGCTTGCAACTTTGGCCTTGCATTAGGGTTCTAATTCTTCCTTTATTGGTTAAGAAGGACTAACCGTAGTGTTAATGGACAAGTCCTCCTCAAGTTGACTTACAAACCATAAAATTCACTTCTTAATCTTACCATCAATTAAAATCCACTTTAATAAAGGCTTGTTTTGTCATGAGGTTAATCCCTAATCATGGATTAAGTTGAGGTATCTTCCTCAGCTTAAGTGTTCTCATCTATTATCCTTCTATTAGGATGGTGTAATGGGTCCACTAATCCTTGATTATGGATTAAAATCATTACTTAACACTAAACAAAAACTCAAAAACATCTAAATAATCACAAGTAGGTTAATGATCTTAATCCTATATCATAATGGTAATTAAGTTTGAGGTGTTTATCTCATACTTAAGGTATTCTCATTATCCCTAATCAAAGGGAGGATATGATGAGTTTACTAACCTTTGGTTTAGGCTTAAGCTCATTAACTTCGGGATTCTTTCTCATCATCTTCACTCACAAACGAGAAGTTGCTTCTTACGTCTAATGCAAGACAGTTAGCACTCGAGCCAGACGAGTCATACACTTGAGCATAGGCAAGCAAGAAGTTCATCAGTCAATTTATCTTTCAGTCTCTTTGAGTCGAACTATGGTGTTCTGACTTCCTCATTGCACGAGAGGATACATAGGCATAACTTAACTATTATCGAACAAACGTTTCTGTCTCTCCCCCCTCTTCCAACATTATTCTTTTAAGCCTCATTCCTGAGCACCTCCCTTCACTTTCTGGCACTGACACTTGTACATTCTTTCCCAGCCTTTTTTCACACAGATAGCACAGACACTACCCCTTTAAACACAAACTTTCAAGTGTGGATCCCGTCGAGTACGACGGACAATCTGGGTGCTAATACCTTCCCAGGTTGTAACCAACCCCTTTCTCAGTTTCTCTTGTTCGCGACCGTCTTATCCATGTCTTTTCTAGGTTTATGTAGCATTACCTTTCCTTCGGGATAAAAATGCCTAGCTGGCGACTCTATTCATCTTCACCTTCCTTTTCTCCTCTCGCCGACCGTTCGCGTTTGTACCCTATCTGACATGGGTGTCTTTTAGTGGGAGCGACAGCTTTGCGACTCTGCTGGGGATCCTTATATTGCAACCTGGGCTTCTGGTTCTTTTTATGGGTTCCTCCTAGCGCTTGTTTGATTTGTGTTTACGGGGGTGTTATGTGCTACTTGTGCTTATTTATTTTCTTTATTTATTGCTTTCTATACAACCTTATTTATTACTATTATTTATAGTTTTATGCATTTCATACTGTCATTATTGTTGTGCTGGATCTCTTGTCTGTTTTGGTGGGTGGGGTTCATTGAGTGATTAAGGTCCTATACCTGGGACCTGAGTGACACATAGGCTAGAGTGGTTTCATATTATTTCCCATTCCATTTCGGTCTGGTGCGGGAATAAGAAACACGGTTCAGACATGGGTTTCTTCTTGAGAACTCTGTGCTACAGATTTCCTGTAGTATTAGGGCTATCTGGGAAGCCTGCTAAGTTTGGATGACCTTTTTATAACCTTCAGTATCTGAGGTGAATTAGAGGAGGATCTTTTATGGTTATTGTAAACACTGTACCTCCGGGTTAGAAATGTTTACACTTCTCATAACTGATCCAAGTCTGAGGATCCTTGTTCTAGAACATTACATGTGAGGGGGTTGGGATGTTTACATGTTTGCAGGAACCCTTGGCCACATCATACCCTGTTACTTGTTTTGTTTTAAGAATGCATCACTTTGGATAGTTCTTGTGATTACCCTGGACTTGTGACTCTTTATTTGAGTCCCCCACCTGGTTACTGGATTTCTAAGCCTCCATCCGAACTTATGAACATACATGGACTTTTACCAAGGAAGATAAACAGATCCAGCACTTAATCACAAACCCTTTGCATATCATTTGCATACATAATTTTTGCATCATTTAACATTTGCTTATTTGTTTTACATGGTATCCATCATATTATCTTTGGTTTGGTTTTGACCCCTTCTGCTTCTCAGACTGCTTCAATTATCTACTTCAGCACCTCCGTCAGTTTGTCCGCGTTTCTTCTCCAGCCATCTTCATCATAGACCCACCTCCAGCATCTCATTCGGTGATCTTCATCAGCAGTTGATCTCAGTTTCTTCACTAACACCCATGGACACTTCAAGAAAGAGCAACATCACTTACCACTTCTTTGAGCCCACCCTGACTGGCATCAGGCAGGTCCAGTCCCTCATTACCCCTGATCATATCCCACTGTTCAAAGAGCATTACGGGGGCATATTAGACATGGTCATGGATTTAGATAAATCTCAGAGGAGCATGATCCATACTTGCTTGCAGTTTTATGATCCTCCCCTCAGATGTTTCACATTCCCTGATTTCCAGTTGGGACCTTTGTTGGAAGAATTGTCTATGCTGTTAGGAGTTCCTATCAGGAGAGGGATCCCTTTCAACCCTGAGATGGTTGCTCCCAGAAATGAAGACATAGCCAGGAAATTGCATTTGGAGCCTGCCCTCATTGATCAGAACATGACAACCAAGGCTAGAGTTCCAGGCCTACACCTAGACTTCTTGATCTCCCAGGCTACCCTGCAGGCTGCAACAGGGGAATGGAAGGCTGTTTGTGCACTTCTAGCCCTCAGTATATATGGGGTTATCTTGTTTGCAGATGAGCCAAAGTTTGTGAGCAAGAATGCCATTCACCTGTTCTTATTGAGGAACCCAGTTCCTACCTTGCTGGGAGACTTCTACTACTCAGTACATCAGAGGAATGAGAAGCAAAGAGGAAGACTGGTCAGATGCTGTGCTCCTCTTTATTACTCTTGGCTGCTAAGACACTTGCCAAAGTCAGATACCTTCTTGAACCCTCATCAGCAGAAGAATTGGGCTAAGAGATTTATTGCCTTGACATCAGAGGACATCAGATGGTGCACTCAGAGTACCAAAGGCAAGGACATCATTACTAGCTGTGGGAAATATCCTAATGTGCCTTTGATAGGAGTGAAAGGTTGCATCAACTACAACCCTTTACTGTTTAAAAAACAACTAGGGTATGCTTTGGTTCATCCTCCCAGAGGACAAGATTTGGCTGAGACTCTCTACTGTGAAATTCAACCTAACTCTGCTGTTGTCAGACAAGCTGCCTGGGCTTGGGATAACATTCAGACTAAGGGAACAACCATCCTTGGCAAGTGCATAAACATTGCTTCAGCACAATATTCTAATTGGTCCCGTACCAGAGCTCAGATCACCCGGATGCCATTCACTTTAGAAGATGTACCTAGACCTTCTACAGTACAACCTGCAGCTACTGTCAGTTTGGAAGAATTTGAAAAGCTGAAGGAAAGGAACACTCAGCTCTCTGAAGCCTTGAATAAGACTCTCTGGGAGAGAAATGATAGCCTTCTGGATAATGAGAGATTGGAAAGGCCCGGGATTGAGCACTTGACCAAGATTAAGAAGACGAATGACTACATCAGAAAGGAAAAAGCAGGGGAGTTAGTACTGAAAAATGCTTGCAAAGAGGCAAAGACTCAGAAGGCTAGGGCAGAGCATTATCTTGAGGAGAGCCAGGCTAGGTGGGTCAGGATCACTGAAGCCCGTGGACAGGAAGATCAAAGGAATCAGGCTAAGATAGAGCAGTTGGAGGCTAGTGAGAAGAAGCATCAGAAGGCTTTATTAGCAGCTCAGAGGGAGATATCTGAATTGAAACTCTGGGCGGGGTTGAAGAGATCAAAGGATCAGGATAAGCATAAGAAGTTGACCAGTGCCATTGCTACCAGGAACCTCCTCATCAGGACTATTACAGAACACCCAGTAGGGCCAGTGACTGAGGCGCTCCTGAAGGAAGTTAGGGAGGATGACTTTGGATTAGATGTTTGATTCTTTTGCTTGTACTTTCCTTTTGTTGAACTTTTCTTTTGTTGTTGTATTTTGACCCACCATGAGGATGTATTGTAATCAAACTATGTATTTTTTATCCTTGTAATATATCAATTTGTATTATTTATGGTGGGCTTAATTTCTAAAACATTATCAGCATTTCCTCGAGGTCTGGAAAGGTCAAAACCAAAGAACCAAACCGGATACCCTTGGAAGACAAATAAGCATATTGCATTGCATACTAACATTTTCTTTGTTTTGTAGGTTTTTGTTTTATTGTTATTTCTCACTTTGTTGTGGTTTCAGGAAACATTGCTCACAGAAGAGTGTTCCCTGTCAACAGAATACACCGGTACCCGACAAGAAACAACCTTCCAGGACTCTAGATGGATCAAGTTCAACAAGACTTGAATGAAGTAAGGACCCAAATGGCTAATAAGAGGGTTGAGATGAGGAATCAGATGACCCAATTCATGACTGTAATGACTGGCTTAGCTCAGAGCCAAGAAAGATTGAAGGAGTTGGTGGAGAGACAAACTCCTGAAGAACACCATCCGGGTACAGGAGGTACCAGTAACAACGATCACGTGCAAACTCGCACTGATCCACCAGAGTTTGGGACTCATCTAAACCCAGAAGTTAATGCCATAAGGAATACTCAGGGTAACACTGCTGGAGGTAGGATCTTGCAAGAGGATCCTCAAGAAGAGCAGTTTACAGTTGTTGGGGCTGGAGACGAAGTTTACGACCGTAGGCTGGATGAAATTGCAGAGAAGCTGAGGTCTCTTGAATCCCAAAATTCCCTAGGGTTTGATGTAATGGACATGAGACTGGTGGAAGGGGTGAGAATTCCTCACAAGTTCAAACCCCCGTGCTTTGAAAGGTATAATGGCACATCCTTCCCATGCACCCACCTTCAGTCATTCTTGGGAAGGTTAAAAGCATACACCATGGACGAGAAGCTGTGGATGTTTTACTTCGAGGATAGCTTGACAGGGCCATCCCGAGAATGGTATTCTTGGCTGAAGCTTTCATCCGTCAATATCAGTATAACTTGGACATGGCTCCAAACAGGACCCTTCTGATGGGAATGTCTCAGTCTTCCCGTGAAAGCTTCAGGGAATATGCCCAAAGGTGGAGGCAACTTACTGCTGCAGTTCAACCACCCATGTCTGAAAGAGAGATGGCAGACATGTTCATGAATACCCTGCAAGGAACATATATTGACAGATTGGTTGCGTCTTCTTCTACCAGCTTTGCAGATGTGGTGATAGCTGGGGGAAAAATAGAGAGCCTATTAAAGATGGGAAAGATCTCCGATAACGGTGCCAGTTCGAGCAGTATAAGAAAACTATTTGCTGGGTCTCGTAGATCTGGTGAGACAAACTCTGTGCACATGGGAAGAGGGAGACCCCAATATTTACCCAGAACAGTTGCTGCTGTTACTATCCCTACTCCACCTCCTCAGAATACTCAACAACCACAACACTTTCCGCAACAACAATAATTTCCGCAACAAAGATCATACAACAATAACAACAATCAACAACAACGCCCGTTTCAACAGCGGCCATCTCAGGTCAACCGGGTGATTGACCCCATTCCTATGCCATATGCTACCCTGCTGCCACAACTCCTAAAGCTCAATCTTGTTGAGTTGAGGACATTGTCTCCACCTGATCCTCAATACCTTCCAGGAACTATGATGCCAATGCTAGGTGTGATTTTCATTCTAACGCACCTGGTCACTCCACGGAAAATTGCAGAGCTCTGCATATGAAGGTTCAGGATCTGGTAGATTCAAAAGCCCTGAACTTTGCACCTCCTCCCAATGTGATGAAGAATCCTATGCCAAGCCCCAGTGGGCAAGGGATTAATGCTGTAGAGGATGGATCACCCCTGAGTTTGATAGAAGATATTGCATGTATTCAAACACCTCTGGCAGAGGTTAAAGCCCAACTTTTAAAATGCCAAGTGTTTCCAGGTTGTGAGGCCTGTTGTGAATCATGCAAAATTTCTTAGAATGGGTGTGCCAGCTTGAGAAAAGGAATCAATGACTTGATTAACAAAGGCATTCTGCAAATTATAACCACAACTTCTACAACACCAACAACTCTTTTATCAACAACAAATGAATCTTCTACAAATGCAACAACCATCTTTCCAAGTGTTTCTTCTACAACTGCAACAACCATTGTTCCAACTGATTCAGCTACAACTTCAACAATCATTCCATCTGTCACTTCAACACACAACAATTCATTTGCACCAGCTACTACAACTTCACCAACCAACAATGATGTTTCCACTGTCACAATCTATTATGACCCAACAGCGGTCCCGAGTTCCAACAACTTTCAACCTCAACAACAGTCTCAACAAAGCTTCAATTCACCTTCACCAGCATCCACCAGAGGTCCTATAACAATATTTTATGATCCACAGACCATTGTAGTCCCAACAACAGCTGCAGTAAGTCCAGTCACCATCACGGTGCCCGGGCCGATCCCATATGATAAAGACAGTGCTATACCATGGCATTATGGTGTTGATCTATACTACAACGGAGAAAAAGTCCTTCTTGATTCTCCAGTTCTAGCTCCCCAAGTGGATAATGTTGGGGGAGGCGGAGGCTTCACCCGAAGCGGACGTTGCTTCGCATCACAAGTCCCTAGAACCAACAATGAGGCAGAGGCTGCTGCCAAAGCCAAAGGGAAGAGTGTGATACCGGAAGAATCTGCACCAAGGGAAACTCATAAATCATCCTTCGATCAAGACGTGGATGAGTTTATGAGAATTATTAAAAGAAGTGACTATAAAGTTGTGGACCAGCTCCACCAGACTCCTTCAAAGATCTCAATCCTATTACTACTGTTGTGTTCTGAAGCCCATCGGGATGCACTTCTAAAAGTTCTGCACGCTGCCTACGTGCCAGAAGAGATCACTGTGAATCAGTTGGAAACGGTAGTGTCAAATGTCAATACTAGCCATGGGCTAGGGTTCACTAATGCTGATTTAACTTCAGAAGGACGTCTCCACAACAAAGCTTTGCACATAACCTTGGAGTGCAAAGGAGCTGTCTTATCTCATGTGCTTGTAGACATTGGGTCCTCGCTCAACGTCCTACCCAAGAAAGCCCTTGTCAAGCTAGAGTATGACGGGATAGCTCTCCGGCCAAGTAATCTTGTGGTTAGGGCTTTTGATGGCTCTAAAAGATCTGTTTTGGGAGAGGTGGAGTTACCAGTGATAATCGGTCTGCAAGTCTTTAAGACCACTTTCTACGTGATGGACATACAACTGTTTGTTAGGTCGACCCTGGATTCACGCCGCAGGCGCTGTAACATCGACCCTTCACCAGAAACTGAAGTATGAGTGGGAAGGACAGATTATCACCATCTTTGGTGAGGAAGACATGTTTGTTAGCCACCTGGCTACGTACAAGTATATTGAGATGGATGGTGAAATCCATGAGACAATGAGCCAAGGGTTTGAGGCCCTAAATGTTAATGAGGCTACTGGAGTATTGGCTGAATCCCAGGAAGATATGATGGGTACTTCAATCATCTCTTTTCAGCAAGCCCGAAAGGTTGTTGAAGAAGGTACTGCTCAAGGCTGGGGCAAGCTGCTGCCAGTAGAAAAGAAGGAAGATAGATTCAGTTTGGGTTACAGACCATTCCGACAAGATCAATAAGAGGCTGCGAAGGAGCCCAAGTTTGTTAGTGGGGGGATGCTCACCCCGGATGCTGTGAATAATCTGGAAGACGAGGTGGAAAGAGACCTCAACCTGGAGAGCTGGATACGTCCAAGGATCCCGGGGAACTAAGTCCTTAACTGGTCTTCCCAGGAAATTATAAGGGTTACTCCCGCATAGTAATTATTATTGCCTATCTTTTGAGCATGCATTAAGTCCTGCATCTTGCCCAAGGTGTCAGGACTCATTTTGTAATAGGGCCATATTGTAATTTTGTGCAAATGATTAATCAATGAATATCTGACATCTTTTGCAAACGAGTCTCTTTTTTGCTCACTGTCTTTTTCATTTTTCACTTTTGTACAAAACAATAAAATGGCAATGTTTTCAAAATAAATTACTTCATGTTCACTTTTTCTAAACAAGATTAAAACTAATCACTAAAACGAACCAATCTCAACCCTTGCAGAGACTATCCTCCAGATTGCACCGACAACAGCACTGCTATGACTTTGTATGACTTCGACAATCCGATTAATCAAGCCGATGAAGGGGTTGAAGAAGACTATGAGTTACCTGAAGAGTTAGCCAGGTTGTTGAGGCAAGAAGAGAAAGTGATCACTCCTCACCAGGAGGAGGTTGAAACAGTGAATCTTGGTACCGAAGAAGACTTGAAAGAAGTGAAGATCGGGGCCGGTCTGCAAGCTTCAGTAAAAGAACAGCTCATTGATATGCTTCGAGAATACGTCGACGTCTTTGCTTGGTCCTATCAAGACATGCCAGGTTTGGATACTGACATTGTTATGCACAAGCTTCCTCTGAAAGAAGATTGTCCTCCAGTAAAGAAAAAGATACGCCGTACTCGCCCTGATATGGCCATGAAGATTAAAGAAGAAGTACAGAAGCAGTGGGATGCAGGTTTCCTTGCTGTAACTAGTTACCCGCCGTGGGTCGCTAATATTGTACCAGTGCCTAAGAAGGACGGAAAAGTACGTATGTGTGTGGATTACCGGGATCTGAACAGAGCTAACCCAAAGGATGACTTCCCATTACCTCACATTGATGTATTGGTCGACAACACAGCTCAGTTCTCGGTATTCTCTTTCATGGATGGATTTTCCGGGTATAATCAAATCAGGATGTCACCTGAAGATATGGAGAAGACTACCTTCATCACACCCTGGGGCACATTTTGCTACAAGGTAATGCCTTTTGGATTAAAGAATGCCGGCGCAACCTTTCAACGGGCTATGGTAACATTATTCCATGACATGATCCACAAAGAAATTGAATGTTATGTGGATGACATGATTGCCAAGTCCCTCACTGAAGAAGATCATCTGGTAAATCTGCTGAAGTTGTTCAAGCGTCTAAGAAAGTATCAGCTGAAGCTAAACCCCAACAAATATACATTCGGGGTGCGGTCTGGTAAGTTGCTGGGATTTATTTTAAGTGAAAAGGGGATTGAAGTTGATCCTGACAAAGTCAAAGTCATTCAGGAGATGCCTGTACCTAGGACTGAAAAGGAAGTTCGGGGGTTCCTAGGTAGATTGAAGTACATTTCAAGGTTCATAACTCATCTTACTGCAACCTGTGAGCCCTTGTTCAAATTGCTAAGAAAAGAACAAACGGTCCGATGGAACGAAGATTGTCAGAAGGCTTTTGACAAAATCAAGGAGTACTTAAAAGAACCTCCAATCCTTATGACTCCAGTTGAAGGAAGACCTCTAATAATGTACCTGACAGTGTTAGAAGGATCAATGGGGTGTGTGTTGGGCCAGCATGACGAGTCTGGTCGAAAAGATAATGCAATATACTACCTAAGCAAAAAGTTTACCGACTGTGAACAATGTTATTCACTGCTCGAGAAAACTTGTTGTGATTTAGCGTGGGCTGCTCGCCGACTAAGATAGTATATGTTGACTCACACTACTTTATTGATTTCAAAGTTGGATCCAGTCAAGTACATATTTGAGAAGCCAACACTTACCGGAAGGGTTGCAAGATGGCAAATGATTCTGACAAAGTATGACATTCAGTACACATTTCAAAAGGCCATCAAGGGCAGTGTACTGTCTGACTATCTAGTTGAGCAACCCATTGATGATTACCAACCAATGAGATTTGACTTCCCTGATGAAGACATCATGTTCCTAAAAGCAAAAGATCATGAAGAGCCTGTTCACACTGAAGGGAATGACCCAGAAGAAGAATGGACAATGATGTTTGATGGGGCTGTCAACATGAATGGTCGTGGAGTTGGTGCAGTGCTCATTACACCTAAAGGAGTTCACATGCCTTTCTCGGCAAAACTCACCTTTGCATGCACTAACAATGAAGCTGAATACGAAGCCTGTATCATGGGTCTTGAGGAAGACATTGACCTCAGGATCAAAACTTTAACTGTATTCGGAGATTCAACTTTGGTAATCAACCAGACCAATGGCAAATGGTATACTCACCAAGAGCATTTGATTCCATACCGTGATTATACGAGGAGATTATTGACTTTCTTCACAACAGTCAAACTTGAGTATATCCCTCGAGATGAAAATCAGTTCGCAGATGCTTTGGCTACCATTTCCTCCATGATCAAGGTTCAGACTGCCAACTATGTGCCTCGGATTTTGGTATCCATACTTGACCGACCAACATATGTATTCTCTATGGATATTGCTAAGGATGACAAGCCTTGGTTCCATGACATCAAATGCTTCTTAGAGGATCAAACATACCCACCTGGGGCATCATCCAATGATAAGAAGACATTAAGAAGACTGGTTGTAGTTTCTTCCTGAATGCTGATGGTTCGTTATACAAGAGAAACTTTGACATGGTGCTTCTCAGATGTGTTGATAAGAAAGAAGCAGACTTGCTGATGCACGAGGTGCATGAAGGATCTTTCGGTACCCATGCTGGAGGACATGCAATGGCTAAGAAATTATTAAGATCAGGTTACTACTGGATCACAATGGATGCAGACTATTGTGCCTATGCCAGGAAGTGCTACAAATTCCAGATCTATGTAGACAAGGTGCATGTGCCTCCGAATCCTTTGAACGTGATGTCATCACCTTGGCCCTTTGCCATGTGGGGCATTGACATGATTGGAAAGATCAAACCGACTTCTTCAAATGGCCACAGATTCATCCTGGTAGCCATTGATTACTTCACCAAATGGGTTGAAGCAACTTCGTATGCAAATGTCACCAGACAAGTGGTAGCCAGATTCCTGAAAAGAGACATCATCTTTCGATATGGAGTACCCGAGCGAATTATTACTGATAATGGTTCCAACTTGAACAACAAAATGATGGCAGAACTGTGTCGGGACTTCAAAATCCAACATCACAACTCTTCTCCTTACAGGCCAAAGATGAATGGCGTTGTTGAGGCAGCTTACAAGAACATCAAGAAGATTGTGCAGAAGATGGTGGTTACTTACAAAGACTAGCATGAAATGCTACCATTTGCCTTGCATGGGTATCGAACCTCGATCAGAACATCCACTGGGGTAACACCGTATCAGCTTGTGTATGGTATGGAGGCAGTCCTACCTGTTGAAGTTGAATTACCCTCCTTACGGGTACTGATGGATGTCAAGCTGAATGAAGCAGAATGGGTCCGTTCTCGGTACAATCATTTGAATCTGATCGAAGAAAAGAGATTAGCTGCAATTTGTCATGGGCAGTTATATCAGAAAAGAATGAAGAAAGCCTTCGATCAGAAAGTCAGGCTTCGGGAATACCAAGTGGGAGATCTTGTGCTGAAAAGACTTCTTCCTCCTTGTAAACACCCCAAATTTTCCCTCACTAAGTTCACACCATGGCTTGTGATCTTTTCATTTGCATAAGTTCAATCATATCATCTCATGTTGCATTTTTACTTCACTGCATTGGTCAAAGTCATCTGCATCTAGGGTTTGTGATCTGAGCAATCCATGAGCCATCTGAGCCACTCCAAAGGTATTTAATCATATCAAGAGGGTCCATGTATGTTCAAACATCATATTATATCCTCCCAAGATCAAGGAAGTCAGAAAATCACAAGAACTGAGAAAGCATGGAAGCTGAGCTAGGGTTTAACTACACAGATGACCTAAAATTAGGGTTTTGGTTTCAGAGGCCATAACTCCAAATTTTTTGGTCATTATTGTTTCTAATGTTCTCAATATGATATAAGGATCATACATACCAAGTTTGATGAAGAAATTCATTGTGGAAGTCATCTGATCACTGGGTAACTTCCTGAGCAAGTCAAAGCAAAATCAGGGCATCTGAGGCCCCCACCAATGGACCCAAAGTGAATTTTTCATCAAATTAAAGTTATATGGTCTTTATTTGATCATTGATGTTCTTTGAAGTTCACAAATTTGAAGGAAAGTGGGCTAAACCAAAAGTTGCCAAAAATGGAAATGACTTGTAATGTAAACTTTCCATTTTGGGAAAGTTTTTCAACCTCCTCTTTCTTAACCAAAAATGCTTCAAATGAAAGATTGTTGGTCATGAAAGTTGTAGATTGGATCATTCCCTTTTCAAAAAGTACAAGAACAAGACCTAATTCATTTTGGAACTCAAGTTATGGCTTTCCAAAGTTGGCAAAAATCACTTAATTTCATGTTTCATGCCAAAGAGGGAATTTTGCAAAACCTCTTGCCAATTCATTTTGTGACCTCAAATTGACTTCTAACCATCATACAAACATAACACATTTCCTAAAACTAAGAATTGGCCCAAGAATTCCCAAATTTCATGACTTGCACATAAAGAAATCTCAAAAGGGCCAAAGGTTCACAAATTTGCAAAACCTCCAAAAACCTTTCACAAACTTGCTGATTTGCCTCAAAGTGATTTCCATGGACATCCTCAATCCCAGCTGCACCAGACACCCCTTTGTCCTTGGCCTGAACCAGCCCATACCTCCAAGTACAACTTTGTTGACTTTTTTGCAAGAAGGCCATACCAATCAGCATAGCCCACACCAACTCCACAGACCTATCACAGCTTGATATGTGGACAAAATGAAACTCATAACACACAAGAGGCAAGCCAGAATCATAAGCATCACCATAGTTCACAAAAACCTCCCTCTTTGCATTTTCTTTCGAAACACACAACTCAGCCATTCATTCTCAAAACTTCTTCCACCATTCATCTCCAAATTCATCACTGATCATTTCCCACCCAATTAAAACAGCCTAAAAGCCACCATACCAAAAATATGATTTTGGCCCCCCTTTGAACTAAACTCCATCAAACTTCAAAAGGAACTCACAAACACTTCAGCCAAGCATTCCAGAAGCAAGAGGGAGTCAAAAGGAAGGGAAAAACACCAAAGAAAGGTCCAGATAGTGCCATTTTCGAGAACAAATTTTCCAGAAGTTTGATTTTAGGTTATAGAATTGTTCCCCATGTTATGCTGGTCATGCTGATGCTTTTCTTTTTGAAAATGGTTGAGTTTTAAGGATTTTATGAACCTCTGAAACTTTGCCCGTGAAATGTGTTTTAATTCGATTTGCATGATTCACGAAAAATAAATGAGTTTTGTTGTGTGGTTTGTGTTTAATGATATTCAAGGATTGATTCTGGAGAGTTTAGAGAGTTTTAGTGGCGTCTTGAGAGAGATTGAGTGAGAGAGCCGCCGGAGAAGATGACCAGAACATTGTTCCAGTCATCTGAAAGTCATTAGGGTTCAGATTAGGGTTTAATTACATAATTAAGGCAAGTTTGAATGTTGGCCGTCCAGATGCACGCGTGGTCTTTCCCTCCCTTTCCAGATTTGAATTCCAGCCCTTAGATCAGCATACTTTCTTTTTATTTCATTTTTAATTCATTTCTTTTATTTTATTTTGCACGAATTTTTAAAAATAGTAAAAGACTTCAAAAAATTCTGAAATTTTTTATCCAAGCTTTAATTAATTTTCAGGACCCAAAAATATTTTTATTTTTATTTTTTGCATTAAAAAATATTTTTAAATCATTTAAATGATTATTTTTAGTTAGTTAATGGAAATTAATTAATTAAAAATACATTTAGGTATTTAAAAATCACAAAAAAATTCAGAGAGCCTTTTCAAACATTTAGACACATTTACAAACTCACAACACAAATTTCTTTTTGGTTTTGATCACACTTTGACAATTTTCATTTGAATTAGGGTTCTTAATCTTGAATATTTTTAACCCTAACTTCAAAAATTCACAAGTTTTGAACCAAAGTGAGTTTATGAATGGTTCTTTTTGCATTGTGTTATTCATACCTTCAATTCCCTAAAAATATTTTTGTTTCATTTTTATGATGCATTTTCAATTTGTTTGGCATTTTACCCTTAGGATCACCCTTAAAACCCTAGAAACTTAGGAAATTCATAAGTCCCTTAGGGTTTAGCTTCTGACCTTCCCCTTTGGGCAGTGAACTTGTATAGGTTTAGGGTCCCTTTGAGTCCATTTTCAATTTTTTATCCCATGTCTTGCTTCTGTTTTTGAATTGTGCATCTCATATGATCAATTAACCCTAATTTGCATCTTCATTTACATCCATCTTACATAAGCTTGCATACATGAACTTGCCATGACATTTTTTGCATTCACATGATATATAAGACATCTTAGGACACATTATAATCATGTTTGACCATTGCATCATCCATTTGCCATGTTTTTCTTTCATTTCATTTCATTTCATGTGCATTCATGAACTTTCATGCCTATTATATGCTTCTTTTGCATTCTCATCCTTTGTATGATCATATTCATCTCATGACATACATTTATATCATCTCTTTGCATCATTAGCATCATGAACATGCTTCTGGTTTTGACTTTCATCTTTGCATTTCATTTCATTTTCAATTCATTTCACTTCCTTTTGCTAACTTTTCAGGTGGTAAGTGTTTGAGAAGTGAATTTGCCTTCACTTCTCATGATCTCTTCTCATCTCTTTTATGCATCTTTGCTGCATTTTACTTTTGTATTAGAGTGAGCTTGCTCATTCATGTCCCCTCCTCACTTTCTTTCTTCAAGCAACTTATCTTCTTAAGTGAAGTAAGTTGTCTTGCTATCTTTCTGCTTCTTTTCCTTCCAACCTGCTTCTTCCTTGGTGGCTTTTCCTTAAAGATCTCTTGCAAGCCTCATAAACCCTAGGAACATCCAAGCATGATCACAATTAGGGTTTGATTAGTCCCCCCATTAGATTTACCTTTGAGTCATCTTTGTGTCTTCTCTTCTCATCTCATAATCAGGGACTAAACCTTCAAGGTTTTGAGGCTTTGTGATTAAGATTATGTCTGCATCCTTCTCTTAGGATGCAGTGTATAACTTTAATCCTAAGTGTTAAACCCTTAATGTGTTTAAATCCTTTAATCAATTCACCTAATAATCACTAAGACATCAAGCTTGTAACTTGGACCTTGCATTAGGGTTCTAATTCTTCCTTAATTGGTTAAGAAGGACTAACCCTAGTGTTAATGGACAAGTCCCTCTCAAGTTGTCTTACAAACCATAAAAATCACTTCTTAATCTTACCATTAACTAAAATCCACTTTAATAAAGGCTTTGTTTTGTCATGAGGTTAATCCCTAATCATGGATTAAGTTGAGGAGCCTTCCTCAGCTTAAATGTTCTCATCTATCATCCTTCTATTAGGATGGTGTAATGGGCCCATTAAATCCTTGATTATGTCTTAAACTCATTACTTAACACTAAACAAAAACTCCAAAAACATCTAAATAATTACAATTAGGTTAATGATCTTAATCCTACATCATGGTGATTACGTGTGAGGTGCTTATTTCACACTTAAGGTATTCTCATTATCCCTAATCAGAGGGAGGATGTGATGAGTTTACTAACCCTTGGTTTAGGCTTAAGCTCATTAACTTATGACAAACACCAAAAGCAATAAAAGATTGAAAACATCAAAAACAAACAATAATCGTCTCCTCCGGGATTCTTTTCTCACCTCAATCACTCATAAACGAGAACTCGCTTCTTCCGTCTAATGCAAGACAGTTTGCACCTGAGCCAGACAGGTCATGCACTTGAGCATAGACAAGCAAGCAGTTCATCAGTTAATTTACCTTTCAGTCTCTTTGAGTCGAACTACGGTGTTCTGACTTCCTCATTGCACGAGAGGATACGTAGGCATAACTTAACAGTTATCGAACAAAAATCTCTGTATATTCCCCCCCCCTTTACATCATTATTCTTTAAAGCCTCATTGTCTTGATCATTGCACTCTTTTCCTGCACTGACACTCCTTTTATTCACTTCACATCTCTTTTGCACAGACACTTGTATTCTTTTCCAGCTTTTGCACACAAAATAGCACTGACACTACCCCTTTAAACACAAATCTTTTAAGCGTGGATCCCGTCGAGTACGACGGACAATCTAGGTGCTAATACCTTCCCAGGTTGTAACCAACCCCCTTTCTCAGTTTCTCTGGTTCGCAACCGTCTTATCCATCTTTTCTTAGGTCTATGGAGCATTACCTTTCCTTCGGGATAAAAATGCCTAGCTGGCGACTCTTTTCAGTTCACCCTTGTGTTCTCTCTTTCGCCGACCGTTCGCGTATGTACCCCTCTTGGCCCTGTGTCATTTGGTGGGAGCGACAGCTTGGCGACTTTGCTGGGGATCCTTATACTGCAACCAGGGCTTCTGGTTCTTTTTGTGGGTTCCTCCTAGCGCTTGTTTGGTTTGTGTTTACTGGGGTGTTATGTGCTATGTGTGTTTATTTATTTACTTTATTTATTGCTTTATGTACAGCTTTATTTATTGCTTCCTTTACAATTTTTGCATATTTCATATTGTCATTGTTGGATCTGGTTTTCTTCCTATACCTGGGAACTGAGTGACACCTAGGCTAGAGTGGTTCATGTTCTTTCCCATTCCATTTCGGTCTGGTGCAGGAATATGAAACACGATTCAGATGTGGGTTTCTTCTTGAGAACTCTGTGCTACAGATTTCCTGTAATGCTAGGGCTATCTAGGAAGCCTGCTAAGTCTGGATGACCTTTATTATGACCTTCAGAATCTGGGGTGAATTAGAGGAAGGTCCTTTATGGTTATTGTAAACACTGTACCTCTGGGTTAGAAGTGTTTACACTTCTCATAACTGATCCAAGTCTGAAGATCCTTGTTCTAGAACATTACATGTGAGGGGGTTGGGTTGTTTACAGGTTTGCAGGAAACCCTTGGCCACATCATACCCTGTTATTGTATTATTTAAGAATGCTCCACTTTGGACAGTTCTTGTGATTAACCCTGGACATGTGACTCTTTATTTGAGTCCCCCACCCTGGTTACTGGATTTCTGAACCTCCATCTGTACTTTTGAACCTACATGGACTTTATATCAAGACAGATAATCAGATCCAACTCTTGATCACAAACCCCTGCATATCATTTGCATATATCATCATTGCATCATTTAACATTTGTTTATTTGATTTTCAGGGTATCCACCTAATTATATCTTGGTTTTGGTTTTGAACCCTTCTTCTGCATAGACCTTTTCTTCAGCTGTTTTCATCAGTTATTTGCTTCAGTTATCTCCATCACCACCAGCATTAGTTTGTCAGAGGTTTACTTCCAGCATCAGTTTGTGATCTTCATCAGCATTTGTCTTCAGCTTCTTCAACAACACTCATGGCCACCCCCAGGAAGAGCAACATATCTTATCACTTTTTTGAGCCTGTATTGACTGGTATCTGTCATACCCCAAATTTGTCCTACTCGCACTATTTTCCAAAAAAATCAATCAAAAAAATATGTACTACTTTATTTTACTGTTATCTCCAAAATTCAAAATATGTACCTTTTTTTCTTCTGTCAGGTATTTCAAAAAGTCCAAAAATATGTCATTTATTTTTGTTCAGAGTTTGGGTAGGAATCAAGTCAGTGTGAGTTTGTCTGTGTTTGCGGGTGCGGTGTTGCGCGGAGTCAGTTAATCGGATTATCACTTTTCATCACGTTATCCTTTTATTTCCATTATTTTATTTTAAAATCATCTCCATTTTATCTTTTTTTTTATATATAAAAAACTCATTAGCATTTTTTCTTCTTTTAAAACTATACCGAAAATAATGTTTTTTTACTCATATAAATCATAATGTTTATGTCCAATTTCTACCACCATGTTCCTTTTTTAATATTACTATTTTTGTTATTTCACTATTATTATAAAAATTGTCTTTTTATTATCTTTATTTTTTATTATTATTTCTTTTATTTTCATTATTTATTATTATACTTTTTATTATTATTATTATTGAGGTTTATTTACCTTTTTGTTATTGTTACATAATCTCTTGTTATTACATTTGCCATTATATAAATTTTTTATAATTTACTTTTACTAACAAAAAAAAAATAGAATCTTTTTTTATATAATTCCATTAACTCACAATCTGTCAACCTCACAATACCAATCTTTTTCTCACTACAGCCTGTCCACTCACTTACCACACTCCCACACAGCTCGTACGCTTTTCCACAACTTTTCCAGCCCCACTAATTTTTTCCATCTTGCACAATGTAATCCGCATAACAACCTGTAAATCCAATCTTTTTCCCCAAGCCTTCCCTTCAATACCTTCTCTATATAACTCCCTTTTTTCTTCTTCATTGAGAAGTTTTTTTTGAAAAATCACAGAACCACCTGCAATTTTTATGCTCATCCACCATCATTTCAAGGCCACGAACCAAACATAAACCACAAATAATCCCTGTTTTCATCACCTGTTAAACCATGACTCCATCAATCTTTAAACAACAACTTTTGAAAAGAGAACAAAAAAAATTCTGAAAAGAGAGATAAAATGCAGTTAGTTTGTTTTTCTTCATTATTCACCACTCACCTGAACAAGATCAAACCATTACTCACCCTTCACCTTCAATAAACCTTTTTCCTTTTCAGCACCACAATCCTTCATTCACCTTCATCACCATATTCACCAAACTTGTCACAATCCCGACGGAAATCTCAACCCACAAGTCACTGCGAACCTGCTACCACCAACACAACCGCAAGTCACCTCGTTCGTAAACCAAAAAGCCGAAAAATCCTTTCTCACCTCCACAACCATCCTGCATCTTCCGTGCGCCAAACGCAAACAAAGTCCCAGCACTGAAACCAATCAAACCACAACCAAAACATATCCCAAAGAGATTTTGCCAGAGTTCGAAAATCAAAACAGAAACACCTGCGTTTGAGAGAGCGATACAGAGTGAATCGAACCACCAGAAAAAATTCTGAAATCCCAAACAGACACCATCGTTCCGAAACCGCAAAACCATCTCGCTGACACCATCTCAAAACTTCATCCGAAAACCAGACGAATCCATAACCTCCACCCATCATAATGCGGAACCGAAAATCACAGAAGCAAAAGAAACCACCGCGTCACCAACCGACAACCACCGGAAGCGAATCAGAGAAGAGATCCGAGAGCGAGAGATTCGAAAAACCAGAAAGCAACCGTCGTGTGAACCGCGGTGAGAGAGACGGAGAGGGACGCGAAATCAAAACGCTGTGGCCGCCTGCGTGAGTATTATCGCGAGATTGAGAAAAGCGACACCGAGAGAGATCGATAGGGAGGTCGTGTTGTTGCTGATACAGGGTAAGTTCACTTTGTTTTTTTCCTAAAAAAATAAAAATGGAATGCAATTTCTAAAACCTGTTATTTCTTTTCTTTTTAAATTGACTTTATTTTCTACTGATATTTTCCTTTTTTTTCTTCTATATTTTTTATATATGAAAGACTTGTTCTCATGTTGGGTTTTGGTGGACTAAACCCAACCTATTTTACACACACCGATTAACATAACTTCTCTCCTATTTCTGTTTTTTTATATATATTTTATGGTTGAAGTCCATTTGGATCAATACTATATTCAAGGCACTCCCTTATTTTATTTGTTTATTCTTAATCCTCTTGTTTTATATATGTATATCTTTGTTTTTTTTGGGGTGTATTTTTAAGTTTTGGATTTAAAATAAGTGAACCATAGACCAAACTGGGCCCTTGTTGGACCGCCGCCTCTTCTTCTTCACACTCCCGGTTTGCACCATACTCCCTGGTTTGCACCATACTCCTTGATCCAACATATATTCTTCACTTTCATTGGTCTGTTGTTTTTTTTATTATTATTTCTAAAGTTTTGACATTAACTTTTATTCATGTTTATTTATTTTGTTTAGATATTTGTTTAGCAAGTTTTATTTGTTTAGATTATTATTTTGTTTTAGATTTCAATATTTTATTTTTTAGGGGCCAATGATATAATAAACGGCCAATTTTTCGCCCGATTTTAATCGGTGATTTTTGGTCAATATGAGGCCCTCCTTGTATTTAATTTTTTATTATTTTATTATTTCGACAAACAAACTTGTAAATTAATTCAATTTATTTTATTTATTCCCAATATTATTTAATTTATTTATTTATTTATATTCATTATTCCATTTATTTTTTTGCAATTCAATTTATTCATTTAACTTCGTATTTTAAATTACGATTCGACTTCTTATAGAATGGTTCCCATTTTGAACCGATTCTAAGGCAGTTCACGAACAAAATTTCGTCGCGTCCCAAAAAGGTCCAACGCCTTCGAATAGTTGCGCTCGATTAAAAGGTCCAACGCCTTCAAATAGTTGCGTCCCGATTAAATAGGCCGAACGCCTTCGAATAGTTCAAACACACTGCACACACGCTTCCTCTTGGGCAAACTACAATGATACCCTTTATTTCTCGCAATCCCCTGTATTTATTTTGTATCCCTCTCCCCTTACTTTGTACGCAATTTATTTTCCGTATTTAATTCTGAATCCTTGGTTCAACGCCAAGCGATTGCACTTGCACACTCGCACTTTATTATGCAGTTATCATTTCGTTTAGGATCCACCTTACCTTGCGAGCCGAGCGCTTCGTGCCTCGCTAACCAACCACAAAATAAACCTCCACTTGCATTTACCCTCTAAACCTCAAAAAACCAAAATATTCCGATTAGATCCAAACCCTTGATCCAACGTCAAGTGGCTTTAGGAAATAAAACAATTTAATAAATACGAGAAGATATGTACGCCACGAGCCTTAAGCGGTAGAAAGGAGGATAACGAGCTCTCGTTACTCGCTCCGATTATTTTCGATGCAAGATGCTCGTCTTGTTGGGCGAGATAAACTATCCATAGTCTTTAGTGCATTTCAACTCCTAAACCCTTTCATCGAAGAAAGGTAATAAAATCAACAACCATTACCCTTAGTAGGCCGAACTACGAGGCTCTGACTTTCCCATTGCACACGGGAGTACGTAGGCACGAGGATCTCAATCCTTGCCGAGCACCTAGGTTCAATCTAACTTATAATTCAACTCATTTCCCTCTAGCAAGCAATTCGTTTAAGCATAGACATCCTTTCTCGCGCGTTAACTTAGATGGTTCCCATCGAGTACGATGGATGTAGGGGCTAATACCTTCCCCCTGCATAACCGACTCCCGAACCCAGGCAATGGTTCCGTTGACCTTTGTCCTCATCCTTTTCCTCCCGGGTTGTATCTATATCTCCCCTTTTCCTCTTCGGGAATAAATAGAATTAGGTGGCGACTCTTCAGTCCGTCCGGCGCGCGACTCCGTCCATTTCGGATCGCGTGAGGTCGTATTTTTCGGGGTACGACAGCCGGCGACTCTGCTGGGGACTGGTTCACCCCTATGCGAGTCAAGCCTAGTCTAGGTTCCCATGCTTGGTTAGATGTTTGCTTTTATGCCTTGCTTGTTTATTTTTATCGCTTTCTTTATCGCATTCCATGTCATATATCTTGTGGCTCCTTGGTACTATAATTTGGATCGATACTTTGCAAAAAAACTTGAGGGAAAAACTCTATACCCGGGCTTGCGAGTATAAACATAAGTTAGCGAGGTTGTGTAGTATGGGCTCCCGAGAGAACCACTCTCGTGGGTTGTCGATACGAAAACCTCACTTGGAGTAGATTCTGATGAGAATACTGACAACCGTCAAGTCCTTGACGTGTGTGCTCAGTTGCTTTCATTAGGGTCATCAACTCTGAGGACCTTTAGAACCTTTTGGTTAAAACATCGGTTGATGGTTGCGTAGTATTGGGCACCAGGGTTCGCCCTCGCGTGGCTCGATACGAAAACCTCACTTGGAATAGACTTACTCAATGGACTTGATTGACTGTCAAGAATATATGAAATTGACACGTGCATCAAACAGTTGAGAAAGTTCCATAACTCCAGGACTTTGTTTAAACCTTGTGTCGGTGATCACGTAGTATGGACTCCCGAGAAAACTTGCTCTCGTGGGTTGTCGATACGAAGATCTCACCCAAAATAGATTCATATGGCGGAGTCAATCAACCGTCATGCTTATGGCGCGTGTGATGAACAACCATATGAATTGACAACTTTGGGATCCCTAAAACTTTAGAGTCTACCCAGTGAGTTCCTGATCAGAGTATCTTCCGGCTGTACCTTGGACTCGTGAGACTTTGATCTTGTGATCCTGGATTCTGACATTGCATATCATCTCATTTGCATCATTTATTCATCTTGCATTTCATTCCAAAAACCGAGAACTCATTTCATGTTCCTCCATCTTCAGTAAATCAAGCTGGTTTCTCGACGCCCGTATCGTGCTAGACGCCCGTACTTAACTCGAGCCAACACTAGAAGACTGATGGACGTGATTCAGGAAGAACAAGCTGCTATGAGGGAAGAGATTGACTCGGTCAAGAGCAAGATTGACCAGATTTATGAGACTTTGCAAGCTTTGGCAAGAATGGAAGAACGTCGTGAAGCTGCTGCCGCAATGAACAATGCTCAAGTGTAAGGATCTACCTCACGAGCAATGCCTTCAGTTCCAGTTCCAAATCCTTTGGTCTACGGTTTGCCTCCAGGTTTCACTCCTGCTGTTGAAGAAGTCACTTCCCAGCCAATGCCTGCTTCTGGTGTCACTATTGGTGCTATTCCTCAAGCTCAACCTATTCCAACTCAAGTCCAGTTTCCTCTTGCCGAAGAGAATCATCAAGTTGAGTATGAGATGCATACTGCTGTTCCAATCACCAATCCTCAGGCTGCTCAAGAGTCTGAAGCTATGAAGATGTGCCGCGAGTTAGCTAAAAAACTTCGGATCATGGAAGGACACAACTCAACTTCTCTGAGTGCCTCAGACATGTGCTTAGTTCCAGATGTTGTGATCCCTGCTAAATTCAAACTTCCAGAATTCGAAAAATAAAAAGGCCTCAGCTGTCCTGAGCTTCATTTGAGGATGTACTGTAGAAAAATGGCCGCTCATGCCAAAGACGATAAACTCATGATCCATTGCTTCCAAGACAGCTTGTCTGGAGCGTCTCTAGAATGGTACATGCAGCTCGAACGCAACAATGTTCGTACTTGGCTTGATCTATCTGATGCATTCAAAAAGCAGTACAAGTACAACACTGACCTTGCTCCTAACCGTACTCAACTTCAGAGTATGTCTCAAAAGGAGAGCGAATCCTTCAAAGAGTACGCCCAACGTTGGAGGGAGTTAGCTGCCAGAGTGCATCCGCCTTTGGTTGACCGTGAATTGATCGATATCTTCATGGGTACCCTACAGGGGCAATACTACGAGAAGCTGATCAGCAGTGTATCTTCTGGATTCTCAGACATGGTGATGGTAGGAGAAAGAATTGAAGAGGGTCTGAAAAACGGAAAGATCCAAGGAGGTTCAAACAGCCAATCTGGAACCAAGAAACCTTTCAACGGGTACAAGAAGGGCGAAACAAATGTTGTTTCTGCTGCAAGTGGGAATTTTCAACAGAGTGCACCTGCACCAGTTCCTTACTACCAGTATCCCTATGTTGCTGCTGCACAATATGCTCATATGCCATATCAGCCAGCTCCTCCAATGCCTTATCAGCAGGCCTTTCAAGCTCTATCTCCGCCTCAGATGGCTCATCAACCACGTCCAATGGTTGCAGCTGCGCAATATGCACCTGGACCATACCAGCAACCGGCTTATCCACCACGGCCTGGTCAACAACAACAACGCGCTCCTCAACAACGCCCACCATATCAACAAAGAAGGCCTGAAAGAAATTTTGATCCGTTGCCTATGTCATATGGAGAAATCTTTAACGGGCTGATGGCAAAAGGAACTCTTGTGTTGAAGGACATGCCACCTCAAACTGGTAACGCTCGAGATTATGATGCCAATGCTCGCTGTGAGTATCACAAGGGTGCTCCAGGTCACACAATTGACAACTGCAGGTTATTCAAGCACAAAGTCCAAGATTTAATCGACTCTAAGGATCTCACCTTCACTCCGAGAAATCCAAATGTCCAGAACGATCCAATGCCGTCGCACGGTGCCAACAAGTAAAGACATAATCTGAAGGGTTGTTGAAGACCAAGCTGAGTAGTCTCCAACTTTGAAGTATTCAATCAAGAGAAGTTCAATTCCTCAGATCAAGGCAGCCAATGCCATTTATGATTTCTGCATTCCTGTTGTTTTGTAATGTTTGTTAAGTACTATTTGCTTTGAACATTGTTATTTGTATTTGGTTTTGTTAATGTTATGTTTATGCATGTTTTGAATCAGTTTATTCGCATTCGCTCATATTTATCATTTATCGCAAAAATCACAGAATATTTCCTCACTTCACTTTAGCAAATATTTGAGGGAGGATGATAAAAACGAAATACCCATAACTGTTGCGGTATGCTTTCAGATAAAACCTCGTCAATGATGTACAGGCATTTCTTTCAAATCCCCAAACACTGGAGATACAAGGAGTTAATACCTAGTCAACCAAATTCGAGCCTAGAAGTAGGAGCTTTCTTTCGGATACAACCCTTACATTTAACCCGGGGCAGGGTAGTTGTTCAGTTAACCTGACTACATCTTCGAATCGCAAGATGAGACATCCCGTCAGAGGACCATCAACAAATGATTTGGCAGTCACAACATTCAAACAAAAAGAAAAAGAAAAAACCACTAAGTTGAGCACCCGAAGGGAGACTTAGTCGAAAAAATCAAAAGAGGAACTCAAATCCTCAACAAAAACAAAACAAATATCAGTGACCACCAAATCAAAAATCAAAGGGTCACTACCAGCAAAATAAGATGACTGCCATTTCCAAGCAAAATTTAAAGCTTCATCTTCGCTCTTGCAAAGTCAAAACAAATGCAAAAGCAAAGTTAACTGAACGTAGGACTGGAGAACATCACGAAGAAGGGATGGGTACAAATTATTTGAGCCTTATACCTTTGTTTCTCAAACCATTAACCAGACCACGTTACAACCCTCAAAAGACCTAATTGAGGCATGGTTTATTCTGAAATCATATTACCAACAAGGTTGCGTAAATTGACTCCCATATATTTGCTAATCTTCAATATCGATTACACATTATTCTTGCTACATCTTTCACGAACTTTCTAAATCAGCACCTCGTTTGGGCTAACGGTCCATTCGTCACACTATCACATCATTCAAATGAATTGACTTTTTCAAAATTTGCATGAACTTTACATTAACACTATCATTTGTGTATGAACAATTTAATTGCAATTCAGTGCTTGACATCAGTGCAATCCCAACAAGGGGCAATCAAAAGAGGAATTTGAATCAATACTTCTGTGAAATCAGCTCAATTAGGGGCAAAACACCTTCAACGGCCCAATCAAGGGCAAATCATCTTCCAACAGCTCAATCAGAGGCAGGCGCCTATCAAATCCAAATATTGGGGCAGACCATGCCATGGCCATTGTCAAAGCTTCCCACCCGATTTATTTTTGATACCCTACGAGTAGGGGCAAGCAAATAAGGAGCAAATCTTCCTATTTCTTCTCCCCAGCCGAATCGGCAGTCCTTGCTAGACGTTGGTAACCATTCGAATCAAAATCAGTCTTCATGTGTCAATTAAGTCGCTCCGCTCATCAGCAAGTGACCAAAACTTGGAGCTCTCAGATTCATCTTCTGATCATACATCGTCGAAGATCGAGTGTCGGGAAATCAGTCCCTCCACCCACCCAAATTCCAATCATTATTGGCAACTACCAGACCAAAAGTCCACCAAGCTGGCACCTTTCTTTTTTTCAATCACTCATATGCATCATTATGCATCATTAACGTCATAAAGCATCATTACATCAATCATTTGCAACATATGCATCACTTGCATGCCTAAATAAATCAGCTTTCCATATCCCCAACATTATCGAATTTATATCTCAGTGCATAAACATTTGCATCGTATTTCCATCTTTATGGAATACCATTTCAAAACGATCACGCATAGTTGCATATTTCAGGATCCAGGATCAGTCCAAGATTCCAAGCCTTTCCCCAGCGAAAGTCAGGATCCAGGGTCGATCGAAATTTCCAAAGATTCTCCAGGTGTTATTCAGTGGGCGTCCCCGTTGGATATTTCTCTTCCAGTTTATTTAAATTTTCTGTTGCTCAGCTTCCATATCGACCTAGTTCGAGTGTTGGGGTCGCATTATCATCCTTGCGGTGGTAAGCGATTATTTATTTTTCTGTTACTCAGCTTCCATATCGACCTAGTTCGAGTGCTGGGGTCGCATTATCATCCTTGCGGTGGTAAGCGATTATTTATTTTTCTGTTACTCAGCATCCATATCGACCTAGTTCGAGTGCTGGGGTCACATTATCATCCTTGCGGTGGTAAGCGATTATTTATTTTTCTGTTACTCAGCATCCATATCGACCTAGTTCGAGTGCTGGGGTCGCATTATCATCCTTGCGGTGGTAAGCGATTATTTATTTTTCTGTTACTCAGCATCCATATCGACCTAGTTCGAGTACTGGGGTCGCATTATCATCCTTGCGGTGGTAAGCGATTATTTATTTTTCTGTTACTCAGCATCCATATCGACCTAGTTCGAGTGTTGGGGTTGCATTATCATTCTTGCGGTGGTAAGCGATTATTTAATTTTCTATCAACCTGTTTTTGTTTCGCATCACCTTCATTTTCCAAGTTTAACCATAGATTTACTGCACATTTTCTTTGTCAGACAAATTTGGAGTCTGTTAATATCTAATTATCTTATACCTTGAAAGCTTGAACGCGAACCAGTTCATCTTGCTCGGTCTAAGCCAATTCGATAGGGGCATCTGGCATACCCCAAATTTGTCCTACTCGCACTATTTTCCAAAAAAATCAATCAAAAAAATATGTACTACTTTATTTTACTGTTATCTCCAAAATTCAAAATATGTACCTTTTTTTCTTCTGTCAGGTATTTCAAAAAGTCCAAAAATATGTCATTTATTTTTGTTCAGAGTTTGGGTAGGAATCGAGTCAGTGTGAGTTTGTCTGTGTTTGCGGGTGCGGTGTTGCGCGGAGTCAGTTAATCGGATTATCACTTTTCATCACGTTATCCTTTTATTTCCATTATTTTATTTTAAAATCATCTCCATTTTATCTTTTTTTTTTGTATATAAAAAACTCATTAGCATTTTTTCTTCTTTTAAAACTATACCGAAAATAATGTTTTTTTACTCATATAAATCATAATGTTTATGTCCAATTTCTACCACCATGTTCCTTTTTTAATATTACTATTTTTGTTATTTCACTATTATTATAAAAATTGTCTTTTTATCATCTTTATTTTTTATTATTATTTCTTTTATTTTCATTATTTATTATTATACTTTTTATTATTATTATTATTGAGGTTTATTTACCTTTTTGTTATTGTTACATAATCTCTTGTTATTACATTTGCCATTATATAAATTTTTTATAATTTACTTTTACTAACAAAAAAAAAAGAATCTTTTTTTATATAATTCCATTAACTCACAATCTGTCAACCTCACAATACCAATCTTTTTCTCACTACAGCCTGTCCACTCACTTACCACACTCCCACACAGCTCGTACGCTTTTCCACAACTTTTCCAGCCCCACTAATTTTTTCCATCTTGCACAATGCAATCCGCATAACAACCTGTAAATCCAATCTTTTTCCCCAAGCCTTCCCTTCAATACCTTCTCTATATAACTCCCTTTTTTCTTCTTCATTGAGAAGTTTTTTTTGAAAAATCACAGAACCACCTGCAATTTTTATGCTCATCCACCATCATTTCAAGGCCACGAACCAAACATAAACCACAAATAATCCCTGTTTTCATCACCTGTTAAACCATGACTCCATCAATCTTTAAACAACAACTTTTGAAAACAGAACAAAAAAAATTCTGAAAAGAGAGATAAAATGCAGTTAGTTTGTTTTTCTTCATTATTCACCACTCACCTGAACAAGATCAAACCATTACTCACCCTTCACCTTCAATAAACCTTTTTCCTTTTCAGCACCACAATCCTTCATTCACCTTCATCACCATATTCACCAAACCTGTCACAATCCCGCCGGAAATCTCAACCCACAAGTCACTGCGAACCTGCTACCACCAACACAACCGCAAGTCACCTCGTTCGTAAACCAAAAAGCCGAAAAATCCTTTCTCACCTCCACAACCATCCTGCATCTTCCGTACGCCAAACGCAAACAAAGTCCCAGCATTGAAACCAATCAAACCACAACCAAAACATATCCCAAAGAGATTTTGCCAGAGTTCGAAAATCAAAACAGAAACACCTGCGTTTGAGAGAGCGATACAGAGTGAATCGAACCACCAGAAAAAATTATGAAATCCCAAATAGACACCATCGTTCCGAAACCGCAAAACCATCTCGCTGACACCATCTCAAAACTTCATCCGAAAACCAGACGAATCCATAACCTCCACCCATCACAAAGTGGAACCGAAAATCACAGAAGCAAAAGAAACCACCGCGTCACCAACCGACAACCACCGGAAGCGAATCAGAGAAGAGATCCGAGAGCGAGAGATTCAAAAAACCAGAAAGCAACCGTCGTGTGAACCGCGGTAAGAGAGACAGAGAGGGACGCGAAATCAAAACGCTGTGGCCGCCTGCGTGAGTATTATCGCGAGATTGAGAAAAGCGACGCCGAGAGAGATCGATAGGGAGGTCGTGTTGTTGCTGATACAGGGTAAGTTCATTTTGTTTTTTTCCTAAAAAAATAAAAATGGAATACAATTTCTAAAACCTGTTATTTCTTTTCTTTTTAAATAGACTTTATTTTCTACTGATATTTTCCTTTTTTTTCTTCTATATTTTTTATATATGAAAGACTTGTTCTCATGTTGGGTTTTGGTGGACTAAACCCAACCTATTTTACACACACCGATTAACATAACTTCTCTCCTATTTCTGTTTTTTTATATATATTTTATGGTTGAAGTCCATTTGGATCAATACTATATTCAAGGCACTCCCTTATTTTATTTGTTTATTCTTAATCCTCTTGTTTTATATATGTATATCTTTGTTTTTTTTTGGGTGTATTTTTAAGTTTTGGATTTAAAATAAGTGAACCATAGACCAAACTGGGCCCTTGTTGGACCGCCGCCTCTTCTGCTTCAGACTCCCGATTTGCACCATACTCCCTGATCCAACATATATTCTTCACTTTCATTGGTCTGTTGTTTTTTTTATTATTATTTCTAAAGTTTTGACATTAACTTTTATTCATGTTTATTTATTTTGTTTAGATATTTGTTTAGCAAATTTTATTTGTTTAGATTATTATTTTTTTTAGATTTCAATATTTTATTTTTTTGGGGCCAATGATATAATAAACGGCCAATTTTTCGCCCGATTTTAATCGGTGATTTTCGGTCAATATGAGGCCCTCCTTGTATTTAATTTTTTATTATTTTATTATTTCGACAAACAAACTTGTAAATTAATTCAATTTATTTTATTTATTCCCAATATTATTTAATTTATTTATTCATTTATATTCATTATTCCATTTATTTTTTTGCAATTCAATTTATTCATTTAACTTCGTATTTTAAATTACGATTCGACTCCTTATAGAATGGTTCCCATTTTGAACCGATTCTAAGGCAGTTCACGAACAAAATTTCGTCGCGTCCCAAAAAGGTCCAACGCCTTCGAATAGTTGCGCTCGATTAAAAGGTCCAACGCCTTCAAATAGTTGCGTCCCGATTAAACAGGCCGAACGCCTTCGAATAGTTCAAACACACTGCACACACGCTTCCTCTTGGGCAAACTACAATGATACCCTTTATTTCTCGCAATCCCCTGTATTTATTTTGTATCCCTCTCCCCTTACTTTGTACGCAATTTATTTTCCGTATTTAATTCTGAATCCTTGGTTCAACGCCAAGCGATTGCACTTGCACACTCGCACTTTATTGTTCAGTTATCGTTTCGTTTAGGATCCACCTTACCTTGCGAGCCGAGCGCTTCGTGCCTCGCTAACCAACCACAAAATAAACCTCCACTTGCATTTACCCTCTAAACCTCAAAAAACCAAAATATTCCGATTAGATCCAAACCCTTGATCCAACGTCAAGTGGCTTTAGGAAATAAAACAATTTAATAAATACGAGAAGATATGTACGCCACGAGCCTTAAGCGGTAGAAAGGAGGATAACGAGCTCTCGTTACTCGCTCCGATTATTTTCGACGCAAGACGCTCGTCTTGTTGGGCGAGATAAACTATCCATAGTCTTTAGTGCATTTCAACTCCTAAACCCTTTCATCGAAGAAAGGTAATAAAATCAACAACCATTACCCTTAGTAGGCCGAACTACGAGGCTCTGACTTTCCCATTGCACACGGGAGTACGTAGGCACGAGGATCTCAATCCTTGCCGAGCACCTAGGTTCAATCTAACTTATAATTCAACTCATTTCCCTCTAGCAAGCAATTCGTTTAAGCATAGATATCCTTTCTCGCGCGTTAACTTAGATGGTTCCCATCGAGTACGATGGATGTAGGGGGTGCTAATACCTTCCCCCTGCATAACCGACTCCCGAACCCAGGCAATGGTTCCGTTGACCTTTGTCCTCATCCTTTTCCTCCCGGGTTGTATCTATATCTCCCTTTTCCCTCTTCGGGAATAAATAGAATTAGGTGGCGACTCTTCAGTCTGTCCGGCGCGCGACTCCGTCCATTTCGGATCGTGTGAGGTCGTATTTTTCGGGGTACGACAGTATCAGGAAGGTTCAGTCACTCATTACACCTGACCACATCCCACTGTTCAGAGAACACTATGGGGGTATCTTGGATATGGTTATGGATCTTGATCCTTCTCAGAGAAGCATGATCCACACATGCTTGCAGTTCTATGACCCTCCACTGAGATGTTTCGCCTTTCCTGACTTTCAGATGGGGCCTCTATTGGAATAGTTTTCTTTATTGATTGGAGTACTTATCAGAGGGGGAATCCCTTCAACCCAGAGATGATTGCTCCCAGAAGTGAAGAGATAGCAAGGGCATTGTACTTGGAGCCTGCCCTTATTGAGCAAAGCATGACAACAAAAGTTGGGATTCCTGGTCTACATTTGGACTTCTTGATTTCTCAGGCCATCCTGAAGGCTTCATTGGGAGAGTGGAGGGCGATTTGTACACTCTTAGCCCTCAGCATATATGGGACTATACTGTTTGCAGATGAGCCTAAATTTGTCAGTAAGAATGCCATCCATTTGTTTCTTCTGAAGAACCCAGTGCCTACATTACTAGGAGATTTCTACTATTCCATCCATCAGAGGAATGAAAAACAAAGGGGGAAGTTGGTAAGATGTTGTGCTCCTTTGTTTTACTCCTGGATCTCAGACACCTGCCTAAATCAGATGCTTTCTTGAACCCACACCAGCAGAAGAATTGGGCCAAGAGGTTCATTGCCTTGACTTTAGATGATATCAGATGGTGCACCCAGAGCACCAAGGCCAAGGACATTATCACCAGCTGTGGACAATACCCTAATGTGCCTATGATAGGAGTAAAGGGTTGCATCAACTACAACCCCTTACTGTTTAAAAGACAATTGGGCTATGCCTTAGTTCACCCTCCCAGAGGACAGGATTTAGCTGAGACCCTATATTGTGAAGTGCAACCTAATTCAGCTGTTGTCAGGCAAGCTGCCTGGGCTTGGGACAACATCTAGACAAAAGGGGTAGCTATTCTTGGAAGATGTAACAATGTTGCTTCAGCCCAGTACTATGACTAGTCCCGTACTAGAGCTCGGATTACTAGAATGCCTTTCACCTTGGAAGACACACCTGGACCATCTACAGTACTGTAGCGGTAAAATCGTGAGTGTAAGCTATTGATTAACTTAACTCGATTAACACAGAGTCGCCACCGCGCTTTTCTTTATTTCCGAATGGAAAAAGGTAAAAGAACGAATAAAACCTAGAATTCTAAAAGCAAAGGCTAAAAGAAATAAACAGAGATTGGGTAAGGGGATTGGTTATGAACCGGGAAGGTTTTAGGCACCCGACTCATCCGTAGTACTCTACGGGAGCCCTTTGAAATACTTATTGCTTTTAGTCTGAAATTGGTTTGTTTAAAATGATGGAAGAGATGAGGAGAAGAATATTTTTTATGATTTTGTGTTTGATAAGGTTTTAAAGCCTTATGCCTACGTACCCACAAAGTGCAATGCGAGATCAAAACCTCGTAGTTCGTGGTACAAAGTTTGAAAAGAATAAGTGGGTTGAGTTGATTTTAAGATGTAAAGATAAGTCGTCATCCCTTAGCAAATAATTCCGCTAAAAGGGATGAATCATATCTAAACAATGGAAAAGAGAAAGGTGCACAAGGCACAAAACAATTGAATGGATTTGTATTTTTTAAAGTATGTACAAAAATGGTCTTAATATATTTACATGAATTAATATTTGGTTAAGAAAATAAAAGGAAAAGGTTAAAAAATCGCTTGACCGAAATCAAGGTTTGTTTATGAAAATGTTTGAAGTTTTAGAAAACAAGAAGGTTTTGAAATAGGAAGAAGTTTTGAAAATTAAAGAATGGGGAGGAGATGAAGAGACTAGTCCTAATGCTTGAATTAAAAGCTAAGGAAAGAAATTACCAAACCAATATGTACAAATCTTCAAAGATCGGAATTTCATCTTCAAAAGTTAATGACATCATTTGAGGCCAAGGTTTCTAACCACTCCAACTTGAGCAAAGGGAATCCTAGAAGTCTAAGTCCAATCTCCAAAAGTTCGGGATAGTAACCATAAGTCCAAAGTTAGAAGTCACAAGTTTTTTTAAAAGTTTAATCCTTTATTAAGTATTTTAATGTCCAAATGGACAAAATAAAAACAAGCACAATATCAATATTAACAAGCACAATATGAATATAAACAATGATATATGATATAATATGGCAAAATATAATAAGGAGATAAGGGAGCGAGAGATTTAAAATAAAAGGATAAGGTGCAAGAGATTAAATTTAAACAATTATATTCACATTATTATATTATATACAATATAAGGTGGTATGATGAACTTAATCAAGCACAACCACAACAATGAAAATAAAACCGAGGCAACCGGATCCAAGTGGATCTTTAATCGAATCGGGACTAATATAGGTCTATGTTAAGCAATCGCCGAGTAATTTACGGAGTAATTACCCTACAAATGAGGCCGGCCACCACTAATTAAAGTGGAAAATATTTGTGTTAATACATGTTAGAGAAACGATATTATGAATCGTCCTCCGAAAACATGCCACACTAAAAGAAAGAGAACGGTCTAATCTTAATCGAGATTATCGTTGAATTTCTCGAAAGACAATCTATCACGATCTCAAAGTATGGAGAATGATCCAAATGATCATTCATCCATAGATTTGAAATAATGAAGATTAAATCGATCGGAAATCAACAATCGCGAATCCGAAGATTGTCATCGACCAAAAATAAAAAAAAAGATGAAGAATAAATGGATCTAAAGGAATAAATCCATAAAAAAGAAATAGAAATATTTTTAATCATTTTCTAAAACTATTTTTAAAAAAAACTTTCTAAAAAAATTCTTTTCTAAACACTTTTCTAATAATATTTTTTAATCAATTTTTCCAAACTTTTATTCCTTAAAATTCTTATACTAAACAAATTCATTTTAAAAAAAATATAAAACAAAGGATAAAGAAAAAAAAATGAAAAAAAATCAAGAATAGGAAAGGGATAGGGGAATGAGAACCCGCGGGTGTGGATAGAAACGGACTTAAGGCCATAGGCCCAAACCAAAGAGGAAACAATTTATTAACAAAAACCTAAAAAAACAGAAGAATAAGGGAAACGCTCCTCTTCTTCTTCCTGTGAACACAGCCTACACTTTACCTTCTTTTTTTCTAAAAAAAATTGAAAGAACCAGCCATGCGAACACATCACCCTCTCTCGCTCTCACGAAACTCAAAAGCAACCGTCACTCTCTCCTTCGATTTCAAGCTCTACTCAACCTCATCCTCATATCTCCATCATCTCGCTCTCTCTATCTGAAAAGACGCGGCGGAAACGGATTTGAAGATTTATGAAACGGATTTGGAGATTGAAGGTGAAAGGAAGTCCCTGAATTAAAGCTTGATTATGAGTATTAATGGATGTTCGGAACAAAAAACGTTTCAATAGAAGGATTTGGATGCAAATCCATGGAAGTTTTGTTGAAGGTGAAGAATATAAGTGAGATGATGGTTCAATTTCAACAGGGTGACAAAGGGCTTTTCAAGCTTGACCTTGAAGAAGAGGATTGTGTTTAATTTATAGAAAGGAAAGAGAAATTTACGGTGCCGTTTCATGAAGGATTGAGAAGCGTTTTGAATCACGGATTTCTCGTGCTCGCCAATATGTTTAGTGAGGAGTTCTTCTGCGTTTTGTATCTCTTGAACCTGCGTTTTGATTGTTGGCTTTCAGGTGTGATGCGTTTTGAATGTGCAGGTGCCTGACTCGTGTGAAAGCTCATGTGCCAGATGCGTGACGGTGAAGCCGTGGCTTGTTGTGTTGTTTTTGCTGGCGTATGAAAAAAAATTACGGCGTAACAGGCTTACGGCTGGAAATGACGTGTTCGGCTATGAGCAATACGTTCCGCATGATGCAGCATAGAAAAGTTGCGGCTTGTTGATATTTGGCTTGACTTGCAGCGCTGATGACATTGTGGCTTGTGATTTTGGGCCGGGTCACGTGCTGATTTAAATTGGAAGATTGAGCTAATGATGTTGATGCGTAATGACGTGAAGCAGCTTGTCTTATGGGCTTTGCACGCATGAGGTTTTGCAAAAGTGCTTGTGTACGGATTGCACGTGATGTGAGGTGGGAGGATGTGACTTCAACGCATAAGCTTGGTAGTCTAGGAGAGTTGTTTGAAGTGAGCTTGTGCAAGAGGCTTGAGGCCTTGTTTTTGTTGTGTGACTGGCAATTGTTTTGGCTGGATGGGGCCAGACGTTGGAGTTGATTTTGGCTAGGAAAGTTTGTGTGGGCCCGAGTGAAAGACTTTGCTGATGAATTGCCTTGGGCAAGGTGTGGGCTAGGAAGCACATGCGTGCTTGTTGAAGCTAGCTTGTAGGAAATTTTGGTTTATCACCAATTGACTAGAAATGTTGGTGTATATTATTTATTTTTTGTTGTAAAAGAAAAGAAAAAAAACTTAAATATTACAATGGGCTCAAATGATTTTTTTGGATGGAAAGAAAATGGACCTATTAATATTTATGAATAACAAGATGTTGATGAGTAAAAAAAATGAATATAGAAATGAGATGGAAAATCATTAGAACAGTGATTTGAATGATTTGAACTAAAAACAATCGGATAATTGAGAGAAAAAAAATGGAGAAATTGGTTATTGAATAATAAAGAGCAATGGTTAAAAAAATGAATAATCGGTGGAATATGGATCTTTGAACCGACGAAGAAAGAAATAAAGAATTTTAAAATGAGAAACTGATATGGGAATGAACGGTAAGAATTAAAAAAAATGGATAATAGAAAAAAAAATTAAAAATAAAAAGAATTGGTTTAATCGGGAAATGGATAATGGATGGAATTTGATTTTCAAGCCCACAACAAATCTCGATTATTTCAACAAGCCTCTGAACACAGCCAACACAAACCCACTGATCAGCCCAAACAAATTGCAACTTGCCAACTGAAACTGTCTGATTATTATCTGATAAACCGAATTCATATTGAGGAAAATAAATCCTCAGATGAATCATTGATGACTGATGAACTGATAAACTGATAAACACTGAAGATTCAAGCCAAACTTTGCACAGAAAACAACTGTCACACAACCCAACTTATACTTGGAAAACGCATTGCCTGATGAATGAATTACTGGCACACACAACTGACAGTCAACACAATCTTTTAATAGTTTGACCAGATTAGGTCAAACATCCACTTGAAATAGAATTGTGACTGAACAAACGCATCTGAATGGAATTACTGTCTCATCTTCGCAAACCTGCAACACAGAGAAGAAGAAGAACACTGCAACATATTTTTTTTTTGTATTTTGGTTAGAAGTCAGTAAATATAAACAAATATACGACAGTAAAAATAATGGTGATCCCCTGCGAAGCATAGACCCTATCTGAGAAGAAACTCGGAACCAGTGCGATCTTGTTTGATATGCAAAATGCAGATGATATGCGAAACAATCTTAGGGCAAAAATTAGGGTATTACAGCTGCCCCTATTTAAGTTTCTTCAATCCGGAGATATGAAGATTGACATCTTCGTCTCTACAAGATGGGAGAGACTTAAATACAGAAAACCCAATTTTTGTCCTAAGAGAACAAATGATATGATATGAATATGATATGCAAACCCAAGATCTCTGTGGGGAAAATAATGACCACTAGAGAAAAGCACAACTTGGGGACACAGAAGAAAATCCCGCTGGGAAAACAATAACAGACAACCAAATAGTTACCAGGAAAATAAATCACTGGATAACAGATTCCACTTGGGAAAAGATATGATATAATTAGGGAACAAAATTCAACCAAGGAAATAAACATCCTGCCAGGAATAATCAACCAAACAAAGTATCTGAATCCAAGAATGGAGAAATGTTGTGTTGGGAAAGAAATCATCAACTACCTGATTTACTGGGTAGGAAATATAACAGACTCGACTATCAATTTACTGGATAGGAGCAAACTTCGGAGGGATATCCTCAATTACCTTTTCACTGGGTAAGAAGAATTCTCGACTACCTGATTTACTGGGTAGGAGTATAAGGGACTCGACTATCAATTTACTGGATAGGAGTATGATCATCTACCTGATTTACTAGGTAGAGAATACAAGGGACTCGACTATCGATTTACTGGATAGGAGCAAAATACGGAGGAATAACCTCAATTACCTTTTTACTGGGTAAGAAAAATTCTCAAGTACCTGATTTACTAGGTAGAGAATAACAGACTCGACTATCGATTTACTGGATAGGAGATATAAAAGGACTCGACTATCAATTTACTGGATAGGAGTATGATCATCTACCTGATTTACTGGGTAGGAAATCGATCAAAGAGAAACAACTTCTATTACCTTTTTACTGGGTAAGAAATTTTCAACTACCTGATTTACTGGGTAGAGAACTCAATCACATGGAAATAGTTTCTGTTACCTTTTTACTGGGTAAGAAGAAGAAATATCGGCTACCGAATTTACTGGGTAGAAACTCAATCAGATTACCTTTTTACTGGGTAGATGAAAATATCTGATTCTATTACCTTTTTACTGGGTAAGAGGAAAATAACTTGACTACCGGATTTACTGGGTAGAACAATTCTCGACTACCTGATTTACTGGGTAGGAGCATAAGGGACTCGACTATCAATTTACTGGATAGGAGTATGATCGACTACCTGATTTACTGGGTCGGAACTCAATCAAATTACCTTTTTACTGGGTAAGAGAAACATATCTGATTACATTACCTTTTTACTGGGTAAGAAAAATAATTTGACTACCGGATTTACTGGGTAGAATAATTATCGACTACCGAATTTACTGGGTAGGAGCTTAAGCAAGCAAACAAACTCTATTACCTTTTTACTGGGTAAGAAAAAAATTTCAACTACCTGATTTACTGGGTAGAGAACTCAATCACAGAGAAACAACTTCTATTACCTTTTTATTGGGTAAGAAGAAGAAATATCGGCTACCGGATTTACTGGGTAGAAACTCAATCAGATTACCTTTTTACTGGGTAAGATGGAAATATCTGATTCTGTTACCTTTTTACTGGGTAAGAAAATAACTTGACTACCGGATTTACTGGGTAGAACAAATTCTCGACTACCTGATTTACTGGGTAGGAGCTAAATCAAAGAATAACAAACTCTATTACCTTTTTATTGGGTAAGAGGATAAAATCTTGACTACCGGATTTACTGGGTAGGAGCACAAGTAAAAGAACTTGATCAAATCTGATAATATTACCCACTATCGATTTACTGATAGCTAAATTCCAGAGCAAAATACTCAAGCTGGAGAAAAATGTTGCCCACTATCAATAATGATAGCTTAATTCCAAAGCAAATAATATCCACAAAAGGGGACCAAAGTTCAATCCAAGAACAAATTGGAAAGAAACGGTCAAACAAGACTCATCCCGAGGAGGAAATATCTCAACTGGGGAAAATCCATCCAGATAATAAACTGGGGAGGAAACTGAATCAACATCATCCACGAGAAACAAACTCAGTGGGGAATTTAGAAAGGATTAACTCTTTCTGCTTAATGGTCGACACTCTAAACTTGAGAGGAACACGACACACACACTCTATGGGGAAAATCCACACCAAAGAGCAGATAACAATGATAAACGCAAGAATGCAAGCAAACAATGCTATGCTTATGCGTATGAATATGTTTATGAATATGCTGACAAAACAGACATAAAGATAAGAAACAGGTGACATAAACACCACAACAATCGGATACTCGGCTAATCCCAAGGCAACAATGCAGGGAACAACTGGAGATTCAACTTTGAAATCTGCAGGGGAATATCACAAGCCATCAAAGGAATACAATCCTACTACAAGGCTTAAATCATGATAAAACAGCATCTGCTAGGAATATCATCCTGCTGAGGAAAAAGTAATCTGCTGAGGATGAAAATAATCTTGATAAAAATCAAACTTCACGAGGAATAACTGTCATACCACTCCTGCTCCACCTGGGGATAGAGTGCCAGTCTTGCTAAAACAAATCACATAGGAAACAGCTGGAAATCAAAACATGCAGACCTACTGGGGATCCATATGGGGATATCAGAAGTTAACATCATAGCCAAAGCACAGTTACGAGGGATTTTAAATCAGTACCCAACATAGGGTAAAAGAAAACCTCTAAACTGACTGCTATATCAATACTTCTATATTCAAGGATGCAAACAAATCAAGCTGAGGAACAAGAGCTCAGCTGGAGATTCCCAATACTTCTCAATTAAAAGATAACATGCTGAGGAAAAGATTACCACTCAGCTAGGGATTCATAAGAACATCCCTTCCAACAACTTTTCTGGGGAATACATACAATCTCCATTCAACATCATGGTTGGGGAACAAAACATCATTAACATCAATCTGTCAAGACTATCCAGGAACAACCGAATCAAACCCTGCTTTGGGAGAGACGAGTTACACACATCCAGACTTTACCATTCTTGGAATCACTGTTGATAACCTTTCTTTGTTCATATATCAAAAGAAAAATGTTTTTGAAATCTTCAAAGATTAAATTTACAGCAAATGGCATGACTCCATGGATCATTACAAGTTTGAAAAATGGTAAATACATGGAAAGGGCTACATTGAGATACAATGATCACTATTCTCCCTATCAACTTTGAACTCCATTGTGTCCGAAACTTCAGTCAAGGATGAGTGAATAAGAATCTTTGATGAATAATTCTTCTGAATGATAGAATCAGAAATCCTCGGTTACTACAAGCGATTCAGTCTGTCGACGCAGTTACTTGCCATGATCCCTAACTTTTTCCTAGATTGCCCTTTCGGGTTTTCAATCTACCGGGATAATTATTTTTGTTTTTGTCTCTAATTTTTGCCTGGACCGCCCTTTCGGGTTTTCAATCCACCGAGACGCTCATTTTTGCCTAAGCCGCCCTTTCGGGTTTTCAACTTAGCGAGCTGTTCTTCTATTTTTTAGGCGAAGTATTTTTTGACTGCACCCGCATTCACAGGACGAGTGATCTCCTCACCATCCATAGTTGCAAGAATTAATGAACCGCCAGAGAAGGCTTTCTTAACAACATATGGGCCATCATAGTTCGGAGTCCACTTGCCCCGAGAATCTTTAAGGAAAGACTGAATCTTTTTGAGCACGAGGTCGCCTTCTCTGAATACACGAGGTTCGACCTTCTTATCAAAAGCTTTCTTCATTCTTTGCTGGTACAACCAACCATGATACAAAGCTGTTATTCTCTGTTCTTCAATCAAATTCAACTGATCAAATCTACTCTGACACCATTCAGCCTCAGTCAACTCGGCTTCCATCAGAACTCTCATTGATGGGATCTTGACTTCGACGGGGAGCACTGCTTCCATACCATAAACAAATGAAAAAGGGTTGCCCCTGTTGAAGTGCGGACAGATGTACGATACCCATGCAAAGCAAACGGGAGCATCTCATGCCAGTCTGCTCGGAAATTAGAAATGCTACTGCTGAACAAATCTCTGTCCCCCCAGTAAACTGCATCAAGTTGAAAGTCTTTTGAGAGAAATCATGCAAAGCTGCTTGGAGATTCTTGAAGAAAGTTGCCCCAAGTTCAATGACTGATGAAGGTAAACTGATAATGGATTCAATTCTTGATTGCTTCCGGAGAAAATACTCAGATCTTTGGAATAACTGTTGAGAGAATAAACTGATCATGGCTTCAGTTCTTGAAATGATTGTTAAGAAAATAACCCAGAGATGAATCTTGCAGAGAATCTTCTGACTAACCATATCTGAGAATAACTTGCACTGATCAACAACTCTTGAACCATAGGACCTGAGGAGAAATTGCCCCTGATAAGATCACCGACCAAGTTTCTCAACTGTTTGAGAATTCCTTGATGAGGAAAGTTTATTTGCAATAAAAAAATGTTTGTACAAACCTGGTGATTTTAATGCAAAGTTCAATGCAAAGTTTGAAATCAAGAATCATTTTTGGAATGAAATTTATTGATGTAAAGCAAATGAAAACTTGTCACAACACGGCGGTTGAGACAATAATTAAAGATAAAGCAACAGCAAGAAAACAAATGATTGGTAAAGAACTTGGGAGTCAGTTTACGCAACCTCGTTGTAATATGCTTTTCAAAAGAAACCTGGATTCAATTAGGACTTTTGAAGGTTGTAACAAGGTCTGGTTCACGGTTTATGAAACAAAGGATATAGGCTCAAAGTTTATTTATACCCAACCCCTCTTCGTGATGAACTCCAGTCCTACATTCAATTAATTCAGCCTATGCATTCAAGTTCCCGGACATTTAGGATTGCACAGATGAAGATGGTTCATAAGCCAAAGGATTTTGAGATAACAGTCACATCTTTCCTTTTGTTATTTCTAGTGAGGACTTTGGTCAACTCAACTTATTTTTGCTGAGGATTTTGATGACCTCTGGGTAAATCTTTCTTTTTATTATCCCTAATTTTTGCCTGAACTGCGTCATTTCAACTTACAGCCAGCGGGATGCCCCAGTTTTTGCCTAAGTCTCCTTCATAGGTTTTGACTCAGCGGGCTTTGATTTTTTTCATAAATTTTTTTTTTTTTTTTTTTTTTTTTATTTTTTTTTATCATTTTTTTTTGAAAGATAATGACTGCATGGCTTAATGATTACGATGAACCATCATTGGCTTTTGAATTAAAACACATCTTCAACACTTCTTAATGTGTGTGAAGGAAAACTTGATATTGCAACCTTTATTGAAAGGTATCTTGAATGATTCTCTTGTACTTGAATGCACATTCGAATTAATTGAGAACTACCCATCCCCGGGTTAAAATTTCGGGTTTTTTCGAATAGAAAGAAACTCCAACTTCAAGGTTCCAAGGGGTTAACAAAGGATTAACTTCCTTATTTCTCCAGTGTTTAGGATTTGAAACAATGCCTGTATATCATCAACCAAGTCTCAATTGAAAGCATACCAACAACAATTATGGGTATCTCGTTTTCGTCATCCTCCCTCCAATCATTATGAAAGCTTGAGACAAGATAAATGAACTTGAAATGTAAAGCATAAAGATGCAAATAGTAAATGAAATCAAAACAAAGCAATGCTCATTTCATTAAAACCAACATGAAAGTACAAACAAGCTTAAAAGCAAACAACTTAATATGATTGAAGAAAAAATTGCAAACATAAAGAAACAATGGCCTAATGATCCATCAGCAACAAATGATGAGCTGTCCCGTCTGAGATTCTGGCCTTGAAGAAAATATGACAGTTGAATTCCTCTAGAAGATTCATTTCTCATGATTCGGAAAAGGATTGTTGACAACATTAGGATTAGTGTCCTCAAAAGTGATCATCCCATTTCTAACAAGCTCTCTTACTTTAGCCTTCAATGCAAAACAGTGCTCTAAGTCATGACCAGTTCCCTCTTGATGAAACTCACAGCGAAGATCTGCTCTATAACCAACCGGAAGAGGATTTGGAACAGGAGGCGCAGGCCTAGTAGTAATCCAATCATTCTGGACCAAGTAAGGATACAACTCAGCATAAGTCATCGGAATAGGATCAAAGTTTGGCCTACTCCTAGCATTACGATTCTGGTTCTGGCAAACCTTTCCATGCGTAACGAAATCAAACATTTCTTCGTCTTCATCAGACGCATTACCAGGATAACCATCAACCATGTTCACAGACACATTACCATGCTTCGGCAACGGATTCTTCTGCACATTAGGATTATCATCATTGAAATACATAACATTGTTCCTCATCAATTTTTGTACTTCAAACTTCAGCGGGTAACAGTTCTCAACATCATGCCCCGGGGCACCTTGATGAAAAGCACAACGAGCTTCTGGCTTATACCACCATGGAATAGTCTCTAGAACCGGAGGTGGTGGACGAGTCTGCACAAGATTCTCTGCAATTAAAGATGGAAGCAAGTCTGCATACGGCACAGGGATAGGATCAAAGTTTGGCTTACTCCTAGCATTACGATTCTGGTTTTGGCCAACATTCCTTTGGATAGATGGACCATTGATCATCAGAGCGACTGTAGTAGGGTATGATTGTTCATGGTGTTGTTGTCTGCGACGAGTCATCCCAACAACACTTGTTTCACCAGCAGAAACATTGACTTGAGGCATGACAATCCTCTGAGGTTGAGTTTCCCTGATGATCAAAGCCTGTAGCATCTCCATGATCTGACTCACATTGCTTTTCAACTCATCAAGGTCTTCCCTAACTTTCTTGTTATGTTGGGCTTGATTTTCCATTCTCAATCTAATAACTCTCAATCTGTTAGCAGCTCTAGTACCGTATCTGTGGTGAGGAGTCAGCTTGACGGATCAACAGACAACTGAGGAAAGAAACAACCGGGATGAGTTCCCACACAACTCGGATGAACACAAGAATATGCGAGGATGCAATGATATGCAAAATTCACTTCCATTTTAAGAAAAAAAACTCGATTATTGCAAACATGGTCAACATCGAGAATATTATCATGAAAAAAATCTTGAAAAAAAAATATTTATTCTTTCCAATATTTGCAATAATCAGAATTGTCTTCCTTGAAAAATGGTTGTGATGATGATCATGATGAATATGTAGATGCAACAACCACAAACAAGATCACACAAAGCACTCAGGTTCAAAGGTTCAGATCACGAGCATGGAGTCAAGGGATAAGAACCAACCCACACAGGCATGTACTAAGGTTTGTCTTCATTGTACCTGCAAGAAACCAAAAGGGTGCTAACAGAGGTGCCCGGAGTTAACAGCCATCTTTAGAATATCATCGGTACGTTGGATTACTCCCCAACCGATAACATTCTTAAAATAGACCTCGTCCGAGTGTAGTATCGCGTGACAACCGCCTTAGATTTACATCCAGACAGCTTCCGCACTACGTTCCTAAATTGGCTAGGATGGGTTAAGGGTTCTAAGGTCCTCAGTATGATCAGCTCAAGGTCAGAAAATAATGCCACGTACGATTACTCGTCATGACATTGATAGTCCAAGAGAGCCTAACCGAGTGGAGATTATCAAATTGATATTGCTTTGGACTACTCCATCACATATCGCTTTGAATATCGCCGTCCTATCATAAGTGTCACTCAGATCCGGGTTAGAATCTATCTCACACAGAGGATCACCAAAATCAAAACGGAACAAACAAATAACAAACAATTCAAACCAAAGCGATAAATAAATCAAAGTAGGCTAAATCCGCTTAGAGATTACTCCCTAGCAGAGTCGCCACTTTTCTGTAGCGGTAAAATCGTGAGTGTAAGCTATTGATTAACTTAACTCGATTAACACAGAGTCGCCACCGCGCTTTTCTTTATTTCCGAATGGAAAAAGGTAAAAGAACGAATAAAACCTAGAATTCTAAAAGCAAAGGCTAAAAGAAATAAACAGAGATTGGGTAAGGGGATTGGTTATGAACCGGGAAGGTTTTAGGCACCCGACTCATCCGTAGTACTCTACGGGAGCCCTTTGAAATACTTATTGCTTTTAGTCTGAAATTGGTTTGTTTAAAATGATGGAAGAGATGAGGAGAAGAATATTTTTTATGATTTTGTGTTTGATAAGGTTTTAAAGCCTTATGCCTACGTACCCACAAAGTGCAATGCGAGATCAAAACCTCGTAGTTCGTGGTACAAAGTTTGAAAAGAATAAGTGGGTTGAGTTGATTTTAAGATGTAAAGATAAGTCGTCATCCCTTAGCGAATAATTCCGCTAAAAGGGATGAATCATATCTAAACAATGGAAAAGAAGAAAGGTGCACAAGGCACAAAAACAATTGAATGGATTTGTATTTTTTAAAGTATGTACAAAAATGGTCTTAATATATTTACATGAATTAATATTTGGTTAAGAAAATAAAAGGAAAAGGTTAAAAAATCGCTTGACCGAAATCAAGGTTTGTTTATGAAAATGTTTGAAGTTTTAGAAAACAAGAAGGTTTTGAAATAGGAAGAAGTTTTGAAAATTAAAGAATGGGGAGGAGATGAAGAGACTAGTCCTAATGCTTGAATTAAAAGCTAAGGAAAGAAATTACCAAACCAATATGTACAAATCTTCAAAGATCGGAATTTCATCTTCAAAAGTTAATGACATCATTTGAGGCCAAGGTTTCTAACCACTCCAACTTGAGCAAAGGGAATCCTAGAAGTCTAAGTCCAATCTCCAAAAGTTCGGGATAGTAACCATAAGTCCAAAGTTAGAAGTCACAAGTTTTTTTAAAAGTTTAATCCTTTATTAAGTATTTTAATGTCCAAATGGACAAAATAAAAACAAGCACAATATCAATATTAACAAGCACAATATGAATATAAACAATGATATATGATATAATATGGCAAAATATAATAAGGAGATAAGGGAGCGAGAGATTTAAAATAAAAGGATAAGGTGCAAGAGATTAAATTTAAACAATTATATTCACATTATTATATTATATACAATATAAGGTGGTATGATGAACTTAATCAAGCACAACCACAACAATGAAAATAAAACCGAGGCAACCGGATCCAAGTGGATCTTTAATCGAATCGGGACTAATATAGGTCTATGTTAAGCAATCGCCGAGTAATTTACGGAGTAATTACCCTACAAATGAGGCCGGCCACCACTAATTAAAGTGGAAAATATTTGTGTTAATACATGTTAGAGAAACGATATTATGAATCGTCCTCCGAAAACATGCCACACTAAAAGAAAGAGAACGGTCTAATCTTAATCGAGATTATCGTTGAATTTCTCGAAAGACAATCTATCACGATCTCAAAGTATGGAGAATGATCCAAATGATCATTCATCCATAGATTTGAAATAATGAAGATTAAATCGATCGGAAATCAACAATCGCGAATCCGAAGATTGTCATCGACCAAAAATAAAAAAAAGATGAAGAATAAATGGATCTAAAGGAATAAATCCATAAAAAAGAAATAGAAATATTTTTAATCATTTTCTAAAACTATTTTTAAAAAAAACTTTCTAAAAAAATTCTTTTCTAAACACTTTTCTAATAATATTTTTTAATCAATTTTTCCAAACTTTTATTCCTTAAAATTCTTATACTAAACAAATTCATTTTAAAAAAAATATAAAACAAAGGATAAAGAAAAAAAAATGAAAAAAAATCAAGAATAGGAAAGGGATAGGGGAATGAGAACCCGCGGGTGTGGATAGAAACGGACTTAAGGCCATAGGCCCAAACCAAAGAGGAAACAATTTATTAACAAAAACCTAAAAAAACAGAAGAATAAGGGAAACGCTCCTCTTCTTCTTCCTGTGAACACAGCCTACACTTTACCTTCTTTTTTTCTAAAAAAAATTGAAAGAACCAGCCATGCGAACACATCACCCTCTCTCGCTCTCACGAAACTCAAAAGCAACCGTCACTCTCTCCTTCGATTTCAAGCTCTACTCAACCTCATCCTCATATCTCCATCATCTCGCTCTCTCTATCTGAAAAGACGCGGCGGAAACGGATTTGAAGATTTATGAAACGGATTTGGAGATTGAAGGTGAAAGGAAGTCCCTGAATTAAAGCTTGATTATGAGTATTAATGGATGTTCGGAACAAAAAACGTTTCAATAGAAGGATTTGGATGCAAATCCATGGAAGTTTTGTTGAAGGTGAAGAATATAAGTGAGATGATGGTTCAATTTCAACAGGGTGACAAAGGGCTTTTCAAGCTTGACCTTGAAGAAGAGGATTGTGTTTAATTTATAGAAAGGAAAGAGAAATTTACGGTGCCGTTTCATGAAGGATTGAGAAGCGTTTTGAATCACGGATTTCTCGTGCTCGCCAATATGTTTAGTGAGGAGTTCTTCTGCGTTTTGTATCTCTTGAACCTGCGTTTTGATTGTTGGCTTTCAGGTGTGATGCGTTTTGAATGTGCAGGTGCCTGACTCGTGTGAAAGCTCATGTGCCAGATGCGTGACGGTGAAGCCGTGGCTTGTTGTGTTGTTTTTGCTGGCGTATGAAAAAAAATTACGGCGTAACAGGCTTACGGCTGGAAATGACGTGTTCGGCTATGAGCAATACGTTCCGCATGATGCAGCATAGAAAAGTTGCGGCTTGTTGATATTTGGCTTGACTTGCAGCGCTGATGACATTGTGGCTTGTGATTTTGGGCCGGGTCACGTGCTGATTTAAATTGGAAGATTGAGCTAATGATGTTGATGCGTAATGACGTGAAGCAGCTTGGCTTATGGGCTTTGCACGCATAAGGTTTTGCAAAAGTGCTTGTGTACGGATTGCACGTGATGTGAGGTGGGAGGATGTGACTTCAGCGCATAAGCTTGGTAGTCTAGGAGAGTTGTTTGAAGTGAGCTTGTGCAAGAGGCTTGAGGCCTTGTTTTTGTTGTGTGACTGGCAATTGTTTTGGCTGGATGGGGCCAGACGTTGGAGTTGATTTTGGCTAGGAAAGTTTGTGTGGGCCCGAGTGAAAGACTTGGCTGATGAATTGCCTTGGGCAAGGTGTGGGCTAGGAAGCACATGCGTGCTTGTTGAAGCTAGCTTGTAGGAAATTTTGGTTTATCACCAATTGACTAGAAATGTTGGTGTATATTATTTATTTTTTGTTGTAAAAGAAAAGAAAAAAAACTTAAATATTACAATGGGCTCAAATGATTTTTTTGGATGGAAAGAAAATGGACCTATTAATATTTATGAATAACAAGATGTTGATGAGTAAAAAAAATGAATATAGAAATGAGATGGAAAATCATTAGAACAGTGATTTGAATGATTTGAACTAAAAACAATCGGATAATTGAGAGAAAAAAAATGGAGAAATTGGTTATTGAATAATAATGAGCAATGGTTAAAAAAATGAATAATCGGTGGAATATGGATCTTTGAACCGACGAAGAAAGAAATAAAGAATTTTAAAATGAGAAACTGATATGGGAATGAACGGTAAGAATTTAAAAAAATGGATAATAGAAAAAAAAAATTAAAAATAAAAAGAATTGGTTTAATCGGGAAATGGATAATGGATGGAATTTGATTTTCAAGCCCACAACAAATCTCGATTATTTCAACAAGCCTCTGAACACAGCCAACACAAACCCACTGATCAGCCCAAACAAATTGCAACTTGCCAACTGAAACTGTCTGATTATTATCTGATAAACCGAATTCATATTGAGGAAAATAAATCCTCAGATGAATCATTGATGACTGATGAACTGATAAACTGATAAACACTGAAGATTCAAGCCAAACTTTGCACAGAAAACAACTGTCACACAACCCAACTTATACTTGGAAAACGCATTGCCTGATGAATGAATTACTGGCACACACAACTGACAGTCAACACAATCTTTTAATAGTTTGACCAGATTAGGTCAAACATCCACTTGAAATAGAATTGTGACTGAACAAACGCATCTGAATGGAATTACTGTCTCATCTTCGCAAACCTGCAACACAGAGAAGAAGAAGAACACTGCAACATATTTTTTTTTTGTATTTTGGTTAGAAGTCAGTAAATATAAACAAATATACGACAGTAAAAATAATGGTGATCCCCTGCGAAGCATAGACCCTATCTGAGAAGAAACTCGGAACCAGTGCGATCTTGTTTGATATGCAAAATGCAGATGATATGCGAAACAATCTTAGGGCAAAAATTAGGGTATTACAAGTACAACTTGCAGCAACTGTTAGCCTGGAGGAATTTGAGAAGTTGAAGGAAAGGAATGAGCAGCTATCTCAAGCCCTGAAGAAGACTCTTTGGGAAAGAAGTGATGGTCGTCTGGACATTGAGAGATTGGAGAAGCTCAAAATTGAGCATCTGGACAAAATTGAAAAGACAGAGGACTACATAAGGAAAGTAAGGGCTGGGGAACAGATATTGAAGAATGCCTGTAAGGAGGCCAAGATTCAGAAAGCTAGGGCTGAACACTATCTGGAAGAGAGTCAAGCTAGGTGGGTCAGAATCACCGAAGCCTGTGCACGAGAAGACCAGAGGACTCAGGCCAAGATTGATCAGTTGGAGGCCAATGAGAAGAAGCAGCAGGAAGCTTTATTGGCAGCTCAGAAGGAGATATCAGAGTTGAAGCTTAGAGCAGGGTTAAAGAGATCAAAAGACCAAGACAGGAATAAGAAGCTGACTACTGCCATTGCTACTAGGAACCTCCTCATTATGACCATTACAGAGCACCCAGCTGGTCCAGTGACTGAGGCACTCCTGAAGGAGGTCAGGGAAGATGATTATGGATTGGATGTTTGATTCCTCTTTGCTTGTTGTTCTTTCCTTTTGATGTACTTTTCCTTTTGTTGTATTTTTGACCCTCCATGGGCATGTATTGTAAAACAGACTATGTATGTCTCATCATTTGTAATATATTTTAGTTTGTTTTCATGTGGGCTTTCTCTCAACAACATCAAGCATCTTCCTCGAGGTCTGGAAAGGTCAAAACCAAGAACCAAACCGGATACCTTGGAAAACAAATAAGCATACTGCATTGCATACTAACTTTGTCTTTGTTTTGTAGGTTTTTGTTATTATTATAGTGTCTAACTTTGTTGTGATCTCAGGAAACATTGCTCGTCGCCGAGTGTTCCCTGTCAATCGCACACACCGGTACCCTACTCGCAACAACCTTCCAGGCATTCAAATGGAGCAGGTACAACAAGACCTGAATGAGGTCAGAAATCAGATGGCAAACGTAAGAGTCGAGATGAGAAACCAGATGTCTCAATTTATGGTTGTCATGACTGGCTTTGCCTAGAGCCAAGAAAGACTGAGAGAGCTGGTAGAAAGACAGACACCTGAGGAGCCCCATCTTGGAATAGGGGGGGACCAGCAATAATGAACGGGGGCAGCCTCGTATTGACCCACCAGAATATGGACCTCATCTGAATCCAGATGTTAATATCCTGAGGAATGTTCAATGTAATACTGCTGGGGGTAGAATCCTGCAAGAGGATCCCCAAGAAGAACAATTTACTGTTATTGGGGCCGGCGCTGAGGTATATGATAGAAGATTGGATGAGATCGCTGAAAAGTTAAGATCTTTGGAATCTCAGAATTCTTTGGGTTTCGACGTGATGGATATGGGACTGGTAGATGGGGTGAGGATTCCCCACAAATTCAAACCCCCATGCTTTGAGAAGTATAATGGTACCTCTTGTCCACGTACTCACCTGCAATCTTTCTTGGGAAGACTTAAGGCTTATACCATGGATGAGAAGTTATGGATGTTCTACTTTGAGGATAGTCTAACTGGAGCTTCAAGAGAATGGTATTCGCATTTAACAAGGACCACCATAAGGTGTTGGAAAGATTTGGCCGAAGCCTTCATCCGGCAATATCAGTACAACCTAGACATGGCTCCCAATAGAACCCTTCTAATGGGCATGTCTCATTCTTCTAGGGAGAGCTTCCGGGATTATGCTCAGAGGTGGAGACAGCTTGCTGCTGCTGTCCAACCACCCATGTCAGAAAGAGAAATGGCTGACATGTTCATGAACACCTTGCAAGGGATTTACATTGATAGACTTGCTGCTTTCTCCTCTACCAGTTTTGTTGATGTAGTTATAGCTGCTGAGAGAATTGAGAGTCTCTTGAAGATGGGCAAAATCTCCGACAGTGGTGCAAGTTCCTCCAGCAACCCCAGAAAACCTTTTGCAGGACCCCGAAGGGCAGGTGAAACAAATGTTATTCATACAAGCAGGGGCAGACCCCAATATTCTCACAGGTCAGTAGCAGTTGTTACCATCCCAGCTCCAATTCCACAACAACCATTATATCCTCAACAACAACAACAACATCACTATCAACAACCATCTCATTTTCCGCAACAAAGAACCTACAACAACAACAATAGCAACCAACAACAGCGCCCTTTTAAACAGAGGCCATCTCAGGCAAATAGGATAATTGATCCTATCCCTATGCCTTATGCTGCCTTATTGCCACAACTCCTGAAGCTCAACCTGGTTGAGTTAAGGACGTTGGCACTACCAGATCCTCTCAATCTCCCGAAGAATTATGATGTTAACGCCAGGTGTGCCTTTCACTCCAACGCACCTGGTCACAATACTGAGAAATGCAGAGCCTTACAAATGAAGGTGCAAGATCTAGTTGATTCTAAAGCTCTCAATTTCGTGCCTCCTCCGAACGTTAACAGAAATCCTATGCCTAATCATGGTGGGCCTAGGATTAATGCCATTGAAGAGGACCAACCATATACACTAATTGATAATGTTGCACATATTCAAACACCGCTGGCTGAAGTCAAAGTTAAACTTTTAAGATGCCAAGTGTTCCCAGGCTGTGGGGCCTACTGTCAATTGTGCAAGATGGCTAGTAATGGTTGTGAGAAGCTGAGGATTGGCATATATGGCCTCATCAAAGATGGAATATTACAAATTACTTCAACAGCTCCTTCAGCAACTCTTGTTTCAACAAGAATGGATCCCCCTACAACACCAACAATTCTTCTTTCAACAGATTCTCCTACAACAGCAGCAACAATCATTCCTACTGATTCATCAACAACACCAGCAATTACTCTGTCCAGTATTTCAACAAGTCAAAGTTCAACAACTTTTTCTTCTACAACGTCAGCATCCATTTTATCAACAGAATCTTCTACAACGCCAGCAAAAATTAATGAAGATATCTCAACGGTCACAATCTACTATGACCCATCAAATGTTCACAACAACAATAAATTCCAACAACAAACTGTGACACATCCTGCCAGATCTCCGGTCACTATTTACTATGATCCGCACACCATTACAGTACCTTCCTCTGCAACAATCAGTCCAGTTACCATTATGGTGCCTGGACCTGTTCCTTATGAAAGCAGTAATTCCATACCTTGGCACTACGGCTCTGATCTCTAATGCAATGAGGAGAAAATCACTCTGGATTCATAAACCTCTTCACCATAAATTGACAATGTTGGGGGAGGCGGAAGCTTCACCAGAAGCGGATGTCTTTTTGCCTCACAAACACAAAGACCTAATGCTGAAGCAGAGGCTGCTGCTAAAGCAAAAGGAAAGAATGTGGTATCTGAAGAGCCATCTGCTAAGGAAACTCAGAAGACATCTTTTGAGCAAGATGTAGACGAGTTCATGAGAATAATAAAAAGGAGTGATTACAAGGTGGTGGACCATTTTCACCAAACATCCTCCAAAATCTCCATATTATCACTGTTAATGTGTTCCGAAGCTCACAGGAATGCATTGTTGAAGGTCCTGCACGCAGCATACGTGCCGGAGGAGATTACTGTTAATCAGTTAGAAACTGTGGTTGCAAATGTCAACACCAGTCATGGACTGGGCTTTACAAATGCTGATTTAACAACGGAGGGGCGCAACCATAACAAGGCTTTACATATCACCTTGGAATGCAAGAGTGATGTTCTGTATCATGTGCTGGTGGACATTGGGTCTTCACTCAATGTTCTACCAAAGAAAGCCTTGGTGAAGTTGGAGTATGACGGCCTGGCATTGCGCCCGAGTAATTTGGTGGTGAGAGCATTTGACGGCTCTAAAAGATCAGTGCTTGGGGAGATTGATCTACCTGTGTTGATTGGCCTGCAGACCTTCAAAACTACCTTCTTTGTGATGGACATACAGCCGGCCTACAACTGTCTGTTGGGTAGACCCTGGATCCACGCAGCTGGCACTGTTACGTCTACCCTTCACCAGAAGTTAAAATTCGAGTGGGAAGGCCAAATCATCACCATTTGTAGGGAGGAGGACATCTTTGTTAGCCAGCTGGCTACGTATAAGTACATAGAAATGGATGGGGAGATCCATGAGACCATGAGTCAAGGGTTTGAGGCCCTTAATAATAATGAAGCATCTGCTGTGTCTGGGACTTCCATCACATCATATCAACAAGCCCGAAAGGTTGTTGAGGAGGGTACCGCTCAAGGCTGGGGCAAGCTGCTGCCAGTTGAAAAGAAAGAAGACAGATTCGGGTTGGGTTACAGACCAACTCGACAAGATCAACAAGAGGCTGCAATGGAGCCCAAATTTGTCAGCGGGGGAATGCTCACCCCGGATGCTGTGAACAGTTTGGAAGATGAGGAAGAAAACGAACGCAACCTGGAAAACTAGATACGTCCAAGGATCCCGGGGAACCAAGTCTCAAAATGGTCTTCCCAGGAAATTATAAGAGTTACTCCTGCAGAGTAATTATTATTTCCTGTCTTTAAAGCATGCATCAAGTCCTGCATCTTACTCAAGATGTCAGGGCTCATTTTGTAATCGGGCCATCTTGTATTTTGTGCAAACGATCAATTAATGAATATCAGGACATCTTTTGCAAATGAGTCTTTTCTTTTTCCGCTCACTGTTTTTCATTTTTTCATATTTTGTACAAAAATAAAATGACAATGCTTTTTAAAAAAAAATAATAACTTCATTTTTACTTTTTCTAAACAAGATAAAACTGATCACTAAAATGAACAAATCTAAACCCTTGCAGAGAGTGCCCTCCAGACTGCACTAACAACAACACTGCTATGACATCGTATGACTTTGACATCCGATTAATCAAGCCGATGAAGGGGTTGAAGAAGATTATGAGCTACCTGAAGAACTAGCCAGGTTGTTAAGACAAGAGGAGAAGGTTATCACTCCTCATCAGGAGGAAGTTGAGACGGTTAATCTTGGTACGGAAGAAGACTTGAAAGAAGTTAAAATCGGGGCCTGTCTGCAAGATTCAGTGAAAGAGCAACTTATTGACATGCTTCGAGAGTATGTGGATGTTTTTGCTTGGTCTTATCAGGACATGCCAGGTCTAGATACCGACATTGTTATGCACAAGCTGCCTCTAAAGGAAGACTGTCCTCTAGTAAAATAGAAGTTGCGCCGTACTCGTCCGGATATGGCAATGAAGATAAAAGAAGAAGTACAAAAACAGTGGGACGCCGGTTTCCTTGCTGTAACTAGTTATCCACCGTGGGTTGCTAACATTGTACCTGTGCCTAAGAAGGATGGAAAAGTACGGATGTGTGTGGACTACTGGGATCTGAACAAAGCCAACCCAAAAGATGACTTCCCATTACCTCACATTGATGTATTGGTCGACAATACGGCTCAGTTCTCGGTGTTCTCCTTCATGGACGGATTTTCAGGATATAATCAGATCAAGATGTCACCTGAAGACATGGAGAATACAACTTTCATCACACCCTGGGGCACATTCTGTTATAAGGTGATGCCATTTGGACTGAAGAATGTTGGTGCCACCTATCAACGGGCTATGGTAACATTATTCCACGACATGATCCACAAAGAAATTGAATGTTATGTGGATGACATGATTGCCAAGTCCCTTAAAGAAGAAGACCACCTGGTGAATCTGTTGAAGCTGTTCAAGCGTCTGAGGAAGTACCAATTGAAGTTAAACCCCAAAATATGCACATTCGGGGTACGATCCGGTAAGTTGCTGGGATTTATTGTAAGTGAAAAGGGAATTGAAGTTGACCCTGACAAAGTCAAAGCCATCCAAGAGATGCCTTCACCAAAGACAGAAAAAGAAGTTCGGGGGTTTCTAGGTAGATTGAACTACATTTCAAGGTTCATATCTGATCACACTAAATTTCACCGTATTTCTGACTCCGATTTCGCATGCATTCTTAGCTTTTATTGTTATTTTGTTTTGTTATTACTTTGTTTTCTTTTGTTTTCAGGTTTAGATTGTAATCGGGGCTTGAATCGAGAAAAGGAGCGAAAAAGGAGTGGAAACGGACGAAAACCTAGAAATTCAGCGTTTTGCACTTACGGCACCCACCGTGGCGGGCGCCATGGGGTTAGCCATGACGTGGCCACGTCTCAAGACCACTCCACAACTGCCAAGACCCACGATCCCCACTCTTCCATTCTCCATTAGTACTATGGCGGGTGCCATAGGCCTGTGGCGGGCGCCACAAGGCAAAATTCAGTTCCCTCCACTTTTTAGTGGAGGGGCGTCCTGGTCATTTCCCGCATTTAGTTTTCCTATAAATAGGACTTTAGTTTTTCGTTTTTCTTCATCCAAACTTAGATTTCTCTAGGCATATATCAGTTTCAAAGCAGTTACCATTCCACATCGGGGTGTTTCTGCAATCGAGTGATCGAGTCTGTAATCTGTCTGTGTGATCGAGTTTTGGAGCACTTTGGAGCAAGTTAATCCTGCCGCCATTTTAATTCCAGTTCGTATTTTACTTTTCCGCATCGCTTTACTTTTATTTATTTCTCGCACTGCTTTACTTTCATTTATTATCCGCACTCACACTTTACTTTATTTATTTCCCGCACTCGCTTTACTTTCGTTTATTACCTGCACTTGCACTAAATTCCTTTATTTCCCGCACTCGCACTAAATTCCTTTATTTCCCGCACTCGCACTAAATTACTTTATTCCTTGCACTCGCACTAAATTACTTTTATGAAAAATTAAAAAAAGAATCTTTACTTTATCATGTCTAACTAATTCCATAAAGGTTAGAATGTAAGGATCGTAATTGAACCAGTAATCCGTATAATTGTTCGTGGAAACACTTAAAGGGCTATTTTATCTTTCAATCTAATTGTTTTTAACTATTTCAAAAATAGCCAAAAGCACTTTGTCTAGTTCATTAGGAGTTTTTAGATTAAAAAGAAAAGAGATTTTAAAACGATTTTCGGACGCGTTAGGAAGTTTAAACTCTGGTTCGTAAGAACCTCTTTTTGCTAAGAAGTCCAGGTTAAAATACTTTTCAACTTAGTTAAGATACTACATTTCTTAAAAATAGGTTTACTACTCTAACGCAGTACGCACCTTTTTATCCGTGACAATAGGAGGGGTTGATTAGAGAGTACAACTCGGTTCTGAATACGCGAAAGCGACAGTTCCTGTTAAATTAGTTCTTTTCAAAGGAGAAAACATTGCCCATAAGTAGTTCCATTAACAAGTACTTGATTATCATTGATTACGTGAATTACATTCGAGCCTGTCTTTTATTTATTATTTAAAATTATTATTTTATTTACCATTGCACCCTTCTTAAAACCCCTTTATTTAGTTGCCTTAGATACACACCATAACAACAGGTACGATAGATTGACACATGGTCTCTGTGGATTCAACAATCTTTTATATTACTCTGACGTGTTCGTACACTTGCGAAAAACACGCATCAAGTTTTTGGCGCCGTTGCCGGGGACCAATTTCATCAAATTTCATTACCCTGTAGTTATACCGTTTAGACTAAGGTTGTTACCCACCGGTCAATGCGAAAGACTCGCAGTGCCGGAAGTTTAGTAGACCCTCTAGCTGAACCTGAACGTTACGCTCGCGCACGTTTATTTTTCCATAGGAATAGGAGAGCTATGACCGAAGATCAAAACTGAAGACCTCTTAAGGACTTCGCCCAACCATTAAACGAGGAACCTAGTTCCAGTATAGTAAACCCCGCTATCCCAGCCAATAATTTTGAACTTAAACCATCCCTGCTGCAATTAGTGCAACAGAGACAATTCACAGGTCTCGCTACTGATAACCCGAACCAACATTTAAAAAACTTTCTTCAGTTAGCAGACACCTTTAAAACCAATGGAGCTTCTCCTGAGGCGATACGCTTAAGATTATTTCCCTTTTCCCTCAGAGATAAAGCTCTATCATGGTTAGATTCCCTTCCACCCAATTCAATAACAACTTGGGATGACCTTAGGAAAGTTTTCCTTGCTAGAGATTTTCCCCCAAGCAAGACCGCTCTTCTTCGAAACCTAATAACTAGATTTACCCAACACCAAGGAGAGTCGTTGTTCGAAGCCTGGGAGAGATATAAAGAACTATTAAGAGCATGCCCACATCATGGATTAGAGAATTGGTTAATCATCCAAACCTTCTATAATGGACTTCATTATAACACTAAGATGACCATCGACGCTGCCGCTGGTGGCGCACTGATGAACAAACCTTACCCTGAAGCTAGTGCCCTTATCGAGGATATGGCCCAAAACCATCAATCATGGGGAGTAGAACGAGCGACAGTGGAAAAGAAGGAAGCCCAAGGAGGAATACATGAGCTAAGCTCTATAGACATGATGCAGGCTAAAATGGACGCGTTGGCCCTTAGAGTCGAACATATGTGTACAACTCCGAATACTGTAGCCGCAGTTTCGCCGAATTGTGAGATATGTGGAACGCAAGGACACCAATCCGCCGAATGCAATCTGTTGAATGAGACCAACACTGAGCAAGTAAACTATACCCAAGGGAACCCATTTTCAAACACATATAACCCGGGATGGAGGAATCACCCAAACTTCTCCTACAAAAATAATAACCCTATTCAAAATACCGCACCTTCGAGACAACAAGGTTACCAAGCCCCAAGAACAAATCAACCTATGCAACCTGTCCCACCAAGTCTGAGCTTTGATGAAGTTGTAAAAAACTTTATCACTGCTCAAGCAAAACAAAACAAAGAGTTCATGAACCAAAACGTCCATGTTAACGAACTAATTACCCAGTTAGGAACCAAGGTTGATCAAATTATTACTCATAATAAGATGCTTGAAACCCAGATCTCTCAGGTAGCGTTAAACCAAGCCCCACAGACTACACCTGGAGGACAGTTCCCTGGACAACCTCAACAAAACCCGAAAGGGCAAGCTAATGCCATTACTCTACGAAGTGGAACCGCTTATAGAGAACCTTCAAACCCTAGATTAAGTGAGCCTGAAACTTCTGAGAGGAATGAGGAGAAGGAACCAGAGGAGTCTGAAACCCCGGAAAGTCAAGAAAAAGGAGAAGAACCTAAAAATAAAACCTATGTACCACCACCGCCATACAAACCACCAATACCTTACCCTCAAAGATTAAAGAAAACCCAAATCGATAATCAATATCAAAAATTCGTTAAGGTTATAGAAAAACTTCACGTAGAAATCCCCTTTACAAAAGCCATCACCCAAATACCTTCTTATGCTAAGTTTCTCAAAGACATACTTACGAATAAACGTAGACTTGAAGATCCGAAACCCGTGGAATGTAATTCTATTTCCGAAAATAGGTTAGCAAAGAAAGATAAAGATCCCGGAAATTTTTCCATTCCTTGTATTTTGGGGAATCATGTCATCGAAAAAGCTTTTCTAGACTTAGGAGCTAGTGTGAGCTTAATGCCTTTGGCAGTTTGTGAGAGATTAAACTTAGGAGAATTACAACCTACTAAGATGTCACTTCAATTAGCCGATAGATCCGTTAAATACCCTATAGGCATACTTGAAGACGTCCCTGTTAGGATAGGTCAGCTATTTATACCTACTGATTTTGTTGTCATGGACATTAAAGAAGATGACGACATACCAATCCTCCTAGGTAGAGCGTTCTTATCGACTGCTGGAGCCGTAATAGATGTTAAAAAAGGAAAACTAACTTTTGAGGTAGGTAACGAGAAGATAGAATTTATATTGTCAAAATTTCTTATGGCACCTGTGATAGGAGATGCTTGTTATGCCTTAGATATCATCGAAGAATGCATTAGGGAATTAGAACAAGAAGAAGAAACTGAATCTATAAAATTGCCATCAACCCTTATTTTGGAAGATGACAATTATAAAAAACCCACATTGATGATAACCTTCACGAATGTTTATCTCTTACCCCGGATCCTATGCCTTGCCCTATGAAACCGACCGTAAAACTTAAGGAACTGCCTAAAAACCTGAGATATGAATTTCTCGATGAAGATATGAACCGATAGTCAGTGCTACCTTAAACCAAGAAGAAACCAATCAATTATTAGAAGTTTTACGTAGGTACCCCTCAGCCTTATGATATAAGATCTCTGATCTAAAAGGAATAAGCCCATCCGTATGCATGCATCGGATTTTGCTTGAAGAAGATTCAAAACCTTCCAGAGAACACCAACGAAGAATAAATCCTATAATGAGTACTGTAGTTAAGACTGAAGTTCTTAAGTTACTAGAGGCAGGTATAATATATCAGATCTCGGACAGTAAATGGGTGAGTCCTGTGCATGTAGTACCTAAAAAGGGAGGCATCACAGTCGTGCAAAACGAGAAGGGAGAACCTGTAGCAAAAAGAACCGATGGAGGTTGGCGTATGTGCATAGATTATAGAAAATTAAATAAAGCAACTAGGAAGGACCATTTCCCATTACCATTCATAGACCAAATGTTGGAGCGCCTAGCCAGACACTCTTACTTTTGTTACCTAGATGGATATTCAGGATTCTTCCAAATACCTATTCACCCCGAAGATCAAGAAAAAACTACCTTTACATGCCCAGTTGGAACTTTTGCCTATAGAAGAATGCCTTTTGGACTTTGTAATGCTCCTGCCACTTTCCAACGCTGCATGATGTCTATCTTTGTCGATTATTTAGATGGAATCATGGAAGTATTTATGGACAATTTTTCAGTTTGTGGATCAGATTTCAAAAATTGTCTTATCAACCTTGAGAAAATTCTGGAGAGATGTGTGGAGGTAAACCTTGTGCTAAATTGGGAAAAATGTCATTTCATGGTCACCGAAGGGATTGTTTTAGGACATATAGTTTCCGAAAAAGGTATAGAGGTAGATAAAGCAAAAATAGAAGTCATAGAGAATCTAAAACCGCCGAAGACTATCAGGGAGATAAGAAGTTTTCTTGGACATGCCGGATTTTACCGGCGTTTTATCAAGGATTTCTCCAAAATAACAAAGCCCTTAACTGGTCTTTTGATGAAAGATGCTGAATTCATCTTCGATGAAAAATGTACTAAAGCATTTAATCTTCTGAAGCAAGCTCTGATTTCAGCACCTATAATGAAACCCCCTGATTGGTCAGAACCGTTTGAGATAATGTGTGACGCCAGTGATTATGCTGTTGGAGCCGTTCTAGGTCAGAGAAAAGACAAAAAGTTACACGTAATTTACTATGCCAGTAGAACCCTAGACGCTGCACAACTCAACTACGCAACAACCGAAAAAGAGCTCCTAGCTGTAGTTTTTGCCATAGACAAATTTAGATCTTATCTAGTAGGAGCCAAGATTATAGTTTATACCGACCATGCTGCCATTCGTTACTTGCTAAGCAAAAAGGATGCCAAACCTAGGTTACTTCGATGGATTCTATTACTGCAAGAGTTTGATTTGGATATCCGTGATAAGAAAGGCACTGATAATGTGGTAGTTGATCACCTATCTAGGCTAGAATACCTGAAACCTGATTCAGTATCCATAAATGACGATTTTGCCTATGATAGACTGATAGCCCAACTAGAAACTATTGAAGATGATAACCCAGACCCTCATGAGCATTTTCATAAATCCTTAGCTATAAGCAATGTACCTTGGTATGCAGACTTTGTTAATTACCTAGCCAATGACATCATACCCCCTGATCTAAACTACCACCGGAAGAAGAAGTTCTACAGTGATGTGAGAAACTTCTATTGGGACGAACCGTTTCTTTTCAAGAGAGGTAAAGATGGAATTTTCCGCCGTTGTGTTCCAGAAGAAGAGGTAGATAATATAATTGAGCATTGTCACTCTGCACCCTATGGTGGACATGCAGGCACATCTAAGACCTACGCCAAGATTCTTCAAGCTGGCCTATTCTGGCCTACTATGTGGCGTGATGTCCATGCTTTCATTGTCAAGTGTGATAGATGCCAACGCACAGGAAATATTTCAAGACGTAATGAAATGCCGTTAAGAAATATCCAAGAAGTATAACTCTTCGACGTATGGGGTATAGACTTTATGGGACCGTTCCCACCATCTTTTGGAAATCAGTACATCTTAGTAGCAGTTGACTACGTGTCTAAATGGATTGAAGCTATCGCCGCACCCACAAACGACACCAGAGTAGTCATCAAATTATTCAAAAACTATATATTTCTCAGGTTTGGAACACCCCGTTTAGTCATAAGTGATGGAGGATCACACTTCATATCGAGAATATTTGATAAACTTTTAAGCATGTATAGAGTTAAGCATAGAGTAGCAACACCATACCACCCACAGACCAATGGACAAGTGGAAGTATCTAATAGGGAGATCAAACAAATCCTCGAGAAGACTGTCTCTACTATATCTAGAAAGGATTGGTCACAGAAACTTCAAGAAGCATTATGGGCCTATAGAACCGCTTTCAAAACTCCTATAGGAACAACCCCTTACCAACTGGTCTATTGAAAATCATGTCACTTACCATTTGAGTTAGAGCATAAGGCCTATTGGGCCATCAAAACTTTGAATTTGGATTACTTGACTACTGGTGAGAAACGTATCCTTGATATCCACAAATTAGAAGAGCTCAGACAATCCGCCTACGAAAATGCCATCATATACAAAGAAAGAACAAAAGCTTGGCATGACAAAAGAATCATAAGAAGAGACTTCAAAATAGGCGATCCTGTTCTCCTGTTCGATTCTAGGTTACGACTTTTTCCAGGAAAACTTCGTTCGAGATGGACTGGCCCTTTCGAAGTATCTAAGATCCTAAGATCTGGTGCTATTGAAATCAAGAACCAAACATGTAAACCGTTCATCATCAATGGACAGAGGTTGAAGCCCTATGAAGGAGGTGACATCCCAACAACATACACCTGTCATACTCTGAGTGATCCACCATATCCTTCCAATGATGTTTAAAAATCGGTCGTCGAGCTAATGACGTTAAACAAGCGCTGCATGGGAGGCAACCCATGGTTTTCTTATTTATGTACTTTTTATTTATTTATTTTTACTTTATTTTAAATTTGTTTATTTTATTATTATGTCAGGACTAACGATTGAATGTTTTATGTGCTTTCAGGACTTGTTTGCTAACCTTGTGCAGAATGCAGAACCCTGATGACATGCACGTGGCCTTTAGAGACGACGCACAGAGAGAGCGTTACTATGTCCACATGACTTTATTTACTAATAAAATAGGACCGATTGTTTTTGGAGGGCTTGTTACGTCTATTGCTCGGGCTCTTGGCCTGAACAATGAGATAGCTACACTTGAACCACTACCTCCTCGCACAATTAATTTAAAATTTCTGAAAGACATGAAATTGTGCCGAACGAGGAGAGAAGGTGGTTATGAGTTGATGGTTCATGGGGTAGCTATCCCATCTGTTGCTTTACCATGCAGTAGACGTACTGATGTACGTATTGAAAGGAACTGGACCTATGATCTGAATGCTCCACGTGTTTTGGGTCCACTTCCTCCTAATATTCCCGATGGGGAGGCACATGACACTGATGAAGAGTATGATCGGAGAGAGCAGTCTCCCATCCCTCACATGTCCCCCCACCGTCCTTCACAGTCACACACCGCACCATCTTACTCTAACCCTGTTGCAGGTACTGCTCCTGGATTCTATGTCACCGAGGAGATGTGGCGTGATATAACAGCTAGAGAGGAAAGGCGAGACGGCCTTCTCTATACTATTTCACAACAGCTGACGGACAACATGAGCTTCATGCAACAATCGCGATTGGTTTCGGATCGTGCTTATAGCAACGTTTGTCGTACCTTGAACGATATCTCATTAGAGCAGAACCGTCAGAGAGAGTTCAACAGCCGGCACTACCAGCTTGTAGAGGCCACTCAGGGTTCCATCTTAGGTAACCTTCGAGAGGTCCGGAGTGCTCAGGCTGCTTTATCAACACGACTCGACCGGAGGGACCAGCATCGTAGTAGATCCCGTCGTTCCAGACCACCACAGCAGGACGGCGAGGGCACCAGTGCTCCTCCTCAGTAGTCTTTTTCAGGTTACCCCCCTTATCTTATTTCGAAACATTGGGGACAATGTTCGATTTAAGTGTGGGAGGGGATTTTATTGCTTTCTGTCATTTCCCTTTTTAGTTAATTATTTCCTTTCAGTTATTTCCCTTTTCAGTAATTTATTTTTCTTAGATAATGCATGAGTCTGACGAGTCACCAGTATAGTGTATTTTTAGTTCATCTTCATTTTTTCCCATTTCCTTAGCCTTACCAGAAAAATTTTAAAAAAGAAAATAATGTTGTTTCACATGTTTTTTGGGCATTGAGACAGGTTTAGATTAGGATGTGGTGACTTAGGTCAACTTTTTGAAACATCAGAACCATTTTAGCACCATAGACCTCTTGAATATAGGAATCACTCCTAAACCCCACCACCATGGCCTTTATTATCATTTAAAAAAATTGTCCTAAATAGTTTATTTTAGCAGTCAGCTCCGACCTAAGCATGCTCTACGTAGGGGGCCGATGAGCATAAGTGAATGATCCAGTGCTAATAAAAAAGGAAAAAAAAAGGCAAACTCTGGTATAGGTGACCCTCACAAAGTCATTTAAACCGAAAAAAAGAGAAGAAAAAATTTTTGCCACAAAAAGAAAAAAATTTGCAAGTCACCTATTGTTAGTTGGTTCAGAGGTATCTGGCACTGAACTTGGTAGGCGGATTACGATCCGATCCCCCGCAGCTACATTTAGGCGAAATAAAAACAGGTTTACACATGCTTATGTGCCAGAAACCTTATGTTATGGATCAGAATCACTAACCGGTCACTCTACTATGAAGCATGTACGGATAACGGGCTTAATGTGATTGCGCCTGAATGAAAAGGACACAAAAAGATGAGAAGATAGGCCTAGGTATTGTGGGATGATATGGAGTGGTTAATATAGGATTGAAGTTTGTGTTTGTGTTACTATGGTACCCTTGGTTCACTTAGTTAGTATCTGTCATTGCATCCTGACTTGAACTTAGAAGCCCTTTAGCCCAGAGACACGTGTTGACACCATATTTTCTTGAGCTTTAATGTTTGCTTGAGGACAAGCAAAGGTTTAAGTGTGGGAGAATTTGATCACACTAAATTTCACCGTATTTCTGACTCCGATTTCGCATGCATTCTTAGCTTTTATTGTTATTTTGTTATGTTATTAATTTGTTTTCTTTTGTTTTCAGGTTTTTATTGTAATCGGGGCTTGAATCGAGAAAAGGAGCGAAAAAGGAGTGGAAACGGACGAAAACCTAGAAATTCAGCGTTTTGCACTTATGACACCCACCGGGGCAGGCGCCATGGGGTTAGCCATGACGTGGCCACGTCTCAAGACCACTCCACAATTGCCAAGACCCACGATCCCCACTCTTCCATTCTCCATTAGTACTATGGCGGCCGCCATAGGCCTGTGGCGGGCGCCACAAGGCAAAATTCAGTTCCCTCCACTTTTTAGTGGAGGGGCGTCCTGGTCATTTCCCGCATTTAGTTTTCCTATAAATAGGACTTTAGTTTTTCGTTTTTCTTCATCCAAACTTAGATTTCTCTAGGCATATATCAGTTTCAAAGCAGTTACCATTCCACATCGGGGTGTTTCTGCAATCGAGTGATCGAGTCTATAATCTGTCTGTGTGATCGAGTTTTGGAGCACTCTGGAGGAAGTTAATCCTGCCGCCATTTTAATTCCAGTTCGTATTTTAATTTTCCGCATCGCTTTACTTTTATTTATTTCTCGCACTGCTTTACTTTCATTTATTATCCGCACTCGTACTTTACTTTATTTATTTCCCGCACTCGCTTTACTTTCGTTTATTACCCGCAATTGCACTAAATTACTTTATTCCTTGCACTCGCACTAAATTACTTTTATGAAAAATTATAAAAAGAATCTTTACTTTATCATGTCTAACTAATTCCATAAAGGTTAGAATGTAAGGATCGTAATTGAACCAGTAATCCGTATAATTGTTCGTGGAAACACTTAAAGGGCTATTTTATCTTTCAATATAATTGTTTTTAACTATTTCAAAAATAGCCAAAAGCACTTTGTCTAGTTCATTAGGAGTTTTTAGATTAAAAAGAAAAGAGATTTTAAAACGATTTTTGGACGCGTTAGGAAGTTTAAACTCTGGTTCGTAAGAACCTCTTTTTGCTAAGAAGTCCAGGTTAAAATACTTTTCAACTTAGTTAAGATACTACATTTCTTAAAAATAGGTTTACTACTCTAACGCAGTACGCACCTTTTTATCCGTGACAATAGGAGGGGTTGATTAGAGAGTACAACTCGGTTCTGAATACGCGAAAGCGACAGTTCCTGTTAAATTAGTTCTTTTCAAAGGAGAAAACATTGCCCATAAGTAGTTCCATTAACAAGTACTGGATTATCATTGATTATGTGAATTACATTCAAGCCTGTCTTTTATTTATTATTTAAAATTATTATTTTATTTACCATTGCACCCTTCTTAAAACCCCTTTATTTAGTTGCCTTAGATACACACCATAACAACAGGTACGATAGATTGACACTTGGTCTATGTGGATTCGACAATCTTTTATATTACTCTGACGTGTTCGTACACTTGCGAAAAACACGCATCAATATCTCATTTTACAACAACCTGTGAGCCTTTGTTCAAGTTGTTAAGAAAAGAGAAAACGGTCAGGTGGAATGAAGACTGCCAAAAGGCTTTTGAAAAAATCAAGGAATACTTGCAAGAGCCTCCAATCCTTATGCCTCTAGTTGAAGGAAGGCCTCTAATAATGTATTTGACAGTATTAGAAGAGTCAATGGGGTGTGTGTTGGGCCAGCATGACGAGTCTGGTCGAAAAGAGTATGCAATATACTACCTAAGAAAAAAGTTTACCGACTGTGAACAACGTTATTCACTGCTCGAGAAAACTTGTTGTGCTTTAGCGTGGGCTGCTCGCCGACTAAGGCAGTATATGTTGACCCACACTACCTTGTTGATCTCAAAGATGGATCCAGTCAAGTATATATTCGAGAAGCCAGCACTTACCGGACGGGTTGCAAGATGGCAAATTATTCTCACGGAATATGACATTCAGTACACATCCCAGAAAGCTATCAAAGGAAGTGTTTTGTCTGACTATCTTGCTGAGCAACCCATTGATGATTACCAGCCTATGAGATTTGACTTCCTTGATGAAGACATCATGTTCATAAAAGCAAAAGATCATGAAGAGCCTATTCACACTGAAGGGCCTGACCCAGAAGAAGAATGGACAATGATGTTTGATGGAGCTGTTAATATGAATGGTCATGGTGTTGGTGCAGTACTCATTACACCTAAGGGAGTTCACATGCCTTTCTCGGCAAAACTCACTTTTAACTGCACTAACAACGAAGCTGAATACGAAGCCTGTATCATGGGTCTTGAGGAAGCCATTGACCTCAGGATCAAGACTTTAACTGTATTCGGAGATTCAGCTCTGGTAATCAATCAAACCAAGGGCAAATGGTACACTCTCCAGGAGCATATGATTCCATATCGGGACTACACAAGGAGATTACTGACTTTCTTCACCACAGTCAAACTTGAGTATATCCCTCGAGATGAAAATCAGTTTGCAGATGCTCTGGCTACCATTTCATCCATGATCAAAGTTCAAGCTGCCAACTTTGCGCCTCTGATTTCAATATCCAGACTTGACAGACCAGCATACATATTCTTAGCAGACCTTGCTAAAGATGATAAGCCTTGGTTCTATGACATCAAATGCTTCTTGGAGGATCAAACATACCCACCTGGGGCATCATCCAATGACAAGAAGACATTAAGAAGGCTAGCTGGTAGTTTCTTCCTGAATACTGATGGTTCATTGTACAAGAGAAACTTTGACATAGTACTTCTCAGATGTGTTGATAAGGCAGAGGCAGACTTGTTGATGCATTAGGTGCATGAAGGATCCTTCGGTACCCATGCTGGAGGGCATGCAATGGCTAAGAAATTACTACGGTCAGGTTACTACTGGATCACAATGGATGCAGATTGTTGTGCTTATGCTAGAAAGTGTCATAAATGCCAGATTTATGCGGACAAAGTGCATGTGCCTCCGAATCCTTTGAATGTGATGTCTTCACCCTGGCCCTTTGCCACGTGGGGTATTGATATGATTGGAAAGATTGAGCCGACTGCTTCAAATGGCCACAGATTCATCCTGGTATCCATTGACTAGTTTACCAAATGGGTTGAAGCAGCTTCATATGCAAATGTCACCAGGAAAGTGGTAGCCTGATTCCTGAAGAGAGACATCATCTGTTGGTATGGAGTGCCTGAGCGAATCATTACCGATAATGGTTCCAACTTGAACAATAAAATGATGGCAGAAATGTGTCGGGACTTCAAGATCCAACATCACAACTCTTCTCCTTACAGGCCAAAGATGAATGGCGTTGTTGAGGCAACTAACAAGAATATCAAGAAGATTGTGCAAAAGATGGTGGTTACATATAAAGACTGGCATGAAATGCTACCATTTGCCTTGCATGGGTACCGTACATCAATCAGAACATCCATCGGGGCAACACCGTATCAGCTTGTGTATGGTATGGAGGCAGTCCTACCTGTTGAAGTTGAATTACCATCCCTACGGGTACTGATGGATGTCAAATTGAATGAAACAGAATGGGTCCGATCCCGGTACGAACAACTGAATCTGATCAAAGAAAAGAGAATAGCTGCAATCTGTCATGGGCAGTTATATCAGAAAAGAATGAAGAAAGCCTTCGATCAGAAAGTCAGGCTTCGGGAATACCATGTAGGAGATCTTGTGCTGAAGAGACTCTTTCCTCCTCATACAGACCACAGGGGCAAATGGACTCCAAATTACGATGGTCCATTCATAGTAAAGAAAGTTTTCTCTGGTGGAGCACTGATGCTCACTACTATGGATGGTGAAGACTTCCTGTCCCCTGTGAATTCAGATGCAGTTAAAAAATACTTCGCATAGAAATGACCCGCTGGACATAAAAACAGAATGTAAGTCCAGGCAAAATAGGGCATCCCGGCAAGTCAAAAACAGAATAAAAGACTCGGGCAAAAATAAGGGAAAATAAAAACAAAAAATGTACACCCGCTGAGTTAAAAAGCCACATTGGACAACTCAGGAAAAAATGGGTATCCCGGTGGATTGAAAACCCGAAAGGGCGATCCACGCAAAATAAGGGAATAAGCGAACAACTGCATTCTGAATTCGTCTGTATCACCCACAACATGGCAAACTTCGAAAGGTTAGAGCATTGGTCAGAATCAGCCTCTTTCAAAAAGCAAGATGAGAAGAACGTCAATGTCATACGGGTCATACCAAAAAGGAAGCTCATTGAAGCGTCATCAACATTGCCAGCACCTTTTTGTTTCTCAATTTGTAACAATCTCCTCATTTCAGGGGATCTGTTTCTTTGACTGTATTTGCCAATTCATGGCACCCAAATTAATAAAATCATATTTTCAGTCACATTTCGTCTTGTACATTTTATTTCATTTGCAAAAATGTCTGATATCCTTGATATAATGGTTGCATAAAAACAGGTGTGCCCTCTTAATCACATGCTTGCAGGAAATTTATTACTTACTCCCAGGAGTGTCTAAACTCCTATGATGGAATCCGGTAAGGGATTCCTCGGGGAACTTGTACGTTTCTTTGTCATGACAGGATTGCAGGTATTCAACGCGCAACATGGGGCATGAAAGCTTCTCCCCAGCAAGCTGCCAAATCATTATTTCCTCAGCACACCTTCCAAACATCACCAGAGAAGCTCTCTCTCTCCCCATCAGAGTTGTCGGGCATCACTTCTCCAGCATTTTCTTCAGAGCAGCATCAGAAGGTGTTCATTTCCCCAGCTGAGTTGTCAGATATTATCATCCTCAGCAGCATCGTCCTCAGGAATTACTAGGAAGATCGTTCAGTGATCTTTCTCCTCCCCAGCCAAGTGCTAGACAGGGAACCATCTCCCCACAGAGCTCCAGCCTCTATCCAGAAGAGCAATGTCTGAAAATATCGCAACAAAGTGATGAAGGCATCCACAGCCCCAACTGGGTTCCTCATTGTTAAGATAGGTCTATCACTGACTTATTTCCCCAAGCAGAATCATCTGTACCAAATCTACCAATGATCTCATCCCCAGCTGAGATATTCTTTCAAGAAGATCGGCTAGAGATCTTCACAGCAACGGGATCCGAATCCCGGATCGGTATCTTTGCATAATCATAGCATTCGCATCATAAATCACCTCAGAGTGTAGCATTCCGTCTAATACGGAGCATTACGGAAAAAATCAAACATATTGCATAATCACAAGTCATGTTTTGAATCAAACACCTGTATATACCAACATGCCGCCAGCAATGTATATATAGACTCACAGTCCCAGCAGAAAGCCAAAGTGTCCCCTTTGCACTCACTAATACATATCAATATATACTCTCTTTGACACCCGTCTGTGTCACATCATTCCCCTGCAGATATAAACCACGAATAGATATCTATATACTCCTTTGACACTCGTCCGTGTCACCCTTCCCCAACATGGTTAACTAAAAACTTATTGTAAACCAAACACTTGTTTATAATACACTTCTTTCAACACCCGTCCGTGTCATATTATACCCACAGATTGTTAGATTATCTTTTACACTCATAAGTTCATAACTTATACATTTTTTCTTATGATACTTGTCTATATCATACTCTCCCCAGCAAGTTGAACACTCGCATGTGTCCCACTCATACTTATTTTTCACTCATACAGATACTCGTCCGTATCTTGTATACATAACTTATCTCCTCTCAGATTCAACACCCGTCCGTGTTCTTTTTTAACCAGTTGGTACTCATCCGTATCATCATCTCTGAACATGCGTCAGCGTTTGTTTCTACTGATACTCATCCGTATCATAGTCTTAAGGATGCTCGTCTGCATCTTTAATCTATACACAGCGTCAAACACTTGTACCTTTTCTTTCTTGAATATAGACACTCGTCTGTGTCAATCATTCCCCAGAAGAGTCCCTAGCAAATCCCCATTAAAAAGGCAAATTTCTTTTCTATCTAACATTCGTCCTATGTCATGATACTTTCGGAAGTCGTACCCTGCCTGGTGATCGTCCTTCACATTTTTGTGACTGTCTCTCATCATTCCCCCAGCGGAGTCTCCGTTATTGGAACCCCTTTCGTATCCGACATTCGTCCTATGTCGTGATATTTTAGCAGTCGTCCCCTGCTAGGTGATCTTCCTTCTCCTCTTGATGATCGTCCTTCATCATTATCCGATGACCGTCCCCATCGATGATATTGTTATCTGACATTCGTCCTATGTCATGATAAACCCCGAGAGCAGCCGTACCCTGCTAGGTGATCGTCCTTCACCTCTTGATGATCGTCCTTCATCATGCTTATCCGATGGCCATCCCCATCGTCGACCTTTTCTATCCGACATTCGTCCTATGTCGTGATACTTTCGGCAACCGTACCTTGCCAGGTGATTGTCCTTCACCTCGGATGACCGTCCCTCATCTTATCCCCAACAGAGCAGCTGTCCCCTGCTAGGTGATCGTCCTTCACCTTTGATGACCGTACCTCATCACTTTCTTTGAACCCGATGACCGTCCCCATCGTTGTTTACTTTTACTTTGCAAACTTGATGGTCGTCCCCATCATTGCTTTTACCTTTAATCCCCAGAGAATATTGTTACTGTATTTGATGGTCGTCCCCTTCATAAAATTCTTTATTTCCCCAGCATGTCGACCGTCCCCGCCATTGCTTTATTCCCAGTAGTCATCTTCTGCTCGATGATCGTCCTCCATCGCCCGCACTTCATAAACATACTTTACTTCCTTTTACAATCTATATCCCTTTTCTTCTTCACCTAGTGAGTGCAAATTTTGGACTGTCTTTGGTATTCAACCACAAGTTATCTTGTTTTCCTATTAAGTCGTCGCTTACATCCTGCACAGCTAACTCATGCTTGAATAGAGGCAGCTGTAAACACCCCAAATTTTCCCTCACTAAGTTCACACCATGGCTTGTGATCTTTTCATTTGCATAAGTTCAATCATATCATCTCATGTTGCATTTTTACTTCACTGCATTGGTTCAAAGTCATCTGCATCTAGGGTTTGTGATCTGAGCAATCCATGAGCCATCTGAGCCACTCCAAAGGTCTTCAATCATCTCAAGAGGGTCTATGTATGTTCAAACATCATATTATATCCTCCCAAGATCAAGGAAGTCAGAAAATCACAAGAACTGAGAAAGCATGGAAGCTGAGCTAGCTGTAGACACCCTAAATTTGCCCTCTAGTTTTTACTATCTTTATTCGTTTTTCATACATGCGCATTTTTCATTAGGTCATTAACATTTTGCATATCATTTGCATATCTCCCGAGGCATGGGATCAGTGTCATCTGGGAATTAGGGTTTATTTCTCTGATCAGAGGCTTCACGTTTGAAGATTATTCATTGGAGCCTCAGGCCCATCATCGTGATGTTCTCTTCTCCATCAAGTCGCCAGTCAATCCTTCTCTTCTCAACATCTTAGTTTGGTTAGATCATCAGGTTCACCCAGTTCATTTGTCCATGAAGTGGTTTCTCTGTGGATTTTATTTTCCTCAATATGGATTAAATAATTAGATCAAAGTTTCAAAGAGATCCAGATGACCGTTAATCTGGTGGCAATTGGTTTAGTGGTTCAAGAGATTTTTTTTTGTCAGAGTTGTTGAAAGAAGTTCAAATTTGGTTGTTGGATTAAATTCAGTCAAGATATACGATGAGAGATCGCTCAAGTTCAATATCCATTACCCATTTATTTAATTTCAAAAGTCCATTTGTCCGAATTCCATATCTCGAATTCATAGTTCAATTTTCAAATTCATTCTCATTCAATTCACATATCCAAATTTCTCCTTAACCCATTGGTCCATTATTTTTAGTTTGATATAAACTATATAAATCAATTCCATATTTACATCCTTTTTTTTATGTCCAATTTCTTGCCTATTCATGATCCATTATAAGACCAAAATCCACATTTTAACTATTTTAACCCACTTTGATTCCACCTTTCATTCTAATTACCAAATATTCATTCATGTTCTAACCTTTTTTTATAGTATTTTTAGTACCATTACTACAAATTTAAAGATACAAAAAAAAACACAATAAGGCCCATTCCATTGCCATCTTCAATAAACAAATAAAAAAACAAAAAAGGAGAATAACAGGCGGAAGTTACAAGAAGTTGTTATCAATATACATTGCAAACCATTTTCCTTTAATACGAGACTGATGCCATAAAAAATTGGCAGCTGCCATGTGACTTCCTTCTCAAACGGCAAATCCATACACACGATACCACCTTGCCAGCACATATCATGGTCCCACCCATGCATATGCCAAAAGATGCCTCAACACATAGTCTATTTTCCCACCTTCAGCTTGCAGGAATTTCCAACACACTAACAATTCCACTACCTCACCATAGGCCCCACACAGCCACAAATTCACCATACACACTCGCATACGGTGTGTTCACAAAAACGAAAAAAAGTCGTAACCACCTCTTCGACACATCCCTTCACCAAATTAATTTACCTCATTCCTCACACAAAACCGCATAACCTTCACTCACTCAACCTGCAAAAAAATAACAACCCAGCAAAACATTTCCTCTTCTTCAACTCACAACGAAAACCGCGAACCTTCATCATCCTCCATCTTCAAACCTCACAACAACCAAATCCTCACCGTATCATCATAAACCTCACCACTCCCAAAACAACATATAACAAGACTCACCACCACCGTGTGTTTCTAACCCAACACTCACGCCACCCATCAACACCATTTCTGACTCTTAATCATAACACAACCGCAAATCACCTCATACAACATTCAAAACCACCCTTAACCTTCTTCTGTTGTTTCCGTTTGAAACCCTTCCACCTCACAACAACAACAACCCTCTTCCATCTTCAACCCTTTAATAACAACAACAAATCAGAAAAGAAAAAGTAGAAGAAGAAGGTGTCAGAATAAAAAAGAGCAAATAGTGAAAGAGAACCTGTGGAGAAGATGAAGTTGTCGTCGCCGGTAGCACAAGGGTGAGAACTGAGATCGAATGGTGGTGGAATCGCGGGAGTGAGGAGATCGGAAGGATCCGCAACGGAACCTCCATCTTGCTTCCGCCGCCGGCGCTGTCTTCGAAGGATGATGAACGCAATGTTGTTGTTGAAGAGAGCCGAGATCGTGAGAGGAGCTTGGACCATTTTGTTTTCGTTCACGGTGAAAGGATGATGTTGAGAGATTCTGTTTTTTTTTTTAATTTTATTTTGACCTACTGACAATTTTTATTATTATTATTTTCACTTTTTGTTTTTTATTATTTATTTATTTATGTTAAGGAAATTCTCTATTTGGTTGTTGTTGTTGGTTTATTGCTAAGCCCAAATTGAATTTATGCTATCCATCGGCCCAGATCAGCGTCCACCCTCCCTTATTCTATTAAGTTTTTTTTCTTGATTTTTGTTCATTTCATTTTTAGCTTTTGATTAAGTTTAATTAAGATTTAAGTTTAAATTAGTCTTGTACTAGAATTTTGATATAGTCTTGTTCATTTTAATTTTGTTTATTAATATAATTTTGATTATTCAATTTATTAGGTTTAAGTAAATTCTATTGTATTTAATTTTTATATTAGCATTGATTAGATATTAATTTTGTTTAAATGTTAATTTAGAATTTTAGTATTTTCTATAATATTAGTTAGAATTTTATTAATATAACTTTGTTTCTTTAGAATTTTATTTGACCTGGGCTTTAGTTTTGTTGGATGTTTTGTAGGAAGCTTGTTCAATATCGATGATGAAGGATAAAGCGTGGAAATGATCTTGTGACCAATTGTTTTTCATAATCTTGTTCGGGCAGGTGGAATCTTCGGATGCAGTTTGCACCTGGACTTTGGTTTTTGCAGGGACTAACTCTTGGTTATAATTCTGAATGTTGGATGTTTGTAATCGACATTTGTTTGATTTCCTGATAACGGACACTTGTACTTGATTGCTGAATCTACTGTGAGCTTGGCATACTAATTTCTTGAGTTTCTTTTGCGCACATTGAAGAGGCAGCGGACCTTCTCCGTTAGGTATCACTGAGGCCCGATTCTACTTATTGCATGTTGTTGCATCTGGAAGTCCTACTGGTGTAGGTTCTATTTGTGCATTATTCGTTTACTCCATTGCATTCTTCTCTTCTTATTTCTTCTTCATCTTACTTCTTCCTCATCTTCTTTCGTTCTTTCTTGATTTGAGGTGTGCTTAGGCCACCATGGTTCTTTCTCCCTCTTCTTTTCATCTCCTCCTTCATTAGGATATTAAACTTAACTAACCTAGGACCATCCTAGCATGTGAATAATAGGATTAGTCTTCCATTAGATTTTTGCCTTTGTGATCCTTTTGGTTTCTCTTCTCTTCTCATCTCATAACCTTAAAGAAAAGCACTTAATAAAGTTTGAAGTGATGCTTTGAGCAATAGCCTTATCCCATGAGGTACTTGTAGTCTTCCCATCTTGGGATAATACAAGCTTATCTTGTGATGCACAAGTCTGATCAAAGTATCATCTTCACAAAGAAAGTTATAAAAAAACTTCTTAACTGTAAATACCAAAAGCACTTAATAAGTTAATAAGTTAGTGAGCTTAGGCCCTAATCTCTGGAGTCAAGTTTTGGGGTTCTTCTCCTTACTTGAGTGTGTTTGTTCTATTATTCCATCTTGGAATGTAGTGACAAGTACACATTCCATGGAAAAGAGCTTGAGTTCACTTCCTTGTGACACACTCCTAAAAGCTTCATAAAAAACACACAAACAAACAATAAGCGTCTTTCCTTCGGGAATTCTTTTCTCATCTCATTCGCTCCGTACGCGAACTTGCTCCTACTTGTCACTTTGCAAGATGGTTACGCACTCGTCGTCCGAGTCTGCAACACCTGAGCATTGGCATAGGCAGTTCAAGCCTTAATTCACGAGCAATCTTTTCTACCCCTAGTTAGGGGAACTACGGCGTCTCTGATCCTCGTTATCCTGATGAGGTACGTAGGCAGCGGGGTAGGGCCCGTTCGAGCACAATCTTTATTTTGCCTACATTTTTCCTTTTCATTTCTTTTTCAGCTCCCTTTTCTTTTCTTTTATCCAGTCCAGTTCATTTTCTTTGCAGCAGTTTTCATTTCTTCACCCTTTGAAACAGATTTCTTTGCAAGCGTGGATCCCGTCGGGTACGACAGACGATCTGGGTGCTAATACCTTCCCAGGTCGTAACCGACTCCCGAACTCAGTCTCTTTGGTTCGCAGGACCCGTGTCCTTCCTTTTCTTTCTTCTGGTTTGTGCAGCATTACCATTCCCGTTCCTTCGGGATAAAAATGTCTGGATGGCGACTCTATTCTCTTCCGCGCCACTTTCTCGTTTGTACCAGGATGGAAATCCAGGGAGCGACAGCTGACGACTCTGTTGGGGATCTCCTAACCAGAGTATCTCTGGTTCCCCTGTGAGTCTCTCCTAGCGCTTGTTTGTTTCTGTTTCTCTGGGTGTTGATGGTTTGCTGTTGTGTGTTGTATTGTTACTGTTGTTTATTTACAGTTTTATTTACAGCTTTATTTACAGTTTTCAGTATTTATTTTCTACATCATATTATATACTGGACTGTCTGGACTGGTTTTCTGTTTGGTGTGTTGGGTGATACTGTTTTTGAGAGATGAGCTCATTACCACGGCTCGAGTGCACCTTAGGACTTAGAGTGGTTCCACTTTGGCCTCATGAGATCTTGTCATGGGGGTAGTAGTGAGTTCCACGCCCAGATTTGCAACCGTCTTGGAAATGTTTTGATTTGGGGATCTTCCTCTCTCATTTCATAACCTTGACAGTTATGTGCAGCTGGGGACCGATCATTGAGAACCTTGTGGAAACATCCCTCTTTAGTGATGACAGTGGCAGACCACATTTTGTGGCAAACCCATTTGCATCCAAGGGCCCACCTGGGACTTGCATAGGATGACCTTGTTTTCCCGGACTCAGCTGAGGCCTCCCTGCGTAGTATATAATGCCAAACCGATTCCCTGATTTGGTCATGAGCCATTTCTCGGAAATGGTGAATGTATTATTGCTATTCGGCTTTGAGAGTTCGTGATGTTTGACCCGGAGCACACCCGTGATATTGGGAGGGGTTTACAGGTTTGCAGGAACCCATGACCTCAACATACCCTCATTACCAGTGCAGTCTTGTGCTTGATCCGGTCACTATGATCCTGAAGTTCTCGACCTTTGGTTCTCGGTTACTATTTTGGGTTATTATACGGAGATCTTGTGGTTACAGACACTCGATTCTTGGCTTAGTATTCCAGATTCCAGGTAGTTTCCAGCTGTGATCCCATGTCTTTGCATCTTTTGCATCATCATATGTCATATTGCATTTGCATTTCCTTCTTCCAGAGAGCTCATCCTTCCTCTTTTGTCCATGAGCAGCCAACTGATTTCCCGGTACTCAGTGTGAACAAGTGGTAACTGTTGGAAGACGACAAAGTTGTTTGAAGTTTGACTGAGTAGTGTCAAGAGGTAAAAGGTCAATTTGGAAGCCTTCAGTAGCTATGTCAAAGAACAACCGTCGGAATGTTGAGTTTCCACCTGGTTTCACTTCGATGACCAATCCTTTGTATGGTCTTTCTCCTGATGAGGATCTTCCACAAGTGAACAACCTTACTCAAGCTCAGCCTGGACAGACCCCGATCGTGAATCAGAATGCACCTGAACCATCTGTTATCCGAGGTGGACCTTCTTCTTCTTCTGATTCTACAGATTATCAGAGTTTCGCCTTCCCTATGCCGAACTTCCAAGGGGCGCTCCCTCTTGTGAAAGCCAAGGATCTGCAAGCTATTGATCCTGCTGAAAGGTTTCGCATGTTGGATGAGCAACTCAAAGCCTTAGCGGATCCTGATGCCTTTGGTTTTGATGCTTTAAACCTGTGTTTGGTTCCTGGTCTTGTCATTCCTCCAGATTTCAAAACTACGAAGTTCGAGAAATACACTGATGTCAGTTGCCCGAAGCGTCATTTGGTGATGTTCTGCAGAAAAATGACTTCTTATGCCCGCAACGATGAGTTGATGATTCACTGTTTTCAGGACAGTTTGAGTGGGGCATCCTTAAGTTGGTATATGGATTTGAAAAGCAGTCGTATTCGATCATGGAATGATTTATCCAGAGCTTTCGTAAAGCAATACCAGTACAATGTGGACATGGGGCCCAGTCGCACGCACCTGCAAAGCCTATCTCAGAGGGCTGGTGAATCTTTTAGAGAATATGCACAGCGGTGGAGAGAATTGGCATCCCAAGTGCAACCACCACTTTCAGACAGAGAATTAGTTGACCTGTTCGTGGGCACGTTGCAAGGTCCGTACTTGGAAAGAATGAGTAGCATTGGGACGTTAAGCTTCTCTAATTTGATAATAGTTGGAGTACGCATCGAGAGCCTGCTCAAAAGTGGAAAGATCCAAGACTGTTTGAGCATCCCAGCTAGTGAAGATGAATTTGTTGGTGACTCCCAAGGGGAAGAAGGGTATGACACCAGTGCAGTCATGGCTAATTTTGAATGTTCTAGACCAACATCTTCTCAGAGATCATCTTTTCCTGTGTCTGGCTACTCTTGCGGGCATTCGGTAATGCTTGGAGCACCATATCAGAAGCCCTGGACTCCTCCTCGTCCAAATCTGCAAGCTCATGGTTGAAGACCTCAGAATCAAATTCAGAGCCAGCCGAGGCCTCGCAACAATTTGGAAAGAAGGAACGCTCCTCTTCATCCAGTCCCCATGGCGTACAGTGAACTATTGTCACATCTAATTCAGAGCTCTTTGGTGGTTCCTAAGCCTCTCAAGCCGTTGTCAGAGCCGTATCCTCTAGGGTACAATCCTCATGAGCAATGTGGGTATCATGGTGGATTAATCGGGCATTCAACTGAAGACTGCAAAGCTTTTCAGGCCAAAGTACAACAGTTGATCGACAAGAGGTACATATCCTTTCTATAAGGAAGCTTGGCTGTGCACATCAGCCTCTCGCCTGTTTGAGGTCAAAGACTTCGTAGGAGCGTCTCCTGTTTTCAGTGGTCCAGACAACAGGATGTCATCAGAGCTGGTGATCATTGTATCCTTTTTTATCATTTGCATTGTAGTTTCTTTCCTGTTAGCATCTACTTGTCTTTTAAGCATTGTTATTTTGAATGGTAATGTTAATGTAGTGATCTTGCACTTTTTGAATCAATTATGTCGCATTTGCTCATTTTTTCTTTACTTGCATTGAAAAAAAAAAAATTGCATCCATATACCTCCCATTTATTTCACTGTTGTTTAGCAGGTTTGAGGGAGGATGATGACAACTGAATACCCATAATTATTGAAGGTATGCTTTCGGTTTAGAACCTGATGACGATGTACAGGTTTTGTTTCAATTCCCAAACACCGGAGATATAAGGGAGATAGACCATTGTCAACCCCTTTGAGCCTTGAAGTAGGAGTTTCTTTTCTAAACAGAAAAACCTTCACACTTAACCCGGGGCAGGGTAGTCATCAGTTAGTTTGACCGAGCGTTCAAATTTCCAAAGGAGTGTGCATCAGAGGATCTATTATCTTTATTCATTACACCTCAAGAGGTTAAGGGACGTAAAACCACAATGGTTATCCCTCAATAACAAAGGAATGAGGCAGTCACAACCCTTTCAGCAAGTCAGACAAACCAATGTCACAAGATTTGTTCCAAAAAAAAAATCATCAAAGAAAAAAGAGAAATAAAAGCTCGCTAAGTCGGAAAAAAAAAGAGTGAAAACAAATGACTTAGGCAAAAGTTAGGGCATCCCGCTGGACTTCAAAATTGAAAAAAATATTTTCAAAAAAAAAAAAAAAATTCAAAAAAGTTTCAGTCTAGGCAAATATTAGGGAGTAAAAGTATCAGAAAGGAAACAATGTTCCATGAGAACAAAGTCGTGTGACCAGACACAAAGTCAGAAAGGGGTGACTGTTACTCCAAGAAACCTGATTGTCGCTTAAACCGTCAACGTCATTGGTTCCTCAACCATTACAAAACCCTTTCGAGAGGCGAGCGCTCAGGCCAAATTAGCTGAACGTAGGACTGGAGAATATCAAGGAGAATGGGTGGGCACCGATAAACTTTGAGCCATAAATCCTTCTTTCTAAAACCGTGAACCAGGCCACGTCATAACCCTTGAAAGTCCTAATTGAATCAGGTTCAATTCTGAAAGCATACTACGACAAGGTTGTGTAAGCTGACTCCTAACAATTTGCTAACTCAGTACTACGTTTGAACTAATCGTCCATTTGTCACACACTGTCACAGCATTAAAACCAGTAAATTTTCAAAACTTGCATGTGCACTGCATTAAAATTACCATTTGTGAATGAATAGTTTTAATTGCAAGTCAGCCTGTGACATCAGGGGAGTTCCTACAAAGAGCAATCAGAGGGAACTTGATCATTCAACAATGATGACCAAAATCAATAGCATCATGTAGGCCCATAAATCACGGGCATGTTATCTAGTGGCTTTGTCGACTAAGGAATCTGTCAGGGTAAAGCAAGTTCCCAAGCATCAGTTGATTGAGGGACGTCATTCAAAAGAAACAGTTGATCAGGGTTGAATCTACCAAACAGGGGCATGCCACCCTAATTTTCTGTTGACCAAGGATGAATTCTTCCAATGCACAGTCAGAATGAGTCAAGTCGCTTCCACGCTCATACCGGGGCAGGATACTTCCAGAGATCACTAAGTGCAACTCTCCTCGAGAGGACATTCAAGCCTGCTATTCCAGAAATTGGATAATCAGTAACAGTCTGTTCAAAGACTCACCCAACAGGGGCAACTTTAGCTACTCAGAGCAAGTTATACCAGCAATCTTTGAGTTCAAGATGAGTGTCGGTGAATCATGCTACCCACCCTCGCCTTTGTTACCCTTCTCAATCAGAAACATTTCCGCATAAGACCTTTCTTCCCATCCTTGGGAGTTTTTCTAGCTTTTCATGAGAATTGCATAAATCATTTTCATACGTCACTCATGTCGCTTCGTAAGAGCATACGCATCATAGTTGCATTGAGCATAATCCCCACAAACATCAACCTGACACCGTAGGGCTTCGTAACCCCAACTTCTTGACCGTTCAAAGACCAGTTCTCATCTGGAAAACCGCTTCAAAGTACGATTCTCGTCTGGAAAACCAACCCTAAGTACAGTTCTCGTCTGGCAAAACCAACTTCAAATACCAGTTCTTGTCTGGTAGGTGAATCTCTTAACCAGTTCTCGTCTGGTCACCTTTTCATTTATCACGTTGAACTCCAGTTCTCGTCTGGTAGTCATTCTTTTTCAGAGTCAATTCTCGTTTGACAATGAACCCAAGAAGGAGTCAGTTCTCGTCTGACGACTTATTCTTTGCCCATCTTTTCTCGTCTGTTGGCCTACCTTTCATAAACCAGTTCTCGTCTGGTATTTTGCCTTCAAAGTCCAATTGCTTGGCAACCAAAAATATTTATAAAAAAAATCAAAATCTCTATCAGTCCGGCCTAGCCGCCAACCATCCTTGTTTCATTATCTCCCGTTGGCATATCTTCATATCCTCAGCATCCTGAACATACGTTTACATCTTGCATGGTTTCTGTTTTCGCTTTGATGTGGGGCAAGAGCCATCACGGGACGCAATCTGGGGCAGTTATCTCGAGATCCGGTTGAATTTATGCGAGAGTTTGAAGACACTGGGGCAATTCTGGACGCCAAGTCTTTTGTAAAATCCTCTAGAGACGATCTCTTTATGGACGATGCAATTTGAGGCATAATTTCAGGAGTAAGGGATGCTTGTGCACTCTCGATAATCAGTATGCACCTGTCGAGCTCAGAAGTTTGAAGCACTGTGTTAATTCTCAAGGAATATCTGGTATTTATTTTCCCAGTAGGGCATTGGAAGTTTATTTCTTCCCCGAGCAGAGAATTTTCCTTCAGCCGACAAGGTTTCCTCGTGAGGAGTTGGTTATTCTCATTCTCATTGGCATATCTTTCCAATACAGTCGTCATACTATACCTGGGGCTTAATTGTGTTTATTGTGATCTAATTCTCCAGCAAAGTCTCTCCTCAGCAGAGTATGGCCAAATATGTTTCTCAGCTAGGCCAGAAGGTTGACGCTTCCCCAGCTGAGTTAGAGCAGATGATATCCCCAGCAGAACTTCAAGGCTAATTGATTTTCTCTCATCCCCAAGCGGATTTATCTTTCCACAAGCAAAGTATTCCCAATAGGTAGCTGAAGGCCTTGCTTCCCCATAGAGCTTAGAATGTCAGATTTCGTTCCCAGCAAGAGTTTGACGAAGCATCTTCCCCAGCCGAGTCTGAAGATGGTTATTCCCCACAGAGTTTCATGTTTGGAAGTTGTCCATCATTGAAATACTCCCTAGAAAAGTCGCCAATTTTAATTTTGGCCAATGTGATGATACAGACAGTTATTCATTTCCCCAGTCAGAGTTAAGCATCGTCCAAAACTCTTGACCTGGTTCTCCCCTGCAGAGTTGTGAATTTTATCGCCAGTCAGGGCACGTTGTAAACACCCCAAATTTTCCCTCACCCATTCACACCATGGCTTGTAATATCTTCATATGCATAAGTTCAATCATAGCATCTCATATTGCATTTTTATTTCACTGCATTGCTTCTAAGTTATCTGCATCTAGGGTTTGTGATCTGAGCTATCCAAGAGCCATTTGAGCCACTCCAAAGGTCTTCAATCACTTCAAATGGGTCCATGTATGTTCAAGCATCATATTATATCCCCACAAAGTCAAGAAAGTCAAAGAATCACAAGAACTGGAAATGGCATGGAAGCAGAGCCAGGTTTAACTGCACAGATGACCTAGAATTAGGGTTTTGGTTTCAGAGGCCATAACTCCAAATTTTTTGGTCATTATTGTTTCTATTGGTCTCTATATGTTATAAGGATCATGCATATCAAGTTTCATGAAGAAATTCCATGGGGAAGGCATTTGATCAAGGGATGACTTCTTGAGCAAGTCAATGTAAAATCAGGGCATCTGAGGCCCCCAATGACCCAACCAAAGGTTGTTCTTCATCATTTTGAATGTGTATGATCTTTACTTGATCATAGAAGATGTTAGAAGTTCACAAAATTGGATAATTTCAAGCCATTTGCAAAGTTGCCTTTTTGGGAAAATGACTTGTAATGGAAACTTGCTATTTTGGGAAAGTTTTTCAACCCTTTCTTTTTGACTCAAAAATGCTTCAAATGAGAAAACTTTGGTCATGAAAGTTTTAGAATGGATCATTCCCTTTTCAAAAAGTACAAGAACTCATTCTAATTCATTTTGGATAAAAAGATATGGCTTGTCAAAGTTGGACAAAATCACATAATTTCAAGTTATGTACCAAAGAGGCAAAGTTGCAAAACCACTTGCCAAGGTAAAATGAGACCTCAAAGTGACTTCTAATCTTTGTACAAACATAAACCAATGCCTAAAAGTCAGAATGCACCAAAGGTTTGCCCACTTTCGGGACTTATAGATCAAGAAACTTCAAAAGGGGCAAAATTGGACAAAGTTGCAAAACATCATACAAACCCTAATCCACTTGCTAATTGGCTTCAAGACTGATCCCATGGCTCTCCTCATTCCTTGCTGCGCAGGACTTCCCTTTGTCCTTGGCCTACCAATGACCTATACCTCTCTTACACAAAAATTGACTTTATGCAAAAGGGCCATACCAATCAAGATAGGCCACACCAACTCCACAGACCTATCCAAGAGTGATAAGTGGACCAAAAGAAACACAACACAACAGACACACAAGCCTGAAACACTCTCCAAGCCATAGCTCCAAGTTTTCACCTCTTATGCATTTTCATTCGAAACACACTCCACAAGACACAAACACCAAAACAAACTTCATAGAACATCTCAGACCCTTCACCTTGCCCTAAAACCCCCTGAAATCAAAACACGATTCTCACCCCTCACTGAACAGAACTCCATAAAACTCACAAATCAGCCACTTTCCAATCCAACTAAACCTCAAAGCATCTTCAGGAGGTCCATTGGAAAAGCTTTGAAGCAAGGAGGCAGCCTGAAAGCTCCAAACTGAAAGCTTCACTTCAGGTAGCTTCGAAAATTATTTTTTCCAGAAACCTTGTCTTAAGTTACTAAAATGATCTACATGTTCCCCTAATTGCTTTGCACTTTGTATTTTTGAAAATGATTGAGTATTGAGCATGTATTGCATCTCTGAAAGTTTGGCCATTTTTATGTTTTTGATTCGAATCTTGGTTTTGAGTAAAAAGAAATGGATTTTGAGGGTAGATTCATGTTTAGGGAGGTTGAGAGGTTTGATCTGGAGCTTTACAGCTTTTAAAATGACCAGGAGAGTGAGTTTGAGATTTCTCAGGGAGGGTGTCACCGGAGAAGACGTCTGGAGCTCTTCTCCGGTGACCTGAAAGTGGTTAAGTGTCTTAATTAGGTTTAGGGTTCAGTTTGAATATAAGTCGTAGATCCAGTTGACTGGCATTGACCCGCGCGCAAACAAATGGTCCAGATTCATCACTTAAGCCCTAATCCACGTCATTAGTCTAATTAATTAAGTTTTTAAATTAATCTGGTCAGTTTGAATGACAGCCGTTGGATGGCGCGCCAGTCAATTCCCTCCTTTTCCATTTGAATGTCAGCCTTCAGATTTGCATACTTTCCATTATTTTCATTTTAATTCATTTTCTTTTCATTTTATTTATACGAATTATTAAAAATAGCAAAAATCATTTAAAAATTATGAAAATATTTGTCAAAGTTTTCATTAATTTTTAAGACCCAAAAATATTTTTATTTTCATTTTTTTGCATTAAAGATTATTTTTAAATCATTTAAATGTTTATTTTTAATTAGTTAATGGAAATTAATTAATTTAAAATACATTTAGGTATTTAAAAATCACCAAAAAAAATCACATAGCATTTAGAAACATTTAGAAACATTGTTCAACCCTCAAACCAAATTTATGTTTTGTTCTTGATGCCTTTTGATCATTTTCATTGGATTTAATTTCATTTCAAGGCAATATTTTGTGTCAAACTTCAAAAATTTCTTTCTACCTAACCATTGAGAGTTGAATGATGATTCTTCTTGCATTGCACTCTTCATAGCATGTAGTTTATAGGATAAATTTGATTTGAATTGATCTTGAATTTTCAATTTGTTTAGCATTTTTCTTGATGAAGTACCCCAAAACCCTAGCAATCTTAGAAAATTCATAACTTTCATTAGGTTAGGAGTTGGATCCTCTCCTTTGGGCAGTGAGTTTGTATAGGTTTAGGGTATCTTTGATTGCATTTTAAATTTTTTAACATGTCATTTGCTTCTGGTTTTGAATTTTTGCTTTGCATGATGCATGTAACCCTAATTTGTGCCTTCCTTTGCATCCATTTCTCATTTGCTTGCATCCATTGACTTGCCATGACATTTTGTGCATTCATTTGATTCATGATACATCTTAGGGCATATTAGAATCATGTTTGATCATTGCATCTTTCATTTTCCATGTTGTATGTCCATTACATTTCATAACTTTTCATGTACATTCATGGTTCAATGCATGCCTCATTTGCATCCTTATGCTTGTTTGATCATTCTCATGCCTTGCCTCATGTTTGTATCATCCCTTAGCATCATTAACATCATACTTATGCTTCTGGTTTTGGTTTTCATCATGGCATTGCATCTCATTTGCATTGCATTTCATTTCTTTTGGCTAACTTTTCAGGTGGTAAGTTGTTTGAGAAGTGAATTTGCCTTCACTTCTCACAATCTCTTTTCATCTCTTTCATACTTTCTTTGCTGCATTTACTTGTGTATTGGATTGAGCTTACTCATTCTTGTTCACCTTACTTTCTTTCTTCAAGCAACTTGACTTCTTAAGTGAAGCAAGTTGTTTTGCTTCTCTTTGCTTCTTGCTCCTTTCATCTGCTTCCTTCCTGGTGGTTTCTCTGAAGATCTTCTTGCAAACCTCATTAAGCCTAGGAACAACCAAGCATGACAATAATTAGGGTTTGATTAGTCCCCCATTTAGTTTTGCCTTTGTGTCATCTTTGAGTCTTCTCTCCTCACCTCATAATCAGGGACTAAACCCTAAAGGCTTTAAGGCTTTGTGATTAAGCTTATGCCTGCATCCTTCTATTAGGATGGAGTGTATAACTTTAATCCTAAGTGTTAAACCCTTAATGTGTTTAAATCCTTTAATCAATCCACCTAATAATCACTAAGACATCAAGCTTGTAACTTGGGCCTTGCATTAGGGTTCTAATTCTTCCTTAATTGGTTAAGAAGGACTAACCCTAGTGTTAATGGACAAGTCCCCCTCAAGTTGTCTTACAAATCATAAAATCCATTTCTTCATCTTATCATTAACTAAAATCTACTTAATAAAGGCTTTGTTTTGTCATGAGGTTAATCCCTAATCATGGATTAAGCTGAGGAGCCTTCCCTAGCTTAAATGTTCTCATCTATTATCCTTCTATTAGGATGGTGTAATGAGTCCATTAAATCTTTGATTATGGCTTAAACTTATTACTCAACACTAAACAAAAACAACAAAAACATCTAAATAATTGCAAGTAGGTTAATGATCTTAATCCTACATCATGGTGATTAAGTGTGAGGTGCTTATTTCATACTTAAGGTATTCTCATTACCCCTAATCAGAGGGAGGATGTGATGAGTTTACTAACCCTTGGTTTAGGCTTAAGCTCATTTTCTTATGACAAACTCCAAAAAGCAATAAAAGATTGAAAGCTCAAAAACAAACAATAATCGTCTCCTCCGGGATTCTTTTCTCATCTCATTCACTCACAAACGAGAACTCGCTTCTTCCGTATAATGCAAGACAGTTTGCACCTGAGCCAGACAGGTCATACACTTGAGCATAGATAAGTAAGCAGTTCACAAGTCAATTTACCTTTCAGTCTCTTTGAGTCGAACTACGGTGTTCTAACTTCCTCATTGCACGAGAGGATACGTAGGCATAACTTAACAGTTATCGAACAAAAGTCTCTGTACATTCCCCCTCCTCCAGCATTATTCTTTTAGCCTCATAGTCTTGAGCTTCATTCATTTCTTGCACTGACACCTCACATATCTCACTTCACATTTCTTTTACACTGACACCTGCATTCTTTCCAGCTTTGATACACAAATAACACTAACACTACCCCTTTTAAAACACAAATCTTTTAAGCGTGGATCCCGTCGAGTACGGCGGACAATCTGGGTGCTTATACCTTCCCAGGTTGTAACCAACCCCCTTTCTCAGTCTCTCTGGTTCGCAACCGTCTTATCCATCTTTTCTTAGGTCTATGCAGCATTACCTTTCCTCCGGGATAAAAATGCCTAGCTGGCGACTCTTTCTTTCCCTGAGTTCACCCCTGTGTGTTCTCTCCTTTTCGCCGACCGTTCGCGTCTGTACCCCTTCTGACCAGGTGTCATTTGGTGGGAGCGACAGCTTGGCGACTCTGCTGGGGACCCTTATACTGTAACCAGGGCTTCTGGTTCTTTTTGTGGGTTCCTCCTAGCGTTTGTTTAATTTTTGTTTACTGGGGTGTTATGTGCTGTTGTGTTTATTTATTTTGCTTTATTTATTGCTTTATGTACAACTTTATTTATTGCTTCCCTTTACAGTCTTTCATATTTCATATTGTCATTGTCATTGTTGGATCTGGTTTTCTGTCTTGGTGGGTGGGGTTCCATTGAGAGTTTAAGGTCCTATACCTGGGACCTGAATGACACCTAGGCTAGAGTGGTTCATGTTCTTTCCCATTCCATTTCGGTCTGGTGCGGGAATATGAAACACGGTTCAGATGTGGGTTTCTTCTTGAGAACTCTGTGCTACAGATTTCCTGTAGTGCTAGGGCTATCTGGGAAGCCTGCTAAGTCTGGATGACCTTTATTATGACCTTCAGAAACTGAGGTGAATTAGAGGAGGATCTTTTATGGTTATTGTAAACACTGTACCTCCGGGTTAGAAGTGTTTACACTTCTCATAACTGATCCAAGTCTGAGGATCCTTGTTTTAGAACACTACATGTGAGGGGGTTGGGCTGTTTGCAGATTTGCAGGTACCCTTGCCCACATCATACCCTATTACTATTTGGTTTAAGAGTATCTCACCTTGGACAGTTCTTGTAATTTAACCCTGGATATGTGACTCTTTATTTGAGTCCCCCACCTTGGTTACTGGATTTCTGAACCTCCATTTGGACTTCTTAAACATACATGGACTTATATCAAGGCAGTAATCAGATCCAGCTTGATCACAAACCCTTGCATATCATTTTCATACTCATCATTTGCATCAGTTAACATTTGTTTATTTGTTTTTCAGGATATCCACATCATATTTGGCTTGGTTTTGACCCCTTCATCTGCATAGACCCCTGTTCATCAGTTATCTGCTTCAGCTATCTTCATCAGTTGCCTGCTTCAGCTACTTTCATCACCATCCTCAGCCTATCAGTGGCTCATCTCCAGTATCAGTCTTCATCATCAGCATTTGTTTCAGCTTTCCATCAGCAGTCATGGCACCCAAGAAGAGCAACATTTCATACCATTTCTTTGAGCCTGTGCTGACTGGCATCAGGCAGGTCCAGGCACTTATCACTCCAGACCACATCCCATTATTCAGAGAGCATTATGGAGGTATGGATGTATCCTTGATATGGTTATGGACCTAGACCCTTCTCAGAGGAGTTTGATCCACACCTGCCTACAGTTCTATGACCCTCCTTTGAGATGTTTCACTTTCCAGAACTTTCAGTTAGGACCTCTGCTGGAGGAATTCTCATCATTGATTGGAGTACCCGTCAGGGGTGGTGTCCCCTTCAACCCAGAGATGACTTCTCCCAACAATGAAGAAGTGGCAAAAGCACTGTACCTAGAGCCTATATTGATTGAGCAGAACATGACAACAAAGGCTGGGATCCCTGGTTTGCACTTAAACTTTCTGATTTCTCAGGCCATCCTGAAGGCCTCCTTGGGAGAATGGAGGGCAGTTTGTGCATTGTTAGCCCTCAGTATATATGGGGTTATACTATTTGCAGACGAGCCCAAATTTATCAGCAAGAATGCCATTCATCTTTTCCTTCTGAGGAACCCAGTGCCCACATTGCTGGGAGATTTCTATTATTCTGTTCACCAAAGAAATGAGAAGCAAAGAGGGAAGTTGGTGAGATGATGTGCTCCCCTGTTTCATACCTGGTTGCTTAAACACTTACCCAAGACTGATGCCTTCCTGAATCCTCACCAACAGAAGAATTGGGCTAAGAGACTTATTGCTTTGACTTCAGATGACATCAGATGGTGCACCCAGAGCACCAAAGGTAGGGACATAATTACTAGCTGTGGATAGTTCCCCAATGTACCTCTAATAGGAGTGAAAGGTTGCATCAACTACAACCCTTTGCTGTTTAAGAGACAGTTGGGCTATGCTGGTTCACCCTCCTAGAGTGCAAGACTTGGCTGAAACCCTGTATTGTGAGATAAAACCTAATCTAGCTGTTGTCAGACAAGCATCCTGGGCTTGGGACAACATCCAGACCAAAGGGATGACCATTCTTGGGAGGTGCAATAATGTGGCTTCAGCTCAGTATTATGAATGGTCTCATGCTAGAGCTCAGATTTCTGGGATGCCTTTCACCATTGAGGATGCACCTGGACCATCCACAGTGCCACCTCCAGCCACTGTCATCCTGGAAGAATTTGAGAAGCTGAAGGAAAGGAATGAGAATCTGTCTCAAGCTCTGAAGAAGACCCTTTAGGAGAGGAGTGATGGTCGTCTAGACATTGAGAGGTTGGAGAAGCTTAAGGTGGAACATCTGGCCAAGATTGAGAAAGCAGGGGACTACATCAAGAAATCAAGAGCTGGAGAGCAAATATTGAAGAATGCCTGTAAAGAGGCCCAGTTTCAGAAAGCTAGGACTGATCTCTATCTGCAAGAAAGTCAAGCTAGGTGGGTCAGAATCACTGAAGCTCGTACTCAATAAGATAAGAGAACTCAAGCCAGGATTGAGCAATTGGAGGCCAATGAAAAGAAACAACAGGAGGCTCTGCTAGCAGTCCAGAAGGAGATTTCAGAATTGAAGCTTAGGGCTGGTCTGAAGAGGTCAAAGGACCAAGACAGGAACAAAAAGCTAACCACTGCTATTGCCACCAGAAACCTTCTTATCAGAAACATTACAGAGCATCCGGTTGGTCCTGTAACTGAAGCACTTTTGAAGGAGGTTAAGGAGGATGAGTTTGGATTAGATGTTTGATTTCCTTATTTGTTGTTATTTCCATTTGATGTACTTTTCTTTTATGTTGTATTTTGACCCCTCATGGGCTTGTGTTGTAAAAACAAACTATGTATGATCCACCATTTGTAATATATTTGTTAGCTTGTTTCATTGAGTTTCTTTTCTCAAAGCAACATCAAAGCATCTTCCTCAGGGTCTGGAAAGGTCAAAACCAAGAACCAAGCCGGATACCATGGAAAATAAATAAGCATACTGCATTGCATACTAACTTTTGTTTTGTTTTGTAGGTTTTGTTTTGTTTGTTACTAACTCTGTTGTGATTCAGGAATTATTGCTCGCCGCCGGGTGTTCCCTCTCAACCGTCCGCACCGGTATCCTACTCGCAACAATCTTCCTGGTATCCAAATGGATCAAGTACATCAAGATCTGACAGAGGTCAGAACTCAGATGGCTAATGAAAGGCTGGAGATGAGAAACCAAATGACCAATTCATGGAAGTAATGAATGGCTTGGCCCAAAGTCAAGAAAGGTTGAGGGCATTGGTAGAAAGACAAACCCCAGAAGAACCCCATCTGGGAACTGGAGGAACAAGTAACAATGAAAGGGGTCAGCCTCATGTTAATCCACCAGTATATGGGCCTCATCTACATCCGGAAGTCAACATCCCGGGTAATGTACAAGGAAATACCACTAGGGGGAGGATCTTACAAGAAGACCCCCAAAAGGAGCAATTCACTGTCATGGGAGCTGGTGATGAAGCCTATGATAGGAGGTTTGATGAAATTGCTGAGAAGTTGAGATCTCTGGAGTCTCAAAATTCCCTAGGTTTTGATGTCATGGATATGGGGTTAGTGGATGGGGTAAGGATCCCTCACAAGTTCAAACCCCCGTGCTTCGAGAAATACAATAGAACCTCTTGTCCACGAACTCACCTGCAGTCATTTCTGGGAAGGCTTAAAGCTTACACCATGGATGAAAAGCTATGGATGTTCGATTTTGAAGACAGTTTGACTGGGGCTTCAAGGGAGTGGTATTCACACTTGACCAGAGCTACTATCAGATGCTGGAAGGACCTAGCTGAAGCCTTCATCAGGCAGTACCAATACAATCTGGACATGGCTCCTAACAGGACCCTTTTGATGGGAATGTCTCAGTCCTCCATAGAAAGCTTCAGGGAATATGCCCAGAGGTGGAGACAGCTCGCTGCTGTTGTCCAGCCACCCATGTCGGAAAGAGAAATGGCCGACATGTTTATGAATACTCTGCAAGGAACATATATTGATAGGCTAGCTGCCTTTTCTTCCACCAGTTTCGCTGACGTAGTCATAGCTGGAGAAAGAATTGAAATCCTTCTGAAGATGGGTAAGATTTATGATAATGGTGCAAGTTCATCCGGTAATCCCAGGAAGCCTTTTGTGGGACCTAGAAGAACTGGTGAGACAAATGCCATTCATGCTAGCAGGGGCAGACCTCATTATGTCCACAGATCAGTATCAGCTGTCACTATTCCAGCTCCGATTCCTCAGCAACCAACATATCAACAACCGCAGCAACCACATTATCAGCAGCAAGTTCAGTATCCTCCACAAAGAGCCTATAACAACAACAATAGCAACCAACAGCAAAGACCCTTTCAGCAAAGACCGTCACAGGCAAATAGGGTGATTGACCCTATCCCCATGCCTTATGCTGCCTTATTGCCACAACTCCTGAAACTCAACTTGGTTGAATTAAGGACATTGGCACCACCAGATCCCTCTAATCTTCCAAGGAATTATGATGTCAACGCCAGATGTGCTTTCCATTCCAACGCACCTGGCCACAATACGGAGAAGTGCAGGGCCTTGCAAATGAAAGTCCAAGATCTGGTGGATTCTAAAGCCCTCAACTTTGCACCCCCTCCAAGTGTCACCAAGAATCCCATGCCCAATCATGGAGGGCCAAGAATTAATGCCATTGAGGAAGACCAGCCATCTTTCTTAATCACCAGTGTTGGACAGATTCGAACACCTTTGGTCGAAATTAAAGCTCAGCTTCTAGAGTGCCAGATGTTCCCCGGGTGTGAGCTCGGTTGTGGGTATTGCAACATTTCGGTCAACGAGTGTGATGACTTGAGAAGCGGCATAGACAGCTTTATCAAAAGTGGTATACTTCAGATCACAACAACGGCGCCTACAAATCCAGCAATTCCTTGGACAACAATTCCTGATTCTTCTACAACTGCAGCAACAATCATTCCGACCAATTCATCAATATCATCAACAATGGCTTCATCCATCACTTCAACAAATCAAATGCCAACAACCCTTTCTTCTACAAAATCAGCATCCCTTTATTCAGCAGAATCTTCTACAACACCAACAGAAATTAATGAAGATGTCTCAGCAGTCACCATTTACTATGATCCATCAGATGTTCCTCCAAACAACAACTTTCAGCAACAAACAGTGGCACCTCCTGCAAGGTCACCAGTCACCATTTACTACGATCCGCACACCATTTCAGTACCCTCCTTTGCAACAGTCAGTCCAGTTACTATCACGGTACCTGGACCAGTTCCATATGAAAGCAGCAATGCCATACCTTGGCATTATGGCTCTGACCTTTACTGCAACGGGGAGAAAATCACTTTGGATTCTTCAACCTCTTCTCCACAAATTGATAATGTTGGGGGAGGCGGAGGCTTCACCAGAAGCGGACGCCTTTTTGCCTCACAATTGCAAAGACCTAATGCCGAAGCAGAAGCTACTGCCAAAGCAAAAGGAAAGAGTGTGATATCTGAAGAACCAATCATCAAGGAAACTCAGAAGACATCTTTTGAACAAGATGTATACGAGTTTATGAGGATTATAAAGAGAAGTGAATACAAAGTGGTGGATCAGCTTCACCAAACTCCCTCAAAGATCTCCATATTATCCCTGTTGATGTGTTCTGAAGCTCACAGGAATGCATTATTGAAAGTCCTGCATGCAGCATATGTGCCCGAGGAGATCACCGTTAATCAGCTAGAAACCGTGGTAGCAAATTGATACCAGTCATGGACTGGGATTTACCAATGCTGACATAACAACTGAGGGATGTAACCACAACAAGGCTTTACAATCACTCTAGAATGCAAGGGTGCTGTTCTATCTCATGTGCTGGTGGACACTGGGTCGTCACTCAATGTTCTACCAAAGAAAGCCTTAGTGAAGCTGGAGTATGATGGCTTGGCATTGCGTCCGAGTAATTTGGTGGTGAGAGCATTTGATGGCTCTAAAAGATCAGTGCTTGGGGAGATAGATCTGCCTGTGATGATTGGCCCGCAGACTTTTAAAATTACCTTCTATGTGATGGACATTCAGCCGGCCTACAGCTGTTTGTTGTGTAGACCCTGGATCCATGCCGCTGGCGCTGTTACGTCTACCCTTCACCAGAAGCTGAAATTCGAGTGGGAAGGCCAGATCATCACCATCTGTGGTGAAGAAGACATCTTTGTTAGCCATCTGGCCACGTATAAGTATATTGAGATGGATGGAGAGATCCATGAAACCATGAGCCAGGGGTTTGAGGCCCTGAACATTAATGAAGCATCTGATGTACTGGGAACCTCCATGACATCTTATCAGCAAGCCAGGAAGGTTGTTGAAGAGGGTACTGCCCAAGGCTGGGGCAAGCTGCTGCCCGTGGAGAAGAAAGAGGACAGATTTGGGTTGGGTTACAGACCAACTCAACAAGATCAATCAGAGGCTGCCAAGAAGCCCAGTTTTGTCAGCGGGGGAATGCTCACCCCTGATGCAGTGAACAACTTGGAAGACGAGGAAGAAAGCGACCGCAACCTGGAGAGCTGGATACATCCAAGGATCCCGGGGAGCCAAGTCCTTAACTGGTCTTCCCAGGAAATTATAAGGGTTACTCCTGCAGAGTAATTATTATTTCCTGTATTTTTAAGCATGCATCAAGTCTTGCATCTTGCCCAAGATGACAAGACTCATTTTGTAATCGGGCCATCTTGTAATTTTGTGCAAACAGATCAATCAATGAATATCGGACATCTTTTGCAAATGAGTCTTTTCCTTTTTCGCTCACTGTTTTTTCGTTTTTCTTTTTGTACAAAAATAAAATGGCAATGTTTTCCAAAATGATAACTTCATTTCACTTTTTCTAAACAAGATTAAAATCGATCACTAAAATGAACAATCTAAACCCTTGCAGAGAGTGCCTTTCAGACTGCACCGACAACAACACTGCTATGGCTTCGTATGACTTTGACAATCCAATCAATCAAGTTGATGAAGGGGTTGAAGAAGATTATGAGCTTCATGAAGAGCTAGCCAGGTTGTTAAGGCAAGAGGAGAAGGTTATCACTCCTCATCAGGAGGAGGTCGAAGCGGTTAATCTTGGTACGGAAGAAGACATAAAAGAAGTTAAGATCGGGGCCTGCCTACAAGACTCAATGAAAGAACAACTGATTGATACGCTTCGAGAGTATGTGGATGTGTTTGCTTGGTCTTATCAGGATATGCCCGGGTTGGACACCGATATTGTCATGCACAAGCTGCCTTTAAAAGAAGATTGCCCACCGGTAAAACAGAAGTTGCGTCGTACTCGCCCAGATATGGAAATGAAGATAAAAGAGGAGGTACAAAAACAGTGGGACGCCGGTTTCCTTGCTGTGACTAGCTATCCGCCGTGGGTTGCTAGTATTGTACCTGTGCCTAAGGAAGATGGCAAGGTGAGAATGTGTGTGGATTACCGGGATCTGAATAGAGCCAGCCCGAAAGATGATTTCCCATTACCTCACATTGATGTATTGGTTGATAATACGGCTCAGTTCTCGGTGTTCTCCTTCATGGACGGATTTTCAGGATATAATCAGATCAAGATGTCACCTGAAGACATGGAGAAGACAACTTTCATCACACCCTGGGGTACGTTCTGTTACAAAGTGATGCCATTCGGGCTGAAGAATGTTGGTGCAACTTATCAACGGGCTATGGTAACATTATTCCACGACATGATCCATAAAGAGATTGAGTGTTATGTGGATGACATGATTGCCAAGTCCCTCACAGAAGAAGACCACCTGGTAAATCTGTTGAAGTTATTCAAGCGTCTGAGGAAGTACCAACTGAAGTTGAACCCCAACAAGTGCACATTCGGGGTGCGATCTGGTAAGTTGCTGGGATTTATCGTAAGTGAAAAAGGAATTGAAGTTGACCCTGATAAAGTTAAAGCCATTCAAGAAATGCCTGCACCGAAGACGGAAAAAGAGGTTCGAGGTTTTCTAGGTAGATTGAACTACATTTCAAGGTTCATATCTCATCTTACAGCAACCTGTGAGCCTTTGTTCAAGTTGTTAAGAAAAGAACAAACGGTCAGGTGGAATGAAGACTATCAGAAGGCATTTGACAAAATCAAGGAATACTTACAAGAACCTCCAATCCTTATGCCTCCAGTTGAAGGAAGACCTTTAATCATGTACTTGGTAGTATTAGAAGGGTCAATGGGGTGTGTGCTGGGCCAGCATGACGAGTCTGGTCGAAAAGAGTATGCAATTTACTACCTAAGCAAAAAGTTTACCGACTGTGAACAATGTTATTCACTGCTCGAGAAAACTTGTTGTGCTTTAGCGTGGGCTGCTCGCCGACTAAGGCAGTATATGTTGACCCACACTACTTTGTTGATTTCAAAGATGGATCCGGTTAAGTACATTTTTGAGAAGCCAGCACTTACCGGACGGGTTGCAAGATGGCAAATGATCCTCACGGAATATGATATTCAGTACACCTCTCAGAAGGCCATCAAGGGCAGTGTATTGTCTGATTATCTTGCTGAGAAACCCATTGATGATTACCAGCCTATGAGATTTGACTTCCCTGATGAAGACATCATGTTCATAAAAGCAAAAGATCATGAAGAGCCTATTCACACTGAAGGGCCTGACCCAGAAGAAGAATGGACTATGATGTTTGATGGGGCTGTTAACATGAATGGTCGTGGTGTTGGTGCAGTACTCATTACACCTAAGGGAGTTCACATGCCTTTCTCGGCAAAACTCACCTTTAACTGCACTAACAACGAAGCTGAATACGAAGCTTGTATTATGGGTCTTGAGGAAGCCATTGACCTCAGGATCAAGACTTTGACTGTGTTCGGAGATTCAGCTCTGGTAGTTAATCAAACCAACGGCAAATGGTACACACACCAGGATCATCTGATACCTTACATGGATTATACAAGGAGGTTATTGACTTTCTTTACAGTGGTCAAGCTTGAGTATATCCCTCGAGATGAGAATCAGTTTGCAGATGCTCTGGCTACCATTTCATCAATGATCAAAGTTCAAGCTGCCAACTTTGTGCCTCGGATTTCAGTGTCCAGACTTGACAGACCAGCATATGTATTTGTAGCAGATGTTGTCAAAGATGATAAGCCTTGGTTCCATGACATTAAGCGCTTCTTGGAGGATCCAACATACCCACCTGGGGCATCTTCCAATGACAAGAAGACATTAAGAAGGTTAGCTGGTAGTTTCTTCCTGAATGCTGATGGTTCCCTGTACAAGAGAAACATTGATATGGTACTTCTCAGGTGCGTTGATAGAACAGAAGCCGACTTGTTGATGCACGAAGTGCACGAAGGATCCTTTGGTACCCATGCAGTAGGGCATGCCATGGCCAAGAGGTTGCTAAGATCAGGTTATTACTGGATCACAATGGATGCAGACTGTTGTGCTTATGCCAGGAAATGCCATAAATGCCAGATTTATGCAGATAAGGTGCATGTGCCTCCCAATCCCCTGAATGTGATGTCTTCACCTTGGCCCTTTGCCATGTGGGGCATTGATATGATTGGCAAGATTGAACCGACTGCTTCAAATGGCCACAGATTAATCCTGGTAGCCATTGACTATTTTACCAAGTGGGTTGAAGCAGCTTCCTATGCAAATGTTACAAGGCAAGTGGTAGCCCGATTTCTGAAGAGAGACATCATCTGTCGGTATGGAGTTCCCGAGCGAATCATTACTGACAATGGTTCCAACTTAAACAACAAAATGATGGCAGAGCTATGCCGGGACTTCAAGATCCAACACCACAATTCTTCTCCTTACAGGCCAAAGATGAATGGCGCTGTTGAGGCAGCTAATAAAAATATCAAGAAGATTGTGCAGAAGATGGTAGTCACCTATAAAGATTGGCACGAAATGCTTCCGTTTGCCTTGCACGGGTACCGTACATCAATCAGAACATCTACTGGGGCAACACCGTATCAACTTGTGTATGGTATGGAGGCAGTCCTACCTGTTGAAGTTGAATTACCCTCCCTACGGGTACTAATGGATGTTAAGCTGAACAAAGCAGAGTGGGTCCGATCCCGATACGAACAGCTGAACTTGATTGAGGAGAAGAGATTGGCTGCAATCTGTCATGGGCAGCTATATCAGAAAAGAATGAAGAAAGCCTTCGATCAGAAAGTCAGGCTCCGAGAGTATCAAGTAGGAGACCTTGTGCTAAAAAGACTCCTCCCTCCTCATACAGATCACAGGGGCAAGTGGACTCCGAACTACGAAGGGCCATTCGTAGTAAAGAAAGTTTTCTCTGGTGGAGCGCTGATGCTCAGCACTATGGATGGTGAAGACTTCCCGTCCCCTGTGAATTCAGATGCAGTTAAAAAATACTTCGCATAAAAATGACCCGCTGGACATAAAAAACAGAATGTAAGTCCAAGCAAAAATAGGGCATCCCGGCGAGTCAAAAACAGAACAAAAGACTCGGGCAAAAATAAGGGAAAATAAACAAAAAAATGTACACCCGCTGAGTTGAAAAGCCGCATTGGACAACTCAGGCAAAAAAGGTATCCCGATGGATTGAAAACCCGAAAGGGCGATCCATGCAAAATAAGGGAATAAGCGAACAACTGTATTCTGAATTCGTCTGTATCACTTACAACTTGGTAAGCTTCGAAAGGATCAAGCTTCTTTCAGAATCAACCTTCTTCAGAAAGCAAGACGAGAAGAACGTCAAATGTCATACGAGTCATAGCAAAGGGAAGCTCCTTGAAGCGTCATCAACATTGCCAATACCTTTTGTTTCTCAATTTGTAACAACCTCTTCATTTTAGGGGATTTGTTTCTATGACTGTATCTTGCCAATTCAGGGCACACGAATTAATAAAATCAGATGTTCAGTCATGTTTCGTCTCGTACATTTTATTGTCATTTGCAAGAATGTCCGATGTCTTTAAGATACTGGTTGCATAAATACAGATGCTTTTCTTCTAAAAATACGTGCTTGCAGGAAATATACTTACTCCTGGGAGTGTCTAAACTCTTAGGATGGAATCCGGTAAGGGATACCTCAGAATTACTTGTGCGTTTCTCTGTCTTTTCAGGATTGCAGGTATTCAAAGCACAACATGGGGCATGAAAGCTTCACCCCAGCAAGCTGGCAAATCATTATATACTCGGTCTTAGCACCGGAGGTGCTTTCTCCCCAGCTGAGTTGCCATGTTTTTTCCTCCTCAGCCAAGTACAAAAGCCAGGGAACCATCTCCCCACGGAGTTTCAGCCTCTAGAGCAATACCTGAAGATCTCACAACAGAGTAACAAAAGCTTCTACATACCCCAGCTGGGTCCTTCATTGCCAAGAAAGATCTATCAGTGATCTATTTCCCCAAGCAGAGTCATGTGCTAGATCTACCAATGATCTCATCCCCAGCTGGGATGTCCACTTCAAGCAGATCAGCCAGAGATCTTCGCAGCAACGGGAACCGAGTCCCGGGTCGTTCTTTGCATAATCATAGCATTCGCATTATATTCTCCCCGCAGAGCATAGCATTCCGTCTAATACGGAGCATTACGGCAAAAATCAAACATATTGCATAATCATAAGCCATGTTTTGAATCAAACACTTGTAAATACTGACAATCCATCAACGATGTACAAAAAACTCCCCAGGTTCCCCGGCAGAGAGCCAAGGCACTTTCCTTAAAGATACAGATACTTTTTGACACCCGTCCGTGTCATATCCCCAGTAGAAAGCCAAAGTGTCCCCTTTGCACTCACAGATACACATATATACAATTTCCTGACACCCGTCCGTGTCACCTTCCCAGCATAGTTACCTAAACACTTTGTAAATCATATATATTTGTACATATACATACACTTTTTTGGACACCCCTCCGTGTCGTGCTCTCCACAGCAAGATAGACACTCGTCCGTGTCCCACTCGTACTTGTTTTACTCATACAGATACTCGTCTGTATCTTGTATATATCACTTAAACCCCCTCAGATCCAACACCCGTCCGTGTTCTCTGTTAACCAGTTGATACTCGTCCGTATCATCATCTCAGAACATGCGTCAAGCGTTTGTTTCTACTGATACTCGTCCGTATCATGGTCTTAAGGATGCTCGTTCGCATCTTTAATCCATACACTATGTCAGATACTTTTACCTCTTTTTAAGAATTTAGACACTCGTCTGTGCCTATTATTCCCCAAAAGAGTCCCTTTAGATCTGACACTCGTCTGTGTTCTTTGATAACCAGTTGATACTCGTCCGTATCATCATCTCTGAACATGTGTCAGTGATTGTTTCAACCTGATACCCGTCCGTATCATAGTCTTAAGGATGCTCGTCCGCATCTTCAATCTATACACCGTGTCAAACACTTATACCTCTCATTTCTTGGATGTAGACACTCGTCTGTGTTTACTTTTCCCCAGCGAAGTCCCCAACAAAACTTGTTAAATCATTTCTTTTATATCTGACATTCGTCCTATGTCATGATACCTTTCGGCAGCCGTACCCTGCCAGGTGATCGTCCTTCACCCTCTTGATGATCATCCTTCATCACCCCCAGTGGAGTCTCTATTCATTAGAACCCCTTCCTATCCGACATTCGTCCTATGTCGTGATATTTTTAGCAGCCGTCCCCTGCTAGGTGATCGTCCTTCACCTCCTGATGATCGTCCTTCATCATTTTATCCGATGGCCGTCCCCATCGTTGATCTTGTTATCTGACATTCGTCCTATGTCATGATAGACCCTGAGAGCAGCCGTACCCTGCTAGGTGATCGTCCTTCACCTCTTGACGATCGTCCTTCATCATGCTTATCCGATGGCCGTCCCCATCGTCGACCTTTTTATCCGACATTCGTCCTATGTCGCGATACTTTTGGCAACCGTACCTTGCCAGGTGATCGTCCTTCACCTTAGATGACCGTCCCTCATCTTATCCCCAACAGAGCAGCCGTCCCCTGCTAGGTGATCGTCCTTCACCTTTGATGACCGTACCTCATCATTCATTCCATTTACTTATGATCCCCAGAGAGTCTTATATCTTTACCTGATGGTCGTTCCCATCATAATCTCTTACATCCCCAGCGTGTCGGCCGTCCCTGTCATTGCTCTTTCCCCAGCAGTCGTCCTCTGCTCGACGGTCATCCTCCGTCGCCCTCACTTTATACATACTTTATTTTCCTTTTACAATCTATATCCCTTTTCTTCTTCATTCTGTGAGTGCAAATTTTGGACTGTCTTTGGTATTCAACCACAAGTTATCTTGTTTGCCTGTTAAGCAGTCGCTTACACCCTGCACAGCTAACTCATGTTTGAATAGGGGCAGCTGTAAACACCCCAAATTTTCCCTCACCCATTCACACCATGGCTTGTGATATCTTCATATGCATAAGTTCAATCATAGCATCTCATATTGCATTTTTATTTCACTGCATTGCTTCTAAGTCATCTGCATCTAAGGTTTGTGATCTGAGCTATCCAAGAGCCATTTGAGCCACTCCAAAGGTCTTCAATCACTTCAAAGGGGTCCATGTATGTTCAAGCATCATATTATATCCCCACAAAGTCATGAAAGTCAAAGAATCACAAGAACTGGAAATGGCATGGAAGCAGAGCCAGGTTTAACTGCACAGATGACCTAGAATTAGGGTTTTGGTTTCAGAGGCCATAACTCCAAATTTTTTGTTCATTCTTGTTTCTATTGGTCTCTATATGTTATAAGGATCATGCATATCAAGTTTCATGAAGAAATTCCATGGGGAAGGCATTTGATCAAGGGATGACTTCTTGAGCAAGTCAGTGTAAAATCAGGGCATCTGAGGCCCCCAATGACCCAACCAAAGGTTGTTCTTCATCATTTTGAATGTGTATGATCTTTACTTGATCATAGAAGATGTTAGAAGTTCACAAAATTGGAGAATTTCAAGCCATTTGCAAAGTTGCCTTTTTGGGAAAATGACTTATAATGGAAACTTGCTATTTTTGGAAAGTTTTTCAACCCTTTCTTTTTGACTAAAAAATGCTTCAAATGAGAAAACTTTGGTCATGAAAGTTGTAGAATGGATCATTCCCTTTTCAAAAAGTACAAGAACTCATTCTAATTCATTTTGGATAAAAAGATATGGCTTGTCAAAGTTGGACAAAATCACATAATTTCAAGTTATGTACCAAAGAGGCAAAGTTGCAAAACCCCTTGCCAAGGTAAAATGAGACCTCAAAGTGACTTCTAATCTTTGTACAAACATAAACCAATGCCTAAAAGTCAGAATGCACCAAAGGTTTGCCCATTTTCATGACTTATAGATCAAGAAACTTCAAAAGGGGCAAAATTGGACAAAGTTGCAAAACATCATACAAACCCTAATCCACTTGCTAATTGGCTTCAAGAATGATCTCATGGCTCTCCTCATTCCTTGCTGCGCAGGACACCCCTTTGTCCTTGGCCTACCAATGACCCATACCTCTCTTACACAAAACATTGACTTTATGCAAAAGGGCCATACCAATCAAGATAGGCCACACCAACTCCACAGACCTATCCAAGAGTGATAAGTGGACCAAAAGAAACACAACACAACAGACACACAAGCCTGAAACACTCTCCAAGCCATAGCTCCAAGTTTTCACCTCTTATGCATTTTCATTCGAAACACACTCCACAAGACACAAACACCAAAACAAACTTCATAGAACATCTCAGCATGTTCCACTGATCATCCCTGACCCTTCACCTTGCCCTAAAACCCCCTGAAATCAAAACACGATTCTCACCCCTCACTGAACAGAACTCCATAAAACTCACAAATCAGCCACTTTCCAATCCAACTAAACCTCAAAGCATCTTCAGGAGGTCCATTGGAAAAGCTTTGAAGCAAGGAGGCAGCCTGAAAGCTCCAAACTGAAAGCTTCACTTCAGGTAGCTTCGAAAATTATTTTTTCCAGAAACCTTGTTTTAAGTTACTAAAATGATCTACATGTTCCCCTAATTGCTTTGCACTTTGTATTTTTGAAAATGATTGAGTATTGAGCATGTATTGCATCTCTGAAAGTTTGGCCATTTTTATGTTTTTGATTCGAATCTTGGTTTTGAGTAAAAAGAAATGGATTTTGAGGGTAGATTCATGTTTAGGGAGGTTGAGAGGTTTGATCTGGAGCTTTACAGCTTTTAAAATGACCAGGAGAGTGAGTTTGAGATTTCTCAGGGAGGGTGTCACCGGAGAAGACGACCGGAGCTCTTCTCCGGTGACCTGAAAGTGGTTAAGTGTCTTAATTAGGTTTAGGGTTCAGTTTGAATATAAGCCGTAGATCCAGTTGAATGGCATTGACCCGCGCGCAAACAAATGGTCCAGATTAATCACTTAAGCCCTAATCCACGTCATTAGTCTAATTAATTAAGTTTTTAAATTAATCTGGTCAGTTTGAATGACAGCCGTTGGATGGCGCGCCAGTCAATTCCCTCCTTTTCCATTTGAATGTCAGCCTTCAGATTTGCATACTTTCCATTATTTTCATTTTAATTCATTTTATTTATACGAATTATTAAAAATAGCAAAAATCATTTAAAAATTATGAAAATATTTGTCAAAGTTTTCATTAATTTTTAAGACCCAAAAATATTTTTATTTTCATTTTTTTGCATTAAAGATTATTTTTAAATCATTTAAATGTTTATTTTTAATTAGTTAATGGAAATTAATTAATTTAAAATACATTTAGGTATTTAAAAATCACCAAAAAAATTCACATAGCATTTAGAAACATTTAGAAACATTGTTCAACCCTCAAACCAAATTTATTTTTTGTTCTTGATGCCTTTTGATCATTTTCATTGGATTTAATTTCATTTCAAGGCAATATTTTGTATCAAACTTCAAAAATTTCTTTCTGCCTAACCATTGAGAGTTGAATGATGATTCTTCTTGCATTGCACTCTTCATAGCATGTAGTTTATAGGATAAATTTGATTTGAATTGATCTTGCATTTTCAATTTGTTTAGCATTTTTCTTGATGAAGTACCCCAAAACCCTAGCAATTAGAAAATTCATAACTTTCATTAGGTTAGGAGTTGGATCCTCTCCTTTGGGCAGTGAGTTTGTATAGGTTTAGGGTATCTTTGATTGCATTTTCAAATTTTTATCATGTCATTTGCTTCTGGTTTTGAATTTTTGCTTTGCATGATGCATGTAACCCTAATTTGTGCCTTCCTTTGCATCCATTTCTCATTTGCTTGCATCCATTGACTTGCCATGACATTTTGTGCATTCATTTGATTCATGATACATCTTAGGGCATATTAGAATCATGTTTGATCATTGCATCTTTCATTTTCCATGTTGTATGTCCATTACATTTCATAACTTTTCATGTACATTCATGGTTCAATGCATGCCTCATTTGCATCCTTATGCTTGTTTGATCATTCTCATGCCTTGCCTCATGTTTGTATCATCCCTTAGCATCATTAACATCATACTTATGCTTCTGGTTTTGGTTTGCATCATGGCATTGCATCTCATTTGCATTGCATTTCATTTCTTTTGGCTAACTTTTCAGGTGGTAAGTTGTTTGAGAAGTGAATTTGCCTTCACTTCTCACAATCTCTTTTCATCTCTTTCATACTTTCTTTGCTGCATTTACTTATGTATTGGATTGAGCTTGCTCATTCTTGTTCACCTTACTTTCTTTCTTCAAGCAACTTGACTTCTTAAGTGAAGCAAGCTGTTTTGCTTCTCTTTGCTTCTTGCTCCTTTCATCTGCTTCCTTCCTGGTGGTTTCTCTGAAGATCTTCTTGCAAACCTCATTAACCCTAGGAACAACCAAGCATGACAATAATTAGGGTTTGATTAGTCCCCCATTTAGTTTTGCCTTTGTGTCATCTTTGAGTCTTCTCTCCTCACCTCATAATCAGGGACTAAACCCTAAAGGCTTTAAGGCTTTGTGATTAAGCTTATGCTTGCATCCTTCTATTAGGATGGAGTGTATAACTTTAATCCTAAGTGTTAAACCCTTAATGTGTTTAAATCCTTTAATCAATCCACCTAATAATCACTAAGACATCAAGCTTGTAACTTGGGTCTTGCATTAGGGTTCTAATTCTTCCTTAATTGGTTAAGAAGGACTAACCCTAGTGTTAATGGACAAGTCCCCCTCAAGTTGTCTTACAAATCATAAAATCCATTTCTTCATCTTATCATTAACTAAAATCCACTTAATAAAGGCTTTGTTTTGTCATGAGGTTAATCCCTAATCATGGATTAAGATGAGGAGCCTTCCTCAGCTTAAATGTTCTCATCTATTATCCTTCTATTAGGATGGTGTAATGAGTCCATTAAATCTTTGATTATGGCTTAAACTCATTACTCAACACTAAACAAAAACAACAAAAACATCTAAATAATTGCAAGTAGGTTAATGATCTTAATCCTACATCATGGTGATTAAGTGTGAGGTGCTTATTTCATACTTAAGGTATTCTCATTACCCCTAATCAGAGGGAGGATGTGATGAGTTTACTAACCCTTGGTTTAGGCTTAAGCTCATTTTCTTATGACAAACTCCAAAAAGAAATAAAAGATTGAAAGCTCAAAAACAAACAATAATCGTCTCCTCCGGGATTCTTTTCTCATCTCATTCACTCACAAACGAGAACTCGCTTCTTCCGTCTAATGCAAGACAGTTTGCACCTAAGCCAGACAGGTCATACACTTGAGCATAGATAAGTAAGCAGTTCACAAGTCAATTTACCTTTCAGTCTCTTTGAGTCGAACTACGGTGTTCTGACTTCCTCATTGCACGAGAGGATACGTAGGCATAACTTAACAGTTATCGAACAAAAGTCTCTGTACATTCCCCCTCCTCCAGCATTATTCTATTAGCCTCATAGTCTTGATCTTCATTCATTTCTTGCACTGACACCTCACATATCTCACTTCACATTTCTTTTACACTGACACCTGCATTCTTTCCATCTTTGATACACAAATAGCACTAACACTACCCCTTTTAAAACACAAATCTTTTAAGCGTGGATCCCGTCGAGTACGGCAGACAATCTGGGTGCTTATACCTTCCCAGGTTGTAACCAACCCCCTTTCTCAGTCTCTCTGGTTCGCAACCGTCTTATCCATCTTTTCTTAGGTCTATGCAGCATTACCTTTCCTCCGGGATAAAAATGCCTAGCTGGCGACTCTTTCTTTCCCTGAGTTCACCCCTGTGTGTTCTCTCCTTTTCGCCGACCGTTCGCGTCTGTACCCCTTCTGATCAGGTGTCATTTGGTGGGAGCGACACACGTTACTGTTGCTCGTCTGCATTTGCTCAACACTCGTCTGTGTTTGATCTTTGATGTTGCTCGTCAGCACTCCTCAACACCCGTCTGTGTTCACTCTTTATTATTGCTCGTTTTCATTCCCCAGCAGTTACCCATGATTGTAATTGATGTTGCTCGTTTGCACTTCCCAGCACTCGTCTATGTGTAACTTCCTTTTGGTACCCGATACTCGTTTGTGTTTGATATTGGCTTCTGCTCGTCTGCATTCCTCAACACCTGTCTGTGTTTGTTATCTAATTGAAGCCCGTCTGCATTGTTTGGATACTCGTCTGTATCATCCCTCACACTCGTCTGTATTGCTACTCCAAATGCTCGTTTGTGTTTGAATTTCTGGTATTCGTCTATACCAGTAGCTGGTATTCGTCTGTATCATCGCCTGAAGCGCTCGTCTTTGTTTCGTAGATCATCATTTGATACTCGTTTGTATCATTGATTCATGGTACTTGGTTGTGTTCTTTAGATGATCATCCAGTGCTCGTCTGTGTTGAAGAGGTTTAAAGTCCTGATGGTGAGATTAAAGGTCGAATTGGTTACCAGTTCCTGGCGTAACGGGTATATTCGAAGGAGGCTCGTCTGTCTCAGATCAAATTTTACAAAAATGTATGAGGAGGACTCATATGTCCAGTTCCTGGCGTAACAAGATTGTTTAAAGAAGACTCGTTTGTCAAGGTATCCCTATCCAAAGTAATAGTTCAACTCGAGAAGGAGCTCGCCGGCTTTCTCCCCACTTCGCTTATCCAGAGTGTCATTTGGTTGGGTTATTTCCCATTTGCCTGCATTCTCCTGCAGAGTGCAAATTTTCAGGGTCTTTTTGGTATTCAATCACTGTTTATCTCGAACGGTCGATAACCCGTTACTACCATCCTTTTCAGATTAACAGTTGATTGAATAAGGGCAGCTGTAGACACCCTAAATTTGCCCTCTAGTTTTTTCTATCTTTATTCGTTTTTCATACATACGCATTTTTCATTAGGTCATTAACATTTTGCATATCATTTTCATATCTCCCGAGGCATGGGATCAGTGTCATCTGGGAATTAGGGTTTATTTCTCTGATCAGAGGCTTCACGTTTGAAGATTATTCACTGGAGCCTCAGGCCCATCATCAGGATGTTCTCTTCTCCATCAAGTCGCCAGTCAATCCTTCTCTTCTCAACATCTTAGTTTGGTTAGATCATCAGGTTCACCCAGTTCATTTGTCCATGAAGTGGTTTCTCTGTGGATTTTATTTTCCTCAATATGGGTTAAATAATCAGATCAAAGTTTCAAAGAGATCCAGATGACCGTTATTCCGGTGGAAATTGGTTTAGTGGTTCAAGAGATTTATTTTTGTCAGAGTTGTTGAAAGAAGTTCGAATTTGGTTGTTGGATTAAATTTAGTCAAGATATACGATGAGAGATCGTTCAAGTTCAATATCCATTACCAATTTATTTAATTTCAAAAGTCCATTTGTCCAAATTCCATATCTCGAATTCATAGTTCAATTTTCAAATTCATTCTCATTCAATTCACATATCCAAATTTCTCCTTAACCCATTGTTCCATTTTTTTTAGTTTGATATAAACTATATAAATCAATTCCATATTTACATCCTTTTTTTTATGTCCAATTTCTTGCCTATTCATGATCCATTATAAGACCAAAATCCACATTTTAACTATTTTAACCCACTTTGATTCCACCTTTCATTCTAATTACCAAATATTCATTCATGTTCTAACCTTTTTTATAGTATTTTTAGTACCATTACTACAAATTTAAAGATACAAAAAAAACACAATAAGGCCCATTCCATTGCCATCTTCAATAAACAAATAAAAAAACAAAAAAGGAGAATGACAGGCGGAAGTTACAAGAAGTGGTTATCAATATACATTGCAAACCATTTTTCTTTAATATGAGACTGATGCCATAACAAATTGGCAGCTGCCATGTGACTTCCTTCTCAAACGGCAAATCCATACACACTATACCACCTTTCCAGCACATATCATGGTCCCACCCATGCATATGCCAAAAGATGCCTCAACACACAGTCTATTTTCCCACCTTCAGCTTGCAGGAACTTCCAACACACTAACAATTCCACTACCTCACCATAGGCCCCACACAGCCACAAATTCACCATACACACTCGCATACGGTGTGTTCACAAAAACGAAAAAAAAGCCGTAACCACCTCTTCGACACATCCCTTCACCAAATTAATTTACCTCATTCCTCACACAAAACCGCATAACCTTCACTCACTCAACCTGCAAAAAAATAACAACCCAGCAAAACATTTCCTCTTCTTCAACTCACAACGAAAACCGCGAACCTTCATCATCCTCCATCTTCAAACCTCACAACAACCAAATCCTCATCGCATCATCATAAACCTCACCACTCCCAAACCAACATATAACAAGACTCACCACCACCGTGCATTTCTAACCCAACACTCACGCCACCCATCAACACCATTTCTGACTCTTAATCATAACACAACCGCAAATCACCTCATACAACATTCAACCACCTTTAACCTTCTTCTGTTGTTTCCGTTTGAAACCCTTCCACCTCACAACAATAACAACAACCCTCTTCCATCTTCAACCCTTCAATATCAACAACAAATCAGAAAAGAAAAAGTAGAAGAAGAAGGTCTCAGAATAAAAAAGAGCAGATAGTGAAAGAGAACCCGTGAAGAAGATGAAGTTGTCGCCGCCAGTAGCACAAGGGTGAAACTGAGATCGAATGGTGGTGGAATCGCGAGAGTGAGGAGATCGGAAGGATCCGCGACGTAACCTCCATGTTGCTTCCTCCGCCGGTGCTGTCTTCGAAGGGTGATGAACGCAATGTTGTTGTTGAAGAGAGTCGAGATCGTGAGAGGAGCTTGGACCGTTTTGTTTTCGTTCACGATGAAAGGATGATGTTGAGAGATTCTGTTTTTTATTTTATTTTATTTTGACCTACTGACAATTTTTATTATTATTATTTTCACTTTTTGTTTTTTATTATTTATTTATTTATGTTAAGGAAATTCTCTATTTGGTTGTTGTTGTTGGTTTATTGCTAAGCCCAAATTGAATTTATGCTATCCATCGGCCCAGATCAGCGTCCACCCTCCCTTATTCTATTAAGTTTTTTTTCTTGATTTTTGTTCATTTCATTTTTAGCTTTTGATTAAGTTTAATTAATATTTAAGTTTAAATTAGTCTTGTACTAGAATTTTGATATAGTCTTGTTCATTTTAATTTTGTTTATTAATATAATTTTGATTATTCAATTTATTAGGTTTAATTAAATTCTATTGTATTTAATTTTTATATTAGCATTGATTAGATATTAATTTTGTTTAAATGTTAATTTAGAATTTTAGTATTTTCTATAATATTAGTTAGAATTTTATTAATATAACTTTGTTTCTTTAGGATTTTATTTGACCTGGGCTTCAGTTTTGTTGGATGTTTTGTAGGAAGCTTGTTCAATATCGATGATGAAGGATAAAGCGTGGAAATGATCTTGTGACCAATTGTTTTTCATAATCTTGTTCGGGAAAGTGGAATCTTCGGATGCAGTTTGCACCTGGACTTTGGTTTTTGCAGGGACTAACTCTTGGTTATAATTCTGAATGTTGGATGTTTGTAATCGACATTTGTTTGATTTCCTGATAACAGACACTTGTACTTGGTTGCTGAATCTACTGTGAGCTTGGCATACTTATTTCTTGAGTTTCTTTTGCGCACATTGAAGAGGCAGCGGACCTTCTCCGTTAGGTATCACTGAGGCCCGATTCTACTTATTGCATGTTGTTGCATCTGGAAGTCCTACTGGTGTAGGTTCTATTTGTGCATTATTCGTTTACTCCATTGCATTCTTCTCTTCTTATTTCTTCTTCATCTTACTTCTTCCTCATCTTCTTTCGTTCTTTCTTGATTTGAGGTGTGCTTAGGCCACCATGGTTCTTTCTCCCTCTTCTTTTCATCTCCTCCTTCATTAGGATATTAAACTTCACTAACCTAGGACCATCCTAGCATGTGAATAATAGGATTAGTCTTCCATTAGATTTTTGCCTTTGTGATCCTTTTGGTTTCTCTTCTCATCTCATAACCTTAAAGAAAAGCACTTAATAAAGTTTGAAGTGATGCTTTGAGCAATAGCCTTATCCCATGAGGTAGTCTTCCCATCTTGGGATAGTACAAGCTTATCTTGTGATGCACAAGTCTGATCAAAGTATCATCTTCACAAAGAAAGTTATAAAAAAACTTATTCACTGTAAATACCAAAAGCACTTAATAAGTTAATAAGTTAGTGAGCTTAGGCCCTAATCTCTGGAGTCAAGTTTTGGGGATCTTCTCCTTACTTGAGTGTGTTTGTTCTATTATTCCATCTTGGAATGTAGTGACAAGTACACATTCCATGGAAAAGAGCTTGAGTTAACTTCCTTGTGACACACTCCTAAAAGCTTCATAAAAAAACACACAAACAAACAATAAGCGTCTTTCCTTCGGGAATTCTTTTCTCATCTCATTCGCTCCGTACGCGAACTTGCTCCTACTTGTCACTTTGCAAGATGGTTACGCACTCGTCGTCCGAGTCTGCAACACCTGAGCATTGGCATAGGCAGTTCAAGCCTTAATTCACGAGCAATCTTTTCTACCCCTAGTTCGGAGATTCAGCTTTGGTAATCAACCAGACCAATGGCAAATGGTATACTCACCAAGAGCATTTGATTCCATACCGTGATTATACGAGGAGATTATTGACTTTCTTCACAACAGTCAAACTTGAGTATATCCCACAAGATGAAAATCAGTTCGCAGATGCTTTGGCTACCATTTCCTCCATGATCAAGGTTCAAACTGCCAACTATGTGCCTCGGATTTCGGTATCCAGACTTGACCGACCAGCATATGTATTCTCTATGGATATTGCTAAGGATGAAAAGCCTTGGTTCCATGACATCAAATGCTTCTTAGAGGATCAAACATACCCACCTGGGGCATCATCCAATGATAAGAAGAGATTAAGAAGACTGGCTGGCAGTTTCTTCCTGAATGCTGATGGTTCGTTATACAAGAGAAACTTTGACATGGTGCTTCTCAGATGTGTTGATAAGAAAGAAGCAAACTTGCTGATGCACGAGGTGCATGAAGGATCTTTCGGTACCCATGCTGGAGGACATGCAATGGCTAAGAAATTATTAAGATCAGGTTACTACTGGATCACAATGGATGCAGACTGTTGTGCATATGCCAGGAAGTGCTACAAATGCCAGATCTATGCAGACAAGGTGCATGTGCCTCCGAATCCTTTGAACGTGATGTCATCACCTTGGCCCTTTGCCATGTGGGGCATTGACATAATTGGAAATATCGAACCGACTGCTTCAAATGGCCACATATTCATCCTGGTAGCCATTGATTACTTCACCAAATGGGTTGAAGCAGCTTCGTATGCAAATGTCACCAGACAAGTGGTAGCCAGATTCCTGAAAAGAGACATCATCTATCAATATGGAGTACCTGAGCGAATCATTACTGATAATGGTTCCAACTTGAACAACAAAATGATGGCAGAACTGTGTCGGGACTTCAAAATCCAACATCACAACTATTCTCCTTACATGCCAAAGATGAATGGCGCTGTTGAGGCAGCTAACAAGAACATCAAGAAGATTGTGCAGAAGATGGTGGTTACTTACAAAGACTGGCATGAAATGCTACCATTTGCCTTGCATGGGTATTGAACCTCGATCAGAACATCCACTGGGGCAACACCGTATCAACTTGTGTATGGTATGGAGGTAGTTCTACCTGTTGAAGTTGAATTATCCTCCTTACGGGTACTGATGGATGTCAAGCTGAATGAAGCAGAATGGGTCCGTTCTCGGTACAATCATTTGAATCTGATCGAAGAAAAGAGATTAGCTGCAATTTTTCATGGGCAGTTATATCAGAAAAGAATGAAGAAAGCCTTCGATCAGAAAGTCAGGCTTCGGGAATACCAAGTGGGAGATCTTGTGCTGAAAAGACTTCTTCCTCCTTGTAAACACCCCAAATTTTCCCTCACTAAGTTCACACCATGGCTTGTGATCTTTTCATTTGTATAAGTTCAATCATATCATCTCATGTTGCATTTTTACTTCACTGCATTGGTTCAAAGTCATCTGCATCTAGGGTTTGTGATCTGAGCAATCCATGAGCCATCTGAGCCACTCCAAAGGTCTTCAATCATCTCAAGAGGGTCCATGTATGTTCAAACATCATATTATATCCTCCCAAGATCAAGGAAGTCAGAAAATCACAAGAACTGAGAAAGCATGGAAGCTGAGCTAGGGTTTAATTGCACAAATGACCTAAAATTAGGGTTTTGGTTTCAGAGGCCATAACTCCAAAATTTTTGGTCATTCTTGTTTCTAATGTTCTCAATATTATATAAGGATCATACATACCAAGTTTGATGAAGAAATTCATTGTGGAAGTCATCTGATCACTGGGTAACTTCCTGAGCAAGTTAGAGCAAAATCAGGGTATCTGAGGCCCCCACCAATGGACCCAAAGTGAATTTTTCATCAAATTGAAGTTATATGGTCTTTATTTGATCATTGAAGTGCTTTGAAGTTCACAAATTTGAAGGAAAGTGGGCTAAACCAAAAGTTGCCAAATATGGAAATGACTTGTAATGTAAACTTTCCATTTTGGGAAAGTTTTTCAACCTCCTCTTTCTTAACCAAAAATGCTTCAAATGAAAGATTGGTGTTCATGAAATTTGTAGATTGGATCATTCCCTTTTCAAAAAGTACAAGAACAAAACCTAATTCATTTTGGAACTCAAGTTATGGCTTTCCAAAGTTGGCAAAAATCACTTAATTTCATGTTTCATGCCAAAGAGGGAATTTTGCAAAACCTCTTGCCAATTCATTTTGTGACCTCAAATTGACTTCTAACCATCATAAAAACATAACACATTTCCTAAAACTAAGAATTGGCCCAAGAATTCCCAAATTTCATGACTTGCACATAAAGAAATCTCAAAAGGGCCAAAGGTTCACAAATTTGCAAAACCTCCCATAACCTTTCACAAACTTGCTGATTTGCCTCAAAGTGATTTCCATGGACATCCTCAATCCCAGCTGTACCAGACACCCCTTTGTCCTTGGCCTGAACCAGCCCATACCTCCAAGTACAACTTTGTTGACTTTTTTGCAAGAAGGCCATACCAATCAACATAGCCCACACCAACTCCACAGACCTATCACAACTTGATATGTGAACAAAATGAAACTCATAACACACAAGAGGCAGGCCAGAATCATCAGCATCACCATAGTTCACAAAAACCTCCCTCTTTGCATTTTCTTTCGAAACACACAACTCAACCATTCATTCTCAAAACTTCTTCCACCATTCATCTCCAAATTCATCACTGATCATTTCCCACCCATTAAAACAGCCTAAAAGCCACCATACCAAAAATACGATTTTGGCCCCCCTTTGAACTGAACTCCATCAAACTTCAAAAGGAACTCACAAACACTTCAGCCAAGCATTCCAGAAGCAAGAAGGAGTCAAGAGGAGGGGAAAAACACCAAAAAAAGGTCCAGATAGTGCCATTTTTGAAAGCTCCATTTCAGGTAACTTCAAGAACAAATTTTCCAGAAGTTTGATTTTAGGTTATAGAATGGTTCCCCATGTTATGCTGGTCATGCTGATGCTTTTCTTTTTGAAAATGGTTGAGTTTTAAGGATTTTATGAACCTCTGAAACTTTGCCCGTGAAATGTGTTTTGATTCGATTTGCATGATTCACGAAAAATAAATGAGTTTTGTTGTGTGGTTTGTGTTTAATGATGTTCAAGGATTGATTCTGGAGAGTTTAGAGAGTTTTAGTGGCGTCTTGAGAGAGAGATTGAGTGAGAGAGCCGCCAGAGAAGATGACCGGAACACTGTTCCGGTCATCTGAAAGTCATTAGGGTTCAGATTAGGGTTTAATTACGTAATTAAGGCAAGTTTGAATGTTGACCGTCCAGATGCACGCGTGGTCTTTCCCTCCCTTTCCAGATTTGAATTCCAACCCTTAGATCAGCATACTTTCTTTTTATTTCATTTTTAATTCATTTCTTTTATTTTATTTTGCACGAATTTTTAAAAATAGTAAAAGACTTCAAAAAATTCTGAAATTTTTTATCCAAGCTTTAATTTATTTTCAGGACCCAAAAATATTTTTAGTTTTATTTTTTGCTTTAAAAAATATTTTTAAATCATTTAAATGATTATTTTTAATTAGTTAATGGAAATTAATTAATTGAAAATACATTTAGGTATTTTAAAAATCCCAAAATAATTCAGAGAGCCTTTTCAAACATTTACAAACATTTACAAACTCACAACACAAATTTCTTTATGGTTTTGATCACACTTTGACAATTTTCATTTGAATTAGGGTTCTTAAACTTGAATATTTTTAACCCTAACTTCAAAAATTCACATCTTTTGAACCAAAGTGAGTTTGTGAATGGTTCTTTTTGTATTGTGTTATTCATACCTTCAAGTCCCTAAAAATATTTTTGTTTCATTTTTATGATGCATTTTCAATTTGTTTGGCATTTTACCCTTAGGATCACCCTTAAAACCCTAGAAACTTAGGAAATTCATAAGTCCCTTAGGGTTTAGCTTCTGACCTTCCCCTTTGGGCAGTGAACCTGTATAGGTTTAGGGTCCCTTTGAGTCCATTTTCAATTTTTTATCCCATGTCCTTCTTCTGTTTTTGAATTGTGCATCTCATATGATAAATTAACCCTAATTTGCATCCATCTTACATAAGCTTGCATACATGAACTTGCCATGACATTTTTTGCATTCACATGACATATAAGACATCTTAGGACACATTAGAATCATGTTTGACCATTGCATCATCCATTTGCCATGTTTTGCTTTCATTTCATTTCATGTGCATTCATGAACTTTCATGCCTATTATATGCTTCATTTTCATTCTCATCCTTTGTATGATCATCTTCATCTCATGACATACATTTATATCATCTCTTTTCATCATTAGCATCATGAACATGCTTCTGGTTTTGACTTTCATCTTTGCATTTCATTTCATTTTCAATTCATTTCACTTCCTTTTGCTAACTTTTCAGGTGGTAAGTGTTTGAGAAGTGAATTTGCCTTCACTTCTCATGATCTCTTCTCATCTCTTTTATGCATCTTTTCTGCATTTTACTTTTGTATTAGAGTGAGCTTGCTCATTCATGTCCCCTCCTCACTTTCTTTCTTCAAGCAACTTATCTTCTTAAGTGAAGTAAGTTGTCTTGCTATCTTTCTGCTTCTTTTCCTTCCAACCTGCTTCTTCCTTGGTGGCGTTTCCTAGAAGATCTCCTGCAAGCCTCATAAACCCTAGGAACATCCAAGCATGATCACAATTAGGGTTTAATTAGTCCCCCCATTAGTTTTACCTTTGAGTCATCTTTGTGTCTTCTCTTCTAATCTCATAATCAGGGACTAAACCTTCAAGGTTTTGAGGCTTTGTGATTAAGATTATGCCTGCATCCTTCTCTTAGGATGGAGTGTATAACTTTAATCCTAAGTGTTAAACCCTTAATGTGTTTAAATACTTTAATCAATTCACCTAATAATCACTAACACATCAAGCTTGTAACTTGGGCCTTGCATTAGGGTTCTAATTCTTCCTTAATTGGTTAAGAAGGACTAACCCTAGTGTTAATGGACAAGTCCCTCTCAAGTTGTCTTACAAACCATAAAACTCAATTCTTAATCTTACCATTAACTAAAATCCACTTTAATAAAGGCTTTGTTTTGTCATGAGGTTAATCCCTTATCATGGATTAAGTTGAGGAGCCTTCCTCAGCTTAAATGTTCTCATCTATCATCCTTCTATTAGGATGGTGTAATGGGCCCATTAAATCCTTGATTATGGCTTAAACTCATTACTTAACACTAAAAAAAAACTCCAAAAACATCTAAATAATTACAAGTAGGTTAATGATCTTAATCCTACATCATGGTGATTAAGTGTGAGGTGCTTACTTCACACTTAAGGTATTCTCATTACCCCAAATCAGAGGAGGATGTGATGAGTTTACTAACCCTTGGTTTAGGTTTAAGCTCATTAACTTATGACAAACACAAAAAGCAATAAAAGATTGAAAACATCAAAAACAAACAATAATCGTCTCCTCCGGGATTCTTTTCTCACCACAATCACTCATAAACGAGAACTCGCTTCTTCCGTCTAATGCAAGACAATTTGCACCTGAGCTAGACAATGCACTTGAGCATAGACAAGCAAGCAGTTCATCAGTTAATTTACCTTTTAGTCTCTTTGAGTCGAACTACGGTGTTCTGACTTCCTCATTGCACGAGAGGATACGTAGGCATAACTTAACAGTTATCGAACAAAAGTCTCTGTATATTCCCCCCACCCTTTCCAGCATTATTCTTTAAAGCCTCATTGTCTTGAGCATTGCACTCTTTTCCTGCACTGACACTCCTTTTATTCACTTCACATCTCTTTTGCACAGACACTTGTATTCTTTTCCAGCTTTTGCACACAAAATAGCACTAACACTACCCCTTTAAACACAAATCTTTTAGGCGTGGATCCCGTCGAGTACGACGGACAATCTGGGTGCTAATACCTTCCCAGGTTGTAACCAACCCCCTTTCTCAGTTTATCTGGTTCGCAACCGTCTTATCCATATTTTCTTAGGTCTATGCAGCATTACCTTTCCTTTGGGATAAAAATGCCTAGCTGGTGACTCTTTTCAGTTCACCATTGTATTCTCTCTTTCGCCGACCGTTCACGTCTGTACCCCTCTTGGCCCTGTATCATTTGGTGGGAGCGACACTCCTCATACAGACCACAGGGGAAAATGGACTCCGAACTACGAAGGTCTGTTCATAGTAAATAAGGTTTTCTCTGGTGGAGCACTGATGCTCACTACTATGGATGGTGAAGATTTCTTGTCCCCTGTGAATTCAGATGCAGTTAAAAAATACTTCGCATTAAATGACCCGCTGGACACAAAACAAGAATGTAAGTCCAGGAAAAAATAGGGCATCCCGGCGAGTCAAAAACAGAATAAAAGACTCGGGCAAAAATAAGGGAAAATTGAAAAAAATGTGTACGCCCGCTGAGTTGAAAAGTCTCATTGGACAGCTCAGGCAAAAATGGGTATCCCGGTGGATTGAAAACCCGAAAGGGCGATTCACGCAAAATAAGGGAATAAGCGAACAACTGCATTCTGAATTCGTTTGTATCACTTACAACATGGCAAACTTCAAAAGGATAAAGCATCGGTCAAAATCAACCTTCTTCAGAAAGCATGATAAGAAGAACGTCAAGGTCATACGGGTCATAGCGAAGGAAGCTCACTGAAGCGTCGTCGACATTGCCAGCACTCTTACTTTTTCTCAATTTGTAACGATCTCCTCATTCCAGGGGATCTGTTTCTTTGACTGTATTTGCCAATTCAGGGCACCCAGATCAATGAAATCAGATTTTCAGTCACACTTCGTCTTGTACATTTTTTGTTTCATTTGCAAAATGTCCAATATCCATGATATAATATTTGCATAAAACATATGTGCCTTTCTAATTGAATGCTTGCAGGAAATGTATTTACTCTCAGGAATATCTAACTCCTATGACGGAATCCGATAAGGGTTACCTCAGGATACTCGTGCATTCTTTGTCTTAACAGGTTGCAGGTATTCAAACATGGAGCATGCCAAGCATTACTTCCCCAACACATCTTCTCCAAGCAGCATCTGAAATGCTTTTTCCCAACAGAGGTGTCAAAACCTCCTCGTCCCCAGGCGGGACCCCCACAGAAAGCTCTAGGAAGATCATCCAGTGATCTTTTCTCCCCCGAACAGAGTACCAGGTCTCTCAAATATAGAAGAATCTTCTCCTCGCAGAGCTCCAGCCTTTCCCAGAAGAGCAATGCCTGAAATTCTCACACAACAAAGTGACAGAAGCTTCCTCATCCCCAGCTGGGTTTTCTCACTACCAGATGGATCTATCAGTGATCTATTTCTCCAAGCAGAGCCATATGTTTTATCAGATCTACCAATGATCTCATCCCCAGTTGGGATATCCTTCCAAGCGGATCAACCAGAGATCTTCACAGCAGCGGGATCCGAATCCCGGATTGGTTTCTTTTGCATAATCATGGCATTCGCATCATTTTTCCCACAAAGCGTAGCATTCCGTTTAATACGGAGCATTACGGCAAAAATCAAACATATTGCATGATCACAAGCCAGGTTCGAACCAGTCACCTGTGAAAACCATCAGTATTTCATCAGCAATATATATAATGAAAGCCAAAGCGTCCCCTTTGCACTCTCCCCCACAGATACATGTTCATATATACCTTTTCGACACTCGTCCGTGTCATTTTATCCCCCGCAGATAAGCCATAAACACCCTTTTTGAATACAAAAACCCATATACACTTTTCTGACACTCGTCTGTGTCACCTCTCCCCAGCACGGCTACCAAAGCACTTGTTGCAAACCAAAAACTTGTTTATAATACACTCTTGTTGACACCCGTCTGTGTCGTCTTATCCCCATAGATTGCCAGGATACCATTTTACATTCATAAGTTCATAACTTATACACTTTCTCTTCTAACACTCGTCTGTGTCACCCTTCCCCAGCAAGTTGAAACACTCGTCCATGTCTTGCTCATACCTCACAATACTTACTCATACTTATACAGATACCCGTCTGTATCTCCTATATACACTTATTCCCCACAGATTCGACACTCGTCTGTGTTCTTTGTTAACCAGTTGGTACTCGTCCGTATCATCATCTCTGAACACATGTCAGCTTTTGTTTCTACCGATACTCGTCCGTATCACGGTCTTAAGGATATTCGTCCGCATCTTTAATCTATACACAGCGTCAAAACACTTATACCTTTTATTTCTTAAGCATAAGCCCTCGTCCATGTTTACCATTCCCCCAGCAAAGAAACTTTTCTTCTATCCGACATTCGTCCTATGTCGTGATACTTTCGGCAGCCGTACCCTGCCAGGCGATCATCCTTCACCTTTGGATGACCGTCCCTCATCCCTTTCCCCAGAGGACTCTCCATTATTGGAACCCTTTCCTATCCGACATTCGTCCTATGTCGTGATATTTTAGCAGCCGTCCCCTGCTAGGTGATCGTCCTTCACCTTTTTGATGATCGTCCTTCATCATTTTATCCGATGGCCGTCCCCATCTTTGATAATGTTATCTGACATTCGTCCTATGTCATGATAAGACCCCGAGAAGCAGTCGTACCCTGCTAGGTGATCGTCCTTCACCTCTTGATGATCGTCCTTCATCATGCTTATCCGATGGTCGTCCCCATCGTCGACTTTTTCTATCCGACATTCGTCCTATGTCGTGATAAAGAGTAGTCGTCCCCTGCTAGATGATCGTCCTTCACCTTTGATGACCGTCCCTCATCATTTATTTCATTTATTCTTTGAACCGATGGCCGTCCCCATCGTTGTTTACCTTACTTTGCAAATTTGATGGCCGTCCCCATCATTGACTTTACCTTTAAATCCCCAGAGAATCTTATTTCCTTACCTGATGGCCGTCCCCATCATGATCTCTTCCTTTCCCCAGCATGTCGGCCGTCCCCGTCATTGCTTTATCCCCAACAGTCATCCTCTGCTCGATGGTCGTCCTCCATCGCCGACATTTTGATAATCATACTTTACTGTCTTTTACAATTTATATCCCTTTTCTTCTTCTCCCCAGTGAGTGCAAATTTTGGACTGTCTTTGATATTCAACCACAAGTTATCTGGTTTCTCTGTTAAGCCAGGCGCTTACGTCCTGCGCAACTAACTCATGCTTGAATAGGGGCAGCTGTAAACACCCCAAATTTTCCCTCACTAAGTTCACACCATGGTGTCACTCCCACCAAATGACACCTGGTCAGAAGGGGTACAGACGCGAACAGTCGGCGAAAGAGAAAGGAATGAAAAGAGTCGCCAGCTAGGCATTTTTATCCCGAAGGAAAGGTAATGCTGCATAAACCTAAGAAAATATGGATAAGACGGTTGCGAACCAGAGAAACTGAGAAAGGGGGTTGTTTACAACCTGGGAAGGTATTAGCACCCAGATTGTCCGTCGTACTCGACGGGATCCACGCTTGAAAGATTTGTGTTTAAAGGGGTAGTGTCAGTGCTATCTATGTGCAAAATCTGGAAAAGAATGTAAGTGTCAGTGTAAAAGAAATGTGAAGTGAAATAAAGGAGTGTCAGTGTAAGGAAAGGATGTGAAGCTCAAGAATATGAGGCTTAAAGAATAATGCTGGAAGAGGGGGGAATATACAGATACTTTTGTTCGATAACCGTTAAGTTATGCCTATGTATCCTCTCGTTCAATGAGGAAGTCAGAACACCGTAGTTCGACTCAAAGAGACTGAAAGATAAATTGACTTGTGAACTGCTTACTTGTCTATGCTCAAGTGTATGACCTGTCTGGCTCAGGTGCTGACTCTCTTGCATTAGACGGAAGAAGCAAGTTCTCGTTTATGAGTGAATGAGGTGAGAAAAGAATCCTGGAGGAGACGATTATTGTTTGTTTTTGTGTTTTCAATCTTTTATTGCTTTTTGAAGTTTGTCATAAGGGAATGAGCTTAAGCCAAAACCAAGAGTTAGTAAACTCATCACATCCTCCCTTTGATTAGGGGTAATGAGAATAGCTTAAGTATGAAGTAAACACCTCACACTTAATCACCATGATGTAGGATTAAGATCATTAACCTACTTGTATTTACTTAGATGTTTTTGTTGTTTTTGTTTGGTGTTAAGTAATGAGTTTAAGCCATAATCAAGGATTTAATGGACCCATTACACCATCCTAATAGAAGGATAATAGATGAGAACATTTAAGATGAGGAAGGCTCCTCAACTTAATCCATGATTAGGGATTAACCTCATGACAAAACAAAGCCTTATTAGAGTGGATTTTAGTTAATGATGGGATTAAGAAATGGATTTTAGGGTTTGTAAGACAACTTGAGGGGGACTTTTCCATTAACACTAGGGTTAGTCCTTCTTAATCAATTAAGGAAGAATTAGAACCCTAATGCAAGGCCCAAGTTACAAGCTTGATGTCTTGGTGATTATTAGATGGATTGATTAAAGGATTTAAACACATTAAGGGTTTAACACTTAGGATTAAAGTTATACACTCCATCCTAATAGAAGGATACATGCATAATCTTAATCACAAAGCCTTAAAACCTTAAAGGCTCAGTCCCTGATTATGAGATGAGAAGAGAAGACACAAAGATGACAAAAAGGTAAAACTAAAGGGGGACTAATCAAACCCTACTTATGATCATGCTTGGGTGTTCCTAGGGTTTATGAAGCTTGCAAGAAGATCTTCAGAGAAGCCACCAAGGAAGAAACATATGAAATGAGAAGAAGCAGCAAGAAGCAAGACAACTTACTTCACTTAAGAAGATAAGTTGCTTGAGGAAAGAAGGTGAGGAGGGAACATGAATGAGCAAGCTCACTCTAATACACAAGTAAAATGCAGAAAGGATGCCTAATAGGGATGAGAAGAGATTATGAGAAGTGAAGGCAAATTCACTTCTCAAACACTTACCACCTGAAAAGTTAGTAAAAGGAAATGAAATGAAATGAAAATGAGATGAAATGCAAAGATGAAAACCAAAGTCAGAAGCACATTCATGATGCAAGTGATGTTATGAGATGGTATGAAAGCATGCCAAGTGATATGAATGTTCATACAAGAGATGAGGATGCAAATGAGACATGTAAGAAGCATGAAAGTTCATGAATGCATATGACATGAAATGAAAGCAAAAGCATGGCAAATGGATGATGCAATGATCAAACATGATTTCAATATATCCTAAGATGTCTTATATGTCATGTGGATGCACAAAATGTCATGGCAAGTTCATGTATGCAAGCATATGAAAGATGAATGCAAATGAAGGCAAAGATTAGGGTTTATGAACAAGATGCAATGCAAAATTCAAAATCAGGAGCAAATGATGTGATAAAAAAATTGAAAATGGGATCAAAGGTACCCTAAACCTATACAAGCTCACTACCCAAAGGGGAAGGTTGGAAGCTATACCCTAAAGGACTTATGATTTTTCTAAGTTGGCTAGGGTTTTAAGGGTGATCCTAAAGGGAAAATGCCAAACAAATTGAAAATGCAAGACAAAATTGAAACAAAAATGTTTTTAGAAGCTTGAAAGTATGTATAGCACAATGCAAAAAGAACCATTCACAAACTCAACTTGGATCAAAAGTTATGAATTTTTGAAGTTAGGGTTAAAAATATTCAAATTAAAGAACCCTAATTTAAATGAAAATTGTCAAAACATGATCAAAACCAAAAATACATTTGTTTTGTGAGTTTGTAAATGTTTGTAAATGTTTTAAAATGCTCTCTGAATTTTTTAGGAATTTTTAAATACCTAAATGTATTTTTAATTAATTAATTCTCATTAACTAATTAAAAATAATAATTTAAATAATTTAAAATAATTTTTACTGCAAAAAATAAAAATAAAAATATTTTTGGTTTCTAAAAATAAATAGAAGCTTGGATAAATATTTTCAGAATTTTTTGATATCATTTGCTATTTTTAATAAAATGTAGAAATAAATACAAAGAAAAATAGAATAAAAATAATAAAAATGAAAAGTAATCCCATCCAAGGGCTGGAATTCAAACCTGGTGGAGGATATTTGACTGCGCGCGCAATCTGAGGGTCAGGATTGACTCAGGTTAAATTATTTATTAATCCTAATTTAAACTAATTAAAATGAATTAAAAATTAATGGTGGAATCTGAGCCATTCACTTCCTAAACTAAACACGATCCAAAGGCCCACAACGCATCTGTAGATTAAACCCTAATTAAGGCTAATCACTTTCAGGTGACCGGAGGGGAGCTCCGGTCATCTTCTCCGGCGGGTCAAAACCCTAAATCTCTCCACAAGCCACCCCACCTTAAATTAACTGCCCAGAAATGATACCCCAACCAAACTAAACCTAAATCAACCATCAAAAATAATTTATCACACATGAACAAGGGGAAACGAAGCCATTTATTTTCACGGGTGAAATTTCAGAAGGTCACAAAATGTTCATTTTCACACCATTTTCAAATCTAAAAGCATCAGAATGATCCTCATAACATGTATTTTCATTATTTAACAAAAGAAACAAACTCTGAAAAGTTTTGTTCTTGAGCTTACCTGAGACTGAATCTTCTGATTCAGAGCTTTTTGGATCTTTCTTTGGTGTAAATCCCCTCCTATGAACCTTCTGATGATGGAATGAAGCTTAGAACAAGCTTGTATGGCCTAGTTTGAAGGTTTTGGCTCTGGTGTAGCAGATTTGGAGGGTTGTGTATGTGATGTTTTAGGCTGTTTCAGTGCTTGATTCCTGATCTATGGATGGTATATGACTTGTTAGTGAAGGAAAATTTGAGGTTTAATGGTTGTGTGAAGAGTTTCTAAGAGATGAAGAAAGTTGCAGTTTTTGTGAATCCTGGCTTATGGGAGGATACTGGCTGTTGTGTGTGTGTCTTTCAAGTCCTTGAGGTCCACATATTAAGTTTTGATTGGGCAGAGGGTTGGTAATGTCACATCTTGATTGGTATGGGCAAAGATGCAAAAAAGTCATGATTTTGTGTACCATAGGTATGGCTCGGGTCAGAGGAGGAATAGGGGCATGGTTGGGTTCAACATGGATCAAGGAAGGCCTTTGGATTGTCTTTGTGTAGCTGTAATGGCTGAGGCAAGTGGTAGCATGGCTCTAGCAACTTTTCCCTCTTTGGAATTCTTTGTGAACCAAGGCAATGAAACCTATGAACTCTTGGGCAATTTGCAGCAAAATGGACCACATGAAGTTGTTATAATGTTTTGAGATCACTTAGCAACTAATCCAATCATTAGAAGTCCCTTTTGCAAAAATTCCATTCTTGAAGATTCATGAGAAATGCCTTATGGTGACTTGTAATTCAAGGCATGAAAATGAGAAATCTCTTGAGAAATTCTGAATTATAGATCATGTATGATGTTTTTGTAATGGTTAGAAGTCAAATTGAGGTCACAAATAGCCTTGGCAAGTGGTTTTGCAAGTTTCCCTCTTTGGTGCATAAGTGAAATTTTGTGATTTTCCCCAACTTTGCAAGACCATAACTTGAGTTCTATGATGAATTAGATCAAGTTCTTGTACTTTTTGAAAAGGGAACGATTCAATCTATAACTTTCATGACCAAGAATTTTTCATTTGAAGCCTTTTTGGTTAAGAAAGAGGAGGTTGAAAAACTTTCCCAAAATGGCAAGTTTGCATTACAAGTCACTTTCCCAAAATGGCAACTTTGCAAATGACTTGAGATTCTTCAATTTAGTGAACTTCTAACTTCTTCTAAGATCAAATAAAGATCATATACACCCAAAATGATGGAGAATACCCTTTGGTTGGATGATTGGGGGCCTCAGATCCCCTGATTTTGCACTGACTTGTTCAAGAAGTCATCTATTGATCAGATGCCTTCCCCATTGAATTTCTTCATGAAAATTGGTATGTATGTTCCTTATAACATATAGAGACCAATAGAAACAAGAATGACAAAAAAATTTGGAGTTATGGCCTCTGAAACCAAAACCCTAATGTTAGGTCATCTGTGCAGTTAAACTTGGCTCTACTTCCATGCATTACTCAGTTCTTGTGATTTTCTGACTTTCTTGATCTTGGGAGGATATAATATGATGCTTGAACATACATGGACCCTCTTGAGATGATTGGAGACACTTGGAATGGCTCAAATGGCTCAGATCACAAACCCGAGATGCAGATGACTTTGAACCAATGCAGTGAAACAAAAATGTAATATGAGATGATATGATTGATCCTATGCATATGAAAGAATCACAAGCCATGGTGTGAACTTAGTGAGGGCAAATTTGGGGTGTTTACAGCTGCCCCTATTCAAACATGAGTTAGCTGTGTAGGATGTAAGCGACGGCTTAACAGACAAACAAGATAACTTGTGGTTGAATACCAAAGACAGTCCAAAATTTGAGCTCACTGGGGAAGAAGAAAAAGGTTATAAATTTGTAAAAGTAAATTATGAATATAAAGTGCGGGCGACGGAGGACGACCGTCGAGCAGGGGACGACTGCTGGGGATGAAATAATGACGGGGACGACCGACATGCTGGGGAAATGAAAAGATTATGATGGGGACGACCATCAGGTAAAGTAACAAGACTCTCTGGGGATTAAAGGTAAATGATGTTGACGACCATCGGGTTGAAGAAATAAATGATGAGGGACGGTCATCAAGGGTGAAGGACGATCACCTAGCAGGGGACGACTGCTCTGTTGGGGATAAGATGAGGGACGGTCATCTAAGGTGAAGGACGATCACCTGGCAAGGTACGGTTGCTGGAAATATCACGACATAGGACGAATACCGGATAGAGAAGGTCGACGATGGGGACGACCATCGGATAAGCATGATGAAGGACGATCATCAAAAGGGTGAAGGACGATCACCTAGCAGGGTATGGCTGCTCTCGGGGTTTATCATGACATAGGATGAATGTCAGATAACAAAATCAACGATGGGGGACGGCCATCGGATAAAATGATGAAGGACGATCATCAAGAGGTGAAGGACGATCACCTAGCAAGGTACGGCTGCTAAAAATATCACGACATAGGACGAATGTCGGATAGGAAAGGGTTCCAGTAATGGGGACTCCGTTGGGGGAATGATGAAGGATGATCATCAAAGGGTGAAGGGCGATCACCTTGCAGGGTACGGCTGCCGAAAGTATCATGACATTGGACGAATGTCAGATAGAAAAGAAATAATTTTGCTTGAGAATCTTCTGGGGGAATGACAAACACAGACGAGTGTCTAAAGAGTGTATAGGTATTTGTTTGTAGAAAACGTTCGAGCGACTTTACTGGGGAGTGATGACACGGACGAGTACCAGAGGAGCATATATCTGTATTTGAGAGTGCAAAGGGGACGCTTTGGCTTTCTGCTGGGGAATTTGAGAGGTATTTGCGTATCACTGATGTGGTATTGTCGGTATTTACAGGTGACTGGTTCGAACCCGACTTGTGATTATGCAATATGTTTGATTTTTGTCGTAATGCTCCGTATTAGACGGAATGTTACGCTCTGGGGGAAAATATGATGTGAATGCTATGATTATGCAAAGATACCGTTCCGGGATTCGGATCCCGTTGTCTGTGGAGATCTTTGGCTGATCTTCTTGAAAGGAATGTCCCCGCTGGGTATGAGATCATTGGTAGATCTGATATAAATGACTTTGTTTGGGGAATAAATCACTGATAGACCTATTCTTGATGAGGAGCCCAACTGGGGTCTGCGGAAGCTTTCGTCACTTTGTTGTGAAATCTTCAGACATTCCTTTTCTGGATAGAGGTTGAAACTCTGCGGGGAGATGGTTCCCTGTCTAACACCTGGCTAAGGAGGAATGATCACTGTGACTCTGCTGATGATGATTGGAGCCTGGCAACTCAGCTGGGGAGAAGGCATCCCTGGTGCTATCTGGGAGATGTGATGAGTAAATAGTGATTTGGCAGCTTGCTGGGAAGAAGCTTTCATGCCCCATGTTGCGCTTTGACTGCCTGCAATCCTGTATGACAAAGAAACGTACAAGTATCTCGAGGTATCCCTTACTGGATTCCATCATAGGAGTTTAGACACTCCCGGGAGCAAATATATTTCCTGTAAGCATGTAATTTAGAAAAGACGCATTTGTATTTATGCAATCAATATCTTAAGGACACCGAACATTTTTGCAAATGAAATAAAATGTACGAGACTAAATGTGACTTTAATCTGATTTTATTGATTTGGGTGCCCTGAATTGGCAAGATACAGTCAAAGAAACAGACCCCCTGAAATGAGGAGATTGTTACAAAATTGAGAAACAAAAAGGTGTTGGCAATGTTGGCGACGCTTTAGTGTACTTCCCTTTCGCTATGACTTGTATGACATTGACGTTCTTCTCATCTTGCTTTCAGAAGAAGGCTGATTTTGACCGATGTTCGAACCTTTCGAAGCTTGCCATGTTGTAAGTGATACAGACGAATACAGAATGCAGTTGTTCGCTCATTCCCTTATTTTGCGTGGATTGCCCTTTCGGGTTTTCAATCCACCAGGATACCCATTTTTGCCTGAGCTGTCCAATGCGGCTTTTCAACTTAGCGGGTGTACATTTTTTTTATTTTCCCTTATTTTTGCCCGAGTCTTTTATTCTGTTTTTGACTCGCCGGGATGCCCTATTTTTGCCTGGACTTACATTCTGTTTCTATGTCCAGCGGGTCATTTTATGCGAAGTATTTTTTAACGGCATCTGAATTCACAAGGGACAGGAAGTCTTCACCATCCATAGTAGTGAGCATCAGTGCTCCACTAGAGAAAACTTTCTTTACTATGAATGGACCATCGTAATTCGGAGTCCACTTGCCCCTGTGGTCTGTATGAGGAGGAAGGAGTCTTTTCAGTACAAGATCTCCTACTTGGTATTCCCGAAGCCTGACTTTCTGATCGAAGGCTTTCTTCATTCTTTTCTGATATAGCTGCCCATGGCAGATTGCAGCTAATCTCTTTTCCTCGATCAGATTCAGTTGATTGTACCGAGAACGGACCCATTCTGCTTCATTCAACTTGACATCCATTAGTACCCGTAAGGAGGGTAATTCAACTTCAACAGGTAGGACTGCCTCCATACCATAAACAAGCTGATACGGTGTTTCCCCAGTGGATGTTCTGATTGACGTACGGTACCCATGCAAGGAAAATGGTAGCATTTCATGCCAGTCTTTATAGGTGACCACCATCTTCTGCACAATCTTCTTGATATTCTTGTTAGCTGCCTCCACAACGCCATTCATCTTTGGCCTGTAAGGAGAAGAATTGTGATGTTGGATCTTGAAGTCTCGGCACAGTTCTACCATCATTTTGTTGTTCAAGTTGGAACCATTATCAATAATGATTCGCTCGGATACTCCATATCGACAGATGATGTCTCTCTTCAGAAATCGGGCTACCACTTGCCTGGTGACATTTGCATAAGAATCCGCTTCAACCCACTTGGTAAAATAGTTAAGGGCTACCAAGATGAATCTGTGGCCATTCGAAGCAGTCGGTTCAATCTTGCCAATCATATCAATGCCCCACATGGCAAAGGGCCAAGGTGAAGACATCACATTCAGAGGATTCGGAGGCACATGCACTTTATCTGCATAGATCTGGCATTTATGGCATTTCCTGGCATAAGCACAATAATCTGCGTCCATTGTGATCCAGTAATAGCCTGATCTTAACAAATTTTTAGCCATTGCATGTCCTCCGGCATGGGTACCAAAATATCCTTCGTGTACCTCGTGCATCAGCAAGTCTGCTTCTGTCTTATCAACACATCTGAGAAGTACCATATCAAAGTTTCTTTTGTACAAGGAACCATCAGCATTCAGGAAGAAACTACCAGCTGGCCTTCTTAATGTCTTCTTATCATTGGAAGATGCCCCAGGTGGGTATGTTTGATCCTCCAAGAAGGATTTGATGTCATGGAACCAAGGCTTATCATCTTTAGCAAGGTCTGCTGAGAAGACGTATGCTGGTCTATCAAGTCTAGATACTGAAATCCGAGGAACAAAGTTGGCAGCTTGAACTTTGATCATGGACGAAATGGTAGCCAGGGCATCTGCAAACTGATTTTCATCTCGAGGAATATACTCAAGCTTGACTGTAGTGAAGAAAGTGAGTAACCTCCTTGTATAATCCCGGTATGGAATCAGATGATCCTGGTGAGTGTACCATTTGCCGTTGGTTTGATTGATTACCAGAGTTGAATCTCCGAATACAGTTAAAGTCTTGATCCTGAGGTCAATGGCTTCCTCAAGACCCATGATACAAGCTTCGTATTCAGCTTCGTTGTTAGTGCAGTTAAAGGTGAGTTTTGCCGAGAAAGGCATGTGAACTCCTTTAGGTGTAATGAGTACTGCACCAACACCATGACCATTCATATTAATAGCCCCATCAAACATCATAGTCCATTCTTCTCCTGGGTCAGGCCCTTCAGTGTGAATAGGCTCTTCATGATCTTTTGCTTTTATGAACATGATGTCTTCATCCGGGAAGTCGAATCTCATAGGCTGGTAATCATTAATGGGTTGCTCAGCAAGATAATCAGACAGTACACTGCCTTTGATGGCTTTCTGAGAGGTGTACTGAATATCATATTCTGTGAGGATCATTTGCCATCTTGCAACCCGTCCGGTAAGTGCTGGCTTCTCAAAAATGTACTTGACTGGATCCATCTTGGAGATCAATAAAGTAGTGTGGGTCAACATATACTGTCTCAGTCGGCGAGCAGCCCACTCTAAAGCACAACAAGTTTTCTCGAGCAGTGAATAACGTTGTTCACAGTCGGTAAACGTTTTGCTTAGGTAGTATATTGCATACTCTTTTCGACCAGACTCGTCATGCTGGCCCAGCACACACCCCATTGATCCTTCTAATACTATCAAGTACATAGTTAGAGGTCTTCCTTCAACTGGAGGCATAAGGATTGGAGGCTCTTGTAAGTATTCCTTGATTTTGTCAAAAGCACTTTGGCAGTCTTCATTCCACCTGACCGTTTGTTCTTTTCTAAACAACTTGAACAAGGGTTCACAGGTTGCAGTAAGATGAGATATGAACCTCGAAATGTAGTTCAATCTACCTAAGAACCCCCGAACTTCTTTTTCAGTCTTCGGTGCAGGCATTTCTTGAATGGCTTTGACTTTGTCAGGGTCAACTTCAATCCCTTTCTCACTTACAATAAATCCTAGCAGCTTACCGGATCGTACCCCGAATGTGCATTTGTTGGGGTTTAACTTCAGTTGGTACTTCCTCAGACGCTTGAATAGCTTCAACAGATTCACCAGGTGGTCTTCTTCGGTGAGGGACTTGGAAATCATGTCATCCACATAACATTTAATTTCTTTATGGATCATGTCATGGAATAATGTTACCATAGCCCGTTGATAAGTGGCACCAGCATTCTTCAGTCCGAATGGCATCACCTTATAACAGAATGTGCCCCTGGGTGTGATGAATGTTGTCTTCTCCATGTCTTCAGGCGACATTTTGATCTGATTATATCCCTAAAATCCATCCATGAAGGAGAACACTGAGAACTGAGCCGTATTGTCGACCAATACATCAATGTGAGGTAATGGGAAGTCATCTTTCGGGCTGGCTCTGTTCAGGTCCCGGTAATCCACACACATCCTCACCTTGCCATCCTTCTTAGGCACATGTACAATGTTAGCAACCCACGGCGGATAGCTAGTTACAGCAAGGAAACCGGCGTCCCACTGTTTTTGTACCTCTTCTTTTATCTTCATTGCCATATCTGGGCGAGTACGGCGCAACTTTTGTTTTACTGGCGGACAGTCTTCTTTCAGAGGCAACTTGTGCATAACAATGTTGGTGTCCAACCCTGGCATATCCTGATAAGACCAAGCAAAGACATCCACGTACTCCCGAAGCATGTCAATCAGTTGCTCTTTCACTGAATCTTGCAGGCAGGCCCCGATCTTAACTTCTTTTAAGTCTTTTTCTGTACCAAGATTAACCGTCTCAACTTCCTCCTGATGAGGAGTTATAACCTTTTCCTCTTGTCTCAACAACCTGGCTAGCTCTTCAGGTAGCTCATAATCTTCTTCAACCCCTTCATCAGCTTGATTAATCGGATTGTCAAAGTCATACGAAGTCATAGCAGTGTTGTTGTCAGCGCAGTCTGGAGGGCACTCTCTGCAAGGGTTTAGATTTGTTCATTTTAGTGATCAGTTTTATCTTGTTTAGAGAAAGTGTAAATGAAGTTATAATTTATAAAAACATTGCCATTTTATTTTTGTACAAAAAATGAGAAATGAAAAACAGTGAGCGGAAAAGAAAAGACTCATTTGCAAAAGATGTCCTGATATTCATTAATTGATCTTTGCACAAAATACAAGATGGCCCGATTACAAAATGAGTCTTGACATCTTGGGTAAGATGCAGGACTTGATGCATGCTTTTTAAAAATAGGAAATAATAATTACTCTGCAGGAGTAACTCTTATGATTTCCTGGGAAGACCAGTTTGAGACATGGCTCCCCGGGATCCTTGGACGTATCCAGCTTTCCAGGTTGCGCTTGTCTTCTAACTCATCTTCCAAACTATTCACAGCATCTGGGGTGAGCATCCCCCCGCTGACAAACTTGGGTTCCTTTGCAGCCTCTGGTTGATCTTGTCGAGTTGGTCTGTAACCCAACCTGAATCGGTCCTCTTTCTTCTCTATAGGCAGCAGCTTGCCCCAGCCTTGGGCGGTACCTTCCTCAACAACCTTCCGGGCTTGTTGATATGATATGATGGAAGTCCCCGACACAGCAGATGCTTCATTGATATTCAGGGCCTCAAACCCTTGACTCATGGTTTCATGGATCTCCCCATCCATTTCAATGTATTTGAAAGTAGCCAGCTGGCTAATGAAGATATCCTCTTCTCCACAAATGGTAATGACTTGGCCCTCCCACTTGAATTTTAACTTCTGGTGAATGGTCGACGTCACGGAGCCAACGGCGTGTATCCATGGTCTACCCAATAGACAGTTGTAGGCAGGCTGTATATCCATCACAAAGAAGGTCGTTTTGAAAACCTGTGGGCCAATCATTATTGGTAACTCTATCTCCCCCAAAACTGATCTTTTAGAACCGTCAAAGGCTCTCACTACCAAGTTGCTTGGGCGTAGTACCAATCCATCCTGTTCCAGCTTCACAAGGGCTTTCTTGGGTAGGACATTGAGGGATGACCCTGTGTCCACTAGTACGTGAGAAAGAACTGCACCCTTACACTCCAAGGTAATGTGAAAAGCCTTGTTGTGATTGTGACCTTCCGTTGTCAGATCAGCGTTGGTAAATCCTAGTCCATGACTAACGTTGACATTTCCAACCACGCCCTCTAACTGATTGACGGTAATCTCCTCCGGCACATAAGCTGCGTGCAGGACTTTCAATAGTGCGTTCAGATGAGCCTCAGAGCACATTAGCAATGATAGTATGGAGATTTTGGAAGGTGTTTGGTGAAGCTGGTCCACCACCTTATAATCACTCTTTTTGATGATCCGCATAAATTCATCAACCTCTTGATCAAAAGGGGTCTTCAAAGCTTCTTTAGCAATTTGTTCTTCTTGCACCACGCTCTTCCCTTTTGCCTTAACAGCAACCTCTGCTTCAGCAATGGGTCTTGGTATTTGCGAGGCAAAGAGACGTCCGCTTCTAGTGAAGCCTCCGCCTCCCCCCACATTGTCTATCTGAGGTGAAGAAGTTGATGTTTCTAAAGTGATTTTCTGCCCCTCGCAGTATAGATCTGAGCCATAATGCCAAGGGATGGCATTATTGCTTTCGTAAGGAACTGGCCCAGGCACTGTGATAGTGACCGGACTGATAGCAGCTGCAGAGGGAACCACAATGGCGTGTGGATCATAATATATGGTAACCGGAGTTCTGACAGGAGTGGCAATTTGTTGTGAATTGTTGGAAGGAACATTTGTAGGATCGTAGTATATCGTAACTGCTGAGACACTTTCATTAATTGTTGCTGATGTTGTAGACGGTACTGTTGACTGGACAAGTGTTGAAGTTGTAGCAGGAACTGATGAAATAATGGGTGTTGTCGTTGTAGAAGGAATTGTGACTGAACTCGTATCCGTTGAGGTGATTGACTGAGTAATTGTTGGAGTTGTAGTAGAATCTGTTGGAACAATGGTTGTTGACGTTGTAGGAGTATCTGTGATTGTTGATGAAGGAATTGTTGGAGTTGTAGTCGTTGTTTTCATAATCTGAAGAATACCATCTTTAATGAGACCATCTATGTCGTTTCTCAGTCTCTCACATCCATTAACAGCAATGTTGCAATATCCACAGCCGACCTCACATCCGGGGAACACTTGGCATTCTAACAGCTGAGCTTTGATTTCAACCAAAGGTGTTTGGATTTGTGCAACACTGGTAATTAATGTGGATGGTTTGCCTTTCTCGATAGCATTAATCATAGGCCCGTTGTGACTAGGCATTGGATTTCTTGTGACGTTTGGAGGAGGTGCAAAGTTTAGAGCTTTTGAGTCCACCAAATCCTGGACTTTCATTTGTAGGGCCCTTCATTTTTCAGTATTATGCCCTGGTGCGTTTGAGTGGAATGCACACCTGGCATTTGCATCATAGTTCTTTGGCATGTTAAGAGGATATGGAGGTGCCAATGTCCTTAACTCAACTAGGTTGAGCTTTAGGAGTTGTGGCAAGAGTGCAACATACAGCATTGGGATTGGTTCAATTGCCCTGTTTGCTTGTGATAGCCTCTGTTGGAAGGGACGCAGCTGTTGATTACCGTTGTTGTTGTTATACGACCTTTGTTGCGGATAATGAGCTTGTTGTTGATATTGTGGTTATTGTTGTTGAGGATATGCTGATTGTTGTGGAATTGGAGTTGGGATGGTAACAGCTGCTACTGACCGGTGAGCATATTGAGGCCTGCCCCTGCTTGTATGAATGGAGTTTGTTTCACCTGCCCTTCAGGGTCCAGCAAAAGGTTTTCTGAGATTGCTGGACGAACTTGCACCACCGTCGGAGATTTTTCCCATCTTTAAGAGACTTTCAATCCTCTCACCAGCTATGACCACATCAACAAAACTGGTAGAGGAGAAAGCAGCCAGTCTATCAATATAAGTCCCTTGTAACGTGTTCATGAACATGTCAGCCATTTCCCTTTCTGACATGGGTGGTTGGACAGCAGCAGCAAGCTGTCTCCACCTTTGGGCATATTCCCTGAAGCTTTCTCGGGACGATTGAGACATTCCCATTAGAAGGGTCCTGTTGGGAGCCATGTCCAGGTTGTATTGATATTGACGGATGAAAGCCTCAGCTAAATCCTTCCAACATCTTATGGTGGCCTTAGACAAATGTGAATACCATTCTCTCGTAGCTCTAGTCTGGCTGCCCTCAAAGTAGAACATCCATAGCTTTTCATCCATAGTATAAGCTTTGAGCCTTCCCAATAAAGACTGCAGATGAGTGCGAGGACAGGAGGTACCATTGTACTTTTCAAAACATGGGGGCTTGAATTTATGGGGAATTCTCACCCCATCTACTAATCCCATGTCCATCACATCGAAGCCCAAAGAATTCTGAGATTCCAAAGATCTTAACTTTTCGGCAATCTCGTCCAATCTTCTGTCATATACCTCATCTCCAGCCCCTTTAACAGTAAACTATTCTCCCTGGGGATCTTCCTGCAGGATTGGGCCCCCAGTAGCATTACCTTGACCATTCCTTAGGATATTAACTTCTGGATTTAGGTGAGGTCCAAACTCCGGTGGATTAATACGAGGCTGGCCTCCTTCATTGTTGCTAGTTCCTCCTGTCCCAAGATGAGGCTCTTCAGGAGTTTGTCTTTCCACCAGCTCTCTTAACCTCTCCTAGCTCTGGGCTAAGCCAGTCATTACTGCCATGAATTGAGACATCTAGTTTCTCATTTCCAATCTCTCATTGGTCATCTGATTTCTGACCTCAGTCAGATCTTTCTGTACTTGTTCCATTTGAATGCCGGGAAGGTTGTTACGAGTCGAGTACCGGTGCACGCGATTGACAGGGAACACTCGGCGACGAGCAATGTTTCCTGAGGTCACAAGAAAGTTAGAAACAAAGATTATAATAAAACCTGCAAAACAAAACAAGGTTAGTATGCAATGCAGTATGCTTATTTGTTTTCCAAGGTATCCGGTTTGGTTCTTGGTTTTGACCTTTCCAGACCTCGAGGAAGGTGCTTGATATTGTTGAGAGAAAACCCAAATGGAAACAAACTAAATATATTACAAATAGTGATTAATACATAGTTTGTTTTACAGCACACGCCCATGGAGGGTCAAAATACAACAAAAAGAAAAGTACATCAAATGGAAACAAACAACAAGCAAAGAATCAGACATCCATCCCAAATTCATCTTCTCTAACCTCCTTCAGGAGGGCCTCAGTCACTGGACCAGCTGGGTGCTCTATAATGGTCCTAATGAGGAGGTTCCTAGTAGCAATGGAAGTGGTTAGCTTCTTATGCCTGTCCTGGTCCTTTGACCTCTTCAATCCTGCTTTGAGCTTCAACTCTGAAATCTCCCTCTGAGCTGCCAACAAAGCTTCCTGTTGCTTCTTCTCACTGGCCTCTAGCTGTTTAATCTTGGCTTGAGTCTTCTGGTCTTCTTGTGTACGGGTGTCGCTCCCACCAAATGACACCTGGTCAAGAGGGGTACAGACGCGAACGGTCGGTGAAAGAGAAGAGAATGAATAGAGTCGCCAGCTAGGCATTTTTATCCCGAAGGAAAGGTAATGCTGCATAAACCTAAAACGATATGGATAAGACGGTTGTGAACCAGAGAAACTGAGAAAGGGGGTTGGTTACAACCTGGGAAGGTATTAGCACCCAGATTGTCCGCCGTACTCGACGAGATCCACGCTTAAAAGATTTGTGTTTTAAAGGGGTAGTGTCAGTGCAATCTGTGTACCAGAGATAGAAAGAATGCAAGTGTCAGTGCAAAAGAAATGTGAAGTGAAATGTGTGAAGTGTCAGTGTAAGAAAGAAAGAGAAACTCAAGGCTATGAGGCTAAATGAATAATGCCGGAAGAGGGGGGATATACAGAGACTTTTGTTCGATAACAGTTAAGTTATGCCTACGTATCCTCTCGTGCAATGAGGAAGTCAGAACACCGTAATTCGACTCAAAGAGACTGAAAGATAAATTGACTTGTGAACTTCCTGCTTGCCTATGCTCAAGTGTATGACCTGTCTGGCTCAGATGCAAACTGTCTTGCATTAGACGGAAGAAGCAAGTTCTCGTTTGTGAGGGAAGATGATAAGAAAAGAATCCCGGAGGAGACGATTATTGTTTGTTTTTGATATTTTCAATCTTTTATTGCTTTTGGAGTTTGTCATAAGAAAATGAGCTTAAGCCTAAACCAGGGGTTAGTAAACTCATCACATCCTCCCTCTGATTAGAGGTAATGAGAATACTTTAAGTATGGAGTAAACACCTCACACTCAATCACCATGATGTAGGATTAAGATCATTAACCTACTTGCATTTATTTAGGTGTTTTTTGGAGTTTTTGTTTAGTGTTAAGTAATGAGTTTAAGCCATAATCAAGGATTTAATGGACTCATTACACCATCCTAATAGAAGGATAATAGATGAGAACATTTAAGCTGAGGAAGGCTCCTCAACTTAATCCATGATTAGGGGTTAATCTCATTAAAAAACAAAGCCTTTATTAAAGTGGATTTTAGTTAATGGTAAGATTAAGAAGTGTATTTTATGGTTTGTAAGACAACTTGAGGGGGACTTGTCCATTAACACTAGGGTTATTCCTTCTTAACCAATTAAGGAAGAATTAGAACCCTAATGCAAGGCCCAAGTTACAAGCTTGATGTCTTAGTGATTATTTAGATGGATTGATTAAAGGATTTAAACACATTAAGGGTTTAACACTTAGGATTAAAGTTATACACTCCATCCTAATAGAAGGATACATGCATAACCCTAATCACAAAGCCTTAAAACCTTTAAGGTTTAGTCCTTGATTAAGAGATGAGAAGAGAAGACACAAAGATGACACAAAGGTAAAAATAATGGGGGACTAATCAAACCCTAATTGTGATCATGCTTGGGGGTTCCTAGGTTTCATGAGGCTTGCAAAAGATCTTCAAGAGAAAAGCCACCAAGGAAGAAGCAGATGAAAGAAGATGATGCAGAAAGAAGCAAGACAACATACTTCACTTAAGAAGATAAGTTGCTTGAAGAAAGAAAGAGGAGAAGGAGCATGAATGAGCAAGCTCACTCTAATACAAAAGTAAAATGCAGCAAGGATGCATAAAAGAGATGAGAAGAGATTATGAGAAGTGAAGGCAAATTCACTTCTCAATGACTTACCACCTGAAAAGTTAGCAACAAGAAAATGGAATGGCATAAAAATGAGAAAGATGCAATGATGCAAACCAAAACCAGAAGCATGATCAAGGTATGAATGATGCAAAGAGATGATGTAAATGTATGTCATGAGATGTGGATGATCATACAAAAGATGAGAATGCAAATGAGACATAAAGGAAGCATGAAAGTCCATGGAAACTTATGAAATGCAATGGATACAAAACATGGCAAATGGATGATGCAATTATCAAACATGATTCTAATGTGTCCTAAGATGTCTTAGAGACCATGTGAATGCATAAAATGTCATGGCAAGTTTATGTATGCAAGCATATGAGAGATGAAAGCAAATGAAGGTGAAAATTAGGGTTTATGCATAACATGCAATACAAAATCCAAAAACAGAAGAAAATGACATGATAAAAAATTGAAAATAGGATCAAAGGAATCCTAACCCTACACAAGTTCACTGCCCAAAGGAGGAGACCTAAATCTTAACCTAATGGAAGTTATGATTTTCTCAAGTTGGCTAGGGTTTTAAAGTACCTTACAATGAAAAATGCCAAACAAAATGAAAATGAAAGATAAATTCAAATCAATTTTATCCTAGAAACTACATGACATGAAGAGTAAAATGAAAAAAGAACCATCATAAAAATACTCATGGTTAGGCAGAAGGGAATTTTCCAAGTTAGGGCAAAAAGTTGACTTTTAAGAACCCTAATTCCAAAGAAAAATGTCAAAATAGGTCAAGAACCAAAAAGAAATTTTTGAGAAGAGTTTGATAATGTTTCTAAATGTATCAAGATGCAATGTGATTTTTTTTGTGAATTTTAGAAACTTAAATGCTATTTTAATTAATTAATTCTCATTAACTAATTAAAATAAACCTTTAAATATTTTTAAAATACGAAAATTATGCAAAAAATAAAATAAAAATTATTTTCAGAATGAGAAAAATATTTTAAGGCATGATGCAAAAAATGAAATTTTTTAGAAATGTTTTACTATTTTAAATAAAATGTAGAAAGAAATGTAATAAAAATGAAATTAAAATGAAAGTCAACAGATCCAAAGGCCCAAATTCAAAATAAAAGGGGAGGGAATTGACCAGCGCGCGTAAATGGACGGCCCACTGTAAACACCCCAAATTTGCCCTCACCCATTCACACCATGGCTTGTGACCTTTTCATATGCATAAATTCAATCATAGCATCTCATACCACATTTTTTATCCACTGCATTGCTTCTAAGTCATCTGCATCTAGGGTTTGTGATTTGAGCTATCCAAGGGCCATTTGAGCCACTCCAAAGGTCATCAATCACTTCAAAGGGGTCCATGAGTGTTCAAGCATCATATTGTATCCCCACAAAGTCAAGAAAGTCAAAGAATCACAAGAACTCGGAAAGGCATGGAAGCAGAGCCAGGTTTAACTTCACAGATGACCTAGAATTAGGGTTTTGGTTTCAAAGGCCATAACTCCAAATTTTTTGGTCATTATTGTTTCTATTGGTCTCTATATGTTACAAGGATCATGCATATCAATTTTCATGAAGAAATTCTATGGGGAAGGCATCTGATCAAGAGTTGACTTCTTGAGCAAGCCAGTGCAAAATCAGGGCATCTGAGGCCCCCAATGACTCAACCAAAGGGTGTTCATCATCATTTTGATTATGTATGATCTTTATTGGATCATAGAAGATGTTAGAAGTTCACAAAATTGAAGAATTTCAAGCCATTTGCAAAGTTGACTTTTTGGGAAAATGACTTGTAATGAAAACTTGCCATTTTGGGAAACTTTTTCAACCCTTGCTTTTTGATTCAAAAATGCCTCAAATGAGAAAACTTTGGTCATGAAAGTTGTAGAATGGATCATTACCTTTTCAAAAAGTACAAGAACTCATTCTAATTCATTTTGGATCAAAAGTTATGGCTTGTCAAAGTTGGCAAAAATCACATAATTTCAAGTTTTCTACCAAAGAGGCAAAGTTGCAAAACCACTTGCCAAGACAAATTGTGCTATCAAATGGACTTCTAACCTTTGTACAAACATAAACCAAGGCCTAAAGATCAGATTGCATCAAAAGTTTACTCATTTTCATGACTTGTGGATCAAGAAATTTCAAAAGGGGCAAAGTGGGACAAAGTTGCAAAACCTATGATAAACCCTAATCCACTTGCTGCATTGCCTCTAATCCTTTTCCATGGCTCTCCCTGATTCAAGCTGCAGCCAAGCCATGCTTTGTACCTTCACTGCCACAGCCCATACCTCTCTTACACAAAACTTGACTTTTTTGCATAAAGACCCATACCAATCACAATAGGGCACAACCACTCCACAGACCTATCCAAGAGTGATAAGTGGACCAAATGCAGCATAACACACCACACACACAAGCCTGAAACCTCTCATAAGCCATAGTTCAAGAAACTCACCTCTTATGCACTTTCCTTCGAATCTGATCACACAAGCATCAAATATCAAAACAAACTTCACTAAATCACTCACCATGATCCTCTGATCATTTCCCAACCGTTGTTTTGGCCTGAAACCTCCCACATCACAAATACGATTTTCACATTCCCTTGGCCTGAGCTTCTGCCAACTCTCTCTAGAGGCCATATAAACTCCAGCTAAGTGTCAAAAGCTTCAAAGGAGGATCATTGGAGCTTGTTTGAACCAAAGAAGCAGCCAGAAAGTCCCTGTTTCGAAAGCTCAATCTCAGGTAACATGATGAACAAATTTTCCAGAACTTTGATTTCGTGTTAAAATGTTGTTCTATATGTTACCCTGATCATGGGGATCTATTTATTTTTGAAAATGAGCCAGAAACAAGCATGTTATGATGTTCTGAAAGTTTGCCCGTAAAAATGTTTTTGCTTGTTTCCTTTGATTCACGAAAAATAAATGTTGTTTGATTTAGGGTTTATGTTTAATGATGTTCATAGGTTGATTCTGGAGAGTTTTGTGAGGTTTTGATGCGTTTTAAGAGAGATTGAGATTTTGGCTTGCCGGAGAAGATGACCGGAACACTGTTCCGGTCATCTGAAAGTGATTAGGGCACAGGATTAGGGTTTAATCATAATTAGTGAGATTTGAATTCTGGCCGTCCATTCGCGCGCGCAGTCAATTCCCGCCCCCCTGATTTTGAATTTGGACCCTTGGATTGTTTGACTTTCCCATTTTCCCATTAAAATCATTTTTAATTCATTTGTTTTATATTTATTTTGTACGAATTTTTAAAAATAGTTAAAATCAACTAAAAATTATGAAATTTTTTGTCAAAGGTTTCATGAATTTTCAGAACACAAAAATATTTTTTATTTTTATTTTTTGCATTAAAAACTATTTTTAAATCATTTAAATGATTATTTTTAATTAGTTAATGGAAATTAATTAATTAAAACTACATTTAGGTATTTAAAAATCACAAAAAAATTCATGATGCATTTAAAAACATTTAGAAACATTGTCCAACTCTCAAACCAAATTTCTTTTTTGTTCTTGATACCTTTTGATAATTTTCAATGGAATTAAATTCATTTTGAGGTAATATTTTGGTTCAAACTTTGAAAATTCTTTTCTGCCTAACCATTAAGAGTTAAGGGATGATTCTTTTTGAATTGCATCTTGCATAGCATGTAGTTTATAGGATAAAATTGGTTTGATTTGATCTTGCATTTTCAATTTGTTTAGCATTTTTCTTGTCAAGGTACCCCAAAACCCTAGCAATCTTAGGAAATTCACAACTTTCACTAGGATAAGAATTGGAACCCCTCCTTTGGGCAGTGAGTTTGTACAGGTTTAGGGTATCTTTGATTGCATTTTTAAATTTTTATCATGTTGATTGCTTCTGGTTTTCAATTTTTGCCTTGCATGATGCATGAAACCCTAATTTGTGCCTTCTTTTGCATCCATTTCTCATTTGCTTGCATTCATTGACTTGCCATGACATTTTGTGCATTCATTTGATTCATGATACATCTTAGGACATATTAGAATCATGTTTGATCATTACATCTTTCATTTGCCATGATGTATGTCATTTACATTTCATAACTTTTCATATATGTTCATGGTTCTAAGCATGTCTCATATGCATCCTTATGCTTTCTTGATCATTCTCATGCTTTGCCTCATGTTTGTATCACCTATTAGCATCATTAGCATCATGTATTTGCTTCTGACTTTGTCTTGCATCATGGCATTTCATCTCATTTACATTGCATTCCATCTCTTTTGCTAACTTTTCAGGTGGTAAGTTGTTTTGAGAAGTGAATTTGCCTTCACTTCTCACAATCTCTTTTCATCTCTCTTATGCATCATTGCTGCATTTTATCTTGTGTATTGGATTGAGCTTGCTCATTCTTGTTCATCTTACTTTCTTTCTTCAAGCAACTTGTCTTCTTAAATGAAGCAAGTTGTTTTGCTTCTCTTTGCTTCTGGCTCCTCTCATCTGCTTCTCTCCCTGGTGGTTCCTTGAAGATCTTCTTGCAAACCTCACTAACCCTAGGAACAACAAAGCATGATAATAATTAGGGTTTTGATTAGTCCCCCATTTAGTTTTTCCCTTTGAGTCTCCTTTGAGTCTTCTCTTCTCATCTCATAATCAGGGACTAAACCCTAAAGGCTTTAAGGCTTTGTGATTAAACTTATGCATGCATCCTTCTATTAGGATAGAATGTATAACTTTAATACTTAGTGTTAAACCCTTAATGTGTTTAACTCCTTTAATCAATCCACTTAATAATCATCAAGACATCAAGCTTGTAACTTGGGCCTTGCATTAGGGTTCTAATTCTTCCTTAATTGGTTAAGAAGGACTAACCCTAGTGTTAATGGACAAGTCCCCCTCAAGTTGTCTTACAAACTATAAGAATCACTTCTTAATCTCACCATTAACTAAAATACACTTAATAAAGGCTTTTTTTGGTCATGAGTTTAATCCCTAATCATGGATTAAGTTGAGGAGCTTTTCTCATCTTAAATGTCCTCATCTATTATCCTTCTATTAGGATGGTGTAATGAGTCCATTTAATCCTTGATTATGGATTAAACTCATTACTTAACACTAAACAAAAACAACAAAAACATCTAAGTAATCACAAGTAGGTCAATGATCTTAATCCTACATCATGGTAATTAAGTGTGAGATGCTGACTTCACACTTAAAGTATTCTCATTACCCCTAATCAGAGGGAGGTTGTGATGAGTTTACTAACCCATTGGTTTAGGCTTAAGCTCATTAACTTATGACACATTTCCTACGGGATTCTTTTCTCATCTCACTCACTCATAAACGAGAACTTGCTTCTTCCGTCGAATGCAAGACAGTTTGCACCTGAGCCAGACAGGTCATACACTTGAGCATAGACAAGTAAGCAGTTCACAAGTCAAGTTATCTTTCAGTCTCTTTGAGTCGAACTACGGTGTTCTGACTTCCTCATTGCACGAGAGGATACGTAGGCATAACTTAACGGTTATCGAACAAAAGTCTCTGTATATCCCCCCTCTTTCCAGCATCATTCTTTTAGCCTCATAGTCATGAGCATTTCCTTCTTGTTCTTACGCTGACACTTCACATATTTCACTTCACCCTTCTTTTACACTGACACTCGCATTCTTTTCCAGCTTTGATGCACAGATAACAATGACACTACCCCTTTAAAACACAAATCTTTTAAGTGTGGATCCCGTCGAGTACGACGGACAATCTGGGTGCTAATACCTTCCCAGGTTGTAACCAACCCCCTTTCTCAGTCTCTCTGGTTCGCAACCGTCTTATCCATATCTTTCTAGGTTTATGCATCATTACCTTTCCTTCGGGATAAAAATGCCTAGCTGGCGACTCTATTCATTTCCTTCCTCTTTCGCCGACTGTTTGCGTCTGTACCCCTTATGACCTAGCCTCATTTGGTGGGAGCGACACCCACATTCAAACTACGCTAATTATGTCATTAACCCTAATCTGAACCCTAATTACTTTCAGGTGACCGAAACAGTGTTCCGGTCATCTTCTCCGGCTAGCCCCTCACTCAATCTCCCTCAATACGTAACCCCAAGACCCCTAAAGCTCCAAAAATGATCCTCTCCTCAACCCCAACAAGAATCAACCACCAAAAATCATTTGTTCATCATCAAAAGCACGAATCAAAGCAAAACGGAAAACATGGCAAAAATTTCAGAAGCTTATGAAATGCTTAATTCTCAACTATTCTCAAAATTAAAGACATCATGGTGATCAGTGAAACATGTAGAATCATTCTATAACATAAAGTGAGAGTTCTTGAAACATAAATGCCATGGCTACCTGAAGTTGAGCTTTTGAAACAGGAGCTTTCTGGCCAGTTCTTTGCTTCAAATCCACTCCAATGATTCCCCCCAAGAGCTTGTGATGCTTGGTTGGAGTTTAAATGGCTTCTAGAGGAAGTTAGTAGAAACTCAGTTCATGAAATGTTGAAATCGTGTTTTTTATTATGAAGGTTTTAGGGCAAAATGAAGGGTGGGAAATGATCAGTGATGTTTATGGAGTTGAATGGTGGAAAAAGTTTGAAGGTTTGATGGTTGAGTTAAGAGATTCAAAGGCTTTTGCCAATTTGGGGATTTTTGAGTGTGCTATGTATTCTCAAGTGTTAGGCTGTAATGTTGTGTGCTTTTGCTTGGTTTTGATCCACATAATGAAATGTGATAGGTCAGAGAGTGGGTGCTGTCCTATGTTGATTGGTATGGGCAAGTTGCCAAAATGTCAAAAGTTGGTGTACTTGGGGTATGGGTTCATGGAAGGCTGGTTTAGGGGCATGGCTCGAGTCAGCCAACTTCAAGGAGGTCCATGAAAAATGATTTAGTGAGCTGGCTCAAGTGGATGATGAGATTTGGATCATTTTGCAATTTTGTACAACTTTGGCCCCTTTTGAATTTCTTGAAGTTTAAGGCATGAAATGGAATGGTTCAAAACACCAATCTGATCCTTAGAGGTCCATTTGACATGTTGTGAAGTGTTTATTCACATTAGAAACCTTTAGAATGCTTCATCATGCCATTTTGCAAAATGCCTCTTTGGTGCAAAAGTGAATTTTAAGTGATTTTTCCCAACTTTGACAAACCATAACTTGAGTTCTATGATGAATTAGATCAAGTTCTCGTACTTTTTGAAAATGGGAGGATCCAATCTACAACTTTCATGACCAAGAATTTTTCATTTGAAGCATTTTTGAATCAAAAAGAGGAGGTTGAAAAACTTTCCCAAAATGGCAAGTTTTCATTACAAGCCACTTTCCCAAAATGGCAACTTTGCAAATGGCTTGAAAGTCTTCAATTTTGTGAACTTCTAACCTCTTCTAAGATCAAATAAAGATCATACACATTCAAAATGATGGAGAAGACCCTTTGGTTGGATGATTGGGGGCCTCAGATGCCCTGATTTTGCACTGACTTGCTCAAGAAGTCATCTATTGATCAGATGCCTTCCCCATTGAATTTCTTCATAAACTAAACACGATCCAAAGGCCCACAATGCATCTGGAGATTAAACCCTAATTAAGGCTAATCACTTTCAGTTGACCGGAGGGGAGCTCCGGTCATCTTCTCCGGCGGGTCAAAACCCTAAATCTCTCCACAAGCCACCCCACCTTAAATTAACTGCCCAGAAATGATCCCCCAACCAAAATAAACCTAAATCAACCATCAAAAATAATTTATCACGCATGAACAAGGGGAAACGAAGCCATTTATTTTCACGGGTGAAATTTCAGAAGGTCACAAAATGTTCATTTTCACACCATTTTCAAATCTAAAAGCATCAGAATGATCCTCATAACATGTATTTTCATTATTTAACAAAAGAAACAAACTCTGAAAAGTTTTGTTCTTGAGCTTACCTGAGATTGAATCTTCTGATTCAGAGCTTTTTGGATCTTTCTTTGGTGCAAATCCCCTCCTATGAACCTCCTGATGATGGAATGAAGCTTAGAACAAGCTTGTATGGCCTAGTTTGAAGGTTTTGGCTCTGGTGTAGCAGATTTGGAGGGTTGTGTATGTGATGTTTTAGGCTGTTTCAGTGCTTGATTCCTGATCTATGGATGGTATATGACTTGTTAGTGAAGGAAAATTTGAGGTTTAATGGCTGTGTGAAGAGTTTCGAAGAGATGAAGAAAGTTGCAGTTTTTGTGAATCCTGGCTTATGGGAGGATACTGGCTGTTGTGTGTGTGTCTTTCAAGTCCTTGAGGTCCACATATTAAGTTTTGATTGGGCAGAGGGTTGGTAATGTCACATCTTGATTGGTATGGGAAAAGATGCAAAAAAGTCATGATTTTGTGTACCATAGGTATGACTCGGGTCAGAGGAGGAATAGGGGCATGGCTGGGCTCAGCATGGATCAAGGAAGGCCTTTGGATTGTCTTTGTGTAGCTGTAATGGCTGAGGCAAGTGGTAGCATGGCTCTTGCAACTTTTCCCTCTTTGGAATTCTTTGTGAACCAAGGCAATGAAACCTATGAACTCTTGGGCAATTTGCAGCAAAATGGACCACATGAAGTTGTTATAATGTTTTGAGATCACTTAGTAACTAATCCAATCATTAGAAGTCCCTTTTGCAAAAATTCCATTCTTGAAGATTCATGAGAAATGCCTTATGGTGACTTGTAATTCAAGGCATGAAAATGAGAAATCTCTTGGGAAATTCTGAATTATAGATCATGTATGATGTTTTTGTAATGGTTAGAAGTCAAATTGAGGTCACAAATTGCCTTGGCAAGTGGTTTTGCAAGTTTCCCTCTTTGGTGCATAAGTGAAATTTTGTGATTTTCCCTAACTTTGCAAAACCATAACTTGAGTTCTATGATGAATTAGATCAAGTTCTTGTACTTTTTGAAAAGGGAACGATTCAATCTATAACTTTCATAACCAAGAATTTTCATTTGAAGCCTTTTTGGTTAAGAAAGAGGAGGTTGAAAAACTTTCCCAAAATGGCAAGTTTGCATTACAAGTCACTTTCCCAAAATGGCAACTTTGCAAATGACTTGAGATTCTTCAATTTTGTGAACTTCTAACTTCTTCTAAGATCAAATAAAGATCATATACACCCAAAATGATGGAGAAGACCCTTTGGTTGGATGATTGGGGGCCTCAGATCCCCTGATTTTGCACTGACTTGTTCAAGAAGTCATCTATTGATCAGATGCCTTCCCCATTGAATTTCTTCATGAAAATTGGTATGTATGATCCTTATAACATATAGAGACCAATAGAAACAATAATGACAAAAAAATTTGGAGTTATGGCCTCTAAAACCAAAACCCTAATTTTAGGTCATCTGTGCAGTTAAACTTGGCTCTACTTCCATTCATTACTCAGTTCTTGTGATTTTCTGACTTTCTTGATCTTGGGAGGATATAATATGATGCTTGAACATACATGGACCCTCTTGAGATGATTGGAGACCCTTGAAATGGCTCAAATGGCTCAGATCACAAACCCTAGATGTAGATGACTTTGAACCAATGCAGTGAAACAAAAATGTAATATGAGATGATATGATTGATCCTATGCATATGAAAGAATCACAAGCCATTGTGTGAACTTAGTTAGGGAAAATTTGGGGTGTTTACAGCTGCCCCTATTCAAACATGAGTTAGCTGTGTAGGATGTAAGCGACGGCTTAACAGACAAACAAGATAACTTGTGGTTAAATACCAAAGACAGTCCAAAATTTGCGCTCACTGGGGAAGAAGAAAAAGGTTATAAATTTGTAAAAGTAAAGTATGATTATAAAGTGCGGGCGACGGAGGACGACCGTCGAGCAGGGGACGACTGCTGGGGATGAAATAACGACGGCGACGACCGACATGCTGGGGAAATGAAAAGATTATGATGGGGATGACCATCAGGTAAAGTAACAAGACTCTCTGGGGATTAAAGGTAAATGATGTTGACGACCATCGGGTTGAAGAAATAAATGATGAGGGACGGTCATCAAGGGTGAAGGACGATCACCTAGCAGGGGACGACTGCTCTGTTGGGGATAAGATGAGGGACGGTCATCTAAGGTGAAGGACGATCACCCGGCAAGGTACGGTTGCCGGAAATATCACGACATAGGACGAATACCGGATAGAGAAGGTCGACGATGGGGACGACCATCGGATAAGCATGATGAAGGATGATCATCAAAAGGGTGAAGGACGATCACCTAGCAGGGTATGGCTGCTCTCGGGGTTTATCATGACATAAGACGAATGTCAAATAACAAAATCAACGATGGGGGACGACCATCGGATAAAATGATGAAGGACGATCATCAAGAGGTGAAGGATGATCACCTTGCAGGGTACGACTGCTAAAAATATCACGACATAGGACGAATGTCGGATAGGAAAGGGTTCCAGTAATGGGGACTCCGTTGGGGGGATGATGAAGGACGATCATCAAAGGGTGAAGGACGATCACCTGGCAGGGTACGGCTGCTGAAAGTATCATGACATTGGACGAATGTCAAATAGAAAAGAAATAATTTTGCTGGAGAATCTTCTGGGGGAATGACAAACACAGACGAGTGTCTAAAGAGTGTATAGGTATTTGTTTGTAGAAAACGTTCGAGCGACTTTACTGGGGAGTGATGACACGGACGAGTGCCAGAGGAGCATATATCTGTATTTGAGAGTGCAAAGGGGACGCTTTGACTTTCTACTGGGGAATTTGAGAGGTATTTGCGTATCACTGATGTGGTATTGTCGGTATTTATAGGTGACTGGTTCGAACCCGACTTGTGATTATGCAATATGTTTGATTTTTGTCATAATGCTCCGTATTAGATGGAATGTTACGCTCTGGGGGAAAATATGATGCGAATGCTATGATTATGCAAAGATACCGTTCCGGGATTCGGATCCCGTTGTCTGTGGAGATCTCTGGTTGATCTGCTTGAAAGGAATGTCCCCGCTGGGTATGAGATCATTGGTAGATCTGATATAAATGACTTTTTTTGGGGAATAAATCACTGATAGACCTATTCTTGATGAGGAGCCCAACTGGGGTCTGTGGAAGCTTTCGTCACTTTGTTGTGAAATCTTCAGACATTGCTTTTCTGGATAGAGGTTGAAACTCTGCGGGGAGATGGTTCCCTGTCTAACACCTGGCTAAGGAGGAATGATCACTGTGACTCTGCTGATGATGATTGGAGCCTGGCAACTCAGCTGGGGAGAAGGCATCCCTGGTGCTATCTGGGAGATGTGCTGAGTAAATAGTGATTTGGCAGCTTGCTGGGAAGAAGCTTTCATGCCCCATGTTGTGCTTTGACTGCCTGCCATCCTGTATGACAAAGAAACGTATAAGTATCTCGAGGTATCCCTTACTGGATTCCATCATAGGAGTTTAGACACTCCCGGGAGCAAATATATTTCCTGTAAGCATGTGATTCAGAAAAGACGCATCTGTATTTATGCAATCAATATCTTAAGGACACCGAACATTTTTGCAAATGAAATAAAATGTACGAGACTAAATGTGATTGATAATCTGATTTTATTGATTTGGGTGCCCTGAATTGGCAAGATACAGTCAAAGAAACAGATCCCCTGAAATGAGGAGATTGTTACAAAATTGAGAAACAAAAAGGTGTTGGCAATGTTGGCGACGCTTTAGTGTGCTTCCCTTTCGCTATGACTTGTATGACATTGACGTTCTTCTCATCTTGCTTTCTGAAGAAGGCTGATTTTGACCGTTGTTCGAACCTTTCGAAGCTTGCCATGTTGTAAGTGATACAGACAAATACATAATGCAGTTGTTCGCTCATTCCCTTATTTTGCTTGGATTGCCCTTTCGGGTTTTCAATCCACCGGGATACCCATTTTTGCCTGAGCTGTCCAATGCGGCTTTTCAACTCAGCGGGTGTACATTTTTTTTATTTTCCCTTATTTTTGCCCGAGTCTTTTATTCTGTTTTTGACTCGCCGGGATGCCCTATTTTTTCCTGGACTTACATTTTGTTTCTATGTCCAGCAGGTCATTTTATGCGAAGTATTTTTTAACGGCATCTGAATTCACAAGGGACAGGAAGTCTTCACCATCCATAGTAGTGAGCATCAGTGGTCCACCAGAGAAAACTTTCTTTACTATGAATGGACCATCGTAATTCGGATTCCACTTGCCCCTGTGGTCTGTATGAGGAGGAAGGAGTCTTTTCAGTACAAGATCTCCTACTTGGTATTCCCGAAGCCTGACTTTCTGATCGAAGGCTTTCTTCATTCTTTTCTGATATAGCTGCCCATGGCAGATTGCAGCTAATCTCTTTTCCTCGATCAGATTCAGTTGATTGTACCGAGAACGGACCCATTCTGCTTCATTCAACTTGACATCCATTAGTACCCGTAAGGAGGGTAATTCAACTTCAACAGGTAGGACTGCCTCCATACCATAAACAAGCTGATACGGTGTTGCCCCAGTGGATGTTCTGATTGACGTACGGTACCCATGAAAGGAAAATGGTAGCATTTCATGCCAGTCTTTATAGGTGACCACCATCTTTTGCACAATCTTCTTGATATTCTTGTTAGCTGCCTCCACAGCGCCATTCATCTTTGGCCTGTAAGGAGAAGAATTGTGATGTTGGATCTTGAAGTCTCGGCACAGTTCTACCATCATTTTGTTGTTCAAGTTGGAACCATTATCAGTAATGATTCGCTCGGACACTCCATACCGACAGATGATGTCTCTCTTCAGAAATCGGGCTACCACTTGCCTGGTGACATTTGCATAAGAATCCGCTTCAACCCACTTGGTAAAATAGTCAAGGGCTACCAAGATAAATCTGTGGCCATTCGAAGCAGTCGGTTCAATCTTGCCAATCATATCAATGCCCCACATGGCAAAGGGCCAAGGTGAAGACATCACATTCATAGAATTCGGAGGCACATGCACTTTATCTGCATAGATCTGGCATTTATGGCATTTCCTGGCATAAGCACAATAATCTGCGTCCATTGTGATCCAGTAATAGCCTGATCTTAACAAATTTTTAGTCATTGCATGTCCTCCGGCATGGGTACCAAAAGATCCTTCGTGTACCTCGTGCATCAGCAAGTCTGCTTCTGTCTTATCAACACATCTGAGAAGTACCATATCAAAGTTTCTTTTGTACAAGGAACCATCAGCATTCAGGAAGAAACTACCAGCTAGCCTTCTTAATGTCTTCTTATCATTGGAAGATGCCCCAGGTGGGTATGTTTGATCCTCCAAGAAGCATTTGATGTCATGGAACCAAGGCTTATCATCTTTAGCAAGGTCTGCTGAGAAGACGTATGCTGGTCTATTTAGTCTGGATACTAAAATCCGAGGAACAAAGTTGGCAGCTTGAACTTTGATCATGGACGAAATGGTAGCCAGGGCATCTGCAAACTGATTTTCATCTCGAGGGATGTACTCAAGCTTGACTGTAGTGAAGAAAGTGAGTAACCTCCTTGTATAACCCCGGTATGGAATCAGATGATCCTGGTGAGTGTACCATTTGCCGTTGGTTTGATTGATTACCAGAGCTGAATCTCCGAATACAGTTAAAGTCTTGATCCTGAGGTCAATGGCTTCCTCAAGACCCATGATACAAGCTTCGTATTCAGCTTCGTTGTTAGTGCAGTTAAAGGTGAGTTTTGCCGAGAAAGGCATGTGAACTACTTTAGGTGTAATGAGTACTGCACCAACACCACGACCATTCATATTAACAGCCCCATCAAACATCATAGTCCATTCTTCTCCTGGGTCAGGCCCTTCAGTGTGAATAGGCTCTTCATGATCTTTTGCTTTTATGAACATGATGTCTTCATCGGGGAATTCGAATCTCATAGGCTGGTAATCATCAATGGGTTGCTCAGCAAGATAATCAGACAGTACACTGCCTTTGATGGCTTTCTGAGAGGTGTACTGAATATCATATTCTGTGAGGATCATTTGCCATCTTGCAACCCGTCCGGTAAGTGCTGGCTTCTCAAAAATTTACTTGACTGGATCAATCTTGGAGATTAATAAAGTAGTGTGGGTCAACATATACTGTCTCAGTCGGCGAGCAGCCCACGCTAAAGCACAACAAGTTTTCTCGAGCAGTGAATAACATTGTTCACAGTCGGTAAACGTTTTGCTTAGGTAGTATATTGCATACTCTTTTCGACCAGACTCGTCATGCTGGCCTAACACACACCCCATTGATCCTTCTAATACTGTCAAGTACATAATTAGAGGTCTTCCTTCAACTGGAGGCATAAGGATTGGAGGCTCTTGTAATTATTCCTTGATTTTGTCAAAAGCCCTTTGGCAGTCTTCATTCCACCTGACCGTTTGTTCTTTTCTCAACAACTTGAACAAGGGTTCACAGGTTGCAGTAAGATGAGATATGAACCTCGAAATGTAGTTCAATCTACCTAAGAACCCCCGAACTTCTTTTTCAGTCTTCGGTGCAAGCATTTCTTGAATGGCTTTGACTTTGTCAGGGTCAACTTCAATCCCTTTCTCACTTACAATAAATCCTAGCAGCTTACCGGATCGTACCCCGAATGTGCATTTGTTGGGGTTTAACTTCAGTCGGTACTTCCTCAGACGCTTGAATAGCTTCAACAGATTCACCAAGTGGTCTTCTTCGGTGAGGGACTTGGCAATCATGTCATCCACATAACATTCAATTTCTTTATGGATCGTGTCATGGAATAATGTTACCATAGCCCGTTGATAAGTGGCACCAGCATTCTTCAGTCCGAATGGCATCACCTTATAACAGAATGTGCCCCAGGGTGTGATGAATGTTGTCTTATCCATGTCTTTAGGCGACATTTTGTTCTGATTATATCCCAAAAATCCATCCATGAAGGAGAACACCGAGAACTGAGCCGTATTGTCGACCAATACATCAATGTGAGGTAATGGGAAGTCGTCTTTCGGGCTGGCTCTGTTCAAGTCCCGGTAATCCACACACATCCTCACCTTGCCATCCTTCTTAGGCACATGTACAATGTTAGCAACCCACGGCGGATAGCTAGTTACATTAAGGAAACCGGCGTCCCACTGTTTTTGTACCTCTTCTTTTATCTTCATTGCCATATCTGGGCGAGTACGGCGCAACTTCTGTTTTACTGGCGGACAGTCTTCTTTCAGAGGAAACTTGTGCATAACAATGTTGGTGTCCAACCCTGGCATATCCTGATAAGACCAAGCAAAGACATCCACGTACTCCCGAAGCATGTCAATCAGTTGCTCTTTCACTGAATCTTGCAGGCAGGCCCCGATCTTAACTTCTTTTAAGTCTTTTTCTGTACCAAGATTAACCGTCTCAACTTCCTCCTGATGAGGAGTTATAACCTTATCCTCTTGTCTCAACAACCTGGCTAGCTCTTCAGGTAGCTCATAATCTTCTTCAACCCCTTCATCAGCTTGATTAATCGGATTGTAAAAGTCATACGAAGTCATAGCAGTGTTCTTGTCGGCGCAGTCTGGAGGGCACTCTCTGCAAGGGTTTAGATTTGTTCATTTTAGTGATCAGTTTTATCTTGTTTAGAGAAAGTGTAAATGAATTTATAATTTTGAAAAACAGTGAGCGGAAAAGAAAAGACTCATTGCAAAAGATGTCCTGATATTCATTAATTGATCTTTGCACAAAATGCAAGATGGCCCGATTACAAAATGAGTCCTGACATCTTGGGCAAGATGCAGGACTTGATGCATGCTTTTTAAAAATAGGAAATAATAATTACTCTTTAGGAGTAACTCTTATGATTTCTTGGGAAGACCAGTTTGAGACATGGCTCCCCGGGATCCTTGGACGTATCCAGCTTTCCAGGTTGCGCTCGTCTTCTAACTCATCTTCCAAACTATTCACAGCATCTGGGGTGAGCATCCCCCCGCTGACAAACTTAGGTTCCTTTGCAGCCTCTGGTTGATCTTGTCGAGTTGGTCTGTAACCCAACCTGAATCGGTCCTCTTTCTTCTCTATAGGCAGCAGCTTGCCCCAGCCTTGGGCGGTACCTTCCTCAACAACCTTCCGGGCTTGTTGATATGATATGATGGAAGTCCCCGACACAACAAATGCTTCATTGATATTCAGGGCCTCAAACCCTTGACTCATGGTTTCATGGATCTCCCCATCCATTTCAATGTATTTGAAAGTAGTCAGCTGGCTAACGAAGATATCCTCTTCTCTACAAATGGTAATGACTTGGCCCTCCCACTCGAATTTTAACTTCTGGTGAATGGTCGACGTCACGGCGCCAACGGCGTGTATCCATGGTCTACCCAATAGACAGCTGTAGGCAGGCTGTATATCCATCCCAAAGAAGGTCGTTTTGAAAACCTGTGGGCCAATCATTATTGGTAACTCTATCTCCCCCAAAACTGATCTTTTAGAACCGTCAAAGGCTCTCACTATCAAGTTGCTTGGGATTAGTGCCAATCCATCCTGTTCCAGCTTCACAAGGGCTTTCTTGGGTAGGACATTGAGGGATGACCCTGTGTCCACCAGTACGTGAGAAAGAACTACACCCTTACACTCCAAGGTAATGTGCAAAGCCTTGTTGTGATTGTGACCTTCCGTTGTCAGATCGGCGTTGGTAAATCCTAGTCCATGACTAGCGTTGACATTTCCAACCACGGCCTCTAACTGATTGACGGTAATCTCCTCCGGCACATAAGCTGCGTGCAGGACTTTCAATAGTGCGTTCAGATGAGCCTCGGAGCACATTAGCAATGATAGTATGGAGATTTTGGAAGGTGTTTGGTGAAGCTGGTCCACCACCTTATAATCACTCTTTTTGATGATCCGCATAAATTCATCAACCTCTTGATCAAAAGGGGTCTTCAAAGCTTCTTTAGCAATTTGTTCTTCTTGCACCACGCTCTTCCCTTTTGCCTTAACTGCAACCTCTGCTTCAGCAATGGGTCTTGGTATTTGCGAGGCAAAGAGACGTCCGCTTCTAGTGAAGCCTCCGCCTCCCCCCACATTGTCTATCTGAGGTGAAGAAGTTGATGTTTCTAAAGTGATTTTCTTCCCCTCGCAGTATAGATCTGAGCCATAATGCCAAGGGATGGCATTATTGCTTTCGTAAGGAACTGGCCCAGGCATTGTGATAGTGACCGGACTGATAGCAGCTGCAGAGGGAACCACAATGGTGTGTGGATCATAATATATGGTAACCGGAGTTCTTACAGGAGTGGCAATTTGTTGTGAATTGTTGGAAGGAACATTTGTGGGATCGTAGTATATCGTAACTGCTGAGACGCTTTCATTAATTGTTGCTGATGTTGTAGACGGTACTGTTGACTGGACAAGTGTTGAAGTTGTAGCAGGAACTGATGAAATAATGGGTGTTGTCATTGTAGAAGGAATTGTGACTGAACTCATATCCGTTGAGGTGATTGACTGAGTAATTGTTGGAGTTGTAGTAGAATCTGTTGGAACAATGGTTGTTGACGTTGTAGGAGTATCTGTGATTGTTGATGAAGGAATTGTTGGAGTTGTAGTCATTGTTGTCGTAATCTGAAGAATACCATCTTTAATGAGACCATCTATTTCGTTTCTCAGTCTCTCACATCCATTAACAACAATGTTGCAATATCCACAGCCGACCTCACATCCGAGGAACACTTGGCACTCTAACAGCTGAGCTTTGATTTCAACCAAAGGTGTTTGGATTTGTGCAACACTGGTAATTAATGTGGATGGTTTGCCTTTCTCGATAGCATTAATCCTAGGCCCGTTGTGACTAGGCATTGGATTTCTTGTGACGTTTGGAGGAGGTGCAAAGTTGAGAGCTTTTGAGTCCACCAAATCCTGGACTTTCATTTGTAGGGCCCTGCATTTTTCAGTATTATGCCCTGGTGCGTTTGAGTGGAATGCACACCTGGCATTTGCATCATAGTTCTTTGGCATGTTAAGAGGATCTGGAGGTGCCAATGTCCTTAACTCAACTAGGTTGAGCTTTAGGAGTTGTGGCAAGGTGCAACATACGGCATTGGGATTGGGTCAATTGCCCTGTTTGCTTGTGATGGCCTCTATTGGAAGGGACGCAGCTGTTGATTACCGTTGTTGTTGTTATACGACCTTTGTTGCGGATAATGAGCTTGTTGTTGATACTGTGGTTGTTGTTGTTGAGGATATGCTGATTGTTGTGGAATTGGAGTTGGGATGGTAACAGCTACTACTGACCGGTGAGCATATTGAGGCTTGCCCCTGCTTGTATGAATGGAATTTGTTTCACCTACCCTTCGGGGTCCCGCAAAAGCTTTTCTGGTATTGCTGGACGAACTTGCACCACCGTCGAAGATTTTTCCCATCTTTAAGAGACTTTCAATCCTCTCACCAGCTATGACCACATCAGCAAAACTGGTAGAGGAGAAAGCAGCCAGTCTATCAATATAAGTCCCTTGTAACGTGTTCATGAACATGTCAGCCATTTCCCTTTCTGACATGGGTGGTTGGACATCAGCAGCAAGCTGTCTCCACCTTTGGGCATATTCCCTGAAGCTTTCTCGGGACGATTGAGACATTCCCATTAGAAGGGTCCTGTTGGGAGCCATGTCCAGGTTGTATTAATATTGACGGATGAAAGCCTCAGCTAAATCCTTCCAGCATCTTATGGTGGCCCTAGACAAATGCGAATACCATTATCTCGAAGCTCCAGTCAGGCTGTCCTCAAAGTAGAACATCCATAGCTTTTCATCCATAGTATAAGCTTTGAGCCTTCCCAAGAAAGACTGCAGATGAGTACGAGGACAGGAGGTACCATTGTACTTTTCAAAACATGGGGGCTTGAATTTATCGGGAATTATCACCCCATCTACTAATCCCATGCCCATCACATCGAAGCCCAAAGAATTCTGAGATTCCAAAGATCTTAACTTTTCGGCAATCTCGTCCAATCTTCTGTCATATACCTCATCTCCAGCCCCTATAACAGTAAATTGTTCTCCCTGGGGATCTTCCTGCAGGATTGGGCCCCCAGTAGAATTACCTTGACCATTCCTTAGGATATTAACTTCTGGATTTAGGTGAGGTCCAAACTCCGGTGGGTTAATATGAGGCTGGCCTCCTTCATTGTTGTTAGTTCCTCCTGTCCCAAGATGAGGCTCTTCAGGAGTTTGTCTTTCTACCAGCTCTCTTAACCTCTCCTGGCTCTGGGCTAAGCCAGTCATTACTGCCATGAATTGAGACATTTGGTTTCTCATTTCCAATCTCTCATTGGTCATCTGATTTCTGACCTCAGTCAGATCTTGATGTACTTGTTCCATTTGAATGCCGGGAAGGTTGTTACGAGTCGGGTACCGGTGCACGCGATTGACAGGGTACACTCGGCAACGAGCAATGTTTCCTGAGGTCACAACAAAGTTAGAAACAAAGATTATAATAAAACCTGCAAAACAAAACAAGGTTAGTATGCAATGCAGTATGCTTATTTGTTTTCCAAGGTATCCAGTTTGGTTCTTGGTTTTGACCTTTCCAGACCTCGAGGAAGGTGCTTGATATTGTTGAGAGAAAACCCAAATGGAGACAAACTAAATATATTACAAATAGTGATCAATAAATAGTTTGTTTTACAGCACACGCCCATGGAGGGTCAAAATACAACAAAAAGAAAAGTACATCAAATGGAAACAAACAACAAGCAAAGAATCATACATCCATCCCAAATTCATCTTCTCTGACCTCCTTCAGGAGGGCCTCAGTCACTGGACCAGCTGGGTGCTCTGTAATGGTCCTAATGAGGAGGTTCCTAGTAGCAATGGCAGTGGTCAGCTTCTTATGCCTGTCCTGGTCCTTTGACCTCTTCAATCCTGCTCTGAGCTTCAACTCTGAAATCTCCCTCTGAGCTGCCAACAAAGCTTCCTGTTGCTTCTTCTCACTAGCTTCTAGCTGTTTAATCTTGGCTTGAGTCTTCTGGTCTTCTTGTGTACGGGTGTCACTCCCACCAAATGACACCTGGTCAAGAGGGGTACAGACGCGAACGGTCGGCGAAAGAGAAGAGAATGAATAGAGTCGCCAGCTAGGCATTTTTATCCCAAAGGAAAGGTAATGCTGCATAAACCTAGAAAGATATGGATAAGATGGTTGTGAACCAGAGAAACTGAGAAAGGGGGTTGGTTACAAACCGGAAAGGTATTAGCACCCAGATTGTCCGCCATACTCGACGGGATCCACGCTTAAAAGATTTGTGTTTTAAAGGGGTAGTGTCAGTGCAATCTGTGTATCAGAGCTAGAAAGAATGCAAGTGTCAGTGCAAAAGAAATGTGAAGTGAAATGTGTGAAGTGTCAGTGTAAGAAAGAAAGAGAAGCTCAAGGCTATGAGGCTAAATGAATAATGCTGGAAGAGGGGGGATATACAGAGACTTTTGTTTGATAACAGTTAAGTTATACCTATGTATCCTCTCGTGCAATGAGGAAGTCAGAACACCGTAATTCGACTCAAAGAGACTGAAAGATAAATTGACTTGTGAATTGCCTGCTTGCCTATGCTCAAGTGTATGACCTATCTGGCTCAGGTGCAAACTGTCTTGCATTAGACGGAAGAAGCAAGTTCTCGTTTGTGAGGGAAGATGATAAGAAAAGAATCCCGAAGGAGACGATTATTGTTTGTTTTTAATATTTTCAATCTTTTATTGCTTTTGGAGTTTGTCATAAGAAAATGAGCTTAAGCCTAAACCAGGGGTTAGTAAACTCATCACATCCTCCCTCTGATTAGAGGTAATGAGAATACTTTAAGTATGGAGTAAACACCTCACGCTCAATCACCATGATGTAGGATTAAGATCATTAACCTACTTGCATTTATTTAGGTGTTTTTTTGGAGTTTTTGTTTAGTGTTAAGTAATGAGTTTAAGCCATAATCAAGGATTTAATGGACTCATTACACCATCCTAATAGAAGGATAATAGATGAGAACATTTAAGCTGAAGAAGGCTCCTCAACTTAATCCATGATTAAGGGTTAATCTCATTAAAAAACAAAGCCTTTATTAAAGTGGATTTTAGTTAATGGTAAGATTAAGAAGTGTATTTTATGGTTTGTAAGACAACTTGAGGGGGACTTGTCCATTAACACTAGGGTTATTCCTTCTTAACCAATTAAGGAAGAATTAGAACCCTAATGCAAGGCCTAAGTTACAAGCTTGATGTCTTAGTGATTATTTATATGGATTGATTAAAGGATTTAAACACATTAAGGGTTTAACACTTAGGATTAAAGTTATACACTCCATCCTAATAGAAGGATACAGGCATAACCCTAATCACAAAGCCTTAAAACCTTTAAGGTTTAGTTCTTGATTAAGAGATGAAAAGAGAAGACACAAAGATGACACAAAGGTAAAACTAATGGGGTACTAATCAAACCCTAATTGTGATCATGCTTGGGGGTTCCTAGGGTTCATGAGGCTTGCAAAAGATCTTCAAGAGAAAAGCCACCAAGGAAGAAGCAGATGAAAGGAGATGATGCAGAAAGAAGCAAGACAACATACTTCACTTAAGAAGATAAGTTGCTTGAAGAAAGAAAGAGGATAAGGAGCATGAATGAGCAAGCTCACTCTAATAGAAAAGTAAAATGCAGCAAGGATGCATAAAAGAGATGAGAAGAGATTATGAGAAGTGAAGGCAAATTCACTTCTCAATGACTTACCACCTGAAAAGTTAGCAACAAGAAAATGGAATGGCATAAAACCAAAACCAGAAGCATGATCAAGGTATGAATGATTCAAAGAGATGATGCAAATTTATGTCATGAGATGTGGATGATCATACAAAAGATGAGAATGCAAATGAGACATAAAGGAAGCATGAAAGTCCATGGAAACTTATGAAATGCAATGGATACAAAACATGGAAAATGGATGATGCAATGATCAAACATGATTCTAATATGTCCTAAGATATCTTAGAGACCATGTGAATGCATAAAATGTCATGGAAAGTTTATGTATGCAAGCATATGAGAGATGAAAGCAAATGAAGGTGAAAATTAGGGTTTATGCATAACATGCAATACAAAATCCAAAAACAGAAGCAAATTACATGATAAAAAATTGAAATTAGGTTCAAAGGAATCCTAACCCTACACAAGTTCACTACCCAAAGGAGGAGACCTAAATCTTAACCTAATGGAAGTTATGATTTTCTCAAGTTGGCTAGGGTTTTAAGGTACCTTACAATGAAAAATGCCAAACAAAATGAAAATGAAAGATAAATTCAAATCAATTTTATCCTAGAAACTACATGACATGAAGAATGAAATTCAAAAAGAACCATCATAAAACTCCTCGTGGTTAGGCAGAAGGGATTTTTCCAAGTTAGGGCAAAAATATTGACTTTTAAGAACCCTAATTCCAAAGAAAAATGTCAAAATAGGTCAAGAACCAAAAATAAATTTTTGTGAAGAGTTTGATAATGTTTCTAAATGTATCAAGATGCAATGTGATTTTTTTTGGGATTTTTAGAAACTTAAATGTTATTTTAATTAATTAATTCTCATTAACTAATTAAAATAAACCTTTAAATATTTTTATAATACGAAAATTATGCAAAAAATAAAATAAAAATTATTTTCAAAATGAGAAAAATATTTTAAGGCATGATGCAAAAAATGAAATTTTTTAGAAATGTTTTACTATTTTAAATAAAATGTAGAAAGAAATGTAATAAAAATGAAATAAAAATGAATTAAAATGAAAGTCAACAAATCCAAAGGCCCAAATTCAAAATAAAAAGGGAGGGAATTGACCAGCGCGCGTAAATGGACGGCCCACATTTAAACTACGCTAATTATGTCATTAACCCTAATCTGAACCCTAATTACTTTCAGGTGACCGGAACAGTGTTCCGATCATCTTCTCCGGCTAGCCCCTCACTCAATCTCCCTCAATACGCAACCCCAAGACCCCTAAAGCTCCAGAAATGATCCTCTCCTCAACCCCAACAAGAATCAACCACCAAAAATCATTTGTTCATCATCAAAAGCACGAATCAAAGCAAAACGGAAAACATGGCAAAAATTTCAGAAGCTTATGAAATGCTTAATTCTCAACTATTCTCAAAATGCCTCTTTGGTGCAAAAGTGAATTTTAAGTGATTTTTCCCAACTTTGACAAACCATAACTTGAGTCCTATGATGAATTAGATCAAGTTCTCATACTTTTTGAAAATGGTAGGATCCAATCTACAACTTTCATGACCAAGAATTTTTCATTTGAAGCATTTTTGAATCAAAAAGAGGAGGTTGAAAAACTTTCCCAAAATGGCAAGTTTTCATTACAAGCCACTTTCCCAAAATGGAAACTTTGCAAATGACTTGAAAGTCTTCAATTTTGTGAACTTATAACCTCTTCTAAGATCAAATAAAGATCATACACATTCAAAATGATGGAGAAGACCCTTTGGTTGGATGATTGGGGGCCTCAGAAGCCCTGATTTTGCACTGACTTGCTCAAGAAGTCATATATTGATCAGATGCCTTCCCCATTGAATTGCTTCATGAAAATTGGTTTGTAGGATCCTTATAACATATAGAGACCAATAGAAACAAGAATGACCAAAAATATTGGAGTTATGGCCTTTGAAACCAAAACCCTAATTTTAGGTCATCTGTGCAGTTAAACCTGGCTCTACTTCCATGCCTTTCTCAGTTCTTGTGATTCTTTGACTTCCTTGATCTTGGGAGGATATAATATGTTGCTTGGACATACATGGACCTTCTTGAGATGATTGGAGATTCTTGGAGTGGTTCAGATAGCTCAGAGATTGCTCAGATCACAAACCCTAGATGCAGATGACTTAGAACCAATGCAGTGAAGCAAAAATGTAATATGAGATGCTATGATTGAAATTATGCAAATGAAAAGATCACAAGCCATGGTGAAATGTGTGAGGGCAAATTTGGGGTGTGTACAGCTGCCCCTATTCAAGCATGAGTTAACTGTGCAGGAGGTAAGCGACTGCTTAACAGACAAACAAGATAACTTGTGGTTGAATACCAAAGACAGTCCAAAATTTGCACTCACTGAATGAAGAAGAAAAAGGATATAGATTGTAAAAGGAAGTAAAGTATGTTTATAAAGTGCGGGCGATGGAGGACGACCATCGAGCAGAGGACGACTATTGGGGATGAAGCAATGACGGGGACGACCGACATGCTGGGGAAATAAAGAGATTATGATGGGGACGACCATCAAAGGTGAAGGACGATCACCTAGCAGGGTACGGCTGCTCTGTCGGGGATAAGATGAGGGACGGTCATCTAAGGTGAAGGACGATCACCTGGCAAGGTACGGTTGCCGAAAGTATCACGACATAGGACGAATGCCGGATAGAAAAGGTCCACGATGGGGACGACCATCGGATAAACATGATGAAGGACGATCATCAAGGGGTGAAGGACGATCACCTAGCAGGGTGCGGCTGCTCTCATGACATAGGACGAATGTCAGATAACAAGATCAACGATGGGGACGGCCATCAGATAAAAATGATGAAGGACAGCCATCAAAAGGGTGAAGGACGATCACCTAGCAGGGGACGACTGCTACAATATCACGACATAGGACGAATGTCGGATAGAAAGGGGTTCTAAGTATGGAGACTCCGCTGGGGAAAGGATGAGGGACGGTCATCCATAGGTGAAGGACGATCACCTGGCAGGGTACGGCTGCCGAAAGTATCGCGACATAGGACGAATATCGGATAAGAGAAAGTTGTTCTGCTAGGGAAAGGTAAACACGGACGAGTGCTTACGCTTAAGAAATAAAGGTATGAGTGTCTTGACGCTGTGTATAGATTAAAGATGCAGACGAGCATCCTTAAGACTATGATACGAACGAGTATCGGTAGAAACAAACGCTGACGCATGTTCAGAGATGATGATACGGACGAGTACCAACTGGTTAACAAAGAACACGGACGAGTGTCGAATCTGTGGCGAATAAGTGTATACGAGATACGGACGAGTATCTGTATAAGTAAAAACAAGTATTGTGAAGTTAGAGCAAGACACGGATGAGTGTTCAACTTGCTGGGGAAAGCATGATACATATGAGTATCATAAGAGAAAGTGTACAAATAGATATTCTGACGCTCCGTAGGATAGGATGACACGGACGGGTGTCGGAAGATATAATAAGCAAGGTTTTAGGCAACTGTGCTGGGGATAGGTGACACAGACGAGTGTCCAAAGAGTGTATTAATATGTTTTTGTGAGTGCAAAGGGGACGCTTTGGCTTTCTGCTGGGGATATGACACAGACGAGTGTCAGGGGAGTTATCTGTTATGTATAAGTATCTGTTTGTGGAAAGTGTTCCGGCGACTTTCTGGGGAAAGATGACACGGACGAGTATCAAAACGGTCATGTATCTGTATCTGGGAAATGCGAAGAAACTGCTTTGGTATTCTTCCGGGGAATTTGAGTGGTATCCTGTATGATGTAGATGGTATGTCAGTATTCACAGGGGATTGATTCAATCATGGCTTGTGACTATGTAATGTGTTTGATTTTTTCCATAATGCCCCATATTAGACGGAATGTTATGCTCTGGGGGGGGATATTGTCGCTCCCACCTGATGACACACGGTCAAGAGGGGGTACAGACGCGAACGGTCGGCGAAAGGAGAGGGAAATGAATAGATTCGCCAGCTAGGCATTTTTATCCCGAAGGAAAGGTAATGCTACATAAACCTAGAAAAGATGGATAAGACGGTCGCGAACCAGAGAGACTGAGAAAAGGGGTTGGTTACAACCTGGGAAGGTATTAGCACCCAGATTGTCCGCCGTACTCGACGGGATCCACGCTTGAAAGATTTGTGTTTAAAAGGGGTAGTGTCAGTGCAATTTGTGTATCAAAGCTGGAAAGAATGCAAGTGTCAGTGTAAAAGAAATGTGAGGTGTATAAAAGATGTGTTAGTGTAAGAACAAGAATGAAATGCTCAAGACTATGAGGCTTAAATAATAATGCTGAAAGAGGGGGGGATGCACAGAGACTTTTGTTCGATAACTGTTAAGTTATGCCTACGTATCCTCTCGTGCAATGAGGAAGTCAGAACACCGTAGTTCGACTCAAAGAGACTGAAAGATAAATTGACTTGTGAACTGCTTACTTGCCTATGCTCAAGTGTATGACCTGTCTGGCTCAGGTGCAAACTGTCTTGCATTAGACGGAAGAACCAAGTTCTCGTTTGTGAGTGAATGAGATGAGAAAAGAATCCCGGAGGAGACGATTATTGTTTGTTTTTGGTGTTTTCAATCTTTTTTATTGCTTTTTGGTGTTTGTCATAAGTTAATGAGCTTAAGCCTAAATCAAAGGTTAATAAACTCATCACATCTTCCCTCTGATTAGGGGTAATGAGAATACCTTAAGTGTGAAGTAATCACCTCACACTTAACCACCATGATGTAGGATTAAGATCATTAACCTACTTGTATTTATTTAAATGTTTTTGGAGTTTTTGTTTAGTGTTAAGTAATGAGTTTAAGCCATAATCAAGGATTTAATGGACTCATTACACCATCCTAATAGAAGAATAATAGATGAGAACATTTAAGCTGAGGAAAGCTCCTCAACTTAATCCATGATTAGGGATTAACCTCATGACAAAACAAACCTTTATTAAAGTGGATTTTTAGTTAATGTTTAGATCAAGAAATGGATTTTAGGGTTTGTAAGACAACTTGAGGGGGACTTGTCCATTAACACTAGGGTTAGTCCTTCTTAATCAATTAAGGAAGAATTAGAACCCTAATGCAAGGCCCAAGTTACAAGCTTGATGTCTTAGTGATTATTAAGTGAATTAATTAAAGGTTTTAAACACATTAAGGGTTTAACACTTAGGATTAAAGTTATACACTCCATCCTAATAGAAGGATGCAGGCATAAGCTTAATCACAAAGCCTTAAAACCTTTAGGGTTTAGTCCTTGATTAAGAGATCAGAAGAGAAGACTCAAAGATGACACAAAGGTAAAACTAAATGGGGGACTAATCAAACCCTAATTATGATCATGCTTGGTTGTTCCTAGAGTTTATGAGGCTTGCAAAAGATCTTCAGGAGAAAAGCCACCAGGAAAGAAGCAGATGAAAGGAGAAAGAAGCAAAGGAAGCAGGACAACTTGCTTCACTTAAGAAGACAAGTTGCTTAAAGGAAGAAAGTGGGAGAGAGCATGAATGAGCAAGCTCACTCTAATACACAAGATAAAATGCAGCAATAATGCATAAGAGAGATGAAGAGAGATTGTGAGAAGTGAAGGCAAATTCATTTGTCAAAACAACTTACCACCTGAAAAGTTAGCAAAAGAAATGAAATGCAACGAGAATGAGATGAAATGTCATGATGCAAGACAAAGTTAGAAGCATAAACATGATTTCAATGACACTAAGAGATGATGCAAACACATGTCAAGAGTTGTGGATGATCATACAAGGATGTGGATGCAAATGAAGCATGCTTTGAACCATAAAGATTCATGAAAGTTTATGAAATGGAATGAACATATAACATGGCAAATGAAAGATGCAATGATGAAACATGATTCTAATATGTCCTAAGATGTCTTATATGTCATATTGATGCACAAAATGCCATGGAAAGTTCTTGAATGCAAGCAAATGAAAGATGGATGCAAAGGAAGGCAAGAATTAGGGTTTATGCATAACATGCAACACAAAAATTCAAAATCAGAAGCAAATGACATGACAAAAAATTGAAAATGGGATCAAAGGAACCCTAACCCTACATAAGTTCACTGCCCAAAGAAGGAGACCTAAATCTAAACCTAATGGAAGTTATGATTTTTCTAAGTCAACTAGGGTTTCAAGGCACTTCAAAAGGAAAAAATGCACATTAAATTGAAAATGGAAGATAAATTCAAACCAATTTTACCTTAGAAACTACATGCTATGAAGGATGCAATGCAAGAAGAACCATTATCAAACTCTTTATGGTTAGGCATAATAATTTTTTTCAAGTTAGGATCAAAATATTGCCTTTAAACAACTTTAATTCCAATGAAAATTGTCAAAATAGGTCAAGAACCAAAAATAAATTTGTTTTGAGAGTTTGATAATGTTTCTAAATGTTTTAAAATGCAATGTGATTTTTTTTTGTGATTTTTAAATACTTAAATGCATTTTTAATTAATTAATTTCCATTAACTAATTAAAAATAAACATTTAAATGATTTAAAAATAATTTTTAATGCAAAAAATAAAAATAAAAATATTTTTGGGTTCTGAAAATTAATAAAAGGTTTGACAAAAAATTTCAGAATTTTTCAATGTATTTTCCTATTTTTAAAAATTCGTGGAAATTTAATACAAAACAAATAAAATAAAAATGAAATTAAATGAAAAATGAGAAAGTATGCAAATCCAAGAGTCAGGATTCAAACTCAGGGAGGCGGAAGTTGACTACGCGCGCTAATGGACGGCCAGAATTCAAACTCACTTAATTATGATTAAACACTAATCCTTAGCCCTAATCACTTTCAGGTGACCGGAACAGTGTTCCGGTCATCTTCTCCGGCTAGCTCCTCACCCCATCTCCCTCAATACGCAACCCCAAGACCCCTAAAGCTCCAGAAATGATCCTCTCCTCAACCCCAGCAAGAATCAAACATCAAAACTCATTTATTCAACCTCAAAATCATGAATCGAAGCAAAACGGAAAGTATGGCAGAAATTTCAGAAGATCAATACATGCTTAATACTTGACTATTTTCAAAACCAAACACATCAGCATCATCAGTGAATCATGGAGAATCAATTAGTAACTTAAAAACACGTTTCTGGAAAAATTGTTCTTGATGATACCTGAACTGAAGCTTTCGAAAATGGTGCTTTCTGGCCAGTCCTTTGCTTCAAACAAGCTCCAATGATCTTCCCCAGAAGTTTGTGATGCTTAGCTGGAGTTTATATGGCCTTAAAATGAAAATGGCAGAGGTTCAGTTTGTGAAGTGTGGAAATCGTGTTTTTGATTCAGGGCTTTTTAGGGCAAGGTGATGGTTGGGAAATGATCAGTGGATCATGGTGAGTTGCTCTGTGGAATTTGTTTTGAGGTTTGAAGCTTGTGTGATGAGATTCGAATGAAAATGCAAAGAGGGAGGTTTTTGTGAACTATGGCAATGTTGTGGTTTCAGGCTCCAAGATTGTATGAGAAATGATCCATGAGGCATGTATGTGAAGCTGTGATTTGTCAGAGTAGTTGGTGTGGCTCAGCTTGATTGGTATGGCTCAAATTGCATAAAGTCAAATTTTGTGTAAGTGAAGGTATGGGCTGGTTCAGTCATGGTACAAGGGCATGGTTTGAATCAGCATGCTTCAAGGAGGTCCATGGAAATCACTTTTGGCAGCTGGCACAAGTGGATGAGAAGCTTTTGGTCATTTTGCAAATTCATGGAGTCTTGGCCCCTTTTGGATTTCTCAATGATCAAGGCATGAAAATGGGCAATTATTTGGTGAATTATGAATTTTAGGTCATGAATTATGTTTGTGTAATGCTTAGAAGTTGATTTGAAGTCACAATTGGCCTTGGCATGAAGTTTTGCAACTTTCCTCTTTTGGTGCCTAAGTGAAATTTCATGATTTTTCCCAACTTTGACAAGCCATAACTTTTGATCCAAAATGAATTAGAATGAGTTCTTGTACTTTTTAAAAATGGGAGGATTCAATCTACAACTTTCATGACCAAAGTTCTTTCATTTGAAGCATTTTTGAATCAAAAAGAGGAGGTTGAAAAACTTTCCCAAAATGGCAAGTTTACATTATAAGTCACTTTCCCAAAAAGGCAACTTTGCAAATGGCTTTAAATTCTTCAATTTTGTGAACTTCTAACATCTTCTATGATCAAATAAAGATCATACACATTCAAAATGATGGAGAATGCCCTTTGGTTGGGTCACTGGGGGCCTCAGATGCCTTGATTTTGCACTGACTTCCTCAAGAAGTCATCTTGTGATCAGATGCCTTCCCCATTGAATTTCTTCATGAAAATTGATATGCATGATCCTCATAACATATAGAGACCAATAGAAACAAGAATGACCAAAAAATTTTGAGTTATGGCCTCTGAAACCAAAACCCTAATTTTAGGTCATCTGTGTAGTTAAACCTGGCTCTGCTTCCATGCCTTTCTCAGTTCTTGTGATTCTTTGACTTCCTTGACCTTGTGGGGATATAATATGATGCTTGAACATACATGGACCCCTTTGAAGTGATTGATGACCTTTGGAGTGGCTCAAATAGCTCAGGGATGGCTCAGATTACAAACCCTAGATGCAGATGACTTTGAAACAATGCAGTGAAGCAAAATTGCAACATGAGATGCTATGATTGAACTTATGAAATATGAAAAGAAATCACAAGCCATGGTGAGAATGAGTGAGGGAAAATTTGGGGTGTTTACAGCTGCCCCTATTCAAGCATGAGTTAGCTGTGCAGAATGCAAGCAACGGCTTAACAGGCAAACAAGATAACTTGTGGTTGAATACCAAAGACAGTCCAAAATTTGCACTCACGGAATGAAGAAGAAAAGGGATATAGATTGTAAAAGGAAGTAAAGTATGATTTATAAAGTGCGGGCGACGGGGGACGACCGTCGAGCAGAGGAAAACTGTTGGGGAAAAAACAATGACGGGGACGACCGACATGCTGGGGAAAATGCGGGAAATAAAGCCATGACGGGGACGGCTGACAAGCTGGGGATATAAGAGATTATGATGGGGACGGCCATCAAATTCAAGGTATGAATGAAATAAATGATGAGGTACGGTCATCAAAGGTGAAGGACGATCACCTAGCAGGGGGCGGCTTCTCTGTTGGGGATAAGATGAGGGACGGTCATCTAAGGTGAAGGACGATCACCTGGCAAGGTACGGTTGCCAAAAGTATCACGACATAGGACGAATGCCTGATAGAAAAGGTCGACGATGGGGACGGCCATCGGATAAGCATGATGAAGGACGATCATCAGGAGGTGAAGGACGATCACCTAGCAGGGGACGGCTGCTAAAAATATCACGACATAAGACGAATGTTGGATAGGAAGGGGTTCTAATAAATAGAGACTCCTCTGGGAATGATGAAGGACGATCATCAAAAAGGTGAAGGACGATCACCTGGCAGGGTACGGCTGTCGGAAATATCATGACATAGGACGGATGTCAGATAGACAAGAAATAGATCAACAAGATTTGTTGGGGACTCTTCTGGGGAAGGGTAGACACAGACGAGTGTCTAAATTCAAGAAAATATAAGTGTTTTGACACGGTGTATAGATTAAGAATGCGGACGAGCATCCTTAAGGCTATGATACGGACGAGTATCAGCAGAAACAAACGCTTGACGCATGTTCAGAGATGATGATATGGGCGAGTACCAACTAGTTAACAAAGAACACGGACGAGTGTCGAATCTGAGGGGATTTAAGTGGCGTATACAAGATACGGACGAGTATCTGTATGAGTGAAAAGTGATGAGTGAGACACAAACGAGTGTTTAACTTGCTGGGGAGGGTGACACGGACGAGTGTCAAAAGGGAAAGTGTATAACGTATGAACTGGAGTGTAATCTGTGGGGATGGGATGACACGGACGGGTGTCAATGAGAGTGTATTATAAACAAGTATATGGTTCCCAAAGTGTTTAGGCATCTATGCTGGGGGAGGTGACACGGACGAGTGTCAAAAGAGAAAGTGTAGATATATATGTATCTGTGTTATGAGTGCAAAGGGGACGCTTTGTCTTTCTGCTGGGGATATGACACAGACGAGTGCCAAGAAGCATCTGTAATATAAGTGTCTGTTTGCTCGGGCAACTTTACTGGGGAATGATGACACGGGCGAGTGCCAAAAGGAGTGTGTTTCTGTATTTGTGAGCGTAAAGGAAATGCTTTAATATCCTGCCGGGGAGTTTGAGAGGTATTTTGGTATTTACAAGTGTTCAGTTCGACACATGGCTTATGATTATGCAATATGTTTGATTTTTTCCGTAATGCTCCGTATTAGACGGAATGCTACGCTCTGTGGGGAAAATATGATGCAGATGCTATGGTTATGCAAAGATACTGATCCGGGATTCGGATCCCGATGCTGCGGAGATCCCTAGCTGATCTGATTGAAGTGGATATCCCAGCTGGGGATGAGATCATTGGTAGATCTGACATATCTAACTCTGCATGGGGAAATAGATCTCTGATAGACCTTTCTTAGTAATGAGGGACCCAGCTGGGGCTTGTGGGAGCTTTGTCACTCTGTTGTGAGATCTTCAAGCGTTGCTTTTCTGGATAGAGGCTGAAACTTTGTGGGGAGATGGTTCTCTGTCTAGCACTCGGCTGGGGAAGAAGAAAGATCACTGAAAGATCTTCCTAGAGATTTCTGTGGGGATCCTGCTGAGGATGATACTTGACAACTCAGCTAGGGATATGAACACCTTCAGGTGCTGCTCTTTGAAGGAAATGTTGGAGAAGTGATGCCTGGCAACTCTGATGGGGAGAAAGCATCTCTGGTGCTGTTTGGAAGGTGTGTTGAGGAAACAATGATTTGGCAGCCTACTGGGGAGTTGTTCTTCGTGCCCCATGTTGCGCTTTGGATACCAGCAATCCTATAAAGACAAAGAAACACACAAGTACCCCGAGGTATCCCTTACTGGATTCTATCATAGGAGCTTAGACACTCCCGGGAGTAAGTATATTTCCTGTAAGCACGTATTTTAAGAAAGACGCATCTGTATTTATGCAATCAATATGACATCGGACATCTTGCAAATAAAAGAGTACGAGACGAAATATGATTGAAAATCTGATTTCATTAATTTATGTGCCCTGAATTGGCAAGTACAATCAAAGAAACAGATCCCCTGAAATGAGGAGATTGTTACAAATTGGGAGGCAAAAAGATGTTGGCAATGTTGATGACGCTTCAAGGAGCTTCCTTTTGCTACGACTCGTACGACTTTTGACGTTCTTCTAATCCTGCTTTTGAAGGAGGCCGATTCTGACCGATGCTCGAACCTTTCGAAGCTTACCATGCTGTAAGTGATACAGATGAATTCAGAATGCAGTTGTTCGCTTATTCCCTTATTTTGTGTGGATCACTCTTTCGGGTTTTTAATCCACTGGGATACCCATTTTTTGCCTGAGTTGTCCAATGCGGCTTTTCAACTCAGCGGGTGTACATTTTTCATTTATTTTCCCTTATTTTTGCCCGAGTCTTTTATTCTGTTTTTGACTCGCCGGGATGCCCTATTTTTTCCTGGACATATATTCTGTTTTTATGTCCAGCGGGTCATTTTATGCGAAGTATTTTTTAACTGCATCTGAATTTACAGGGGACAGGAAGTCTTCACCATCCATAGTACTGAGCATCAGTGCTCCACCGGAGAAATCTTTCTTTACTACGAATGGACCATCATAATTCAGAGTCCACTTGCCCATGTGGTTTGTATGAGGAGGGAGGAGTCTTTTCAGCACAAGATCCCCTACTTGGTATTCTCGGAGTCTGACTTTCTGATCGAAGGCTTTCTTCATTCTTTTCTGATACAACTGCCCATGATAAATTGCAGCCAGTCTCTTCTCTTCAATCAGATTCAGTTGTTCGTATCGGGATCGGACCCACTCTTCTTCTCTTAGCTTAACATCCATTAGTACCCGCAAGGAGGGTAATTCAACTTCAACAGGTAGGACTGCCTCCATACCATACATAAGCTGATACGGTGTTGCCCCAGTGGATGTTCTGATTGACGTACGGTATCCATGTAAGGCAAATGGTAGCATTTCATGCCAGTCTTTATAGGTAACTACCATCTTCTGCAAAATCTTCTTGATATTCTTGTTAGCTGCCTCAACAGCGCCATTCATCTTTGGCCTGTAAGGAGAAGAATTGTGGTGTTGGATCTTGAAGTCCCGGCATAGTTCTGCCATCATTTTTTTATTTAAGTTGGAACCGTTATCAGTAATGATTCTCTCGGGAACTCCATACCGACAGATGATGTCTCTCTTCAGAAATCGGGCTACCACTTGCCTTGTAACATTTGCATAGGAAGCTGCTTCAACCCATTTGGTAAAATAGTCAATGGCAACCAGGATGAATCTGTGGCCATTTGAAGCAGTCGGTTCAATCTTGCCAATCATATCAATGCCCCACATGGCAAAGGGCCAGGGTGAAGACATCACATTCAGAGGATTCTGAGGCACATGCACTTTATCTGCATAAATCTGGCATTTATGACATTTTCTGGCATAGGCACAACAGTCGGCGTCCATTGTGATCTAGTAATAGCCTGATCTTAACAGCTTCTTAGCCATAGCATGCCCTCCTGCATCGGTACCAAAGGATCCTTCGTGCACTTCGTGCATCAACAAGTTTGCTTCTATCCTATCAACGCATCTGAGGAGTACCATATCAAAGTTTCTCTTGTAAAGGGAACCGTCAGTATTCAGGAAGAAACTACCAGCTAGCCTTCTTAATGTCTTCTTGTCATTGGAAGATGCCCCAGGTGGGTATGTTTGATCCTCCAAGAAGCACTTAATGTCATGGAACCAAGGCTTATCATCTTTAACAACATCTGCTGAGAATACATATGTTGGTCTGTCAAGTCTGGATACTGAAATCCGAGGCACAAAGTTGGTAGCTTGAACTTTGATCATGGATGAAATGGTAGCCAGAGCATCTGCGAACTGATTTTCGTCTCGTGGGATATACTCAAGCTTGACCATTGTGAAGAAAGTCAATAACCTTCTTGTATAATCCCGATAAGGTATCAGATGATCTTGGTGGGTGTACCATTTGCCGTTGGTTTGATTGATTACCAGAGCTGAATCTCCAAATACAGTCAAAGTCTTGATCCTGAGGTCAATGGCTTCCTCAAGACCCATAATACAAGCTTCGTAATCAGCTTCGTTGTTAGTGTAGTTAAAGGTGAGTTTTGCCGAGAAAGGCATGTGAACTCATTTAGGTGTAATGAGTACTGCACCAACACCACGACCATTCATATTAACAGCCCCGTCAAACATCATAGTCCATTCTTCTTCTGGGTCAGGCCCTTCAGTGTGAACAGGCTCTTCATGATCTTTCGCTTTTATGAACATGATGTCTTCATTGGGGAAGTCAAATCTCATAGGATGGTAATCGTTAATGGGTTTCTCAGCGAGATAATCAGACAATACACTGCCTTTGATGGCCTTCTGAGAGGTGTACTGAATATCATATTCTGTGAGGATCATTTTCCATCTTGCAACCCGTCCGGTAAGTGCTGGCTTCTCAAAAATGGACTTAACTGGATCCATCTTTGAGATCAATAAAGTAGTGTGGGTCAACATATACTGCCTTAGTCGGCGAGCAGCCCACGCTAAAGCACAACAAGTTTTCTCGAGTAGTGAATAACGTTGTTCACAGTCGGTAAACTTTTTGCTTAGGTAGTAAATTGCATACTCTTTTCGACCAGACTCGTCATGCTGGCCCAGCACACACCCCATTGACTCTTCTAATACTGTCAAGTACATGATTAGGGGTCTTCCTTCAAATGGAGGCATAAGGATTGGAGGCTCTTGTAAGTATTCCTTGATTTTGTCAAAAGCCCTCTGTCAGTCTTCATTCCACCTGACCGTTTGTTCTTTTCTTAACAACTTGAACAAGGGCTCACAAGTTGCTGTAAGATGAGATATGAACCTTGAAATGTAGTTCAATCTACCTAGAAACCCCCGAACTTCTTTTTCTGACTTTGGTGCAGGTATTTCTTGAATGTATTTAACTTTATCAGGGTCAACTTCAATCCCTTTTTCACTTATAATAAATCCCAGCAGCTTACCAGATCGCACCCCAAATGTGCATTTGTTGGGGTTCAGCTTCAATTGGTACTTCCTCAGACGCTTGAATAGTTTCAGCAGATTCACCAGGTGGTTTTCTTCTGTGAGGGACTTGGCAATCATATCGTCCATATAACATTCAATTTCTTTGTGGATCATGTCATGGAATAATGTTACCATAGCCCGTTGATAAGTTGCACCAGCATTATTCAGTCCGAATGGCATCACCTTATAACAGAACGTGCCCCAGGGTGTGATGAAAGTTGTCTTCTCCATGTCTTCAGGTGACATCTTGATCTGATTGTATCCCGAAAATCCATCAATGAAGGAGAACACCGAGAACTGAGCCGTATTATCAACCAATACATCAATGTGAGGTAAAGGGAAGTGATCTTTCGGGCTGGCTCTGTTCAGATCCCGGTAGTCCACACACATTCTCACCTTGCCATCCTTCTTAGGCACAGGTACGATATTAGCGACCCACGGCGGATAGCTAGTTACAGCGAGGAAACCGGCGTCCCACTGTTTTTGTACTTCTTCTTTAATTTTCATTGCCATATCTGGGCGAGTACGGCGCAACTTCTGTTTTACTGGCGGGCAGTCTTCTTTCAGAGGCAGCTGGTGCATGACAATATCGGTGTCCAACCCTGGCATATCCTGATAAGACCAAGCGAAAACATCCACATACTCCCGAAGCATATTAATCAGTTGCTCTTTCACTGAATCTTGTAGGCAGGCCCCAATCTTAACTTCTTTCACGTCTTCTTCCGTACCAAGATTAACCGTTTCAATCTCCTCCTGATGAGGAGCGATAACCTTCTCCTCTTGCCTTAACAACCTGGCTAGCTCTTCAGGTAGCTCATAATCTTCTTCAACCCCTTCATCAGCTTGATTGATTGGATTGTCAAAGTTATATGAAGCCATAGCAGTGTTGTTGTCGGTGCAGTCTGGTGGGCACTTTCTGCAAGGGTTTAGATTGGTTTATTTTAGTGATAAGTTTTTATCTTATTTAGAAAAAGCGAAAATGAAGTTATTTTATTTTGAAAAACATTGCCATTTTATTTTTGTACAAGAAGAAAAATGAAAAACAATGAGCGAAAAAGAAAAGACTCATTTGCAAAAGATGTCCTGATATTCATTAATTGATCTTTGCACAAAATACAAGATTGCCCGATTACAAAATGAGTCTTAACATCTTGGGCAAGATGTAAGACTTGATGCATGCTTTAAAATACAGGAAATAATAATTACTCTGCAGGAGTAACCCTTATAATTTCCTGGGAAGACCAATTAAGGACTTGGCTCCCTGGGATCCTTGGACGTATCCAGCTCTCCAGGTTGCGGTCGCTTTCCTCCTCGTCTTCCAAATTGTTCACAACATCCGGGGTGAGCATTCCCCCGCTGACAAAATTGGGCTCTTTTGCAGCCTCTGATTGATCTTGTTGAGTTAGTCTGTAACCCAACCCAAATCGGTCTTCTTTCTTTTCCACGGGCAACAGCTTGCCCCAGCCTTGGGCGGTACCTTCCTCAACAACCTTCCGGGCTTGCTGATATGACGTTATGGAGGTTCCTAGTACAGTAGATGCTTCATTAATGTTCAGGGCCTCAAACCCTTGGATCATAGTTTCATGGATCTCTCCATCCATTTCTATGTACTTATACGTAGCCAGATGGCTAACAAAGATGTCTTCCTCCCCACAGATGGTGATGATCTGGCCTTCCCACTCGAATTTCAACTTCTGGTGAAGGGTAGACGTAACAGCGCCAACGGCGTGGATCCAGGGTCTACCCAACAGACAGCTGTAGGCCGGCTGAATGTCCATCACATTGAAGGTATTTTTGAAGGTCTGCGGGCCGATCATCACAGGCAGATCAATCTCTTCAAGCACTGATCTTTTAGAGCCATCAAATTCTCTCACCACCAAATTACTCGGACGCAGTGCCAAGCCATCATACTCCAGCTTCACTAAGGCTTTCTTTGGCAAAACATTGAGTGATGACCCAGTGTCTACCAGCACATGAGACAGAACATCACCCTTGCATTCCAAGGTGATATGTAAAGCCTTATTGTGGTTACGTCCCTCTGTTGTTAAGTCAGCATTGGTGAAGCCCAGTCCATGACTGGTATTGACATTTGCCACCACAGTTTCTAGCTGATTAACGGTAATCTCCTCTGGCACGTATGCTGCATGCAAGACTTTCAATAATGCATTCCGGTGGGCTTCGGAACACATTAACAGTGATAATATGGAGATTTTTGAGGGAGTTTGGTGAAGCTGATCCACCACCTTGTAATCACTTCTTTCTATGATTCTCATGAACTCGTCTACATCTTGTTCAAAAGATGTCTTCTGAGTTTCTTTGACAGTTGGCTCTTCAGGTACCACACTCTTTCCTTTTGCTTTGGCAGCAGCTTCTGCTTTAACATTAGGTTTCTGGGTTTGTGAGGCAAAAAGACGTCCACTTCTGGTGAAGCCTCCGCCTCCCCCAACATTATCAACTTGTGGAGAAGAGGTGGATGAATCCAGAGTGATTTTCTCCCCGTTGCAGTATAGATCAGAGCCATAATGCCAAGGTATGGCATTACTGCTTTCATAAGGAACTGGTCCAGGTACCGTAATAGTAACTGGACTGACTGCTGCAGAGGGGGGTACTGTAATGGTGTGCGGATCATAGTAAATTGTGACTGGTGATCTGGCAGGAGGTGCCACTGTTTGTTGTTGGAAATTGCTGCTGGGAGGAACATCCGATGGGTCATAATAAATTGTAACGGTTGAGACATCTTCATTGACTTTTGCTGGTGTTGTAGAATATTCTGCTGATAAAATGGATGCTGATGTTGTAGAAGAAGTGGTTGCTGAAATCTGACTTGTTGAAGTGATGGATGGAGCCATTGCTGATGATATTGATGAATCAGTAGGAATGATTGTTGCTGCTGTTGTAGAAGAATCAGTAATTGTTGTCAAAGGAATTGCTGGATTTGTAGGCGCCGTTGTTGAGATCTGAAGGATACCATCCTTAATAAGACCATCTATGCCGCTTCTCAAATTTTCACACCCGTTGACTGCAATGTTGCAATACCCACAACCGAGCTCACACCCGGGGAACACTTGGCACTCTAGAAGCTGAGCTTTAATTTCGACCAAAGGTGTTCGAATTTGTGCAACACTGGTGATCAAAGTAGATGGTTTGTCTTCCTCAATGGCATTAATCCTCGGCCCGCCATGATTAAGCATATGATTTCTGTTGACATTCGGAGGTGGTGCAAAGTTGAGGGCTTTAGAATCCACCAGATCTTGGACTTTCATTTGTAAGTCCCTGCATTTCTCAGTATTGTACCAGGTGCATTGGAGTGGAAAGCACACCTGGCGTTGACATCATATTTCTTCGGGAGGTTGAGAGGGTCTGGTGGTGCCAACGTCCTTAACTCAACCAAGTTAAGCTTCAGGAGTTGTGGCAATAAGGCAGCATAAGGCATAGGGATAGGGTCAATCACCCTGTTTGCCTGTGATGGTCTTTGTTGGAAGGGTCGCTGTTGTTGATTGCTATTGTTGTTGTTGTAGGTTCTCTGTTGCGGATACTGAATTTGTTGCTGATAATGTGGTTGTTGTTGTTGTTGATATGCTGATTGTTGAGGAATCAGAGTTGGAATGGTGACAGCTGCTACTGATCTGTGAACATACTGAGGTCTGCCCCTGCTGGCATGAATGGCATTTGTCTCACCGGTCCTTCGAGGTCCCACAAAAGTCTTCCTGGGATTACTGGACGAACTTGCACCATTATCAGAAATTTTGCCCATTTTTAAAAGGCTTTCAATCCTTTCACCGGCTATGACAACATCAACAAAGCTGGTGGAAGAAAAGGCAGCCAGTCTATCAATATATGTTCCTTGCAAAGTATTCATGAACATGTCGGCCATTTCTCTTTCCGACATGGGTGGTTGGACAGCAGCAGCAAGCTGTCTCCACCTCTGGGCATATTCTCTGAAGCTTTCTCTGGAGGATTGAGACATTCCCATTAGGAGGGTCCTGTTAGGAGCCATGTCCAGGTTATATTGATATTGTCTGATGAAGGCTTCAGCTAAGTCCTTTCAGCATCTGATGGTAGCTCTGGTCAGGTGTGAATACCACTCTCTTGAAGCCCCAGTCAGACTGTCTTCAAAATAGAACATCCACAACTTCTCATCCATAGTATATGCTTTAAGTCTTCCCAGAAAAGACTGCAGGTGAGTTCGTGGACAAGAGGTTCCATTGTATTTCTCAAAGCACGGGGGTTTGAACTTGTGGGGAATCCTCACCCCATCCACTAACCCCATATCCATTACATCGAAGCCCAAGGAGTTTTGAGACTCCAAAGATCTCAAATTCTCAGCAATTTCATCAAACCTCCTATCATAGACTTCGTCTCCAGCTCCCATGACAGTAAACTGCTCTTCTTGGGGATCTTCTTGCAAGATTCTCCCCCCAGCAGTATTTCCTTGCACATTTCCCGGGATGTTGACTTCCGGATCTAGATGAGGTCCAAATACTGGTGGATTAACATGAGGCTGGCCTCGCTCATTATTACTTGTTCCTCCAGTTCCAGGATGAGGTTCCTCGGGAGTTTGTCTTTCTACCAATGCCCTTAACCTTTCTTGGCTCTAGGCCAAGCCAGTCATTACAGCCATGAATTGGGTCATTTGGTTTCTCATCTCCACTCTTTCATTAGCCATCTGGGTTCTGACCTCAGTCAGGTCCTGCTGTACTTGCTCCATTTGGATACCATGAAGGTTGTTGCGAGTAAGGTACCGGTGCGCACGGTTGACAGGGAACACCCGGCGACGAGCAATATTTCCTGAAGTCACAGCAAAGTTAGAAACAAAGATAATAACAAAACCTACAAAACAAAACAAGGTTAGTATGCAATGCAGTATGCTTATTTTTTTTCCAAGGTATCCGGCTTGGTTCTTGGTCTTGACCTTTCCAGACCTCGAGGAAGATGCTTTGATGTTTGTTGAGAAAAGAAACCCAATGAAAGCAAACTAATATATTACAAATGGTGAACAATACATAATTTTTTACAACACATGCCCCTGGAGGGTCAAAATACAACAAAAAGAAAAGTACATAAAATGGAAATGAACAACAAACAAAGAAGTCAAACATCCAATCCAAACTCATCCTCTTTGACCTCCTTCAGAAGTGCCTCAGTCACTGGACCAGCTGGATGCTCTGTAATGGTCCTTATGAGGAGGTTCCTGGTGGCAATGACAGTGGTCAACTTCTTGTGCCTGTCTTGGTCCCTTGACCTCTTCAATCCAGCCCTAAGTTTTAACTCTAAAATCTCCTTCTGGGCTGCCAGCAAAGCTTCCTGCTGCTTCTTTTCTTTGGCCTCTAACTGTTCAATCTTGGCCTGAGTTCTCTGATCTTCTTGTGTCTGGGCTTCAGTGATCCTGACCCACCTAGCCTGACTCTCTTGCAGATAGAGCTCAGTCCTAGCCTTCTGAATCTTGGCCTCTTTGCAGGCATTCTTCAATATTTGTTCCCCAGCTCTTGACTTCTTGATGTAGTCCTCTGTTTTCTCAATTTTGGCAAGATGCTCCACCCTAAGATTTTCTAACCTCTCAATGTCCAGACGACCATCACTCCTTTCCCAAAGGGTCTTCTTCAGAGCTTGAGACAGATTCTCATTCCTTTCCTCCAGCTTCTCAAATTCTTCCAGGCTGACAGTTGCTGCAGGTTGTACTGTAGAGGGTCCAGGTATATCCTCAATGGTGAAAGGCATTCCAGTAATTTGAGCTCTAGCATGAGACCAGTCATAGAACTGAGCTGAAGCAACATTATTACACCTCCCAAGAATAGCCATCCCTTTTGTCTGGATGTTGTCCCAAGCCCAGGATGCTTGTCTGACAGCAGCTGAATTAGGTTTTACTTCACAATACAGGGTCTCAGCTAAATCTTGCACTCTAGGAGGGTGGACCAACGCATAGCCCAGTTGTCTCTTAAACAGCAAAGGATTATAGTTAATGCAACCCTTTACTCCTACCAGAGGTACATTTGGGTATTGCCCACAGCTGGTGATAATGTCTTTGCCTTTGATGCTCTGGGTGCACCATCTGATATCATCTGAAGTCAAAGCAATGAGCCTCTTAACCCAATTCTTCTGCTGGTGGGGATTCAGGAATGCATCTGACTTAGGCAGGTGTTTGAGCAGCCAGGTGTGAAACAGAGGAGCACAACATCTCACCAACTTCCCTCTTTGTTTCTCATTCCTCTAATGAATGGAGTAGTAAATATTTCCCAGCAATGTGGGTACTGGGTTCCTCAGAAGGAAAAGATGAATAGCATTCTTGCTGACAAATTTGGGCTCATCCGCAAACAGTATAACCCCATATACGCTGAGGGCTAACAGTGCACAGACTGCCCTCCATTCTCCCAATGAGGCCTTTAGGATGGCCTGAGAAATCAAGAAGTCTAAGTGCAAACCAGGGATTCCAGCTTTTGTTGTCATGCTTTGCTCCATCAAGGCAGGCTCCAGGTACAGTGCTTTTTCTACTTCTCCATTGCTGGGAGCTGGCATCTCTGGGTTGAATGGGACTCCACCCCTGACAGGTACTCCAATCAATGATGAAAACTCCTCCAGCAGATGTCCTAGCTGAAAGTCTGGGAATGTGAAGCATCTCAAAGGAGGGTCATAAAATTGCAGGCATGTGTGGATCATGCTCCTCTGAGAAGGGTCAAGGTCCATAACCATATCCAGGATACCTCCATAATGCTCTCTGAATAATGGGATGTGGTCAGGTGTGATAAGTGACTGGACCTGCCTGACACCAGTCAACACAGGCTCAAACAAATGGTATGATATGTTGCTCTTCCTGGGAGTAGTCATGAATGCTGCTGAAGATGATGAAGATAGCTGCTGATGAAGATCAAGACTGATACTGGAGATGAGCCACTGATAGGCTGATGCTGGTGATGATGAAGATAGCTGAAGCAAACAACAACTGAAGCAGAGGTCTATGCAGAAGAAGGGGTCAAAACCAAACCAGATGTAATGTGGATACCCTGAAAAACAAATAAGCAAATGTTAAATGATGCAATGATGATGTATGAAAATGATATGCAAGGGTTTGTGATCAAGCTGGATCTGACTATCTATCTTGATGTAGATCCCATGTATGTTCAAGAAGTCCAGATGGGGGACTCAAATAAAGAGCCACATATCCAGGGTTAAATCACAAGAAATGTCCAAAATGAGGTACTCTTAATCAAAACAAGTAATAGGGTATGATGTGGCCAAGGGTACCTGCAAACCTGTAAACAGCCCCAACCCCCTCACAGGTAGTGTTCTAAAACAAGGATCCTCAGACTTGGATCAGTTATGAGAAGTGTAAACACTTCTAACCCGGAGGTACAGTGTTTACAATAACCATAAAAGATCCTCCTCTAATTCACCTCAGTTTCTGAAGGTCATAATAAAGGTCATCCAGACTTAGCAGGCTTCCCAGATAGCCCTAGCACTACAGGAAATCTGTAGCACAGAGTTCTCAAGAAGAAACTGTAAACACCCCAAATTTGCCCTCACCCATTCACACCATGGCTTGTGATCATCTCATATGCATAAATACAATCATATCATCTCACATCTCATTTTTTATTCACTGCATTGGTTCTAAGTCATCTGCATCTAGGGTTTGTGATTTGAGCAGTCCAAGAGCCTCTTGAGCCACTCCAAAGGCCACCAATCAACTCAAAGGGGTCCATGTGTGTCCTTATATCATATTCCATCTCCTCAAAGTCAGAAATGCAGAGGAATCACAAGTGCTAGGGTTTGAGTGGATGCAGAGCCAGGATGAACTGCACAGTTGACTGAAAATTAGGGTTTTGGTTTCAGAGGCCATAACTCCAAATTTTTTGGTCATTCTTGTTTCCATTGATCTCTATATGGTATAGGGAGTATGCATATCAATTTTCATGAAGAAATTCCATGGGGAAGTCATCTGATCAAGAGTTGACTTTTCAGACAAGTCAGTGCAAAATCAGGGCATCTGAGGCCCCCAATGACCCAACCAATGGGTGATCTTCATCATTTTGAGTGTATATGATCTTTATTTGATCATGGAAGAAGGTTGAAGTTCATAAAAATCAAGAATTTAGGGTTTTTGCAAAAGTTGACTTTTTGGGCATAGTTGACTTTTCAAGAATGCATCATTTTAGATCATTTTTCAAGCCTTGATTATTGATCCAAAAATGCTTCAAATGGAAAAACTTTGGTCATGAAAGTTGTAGATCTCCTCTTTCCCTTTTCAAAAAGTACAAGAACATGATCAAACTCTTCTTGGATCAAAAGTTATGGCAATGCAAAGTTGGCAAAAATCATTAATTTTCAAGGCATGCCTCATTTGGAAACTTTGCAAAATCTTGGACCAATGCATCATGTGACCTCTAATTCATTTCAAACCATTACACAAACATTCTCTAAGTCCTAAAAATCAGAATTGAGTTGAATTTGCTCATGGTTTGGTTTGTGTAACAAGGCTTTATCACATGTGAACCAAAAGCTAGCCAACTTGCAAAACACTCATGATCACTTCCTACAACTTGGTGCATTGGCTGCTGAGCTTTGCTAGGCCTCTCCCTCACCTTTGCTGCGCCAGCCATGCCTTGTACTTGCCTAGACCTTGCCCATGCCCTATCTTACACAAAGTTGACCTTTTATGCAAAAGCAAACTTACCTATCACAGCTGCACAAGTCACATCCTCTGGCCACTTGGATTAAAATATGTTATCAATTTGCAAGCAAAAACACTCAAGAGGCAAGGCTGAAACACACACATTCATCACATTCACACAAACACTCCTAACTGCAGCTTGCTTCGAATCCTTTAACACAGCCATCAAACACTAAAACTTTCATCATCATTCAACTCCACACACTTCATAGACCATCCAGCACCCAAAGCCCAAGCCTGAAACAGCCAAGAAACCCCACTGCCATTTCTCACTTCAGTTTGCAAAAACTTTCGAATCTTCCATCCTAGCTCACAAACACACAAACCAACACCACAGAACTTCTCTACACATTGTATGGACCTCAAACAACCCATCACCATGACCTGAAAGTGCCAAAATCACCATAGCCATTGTTGACTGAGCTTGAAGCAGTTCCATTCGAATCTCCTTCTCCAGCCAACACAAACTCATTTTGAGCATTCAAGCATCTTTGGGGGATCAAGTGGAGTGGTTTGCACAAAGAGAGGTGGCCAGAAAGTTCCTAAACTGAAAGCTTCAAATCTCAGGTAACCTGAAATTAATTTTTCCAGAAGTGACTTTTATTGTTACAAACTTGTTCTTCATGCTTGCCTGATCATTCTGGTACCTTTGGTTTCGAAAATGGTGTTGATTTGAGTGTTTAATTCGTGACTGAAGCTTGCGTGACCTAGAACTTTCCCTCTTCGATTCAGCTTGTTTAGGTAATATAAATTTGTTTTAGGTTAGGGGTTTGATTCGTGAAGAGGAGAGGAACACTTCTCTGGTCTTAGATTTCATTTATGTTACGTTTTTAGGAAGTTTGAGGATTCTCAGGTGAGGGCTGGCCGGAGAAGACGACCGGAAGTCTTCTCCGGCAGCCTGAAAGTGATTAGGGTTAAGTGTAATTAATTAGGGCAAAGTTCAAACGTGGACCATTGGATCATCTTTCCCGCGCGCGTGTGTGTGGTCTGGATTGCATCATTAATTCATAACCAGGTTTAATTAAATTAATTAATTAAGTTTTAGAAGTTTGAATCTAGGCCTTTCATTCTGGCGCGCAGTCAATGCCTTTGAACTCAGGAGCAATCTCATCCATCCATCCTGTTTACTTTTATTTTAATTCCTTTTTAATTCATTTTCTTTCATTTATTTTGCACAATTAATTTAAAATAGGTAAAAATTCATGAAAATTATGAAACTTTTTCCTTAAGGTTTTATTAATTTTTATGACACAAAAATATTTTTATTTTATTTTTTATCATTAAAAAAGTATCTTTAAATATTTAAAAGATTATTTTTAATTGATTAATGGGAATTAATTAATTAAAAATACTTTTAGGTATTTAAAAATTACAAAAAAATTCATGAAATGTTCTAAGACATTTAGAAACATTGTCCAACCTTCAAACCAAATTTCTTTTTTGATCTTGATGCATTTTAAGAATTTTTCATTGAATAAAATCATTTTTTATGCATTATTTTGATCACATGTTTGAAAATTCATTTCTGCCTATTGGTGAAGGTTGTGACATTGATTCTTTTTGCTTTGTCTTGTGTTTAACATGTATTTTCAAGGATAAAAAGGCCATGAATTGTTCTTGCATTTTCAAATTGTTTGGCATTTGTTTTGTAAAGAACCCTAAAAAACCCTAATATCTTGTAAAATTCATAACTCAAGATTGGTTGAGAGTTGAGAGCCCCCCTTTGGGCAGTGGTTTATTATAGGTCTAGGGTTTCTTTGGGTACCATTTTCCATTTTTACTTTAGGGTTTTGCTTCTGTTTTTGGTTTGTGTTTGTTGTTTGATCCATAAACCCTAATTTGGGCTTCCTCTTGCATCCTTATTGCATTCACTTGTATAACATGACTTATCTTTGCATTTTGTGCATGCTTATGATTCATTTGACATCTTAAGACATGAAGAAAGCATCATTGATCATTGCATTACATATTTGCCATGTCATTTGTCTTGTATGATTCATAACTTTTCATGCTTGTTCATGCTCCTTAACTTGCATCATTTGCATTCATAACCTTGTAGGAGCATCTCCACATGCTGCCTCATGTTTGCAGCACCTCATAACATCATAATCATCATCAACATGCTTCTGGTTCTGCTTAGCATCATATCATTTCATCTCATCTTGCATTGCATTGCATTTTCTTTCTAACATTGCAGGTGGTAAGTAAGCTTGAGAAGTGGATTTGCCTTCACTTCTCATACCTTTTCTTTGCATCTCTCTTGCATCCATTGCTGCATTTTTATTTGTGTTTGAGATTGAGCTTGCTCATTCTTCTTCTTCCCACTTTCTTTCTTCAAGTGACTTGACTTCTTGAATGAAGCAAGTCACTTTGCTTCTCTTGATCCTGTTCATCTGCTTCCTGGTGGCTCCTCTGAAGATTATTCTTGAAAACCTCACAAGCCTTAGGATCAACCAAGCTTGATAATGAATTAGGGTTTTGATTAGCCCCCCCTTCATAGTTTTTACCTTTGTGTCTCTCTTTGAGTCTTCTCTTCTCACCTCATAATCAGAGACTAAACCCTAAAGGTTTTAAGACTTTGTGATTAAGCTTATGCCTGCATCCTTCTCTTAGGATGGAGTGTATAACTTTAATCCTAAGCATTAAACCCTTAAGTTGTTTAAATCTCTTAATCAATTCACTTAATAAGTATCAAGACATCACACTTGTAACTTGGGCCTTGCATTAGGGTTCTAATTCTTCCTTAAATGGTTAAGAAGGACTAACCCTAGTGTTAATGGACAAGTCCCCCTCAAGTTGTCTTACAAACAATAAAACTCACTTCATCATCCCATCATCAATAAAATCCACTTAATCAAAGGCTTGTTTTGTCATGGGTTTAATCCCTAATCATGGATTAAGTTGAGGAGTTTTCCTCAACTTAAACATTCTCATCTATTATCCTTCTTTTAGGATGGTGTAATGAGTCTGTTTAATCCTTGATTATGGCTTAACCTCATTACTCAACACTAAACAAAAACGCCAAAAACATCTAAATAATCACAAGTAGGTTAATGATCTTAATCCTACACCAAAGGTGATTAAGTGTGAGAATCTGACTTCACACTTAAGGTATCCTCATTACCCCTGATCAGAGGGAAGATGTGATGAGTTTACTAAATCCATTGGTTTAGGCTTAAGCTCATTAACTTATGACAAATTTCTCAAAAGCAATAAAAGACTGAAAACTCAAAAACAAACAATAATCGTCTCCTTCGGGATTCTTTTCTCATCTCATTCACTCGCAAACGAGAACTCGCTTCTTCCGTCTAATGCAAGACAGTAAGCACCTGAGCCAGACAGGTCATACACTTGAGCATAGGCAAGCAAGCAGTTCACAAGTCAATTCACCTTTCAGTCTCTTTGGGTCGAACTACGGTGTTCTGACTTCCTCATTGCACGAGAGGATACGTAGGCATAACTTAACAGTTATCGAACAAAAGTCTCTGTTCATTCCCCCTCCTTCCAGCATTATTCTTTAAGCCTCATAATCATGAGCATACTCTTTCTTACACTGACACTATACATATTACACTTCACACTTCTTTTGCACTGACACCTGTACATTTCTTTTCCAGCTATTTTACACACAGATTGCACTGACACTACCCCTTTAAAACACAAATCTTTTAAGCGTGGATCCCGTCGAGTACGACGGACAATCTGGGTGCTAATACCTTCCCAGGTTGTAACCAACCCCCTTTCTCAGTCTCTCTGGTTCGCAAACCGTCTTATCCATCTTTTTCTAGGTCTATGCAGCATTGCCTTTCCTCCGGGATAAAAATGCCTAGCTGGCGACTCTTTCATCTCCAGTGAGTTCACGGCTGTGTGTTCTCACTGTTCCCTTCGCCGACCGTTCGCGCTTGTACCTGGATGCAAATCTTTGGGAGCGACAGCTTGGCGACTCTGCTGGGGACAGTTATACTGCAACCAGGGCTTCTGGTTCTTTTTGTGGGTTCCTCCTAGCGCTTGTTTGATTTGTGTTTACTGGGGTGTTATGTGCTTATCTGTGCTTGTATATTCATCTTTGTTTATTTGCTTTATGTACAGTTGCTTTACTGCTTTCTTTATTGCTTTTGTATATATCATACTGTCATTGTTGCTGGCTGGATCTGTTGTTTGCTTTGGTGGGTGGGTGTTTCATTGAGAGTTAAGGTCCTATACCTGGGACCTGAGTGACACCTAGGCTAGAGTGAATCATATTCTTTCCCATTCCATCTCGGTCTGGTGCGGGAATATGAAACACGGTTCAGATATGGGTTTCTTCTTGAGAACTCTGTGTTGCGGATTTCCTGCAATGCTAGGGCTATCTGGGAAGCCTGCTAAGTCTGGATGACCTTTTAGTTTGACCTTCAGAAACTGAGGTGAATTAGAAGAGGAATTGTTATGGTTATTGTAAACACTGTACCTCCGGGTTAGAAGTGTTTACACTTCTCATAACTGATCCAAGTCTGAGGATCCTTGTTCTAGATCACCACCTGTGAGGGGGTTGGGCTGTTTACAGGTTTGCAGGTACCTTGACCTCAGAATACCCTGTTACTTTGACTTTGTTAAGAATGCTCCATGTTGGATAGTTCTTGTGATTCTGAACCCTGGACTTGTGGCTCTTTATTTGAGTCCCCCACCCTGGTTACTGGATTTTTAGACCTCCCTCTGGAATTCTTGAACACACATGGATCTATACCAAGGCAGTTAATCAGATCCGGCTCAGTCACAAACCCTTTGCATATCATCTGCATACATACTCATTGCATCATATTAACATGTGCTTATTTGTGTTTCAGGGTATCCACATTCATCGGGTTTTGGTTTTGACCCCATCTGCAGTTTTGACCTGTCTCCACCAGTACTTGCTTCAGCTTGTCAGCTATACTTCAGTTACCTGTACTAGCCAGCCAGTGGCCCACTTCTCAGCATCTTCATCAGCACTTATTCTACTCAGTCTTCAGTACTCATGGCTCCAAAGAAAAGCAACATCACCTATCATTTCTTCCAACCAGACTTATCAGACATCAGGAGGATCCAAACCCTGATCACTCCAGAGCGCATACCTTTGTTCAGGGAGCATTATGGAGATATACTTGACTTGGTCATGGATTTGGACCCCTCTCAGAGGAGTTTGATCCACACCTGCATTCAGTTCTATGATCCTCCATTGAGATGTTTCACCTTTCAAGACTTTCAGTTGGGGCCCCTATTAGAAGAATACTCATCTTTGATTGGTTTACCTATCAAGAGGGAAATTCCTTTCAATCCTGAAATGGTCTTTCCCAGCAATGGAGAGATAGCAAAAGCTTTACACCTGGAGCCTGCCTTGATAGAGCAGCATATGACCTCTAAAGCTGGGATCCCTGGTTTTCATCTTGATTTCCTGATTTCCCAAGCTAGTCTGAAGGTTTCCCTGGGGGAGTGGAGAGCTGTTTGTGCTCTGTTGGCCTTAAGTGTATATGGAATTGTGTTGTTTGCAGATGAGCCTCGATTCATCAGCAAGAATGCAATCCACTTGTTCATCCTGAAGAACCCTGTGCCAACTTTACTGGGTGATCTCTATTACTCAGTCCATCAGAGAAATGAGAAGCAGAGGGGAAGATTAGTGAGGATTTGTGCTCCATTATTTCATGCTTGGCTTCTCAGGCATCTACCCAGGACAGATGCATTTCTCAATCCTCATCAGCAAAGCAACTGGGCTAAGAGACTCACTGTCCTAACTTCAGCATATATCAGATGGTGTACTCAAAGCACCAAGGGCAGAGACATGATCACCAGCTGTGGGCACTTTCCCAATGTGCCTCTGATAGGAGTTAAGGGAAGCATCAACTACAACCCTCTGCTGTTCAGGAGGCAGTTAGGCTATGCACTGGTTCATACTCCTAGGGAACAAGATTTGGTGGAGACCCTCTACTGTGAGAACAAGATTAGTTTGACTGTTGTTAGGCAGGCTGCCTGGGCCTGGGATCATGTTCAAACCAAGGGAATCACCATTCTGGGAAAGTGCAATAATGTGGCATCAGTCCAATATTATGAGTGGTCCCATGCTAGGGCCCAATTCTCTGGAATGCCCTTTACCATAGAAGACATGCCTGAGTCATCTTCAGCACCACCCCCTGCCACTATCAGTTTGGAGGAGTTTGAAAGCTTAAAGGAAAGAAATGAGAAGTTAACCCAGGCTTTGCAGAAAACCCTCAGGGAGAGGAGTGAAGGTGTAAGGGAGATTGAGAGATTGGAGAAATTGAGGGTAGGACACTTGACTAAGATTGAGAAGTCTGGAGATTATATCAACAAGTCTAAAGCTGGTGAGCAGATTCTGAAGAATGCTTGTAAGGAAGCCCAGTTCCAAAGAGCAAGAACAGACTTGTATTTGAAAGAGAGTCAGGCCAGGTGGGTCCGGATCACTGAGGCCCGTACTCTAGAAGACAAGAGAGCTCAAGACAAGATGGAGCAGATGGAAAAAGCCCTGGCAGCAGCCCAGGAGGAAATATCAGAGCTGAAAATCAAAGCAGGATTGAAGAGGTCTAAGGACCAAAGTCAGAATAAGAAATTGGCTGCAGCAGTTGCAACAAGAAACCTTCTCATCAGAAGTCTCACGGAGCATCCGGCTGATCCTGTGACCGAAGCACTTCTCAAGGAAGTTCGTGAGGATGAGTTTGGCCTTGGAGTTTGATCATTTGCTTGTTGTTGTTCCTTTTCCATGTACTTTTGCTTTATGTGATGTATTTTGACCCCTTTGAGGGCTTGTGTTGTAAAATGAACAAATTATTTCACCTTTGTAATATATTTGTGTTGGTCTCTATCTGGGTTCACATCAAAAGCAACTTCAACAGCATCATCTTCAAGGGTCTGGAAGGGTCAAAACTGAAGGCCAAACCGGATACCTTGATAGCAAATAAGCATAACTGCATTGCATGCTAACCCTTTTGTTTGTTTTGTAGGTTTTTGTTTTGTTGTTGCTAACCTCTGTTGTGAATCTCAGGAATTATTGCTCGCCGCCGGGTATTTCCTCTCAACAGGCCACACAGGTACCCAACTAGAAACAACCTTCCGGGAATCCAGATGGATCAGATGCAACAGGACCTTACGGAGGTCAGAAACCAGATGGCCAACGAAAGGTTGGAGATGAGAACCCAGATAACGCAGTTCATGGAATTGATGAACAACTTAGCACAAAGCCAGGAGAGGCTCAGGGCTTTGGTGGAAGGGAGGAATCAAGATGAACCTCATGTGGGGACTGCAGGCACAAGTAATAATGAAAGGGTGCAACCACATGTTAACCCTCCTGTGTTTGGTCCACATCTACATCCTGAGACCAACATCCCAGTCAACATTCAAGGGACAGCCACAGCAGCCAGAGTACTTCAAGAAGATCCTCAGGAGGACCAGTATACAGTAATGGGTGCTGGAGAGGAAACATATGATAGACGATTGGAAGAGATAGCTGAGAAGTTGAGGTCCTTAGAATCTCAAAATTCTTTGGGTTTCGACGTCATGGACATGGGGTTAGTAGACGGGGTCAGGATCCCCCATAAGTTCAAGCCTCCTTGTTTCGAAAAGTATAATGGGACTTCATGCCCCCGGACTCATTTGCAATCATTCCTGGGAAGGCTGAAGGCCTATACAATGGATGAGAAATTGTGGATGTTCTATTTTGAAGATAGCTTGACTGGAGCATCGAGGGAATGGTATTCCCATCTGACAAGAGCAACAATAAGATGCTGGAAGGACCTGGCAGAGGCCTTCATCAGACAGTATCAGTATAATCTAGATATGGCACCCAATAGGACCCTCCTGATGGGAATGTCACAGTCTTCGAGGGAGAGCTTCAGAGAATATGCTCAAAGATGGAGGCAATTGGCTGCTGCCGTCCAACCACCAATGTCTGAAAGAGAAATGGCAGACATGTTTATGAACACTCTTCAGGGAACGTATATTGACAGGTTGGCTGCTTTCTCTTCCACTAGCTTCGCAGATGTTGTCATAGCTGGGGAGAGAATTGAAAGCCTGTTAAAAATGGGTAAGATCTCAGACAACGGTGCAAGCTCGTCCAGTGGTACAAGAAAGCCTTTTGCAGGCCCGAGAAGAACTGGCGAGACCAATGCCATCCACACCAACAGGGGTAGGCCCCAATATGCTCAGAGGTCAATAGCAGCAGTCACTATCCCTGCTCCAATTCATCCACAGCCAGTCTATCAACCTCCTCAACGAAACTTCCAACAACAACCTCAGTATCAGCAGAATCAGTATCCTCCAAGGAACTTCAACAACAACTCCAACAACAACAATCAACAGAGGCCATTTCAACAAAGGCCATCCCAAGCTAACCGAGTGATCGACCCGATCCCAATGCCGTATGCTGCTTTGCTGCCACAACTTCTGAAACTCAACCTAGTTGAGCTAAGAACGTTGGCACCTCCGGATCCCAACAGTCTACCAAGAAACTATGACTCCAATGCTAGGTGTGCTTTTCATTCGAACGCACCTGGTCACAGTACAGAAAAATGCAGGGCTCTGCATATGAAGGTACAAGACTTGGTAGATTCCAAGGCTCTGAATTTTGCACCGCCGCCCAATGTCAATAAAAACCCAATGCCAAACCATGGTGGTCCCCGAATTAACGCTATTGAAGAAGACCAACCGTCTTATTTGATAACTAGTGTGGATCAGATCAGGACACCATTGGTGGAAATCAAAGCTCAACTCCGTGAAAACAATATATTTCCGGGGTGTGAGCTAGGATGCCCCTACTGCAATATTCCATGGAATGGGTGTGAAGATTTGAGGAATGGCATTGACAGCCTTATTCAGAGTGGCTTACTCCAGATCACTACATCATTTCCGGCAAATCCAGCAACTTCATCGACAACGGTTTCAGATCCTCCTACAAATACAGCAACTATTGTTCCCGACAATTCATCAGCACCATTAACAAGTACTTCATCAGCTCTCCCAAATGATCAGTTTTCAACAGTTTCTCCTGCTACAACTTCAGCTTCATTCCATTTCGAATCTCCATCAACAACGACAACAGTCCTTCCAACAGTACCTCCTACAACACCAGCAATCAATCATGAAGATGTCTCTACTGTCACCATATTCTACGATCCTGAAAATAACTCCGCCTACCATTCAGAAGGTGCTGCTCCCACTAGAGCACCAGTTACAATCTTTTATGATCCACAAACGATTTCAGTCCCTTCAGCAGCAGCAATCAGTCCAGTCACTGTCACGGTGCCTGGACCAGTACCATATGAAAGCAATAGGGCCATCCCTTGGCACTACGGCTCTGACGTGTACTGTGAAGGGAAAAGAATCACTCTTGAAACATCAGCACCTGCACCACAAGTAGATAATGTGGGGGGAGGCGGAGGCTTCACTCGAAGCGGCCGTCTCTTTGCTTCACAAGTTCAAAGACCTACTGCCGAAGCAGAAGCTGCTGCCAAGGCAAAAGGAAAAGGCCCAGTGCAGGAAGATCCAGCTGCCAAAGAAACCCTGAAGACTCCATTTGATCAGGAAGTTGATGAGTTTATGCGGATCATCAAAAAGAGTGACTACAAAATTGTGGATCAGCTTCACCAGACGCCATCCAAAATCTCTATCCTCTCACTGCTTATGTGCTCCGAAGCCCATCGGAATGCACTACTTAAAGTCCTGCACGCAGCTTACGTGCCTGAGGAGATTACTGTCAACCAATTGGAAACCGTGGTTGGTAATGTTACTGCTAGCAATGGGCTAGGGTTTACCAATTCTGACTTGACAGCGGATGGCCGCAATCACAACAAAGCCTTGCACATAACCCTGGAATGCAAAGGAGCTGTCCTTTCTCATGTGCTGGTGGACACAGGTTCTTCCCTGAATGTCTTACCAAAGAAGGCTCTGGTGAAGCTTGAATATGATGGATTGGCATTGAGACCCAGCAACCTGGTGGTAAGAGCCTTCGATGGTTCTAAGAGATCGGTTCTGGGAGAGATTGAGCTGCCTGTGACAATTGGCCCGCAGACCTTTAAAACTATCTTTTATGTGATGGACATTCAGCCCGCCTACAGCTGTTTGTTGGGTAGACCCTGGATTCACGCCGCTGGCGCAATAACGTCTACCCTTCACCAAAAGTTAAAATTTGAGTGGGAAGGCCAAGTTGTCACAATCTGTGGGGAAGAGGATATCTTTGTTAGCCATCTGGCTACTTATAAGTACATTGAGATGGATGGAGAGATCCATGAAACAATGAGCCAAGGTTTTGAGGCCTTGAACGTCAATGAAGCATCTGCTGTATCTGGTACTCCAATGTCATCTTACCAACAAGCCCGAAAGGTTGTTGAAGAAGGAACCGCCCTAGGCTGGGGCAAGGTTTTAGCTGTGGAGGAGAAGAAGGACAAGTTTGGGTTGGGTTACAGACCAACTCAACATCAAGCAAAGGCTACTGCAGGGCCAGGTTTTGTCAGTGGGGGGATGCTTACCCCTGATGCTATCAACTGTCTGGAAGACGAGCTGGAAGAGGAGCGCAATCTGGAGAATTGGATTCGTCCGAAGATCCCGGGGAGCAGTGTCTCGAACTGGTCTTCCCAGGAAATTATAAGAGTTACTCATGCAGAGTAATTATTATTTCCTGTATTTTTTATAGCATGCATCCAAGTCCTGCATCTTGCCCAAGATGACAAGACTCATTTTGTAATCAGGGCCATCTGTACTTTTGTGCAAACAAGATTAAATTAATGAAATATCAGACAATCTTTTTGCAAACGAGTCTTTTTCTTTCCTGCTCACTGTTTTTTCCATTTTTCTTTTTGTACAAAAAAATAAATGGCGGTGTTTTCAAAATGATAACTTCATTTCACTTTTTTCTAAAGCAAGATTAAAATCAAATCACTAAAATGAACCAACTTAACCCTTGCAGAGAGTGCCTTCCAGACAGCACCGACAACAGCACGGCTATGACATCGTATGACTTTGACAATCCAATCAATCAAGCTGATGAAGGGGTTGATGAAGAATATGAGCTTCCTGAAGAGCTAGCCAGGTTGTTAAGGCAGGAGGAAAAGGTTATTGCTCCTCATCAGGAGGAGATTGAAGTGATTAATCTTGGTACTGACGAAGACGTGAAAGAAGTTAAAATCGGGGCCTGCCTGCAAGACTCAGTGAAGAGGCAACTGATAGATCTGCTTCAAGAGTATGTTGATGTGTTTGCTTGGTCGTATCAAGATATGCCAGGGTTGGATACCGACATTGTTGTGCACAAGTTGCCTCTAAGGGAAGAATGCCCACCAGTGAAACAGAAGCTGCGCCGAACTCGCCCAGACATGGCTATGAAAATTAAAGAAGAGGTACAAAAGCAATGGGACGCCGGGTTCCTTGCTGTGACTAGCTACCCGCCGTGGGTTGCTAACATAGTACCTGTGCCTAAGAAAGACGGAAAAGTAAGGATGTGTGTTGACTACCGGGATCTGAATAGAGTCAGCCCGAAAGATGACTTCCCATTACCTCACATTGACGTATTGGTGGATAATACGGCTCAGTTCTCGGTATTCTCCTTCATGGATGGATTTTCAGGATATAATCAGATCAAGATGTCACCTGAAGACATGGAGAAGACAACATTCATTACACCTTGGGGCACGTTCTGTTACAAAGTAATGCCATTCGGACTGAAGAATGCTGGTGCAACATACCAACGGGCTATGGTGACATTATTCCACGACATGATCCACAAGGAAATCGAGTGTTATGTGGATGATATGATCGCCAAGTCCCTTACAGAGGAAGATCACCTGGTGAATCTGCTGAAGTTGTTCAAGCGTCTGAGAAAGTATCAACTGAAGTTGAACCCCAACAAATGCACATTCGGGGTGCGATCCGGTAAACTGCTGGGCTTTATTGTAAGCGAGAAAGGGATTGAGGTTGACCCTGATAAAGTCAAAGCCATCCAAGAGATGCCTGCACCGAAAACTGAGAAAGAAGTTCGAGGGTTCTTGGGTAGATTGAACTACATTTCACGGTTCATATCTCACCTCACAGCAACCTGCGAGCCCTTGTTCAAGCTGTTAAGAAAGGAACAAACGGTCAGGTGGAACGAAGACTGCCAAAGGGCTTTTGACAAGATCAAGGAGTATTTACAAGAACCTCCAATCCTCATGCCGCCAGTTGAAGGAAGACCTCTAATTATGTACTTGACAGTATTAGAAGAGTCGATGGGGTGTGTGTTGGGCCAGCATGACGAGTCTGGTCGAAAAGAGTATGCAATATACTACCTAAGCAAAAAGTTTACCGACTGTGAACAGCGTTATTCACTGCTCGAGAAAACTTGCTGTGCTTTAGCGTGGGCTGCTCGCCGACTGAGACAGTATATGCTGACCCACACTACCTTGTTGATCTCAAAGATGGACCCAGTTAAGTACATATTTGAGAAGCCAGCTCTTACCGGACGGGTTGCAAGATGGCAGATGATTCTCACAGAATACGACATACAGTACACATCTCAGAAAGCCATCAAAGGCAGTGTACTATCTGAATATCTTGCTGAGCAACCCATTGATGACTACCAGCCTATGAGGTTCGACTTCCCTGATGAAGACATCATGTTCATTAAATCAAAAGATCATGAAGAGCCTATTCACACTGAAGGGCCTGACCCAGGAGAAGAATGGACTATGATGTTTGATGGGGCTGTTAACATGAATGGTCGTGGTGTTGGTGCAGTACTCATTACACCTAAAGGAGTTCACATGCCTTTCTCGGCAAAACTCACTTTCAACTGCACTAACAACGAAGCTGAATACGAAGCTTGCATTATGGGTCTTGAGGAAGCCATTGACCTCGGGATCAAGACATTGACCGTATTCGGAGATTCAGCTCTGGTAGTCAATCAAACCAACGGGAAATGGTACACCCACCAAGATCATCTGATACCTTACAGGGATTATACAAGGAGGTTACTGACTTTCTTCACAACAGTCAAACTTGAGTATATCCCTCGGGACGAGAATCAGTTTGCAGATGCTCTTGCTACCATTTCATCCATGATCAAAGTTCAAGCCGCCAACTTTGTACCTCAGATTTCAGTGTCTAGACTTGATAGACCAGCATATGTATTTGCGGCGGATGTTGCAAAAGATGGTAAGCCTTGGTTCCACGACATTAAGTGCTTCTTGGAGGATCAAACATACCCGCCTGGGGCATCTTCCAATGATAAGAAGACTTTGAGAAGGCTTGCTGGTAGTTTCTTTCTGAATGCTGATGGGTCTTTATACAAGAGGAACTTTGACATGGTACTCCTCAGATGTGTTGACAAGACGGAAGCAGATTTGCTGATGCATGAAGTGCACGAAGGATCTTTTGGTACCCATGCTGGAGGACATGCAATGGCTAAGAAATTGCTAAGATCAGGCTATTACTGGATCACAATGGATGCAGACTGTTGTGCTTACGCCAGAAAATGTCATAAATGCCAGATTTACGCAGACAAGGTGCATGTGCCTCCCAATCCTTTGAATATCATGTCTTCACCATGGCCCTTTGCTATGTGGGGCATTGATATGATTGGCAAGATTGAGCCAACTGCTTCAAACGGCCACAGATTCATCCTGGTCGCCATCGACTATTTCACCAAGTGGGTTGAAGCAGCCTCATATGCAAACGTTACAAGACAAGTGGTAGCCAGATTTCTGAAGAGAGATATCATCTGTCGGTATGGACTGCCCGAGCGAATCATTACCGATAATGGTTCCAACTTAAACAACAAAATGATGGCAGAACTGTGCCGGGACTTCAAGATCCAACATCACAATTCTTCTCCTTACAGGCCAAAGATGAATGGCGCTGTTGAGGCAGCAAATAAGAATATCAAGAAGATTGTGCAGAAGATGGTAGTCACATACAAAGACTGGCATGAAATGCTACCATTTGCCTTGCATGGGTATCGCACATCAATCAGAACGTCCACTGGGGCAACACCGTATCAGCTTGTGTATGGTATGGAAGCGGTCCTACCTGTTGAAGTTGAATTACCCTCCCTGCGGGTATTGATGGATGTTAAGCTGAACGAAGCAGAATGGGTTCGGTCCCGATACGAACAGCTGAGTCTGATTGAAGAGAAAAGATTGGCTGCAATCTGTCATGGGCAGCTATATCAGAAGAGAATGAAGAAAGCCTTCGATCAGAAAGTCAGGCACCGAGAGTACCAAGTGGGAGATCTTGTGCTGAAAAGAATCCTCCCTCCTCATACAGACCACAGGGGCAAATGGACTCCAAACTATGAAGGACCATTTGTTGTAAAGAAAGTTTTCTCTGGTGGAGCACTGATGCTCAGCACCATGGATGGTGAAGATTTCCCGTCCCCTGTGAATTCAGATGCAGTTAAAAAATACTTCGCATAAAATGACCCGCTGGACATAAAAACAGAATGTAAGTCCAGGCAAAAATAGGGCATCCCGGCGAGTCAAAAACAGAATAAAAGACTCGGGCAAAAGTAAGGGAAAATGAATAGAAAAAAAAATGTACACCCGCTGAGTTGAAAAGCCGCATTGGACAACTCAGGCAAAAATGGGTATCCCGATGGATTGAAAACCCGAAAGGGCGATCCATGCAAAATAAGGGAATAAGCGAACAACTGCACTCTGAATTCGTCCGTATCATCTACAACTTGGTAAGCTTTCAACGGAATCAAGCTTCAATCAGAATCAACTTTCTTCAGAAAGCAAGAAGAACGCCATTGTCATACGAGTCATAGCAGGAGGGGAAGCTCTTCAAAGCGTCGTCAACACCGCCAGTACTTTATTTCTCAATTTGTAACAATCCCCTCATTTCAGGAGATATGTTTCTTTGACTGTATCTTTGCCAATTCAGGGCACTTGAATTAATAAAATCGGATTTTCAGTCATGTTTCGTTTTTTACATTTACGTTTTGTAAAGAGTCGTCTGATATCTCTAAAAATACAATTGCATAAGTACAGATGCATTTCTCTAAAAAAATAAAACACATGCTTACAGGGAATGTGATTACTCTCGAAAGTATTTATCTCCTACGACGGAATCCAGTAAGGGATACCTCGGGACCTTTTGTACGTTTCCTTACCTTTGCAGGATTGCAGGTATCCAGAACGCAACCTGGGGCATGCAGGTTACGTCTCAGCAAGTAGGCGAATCATTATCAACTCGGTCTATCTCCCGCATGGCACTAGAAGGTGCCCATTTCCCCAGCGGAGCTGCCAAATCAACATGCATTCAATCTCGGCATCCGAAATGCTCTATCCCCAGCTGAGTTGCTCCCCATTGCTTCCCCAGCTGAGTTGCCTCTTGTTGCTTTCCCCAGCTGAGTTGCCTCTTGTTGCTCTCCCCAGCTGAGTTGCCTTTCACTTCCCCAGCCGAGTTCCCATTCTTCCTCAACAGAATGCAGAAATCAGGGAATCATCTCCCCACAGAGCTTCAAGCCTCTATTCAGAAGAGCAACGCACGAAGAGATCGCAACAGAGTGAAGAAAGCTTCTACAAACCCCAGCTGGGTCCCATATTATAAGGATATGTCAACCAGTGACCTATATCCCCAAGCAAAACAGATACATCACTAGATCTACCAGTGATCTCATACCCAGCTGGGATGTCCATTTCAAGCAGATCGACCAGAGATCTTCGCAGTGATGGGATCCGAATCCTGGATCTTTGCTCCTTTGCATAATCATAGCATTCGCATCATACTATCCCTCAGAGCGTAGCATTCCGTCTAATACGGAGCATTACGGCAAAAATCAAATGCATAGCATAATCATAAGCCATGTTATGAATTAACACTTGTGAATAATAAACCGTTCATCATCACTGTACAAAAATCCCCATCAGAGTCCCCGGCAAAAGCAGCTCCCCCTTTCAAATCACAAACACCCGTATATATACCTTTTGGCACCCGTCCGTGTCATCATTCCCCACAGGTCGCCTGAATACACTCTACAAACAAATCACCCTCATTACAGATACATTCTGGCACCCGTCCGTGTCAAATCATCCAGCAGAAAGCCAAAGACATCCTTTTTGCACTCACATACCTTATATACACCCCTTTTAACACCCGTCCGTGTCATATCCCCAGCGCAGTCGCTTACTCTTTCATCAACCCATACACTTGTTAATATTATACTTTTCTCTTTTGACACTCGTCCGTGTCACTCTCCCCAGCAGATAAACACTCATCAATACAATACTCACTACTCATGGTACGCTTATACAGATACTCGTCCGTATCTTGTATACATCATCACTCATATCCCCGCATTTCGGCAGTAGTCCTTGTTCTTTGTTAGCCAGTTGGTACTCGTCCGTACCATCATCTCAGAACATTGCGTCTAATGTTTGTTTCTACATGATACTCGTCCGTATCATAGTCTTAAGGATGCTCGTCCGCATCTTTAATCCATACACCGCGTCAAACACTCATGTCTTCTTGAATATAGATACTCATCCGTGTCTGCTATTCCCCAGAAGAGTCCTTTCAGATTCAACACTCGTCCGTGTTCGTTGTTAACCCGTTGATACTCGTCCGTATCATCATCTCTGAACATGTGTCAGTACTTGTTTCTACATGATACTCGTCCGTATCATAGTCTTAAGGATGCTCGTCCGCATTGTTAATCTATACACAATACCAAACACTTATACCTTTTGTTTCTTGGATGTAAATGCTCGTCCGTGTTTACTATCTCCCCAGTTAGATCACCGACAATTTTCTTTTTATCTAACACTCGTCCTGTGTTATGATACCTTCGAGAGCAGCCGTACCCTGCTGAGTGTTCGTCCTCCACTTCTTGATGGTCGTCCTCCATCATGCTCATCCGATGGCCGTCCCCATCGTTGTTTTTTTTAGCAGCCGTCCCCTGCTAGGTGGTCGTCCTCCACCTTTTGATGATCGTCCTTCATCACTTTATCCAATGGCTGTCCCCATTGTTGATTTTGGTTATCTGGCATTCGTCCTATGTCATGAGAAACCTCGAGAGCAGCTGTCCCCTGCTGAGTGGTCGTCCTCCACTTCTTGATGGTCGTCCTCCATCATGCTCGTCCGATGGCCGTCCCCATCGTTGACCTTATCTATCCGATGGCCGTCCCCATCGTTGATATTTTCGGCAACCGTACCCTGCCAGGTGGTCGTCCTCCACTTTTGATGGCCGTCCCCATCATATCTCTTTCATTCCCAACAGAGCAGCCGTCCCCTGCTAGGTGATCGTCCTTCGCCTTTGATGGCCGTACCCCATCATCTGTTTATTTCATTTATTCTTTAACCCGATGGCCGTCCCCGTCGTGGTCCCTTTTCCTTTTTAGCCCGATGGCCGTCCCCATCGTTGGTTACTTGACCTTTATGAACTTGATGGCCGTCCCCGTCATGTTTCATTAATCCCCAGAGAACTTCGCAGCTTTATCTTGATGGCCGTCCCCATCATAATATCCTATTTTTCCCAGCTAGTCGGCCGTCCCCGTCTTGGCTTTACTTGTTTTTCCCCAGCTAGTCGGCCGTCCCCGTCTTAGCTTTACCTTTTATCCCCAGCATGTCGGCCGTCCCCGTCATTGCTTTATACACTTTACCAGCATGTCGGCCGTCCCCGTCATCGCTTTGCTGCACATACCTCTTTACCCAGCAGTCGTCCTCTGCTCGACGGTCGTCCTCCGTCGCCCACACTTTACAATATATTTTGTTTTGCTTTACAATCTATATCCCTTTTCTTCTTCATTCTGTGAGTGCAAATTTTAGACTGTCTTTGGTATTCAACCACAAGTTATCTTGTTCGCCTGTTAAGCCGTCGCTTACGACCTGCACAGCTAACTCATGCTTGAATAGGGGCAGCTGTAAACACCCCAAATTTGCCCTCACCCATTCACACCATGGCTTGTGATCATCTCATATGCATAAATACAATCATATCATCTCACATCTCATTTTTTATTCACTGCATTGGTTCTAAGTCATCTGCATCTAGGGTTTGTGATTTGAGCAGTCCAAGAGCCTCTTGAGCCACTCCAAAGGCCACCAATCAACTCAAAGGGGTCCATGTGTGTCCTTATATCATATTCCATCTCCTCAAAGTCAGAAATGCAGAGGAATCACAAGTGCTAGGGTTTGAGTGGATGCAGAGCCAGGATGAACTGCACAGTTGACTGAAAATTAGGGTTTTGGTTTCAGAGGCCATAACTCCAAATTTTTTGGTCATTCTTGTTTCCATTGATCTCTATATGGTATAGGGAGTATGCATATCAATTTTCATGAAGAAATTCCATGGGGAAGTCATCTGATCAAGAATTGACTTTTCAGACAAGTCAGTGCAAAATCAGGGCATCTGAGGCCCCCAATGACCCAACCAATGGGTGATCTTCATCATTTTGAGTGTATATGATCTTTATTTGATCATGGAAGAAGGTTGAAGTTCATAAAAATCAAGAATTTAGGGTTTTTGCAAAAGTTGACTTTTTGGGCATAGTTGACTTTTCAAGAATGCATCATTTTAGATCATTTTTCAAGCCTTGATTATTGATCCAAAAATGCTTCAAATGGAAAAACTTTAGTCATGAAAGTTGTAGATCTCCTCTTTCCCTTTTCAAAAAGTACAAGAACATGGTCAAACTCTTCTTGGATCAAAAGTTATGGCAATGCAAAGTTGGCAAAAATCATTAATTTTCAAGGCATGCCTCATTTGGAAACTTTGCAAAATCTTGGACCAATGCATCATGTGACCTCTAATTCATTTCAAACCATTACACAAACATTCTCTAAGTCCTAAAAATCAGAATTGAGTTGAATTTGCTCATGGTTTGGTTTGTGTAACAAGGCTTTATCACATGTGAACCAAAAGCTAGCCAACTTGCAAAACACTCATGATCACTTCCTACAACTTGGTGCATTGGCTGCTGAGCTTTGCTAGGCCTCTCCCTCACCTTTGCTGCGCCAGCCATGCCTTGTACTTGCCTAGACCTTGCCCATGCCCTATCTTACACAAAGTTGACCTTTTATGCAAAAGCAAACTTACCTATCACAGCTGCACAAGTCACATCCTCTGGCCACTTGGATTAAAATATGTTATCAATTTGCAAGCAAAAACACTCAAGAGGCAAGGCTGAAACACACACATTCATCACATTCACACAAACACTCCTAACTGCAGCTTGCTTCGAATCCTTTAACACAGCCATCAAACACTAAAACTTTCATCATCATTCAACTCCACACACTTCATAGACCATCCAGCACCCAAAGCCCAAGCCTGAAACAGCCAAGAAACCCCACTGCCATTTCTCACTTCAGTTTGCAAAAACTTTCGAATCTTCCATCCTAGCTCACAAACACACAAACCAACACCACAGAACTTCTCTACACATTGTATGGACCTCAAACAACCCATCACCATGACCTGAAAGTGCCAAAATCACCATAGCCATTGTTGACTGAGCTTGAAGCAGTTCCATTCGAATCTCCTTCTCCAGCCAACACAAACTCATTTTGAGCATTCAAGCATCTTTGGGGGATCAAGTGGAGTGGTTTGCACAAAGAGAGGTGGCCAGAAAGTTTCTAAACTGAAAGCTTCAAATCTCAGGTAACCTGAAATTAATTTTTCCAGAAGTGACTTTTATTGTTACAAACTTGTTCTTCATGCTTGCCTGATCATTCTGGTACCTTTGGTTTCGAAAATGGTGTTGATTTGAGTGTTTAATTCGTGACTGAAGCTTGCGTGACCTAGAACTTTCCCTCTTCGATTCAGCTTGTTTAGGTAATATAAATTTGTTTTAGGTTAGGGGTTTGATTCGTGAAGAGGAGAGGAACACTTCTCTGGTCTTAGATTTCATTTATGTTACGTTTTTAGGAAGTTTGAGGATTCTCAGGTGAGGGCTGGCCGGAGAAGACGACCGGAAGTCTTCTCCGGCAGCCTGAAAGTGATTAGGGTTAAGTGTAATTAATTAGGGCAAAGTTCAAACGTGGACCATTGGATCATCTTTCCCGCGCGCGTGTGTGTGGTCTGGATTGCATCATTAATTCATAATCAGGTTTAATTAAATTAATTAATTAAGTTTTAGAAGTTTGAATCTAGGCCTTTCATTCTGGCGCGCAGTCAATGCCTTTGAACTCAGGAGCAATCTCATCCATCCATCCTGTTTACTTTTATTTTAATTCCTTTTTAATTCATTTTCTTTCATTTATTTTGCACAATTAATTTAAAATAGGTAAAAATTCATGAAAATTATGAAACTTTTTCCTTAAGGTTTTATTAATTTTTATGACACAAAAATATTTTTATTTTATTTTTTATCATTAAAAAAGTATCTTTAAATATTTAAAAGATTATTTTTAATTGATTAATGGGAATTAATTAATTAAAAATACTTTTAGGTATTTAAAAATTACAAAAAAATTCATGAAATGTTCTAAGACATTTAGAAACATTGTCCAACCTTCAAACCAAATTTCTTTTTTGATCTTGATGCATTTTAAGAATTTTTCATTGAATAAAATCATTTTTTATGCATTATTTTGATCACATGTTTGAAAATTCATTTCTGCCTATTGGTGAAGGTTGTGACATTGATTCTTTTTGCTTTGTCTTGTGTTTAACATGTATTTTCAAGGATAAAAAGGCCATGAATTGTTCTTGCATTTTCAAATTGTTTGGCATTTGTTTTGTAAAGAACCCTAAAAAACCCTAATATCTTGTAAAATTCATAACTCAAGATTGGTTGAGAGTTGAGAGCCCCCCTTTGGGCAGTGGTTTATTATAGGTCTAGGGTTTCTTTGGGTACCATTTTCCATTTTTACTTTAGGGTTTTGCTTCTGTTTTTGGTTTGTGTTTGTTGTTTGATCCATAAACCCTAATTTGGGCTTCCTCTTGCATCCTTATTGCATTCACTTGTATAACATGACTTATCTTTGCATTTTGTGCATGCTTATGATTCATTTGACATCTTAAGACATGAAGAAAGCATCATTGATCATTGCATTACATATTTGCCATGTCATTTGTCTTGTATGATTCATAACTTTTCATGCTTGTTCATGCTCCTTAACTTGCATCATTTGCATTCATAACCTTGTAGGAGCATCTCCACATGCTGCCTCATGTTTGCAGCACCTCATAACATCATAATCATCATCAACATGCTTCTGGTTCTGCTTAGCATCATATCATTTCATCTCATCTTGCATTGCATTGCATTTTCTTTCTAACATTGCAGGTGGTAAGTAAGCTTGAGAAGTGGATTTGCCTTCACTTCTCATACCTTTTCTTTGCATCTCTCTTGCATCCATTGCTGCATTTTTATTTGTGTTTGAGATTGAGCTTGCTCATTCTTCTTCTTCCCACTTTCTTTCTTCAAGTGACTTGACTTCTTGAATGAAGCAAGTCACTTTGCTTCTCTTGATCCTGTTCATCTGCTTCCTGGTGGCTCCTCTGAAGATTATTCTTGAAAACCTCACAAGCCTTAGGATCAACCAAGCTTGATAATGAATTAGGGTTTTGATTAGCCCCCCCTTCATAGTTTTTACCTTTGTGTCTCTCTTTGAGTCTTCTCTTCTCACCTCATAATCAGAGACTAAACCCTAAAGGTTTTAAGACTTTGTGATTAAGCTTATGCCTGCATCCTTCTCTTAGGATGGAGTGTATAACTTTAATCCTAAGCATTAAACCCTTAAGTTGTTTAAATCTCTTAATCAATTCACTTAATAAGTATCAAGACATCACACTTGTAACTTGGGCCTTGCATTAGGGTTCTAATTCTTCCTTAAATGGTTAAGAAGGACTAACCCTAGTGTTAATGGACAAGTCCCCCTCAAGTTGTCTTACAAACAATAAAACTCACTTCATCATCCCATCATCAATAAAATCCACTTAATCAAAGGCTTGTTTTGTCATGGGTTTAATCCCTAATCATGGATTAAGTTGAGGAGTTTTCCTCAACTTAAACATTCTCATCTATTATCCTTCTTTTAGGATGGTGTAATGAGTCTGTTTAATCCTTGATTATGGCTTAACCTCATTACTCAACACTAAACAAAAACGCCAAAAACATCTAAATAATCACAAGTAGGTTAATGATCTTAATCCTACACCAAAGGTGATTAAGTGTGAGAATCTGACTTCACACTTAAGGTATCCTCATTACCCCTGATCAGAGGGAAGATGTGATGAGTTTACTAAATCCATTGGTTTAGGCTTAAGCTCATTAACTTATGACAAATTTCTCAAAAGCAATAAAAGACTGAAAACTCAAAAACAAACAATAATCGTCTCCTTCGGGATTCTTTTCTCATCTCATTCACTCGCAAACGAGAACTCGCTTCTTCCGTCTAATGCAAGACAGTAAGCACCTGAGCCAGACAGGTCATACACTTGAGCATAGGCAAGCAAGCAGTTCACAAGTCAATTCACCTTTCAGTCTCTTTGGGTCGAACTACGGTGTTCTGACTTCCTCATTGCACGAGAGGATACGTAGGCATAACTTAACAGTTATCGAACAAAAGTCTCTGTTCATTCCCCCTCCTTCCAGCATTATTCTTTAAGCCTCATAATCATGAGCATACTCTTTCTTACACTGACACTATACATATTACACTTCACACTTCTTTTGCACTGACACCTGTACATTTCTTTTCCAGCTATTTTACACACAGATTGCACTGACACTACCCCTTTAAAACACAAATCTTTTAAGCGTGGATCCCGTCGAGTACGACGGACAATCTGGGTGCTAATACCTTCCCAGGTTGTAACCAACCCCCTTTCTCAGTCTCTCTGGTTCGCAAACCGTCTTATCCATCTTTTTCTAGGTCTATGCAGCATTGCCTTTCCTCCGGGATAAAAATGCCTAGCTGGCGACTCTTTCATCTCCAGTGAGTTCACGGCTGTGTGTTCTCACTGTTCCCTTCGCCGACCGTTCGCGCTTGTACCTGGATGCAAATCTTTGGGAGCGACAGAAACCCACATCTGAACCGTGTTTCATATTCCCGCACCAGACCGAAATGGAATGGGAAAGAACATGAACCACTCTAGCCTAGGTGTCACTCATGTCCCAGGTATAGGACCTCAAACTCTCAATGGAAACCCACCCACCTAAACAGAAACCAGATCCAGCAATGATAATGACAGTATGAAATATGAAAAACTGTAAAGGAAAGCAATAAATAAAGTTGTACATGAAGCAATAAATAAAGCAACTATATAAACATAACTAGCACATAACACCCCAGTAAACACAAATCAAACAAGTGCTGGGAGGAACCCACAAAAAGAACCAGAAGCCCTGGTTATAGTATAAGGCTCCCCAGCAGAGTCGCCAAGCTGTCGCTCCCACCTGATGACACACGGTCAAGAGGGGGTACAGACGCGAACGGTCGGCAGCTAGGCATTTTTATCCCGAAGGAAAGGTAATGCTGCATAAACCTAGAAAAGATGGATAAGACGGTCGCAAACCAGAGAGACTGAGAAAGGGGGTTGGTTACAACCTAGGAAGGTATCAGCACCCAAATTGTCCGCCGTACTCGACGGGATCCACGCTTGAAATATTTGTGTTTAAAAGGGGTAGTGTCAGTGCAATTTGTCTATCAAAGCTGGAAAGAATGCAAGTGTCAGTGTAAAAGAAATGTGAGGTGTATAAAAGATGTGTCAGTGTAAGAACAAGAATGAAATGCTCAAGACTATGAGGCTTAAATAATAATGCTGAAAGAGGGGGGGATGTACAGAGACTTTTGTTCGATAACTGTTAAGTTATGCCTACGTATCCTCTCGTGCGATGAGGAAGTCAGAACACCGTAGTTCGACTCAAAGAGACTGAAAGATAAATTGACTTGTGAACTGCTTACTTGCCTATGCTCAAGTGTATGACCTGTCTGGCTCAGGTGCAAACTGTCTTGCATTAGACGGAAGAACCAAGTTCTCGTTTGTGAGTGAATGAGATGAGAAAAGAATCCCGGAGGAGACGATTATTGTTTGTTTTTGGTGATTTCAATCTTTTTTATTGCTTTTTGGTGTTTTTCATAATTTAATGAGTTTAAGCCTAAATCAAAGGTTAATAAACTCATCACATCTTCCCTATGATTAGGGGTAATGAGAATACCTTAAGTGTGAAGTAAACACCTCACACTTAACCACCATGATGTAGGATTAAGATCATTAACCTACTTGTATTTATTTAAATGTTTTTGGAGTTTTTGTTTAGTGTTAAGTAATGAGTTTAAGCCATAATCAAGGATTTAATGGACTCATTACACCATCCTAATAGAAGGATAATAGATGAGAACATTTAAGCTGAGGAAAGCTCCTCAACTTAATCCATGATTAGGGATTAACCTCATGACAAAACAAACCTTTATTAAAGTGGATTTTTAGTTAATGTTTAGATCAAGAAATGGATTTTAGGGTTTGTAAGACAACTTGAGGGGGACTTGTCCATTAACACTAGGGTTAGTCTTTCTTAATCAATTAAGGAAGAATTAGAACCCTAATGCAAGGCCCAAGTTACAAGCTTGATGTCTTAGTGATTATTAAGTGAATTAATTAAAGGGTTTAAACACATTAAGGGTTTAACACTTAGGATTAAAGTTATACACTCCATCCTAATAGAAGGATGCAGGCATAAGCTTAATCACAAAGCCTTAAAACCTTTAGGGTTTAGTCCTTGATTAAGAGATGAGAAGAGAAGACTCAAAGATGACACAAAGGTAAAAATAAATGGGGGACTAATCAAACCCTAATTATGATCATGCTTGGTTGTTCCTAGGGTTTATGAGGCTTGCAAAAGATCTTCAAGAGAAAAGCCACCAGGAAAGAAGCAGATGAAAGGAGAAAGAAGCAAAGGAAGCAGGACAACTTGCTTCACTTAAGAAGACAAGTTGCTTAAAGGAAGAAAGTGGGAGAGAGCATGAATGAGCAAGCTCACTCTAATACACAAGATAAAATGCAGCAATAATGCATAAGAGAGATGAAGAGAGATTGTGAGAAGTGAAGGCAAATTCATTTCTCAAAACAACTTACCACCTGAAAAGTTAGCAAAAGAAATGAAATGCAATGAGAATGAGATGAAATGTCATGATGCAAGACAAATTCAGAAGCATAAACATGATTTCAATGACACTAAGATATGATGCAAACACATGTCAAGAGTTGTGGATGATCATACAAGGATGTGGATGCAAATGAAGCATGCTTTGAACCATAAAGATTCATGAAAGTTTATGAAATGGAATGAACATATAACATGGCAAATGAAAGATGCAATGATCAAACATGATTCTAATATGTCCTAAGATGTCTTATATGTCATATTGATGCACAAAATTCCATGGCAAGTTCTTGAATGCAAGCAAATGAAAGATGGATGCAAAGGATGGCAAGATTTAGGGTTTATGCATAACATGCAACACAAAAATTCAAAATCAGAAGCAAATGACATGACAAAAAATTGAAAATGGGATCAAAGGAACCCTAACCCTACACAAGTTCACTGCCCAAAGGAGGAGACCTAAATCTAAACCTAGTGGAAGTTATGATTTTTCTAAGTCAACTAGGGTTTCAAGGCACTTCAAAAGGAAAAAATGCACATTAAATTGAAAATGGAAGATAAATTCAAACCAATTTTACCTTAGAAACTACATGCTATGAAGGATGCAATGCAAGAATAACCATTATCAAACTCTTTATGGTTAGGCAGAATGATTTTTTTCAAGTTAGGATCAAAATATTGCCTTTAAACAACTTTAATTCCAATGAAAATTGTCAAAATAGGTCAAGAACCAAAAAGAAATTTGTTTTGAGAGTTTGATAATGTTTCTAAATGTTTTAAAATGCAATGTAAATTTTTTTGTGATTTTTAAATACCTAAATGCATTTTTAATTAATTAATTTCCATTAACTAATTAAAAATAAACATTTAAATGATTTAAAAATAATATTTAATGAAAAAAATAAAAATAAAAATATTTTTGGGTTCTGAAAATTAATAAAAGGTTTGACAAAAAATTTCAGAATTTTTCAATGTATTTTCCTATTTTTAAAAATTCGTGGAAATTAAATACAAAACAAATAAAATAAAAATGAAATTAAATGAAAAATGAGAAAGTATGCAAATCCAAGAGTCAGGATTCAAACTAAGGGAGGCGGGGGTTGACTAAGCGCGCTAATGGACGACCAGAATTCAAACTCACTTAATTATGATTAAACCCCAATCCTGAGCCCTAATCACTTTCAGGGGAACAGAACAGTGTTCCGGTCATCTTCTCCGGCTAGCTCCTCACCCCATCTCCCTCAATACGCAACCCCAAGACCCCTAAAGCTCCAGAAATGATCCTCTCCTCAACCCCAGCAAGAATCAAACATCAAAACTCATTTATTCAACCTCAAAATCATGAATCGAAGCAAAACGGAAAGTATGGCAGAAATTTCAGAAGATCAATACATGCTTAATACTTGACTATTTTCAAAACCAAACACATCAGCATCATCAGTGAATCATGGAGAATCAATTATTAACTTAAAAACACGTTTCTGGAAAAATTGTTCTTGATGATACCTGAACTGAAGTTTTCGAAAATGGTGCTTTCTGGCCAGTCCTTTGCTTCAAACAAGCTCCAATGATCTTCCCCAGAAGTTTGTGATGCTTAGCTGGAGTTTATATGGCCTTAAAATGAAAATGGCAGAGGTTCAGTTTGTGAAGTGTGGAAATCGTGTTTTTGATTCAGGGCTTTTTAGGGCAAGGTGATGGTTGGGAAATGATCAGTGGATCATGGTGAGTTGTTTTGTGGAATTTGTTTTGAGGTTTGAAGCTTGTGTGATGAGATTCGAATGAAAATGCAAAGAGGGAGGTTTTTGTGAACTATGGCAATGTTGTGGTTTCAGGCTCCAAGATTGTATGAGAAATGATCCATGAGGCATGTATGTGAAGCTGTGATTGGTCAGAGTAGTTGGTGTGGCTCAGCTTTATTGGTATGGCTCAAATTGCATAAAGTCAACTTTTATGTAAGTGAAGGTATGGGCTGGTTCAGTCATGGTACAAGGGCATGGTTCGAATCAGCATGCTTCAAGGAGGTCCATGGAAGTCACTTTTGGCAGCTGGCACAAGTGGATGAGAAGCTTTGGGTCATTTTACAAATTCATGGAGTCTTGGCCCCTTTTGGATTTCTCAATGATCAAGGCATGAAAATGGGCAATTCTTTGGTGCATTCTGAATTTTAGGTCATGACTTATGTTTGTGTAATACTTAGAAGTTGATTTGAAGTCACAATTGGCCATGGCATGAAGTTTTGCAACTTTCCTCTTTTGGTGCCTAAGTGAAATTTCATGATTTTCCCAACTTTGACAAGCCATAACTTTTGATCCAAAATGAATTAGAATGAGTTCTTATACTTTTTGAAAATGGGAGGATTCAATCTACAACTTTCATGACCAAAGTTCTTTCATTTGAAGCATTTTTGAATCAAAAAGAGGAGGTTGAAAAACTTTCCCAAAATGGCAAGTTTACATTATAAGTCACTTTCCCAAAAAGGCAACTTTGCAAATGGCTTGAAATTCTTCAATTTTGTGAACTTCTAACATCTTCTATGATCAAATAAAGATCATACACATTCAAAATGATGGAGAATGCCCTTTGGTTGGGTCACTGGGGGCCTCAGATGCCTTCCCCATTGAATTTCTTCATGAAAATTGATATGCATGATCCTCATAACATATAGAGACCAATAGAAACAAGAATGACCAAAAAATTTGGAGTTATGGCCTCTGAAACCAAAACCCTAATTTTAGGTCATCTGTGCAGTTAAACCTGGCTCTGCTTCCATGCCTTTCTCAGTTCTTGTGATTCTTTGACTTCCTTGACCTTGTGGGGATATAATATGATGCTTGAACATACATGGACCCCTTTGAAGTGATTGATGACCTTTGGAGTGGCTCAAATAGCTCAGGGATGGCTCAGATCACAAACCCTAGATCCAGATGACTTTGAAACAATGCAGTGAAGCAAAATTGCAACATGAGATGCTATGATTGAACTTATGCAATATGAAAAGAAATCACAAGCCATGGTGAGAATGAGTGAGGGAAAATTTGGGGTGTTTACAGATATGATGCGAATGCTATGATTGTGCAAAGATACCGATCCGGGATTCAGATCCTGTTGCGATGAAGATCTCTGGCTGATCTGCTTGAAGTGATATCCCAGCTGGGGATGAGATCATTGGTAGATCTGATATATATGACTCTGTTTGGGGGAATAAGTCACTGATAGACCTATTCTTGGTAATGAGGAGCCCAGCTGGGGTCTGTGGAAGCTTTCGTCACTTTGTTGTGAGATCTTCAAACATTGCCTTTTCGGAGAGGCTGGAGTTCTGTGGGGAGATAGTTCCCTGTCTTTGCACTTGGCTGGGGAGGAAGGATCACTGAACGATCTTCCTAGAGATTTCTGTATGGATCCTGCTGAGGATGGAAGTATCTGTCAACTCTGCTGGGGAAATAGGCATCCTTTGATGCTATCCTGACAGATGTGCTGGAGAAGCAATGTCTGATAGCTCTGATGGAGGGAAAGAGCTTCTCTTGTGATGTTTGGAAGATGTTCTGAGGAAATAATGTTCTGACAACTTGCTGGGGAGAAGCTTTCATGCCCCATGTTGCACTTTTGAGCACCTGCAATCATGTTATAACAAAGAAACGTACAAGTACCCTGAGGTATCCCTTACTGGATTCCATCATAGGAGTTTAGACACTCCCAGGAGCAGACATTTTTCCTGTAAGCATATTGTTTTAGAAAAGACGCATCTGTATTTATGCAATCATTATATTAAGGACATCGGACATTTTCGCAAATAAAAATAGAATTTACGAGACGAAACGTGACTGAAAATCTAATTTTATTAATTTGCGTGCCCTGAATTGGCAAATACAGTCAAAGAAACAGATCCCCTGAAATGAGGAGATTGTTACAAAATTGAGAAATAAAAAGATGCTGGCAATGTTGACGATGCTTCAACGAGCTTCCCTTTTGCTATGACTCGTATGACATTGATGTTCTTCTCATCTTGCTTTTTGAAGAAGGCTGATTTTGGCCGATGCTTTAACCTTTCGAAGCTTGCCGTGTTGTAAGTGATACAGACGAATTCAGAATGCAGTTGTCCGCTTATTCCCTTATTTTGCGTGGATCGCCCTTTCGGGTTTTCAATCCACCGGGATACCCATTTTTGCCTGAGTTGTCCAATGTGGCTTTTCAACTCAGTGGGTGTACATTTTTTTATTTATTTTCCCTTATTTTTGCCCGAGTCTTTTATTCTGTTTTTGACTCGCCGGGACGCCCTATTTTTGCCTAGACTTACATTCTGTTTTTATGTCCAGCGGGTCATTTTTATGCGAAGTATTTTTTAATTGCATTCGAATTCACAGGGGACAGGAAGTCTTCACCATCCATAGTACTAACCATCAGTGCTCCACCAGAGAAAACTTTCTTTACTATGAACGGACCATCGTAATTCAGAGTCCACTTGCCCCTGTGGTCTGTATGAGGAGGGAGGAGTCTTTTCAGCACAAGATCTCCTACTTGGTACTCTCGAAGCCTGACTTTCTGATCGAAAGCTTTCTTCATTCTTTTCTGATAAAGTTGCCCATGACAGATTGCAGCTAACCTCTTCTCTTCAATCAGATTCAGTTGTTCGTACCGGGATCGGACCCATTCTGCTTCGTTTAGCTTAACATCCATCAGTACCCGTAAGGAGGGTAATTCAACTTCAACAGGTAGGACTGCCTCCATACCATACACAAGCTGATATAGTGTTGCCCCAGTGGATGTTCTGATTGAAGTACGGTACCCATGTAAGGAAAATGGTAACATTTCATGCCAGTCTTTGTAGGTGACCACAATCTTCTGCACAATCTTCTTGATATTCTTGTTAGCTGCCTCCACAGCGCCATTCATCTTTGGCCTGTAAGGAGAAGAATTGTGGTGCTGGATCTTGAAGTCCCGGCACAGTTCTGCCATCATTTTGTTGTTCAATTTGGAATCATTATCAGTAATGATTCGCTCGGGAACTCCATACCGACAGATGATATCTCTCTTCAGAAATCGGGCTACCACTTGTCTGGTGACATTGGCGTAAGAAGCTGCTTCAACCCACTTGGTGAAATAGTCAATGGCTACCAGGATGAATCTGTGGCCATTTGAAGCAGTCGGTTCAATCTTGCCAATCATATCCATGCCCCACATGGCAAAGGGCCGAGGTGAAGACATCACATTCAAAGGATTTGGAGGCACATGCACTTTATCCGCATAGATCTGGCATTTATGAAACTTTCTGGCATAAGCACAACAGTCTGCATCCATTGGGATCCAGTAATAGCCTGATCTTAGCAACTTTTTAGCCATAGCATGCCCTCCGGCATGGGTACCGAAAGATCCTTCGTGCACCTCGTGCATCAACAAGTCTGCTTCTTCCCTATCAACACATCTGAGGAGTACCATATCAAAGTTCCGCTTGTACAAGGAACCATCAGCATTCAGGAAGAAGCTACCAGCCAACCTTCTTAATGTCTTCTTATCATTGGAAGATGCCCCAGGTGGGTATGTTTGATCCTCCAAGAAGCATTTGATTTCATGGAACCAAGGCTTGTCATCTTTAATAAGGTCTGCTAAGAATACATATGTCGGTCTGTCAAGTCTGGACACTGAAATCCGAGGCACAAAGTTGGCAGCTTGAACTTTGATCATGGATGAAATGGTAGCCAGAGCATCTGCAAACTGATTTTCATCTCGAGGGATATACTCAAGCTTGACTGTAATGAAGAAAGTCAATAACCTCCTTGTATAATCCCGGTAGGGAATCAGATGATCCTGGTGAGTGTACCATTTGCCGTTGGTTTGATTAATTACCAGAGTTGAATCTCCGAATACATTCAAAGTCTTGATCATGAGGTCAATGGCTTCCTCAAGACCCATGATGCAAGCTTCGTTATTAGTGCAGTTAAAAGTGAGTTTTGCCGAGAAAGGCATGTGAACTCCTTTAGGTGTAATGAGTACTGCACCAACACCACGACCATTCATATTAACAGCCCCATCAAACATCATAGTCCATTCTTCTTCTGGGTCAGGCCCTTCAGTGTGAACTGGCTCTTCATGATCTTTTGCTTTTATGAACATGATGTCTTCATCGGGGAAGTCAAATCTCATAGGCTGGTAATCATCAATGGGTTGCTCAATAGATAATCAGACAATACACTGCCATTGATGGCCTTTTGAGATGTGTATTGAATGTCATATTCTGTGAGGATCATTTGCCATCTTGCAACCCGTCCGGTAAGTGCTGGCTTCTCAAAAATGTATTTGACTGGGTCCATCTTGGAGATCAATAAAGTAGTGTGGATCAACATATACTGCCTTAGTCGGCGAGCAGCCCACGCTAAAGCACAACAAGTTTTCTCGAGCAGTGAATAACGTTGTTCACAGTCGGTAAACTTTTTGCTTAGGTAGTATATTGCATACTCTTTTCAACCAGACTCGTCGTGCTGGCCCAGCACACAACTTATTGGCCCTTCTAATACTGTCAAGTACATGATTAGAGGTTTTCCTTCAACTGGAGGCATAAGGATAGGAGGCTCTTGTAAGTATTCCTTGACTTTATCAAAAGCTCTCTAACAATCTTCGTTCCACCTGACCGTTTGTTCTTTTCTCAACAACTAGAACAAGGGTTCACAGGTTGCAGTAAGGTGAGATATGAACCTTGAAATGTAGTTCAATCTACCCAGGAACCCCCGAACTTCTTTCTCAGTCTTCGGTGCAAGCATTTCTTGAATGGCTTTGACTTTATCAGGGTCAACTTCAATCCCTTTCTCACTTACGATAAATCCCAGCAGCTTTCCGGATCGTACCCCGAATGTGCATTTGTTGGGGTTTAACTTCAATTGGTACTTCCTCAGACGCTTGAATAGCTTTAATAGATTCACCAGGTGGTCTTCTTCTGTGAGGGACTTGGCAATCATGTCATCCACATAACATTCAATTTATTTATGGATCATGTCATGGAATAATGTTACCATAACCCGTTGATAAGTGGCACCCGCATTCTTCAATCCGAATGGCATCACCTTATAACAGAATGTGCCCCAGGGTGTGATGAAAGTTGTCTTCTCCATGTCTTCAGGTGACATTTTGATCTGATTGTATCCTGAAAATCCGTCCATGAAGGAGAACACCGAGAACTGAGCCGTATTATCAACCAATACATCAATGTGAGGTAAAGGGAAGTCATCTTTCGGGCTGGCTATGTTCAGATCCCAGTAATCCACACACATCCTCACTTTGCCATCCTTCTTAGGCACAGGTACAATGTTAGCAACCCACAGTGGGTAACTAGTTACAGCAAGGAAACCGGCGTCCCACTGTTTTTGTACCTCTTCTTTTATCTTCATTGCCATATTTGGGCGAGTACGGCGCAACTTCTATTTTACTGGCGGACAGTCTTCTTTCAGAGGCAGCTTGTGCATAACAATGTCGGTGTCCAACCCTGGCATATCCTGATAAGTCCAAGCAAAAACATCCACATATTCCCGAAGCATGTCAATCAGTTGCTCTTTCACCGAATCTTGTAGGCAGGCCCCAATCTTAACTGGGCTATGCTTTGATTCATCCTCCTAGAGTGCAATATTTAGCTGAGACCTTATATTGTGAGATAAAACCTAATCTAGCTGTTGTCAGACAAGCATCCTGGGCTTGGGACAACATCCAGACAAAGGGGATGGCTATTCTTGGAAGGTGCAATAATGTTGCTTCAGCTCAGTACTATGACTGGTCTCATGCTAGGGATCAGATTACTGGAATGCCCTTTACCATTGAGGATATACCTGGACCATCCACAACTCAGCCAACAGCCACTGTCAGCCTGGAAGAATTTGAGAAGCTGAAGGAAAGGAATGAGAATCTGTCTCAAGCTCTGAAGAAGACCCTTTGGGAAAGGAGTGATGGTCGTCTGGACATTGAGAGGTTGGAGAAGCTTAAGTTGGAGCATCTGGCCAAGATTGAGAAAACAGAAGACTACATCAAGAAATCAAGAGCTGGGGAGCAAATATTGAAGAATGCCTGTAAGGAGGCCAAGCTTCAGAAGGCTATTATCTGCAATGGTTTAGATTTGTTCATTTTAGTGATCAGTTTTATCTTGTTTAAAAAAGTGAGAATGAATTTATTTATTTTGAAAAGCATTGCCATTTTATTTTTGTACAAAAAATGAAAAATGAAAAGTTGTGAGCGAAAAAGAAAAAGAAAAGACTCATTTGCAAAAGATGTCCTGATATTCATTAATTGATCTTTACACAAAATACAAGATGGCCCGATTACAAAATGAGTCCTGACATCTTGGGCAAGATGCAGGACTTGATGCATGCTTTAAAACACAAGAAATAATAATTACTCTGTAGGAGTAACCCTTATAATTTCCTGGGAAGACCAGTTTGGGACATGGCTCCCCGGGATGCTTGGACGTATCCAGCTTTCCAGGTTGCGTTCGTCTTCTGACTCATCTTCCAAGCTATTCACAGCATCCGGGGTAAGCATCCCCCCGCTGACAAACTTGGGCTCCTTTGCAGCCTCTGGTTAATCTTGTCGAGTTGGTCTGTAACCCAACCCGAATCGGTCTTCTTTCTTCTCCACGGGCAGCAGCTTGCCCCAGCCTTGGGCGGTACCTTCCTCAACAACCCTCCGGGCTTGCTGATATGATGTGATGGAAGTCCCTAGCACAACAGATGTTTCATTAATATTAAGGACCTCAAACCCTTGGCTCATGGTTTCATGGATCTCCCCATCCATTTCAATGTATTTTAAAGTAGCCAGCTGGCTAACAAAAATATCCTCCTCCCCACAAATAGTAATGACTTGGCCTTCCCACTCGAATTTTAACTTCTGGTGAAGGGTTGATGTCACGGCCAATCATTATAGGCAACTCTATCTCTCCCAGAACTGATCTCTTAGAACCATCAAAGGCTCTCACTACCAAGTTACTTGGGCGTAGTGCCAACCCATCACATTCCAGCTTCACAAGGGCTTTCTTAGGTAGGACATTGAGTGATGACCCTGTGTCCACCAATACATGAGAAAGAACTGCGCCCTTACACTCCAAGGTAATGTGCAAAGCCTTGTTGTGATTGCAACCTTCCAATGTCAGATCAGTGTTGGTAAATCCTAGCCCATGACTAGCGTTGACATTTCCAATCACAGCCTCTAACTGATTGACGGTAATCTTCTCTGGCACATAAGCTGCGTGCAGGACCTTTAATAGTGCGTTCTGATGGGCTTCGGAGCACATTAGCAATGATAATATGGAGATTTTGGAAGGTGTTTGGTGAAGCTGGTCTACCACCTTGTAATCACTTTTCTTTATGATTCTCATGAATTCATCAACCTCTTGATCAAAAGGAGTCTTCAAAGCTTCTCTAACAACTGGTTCTTCTTGCACCATGCTCTTTCCTTTCGCCTTGGCAACAGCTTCTGCCTCGGCAATGGGTCTTGGAACTTGCGAGGCAAAGAGACGTCCACTTCTAGTGAAGCCTCCGCCTCCCCCCACATTGTCTATCTGAGGTGAAGAAGTTGATGATTCTAAAGTGATTTTCTGCCCCTCGCAGTATAGATCTGAGCCATAATGCCAAGGGATGGCATTATTGCTTTCGTAAGGAACTGGCCCAGGCACTGTGATAGTGACCGGACTGATAGAAGCTGTAGAGGGGACCACAATGATGTGTGGATCATAGTAAATGGTAACTGGTGCTCTGACGGGAGTAGCATTTTGTGAGTTGTTGGTAGGAATATTTGCGGGATCGTAGTATATTGTAACCGTTGAGACACTTTCATCAATTGCTGCTGATGTTGTAGAAGGTACCGTTGACTGGATGGGTGTTGAAGTTGTAGCAGGAATGGTGACTGAACTTGTATCTGTTGAAATGATTGATTGAGCAGTTGTTGGAGTTGTAGTAGAATCTGTTGGAACAATGGTTGCTGACGTTGTAGGAGTATTCGTGATCGTTGATGAAGGAATTGTTGGAGTTGTAGTCGCTGTTGTGGTAATCTGAAGGATGCCCTCCTTAATAAGACTATCTATGTCGTCCCTCAGTCTCTCACACCCATTGACTGCAATATTGCAATACCCACAGCCGAGCTCACACCCGGGGAACACATGGCATTCTAAAAGCTGAGCTTTGATTTCAACCAAAGGTGTTAGAATTTGTGCAACACTGGTGATTAAGGTGGATGGTTTGCCTTCCTCAACAAAATTAATCCTAGGCCCGTTGTGACTAGGCATTGGATTCCTTGTAACATTCGGAGGAGGTGCAAAGTTGAAAGCTTTTGAGTCCACCAGGTCTTGGACTTTCATCTATAAGGCCCTGCATTTTTCAGTATTATGCCCCGGTGCGTTTGAATGAAATGTACACCTGGCATTTGCATCATAATTCTTCGGCATATTGGTGGGATCTGGAGGTGCCAATGTCCTTAATTCAACTAGGTTGAGCTTCAGGAGTTGTGGCAAGAGTGCAGCATACGGCATTGGGATTGGGTCAATTACCCTGTTTGCCTGTGATGGTCTTTGTTGGAAAGGACGCTGTTGTTGATTGTTGCTGTTGTTGTAGGTTCTCTGTTGCGGATAATGAACTTGTTATGGATATTGTGGTTGTTTTTGTTGAGGATATACTGATTGTTGAGGAATCGGAGCTGGAATGGTAACAGCTGTTATTCACCGGTGAGCATACTGAGGCCTTCCCCTGCTTGCATGAATGGAATTTGTTTCACCGGCCCTCCGGGGTCCCACAAAAGGCTTCCTGGGATTACTGGATGAACTTGCACCACTGTTGGAAATTTTGCCCATCTTTAATAGACTTTCAATCCTTTCACCAACTATGACCACATCAGCAAAACTAGTAGAGGAGAAGGTAGCCAATCTATCAATATATGTCCCTTGCAATGTATTCATGAACATGTCAGCCATTTCCCTCTCTGACATGGGTGGTTGGACAGCAGCAGCTAGCTGTCTCCACCTTTGGGCATATTCCCTGAAGCTCTCTCGGGAGGATTGAGACATTCCCATTAGGAGGGTCCTATTGGGAGCCATGTCCAGGTTGTATTGATATTGACGGATGAAAGCCTCAGCCAAATCCTTCCAGCACCTTATGGTGGCTCTAGACAAGTGTGGATACCACTCTCTTGAAGCCCCAGTCAGACTGTCTTCAAAGTAGAACATCCACAGCTTTTCATCCATAGTATAAGCTTTAAGTCTTCCCAGGAAAGACTGCAGATGAGTGCGAGGACAGGAGGTACCATTATAATTTTCAAAGCATGGGGGTTTGAATTTGTGGGGAATTCTCACCCTATCCACTAGCCCTATATCCATCACATCAAAGCCCAAAGAATTCTGAGACTCCAAAGATCTTAATTTCTCAGCAATTTCGTCCAATCTCCGGTCATATACTTCATCTCCAGCCCCCATAACAGTAAACTGTTCTTCTTGGGGATCTTCTTGCAAGATTCTCCCCCCAGCAGTATTACCTTGCACATTTCTCGGGATATTAACTTCTGGATCCAGATGAGGTCCAAATACTGGTGGGTCAATACGAAGCTGACCCCGCTCATTGTTACTAGTTCCTCCTATTCCAAGATGAGGCTCCTCAGGAGCTTGTCTTTCCACCAGCTCTCTTAACCTTTCTTGACTCTGGGCTAAGCCAGTCATTACTGCCATGAATTGAGACATCTGATTTCTCATCTCCAATCTCTCATTGGTCATCTGATTTCTGACCTCAGTCAGATCCTGCTGTACTTGTTCCATTTGAATACCGGGAAGGTTGTTACGAGTCGGGTACCGGTACGCGCGGTTGACAGGGAAGACTTGGCGACGAGCAATGTTTCCTGAAGTCACAACAAAGTTAGAAACAAAGATAATAACAAACCTACAAAAACAAACACAAAGGTTAGTATGCAATGCAGTATGCTTATTTGTTTTCCAAGGTATCCGGTTTGGTTCTTGGTTTTGACCTTTCCAGACCTCGAGGAAGATGCTTGATGTTGTTGAGAGAAAAGCCCAAATGGAAACAAACTAAAATATATTACAAATGGTGAACAATACATAGTTTGTTTTACAACACATTCCCATGGAGAGTCAAAATACAATAAAAGGAAAAGTACATCAAATGGAAATAACAACAAACAAACAAATCAGACATCCAGTCCAAACTCATCCTCTCTGACCTCCTTCAGGAGTGCCTCAGTCACTGGACCAGCTGGGTGCTCTGTAATGGTCCTAATGAGGAGGTTCCTGGTAGCAATGGCAGTGGTCAGTTTCTTATGCCTGTCCTAGTCCTTTGATCTCTTCAATCCTACTCTAAGCTTCAACTCTGAAATCTCCTTCTGGGCTGCCAGCAAAGCTTCATGCTGCTTCTTCTCATTGGCCTCTAGCTGTTCAACCTTAGCTTGAGTCTTTTGGTCTTCTTGTGTACGGGCTTCGGTGATCCTGACCCACCTAGCCTGACTTTCTTGCAGATAGAGCTCAGTCCTAGCCTTCTGAATTTTGGCCTCTTTACAGGCATTCTTCAATATTTGTTCCCCAGCCCTTGCTTTCCTGATGTAGTCCTCTGTCTTCTCAATTTTGGTGAGATGCTCCACCCTAAGCTTCTCCAACCTCTCAATATCCAGACGACCATCACTTCTTTCCCAAAGAGTCTTCTTCAAGGCTTGAGATAGGTTCTCATTCCTTTCCTTCAGCTTCTTAAATTCTTCTAGGCTGACAGTTGCTGCTGGCTGTACTGTGGATGGCCCAGGTATGTCTCCAAGATAAAAGGCATTCCGTTAATTTGAGCTCTAGTACGGGACCAGTCATAGTATTGAGCAGAAGCAACATTATTACACCTTCCAAGGATAGCTACCCCCTTTGTCTGGATGTTGTCCCACGCCCAGGATGCTTGTCTGACAGCAGCTGAATTAGGCTTCACTTCACAATACAGGGTCTCAGCTAAATCTTGTCCTCTGGGAGGGTGAACCAAAGCATAGCCCAGTTGTCTCTTAAACAGCAAAGGATTGTAGTTGATGCAACCCTTTACTCCTATCAGAGGCACATTTGGGTATTGTCCACAACTGGTGATAATGTCATTGCCTTTGGTGCTCTGGGTGCACCATCTAATATCATCTGAAGTCAAGGCAATGAGCCTCTTGACCCAATTCTTCTGCTGATGTGGGTTCAAGAAGGCATCTGACTTAGGCAGGTGTCTGAGCAGCCAGGTGTAAAACAAAGGAGCACAAAATCTTACTAACTTCCCCCTTTGTTTCTCATTCCTCTGATGAATAGAGTAGTAAAAATCTCCTAGCAATGTGGGCACTGGGTTCTTCAGAAGAAACAAATGGATGGCATTCTTGCTGACAAATTTGGGCTCATCTACAAACATGATAGCCCCATATATGCTGAGGGCTAACAGTGCACAGACTGTCCTCCATTCTCCCAATGAAGCCTTCAGGATGGCCTGAGAAATAAAGAAGTCCAAATGCAAACCAGGGATCCCAGCTTTTGTTGTCATACTTTGCTCAATAAGGGCAGGCTCCAAGTACAGTGCCCTTCCTATCTCTTCATTTCTGGGAGCAGTCATCTCTGGGTTGAAAGGGATTCCACCTCTGATAGGTACTCCAATCAATAAAGAAAACTCTTCCAGCAGAGGCCCTAACTGAAAGTCTGGAAAAGTGAAACATCTCAATGGAGGATCATAAAATTGCAAGCATGTGTGGATCATGCTTCTCTGAGAAGGATCAAGGTCCATAACCATATCTAGGGTACCTCCATAGTGCTCTCTAAACAGTGGGATGTAGTCAGGTGTGATGAGTGACTGGACCTTCCTGATACCAGTCAAAGATGACTCAAAGAAGTGATAGGATATGTTGCTCTTCCTGGGAGTAGTCATGAGTGCTGCTGAAGAAGCTGAAGGTAAGTGTTAATGAAGATCACAGGCTAAGGCTGGAAATAAATCTCTGACAAACTGATGCTGGTGAGGATGGAGATCACTGAAGCAGACAACTGATGAAGACAGCTTGAAGCAGAGGTCTATGCAGAAGAAGGGGTCAAAACCAAAACCAAGATACAATGAAATGGATACCCTGAAAAGCAAATAAACAAATGTTAAATGATATAATGATGATATATGCAAAGGATATGCAAGGGTTTGTGATCAAGCTGGATCTGATTATCTGTCTTGATATAAGGCCCATGTATGTTCAAGAGTCCAGATGAAGGCTTAGAAATCCAGTAACCAGGGTGGGGGACTCAAATAAAGAGTCATATGTTCAGGGTTAATCACAAGAATTGTCCAAAATGAGGTACTCTTAAACAAAATAGTAACAGGGTATGATGTGGTCAAGGATTCCTGCAAACCTGTAAACAGCCCAACCCCCTCACATGTAGTGTTCTAGAACAAGGGTCTTCAGACTTGGATCAGTTATGAGAAGTGTAAACACTTCTAACCCGGAGGTACAGTGTTTACAATAACCATAAAAAATCCTCCTCTAATTCACCTCAGCTTCTGAAGGTCATAATAAAGGTCATCCAGACTTAGCAGGCTTCCCAGATAGCCCTAGCATTACAGGAAATCTGTAGCACAGAGTTCTCAAGAAAAAACCCACATCTGAACCGTGTTTCATATTCCCGCACCAGACCGAAATGGAATGGGAAAGAACATGAACCACTCTAGCCTAGGTGACACTCAGGTCCCAGGTATAGGACCTTAAACTCTCAATGGAACCCTACTGTAAACACCCCAAACTTGCCCTCACCCATTCACTCCATGGCTTGTGATCATTTCATATGCATAAACTCAATCATAGCATCTCATATCACATTTTTGGTTCACTGCATAGATTCAAAGTCATCTGCATCTAGGGTTTGTGATCTGAGCAATCTAAGAGCTTCTTGAGCCACTCCAAAGGCCATCAATCACTTCAAAGGGGTTCATGTGTGTTCAAATATCATATTATATCCTCTCAAAGTCAAGAATGTCAAAAAATCACAAGAACTGAGAATGGCATGGAAGCAGAGCCAGGTTTGACTGCACAGATGACCTAAAATTAGGGTTTTGGTTTCAGAGGCCATAACTCCAAATTTTTTGGTCATTCTTGTTTCTATTGGTCTCTATATGGTATAGGGAGTATGCATATCAATTTTCATGAAGAAATTCCTTGGGGAAGACATCTGATCAAGAGTTGACTTTTCAAGCAAGTCAGTGTAAAATCAGGGCATCTGAGGCCCCCAATGACCCAACCAAAGGGGATTCTTCATCATTTTGATTGTGTATGATCTTTATTTGATCATAGAAGATGTTGGAAGTTCACAAAATTGAAGAATTTCAAGTCTTTTGCAAAGTTGACTTTTTGGGAAAGTTTGACTTTTAATGAAATTGCCATTTTAGGAAACTTTTTCAACCTTTACTTTTTGATTCAAAAATGCTTCAAATGGAAAAACTTTTGTCATGAAAGTTGTAGAATGGATCATTCCCTTTTCAAAAAGTACAAGAACATGACCTAATTCATTTTGGATCAAAAGTTATGGCTTGTCAAAGTTGGCAAAAATCACAAAATTTGAAGTTTTCCACCAAAGAGGCAAAGTTGCAAATTCATTTCTCAAGGCAAATTAAGTTATCAAATGGACTTCTAAACTTCACCACATGATCATACAAGACCTAAAATTCAGAATGGGCCAAGAAGTCATTCATTTTTGTGGCCTATGGATCAAGATTTTTCATGAGAAGCAAAAGCAAGGCAAGTTGCAAAACTCATCATAAGCTACCATCCACTTGTTGGCTGACTTGCTGAACCATCCTAGGGTTCTCCCCACATCATGCTGCGCTGGACATGCCTTTTGTCCTTGGCTAGCAAGTAGCCCATGCCCTTCTTACACAACTTTGACATTTTGGCAACTTGAGCCATACCTATCAATAAAGCACACATCACTTCTTCTGACCAATCACAATTGTTTATACAAACAAAAAGCAAGCCAAAGCAACTACAACACAAGCCTGAAACCATCCATAACTCAGCATTCTCATTTTCACCTCATCTTGCAAGAGCATTCTAAACTGCTTGCACAAGCCACAAACACACAAACAAACTTCACCAATCAACTCAACACACCTTCCTGGTCACAAAGCACCCTTCACCATAGCCTGAAACTCAAAGAATCAAAAACACGATCACCACCTGCCATTGAACAGAACTCCTTCCATCTCTCAAACCAGCCATTGCAAACTTCAAACAAACATTGCAAGCTTCTTAGGAGGATCATTGGAGTGGATTTGAACCCAAGAAACAGCCAGAAAGCTCCTGAATCGAAAGCTTCAGTTCAGGTAGTCATCTCAAAACTTTTTTCCAGAAACATGTTTTTAAGTTCTTAAAAGCTTCTATGCACTTCCCTGATCATGAATATGTGTTTACTTTTGAAAATGGTTGAGAAACCAGCATGTATGAACTGTCTGAAACTTTTTGCCCTAAAAATGTTTTGATTCGATTTGGCTGATTAATGAATGAAAAATGTTGTTTGATTGAGGGGTTTGATTCGTTTTTAAGTGGGGATGAATTCTGGGTAGTTAGATTTTGTTTTTGATGCGTGTAGAGAGAGTTTGAGAAATGAGCTAGCCGGAGAAGACGACCGGAACAGTGTTCCGGTCGCCTGAAAGTGATTAGGGCAGGATTAGGGCTTAATCATTTAATTAGCGAAGTTTGAATTTCAGCCCTTGGATGTGGCGCCAAGTCAAACGCGCGCGCTGCCAGTTCAAACCTAGGCCCTTGGATGTGCTGACTTCTCCCATTTTCAGTTTAATTCATTTTATTTTTCTTTTTAATTCATTTATTTTCTCCATTTTATTTAAAATAGCAAAACAATTTTAAAAATTCTGAAAATTTTTGTATAAACTTTTATTAATTTTCAGAAACCAAAAACATTTTTATTTTTATTTTTTGCATTAAAAAATATTTTTAAATCATTTAAAAGTTTATTTTTAATTAATTAATGAGAATTAATTAATTAAAAATACTTTTAGGTATTTAAAAATCACCAAAAAATTCATGAAACCTTTAAAATCATTTAGAAACATTGTCCAACCCTCAAACCAAATTTCTTTTTTGATCTTGATGCATTTTGATAATTTTCCATGGAATTAATTCAATTTCAAAGAATTATTTTGATCCATTGTTCAAAAATTCATTTCTGCCTAACCATTGGGAGTTGGACTTTGGTTCTTTTTGCATTGTGTTTTGCATATCATGTAGTTTGTGAGATTAAATTGGCATGAATTGATCTTGCATTTTCCATTTGTTTGACATTTTTCTTGTTAAGGTACCTTAAAACCCTAGAAAACTTAGGAAATTCATAACCCTCATTAGGTTAAGAGTTAGAACCCCTCCTTTGGGCAGTGAGTTTGTGTAGGGTTAGGGTTCCTTGGAGTGCATTTTCAATTTTTTATCTTGATATTTGCTTCTGATTTTGGTTTTTGTTTGTTGCATTGATCATAAACCCTAATTTGGGCTTCCATATGCATCCATCTTGCATTTGCTTGCATACCATGACTTGCCATAGCATTTTGTGCATCCATTTGATTCATTTGGCATCTTAAGACATAATAGAAGCATGTTTGATCATTGCATCTTTCATTTGCCATGTTGTATGTCATTTGCATTTCATAACTTTTCATGTATGATCATGGTTCTAAACTTGTTTCATTTGCATCCATAAGTTTGTATGATCATCCCCATGTTTTGTTTAATGTTTGCATCATCCCATAGCATCATTATCATCATGTGTATGCCTCTGGTTTTGGTTTTCATCATCACATTTCATCTCATTTTGCATTGCATTGCATTTCTTTCACTAACTTTTCAGGTGGTAAGTCATTTTGAGAAGTGAATTTGCCTTCACTTCTCACAACCTTCTTTCATCTCTCTTATGCATCATTGCTGCATTTTGTTATGTGTTTGAGATTTAACTTTCTCTTTCTTTTTCTCCTTACTTTCTTTTCTCAAGTGACTTGTCTTCTTAAATGAAGCAAGTTGCTTTGCTTCTCTTTGCTCCTTTCATCTGCTTCCTGGTGGTTCCTTTGAGGATTTCTTTCTTAAACCTCACAAACCTTAGGAAAAACCAAGCATGACAATGATTAGGGTTTTGATTAGTCTCCCCACTTAGTTTTTACCTTTGTGTCTCTTTGAGTCTTCTCTTCTCACCTCATAACCAGGGACTAAACCTTAAAGGCTTTAAGGCTTTGTGATTAAGATTATGCCTGCATCCTTCTATTAGGATGGAGTGTATAACTTTAATCCTAAGTGTTAAACCCTTAATGTGTTTAACTCCTTTAATCAATCCACTTAATAATCATCAAGCTTGTAACTTGGGACTTGCATTAGGGTTCTAATTCTTCCTTAATTGGTTAAGAAGGACTAACCCTAGTGTTAATGGACAAGTCCCCCTCAAGTTGTCTTACAAACCCTAAAAATCACATCATCATATCATTAACTAAAATCCACTCAATAAAGGTTTTGTTTTGTCATGAGGTTAATCCCTAATCATGGATTAAGTTGAGGAGCTTTCCTCAGCTTAAACATTCTCATCTATTATCCTTCTATTAGGATGGTGTAATGAGTCTGTTTAATCCCTGATTATGGCTTAATCTCATTACTCAACACTAAACAAAACACCAAAAACATCTGAGTAATTACAAGTAGGTTAATGATCTTAATCCTACACCAAAGGTGACTAAGTGTGAGAAGCTAACTTCACACTTAAGGTATTCTCATTACCCCTAATCAAAGGGAAGATGTAATGAGATTACTAAATCCATTGGTTTAGGCTTAAGCTCATTAACTTATGACAAAATTTCAAAAGCAATAAAAGATTGAAAATACAAAAACAAACAATAATCGTTTCCTCCGGGATTCTTTTCTCATCATCTTCACTCACAAACGAGAACATGCTTCTTCCTTCTAATGCAAGACAGTTTGCACCTGAGCCAGACAGGTCATACACTTGAGCATAGACAAGCAAGCAGTTCATCAGTCAATTCATCTTTCAGTCTCTTTGGGTCGAACTACGGTGTTCTGACTTCCTCATTGCACGAGAGGATACATAGGCATAACTTAACAGTTATCGAACAAAAGTCTCTGCATATTCCCCCTCTTTCATCTTTATTCTTTAGCCTCATTATCTTGAGCACTTCACTCTTTCCTTACACTAACACTTCTTTTACACAGACACCTGTACATCTTTTTCCAGCTTTCTATACACAAATTGCACTGACACTACCCCTTTAAAACACAAATCTTTTAAGCGTGGATCCCGTCGAGTACGACGGACAATCTGGGTGCTAATACCTTCCCAGGATGTAACCAACCCCCTTCCTCAGTCTCTCTGGTTCGCAACCGTCTTATCCATATCTTTCTAGGTCTATGCAGCATTGCCTTTCCTCTGGGATAAAAATGCCTAGCTGGCGACTCTTTTCATTCCCCGTGAGTTCACTCCTGTGTGTTCTCACATCCTCTTTCGCCGACCGTTCGCGTCTGTACCTTTATCTGGGCCATTCCCATTTATCGGGAGCGACACCTACCCACCAAAACAGAAACCAGATCCAGCAATGATAATGACAGCATGAAATATGAAAACTGTAAAGGAAGGCAATAAATAAAGTTGTACATAAAGCAATAAATAAAGCAAATAAATAAACTCAAATAGCACATAACACCCTAGTAAACACAAATCAAACAAGCGCTAAGAGGAACCCACAAAAAGAACCAGAAGCCCTGGTTATAATATAAGGGTCCCCCAGCAGAGTCGCCAAGTTGTCGCTCCCACCAAATGACACTTGGTCAAGAGGGGTACAGACGCGAACGGTCGGCGAAAGAGAAGAGAATGAATAGAGTCGCCAGCTAGGCATTTTTATCCCGAAGGAAAGGTAATGCTGCATAAACCTAGAAAGATATGGATAAGACGGTTGCGAACCAGAGAAACTGAGAAAGGGGTTGGTTACAACCTGGGAAGGTATTAGCACCCAAATTTTCCGCCGTACTCGACGGGATCCACGCTTAAAAGATTTGTGTTTTAAAGGGGTAGTGTCAGTGCAATCTGTGTACCAGAGCTAGAAAGAATGCAAGTGTCAGTGCAAAAGAAATGTGAAGTGAAATGTGTGAAGTGTCAGTGTAAGAAAGAAAGAGAAGCTCAAGGCTATGAGGCTAAATGAATAATGCTGGAAGAGGGGGGATATACAAAGACTTTGGTCCGGCTAGCCCCTCACTTAATCTCCCTCAATACACAACCCCAAGACCCCTAAAGCTCCAGAAATGATCCTCTCCTCAACCCCAACAAGAATCAACCACCAAAAATCATTTGTTCATCATCAAAAGCACGAATCAAAGCAAAACGGAAAACATGGCAAAAATTTCAGAAGCTTATGAAATGCTTAATTCTCAACTATTCTCAAAAGTAAAGACATCATGGTGATCAGTGAAACATGTAGAATCATTCTATAACATAAAGTGAGAGTTCTGGAAAAATAAATGCCATGGCTACCTGAAGTTGAGCTTTCGAAACAGGAGCTTTCTGGCAAGTTCTTTGCTTCAAATCCACTCCAATGATTCCCCCCAAGATATTGTGATGCTTGGTTGGAGTTTAAATGGCCTCTAGAGGAAGTTAGCAGAAACTCAGTTCATGAAATGTTGAAATCGTGTTTTTGATTATGAAGGTTTTAGGGCAAAATGAAGGGTGGGAAATGATCAGTGATGTTTATGGAGTTGAATGGTGGAAAATGTTTGAAGGTTTGATGGTTGAGTTAAGAGATTCAAAGGCTTTTGCCAATTTGGGGATTTTTGAGTGTGTTGTGTATTCTCAAGTGTTAGGCTGCAATGTTGTGTGCTTTTGCTTGGTTTTGATCCGCATAATGAAATGTGATAGGTCAGAGAGTGGGTGTTGTCCTATGTTGATTGGTATGTGCAAGTTGCCAAAATGTCAAAAGTTGGTGTACTTGGGGTATGGGTTCATGGCAGGCTGGTTTAGGGGCATGGCTCGAGTCAGAAAACTTCAAGGAGGTCCATGAAAAATGATTTAGTGAGCTGGCTCAAGTGGATGAAGAGATTTGGATCATTTTGCAATTTTGTACAACTTTGGCCCCTTTTGAATTTCTTGAAGTTTAAGGCATGAAATGGAATGGTTCAAAACACCAATCTGATCCTTAGAGGTCCATTTGACATGTTGTGAAGTGTTTATGCACATTAGAAACCTTTAGAATGCTTCATCATGCCATTTTGCAAAATGCCTCTTTGGTGCAAAAGTGAATTTTAAGTGATTTTTCCCAACTTTGACAAACCATAACTTGAGTTCTATGATGAATTAGATCAAGTTCTCGTACTTTTTGAAAATGGGAGGATCCAATCTACAACTTTAATGACCAAGAATTTTTCATTTGAAGCATTTTTGAATCAAAAAGAGGAGGTTGAAAAACTTTCCCAAAATTTCAAGTTTTCATTACAAGCCACTTTCCCAAAATGGCAACTTTGCAAATGGCTTGAAAGTCTTAAATTTTGTGAAATTCTAACCTCTTATAAGATCATATAAAGATCATACACATTCAAAATGATGGAGAAGACCCTTTGGTTGGATGATTGGGGGCCTCAGATGCCCTGATTTTGCACTGACTTGCTCAAGAAGTCATCTATTGATCAGATGCCTTCCCCATTGAATTCCTTCATGAAAATTGGTGTGTAGGATCCTTATAACATATAGAGACCAATAGAAACAATAATGACCAAAAAAATTGGAGTTATGGCCTTTGAAACCAAAACCCTAATTTTAGGTCATCTGTGCAGTTAAACCTGGCTCTGCTTCCATGCCTTTCTCAGTTCTTGTGATTCTTTGACTTCCTTGATCTTGGGAGGATATAATATGGTGCTTGGACATACATGGACCCTCTTGAGATGATTGGGGACTCTTGGAGTGGTTTAGATAGCTCAGAGATTGCTCAGATCACAAACCCTAGACGCAGATGACTTAGAACCAATGCAGTGAAGCAAAAATGTAATATGAGATGCTATGATTGAACTTATGCAAATGAAAAGATCACAAGCCATGGTGAAATGAGTGAGGGAAAATTTGGGGTGTGTACAACGGGCTTCAGTGATCCTGACCCACCTAGCCTGACTCTCTTGCAGATAGTGCTCAGCCCTTCCTTTCTGAATCTTGGCCTCCTTACAGGCATTCTTCAATATCTATTCCCCAACCCTTGCTTTCCTTATGTAATCCTCTGTCTTCTAAATTTTGGCAAGATGCTCCACCCTGAGCTTTTCCAATCTTTCAGTGTCTAGACGACCATCACTTCTTTCCCAAAGGGTCTTCTTTAAGGCCTGAGATAGCTGCTTATTCCTTTCCTTCAACCTTTCAAACTCCTCCAGGCTAACTGTTGCTGCAGGCTGTACTGTGGATGGCCCAGGAATGTCCTCCAAGATGAAAGGCATTCTGGTAATCTGAGCTCTAGTACGGAACCAGTCAAAGTACTGAGCTGAAGCAACATTATTACACCTTCCAAGAATAGCCACTCCTTTTGTCTGGATGTTGTCCCAAGCCCAGGATGCTTGTCTGAAAACAGCTGAATTAGGTTGAACTTCACAATATAGGGTCTCAACTAAATCCTGTCCTCTGGGAGGGTGAACCAAGGCATAACCCAGTTGTCTCTTAAATAGTAAAGGATTGTAGTTGATGCAACCCTTCACTCCTATCGGAGGAACATTAGGATACTGCCCACAGCTGGTGATAATGTCCTTGCCTTTGGTGCTCTGGGTGCACCATCTAATATCATCTGAAGTCAAGGCAATGAGCCTCTTAGCCCAATTCTTCTGCTGGTGGGAATTCAGGAAAGCATCTGACTTTGGCAGGTGTCTGAGTAGCCAGGTATAAAACAAAGGAGCACAAAATCTTACCAACTTCCCCCTTTGTTTCTCATTCCTCTGATGGATGGAATAATAGAAATCTCCTAGCAATGTAGGTACTGGGTTCTTCAGAAGAAACAGATGGATGGCATTCTTGCTGACAAATTTGGGCTCATCTGCAAACAGTATAGCCCCATATATGCTGAGGGCTAACAGTGCACAGACTGCCCTCCATTCTCCCAGTGAAGCTTTCAGGATGGCCTGAGAAATCAAGAAGTCCAAGTGCAAACCAGGGATCCCATCCTTTGTTGTCATATTTTGCTCAATAAGGGCAGGCTCTAAGTATAGTGCCCTTGCTACCTCTTCATTTCTGGGAGCAGCCATCTCTGGGTTGAAGGGGATTCCACCTATGATGGGTACTCCAATAAATAAAGAGAACTCTTCCAGCAGAGGCCCTAGCTGAAAGTCTGGAAATGTGAAGCATCTCAATGGAGGGTCATAAAACTGTAAGCAGGTGTGAATCATGCTCCTCTGAGAAGGATCAAGGTCCATAACCATATCCAGGATACCTCCATAATGCTCTCTAAACAGTGGGATGTGATCAGGTGTGATGAGTGACTGGACCTACCTGATACCAGTCAACACAGGCTCAAAGAAGTGGTAGGATATGTTGCTTTTCCTGGGAGTAGCCATAAGTGCTTGTTGAAGAAACTGAAGACAAATGCTGGTGAAGGTCACAAACTGAGAAGCTGAAGGTGGACCATTGGCAGACTGGTGCTGGTGAGGGTGGAGATAGCTGAAGTTGATAATTGATGAAGACAGCTGAAGCACAGGTCTAAGCAAAAGAAGGGGTCAAAACCAAAACCAAGGTACAATGAAGTGGATACCCTGAAAAGAAAATAAACAAATGTTAAATGATGCAATGATGATATATGAAAATGATATGCAAGGGTTCGTGATCAAGCTGGATCTGATTATCTGACTTGATATAAGGCCCATGTATGTTCAAAAGTCCAGATGAAGGCTCAGAAATCCAGTAACCAGGGTGAGGGACTCAAATAAAGAGTCACATGTCCAGGGTTAATCACAAGAACTGTCCAAAGTGGAGTACTCTTAAACAAAACAATAACAGGGTATGATGTGGCCATGGGTTCCTGCAAACCTTTAAACAGCCCAACCCCCTCACGGGTAATGTTCTAGAACAAGGATCCTCAGACTTGGATCAGTTATGGGAAGTGTAAACACTTCTAACCCGGAGGTATAGAGTTTACAATAACCATAAAAGATCCTCCTCTAATTCAACTCAGTTTCTGAAGGTCATAATAAAGGTCATCCATATTTAGCAGGCATCCCAGATAGCCCTAGCACTACAGGAAATCTGTAGCACAGAGTTCTCAAGAAGAAACCCACATTTAAATCGTGTTTCATATTCTCGCACCAGACCGAAATGGAATGGGAAAGAACATGAACCACTCTAGCCTAGGTGTTACTCGGGTCCCAGGTATATGACCTTAAACTCTCAATGGGACCCCACCGACCAAAACAGCAAACCAGATCTAGCAGATGACAGTATGACAGTATGATGTATAAAACTGTAAAGAAAGCAGTAAATAAAGCTATACATAAAGCAATAAATAAAGCAACACATAAACGCAATTAGCACATAACACCCCAGTAAACACAAATCAAACAAGCGCTAGGAGGAAACCACAAAAAGAACCAGAAGCCTTGGTTGCAATATAAGGGTCCCCAGCAGAGTCGCCAAGTTGTCGCTCCCACCGAATGACACCTGGTCAGAAGGGGTACAGACGCGAACGGTCGGCGAAAGAGAAAGGAATGAAAAGAGTCGCCAGCTAGGCATTTTTATCCCGAAGGAAAGGTAATGCTGCATAAACCTAAGAAAAGATGGATAAGACGGTTGCGAACAAGAGAAACTGAGAAAGGGGTTGGTTACAACCTGGGAAGGTATTAGCACCCAGATTGTCCGTCGTACTCGACGGGATCCACGCTTGAAAGATTTGTGTTTAAAAGGGTAGTGTCAGTCATATCTATGTGAAAAAGCTGGAAAAGAATGTAAGTGTCAGTGTAAAAGAAATGTGAAGTGAAATAAAGGAGTGTCAGTGTAAGGAAAGGATGTGAAGCTTAAGAATATGAGGCTTAAAGAATAATGCTGGAAGAGGGGGGAATATACAGAGACTTTTGTTGGATAACCGTTAAGTTATGCCTACGTATCCTCTCGTGCAATGACCTGTCTGGCTCAAGTGCTGTCTGTCTTGCATTAGACGGAAGAAGCAAGTTCTCGTTTATGAGTGAATGAGGTGAGAAAAGAATCCCAGAGGAGACGATTATTGTTTGTTTTTGTGTTTTCAATCTTTTATTGCTTTTTGAAGTTTGTCATAAGGGAATGAGCTTAAGCCTGAACCAAGAGTTAGTAAACTCATCACATCCTCCCTTTGATTAAGGGTAATGAGAATACCTTAAGTATGAAGTAAACACCTCACACTTAATCACCATGATGTAGGATTAAGATCATTAACCTACTTGTATTTACTTAGATGTTTTTGTTGTTTTTGTTTGATGTTAAGTAATGAGTTTAAGCCATAATCAAGGATTTAATGGACCCATTACAACATCATAATAGAAGGATAATAGATGAGAACATTTAAGCTGAGGAAGGCTCCTCAACTTAATCCATGATTAGGGATTAACCTCATGACAAAACAAAGCCTTATTAGAGTGGATTTTAGTTAATGATGGGATTAAGAAATGGAGTTTAGGTTTTGTAAGACAACTTGAGGGGGACTTTTCCATTAACACTAGGGTTAGTCCTTCTTAACCAATTAAGGAAGAATTAGAACCCTAATGCAAGGCCCAAGTTACAAGATTGATGTCTTGGTGATTATTAGATGGATTGATTAAAGGATTTAAACACATTAAGGGTTTAACACTTAGGATTAAAGTTATACACTCCATCCTAATAGAAGGATACAGGCATAAGCTTAATCACAAAGCCTTAAAACCTTAAAGGTTCAGTCCCTGATTATGAGATGAGAAGAGAAGACACAAAGATGACACAAAGGTAAAAATAAAGGGGGACTAATCAAACCCTAATTATGATCATTCTTGGGTGTTCCTAGGGTTTATGAAGCTTGCAAGAAGATCTTCAGAGAAGCCACCAAGGAAGAAACAGATGAAATGAGAAGAAGCAGCTAGAAGGAAGACAACTTACTTCACTTAAGAAGATAAGTTGCTTGAGGAAAGAAGGTGAGGAGGAAACATGAATGAGAAAGCTCACTCTAATACACAAGTAAAATGCAGCAAGGATGCATAATAGGGATGAGAAGAGATTATGAGAAGTGAAGGCAAATTCACTTCTCAAACACTTACCACCTGAAAAGTTAGTAAAATGAAATGAAAATGAGATGAAATGCAAAGATGAAAACCAAAGTCAGAAGCACATTCATGATGCAAGTGATGTTATGAGATGGTATGAAAGAATTCCAAGTGATATGAATGTTCATACAAGAGATGAGGATGCAAATGAGACATGTAAGAAGCATGAAAGTTCATGAATGCATATGACATGAAATGAAAGCAAAAGCATGGCAAATGGATGATGCAATGATCAAACATGATTTCAATATGTCCTAAGATGTCTTATATGTCATGTGGATGCACAAAATGTCATGGCAGGTTCATGTATGCAAGCATATGAAAGATGAATGCAAATGAAGGCAAAGATTAGGGTTTATGAACAAGATGCAATGCAAAATTCAAAATTAGGAGTAAATGATGTGATAAAAAAGTGAAAATGGGATCAAAGGTACCCTAAACCTATACAAGCTCACTACCCAAAGGGGAAGGTTAGAAGATATACCCTAAAGGACTTATGATTTTTCTAAGTTGGCTAGGGTTTTAAGGGTGATCCTAAAGGGAAAATGCCAAACAAATTGAAAATGCAAGACAAAATTGAAACAAAAATGTTTTTAGAAGCTTGAAAGTATGTATAGCACAATGCAAAAAGAACCATTCACAAACTCAACTTGGATCAAAAGTTATGAATTTTTGAAGTTAGGGTTAAAAATATTCAAATTAAAGAACCCTAATTCAAATGAAAATTGTCAAAACATGATCAAAACCAAAAAGAAATTTGTTTTGTGAGTTTGTAAATGTTTGTAAATGTTTTAAAATTCTCTCTGATTTTTTTTGGAATTTTTAAATACCTAAATGTTTTTTTAATTAATTAATTCTCATTAACTAATTAAAAATAATCATTTAAATGATTTAAAATAATTTTTATTGCAAAAAATAAAAAAAAAATATTTTTGGTTTCTGAAAATAAATAGAAGCTTGGATAAAAATTTTCAGAATATTTTGATATCATTTGCTATTTTTTATGAAATGTAGAAAGAAATACAAAGAAAAATAGAATAAAAATAATAAAAACGAAAAGTAATCCCATCCAAGGGCTGGAATTCAAACCTGGGGGAGGATGTTTGACTGCGCGCGCAATCTGAGGGTCAGGATTGACTTAGGTTAAATTATTTATTAATCCTAATTTAAACTAATTAAAATGAATTAAGAATTAATGGTGGAATCTAAGTCATTTACTTCCTAAACTAAACACGATCCAAAGGCCCACAACGCATCTGGAGATTAAACCCTAATTAGGGCTAATCACTTTCAGGTGACCGAAGGGGAGCTCCAGTCATCTTCTCCGGCGGGTTAAAACCTTAAATCTCTCCACAAGCCACCCCACCTTAAATTAACTGCCCATAAATGATCCCCCAACCAAACTAAACCTAAATCAACCATCAAAAATCATTTATCACGCATGAACAAGGGGAAACGAAGCCATTTATTTTCACGGGTGAAATTTCAGAAGGTCACAAAATTTTCATTTTCACACCATTTTCAAATCTAAAAGCATCAGAATGATCCTCATAACATGTATTTTCATTATTTAACAAAAGAAACATACTCTGAAAAGTTTTATTCTTGAGCTTACCTGAGATTGAATCTTCTGATTCAGAGCTTTTTGGATCTTTCTTTGGTGCAAATCCTCTCCTATGAACCTCCTGATGATGGAATGAAGCTTAGAACAAGCTTGTATGGCCTAGTTTGAAGGTTTTTGCTCTGGTGTAGCAGATTTGGAGGGTTGTGTATGTGATGTTTTAGGCTGTTTCAGTGCTTGATTCCTGATCTATGGATGGTATATGACTTGTTAGTGAAGGAAAATTTGAGGTTTAATGGCTGTGTGAAGAGTTTCGAAGAGATGAAGAAAGTTGAAGTTTTTGTGAATCCTGGCTTATGGGAGGATACTAGCTGTTGTGTGTGTGTCTTTCAAGTCCTTGAGGTCCACATATTAAGTTTTGATTGGGCAGAGGGTTGGTAATGTCACAACTTGATTGGTATGGGTAAAGATGCAAAAAAGTCATGATTTTGTGTACCATAGGTATGGCTCGGGTCAGAGGAGGAATAAGGGCATGGTTGGGCTCAGCATGGATCAAGGAAGGCCTTTGGATTGTCTTTGTGTAGCTGTAATGGCTGAGGCAAGTGGTAGCATGGCTCTTGCAACTTTTCCCTCTTTGGAATTCTTTGTGAACCAAGGCAATGAAACCTATGAACTCTTGGGCAATTTGCAGAAAAATGGACCACATGAAGTTGTTATAATTTTTTGAGATCACTTAGCAACTAATCCAATCATTAGAAGTCCCTTTTGCAAAAATTCCATTCTTGAAGATTCATGAGAAATCCCTTATGGTGACTTGTAATTCAAGGCATGAAAATGAGAAATCTCTTGGGAAATTCTGAATTATAGATCATGTATGATGTTTTTGTAATGGTTAGAAGTAAAATTGAGGTCACAAATTGCCTTGGCAACTGGTTTTGCAAGTTTCCCTCTTTTGTGCATAAGTGAAATTTTGTGATTTTCCCCAACTTTGCAAGACCAGAACTTGATTTCTATGATGAATTAGATCAAGTTCTTGTACTTTTTGAAAAGGGAATGATTCAATCTATAACTTTCATGACCAAGAATTTTTCATTTGAAGCCTTTTTGGTTAAGAAAGAGGAGGTTGAAAAACTTTCCCAAAATGGCAAGTTTGCATTACAACTCACTTTCCCAAAATGGCAACTTTGCAAATGACTTGAGATTATTCAATTTTGTGAACTTATAAATTCTTCTAAGATCAAATAAAGATCATATACACCCAAAATGATGGAGAAGACCCTTTGGTTGGATGATTGGGGTCCTCAGATGCCCTGATTTTGCACTGACTTGTTCAAGAAGTCATCTATTGATCAGATGCCTTCCCCATTGAATTTCTTCATGAAAATTGGTATGTATGATCCTTATAACATATAGAGACCAATAGAAACAATAATGACCAAAACATTTGGAGTTATGGCCTCTGAAACCAAAACCCTAATTTTAGGTCATCTGTGTAGTTAAACCTAGCTCTGCTTCCATGCATAACTCAGTTCTTGTGATTTTCTGACTTTCTTGATCTTGGGAGGATATAATATGATGCTTGAACATACATGGACCCTATTGAGATGATTGGAGACCCTTGGAATGGCTCAGATCACTAACCCTAGATGCAGATGACTTTGAACCAATGCAGTGAAACAAAAATGTAATACGAGATGATATGATTGATCCTATGCATATGAAAGAATCACAAGCCATGGTGTGAACTTAGTGAGGGCAAATTTGGGGTGTTTACAGCTGCCCCTATTCAAACATGAGTTAGCTGTGTAGGATGTAAGCGACGACTTAACAGACAAACAAGATAACTTGTGGTTGAATACCAAAGACAGTCCAAAATTTGCGCTCACTGGGGAAGAAGAAAAGGGATATAAATTTGTAAAAGTAAAGTATGATTATAAAGTGCGGGCGACAGAGGACGACCGTCGAGCAGGGGACGACTGCTGGGGATGAAATAATGACGGGGATGACCGACATGCTGGGGAAATGAAAAGATTATGATGGGGACGACCATCAGGTAAAGTAACAAGACTCTCTGGGGATTAAAGGTAAATGATGGAGACGACCATCGGGTTGAAGAAATAAATGATGAAGGAAGGTCATCAAGGGTGAAGGACGATCACCTAGCAGGGGACGACTGCTCTGTTGGGGATAAGATGAGGGACGGTCATCTAAGGTGAAGGACGATCACTTGGCAAGGTACGGTTACCGGAAATATCACGACATAGGACGAATGCCGGATAGAGAAGGTCGACGATGGGGATGACCATCGGATAAGCATGATGAAGGACGATCGTCAAAAGAGTGAAGGAAGATCACCTAGCAGGGTATGGCTTCTCTCGGGGTTTATCATGACATAGGACGAATGTCAGATAACAAAATCAACGATGGGGGACGACCATCGGATAAAATGATGAAGGACGATCATCAAGAGGTGAAGGACGATCACCTAGCAGGGTACGGCTGCTAAAAATATCACGACATAGGACGAATTTCGGATAGGAAAGGGTTCTAGTAATGGGGACTCCGCTGGGGGAATGATCAAGGACGATCATCAAAGGGTGAAGGACGATCACCTGGCAGGGTACGGCTGCCGAAAGTATCATGACATAGGACGAATGTCAGATAGAAAAGAAATAATTTTGCTGGAGAATCTTCTGGGGGAATGACAAACACAGACGAGTGTCTAAAGAGTGTATAGGTATTTGTTTGTAGAGAACGTTCAGGCGACTTTACTGGGGAGTGATGACACGGACGAGTGCCAAAGGAGCATATATCTGTATTTGAGAGTGCAAAGGGGACGCTTTGGCTTTCTGCTGGGGAATTTGAGAGGTATTTGCGTATCACTGATGTGGTATTGTCGGTATTTACAGGTGACTGGTTCGAACCCGACTTGTGATTATGCAATATGTTTGATTTTTGCTGTAATGCTCCATATTAGACGGAATTTACGCTCTGGGGGAAAATATGATGCGAATGCTATGATTATGCAAAGATACCGTTCCGGGATTCGGATCCCGTTGTCTGTGGAGATCTCTGGCTGATCTGCTTGAAAGGAATGTCCCCGCTGGGTATGAGATCATTGGTAGATCTGATATAAATGACTTTATTTGGGGAATAAATCACTGATAGACCTATTCTTGATGAGGAGCCCAGCTGGGGTCTGCGGAAGCTTTCGTCACTTTGTTGTGAAATCTTCAGACATTGCTTTTCTGGATAGAGGTTGAAACTCTGCGGGGAGATGGTTCCCTGTCTAACACCTGGCTAAGGAGGAATGATCATTGTGACTCTGCTGATGATGATTGGAGCCTGGCAACTCAGCTGGGGAGAAGGCATCCCTGGTGCTATCTGGGAGATGTGCTGAGTAAATAGTGATTTAGCAGCTTGTTGGGAAGAAGCTTTCATGCCCCATGTTGTGCTTTGACTTCCTGCAATCCTGTATGACAAAGAAACGTACAAGTATCTCGAGGTATCCCTTACTGGATTCCATCATAGGAGTTTAGACACTCCCGGGAGCAAATATATTTCCTGTAAGCATGTAATTTAGAAAAGACGCATCTGTATTTATGCAATCAATATCTTAAGGACACCGGACATTTTTGCAAATGAAATAAAATGTACGAGACTAAATGTGACTAATAATCTGATTTTATTGATTTGGGTGCCTTGAATTGGCAAGATACAGTCAAAGAAACAGATCCCCTGAAATGAGGAGATTGTTACAAAATTGAGAAACAAAAAGGTGTTGGCAATGTTGGCGACGCTTTAGTGTGCTTCCCTTTCGCTATGACTTGTATGACATTGACGTTCTTCTCATCTTGCTTTCTGAAGAAGGCTGATTTTGACCGATGTTCGAACCTTTCGAAGCTTGCCATGTTGTAAGTGATACAGACGAATTCAGAATGCTGTTGTTCGCTCATTCCCTTATTTTGCATGGATTTCCCTTTCGGGTTTTCAATCCACCGGGATACCCATTTTTGCCTGAGCTGTCCAATGCGGCTTTTCAACTCAGCGGGTTTATATTTTTTTTATTTTCCCTTATTTTTGCCCGAGTCTTTTATTCTGTTTTTGACTCGCCGGGATGCCCTATTTTTTCCTGGACTTACATTCTGTTTCTATGTTCAGCGGGTCATTTTATGCGAAGTATTTTTTAACTACATCTGAATTCACAGGGGACAAGAAGTCTTCACCATCCATAGTAGTGAGCATCAGTGCTCCACCAGAGAAAACTTTCTTTACTATGAATGAACCATCGTAATTCAGAGTCCACTTGCCCCTGTGGTCTGTATGAGGAGGAAGGAGTCTTTTCAGTACAAGATCCCCTACTTGGTATTCCCGAAGCCTGACTTTCTGATCGAAGGCTTTCTTCATTCTTTTCTGATATAGCTGCCCATGGCAGATTGCAGCTAATCTCTTTTCCTCGATCAGATTCAGTTGATTGTACCAAGAACGGACCCATTCTGCTTCATTCAACTTGACATCCATTAGTACCCGTAAGGAGGGTAATTCAACTTCAACAGGTAGGACTGCCTCCATACCATAAACAAGCTGATATGGTGTTGCCCCAGTGGATGTTCTGATTGACGTACGTTACCCATGCAAGGTAAATGGTAGCATTTCATGCCAGTCTTTACAGGTGACCACCATCTTCTGCACAATCTTCTTGATATTCTTGTTAGCTGCCTCCACAACACCATCTTTGGCCTGTAAGGAGAAGAATTGTGATGTTGGATCTTGAAGTCTCGACACAGTTTTACCATCATTTTGTTGTTCAAGTTGGAACCATTATCAATAATGATTCACTCGGACACTCCATACCAACAGATGATGTCTCTCTTCAGAAATCGGGCTACCACTTGCCTGGTGACATTTACATAAGAAGCCGCTTCAACCCACTTGGTAAAATAGTCAATGGCTACCAAGATGAATCTGTGGCCATTCGAAGCAGTCGGTTCAATCTTGCCAATCATATCAATGCCCCACATGGCAAAGGGCCAAGGTGAAGACATCACATTCAGAGGATTCGGAGGCACATGCACTTTATCTGCATAGATCTGGCATTTATGGCATTTCCTGGCATAAGCACAACAATCTGCGTCCATTGTGATCCAGTAATAGCCTGATCTTAACAACTTTTTAGCCATTGCATGTTCTTCGACATGGGTACCAAAAGATCCTTCGTGTACCTCGTGCATCAGCAAGTCTGCTTCTGTCTTATCAACACATCTGAGAAGTACCATATCAAAATTTCTTTTGTACAAGGAACCATCAGCATTCAGGAAGAAACTACCAGCTAGCCTTCTTAATGTCTTCTTATCATTGGAAGATGCCCCAGGTGGGTATGTTTGATCCTCCAAGAAGCATTTGATGTCATGTAACCAAGGCTTATAATTTTTAGCAAGGTCTGCTGAAAAGACGTATGCTGGTCTATCAAGTCTGGATACTGAAATCCGAGGAACAAAGTTGGCAGCTTGAACTTTGATCATGGACGAAATGGTAGCCAGGGCATCTGCAAACTGATTTTCATCTCGAGGGATATACTCAAGCTTGACTGTAGTGAAGAAAGTGAGTAACCTCCTTGTATAATCCCGGTATGGAATCAGATGATCCTGGTGAATGTACCATTTATCGTTGGTTTGATTGATTACCAGAGTTGAATCTCCGAATACAGTTAAAGTCTTGATCCTGAGGTCAATGGCTTCCTCAAGACCCATTATACAAGCTTCGTATTCAGCTTCGTTGTTAGTGCAGTTAAAGGTGAGTTTTGCCGAGAAAGGCATGTGAACTCCTTTAGGTGTAATGAGTACTGCACCAACACCACGACCATTCATATTAACAGCCCCATCAAACATCATAGTCCATTCTTCTCCTGGGTCAGGCCCTTCAGTGTGAATAGGCTCTTCATGATCTTTTGCTTTTATGAACATGATGTCTTCATCGGGGAAGTCGAATCTCATAGGCTGGTATCATCAATGGGTTGCTTAGCAAGATAATTAGACAATACACTGCCTTTGATGGCTTTCTGAGAGGTGTACTGAATATCATATTCTGTGAGGATCATTTTCCATCTTGCAACTCGTCCGGTAAGTGCTGGCTTCTCAAAAATGTACTTGACTAGATCCATCTTGGAGATCAATAAAGTAGTGTGGGTCAACATATACTGTCTCAGTCGGCGAACAGCCCACGCTGTAACGGTAAAATCATGAGTGTAAGCTATTGATTAACTTAACTCGATGAACACAGAGTCGCCACCGCGCTTTTCTTTATTTCCGAATGGAAAGAGGTAAAAGAACGAACAAAAACCTAGGAGTCTAAAAGCAAAAGCTAAAAGAAACAAACAGAGATTGGGTAAGGGGATTAGTTACGAACCGGGAAGGTTTTAGGCACCCGACTCGTCCGTGGTACTCCACGGGAGCCCTTTGAAATATCTATTGCTTTTTGGTCTGAAATTGGTTTGCTTAAAAAGAGGGAAAAGATGAGGAGAAGAATATTTTTTAATGATTTTGTGTTTGATAAGGTTTTAACGCCTTATGCCTACGTACCCACAAAGTGCAATGCGAGATCAAAACCTCGTAGTTCGTAGTACAAAATTTGAAAAGAATAAATGAGTTGAATTGATTTTAGAATGTAGAGATAAGTCGTCATTCTTTAGAGAATAATTCCGCTAGAAAAGATGAATCATATCTAAACATGTAAAAAGAAAAGGTGCACAAAGGCACAAAAACAATTGAGTGAGTTTTATGTTTTTTAAAGTATGTAAGAAGAAATAGTTTTGATATATTTACATGGATTAATATTTGATTAAGAAAACAAAGTGAAAAGATTAAAAATCGCTTGACCTAAGTCAAGGTTTGTTTATGAAAGTGTTTGAAGTTTAAAAAACAAGAAGATTTTTGAAATAGGGAGAAGTTTTGAAAATTAAAGAATGGGGAGGAGACGAAGGGACTAATCCTAATGCTTGAATTAAAAGTTAAGGAAAGAGTTTACCAAACCAAAATATGCACAATTCTTCAAAGATCGGAATTTCCTCTTCAAAGGCTAATGAAGTAACTTGAGGCCGAGGTTTCTAATCCATTCCAACTTGAGCAATGGGGAAAGATCTTAAGGTCTAAGTCCATTCTCCAAAAAGCTCGGGATAGTAACCATTAGTCCAAAGTTAGAAGTCACAAGTCTTTTAAGTGTTCAATCCTTTATTAAGTGTTTTGATATCCAAATGGACAAAAATAAAAAAACAAGCACAATATGAATATAAACAAATGATATATGATGTTATATGGTAAAGCATAATAAAGAGATAAGGGAGCAAGAGATTAAAATAAAAGGATAAGGTGCGAGAGATTAAATTTAAACAATTATATTCACATTATTATAATATTTACAATATAAGTGGTATGATGAACTTAATCAAGCACAACCACAACAAGGAATAATAAAATCGAGGCAACCGGATCCAAGTGGATCTTAATTCGAATCGGGACAACTTTAGGTCTATGTTAAGCAATCGCCGAGTAATTTACGAAGTAATTACCCTACAAATGAGGCCGGCCACCACTAATTAAAGTGGAAACTATTCGTGTTAATACATGTTAGAGAAACGATATAATGGATCGTTCTCCGAAAACATGTCACACTAAAAGAAAAAGGAAGGTCTAATCTTAATCGAGATTCTCGTTGAATTTCATCGAAAAGCAACCTATCACGATCTCAAAGTATGGAGAATGATCCAAATGATCATTCATCCATAGATTTGAAATAATGAAGGTTAAACTAATCGGAAATCAACAATCTACGAATCGGAGATTGTCATCGACCAAAAGAGAAAAAGATGAAGAAAATGGATCCAAAAATAGATCCAATAAAAGAATTAGAATATATTTTTAAATTCCTCTTAAAAAATCTATTTCTAAAAATCTCTTTTAAAAAACTTTCCTAAAAAAAATTATTTCTAAACATTTTCTTAACATCTTTTTCTCCAAATATTTTCCTAACATATTTTATTAAATCTCTTTTCTAAAAAAACATAATCTAAAAATCATTTTAAAAAAAACATAATATAATAGTACCATTTAAAAAAAATAAAGAGAATTAAATTAGAAGAAAAAAAAGTAGAAAGGGGAGGGGGGAATGAAGCCCGCGGGTCATGGCAGCAAATAGATCCAAATGGATCTAAGCCAAGCCCAACATAATTTATTCTCTTAAAAAAAACCTAATATTAATTAAAAGTAAAAAACAAAACAGAAGCACAAGGCTTCTTCTCCAAACGCATGAACAAAAGGGCGGAGAAAACAGGGCAGAGACGGAGAATACACGGCGGCCAAATCTCCAAGCTCACCTTCAAAAAGAAATCTGGAAATGCTTCTTCTCTTCTTCTTCTTCGAAGCTCTCTTTTCTCCTCTTTTCAAAAACCGCAAGCCCTTTCTCTCTTTTTCAATTCAGATTCAATTCGGTTTAGGTTTTGGGATTTGAGAATTTGATTTGAAGATTGAAAGGATTTGGAATTTTGGAGATTTGATTTTTCAGTTGAACAGGGGTTTGAGAGGCTATGTAAGCTTGGATTTGAAGTGAGAGGAGGGTTGTTTTTATAGCGGAAGAATGAAGGAGTGAGCTGCGTTTTGATTTCACGAAATTTTCGTGTGCTTTGCGTTTTGTTCATATGTTATGTGCGTTTTGATTCGTATCCATTTGCTGCGTTTTGACTTAGGCTCATTTGCCTTTTGATTTTTGGAATTTCAGGTGATGCGTGACGAATGCGTGCGGTCCTCGTGGATGTGAGGCTGAGCTTGGCTTCAGCTTGTTGGTTAGGCACGGATGGCTTGCGTGACTTACGGTTTGACGGCTTGAATTTGCTTTTGGTTAGGCACGGATGGCTTGTGATATGCAAGGCGGTTTGTGCAAGCTTATGACATGAGAAGTGTGAGGCTTTGGTGGGCAAGGCTTGGAATGAGGCTTGGAAAGGCAAACGGGAAAGGCATGTGGGCAAGCTGGGAATGCTTTGGATAAAGGGTAAAGTGAGAGGCTTAGAGTGTAGTGGGCCTCACATGAGGTTTAGGGAAAAGATTATTGTGGAAAAGAAAAACAAATAAAATAAAAAAACAAATGACTTAAGCATATTTGATTTAACTAATTTTTTTTATTTATTACTAATTGGACTCTAAAAGATAAAAACATGGTCTAAAAAATGATTTGGTATTTATTTAATGAAAATTGAAAGAAATAAAAGAAAATGTGGTCATTTGAAAAAAAAAGAATGAAATGGATTATTAATAATATTCGGGAAAATGGTTATGGATAAAAAAAAATGGAAATTGAAATAAAAAAAATGAAATAATCGGGAACTGGATTTGGTGGATAACTGGAAGTGGTTATTTGAAAAAAAAAAGGAATCGAAGAGTTTAGAATTTGGAATTTTTTGTGAATAATAAAAAAAATGGATAATCGGGTAATTTGGATAAGATGGTTTAATCAAGAAATGGATAATGGATGGAATTTGGTTTTCAAGCCCACAACAAATCTCGATTATTCTTTCACAAGCCTCTGATGAAATGAATACATCCAATCACAGAACCACTGAACAGTTGAATAAATTGCAATTCAAGCCACGACTGTCATCTGAAAAACTATATGATTATGCCCTGATGATTCGCAACCAAACTGAGGAAAATAAATCCTCAGATGAATCACTGATGAACTGAAGAACCGATGAACTGATAAACACTGAAGATTCAAACCAAACTTCGCACAGAACACTTGTCACACAACCCAACTTGTACTTTGAAACACATTGTCCGAGAAATGAACCCTTGGCACACACAACTTGCAGTCAACACAATCTTTTGATAGTTTGACCAATAGTAGGTCAAACATCCACTTGAAATCGAGTTGTGACTGAACACAGGCATCTGAATGAAATTACTGTCTTATCTTCGCAAACCTGCAACACAGAGAAGAAGAAGAAGAAGAAACTGCAACATATTTTTGTATTTTGGTTAGTGATCAGTAAATATAAACAAATAATGAAACAGTAAAAATAATGGTGATCCCCTGCGAAGCATAGACCCTAGATCTGAGAAGAAACTCGAAACCAGTGCGATCTTGTTTGTATGCAAAATGCAGATGATATGAGAAGAAATCTTAGGGCAAAAATTAGGGTGTTACACACGCTAAAGCACAACAAGTTTTCTCGAGCAGTGAATAACGTTGTTCACAGTCGGTAAACGTTTTGCTTAGGTAGTATATTGCATACTCTTTTCGACCAGACTCGTCATGCTAGCCTAGCACACACCCCATTGATCCTTCTAATACTATCAAGTACATAATTAGAGGTCTTCCTTCAACTCGAGGCATAAGGATTGGAGGCTCTTGTAAGTATTCCTTGATTTTGTCAAAAGCCCTTTGGCAGTCTTCATTCCACCTGACCGTTTGTTCTTTTCTCAACAACTTGAACAAGGGTTCACAGGTTGCAGTAAGATGAGATATGGACCTCGAAATGTAGTTCAATCTACCTAAGAACCCCCGAACTTCTTTTTCAGTCTTCGGTGCAGGCATTTCTTGAATGGCTTTGACTTTGTCAGGGTCAACTTCAATCCCTTTCTCACTTACAATAAATCCTAGCAGCTTACCGGATCGTACCCCGAATGTGCATTTGTTGGGGTTTAACTTCAGTTGGTACTTCCTCAGACGCTTGAATAGCTTCAACAGATTCACCAGGTGGTCTTCTTCGGTGAGGGACTTGGCATTCATGTCATCCACATAACATTCAATTTCTTTATGGATCATGTCATGGAATAATGTTACTATAGCCTGTTAATAAGTGGCACCAGCATTCTTCAGTCCGAATGGCATCACCTTATAACAGAATGTGCCCCAGGGTGTGATGAATGTTGTCTTCTCCATGTCTTCAGGCGACATTTTGATCTGATTATATCCCAAAAATCCATCCATGAAGGAGAACACCGAGAACTGAGCCGTATTGTCGACCAATACATCAATGTGAGGTAATGGGAAGTCATCTTTCGGGCTGGCTCTGTTCAGGTCCCAGTAATCCACACACATCCTCACCTTGCCATCCTTCTTAGGCACAGGTACAATGTTAGCAACCCACGGCGGATAGCTAGTTACAACAAGGAAACCGACGTCCCACTGTTTTTGTACCTCTTCTTTTATCTTCATTGCCATATCTGGGCGAGTACGGCGCAACTTCTGTTTTACTGGCGGACAGTCTTCTTTCAGAGGCAGCTTGTGCATAACAATGTTGGTGTCCAACCCTGGCATATCCTGATAAGACCAAGCAAAGACATCCACGTACTCCCGAAGCATGTCAATCGGTTGCTCTTTCACTGAATCTTGCAGGCAGGCCCCGATCTTAACTTCTTTTAAGTCTTTTTCTGTACCAAGATTAACCGTCTCAACTTCCTCTTGATGAGGAGTTATAACCTTCTCCTCTCGTCTCAATAACCTGGCTAGCTCTTCAGGTAGCTCATAATCTTCTTCAACCCCTTCATCAGCTTGATTAATCGGATTGTCAAAGTCATACGAAGTCATAGCAGTGTTGTTGTCGGTGCAGTCTGGAGGGCACTCTCTCCAAGGGTTTAGATTTGTTCATTTTAGTGATCAGTTTTATCTTGTTTAGAAAAAGTGTAAATGAAGTTATCATTTTGAAAAACATTGCCATTTTATTTTTGTTCAAAAAATGAGAAATGAAAAACAGTGAGCGGAAAAGAAAAGACTCATTTGCAAAAGATGTCCTGATATTCATTAATTGATCTTTGCACAAAATACAAGATGACCCGATTACAAAATGAGTCCTGACATCTTGGGCAAGATGCAGGACTTGATGCATGCTTTTTAAAAACAGGAAATAATAATTACTCTGCAGGAGTAACTCTTATGATTTCCTGGGAAGACCAGTTTGAGACATGGCTCCCCGGGATCCTTGGACGTATCCAGCTTTCCAGGTAGCGCTCGTCTTCTGACTCATCTTCCAAACTATTCACAGCGTCTGGGGTGAGCATCCCCCTGCTGACAAACTTGGGTTCCTTTGCAGCCTCTGGTTGATCTTGTCGAGTTGGTCTGTAACCCAACCCGAATCGGTCCTCTTTCTTCTCTATAGGCAGCAACTTGCCCCAACCTTGGGCGGTACCTTCCTCAACAACCTTTTGGGCTTGTTGATATGATATGATGGAAGTCCCCGACACAGCAGATGCTTCATTGATATTCAGGGCCTCAAACCCTTGACTCATGGTTTCATGGATCTCCCCATCCATTTCAATGTATTTGAAAGTATCCAGCTGGCTAACGAAGATATCCTCTTCTCCACAAATGGTAATGACTTGGCCCTCCCACTCGAATTTTAACTTCTGGTGAAGGGTCGACGTCACGGCGCCAACGGCGTGTATCCATGGTCTACCCAATAGACAGCTGTAGGCAGGCTGTATATCCATCACAAAGAAGGTCGTTTTGAAAACCTATGGGCCAATCATTATTGGTAACTCTATCACCCCCAAAACTGATCTTTTAGAACCGTCAAAGGCTCTCACTACCAAGTTGCTTGGGCGTAGTGCCAATCCATCCTGTTCCAGCTTCACAAGGGCTTTCTTGGGTAGGACATTGAGGGATGACCCTGTGTCCACTAGTACGTGAGAAAGAACTGCACCCTTACACTCTAAGGTAATGTGCAAAGCCTTGTTGTGATTGTGACCTTCCGTTGTCAGATCAACATTGGTAAATCCTAGTCCATGACTAGCGTTGACATTTCCAACCACGACCTCTAACTGATTGACGGTAATCTCCTCCGGCACATAAGCTGCGTGCAGGACTTTCAATAGTGCGTTCCGATGAGCCTCGGAGCACATTAGCAATGATAGTATGGAGATTTTGGAAGGTGTTTGGTGAAGCTGGTCCACCACCTTATAATCACTCTTTTTGATGATCCGCATAAATTCATCAACCTCTTGATCAAAAGGGGTCTTCAAAGCTTCTTTAGCAATTTGTTCTTCTTGCACCACGCTCTTCCCGTTTGCCTTAACAACAACCTCTGTTTCAGCAATGGGTCTTGGTATTTGCGAGGCAAAGAGACGTCCGCTTCTAGTGAAGCCTCCTACTCCCCCCACATTGTCTATCTGAGGTGAAGAAGTTGATGTTTCTAAAGTGATTTTCTGCCCCTCGCAGTATAGATCTGAGCCATAATGCCAAGGGATGGCATTATTGCTTTCGTAAGGAACTGGCCCAGGCACTGTGATAGTGACCGGACGGATAGCAGCTGCAGAGGGAACCACAATGGTGTGTGGATCATAATATATGGTAACCGGAGTTCTGACAGGAGTGGCAATTTGTTGTGATTTGTTGGAAGGAACATTTGTGGGATCGTAGTATATCGTAACTGCTGAGACGCTTTCATTAATTGATGTTGATGTTGTAGACGGTACTGTTGACTGGACAAGTGTTGAAGTTGTAGCAGGAACTGATGAAATAATGGGTGTTGTCGTTGTAGAAGGAATTGTGACTGAACTCGTATCCGTTGAGGTGATTGACTGAGTAATTGTTGGAGTTGTAGTAGAATCTGTTGGAACAATGGTTGTTGACGTTGTAGGAGTATCTGTGATTGTTGATGAAGGAATTGTTGGAGTTGTAGTCGTTGTTGTCGTAATCTTAAGAATACCATCTTTAATGAGACCATCTATGCCGTTTCGCAGTCTCTCACATCCATTAACAACAATGTTGCAATATCCACAACCGACCTCACATCCGGGGAACACTTGGCATTCTAACAGCTGAGCTTTGATTTCAACCAAAGGTGTTCGGATTTGTGCAACACTGGTAATTAATGTGGATGGTTTTCCTTTCTCGATAGCATTAATCTTAGGCCCGTTGTGACTAGGCATTGGATTTCTTGTGACGTTTGGAGGAGGTGCAAAGTTGAGAGCTTTTGAGTCCACCAAATCCTAGACTTTCATTTGTAGGGCCCTGCATTTTTCAGTATTATGCCCTGGTGCATTTGAGTGGAATGCACACCTGGCATTTTTATCATAGTTCTTTGGCATGTTAAGAGGATCTGGAGGTGCCAATGTCCTTAACTCAACTAGGTTGAGCTTTAGGAGTTGTGGCAAGAGTGCAGCATACAGCATTGGGATAGGGTCAATTGCCCTGTTTGCTTGTGATGGCCTCTGTTGGAAGGGACGTAGCTGTTGATTACCGTTGTTTTCGTTATACAACCTTTGTTGCGGATAATGAGCTTGTTGTTGATATTGTGGTTGTTGTTGTTAAGGATATGTTGATTGTTGTGGAATTGGAGTTGGGATGGTAATAGCTACTACTGACCGGTGAGCATATTGAGGTCTGCCCCTGCTTGTATGAATGGAGTTTGTTTCACCTTCCCTTCGGGGTCCCGCAAAAGGTTTTCTGGGATTGCTGGACGAACTTGCACCACCGTCGGAGTTTTTTCCCATCTTTGAGAGACTTAAAATCCTCTCACCAGCTATGACCACATCAGCAAAACTGGTAGAGGAGAAAGCAACCAGTCTATCAATATAAGTCCCTTGTAACGTGTTCATGAACATGGCTGCCATTTCCCTTTCTGACATGGGTGGTTGGACAGCAGCAGCAAGCTGTCTCCACCTTTGGGCATATTCCCTGAAGCTTTCTCGGGACGATTGAGACATTCCCATTAGAAGGGTCCTGTTGGGAGCCATGTCCAGGTTGTATTGATATTGATGGATGAAAGCCTCAGCTAAATACTTCCAGCATCTTATGGTGGCCCTAGACAAATGCGAATACAATTCTCTCGAAGCTCCAGTCAGGCTGTCCTCAAAGTAGAACATCCATAGCTTTTCATCCATAGTATAAGCTTTGAGCCTTCCCAAGAAAGACTGCAGATGAGTGCGAGGACAGGAGGTACCATTGTACTTTTCAAAACATGGGGGCTTGAATTTATGGGGAATTCTCACCCCATCTACTAATCCCATGTCCATCACATCGAAGCCCAAAGAATTCTGAGATTCCAAAGATCTTAACTTTTCGGCAATCTCGTCCAATCTTCTGTCATATACCTCATCTCCAGCCCCTATAACAGTAAACTGTTCTCCCTGGGGATCTTCCTGCAGGATTGGGCCCCCAGTAGCATTACCTTGACCATTCCTTGGGATATTAACTTCTGGATTTAGGTGAGGTCCAAACTCCGGTGGGTTAATACGAGGCTGGCCTCCTTCATTGTTGCTAGTTCCTCCTGTCTCAAGATGAGGCTCTTCAGGAGTTTGTCTTTCCACCAGCTCTCTTAACCTCTCCTGGCTCTATGCTAAGCCAGTCATTACTGCCATGAATTGAGACATCTGGTTTCTCATTTCCAATCTCTCATTGGTCATCTGATTTCTGACCTCAGTGAGATCTTGTTGTACTTGTTCCATTTGAATACCGGGAAGGTTGTTACGAGTCGGGTACCTGTGCGCGCGATTGACAGGGAACACTCGGCGATGAGCAATGTTTCCTGAGGTCACAACAAAGTTAGAAACAAAGATTATAATAAAACCTGCAAAACAAAACAAGGTTAGTATGCAATGCAGTATGCTTATTTGTTTTCCAAGGTATCCGGTTTGGTTCTTGGTTTTGACCTTTCCATACCTCGAGGATGGTGCTTGATATTGTTGAGAGAAAACCCAAATGGAAACAAACTAAATATATTACAAATAGTGATCAATACATAGTTTGTTTTACAGCACACGCCCATGGAGGGTCAAAATACAACAAAAAGAAAATTACATCAAATGGAAACAAACAACAAGCAAAGAATCAGACATCCAGCCCAAATTCATCTTCTCTGACCTCCTTCAGGAGGGCCTCAGTCACTGGACCAGCTGGGTGCTCTGTAATGGTCCTAATGAGGAGGTTCCTGGTAGCAATGGCAGTGATCAGCTTCTTATGCCTGTCCTGGTCCTTTGACCTATTCAATCCTGCTCTGAACTTCAACTCTGAAATCTCCCTCTGAGCTGCCAACAAAGCTTCCTGTTGCTTCTTCTCACTGGCCTCTAGCTGTTTAATCTTGGCTTGAGTCTTCTGGTCTTCTTGTGTACGGGCTTCGGTGATCCTGACCCACCTAGCCTGACTCTCTTGCAGATAGTGCTCAACCCTTGCTTTCTGAATCTTGGCCTCCTTACAAGCATTCTTCAATATCTGTTCCCCAGCCCTTGCTTTCCTTATGTAATCCTCTGTCTTCTCAATTTTGGCAAGATGTTCCACCCTGAGCTTTTCCAATCTTGCAGTGTCCAGACGACCATCACTTCTTTCCTAAAGGGTCTTCTTTAAGGCCTGAGATGGCTGCTCATTCCTTTCCTTCAACTTTTCAAACTCCTCCAGGCTAACAGTTGCTGCAGGCTGTACTGTGGATGGCCCAGGAATGTCCTCCAAGATGAAAGGCATTCTGGTAATCTGAGCTCTAGTACAGGACCAGCATAGTACTGAGCTGAAGCAACATTATTACACCTTCCAAGAATAGCCACTCCTTTTGTCTGGATGTTGTCCCAAGCCCAGGATGCTTGTCTGACAACAGCTGAATTAGGTTGAACTTCACAATATAGGGTCTCAACTAAATCATGTCCTCTGGGAGGGTGAACCAAGGCATAACCCAGTTGTCTCTTAAATAGTAAAGGATTGTAGTTGATGCAACCCTTCACTCCTATCAGAGGCACATTAGGATACTGTCCACAGCTGGTGATAATGTCCTTTCCTTTGGTGCTCTGGGTGCACCATTTAATATCATCTGAAGTCAAGGCAATGAGCCTCTTAGCCCAATTCTTCTACTGGTGGGGATTCAGGAAAGCATCTGACTTTGGCAGGTGTCTGAGTAGCCAGGTATAAAACAAAGGAGCACAACATCTTACCAACTTCCACCTTTGTTTCTTATTCCTCTGATGGATGGAATAATAGAAATCTCCTAGCAATGTTGGTATTGGGTTCTTCAGAAGAAACAGATGGATGGCATTCTTGCTGACAAATTTGGGCTCATCTGCAAACAGTATAGCCCCATATATGCTGAGGGCTAATAGTGCACAGACTGCCCTCCATTCTCCCAATGAAGCTTTCAGGATGGCCTGAGAAAACAAGAAGTCCAAGTGCAAACCAGGGATCCCAGCCTTTGTTGTCATATTTTGCTCAATAAGGGCAGGCTCTAAGTACAGTGCCCTTGCTACCTCTTCATTTCTGGGAGCAGCCATCTCTGGGTTGAAGGGGATTCCACCTCTGATGGGTACTCCAATCAATAAAGAAAACTCTTCCAGCAGAGGCCCTAGCTGAAAGTCTGGAAATGTGAAGCATCTCAATGGAGGGTCATAAAACTGTAAGAAGGTGTGGATCATGCTCCTCTGAGAAGGATCAAGGTCCATAACCATATCTAGGATACGTCCATAATGCTCTCTAAACAGTGGGATGTGATCAGGTGTGATGAGTGACTGGACCTGCCTGATACCAGTCAACACAGGCTCAAAGAAGTGGTAGGATATGTTGCTTTTCCTGGGAGTAGCCATAAGTGCTTGTTGAAGAAACTGAAGACAAATGCTGATGAAGGTCACAAACTGAGAAGTTGAAGGTGGACCACTGGCAGACTGGTGCTGGTGAGGGTGGAGATAGCTGAAGATGATAATTGATGAAGACAGCTGAAGCAGAGGTCTAAGCAAAAGAAGGGGTCAAAACCAAAACCAAGGTACAATGGAGTGGATACCCTGAAAAGCAAATAAACAAATGTTAAATGATGCAATGATGATATATGCAAATGATATGCAAGGGTTCGTGATCAAGCTGGATCTGATTATCTGACTTGATATAAGGCCCATGTATGTTCAAAAGTCCACATGAAGGCTCAGAAATCCAGTAACCAGGGTGAGGGACTCAAATAAAGAGTCACATGTCCAGGGTTAATCACAAGAACTGTCCAAAGTGGAGTACTCTTAAACAAAACAATAACAGGGTATGATGTGGCCAAGGGTTCTTGCAAACCTGTAAACAGCCCAACCCCCTCATAGGTAATGTTCTAGAACAAGGATCCTCAGACTTGGATCAGTTATGGGAAGTGTAAACACTTCTAACCCGGAGGTACATAGTTTACAATAACCATAAAAGATCCTCCTCTAATTCACCTTAGTTTCTGAAGGTCATAATAAAGGTCATCCAGACTTAGCAGGCTTCCCAGATAGCCCTAGCACTACAGGAAATCTGTAGCACAGAGTTCTCAAGAAGAAACCCACATCTGAACCGTGTTTCATATTCTCGCACCAGACCGAAATGGAATGGGAAAGAACATGAACCATTCTAGCCTAGTGTCGCTCCCGATAAATGGGAAAGGGCCCAGATAAAGGTACAGACGCGAACGGTCGGCGAGAGGGACAATGAGAACACACAGCAGTGGACTCACTGGAGATGAAAAGAGTCGCCAGCTAGGCATTTTTATCCCGGAGGAAAGGTAATGCTGCATAAACCTAGAGAAGATATGGATAAGACGGTTGCGAACCAGAGAGACTGAGAAAGGGGGTTGGTTACAACCTGGGAAGGTATTAGCACCCAGATTGTCCGTCGTACTCGACGGGATCCACGCTTAAAAGATTTGTGTTTTAAAGGGGTAGTGTCAGTGCAATCTGTGCATAAAGAGCTGGAAAAGGATGTACAGGTGTCAGTGTAAGAAGAATGTGAAGTGTATAAACATACAGTGTCAGTGCAAGAAAAGGAATAAAAATGCTCAAGATCATGAGGCTAAAAGAATGAGGCTAGAAGGAGGGGGAATGTACAGAGACTTTTGTTCGATAACTGTTAAGTTATGCCTACGTATCCTCTCGTGCAATGAGGAAGTCAGAACACCGTAGTTCGACCCAAAGAGACTGAAAGGTGAATTGACTTGTGAACTGCTTACTTGTCTATGCTCAAGTATATGACCTGTCTGGTTCAGGTGCGAACTGTCTTGCATTAGACGGAAGAAGCAAGTTCTCGTTTATGAGTGAATGAGATGAGAAAAGAATCCCGAAGGAGACGATTATTGTTTGTTTTTGAGTTTTCAGTCTTTTATTGCTTTTGAAAGTTTGTCATAGGAAAATGAGCTTAAGACTAAACCAAGGGGTTAGTAAACTCATCACATCTTCCCTCTGATTAGGGGTAATGAGAATACCTTAAGTGTGAAGTCAGATTCTCACACTTAATCACCTTTGGTGTAGGATTAAGATCATTAACCTACTTGTGATTATTTAGATGTTTTTGGTGTTTTTGTTTAGTGTTAAGTAATGAGATTAAGCCATAATCAGGGATTAAACAGACTCATTACACCATCCTAATAGAAGGATAATAGATGAGAATGTTTAAGCTGAGGAAAGCTCCTCAACTTAATCTATGATTAAGGATTAAACTCATGACAAAACAAGCCTTTGATTAAGTGGATTTTTAATTAATGATAAGATAATGAAGTGAGTTTTAGAGTTTGTAAGACAACTTGAGGGGGACTTGTCCATTAACACTAGGGTTAGTCCTTCTTAACCAATTAAGGAAGAATTAGAACCCTAATGCAAGGCCCAAGTTACAAGCTTGATGTCTTAGTGATTATTAAGTGAATTGATTAAAGGAGTTAAACACATTAAGGGTTTAACACTTAGGATTAAAGTTATACACTCCATCCTAATAGAAGGATGCAGGCATAAGCTTAATCACAAAGCCTTAAAGCCTTTAGGGTTTAGTCCCCTGATTATGAGATGAGAAGAGAAGACACAAAGAGACACAAAGGTAAAAGCTAAGTGGGGGACTAATCAAACCCTAATTATTATCATGCTTGGAGATCCTAGGGTTTGTGAGGCTTAAGAAAGAAAGAATCTTCAAAGGCCACCAAGGAGGAGCAAGATGAAAGGAGCAAGAAGCAAAGAGAAGCAAAACAACTTGCTTCACTTAAGAAGTCAAGTTGCTTGAAGAAAGAAAGTAAGATGAACAAGAGTGAGCAAGCTCAAACCCAAACACATACAAAATGCAGCAAGGGAAGTATGAAAGAGATTAAAACAGAACATGAGAAGTGAAGGCAAATTCACTTCTCAAACAACTTACCACCTGAAAAGTTAGTGAAAGAAAATGAAATGCAATACAAATGAGATGCAATGACATGATGCAAACCAAAACCAGAAGCATGAGTATGATGTTAATGATGCTAAGAGATGATACAAACATGAGGCAAGGCATGAGAATGATCATACAAGCTTATAGATGCAAATGAAGCAAGTTAAGACACATGAACATACATGAAAAGTTATGACATGCAAATGGCATACAACATGGCAAATGCAAGATGCAATGATCAAACATGCTTTCAATAGGTCTTATGATGTTAAATGAATCACATGGATGCATAAAATGCTATGGCAAGCCAAGGTATGCAAGCAAATGCAAGATGGATGCAAAAGGAAGCCCAAATTAGGGTTTATGATCAATGCAACAAACAAAAATCAAAACCAGAAGCAAACACCAAGATAAAAAATTGAAAATGCACTCAAAGGACCCCTAATCCTATACTAACCCACTGTCCAAAGGAGAAGTTTCAACTCTTAACCAAATTCAAGATATGATTTTCCTAAGTTTTCTAGGGTTTTAGGGTTTCTTAACAAGAAAAATGCCAAACAAATGAAAAATGAAAGATCAAATCATGGCCATTTAATCTCACAAACTACATGCTAAACACAATGCAATGCAAAAAGAATCAAGGTCCAACTCTTTAGGGTTAGGCAGAAATGATTTTTGGAAGTTAGGATCAAAATAATGCATCAAAATGATTTTAATTCCATGGAAAATTCTCAAAATGCATCAAGATCAAAAAAGAAATTTGGTTTGAAAGTTGGACAATGTTTCTAAATGTTTTTAAATGTTTCATGAATTTTTTGGTGATTTTTAAATACCTAAAAGTATTTTTAATTAATTAATTCTCATTAATTAATTAAAAAGAAACTTTTAAATATTTAAATATACTTTTTTTAATGCTAAAAATGAAAATAAAAATATTTTTGTGTTCTGAAATTAAATAATAACTTGTATAAAAAATTTCAGAATTTTTAAAGTATTTTTGCTATTTTAAATAAAATATAGAAAACAAATGTAAAAGAAATGAATTAATATTAATAAAAATGAAAAGTAATTCAATCCAAAGGCTGAGATTTGAATCTGGGAAAAAGGGTTTGACTGCGCGCGTTTTTAAATGGCCAGGATGGAGTCTGATTCAATTAACTTAATTAATCTTAATTAATTTAAATAAAAAGGATTAGGGCTAAGTGAATCAATCTGGGCCGTGCACGACTTAAGCTAATCACCATCCTAAGGCTGTGAACGCATCTGGCAAATTAATTAGGGTTTAGAGTTAATGACTTTCAGGTGACCGGAGGGAAGCTCCGGTCATCTTCTCCGGCGGGTTGAAAACCCTAGATCATGATTCAGGCCACCATTCACCAAATTAAAAGCAGGGAAATGATCCTCTATCCAAACCCCACTCAAATCACCTTTCAAACTAAATTTATCATGCTTAAACAAAGAGAATCGAAGCCAACAAGATTCACGGGCAAAGTTTCAGAGCTTCAGTAAATCCTCATTTTTCACTCATTTTCAATTCTAAACATATCATTATGATCAGCAAGACATGTACTTTCAATTTGTAACATAAAATGCAAGCTCTGAAAAGTTGAGGATTCGAAGCTACCTGAAGTGATGAACTATGAATATGAGCTCTCCTGACCTTGCTTTGATGCAGAATGCCTTCTCTGAACCCCCTGAAGCCAATGGAATGTTCACAACCCCTTGTTGGTGGCTATTTTGGAAGCTTGAGTTCTGATATGACAGATTTCACAGTTGTGATTTGGGAGGTTTCAAACTGCTTTAATGGTGGATTCTGGTTCTTTTAAGTGTGTATGATGCAATGGTGAAGAGAAAATGGATGTTTGATGGCTGAGGAAAGGGATTCGAAGAGAGGAAAGTTTTGACAGATTTTTTGGTATGCTGTGTTCTGGCTTGCTTCAAGGGCCAATGATGTGCTATATCATTCCCACAATGTGTGAATAGGCTGGGGAGCAGGTCAGTAGGGGTGGCTGATTACTGTTCCATGAGTATGGGAGCTTTTGCCAAAAAGTCAAGTTGGCTTGTACTTGCAGCATGGGCTATGGCAGCAGCAGTTTGAGGTCATGTCCTGCTTCAGCTTGGGTCAAGGATGACCCTTAGATTGCTTGAGAGTGACTGCAGCATGTGGATCATGAATTGAGAGTGATTTTGCAAGTTGTCCACTTGTGTTTTCTCATGATTTTTGCTTATGCACATGTGATTCTTTTTGCTGAATTTTGTTACATGATGTCTCAATTGGTCATGGTAATGCATAGAAATCAGTTAGTAACCACATAGCCCTTTGGAAAATGACTTTGCCAAAAATCCATCTTTTGCATTTGTAATGGAAAAATGTCTTAAAGATCCTTGAAAACCAAAGCAAGCAATGCAAAATCCCTTGGGCCAATTCTGTTTTTTAGGGTATGTATGATCATATGATGAAGTTTGGAAGCCAATTTGAAGTCACTAGAATGCTTGGTACAAGTTTTTGCAAGTTTTCCATTTTGTGCATAACTTGAAATTTAGTGATTTTTGCCAACTTTGACACACCATAAATTTTGATCCAAAATGAATTAGGTCATGTTCTTGTACTTTTTGAAAAGGGAAAGATCTAATCTACAACTTTCATGACCAAAGTTTTTCCATTTGAAGCATTTTTGGATCAAAAAGTAAGGGTTGAAAAAGTTGCATAAAATGACATTTCATTAAAAGTCAACCTTGCCCAAAAAAGTCAACTTTGCAAAAACTTGTAATCCTTGAATTTATGAACTTCAAACTTCTTCCATGATCAAATAAGGATCATACATACTCAAAATGATGAAGATCACCCCTTGGTTGGGTCATTGGGGGCCTCAGATGCCCTGATTTTGCACTGACTTGTCCAGAAAGTCAACTCTTGATCAGATGACTTCCCCATGGAATTTCTTCATGAAAATTGATATGCATACTCCCTATACCATATAGAGACCAATAGAAACAAGAATGACCAAAAAATTTGGAGTCATGGCCTCTGAAACCAAAACCCTAATTTTAGGTCATCTGTGCAATCAAGCCTGGCTCTGCTTCCATACCAATCCCAATTCTTGTGATTCTTTGGCATTTTTGACCTTGAGAGGATACAATGTGATACTTGAACACACATGGACCTCTTTAAAGTGATTGTTGACCTTTGGAGTGGCTCAAGAAGCTCCTGGATTGCTCAGATCACAAACCCTAGATGCAGATGACTTTGAATCTATGCAGTGAAACACAAATGTGATATGAGATGGTATGATTGAGTTTATGCATATGAAATGATCACAAGCCATGGTGTGAATGGGTGAGGGCAAATTTGGGGTGTTTACAGCTGCCCCTATTCAAACATGAGTTAGCTGTGCAGGATGTAAGCGACGGCTTAACAGGCAAACAAGATAACTTGTGGTTGAATATCAAAGACAGTCCTGAATTTGCACTCACAGAATGAAGAAGAAAAGGGATATAGATTGTAAAAATAAAGTATATTGTAAAGTATGGGCGACGGAGGACGACCGTCGAGCAGAGGACGACTGCTGGGTAAAGAGCAATGACGGGGACGGCCGACATGCTGGGGATAAAAAGGAACCATGATGGGGACGACCATCAAGATAAAGCTTATAAGATTCTCTGGGGATTAATGAAACGTGACGGGGACGGTCATCAAGTTCATAAAGCAAAGTAACCAACGATGGGGACGGCCATCGGGCTGAAAAGAAAAGGGACCACGACGGGGACGGCCATCGGGTTAAAGAATGAATGAAATAAACAGATGATGAGGTACGGTCATCAAAGATGAAGGACGATCACCTAGCAGGGGACGGCTGCTCTGTTAGGGTTAAGATGAGGGACGGTCATCTAAGGTGGAGGACGACCACCTGGCAGGGTACGGCTGCCGAAAAGTATCGCGACATAGGACGAATGCCGGATAAAAGGTCAACGATGGGGACGGCCATCGGACGAGCATGATGGAGGACGACCATCAAGAGGTGGAGGACGACCACCTAGCAGGGAACGGCTGCTCTCAAGGTTTATCATGACATAGGACGAATGTCAGATAACCAAAATCAACAATGGGGACGGCCATTGGATAAAATGATGAAGGACGATCATCAGGAGGTGGAGGACGACCACCTAGCCGGGGACGGCTGCTAAATATCAACGATGGGGACGGCCATCGGGTGAGCATGATGGAGGACGACCATCAAGAGGTGGAGGACGACCACCTAGCAGGGTACGGCTGCTCTCAGGGTTTATCATGACATAGGACGAATGTCAGATAAAGGAAAATTTGCTTTACTGGGGAGTAGTAAACACGGACGAGTGCTTACATCCAAGAAAACAGAAGGTATAAGTGTTTAGATGTGTATAGATTAAAGATGCGGACGAGCATCCTCAAGACTATGATACGGACGAGTATCAGGTAGAAACAAGTACTGACACATGTTCAGAGATGATGATACGGACGAGTATCAACGGGTTAACAACGAACACGGACAAGTGTTGAATCTGAAAGAATTCTCCTGGGGAATGGTAGACACATACGAGTATCTATATTCAAGAAGACACAAGTGTTTGACGCAGTGTATGGATTAAAGATGCGGACGAGCATCCTTAAGATTATGATACGGACGAGTATCATGTAGAAACAAATGCTTGACGCATGTTCTGAGATGATGATACGGACGAGTACCAACTGGTTAACAAAGAACACGGACGAGTATCTTTATAAGTGAAAAGAGAGTGAGAAGTATGAGTGATATATAGATGAGTGCTCAATCTGCTGGGGAAAATGACACAGGCGAGTGCCAAAAAAGAGAAAGGTATAGTATAAACAAGTATCTGATATACAAATTGTTTATGTTACTGTGCTAGGAAAATGACATGGACGGATGTCAAAGCAATGTATATATATAAGTATTTGTGAGTGAAAAGAGAATGTCTTTGGCTTTCTGCTGGGGATGTGACACGGACGGGTGTCAAAGGGAGTATATACTGGTGTTTGTGAATATGAGGCAACCGCTTTTGCTGGGGACTTTGGGGGGAAAGTTTTCTGTATACTGACGGATTTTTATTATTCACGAGTGTTCGATTCAAAACACGGCTTATGATTATGCTATATGTTTGATTTTTGCCGTAATGCTCCGTTTTAGACGGAATGCTACGCTTTGTGGGGTGAACATGATGTGAATGCTATGATTATGCAAAGATACCAAACCGGGATTCGGATCCCGGTGCCGCGAAGATCTCTGGTCGATCTGGTTGAAGTAATCATCCCAGCTGGGGATGAGATCGTTAGTAGATCTGATGAGATGATTCTGCTTGGGGAGATAAATCACAGATAGACCCATCCTTGGCAATGAGGGGACCCAGCTGGGGTTTGTAGAAGCTTTCTTCACTCTGTTGTGATTTCTTCGTGCGTTGCTCTTCTGGATAGAGGCTGGAATTCTGTGGGGAAGATGGTTCCCTGGCTTTTGTACTTGGCTGAGGAAGAATGTTTGGCAACTCAGCTGGAAGAAGCACCAAGTGGCAACTCAGCTGGGGAGAAAGCACTTTGAGTGTTAAGACTGAGTGAGTGTTGATTTGCCAGCTTGCTGGGATGAAGCTTTCATGCCCCATGTTGCGCTTCGGATACCTGCAATCCTGCAAAGATAGAGAAACGCACAAGTAATCCCGAGGCATCCCTTACTGGATTCCGTCATAGGAGTGAGACACTCTCGAGAGTAAGTATATTTCCTGCAAGCATGTGTTTTATTTTCTTTATTTTTAGAGATAAACAACTGTATTTGTGCAACCAGTTTCTTAAGACATCAGACATTCTTTGCAAACAAAAATGTACAAGACAAAACATGACTGAAAAATCTGATTTTATTAATTCACGTGCCTTGAATTGGCAAGATACAGTCAAGGAAACATATCTCCTGAAATGAGGAGATTGTTACAAATTGAGAAACCAAATGCTGGCGATGTTGACGACGCTTTGAAAGAACTTCCCTCTTGCTATGACTCGCATGACTTTTGACGTTCTTCTCGTCTTGCTTTCTGGAGAAGGTTGATTCTGACAGAAGCTTGATCCTTTTGAAGCTTAACCGGTTGTAAGTGATACAGACGAATTCAGAATGCAGTTGTTCGCTTATTCCCTTATTTTGCATGGATCGCCCTTTCGGGTTTTCAATCCATCGGGATACCCATTTTTGCCTGAGCTGTCCAATGCGGCTTTTCAACTCAGCGGGTGTACATTTTTTTGTTTATTTTCCCTTATTTTTGCCCGAGTCTTTTATTCTGTTTTCGACTCGCCGGGATGCCCTATTTTTGCCTGGACTTACATTCTATTTTTGTGTCCAGCAGGTCATTTTTATGCGAAGTATTTTTTTAACTGCATCTGAATTCACAGGGGACGGGAAATCTTCACCATCCATGGTGCTGAGCATCAGTGCTCCACCAGAGAAAACTTTCTTGACTACAAATGGTCCTTCATAATTTGGAGTCCATTTTCCCCTGTGGTCTGTATGAGGAGGGAGGATTCTTTTCAACACAAGATCTCCCACTTGGTACTCTCGGTGCCTGACTTTCTGATCGAAGGCTCTCTTCATTCTTTTCTGATACAGCTGCCCATGACAGATTGCGGCCAATCTTTTCTCTTCAATCAGACTCAGTTGTTCATATCGGGATCGGACCCACTCTGCTTCGTTCAGCTTAACATCCATCAATACCCGTAAGGAGGGTAGTTCAACCTCAACTGGTAGGACTGCCTCCATACCATACACAAGCTGATACGGCGTTGCCCCAGTGGATGTTCTGATTGACGTGCGATACCCATGCAAGGCAAACGGTAGCATCTCATGCCAGTCTTTATAGGTAACCACCATCTTTTGTACAATCTTCTTGATATTCTTGTTAGCCGCCTCAACAGCGCCGTTCATCTTTGGCCTGTAAGGAGAAGAATTGTGATGTTGGATCTTGAAGTCCCGACACAGTTCTGCCATCATTTTGTTGTTCAAGTTGGAACCATTATCAGTAATCATTCGCTCGGGCACTCCGTACCGACAGATGATATCTCTCTTCAGAAATCGGGCTACCACTTCCCTTGTAACATTTGCATATGAGGCTGCCTCAACCCACTTGGTAAAATAGTCAATGGCGACCAGGATGAATCTGTGGCCATTTGAAGCAGTTGGCTCAATCTTGCCGATCATATCAATGCCCCACATGGCAAAGGGCCAGGGTGAAGACATTATATTCAAAGGATTGGGAGGCACATGCACCTTATCTGCATAAATCTGGCATTTATGGCATTTTCTGGCGTAGGCACAACAGTCTGCATCCATTGTGATCCAATAATAGCCTGATCTTAGCAATTTCTTAGCCATGGCATGCCCTCCCGCATGGATACCAAAAGATCCTTCATGCACCTCGCGCATCAACAAGTCTGCTTCTTCTCCATCAACGCATCTGAGGAGTATCATATCAAAGTTTCTCTTGTACAGGGAACCGTCAGTGTTCAGAAAGAAACTACCAGCAAGCCTTCTTAAAGTCTTCTTGTCATTGGAAGATGCCCCAGGTGGGTATGTTTGAACCTCCAAGAAGCACTTAATATCATGGAACCAAGGCTTATCATCTTTGACAATGTCTGCTGCAAATACATATGCTGGTCTGTCAAGTCTGGACACTGAAATCTGAGGTACAAAGTTGGCAGCCTGCACTTTGATCATTGATGAAATGGTAGCCAGAGCATCTGCAAACTGATTCTCGTCCCGAGGGATATACTCAAGCTTGACCATTGTGAAGAAAGTCAATAACCTTCTTGTATAATCCCTGTAAGGTATCAGATGATCCTGGTGGGTGTACCATTTGCCGTTGGTTTGATTAACTACCAGAGCTGAATCTCCGAATACAGTTAAAGTCTTGATTCTGAGGTCAATGGCTTCCTCAAGACCCATAATGCAAGCTTCGTATTCAGCTTCGTTGTTAGTGCAGTTAAAGGTGAGCTTTGCCGAGAAAGGCATGTGAACTCCCTTAGGTGTAATGAGTACTGCACCAACACCACGACCATTCATATTAACAGCCCCGTCAAACATCATAGTCCATTTTTCTTCTGGGTCAGGCCCTTCAGTGTGAATAGGTTCTTCATGATCTTTTGCTTTTATGAACATGATGTCTTCATCAGGGAAGTCAAATCTCATAGGCTGGTAATCATCAATAGGTTGCTCAGCAAGATATTCTGACAATACACTGCCTTTGATGGCTTTCTGAGAAGTGTAGTGGATGTCATATTCCGTGAGGATCATTTGCCATCTTGCAACCCGTCCGGTAAGAGCTGGCTTCTCGAAAATGTACTTGACTGGGTCCATTTTTGATATCAACAAAGTAGTGTGGGTCAACATATACTGTCTCAGTCGGCGAGCAGCCCACGCTAAAGCACAGCAAGTTTTCTCGAGCAGTGAATAACGTTGTTCACAGTCGGTAAACTTTTTGCTCAGGTAGTATATTGCATACTCTTTTCGACCAGACTCGTCATGCTGGCCCAACACACACCCCATTGACTCTTCTAATATTGTCAAGTACATTATCAGAGGTCTTCCTTCAACTGGAGGCATAAGGATTGGTGGTTCTTGCAAGTATTCCTTGATTTTGTCAAAAGCCCTCTGGCAGTCTTCATTCCATCTGACCGTCTGTTCCTTTCTCAACAGCTTGAACAAGGGTTCACAGGTTGCTGTAAGGTGAGATAGGAACCTCGAGATGTAGTTCAATCTACCTAGAAACCCTCGAACTTCTTTCTCAGTCTTCGGTGCAGGCATTTCTTGAATGGCTTTGACTTTATTAGGGTCAACCTCAATCCCTTTCTCGCTTACAATAAAGCCCAGCAGCTTACCGGATCGCACCCCGAATGTGCATTTGTTGGGGTTCAGCTTTAGTTGGTACTTCCTCAGACGCTTGAATAGCTTCAGCAGATTCACTAGGTGATCTTCTTCAGTAAGGGACTTGGCAATCATGTCATCCACATAACACTCGATTTCTTTATGGATCATATCGTGGAATAACGTTACCATAGCCCGTTGATATGTTGCACCAGCATTCTTCAGTCCGAATGGCATCACCTTGTAACAGAACGTGCCCCAAGGTGTGATGAAAGTTGTCTTCTCCATGTCTTTAGGTGACATTTTGATCTGATTGTATCCTGAAAATCCGTCCATGAAGGAGAATACCGAGAACTGAGCCGTGTTATCCACCAATACATCAATGTGAGGTAATGGGAAGTCATCTTTCGGGCTAGCTCTGTTCAGATCCCGGTAGTCAACACACATCCTTACTTTACCGTCTTTCTTAGGCACAGGTACTATATTAGCAACCCACGGTGGATAGCTAGTTACAGCAAGGAACCCGGCGTCCCACTGCTTTTGCACCTCCTCTTTGATCTTCATTGCCATGTCTGGACGAGTACGGCGCAGTTTCTGTTTAACTGGTGGGCATTCTTCTTTTAAAGGCAGCTTGTGCATAACAATGTCGGTGTCCAACCCTGGCATATCCTGGTAAGACCAAGCAAACACATCCACATATTCCTAAAGCAGGTCAATCAGTTGTTTCTTTACTGAGTCTTGTAAGCCGGCCCCGATTTTAACCTCTTTCACATCTTCATCTGTACCAAGATTAATCGTTTCCACCTCCTCCTGATGAGGAGTGATAAACTTCTCCTCTTGTCTCAACAATCTGGCTAGCTCTTCAGGAAGCTCGTAATCTTCTTCAACCCCTTCATCAGCTTGATTGATCGGATTGTCAAAGTCATACGAAGTCATAGCCGTGCTGTTGTCGGTGCTGTCTGGAAGGCACTTTCTGCAAGGGTTCAGTTTGTTCATTTTAGTGATTGATTTTAATCTTGTTTAGAAAAGTGAAATGAAATTATCATTTTGAAAACATTGCCATTTATTTTTTGTACAAAAAGAAAAAATGGAAAAACAGTGAGCGGAAAAAAGAAAAAGACTCGTTTGCAAAAGATGTCTGATATTTCATTGATTAATCTTGTTGCACAAAAATTACAGATGGCCCGATTACAAAATGAGCCTTGTCATCTTGGGCAAGATGCAAGACTTGATGCATGCTTAAAATATACAGGAAATAATAATTACTCTGCAGGAGTAACTCTTATAATTTCCTGGGAAGACCAGTTTGAGATACTGCTCCCCGGGATCTTTGGACGAATCCAGCTTTCCAGGTTGCGTTCTTCTTCCAACTCGTCTTCCAAGTTGTTGACAGCATCAGGGGTGAGCATCCCCCCACTAACAAAGTTGGGCTTCTTAGCAGCCTCTGTTTGACCTTCTTGAGTTGGTTTGTAACCCAACCCAAATCTATCTTCTTTCTTCCCCACAGGCAACAGTTTGCCCCAGCCTTGAGCGTTTCCTTCTTCCACCACCTTCCGGGCTTGTTGGTAGGATGTCATAGAGGTCCCAAGTACAGCAGAGGTCTCATTAACATTCAGGGCCTCAAACCCTTGACTCATCGTCTCGTGGATCTCCCCATCCATCTCAATGTATTTATAAGTAGCCAGATGGCTAACAAATATGTCCTCCTCTCCACAGATAGTAACGACTTGGCCTTCCCACTCAAATTTTAACTTCTGGTGAAGGGTAGACGTTACTGCGCCAGCGGCATGAATCCATGGTCTACCCAACAAACAGCTGTAGGCAGGCTGAATGTCCATCACGTAGAAGGTCGTTTTGAAAGTTTGTGGGCCAATCGTTACAGGCAACTCGATTTCTCCCAGAACCGATCTCTTAGAGCCGTCAAAGGCTCTCACTACCAAGTTACTGGGTCGCAATGCCAATCCTTCATATTCCAGCTTCACAAGGGCCTTTTTAGGTAAGACATTGAGGGATGACCCTGTGTCCACCAGCACATGGGAAAGAACTGCACCTTTACATTCCATGGTAATGTGCAAGGCCTTGTTATGATTGCGGCCTTCCGAAGTCAAATCAGTGTTGGTGAATCCTAGTCCATTGCTAGCATTAACCTTTCCAACCACAGCTTCCAACTGATTGACCGTGATCTCTTCTGGCACATAAGCTGCGTGCAAGACTTTGAGTAGTGCGTTCCGATGAGCCTCGGAGCACATAAGCAATGATAGAATGGAGATCTTGGAAGGCGTCTGGTGAAGCTGGTCCACTATTTTGTAATCACTTTTCTTGATGATTCTCATGAATTCATCAACCTCTTGATCGAAAGGGGTTTTCAAAGCTTCTTTAACAACCTGCTCTTCTTGCACCATGCACTTACCTTTTGCCTTGGCAGCAGCTTCTGCTTCGGCAGTGGGTCTTTGAATTTGCGGGGCAAAGAGACGTCCGCTTCGAGTGAAGCCTCCGCCTCCTCCCACATTGTCTATTTGTGGTGCAGAAGTTGATGATTCAAAAGTGATCTTTTGTCCTCCGCAGTATAAATCAGAGCCGTAATGCCAAGGGACGGCATTACTGCTTTCATAAGGTACTGGCCCAGGCACTGTGACAGTGACTGGACTGATGGCAGCTGCGGAAGGAACCGTGATAGTCTGTGGATCATAATATATTATGACTGGTGCTCTGATGGGAGTAGCACTTTGTGAGTTGTAGGCAGAGTCATTTTCAGGATCATAATAAATCGTAACTGTGGAGACATCTTCATGGTTTACTGCTGATGTTGTAGGAGACATTGTTGGAAGAATGGATGTTGCTGTTGTAGGAGATTCAAAATGAAGTGGTGCTGAAGTTGTAGAAGGAATGTTCGTTGATATCCGGTCAGTTGAAATGACAGATGAAAAATTTGTTGATGAAGCTGAAGAGTTGTCTGGAACAATGGTTGTTGCAGTTGTAGGAGGTTCTGGAGCTGTTGTTAATGAGATTGCTGGATTGGTAGGAATTGACGTTGTAATCTGAAGCAGGCCACTCTGGATGAGGCCATCTATGCCATCCCTCAAGTTATCACAACCATTCACTGAAATGTTGCAGTAAGCACACCCTAGCTCACATCCTGGGAACATTTGACATTCGAGGAGCTGAGCTTTGATTTCTACCAACGGTGTCCGAATCTGACCCACACTGGTTATCAAGTAAGACGGCTTGTCTTCTTCAATAGCGTTGATTCGGGGACCACCATGGTGTGGCATAGGGTTCTTGTTGACATTTGGTGGTGGTGCAAAGTTTAAAGCCTTGGAATCCACTAGATCCTGCACTTTCATGTGCAAAGCTCTGCACTTTTCTGTACTATGACCAGGTGCATTTGAGTGAAAGGCACATCTGGCGCTGGCGTCGTAATTTCTGGGCAGACTGTTAGGATCCGGAGGGGCCAACGTCCTTAGCTCAACTAGGTTGAGTTTCAAGAGTTGTGGCAGTAATGTGGCATAGGGCATAGGGATCGGATCGATCACCCTATTGACCTGAGAGGGCCTCTGTTGGAATGGTCTCTGCTGATTATTGTTGTTGGTGTTGCTGTTGTTGTAATTTCTCGGAGGATACTGAGTTTGTTGCTGGTACTGAGGTTGTTGCTGATAGTTTTGTTGCGGTGGTTGATAAGCTGGTTGTGGATGAGCTGGAGCGGGAATGGTGACTGCTGCCACAGACCTGTGAACATATTGGGGCCTGCCCCTGTTGGTGTGGATAGCATTGGTTTCACCAGTTCTTCTTGGGCCTACAAAAGGCTTTCTTGAGTTGCTGGATGAGCTTGCACCGTTGTCTGAGATCTTACCCATCTTCAATAGGCTTTCAATTCTCTCCCCGGCTATGACTACATCTGCAAAGCTGGTAGATGAGAAGGCAGCTAGCCTATCAATGTAAGTCCCCTGGAGGGTGTTCATGAACATATCAGCCATCTCCCTCTCTGACATAGGTGGCTGGACAGCAGCAGCAAGCTGTCTCCATCTTTGAGCGTACTCTCGGAAGCTCTCCCTGGATGACTGTGACATCCCCATCAGGAGGGTCCTGTTGGGTGCCATATCCAAATTATACTGGTATTGTCTAATGAAGGCTTCTGCCAAATCCTTCCAACACCTGATGGTTGCTCTTGTCAAGTGGGAGTACCATTCCCTTGATGCTCCAGTTAAGCTATCCTCAAAATAAAACATCCATAGCTTTTCGTCCATGGTATAGGCCTTCAACCTCCCCAGAAAAGACTGTAAATGGGTCCGGGGACAGGAAGTCCCGTTATACTTCTCAAAGCATGGTGGTTTAAATTTGTGGGGAATCCTGACCCCGTCTACCAAGCCCATATCCATAACATCAAAACCCAAAGAGTTTTGAGACTCTAAGGATCTTAACTTCTCAGCTATCTCATCCAGCCTTCTGTCATAGGCTTCCTCCCCTGCTCCCATCACTGTGAACTGATCTTCCTGGGGGTCTTCTTGCAGTACTCTCCCTGCTGTGGCAGTCCCTTGTATATTGACAGGGATGTTGATCTCTGGATGTTGGTGGGGTCCAAAGACTGGGGGATTGATATGAGGTTGGACTCTTTCATTGTTGCTTGTCCCAGCAGTCCCTGGCTGATGGTCTTCCTGGTTCCTCCCCTCTACCAGTGCTCTCAACCTCTCCTGGCTCTGAGCCATATTGTTCATCACCTTCATAAATTGTGTCATCTGATTCCTCATTTCCAACCTCTCGTTGGTCATTTGATTCCTGACCTCTGTAAGGTCCTGCTGCATTTGATCCATCTGTATGCCCGGAAGATTGTTGCGGGTGGGGTATCTGTGTGGACGGTTGAGTGGAAACCCTCGACGTCGAGCAATAATTCCTGAAGTCACAACAGAGTTAGTAACAATAAAACAAAACCTACAAAACAAAACAAAAGGTTAGCATGCAATGCAGTGTGTCTATTTGTTTCCAAGGTATCCGGCTTGGTACTTGGTTTTGACCTTTCCAGACCCCTTGGAGAAGATACTTGTGATGTTGCTTGGAGATTCAGATGAAACAAACCAACACATATATTACAAAAGGGTAAATGACACATAGTTTGTTTCTTTTACAATACAAGCCCTCTGAGGGGTCAAAAATACAACACGAAGAAAAATACATAAAAATGAAAACAACAACAAGCAAAGAGTCAAACACCAAGGCCAAATTCATCCTCCTGAACTTCCTTGAGAAGTGCTTCAGTCACAGGATCAACTGGACGCTCTGTAAGATTCCTGATAAGGAGATTCCTTGTAGCAATAGCTGCTGTTAGCTTCTTGTGCTGACTTTGGTCCTTTGACTTCTTCACTCCAGCTCTGATCTTCAACTCTGAGACCTCCCTCTGGGCTGCTGCCAGGGCTTCCTGTTGCTCTTTTGCACTAGCTTCCATCTGCTCCATCTTATCCTGAGTTCTTTTGTCCTCCTGAGTACGGGCTTCGGTGATCCTGACCCACCTAGCCTGACTCTCCTTCAGGTATAAATCAGTCCTGGCCTTCTGGAACTGAGCTTCCTTGCAAGCATTCTTCAAGATCTGTTCTCCATCCCTAGACTTCTTAATGTAATCCTCAGACTTCTCAATTCTAGCCAAATGCTCCACTTTCAACTTTTCTAGCCTCTCAATATCCAACCTACCATCACTCCTTTCCCAGAGGGTCTTCTGTAGAGCTTGAGTCAGCTTCTCATTTCTCTCTTTCAATTTCTCAAACTCCTCTAAGCTGACAGTTGCTGGAGGTGGTGCTGTGGAAGGTCCAGGCATATCTTCAATAGTGAAAGGCATTCCAGAAATTTGAGCCCTGGCATGAGACCACTCATAGTACTGGGCTGAGGCTACATTATTGCATTTCCCAAGAATGGTTATCCCCTTAGTCTGCACATTGTCCCAGACCCAGGATGCCTGCCTGACAACAGCCAGATTAGGTTTGATCTCACAATAAAGGGTCTCAGTCAGATCCTGTGCTCTAGGAGGATGGACTAATGCATAGCCCAGTTGTCTTTCGAAAAGCAGAGGGTTGTAATTGATGCAACCCTTTACTCCAATCAGAGGCACATTGGGAAATTGCCCACAACTTGTAATGATGTCTCTGCCCTTGGTGCTCTGAGTACACCATCTGATATCATCTGAGGTTAGGGCAACAAGCCTCCTAGCCCAGTTCTTTTGCTGGTGAGGGTTCAAGAATGCATCAGTCTTTGGCAAATGCTTGAGCAACCAAGTATGGAACAAAGGTGCACAGCATCTCACTAATCTCCCCCTTTGCTTTCCATTCCTTTGATGAACTGAATAGTAAAGATCTCCCAGTAAGGTGGGCACTGGGTTTCTCAGGATGAAAAGATGGACTGCATTCTTGATAACAAATCTAGGCTCATCTGCAAAAAGTATGACCCCATATATGCTAAGGGCCAACAGAGCACAGTCTGCCTTCCACTCCCCTAGGGAGGCCTTCAGACTAGCCTGAGAAGTCAAGAAATCCAGATGAAAACCAGAGATTCCAGCTTTAGATGTCAGGTTCTGCCCAATCAAAACTGGTTCCAGATGTAATGCTTTTGCTATCTCCTCATTACTTGGGAAAGCCATCTCAGGGTTGAAAGGGATTCCACCCCTGATGGGTACACCAACCAATGATGAATACTCCTCCAGCAAGGGTCCCAACTGAAAATTCTGAAATGTGAAGCACCTTAGAGGGGGATCATAGAACTGCAAGCAAGTATGTATCAAGCTCCTCTGTGAAGGGTCCAAATCCATAACCACATCAAGGATTCCTCCATAATGTTCTCTGAAAAGTGGTATATGGTCTGGAGTAATCAGGGTCTGAATCCTCCTGATGCTAGCTAGCTCAGGCTCAAAGAAGTGATAGGAGATGTTACTTTTCTTAGGTGCCATGTTGCTGAAGAATGGGTGCTGATGATGATGACTGGGGACAACACTGAAGATGGGCCACTGATAGGCTGAGACTGAGGATGCAAGTGACTGAAGCAAGTGGCTGATTGCTGAAGCAAGTGCTGATGAAGATGGGTCTAAGCTGAAGAAGGGGTCAAAACCAAGCCAAAATGATAGGATGGATACCCTGAAAAACAGATAAACACATGTTAGAATGATGCAATGAGGATGTATGCAAATGATATGCGAGGGTTTGTGACTGAGCTGGATCTGATCAAGTGCTCTGATATAGGTCCACATATGTTCAAGAAATCCAGATGGGGGTTCATAAGTCCAGTAACCAAGGTGGGGGACTCAAATAAAGAGTCACATGTCCAGGGTTTAGAATCACAAGAACTGTTCCAATCATGGAGTACTCTTAATAAATACAAGTAACAGGGTATGCTGAGGTCAAGGGTACCTGCAAACCTGTAAACAGCCCAACCCCCTCACTGGTGATGTTCTAGAACAAGGATCCTCAGACTTGGATCAGTTATGAGAAGTGTAAACACTTCTAACCCGGAGGTACAGTGTTCACAATAACCATAAAAGTTCCTCCTCTAATTCACCTCAATTTCTGAAGGTCAATACTAAAGGTCATCCAGACTTAGCAGGCTTCCCAGATAGCCCTAGTACTGCAGGAAATCTGCAACACAGAGTTCTCAAGAAGAAACCCATATCTGAACCGTGTTTCATATTCCCGCACCAGACCGAGATGGAATGGGAAAGAATATGAACCACTCTAGCCTAGGTGTCACTCAGGTCCCAGGTATAGGACCTCAACTCTCAATAGAATACCCACCCACCAAAGCAACAAAACAGATCCAGCACAGACAGCATGACAGTATGATATATATGCACAAAGAAAAGCAGTAAACAAAATTGTACATAAAGCAGTAAATAAAACAAATATACAAACACAGATAGCACATAACACCCCAGTAAACACCAATCAAACAAGCGCTAGGAGGAACCCACAAAAAGAACCAGAAGCCCTGGTTACAGTATAAGGTTCCCCAGCAGAGTCGCCAAGCTGTCGCTCCCGATAAATGGGAAAGGGCCCAGATAAAGGTACAGACGCGAACGGTCGGCGAGAGGGACAATGAGAACACACAGCAGTGGACTCACTGGAGATGAAAAGAGTCGCCAGCTAGGCATTTTTATCCCGGAGGAAAGGTAATGCTGCATAAACCTAGAGAAGATATGGATAAGACGGTTGCGAACCAGAGAGACTGAGAAAGGGGGTTGGTTACAACCTGGGAAGGTATTAGCACCCAGATTGTCCGTCGTACTCGACGGGATCCACGCTTAAAAGATTTGTGTTTTAAAGGGGTAGTGTCAGTGCAATCTGTGCATAAAGAGCTGGAAAAGGATGTACAGGTGTCAGTGTAAGAAGAATGTGAAGTGTATAAACATACAGTGTCAGTGCAAGAAAAGGAATAAAAATGCTCAAGATCATGAGGCTAAAAGAATGAGGCTAGAAGGAGGGGGAATGTACAGAGACTTTTGTTCGATAACTGTTAAGTTATGCCTACGTATCCTCTCGTGCAATGAGGAAGTCAGAACACCGTAGTTCGACCCAAAGAGACTGAAAGGTGAATTGACTTGTGAACTGCTTACTTGTCTATGCTCAAGTATATGACCTGTCTGGTTCAGGTGCGAACTGTCTTGCATTAGACGGAAGAAGCAAGTTCTCGTTTATGAGTGAATGAGATGAGAAAAGAATCCCGAAGGAGACGATTATTGTTTGTTTTTGAGTTTTCAGTCTTTTATTGCTTTTGAAAGTTTGTCATAGGAAAATGAGCTTAAGACTAAACCAAGGGGTTAGTAAACTCATCACATCTTCCCTCTGATTAGGGGTAATGAGAATACCTTAAGTGTGAAGTCAGATTCTCACACTTAATCACCTTTGGTGTAGGATTAAGATCATTAACCTACTTGTGATTATTTAGATGTTTTTGGTGTTTTTGTTTAGTGTTAAGTAATGAGATTAAGCCATAATCAGGGATTAAACAGACTCATTACACCATCCTAATAGAAGGATAATAGATGAGAATGTTTAAGCTGAGGAAAGCTCCTCAACTTAATCTATGATTAAGGATTAAACTCATGACAAAACAAGCCTTTGATTAAGTGGATTTTTAATTAATGATAAGATAATGAAGTGAGTTTTAGAGTTTGTAAGACAACTTGAGGGGGACTTGTCCATTAACACTAGGGTTAGTCCTTCTTAACCAATTAAGGAAGAATTAGAACCCTAATGCAAGGCCCAAGTTACAAGCTTGATGTCTTAGTGATTATTAAGTGAATTGATTAAAGGAGTTAAACACATTAAGGGTTTAACACTTAGGATTAAAGTTATACACTCCATCCTAATAGAAGGATGCAGGCATAAGCTTAATCACAAAGCCTTAAAGCCTTTAGGGTTTAGTCCCCTGATTATGAGATGAGAAGAGAAGACACAAAGAGACACAAAGGTAAAAGCTAAGTGGGGGACTAATCAAACCCTAATTATTATCATGCTTGGAGATCCTAGGGTTTGTGAGGCTTAAGAAAGAAAGAATCTTCAAAGGCCACCAAGGAGGAGCAAGATGAAAGGAGCAAGAAGCAAAGAGAAGCAAAACAACTTGCTTCACTTAAGAAGTCAAGTTGCTTGAGGAAAGAAAGTAAGATGAACAAGAGTGAGCAAGCTCAAACCCAAACACATACAAAATGCAGCAAGGGAAGTATGAAAGAGATTAAAACAGAACATGAGAAGTGAAGGCAAATTCACTTCTCAAACAACTTACCACCTGAAAAGTTAGTGAAAGAAAATGAAATGCAATACAAATGAGATGCAATGACATGATGCAAACCAAAACCAGAAGCATGAGTATGATGTTAATGATGCTAAGAGATGATACAAACATGAGGCAAGGCATGAGAATGATCATACAAGCTTATAGATGCAAATGAAGCAAGTTAAGACACATGAACATACATGAAAAGGTATGACATGCAAATGGCATACAACATGGCAAATGCAAGATGCAATGATCAAACATGCTTTCAATAGGTCTTATGATGTTAAATGAATCACATGGATGCATAAAATGCTATGGCAAGCCAAGGTATGCAAGCAAATGCAAGATGGGTGCAAAAGGAAGCCCAAATTAGGGTTTATGATCAATGCAACAAACAAAAATCAAAACCAGAAGCAAACACCAAGATAAAAAATTGAAAATGCACTCAAAGGACCCCTAATCCTATACTAACCCACTGTCCAAAGGAGAAGTTTCAACTCTTAACCAAATTCAAGATATGATTTTCCTAAGTTTTCTAGGGTTTTAGGGTTTCTTAACAAGAAAAATGCCAAACAAATGAAAAATGAAAGATCAAATCATGGCCATTTAATCTCACAAACTACATGCTAAACACAATGCAATGCAAAAAGAATCAAGGTCCAACTCTTTAGGGTTAGGCAGAAATGATTTTTGGAAGTTAGGATCAAAATAATGCATCAAAATGATTTTAATTCCATGGAAAATTCTCAAAATGCATCAAGATCAAAAAAGAAATTTGGTTTGAAAGTTGGACAATGTTTCTAAATGTTTTTAAATGTTTCATGAATTTTTTGGTGATTTTTAAATACCTAAAAGTATTTTTAATTAATTAATTCTCATTAATTAATTAAAAAGAAACTTTTAAATATTTAAATATACTTTTTTTAATGCTAAAAATGAAAATAAAAATATTTTTGTGTTCTGAAATTAAATAATAACTTGTATAAAAAATTTCAGAATTTTTAAAGTATTTTTGCTATTTTAAATAAAATATAGAAAACAAATGTAAAAGAAATGAATTAATATTAATAAAAATGAAAAGTAATTCAATCCAAAGGCTGAGATTTGAATCTGGGAAAAAGGGTTTGACTGCGCGCGTTTTTAAATGGCCAGGATGGAGTCTGATTCAATTAACTTAATTAATCTTAATTAATTTAAATAAAAAGGATTAGGGCTAAGTGAATCAATCTGGGCCGTGCACGACTTAAGCTAATCACCATCCTAAGGCTGTGAACGCATCTGGCAAATTAATTAGGGTTTAGAGTTAATGACTTTCAGGTGACCGGAGGGAAGCTCCGGTCATCTTCTCCGGCGGGTTGAAAACCCTAGATCATGATTCAGGCCACCATTCACCAAATTAAAAGCAGGGAAATGATCCTCTATCCAAACCCCACTCAAATCACCTTTCAAACTAAATTTATCATGCTTAAACAAAGAGAATCGAAGCCAACAAGATTCACGGGCAAAGTTTCAGAGCTTCAGTAAATCCTCATTTTTCACTCATTTTCAATTCTAAACACATCATTATGATCAGCAAGACATGTACTTTCAATTTGTAACATAAAATGCAAGCTCTGAAAAGTTGAGGATTCGAAGCTACCTGAAGTGATGAACTATGAATATGAGCTCTCCTGACCTTGCTTTGATGCAGAATGCCTTCTCTGAACCCCCTGAAGCCAATGGAATGTTCACAACCCCTTGTTGGTGGCTATTTTGGAAGCTTGAGTTCTGATATGACAGATTTCACAGTTGTGATTTGGGAGGTTTCAAACTGCTTTAATGGTGGATTCTGGTTCTTTTAAGTGTGTATGATGCAATGGTGAAGAGAAAATGGATGTTTGATGGCTGAGGAAAGGGATTCGAAGAGAGGAAAGTTTTGACAGATTTTTTGGTATGCTGTGTTCTGGCTTGCTTCAAGGGCCAATGATGTGCTATATCATTCCCACAATGTGTGAATAGGCTGGGGAGCAGGTCAGTAGGGGTGGCTGATTACTGTTCCATGAGTATGGGAGCTTTTGCCAAAAAGTCAAGTTGGCTTGTACTTGCAGCATGGGCTATGGCAGCAGCAGTTTGAGGTCATGTCCTGCTTCAGCTTGGGTCAAGGATGACCCTTAGATTGCTTGAGAGTGACTGCAGCATGTGGATCATGAATTGAGAGTGATTTTGCAAGTTGTCCACTTGTGTTTTCTCATGATTTTTGCTTATGCACATGTGATTCTTTTTGCTGAATTTTGTTACATGATGTCTCAATTGGTCATGGTAATGCATAGAAATCAGTTAGTAACCACATAGCCCTTTGGAAAATGACTTTGCCAAAAATCCATCTTTTGCATTTGTAATGGAAAAATGTCTTAAAGATCCTTGAAAACCAAAGCAAGCAATGCAAAATCCCTTGGGCCAATTCTGTTTTTTAGGGTATGTATGATCATATGATGAAGTTTGGAAGCCAATTTGAAGTCACTAGAATGCTTGGTACAAGTTTTTGCAAGTTTTCCATTTTGTGCATAACTTGAAATTTAGTGATTTTTGCCAACTTTGACACACCATAAATTTTGATCCAAAATGAATTAGGTCATGTTCTTGTACTTTTTGAAAAGGGAAAGATCTAATCTACAACTTTCATGACCAAAGTTTTTCCATTTGAAGCATTTTTGGATCAAAAAGTAAGGGTTGAAAAAGTTGCATAAAATGACATTTCATTAAAAGTCAACCTTGCCCAAAAAAGTCAACTTTGCAAAAACTTGTAATCCTTGAATTTATGAACTTCAAACTTCTTCCATGATCAAATAAGGATCATACATACTCAAAATGATGAAGATCACCCCTTGGTTGGGTCATTGGGGGCCTCAGATGCCCTGATTTTGCACTGACTTGTCCAGAAAGTCAACTCTTGATCAGATGACTTCCCCATGGAATTTCTTCATGAAAATTGATATGCATACTCCCTATACCATATAGAGACCAATAGAAACAAGAATGACCAAAAAATTTGGAGTCATGGCCTCTGAAACCAAAACCCTAATTTTAGGTCATCTGTGCAATCAAGCCTGGCTCTGCTTCCATACCAATCCCAATTCTTGTGATTCTTTGGCATTTTTGACCTTGAGAGGATACAATGTGATACTTGAACACACATGGACCTCTTTAAAGTGATTGTTGACCTTTGGAGTGGCTCAAGAAGCTCCTGGATTGCTCAGATCACAAACCCTAGATGCAGATGACTTTGAATCTATGCAGTGAAACACAAATGTGATATGAGATGGTATGATTGAGTTTATGCATATGAAATGATCACAAGCCATGGTGTGAATGGGTGAGGGCAAATTTGGGGTGTTTACAGCTGCCCCTATTCAAACATGAGTTAGCTGTGCAGGATGTAAGCGACGGCTTAACAGGCAAACAAGATAACTTGTGGTTGAATATCAAAGACAGTCCTGAATTTGCACTCACAGAATGAAGAAGAAAAGGGATATAGATTGTAAAAATAAAGTATATTGTAAAGTATGGGCGACGGAGGACGACCGTCGAGCAGAGGACGACTGCTGGGTAAAGAGCAATGACGGGGACGGCCGACATGCTGGGGATAAAAAGGAACCATGATGGGGACGACCATCAAGATAAAGCTTATAAGATTCTCTGGGGATTAATGAAACGTGACGGGGACGGTCATCAAGTTCATAAAGCAAAGTAACCAACGATGGGGACGGCCATCGGGCTGAAAAGAAAAGGGACCACGACGGGGACGGCCATCGGGTTAAAGAATGAATGAAATAAACAGATGATGAGGTACGGTCATCAAAGATGAAGGACGATCACCTAGCAGGGGACGGCTGCTCTGTTAGGGTTAAGATGAGGGACGGTCATCTAAGGTGGAGGACGACCACCTGGCAGGGTACGGCTGCCGAAAAGTATCGCGACATAGGACGAATGCCGGATAAAAGGTCAACGATGGGGACGGCCATCGGACGAGAATGATGGAGGACGACCATCAAGAGGTGGAGGACGACCACCTAGCAGGGAACGGCTGCTCTCAAGGTTTATCATGACATAGGACGAATGTCAGATAACCAAAATCAACAATGGGGACGGCCATTGGATAAAATGATGAAGGACGATCATCAGGAGGTGGAGGACGACCACCTAGCCGGGGACGGCTGCTAAATATCAACGATGGGGACGGCCATCGGGTGAGCATGATGGAGGACGACCATCAAGAGGTGGAGGACGACCACCTAGCAGGGTACGGCTGCTCTCAGGGTTTATCATGACATAGGACGAATGTCAGATAAAGGAAAATTTGCTTTACTGGGGAGTAGTAAACACGGACGAGTGCTTACATCCAAGAAAACAGAAGGTATAAGTGTTTAGATGTGTATAGATTAAAGATGCGGACGAGCATCCTCAAGACTATGATACGGACGAGTATCAGGTAGAAACAAGTACTGACACATGTTCAGAGATGATGATACGGACGAGTATCAACGGGTTAACAACGAACACGGACAAGTGTTGAATCTGAAAGAATTCTCCTGGGGAATGGTAGACACATACGAGTATCTATATTCAAGAAGACACAAGTGTTTGACGCAGTGTATGGATTAAAGATGCGGACGAGCATCCTTAAGATTATGATACGGACGAGTATCATGTAGAAACAAATGCTTGACGCATGTTCTGAGATGATGATACGGACGAGTACCAACTGGTTAACAAAGAACACGGACGAGTATCTTTATAAGTGAAAAGAGAGTGAGAAGTATGAGTGATATATAGATGAGTGCTCAATCTGCTGGGGAAAATGACACAGGCGAGTGCCAAAAAAGAGAAAGGTATAGTATAAACAAGTATCTGATATACAAATTGTTTATGTTACTGTGCTAGGAAAATGACATGGACGGATGTCAAAGCAATGTATATATATAAGTATTTGTGAGTGAAAAGAGAATGTCTTTGGCTTTCTGCTGGGGATGTGACACGGACGGGTGTCAAAGGGAGTATATACTGGTGTTTGTGAATATGAGGCAACCACTTTTGCTGGGGACTTTGGGGGGAAAGTTTTCTGTATACTGACGGATTTTTATTATTCACGAGTGTTCGATTCAAAACACGGCTTATGATTATGCTATATGTTTGATTTTTGCCGTAATGCTCCGTTTTAGACGGAATGCTACGCTTTGTGGGGTGAACATGATGTGAATGCTATGATTATGCAAAGATACCAAACCGGGATTCGGATCCCGGTGCCGCGAAGATCTCTGGTCGATCTGGTTGAAGTAATCATCCCAGCTGGGGATGAGATCGTTAGTAGATCTGATGAGATGATTCTGCTTGGGGAGATAAATCACAGATAGACCCATCCTTGGCAATGAGGGGACCCAGCTGGGGTTTGTAGAAGCTTTCTTCACTCTGTTGTGATTTCTTCGTGCGTTGCTCTTCTGGATAGAGGCTGGAATTCTGTGGGGAAGATGGTTCCCTGGCTTTTGTACTTGGCTGAGGAAGAATGTTTGGCAACTCAGCTGGAAGAAGCACCAAGTGGCAACTCAGCTGGGGAGAAAGCACTTTGAGTGTTAAGACTGAGTGAGTGTTGATTTGCCAGCTTGCTGGGATGAAGCTTTCATGCCCCATGTTGCGCTTCGGATACCTGCAATCCTGCAAAGACAGAGAAACGCACAAGTAATCCCGAGGCATCCCTTACTGGATTCCGTCATAGGAGTGAGACACTCTCGAGAGTAAGTATATTTCCTGCAAGCATGTGTTTTATTTTCTTTATTTTTAGAGATAAACAACTGTATTTGTGCAACCAGTTTCTTAAGACATCAGACATTCTTTGCAAACAAAAATGTACAAGACAAAACATGACTGAAAAATCTGATTTTATTAATTCACGTGCCTTGAATTGGCAAGATACAGTCAAGGAAACATATCTCCTGAAATGAGGAGATTGTTACAAATTGAGAAACCAAATGCTGGCGATGTTGACGACGCTTTGAAAGAACTTCCCTCTTGCTATGACTCGCATGACTTTTGACGTTCTTCTCGTCTTGCTTTCTGGAGAAGGTTGATTCTGACAGAAGCTTGATCCTTTTGAAGCTTAACCGGTTGTAAGTGATACAGACGAATTCAGAATGCAGTTGTTCGCTTATTCCCTTATTTTGCATGGATCGCCCTTTCGGGTTTTCAATCCATCGGGATACCCATTTTTGCCTGAGCTGTCCAATGCGGCTTTTCAACTCAGCGGGTGTACATTTTTTTTGTTTATTTTCCCTTATTTTTGCCCGAGTCTTTTATTCTGTTTTCGACTCGCCGGGATGCCCTATTTTTGCCTGGACTTACATTCTATTTTTGTGTCCAGCGGGTCATTTTTATGCGAAGTATTTTTTTAACTGCATCTGAATTCACAGGGGACGGGAAATCTTCACCATCCATGGTGCTGAGCATCAGTGCTCCACCAGAGAAAACTTTCTTGACTACAAATGGTCCTTCATAATTTGGAGTCCATTTTCCCCTGTGGTCTGTATGAGGAGGGAGGATTCTTTTCAACACAAGATCTCCCACTTGGTACTCTCGGTGCCTGACTTTCTGATCGAAGGCTCTCTTCATTCTTTTCTGATACAGCTGCCCATGACAGATTGCGGCCAATCTTTTCTCTTCAATCAGACTCAGTTGTTCATATCGGGATCGGACCCACTCTGCTTCGTTCAGCTTAACATCCATCAATACCCGTAAGGAGGGTAGTTCAACCTCAACTGGTAGGACTGCCTCCATACCATACACAAGCTGATACGGCGTTGCCCCAGTGGATGTTCTGATTGACGTGCGATACCCATGCAAGGCAAACGGTAGCATCTCATGCCAGTCTTTATAGGTAACCACCATCTTTTGTACAATCTTCTTGATATTCTTGTTAGCCGCCTCAACAGCGCCGTTCATCTTTGGCCTGTAAGGAGAAGAATTGTGATGTTGGATCTTGAAGTCCCGACACAGTTCTGCCATCATTTTGTTGTTCAAGTTGGAACCATTATCAGTAATGATTCGCTCGGGCACTCCGTACCGACAGATGATATCTCTCTTCAGAAATCGGGCTACCACTTCCCTTGTAACATTTGCATATGAGGCTGCCTCAACCCACTTGGTAAAATAGTCAATGGCGACCAGGATGAATCTGTGGCCATTTGAAGCAGTTGGCTCAATCTTGCCGATCATATCAATGCCCCACATGGCAAAGGGCCAGGGTGAAGACATTATATTCAAAGGATTGGGAGGCACATGCACCTTATCTGCATAAATCTGGCATTTATGGCATTTTCTGGCGTAGGCACAACAGTCTGCATCCATTGTGATCCAATAATAGCCTGATCTTAGCAATTTCTTAGCCATGGCATGCCCTCCCGCATGGGTACCAAAAGATCCTTCATGCACCTCGCGCATCAACAAGTCTGCTTCTTCTCCATCAACGCATCTGAGGAGTATCATATCAAAGTTTCTCTTGTACAGGGAACCGTCAGTGTTCAGAAAGAAACTACCAGCAAGCCTTCTTAATGTCTTCTTGTCATTGGAAGATGCCCCAGGTGGGTATGTTTGATCCTCCAAGAAGCACTTAATATCATGGAACCAAGGCTTATCATCTTTGACAATGTCTGCTGCAAATACATATGCTGGTCTGTCAAGTCTGGACACTGAAATCTGAGGTACAAAGTTGGCAGCCCGCACTTTGATCATTGATGAAATGGTAGCCAGAGCATCTGCAAACTGATTCTCGTCCCGAGGGATATACTCAAGCTTGACCATTGTGAAGAAAGTCAATAACCTTCTTGTATAATCCCTGTAAGGTATCAGATGATCCTGGTGGGTGTACCATTTGCCGTTGGTTTGATTAACTACCAGAGCTGAATCTCCGAATACAGTTAAAGTCTTGATTCTGAGGTCAATGGCTTCCTCAAGACCCATAATGCAAGCTTCGTATTCAGCTTCGTTGTTAGTGCAGTTAAAGGTGAGCTTTGCCGAGAAAGGCATGTGAACTCCCTTAGGTGTAATGAGTACTGCACCAACACCACGACCATTCATATTAACAGCCCCGTCAAACATCATAGTCCATTTTTCTTCTGGGTCAGGCCCTTCAGTGTGAATAGGTTCTTCATGATCTTTTGCTTTTATGAACATGATGTCTTCATCAGGGAAGTCAAATCTCATAGGCTGGTAATCATCAATAGGTTGCTCAGCAAGATATTCTGACAATACACTGCCTTTGATGGCTTTCTGAGAAGTGTAGTGGATGTCATATTCCGTGAGGATCATTTGCCATCTTGCAACCCGTCCGGTAAGAGCTGGCTTCTCGAAAATGTACTTGACTGGGTCCATTTTTGATATCAACAAAGTAGTGTGGGTCAACATATACTGTCTCAGTCGGCGAGCAGCCCACGCTAAAGCACAGCAAGTTTTCTCGAGCAGTGAATAACGTTGTTCACAGTCGGTAAACTTTTTGCTCAGGTAGTATATTGCATACTCTTTTCGACCAGACTCGTCATGCTGGCCCAACACACACCCCATTGACTCTTCTAATATTGTCAAGTACATTATCAGAGGTCTTCCTTCAACTGGAGGCATAAGGATTGGTGGTTCTTGCAAGTATTCCTTGATTTTGTCAAAAGCCCTCTGGCAGTCTTCATTCCATCTGACCGTCTGTTCCTTTCTCAACAGCTTGAACAAGGGTTCACAGGTTGCTGTAAGGTGAGATAGGAACCTCGAGATGTAGTTCAATCTACCTAGAAACCCTCGAACTTCTTTCTCAGTCTTCGGTGCAGGCATTTCTTGAATGGCTTTGACTTTATTAGGGTCAACCTCAATCCCTTTCTCGCTTACAATAAAGCCCAGCAGCTTACCGGATCGCACCCCGAATGTGCATTTGTTGGGGTTCAGCTTTAGTTGGTACTTCCTCAGACGCTTGAATAGCTTCAGCAGATTCACTAGGTGATCTTCTTCAGTAAAGGACTTGGCAATCATGTCATCCACATAACACTCGATTTCTTTATGGATCATATCGTGGAATAACGTTACCATAGCCCGTTGATATGTTGCACCAGCATTCTTCAGTCCGAATGGCATCACCTTGTAACAGAACGTGCCCCAAGGTGTGATGAAAGTTGTCTTCTCCATGTCTTTAGGTGACATTTTGATCTGATTGTATCCTGAAAATCCGTCCATGAAGGAGAATACCGAGAACTGAGCCGTGTTATCCACCAATACATCAATGTGAGGTAATGGGAAGTCATCTTTCGGGCTAGCTCTGTTCAGATCCCGGTAGTCAACACACATCCTTACTTTACCGTCTTTCTTAGGCACAGGTACTATATTAGCAACCCACGGTGGATAGCTAGTTACAGCAAGGAACCCGGCGTCCCACTGCTTTTGCACCTCCTCTTTGATCTTCATTGCCATGTCTGGACGAGTACGGCGCAGTTTCTGTTTAACTGGTGGGCATTCTTCTTTTAAAGGCAGCTTGTGCATAACAATGTCGGTGTCCAACCCTGGCATATCCTGGTAAGACCAAGCAAACACATCCACATATTCCTGAAGCAGGTCAATCAGTTGTTTCTTTACTGAGTCTTGTAAGCCGGCCCCGATTTTAACCTCTTTCACATCTTCATCTGTACCAAGATTAATCGTTTCCACCTCCTCCTGATGAGGAGTGATAAACTTCTCCTCTTGTCTCAACAATCTGGCTAGCTCTTCAGGAAGCTCGTAATCTTCTTCAACCCCTTCATCAGCTTGATTGATCGGATTGTCAAAGTCATACGAAGTCATAGCCGTGCTGTTGTCGGTGCTGTCTGGAAGGCACTTTCTGCAAGGGTTCAGTTTGTTCATTTTAGTGATTGATTTTAATCTTGTTTAGAAAAGTGAAATGAAATTATCATTTTGAAAACATTGCCATTTATTTTTTGTACAAAAAGAAAAAATGGAAAAACAGTGAGCGGAAAAAAGAAAAAGACTCGTTTGCAAAAGATGTCTGATATTTCATTGATTAATCTTGTTGCACAAAAATTACAGATGGCCCGATTACAAAATGAGCCTTGTCATCTTGGGCAAGATGCAAGACTTGATGCATGCTTAAAATATACAGGAAATAATAATTACTCTGCAGGAGTAACTCTTATAATTTCCTGGGAAGACCAGTTTGAGATACTGCTCCCCGGGATCTTTGGACGAATCCAGCTTTCCAGGTTGCGTTCTTCTTCCAACTCGTCTTCCAAGTTGTTGACAGCATCAGGGGTGAGCATCCCCCCACTAACAAAGTTGGGCTTCTTAGCAGCCTCTGTTTGACCTTCTTGAGTTGGTTTGTAACCCAACCCAAATCTATCTTCTTTCTTCCCCACAGGCAACAGTTTGCCCCAGCCTTGAGCGTTTCCTTCTTCCACCACCTTCCGGGCTTGTTGGTAGGATGTCATAGAGGTCCCAAGTACAGCAGAGGTCTCATTAACATTCAGGGCCTCAAACCCTTGACTCATCGTCTCGTGGATCTCCCCATCCATCTCAATGTATTTATAAGTAGCCAGATGGCTAACAAATATGTCCTCCTCTCCACAGATAGTAACGACTTGGCCTTCCCACTCAAATTTTAACTTCTGGTGAAGGGTAGACGTTACTGCGCCAGCGGCATGAATCCATGGTCTACCCAACAAACAGCTGTAGGCAGGCTGAATGTCCATCACGTAGAAGGTCGTTTTGAAAGTTTGTGGGCCAATCGTTACAGGCAACTCGATTTCTCCCAGAACCGATCTCTTAGAGCCGTCAAAGGCTCTCACTACCAAGTTACTGGGTCGCAATGCCAATCCTTCATATTCCAGCTTCACAAGGGCCTTTTTAGGTAAGACATTGAGGGATGACCCTGTGTCCACCAGCACATGGGAAAGAACTGCACCTTTACATTCCATGGTAATGTGCAAGGCCTTGTTATGATTGCGGCCTTCCGAAGTCAAATCAGTGTTGGTGAATCCTAGTCCATTGCTAGCATTAACCTTTCCAACCACAGCTTCCAACTGATTGACCGTGATCTCTTCTGGCACATAAGCTGCGTGCAAGACTTTGAGTAGTGCGTTCCGATGAGCCTCGGAGCACATAAGCAATGATAGAATGGAGATCTTGGAAGGCGTCTGGTGAAGCTGGTCCACTATTTTGTAATCACTTTTCTTGATGATTCTCATGAATTCATCAACCTCTTGATCGAAAGGGGTTTTCAAAGCTTCTTTAACAACCTGCTCTTCTTGCACCATGCACTTACCTTTTGCCTTGGCAGCAGCTTCTGCTTCGGCAGTGGGTCTTTGAATTTGCGGGGCAAAGAGACGTCCGCTTCGAGTGAAGCCTCCGCCTCCTCCCACATTGTCTATTTGTGGTGCAGAAGTTGATGATTCAAAAGTGATCTTTTGTCCTCCGCAGTATAAATCAGAGCCGTAATGCCAAGGGACGGCATTACTGCTTTCATAAGGTACTGGCCCAGGCACTGTGACAGTGACTGGACTGATGGCAGCTGCGGAAGGAACCGTGATAGTCTGTGGATCATAATATATTGTGACTGGTGCTCTGATGGGAGTAGCACTTTGTGAGTTGTAGGCAGAGTCATTTTCAGGATCATAATAAATCGTAACTGTGGAGACATCTTCATGGTTTACTGCTGATGTTGTAGGAGACATTGTTGGAAGAATGGATGTTGCTGTTGTAGGAGATTCAAAATGAAGTGGTGCTGAAGTTGTAGAAGGAATGTTCGTTGATATCCGGTCAGTTGAAATGACAGATGAAAAATTTGTTGATGAAGCTGAAGAGTTGTCTGGAACAATGGTTGTTGCAGTTGTAGGAGGTTCTGGAGCTGTTGTTAATGAGATTGCTGGATTGGTAGGAATTGACGTTGTAATCTGAAGCAGGCCACTCTGGATGAGGCCATCTATGCCATCCCTCAAGTTATCACAACCATTCACTGAAATGTTGCAGTAAGCACACCCTAGCTCACATCCTGGGAACATTTGACATTCGAGGAGCTGAGCTTTGATTTCTACCAACGGTGTCCGAATCTGACCCACACTGGTTATCAAGTAAGACGGCTTGTCTTCTTCAATAGCGTTGATTCGGGGACCACCATGGTGTGGCATAGGGTTCTTGTTGACATTTGGTGGTGGTGCAAAGTTTAAAGCCTTGGAATCCACTAGATCCTGCACTTTCATGTGCAAAGCTCTGCACTTTTCTGTACTATGACCAGGTGCATTTGAGTGAAAGGCACATCTGGCGCTGGCGTCGTAATTTCTGGGCAGACTGTTAGGATCCGGAGGGGCCAACGTCCTTAGCTCAACTAGGTTGAGTTTCAAGAGTTGTGGCAGTAATGTGGCATAGGGCATAGGGATCGGATCGATCACCCTATTGACCTGAGAGGGCCTCTGTTGGAATGGTCTCTGCTGATTATTGTTGTTGGTGTTGCTGTTGTTGTAATTTCTCGGAGGATACTGAGTTTGTTGCTGGTACTGAGGTTGTTGCTGATAGTTTTGTTGCGGTGGTTGATAAGCTGGTTGTGGATGAGCTGGAGCGGGAATGGTGACTGCTGCCACAGACCTGTGAACATATTGGGGCCTGCCCCTGTTGGTGTGGATAGCATTGGTTTCACCAGTTCTTCTTGGGCCTACAAAAGGCTTTCTTGAGTTGCTGGATGAGCTTGCACCGTTGTCTGAGATCTTACCCATCTTCAATAGGCTTTCAATTCTCTCCCCGGCTATGACTACATCTGCAAAGCTGGTAGATGAGAAGGCAGCTAGCCTATCAATGTAAGTCCCCTGGAGGGTGTTCATGAACATATCAGCCATCTCCCTCTCTGACATAGGTGGCTGGACAGCAGCAGCAAGCTGTCTCCATCTTTGAGCGTACTCTCGGAAGCTCTCCCTGGATGACTGTGACATCCCCATCAGGAGGGTCCTGTTGGGTGCCATATCCAAATTATACTGGTATTGTCTAATGAAGGCTTCTGCCAAATCCTTCCAACACCTGATGGTTGCTCTTGTCAAGTGGGAGTACCATTCCCTTGATGCTCCAGTTAAGCTATCCTCAAAATAAAACATCCATAGCTTTTCGTCCATGGTATAGGCCTTCAACCTCCCCAGAAAAGACTGTAAATGGGTCCGGGGACAGGAAGTCCCGTTATACTTCTCAAAGCATGGTGGTTTAAATTTGTGGGGAATCCTGACCCCGTCTACCAAGCCCATATCCATAACATCAAAACCCAAAGAGTTTTGAGACTCTAAGGATCTTAACTTCTCACCTATCTCATCCAGCCTTCTGTCATAGGCTTCCTCCCCTGCTCCCATCACTGTGAACTGATCTTCCTGGGGGTCTTCTTGCAGTACTCTCCCTGCTGTGGCAGTCCCTTGTATATTGACAGGGATGTTGATCTCTGGATGTTGGTGGGGTCCAAAGACTGGGGGATTGATATGAGGTTGGACTCTTTCATTGTTGCTTGTCCCAGCAGTCCCTGGCTGATGGTCTTCCTGGTTCCTCCCCTCTACCAGTGCTCTCAACCTCTCCTGGCTCTGAGCCATATTGTTCATCACCTTCATAAATTGTGTCATCTGATTCCTCATTTCCAACCTCTCGTTGGTCATTTGATTCCTGACCTCTGTAAGGTCCTGCTGCATTTGATCCATCTGTATGCCCGGAAGATTGTTGCGGGTGGGGTATCTGTGTGGACGGTTGAGTGGAAACCCTCGACGTCGAGCAATAATTCCTGAAGTCACAACAGAGTTAGTAACAATAAAACAAAACCTACAAAACAAAACAAAAGGTTAGCATGCAATGCAGTGTGTCTATTTGTTTCCAAGGTATCCGGCTTGGTACTTGGTTTTGACCTTTCCAGACCCCTTGGAGAAGATACTTGTGATGTTGCTTGGAGATTCAGATGAAACAAACCAACACATATATTACAAAAGGGTAAATGACACATAGTTTGTTTCTTTTAAAATACAAGCCCTCTGAGGGGTCAAAAATACAACACGAAGAAAAATACATAAAAATGAAAACAACAACAAGCAAAGAGTCAAACACCAAGGCCAAATTCATCCTCCTGAACTTCCTTGAGAAGTGCTTCAGTCACAGGATCAACTGGACGCTCTGTAAGATTCCTGATAAGGAGATTCCTTGTAGCAATAGCTGCTGTTAGCTTCTTGTGCTGACTTTGGTCCTTTGACTTCTTCACTCCAGCTCTGATCTTCAACTCTGAGACCTCCCTCTGGGCTGCTGCCAGGGCTTCCTGTTGCTCTTTTGCACTAGCTTCCATCTGCTCCATCTTATCCTGAGTTCTTTTGTCCTCCTGAGTACGGGCTTCGGTGATCCTGACCCACCTAGCCTGACTCTCCTTCAGGTATAAATCAGTCCTGGCCTTCTGGAACTGAGCTTCCTTGCAAGCATTCTTCAAGATCTGTTCTCCAGCCCTAGACTTCTTAATGTAATCCTCAGACTTCTCAATTCTAGCCAAATGCTCCACTTTCAACTTTTCTAGCCTCTCAATATCCAACCTACCATCACTCCTTTCCCAGAGGGTCTTCTGTAGAGCTTGAGTCAGCTTCTCATTTCTCTCTTTCAATTTCTCAAACTCCTCTAAGCTGACAGTTGCTGGAGGTGGTGCTGTGGAAGGTCCAGGCATATCTTCAATAGTGAAAGGCATTCCAGAAATTTGAGCCCTGGCATGAGACCACTCATAGTACTGGGCTGAGGCTACATTATTGCATTTCCCAAGAATGGTTATCCCCTTAGTCTGCACATTGTCCCAGACCCAGGATGCCTGCCTGACAACAGCCAGATTAGGTTTGATCTCACAATAAAGGGTCTCAGTCAGATCCTGTGCTCTAGGAGGATGGACTAATGCATAGCCCAGTTGTCTTTTGAAAAGCAGAGGGTTGTAATTGATGCAACCCTTTACTCCAATCAGAGGCACATTGGGAAATTGCCCACAACTTGTAATGATGTCTCTGCCCTTGGTGCTCTGAGTACACCATCTGATATCATCTGAGGTTAGGGCAACAAGCCTCCTAGCCCAGTTCTTTTGCTGGTGAGGGTTCAAGAATGCATCAGTCTTTGGCAAATGCTTGAGCAACCAAGTATGGAACAAAGGTGCACAGCATCTCACTAATCTCCCCCTTTGCTTTCCATTCCTTTGATGAACTGAATAGTAAAGATCTCCCAGTAAGGTGGGCACTGGGTTTCTCAGGATGAAAAGATGGACTGCATTCTTGCTAACAAATCTAGGCTCATCTGCAAAAAGTATGACCCCATATATGCTAAGGGCCAACAGAGCACAGTCTGCCTTCCACTCCCCTAGGGAGGCCTTCAGACTAGCCTGAGAAGTCAAGAAATCCAGATGAAAACCAGAGATTCCAGCTTTAGATGTCAGGTTCTGCCCAATCAAAACTGGTTCCAGATGTAATGCTTTTGCTATCTCCTCATTACTTGGGAAAGCCATCTCAGGGTTGAAAGGGATTCCACCCCTGATGGGTACACCAACCAATGATGAATACTCCTCCAGCAAGGGTCCCAACTGAAAATTCTGAAATGTGAAGCACCTTAGAGGGGGATCATAGAACTGCAAGCAAGTATGTATCAAGCTCCTCTGTGAAGGGTCCAAATCCATAACCACATCAAGGATTCCTCCATAATGTTCTCTGAAAAGTGGTATATGGTCTGGAGTAATCAGGGTCTGAATCCTCCTGATGCTAGCTAGCTCAGGCTCAAAGAAGTGATAGGAGATGTTACTTTTCTTAGGTGCCATGTTGCTGAAGAATGGGTGCTGATGATGATGACTGGGGACAACACTGAAGATGGGCCACTGATAGGCTGAGACTGAGGATGCAAGTGACTGAAGCAAGTGGCTGATTGCTGAAGCAAGTGCTGATGAAGATGGGTCTAAGCTGAAGAAGGGGTCAAAACCAAGCCAAAATGATAGGATGGATACCCTGAAAAACAGATAAACACATGTTAGAATGATGCAATGAGGATGTATGCAAATGATATGCGAGGGTTTGTGACTGAGCTGGATCTGATCAAGTGCTCTGATATAGGTCCACATATGTTCAAGAAATCCAGATGGGGGTTCATAAGTCCAGTAACCAAGGTGGGGGACTCAAATAAAGAGTCACATGTCCAGGGTTTAGAATCACAAGAACTGTTCCAATCATGGAGTACTCTTAATAAATACAAGTAACAGGGTATGCTGAGGTCAAGGGTACCTGCAAACCTGTAAACAGCCCAACCCCCTCACTGGTGATGTTCTAGAACAAGGATCCTCAGACTTGGATCAGTTATGAGAAGTGTAAACACTTCTAACCCGGAGGTACAGTGTTCACAATAACCATAAAAGTTCCTCCTCTAATTCACCTCAATTTCTGAAGGTCAATACTAAAGGTCATCCAGACTTAGCAGGCTTCCCAGATAGCCCTAGTACTGCAGGAAATCTGCAACACAGAGTTCTCAAGAAGAAACCCATATCTGAACCGTGTTTCATATTCCCGCACCAGACCGAGATGGAATGGGAAAGAATATGAACCACTCTAGCCTAGGTGTCACTCAGGTCCCAGGTATAGGACCTCAACTCTCAATAGAATACCCACCCACCAAAGCAACAAAACAGATCCAGCACAGACAGCATGACAGTATGATATATATGCACAAAGAAAAGCAGTAAACAAAATTGTACATAAAGCAGTAAATAAAACAAATATACAAACACAGATAGCACATAACACCCCAGTAAACACCAATCAAACAAGCGCTAGGAGGAACCCACAAAAAGAACCAGAAGCCCTGGTTACAGTATAAGGTTCCCCAGCAGAGTCGCCAAGCTGTCGCTCCCGATAAATGGGAAAGGGCCCAGATAAAGGTACAGACGCGAACGGTCGGCGAGAGGGACAATGAGAACACACAGCAGTGGACTCACTGGAGATGAAAAGAGTCGCCAGCTAGGCATTTTTATCCCGGAGGAAAGGTAATGCTGCATAAACCTAGAGAAGATATGGATAAGACGGTTGCGAACCAGAGAGACTGAGAAAGGGGGTTGGTTACAACCTGGGAAGGTATTAGCACCCAGATTGTCCGTCGTACTCGACGGGATCCACGCTTAAAAGATTTGTGTTTTAAAGGGGTAGTGTCAGTGCAATCTGTGCATAAAGAGCTGGAAAAGGATGTACAGGTGTCAGTGTAAGAAGAATGTGAAGTGTATAAACATACAGTGTCAGTGCAAGAAAAGGAATAAAAATGCTCAAGATCATGAGGCTAAAAGAATGAGGCTAGAAGGAGGGGGAATGTACAGAGACTTTTGTTCGATAACTGTTAAGTTATGCCTACGTATCCTCTCGTGCAATGAGGAAGTCAGAACACCGTAGTTCGACCCAAAGAGACTGAAAGGTGAATTGACTTGTGAACTGCTTACTTGTCTATGCTCAAGTATATGACCTGTCTGGTTCAGGTGCGAACTGTCTTGCATTAGACGGAAGAAGCAAGTTCTCGTTTATGAGTGAATGAGATGAGAAAAGAATCCCGAAGGAGACGATTATTGTTTGTTTTTGAGTTTTCAGTCTTTTATTGCTTTTGAAAGTTTGTCATAGGAAAATGAGCTTAAGACTAAACCAAGGGGTTAGTAAACTCATCACATCTTCCCTCTGATTAGGGGTAATGAGAATACCTTAAGTGTGAAGTCAGATTCTCACACTTAATCACCTTTGGTGTAGGATTAAGATCATTAACCTACTTGTGATTATTTAGATGTTTTTGGTGTTTTTGTTTAGTGTTAAGTAATGAGATTAAGCCATAATCAGGGATTAAACAGACTCATTACACCATCCTAATAGAAGGATAATAGATGAGAATGTTTAAGCTGAGGAAAGCTCCTCAACTTAATCTATGATTAAGGATTAAACTCATGACAAAACAAGCCTTTGATTAAGTGGATTTTTAATTAATGATAAGATAATGAAGTGAGTTTTAGAGTTTGTAAGACAACTTGAGGGGGACTTGTCCATTAACACTAGGGTTAGTCCTTCTTAACCAATTAAGGAAGAATTAGAACCCTAATGCAAGGCCCAAGTTACAAGCTTGATGTCTTAGTGATTATTAAGTGAATTGATTAAAGGAGTTAAACACATTAAGGGTTTAACACTTAGGATTAAAGTTATACACTCCATCCTAATAGAAGGATGCAGGCATAAGCTTAATCACAAAGCCTTAAAGCCTTTAGGGTTTAGTCCCCTGATTATGAGATGAGAAGAGAAGACACAAAGAGACACAAAGGTAAAAGCTAAGTGGGGGACTAATCAAACCCTAATTATTATCATGCTTGGAGATCCTAGGGTTTGTGAGGCTTAAGAAAGAAAGAATCTTCAAAGGCCACCAAGGAGGAGCAAGATGAAAGGAGCAAGAAGCAAAGAGAAGCAAAACAACTTGCTTCACTTAAGAAGTCAAGTTGCTTGAGGAAAGAAAGTAAGATGAACAAGAGTGAGCAAGCTCAAACCCAAACACATACAAAATGCAGCAAGGGAAGTATGAAAGAGATTAAAACAGAACATGAGAAGTGAAGGCAAATTCACTTCTCAAACAACTTACCACCTGAAAAGTTAGTGAAAGAAAATGAAATGCAATACAAATGAGATGCAATGACATGATGCAAACCAAAACCAGAAGCATGAGTATGATGTTAATGATGCTAAGAGATGATACAAACATGAGGCAAGGCATGAGAATGATCATACAAGCTTATAGATGCAAATGAAGCAAGTTAAGACACATGAACATACATGAAAAGGTATGACATGCAAATGGCATACAACATGGCAAATGCAAGATGCAATGATCAAACATGCTTTCAATAGGTCTTATGATGTTAAATGAATCACATGGATGCATAAAATGCTATGGCAAGCCAAGGTATGCAAGCAAATGCAAGATGGATGCAAAAGGAAGCCCAAATTAGGGTTTATGATCAATGCAACAAACAAAAATCAAAACCAGAAGCAAACACCAAGATAAAAAATTGAAAATGCACTCAAAGGACCCCTAATCCTATACTAACCCACTGTCCAAAGGAGAAGTTTCAACTCTTAACCAAATTCAAGATATGATTTTCCTAAGTTTTCTAGGGTTTTAGGGTTTCTTAACAAGAAAAATGCCAAACAAATGAAAAATGAAAGATCAAATCATGGCCATTTAATCTCACAAACTACATGCTAAACACAATGCAATGCAAAAAGAATCAAGGTCCAACTCTTTAGGGTTAGGCAGAAATGATTTTTGGAAGTTAGGATCAAAATAATGCATCAAAATGATTTTAATTCCATGGAAAATTCTCAAAATGCATCAAGATCAAAAAAGAAATTTGGTTTGAAAGTTGGACAATGTTTCTAAATGTTTTTAAATGTTTCATGAATTTTTTGGTGATTTTTAAATACCTAAAAGTATTTTTAATTAATTAATTCTCATTAATTAATTAAAAAGAAACTTTTAAATATTTAAAAATACTTTTTTTAATGCTAAAAATGAAAATAAAAATATTTTTGTGTTCTGAAATTAAATAATAACTTGTATAAAAAATTTCAGAATTTTTAAAGTATTTTTGCTATTTTAAATAAAATATAGAAAACAAATGTAAAAGAAATGAATTAATATTAATAAAAATGAAAAGTAATTCAATCCAAAGGCTGAGATTTGAATCTGGGAAAAAGGGTTTGACTGCGCGCGTTTTTAAATGGCCAGGATGGAGTCTGATTCAATTAACTTAATTAATCTTAATTAATTTAAATAAAAAGGATTAGGGCTAAGTGAATCAATCTGGGCCGTGCACGACTTAAGCTAATCACCGTCCTAAGGCTGTGAACGCATCTGGCAAATTAATTAGGGTTTAGAGTTAATGACTTTCAGGTGACCGGAGGGAAGCTCCGGTCATCTTCTCCGGCGGGTTGAAAACCCTAGATCATGATTCAGGCCACCATTCACCAAATTAAAAGCAGGGAAATGATCCTCTATCCAAACCCCACTCAAATCACCTTTCAAACTAAATTTATCATGCTTAAACAAAGAGAATCGAAGCCAACAAGATTCACGGGCAAAGTTTCAGAGCTTCAGTAAATCCTCAATTTTCACTCATTTTCAATTCTAAACACATCATTATGATCAGCAAGACATGTACTTTCAATTTGTAACATAAAATGCAAGCTCTGAAAAGTTGAGGATTCGAAGCTACCTGAAGTGATGAACTATGAATATGAGCTCTCCCGACCTTGCTTTGATGCAGAATGCCTTCTCTGAACCCCCTGAAGCCAATGGAATGTTCACAACCCCTTGTTGGTGGCTATTTTGGAAGCTTGAGTTATGATATGACAGATTTCACAGTTGTGATTTGGGAGGTTTCAAACTGCTTTAATGGTGGATTTTGGTTCCTTTGAGTGTGTATGATGCAATGGTGAAGAGAAAATGGATGTTTGATGGCTGAGGAAAGGGATTCGAAGAGAGGAAAGTTTTGACAGATTTTTTGGTATGTTGTGTTCTGGCTTGCTTCAAGGGCCAATGCTGTGCTATATCATTCCCACAATGTGTGAATAGGCTGGGGAGCAGGTCAGTAGGGGTGGCTGATTACTGTTCCATGAGTATGGGAGCTTTTGCCAAAAAGTCAAGTTGGCTTGTACTTGCAGCATGGGCTATGGCAGCAGCAGTTTGAGGTCATGTCCTGCTTCAGCTTGGGTCAAGGATGACCCTTAGATTGCTTGAGAGTGACTGCAGCATGTGGATCATGAATTGAGAGTGATTTTGCAAGTTGTCCACTTGTGTTTTCTCATGATTTTTGCTTATGCACATGTGATTCTTTTTGCTGAATTTTGTTACATGATGTCTCAATTGGTCATGGTAATGCATAGAAATCAGTTAGTAACCACATAGCCCTTTGGAAAATGACTTTGCCAAAAATCCATCTTTTGCATTTGTAATGGAAAAATGTCTTAAAGATCCTTGAAAACCAAAGCAAGCAATGCAAAATCCCTTGGGCCAATTCTGTTTTTTAGGGTATGTATGATCATATGATGAAGTTTGGAAGCCAATTTGAAGTCACTAGAATGCTTGGTACAAGTTTTTGCAAGTTTTCCATTTTGTGCATAACTTGAAATTTAGTGATTTTTGCCAACTTTGACACACCATAACTTTTGATCCAAAATGAATTAGGTCATGTTCTTGTACTTTTTGAAAAGGGAAAGATCTAATCTACAACTTTCATGACCAAAGTTTTTCCATTTGAAGCATTTTTGGATCAAAAAGTAAGGGTTGAAAAAGTTGCATAAAATGACATTTCATTAAAAGTCAACCTTGCCCAAAAAAGTCAACTTTGCAAAAACTTGTAATCCTTGAATTTTATGAACTTCAAACTTCTTCCATGATCAAATAAGGATCATACATACTCAAAATGATGAAGATCACCCCTTGGTTGGGTCATTGGGGGCCTCAGATGCCCTGATTTTGCACTGACTTGTCCAGAAAGTCAACTCTTGATCAGATGACTTCCCCATGGAATTTCTTCATGAAAATTGATATGCATACTCCCTATACCATATAGAGACCAATAGAAACAAGAATGACCAAAAAATTTGGAGTCATGGCCTCTGAAACCAAAACCCTAATTTTAGGTCATCTGTGCAATCAAGCCTGGCTCTGCTTCCATACCAATCCCAATTCTTGTGATTCTTTGGCATTTTTGACCTTGAGAGGATACAATGTGATACATGAACACACATGGACCTCTTTGAAGTGATTGTTGACCTTTGGAGTGGCTCAAGAAGCTCCTGGATTGCTCAGATCACAAACCCTAGATGCAGATGACTTTGAATCTATGCAGTGAAACACAAATGTGATATGAGATGGTATGATTGAGTTTATGCATATGAAATGATCACAAGCCATGGTGTGAATGGGTGAGGGAAAATTTGGGGTGTTTACACCTAGGTGTCACTCAGGTCCCAGGTATAGGACCTTAAACTCTCAATGGGACCCCCACCAAAACAGCAAACCAGATCCAGCAGATGATAGTATGACAGTATGTAGTATAAAACTGTAAAGAAAGCAGTAAATAAAGATATACATAAAGCAATAAATAAAACAACACATAAACACAATTAGCACATAATACCCCAGTAAACACAAATCAAACAAGCGCTAGGAGGAATCCACAAAAAGAACCAGAAGCCCTGGTTGCAATATAAGGGTCCCCAGTAGAGTCGCCAAGCTGTCGCTCCCACCAAATGACAACTGGTCAGAAGGGGTACAGACGCGAATGGTCAGCGAAAGAGAAAGGAATGAAAAGAGTCGCCAGCTAGGCATTTTTATCCCGAAGGAAAGGTAATGCTGCATAAACCTAAGAAAAGATGGATAAGACGGTTGCGAACCAGAGAAACTGAGAAAGGGGTTGGTTACAACCTGGGAAGGTATTAGAACCTAGATTGTCCGTCGTACTCGACGGGATCCACGCTTGAAAGATTTGTGTTTAAAGGGGTAGTGTCAGTGCTATCTATGTGCAAAAGCTGGAAAAGAATGTAAGTGTCATTGTAAAAGAAATGTGAAGTGAAATAAAGGAGTGTCAGTGTAAGGAAAGGATGTGAAGCTCAAGAATATGAGGCTTAAAGAATAATGCTGGAAGAGGGGGGAATATACAGAGACTTTTGTTCGATAACCGTTAAGTTATGCCTACGTATCCTCTCGTGCAATGAGGAAGTCAGAACACCGTAGTTCGACTCAAAGAGACTGAAAGATAAATTGACTTGTGAACTGCTTACTTGTCTATGCTCAAGTGTATGATCTGTCTGGCTCAAGTGCTGACTGTCTTGCATTAGACGGAAGAAGCAAGTTCTCGTTTATGAGTGAATGAGGTGAGAAAAGAATCCCGGAGGAGACGATTATTGTTTGTTTTTGTGTTTTCAATCTTTTATTGCTTTTTGAATTTTGTCATAAGGGAATGAGCTTAAGCCTAAACCAAGAGTTAGTAAACTCATCACATCCTCCCTTTGATTAGGGGTAATGAGAATACCTTAAGTATGAAGTAAACACCTCACACTTAATCACCATGATGTAGGATTAAGATCATTAACCTACTTGTATTTACTTAGATGTTTTTGTTGTTTTTGTTTGGTGTTAAGTAATGAGTTTAAGCCATAATCAAGGATTTAATGGACCCATTACACCATCCTAATAGAAGGATAATAGATGAGAACATTTAAGCTGAGGAATGCTCCTCAACTTAATCCATGATTAGGGATTAACCTCATGACAAAACAAAGCCTTATTAGAGTGGATTTTAGTTAACGATGGGATTAAGAAATGGATTTTAGGGTTTGTAAGACAACTTGAGGGGGACTTTTCCATTAACACTAGGGTTAGTCCTTCTTAACCAATTAAGGAAGAATTAGAACCCTTATGCAAGGCCCAAGTTACAAGCTTGATGTCTTGGTGATTATTAGATGGATTGATTAAAGGATTTAAACATATTAAGGGTTTAACACTTAGGATTAAAGTTATACACTCCATCCTAATAGAAGGATATTGGCATAATCTTAACCACAAAGCCTTAAAACCTTAAAGGTTCAGTCCCTGATTATGAGATGAGATGAGAAGACCAAAGATGACACAAAGGTAAAACTAAAGGGGGACTAATCAAACCCTACTTATGATCATGCTTCGGTGTTCCTAGGGTTTATGAAGCTTGCAAGAAGATCTTCAGAGAAGCCACCAAGGAAGAAACAGATGAAATGAGAAGAAGCAGCAAGAAGCAAGACAACTTACTTCACTTAAGAAGATAAGTTGCTTGAGGAAAGAAGGTGAGGAGGGAACATGAATGAGCAAGCTCACTCTAATATACAAGTAAAATGCAGCAAGGATGCATAAGAGGGATGAGAAGAGATTATGAGAAGTGAAGGCAAATTCACTTCTCAAACACTTACCACCTGAAAAGTTAGTAAAAGGAAATGAAATGAAATGAAAATGAGATGAAATGCAAAGAGGAAAACCAAAGTCAGAAGCACATTCATGATGCAAGTGATGTTATGAGATGGTATGAAAGCATGCCAAGTGATATGAATGTTCATACAAGATATGAGGATGCAAATGAGACATGTAAGAAGCATGAAAGTTCATGAATGCATATGACATGTGGATGCACAAACATGATCAAACATGATTTCAATATGTCCTAAGATGTCTTATATGTCATGTGGATGCACAAAATGTCATGGCAAGTTCATGTATGCAAGCATATGAAAGATGAATGCAAATGAAGGAAAAGATTAGGGTTTATGAACAAGATGCAATGCAAAATTCAAAATCAGGAGCAAATGATGTGATAAAAAATTGAAAATGGGATCAAAGGTACCCTAAACCTATACAAGCTCACTACCCAAAGGGGAAGGTTAGAAGCTATACCCTAAAGGACCTATGATTTTTCTAAGTTGGCTAGGGTTTTAAGGGGGATCCTAAAGGGAAAATACCAAACAAATTGAAAATGCAAGAAAAAATTGAAACAAAAATGTTTTTAGAAGCTTGAAAGTATGTATAGCACAATGCAAAAATAACCATTCACAAACTCAACTTGGATCAAAAGTTATGAATTTTTGAAGTTAGGGTTAAAAATATTCAAATTAAAGAACCCTAATTCAAATGAAAATTGTCAAAACATGATCAAAACCAAAAAGAAATTTGTTTTGTGAGTTTGTAAATGTTTTAAAATGCTCTCTGAATTGTTTTGGAATTTTTAAATACCTAAATGTATTTTTAATTAATTAATTCTCATTAACTAATTAAAAATAATCATTTAAATGATTTAAAATAATTTTTATTGCAAAAAATAAAAATAAAAATATTTTTGGTTTCTAAAAATAAATAGAAGCTTGGATAAATATTTTCAGAATTTTTTGATATCATTTGCTATTTTTAATAAAATGTAGAAAGAAATACAAAGAAAAATAGAATAAAAATAATAAAAATGAAAAGTAATCCCATCCAAGGGCTGGAATTCAAACCTGGGGGAGGATGTTTAACTGCGCGCGCAATCTGAGGGTCAGGATTGACTCAGGTTAAATTATTTATTAATCCTAATTTAAACTAATTAAAATGAATTAAGAATTAATGGTGGAATCTGAGCCATTCACTTCCTAAACTAAACACGATCCAAAGGCCCACAACGCATCTGGAGATTAAACCCTAATTAGGGCTAATCACTTTCAGGTGACCGGAGGGGAGCTCCGGTCATCTTCTCCGGCGGGTCAAAACCCTAAATCTCTCCACAAGCCACCCCACCTTAAATTAACTGCCCAGAAATGATCCCCCAACCAAACTACACCTAAATCAACCATCAAAAATCATTTATCACGCATGAACAAGGGGAAACGAAGCCATTTATTTTCACGGGTGAAATTTCAGAAGGTCACAAAATGTTCATTTTCACACCATTTTCAAATATAAAAGCATCAGAATGATCCTCATAACATGTATTTTCATTATTTAACAAAAGAAACAAACTCTGAAAAGTTTTGTTCTTGAGCTTACCTGAGATTGAATCTTCTGATTCAGAGCTTTTTGGATCTTTCTTTGGTGCAAATCCCCTCCTATGAACCTCCTGATGATGGAATGAAGCTTAGAACAAGCTTGTATGGCCTAGTTTGAAGGTTTTGGCTCTGATGTAGAAGATTTGGAGGGTTGTGTATGTGATGTTTTAGGCTGTTTCAGTGCTTGATTCTTGATCTATGGATGGTATATGACTTGTTAGTGAAGGAAAATTTGAGGTTTAATGGCTGTGTGAAGAGTTTAGAAGAGATGAAGAAAGTTTCAATTTTGTGAATCCTGGCTTATGGGAGGATACTGGTTGTTGTGTGTGTGTCTTTCAAGTCCTTGAGGTCCACATATTAAGTTTTGATTGAGCAGAGGGTTGGTAATGTCACAGCTTGATTGGTATGGGAAAAGATGCAAAAAAATCATGATTTTGTGTACCATAGGTATGGCTCGGGTCAGAGGAGGAATAGGGGCATGGTTGGGCTCAACATGGATCAAGGAAGACCTTTGGATTGTCTTTGTGTAGCTGTAATGGCTGAGGCAAGTGGTAGCATGGCTCTTGCAACTTTTCCCTCTTTGGAATTCTTTGTGAACCAAGGCAATTAAACCTATGAACTCTTGGGAAATTTGCAGCAAAATGGACCACATGAAGTTGTTATAATGTTTTGAGATCACTTAGCAACTAATCCAATCATTAGAAGTCCCTTTTGCAAAAATTCCATTCTTGAAGATTCATGAGAAATGCCTTATGGTGACTTGTAATTCAAGGCATGAAAATGAGAAATCTCTTGGGCAATTCTGAATTATAGATCATGTATGATGTTTGTGTAATGGTTAGAAGTCAAATTGAGGTCACAAATTGCCTTGGCAAGTGGTTTTGCAAGTTTCCCTCTTTGGTGCATAAGTGAAATTTTGTGATATTCCCCAACTTTGCAAGACCATAACTTGAGTTCTATGATGAATTAGATCAAGTTCTTGTACTTTTTGAAAAGGGAATGATTCAATATACAACTTTCATGACCAATAATTTTTCATTTGAAGCCTTTTTGGTTAAGAAAGAGGAGGTTGAAAAACTTTCCCAAAATGGCAAGTTTGCATTACAAGTCACTTTCCCAAAATGGCAACTTTGCAAATGACTTGAGATTCTTCAATTTTATGAACTTATAACTTATTATAAGATCAAATAAAGATCATATAAACCCAAAATGATGGAGAAGACCCTTTGGTTGGATGATTGGGGGCCTCAGATGCCCTGATTTTGCACTGACTTGTTCAAGAAGTCATCTATTGATCAGATGCCTTCCCCCATTGAATTTCTTCACTAAAATTGGTATGTATGATCCTTATAACATATAGAGACCAATAGAAACAAGAATGACCAAAAAATTTGGAGTTATGGCCTCTGAAACCAAAACCCTAATTTTAGGTCATCTGTGTAGTTAAACCTGGCTCTGCTTCCATGCATTACTCAGTTCTTGTGATTTTCTGACTTTCTTGATCTTGGGAGGATATAATATGATGCTTGAACATACATGGACCCTCTTGAGATGATTGGATACCCTTGGAATGGCTCAGATCACAAACCCTAGATGCAGATGACTTTGAACCAATGCAGTGAAACAAAAATGTAATATGAGATGATATGATTGATCCTATGCATATGAAAGAATCACAAGCCATGGTGTGAACTTAGTGAGGGAAAATTTGGGGTGTTTACACATGGCTTATGATCTTTCATATTTGCATTAGTTTAAGCATATCATTTCATATGGCATTTTTGTTTCATCTGCATAGTTCAAATTCATCTGCATCTAGGGTTTGTGATCTAAGCAATCCAAGATTCCATCTGAGCCACTCCAAAGGCCTCAAATCATTCCAGGAGGGGCCATGTGTGTTCAATCATCATGTTATATCCCTCAAAGATCAAGGAAGTCAAGAAATCACAAGAACTTGGAAAGCATGGAAGCTGAGCTAGCGTTTCACTGCACAGATGACCTGAAATTAGGGTTTTGGTTTCAGAGGCCATAACTCCAAATTTTTTGGTCATTCTTGTTTCTAATGGTCTTAATATGTTATAAGTATCATGTGTACAAATTTTGATGAATAAATTCATTGTGGAAGTCATCTGTTCACTGGGTAACTTCTTGAGCAAGTCAGAGCAAAATCAGGGCATCTGAGGCCCCCAACATGGGAACCAAAGTGGATTTTTCATCAAATTGAAGTTATATGATCTTTATTTGATCATTGAAGTGCTTGGAAGTTCATAAAATTGAAGAAAAGTGAGCTAAACCAAAAGTTGCCAAAAATGGAAATGACTTGTAATGTAAACTTTCCATTTTGGGAAAGTATTTCAACCTCCTCTTTCTCAACCAAAAATGCTTCAAATGAAAAATTGTTGGTCATGAAAGTTGTAGAATGGATCATTCCCTTTTCAAAAAGTACAAGAACAAGTTCTAATTCATTATGGAACTCAAGTTATGGCTTGGCAAAGTTGGCAAAAATCACATAATTTTCACTTTCATGCCAAAGAGGATTTTTTTGCAAATTCACATGCCAAGCCATTTTGTGACCTCTAATACACTTCTATGCATCATACCAACATAGTACATTGCCTAAAAATCAGAATTGCCCAAAGAACCATCTCATTTCATGCCTTGCCCATCAAGAAATCACAAAGGGGCCAAACTTTATGAAAATTGCAAAATGATACACAACCATGCTTCCACTTGCTGAATCACCACAAAACCAATTCCATGGCTCTCCTTGATCTCTGCTTAGCCAGGACAAGCCAAAATACAGCTGCAAAACCAGCCCATACCTCAAGTACAAGTCATGTTGATATTTTGGCAACTTGCCCATACCAATCACCACAGTCCACAACAACTCTTATGACCTATCAAACATTATTATGTGGATCAAATGCAAGCCATAACACAACACAAGCCAGCCTGAATGCTCATAATCATCAAGCTCTCAAAAATCACCCCAAAAGCAAAAGCTTTCGAAACACTCAGCACACTCCCTCAAACTTCAAACTCTTTTCATCAATCAACTCAGCTTCATCAAAGGATCATTTCCCACCCTTCATTGCAACCAAAAACCCCCCAAAAGTGAAACACGATTTCTGGCCAGTTGAAGTGAAATCACACAATCCAGCAATTATAAACTCCTTCCAAGCATCAAAGCTTCATCAAGAGGTCAAGAGGAGTGGTTTTGCACAAGAGAAGAGGTCCAAAAGCTCTAAACTGAGAAAGCTCAAGCTCAGGTAACCTCTTCAAACTTTTTTCCAGAAATGTAATTTTAAGTTCTTAGATTGTTCTTTATGCTTTGATGATCATCATGATATGTTTACTTTTGAAAATGGTTGCGAAATGAGCATGTACTGACTGTCTGAAAGTTTCACCATTTTTGAGTTCTTCTTCGAATCTTGAGTTTCAGCCATGAGAAATTAGTTTTGAGGGTGGATTCTTGTTTAGGGAGAGGAGAGGAGTTGATCTGGAGCTTTAGAGCTCGAGAAATGGCCTAGGGAAGAAGTTGGGTTGAAGTTCTCGTCGGAGAAGACGACCGGAAGTCTTCTCCGGCCACCTGAAAAAGATTAGGGTTAATGACGTGTTTAGGGCTAAGTTTAAATTTGGGCCGTTGGATGGTGATTAGGGTTAGGCAATGGATGGTTCAGATTAGTTCATTAAGTTTAAATCAGGATTAATTAATTAATTAATTAGGATTTATTCAGTTTGAATTGTGACCCTTAGATTGCGCGTGTGGTCTTCCCTCCAACTCAAGATTTGAATCTGATCCCTTGGATCAGTTGACCAGCCCATTAATTCAATTTTTATTTCATTATTTATCATTTATTTTGTACCATTTATTTAAAATACTTAAAAAATTCCAAAAATATTTTCCTTCTGCATTTTTAATTCAAATATTTTTCTCCACCCAAAAACATTTTTATTTTTATTTTTTGCATTAAAAAATCATTTTTAAAATATTTAAATGTTTATTTTAATTAATTAATGGAAATTAATTAATTAAAATATCATTTAGGTTTCTAAAAATTCCAAAAAAATTCACATTGCATCTTAAGACATTTAGAAACATTGTCAAACCATTTATACAAATTTCTTTTTTGGTTTTGACTCAATCTTGACATTTTTCTTGAATTTAGGGTTCATAAAAATCCTATTTGTGAACCCTAACTTCAAGAATTCTTTTCTGCCTAACCATGAAGGGTTTGGCATTGTTTCTTTTTGCATTGATCTTCATATCGCATGTAGTGTCTGTAACACGGTGGGAGAACTGACTTTAAGTTATGTTGCGGATAGCAAGAGTCGCCACCGACTTTTATTTTATCCAAAAGGAAAGGTTATAAAAGAACAGGAAAGACCTTAAGAGAATATTTTGGGTCCGGGGGGTAGGTTATGAAAAGGGAAGGTATTAGCACCCTTTTCATCCATGGTTATCCATGGGCTCTTAGGTACTTAAGCTCACTTTATTTTTGAAAGTGTAGTGTGTGAATAGAAAAAATTTTTCAGAATAGTTAATAATAATCCATGTACGGATGTGTAAAAACTTGTTTGAAAATTTGTTTGAAAATGTTAAGTGTTTGAAAATTTTTTTTGAAGTGAGCAAGTACATAAGAGGAACCTACCCTAGAATTTAAAGTCTTTCTTGTTCTTTTTCCTTTCCTTGGTAAGACTATCCCTACTATTAAGGAGTAGGTAGTCATTACCTTGGATGTTAAGGGACATGTGAGGGTCAATCTGATTATGAAGGCAACTGTGGGGTGTATTAAGCACATATGAGGGACTATCATCATTATTCGAAGGGACTCGATTCGTATAGGCAACCATAAGGGACTTGATGATTTGAAGGGACTTGCTTTATACACCCCACTTGACCATTATTCGTAGGCAACTTGAGGGATAACCTTAGAAATGTGAGACGGCGATTAAAAATCGACTTACATGTGTGTGAGTGTTTATTTTAATTATCTTTGATTAAAAGTGATCTAGATTTGTTTTAATATATCATACATGTTTTTGCACTCCCTAATTACTAACCATAACAAAAATAATTAAATAATTACAAATTTACATCCAGGAAGCAATTACAACATAATTATAATAAACAAAATAAAGTAAATAGCAACATATAATCAAAATAAATATAAAATATTGGGGTTAGTAAATAGTAATAATGAGAAAAATTAAATAAGGTTAGTAGAAATATAGAGTTAGTGAAAATAATTTAAATAATAAGCAAAAAGTTAGTAATAATAAAATAAAAGAGGTTAGTGAATAATAATAAAAATTAATTGAAATAATGATATAAAATTAATAAAGCAAAATAAATAATATAGTTAGTAAAAATAATAATAAGAATAATTAGAAAGAATAAACAAGATTTAGAATAATAAAAATATAATGTGATAATACATAATAATTTAGTTAGTAACAATAATAATAAATAAAATTAATCAAAATTATAATAACAAGATTAATAATTTTTAATATAAACAATTATGTTAAAAAGAAATATAAACAAACAATTATTTTTTTATTTAAAAGTTATTAAGTTATTATAAAATTAAAATATTATAGACTCAATTTAGAATTATTTAGATTATGAAAAAATATTTACATATTACTAATAATAAATCATATTTACAAAATTATTATTAAATAAATATATACATAATATCTATACTAAGAATTAGGAAATAGAAATTATTTAGAAAATAAAAAGTTAGATTTTACAAAATTAAAGTTCATTTTTAAAAAAAATATTTTCTAGGGTTTTGAAAATTAGGGTTAACTTTTATATAAAATATATATTTTAACTAATTATATAAAAGATTATCTTAAATAATATAAATAAAGTTTACATTGAGAAATCAAGAATTTTATATTTTTTTTTAGAAAATAATTTTAAGAGTTGGAATACATAATATATACATAATATTATAATATAATGATACAATTTTGATTATTTAAACTAATTAAATTAAATGAAAGAAAATAAAATAAAAAGTAATACAGAAAAGGAACCTGGTGGGATTTGATCCCATGACCTCACACTTGCAAGCAGCAACAACATCCACTGGGCCAGCCAGGCGCAGGTGACAATGACTGAACTTCACTTGGTTTTGTTCTTGATTCACAAAATATCCTGGAAAAATAAAATATGCAAAAGGCCTGGGGAAGGATTGAACCCAGGACCTTATAGTTACACACACGCGCGTCTTACCGCCTGGCTGGGAGAGCCCATCTGGCTATTGAATGGCAAGAACACATAATATATTCAATCTCTTTTTAACCTGAAAAATAAAACAAAACAATGCACTTGGCCAAGAATCGAACCAAGGCCCTTACAACATACACATGCAGAGCTTACCACCAGGACACACGCGCGTGTGTGATAACAAAACAATAAAACAGCATAAAATATATTATCATTATTTGAATTTCTGGGCGCGCGGGAACAACCTTCTTCTTCCTTGAGACCTTCGAATTTTCTTGCGAAAATAGCTACAAGTTTTCCTGCGAAAAAATTATTCCCAGCAAAACTACAAACATCAACAAGCAACAAAACTGTACGATTTTGCAAAATTAAAACCAGCATCATGATCCAAACATTCACACGATTAATTCTATGTTTTTAGAATTGATTTATGTTTCTTAAATCCAAAGTTCCTAAACCTAAGTCAAAACCCTAACTATGGCATCTTGTGAATTGGCTACGGTTTCTTTGGTTTTCCTGTCCAGAAACAAGCTACACAACATCATAAACAACATTAGTCAATCAAAATCCATTCAAATGCAGTGAATCATTGGAATCGAAAAAATGTTTTCAAGTATGAACAATGCTTCGGGTTCATCATATGTGCATGAATTGGATGCATTTGAGGATTGCTTTCGACTCAATGATGACTAAGGAAGCTAGCCATGTCCTTGTTTTACCTTGTAGAGCCTTGAATCTCCAAATCCGAATTTCACTTTTTGAAGGATCTTTGTGTTTTTGAACTTACCTTGAAGCTGCTGGATTCCGTGAGCTAGGGTTAGGTTTATGTTTTGTATATATATGGGAGTGAATTAGGTCAGAAACATGGATTCATTGTATGGAGATTTGATCCAAAAATATTGAAAAAGATTATGGTGTAAAAGTTCAAATATTTGATCATGAATGCTTGCTATTTTTGGAGAGATCACATGATTTCTTTCTCTTTCAACTTCAATCACCAATTATGATTTTCTAGAAACATTATCCAAATAAAATCCTTAATTTTCATATTTTATTTATATTTAAAATGATTTTTAATGATTTAAATCAAAATAAATAGAAATAAAAATAATAAAAATCAGATTTTAAGTGGTTTGGGTCGTGCATGATGTTGTGACATGGATTGGATCATAACTTGGGCAGCCCATTTGGAAAGAAGTGATTTTAAACCTCCATTTTCAACATAAACCATCACAAAATTTCCCAACTTTGCAAGGGCATATCTCCCTCAATTTTAAAGGTATGAGGGTGTTCTTGGACTTTTTGGAAAGCTTGAAGAGTCCTCTAAACAACCCCATTGGTTTCAGGTCCATATCATTTACCAATCTCAAGTTATGCCCTTTTGAAGTTGTTGACTTTTTGTTGACTTTTGAAATGACCTATAATGTCTTAGATCATATCTTTCAAATGAAGCATTTTTGGGCTTAACTTTCAACATCAAAGTTGTAGAGAATTCAATTTCCTTCAAAATTAGCTTTGGATGGAGACTTGGTAATGAAGTATGTGAAAGTTATGGCTGGTCAAAGTTCAGTTGACTTTTACTGAGGAAACCCTAATTTAGAAACTCATGATTATTGATGATCTGGAATCTCCTTGATGAATCATGATCAAACCTTGATCAAATGATGAATTTTACTTCATATACTTGATGTTGACAAAAAATCATGAAGTTTGACTTTGGTTTGACCACAGTTGACCTCAGTTTGACTTTTTAACTGCACTGACTGATTTTGACTTATCTGATCATCTGACTGAGCAAACTTTTGAGAAAAGTCTTGAAACTTGTCATGGGGGTTCTCATACACATATAAGATGTTATGAAACTCACTTGAGGTATTGGAAGTCCATTTAGCCTGATTAAAGTCAAAACCCTAGTTTTGGATGCACTGCTTAGGAGGTGCATTGTCTGAGGGAATTGTCAACTTCTTTGACCCATTGTGAACTTTGTGAACCTTGTGAACCATCATAAAATGTCTTGTGAACCTCATGGGAGGTATTGTGAAGCTTGTGAACCTTGTGAACCTTCATAAAGTGGCTTTGTAGACCTCATGAACCTCAGGAGAGCTTTGTAATCATTGTGAATCTTGTGAACCTTGTGAACCTTCAAGAAGTAACTTGTAGACTTCATGAACCTCATGAAAGGTTTTGTAAATGTAGAGAAACTTGTGAACCTTCAAGAAGTGACTTGTAGACTTCATGAACCTCATGAAAGGTATTGAAAGTATTGTGGAACTTGTGAACCTTGTGAACCTTCAAGAAGTAACTTGTAGACTTCATGAACCTCATGAAAGGTTATGTAAGTGTTGAGAAACTTGTGAACCTTGTGAACCTTCTTAGAACACAAAGTCTTGTATTGTGAGGGCAAATTTTGGGGTGCAACAGCTGCCCCTGTTCAATTTTCTGAAACCTGAGGGGTTAGATTGGTATATTTGCCAGTCGTAACCTGGAAGGTTGAAGGGGATTGAACACAAAAGCCCAAAAATTTGCACTCACCAGTGCATAGAGTGATATTGGTTGGTTGAACATGATTGAGTGGGCTTAAAGATGCCACTAGGGGAAAATGCTTCAGCAGTATAATGAGAGCTGTCAGGAGTCTGGAGTAATACTGATGTAACAGCATGTCTTCATGAGGATAGAGCAATCAATAATGATAACCCTGAAGCAGTCTTGAAGAAATAATATGATTTCAGGAGGATAGAGCAATCAATAGCTCTAAAGCAGTCTTGAAATAATAATGTGATTTCAGGAGGATAAAGCAATCAATAGCTCTAAAGCAGTCTTGAAGTAATAATATGTTTTCAGGAGGATAGAGCAATGGATAGCTCTAAAGCAGTCTTGAAGTAATGATTTCAGGAGGATAGAGCAATCCATAATGATAACTCTAAAGCAGTCTTGAAATAATAATGTGATATGTCTTCAGGAGGATAGAGCAATCAATAGCTCTAAAGCAGTCTTGAAGTCATGAGAATTTATCAGGAGGATAAAGTAACCCTGAGGTAACAATAAAGCAGTCCCAAAGTAATAAGAAGCTCATCAGGAGGATAAAGTAACCCTGAGGTTACAATAAAGCAGTCCCAAAATAATAAGAAGCTCATCAGGAGGATAAAGTAACCCTGAGGTTACAATAAAGCAGTCCCAAAGTAATAAGAAGCTCATCAGGAGGATAAAGTAACCCTGAGGTTACGATAAAGCAGTCCCAAAGACCATAAGTTTGCTTGTTGGATAGTTAACCTGAAAACAAGGTAGCATTCGTATAATGATATTAGTTTATGCATTATGTATGCATGTATGATATGATGCTGCCGGAAGCGTCTGGATATCTTTGTATAACAACTGCTGGCCAGGGAAAATAAATCCCGATTCATTGTTGAAGAATATATTATACATAACCGTCCGTCTGCTGGGGATAATAAGGTATGGATAACTTCCGTCTTCGTTTGATAGCAGGGCAGATATAACTTCCCATCTTCGTTTCGTCGTATCCTTATTGGAAAGTAATTTCCCGTACATCCGTATGAGGATAAAAGAGATGGATATAAATTCCAGGGGAGATGAGACTTTGTGAAGATGGATTCGTCCTACTGAGGGTTTTGTAGCTGTTTTTGTAGAGATGAACCGGCGAAGCTTCGTTGAAATCCTTCCCTCGTTCGTCCTTAGTAAATACTATTACTGCATTTTCATGCATTTCTGGTAAACATTAATCATATTAAGCATACATGCATTTCTGGTAAACATTAATCATATTCAAAAGCATACATACATTCAAACACAACCAATGGACGTTTCGCTTATGTAAATAGGGTAAAAGTAAATCTGAATTCAAAAGATGGAATTTATTTATATCAAAAGTGACCCATACATGGGTAAGTTTGTACAGGGAGACATAAACCCTAGTAAGAGGATTTTGTCATAAAGTTTTACAAAAGAAAATCAGCTATGTGGGAAAAAATCCTATTGAGTTTCAATTCTACTATTGCCATTATCTTCAAGTATCTCATCTTCTTGCTGTTGAGACGGAAACGATTGGATTGAGCTTTATCTGTTCGAGCTTGAGTAAGTAGTACAACTGGTGGCAGTTTCCTGGGTGATCCAAACGAGACATAGTCATACGCTTTAATCCCTAACTTTTGCCTGGATTGCCCTTTCAGGTTTTCAATCCACCGGGATACCCTTTTTTGCCCAAGCCGCCTTTTCAGGTTTTCGACTTGCCGGGTGTACATCTTTTTATATATATCCCTAATTTTTGCCCAAACCCTTTTGGTTTGCCGGGATGCCCTTATTTTTGCCTAGGCCTGTCAACCTAGCGGGTCTCTTTTTATGCGTAGTATTTTTTAACTATGTCTGCGTTTACAGGCTGTGGGAAGTCTTCACCATCCATTGTAGTCAGTATCATGGCACCTCCTGAAAACACTGTCTTGACTACAAATGGTCCTTCATATGTTGGAGTCCACTTGCCCCTAGGATCACCCTGTGGTAATATGATACGCTTGATTACCAAGTCACCAGCCTGATATACCTTTGGCTTAACCTTCTTGTTAAAAGCTTTGATCATCCTTTTCTGGTACATCTGGCCATGACAAACTGCTGCTAACCTCTTCTCATCAATCAAATTTATCTGGTCCAGTCGAGTCTGAATCCATTCATCTTCATCCAAGCCTGCATCCTTCATAATTCTCAAGGAGGGAATCTGAACTTCAATGGGCAGAACTGCTTCCATACCATAGACTAAGGAGAATGGGGTTGCCCCTGTTGAAGTACGTATTGTGGTACGATAACCATGAAGAGCAAATGGTAACATCTCATGCCAATCCTTGTAAGTAACAGTCATCTTCTGTACAATCTTCTTAATGTTCTTATTAGCAGCTTCAACTGCCCCATTCATCTTTGGACGATACGGAGAAGAGTTGTGATGCTTAATCTTGAACTGCGTGCAGAGATCAGTAATCATAGTGTTGTTCAGATTAGAGCCATTGTCAGTGATAATCCTTTCAGGGATGCCATACCTACATATGAGATTATTCTTAATGAATCGGGCCACCACATTCTTAGTAACAGATGCAAATGAAGCTGCCTCCACCCACTTCGTGAAGTAATCAATAGCAACCAGAATGAAACGATGCCCATTAGAAGCAGTAGGCTTGATCTCACCAATCATATCAATGCCCCACATGGCAAAAGGCCAAGGAGCAGTCAACACATTCAATGGAGATGGAGGTATGTGTACTTTATCAGCATAAATTTGGCACTTGTGACATGTTCTGGAGTGTTGATAGCAATCAGCTTCCATGGTAGACCAGTAGTAACCTGCTCTCAAAATCTTCTTTGCCATGGTATGACCACTGGAATGAGTGCCAAAGGTCCCATCATGCATCTCTTCCATAATTTCAATTGCTTCCTTCTTATCCACACAACGAAGCATAGTTGAATCACGATTACGCTTGTACAGAATCCCATTACTCAAAAAGAACTTAGCAGCAAACCTCCTCAGGAACTTCCTATCTTTGACAGATGCCCCTTCAGGGAATTCCTGAGCTTCAAGATATCTTTTTACTTCATAGAACCAAGGCTTCTCCTCTGCCCCTTCAGTGTCAATCTCATTGCAGTATGCAGGCTTCTCAAATCTATCAATAGTAATCTTGGGAGCTTCATCATCCCAACTAATCTCAAACATGGATGCCATAGTGGCCAATGCATCTGCCAACTGATTCTCTCTTCGTGGAATGTGTCCAAAGGTAATCTCTTTAAAATGTGGGATCAAAGACAACACATGCTCTCTGTAAGGAATGAGATTATCATGCTTTGTATCCCAATCTCCTTTAATCTGACTTACTACCAGGGCTGAATCTCCATACACATCAAGGAATTGAATCTTCATATCAATAGCAGCTTTAATACCCAAGATACACGCCTCATACTCAGCCATGTTATTGGTACAATGGAAACAAAGTCTGGCAGTAATCGGGGTATGACAACCTTCAGGGGAACTAATCACAACACCAACACCATTACCAAATGCATTAGAGGCACCATCAAAAACCATAGTCCATCGGGATCCTTGTTCAGGTCCGTCATATTGTCCAGGTTCTTTGGTAATAATCATAATGTCTTCATCAGGGAACTCAAAATTCATTGACTGGTAATCATCCACTGCTTGATGAGCCAAATGATCAGCAACAACACTTCCCTTGATGGCCTTCTGAGTAGTATACTGTATGTCATATTCTGTCAAGATCATTTGCCATCTTGCAATTCTTCCGGAGAGAGCAGGTTTCTCAAATATATACTTGATTGGATCCATCTTAGAAATCAATAAGGTAGTATGGGTCAACATATACTGTCTTAGTCGGCGAGCAGCCCATGCCAAAGCGCAGCAAGTTTTCTCGAGCAGTGAGTATCTTGTTTCACAGTCGGTAAACTTTTTGCTAAGGTAGTATATTGCCTGCTCTTTTCGACCAGACTCGTCATGTTGCCCCAAGACACACCCCATTGAGTTGTCTAACACTGTTAAGTACATAATCAAGGGTCTTCCATCAACTGGTGGCATCAAAATTGGTGGTTCTAGCAGGTATCTCTTGATTTCATCAAAGGCAACCTGGCACTCATCATTCCATTCCATCACCTGATCTTTCTTCAACAATTTGAAGATTGGCTCACAGATGGTAGTTAATTGGGAAATAAATCTTGCAATGTAATTCAATCGTCCCAAGAAACCTCTAACCTCCTTCTCAGTACGAGGAGCTGGCATTTCTCGTATAGCTTTCACTTTTGCGGGATCCACTTCAATACCTTTTCCACTGACAATGAAACCCAGGAGTTTACCAGATCTAACTCCAAAAGTACACTTGTTTGGATTTAATCTCAACTTGTATTTCTTCAACCTCTCAAACAACTTGTGCAGATGATCAAGATGTTGCTCTTCATTCTGAGATCTGGCTATCATATCATCCACATATACCTCTATCTCATGATGAATCATATCATGAAACAAAGCCACCATAGCACGCTGATATGTTGCCCCTGCATTCTTCAAACCAAATGGCATTACTTTATAGCAAAAGGTGCCCCACTGTGTCACAAATGTTGTCTTCTCCATATCTTCAGGTGCCATCTTGATTTGATTGTAACCAGAGAAACCATCCATAAAAGAGAATACCTTATGCTGAGCAGTGTTGTCTACCAGAATATCAATATGAGGAAGTGGAAAGTCATCTTTGGGGCTAGCCTTGTTCAAATCTCTGTAGTCCACACACATACGTACCTTACCATCTTTCTTAGGAACTGGCACCACATTTGCAACCCACTGAGGATAAGAAGTCACTGCCAAGAACCCTGCATTGAACTGTTTCATTACCTCTGCCTTGATCTTTTCTGACATTTCAGGACGCATACGACGAACCTTCTGCTTCTTTGGACGACAATCTTCTTTCACTGGTAAACGGTGAACCACAATGTCTGTATCCAACCCTGGCATATCTTCATAAGACCAAGCAAAGATCTCCACATAGTCACGTAACATCTGAATCAACCTGCTCTTGACGCTGTCCTCTAAATCAGCCCCTATCTTGACCTCTTTTCTGTTTTCTTCAGTTCCCAGATTCACAACTTCGACTGGCTCTTCATGTGGCTGTATAGCTTTCTCTTCTTGTTGTAACAACCTAGCAAGCTCTACAGGTATTTCACAATCGTCCTCATTTCCGTCTTCAGTTTGATAGATCGGATTCTCGAAATTATAATTGGCAATAGTAGAACTGTTATCAACAGGATCCAGAGTGGATGAGGATCTGCATTTAGTGATGTGGGTGTGTGTAAGAACACATAGCTGATAAAACGAAAATAAAAGAAAAGAAAGACAAGGAACACAATATTTACGAAAACGAAACGTCCATTGATTTTATTGAATGAGGTATGCAAATGAAATGACAACCCGTAACAAGCACACCATTGTGCCCCGGGTAAGGCACATGGCTTGAAAGTTTTATTGTTCAATAAATTACAAAATTAAAAAAACAACACAGTAATAGTATTTACTCCTGACTAAAGGAGATAGGGATAACATCTTCAGCTTTCCAATTATTGAGTCCATCACCCACAGTAGGAAAAATCCATGCATCCAAGTTGTAGTCTTCATCTTGATCTCCCACAACATTAATCTGGTCCTTCACAACCCCTTGATTAGTGACACGGGCAGCATGAGCACAACGAACAGCCTTCTGGGACTCTGCAGTGAAACCCAAACCAAACTTGTCAGACTTGTACGGAATATCAGGAAGCTGACCCCAAATAGTACAACCACCTTCATCCACCACAGCTCTAGCATCATTGAGGGAGGCCATTGCCATTGTTGGAGGTTTTCTGGTGATCACAGGAACTTTCTTCACAGCAGGAGGAGCTACATAATCATTAACAACCCAGGGAACCACTTCAAATGACTGACACGGAGTCTCAATGTATTCACCTTCCATTTCCAGATACTTGAAAGTATTCACATGGCTGACAAAGTACTCTTCTTCTCCATAGACAGTAACAACTTTTCCATTCACCGGATATCTCAACTTTTGATGCAATGTAGAGGTCACAGCACCTGCCCCATGGATCCAGGGACGACCAAGTAGACAAGAATATGAAGGACGAATATCCATCACATAAAATGTAGCAGTAAACACCTGAGAACCAACTTGAATTGGAAGATCAATTTCCCCATGCACTACTCTTCTAGAACCATCAAAAGCCTTTACCACAATATTACTGGGCTTCAGCACAGCATCTTCAGGACTTAACTTATTCAGGACTTCTTTGGGCAACACATTCAGAGAGGAACCATTGTCTATCAGTACATGTGACAGAGTAGTGCCCTTACATTCAATTGAAATATGCAAGGCCCTGTTATGATCCCTCTTGGCAGGGGTCAAATCAGCATCAGAGAATCCTAACCCGTTGTCATAGGTCAGGTGAGCAACACAGTTTTCAAATTGGTCAACAGAAATTGCACTGGGTACATGAGCCATCTTCAGAAACTTGATCAATGACTTGGCATGAGCCTCAGAACATAATAACAGGGAGAGCATAGAAATCTTCGAGGGAGTATGCCCCAATTGATCAACAATGTCATAATCACTCTTGCGAATGATTTTCAATACTTCTTCCATCTGCTTGGAGAGATCATCAGCAGCTGGCGCATCAGTAGATACAGGCTCAATAACGGGACCCTTGCCCCGAGCATCAGTGGTGGAAGTAGCAGCAGGAGTAGCTGCATTCTTAGAAGTAACTGGAGGAGAGAAAACTCTTCCACTACGAGTGATCTTGCTAGACCCAACAATATTGTCAACATCAACAGGCACATCATCTACAGGCTCTTGCTTAACACCATGGATGTAAACATCAGATCCATAATGCCAAGGCACAGCTTTGTCAGACGTATACGGGATAGGACCAGGAGTAGTAATGATCACAGGAGCTATTCTGGCTTCGGCAACAACTTTCACAGGACCTTCAGCAGTAATCTTGATTGGACCCTGATGAGAGATTTTGATGGGCTTCTTTGAAGTGATTCTTACTGGTACTTTGTCAACCATGTCAACCTCTTCAATCTTCTTACCCCGAGTCAGATGATCCACCATACTTTCTACAGATGCTGGTCTTCTTTCAAACACTATAGTATACTTATCCATGAGACGTTGAATTCCATCTCTCAAAATGAAGCAACTATCCGGCTTATAGGTACAATACAGACAATCTTCACGACAACCTGGAAAGATCCCAGCTTGTACTAACCTCTTTTTAATAACAGACAATGGTGTGCTCAACTCCATAACTGAATAGACATGCAGATTTTCATCAATGGCATTGACAGTCTTCTCGTGATTTGGCATTGGAGCTGTAATCACATTTGGAGTACCTGGTGGATCAAACTCAATTTCTCCAGCATCAATCATATCTTGAATTTTGTTCTTCAAGACCCAGCAGTTATTAGTATCATGTCCTGGACAGTTTGAATGATATGCACATCGTGCATTGGGATTGTACTTGGGAGAGGTAACATTGGGATTCTGAGGAGCCTCCCTCAGGGTAATAAGTTCAGCCTTCAACAAGTGTTGCAATGCCTGAGCCATTGACATGTTGATCTTCGTGAACTGTCTTCTAGCCCTCTGTTGGTTGCCTTGAGGCTGCTCTGTTGTTGCAGGAGTTGGATTTGAAATATGAACTACACTAACAGACTGATGCCTTCTGTTACGATCAGGTTGACCATAAATAGCATTGGATTCTTTCTTCCCAGTGGGAGGCTTCTTTGTAGCACCTGATGAAGAAGTGCCCACTTGGATCTTACCACTCTTGATACCATTCTCTACCCGCTCTCCTGTCATGATTAAATCAGTGAAGCCAGATGATGAGCTTCCAATGAGATGACTGTAAAACGGACCATTCAGCGTACACATGAACATATCAACCAGCTCCCTGTCAGTCAAAGGGGGTTGAACTCTTCCAGCTAAATCTCTCCACTTCTGAGCATACTCCTTAAAACTTTCTTTGGCACCCATAGACATGCTCTGAAGCTGCATGCGAGTGGGGGCTAAGTCAACATTGTATTGATACTGCTTGTAGAAAGCTTCAGCAAGATCATTCCAGTCTCTGATGTTGACACTCTCCAACTGATAATACCACTCCAGCTGAGCTCCAGATAAGCTCTCTTGAAAGAAATGGATCCACAACTTCTTATCAGCAGTGTGGGGTTGAATTCTTCTGACATACGACCTCAAATGCAGCTTGGGACAAGAGACCCCATCATAAACAACAAAGGTAGGGACCTTGAAACCCACAGGTATGACCACCCCAGATATCAGACTCAAATCCTCAAAATCCAGCCCAGATGATTTCTGCAACTCCATAGCATCCATCCTATCCACCAGCATCTTGAATTTGTCTTCATTAGGCTCATGGTAGTAGTTAGCCTCAGAATCAGAGTCCCCCATTGTGTGGTGGAGACTGCCTACCTCTTGCTCAGATTCTTCCGATTCATAGTCTTCAACTAGTTCTTTGGTCTTGGCAAGACCTTTGAACCTTCTTCCCATGTTGATCAACCCAGCAGACCTTCTAGTCTTCTTAGTCTTCTTGGCCAGCAGTGTCTTCAATTCGTCCTGCCCCTTGGATAGGTTCAGGATCAGCTCTTGGAACTGTGCATTTTGTGCCTGGAGATCTTTGACTGTTTGTTCAAGAGCCATTGCTGAAATAAACAGCGAGAAGATGAGAAACCTGTGTACAATTATAAACCTGTGATGCAATGAAATGATATGGTAATGTAATGCAATGTTTTCAAGGACCGCAGAATTTAAATTTGCTTAGACAAACATGAAAGTAAACTTTTATTAGTAATAACTTTGTTTTGCCTTTTAGGCTTACAAAAATGGAAATGAAATAAGTACAAAAGATGGGGTTTTAAATCTCCCATGGACGTTTCCTCTTTGTATTGAGGTATGAGTTGAGGTTTCGTTCCTCGTGAAGCTGCTTTGTTAGCTCTAGGATTCTTGCTTGGCTTGCTTTGTAATGAGCCTCGAAAGTATCCCTTTGCTCCTTCAGTTGGATCCATGATCTCTGCAAGTCTTCCATATCAGTAGGCATGTCTGGGTGAAGGATGGTGTAAGCTATGTCTCCTTCAGCAACAGGTTCCATGGTAACTGGTAGGATGGCAGGATATGGCATCATGAGTGTCTGAGCACGAGATCGTACCCATCTGAGATAAGCCTCCATAGGAATAGTGTACTTAGGCTCCAGTGTCTTGCTGTCAACCCTGTTTACTTTTCCCCAGGCTCGTATGAATCTCTGACGGTAACCCTGAAGATCGTTGTCGTAATCAAACACAATGCCCTGAATCAACATATCATGTGGACCGTCACTTCGGGCGTAACCAAACTGTCGTAAAGCTAGAGAGGGGTTGTAGGTGATGCCTCCTCTTATGCCTAGAAGTGGCACATTAGGAAACTCCCCACAACGGTCAATGATGGTGACATTCTCCATAGATCTGGAGCACCAATGGATATCTGAGTGAGATAGTGACATGATCCTCTTGGACCATCTGAACCCTTGCTCATTCTTCATTACTGAGCGAGGAAGGTGAGAAATAAACCACCTAGAGAGCAAAGGTATGCAGCACATCAAAGTTCCTCTTGCCCTTGTAGTACGGGTGTGAAGAGAATGTAAGATGTCTCCAAGCAATGTAGGCACTGGATTGTGACTCAGGAAAATGTTGATGGCATGAACATCTATGAACTGATCTGGATTGGGGAACAATACTAAGCCATATATCAGCAAGGCTAAGATCTCCTCAAAAGCATCATAGCTCATGGCCTTCAAGAACATTTGAGCTTTATCCACTAATACCTTGGCAAGAATACCCTTAACTCCACTTCTCGTCTCTAGAACAATGTCAGACTTCTTCAGATGTAGAGCTGCAGCAATAACCTCTGGTTTAAGCTCCTTCTCCAAGCCGGTGAAGGGTCTTTGATCAAGAACAGGTATACCCAGAAGTTTAGAGAACTCTTCCATTGTAGGAACCAGCTGGTAGTCAGGGAATGTGAAGCAATGGTGCTTAGGATCAAAGAACTGGAATAGGACACTCATCATGTCTTCACTGAACCCTGAAGTGACTAGATCCAATAGGTGACCATGTCTCTTGTTGAACCGGGAGTGATCAGACACTTGAGAAACCAACTCTTTAAGCTTGGGAGGTATCCCCACAAAGTTGATCCTGATGGTGTTTCTACGAGCTGAAGCCATGACCTGCAACAAAGAACAAAGATAAATCCCTTGGTCCTTGAAATGGTTAGGGAAAATGATATGCTCATGATGCATGATGATGTCATGATGTTATGCTCAATCACAAACATGTGGCACACACAAACAAGTCACACCATAGCCCTAGGTTTAAAGGCTTGCATGAGGTTCAAAGGTAAGTACCCTCCCCTGAAGTTAGATGGTTCATCCTGTCCTACAAAAGTAACCAGGTTCTAAGGGATCTCAATATCATTGATCCTTCACAAGGGTGGTTGATCAGAAGGCAACTTACTTGCCAACCAAAACCCTCCAAGTTTAAGATCTCAATGAGCGTAGCATCGAGTGTCAACCAACTTCAGTCTACACCAAAGCCGGTTACCTCACTACTTTCTAAAGGCCAAGATGAGTTAACTAGGGTTCTAAAAGTTAGTTAGTGCATTGACAACATATGGAAGCCTCAATATTATCCTCAACTTGACTTAAGGAATATAAGCACCAACCAAGAAGTCGCACTAACTATGGCCACCAGATCAACCGTATCGATATACGTCGTACAGTTTCCTTGGTCTATTGCCATTTACCTAAGGTACACTAGATCCGGGTTAGGACCTTTCACACACAAGAGCACCCCAACAAGTAATATAAAACAAACAAGGCAAACAATTCAAAGTGATCTTAATTCCCAAGGGTACCCCTCTTAAATAGATCCCCAGCAGAGTCTCCAGTTCTGTAACACGGTGGGAGAACTGACTTTAAGTTATGTTGCGGATAGCAAGAGTCGCCACCGACTTTTATTTTATCCAAAAGGAAAGGTTATAAAAGAACAGGAAAGACCTTAAGAGAATATTTTGGGTCCGGGGGGTAGGTTATGAAAAGGGAAGGTATTAGCACCCTTTTCATCCATGGTTATCCATGGGCTCTTAGGTACTTAAGCTCACTTTATTTTTGAAAGTGTAGTGTGTGAATAGAAAAAAATTTTCAGAATAGTTAATAATAATCCATGTACGGATGTGTAAAAACTTGTTTGAAAATGTTAAGTGTTTGAAAATTTTTTTTGAAGTGAGCAAGTACATAAGAGGAACCTACCCTAGAATTTAAAGTCTTTCTTGTTCTTTTTCCTTTCCTTGGTAAGACTATCCCTACTATTAAGGAGTAGGTAGTCATTACCTTGGATGTTAAGGGACATGTGAGGGTCAATCTGATTATGAAGGCAACTGTGGGGTGTATTAAGCACATATGAGGGACTATCATCATTATTCGAAGGGACTCGATTCGTATAGGCAACCATAAGGGACTTGATGATTTGAAGGGACTTGCTTTATACACCCCACTTGACCATTATTCGTAGGCAACTTGAGGGATAACCTTAGAAATGTGAGACGGCGATTAAAAATCGACTTACATGTGTGTGAGTGTTTATTTTAATTATCTTTGATTAAAAGTGATCTAGATTTGTTTTAATATATCATACATGTTTTTGCACTCCCTAATTACTAACCATAACAAAAATAATTAAATAATTACAAATTTACATCCAGGAAGCAATTACAACATAATTATAATAAACAAAATAAAGTAAATAGCAACATATAATCAAAATAAATATAAAATATTGGGGTTAGTAAATAGTAATAATGAGAAAAATTAAATAAGGTTAGTAGAAATATAGAGTTAGTGAAAATAATTTAAATAATAAGCAAAAAGTTAGTAATAATAAAATAAAAGAGGTTAGTGAATAATAATAAAAATTAATTGAAATAATGATATAAAATTAATAAAGCAAAATAAATAATATAGTTAGTAAAAATAATAATAAGAATAATTAGAAAGAATAAACAAGATTTAGAATAATAAAAATATAATGTGATAATACATAATAATTTAGTTAGTAACAATAATAATAAATAAAATTAATCAAAATTATAATAACAAGATTAATAATTTTTAATATAAACAATTATGTTAAAAAGAAATATAAACAAACAATTATTTTTTTATTTAAAAGTTATTAAGTTATTATAAAATTAAAATATTATAGACTCAATTTAGAATTATTTAGATTATGAAAAAATATTTACATATTACTAATAATAAATCATATTTACAAAATTATTATTAAATAAATATATACATAATATCTATACTAAGAATTAGGAAATAGAAATTATTTAGAAAATAAAAAGTTAGATTTTACAAAATTAAAGTTCATTTTTAAAAAAAATATTTTCTAGGGTTTTGAAAATTAGGGTTAACTTTTATATAAAATATATATTTTAACTAATTATATAAAAGATTATCTTAAATAATATAAATAAAGTTTACATTGAGAAATCAAGAATTTTATATTTTTTTTTAGAAAATAATTTTAAGAGTTGGAATACATAATATATACATAATATTATAATATAATGATACAATTTTGATTATTTAAACTAATTAAATTAAATGAAAGAAAATAAAATAAAAAGTAATACAGAAAAGGAACCTGGTGGGATTTGATCCCATGACCTCACACTTGCAAGCAGCAACAACATCCACTGGGCCAGCCAGGCGCAGGTGACAATGACTGAACTTCACTTGGTTTTGTTCTTGATTCACAAAATATCCTGGAAAAATAAAATATGCAAAAGGCCTGGGGAAGGATTGAACCCAGGACCTTATAGTTACACACACGCGCGTCTTACCGCCTGGCTGGGAGAGCCCATCTGGCTATTGAATGGCAAGAACACATAATATATTCAATCTCTTTTTAACCTGAAAAATAAAACAAAACAATGCACTTGGCCAAGAATCGAACCAAGGCCCTTACAACATACACATGCAGAGCTTACCACCAGGACACACGCGCGTGTGTGATAACAAAACAATAAAACAGCATAAAATATATTATCATTATTTGAATTTCTGGGCGCGCGGGAACAGCCTTCTTCTTCCTTGAGACCTTCGAATTTTCTTGCGAAAATAGCTACAAGTTTTCCTGCGAAAAAATTATTCCCAGCAAAACTACAAACATCAACAAGCAACAAAACTGTACGATTTTGCAAAATTAAAACCAGCATCATGATCCAAACATTCACACGATTAATTCTATGTTTTTAGAATTGATTTATGTTTCTTAAATCCAAAGTTCCTAAACCTAAGTCAAAACCCTAACTATGGCATCTTGTGAATTGGCTACGGTTTCTTTGGTTTTCCTGTCCAGAAACAAGCTACACAACATCATAAACAACATTAGTCAATCAAAATCCATTCAAATGCAGTGAATCATTGGAATCGAAAAAATGTTTTCAAGTATGAACAATGCTTCGGGTTCATCATATGTGCATGAATTGGATGCATTTGAGGATTGCTTTCGACTCAATGATGACTAAGGAAGCTAGCCATGTCCTTGTTTTACCTTGTAGAGCCTTGAATCTCCAAATCCGAATTTCACTTTTTGAAGGATCTTTGTGTTTTTGAACTTACCTTGAAGCTGCTGGATTCCGTGAGCTAGGGTTAGGTTTATGTTTTGTATATATATGGGAGTGAATTAGGTCAGAAACATGGATTCATTGTATGGAGATTTGATCCAAAAATATTGAAAAAGATTATGGTGTAAAAGTTCAAATATTTGATCATGAATGCTTGCTATTTTTGGAGAGATCACATGATTTCTTTCTCTTTCAACTTCAATCACCAATTATGATTTTCTAGAAACATTATCCAAATAAAATCCTTAATTTTCATATTTTATTTATATTTAAAATGATTTTTAATGATTTAAATCAAAATAAATAGAAATAAAAATAATAAAAATCAGATTTTAAGTGGTTTGGGTCGTGCATGATGTTGTGACATGGATTGGATCATAACTTGGGCAGCCCATTTGGAAAGAAGTGATTTTAAACCTCCATTTTCAACATAAACCATCACAAAATTTCCCAACTTTGCAAGGGCATATCTCCCTCAATTTTAAAGGTATGAGGGTGTTCTTGGACTTTTTGGAAAGCTTGAAGAGTCCTCTAAACAACCCCATTGGTTTCAGGTCCATATCATTTACCAATCTCAAGTTATGCCCTTTTGAAGTTGTTGACTTTTTGTTGACTTTTGAAATGACCTATAATGTCTTAGATCATATCTTTCAAATGAAGCATTTTTGGGCTTAACTTTCAACATCAAAGTTGTAGAGAATTCAATTTCCTTCAAAATTAGCTTTGGATGGAGACTTGGTAATGAAGTATGTGAAAGTTATGGCTGGTCAAAGTTCAGTTGACTTTTACTGAGGAAACCCTAATTTAGAAACTCATGATTATTGATGATCTGGAATCTCCTTGATGAATCATGATCAAACCTTGATCAAATGATGAATTTTACTTCATATACTTGATGTTGACAAAAAATCATGAAGTTTGACTTTGGTTTGACCACAGTTGACCTCAGTTTGACTTTTTAACTGCACTGACTGATTTTGACTTATCTGATCATCTGACTGAGCAAACTTTTGAGAAAAGTCTTGAAACTTGTCATGGGGGTTCTCATACACATATAAGATGTTATGAAACTCACTTGAGGTATTGGAAGTCCATTTAGCCTGATTAAAGTCAAAACCCTAGTTTTGGATGCACTGCTTAGGAGGTGCATTGTCTGAGGGAATTGTCAACTTCTTTGACCCATTGTGAACTTTGTGAACCTTGTGAACCATCATAAAATGTCTTGTGAACCTCATGGGAGGTATTGTGAAGCTTGTGAACCTTGTGAACCTTCATAAAGTGGCTTTGTAGACCTCATGAACCTCAGGAGAGCTTTGTAATCATTGTGAATCTTGTGAACCTTGTGAACCTTCAAGAAGTAACTTGTAGACTTCATGAACCTCATGAAAGGTTTTGTAAATGTAGAGAAACTTGTGAACCTTCAAGAAGTGACTTGTAGACTTCATGAACCTCATGAAAGGTATTGAAAGTATTGTGGAACTTGTGAACCTTGTGAACCTTCAAGAAGTAACTTGTAGACTTCATGAACCTCATGAAAGGTTATGTAAGTGTTGAGAAACTTGTGAACCTTGTGAACCTTCTTAGAACACAAAGTCTTGTATTGTGAGGGCAAATTTTGGGGTGCAACAGCTGCCCCTGTTCAATTTTCTGAAACCTGAGGGGTTAGATTGGTATATTTGCCAGTCGTAACCTGGAAGGTTGAAGGGGATTGAACACAAAAGCCCAAAAATTTGCACTCACCAGTGCATAGAGTGATATTGGTTGGTTGAACATGATTGAGTGGGCTTAAAGATGCCACTAGGGGAAAATGCTTCAGCAGTATAATGAGAGCTGTCAGGAGTCTGGAGTAATACTGATGTAACAGCATGTCTTCATGAGGATAGAGCAATCAATAATGATAACCCTGAAGCAGTCTTGAAGAAATAATATGATTTCAGGAGGATAGAGCAATCAATAGCTCTAAAGCAGTCTTGAAATAATAATGTGATTTCAGGAGGATAAAGCAATCAATAGCTCTAAAGCAGTCTTGAAGTAATAATATGTTTTCAGGAGGATAGAGCAATGGATAGCTCTAAAGCAGTCTTGAAGTAATGATTTCAGGAGGATAGAGCAATCCATAATGATAACTCTAAAGCAGTCTTGAAATAATAATGTGATATGTCTTCAGGAGGATAGAGCAATCAATAGCTCTAAAGCAGTCTTGAAGTCATGAGAATTTATCAGGAGGATAAAGTAACCCTGAGGTAACAATAAAGCAGTCCCAAAGTAATAAGAAGCTCATCAGGAGGATAAAGTAACCCTGAGGTTACAATAAAGCAGTCCCAAAATAATAAGAAGCTCATCAGGAGGATAAAGTAACCCTGAGGTTACAATAAAGCAGTCCCAAAGTAATAAGAAGCTCATCAGGAGGATAAAGTAACCCTGAGGTTACGATAAAGCAGTCCCAAAGACCATAAGTTTGCTTGTTGGATAGTTAACCTGAAAACAAGGTAGCATTCGTATAATGATATTAGTTTATGCATTATGTATGCATGTATGATATGATGCTGCCGGAAGCGTCTGGATATCTTTGTATAACAACTGCTGGCCAGGGAAAATAAATCCCGATTCATTGTTGAAGAATATATTATACATAACCGTCCGTCTGCTGGGGATAATAAGGTATGGATAACTTCCGTCTTCGTTTGATAGCAGGGCAGATATAACTTCCCATCTTCGTTTCGTCGTATCCTTATTGGAAAGTAATTTCCCGTACATCCGTATGAGGATAAAAGAGATGGATATAAATTCCAGGGGAGATGAGACTTTGTGAAGATGGATTCGTCCTACTGAGGGTTTTGTAGCTGTTTTTGTAGAGATGAACCGGCGAAGCTTCGTTGAAATCCTTCCCTCGTTCGTCCTTAGTAAATACTATTACTGCATTTTCATGCATTTCTGGTAAACATTAATCATATTAAGCATACATGCATTTCTGGTAAACATTAATCATATTCAAAAGCATACATACATTCAAACACAACCAATGGACGTTTCGCTTATGTAAATAGGGTAAAAGTAAATCTGAATTCAAAAGATGGAATTTATTTATATCAAAAGTGACCCATACATGGGTAAGTTTGTACAGGGAGACATAAACCCTAGTAAGAGGATTTTGTCATAAAGTTTTACAAAAGAAAACCAGCTATGTGGGAAAAAATCCTATTGAGTTTCAATTCTACTATTGCCATTATCTTCAAGTATCTCATCTTCTTGCTGTTGAGACGGAAACGATTGGATTGAGCTTTATCTGTTCGAGCTTGAGTAAGTAGTACAACTGGTGGCAGTTTCCTGGGTGATCCAAACGAGACATAGTCATACGCTTTAATCCCTAACTTTTGCCTGGATTGCCCTTTCAGGTTTTCAATCCACCGGGATACCCTTTTTTGCCCAAGCCGCCTTTTCAGGTTTTCGACTTGCCGGGTGTACATCTTTTTATATATATCCCTAATTTTTGCCCAAACCCTTTTGGTTTGCCGGGATGCCCTTATTTTTGCCTAGGCCTGTCAACCTAGCGGGTCTCTTTTTATGCGTAGTATTTTTTAACTATGTCTGCGTTTACAGGCTGTGGGAAGTCTTCACCATCCATTGTAGTCAGTATCATGGCACCTCCTGAAAACACTGTCTTGACTACAAATGGTCCTTCATATGTTGGAGTCCACTTGCCCCTAGGATCACCCTGTGGTAATATGATACGCTTGATTACCAAGTCACCAGCCTGATATACCTTTGGCTTAACCTTCTTGTTAAAAGCTTTGATCATCCTTTTCTGGTACATCTGGCCATGACAAACTGCTGCTAACCTCTTCTCATCAATCAAATTTATCTGGTCCAGTCGAGTCTGAATCCATTCATCTTCATCCAAGCCTGCATCCTTCATAATTCTCAAGGAGGGAATCTGAACTTCAATGGGCAGAACTGCTTCCATACCATAGACTAAGGAGAATGGGGTTGCCCCTGTTGAAGTACGTATTGTGGTACGATAACCATGAAGAGCAAATGGTAACATCTCATGCCAATCCTTGTAAGTAACAGTCATCTTCTGTACAATCTTCTTAATGTTCTTATTAGCAGCTTCAACTGCCCCATTCATCTTTGGACGATACGGAGAAGAGTTGTGATGCTTAATCTTGAACTGCGTGCAGAGATCAGTAATCATAGTGTTGTTCAGATTAGAGCCATTGTCAGTGATAATCCTTTCAGGGATGCCATACCTACATATGAGATTATTCTTAATGAATCGGGCCACCACATTCTTAGTAACAGATGCAAATGAAGCTGCCTCCACCCACTTCGTGAAGTAATCAATAGCAACCAGAATGAAACGATGCCCATTAGAAGCAGTAGGCTTGATCTCACCAATCATATCAATGCCCCACATGGCAAAAGGCCAAGGAGCAGTCAACACATTCAATGGAGATGGAGGTATGTGTACTTTATCAGCATAAATTTGGCACTTGTGACATGTTCTGGAGTGTTGATAGCAATCAGCTTCCATGGTAGACCAGTAGTAACCTGCTCTCAAAATCTTCTTTGCCATGGTATGACCACTGGAATGAGTGCCAAAGGTCCCATCATGCATCTCTTCCATAATTTCAATTGCTTCCTTCTTATCCACACAACGAAGCATAGTTGAATCACGATTACGCTTGTACAGAATCCCATTACTCAAAAAGAACTTAGCAGCAAACCTCCTCAGGAACTTCCTATCTTTGACAGATGCCCCTTCAGGGAATTCCTGAGCTTCAAGATATCTTTTTACTTCATAGAACCAAGGCTTCTCCTCTGCCCCTTCAGTGTCAATCTCATTGCAGTATGCAGGCTTCTCAAATCTATCAATAGTAATCTTGGGAGCTTCATCATCCCAACTAATCTCAAACATGGATGCCATAGTGGCCAATGCATCTGCCAACTGATTCTCTCTTCGTGGAATGTGTCCAAAGGTAATCTCTTTAAAATGTGGGATCAAAGACAACACATGCTCTCTGTAAGGAATGAGATTATCATGCTTTGTATCCCAATCTCCTTTAATCTGACTTACTACCAGGGCTGAATCTCCATACACATCAAGGAATTGAATCTTCATATCAATAGCAGCTTTAATACCCAAGATACACGCCTCATACTCAGCCATGTTATTGGTACAATGGAAACAAAGTCTGGCAGTAATCGGGGTATGACAACCTTCAGGGGAACTAATCACAACACCAACACCATTACCAAATGCATTAGAGGCACCATCAAAAACCATAGTCCATCGGGATCCTTGTTCAGGTCCGTCATATTGTCCAGGTTCTTTGGTAATAATCATAATGTCTTCATCAGGGAACTCAAAATTCATTGACTGGTAATCATCCACTGCTTGATGAGCCAAATGATCAGCAACAACACTTCCCTTGATGGCCTTCTGAGTAGTATACTGTATGTCATATTCTGTCAAGATCATTTGCCATCTTGCAATTCTTCCGGAGAGAGCAGGTTTCTCAAATATATACTTGATTGGATCCATCTTAGAAATCAATAAGGTAGTATGGGTCAACATATACTGTCTTAGTCGGCGAGCAGCCCATGCCAAAGCGCAGCAAGTTTTCTCGAGCAGTGAGTATCTTGTTTCACAGTCGGTAAACTTTTTGCTAAGGTAGTATATTGCCTGCTCTTTTCGACCAGACTCGTCATGTTGCCCCAAGACACACCCCATTGAGTTGTCTAACACTGTTAAGTACATAATCAAGGGTCTTCCATCAACTGGTGGCATCAAAATTGGTGGTTCTAGCAGGTATCTCTTGATTTCATCAAAGGCAACCTGGCACTCATCATTCCATTCCATCACCTGATCTTTCTTCAACAATTTGAAGATTGGCTCACAGATGGTAGTTAATTGGGAAATAAATCTTGCAATGTAATTCAATCGTCCCAAGAAACCTCTAACCTCCTTCTCAGTACGAGGAGCTGGCATTTCTCGTATAGCTTTCACTTTTGCGGGATCCACTTCAATACCTTTTCCACTGACAATGAAACCCAGGAGTTTACCAGATCTAACTCCAAAAGTACACTTGTTTGGATTTAATCTCAACTTGTATTTCTTCAACCTCTCAAACAACTTGTGCAGATGATCAAGATGTTGCTCTTCATTCTGAGATCTGGCTATCATATCATCCACATATACCTCTATCTCATGATGAATCATATCATGAAACAAAGCCACCATAGCACGCTGATATGTTGCCCCTGCATTCTTCAAACCAAATGGCATTACTTTATAGCAAAAGGTGCCCCACTGTGTCACAAATGTTGTCTTCTCCATATCTTCAGGTGCCATCTTGATTTGATTGTAACCAGAGAAACCATCCATAAAAGAGAATACCTTATGCTGAGCAGTGTTGTCTACCAGAATATCAATATGAGGAAGTGGAAAGTCATCTTTGGGGCTAGCCTTGTTCAAATCTCTGTAGTCCACACACATACGTACCTTACCATCTTTCTTAGGAACTGGCACCACATTTGCAACCCACTGAGGATAAGAAGTCACTGCCAAGAACCCTGCATTGAACTGTTTCATTACCTCTGCCTTGATCTTTTCTGACATTTCAGGACGCATACGACGAACCTTCTGCTTCTTTGGACGACAATCTTCTTTCACTGGTAAACGGTGAACCACAATGTCTGTATCCAACCCTGGCATATCTTCATAAGACCAAGCAAAGATCTCCACATAGTCACGTAACATCTGAATCAACCTGCTCTTGACGCTGTCCTCTAAATCAGCCCCTATCTTGACCTCTTTTCTGTTTTCTTCAGTTCCCAGATTCACAACTTCGACTGGCTCTTCATGTGGCTGTATAGCTTTCTCTTCTTGTTGTAACAACCTAGCAAGCTCTACAGGTATTTCACAATCGTCCTCATTTCCGTCTTCAGTTTGATAGATCGGATTCTCGAAATTATAATTGGCAATAGTAGAACTGTTATCAACAGGATCCAGAGTGGATGAGGATCTGCATTTAGTGATGTGGGTGTGTGTAAGAACACATAGCTGATAAAACGAAAATAAAAGAAAAGAAAGACAAGGAACACAATATTTACGAAAACGAAACGTCCATTGATTTTATTGAATGAGGTATGCAAATGAAATGACAACCCGTAACAAGCACACCATTGTGCCCCGGGTAAGGCACATGGCTTGAAAGTTTTATTGTTCAATAAATTACAAAATTAAAAAAACAACACAGTAATAGTATTTACTCCTGACTAAAGGAGATAGGGATAACATCTTCAGCTTTCCAATTATTGAGTCCATCACCCACAGTAGGAAAAATCCATGCATCCAAGTTGTAGTCTTCATCTTGATCTCCCACAACATTAATCTGGTCCTTCACAACCCCTTGATTAGTGACACGGGCAGCATGAGCACAACGAACAGCCTTCTGGGACTCTGCAGTGAAACCCAAACCAAACTTGTCAGACTTGTACGGAATATCAGGAAGCTGACCCCAAATAGTACAACCACCTTCATCCACCACAGCTCTAGCATCATTGAGGGAGGCCATTGCCATTGTTGGAGGTTTTCTGGTGATCACAGGAACTTTCTTCACAGCAGGAGGAGCTACATAATCATTAACAACCCAGGGAACCACTTCAAATGACTGACACGGAGTCTCAATGTATTCACCTTCCATTTCCAGATACTTGAAAGTATTCACATGGCTGACAAAGTACTCTTCTTCTCCATAGACAGTAACAACTTTTCCATTCACCGGATATCTCAACTTTTGATGCAATGTAGAGGTCACAGCACCTGCCCCATGGATCCAGGGACGACCAAGTAGACAAGAATATGAAGGACGAATATCCATCACATAAAATGTAGCAGTAAACACCTGAGAACCAACTTGAATTGGAAGATCAATTTCCCCATGCACTACTCTTCTAGAACCATCAAAAGCCTTTACCACAATATTACTGGGCTTCAGCACAGCATCTTCAGGACTTAACTTATTCAGGACTTCTTTGGGCAACACATTCAGAGAGGAACCATTGTCTATCAGTACATGTGACAGAGTAGTGCCCTTACATTCAATTGAAATATGCAAGGCCCTGTTATGATCCCTCTTGGCAGGGGTCAAATCAGCATCAGAGAATCCTAACCCGTTGTCATAGGTCAGGTGAGCAACACAGTTTTCAAATTGGTCAACAGAAATTGCACTGGGTACATGAGCCATCTTCAGAAACTTGATCAATGACTTGGCATGAGCCTCAGAACATAATAACAGGGAGAGCATAGAAATCTTCGAGGGAGTATGCCCCAATTGATCAACAATGTCATAATCACTCTTGCGAATGATTTTCAATACTTCTTCCATCTGCTTGGAGAGATCATCAGCAGCTGGCGCATCAGTAGATACAGGCTCAATAACGGGACCCTTGCCCCGAGCATCAGTGGTGGAAGTAGCAGCAGGAGTAGCTGCATTCTTAGAAGTAACTGGAGGAGAGAAAACTCTTCCACTACGAGTGATCTTGCTAGACCCAACAATATTGTCAACATCAACAGGCACATCATCTACAGGCTCTTGCTTAACACCATGGATGTAAACATCAGATCCATAATGCCAAGGCACAGCTTTGTCAGACGTATACGGGATAGGACCAGGAGTAGTAATGATCACAGGAGCTATTCTGGCTTCGGCAACAACTTTCACAGGACCTTCAGCAGTAATCTTGATTGGACCCTGATGAGAGATTTTGATGGGCTTCTTTGAAGTGATTCTTACTGGTACTTTGTCAACCATGTCAACCTCTTCAATCTTCTTACCCCGAGTCAGATGATCCACCATACTTTCTACAGATGCTGGTCTTCTTTCAAACACTATAGTATACTTATCCATGAGACGTTGAATTCCATCTCTCAAAATGAAGCAACTATCCGGCTTATAGGTACAATACAGACAATCTTCACGACAACCTGGAAAGATCCCAGCTTGTACTAACCTCTTTTTAATAACAGACAATGGTGTGCTCAACTCCATAACTGAATAGACATGCAGATTTTCATCAATGGCATTGACAGTCTTCTCGTGATTTGGCATTGGAGCTGTAATCACATTTGGAGTACCTGGTGGATCAAACTCAATTTCTCCAGCATCAATCATATCTTGAATTTTGTTCTTCAAGACCCAGCAGTTATTAGTATCATGTCCTGGACAGTTTGAATGATATGCACATCGTGCATTGGGATTGTACTTGGGAGAGGTAACATTGGGATTCTGAGGAGCCTCCCTCAGGGTAATAAGTTCAGCCTTCAACAAGTGTTGCAATGCCTGAGCCATTGACATGTTGATCTTCGTGAACTGTCTTCTAGCCCTCTGTTGGTTGCCTTGAGGCTGCTCTGTTGTTGCAGGAGTTGGATTTGAAATATGAACTACACTAACAGACTGATGCCTTCTGTTACGATCAGGTTGACCATAAATAGCATTGGATTCTTTCTTCCCAGTGGGAGGCTTCTTTGTAGCACCTGATGAAGAAGTGCCCACTTGGATCTTACCACTCTTGATACCATTCTCTACCCGCTCTCCTGTCATGATTAAATCAGTGAAGCCAGATGATGAGCTTCCAATGAGATGACTGTAAAACGGACCATTCAGCGTACACATGAACATATCAACCAGCTCCCTGTCAGTCAAAGGGGGTTGAACTCTTCCAGCTAAATCTCTCCACTTCTGAGCATACTCCTTAAAACTTTCTTTGGCACCCATAGACATGCTCTGAAGCTGCATGCGAGTGGGGGCTAAGTCAGCATTGTATTGATACTGCTTGTAGAAAGCTTCAGCAAGATCATTCCAGTCTCTGATGTTGACACTCTCCAACTGATAATACCACTCCAGCTGAGCTCCAGATAAGCTCTCTTGAAAGAAATGGATCCACAACTTCTTATCAGCAGTGTGGGGTTGAATTCTTCTGACATACGACCTCAAATGCAGCTTGGGACAAGAGACCCCATCATAAACAACAAAGGTAGGGACCTTGAAACCCACAGGTATGACCACCCCAGATATCAGACTCAAATCCTCAAAATCCAGCCCAGATGATTTCTGCAACTCCATAGCATCCATCCTATCCACCAGCATCTTGAATTTGTCTTCATTAGGCTCATGGTAGTAGTTAGCCTCAGAATCAGAGTCCCCCATTGTGTGGTGGAGACTGCCTACCTCTTGCTCAGATTCTTCCGATTCATAGTCTTCAACTAGTTCTTTGGTCTTGGCAAGACCTTTGAACCTTCTTCCCATGTTGATCAACCCAGCAGACCTTCTAGTCTTCTTAGTCTTCTTGGCCAGCAGTGTCTTCAATTCGTCCTGCCCCTTGGATAGGTTCAGGATCAGCTCTTGGAACTGTGCATTTTGTGCCTGGAGATCTTTGACTGTTTGTTCAAGAGCCATTGCTGAAATAAACAGCGAGAAGATGAGAAACCTGTGTACAATTATAAACCTGTGATGCAATGAAATGATATGGTAATGTAATGCAATGTTTTCAAGGACCGCAGAATTTAAATTTGCTTAGACAAACATGAAAGTAAACTTTTATTAGTAATAACTTTGTTTTGCCTTTTAGGCTTACAAAAATGGAAATGAAATAAGTACAAAAGATGGGGTTTTAAATCTCCCATGGACGTTTCCTCTTTGTATTGAGGTATGAGTTGAGGTTTCGTTCCTCGTGAAGCTGCTTTGTTAGCTCTAGGATTCTTGCTTGGCTTGCTTTGTAATGAGCCTCGAAAGTATCCCTTTGCTCCTTCAGTTGGATCCATGATCTCTGCAAGTCTTCCATATCAGTAGGCATGTCTGGGTGAAGGATGGTGTAAGCTATGTCTCCTTCAGCAACAGGTTCCATGGTAACTGGTAGGATGGCAGGATATGGCATCATGAGTGTCTGAGCACGAGATCGTACCCATCTGAGATAAGCCTCCATAGGAATAGTGTACTTAGGCTCCAGTGTCTTGCTGTCAACCCTGTTTACTTTTCCCCAGGCTCGTATGAATCTCTGACGGTAACCCTGAAGATCGTTGTCGTAATCAAACACAATGCCCTGAATCAACATGTCATGTGGACCGTCACTTCGGGCGTAACCAAACTGTCGTAAAGCTAGAGAGGGGTTGTAGGTGATGCCTCCTCTTATGCCTAGAAGTGGCACATTAGGAAACTCCCCACAACGGTCAATGATGGTGACATTCTCCATAGATCTGGAGCACCAATGGATATCTGAGTGAGATAGTGACATGATCCTCTTGGACCATCTGAACCCTTGCTCATTCTTCATTACTGAGCGAGGAAGGTGAGAAATAAACCACCTAGAGAGCAAAGGTATGCAGCACATCAAAGTTCCTCTTGCCCTTGTAGTACGGGTGTGAAGAGAATGTAAGATGTCTCCAAGCAATGTAGGCACTGGATTGTGACTCAGGAAAATGTTGATGGCATGAACATCTATGAACTGATCTGGATTGGGGAACAATACTAAGCCATATATCAGCAAGGCTAAGATCTCCTCAAAAGCATCATAGCTCATGGCCTTCAAGAACATTTGAGCTTTATCCACTAATACCTTGGCAAGAATACCCTTAACTCCACTTCTCGTCTCTAGAACAATGTCAGACTTCTTCAGATGTAGAGCTACAGCAATAACCTCTGGTTTAAGCTCCTTCTCCAAGCCGGTGAAGGGTCTTTGATCAAGAACAGGTATACCCAGAAGTTTAGAGAACTCTTCCATTGTAGGAACCAGCTGGTAGTCAGGGAATGTGAAGCAATGGTGCTTAGGATCAAAGAACTGGAATAGGACACTCATCATGTCTTCACTGAACCCTGAAGTGACTAGATCCAATAGGTGACCATGTCTCTTGTTGAACCGGGAGTGATCAGACACTTGAGAAACCAACTCTTTAAGCTTGGGAGGTATCCCCACAAAGTTGATCCTGATGGTGTTTCTACGAGCTGAAGCCATGACCTGCAACAAAGAACAAAGATAAATCCCTTGGTCCTTGAAATGGTTAGGGAAAATGATATGCTCATGATGCATGATGATGTCATGATGTTATGCTCAATCACAAACATGTGGCACACACAAACAAGTCACACCATAGCCCTAGGTTTAAAGGCTTGCATGAGGTTCAAAGGTAAGTACCCTCCCCTGAAGTTAGATGGTTCATCCTGTCCTACAAAAGTAACCAGGTTCTAAGGGATCTCAATATCATTGATCCTTCACAAGGGTGGTTGATCAGAAGGCAACTTACTTGCCAACCAAAACCCTCCAAGTTTAAGATCTCAATGAGCGTAGCATCGAGTGTCAACCAACTTCAGTCTGCACCAAAGCCGGTTACCTCACTACTTTCTAAAGGCCAAGATGAGTTAACTAGGGTTCTAAAAGTTAGTTAGTGCATTGACAACATATGGCAGCCTCAATATTATCCTCAACTTGACTTAAGGAATATAAGCACCAACCAAGAAGTCGCACTAACTATGGCCACCAGATCAACCGTATCGATATACGTCGTACAGTTTCCTTGGTCTATTGCCATTTACCTAAGGTACACTAGATCCGGGTTAGGACCTTTCACACACAAGAGCACCCCAACAAGTAATATAAAACAAACAAGGCAAACAATTCAAAGTGATCTTAATTCCCAAGGGTACCCCTCTTAAATAGATCCCCAGCAGAGTCTCCAGTTCTGTAACACGGTGGGAGAACTGACTTTAAGTTATGTTGCGGATAGCAAGAGTCGCCACCGACTTTTATTTTATCCAAAAGGAAAGGTTATAAAAGAACAGGAAAGACCTTAAGAGAATATTTTGGGTCCGGGGGGTAGGTTATGAAAAGGGAAGGTATTAGCACCCTTTTCATCCATGGTTATCCATGGGCTCTTAGGTACTTAAGCTCACTTTATTTTTGAAAGTGTAGTGTGTGAATAGAAAAAAATTTTCAGAATAGTTAATAATAATCCATGTACGGATGTGTAAAAACTTGTTTGAAAATTTGTTTGAAAATGTTAAGTGTTTGAAAATTTTTTTTGAAGTGAGCAAGTACATAAGAGGAACCTACCCTAGAATTTAAAGTCTTTCTTGTTCTTTTTCCTTTCCTTGGTAAGACTATCCCTACTATTAAGGAGTAGGTAGTCATTACCTTGGATGTTAAGGGACATGTGAGGGTCAATCTGATTATGAAGGCAACTGTGGGGTGTATTAAGCACATATGAGGGACTATCATCATTATTCGAAGGGACTCGATTCGTATAGGCAACCATAAGGGACTTGATGATTTGAAGGGACTTGCTTTATACACCCCACTTGACCATTATTCGTAGGCAACTTGAGGGATAACCTTAGAAATGTGAGACGGCGATTAAAAATCGACTTACATGTGTGTGAGTGTTTATTTTAATTATCTTTGATTAAAAGTGATCTAGATTTGTTTTAATATATCATACATGTTTTTGCACTCCCTAATTACTAACCATAACAAAAATAATTAAATAATTACAAATTTACATCCAGGAAGCAATTACAACATAATTATAATAAACAAAATAAAGTAAATAGCAACATATAATCAAAATAAATATAAAATATTGGGGTTAGTAAATAGTAATAATGAGAAAAATTAAATAAGGTTAGTAGAAATATAGAGTTAGTGAAAATAATTTAAATAATAAGCAAAAAGTTAGTAATAATAAAATAAAAGAGGTTAGTGAATAATAATAAAAATTAATTGAAATAATGATATAAAATTAATAAAGCAAAATAAATAATATAGTTAGTAAAAATAATAATAAGAATAATTAGAAAGAATAAACAAGATTTAGAATAATAAAAATATAATGTGATAATACATAATAATTTAGTTAGTAACAATAATAATAAATAAAATTAATCAAAATTATAATAACAAGATTAATAATTTTTAATATAAACAATTATGTTAAAAAGAAATATAAACAAACAATTATTTTTTTATTTAAAAGTTATTAAGTTATTATAAAATTAAAATATTATAGACTCAATTTAGAATTATTTAGATTATGAAAAAATATTTACATATTACTAATAATAAATCATATTTACAAAATTATTATTAAATAAATATATACATAATATCTATACTAAGAATTAGGAAATAGAAATTATTTAGAAAATAAAAAGTTAGATTTTACAAAATTAAAGTTCATTTTTAAAAAAAATATTTTCTAGGGTTTTGAAAATTAGGGTTAACTTTTATATAAAATATATATTTTAACTAATTATATAAAAGATTATCTTAAATAATATAAATAAAGTTTACATTGAGAAATCAAGAATTTTATATTTTTTTTTAGAAAATAATTTTAAGAGTTGGAATACATAATATATACATAATATTATAATATAATGATACAATTTTGATTATTTAAACTAATTAAATTAAATGAAAGAAAATAAAATAAAAAGTAATACAGAAAAGGAACCTGGTGGGATTTGATCCCATGACCTCACACTTGCAAGCAGCAACAACATCCACTGGGCCAGCCAGGCGCAGGTGACAATGACTGAACTTCACTTGGTTTTGTTCTTGATTCACAAAATATCCTGGAAAAATAAAATATGCAAAAGGCCTGGGGAAGGATTGAACCCAGGACCTTATAGTTACACACACGCGCGTCTTACCGCCTGGCTGGGAGAGCCCATCTGGCTATTGAATGGCAAGAACACATAATATATTCAATCTCTTTTTAACCTGAAAAATAAAACAAAACAATGCACTTGGCCAAGAATCGAACCAAGGCCCTTACAACATACACATGCAGAGCTTACCACCAGGACACACGCGCGTGTGTGATAACAAAACAATAAAACAGCATAAAATATATTATCATTATTTGAATTTCTGGGCGCGCGGGAACAGCCTTCTTCTTCCTTGAGACCTTCGAATTTTCTTGCGAAAATAGCTACAAGTTTTCCTGCGAAAAAATTATTCCCAGCAAAACCTACAAACATCAACAAGCAACAAAACTGTACGATTTTGCAAAATTAAAACCAGCATCATGATCCAAACATTCACACGATTAATTCTATGTTTTTAGAATTGATTTATGTTTCTTAAATCCAAAGTTCCTAAACCTAAGTCAAAACCCTAACTATGGCATCTTGTGAATTGGCTACGGTTTCTTTGGTTTTCCTGTCCAGAAACAAGCTACACAACATCATAAACAACATTAGTCAATCAAAATCCATTCAAATGCAGTGAATCATTGGAATCGAAAAAATGTTTTCAAGTATGAACAATGCTTCGGGTTCATCATATGTGCATGAATTGGATGCATTTGAGGATTGCTTTCGACTCAATGATGACTAAGGAAGCTAGCCATGTCCTTGTTTTACCTTGTAGAGCCTTGAATCTCCAAATCCGAATTTCACTTTTTGAAGGATCTTTGTGTTTTTGAACTTACCTTGAAGCTGCTGGATTCCGTGAGCTAGGGTTAGGTTTATGTTTTGTATATATATGGGAGTGAATTAGGTCAGAAACATGGATTCATTGTATGGAGATTTGATCCAAAAATATTGAAAAAGATTATGGTGTAAAAGTTCAAATATTTGATCATGAATGCTTGCTATTTTTGGAGAGATCACATGATTTCTTTCTCTTTCAACTTCAATCACCAATTATGATTTTCTAGAAACATTATCCAAATAAAATCCTTAATTTTCATATTTTATTTATATTTAAAATGATTTTTAATGATTTAAATCAAAATAAATAGAAATAAAAATAATAAAAATCAGATTTTAAGTGGTTTGGGTCGTGCATGATGTTGTGACATGGATTGGATCATAACTTGGGCAGCCCATTTGGAAAGAAGTGATTTTAAACCTCCATTTTCAACATAAACCATCACAAAATTTCCCAACTTTGCAAGGGCATATCTCCCTCAATTTTAAAGGTATGAGGGTGTTCTTGGAATTTTTGGAAAGCTTGAAGAGTCCTCTAAACAACCCCATTGGTTTCAGGTCCATATCATTTACCAATCTCAAGTTATTCCCTTTTGAAGTTGTTGACTTTTTGTTGACTTTTGAAATGACCTATAATGTCTTAGATCATATCTTTCAAATGAAGCATTTTTGGGCTTAACTTTCAACATCAAAGTTGTAGAGAATTCAATTTCCTTCAAAATGAGCTTTGGATGGAGACTTGTTAATGAAGTATGTGAAAGTTATGGCTGGTCAAAGTTCAGTTGACTTTTACTGAGGAAACCCTAATTTAGAAACTCCTGATTATTGATGATCTGGAATCTCCTTGATGAATCATGATCAACCCTTGATCAAACGATGAATTTTACTTCATATACTTGATGTTGGCAAAAAATCATGAAGTTTGACTTTGGTTTGACCACAGTTGACCTCAGTTTGACTTTTTAACTGCACTGACTGATTTTGACTTATCTGATCATCTGACTGAGCAAACTTTTGAGAAAAGTCTTGAAACTTGTCATGGGGGTTCTCATACACATATAAGATGTTATGAAACTCACTTGAGGTATTGGAAGTCCATTTAGCCTGATTAAAGTCAAAACCCTAGTTTTGGATGCACTGCTTAGGAGGTGCATTGTCTGAGGGAATTGTCAACTTCTTTGACCCATTGTGAACTTTGTGAACCTTGTGAACCATCATAAAATGTCTTGTGAACCTCATGGGAGGTATTGTGAAGCTTGTGAACCTTGTGAACCTTCATAAAGTGGCTTTGTAGACCTCATGAACCTCAGGAGAACTTTGTAATCATTGTGAATCTTGTGAACCTTGTGAACCTTCAAGAAGTAACTTGTAGACTTCATGAACCTCATGAAAGGTTTTGTAAATGTAGAGAAACTTGTGAACCTTGTGAACCTTCAAGAAGTGACTTGTAGACTTCATGAACCTCATGAAAGGTATTGAAAGTATTGTGGAACTTGTGAACCTTGTGAACCTTCAAGAAGTAACTTGTAGACTTCATGAACCTCATGAAAGGTTATGTAAGTGTTGAGAAACTTGTGAACCTTGTGAACCTTCTTAGAACACAAAGTCTTGTATTGTGAGGGCAAATTTTGGGGTGCAACAGTGTCTAGCATATTTTTGTCACAAATTTATCTTGCATTTTTTATTTGATTTGCATTTTTCCCCTTAAGGTACCCTAAAACCCTAGTTAACTTAGAAAATTCACAACTTTCTTTAGAATAAGAGTTAGACCTCCTCCTTTGGGGTATGATATCAAATGGGGTTAGGGTTCCTTTTAGTTCATTTGAAATTTTTTATCTTATGTTTTGCTTCTGTTTTTGACTTTTGCATCTCATGTTGTCATAAAACCCTAATTTCCCATGTTCATTTGCATACATCTTGCATATGCATCCATTCATGAACTTGCCATGACATTTCATGCATTCACATGTCATCTTAGACATATTAGGACATATTAGAATCATGCTTGATCATTTCTTCATTCATTTTCCATGATGTGCATTCATTTCATTCCATGAACTTTCATGTGTTTTCATACCTTAAAGCATGCTTCTTTGCATTCTCATCTCTTGTATGAACATTCATAACATTTGACATGTCTTTGAATCATCTCATAGCATCATTTTCATAATGTATATGCTTCTGGTTTTGGTTTTCATCTTTGTATACATTTCATTTTCATTTCATTTCTTTCCTTATGCTAACATTTTCAGGTGGTAAGTAAATTGAGAAGTGAATTTGCCTTCACTTCTCATTTCTCTTCTCATTCTTCTAATGCATCCTTGCTGCATTTGTCTTTGCTTTAGAGTGGGATTGCCCATTCATGTTCATCATTCACTTTCTTTCTCCAAGTTACTTATCTTCTTCAGTGAAGTAAGTAACTTGTTTCTTCTACTTCTCCTCCTTTCATCTGCTTCTTCCATTGGTGGCTTCTATGAAGATCTCTTGCAAGCCTTACAAATCATAGGAACACCCAAGCATGACAATAATTAGGGTTTTGATTAGCCCCCCTTTAGTTTTTACCTTTGTGTCTTCTTTGTGTCTCTCTTCTCATCTCATAATCAGAGACTAAACCTTTAAGGTTTTAAGACTTGTGATTAGGGTTATGCATGCATCCTTCTCTTAGGATGGAGTGTATAACTTTAATCCTAAGTGTTAAACCCTTAATTTGTTTAAACCTCTTAATTAATCTATCTTAATAATCACTAAGACAATAGCTTGTAACTTTGGCCTTGCATTAGGGTTCTAATTCTTCCTTTATTGGTTAAGAAGGACTAACCCTAGTGTTAATGGACAAGTCCTCCTCAAGTTGTCTTACAAACCATAAAATTCACTTCTTAATCTTACCATCAATTAAAATCCACTTTAATAAAGGCTTGTTTTGTCATGAGGTTAATCCCTAATCATGGATTAAGTTGAGGTATCTTCCTCAGCTTAAGTGTTCTCATCTATTATCCTTCTATTAGGATGGTGTAATGGGTCCACTAATCCTTGATTATGGCTTAAACTCATTACTTAACACTAAACAAAAACTCAAAAACATCTAAATAATCACAAGTAGGTTAATGATCTTAATCCTACATCATAATGGTAATTAATTTTGAGGTGTTTATCTCATACTTAAGGTATTCTCATTATCCCTAATCAAAGGGAGGATATGATGAGTTTACTAACCTTTGGTTTAGGCTTAAGCTCATTAATTATGACAAACACAAAAAGCAATAAAAGACTGAAAACACAAAAACAAACAATAATCGTCTCCTTCGGGATTCTTTTCTCATCATCTTCACTCACAAACGAGAACTTGCTTCTTCCGTCTAATGCAAGACAGTAAGCACTCGAGCCAGACGAGTCATACACTTGAGCATAGGCAAGCAAGCAGTTCATCAGTCAATTTATCTTTCAGTCTCTTTGAGTCGAACTACGGTGTTCTGACTTCCTCATTGCACGAGAGGATACGTAGGCATAACTTAACTGTTATCGAACAAAAGTATCTGTCTCTCCCCCCCTCTTCCAGCATTATTCTTTTAAGCCTCATTCCTGAGCACCTCCCTTCACTTTCTGGAACTGACACTTGTACATTCTTTCCCAGCCTTTTTGCACATAGATAGCACAAACACTACCCCTTTAAACACAAACTTTCAAGCGTGGATCCCGTCGAGTACGACGAACAATCTGGGTGCTAATACCTTCCCAGGTTGTAACCAACCCCCTTTCTCAGTTTCTCTGGTTCGCGACCGTCTTATCAATATATTTTCTAGGTTTATGCAGCATTACCTTTCCTTCGGGATAAAAATGCCTAGCTGGCGACTCTATTCATCTTCACCTTCATTTTCTCCTCTCTCCGACCGTTCGCGTCTGTAGCATATTTGACCCGGGTGTCTTTTAGTGGGAGCGACACAAACAGCATAACCTTGTAACAGAAGGTGCCCCAAGGCGTGATGAAGGTAGTCTTTTCCATATCATTGGGAGACATCTTAATTTGGTTATAACCTTAAAACCCGTCCATGAAAGAGAACACAAAAAACTGAGCAGTATTATCAACAAGCACATCTATGTGAGGCAGAGGGAAGTCATCTTTAGGGCTGGCCCTGTTCAAATCCATGTAGTCTACACACATCCTGACTTTACCGTCTTTCTTAGGGACCGGCACAATATTGGCAACCCACGGAGGATAACTAGTCATGGCCAAGAAACCAATATCAAATTGCTTTTGTACTTCCTCTTTTATTTTGATTGCCATATCAGGGCGTGTGCGCCTCAACTTCTGCTTCACTGGCGGGCAGTCTTCTTTCAGAGGCAGCTTGTGTACCACAATGTCAGTGTCTAAACTAGGCATATCCTGGTAAGACCATGTGAAGACATCAACATATTCTCGAAGCATGGTAATTAGACGAGTCTTGATAGATTCTTCTAACGCAGCTCCGACCTTAACTTCTTTCTTGTCTTCTTCGGTACCTAGGTTTATCACTTCAATGGCCTCGTCATGCGGCTGAATCATCTTTTCCTCCTGTTTATGCAGTCTGGCTAACTCTTCAGGTAGTTCGCAATCTTCTTCACCTTCCTCATCGGCTTGATAAATTGGATTGTCAAAGTCATACTTAGTCATAACAAGGTCGTCATTGATAAGATCCGGTGACAAGCACCTGCATGAACGGCGATTCATGCAAGGCTTTAGAAAGAGTTTGAGAAAATGAGGAATATTTCCATTTTAAAACTTTTTCTTTCTTTTTGAAAATCAAAAGCAAAAATGAAAGACAAAGAACAACATGGATGAATGTGAAACGTCATCTTGATTAATGATTATGAATTGTGTTAGGAACAAAAGAACCCTTACAAAAAGCTACTTTTCCTCGGGCAAGACATAGTGCTTGAGTACAGGAAAGACAAAAAACAAGAATCATTACTCTTCGAAGGAGGTGACTGAGATAAGCCTTTCAGACGACCAGTTGCTAAGTTGAGTCCCTGGAACAGAAGGCCTGATCCACTCATCTAAGTCATAGTCACTATCAACTACGTCGTCCTGCACAACACTGATGCTTCCGTAATCCACCATTCCCGCACTCGTGAAGGTAATCGGGCCTTGACAATCTCTAGCACTCTGTCCAGATGATGACTGCCCAGGATGGTAGCCAACCCCAAACATATCCTTCTTTTCTGGAAATTCTACTGGACTGCCCCAACCTTCTCGCATCCCCGACTCTACCACCTCTAGAGCTTGCTTATAAGAGGCTATGGAAACCCCCTTCTTTGGTTCTTCAGAAGAAGCTGCCAATGAAGATGCTAGTTCAGTTTTCAGGGGCTCAAAAGCCTGACATGGAGTCTCAACTATCTCTCCATCCATCTCCACATACTTGAATGAAGCCAGATGACTGACGAAGATGTCCTCTTCCCTAGAGACTGTTATAATTTGGCCCTCCCAGACGAATTTCAGCTTTTGATGAAATGTGGATGATATTAACCCTGCCGAATGTATCCAAGGCCTTCCCAGCAAACAACTGTATGCAGGCTGTATATCCATCATGTAGAATGTGGTATTGAAGATTTGTGGACCTACCTTAATTGTTAAATCCACCTCCCCAAACACTGATCTCCTCGACCCATCAAATGCTCTAACCACCAAGTCGCTGGGCTTTAGAACTACTCCATCATAGACCAACTTCATCAATGCCTTCTTGGGCAGAACATTCAGCGATGATCCGGTGTCTACCAACACGTGAGAAAGTACTGCACCTTTACATTCTAAATAGATATGCAGTGCCCGATTATGAGCATGTCATTCAGATGTTAGATCCATGTCTGTAAAACCCAATCCATGACTGGCATTGACACTAGATACCACTGCTTCTAATTGATTTACCGAAATATCCTGAGGCACATAAGCCTTGTTCAGGATATTCAAGAGAGCTTTCCCGTGGGAGTCGGAACACATTAGCAAAGACAAGATGGAAATCTTCGATGGGGTTTGCAGCAAATGGTCCACAATCTTGTAATCGCTCTTTTTGATAATTCTAAAAAATTCTTCAGCTTCTTTATCAAATGTAATGTCTGGATCAGTCATTAGTGTGGGCTCATTGGCAACTACTGGTTGCTTCCCTCTTGCCTTAGCCTGGGCTTCTGCGGTGTCTCTGGGTGGTATCACACTATTTCTTAGTGTTTCCGGCGTAAATAACCTTCCACTTCTAGTAAAGCCCCCTACTCCAACGTTTTCTACTTGAGCTGGGGTCGTTCTAGACGTGGCCAAATCTTGTTTCTGGCCGTTACAATATACTTCGCCACCATAATTCCAGGGAATGGCTTTATCACTCTGATACATTATTGGACCTGCAGTGGTAATCGTTATCGGTGCCACTCTGGCCCGTGGAGGAACTTGAGATGGATCGTAGAAAATGGTTATTATGGAGACTTCGCTTTCTTTTACAACTTTGTCAAACTGTAAAACCCATTCATTAATCATACTTTGGATCCCCTTTTTTAACTGCTCACAACCATTTGGCGTTTCAACACATCCTGGACAATCACTTCCATAACCTGCAAACACACCCCTATGGGCCAAACAAGCTTTAACAACATTCAACGGAGTTTGCAGGTCGTCGATATCACACACCAAGTTTAGATTCTCTCCATCGTCAACTTCCCCAACTGTACCCCCGTGAGAAGGCATGTGGTTCTGTATTACATTAGGAGTAGGAGCGAAATTAATCGCTTTAGAATCCAGTAGGTCTTGAACAACATGCTTCAGAGCCTTGCAGTTTTCTGTGGTATGTCCCGGGGCTCCGGAATGAAACTCACATCGGGCGTTCGTATCATAACCCTCGGGGAGTTGGCATGGTCTGGGAGGTTGTAGAGTTTGGAGTTGAACCATTTGGAATTGTAGGAGATTCTTCAAAAGCTGTGAATAAGACATCGACGGAGTTTCGAGATGTCTTTCTCTGGTCTTCTGGGGGTAATATGGACGAGGAGCTCTCTGTTGGTACCCATGTTGGTGTTGCTGTTGTGGTTGTTGGACTTGCTGTTGAACAGGTTGAGCTGAGATAGTGACAGGGGCCACTTGCTGATAAACCCCTCTATTACCTCCTCCGCTCTGCGTGTACACTGCCCCAGTCTCTCCTTATCTCCTCTTCAAGAAGGGTTTCTTGACACCAGAGGCTGAAGCGCCCCCATTCTGAATCTTCCCTTGCTTGATCCAACTTTCTATCCTCTCGCCAGTTAAGATGATATCTGAAAACCTACTTGTGGAACATCCAGCTAGCCTCTCCATGAAATGCCCAGGGAGGGTATCCAGGAACAAGTCTACCATTTCTCTCTCCAGCAAAGGAGGTTACACTCTAGCGGCCACTTCACGCCACCTCTGTGCGTAATCTTTGAAGCTTTCCGAGTTTTTCTGAGTTAGACTCTGAAGTTGAGTGCGACTGGGCGCCATGTCGATATTATACTCATATTGCTTGAGGATTGCTTCTCCTAATTCCTTCTAGCTTCTCACAGAGCTTCTTTCTAACTTCATATACCATTCCAAGGATCCTTCGGAGAGACTAACCTGGAAGTAGTACATCCAGAGCTTTTCATCCCTAGTATGGGCAACAATATTTCGGTAGAACGCTTGCAAGTGAGTTTTAGGGAAGGAGCTACCGTTATACTTGTGAAAAGTAGGTGGCCTGAATTTGTGAGAAATAACCACCCCAGGGACTAGGCCCATGTCAGACAAATCTATCCCCATAGTGTCTCTACACTCGAGGGCTTTGACTTTCTCAGCAAGCATCAAGAAGTCCTGAAGGTTCCTTCTTTGCCGAACCCCATATCATTTTTAAAAGGAGGGAACTGATCCTCTTGTCTGTCTTGTACCGGGATGGAGGTTGTTGTGCCAGGTTCTGGAACTTGAGGTCCACTTGGGCCATTGTTGGTGTTGGGAGGAATCACTTGTATTTCAGGAGTGGTTACAGGAGGATTAGTCTGAGGAGGGTTGAGCCCCTGAATTGAATTTCTCAAATCTTGTTGTCCCTGAGCTATCCCTTACATCATGACCATGAATTCTCCTATTCTGGTGAGAAACTCATTAAGCTCAGTTTGCATAGCATCCATGACTGTCCTCTGGTTGTTGCGAGTTGCGTAACAATGTGGGATAGTTTGTCGAAGATGCCGGGTCTTGGCATCCCTCACAATCTTTGCCTCAAACACAAATAAGTTAAGCAACCTATAGAAAACCTGCAAAAACAAAGAAGAAATGCAAATGATGTGTATGCAATGAAATGTGTTCCTTTTATCCTCAAGATTTCGTTTACTTTCCCATTCGGGTGTTGAGAAAACATCCTTTGCAAGAAAATCCTGTGTGACATTCAAACTTGAAGTGGTGGAATTTATTTAGTGTCCATGCAACATATAATAACCATAGACTTCAGGTAAATCAGAAGACAAATGAAATAACATAAATCCTCAGAGAACAAATTCATATGTCAAGAAAGAAAAAGTACATCAAGAGAGAGGGGATTCCCACAACAAGCCTGTGGGTAATCCAAGTCATATGAATACAAAACTAAAGCTTAGGAAAATATACATCCTGTAACCTCCAACTAAGGCGCTTGACACCTTGTAACAGCTGAGCTATATCCGGATGCGTAGGTTCCTGCACAAGCTTCTGAATTAGGATATACCTAAGGTCAAAGGAGGCATGCAATTCCTCAATTTGTTGTAGGAACACCTTTTCACTTTCTTGGCTTGTAATGGAATCAGTTTTGACTTTCTTGACATCAGCTTTCAGTTTCAACTCTTCTATTTCTCTCTTAGCTTCCTTTACTGCTTGTTTGGTTTCTGCTAGACTTTGGAGATGACTCTTCTCTTGATGATAAGCCTTCTGAAGGAGCTCTCTCTATCCATCCAAAGAATCTTGAAGACTCTTGATTTCTAGCTTGTGCTTGACTTCCAGCTCTTTCTGCTTCTTCAAATTATATTCCCACTTCTCTTGCCATAAGGTGACAACCTCATTAGCTTCATTCAAATCCTTCTTCTCCTTCCGACACTGGGCCGCCTTGTGAGTTTCAGCTAATCCCCTTTTCTTGAAGTAGAGCTCTCTCTCTTGAAAGTCTTGCTGCTTGAGCCTAACCATCTCTTCAGCTTTGTGAGCTCTTTCCTCCAATTTTTGGTTTTGCATCTTCAATTTCTGGCATGAATTGTAGGCTTCTTGATTCTCCAACCTGAGTTGCTGAACCAAGGCTTCCAATTTTTGATATTCCTGAAGAGGCACTGATGTTATGGGTGCTACCTCCTTAGGGTAGAGAGATGTTTCCTTAGAGAATGGGAGCAACAGGGTCTCCACACGATCCTCTAACCAGCTGGAAAAAGGATCATAATTATTGGGATCTACTCTCTTAAAGTCTTTCTTCCCTTTCATCACTCTAACCTTCCATGCTTGGGATGCTAGTATGCTCATATTGAGATTTCCTTCTGCTGGAAAGTATAAAGACTCATTTGTCTCTTCCATCAAAGGTACAACTCTTAAAGGATAACCAAATTGTTTCCTGGATAAAACAGGGTTGTAACTGATCCCACCTTTCCTTCCTATCAAAGGCATATTTGGGAAGCTACCACAACTGACCAAAATTTCTTTGCCCACAAGATCCCTGTTGCATCCCCAGGCAATGTTAGTTGAGGTTAAGCCCATTAATCTTTTGGACCACTTCCAAGATTGTTTCAAATCCTAGAAAGGTCCTGATTTAGGGAGTTGCCTTATAAACCATTCAGCAAATAGGGGAGCACAACAATTCACATGCCCCTTCCTCTTTTCATTCCTGTGGTGAACTCCATAGTAAAAGTCACCTAGCAAAGTAGGTATTGGGTTTCTTCTGGAAAATATAGTGATGGCTTCCATGTTGATCAAACCCTTTTCTCATGGAAACAAACTGGTCCCATACACTATCAAAGCAAGCAAGGTACTAAACTTAACCCACTTGTTTTCAGAGGCCAGATCCTGAGCTTCCTTGATAAGAAAATCTAAGAAAAGTTATTTACCCTTGGTGGCATCCAACCCCCTGCTAACCTTGGATAAGTCTAGAAGAAAAGAGTCAGCTATATCTTTGGATGAAGGAATCTTCTCTAAGCCATAGTAAGGAGCATCACTTTTGATGGGGATTCTGAGGACGTTGGATATCTCTTCTAATGTGGGAGCCAAGATGTAGTCAGGGAAAACAAAAACCCTCAGCTGTGGATCATAGAACTGCAGTGGAGAATGCAAGCTATCCCTCTGGTCAATGGTTGGCTTATTCACATAGTCTAGGATCTTTCCAAACTCTTTTCTAAAATCAGCAAGCACTCTGTCACCCATCAAGCAAATTAGCTTCTGAATACCATCTGTCTCTGGATGTGGGAAAGTATAATGGACATTTCTCTTCCTTGGAATCTCCATGTTGAAGCAGCAAATATGACCAGGAATAGGAGGTAATGAACCCTGAGAATAAAAAGAACACAAATGATTAATGATTTTATGATGTTATGCAAGGCAAGGCATGTGATCAGTGATGTGCCTGTGTAGTGAATCAGGTAATCAAGTGTCTGTGCAAGGCCACACCATCATCACAAGTATCTTTCTGATCAGGAGTTCATGATTTCAGAATCCATGATTAGCAGAACAAGATAATATCACTGAAGCATGCTGAAAAATGGGTATGTTGAAGTTTAGGGTTCCTGTAAACCTGTAAACCCTTCCCAACTCACGGGTGTGCTACTCAGGTCAGACATCACAGACTCTTAAAGCCGAATAGTAATAATATGTTCACCATCTCCAAGAAATGGCTCATGACCAAATCAGGGAATTGGTTTGGCATTATGTACTACTCAGGGAGGTCTCAGCTGAGTCCAAGGAAACAAGCATCCCTCATAAGTCTTCAGCTTCAAGCAATGAATCGAGAAACAATAGTACATTCATCCCGAAGGGTACAATACTATCGTCATACGAATAGTTTTCCTTAACTGAATTCCTATGAGAGAACCAGCCCATCCTATGCGAGTTCCCAGTGGGCCCTCTGATATGAGTAGGTTTGCCAACAAATGTGGTCTGCCACTGTCATCACTGGAGAGGGATGTTTCCATAAAGGTTCTCAATGATCGGTCCCTTGACTGCACATAACTATCAGGGTAGTGTATTTCCCCAGAAAGATTCCGGCGTCAATACATTTCCGAGAAGGTCGCAAGTCAAGGCGTGGAACTCACTAATACCAACATAGCAAGATGCCATGAAGCCAAAGTGGAACCACTCTAAATCCTAGGTGCACTCAAGCCAGGTATTTGGCTTATCTCGCAGTAACAAAACCCATCCCATAGAAAAAATGAAACCAGCACAGTCCAGTATATGATGCATGTGAAAATAAATACTGAAAGCAGTAAATAAAACTGTAAAGTAAAACTGTAAACGAAAACAGTAAACAAACACAACAACACACACATACAAACACCCAAAGAAAGAAAAAACAAATAGGCGCTAAGATTGACTCTATAATGGAAACCAGAGATTCTGGGTTCGATCCCCAGCAGAGTCGCCAGCTGTCGCTCCCGGGATTTTCATCCTAGTACAAACGCGAAAGTGGCGCGGAAAAGGTAGTGTCGCCAGCCAACCATTTTTATCCCGAATGAATGGGAAATGTAATGCTGCACAAACCCGAGGAAGAAGGAAATGACAAGGTCCTGCGAACCAAAGATCTGGGTTCGGGAGTCGGTTACGACCTGGGAAGGTATTAGCACCCCAGACCGTCCGCCGTACCCGACGGGATCCACGCTTGCTTGTTTGTTTCAAAGGGTGAGAAAAATATAACCGATGCTGAACAAATGAACTGCTAACTGGAATGGGAATGAGAAAGGAACTGGAAAAGAGAAAGAACAAAAAGAGGGAAATTTAGGGAAAATAAAGAATATGCTCGAACGGGCCCTACCCCGCTGCCTACATACCTCATCGGGAAAATGAGGATCAGAGTTGACGTAGTTCGCCTAACTAAGGTGGGAACTATTTGTTTGTGTTTTTTATGGCTGGAACTGCGTATGTCTATGCTCAGGTGTTGCAGGCTCGTCTGGTACGAGTGCGTTTACCGTCTTGCATGCGAGACAAGTCATCGCGAGTTCGCGTTATGAGTGAATGAGATGAGAAGAGAAGTTCCCGCAGGAAAGTCGCTTACTGTTTGTTGTTTGCTTTTTTAAGAGTTTTGTATGAATTTGGCACAAGAAAGTGAATTCAAACTCTTTTCCATGGAATATGTATTTGCTACTACATTCCAAGATGGAATAATAGAACAAGCACACCAAGCAAGGAGAATTTATCCAAGACTTGTTTCCATGAATTAGGGTTTAAGTTCAATAGCTTGTTGAATTTTATTAAGTGTTTTTGTAGCTTTTGTAAAGAAGTATCTTTTAGATTTTTCTTTGTGAAACAACCCCTTGATGAGACTTGTACATCATGCTAGACAAGCCTACACCATTCCAAGATGGAATGAATGCAAGTGCCCCATGGAATATGGCTATACACAAGGGATCCTTTCATGCATTTATCAAGTATTTTTTATTTTTGTTTGAAGATGAGAAGAGAGAGAGACTCAAGAGGAAAAGGTCAAAGCTAATGGGGGACTAAGACACAACCCTAAGTCATCTTATTATATACAAGTGCGGTCCTATGGTTAATGAGGTATTCTATCTTAAGGAAAATAAAGAACAAGTTAGAATTCAACTTACTTCCTAAGGAAGTTAATTTGAATCTAAAGAGAGAAAGGGGAACCTATGAACAAAGCACTAAGGTGCTAAGGCAAAACAAATATGCATAAGTGATAAGCAATGAAATGATTGCCTCATCTTCCCCCTACAAAACAAATATTAGTATTGTCACTCCCCTGAAAAGACACCAAGGTCCCAAGGTGCAGACGCGAACGGTCGGCGAAAGAGAAAGGGTGAGGTTGAATTGAATAGAGTCGCCAACTAGGCATTTTTATCCCGAAGGAAAGCTAATGCTGCAGCGAACGGTCGGCGAAAGAGAAAGAGTGAGGTTGAATTGAATAGAGTCGCCAACTAGGCATTTTTATCCCGAAGGAATGGTAATGCTGCATAAACCTGGAAAGGGATGGATAAGACGGTTGCAAACCAGAGAAACTGAGAAAGGGGGTTGGTTACGACCTAGGAAGGTATTCGCACCCAGATCGTCCGTTGTACTCGACGGGATCCATGCTTACAAGATTGTGTTTAAAGGGGTAGGTGTATGTGCTATCTGTGTGCAAAAGCTAGGGAAAGAAAGTACAAGTGTCAGTGCAAAAGGGTGTGAATTGCTCAGGAATTGAGGCTTTAGAAAGAATGCTGAAAGAGGGGGGTGACACAAAGACTTTTGTTCGATAACTGTTAAGTTATGCCTATGTATCCTCTCGTGCAATGAGGAAGTCAGAACACTGTAGGTCGACTCAAAGAGACTGAAAGTAAATTGACTGTGAACTGCTTACTTGTTTATGCTCAAGTATATGACTCGTCTGGCTTGAGTGCTAACTGTCTTGCATTAGAAGGAAGAAGCAAGTTCTCGTTTATAGAATGAATGTGGTGAGAAAAGGATCCTGAAGGAGACGATTATTGTTTGTTTTTATGTTTTCAGCGTTTTATTGATTTTGGCATTTTGCATAGGATTATGAGCTTAAGCCTAAATCAAGGGTTTGTAAACTCATTATATCACCCCTGATTAGGGATAATGAGCCTACTTAAGCGTGAGATAAGCATCTCAACTTAATTACCATGATGATGTAGGATTAAGATCATTAACCTACTTGTGATTATTTAGATGTTTTTATATTTTTGTTTAGTGTTAAGTAGTGAGTTTAATCTCTAATCACAAATTAGTGAACTCATTACACCATCCTAATAGAAGGATGATAGATGTGAACACTTAAGCTGAGGAAGATAACTCAACTTAATCCATGGTTAAGGATTAAATTAATTATATAAAAAGCCTTTATTAAGTGGATTTTAATTAAAGGGATGAGATTAAGAAGTGGATTTTAAGTTTGTAAGACAACTTGAGGGGGACTTTTCCATTAAACACTAGGGTTAGTCCCTCTTAACCATAAGGAAGAGATGGAACCCTAATGTAAGGCCCAAGTTACAAGATAAAGTCTTAGTGATTATTAATGTGTTTTGATTAAGAGGTGTAAACAAATTAAAAATTTAACACTAAGGATTAAAGTTATACACTCCATCCTAAGATAAGGATGCGGGCATGACCCTAATTCCAAAGTCCTTAAACTTTAAGAGTTTAGCCTCTGATTATGAGATGAGAAGAGAGACTCAAGGAGACTCAAAGGTAAAAGACTAGGGGGGAATATACAACCCTAAAAGTTATCATGCATGGATATCCTATGGTTTGTGAGGCTTAAGAGAAAAGATCTTCAAGACCACCAATGGAAGAAGCAGATGAAAAGAGAAAGAAGAAGAAGAATAAGTTACTTACTTCCAGAAGAAGATAAGTAACTTAAAAGAAAGAAAGGAGCAAGAGAGACATAAGTTAAGAAATTTCACTTCAAAGACAAATAAGAATGCATATGAATAGATGAGAAGAGGTGGGAGGTGAAGGAAAATCCACCTCCCAGATAACTTACCAAAAGTTCCTGAAATGTTAGTATGAATGCATAAGACATAAAGCAAAAGGAAATGAGATGAATAAGATGCAAAGACCAAAACTAGAAGTGATTATGCAATGCAAATGTGTTATTAGATGATGCAAAGTCATACAAGATTCATATGAATGATCATACAAGGATGAGATGCAATGGAAGCATGTTTAGAAACATGAAAACACATGAATGTTCATGAAATGTAATGGATGCAAAGCATAGCAAATGAATGAAGAAATGATCAAGCAATGTTTCAAACATGTCCTAAGATGTCTAACATGACATACAAAAGAATGGAATGGCATGGAAAGTTCACAAGTTCATGATATGTAAGGAAGAATGCAAATGAAGATGCAAAATTAGGGTTTTAAGGCAACATGAGATGCATATGCCCAAAACAGAAGCAATCAACATGATAAAAAAATGAAATTGAGCTCAAACAAACCCTAAACCTATACTAGATCACATCCCAAAGGAGAAGGTCAGAAGCCAGACCTAGTGGAAGTTATGAAATTCCTAAGCTAACTAGGGTTTTTGGGTGCTTCTAAAGGGAAAATGCAAATCAAATTAAAAATGCAAGATAAAATCATGAGATAAATAACCTAGAAACTACATGAAATATGTGAAACAATGCAAGAAGAACCAAGTTCAAACTCATCATGGTTAGGCAGAAATGAATTTTTCAAGTTAGGGTTTAAAAATGTGAAATTTAAGAACCCTAATTCAAAGAAAATTGTGAAAAGGTGATCAAACCTAAAAAGAAATTTGTTTGGTGAGTTTGAAAATGTTTCTAAATGTTTAAGAATGCTTTCTGAATTTTTTGGTGATTTTTAGAAACTTAAATGCATATTTAATTTATTAAAATCCATTAATTAATTAAAAATAACATTTAATATTTTAAAAATACTTTTTTAATGCAAAAAATAAAATAAAATTATTTTCAGGCTGAGAAAAATATTTAAAACAAAAATGCAAAGTTTGAGAATTGTTTGATGAATTTTGCTATTTTTAATAAAATGAACAAAATAAATGAAAAGAAAATGAATTAAAAATGGATTTAATGGAAAGTCAGAGGATCCAAGGGCTCAAATTTAAACTGAGGGGGGAGGGGTTGACTGCTCACGTTAATAAAGGGCCAGGATCTAATCTGAGCTGATTTAATTAATTAATCCTAATTAATCTAATTAATCAAATTTAAATTTTAATGAAGCAATCTGAGCCATTCAAACACGCGCTAAATAAGATCCTACGGCCCACATTCAAACTGGGGAGATTAACCTTAATCCTAACCCTAAACATTTTCAGGTGAACGGAGCAAGCTCCGACCATATTCTCTGGTGACACCTTCAACCTAACTTCTTCCCTATGCTATGAAACTTCACCAAAATCTCCAGAAATGATCTATATACATAACTAAACAAGAATCCAACACGAAAAATCATTTATTTTCAGAAACCAACATGAATCGAAGAAAACTTCTTTTAGGTTAAAAATTTCATAGATACAGTTCATGCTCATTTCTTCACCATTTTCAAAAACAACAAGTGCTGTGTGATCAGGGGAGCATGGGGAACATTTCTAAAACATAAAATAAAGCTTCTGGGAAAAAAAGTTTGAGATGGCTACCTGAGTTGAAGCTTTCACTCCTTGAGCTCTCTGGCCTCTTTCTTTGTTCAATCCACCTCCAATGAACTCCCCGATGATGTTTCAATGCTTAGAACAAGTTTATGTGACTTGGTTTTTGAGATACAGTTCCTCTGCACCAGAAATCGTGTTTTTGTTTTGTGAGGTTTCAGGCCATGGCAAGGGGTGGGAAATGATCCTTGGGTGATGTTGAGATGAATGGTGAAAGAATTTTTGAGTTTTGATGGCTGGTTTGAGAGAATCGAAGAAGGGAAGGTTTATGGATTTTTTTGGGAAATCTGAGTTCTTGAGGTTTCTGGCTTTTGTGTTCTGTGAAATGAGTTCCATAATGCTTGTATGTGATGTCTTGATTGGTCAGAAGGTTGGTGGTGGCATAGTGTGATTGGTTTGGGCCAAGTTTCAAAAATGTCAACATTGTGTACTTGAGGTATGGGCATGGTGTAGAGCTGGCTTTAGGGGTGTCTTGGCCTCATCTTGATTCATGGATGGCCCTAGGATCATTTGTATATAGCTGGAACACTTGGATCAAGAGTTGCCATAGTTTTTGCAAAGTTTATGCATAATGGTCATTTTGATATTTCTTGTGAACCAAGCCATGAAAATCATGCAATCTTGGGCCAATTCAGATGTTTTGAAGTTGCCTTGACATGTTATGGTGCATAGAAGTTTATTAGAGGTCATAAAAAGGTTTAGCAAGTGAAATTGCAAAATTCCCTCTTTGGCATGAACTTGAAAATTATAGGATTTTTCCCAACTTTGAAAGGCCATATCTTGAGTTCTAGGATGAATCAAGACATGTTCTTGTAATTTTTGAAAATGGGAAGACATGATCTGCAACTTTCATGCCCAAGAATTTTTCATTTGAAGCATTTTTGGTCATGAAAGAATAGGTTGAATATCTTTCCCAAAATGGAAAGTTTCCATTACAAGTCATTTCCAAAAATAGCAAGTTTGCATTTGGCTCAAAATTCTTCAATCTTGCGAAATTACAACCACTTCTAAGATCAAATAAAGATCATAGAGACTCAAAATGATGATGATGACCCTTTGGTACCCTTGATGGAGGCCTCAGATGCCCTGATTTTGACTTGCTCAAGAAGTTACCCAATGATCAGATGACTTCCACAGTGAATTTCTTCATCAAATTTGGTACACATGATCCTTATGACATATTGATACCATTAGAAACAATAATGACCAAAAAATTTGGGATTAAAGCCTCTGAAACCAAAACCCTAATTTTAGGTCATCTGTGCAGGAAATCTTCAGTCTGCCTCTATGCCTTTGCCATTCTTTGTGATATCTTGACTTTTATGAAATTTGGGGAACATATTATGATCATGGAACACACATGGACCCTATTGGAAAGATTCAAGACCTTTGGGATGACTCAAATCATCTCTTGGATTGCTCAGATCACAAACCCTAGATGCAAATGAAATGAACTATGCAGATGAAACAAATATGCAATATGAGGTGGTATGCCTATGCTTATGCAAAAAAAAGAAAGATCACAAGCCATGGTGTGAGAAAAAGTGAGGTCAAATTTGGGGTATTTATAGCTGCCCCTATTCAAGCATAAGTTAGCTGTGTAGGATGTAAGCGCCTTGCTTAACAGACAAACAAGATAACTTGTGGTTGAATACCAAAGACAGTCCGAAATTTGCACTCGCCGGGGAGAAGAAGAAAAAGGATATAAATTATAAAAGATAGCATAGTATGAGTATAAAATGAAAGCGATGGAGGACGACCATCGAGAAGAGGACGACTGCTGGGGGTAAAACAGTAAGCAAAGCAATGACAGGAACGACCATCATGCTGGGGAATAAAGAAACCGCGACGGGGAAGGCCATCGGGTAAGGAAATAAAATATTCTAGGGATCAAAGGAATGAGGGAAACACTGACGGGGACGGCCATCAGGTGACACTGATGAAGGACGATCATCAGGAAAAGGAAAAGGGACCACAACGGGGACGACCATCGGGTTTAATGAAATATTTGACGAGGGATAGTCATCAAAAGGTGAAGGACGATCACCTAGCAGGGGACGACCTTCTTTTTATCTCGACATAGGACGAATGTCAAATAGAAAAAAGATCAACAATGGGGACGACCATCGACCAAGCATTATGAAGGACGATCATCGAGAGGTTAAGGATGATCACCTAACACGGTACGACTGCTCTTGGGGATTATCGCGACATATGACGAATGTCGGATAACAAGATCAACGATGGGGATGACCATAGGATAAATGATGAGGGACAGTCATCATGAGGTGAAGGACAATCACCTAGTAGGGGACGACTGCTCCTTATCACGACATAAGACAAATACCAGATAGAAGGTTCCAACAATGGGGATTTCACTGGGGAAAGGATGAGGGACGGTCATTCAAAGGTGAAGGACGATCACCTGGCAGGGGACGACTTGCTCTAAGTATCACGACATAGGACGAATGCCGGATAAGAGGATCAACGATGGGGACGGCCATCAGATAAGTTATGAGGGACGGTCATCAAAAGGTGAAGGACGGTCACCTGGCAGGAGACGACTTCCGAAAAGACATTGCGACATAGGACGAATGTCGGATATAAAAGGTTGTTTAGTTGGTGACTTACTGGGGAATGGTAAACACTGACTAGTTCTTACGCATTAAAAATAAACGGTATAAGTGTTCGACTGTGTGTATAGACCAAAGATGTGGACGAGCATCCTTAGGACCGCGATACGGACGAGTATCGATAGAAATAAACATTGACACATGTTTAAGGATGATGATACAGATGAGTATCAATCAGTTAAGCAAGGAACACGGACGAGTGTTGATCTACTGAGGAGATGATACGTACAAGATACATATGAGTATCAGGGGATTATTTATAAGTAAGTAAAAGTATGATTTGTGAGTGTTTTGTCTTGCCGGGCAAGTATGACATGGGCGAGTGTCAACAAAGGATACGTACAGGTATGAACAAGTGTTTTGAGAATTCTGAAGGTTTTATGGTGACTTTCTGGGGAAATATGACACGGACGAGTGTCGAAAAGAGAATGTATAAATATGAACATGCATCTGTATTTGAGAGTGCAAAGGGGATGCTTTGGCTTTTATCTGCAGGGGATATGAGTTTTGTACATTGCTGGTAAAGTGATGATGGTATTTGTAGGTGACTGGCTCGAACCTGGCTCATGATCATGAAAATGTTTGATTTTTGCCATAATGCTCCGTATTAGACAGAATGCTATGCTTATTTTGGGGGAAAATGATGCAAAATGCTATGATTATGCAAATGAGAAGACCAATCCAAGATCCGGATCATGTGGAGATAAAGATCTCTAGGCGATCCGTCTGAAAGGATAACCCCACCAGGGAAAGAGATCATTGGCTGATATGTCCGGAGGGAGAGCTCCTGTTGGGGATGAGGAAGTTTTATCAACTCCGTTGGGGAAGTATGTCAGGCATTGCTCTACTGGGGGAGGCAACTCTGTGGGGAATCAATTCCACCGACTCTGCTGAGGATGAGCAAATTCTGGCACTTCCGATGGGGAATGGAAAGTTCTTTGACCACTTGTTGTGGAAGTGTTGCCAGTCATTGCTCGGGAGGTCCCGCTTGGTGAGGAGATAACTTCTGGGAAGTAATTTGTTGGGGACTAATGAATTCCTCAAGGGATCCTTTGGGAGGATGAAACTTTGCAAGGATATTCATTTTGTCAATGGGTTCTGCTGATGATGTGATTGCTGACTTGGATGGGGATACTATGCTTGATATGCCCCATGCTTTGAAGGATTGTCTGCCTTGAGTACCTACAACCTGTTAAGACAAAGGAGAATGCACAAGTGTCCTGAGGTACCCTTAACTGGATTCCGTCATAGGAGTTGGATTTACCTGAAAGTAACATATTTCCTGCAAGCATTTATTAAAATGGCTCATATGTTTTATGCAAGTGTTGTATTATGAACTTTGGACATCTTGCAAACAAAACAAAAAATGTACAAAACAAAGTGTGACTGAAAACTCTGATTTTATTGATTTGTGTGTCCTGAATAGGCAAGTACAGTCAAAGAAGTGAATCCCTTAAATGAGGAGATTGCTATAAATTGAGAAAGTAAAAGTGTTGGCAATGTTGAAGATGACGCTCCAGTGAGCTTCCTTTGCTATGACCCGTATGAACTTGACATTCATCTTATCTTGCTTTCTGAAGAAGGTTGATTCTGACCGACGCTTTATCATTTCGGAGCTTGCCATATTGTGAGTGATACAGATGAATTCATAATGCAATTGTTCGCTTTTTCCCTGATTTTGCGTGGATCGCCCTTTCGGGTTTTCGATCCACCGGGATACCCATTTTTGCCTTAGCTGTCCGATGTGGCTTTTCAACTTAGCGGGTGTACATTTTTTTGATTTTTCCCTTATTTTTGCCCGAGTCTTTTATTATGTTTTTGACTCGCCGGGATGCCCTATTTTTGCCTAGACTTACATTCTGTTTTTATGTCCAGCGGGTCATTTTATGCGAAGTATTTTTTAACTGCATCTGAATTCACAGGAGACAGGAAGTCTTCACCATCCATGGTTGCGAGCATCAGTGCTCCACCCTAGAAGACTTTAGTTATAACATAGGGACCTTCATAGTTTGGTGTCCACTTGCCCCTATGGTCTGTATGAGGAGGAAGGATCCTTTTCAGAACAAGCTCTCCCACTTGGTATTCTTGAGGTCTGACTTTCTGATCGGAGGCTTTCTTCATTCGCTTCTGATATAGCTGCCCATGACAAATGGCTGCTAATCTCTTTTCTTCAATCAAACTCAGTTAATTATATCGAGATCGGACCCATTCTACTTCATCCAGTTTCACATCCATCATTACCCGTAAGGAGGGTAGTTCAACTTCAACGGGTAGGACAACTTCCATACCATACACAAGCTGCTAAGGTGTTGCCCAGTAGATGTTCTGATAGAGGTCGGTACCCATGCAAGGCAAATGGTAGCACTTTGTGCCAGTCTTTGTAGGTGACTACCATCTTTTGCACAATCTTCTTAATATTGTTGTTGGCTGCCTCAACAGCTCTGTTCATATTTGGCCTGTAAGGAGAAGAGTTGTGATGTTGAATTTTGAAGTCCCGACATAGTTTTTTCATCATCTTGTTGTTCAAATTGGAACCATTATCCGTAATGATTCGCTCGGGAACTCCATATCGACAGATTATGTCTCTTTTCAGAAATCTTGCTACCACTTGTCTGGTGACATTTGCATATGAGGCTGCTTCAACCCATTTGGTGAAGTAATTAATGGCCACTAGGATGAATTTGTGACCATTTGAAGCAGTTGGTTCAATCTTTCCAATCATATCTGAAATTCTGTGATCAGGTATGAGATGTCCTAAGAGATGTCCCAACACTTGACAAATTTAACCAAAACTTAAATAGCAAGAAAAGTAAACAACACAGAAGTTTGTTAACCCAGTTCAGTGTATAACCACACTTACATCTGGAGGCTACCAAGCCAGGAGGAAATCCACTATAAGTAATATTAATTCTAGACTTAAACCTCTCTGTTTAATCTATCACTTAATAACTACCCAATGCAATTTCTACCTAAGTCACAACTTAGATAAGAGTACCCTACTCACTCCCCCTCAATCACCCAGTGATCAAGTTTACAAGTTTAATAAAATTGAAGACATTCTTCAAACAATACAGCTTGATCTTACTTAACAGTTTCAATCAAGTCACAAATGCACTTATGCTTAAAAGCTCATCAAGTGGTACAATTAAAAACAACCTGCTATTAAAAACACTAGACACCCTATTTGGTCTTCTGAAATTCGTACTCAATTCTATGAGTTTCTGTTGCTTAAATAGGTATCTGTAATTTGGGCTTTCTGTAGGATGATCCAGCCCTAATGCACATGCAGCTTCCACCTTGAATTTAGGGTTTGTTACTTCCTAGATTCTAGGTGATTTAGGTCTTCTGTTTTAATCTGAATCTTCAATATAAAACTCCCTACAGATGCGCCTTGTTCTGTTTTTATCCATCATTAATTAATTCCAGATAACTCTCCTTAAATATCTCTGATTAGTTAGTCAATAATTAATTCTGGAAGCAGGTTTGAGATGTCTCAACATCTGTTGGGACATCCTGAAAAACTGAACTTAGTCATTTACACAATGTCCCAACATCTGTTAAGACATCCTGAAATAAGTTCACATACTCTGTTTGATAATGTCCTAACATTTGATAGGACATTCTGAACTGAATTCAATAATTCTTGTTGGTCAAAAATTCTGCCAATTCAAGACATCTACAAACTCCCCCTTTGGCTAATTTTTGGCTAACATCTTTTCTGGTTTTCAGAGTGCAGCAGAAGTTCTTTTTATCAGAGTATAGCATTACTTTTTCTGTTGATTCTTATTTGAGATTACTCCCCCTCAAACATATATGTATCCAATATTGTTGCAACAGAAAAAAACTTATTCAGTTTAGAAGCAAACAAACAGATTTTTTCATTCATACTTAAACAGCAATTACAATTTGTTGTTGTTCTCCCCCTTGGTAGACACAAAATTTAGGGCCAAAGACACTATTCCAGAAATACATTGCTGTCATTATATTTGCCTCACATACATTGATCACTCAGATTCATCACTCTCAGTTTCTTCCTCAACTTCTGTTTCTTCATCAGCTTCACTATCTTCATCAGAGCCAGCTTTTTGATCTTCTCCACTCTCCAGCCTTTGGATGATTTCTTCAAGTTTGATCTTCCTTGCTTCAAGTTCTTTGCATGTGCTTTTGAGCTCAGCAATTAGAGCCTTCTTGGAGATTGGAGTCTTAGCAGTTGAAGGACCTGCAGATGTCCCAGAAGGTGCTTCAACATCTGCAGCATGATGACTGAGGAATAATTTGTAGTGAAAAGCCAAGGGGCTTTCTCTCTTGCAGACTGTGTCTTTCTCAGTTAAAATTCCAGGGTATTGACTTAGAACAATACCACACAGCAAGGAGGGAAAAGATATTGGCAGCTTTGTTGCAGAGGAGTTGGCATGCTTCAAGGTCTGATCAAAAATGTATGCTCCATAGTCCATCTTGGTTTGAGTTCCCACAGCATATATAAACCTGGCCAGACCAGTGGAGATTGAAGAAGTGTGGTTGGTAGGCACCCAGTTAGCTGTACCAATCCTGTTTAGCATGGCATACTTTCTTGTAAGCATGCTCACAGAGAGCTTTCCCTTCACAGGCCATGCCTTGACCTGGTTTGCAGTGATAACCTTGCAAATTTGGTTATCTGTCTTACCTAGCTCATTGGGTCCATCTGTTTCTCTTCCTAAGTACTGATTGATGATTTGAGAAGAAAACTCTACACATTTACCTCTAACAAAAACTTTTTGAAACTCAGAGGACTTACCATTGGATCAATCCTCCTGAAGATTAACAATGAACTCTTTGACAAGAAGTTCATAGCAGGGAGAGAGATCTGAGACTGTCTTGAATAGTCCTGCAGCAGAGATGAGGTTAATCAGTTCAGTGCACTCAAGTGCATTGCTGCTCAGTTCTCTTTCTAAGGCAACCCTTCTTTGGTACACAAACTTCCATTTGTTGACACTAGAGACATGATGGAATGATATGTTGTCCAAGGGGGCTTCTGGAACAGCAGATGAGGCCCTAGAAGGTGCTGGTTTCTTTTTGGGAGGAGATGTTGGGACATCTGATTCAACATCTGAGTCTGATGGAGTGACAACTTTTCTTTTCTGAGGTTGAACTTTACTCCATTGTTTTGTTGGCCCAAAAGTAGCTTTAGCTTTGCCTTTCTTTGGGGAAGCTTTCTTCTTCTCAGGAATTTCAGCTTCAACTTGCATCTTTCCTTTCCTGGACCTCAGCCTTTTGGCTATGCTGGGTCTAACAGAGGCTATGATCTCTGTATCAGAGTCCTGCTCCAGGTTGACCACTGGAGGAGATTGAGCAGTCTCCTCTTCAGCTGGTTGATCAGCAGGGATTTGATCTTCATTTGAGGCTTTGGTCTGATCCTCAGAGACTTCTTCATCACTTTCATTTGAGGCCTTCTTCTGGTCCTCAGTTTGTTCCAAATCAGCATCAGATGAGTTCTTGTTCTCATCTTCAGATGTTCCAACATCTATTGGGACATCTTGTTCTGCAGGAGTGTCCTCTGCAGCTTGAGCTTGTTCTTCTTGAGGTGCAGGCATAGTGTTCAGAGGAATAGAGATTCCACTTACCTTTCTTTGTTCAAACAGAATTTGGGTGACAATCTCCTTGATTGAATCATCCACATAGTTTGAAGATTTTGGGAGCATGTTAGCAGGAGAAGGAATGCCTCCTTTAGCTTTGTTGCAGACTTGATCTTTAGCTCTCTTTGGAGTTCTTGGCTTTTTAGTGTGAGAAGCGCTTCCTCTGAGCTCGTCCAATGGAGTTGATTTCATTGGTACCACAGAGATGGGAGTGGCATGAACTACGTCTTCTTTGTTGAGAACTTCTTCGGCTGTGTTAGGGTTTTGAGACATTGTTGAGGAAGATGGAAGAAAAGCTTTAGGATTTATGATTTCTGGAGAATAGCTGGTTAATGTGATTCGCTTGTGATAGTATGATGAGAATCTTGATAGCTGATTATAAACAGTTACTAAATAAGTAGCCGTTACAGTGCAAATGATGAGAGATGGAATTCCCAAGGATCTTGTCCAGACTAGTTTTGCCATCTGGAACTTATGCCATACAATGTCATATGACATGTTGGCACATCTCATTAACTGCTAAATATCACATAAACAGATTCCAAGTTTGCCCCTTAAGTTCTCAAATTGTGTAGCATCCAATGCTTTGGTAAAGATATCAGCTAACTGCAGATTTGTAGCTACATGTTCCAATGAAATCACCTTTTCTTCTACAAGATCTCTGATGAAATGATGTCTGATATCAATATGCTTGGTCCTGCTATGTTGGATAGGATTCTTTGATATGTTGATTGCACTTAAGTTGTCACAGTACAATGTCATGACATCCTGTGGGACATTGTACTCAGTGAGCATTTGCTTCATCCAAACCAACTGAGAACAACTGCTTCCAGCTGCTATATATTCAGCTTCAGCTGTAGACAAGGATACACAATTTTGTTTCTTACTGAACCAAGAAATCAAATTGTTTCCTAGAAAGAAGCATCCTCCTGAAGTGCTTTTTCTGTCATCTGCACTTCCAGCCCAATCAGCATCACAGAAGCCAGTGAGAATTGGTTTACATCCATGAAGGTACAATATGCCATAGTCACAAGTACCATTAACATATTTAAGAATTCTCTTGACTTGATTGAGATGACTGACTTTTGGATCAGCTTGATATCTTGCACATACACCTACTGCAAATGCTATGTCAGGTCTGCTAGCAGTTAAGTATAACAAGCTTCCAATCATGCTTCTGTATAAGCTTTGATCTACACTCTCACCCTTTTCATCTTTAGTCAGCTTCAAATGTGTGGGGGCAAGAGTTCTCTTATGAGTAGCATTTTCCATTCCAAATTTCTTGACTATGTTCTTGGTATACTTGCTTTGAGAGATGAACATTGAGTCTTCCATTTGCTTTATTTGCAGACCAAGAAAGAAGGTTAACTCTCCTACTAGGCTCATTTCAAATTCAGATTCCATCTGCTTGACAAAATGTTTGACCATCCTTTCAGACATCCCACCAAATACAATATCATCAACATATATTTGAGCAATCATGACATTCCCTTCTTCATCTTTAACAAACAGGGTTTTGTCAATTCCACCTTTTCTGTATCCTTGCTTGATAAGAAATGTGGTCAGTCTTTCATACCATGCCCTTGGAGCTTGCTTCAAACCATAAAGTGCCTTCTTTAGTTTGTATACATGATTTGGACAGCTTGGATCAACAAATCCTTTAGGCTGTTCTACATATACCTCTTCATTAAGATAGCCATTTAAAAAGGCACTTTTCACATCCATTTGAAATAGCTTGAACTTCAAGATACAAGCAATTCCCAAAAGTAGTCTAATTGATTCAAGCCTTGCTACTGGTGCAAAGGTTTCATCAAAGTCTACTCCTTCAATTTGAGTGTATCCTTGAGCTACAAGTCTAGCTTTGTTCTTTGTAACAACTCCTTGTTCATTTGACTTGTTCTTATACACCCATTTTGTTCCAATCACATTTATGTCATCAGGTCTAGGAACAAGATTCCACACTTCATTCCTTGTGAATTGACCTAATTCCTCTTGCATAGCACAAATCCAGTATTCATCAGTAAGAGCTTCATTGATGTTTTTAGGTTCTATTTTGGAAACAAAACAAGAACCTGAAATCACTTCTCTAGATCTAGTGCTCACTCCTCTGTTGGGATCACCAATTATCAGATCTTTGGGATGATCCTTCTGTATTCTGATGGAGGGAGGTTTGCTGGATTCTTCAGTTCTTGTATCAGTTTGAGTGAAGTTATAATGATCATTCTTTTCTTCAGCTTCAATCTTGATATCAGCAGATGTTCCAACATCTTCTGGGACATCTGTAGGAGCATCATCAATTATCACATTTATGGATTCCATGATAACCTTGGTTCTAAAATTAAATACTCTATATGCTCTGCTGTTTATGGAGTATCCAAGGAAAATCCCTTCATCACTTTTAGGATCCATTTTTCTTCTTTGCTCCCTATCTGCCAGAATATAACAGATACTTCCAAAAACATGGAAGTATTTAACTGTGGGTTTTCTGCCCTTCCAGACTTCATATATTGTGGACAAAGTTCCTTTTCTTAAAGTAACTCTGTTATGGATGTAACAGGCAGTGTTCATAGCTTCATCCCAAAAGTACAGAGGTAACTTTTTAGCATGGATCATAGCTCTTGCTGATTCTTGAATGGTTCTATTCTTCCTTTCAACAATCCCATTCTGTTGAGGAGTGATTGGTGAGGAATATTCATGGTTTATTCCTTCTGAAGAGCAGAAATCTAAGAACTTTTGGTTCTCAAATTCTTTTCCATGATCACTTCTTATTCTGATCACACAGCTGGATTTTTCCCTTTGCAATCTTTGACATAATTCTTTGAATACATCAAATACATCTGACTTTTCTTTGATGAAATTTATCCATGTATATCTTGAAAAGTCATCAACCACAACATAGGCATACCTCTTACCACCAAGACTTTCAACCTGCATAGGTCCCATCAGATCCATATGTAAAAGTTCCAAAACTTTGGAAGTTGTCAGATGTTGGAGCTTTGGATGGGACATCTTGGTTTGCTTGCCTATTTGACATTCACCACATATTTTTCCATCATCAATCTTCAGTTTAGGAATACCTCTTACACCATCCATAGATATTATCTTCTTTATGCCTCTGAAATGAAGATGACCTAGTCTTTGGTGCCATAGTTTCACTTCTTCTTCTTTAGCTAAAGAGCAAGTTGAAGTGAGACTGAGGTTTTGGGATTCCCACATGTAACAATTGTCTTTAGATCTGGCTCCTTTCATGACAACCTCTTGTTCTTTGTTAGTCACTATGCATTCAGTTTTGGTAAAGTTTACATTGTACCCTTGATCACATAATTGACTTATGCTGATCAGGTTAGCAGTTAAACCTTTAACTAGCAGCACATCATCTAGTCTTGGAACATCCTGACAATCCAAGGTTCCAACTCCCTTGATTTCTCCTTTAGCTCCATCTCCAAATGTCACATACCTGGATGAATGTGATTTTAAATTTACTAGCAGATTCTTCAATCCAGTCATGTGTCTTGAACATCCACTGTCAAAGTACCAGTCTTCTTTAGCTGATACTCTTAGTGATGTATGTGCTATGAATGCAGTACTTTTCTTTGACCAGATGAGTTGAGATTTCTTTTGATGCCTCAGCCCTGTGTGTTGTTTATCAGCTGATCTCCAAGCTTGATTGTTGATCTTGTTCTTGTAGCTTTGATCAGCTTTAGAGCTAGCTTTTGGTTTCCATACCTTCTTGATGTTTTCTGTTTTCTGCTTAGGAGGTTGCTGATTTCTTTGATGTTTATGCAGCACTTTCTTGGTAACTTCTATTTTCTTTTTGGAAGGTTGCTGATACATCTGATTTGGATATCCATGCAACTTATAACAATGAGGTTTGATATGTCCAAATCTTCCACAGTGATGACATCTCCATCTTTGATACTTCTTCTTCATTTTGTTCTTTTCAGAATGTTGAGACATCTGTTGGAACATTATGTTTGTGTTTTTTTCCTGATGTTGAAGCATCTGTTGGGACATCTTGTTAGACTGTATGGATTTTGAAGTTGTTTTGCTGGAGCTAGCTTCATCTTTATTTACTCTGTTAAATCCTAGTCCACTTTTATCCCCTGAGTGCTTATTGTTGTTGAGAATCACATCCAGTGTATTTGAGCTGCTGTTCAACATTCTAACAGATTTGGACATATGTTCCAACTTGGAGTTGAGAAGACTTACTTCACTTTTTAAGGTGTCAATGATCTCCTGATCATTTGCTTTGTCATCTTCTAATGCCTTATTCTGCTTCTTTAGCTTTATAACCTCACTGCATATTTCAGAGCTTCTTTTGTATAGATCTTTGAATGCTTGCTCAAGTTCTTCATAAGTAAGTTCTCCATCACTGGATTCACTTTCAGAGTCACATAATCCAACTAAAGCAGTGATATGCTTAGCTGATTCCTCTTCTGAATCACCTCCTGAGTCTTCATCAGACCAGGTTACAGAGAGTCCTTTCTTTTGCCTATTTAAGTAGGTAGGACATTCATTCCTGAGGTGTCCATATCCTTCACATCCATGGCATTTGACTCCTTTTTCTTGACTGGTCTTTTCAGCATAATTTGATCTTTTGTTAGCATCATAAGATCTCCTGTTCTCAGAGGAGTTTGTGTATCTTCCACTGGGTTTGGATTTGCCTTCCATTCCTCTGAGAATCTGTTTGAATTGTCTTCCCAGCATAGCAAGGTTGTCTGATAAGCTTTTATCATTTTCTGATTCATCATCTTCTTCTTCATCAGTATTTGACACCAAGGCTATGCTTTTGTTCTTTTTAACATTTGTGTCATTCATTCCCATCTCAAAAGTTTGAAGGGAACCAATGAGTTCTTCAACTTTCATAGAGCATATGTCTTGAGCTTCTTCTATTGCTGTGACTTTCATGTCAAATCTTTTTGGCAAAGATCTGAGGATTTTTCTTACAAGCTTTTCATCAGTCATTTTTTCTCCCAAGGCTCCAGAAGTATTAGCTACTTCTAAAATGTTCATGTAGAATTCATGAACTGTCTCATCTTCCTTCATTCTCAAGTTTTCAAATTTTGTGGTGAGGAGTTGAAGTCTTGACATCTTTACTTTTGATGTTCCTTCATGAGTTGTTTTGAGAGTATCCCATACATCTTTGGCTAGCTCACAATGATGTACAAGTCTGAAGATGTTCCTATCAATGCCATTGAATAAAGCATTTAAGGCCTTTGAGTTGCCTAGTGCTGAATCTTCTTCTTCCTTACTCCATTCTTCTTCAGGTTTCAGCACTTTTGATCCATCTTTGGTATCTTGGACAGGATAATCCCATCCAATGTTGACTGCTCTCCATGCCCTGTTGTCAAGTGATCTTAAGAATGAAATCATTCTTGGCTTCCAGTAGTCATAATTAGATCCATCCAGAATAGGTGGTCTATTTACTGACCCTATATCTCTGTCCATGTTACAGAATTTGTATTCCCTAGATCTCACCCAGTATAAACAGGCAGGGTGCCTACTCTGATGCCAATTGAAATTCTGTGATCAGGTATGAGATGTCCTAAGAGATGTCCCAACACTTGACAAATTTAACCAAAACTTAAATAGCAAGAAAAGTAAACAACACAGAAGTTTGTTAACCCAGTTCAGTGTATAACCACACTTACATCTGGAGGCTACCAAGCCAGGAGGAAATCCACTATAAGTAATATTAATTCTAGACTTAAACCTCTCTGTTTAATCTATCACTTAATAACTACCCAATGCAATTTCTACCTAAGTCACAACTTAGATAAGAGTACCCTACTCACTCCCCCTCAATCACCCAGTGATCAAGTTTACAAGTTTAATAAAATTGAAGACATTCTTCAAACAATACAGCTTGATCTTACTTAACAGTTTCAATCAAGTCACAAATGCACTTATGCTTAAAAGCTCATCAAGTGGTACAATTAAAAACAACCTGCTATTAAAAACACTAGACACCCTATTTGGTCTTCTGAAATTCGTACTCAATTCTATGAGTTTCTGTTGCTTAAATAGGTATCTGTAATTTGGGCTTTCTGTAGGATGATCCAGCCCTAATGCACATGCAGCTTCCACCTTGAATTTAGGGTTTGTTACTTCCTAGATTCTAGGTGATTTAGGTCTTCTGTTTTAATCTGAACCTTCAATATAAAACTCCCTACAGATGCGCCTTGTTCTGTTTTTATCCATCATTAATTAATTCCAGATAACTCTCCTTAAATATCTCTGATTAGTTAGTCAATAATTAATTCTGGAAGCAGGTTTGAGATGTCTCAACATCTGTTGGGACATCCTGAAAAACTGAACTTAGTCATTTACACAATGTCCCAACATCTGTTAAGACATCCTGAAATAAGTTCACATACTCTGTTTGATAATGTCCTAACATTTGATAGGACATTCTGAACTGAATTCAATAATTCTTGTTGGTCAAAAATTCTGCCAATTCAAGACATCTACAATATCAATGCCCTACATGGCGAAGGGCCAAGGTGAAGACATTACATTCAAAGGATTCGGAGGCACATGCGCTTTGTCCGCGTAGATCTGGCATTTATGGCATTTTCTGGCATAGGCACAACAGTCTGCATCCATTGTGATCCAGTAGTAACCCGATCTTAATAACTTCTTTGCCATTGCATGTCCTCCAGCATGGGTACCGAAAGAACCTTCATGTACTTCGTGCATCAGTAGGTATGCTTCCTTCTTGTCAACACATCTGAGCAAGACCATGTCAAAGTTTCATTTGTACAAAGAACCATCAGTATTGAGGAAGAAACTACCGGCTAGCCTTATTAATGTCTTATTATCATTTGACGATGCCCCAGGTGGGTATGTATGATTTTCCAAGAAGCATTTGATGTCATGGTACCAAGGCTTGTTATCAGTGACAACGTCCACAGAGAATACATATGCTGGTCTGTCTAGTTTGGATACCAAAATCCGAGGTACATAGTTAGTAGCTTGTACTTTGATCATGGACGAAATGGTAGCCAAAACATCTGCAAACTGATTCTCATCTCGAGGGATGTATTCTAGCTTAACTGTTGTGAAGAAGGTCAACAATCTCCTCGTATAGTCACGGTAGGGAATCATATGCTCCTGATGAGTGTACCACTTGCCGTTGGTAAGGTTGATTACCAAAGCTGAATCTCCGAATACATTCAAGGTTTTGGAGTTTTTCATAAGAAAATGAGCTTAGACATAAACCAAGGGTTTAGTAAACTTATCACATCCTCCCTCTGATTAGGGGTAATGAGAATACCTTAAGTGTGAAGTAAGCACCTCACACTTAATCACCATGATGTAGGATTAAGATCATTAACCTACTTGTAATTATTTAGATGTTTTTGGAGTTTTTGTTTAGTGTTAAGTAATGAGTTTAAGCCATAATCAAGGATTTAATGGACCCATTACACTATCCTAATAGAAGGATAATAGATGAGAACATTTAAGCTGAGGAAGGCTCCTCAACTTAATCCATGATTAGGGATTAACCTCATGACAAAACAAAGCCTTTATTAAAGTGGATTTTAGTTAATGGTAAGATTAAGAAGTGAATTTTATGTTTTGTAAGACAACTTGAGGGGGACTTGTCCATTAACACTAGGGTTAGTCCTTCTTAACCAATTAAGGAAGAATTAGAACCCTAATGCAAGGCCCAAGTTACAAGCTTGATGTCATATTGATTATTAAAGTGGATTGATTAAAGGAATTAAACACATTAAGGGTTTAACACTTAGGATTAAAGTTATACACTCCATCCTAATAGAAGGATGCAGGCATAAGCTTAATCACAAAGCCTTAAAACCTTTAAGGTTTAGTCCTTGATTATGAGGTGAGAAGAGAAGACACAAGAGATGACACAAAGGTAAAACTAATGGGGGACTAATCAAGCCCTAATTGTGATCATGCTTGGGTATTCCTAGGGTTTATGAGGCTTGCAAGAGATCTTCAAATAAAATCCACCAAGGAAGAAGAAAGATGGAAGGAGGAGAAGCAGAAAGAAGCAAGTCAACTTACTTCACTTAAGAAGATAAGTTACTTGAAGAAAGAAGGTGAGGAGGGAACATGAATGAGCAAGCTCACTCTAATACACAAGTAAAATGCAGAAATGAATGCATAAGAGAGATGAGAAGAGATTGTGAGAAGTGAAGGCAGATTCACTTCTCAAAGTAACTTACCACCTGAAAAGTTAGTGAAAGAAAATGAAATGAAATGAAAATGAAATGAAATGCAAGGATGCAAACCAAAACCAGAAGCATGTTCATGATGCTAATGATGCAAAGAGATGATGCAAATGTATGTCAAGTTATGTGAATGATCATACAAGTGATGAAGATTCAAATGAAGCATGTAAGAAGCATGAAAGTTCATGAATGCACATGAAATGAAATGAAAGCATAACATGGAAAATGGATAATGAAATGATCAAACATGATTCTAAAGTGTCCTAGGATGTCTTATATGTCATGTGAATGCACAACAAGTCATGGCAAGTTCATGGATGCAAGCATATACAAGATGAATGCAAATGAAGATGAAAGATTAGGGTTATATGAACATTCTTTAAGAGAAATCTGGTACCTATTTTTCTTGGAGACATGTATCATGCCTTTCATTATAGGACCTCCAAAGGTGCTGGAGAGATTTTGTGTTGTGCGCCTCTTCTCTATAGGTGGTTTATTTCGCACCTACCAAAGTCCGACGTCTTCAAGGATAATAGAGAGAAACGAAGATGGTCTCAAAGGATTATGTCTCTTTCTCATAAGGACATGACTTGGTATTGTTCCGATTATGATACTGGAGTGCTTATTGATAGTTGTGGAGAGTTTCCTAATGTACCTCTTCTTGGTACACGTGGGGGAATTAGTTACAAGCCTATTCTCGCTAGGCGACAGTTGGGATATTGCTTGAAGGACATACCAAACAACCTTTCCTTATCCAGTTTCTTCTTTCTTAATGGTGCAGATCATGTAGAAATGAAGAAAAAGATTGCTCATTCTTGGCATACGGTTCATCGAAAAGAGAAGGGTTAATTGGGAAGATAACACCTTGATCCCTCCGAGTGTTACATCCAGGGGGTTCGATCTAGGGCTTCCAAGCTCAAGATGCCTTATCCATCCGAGGAGCCTTTGTTTTCTATACTACTATTGTCTGCTTTTCTTCCTCCCGTTACTGAGAAGGTTGCTCTTCAAGAAGAACTGGACAAGATGAAGAGAGAGAAAGAAGAATGGCTACTTGAGAAGACGACAATGCAAGAGCAACTCAAGGAGAAGGATGATCTCATTGAGTTACTTGAGCGGCGTGTTATGAAGAGAACAAGAGAGGATTTATTTTCCTCTAGTACTCCATCTACCATTCCTCCTACATGCGGTTCTTGGAAGGCCATTGTTGACCAGTTGGTGAAAGATAAGGAAGACATGGAAAATCGGTACAAGAAAGAGATTAAGAGGATTTGCATGAAGTACCAGCCGAGATTTGGATCTTCTTCATATGTGATCCCCTAGGCCTAGTTTACTTTTATCTCATTAGGATTATTGAGATTTGTATTTCACTTGTAATCCTTACTTTAATTTTAATGAGAATGAGTTTTTAAGTACTTCAAAAGTGTTTCTTTTGTAAATATTGCAATTTATCTTATAGTCCTTTGAAATCTTTGCATTTTCATATGCATACCATGCATCATACCCGCATTTTTCTTTATTCTTGAGTGTTATACAAGGATCTTATATTGTTTATTGGTCTTCATTCAGTTCTCCTATCAAGCTGACTCACACGGTTGATACTCGAGCTAATCAGAAGAAGATGTTGGAAGCCTTACAATAAGAGAATCGCGAGCTGCGCGAGGAAGTTGCTTATCTGAAGGATAGTTTGGAAAGAGTTACTGTCATGATGGAAAGCTTGGTGGCTGCTCAGAATCAGCCACCCCATCCTCCTAATTCTCATGTTCAACACACAATCATCTCTGAGATTGTCACTACATCGATTCCTGCTGAAGCTGTCATTTCTCCTCGCTACCGCATGCCTCCTGGTACACCATGGGGCATGCAGACTAATTTCACTCCTGCTGGTTATCATCCTCCTCCTCCTGAGACTGTTGCATTTACTACTCTTCAGCCAATAATGACCACTGCACCGCCTATGATGCACACTACCCCGCACCATAATGAAGTGATTTACCATGCTGAGCCCAGTGAAGGCGTTGGTGTGACTGAAAGACTTAATGATTTTCAAGGCCGTTTTGTTGAGTTACAGAGAGAGATGAGAGCCTTGAAGCACAAAGATTTGTTTGGTAAAGATGCTTATGATCTCTGTCTGGTTCCTAATGTCAAGGTTTCGTACAAGTGCAGGTTGCCTGAGTTCGAGAAGTATAAGGGCAACACTTGTCCTCTGAGTCATCTAACTATGTATGCTAGGAAGATGTCTTCTCAGAAAGACAATGATCAGTTGCTGATTCATTATTTCCAAGATAGTTTGACTGGTGTAGCCATGAGATGGTACATGAGTTTGGATAGCATCCAAATCCATATTTTCAATGATTTGGGAGAGGATTTTGTTAGGCAATACAAGTATAATGTTGATATGGCACCGGACAGAGATCAGCTCTGGGCTATGTCCCAGAAGGACAAAGAAACCTTCAAAGAGTATGCGCAGAGATGGCGCGAGCTAGCAGCTCAGATTGTTCCTCCTCTAGAAGAGAAAGAGATGATGAAGATCTTTTTGAAGACTTTAGGTTCTTTCTATTATGAGAAGATGATTGCAAGTTCTCCTTCTGATTTCACTGAAATGGTGAGTATGGGGATGCGTTTAGAAGAAGGTGTCCGTGAGAGACGGTTGAACAAAGAGAGTGGTCCTGGCTCGAGCTCTAAGAGGTTCATCTTCGGTAAGAAGAAAGAAGGCGAGACTAATGTTGTGTCTCGTGAAAGTTACAGAAGTCCTCGTGGTCTTGAGAGTCATCGTCATCAGTAGCATGTAGCCTCTGTGACTCCAATGATTAATGTGACTCTAACTGTGCCAGTAGCTCCAAAGTATCAGTCTCCTTATCAACAACCTTTTGTGCAACAAAGTGGAAATCAACAGGGTCGTGCTAAGCCGAATTTTGATCCCATTTCAATGTTGTATGCATATTTTCTTCCATCTCTGATCGAGAAGAATCTTGTGCAAACACGTTCTCCACCTCCAATTCCAGAATCTATTCCATGGTGGTATATGTCGGAAACTCATTGTGCTTTTCATTAAGGTGCCATGGGGCACGATGTTGAGAACCGTTATCCATTGAAGTTTGAAGTGCATAAATTGATAAGGAACAATGTTATGTCTTTCAATGATGTTAATCTGAATGTGAAGACAAATCTGCTTCCGAATCATGGTAATACGTCTGTGAACATGGTCGATGGTTATCCTGGCTTGTTCAAGATTTATGAGGTCCTCCATATTCGAAGGTCTTTAGTCGTGATGCATGCTTTCTTAAGTGAATATCACGATATTGATCATGATTATGCTGGATGTTGTATTTTCTCGGTGAACCCTCGTGGTTGCGTGATTGTTAAGAGAGATATTCAAAAGAAGATGGATGATAAGTTGATTGAAGTGACAGCGAAAAAGAGACGAGTATGACAATGAAGTGAATGTTATTGTGCCTCAGTTCAATATTCCTGAGAAGGTTGTTCCCGAGAAGATGGTTATTTCTTTTGATAGCCGCAAAAATGTTGTTACTCCTTTGCTGATCAATTTTCTTGGTCCAATGCCATATGAGCCTGATAAAGTTGTTTTGTACCGGTATAATGCTACGATGATAGAAAATGGTAAGGAAGTTCTTATTCCTTCTCCAAAGTATGTGGTTAGCATTGCTGGTGTAACAAAGGTTACTCGAAGTGGTAGAGTTTATGCTTCGGATCCTCCGAAGAGAGCTGAAGATTCAAATGCGAGTAAGAAGATTGGGGATGTTGTTGCCCGATCAGAACAATTTCGTGATTCCAATGAAGATGAGGTGTTGAAAATGATAAAGAAAAATGAGTACAACATTACTGAGTAGTTGTTGCATACTCCATCGAAGATATCAGTTTTATCACTCTTAATGTGCTCTAAGGCTCATAGGCAGTCTTTACAAAAGATTCTTGATCAAGCTTATGTTGATCATGATGTGACTTTTGATCAATTTGATATTATTGTGGAAAATATCACATCGTGCAACAATCTGAGTTTTTGTGATGATGACTTACCTGAAGAAGGAATGAACCATAATTTGGCTCTGCATATTTAAGTGAACTGTCAGGAAGATGCTATGTCTAAGGTGCTGGTTGATACCAGATCTTCTCTGAATGTGATGCCGAAGTCGACTTTGTCAAGGCTTGCATACCAAGGTGCTCCCATGAGGCATAGTGGGATCATTGTGAAAGCTTTTGACGGATCAAAGAAGACTGTGATTGGTGAAGTTGATCTTCCTATTCTGATTGGACCTTTTATATTCCATATTAATTTTCAAGTAATGGATATACGTCCCGCTTACAGTTGTCTCCTTGGAAGACCCTGGATTCATGAGGCAGGAGCTGTGACATCTACTCTCCATCAGAAGCTGAAATTTGTGAAAGATGGGAAATTAGTGACTATTAGCGGTGAGCAAGCGATGCTAGTGAGCAATCTGTCATCCGTCTCCTATATTGATGCTGAAGAAGAGGTGGGAACTTCATTCCATGCTCTTTCTGTTGTTGATAATGCTGCTAAGAAGAATGTTATGCCAATGTCTTCTTTCAAGGATGCTCTGCGCGTGCTTGAAACTGGTCGATCTAACGGTTGGGGACGAGTTATTGATGTTGTTAACAACAAAGAATGATTTGGTATTGGTTCTGCACCAGGTGTGGCTCTCAATGACCCAAAGACCATTCAGGAACGATTCCAAAGTGTTGGGTTTATCAACGATCATTCCGCTGCTGCCATCATTGAAGATGATGAAAATGAAGAAATGCCTAACTTTGTTACGCACGGAAAGATTTGCAAGAACTAGATCGCTGTTGATGTTCCTTCTATTGTTCATACTTCAAAGTAATTTGTTTTATTTTCTTTCAAAAAATCCTTTCACTCTGCCCAAGGTGAAAGCGATGTTTGTCGGGCTTTGTTTCAAATTTTATCATCATCAATAAAATGTTATTTTGTTATTTCCATATGTGTTTTTCCTTTTTTGCTTTATTCTGAAAAATGGTAACATAAAAAACCCAAAATAATAATAATCACTGTTATCTGCATGACGTTTTCACTTTTGTTCATACTCTAAAATAAAAATAAAATCATTGTGCAGATTGATTGATAAACCCATTGAAAACAATGATCATATGCCCTCTCCCAACTTTGAATTCCCTGTGTTTGAAGCTAAGGAAGAGGATGTTGAAGAGATTCCTGATGAGATTTCTCGGTTGCTTGAGCACGAGGAAAAGATTATTCAGCCTCATGGAGAGTCTACATAATTGGTCAACTTGGGTTCTGAAGATGATAAGAAAGAAGTCAAGATTGGAGCATTGCTTGGTCCTGAGATTAAGAAGAGGATGGTTGAGCTTCTTAGAGAATATGTTGATGTGTTTGCTTAGTCCTATCAGGACATGCCAGGTCTTGATACTAATATTGTGGAGCATAGATTGTCGCTGAAGCCTGAATGTCCACCTGTGAAGCAAAAGTTGAGAAGAACTCATCCTGATATGGCAGTAAAGATCAAAGAGGAGGTTCAAAATCAGATTGATGCAGGTTTTCTTGTGGCATCTAATTATCCTCAATGGGTGGCCAATATTGTGATTGTTCCAAAGAAAGACGGAAAAGTCTGAATGTGTGTTGATTACAGAGATTTTAATAAAGCCAGTCCAAAAGATGATTTTCCATTACCACACATTGATGTGTTGGTAGATAATACGACTAAGTTTGATGTATTCTCCTTTATGGATGGATTTTCCGGTTATAATCAAATAAAGATGGCACCTGGGTACATGGAAAAAACCACATTTATTACACCATGGGGAACATTCTGCTACAGAGTGATGCCCTTTGGATTGAAGAATGTTGGTGCGACATACCAAAGAGCGACCATGCTTTTCCATGATATGATGCACAATGAAATTGAGGTATATGTTGATAATATGATCGCTAAGTCAAGGACTAAAGAGGATCATGTTGAACATTTTCTGAAGTTGTTTCAGAGGTTAAGGAAGTTTAAGCTTCATTTGAATCCGAACAAGTGCACGTTTGGTGTACGTTCTGGAAAGTTGTTAGGTTTCATTGTCAGCCAAAGAGGCATTGAAGTTGATCCTGATAAAGTGAAAGCTATTCGGGAAATGCCTGCTCCAAGAATTTAAAAGCAAGTAAGAGGACTCTTGGTCCGTTTGAATTATATTTTGAGGTTTATCTCTCACATGACTACCACATGTGCTCCGATCTTCGAGTTGCTTTGGAAAGACCAAGGTTGTGTCTAGACAGACGGTTGTCAGAAGAAGTTTGAAAGTATCAAAGAATATCTGCTTGAACCTCATATCTTGTATCCTCCAGTGGAAGGTAGACCACTAATCATGTACTTGACTGTGTTGGAATATTCCATGGGTTGTGTGCTTGGTCAGCAAGATGAATCTGGAAGAAAAGAATATGCAATTTACTACTTGAGTAAGAAATTCACTGATTGTGAGTCTCGGTACTCCATGCATGAAAAAACATGTTGTTCCTTAGCTTGGTGTAATACCTTAAAATTTTCCCTCTCATATCCTCAACATTTTGCATATCATTTAGCATATATAAGTTCACAAAATAACCAAAAACATTGCAACATGTGTAGCATAGTTGAGGCATAGGTATGTGGTCAATGACTGGAGAAACTTAGGGCTATACAAAGACAATCAAAGGGCCACAAAGCTCCTCAATCATATACTAGAGGTCTACAACATCCCACAAGTCTCCATTTGAAGCCTCAAGTCTTGGAAAGAAGTGAATGGCTCCAAGGAATGCAAGCAGTGCAACATCTCCTGAGGAAATGATCCAAATTAGGGTTTCAATTGTGAAGGGCTTCTCCATGAATTTTTGAGAAAAAGTGGATTCCATTGTGCTCTATATGACAACAAGTGTATAGGGTTCAAATTTCATCCACAAATTCATTTTGGAGGAGGTTAAATTGGTTAGATGATTGAAAATCAGGAATTTGGGAAAAAGTCAACCATGTTGAGGAAAAAGTCAACTCCTGACTTTTTGAGATCAAAAACATGAAATTAGAGTTACAAGGATCCTATGGTTCAAATTTGATCAAGAAATAATGGAGGAATCAAGAGAAATCAAGAAAACCAAAACTTACCATTTTTGGAAAATTAGGGTTTCCATAAATGGCAAGTTTTGGCTATTTTGTAGCTACTTTGAATGAGGCCTTTTCCCAAAATATGAAAGATATGAAAATTCCACTTGGAGCCAATTAAAGAGGGCATCTTGAGCTTCAAATCCATAGGTGGAACTCTTCCATATCATAAAAAATGAGAAAGATATGATCTTGTAAAGTTGAGGAAAATCAAGGCAAAAACTAGGTCATGGGCGAGGCAAGAAGATGGTCAGCGCGCGTGCCCTTAAGGCATTTAATCAAACATCTGGTGGATCAAATGTCAAGCCATTTTACTTGGCCAAGAAGACTTCAAATCAATTTTCTTTGAACTACAAAGTTGTTCATTGCCATGTTTACTACAACTTTCATGTTCAAGGTTTTTTATAGGATCAATGGATTAAAAGTTATGGAGAGGCAAAGTGTAGGGTTTCAAACAGCAAAAATGCAAGGCATCTGGCCAGGCCAAGGGCAGGCCATGCAGGCCCATTTTGCAGCTTCATGATATGATGTTCATTGGCATGTTTGAGATGTTTAGAGGTCATGTCTCATCTTGTGTTGAACTCTAAACTTGTTATACACATCATCTCCTTCAAATTAAGCACAAACATCATGTGGACTGGTAGCTTGAGCTTGAAGAAATCACCCATGAGAGTCCAATACTTCAAACTGTGTTTCTTGTGAGCTAAGGCATTGCAGCATGAGGAGATTCATTTCAATCAGGCTTGCAGGCATAATTCCATCTTGTTTTGATCTTATGGCTCATGCTTAGAGGTCCCAATTATCTTATACATGTCCATGCATGTTAGCTGCCATGCACATTAGTGGAAATTCAAATACATGAGAAGCATTACAAAGAAGCCTCATACCTTGTACACATGATGCAATGATCAGCTTCATCATACATCATTAACCCTCACCATAGTTTCCATGAACATCACCACTTCTGATCCAACTCGAGTAGAAGCTTCTGGATGTCACAGCTGGCATAACTGCCTCACTCAGTTTAACCTCACTCACTCAGTTAACCCAAGGGATGATTAACCATGGTTAAGAGTTCTATAAAGCAAGGTCCTCACATTAGTGTCAGGGTCAGCTTCATTTCATCACAAAATCACCAAAATTGCAAAGCTTTCTCTCTGAATTTTCACATTGCAAATTGATTCGAGCAAGCTTTGTCATCATTGATCTGGATCCATTCTTCCTCCATTGATCATCTTCATCATCTCAAGCTCAATCACCAAGCATTGCACAGCCTGAATCTTCAAGATCAAGCATGACACATTGTTGAAGCTTCACTGCATTTTGGATTCAAACTCCTCAAATTGCCATAATCCTGCTTCAATCTCTCTCAATTCATCATCAGCATCATCTTTAGTTTAAGATCCTTGGAAGGCATAGCTTGAAACATCAAAGAATCAACACTGCATAGAATTGATCTTCACTGCACTTTCCTAAATTTCTCAGGATTCATAGCTCCCAGAGTGTTTATTTCACTTCCATTGATCAAGATCAAGATCAAGCAAGCACTGGAACCTCATCTCTAGCCTTCTAGTAACAATTTGACATCTCTACAACTCAGGTATGTCCTTAAATTCCACTTGCTCGAATTGCTTGTTTTCAATTGGTTTTATGTTGATTGAGGCCTAATAGAGGTTATGGATTAACTGGCTAGTTGATAGGCATGGTAGATGCAGAGATTCAATTTCCTCAGGTTTAGTTCTTGCTTCGATTCAGGAATTTTAAGAACCCTAAATGATTTTTGAAGCCATATTTAAGATCAGTGAAGAGAGGTGAATCCATTGATGGTCCTAGTTTTCATTTTAGTGATGATTATGGTTTGCCCTACCAGAATGTTGAACGGAGAAAATGACTGGAATTCATCTCCGGTCATCTGAACAGTAACCCTAATTTAATCCCAGTTTTAAGTCACAACCATTGGATCTTTTCCATCCTGCGTCTCAGGGCTTGCCAGCACATTAATGAGCACCCTCCCATTCACGTGCATGAAATGTCAACATTTCTGACCTTGACTTCATATTCACACCCCCCATGTGTGCGTGTCAAAGCCTATTTCAGTGTATTTCCTTGTTGATCACACCCCTCAGGCCCAATTCCATTTATTTCTTTTATTTTTATTTCCCACTTTTATTCATTTTCCATTTTGATTTTAATAAAATACCATTTGGCCTCTAAACATTCCACAAAAAACCATACATGATCTCCATCTTTTTCTTTAATTTTCTATAATTTTTGTTTTCATTTTACTTTTTTTATTTTAGTCAGAATTAATTTCTCATTTGAATTAATTCCATTTTTCTCATATTTCGACCAATCGCCTTGTACAATTTCTTTCTCTCAAACCATAAAACATAAATGGCCCATTCTTCTTGCATTAACCAGTAGACTCATTAAACTACTTCACCATATTTTTGTTTTGATTTTTAGGTCCTTTTATGCCATGTTTTGGTCTCATCCTTTCACTTGCATGCTCATAAACCCTAATCTACTTCCATACACCATTTAAACCCTCAAAAATGGGAATTTTTGTGAGATTTTTTGTATGCAATTCACCCTCTGTATTTTGTATTAAAGTGTCAATTTCATGATTTTTCATAACCCTTTGATATTTTTTAGGTTGTTTGGTTCACAAGTTATGTTTTTTGTCTTTCCATTTCTTTCCTTTGATCCCTTTAGTATAAGGTCTTCATGCAAATACTTTGAGGTCACAATCTTGAGTCTCTTAGGTAATTTAGGATGTATATAAGTGTTGATTACCACCCTTAGTTCCTTACCTTTAATTTTTAGGGTTTACTTGAGTCCTAAGTCATACATGTCCCATTTTAACCTAATCTCCCTCCTCCCTCCATCTTAAGCACTTCAAAATCCTTTTGTGCATGATTTAACTTCATCTTGTCATTGTTTTGAGTCTTATAAAGTGTTTTGTGATCATCCATACTTGTTCATCTCATTTTAGAACCATTTTGCTTCCTTTTGAACTTCATTTGTCACTTAAAGGATCTTAGAAACCCTAATTTGAACATCTAGCCTTAGGATGCTTCTTAACCCACCATTTGTGAACATTATCCAAGTATAATCTCCATTTCATTTTGTTGTCAATCCCCTGGTTTTTGTATGGGGAAATCAAATCACTTTGGTCTTTTCTTGAGTTTTTCTAAGTCTTTTTGTTGCAGCTTTATGACCATGCTTCTATATGCATTCTCCCCCCATTCAATTCCACATTTGCATACCTTTAACTTGGATCTCTTATTTTCTATTTGAGCTATTCATTTCCTTCACTTCCATATAGTGTCAAGTTCTGGATTTTTCATTTACCTTTGAGTGTTTGAGTTTTTGGGTTAGTAAACACTTAGGTTATTTTTCTAACTTCATCCTTAGGGTTTAGTAGTGCTTTAGGACATAGTTTGACTTTAATTCAATTAATCCCTTTAGATACCTTTTGAGTTGATTTAGCTACTGACTTTTTAAGTTTGTTAACCTATAAGATGCTTTAGGCTTAGGTATTAACCTTAGAAGCTCACTAACATCTTTCCTTAGCTAGTGTGGGTTGCTATTGAAATTTGCCATGTAATAATTGTTCATATTTCTCCATCATGCTAACTCTTGTTTTGTAGGGGGGAAGATGAGGTAATTATTTTATTCTTTATATCTTATGTATCTATTTGTTTTGCCTTAGCACTTTGTGCTTTGTTCATAGGTTCTCTCTTTTTGTTTCTTTAAATTTCAACTTAACTTCCTTAGGAAGTAAGTTGAATTCTAGTTTGCTCTTTCTTCTCCTTAGGATAGAATGACTTATTAACCATAGGACCACACTTGTACATAATAAGATAACTTAGGGTTGTGTCTTAGTCCCCCTTAGCTTTTACCTTTCTCCTTTTGAGTCTTTCTCTTCTCATCTTCAAACAAAAATCCAAAAAAGACTTAATAAATGAATGAAAGGATCCCTTGTGTATAGCCTTATTCCATGGGGCATTTGCATTCATTCCATCTTGGAATGGTGTAAGCTTGTCTAGCATGATGCACAAGTCTTATCAAGGGGTTGTTTCACAAAGAATATTTAAAAGATACTTCTTCACAAAAGCCACAAAAACATGTAATAAGTTCAACAAGCTAGTGAACTTAAACCCTAATCCTTGGGAACAAGTTTTGGATAAATTCTCCTTGCTTGGTGTGCTTGTTCCATTATTCCATCTTGGAATGAAGTAGCAAGTACACATTCCATGGAAAAGAGTTTGAATTCACTTCCTTGTGCCAAATTCATAAAAAACTCATAAAAGACAAAAACAAACAATAAGCGACTATCTTGCGGGAACTTCTCTTCTCATCTCATTCATTATGAACGCGAACTCGCGACTAATTGTCTCACATGCAAGACGGTAAACGCACTCGTACCAGACGAGCCTAAAACACCTGAGCATAGACATACGCAGTTCCAGCGCATAAAAACATAAACAAATTGTTCCCGCCTTAGTTAGGCGAACTACGTCGACTTTGATCCTCATTTTCCCGATGAGGTACGTAGGCAGCGGGGTAGGGCCCGTTCGAGAACATTCTTTATATCCCTAGATTTTCCCCATTATTTCTTTTTGTTCTCTTTCAGTTCATTTCTCATTGCAGTTCCAGTTTCCAGTTAGCAGTTCTTGTTCAGCAACATTCTTATTTCTCACCCTTTGAAACAAAACAAACAAGCGTGGATCCCATCGGGTACGGCGGACGATCTGGGGTGCTAATACCTTCCTAGGTCATAACTAACTCCCGAACCCAGATCTTTGGTTCGCAGGACCTTGTCATTTACTTCTTCCTTAGGTTTGTGCAGCATTATCTTTCCCGTTCCTTCGGGATAAAAATGTCTGGCTGGCGACTCTACCTTTTCCTCGCCACTTTCGCATTTGTACTAGGATGAAAATCCCGTGAGCGACACTTGGGCTGCAAAGCGTCTTCGCCAGTATATGCTAAATCATACAACTTGGTTGATCTCTAAAATGGATCCAATCAAGTATATCTTTGAAAAGCCTGATTTGACTGGGAGGATTGCTCGTTGGCAAATGTTGTTGTCAGAATATGATATCAAGTACTGAGCTCAAAAAGCTATAAAAGGTAGTATGTTGGTTGACCATTTGGCACATCAACCGATTGATGATTACCAGCCTATCAAGTTTGATTTCCCAGATGAGGATGTAATGTATTTGAAAATGAAAGATTGTGATGAACCTTTGATTGAGGAAGGGCCGAAGCCTGGATCTCGATGGGGTTTAGTTTTTGATGGTGCTGTAAATGCACGCGGAAGAGGAATTGGGGCAATGATCATTACTCCACATGGTTCACATATTCCTTTTGCTGCAAGGTTGACTTTTCCTTATACCAATAATGAAGTTGAGTATGAAGCATGTATTATGGGTCTTGAGGAAGCTATTGATCTGAGGATTAAGCATCTTGATGTGTGTGGAGATTCTTCCTTGGTAATCAATCAGATCAAGGGTAATTGGGTAACTCATCAACCCCACTTGATCCCTTATAGAGATTATGCCAGGAGGATATCAACTTTCTTCACTAAAGTTGAGTTTCATTATGTGCCTCGTGATGAAAATCAGATGGCAGATGCTTTGGCAACTATAGCTTCTATGATAAAGGTGCACCAATGGAATGACGTTCCCATGATTAAAGTGATGCGGCTTGAAAGACCAGCTCATGTGTTTGCAGTTGAAGAGGTCAATGATGACAAGTCTTGGTATCATGATATTAAATGTTTTCTCCAGAGTCAGGAATACCCACTTGGGGAATCCGATAAAGATAACAGGACTTTGAGGAGATTGGCAGGCAATTTCTTCCTGAATGGAAATGTGCTTTGTAAGAGGAATTTTGACATGGTCTTTCTCAGATGTGTGGATAGACACGAAGTAGGCATGTTAATGAAAGAATTTCATGAAGGATATTGTGGTACTCATGCTAATGGGCATGCAATGGCTAAAAAGATGTTGAGAGCAGGTTACTATTGGCTGACAATGGAATCTGATTGTTGTAAATATGTGAAAAAATTGCCATAAGTGTCAAGTGTATGATGATAAGATTCATGTGCCACCAACTCATCTCAATGTAATTTCTTCCTCACGACCTTTCTCTATGTGGGGAATTGACATGATTGGTATGATTGAACCCAAGGCTTCGAATGGACATCGTTTTATTCTTGTGTCAATTGACTACTTCACCAAGTTGGTGGAAGCAACATCATATGCTAATGTGACCAACCAAGTTGTGGTTCGGTTTATTAAGAATAACATTATCTGCAGATATAGTGTTCTGAATAGAATCATTACTGATAACGGTTCAAACTTGAATAATAAGATGATGAAAGAGCTTTGTGAAGAATTCAAGATTCAACACCGTAATTCTTCTCCTTATAGACCGAAGATGAATGGGGCTGTTGAAGCTACGAATAAGAACATTAAGAAGATCATTCAGAAGATGGTTGTGACATATAAAGACTGGAACGAGATGCTCCTTTTTTCTTTACATGGGTATTGTACATTTGTTCGCACTTCAACAGGGGCAACCCCTTTCTCACTTGTTTATGGTACGGAAGTAGTGCTCTTCGTCGAGGTTGAGATCCCATCAATAAGAGTTCTGATGGAAGCCAAGTTGACTGAGGCTGAATGGTGTCAAAGTAGATTTGATCAGTTGAATTTGATTGAGGAAAAGAGAATAACAACTTTGTGCCATGGTCGGTTGTACCAGCAAAGAATGAAGAAAGCTTTTGACAAGAAGGTCAAACCTCGTGTATTCAGAGACGGCGACCTCGTGCTCAAAAAGATTCAGTCTTTTACTACAGATTCTCGGGGCAAGTGGACTCCGAACTATGATGGTCCATATGTTGTTAAGAAAGCCTTCTCTGGCGGTTCATTATTTCTTGAAACTATGGATGGTGAGGAGATCACTCGTCCTATGAATGCGGATGCAGTCAAGAAATACTTCGCCTAAAAAATAAAAAGAACAACTCACTAAGTTGAAAACTCGAAAGGGCGGCTTAGGCAAAAATGAGCGTCTCGTTGGGTTGAAAACCTGAAAGGGTGATCCAGGAAAAAATTAGAGACATAAAACATAAATAATTATCCCGGTAGATTGAAAACCCGAAAGGGAAATCTAGGAAAAAGTTAGGGATCATGGCAAGTAACTGCATCGACAGACTGGATCACTTGAAACGACCGAGGATTTCAGATTCTATCCCTTAGAAGAATTTCCCACCAAAGATTCTTGTCGCTCCCGCCAAAATGACGCACAGGTCAGAAGGGGTACAGACGCGAACGGTCGGCGAAAGAGGAAGAGAACACACAGGGGTGAACTCCGGAAGACAAGAGAGACTGAGAAAGGGGGTTGGTTACAACCTGGGAAGGTATTAGCACCCAGATTGTCCGCCGTACTCGACGGGATCCACGCTTAAAAGATTTGTGTTTTAAAGGGGTAGTGTCAGTGCAATTTGTATATAAAGAGCTGGAAAAGGATGTACAAGTGTCAGTGTAAAAGAAGTGTGAAGTGTATAAGAGAAGTGTCAATGTGAGAACAGAAATGAAATGCTCAAGATCATGAGACATTAAAGAATGATACTGGAAGAGGGGGGAATATACAGAGACTTTTGTTCGATAACCGTTAAGTTATGCCTACGTATCCTCTCGTGCAATGAGGAAGTCAGAACACCGTAGTTCGACCCAAAGAGACTGAAAGATAAATTGACTTGTGAACTGCTTGCTTGTCCATGCTCAAGTGTATGACCTGTCTGGCTCAGGTGCAAACTGTCTTGCATTAGACGGAAGAAGCGAGTTCTCGTTTGTGATTGAATGAGATGAGAAAAGAATCCCGAAGGGGATGATTATTGTTTGTTTTTTGTATTTTCAGTCTGTTATTGCTTTTGAAAGTTTGTCATAAGTTAATGAGCTTAAGCCTAAACCAATGGATTAGTAAACTCATCACATCCTCCCTCTGATTAGGGGTAATGAGAATACCTTAAGTGTGAAGTCAGCATCTCACACTTAATCACCCTAAAGTAAGATTAAGATCATTAACCTACTTGTGATTATTTAGATGTTTTTGTTGTTTTTGTTGTTTAGTGTTAAGTAATGAGATTAAGCCATAATCAGGGATTAAACAGACTCATTACACCATCCTAATAGAAGGATAATAGATGAGAATGTTTAAGCTGAGGAAGACTCCTCAACTTAATCCATGATTAGGGATTAACCTCATGACAAAACAAAGCCTTTATTAAGATGGATTTTAGTTAATGGTAAGATTAAGAAGTGAGTTTTATGATTTGTAAGACAACTTGAGGGGGACTTGTCCATTAACACTAGGGTTAGTCCTTCTTAACCAATTAAGGAAGAATTAGAACCCTAATGCAAGGCCCAAGTTACAAGATTGATGTCTTGATGATTATTAGATTGATTGATTAAAGGATTTAAACACATCAAGGGTTCAACACTTAGGATTAAAGTTATACACTCCATCCTAATAGAAGGATGCAGGCATAAGCTTAATCACAAAGCCTTAAAACCTTTAGGGTTTAGTCCCTGATTATGAGATGAGAAGAGAAGACTCAATGATGACACAAAGGTAAAAGCTAAATGGGGGACTAATCAAACCCTAATTATTATCATGCTTGGTTGCTCCTAGGGTTAATGAGGTTTGCAAGAAAGATCTTCAGAGAAACCAACAGGAAGCAGATGAAAGGAGCAAAGAGAAGCAAAACAACTTGCTTCACTCAAGAAGTCAAGTTGCTTAAAGAAAGAAAGTAATATGAACAAGAATGAGCAAGCTCAATCCAAAGCACAAGATAAAATGCAGCAATGATGCATAAAAGAGATGACAAGAGATCATGAGAAGTGAAGGCAAATTCACTTCTCAAAGTAACTTACCACCTAAAAAGTTAGTGATAGAAATGAAATGCAATGCAAATGAGATGAAATGGCATGATGCAAGGCAAAGTCAGAAGAAAATACATGATGTTAATGATGCTAAGAGATGATACAAACACATGACAAGAGATGAGAATGATCATACAAGCATATGGATGCAAGAGAAGTATGTTTTGAACCATGGATGTTCATGAAAAGTTATGGAATGCAAATGACATACAACATGGCAAATGAAAGATGCAATGATCAAAAATGGTTCTAATATGTCTTAAGATGTATTATGAATCAAATGGATGCACAAAATGTCATGGCAAGTCATGGTATGCAAGCAAATGGAAGATGGATGCAAAGGAAGGCACAAATTAGGGTTTATGATCAATGCACAAAACAAAATTCAAAACCAGAAGCATATGACATGATAAAAATGTGAAAGTTCACTCAAAGAAACCCAAGACCTACACAAACTCACTGCCCAAAGGAGGGGTTCCAACTCTTATCCTAGTGGAAGTTATGAATTTCCTAAGATTGCTAGGGTTTTAAGGTACCTTGTCAAGAAAAATGTCAAACAAATTGAAAATGCAAGATCAATTCATTCCAATTTTATCCTATAAACTACATGTTATGCAAGATGTAATGCAAAAAGAATCATTGTCCAACTCTCAATGGTTAGACAGAAATGAATTTTTGAAGTTTGTCACAAAATAATGCCTTGAAATGAAATTAAATCCAAATAAAATTATCAAAAGGCATCAAGAACAAAAAAGAAATTTGTTTTGAGAGTTGGACAATGTTTCTAAATGTTTTTAAAGGTTACATGAATTTTTTTGTGATTTTTAAATACCTAAAAGTATTTTTAATTAATTAACTTTCATTAATTAATTAAAAATAATCTTTTAAATGATTTAAAAATAATTTTTAATGCAAAAAATAAAAATAAAAATATTTTTGTGTTCTGAAAAATAATGAAAATCTTGACAAAAATTTTCATAATTGTTAAACATTTTTTGCTATTTTTAATAATTCGTACAAATTAAATCAAAACAAATGAAAATAAAATGAATTTTAAATGAAAAATGAGAAAGTCAGCAGATCTAAGGGCCAGGATTCAAACTCATAGGGGTGGGAATTGACTACGCGCGCTAATGGACGGCCCACATTCAAACTTGCCTAATTACGTCATTAAGCCCTAATCTGAACCCTAAACACTTTCAGGTGACCGGAACAGTGTTCCGGTCATCTTCTCCGGCAAGGTCATCACTCAATCTCTCTTAATACGCCATGAAACTTCACAAATCTCTCCAGAATCAATCATTAGACCACTCTAAACAAGAATCCAGCAATCAAAATCATTTATTTTCACTCAAGCTCAAGAATCAAAACAAAAAGCATTTCACGGGCAAAGTTTCAGAACAAGCATACAACCTCAAAACTCAATCATTTTCAAAAATAAAAGGTTCAGTGAATCAGGGAAGCATGTAGATCATTTTAGAAACAAGAAATAAGAGTTCTGGAAAAATGAATTTCCATGGCTACCTGAATCGAAGCTTTCAACCCAAGAGCTTTCTGCTTGCCTCTTTGCCTCAAAATGATCCCAATGGTCCTCCTGATGATGGAATGGAGCTTAGAATGCTTTGAGAGTGGCTGGTTTGGGAGATTGGCAGAGTTCTGTTCAGTGAAGTGAGGAAATCGTATTTGGTTTGTGTGAGGTTTTGGGCTGTTTTAATGGTTGGTTTGTGATCAATGAGTCGTGTTGAGATGTTTTGTGAAGTTTGTTTGAATGTTTGATGCTTGTGCTGTGTGTTTCGAAAGGTTTTGCATAAGAGGTGAAAAATGAGAACGCTGGCTTAGAGAGAGTTTCAGGCTGAGTTGTCTTATGAAAATGAATCCTTGGAGTGTGTTTGTAAAGTTTGGATTGGGCAGAGAGTTGTTGTGGACTGTTGTGATTGGTATGGGTGTTTTTGCCAAAAAGTCAAAAGTGTTGTACTTGAGGTATGGGAAATGGTGTAGCTAGCTCATTGGCTTGTCCTTGCTCAGCTGAGATTAAGGATGTCCATGGAATTAGTTTTGAGATGATTCAGCAAGTTGAATGAAGTTTATGATATGTTTTGCAATTTTCACAAAGTTTGGCCCCTTTGGAAATTCATGAAGTTCAAAGCATCAAAATGCATAATTCTTGGGCCAATTCTGATTTTTAGAAGTTACATGATCATGTTGTGAAGAGTTTGTGCACATTTGAGGTCTTTAGAACACTTGATCATACCATTTTGCAAAATGCCTCTTTGGTGGAAAACTTGAAATTATGTGATTTTTCCCAACTTTGACAAGCCATAACTTTTGATCCAAAATGAATTAGGACAAGTTCTTGTACTTTTTGAAAAGGGAATGATCCATTCTACAACTTTCATGACCAATGTTTTCCCATTTGAAGCATTTTTGAATCAACAAGCAAGGGTTGAAAAAGTTTCCCAAAATGGCAATTTTTCATTACAAGTCATTTTCCCAAAAAGTCAACTTTGCAAATGGCTTGGAATTCTTCAAATTTGTGAACTTATAACATCTTATATGATCAAATAAAGATCATACACAATCAAAATGATGAAGAACACCCCTTGGTTGGGTCATTGAGGGTCTCAGATGCCCTGATTTTACACTGACTTGCTCAAAAAGTCAACTCTTGATTAGATGCCTTCCCCATGGAATTTATTCATGAAACTTGATATGCATGATCCTTATGACATATAGAGACCAATAGAAACAAGAATGACCAAAAAATTTGGAGTTATGGCCTTTGAAACCAAAACCCTAATTCTAGGTCATCTGTGCAGTCAAACCTGGCTCTGCTTCCATGCCATCCTCAGTTCTTGTGATTTTTTGACATTCTTGACTTTGAGAAGGTATAATATGATGCTTGAACATACATGGACCCCTTTGAAATGATTGAATACCTTTGGAGTGGCTCAAGAAGCTCTTGGATTGCTCAGATCACAAATCCTAGATGCAGATGACTTAGGAGCAATGCATTGAATCAAAAATGTGGTATGAGATGCTATGATTGAGTTTATGCATATGAAGAGATCACAAGCCATGGTGTGAATGGGTGAGGGAAAATTTGGGGTGTTTACAGCTGCCCCTATTCAAACATGAGTTAGCTGTGCAGGATGTAAGCAATGGCTTAACAGGCAAACAAGATAACTTGTGGTTGAATACCAAAGACAGTCCAAAATTTGCACTCACAGAATGAAGAAGAAAAGGGATATAGATTGTAAAAGAAAATGAAGTATAATTATAAAGTGCGGGCGACGGATGACGATCGTCGAGCAGAGGACGACTGCTGGGGATAAAGCGATGACGGGGACGACCGACATGCTGGGGAAGATGCAGGAAATACAGCAGTGACGGGGATGGCCGACAAGCTGGGGGTATGAGATTACGATGGGGACGACCATTAAGCAAAGCTATAAGACTTTCTGGGGATTATAAAATAAATGATGAGGTACGGTCATCGGAAGGTGAAGGACGATCACCTAGCAGGGGACGGCTGCTCTGTTGGGGATAAGATGAGGGACGGTCATCTAAGGTGAAGGACGATCACCGGGAAGGGTTCAGCTGCCGAAAGTATCACGACATAGGACGAATGTCGGATAAAAGGTCGACGATGGGGACGGCCATCGGATGAGCATGATGAAGGACGATCATCAAGAGGTGAAGGACGATCACCTAGCAGGGTACGGCTGCTCTCGGGGTTTATCATGACATAGGACGAATGTCAGATAACAAGGTCAACGATGGGGACGACCATCGGATAAAATGATGAAGGACGATCATCAAGAGGTGAAGGACGATCACCTAGAAGGGGACGGCTGCTAAAAATATCACGACATAGGACGAATGTCGGATAGAAAAGGGGTTCTAATGAAATAGAGACTCCGCTGGGGGAAAGGATGAGGGACGATCATCCGAAGGTGAAGGACGATCACCTGGAAAGGTACGGTTGCCGCAAGTATCATGACATAGGACTAATGTCAGATAGAAAAGAAAAAGTTTAACAAGTTTTGTTGGTGACTGCGCTGGGGAAAAGTAAACACGGACGAGTGTCTACATCCAAGAAATGAAAGGTATGAGTGTTTGGACATTGTGTATAGATTAAAGATGCGGACGAGCATCCTTAAGACCGTGATACGGACGAGTATCAGGTAGAAACACAAGCTGACACATGTTCACAGATGATGATACGGACGAGTATCAACTGGTTAACAAAGAGCACGGACGAGCATTGATTCTGCGGGGACTCTTCTGGGGAATAACAGACACAGACGAGTGTCTAAATTCAAGAAGACATAAGTGTTTGACACGGTGTATAGATTAAAGATGCGGACGAGCATCCTTAAGACTATGATACGGACGAGTATCAGGTAGACACAAACACTGGCATATGTTCAGAGATGACGATACGGACGAGTACCAACTGGTTAACAAGGAACACGGACGAGTGTTGCATCTGAGGGGACATAAGTGGTATATATAAGATATGGACGAGTATCTGTATGAGTAAAAAGTATGAGAGGTGTATAGACGGGTGTTCAACTTGCTGGGGAGGGTGACACGGACGAGTGTCAAAAGGAGAAAAGTATAGTATAAACAAATATCTGATATACAAAGTGTTCAGGTAACTATGCTGGGGAAGGTGACACGGATGGGCGTCAAGGAATTGTGAACATGTGTATTTGTGAGTGCAAAGGGGACGCTTTGGCTTTCTACTGGGGATATGACACGGACATTTGTCAGGAATTATCTAGTATGTATAAGTGTTTGTTTGTAAAGAAAACTCGGGAAACTTTACTGGGGAATGATGACACGGACGGGTGCCACAAGGAGTATGTACTGGCATTTGTGAGTGTAGGGTCAATGCTTTGGCTCTCTGGTGGGGAATTTGGAGAGTTTTCTGTATATCTTTGATGGATTGTCGGTACTCACAAGTGTTTGTTCCAGGTCATGGCTTATGATTATGCAATATGTTTGATTTTTTCCGTAATGCTCCGTATTAGACGGAATGCTACGCTCTGTGGGGAGAATATGATGTGAATGCCATGATTATGCAAGAGGTAACCATCCGGGATTCGGATCCCGTTGCTGCGAAGATCTCTGGCTGATCTTCTTGAAGTGGACATCCCAGCTGGGGATGTGATCATTAGTAGATCTGATACACGGGACTCCGCTTGAGGATATGGGTCATTGATAGACCTATTCTGGTAATGAGGGACCCAGCTGGGGTTTGTAGAAGCTTTCTTCACTCTGTTGTGATTCCTTCGCGCGTTGCTCTTCTGGGTAGAGGCTAACACCATGTGGGGAGATAGTTCCCTGGCTTTTGTACTTGGCTGAGGAGGAATAATGGATGGCAACTCAGCTGGGGAGAACACCTCTGGTGTTGCGACTGAGTAGAAAGTGATTTTCCAACTTGCTGGGGTGAAGCTTTCATGCCCCATGTTGTGCTTTGACTACCTGCAATCTTGAAAAGTCAGAGAAAACGCACAAGTAATCCCGAGGTATCCCTCATTGGATCCCATCATAAGAGTTCAGGCACTCCCGGGAGTAAGTATATTTCCTGCAAGCACGTATTCTTTAGAAGAGAAGCATCTGTATTTATGCAATCAGTATCTTAAAGACATCGGACATTTTGCAAATGAAAATAAAATGTACGAGACGAAACATGACTGAAAATCTGATTTTATTAATTCATGTGCCCTGAATTGGCAAGATACAGTCAAAGAAACAAATCCCCTAAAATGAGGAGATCGTTACAAATCTGAGAAACAAGATGTTGGCAATGTTGGCTACGCTTCAAAGAGCTTCCCTTTTGCTATGACTCGTATGACTTTTGACGTTCTTCTCGTCTTGCTTTCTGAAGAAGGCTGATTCTGACAGAAGCTTGATCCTTTCAAAGCTTACCAAGTTGTAAGTGATACAGACGAATTCAGAATGCAGTTGTTCGCTTATTCCCTTATTTTGCATGGATCGCCCTTTCGGGTTTTCAATCCATCGGGATACCCATTTTTGCCTGAGTTGTCCAATGCGGCTTTTCAACTCAGCAGGTGTACATTTTTTATTTATTTTCCCTTATTTTTGCCCGAGTCTTTTATTCTGTTTTTGACTCGCCGGGATGCCCTATTTTTGCTTGGACTTATATTCTGTTTTTATGTCCAGCGGGTCATTTTATGCGAAGTATTTTTTAACTGCATCTGAATTCACAGGGGACGGGAAGTCTTCACCATCCATAGTGCTGAGCATCAGTGCTCCACCAGAGAAAACTTTATTTACTACGAATGGTCCTTCATAGTTCGGAGTCCACTTGCCCATGTGGTCTGTATGAGGAGGGAGGAGTCTTTTTAGCACAAGATCTCCTACTTGGTATTCTCGGAGCTTGACTTTCTGATCGAAGGCTTTCTTCATTCTCTTCTGATATAATTGCCCATGACAGATTGCAGCCAATCTCTTTTCTTCAATCAGACTCAGTTGTTCGTATCGGGATCGGACCCATTCTTCTTCGTTCAGCTTAACATCCATCAGTACCCGTAGGGAGGGTAATTCAACTTCAACAGGTAGGACTGCCTCCATACCATACACAAGTTGATACGGTGTTGCCCCAGTGGATGTTCTGACTGACGTACGGTACCCATGCAAGGAAAACGGTAGCATCTCATGCCAATCTTTATAGGTGACTACCATCTTCTGCACAATCTTCTTGATATTCTTGTTAGCTGCCTACACAGCGCCATTCATCTTTGGCCTGTAGGGAGAAGAATTGTGGTGTTGGATCTTGAAGTCCCGGCATAGCTCTGCCATCATTTTGTTGTTTAAGTTAGAACCATTATCAGTAATGATTCGCTCGGGAACTCCGTACCGACATATGATATCTCTCTTCAGAAATCGGGCTACCACTTGCCTTGTAACATTTGCATAGGAAGCTGCTTCAACCCACTTGGTGAAATAGTCAATAGCAACCAAGATGAATCTGTGGCTGTTTGAAGCTGTCGGTTCAATCTTGCCAATCATATCAATGCCCCACATGGCGAAGGGCCAGGGTGAAGACATCACATTCAGAGGATTCGGAGGCACATGCACTTTATCTGCATAAATCTGGCATTTATGGCATTTCCTGGCATAAGCACAACAGTCAGCATCCATTGTGATCCAATAATAACCTGATCTTAGCAACTTCTTAGCCATTGCATGTCCTCCAGCATGGGTACCAAAGGATCCTTCGTGCACCTCGTGCATCAACAAGTCTGCTTCTGTTTTATCAACGCACCGGAGAAGTACCATATCAAAGTTTCTCTTGTACAGGGAACCATCAGCATTCAGAAAGAAACTACCAGCAAGCCTTCTTAGAGTCTTCTTATCATTGGAAGACGCCCCAGGTGGGTATGTTTGATCCTCCAAGAAGCACTTAATGTCATGGAACCAATGCTTATAATCCTTTACAGCGTCTGCTGCAAATACATACGCTGGTCTGTCAAGTATGGACACTGAAATCCGAGGCACAAAGTTGGCAGCTTGAACTTTGATCATGGATGAAATGGTAGCCAGAGCGTCTGCAAACTGGTTCTCGTCTCGAGGGACATACTCAAGCTTGACCGTTGTAAAGAAGGTCAATAACCTCCTTGTATAATCCCTGTAAGGTATCAGATGATCCTGGTGGGTGTACCATTTGCCATTGGTTTGATTAATTACCAGAGCTGAATCTCCGAATACAGTCAAAGTCTTGATCCTGAGGTCAATGGCTTCCTCAAGACCCATAATGCAAGCTTCGTATTCAGCTTTGTTGTTAGTGCAGTTGAAGGTGAGTCTTGCCGAGAAAGGCATGTGAACTCCCTTAGGTGTAATGAGTACTGCACCAACACCACGACCATTCATATTAACAGCCCCATCAAACATCATGGTCCATTCCTCTTCTGGGTCAGGCCCTTCAGTGTGAACAGGCTCTTCATGATCTTTCGCTTTTATGAACATGATGTCTTCATCAGGGAAGTCAAATCTCATAGGCTGGTAATCATCAATGGGTTGCTCAGCAAGATAATCAGACAATACACTGCCCTTGATGGCTTTCTGAGATGTGTACTGGATGTCATATTCTGTGAGGATCATTTGCCATCTTGCAACCCGTCCGGTAAGTGCGGGCTTCTCAAAAATGTACTTAACTGGGTCCATCTTTGATATCAATAAAGTAGTGTGGGTCAACATATACTGTCTCAGTCGGCGAGCAGCCCACGCTAAAGCACAGCAAGTTTTCTCGAGCAGTGAATAACGTTGTTCACAGTCGGTAAACTTTTTTCTTAGGTAGTAAATTGCATACTCTTTTCGACCAGACTCGTCATGCTGGCCCATCACACACCCCATTAACTCTTCTAATACTGTCAAGTACATTATCAGAGGTCTTCCTTCAACTGGAGGCATAAGGATCGGAGGCTCTTGTAAGTATTCCTTGATCTTGTCAAAAGCCTTCTGGCAGTCTTCGTTCCACCTGACCGTTTGTTCTTTTCTTAACAGTTTGAACAAGGGTTCACAGGTTGCTGTAAGGTGAGATATGAACCGTGAAATGTAGTTCAATCTACCTAGAAACCCTCGAACTTCTTTCTCAGTTTTCGGTGCAGGCATTTCTTGAATGGCTTTGACTTTATCAGGGTCAACTTCAATCCCTTTCTCGCTTACAATAAATCCCAGCAGCTTACCAGATCGCACCCCAAATGTGCACTTGTTGGGGTTCAACTTCAGTTGGTACTTTCTAAGACGCTTGAATAACTTCAACAGATTTACCAGGTGGTGTTCTTCTGTGAGGGACTTGGCAATCATGTCATCCACATAACATTCAATTTCTTTATGGATCATGTCGTGGAATAATGTTACCATAGCCCGTTGATAGGTTGCACCAGCATTCTTCAGTCCGAATGGCATCACCTTATAACAAAACATGCCCCAGGGTGTGATGAAAGTTGTCTTCTCCATGTCTTCAGGTGACATCTTGATCTGATTGTATCCTGAAAATCCGTCCATGAAGGAGAATACCGAGAACTGAGCCGTATTATCCACCAATACATCAATGTGAGGTAAAGGGAAATCATCTTTCGGGCTGGCTCTGTTCAGATCCCGGTAGTCCACACACATTCTCATTTTGCCGTCTTTCTTAGGCACAGGTACAATATTAGCAACCCACAGTGGATAGCTAGTCACAGCAAGGAATCCGGCGTCCAACTGCTTTTGTACCTCTTCTTTAATCTTCATTGCCATATCTGGGCGAGTACGGCGCAGTTTCTGTTTCACTGGTGGGCAATCTTCTTTCAGTGGCAGCTTGTGCATGACAATATCGGTGTCCAACCCTGGCATATCCTGGTAAGACCAAGCAAACACATCCACATACTCCCGAAGCATATCAATCAGTTGTTCTTTCACTGAGTCTTGTAGGCAGGCCCCGATCTTAACTTCTTTCACATCTTCTTCCGAACCAAGATTAACCGTTTCAACCTCCTCCTGATGAGGGGTGATAACCTTCTCCTCTTGCCTTAACAACCTGGCTAGCTCTTCAGGAAGCTCATATTCTTCTTCAACCCCTTCATCAGTTTGATTGATCGGATTGTCAAAGTCATACGAAGTCATAGCAGTGTCGTTGTCGGTGCAGTCTGAAAGGCACTCTCTGCAAGGGTTTAGATTGTTCATTTTAGTGATCGATTTTAATATTGTTTAGAAAAAGTGAAATAAAGTTATCATTTTGGAAAACATTGCCATTTTATTTTTGTACAAAAAGAAAAATGAAAAACAGTGAGCGGAAGAGAAAAAAGACTCATTTGCAAAAGATGTCCGATATTCATTGATTGATCTGTTTGCACAAAATTACAAGATGGCTCGATTACAAAATGAGTCTTGTCATCTTGGGCAAGATGCAAGACTTGATGCATGCTTAAAATATACAGGAAATAATAATTACTCTGCAGGAGTAACCCTTATAATTTCCTGGGAAGACCAGTTTGAGATACGGCTCCCCGGAATCCTTGGACGTATCCAGCTCTCCAGGTTGCGCTCATCTTCCGACTCATCTTCCAAGTTGTTCACTGCATCCAGGGTGAGCATTCCCCCGCTGACAAAACTGGGCTTCTTAGCAGCCTCTGATTGATCTTGTTGAGTTGGTTTGTAACCCAACCCAAATCTGTCCTCCTTCTTCTCCACGGGCAGCAGCTTGCCCCAGCCTTGGGCAGTCCCCTCTTCAACAACCTTCCTGGCTTGCTGATAAGATGTCATGGAGGTTCCTAGTACAGCAGATGCTTCATTAATGTTCAGGGCCTCAAACCCCTGGCTCATCGTTTCATGGATCTCTCCATCCATCTCAATGTATTTATACGTAGCCAGATGGCTAACAAAGATATCTTCTTCACCACAGATGGTGATGATCTGGCCTTCCCACTCGAATTTCAGCTTCTGGTGAAGGGTAGACGTAACAGCGCCAGCGGCATGGATCCAGGGTCTACCCAACAAACAGTTGTAGGCCGGCTGAATGTCCATCACATAGAAGGTAATTTTGAAGGTCTGCGGGCCAATCATCACAGGCAGATCAATCTCCCCTAGCACTGATCTTTTAGAGCCATCAAATGTTCTCACCACCAAATTACTTGGACGCAGTGCCAAGCCATCATACTCCAGCTTCACTAAGGCTTTCTTTGGTAGAACATTGAGTGAAAACCCAGTGTCCACCAGTACATGGGATAGAACAGCACCCTTACACTCTAGAGTGATGTGTAAAGCCTTGTTGTGGTTACGCCCCTCAGTTGTTAAATCAGCATTGGTAAAACCCAGTCCATGACTGGTGTTGACATTTGCCACCACAGTTTCTAGCTGATTAACAGTGATCTCCTCTGGCACATATGCTGCGTGCAGGACTTTCAGTAATGCATTCCTGTGAGCTTCAAAACACATTAGCAGGGATAATATGGAGATCTTTGAGGGAGTTTGGTGAAGCTGATCCACCACTTTGTAGTCACTTCTCTTTATAATCCTCATAAACTCGTCTACATCTTGTTCAAAAGATGTCTTCTGAGTTTCCTTGATGATTGGTTCTTCAGATATCACACTCTTTCCCTTTGCTTTGGCAGCAGCTTCTGCTTCGGCATTAGGTCTTTGCAATTGTGAGGCAAAAAGGCATCCGCTTCTCGTAAAGCCTCCGCCTCCCCCACCATTATCAATCTGTGGAGAAGAGGTTGAAGAATCAAAAGTGATTTTCGCCCCGTTGCAGTAGAGATCTGAGCCATAATGCCAAGGGATGGCATTACTGTTTTCATATGGAACTGGTCCAGGTACCGTAATGGTAACTGGACTGACTGCTGCAGAGGAGGGTACTGAAATGGTGTGCGGATCGTAGTAGATGGTGACTGGTGACCTGGCAGGAGGTGCCACTGTTTGTTGTTGAAAGTTGTTGTTTGGAGGAACATCTGATGGGTCATAGTAAATGGTGACTGCTGAGATATCTTCATTATTTTCTGTTGGTGTTGTAGAAGGTCCTGCTGGTGAAAAGGATGTTGATGTTGTAGAAGAGATGGTTGTTGACATCTGGTTTGTTGAAGTGATGGATGAAGCCATTGTTGATGAAATTGATGAATTAGTTGGAATGATTGTTGTTGCAGTTGTAGAAGAGTCAGGAATTGTTGCCAAAGGGATTGTTGGATTTGTAGGCGCTGATGTTGTGATCTGAAGTATACCACTTTTGATAAGACCATCTATGCCACTTCTCAAATTATCACACCCGTTGACCGAAATGTTGCAATAACCACAACCGAGCTCACACCCGGGGAACATCTGGCATTCTAGGAGCTGAGCTTTAATTTCTACCAGAGGTGTCCGAATCTGCCCAACACTGGTGATTAAGAAAGATGGCTTGTCTTCCTCAATGGCATTAATTCTTGGTCCTCCATGATTGGGCATGGGATTCTTGGTGACACTTGGAGGGGGTGCAAAGTTGAGGGCTTTAGAATCCACCAGGTCTTGTACCTTCATTTGTAAAGCCCTACATTTTTCCGTATTGTGGCCAGGTGCATTGGAATGGAAGGCACATCTGGCGTTGACATCGTAATTTCTTAGAAGATTGGAGGGATCTGGTGGTGCCAATGTCCTTAATTCAACAAAGTTGAGTTTCAGGAGTTGTGGCAATAAAGCGGCATAAGGCATGGGGATAGGGTCAATCACCCTATTTGCCTGTGATGGTCTTTGTTGAAAGGGCCTTTGCTGCTGATTGTTGTTACTGTTGTTGTAGGTTCTTTGTGGCGGATACTGAACTTGTTGTTGATAGTGTGGTTGTTGTTGTGGTTGATATGCTGGTTGCTGAGGAATCGGAGCTGGAATAGTGACAGCTGCTACTGATCTGTGGACATACTGAGGTCTGCCCCTGCTGGCATGAATGGCATTTGTCTCACCAGTTCTTCTAGGTCCCACAAAAGGCTTCCTAGGATTACTTGACGAACTTGCACCATTATCATAAATTTTACCCATCTTCAGAAGGCTTTCAATTCTTTCTCCAGCTATGACTACGTCAGCGAAGCAGGTGCAAGAAAAGGTAGCTAGCCTATCAATATATGTTCCTTGCAGAGTATTCATAAACATGTCGGCCATTTCTCTTTCCGACATGGGTGGCTGGACAGCAGCAGCAAGCTGTCTCCACCTCTGGGCATATTCCCTGAAGCTTTCTCTGGAGGACTGAGACATTCCCATCAAAAGGGTCCTGTTAGGAGCCATGTCCAGATTGTATTGGTACTGTCTGATGAAGGCCTCAGCTAGGTCCTTCCAGCATCTGATTGTAGCTCTGGTCAAGTGTGAGTACCATTCCCTGGAAGCCCCAGTCAAACTATCTTCAAAGTAAAACATCCACAGTTTTTCATCCATGGTGTATGCCTTAAGTCTCCCCAAAAAGGACTGCAAGTGAGTTCGTGGACAGGAAGTTCCATTGTACTTCTCGAAGCACGGGGGTTTAAACTTGTGAGGGATCCTTACCCCATCCACTAACCCCATATCCATGACATCAAAGCCCAGGGAATTTTGAGACTCCAGAGATCTCAACTTTTCGGCAATTTCATCAAATCTTCTATCATAAACTTCATCCCCAGCTCCCATTACAGTGAATTGCTCCTCTTGGGGGTCTTCTTGTAAGATTCTGCTTGCAGTAGTATTTCCTTGCACATTAGTCGGGATGTTGATCTCTGGATGAAGATGAGGCCCATATACTGGTGGGTTAACATGGGGCTGACCCCTTTCATTGTTACTTGTCCCTCCAGTTCCCAAATGGGGTTCTTCCGGGGTTTGTCTTTCTACCAATGCCCTCAATCTTTCTTGACTCTGGGCCAAGCCATTCATTACTTCCATGAACTGGGTCATTTGGTTTCTCATCTCCAGCCTTTCGTTAGCTATCTGAGTTCTGACTTTTGTCAGATCTTGCTGTACTTGGTCCATCTGGATACCAGGAAGATTGTTGCGAGTAGGATATCTGTGTGGACGGTTGAGAGGGAACACCCGACGGCGAGCAATAATTCCTGAATCACAACAGAGTTAGTAACAAACAAAACAAAAACCTACAAAACAAAACAAAAGTTAGTATGAAATGCAGTATGCTTATTTGTTTCCAAGGTATCCGGCTTGGCTCTTGGTTTTGACCTTTCCAGACCCTGAGGAAGAAGCTTTGATGTTGCTTGAGAAAAGAAACTCAAATGAAACAAACTAATAAATATATTACAAATGGTGCATAATACATAGTTTGTTTTTTACAACACATGCCCTTGAGGGGTCAAAATACATCATAAAAAGAAAAGTACATGAAATGGAAATAACAACAAGCAAAATAGTCAGACATCTAGGCCAAACTCATCCTCCTTAACCTCCTTCAGAAGTGCTTCAGTTACAGGACCAGCCGGATGCTCCGTAATATTTCTGATAAGAAGGTTTCTGGTGGCAATAGCAGTGGTCAGCTTCTTGTGCCTGTCTTGGTCTTTTGACCTCTTCACACCAGCCCTAAGCTTCAACTCTGAAATCTCCTTCTGGGCTGCTAGCAGAGCCTCCTGTTGCTTCTTTTCATTAGCCTCCAATTGCTCAATCTTGTCTTGAGTTCTCTTATCTTCCTGAGTACGAGCTTTAGTGATCCTGACCCACCTAGCTTGACTTTCTTTCAGATAGAGATCAGTCCTAGCCTTCTGAAATTGGGCCTCTTTACAGGCATTCTTCAAAATTTGCTCTCCAGCTCTTGATTTCTTGATGTAGTCCTCTGCTTTCTCAATCCTGGCTAGATGCTCCACCTTAATCTTTTCCAACCTCTCAATGTCTAGACGACCATCACTCCTCTCCCAGAGGGTCCTCTTTAGAGCTTGAGACAGATTCTCATTCCTTTCCTTCAGTTTCTCAAATTCTTCCAGGCTGACAGTGGCTGGTGGTGGTGCTGTGGATGGTCTAGGTGCATCCTCAATGGTGAAAGGCATCCCAGAAAGCTGAGCTCTGGCATGAGACCACTCATAATACTGAGCTGAAGCTACATTATTGCATCTCCCAAGAATGGCCATCCCTTTGGTCTGAATGTTGTCCCAAGCCCAGGATGCTTGCCTGACAACAGCTAAGTTAGGTTTTATCTCACAATACAGGGTTTCAGCCAAGTCTTGCACTCTAGGAGGGTGAACCAAAGCATAGCCCAACTGTCTCTTAAACAGCAAAGGATTGTAGTTGATGCAACCCTTCACTCCTATTAGAGGTACATTGGGGAAATGTCCACAACTAGTAATTATGTCCCTGCCTTTAGTGCTCTGGGTGCACCATCTGATGTCGTCTGAAGTCAAAGCAATAAGTCTTTTAGCCCAATTCTTCTGTTGGTGAGGATCCAGGAAGGCATCAGTCTTGGGTAAATGTTTGAGCAGCCAGGTATGAAATAGGGGAGCACAACATCTTACCAACCTCCCTCTTTGCTTCTCATTTCTTTGGTGAATAGAATAATAGAAATCTCCCAGCAATGTGGGCACTGGGTTCCTCAGAAGGAAAAGATGAATGGCATTCTTGCTGATAAACTTGGGCTCATCTGCAAATAATATCACTCCATATATATTGAGGGCTAATAATGCACAAACTGCCCTCCATTCTCCCAGAGAGGCCTTCAGGATGGCCTGAGAAGTCAGAAAGTCCAAGTGCAGGCCAGGGATCCCAGCCTTTGTTGTCATGTTCTGCTCAATCAAAATAGGCTCCAGGCACAGTGCTTTTGCCACTTCTTCATTGCTGGGAAAAGCCAACTCAGGGTTGAAAGGGACACCACCCCTGACAAGTACTCCAATCAATGATGAAAACTCCTCCAACAGAGGTCCCAACTGAAAGTTCTGGAAAGTGAAGCATCTCAAAGGAGGATCATAGAACTGTAGGCAAGTGTGAATCAAACTCCTCTGAGAAGGGTCTAGGTCCATAACCATATCAAGGATGCCTCCATAATGCTCTCTAAATAATGGGATATGGTATGGAGTGATAAGTGCCTGGACCTGTCTGATGCCAGTCAGCACAGGCTCAAAGAAGTGGTATGAAATGTTGCTCTTTTTGGGTGCCATGACTGCTGATGAAGAACAAATGCTGATGATGAAGACTGATACTGGAGATGAGCCACTGATAGGCTGAAGCCGGTGATGAAGGTAACTGAAGCAAGTAGCTGATGAAAATATCTGAAGTAGATCACTGAGGAATAAAGGTCTATGCAGATGAAGGGGTCAAAACCAAGCCAGATAAAATGTGGATACCCTGAAAAACAAATAAACAAATGTTAAATGATGCAAATGATGAGTATGCAAATGATATGCAAGGGTTTGTGATCAAGCTGGATCCGATTACTGCCTTGATATAAGTCCATGTATGTTTAAGAAACCCAGATGGAGGTTCAGAAGTCCGGTAACCAAGGTGGGGGACTCAAATAAAGAGTCGCATGTCCAGGGTTCAAATCACAAGAACTGTCCCAAAATGGAGTACTCTTAATCAAACAAAGTATCAGGGTATGATGTGGTCAAGGGTACCTGCAAACCTGTAAACAGCCCAACCCCCCTCACAGGTGATGTTCTACAACAAGGATCCTCAGACTTGGATCAATTATGAGAAGTGTAAACACTTCTAACCCGGAGGTACATTGTTTACAATAACCATAAAAGATCCTCCTCTAATTCACCTCAGTTTCTGAAGGTCATAGTAAAGGTCATCCAGACTTAGCAGGCTTCCCAGATAGCCCTAGCACTACAGGAGATTTGTAGCACAGAGTTCTCAAGAAGAAACCCATATCTGAACCGTGTTTCATATTCCCGCACCAGACCGAAATGGAATGGGAAATAACATGAACCACTCTAGCCTAGGTGTCACTCAGGTCCTAGGTATAGGACCTTAAACTCTCAGTAGAACCCCACCCACCAAAACAAAAACCAGATCCAGCCAGATGACAATATGACAGTATGATATATAAAGCTGTAAAGAAAGCAATAAACAACTGTACATAAAGCAGCAAATAAAGCAAATATACAAACACAATCAGCACATAACACCCCAGTAAACACAAATCAAACAAGCGCTAGGAGGAACCCACAAAAAGAACCAGAAGCCCTGGTTACAGTATAAGGTTCCCCAGCAGAGTCGCCAAGTTGTCGCTCCCGCCAAAATGACGCACAGGTCAGAAGGGGTACAGACGCGAACGGTCGGCGAAAGAGGAAGAGAACACACAGGGGTGAACTCAGGAAGACAAGAGTCGCCAGCTAGGCATTTTTATCCCGAAGGAAAGGTAATGCTGCATAAACCTAGAAAGATATGGATAAGACGGTTGCGAACCAGAGAGACTGAGAAAGGGGGTTGGTTACAACCTAGGAAGGTATTAGCACCCAGATTGTCCGCCGTACTCGACGGGATCCACGCTTAAAAGATTTGTGTTTTAAAGGGGTAGTGTCAGTGCAATTTGTATATAAAGAGCTGGAAAAGGATGTACAAGTGTCAGTGTAAAAGAAGTGTGAAGTGTATAAGAGAAGTGTCAGTGTGAGAACAGAAATGAAATGCTCAAGATCATGAGGCTTTAAAGAATGATACTGGAAGAGGGGGGAATATACAGAGACTTTTGTTCGATAACCGTTAAGTTATGCCTACGTATCCTCTCGTGCAATGAGGAAGTCAGAACACTGTAGTTCGACCCAAAGAGACTGAAAGATAAATTGACTTGTGAACTACTTGCTTGTCCATGCTCAAGTGTATGACCTGTCTGGCTCAGGTGCAAACTGTCTTGCATTAGACGGAAGAAGCGAGTTCTCGTTTGTGAGTGAATGAGATGAGAAAAGAATCCCGAAGGGGACGATTATTGTTTGTTTTTTGTATTTTCAGTCTTTTATTGCTTTTGAAAGTTTGTCATAAGTTAATGAGCTTAAGCCTAAACCAATGGATTAGTAAACTCATCACATCCTCCCTCTGATTAGGGGTAATGAGAATACCTTAAGTGTGAAGTCAGCATCTCACACTTAATCACCCTGAAGTAGGATTAAGATCATTAACCTACTTGTGATTATTTAGATGTTTTTGTTGTTTTTTTGTTTAGTGTTAAGTAATGATATTAAGCCATAATCAGGGATTAAACAGACTCATTACACCATCCTAATAGAAGGATAATAGATGAGAATGTTTAAGCTTAGGAAGACTCCTCAACTTAATCCATGATTAGGGATTAACCTCATGACAAAACAAAGCCTTTATTAAGATGGATTTTAGTTAATGTTAAGATTAAGAAGTGAGTTTTATGATTTGTAAGACAACTTGAGGGGGACTTGTCCATTAACACTAGGGTTAGTCCTTCTTAACCAATTAAGGAAGAATTAGAACCCTAATGCAAGGCCCAAGTTTCAAGCTTGATGTCTTGATGATTATTAGATTGATTGATTAAAGGATTTAAATACATCAAGGGTTCAACACTTAGGATTAAAGTTATACACTCCATCCTAATAGAAGGATGCAGGCATAAGCTTAATCACAAAGCCTTAAAACCTTTAGGGTTTAGTCCCTGATTATGCGATGAGAAGAGAAGACTCAATGATGACACAAAGGTAAAAGCTAAATGGGGGACTAATCAAACCCTAATTATTATCATGCTTGGTTGCTCCTAGGGTTAATGAGGTTTGCAAGAAAGATCTTCAGAGAAACCACCAGGAAGCAGATGAAAGGAGCAAAGAGAAGCAAAACAACTTGCTTCACTCAAGAAGTCAAGTTGCTTAAAGAAAGAAAGTAAGATGAACAAGAATGAGCAAGCTCAATCCAAAGCACAAGATAAAATGCAGCAATGATGCATAAAAGAGATGACAAGAGATCATGAGAAGTGAAGGCAAATTTACTTCTCAAAGTAACTTACCACCTGAAAAGTTAGTGAAAGAAATGAAATGCAATGCAAATGAGATGAAATGTCATGATGCAAGGCAAAGTCAGAAGCAAATACATGATGCTAATGATGCTAAGAGATGATACAAACACATGACAAGAGATGAGAATGATCATACAAGCATATGGATGCAAGAGAAGTATGTTTTGAACCATGGATGTTCATGAAAAGTTATGGAATGCAAATGACATACAACATGGCAAATGAAAGATGCAATGATCAAACATGGTTCTAATATGTCTTAAGATGTATTATGAATCAAATGGATGCACAAAATGTCATGGCAAGTCATGGTATGCAAGCAAATGGAAGATGGATGCAAAGGAAGGCACAAATTAGGGTTTATGATCAATGCACAAAACAAAATTCAAAACCAGAAGCATATGACATGATAAAAATGTGAAAGTTCACTCAAAGAAACCCTAGACCTACACAAACTCACTGCCCAAAGGAGGGGTTCCAACTCTTATCCTAGTGGAAGTTATGATTTTTCCTAAGATTGTTAGGGTTTTAAGGTACCTTGTCAAGAAAAATGTCAAACAAATTGAAAATGCAAGATCAATTCATGCCAATTTTATCCTATAAACTACATGTTATGCAAGATGTAATGCAAAAAGAATCATTGTCCAACTCTCAATGGTTAGACAGAAATGAATTTTTGAAGTTTGTCACAAAATAATGCCTTGAAATGAAATTAAATCCAAAGAAAATTATCAAAAGGCATCAAGAACAAAAAAGAAATTTGTTTTGAGAGTTGGACAATGTTTCTAAATGTTTTTAAAGGTTACATGAATTTTTTTGTGATTTTTAAATACCTAAAAGTATTTTTAATTAATTAACTTTCATTAATTAATTAAAAATAATCATTTAAATGATTTAAAAATAATTTTTAATGCAAAAAATAAAAATAAAAATATTTTTGTGTTCTGAAAAATAATGAAAATCTTGACAAAAATTTTCATAATTGTTAAACATTTTTTGCTATTTTTAATAATTCGTACAAATTAAATCAAAACAAATGAAAATAAAATGAATTTTAAATGAAAAATGAGAAAGTCAGCAGATCTAAGGGTCAGGATTCAAACTCATAGGGGCGGGAATTGACTACGCGCGCTAATGGACGGCCCACATTCAAACTTGCCTAATTACGTCATTAAGCCCTAATCTGAACCCTAAACACTTTCAGGTGACCGGAACAGTGTTCCGGTCATCTTCTCCGGCAAGGTCATCACTCAATCTCTCTTAATACGCCATGAAACTTCACAAATCTCTCCAGAATCAATCATTAGACCACTCTAAACAAGAATCCAGCAATCAAAATCATTTATTTTCACTCAAGCTCAAGAATCAAAACAAAAAGCATTTCACGGGCAAAGTTTCAGAACAAGCATACAACCTCAAAACTCAATCATTTTCAAAAATAAAAGGTTCAGTGAATCAGGGAAGCATGTAGATCATTTTAGAAACAAGAAATAAGAGTTCTGGAAAAATGAATTTCCATGGCTACCTGAATCGAAGCTTTCAACCCAAGAGCTTTCTGCTTGCCTTTTTGCCTCAAAATGATCCCAATGGTCCTCCTGATGATGAAATGGAGCTTAGAATGCTTTCAGAGTGGCTGGTTTGGGAGATTGGCAGAGTTCTGTTCAGTGAAGTGAGGAAATCGTATTTGGTTTGTGTGAGGTTTTGGGTTGTTTTAATGGTTGGTTTGTGATCAGTGAGTCGTGCTGAGATGTTTTGTGATGTTTGTTTGAATGTTTGATGCTTGTGCTGTGTGTTTCGAAAGGTTTTGCATAAGAGGTGAAAAATGAGAACGCTGGCTTAGAGAGAGTTTCAGGCTGAGTTGTCTTATGAAAATGAATCCTTGGAGTGTGTTTGTAAAGTTTGGATTGGGCAGAGAGTTGTTGTGGACTGTTGTGATTGGTATGGGTGTTTTTGCCAAAAAGTCAAAAGTGTTGTACTTGAGGTATGGGCAATGGTGTAGCTAGCTCATTGGCTTGTCCTTGCTCAGCTAAGATTAAGGAGGTCCATGGAATTAGTTTTGAGATGATTCAGCAAGTTGAATGAAGTTTATGAGATGTTTTGCAATTTTCACAAAGTTTGGCCCCTTTGGAAATTCATGAAGTTCAAAGCATCAAAATGCATAATTCTTGGGCCAATTCTGATTTTTAGAAGTCACATGATCATGTTGTGAAGAATTTGTGCACATTTGAGGTCTTTAGAACACTTGATCATACCATTTTGCAAAATGCCTCTTTGGTGGAAAACTTGAAATTATGTGACTTTTCCCAACTTTGACAAGCCATAACTTTTGATCCAAAATGAATTATGACAAGTTCTTGTACTTTTTTAAAAGGGAATGATCCATTCTACAACTTTCATGACCAAATTTTTCCCATTTGAAGCATTTTTGAATCAACAAGCAAGGGTTGAAAAAGTTTCCCAAAATGGCAATTTTTCATTACAAGTCATTTTCCCAAAAAGTCAACTTTGCAAATGGCTTGGAATTCTTCAAATTTGTGAACTTCTAACATCTTCTATTATCAAATAAAGATCATACACAATTAAAATGATGAAGAACACCCCTTGGTTGGGTCATTGAGGGTCTCAGATGCCCTGATTTTACACTGACTTGCTCAAAAAGTCAACTCTTGATTAGATGCCTTCCCCATGGAATTTCTTCATGAAACTTGATATGCATGATCCTTATGACATATAGAGACCAATAGAAACAAGAATGACCAAAAAATTTGGAGTTATGGCCTTTGAAACCAAAATCCTAATTCTAGGTCATCTGTGCAGTCAAACCTGGCTCTACTTCCATGCCATCCTCAGTTCTTGTGATTTTTTGACATTCTTGACTTTTAGAAGGTATAATATGATGCTTGAACATACATGGACCCCTTTGAAATGATTGAAGAACTTTGGAGTGGCTCAAGAAGCTCTTGGATTGCTCAGATCACAAATCCTAGATGCAGATGACTTAGGAGCAATGCATTGAATCAAAAATGTGGTATGAGATGATATGATTGAGTTTATGCATATGAAGAGATCACAAGCCATGGTGTGAATGGGTGAGGGCAAATTTGGGGTGTTTACAATTCTTATTCACTCATCCTTGACTGAAGTTTTCAGACACAGTGGAGTTCAAAGTTGATAGGGAGAATAGTGATCATTGTATTTCGATGTAGCCATTTTCCATGTATTTACCATTTTTCAAACTTGTAAAGATCCACGGAGTCACGCCATTTGTTGACCACCATTCTATCAATGAATTTGAGCTTTTATCCAATTATTTGAAATTCTTTATGTTGTTCCTATTTACAAATTTCAATTTATTGTTGATGATGATTTTTTAAACAAATTTAATAAATTTAATCTTTGAAGAATATAAAAACATTTTTCTTTTGATATGAGAACAAAGAAAGGATATCAATAGTGATTCCAGGGATGGTAAAGTCCGGATGTGTGTAATTTGTCTCTCCCAAAGCAGGGTTTGATCCAATTGTGTCCTTATGGAATTCCTGAATAGTCCTGGTATGTTGATATTAGTGGTGTTTTGTGCCCCACCAGCATGAACGTGGATTGTAAATGCTCCTAGTTCTGATTCCTTCCCCAAGAGAGTGGTTGGAAGGGATATTCTTGAAAATCCCCAGCTGAGTTTTGATCTCTTCCTAAGCAGTTTACCTTTGACTTGAGAAGCATTGCGAATCCTCAGCCGAGTTCTTGTTCCTCAGCTTGAGTTGGTTGCATCCCTTAGCAGGAGTATTGGTATAACAATCAGTTTAGAGGTTTTCTTTCACCTGTAGGTGGGTATTGATTTAAAATCCCTCGTAACTGTGGTTCGCCGTGATTGTTAAGTTCTGGTAACCCCGTATGGATCAAAAAGTCCAAATTTTTAGTGATGATTGATCTCCATAGATCTCTAGTAGGTCTGCGTGTGATGATTTCCAGTAGGTTTCTATTTTTATTTTCAGCGAGTATTACACGTTTTCCCAAGCAGAGCAAGAGTGGTATAACTTCTTCCCCAAGCAGAGTAAGAGTGGCCTGACTCTTTCCCCGAGTGGAGCAGGAATAATACGATGATTATTCCCTGCAAGAGTTTTATTAAGAACATTTATGTCCCCATCAAGGATCGTGGAAGTTTTCCCCATCCCCGACAAATCATTACCTTTTCCCAGTAGGGTGGTATCCCTATGCATAGTTGATGTTTAAAACTCCAGTAGGCTATGTCGTATTTGCATCACTGGTAGATCTTTATCTTGTTTCCCCAAATAGAGTTGTAAAGATATTTGTCCCCACCAGAGTTTAACAGGGACTTTTCCCTCTTCCCCAAAAGTGTGGAAGATTTTGTGTTATTGAGGTGTCTCCGACATGTTTTCCTCTCAGAGTGGAATTTCTGATTTTTATCCTTCTCAAATTTTTGAAGACTGCTTTGAGGATTGGATCCTTAGCAGATGCTTCCTCAGTCTGAGTTATGCCTTGTAGCAGAATTTTTTTTCCTTTGATGGATTTTGATGTTCCCCTGCAGGATTTCAAATCGAATCTCCAGCATGGTCCCCGACCTTGTTACCTTGATTAGCCGAGTATCCAGTTGTTGTGGTGTTTATGTTACCTGTTGCTTATCTTTATGTATGTTTTGTCAGCATATTCATACACATATTCATACGCATAAGCATAAAATCATTTTCTTGCATTCTTGCATTTATCTTTGTTCCCCGCTCTTTGGTGTGATTTTCCCCCACATAGTGTGTGTGTTGTCTTCCTCTCAAGTTTAGAGTGTCGACCCTTAAGCAGAAAGTGTTGATCCTTTCTATTTCCCCACTGAGTTTGTTTCTCATGGATGATTTTGATTCAGTTTCCTCCCCAGTTTATTATCTGGATGGAATTTCCCCAGTTGAAATATTTCCTCCTCGGGATGAGTATTGTTTGACCGTTTCTCTCCAATTTGTTCTTGGATTAAACTCTGGTTCTTTTGGTGAATTTTTTTTGCTTTGGAATTAAGCTATCATTAATTGATAGTGGACAATACTTTCCCTAACTTGAGTATATTACTTTGGAATTAAGCTATCAATTATTCGATAGTGGGTAATATTACAAAATTAATCAAGCTCTATTGCTTTTGCTCCCACCCAGTAAATCCGGTAGTCGAGAGTTCTTCTTCCAACCTAGTAAAAAGGTAATAGAAGTTGTTTCCCTTTGCTTGAGCTCCTACCTAGTAAATCCGGTAGTTGAGAATTTTTCTACCCAGTAAAAAGGTAGTGGAGGTTATCCTCTTTGTTTTGCTCCTATCCAGTAAATCGATAGTCGAGTCCCTTGTTTTCCTACCCAGTAAACCGGTAGTTGATGATTCTGTTCCAACTCGGTATTCCTCCATTTTTGGACTCAAATACTTTGTTTGGTCATTATTCCCAGGAAGAGTGCTTACTCTCCCTCGTTGAATCTTTTACCTTGATTATATCATTGAAATTTTCCCCCATGTAGAGTTAGCTATCCAGTGATTTATTTTCCTGGTAACTCTTTTGGTGTCTTTCGTTTCCCCCAGCGGGATTTTCTTTTGTGTCCCTAAGCTTTCATTTTCCTCTGGTGGTCTTGTTTTCCACACAGAGTTAGCTATCCAGTGATTTATTTTCCTGGTAACTCTTTTGGTGTCTTTCGTTTCCCCCAACGGGATTTTCTTCTGTGTCCCCAAGCTTTCATTTTCCTCTGGTGGTCGTGTTTTCCATACAGAGATCTTGGGTTTGCATATCATATCATATTCATATCATATCATGTTCTCTTAGGAAAAAAATTGGGTTTTCTGTATTTAAGTCTCTCCCATCTTGCAGAGACGAAGATGTCAATCTTCATATCTTCATATTGAAGAAACTTAAATAGGGGTAGTTGTTGCACCCTAATTTTTTCCCTAAGTTTTCTTCACATTTCATCTGCATCTTACATACAAACAAGATCGCACTGGTTGCTCGGTTCCTCTTGGGTTAGATTTATGCCTCGCAGGGGATCACCGTTGTTTTTAATTACTTTATTTGTTTATGTTTACTAACCATGAATTAAAATCCAAAAAATTATTCTTTTTCATTTTACTAACCTTTTTTCAGGAAGAGGAACCATTGAAAATGCCAAAAATAGCAGTCATACAGCTCGAGTAAAATTTCGCAAACGAAAGTCGAAGTTGATCCGCAAATAATTCAAATTTATCTAATCAAGTATTTCCCAAGTTAATTAACTCATTCAAAGGATTTCCAGGGTTCATGTGTTCATTTCCATGCCTTCTTCGACATACAAAAAGAATCGGGCCACAACAACCAAGCAACCTCATTTGAATAAAATATTCAAATTTTGGCTTGGTTAACCGGTTAACCGATTAACCAGTGCAAAAATTGAATATTTTATTCAAATTTAGCACCGTTAGATCATTAGTATAATTGGAATATTCTATATCCATTGGTTTCTAATTTCTCTACATCACTTTGATCATTTCCTACCATAAACCCTCACTAATCACCACTCTTTTCCATTTCCCACCAAAATTGCAATTACCAAACCTATTTTTAATTACCAAATCAAGCTTCATTCCACCAAATTCACATACCTAAAGTCTTTATATAGGACCATAATTTCATTCATTCACCAAGCTTTTGAGAGCCAAAAAATCCCTTGCAAAACATTCTCCCAAAACCAAAAATTCACTGAAGCTCTTTTTCTTTCTTTTGAAGTTATCAAGAATTCACATTGAATTATTGACTAACTTGAGCTAAACCTTCATCCTTTTCTTCTCGTGTTCATCAATTTCAGTAGATCTAGCTTAATTTGGTCCAACTTGAAGAAGTGTTTTTGGTAATTCATCTCTTTCCATAAACCCATATTCACCATCAACATTTAAGATATAGATCTTTGGTGCCTTTGTTTCTAGATCTTTTGGATCTTTATTTGTTGTTTGATTGCAGAGATTCCACTGTATTTTGGTTTTAAAATTCGTACAAATTCATATCATGATCATCAAATGTTTGAGAAAAGGTTTTAAAATGGATCATGCTGAATTTTCTGCATTTTTTTGCTTCTGGTACAGCGTTAACCGGTTAACCATTTATAGTGCGAATTGGTTAACCGGTTAACCAACTTTAAAACTTCGAAGGTTTTTCCTGCATTAACCGGTTAACGCAGGTCAAGATGGTGTTTTTGGATTGTTTTAAGCCCCTTTTTGGTTCCTCTTTCTTCTTCTTCCTCCTTTTTATTTTTACCTTTGGAATCACTTTTGGGAGTGATTTCTCCTTAATTTCAATGAACTTTGGGTGTAGATTAGAGTAGTTAATGTTCATTAATTCAAAACTACCTTTAAGTGATTATTCAATTCATTTAAGGTACTTTGCGTTAGTGATACATTTTCACGCTTGAATCCACCGAGATGAGTTATTGAACTTAAGGATGGAAGAATACCATGAGTGCGGCTCAATTTGGTATTCACCTTTAGTTTTGTGTGGTATTACGTCCGGATAGCGATTTACATGTCGTTTATCTCGCATGCATTAACATTAATATTATGCACCTTAATTGGTGGTGGTCGGCCTCATTTGTAGGGTAATTACTTCATAAATTACTCGGCGATTGCTTAACATGGACCTAAATTTGTCCCTAATTCGGAATAGAAATCTAATTGGATACTTGCACTTTCATGGACCGGACCTCTTGTTGGTCGCGTAATCCCAAAATGGTTAATCATATTGCATTAAGAATCGGGACTTATGAAGGTTTGATGCATAGGTGCTTTGGGTCTCCTAATCGTCTTTCAAATTTTATTGAATTCGGTTCGGCTTGCCTTGATTAATCGCTATAATGTAAGATGCTAAGCGGATCCGGTTGCCTTTCGAATTTGGTTACTCTTTTGGTTGTGGTTGATTAAGTTCACCATATCACTCTTATGTAAATATTATTATACTATTATTATTATTAATATTTTAGATTCTTGCACTTTAATTGCTTTTTCTACTAACATTTAAATTCTTACACTTTTATTACTTTTATTTTATTTTGCTTTATTATGCTTTATTCATCCATATCATGTTTATTATTTGCTCTTATTATTGTTTTGTTGATTTTCCTTTTGTCCATTTGGACACAAAAACATTAATAAAGGATTAAACTTATAAAAAAACAAGTGACTTTAATTTGTGGACTATTGGTTACTATCCTTGGCTTTGGAATGAAGATTTGGACTTAGATTCTTAGGACACATTTCATTTGCCTTGACCTTCATGAAGTTGGCATTTTCCTTTTTTTGGCCATTTGCTAGCTTATAAGGATGGAACTCTTATGCTCATAATTTGAATTATCATCAAGTTTTGTTAGATCTTTCTTCTCTTATCTCCTTATTTTCTTTTATTTTTTTAGGATAGTCCCTTCAACTCCTCCCCTTCTTTAATTTTCAAAATCTTCTCCCTTTTTCAAAGGTTTCCTTCTTTTTTTTAAATCATCACCTCTTTAAATAAACAAAACCTTGACTTTTTTCAAGTGGCTTTTACTCTTTTTCTTTTCTTTTAAAATCAATGAATCTTATCATCTTGACCTTAATTCAAAAAAAAAATTAAAAAAAACTCATTCAAGTTGTTTTGTGCCTTTGTGCACTTTTGTTTATTTTCTTTAAAAGAGTGTCGATTATGAGTCATTATTCTTTATTTGGGTGCAAGTCTCTCAATCTCTATGGTTGTAGTTTGATGTAATTGAGTCTCTTGTCATTTGTGGGGGTTTAGTGGCATACTCATTGATTTTATCCGAGTTGGCGCCCTCCCCATAATGATGTATGAGTCCATGCCTTCATTCTCATGGTAGTTTGTTTGGCCATCCACTTGAAGATGACAAATTCTCTTCACTTAATAAAATCAATTACAACTAACCCTTTTCACTATTTGTACCATGAACTACGCGGTTTTTATCTCGCATTGCACTTTGTGGGTACGTAAGCATGAGGTGGTAAACCTCTCCAAACACAAAAATATTGAAAAAAATATTTTTTTCTTATCCCCCACTCTCATTTAACAAACCTTTTTCAAATCAAAAGCAGTAAATTTTTCAAAGGGCTCTCGTGGAGTATCACGGACATTTTGGGTGCGTAAAACCTTCCCATTGTGTAACCTATCCCCTTACCTGTTTCTCTGTTGTGTTTCTTTAGCTTTTTTTATTTTAGATTCATTAGGATTTATTCGCTCTTTTTACCTTTTTCCTCTTGGAATAAAATAAAAGCGCGGTGGCGACTCTGTTTACTTTGAGTTAAGTTAACTAATAGCTTACACTCATGATTTTACCGCTACACATATCAACTCAATGGTGCAGTGAGGTCAATCATTCCAGAAGTCATCTAATCAGGGGCATACTTTTCAATATTCAAATACTGGGGAAATTCACATAAAGGTCATATTGCAGCATTGTGGCACCCAAGTCCCTTTCAGGCAATTCATCTAGACCTCAAGGTTTAGGGGCATACCTTTCAAGGATTCAAATAATGGGATACACTTTTCAAGATGTAAATATTAGGGGAAATTCATATAAAAGTCATATTGCATTATCGTGGGATCCAAGTTCCTCTTCAAACAATACCTCCATGACAAAGGGAAGACCATTCAAAAATTCCATACTGAGGCAGGACACCTTAATGACATGGAGAAATCAGTCATTCCAAAGGTTAATCAATCCGGGGTATACTTTTCCAAGACTCAAATACTGAGACAATACATCTCAAGGTCATATCAAGGCATGGTGGGATCTAAGTTCCTTTTCAGGAATAATCCTACAAAACTCAATCGATCAAGGGAAATACCCTCTGAAGCATAATCAATCTAGGAGAGACTGTTGCAAGGCTTGATCAAAAGAAACTACTTCAAAAAATGGTTTATCTAGGGAACTTATGGAGACATTCGAATCATCTTCATGCATTAATCACGTCGCTACGCTCTAGCATCTAATCATGACATAACATCACATGAATACATGAACATACACACATAACATAGGATTTGTTACCGCTCATAGAAGTGAAATCCCCAACTTATGAATCTACCAAATACAAGGGATAGTTTTCATCAAGTGTCTAAGGGTTTGTTATCAAGGGTTCCATTAGGACTTTTCAACAGGGGTTTCATTAGAGGTTTTATCAAGGGTTTTGTTAATAAATTAAATCAAGGAATTTTATCAAGGGAATATTATCAATGGGGTTCAACTAAGGAATTTTTATCGAGGAAGTATCATTGATAGGGTTCAATTAAGGAATTTTATCAAGGGCGTTTTACCAAGGGGGTTCTATCAAAGAGTTTTTATCAGAACATCATCTACAGGGTCCAATCAAGGGTTCATTAGTATTTTACTAAGAAGTTTCAACAAAGTGGTATTAATGGGTTTCATCAGGTATTTATCAAAGGGTTCACCAGAATTTCCCATCAAAGGGCTTTATCAAAGGAGTTTATTAAAAGGATTTATCGGGATTGTCATCAAAGGATTCTATCAAGGGGTTTCACCATATTTCGTCAATGGGTTTTATCAAATGGGGTTTAATCAATATATTTTATCAAAAGGGCTTATTGGGATTGTCATCAATGAAATTTATCAAAAGGATTTCATCAAAAGGGATTTTATCGAGAGTTATTTTTACTAAAGGGAGTTTATCAATGGGATTTGTCAAATTGGATTTCATTATGGGTTTTATCATGGGTTTGTCAAAGGTTTTTTTAAAGAATTCAACCATGGAATGTTATCCAGGGATTTCATCAAGAAGGTTTTATCAAGGGGGTTTCATCAAAGAATGTTATTAAGGAGTTTCACCAGGATTTAATCATCAATGGCTTTCATCAAAGGGGTTTTATTATAAGTTTCATCAAGGGATTCTACAAAAAAAAATTATCTAGGGGTTTTACCGGATGTTTATCCAAATAAAGGGTTCTATATAGATATTTTCACCAATGAGATTTCATTAAAATTGTATTAAGGGTTTCTACAGGATTCTTATCCAAGGGGTTTTAATCAGGATTTTTAAGGGGTTCTACCAGATTATTTCATTCAGGGGTTCTACCATAATGTTATTAAAGGGCTTCACCAATGTCTTATCAAATGGGTTTATTTAAGGGTTTTATCAAAGGCTTTTATTAAAAGGTTTCATCGGGGTCTTATCAGGGGGGTTTCTATCAAGGGATTTCTTCAAAAGGATTTTTATCCGAAGTCTCATCCAAGGGGTTCCACAAAGGGTTCTACAAAAAAATTATTAAGGGATTTTCATTGGAGATTCCATCGAGGGATTTTATAGAGAAGTTTTATTAAAGGAAGTTTATTAATGGGTTTCAATCAAAAGGGATTTCATTAAGGAATTTATCTAAAGGATTGCATCAGGATTTTTTTTAAGGAATTTGATTCGGAACTTATCAAAACATGATTTCATCAGGGATTTACCAAAGAGGTTTATCAAGGGATTTACCAAAGGGGTTTCATTAGAGATTTTATCAAAGGTTCATCACAGGTTCTCAAATAATTTTAAGGGTTTTATAAAAGGGATTTTCATCTAATGGGGTCTATCGAAAGTTTCTCAAAGGGGGTTCTACCATATTTTTGTCAAAGGGGTTTTACCAAGGGATGTTTATCCAAAAGGGTTTCCACCGGAATTATTTCAACAGGGTTCTACCAGATTTTTATCAAAGTGATTTTATCAATGGATTTTTATTCAAAAAGGGTTCTATCGAAATTTTTTCAAGGGGGTTCTATTAGAGTTTTATCCCAGGGGTTATATCAAGGGATTTATATCCAAATGGAGTTCTATTAGATTTTATCAGGGAGCTTTTACCAGAATTATATTTAGGGATTATCATCTAAGGATGTTATTTAGAGGTTACACTTGATTCCACCAATGGAATATGTCAAAAGGATTCTATAAGGTATTCAGCAAGGGATTTACCAAAAGGGATTTCATCAAGGGTTTTATCAAAGACTCATTCAGGGTTTTTCATGTTTCTTCAAAGAATTTTAAGATATTTTCATCAACAAGGGTTCTATCGGAATTTTCTCATGGGATTGCACTGTATTCCATCAACGAAATATATCAAAGGGATTGTCGCTCCCGACAAATGAAACAGGGTCAAATAAGGGTACAGACGCGAACGGTCGGCGAGAGGGACAATGAGAACACACAGCCGTGAACTCACTGGAGATGAATAGAGTCGCCAGCTAGGCATTTTTATCCCGGAGGAAAGGCAATGCTGCATAGACCTAGAAAAAGATGGACAAGACGGTTTGCGAACCAGAGAGACTGAGAAAGGGGGTTGGTTACAACCTGGGAAGGTATTAGCACCCAGATTGTCCGTCGTACTCGACGGGATCCACGCTTAAAAGATTTGTGTTTTAAAGGGGTAGTGTCAGTGCAATTTGTGTATAAAATAGCTGGAAAGGAATGTACAGGTGTCAGTGTAAAGTGTATAAGTGATGTGAAGTATGAAAGTGTCAGTGTAAGAACAAGGTGAAATGCTCAAGATCATGAGGCTAAAGAATGAAGCTAGAAAGAGGGGGAATATACAGAGACTTTTGTTCGATAACTGTTAAGTTATGCCTACGTATCCTCTCGTGCAATGAGGAAGTCAGAACACCGTAGTTCGACCCAAAGAGACTGAAAGATGAATTGACTTGTGAACTGCTTGCTTGTCAATGCTCAAGTGTATGACCTGTCTGGCTCAGGTGCAAACTGTCTTGCATTAGACGGAAGAAGCAAGTTCTCGTTTATGAGTGAAGGTGATGAGAAAAGAACCCCGAAGGAGACGATTATTGTTTGTTTTTTGAGTTTTCAGTCTTTTATTGCTTTTGAAGTTTGTCATAAGTTAATGAGCTTAAGCCTAAACCAATGGGTTAGTAAACTCATCACATCTTCCCTCTGATTAGGGGTAATGAGAATACCTTAAGTGTGAAGTCAGATTCTCACACTTAATCACCTTTGGTGTAGGGTTAAGATCATTGACCTACTTGTGATTATTTAGATGTTTTTGGTGTTTTTGTTTAGTGTTAAGTAATGAGGTTAAGCCATGATCAGGGATTAAACAGACTCATTACACCATCCTAAAAGAAGGATGATAGATGAGAATGTTTAAGCTGAGGAAAGCTCCTCAACTTAATCCATGATTAGGGATTAAACCCATGACAAAACAAGCCTTTGATTAAGTGGATTTTATTTAATGATATGGTGATGAAGTTATTTTCATGGTTTGTAAGACAACTTGAGGGGGACTTGTCCATTAACACTAGGGTTAGTCCTTCTTAACCAATTAAGGAAGAATTAGAACCCTAATGCAAGGCCCAAGTTACAAGTGTGATGTCTTGATGGTTATTAAGTGAATTAATTAAAGGATTTAAACACATTAAGGGTTTAACACTTAGGATTAAAATTATACACTCCATCCTAATAGAAGGATGCAGGCATAAGCTTAATCACAAAGCCTTAAAGCCTTTAGGGTTTAGTCCCTGATTATGAGATGAGAAGAGAAGACTCAAAGAGAGACACAAAGGTAAAACTATGGGGGGAGACTAATCAAAACCCTAATTCATTGTCATGCTTGGTTGTTCCTAAGGTTTGTGAGGTTTACAAGAACAATCTTCAAAGGAGCCACCAGGAAGCAAATGAACAAGACCAAGAGAAGCAAAGTGACTTGCTTCATTCAAGAAGTCAAGTCACTTGAAGAAAGAAAGTGGGAGGAACAAGCATGAGCAAGCTCAAACTCAAGCACATATAGAAATGCAGCAATGCATGCAAGAGAGATGAAAAGAAAAGTTATGAGAAGTGAAGGCAAATTCACTTCTCAAGTTTACTTACCACCTGAAATGTTAGAAAGAAATGCAATGCAATGCTAGATGGGATGAAATGGTATGATGCTAGACCAAACCAGAAGCATGTTGATGATGATGATGATGCTATGGAGTGCTATAAACATGAGGCAAGGCATGGAGATGTTCATGCAAGATCATGGATGTAAATGATGCAAGTTAAGGAGCATGAACAATCATGGAAAGTTATGAAGCATACAAGACAAATGGCATGGCAAATATGCAATGCAATGATCAAACATGCTTTCTATATGTCTTGAGATGCCAAATGAATCACAAGAATGCACAAAATGCAAAGACAAGTCATGTTATGCAAGGAAATGCAAGAAGGATGCAAGAGAAATCCCAAATTAGGGTTTATGGAACAAACATCAAACAAAAACCCAAAACAGAAACAAACCCCAAGATAAAAAATGGAAAATGCTTCCCAAAGAAAACCTAAACCTATAATGAACCACTGCCCAAAGGGGAACTCCCAACTCTTAACCAATCTCAAGATATGAATTTTCTAAGTTATTAGGGTTTTTTAGGGTTCTTAACAAAAGAAATGTCAAACAATTGGAAAATGCAAGATCAAATCATGGCCATTTTATCTTAGAAACTATATTCTAAACACAAAACAAAGCAAAAAGAATCAATGTCCAAACCTTCTCCAATAGGCAGAAATGAATTTTTGAACCCATGATCAAAATAATGCATAAAAAATGATTTAATTCAATGAAAAATTCTTAAAATGCATCAAGATCAAAAAAGAAATTTGGTTTGAAGGTTGGACAATGTTTCTAAATGTCTTAGAACATTTCATGAATTTTTTTGTAATTTTTAAATACCTAAAAGTATTTTTAATTAATTAATTCCCATTAATCAATTAAAAATAATCTTTTAAATATTTAAAAATACTTTTTTAATGATAAAAAATAAAATAAAAATGTTTTTGGGTCTTAAAAATTAAATAAACTTTTAGGAAAAAGTTTCATAATTTTTAAGAATTTTTAACTATTTTTAAATAATTATGCAAAACAAAAGAAAAAGAAAAGAAAATAAATGAATTAAATCTGAATTAATTGGAAGTCAACAGATCCTATGGTGGAGATTTAAACTGGCCAGTGCGCGCATTGACTACCCGCCACATCTCACGGCTCAAATTCAAACTTGCTAATTACACTGATTAAGCCCTAATTGTGCCCTAATGACATTCAGGCGACCGGAACAGTGTTCCGGTCGTCTTCTCCGGCCATCCCCAAAATCAATCTCTCTCCCTAGGCCATTTTAAGAGCTCTAACTCTCCAGAAATCATCTTCCACTCATCCTAAACACGAATCCAGCATCAAATCACATTTAAACTCACACACAAACAAGAATCGAAGCAATGAAATTTCTAGGTCAAACTTTCAGAACAACATAACATGCTCATTTCTGGCTTATTTTCAAGAGTAAAGAGATCCCAATGATCAGTGTAACATGCACAACAAGATTTTAACAAGAGAAATAAGTTCTGGGAAAAAAGTTCATGGTGTCACCTGAGATGGAGCTCTTGATTCAGGAGCTCTTTGGATGATCCTTTGGCTCAATCTGGTCCCAATGGTCCACCTTTGAAGCTTTGGATGCTTAGTTGGAGTTTAAGCAACCTCCTGAGTGAGTTTGCAGCAGCTCTGACCAAGGGAGGGTGAAAATCGTATCTGAGATACAGGGTGTTTCAGGCCAAAACAAAGGGTGGTTTCTGGTCAGTGAGGTGAGTGGAGATTGTTGGTGGAGTTTGTTCTTGTGTTTGAGGTTTGTGGAGGGAGATTCGAAGGAAAATGCAGGCTGAGATGAAAATGGTGAAGTGGCTTTGTGGTTGGTTTCAGGCCTGTGTTCTTGGTGCTTTGTGGTCTATGGAGCAAGGTGAGTTGATTAGTGAAGATGGTTTGAGTGTTTGCAAGCTGTGGAGGCAGATTCGAAGCAAGTTGCAAGATGAGGTGATTTTGTGAATGTGATGGTATGAGATGTTTCAGCCTTGCCTTGTGTTATGTCTAGCTTGCAAATTGTCCACATAACTCTCTCTCATTGGTCAGTTGACAAGACATGCCCTTTATTGATTGGTAAGTTACCTTTTGCAAAAAGTCAAATAATGTGTAAGAGAAGCATGGCTCAAGGTCTAGGCAAGTACATGGGCTGGTTCTGGTGCAGCAAGGTGAGGTGAGAGGCTAGCAAAGCTCAGCATCCAAGGCTGCAAGTAGGAGGAAGCATGATCATGAGTTTTGCAACTTGTGACCTTTTGTTCACATGTGACCTTTTTTGTCCAACCAAACATAAAACCATGGGCATTCTTAGTTCATTTCTGATTTTTAGGACTTAGAGAAAGTTTATGTGCTGGTTTGAAATGAATTAGAGGCTGCAATATGCATTGGTCCAAGATTTTGCAAAATTCTCACTTAGGGCATGCCTTGAAAATCAATGATTTTAGCCAACTTTGCATTGCCATAACTTTTGATCCAAGAAGAGTTTGGTCATGTTCTTGTACTTTTTGAAAAGGTAAAAATGAGATCTACAACTTTCATGACCAAAGTTTTTCCATTTGAAGCCTTTTTGGATCAAGAATCAAGGCTTGAAAAATGACCTAAAATGATGCATTCTTGAAAAGTCAACTATGCCCAAAAAGTCAACATTTGCAAAAACCCTAAATTCTTGATTTCTATGAACTTCAACCTTCTTCCATGATCAAATAAAGATCATATACACTCAAAATGATGAAGATCACCCATTGGTTGGGTCATTGGGGGCCTCAGATGCCCTGATTTTGCACTGACTTGTCTGAAAAGTCAACCCTTGATCAGATGACTTCCCCATGGAATTTCTTCATGAAAATTGATATGCATACTCCCTATACCATATAGAGACCAATGGAAACAAGAATGACCAAAAAATTTGGAGTTATGGCCTCTGAAACCAAAACCCTAATTTTCAGTCAACTGTGCAGTTTGACCTGGCTCTGCATCCACTCAAACCCTAGTCCTTGTGATTCCTCTGCATTTTTGACTTTGAAGAGATGGAATATGACATATGAACACACATGGACCCCTTTGAGTTGATTGGTGGCCTTTGGGGTGGCTCAGGATGCCCTGAGGTTGCTCAGATCACAAACCCTAGGTGCAGATGCCTTAGAAACTATGCAGTGAATCAAAAATGAGATGTGAGATGATATGATTGTGTTTATGCATATGAGGATGATCACAAGCCATGGTGTGAATGGGTGAGGGCAAAATTGGGGTGTTTACAGCTGCCCCTATTCAAACATGAGTTAGCTGTGCAGGTTGTAAGCGATGGCTTAACAGGCAAACAAGATAACTTGTGGTTGAATACCAAAGACAGTCCAAAATTTGCACTCACAGAATGAAGAAGAAAAAAGAAAAAAATAAAGTATATTGTAAAGTGTGGGCGACGGAGGACGACCGTCGAGCAGAGGACGACTGCTGGGTAAAGAGCAATGACGGGGACGGCCGACATGCTGGGAAAGTGCTGAAAATAAAGCAATGACGGGGACGACCGACATGCTGGGGATAAAAGGTAAAGCCAAGACGGGGACGGCCGACTAGCTGGGAAAAAATAAGAAATTATGATGGGGACGACCATCAAGATAAAGCTGTAAAATTCTCTGGGGATTAATGAAACATGACGGGGACGGCCATCAAGTTCATAAAGGTAAAGTAACCAACGATGGGGACGGCCATCGGGCTAAAAGGAAAAGGGACCACGACGGGGACGGCCATCGGGTTAAAGAATAAATGAAATAAACAGATGATGGGGTACGGCCATCAAAGGTGAAGGACGATCACCTAGCAGGGGACGGCTGCTCTGTTGGGAATAAAAGAAGTATGATGGGGACGGCCATCAAAGGTGGAGGACGACCACCTGGCAGGGTACGGCTGCCGAAAATATCTATGACGGGGAAGGCCATCAGATAGAGAAGGTCAACGATGGGGACGGCCATCGGACGAGCATGATGGAGGACGACCATCAAGAAGTGGAGGACGACCACTCAGCAGGGTACGGCTGCTCTCGAGGTTTCTCATGACATAGGACGAATGCCAGATAACCAAAATCAACAATGGGGATGGCCATTGGATAAAATGATGAAGGACGATCATCAAAAGGTGGAGGACGACCACCTAGCAGGGGACGGCTGCTAAAATCAACGATGGGGACGGCCATCGGATGAACATGATGGAGGACGACCATCAAGAAGTGGAGGACGACCACTTAGCAGGGTACGGCTGCTCTCAGGGTTTATCATGACACAGGACGAGTGTCAGATAAGATGGAAAATTTGCTTTGTTGGCGATCTATTGGGGAATGGCAAACACGGACGAGTGTTTACATCCAAGAAACAAAAGGTATAAGTGTTTAGATGTTGTGTATAGATTAGAGATGCGGACGAGCATCCTTAGACTATGATACGGACGAGTATCATGTAGAAACAAACTGACACATGTTCAGAGATGATGATACGGACGAGTATCAACTGGTTAACAGAGAACACGGACGAGTGTTGAATCTGAAAGAACTCTTCTGGGGAGAGCAGATACAGACGAGTATCTATATTCAAGAAGACATAAGTGTTTGACACGGTGTATGGATTAAAGATGCGGGCGAGCATCCTTAAGACTATGATACGGACGAGTATCATGTAGAAACAAACATTAGACGCAATGTTCTGAGATGATGATACGGACGAGTACCAACTGGTTAACAAAGAACAAGGGCTACTGTCGAATCTGTGGGGGTATGAGTGATGGTGTATACAAGATACGGGCGAGTATCTGTATAAGTGTACCAATGAGTAGTGAGTATATATATATAAGTGTTTATCTGCTGGGGAGAGTGACACAGACGAGTGTCAAAAGAGAAAAGTAGCATTATCAAGTATATGGGTGGTAAAGGTGTAAGCGACTGCGCTGGGGATATGACACGGACGGGTGTCGAGAAAGTGTATATATAAGTATATGTGAGTGCCAAGAGGATGTCTTTGGCTTTCTGCTGGTGATTTGACACGGACGGGTGTCAGGAAGTATCTGTAGTACGGGTGATTTTGTTTGTAAAGAGTGTTCAGGCGACTTTATTGGGGAGTGATGATACGGACGGGTATCAAAAGGAAATATGCTGGTATTTGTGAATATGAGGCAACTGCTTTTGCTGGGACTCTGGTGAGGATTTCTGTACAATGATGATGAACGGTTATTATTCACAAGCGTTAATTCATAACATGGCTTATGATTATGCTATGTGTTTGATTTTTTGCCGTAATGCTCCGTATTAGACGGAATGCTACGCTCTGAGGGGATATTATGATGCAAATGCCATGATTATGCAAAGATACCACACTGGGATTCGAATCCCGTCACTGCGAAGATCTCTGGTCGATCTGTTGGAAATGGACCTCCCAGCTGGGGATGAGATCATTGGTAGATCCAATAAGAGGATATTTGCTTGGGGATATAGGTCACTGGTTGACATCCTTATAATACGGGACCCAGCTGGGGTTTGTAGAAGCTTTCTTCACTCTGTTGTGATCTTCTATGCGCTGCTCTTCTGGATAGAGGCTGAAGATTCTGTGGGGAGATGATTTCCTGACTCCCGTACTCAGCTGAGGATGAAATGGCAGCTCGGCTGGGGAATTATGAGAGGCAACTCAGCTGGGGAGAGCAACAAGAGGCCACTCGGCTGGGGATAGAGCATTTCGGATGCCGAGATTGAGTGTATGTTGATTTGGCAACTTTGCTGGGGAAGTGGGCACTCTCCAGTGCCACGTGGAAGATAGACCGAGTTGATAATGATTCGCCTGCTTGCTGAAACGTAACTTGCATGCCCCAGGTTGCGTCCTGGATACCTGCAATCCTGCAAAGATAAGGAAACGCACAAAAGGTCCCGAGGTATCCTTCACTGAATTCCGTCAAAGGAGTTAAGCATTCTCACGAGTAAGTATATTCCCTGCAAGCATGTGTTTTATTATTATTACTTTGGGGAGAAAAACATCTGTACTTATGCAATTGATTTTTTTGAGACATCAGACATTCTTTGCAAATAAAAATGTACAAAACGAGACATGACTGAAAATCTGATTTTATTAATTCATATGCCCTGAATTGGCGAGATACAGTCAAAGAAACAAATCCCCTGAAATGAGGAGATTGTTACAAATTGAGAAACAAAATGCTGGCAGTGTTGACGACGCTTTGAGGAGCTTCCTCCTTACCATGACTCGTATGACTTTTGACGTTCTTCTCATCTTGCTTTCTGAAGAATGTTGATTCTGATTGAAGCTTTATCCTTTTGAAGCTTTCCAAGTTGTAAGTGATACAGACGAACTCAGAGTGCAGTTGTTCGCTTATTCCCTTATTTTGCATGGATCGCCCTTTCAGGTTTTCAATACATCGGGATACCCATTTTTGCCTGAGCTGTCCAATGCGGCTTTTCAACTCAGCGGGTGTACATTTCTTGCTTATTTTCCCTTATTTTTGCCCGAGTCTTTTATTCTGTTTTTGACTCGCCGGGATGCCCTATTTTTGCCTGGACTTACATTCTGTTTTTATGTCCAGCGGGTCATTTTTATGCGAAGTATTTTTTAACCGCATCTGAATTCACAGGGGACGGGAAGTCTTCACCATCCATGGTGCTGAGCATCAGTGCTCCACCAGAGAAAACTTTCTTTACCACGAATGGTCCTTCATAATTGGGAGTCCATTTGCCCCTGTGGTCTGTATGAGGAGGGAGGATTCTCTTCAGCACAAGATCCCCTACTTGGTACCCTCGGTGCCTGACTTTCTGATCGAAGGCTCTCTTCATTCTCTTCTGATACAATTGTCCATGACAGATTGCAGCCAATCTCTTCTCTTCAATCAGACTCAGTTGCTCGTATCGGGACCTAAACCATTCTGCTTCACTCAGTTTGACATCCATCAAGACTCGCAAGGAGGGCAATTCAACTTCAACTGGTAGGACTGCTTCCATACCATACACAAGCTGGTACGGTGTTGCCCCAGTGGATGTTCTGATTGACGTGCGGTACCCATGCAAGGCGAACGGTAGCATTTCATGCCAGTCTTTGTAGGTGACTACCATCTTCTGCACAATCTTCTTGATATTCTTATTTGCCGCCTCAACAGCGCCGTTCATCTTTGGCCTGTAAGGAGAAGAATTGTGGTGTTGGATCTTGAAGTCCCGGCACAGCTCTGCCATCATTTTGTTATTTAAGTTAGAACCATTATCAGTAATGATTCGCTCGGGCACTCCATATCGACAGATGATATCTCTTTTCAGAAATCGGGCTACCACTTGCCTCGTAACATTTGCATATGAGGCTGCTTCAACCCACTTGGTGAAATAGTCAATGGCAACCAGGATGAATCTATGGCCATTTGAAGCAGTTGGCTCAATCTTGCCAATCATGTCAATGCCCCACATAGCAAAGGGCCAGGGTGAAGACATTATGTTCAAAGGATTGGGAGGCACATGCACCTTATCTGCATAAATCTGGCATTTATGGCATTTTCTGGCGTAGGCACAACAGTCTGCATCCATTGTGATCCAATAATAGCCTGATCTTAACAACTTTTTAGCCATTGCATGTCCTCCAGCATGGGTACCAAAAGAGCCTTCATGCACTTCATGCATCAACAAATCTGCTTCCGTCTTGTCAACACATCGGAGGAGTACCATATCAAAGTTCCTTTTGTATAAAGACCCATCAGTGTTCAGAAAGAAACTTCCAGCAAGCCTTCTCAAGGTCTTCTTATCATTGGAAGATGCCCCAGGTGGGTACGTTTGATCCTCCAAGAAGCACTTAATGTCATGGAACCAAGGCTTATCATCTTTTACAACATCTGTTGCAAATACATATGCTGGCCTGTCGAGTCTGGACACTGAAATCTGAGGTACAAAGTTAGCAGCTTGAACTTTGATCATGGACGAAATGGTAGCAAGAGCATCTGCAAACTGATTCTCATCCCGAGGGATATACTCAAGTTTGACTGTTGTGAAGAAAGTCAATAACCTTCTTGTATAATCCCTGTAAGGTATCAGATGATCCTGATGTGTATACCATTTCCCATTGGTCTGATTGATTACCAAAGCTGAATCTCCGAATACGGTCAATGTCTTGATCCTGAGGTCAATAGCTTCCTCAAGACCCATAATGCAAGCTTCGTATTCAGCTTCGTTGTTAGTGCAGTTGAAAGTGAGTTTTGCCGAGAAAGGCATGTGAACTCCTTTAGGTGTAATGAGTACTGCACCAACACCACGGCCATTCATGTTAACAGCCCCATCAAACATCATAGTCCATTCTTCCTCCGGGTCAGGCCCTTCAGTGTGAATAGGCTCTTCGTGATCTTTTGCTTTAATGAACATGATGTCTTCATCAGGGAAGTAAAACCTCATAGGCTGGTAGTCATCAATGGGTTGCTCAGCAAGATATTCAGATAGTACACTGCCCTTGATGGCTTTCTGAGATGTGTACTGTATGTCGTATTCTGTGAGAATCATCTGCCATCTTGCAACCCGTCCGGTAAGAGCTGGCTTCTCGAAAATGTACTTAACTGGATCCATTTTTGAGATTAATAAGGTAGTGTGGGTCAACATATACTGCCTCAGTCGGCGAGCAGCCCACGCTAAAGCACAGCAAGTTTTCTCGAGCAGTGAATAACGCTGTTCACAGTCGGTAAACTTTTTGCTTAGGTAGTATATTGCATACTCTTTTCGACCAGACTCGTCATGCTGGCCCAGCACACACCCCATTGACTCTTCTAATACTGTCAAGTACATAATCAGAGGTCTTCCCTCAACTGGCGGCATGAGGACTGGAGGTTCTTGTAGATATTCTTTGATCTTGTCAAAAGCTTTCTGGCAATCTTCGTTCCACCTGACCGTTTGTTCCTTTCTTAACAGCTTGAACAAGGGTTCACAGGTTGCCGTAAGGTGAGATATGAACCGCGAAATGTAGTTCAATCGACCTAAGAACCCTCGGACTTCTTTCTCAGTTTTCGGTGCAGGCATCTCTTGAATGGCTTTGACTTTATCAGGGTCCACTTCAATCCCTTTCTCGCTTACAATAAAGCCCAGCAGCTTACTGGATCGCACCCCGAACGTACATTTGTTGGGGTTCAGCTTCAATTGGTACTTCCTCAGACGCTTGAACAACTTCAGCAGATTCACCAGGTGATCTTCCTCTGTATGGGACTTGGCAATCATATCATCCACATAACATTCTATTTCCTTGTGGATCATATCGTGGAATAATGTCACCATAGCCCGTTGATACGTTGCACCAGCATTCTTTAGTCCGGATGGCATCACCTTGTAACAGAACGTGCCCCAAGGTGTGATAAATGTTGTCTTCTCCATGTCTTCAGGTGACATCTTGATCTGATTATATCCTGAAAATCCATCCATGAAGGAGAATACCGAGAACTGAGCCGTGTTATCCACCAATACATCAATGTGAGGTAATGGGAAGTCATCTTTCGGGCTGGCTCTGTTCAGATCCCGGTAGTCAACACACATTCTTACTTTGCCGTCTTTCTTAGGCACAGGCACTATATTAGCAACCCACGGCGGATAGCTAGTTACAGCAAGGAACCCGGCGTCCCATTGCTTTTGTACCTCTTCCTTAATTTTCATAGCCATGTCTGGGCGAGTTCGGCGCAGCTTCTGTTTAACTGGTGGGCATTATTCCCTCAAAGGCAGCTTATGCACAACAATGTCGGTATCCAACCCTGGCATGTCTTGATACGACCAAGCAAACACATCAACATACTCTTGAAGCAGATCTATCAGTTGTCTCTTCACTGAGTCTCGCAGGCAGGCCCCGATTTTAACTTCCTTCACGTCTTCGTCTGTACCAAGATTGATCACTTCAACCTCCTCCTGGTGAGGGGTAATAACCTTTTCCTCTTGCCTTAACAACCTGGCTAGCTCTTCAGGAAGCTCATATTCTTCATCAACCCCTTCATCAGCTTGATTGATTGGATTGTCAAAGTCATACGATGTCATAGCCGTGCTGTTGTCGGTGCTGTCTGGAAGGCACTCTCTGCAAGGGTTAAGTTTGTTCATTTTAGTGATCTGATTTTAGTCTTATTTAGAAAAGTGAAATGAAGTTGTCATTTTGAAAACACTGCCATTTATTTTTTGTACAAAAAGAAAAATGGAAAAACAGTGAACAAAAAGAAAAAGACTCGTTTGTAAAAAGATGTCTGATACTTCATTAATTGATCTTGTTTGCACAAAAAGTACAGATGGCCCGATTACAAAATGAGTCTTGTCATCTTGGGCAAGATGCAAGACTTTGATGCATGCTTATAAAATACAGGAAATAATAATTACTCTGTATGAGTAACTCTTATAATTTCCTGGGAAGACCAGTTCGAGACACTGCTCCCCGGGATCTTTGGACGAATCCAGCTTTCCAGGTTGCGCTCCTCTTCCAGCTCGTCTTCCAGACAGTTGATAGCATCGGGGGTAAGAATCCCTCCACTGACAAAACCAGGCTCTTCAGCAGCCTTTGCTTGATGTTGAGTTGGTCTGTAACCCAACCCAAACTTGTCTTCTTTTTTCTCCACCGACAGCAGTTCGCCCCAGCCTTGGGCAGTTCCTTCCTCAACAACCTTCCGGGCTTGTTGGTATGATGACATTGGAGTACCAGATACAGCAGATGCCTCATGCACATTCAAAGCTTCAAACCCCTGGCTCATTGTTTCATGGATCTCCCCATCCATTTCAATGTACTTATAGGTTGCCAGGTGGCTGACAAAAATGTCCTCCTCTCCACAGATTGTGACAACTTGGCCTTCCCACTCAAATTTTAAATTTTGGTGAAGGGTAGACGTTATTGCGCCGGCGGCGTGAATCCAGGGTCTACCCAACAAACAGCTGTAGGCGGGCTGAATGTCCATCACATAAAAGATAGTTTTAAAGGTCTGTGGGCCAATTGTCACGGGCAGCTCAATCTCTCCCAGAACCGATCTCTTAGAACCATCAAAGGCTCTTACTACCAGGTTGCTGGGTCTCAATGCCAAACCATCATATTCTAACTTCACCAGAGCCTTCTTTGGTAAGACATTCAGGGACGAACCTGTGTCCACCAGCACATGTGAAAGGACAGCTCCTTTGCATTCCATGGTTATGTGCAAGGCTTTGTTGTGGTTGCGGCCGTCCGCTGTCAAGTCAGTATTGGTGAACCCTAGCCCATTGCTAGCAGTAACATTTCCAACCACGGTTTCCAACTGGTTGACAGTAATCTCTTAAGGCACGTAAGCTGCGTGCAAGACCTTGAGTAGTGCATTCCGATGGGCTTCGGAACACATAAGCAGTGAGAGGATAGAGATTTTGGATGGCGTCTGGTGAAGTTGATCCACAATTTTGTAATCACTCTTTTTGATGATTCGCATAAACTCATCAACTTCTTGATCGAACGGTGTCTTCAAGGCTTCTTTAACAGCTTGACCTTCCTGCACCGGGCTCTTTCCTTTTGCCTTGGCAGCAGCTTCTGCTTCGGCTGTAGGTCTTTGAATTGGTGGAGCGAAGAGACGTCCGCTTCGGGTGAAGCCTCCGCCTCCCCCCACATTATCTACTTGTGGTGCAGGTGTTGATGTTTCAAGAGTGATTCTTTTTCCTTCGCAGTACACGTCAGAGCCATAGTGCCAAGGGATGGCCCTATTGCTTTCATATGGTACCGGTCCAGGCACCGTGACAGTGACTGGACTGATTGCTGCTGCTGAAGGGACTGTAATTGTTTGTGGATCATAAAAGATTGTAACTGGTGCACTGGTGGGAGCAGCACCTTCTGAATGGTAGGCAGAGTTGCTTTCAGGATCATAAAATATGGTGACAGTAGAGACATCTTCATGATTTGTTGCTGGAGTTGTAGGAGATATTGTCGGAAGAAATGATGTTGTTGTTGTTGTAGGAGATTCAAGATGGAATGAAGCTGAAGTTGTAGTAGGAGAAATTGTTGAAAACTGACCAGTTGAGATGATGGATGAAGTACTTGTTGATGAAACCGAAGAATTGTCAGGAACAATGGTTGCTGCAGTTGTAGGAGGTTCTGAAACTGTTGCTGATGAAATTGCTGGATTCGTTGGAAATGATGTGGTGATCTGAAGCTGGCCACTCTGAATGAGGCCATCTATGCCATTCCGCAAATTATCGCACCCATTTACCGAGATATTGCAGTAAGCACAGCCTAACTCACACCCCGGGAACATTTGACATTCCAAGAGCTGAGCTTTGATTTCTACCAATGGTGTCCTGATCTGTCCCACACTGGTTATTAAATAAGACGGCTTGTCTTCTTCAATAGCGTTAATCCGGGGACCACCATGGTTTGGCATCGGGTTTTTATTGACATTGGGTGGTGGTGCGAAATTCAGAGCCTTTGAGTCTACCAGGTCTTGTACCTTCATATGCAGAGCCCTGCATTTTTCTGTGCTGTGGCCAGGTGCGTTTGAATGAAAGGCACACCTAGCATTGGAGTCATAATTCCTTGGTAGACTGTTGGGATCCGGAGGTGCCAACGTTCTTAGCTCAACCAAGTTGAGTTTCAGAAGTTGTGGCAGCAAAGTAGCATATGGCATTGGGATCGGATCGATCACTCTGTTAGCTTGAGATGGCCTCTGTTGGAATGGCCTTTGTTGACTGTTGTTGTTGGTGTTGCTGTTGTTGTAATTCCTTGGAGGATACTGATTTTGCTGATGGTACTGAGGTTGTTGTTGATAGCTTTGCTGAGGAGGTTGATAGACAGGTTGAGGATGAGCTGGAGCAGGGATGGTGACTGCTGCTATGGACCTCTGAGCATATTGGGGCCTACCCCTGTTTGAATGGATGGCATTGGTCTCGCCAGTTCTTCTCGGGCCTGCAAAAGGCTTCCTTGTACTACTGGACGAGCTTGCACCGTTGTCTGAGATCTTTCCCATTTTTAACAAGCTTTCAATTCTCTCCCCGGCTATGACAACATCTGCAAAGCTAGTGGAAGAGAAAGCTGCCAACCTGTCAATATATGTTCCCTGAAGGGTGTTCATGAACATATCTGCCATTTCCCGCTCAGACATAGGTGGTTGAACAGCAGCAGCCAGCTGCCTCCACCTTTGGGCGTATTCTCGGAAACTCTCCCTCGAAGACTGTGACATTCCCATCAGGAGAGTCCTGTTGGGTGCCATGTCTAGATTATACTGATACTGTCTGATGAAGGCCTCTGCCAGGTCCTTCCAGCATCTAATTGTTGCTCTTGTCAGATGGGAATACCACTCCCTCGAAGCTCCAGTCAAGCTATCCTCAAAATAGAACATCCACAATTTCTCATCCATTGTATAGGCCTTCAGCCTTCCCAGAAATGATTGTAGATGAGTCCGGGGGCATGAAGTCCCATTATACTTTTCGAAACAAGGAGGCTTGAACTTATGGGGGATCCTGACCCCGTCTACCAAACCCATGTCCATAACGTCGAAGCCCAAAGAGTTTTGAGATTCTAAGGACCTCAACTTCTCAGCTATTTCATCCAATCTTCTATCATAAGCCTCTTCTCCAGCACCCATTACTGTGAACTGGTCTTCTTGAGGGTCTTCCTGTAGTACCCTCCCTGCTGTGGCAGTCCCTTGTATATTGACAGGGATGTTGGCCTCTGGATGGAGATGGGGTCCAAAAACTGGGGGATTGACATGAGGTTGGACCCTCTCGTTGTTACTTGTGCCAGCAGTTCCCACATGGGGTTCCTCTTGATTCCTCCCTTCTACCAAAGCTCTGAGCCTCTCCTGGCTTTGAGCTAAATTGTTCATCACTTCCATGAATTGTGTTATCTGCGTTCTCATCTCCAACCTTTCGTTGGCCATCTGGTTTCTGACCTCCGTAAGGTCCTGCTGCATCTGATCCATCTGAATTCCCGGAAGGTTGTTTCTAGTTGGGTACCTGTGTGGCCTGTTGAGGGGAAATACCCGGCGGCGAGCAATAATTCCTGAGATTCACAACAGAGGTTAGTAACAACAAAACAAAAACCTACAAAACACACAAAAGGGTTAGTATGCAATGCAGTTATGCTTATTTGCTCTCAAGGTATCCGGTTTGGCTTTCAGTTTTGACCCTTCCAGACCCTCGAAGATGCTGCCGTTGAAGTTGCTTTCGAAGTAAACTAACATGAATATATTACATAAGGTGAAATAATACAATTTGTTCGTTTTACAACACAAGCCCGCTAAGGGGTCAAAATACAGTACAAAAATAAAAGTACATGGAAAGAAAGCAACAACAAACAAATGGTCAAACACCAAGACCAAACTCATCCTCACGAACTTCCTTGAGAAGTGCTTCGGTCACAGGATCAGCCGGACGCTCCGTGAGATTCCTGATGAGGAGATTCCGGGTCGTAACAGCTGCTGTTAGCTTTTTGTGCTGAGTTTGGTCCTTGGACCTCTTCACCCCTGCTTTGATCTTCAGCTCAGATATCTCCCTCTGGGCTGCTGCCAGGGCTTCTTGTTGTTCTCTTGCACTAGCTTCAAGTTGCTCCATCTTGTCTCGAACTCTCTTGTCTTCCAGGGTACGAGCCTCGGTGATCCTGACCCACCGGGCTTGACTCTCCTTCAAATACAAGTCTGTCCTTGCTCTTTGGAACTGGGCTTCTTTGCAAGCATTCTTCAGAATTTGTTCACCAGCTCTAGACTTGTTGATATAATCCCCAGACTTTTCAATCTTAGCCAGATGCTCTACTCTCAACTTCTCCAATCTCTCAATCTCCCTCATACCTTCACTCCTCTCCCGGAGGGTCTTCTGCAAAGCCTGGGTTAGCTTCTCATTTCTTTCCTTCAAGCTCTCAAACTCCTCCAAACTGATGGTGGCGGGGGGTGGTGCTGAAGATGACTCAGGCATGTCTTCTATGGTAAAGGGCATTCCAGAGAATTGGGCCCTGGTACGGGACCATTCATAATATTGTGCTGATGCCACATTGTTGCACTTCCCCAGAATGGTGACTCCCTTGGTTTGAACATTATCCCAGGCCCAGGCAGCCTGCCTAACAACAGCCAAACTAATCTTGTTCTCACAATAGAGAGTCTCAGCCAAGTCCTGTGCCCTAGGAGCATGGACCAGTGCATAGCCCAATTGCCTTCTGAACAGCAGAGGATTGTAATTAATACTGCCCTTAACACCTATCAAAAGCACATTAGGAAAATGCCCACAGCTGGTGATGATATCCCTGCCCTTGGTGCTTTGAGTGCACCATCTGATATCTGCTGAAGTTAGAACAGTGAGTCTCTTAGCCCAGTTGCTCTGCTGATGAGGGTTTAGGAATGCATCTGTCCTGGGTAGATGCCTGAGAAGCCAAGTGTGAAACAATGGAGCACAAAACCTTACTAACCTCCCCCTCTGCTTCTCATTCCTCTGATGCACTGAATAGTAAAGATCCCCCAATAAAGTTGGCACTGGGTTCTTCAGGATGAACAGATGGATTGCATTTTTGCTAATGAATCGAGGCTCATCTGCAAACAACACAATTCCATATATGCACAAGGCCAGCAGGGCACAAACAGCTTTCCATTCTCCTAGAGAAGCCTTCAAGGTAGCTTGAGAAATTAAGAAGTCCAGATGAAAACCAGGGATCCCAGCTTTAGAGGTCATATGCTGCTCAATTAGGACAGGCTCCAGGTGCAAAGCTTTTGCTACTTCTCCATTAGCAGGAAAGACCATCTCAGGGTTGAAAGGAATTTCTCTCCTGATAGGCATACCAACTAATGAGGAGTACTCTTCCAATAAGGGGCCCAACTGAAAGTCTTGAAAAGTAAAACATCTCAGTGGAGGATCATAAAACTGAATGCAGGTGTGGATGAGGCTCCTCTGTGAAGGGTCCAGATCCATAACCATGTCCAGTATATCTCCATAACTCTCCCTGAACAAGGGTATGTGATCTGGAGTGATCAGGGTTTGGATCCTCCTGATGTCTGATAAGTCTGGCTGGAAGAAGTGATAGGTGATGTTGCTTTTCTTTGGAGCCATGATGCTGAAGACTGAGTAGAGTGCTGATGAAGATGCTGAGGAGTGGGCCACTGGCTGGCTAGTGCAAGTATTTGAAGTATATGGCTGACAAGCTGAAGCTAGTGTTGGTGGAGATAGGTCAGTAATGCAGATGGGGTCAAAACCAAAACCAGATGAAAATGGATACCCTGAAACACAAATAAGCAAATGTTAATATGATGCAATGGTTATGTATGCAAATGATATGCAAAGGGTTTGTGACTGAGCTGGATCTGATCAAAATGCCCTGATATAGGTCCAAGTGTGTTCAAGAATTCCAGTTGGAGGTCTAAAAATCCAGTAACCAGGGTGGGGGACTCAAATAAAGAGCCACATGTCCAGGGTTTAGAATCACAAGAACTGTCCAACATGGAGTATTCTTAACAAAGTCAAAGTAACAGGGTATTCTGAGGTCAAGGTACCTGCAAACCTGTAAACAGCCCAACCCCCTCACAGGTGATGATCTAGAACAAGGATCCTCAGACTTGGATCAGTTATGAGAAGTGTAAACACTTCTAACCCGGAGGTACAGTGTTTACAATAACCATAACAATTCCTCCTCTAATTCACCTCAGTTTCTGAAGGTCAATACTAAAAGGTCATCCAGACTTAGCAGGCTTCCCAGATAGCCCTAGCATTGCAGGAAATCTGCAACACAGAGTTCTCAAGAAGAAACCCATATCTGAACCGTGTTTCATATTCCCGCACCAGACCGAAATGGAATGGGAAAGAATATGATTCACTCTAGCCTAGGTGTCACTCAGGTCCCAGGTATAGGACCTTAACTTCTCAATGAAACACCCACCCACCAAAGCAAACAAACAGATCCAGCCAGCAGCATGACAGTATGATATATACAAAATGCAATAAAGAAAGCAGTAAAGTAACTGTACATAAAGCAATAAACAAAAATAAATACAAGCACATAACACCCCAGTAAACACAAATCAAACAAGCGCTAGGAGGAACCCACAAAAAGAACCAGAAGCCCTGGTTGCAGTATAAGGCTTCCCCAGCAGAGTCGCCAAGCTGTCGCTCCCGACAAATGAAACAGGGTCAAATAAGGGTACAGACGCGAACGGTCGGCGAGAGGGACAATGAGAACACACAGCCGTGAACTCACTGGAGATGAATAGAGTCGCCAGCTAGGCATTTTTATCCCGGAGGAAAGGCAATGCTGCATAGACCTAGAAAAAGATGGACAAGACGGTTTGCGAACCAGAGAGACTGAGAAAGGGGGTTGGTTACAACCTGAGAAGGTATTAGCACCCAGATTGTCCGTCGTACTCGACGGGATCCACGCTTAAAAGATTTGTGTTTTAAAGGGGTAGTGTCAGTGCAATTTGTGTATAAAATAGCTGGAAAGGAATGTACAGGTGTCAGTGTAAAGTGTATAAGTGATGTGAAGTATGAAAGTGTCAGTGTAAGAACAAGGTGAAATGCTCAAGATCATGAGGCTAAAGAATGAAGCTAGAAAGAGGGGGAATATACAGAGACTTTTGTTCGATAACTGTTAAGTTATGCCTACGTATCCTCTCGTGCAATGAGGAAGTCAGAACACCGTAGTTCGACCCAAAGAGACTGAAAGATGAATTGACTTGTGAACTGCTTGCTTGTCAATGCTCAAGTGTATGACCTGTCTGGCTCAGGTGCAAACTGTCTTGCATTAGACGGAAGAAGCAAGTTCTCGTTTATGAGTGAAGGTGATGAGAAAAGAACCCCGAAGGAGACGATTATTGTTTGTTTTTTGAGTTTTCAGTCTTTTATTGCTTTTGAAGTTTGTCATAAGTTAATGAGCTTAAGCCTAAACCAATGGGTTAGTAAACTCATCACATCTTCCCTCTGATTAGGGGTAATGAGAATACCTTAAGTGTGAAGTCAGATTCTCACACTTAATCACCTTTGGTGTAGGGTTAAGATCATTGACCTACTTGTGATTATTTAGATGTTTTTGGTGTTTTTGTTTAGTGTTAAGTAATGAGGTTAAGCCATGATCAGGGATTAAACAGACTCATTACACCATCCTAAAAGAAGGATGATAGATGAGAATGTTTAAGCTGAGGAAAGCTCCTCAACTTAATCCATGATTAGGGATTAAACCCATGACAAAACAAGCCTTTGATTAAGTGGATTTTCTCATATGGTGATGAAGTGATTTTCATGGTTTGTAAGACAACTTGAGGGGGACTTGTCCATTAACACTAGGGTTAGTCCTTCTTAACCAATTAAGGAAGAATTAGAACCCTAATGCAAGGCCCAAGTTACAAGTGTGATGTCTTGATGGTTATTAAGTGAATTAATTAAAGGATTTAAACACATTAAGGGTTTAACACTTAGGATTAAAATTATACACTCCATCCTAATAGAAGGATGCAGGCATAAGCTTAATCACAAAGCCTTAAAGCCTTTAGGGTTTAGTCCCTGATTATGAGATGAGAAGAGAAGACTCAAAGAGAGACACAAAGGTAAAACTATGGGGGGAGACTAATCAAAACCCTAATTCATTGTCATGCTTGGTTGTTCCTAAGGTTTGTGAGGTTTACAAGAACAATCTTCAAAGGAGCCACCAGGAAGCAGATGAACAAGACCAAGAGAAGCAAAGTGACTTGCTTCATTCAAGAAGTCAAGTCACTTGAAGAAAGAAAGTGGGAGGAACAAGCATGAGCAAGCTCAAACTCAAGCACATATAGAAATGCAGCAATGCATGCAAGAGAGATGAAAAGAAAAGTTATGAGAAGTGAAGGCAAATTCACTTCTCAAGTTTACTTACCACCTGAAATGTTAGAAAGAAATGCAATGCAATGCTAGATGGGATGAAATGGTATGATGCTAGACCAAACCAGAAGCATGTTGATGATGATGATGATGCTATGGAGTGCTATAAACATGAGGCAAGGCATGGAGATGTTCATGCAAGATCATGGATGTAAATGATGCAAGTTAAGGAGCATGAACAATCATGGAAAGTTATGAAGCATACAAGACAAATGGCATGGCAAATATGCAATGCAATGATCAAACATGCTTTCTATATGTCTTGAGATGCCAAATGAATCACAAGAATGCACAAAATGCAAAGACAAGTCATGTTATGCAAGGAAATGCAAGAAGGATGCAAGAGAAATCCCAAATTAGGGTTTATGGAACAAACATCAAACAAAAACCCAAAACAGAAACAAACCCCAAGATAAAAAATGGAAAATGCTGCCCAAAGAAAACCTAAACCTATAATGAACCACTGCCCAAAGGGGAACTCCCAACTCTTAACCAATCTCAAGATATGAATTTTCTAAGTTATTAGGGTTTTTTAGGGTTCTTAACAAAAGAAATGTCAAACAATTGGAAAATGCAAGATCAAATCATGGCCATTTTATCTTAGAAACTATATTCTAAACACAAAACAAAGCAAAAAGAATCAATGTCCAAACCTTCTCCAATAGGCAGAAATGAATTTTTGAACCCATGATCAAAATAATGCATAAAAAATGATTTAATTCAATGAAAAATTCTTAAAATGCATCAAGATCAAAAAAGAAATTTGGTTTGAAGGTTGGACAATGTTTCTAAATGTCTTAGAACATTTCATGAATTTTTTTGTAATTTTTAAATACCTAAAAGTATTTTTAATTAATTAATTCCCATTAATCAATTAAAAATAATCTTTTAAATATTTAAAAATACTTTTTTAATGATAAAAAATAAAATAAAAATGTTTTTGGGTCTTAAAAATTAAATAAACTTTTAGGAAAAAGTTTCATAATTTTTAAGAATTTTTAACTATTTTTAAATAATTATGCAAAACAAAAGAAAAAGAAAAGAAAATAAATGAATTAAATCTGAATTAATTGGAAGTCAACAGATCCTATGGTGGAGATTTAAACTGGCCAGCGCGCGCATTGACTACCCGCCACATCTCACGGCTCAAATTCAAACTTGCTAATTACACTGATTAAGCCCTAATTGTGCCCTAATGACATTCAGGCGACCGGAACAGTGTTCCGGTCGTCTTCTCCGGCCATCCCCAAAATCAATCTCTCTCCCTAGGCCATTTTAAGAGCTCTAACTCTCCAGAAATCATCTTCCACTCATCCTAAACACGAATCCAGCATCAAATCACATTTAAACTCACACACAAACAAGAATCGAAGCAATGAAATTTCTAGGTCAAACTTTCAGAACAACATAACATGCTCATTTCTGGCTTATTTTCAAGAGTAAAGAGATCCCAATGATCAGTGTAACATGCACAACAAGATTTTAACAAGAGAAATAAGTTCTGGGAAAAAAGTTCATGGTGTCACCTGAGATGGAGCTCTTGATTCAGGAGCTCTTTGGATGATCCTTTGGCTCAATCTGGTCCCAATGGTCCACCTTTGAAGCTTTGGATGCTTAGTTGGAGTTTAAGCAACCTCCTGAGTGAGTTTGCAGCAGCTCTGACCAAGGGAGGGTGAAAATCGTATCTGAGATACAGGGTGTTTCAGGCCAAAACAAAGGGTGGTTTCTGGTCAGTGAGGTGAGTGGAGATTGTTGGTGGAGTTTGTTCTTTTGTTTGAGGTTTGTGGAGGGAGATTCGAAGGAAAATGCAGGCTGAGATGAAAATGGTGAAGTGGCTTTGTGGTTGGTTTCAGGCCTGTGTTCTTGGTGCTTTGTGGTCTATGGAGCAAGGTGAGTTGATTAGTGAAGATGGTTTGAGTGTTTGCAAGCTGTGGAGGCAGATTCGAAGCAAGTTGCAAGATGAGGTGATTTTGTGAATGTGATGGTATGAGATGTTTCAGCCTTGCCTTGTGTTATGTCTAGCTTGCAAATTGTCCACATAACTCTCTCTCATTGGTCAGTTGACAAGACATGCCCTTTATTGATTGGTAAGTTACCTTTTGCAAAAAGTCAAATAATGTGTAAGAGAAGCATGGCTCAAGGTCTAGGCAAGTACATGGGCTGGTTCTGGTGCAGCAAGGTGAGGTGAGAGGCTAGCAAAGCTCAGCATCCAAGGCTGCAAGTAGGAGGAAGCATGATCATGAGTTTTGCAACTTGTGACCTTTTGTTCACATGTGACCTTTTTTGTCCAACCAAACATAAAACCATGGGCATTCTTAGTTCATTTCTGATTTTTAGGACTTAGAGAAAGTTTATGTGCTGGTTTGAAATGAATTAGAGGCTGCAATATGCATTGGTCCAAGATTTTGCAAAATTCTCACTTAGGGCATGCCTTGAAAATCAATGATTTTAGCCAACTTTGCATTGCCATAACTTTTGATCCAAGAAGAGTTTGGTCATGTTCTTGTACTTTTTGAAAAGGGAAAAATGAGATCTACAACTTTCATGACCAAAGTTTTTCCATTTGAAGCCTTTTTGGATCAAGAATCAAGGCTTGAAAAATGACCTAAAATGATGCATTCTTGAAAAGTCAACTATGCCCAAAAAGTCAACATTTGCAAAAACCCTAAATTCTTGATTTCTATGAACTTCAACCTTCTTCCATGATCAAATAAAGATCATATACACTCAAAATGATGAAGATAACCCATTGGTTGGGTCATTGGGGGCCTCAGATGCCCTGATTTTGCACTGACTTGTCTGAAAAGTCAACCCTTGATCAGATGACTTCCCCATGGAATTTCTTCATGAAAATTGATATGCATACTCCCTATACCATATAGAGACCAATGGAAACAAGAATGACCAAAAAATTTGGATTTATGGCCTCTGAAACCAAAACCCTAATTTTCAGTCAACTGTGCAGTTTGACCTGGCTCTGCATCCACTCAAACCCTAGTCCTTGTGATTCCTCTGCATTTTTGACTTTGAAGAGATGGAATATGACATATGAACACACATGGACCCCTTTGAGTTGATTGGTGGCCTTTGGGGTGGCTCAGGATGCCCTGAGGTTGCTCAGATCACAAACCCTAGGTGCAGATGCCTTAGAAACTATGCAGTGAATCAAAAATGAGATGTGAGATTATATGATTGTGTTTATGCATATGAGGATGATCACAAGCCATGGTGTGAATGGGTGAGGGCAAAATTGGGGTGTTTACAGGGATATACCAAAAGAATTTTACTAAGGGCTTTATACTAAGGGATTTCATGTCAAAAAGAGTTCTACTATAATATTACTAAAAAGGGGTTACATTAGGGGTTGTATCAAGGATTCAGGAAGAATTCATTAGCTATGGGTTATATGGGGTTCTACCGAATGTTCATCCAAAGGGGTTATATAAAAGGGATTTATGGGGTTCTATAAGAAGAGTTCTATCTAGTATTTGTCAAAGGGGTTATTGTAAACACCCCAAATTTGCCCTCACTTTTTCTCACACCTTGGCTTGTGATATTTTCATATTTGCATTGCATAAGCATATCATCTCACACTGCATAGTTTATTTCATCTGCATAGCTGCAATTAGGGTTTGTGATCAAGAGAATCCAAGAAGTGATCTGAGACATCTCAAAGGCCTCGAAGATTGTCAAGAGGGTCCATGTGTCTTCCATGATCATAATATGCTCCCCAAAGTTCATAAAAGTCAAGAGATCACAAAGCATTGCAAAGGCATAGAGGAGACTGAAGATTTCCTGCACAGATGAACTAAAATTAGGGTTTTGGGTTTGAGCCCCTTAATCTCAAATTTTTTGGTCATTCTTGTTTCGATTGGTCTTAATGTGTCATAAGGATCATGTGTACCAAATTTGATGAAGAAATGCATTGTGGAAGTCATCTGATCATTGGGTAACTTCTTGAGCAAGTAAAGTCAAAATCAGGGCATATGAGACCTCCCTCAAGGGTACCAAAGGGTCATCATCATCATTTTGAGTCTCTATGATCCTTATTTGATCTTATAAGTGGTTAGAAGTTCACAATATTGAAGAATCTTGAGCCAAATGCAAACTTGTTATTTTTGGAAATGACTTGTAATGGAAACTTTCCATTTTGGGAAAGATTTTCAACCTATTCTTTCATGACCAAAAATGCTTCAAATGAAACATTCTTGGGAATGAAAGTTGTATATTATGTCTTCCCATTTTCAAAAAGTACAAGAACATGTCTTGATTCATCCTAGAACTCAAGATATGGCCTTTCAAAGTTGGCAAAAATCCTATAATTTTCAAGTTCATGCCAAAGAGGGAATTTTGCAATTTCACTTGCCAAGCCTTTTTATGACCTCTAATCAACTTATATGCACCATAACATGTCAAGGAAACTTCAAAACATCAGAATTGGCCCAAGATTGCATGGTTTTGATGGCTTGATTCTCAAGAAATCTTAAAAGGGCCAAAATGCATAACTTTGCAAAAACCTTGGAAACTCTTCATCCACTTGTGCCAGCTGCATAACTTTGATCCTAGGGCTATCCACAAATCATGTTGAGGCCAAGACACCCCAAAAGCCAGCTCTGACTTAGCCCATGCCTATGGTACAAAAACTTTTGACTTTTTCAAAATTGCCCATGCCAATCACACTGAGCCACAATAACTCCTCTGGCCAATCAAGACATCACATAGAGACCTTAGGTAACTCATTCCATAACACACATTGGCCTGAATCCTCCCACACATATGTTTTCACAAAACTTGCCAAAAACATCCCTTCTTCGAATCTCTCAGCATAGCCATCAAACCTCACAACTCTTTGCACCAATCATCTCTACACATCATAAGGAACACAAACCATCCATTGAAATGGCCTAAAAGCTCACAAATCAAAAAACATGATTTCTGGTGCAACAGAACTGAACCTTCATAACCAAGTCATTTAAACTTGTTCTAAGCATTGCAACATCATCAGGGAGTTCATTGGAGGTGGATTGAACAAAGAAAGAGGTCCAAAATCCCAGATTGAGAAAGCTTCATCTCAGGTATCCTCAAGAACAAATTTTACAAGAACTTGCCTTTTAAGTTACAATATCAATCTACATGTTTCACTGATCATTGTGATGTGTTTGATTTTGAAAATGAGTTTAAAATGAGCATGTATTTAGCTTCTGAAAATTTTGTACGTTTTTCCGTTTTGCTTCGATTCATGGATTTGATGGAATACAATTGATTTTTGTTGATGGATTTATGTTTAATGATGTTCAATGATCATTTCTGGAGATTTTGGTGCATTGTTATGGTGTTTTGAGCATTTCAGGGGAGGGAACTGGCCGGAGAAGATGACCGGAGGTCTTCTCCGGCCACCTGAGAGTCATTAAGGGTTTAATTAGGGTTTAGGGTTAGTTTGAAGTTCAGCCTTTAGATCATTGCTTCTCGCGCGTGTTGGACGGCCCATATGCTCCATTAAAGCCCTAATCCATAATTAATTAGTTTAATTAGGTTTATTTAATTATTTAAGTCAGATTGAATCTCAGCCCTAGGATAGCGCGCACAGTCAACACCCCCCCCCCCCTAGGTTTGAATCTTGGCCATCAGATCCTCATACTTTTTATTTTATTCATTTTAATTCATTTTCTTTTAATTTCTTTTGCTCATTTTATTAAAAATAGTCAAAACCATCAAAACATTCTCAAACTTTGCATTTTTATTTCAAATAATTTTCTTAACCTGAAAACATTTTTATTTTTATTTTTTTCATTAAAAAAGTATTTTTAAAATATTTAAATGTTATTTTTAATTAATTAATGGATTTTAATTAATTAAAAATGCATTTAGGTTTCTAAAAATCACCAAACAAATCATGAAGCATACTTGAACATTTAGAAACATTTTCAAACTCACCATACAAATTTCTTTTTAGGTTTGATCATAATTTCACAATTTTCTTTGAATTAGGGTTCTTAAAAATCACATTTTTTAACCCTAACTTGAAAAATTCATTTCTGCTTAACCATGATGAGTTTGAACTTGATTCTTTTTGCATTGTTTCATATATTGCATATAGTTTCTAGGTTATTTACCTCATGATTTTATCTTTCATTTTCAATTTGATTGGAATTTTCCCTTAAGAATCACCCAAAAACCCTAGTTAACTTAGGAATTTCATAACTTTCACTAGGTTAAGCTTCTGACTTTCTCCTTTGGGGTGTGATCTTATATGGATTAGGGTTTGTTTGAGCTTGATTTCAAGTTTTTACCAAGTTGATTGCTTCTGTTTTGGTCATATGCATCTCATGTTGTCTTAAAACCCTAATTTTGCATCTTCATTTGCGTTCATCTTTGCATATCATTATCATAGGAACTTGCCATGACATTTCAAGAATTTGTATGACATCTTAGACATCTTAAGACATTTTTTAACTTTGCTTGATCATTTCTTCATCCATTTTCTATGCTTTGCATCCATTCCATTTCATGAACATCCATGTGTTTTCATGCTTCTAAGCATGCTTCCTTTGCATCTCATCTTTGTATGATCATTCATATGCATATTGTCTGACTTTGCATCATCTCATATGCCATTTACAATGCATATTCACTTCTTACTTTGGTCTTTGCATCTCATTTCATTTCATTTCCTTTTGCTTTATGTCTTATGCATCCATACTAACATTTCAGGAGCTTTTGGTAAGTTATCTGGGAGGTGGATTTGCCTTCACTTCCCACATTTTCTTTCTTCTCATTCATGTGCATTCTTACTTGACTTAGAAGTGAACTTGCTTCACTTATGCTCCCTCCTTCCCACTTTCTTTCTTTCAAGTTACTTATCTTCTTCAGGAAGTAAGTAACTTGTTCTTCTTTCTCCTTCTCTTTTCATCTGCTTCTTCCATTGGTGGCCTTGAAGATCTTTCCTCTTAAGCCTTACAAACCATAGGATATCCAAGCATGATAACTTTTATTGTTGTATATAGTCCCCCTTATTCTTTTACCTTTGAGTCTCCTTGAGTCTCTCTTTTCATCTCTTAATCAGAGGCTAAACTCTTAAAGCTTTAGGACTTTGGGATTAGGGTTATGCCTGCATCCATATCTTAGGATGGAGTGCAAAACACCAAAAACAATAAAAAACTGAAAACACATAAACAAACAATAATCGTCTCCTTCAGGATTCTTTTCTCATCACACTCATTCACAAACGAGAACTTGCTTCTTCCGTCTAATTCAAGACAGTTAGCACTCGAGCCAAACGATACATACCCTTGAGCATAGACAAGTAAGCAGTTCACAGTCAATTTATTTTCAGTCTCTTTGAGTCGAACTACGGACTTCTGACTTCCTCATTTCACGAGAGGATACGTAGGCATAACTTAATAGTTATCAAACAAAAGTCTCTTTGTCTTCCCCTTCTTTCAGCATTATTTTTTTTAAGCCTCGGTTCCTGAGCAATTCACACCTTTTGCACTGACACATGTACTTTCTTTCCCTAGCCTTTTGCACACAGATAGCACATACACCTACCCCTTTAAACACAGTCTTGTAAGTGTGGATCCTGTCGAGTACGACGGACAATCTGGGTGCTAATACCTTCCCAGGTCGTAACCAACCCCCTTTCTTAGTTTCTCTGGTTCGCAACCGTCTTATCCATCTCTTTCCAGGTTTATGCAGAATTACCTTTCCTTCGGGATAAAAATGCCTAGCTGGCGACTCTATTCACCCCTTTTTCTTTCGCCGACCGTTCGCGTTTGCATCTTGGGACCCTGGTGTCTTTTCACGGGAGCGACAGCTTGGCGACTCTGCTAGGGAATCTTATCTTGCAACCAGGGCTTCTGGTTCTTTTTGTGGGTTTCTCCTAGCGCTTGTTTGATTTGTGTTTATGGGGATGTTATGTGCTATATGTGCTTCTTGTTTATTGCTTTATTTATTGCTTTCTGTACAGCTTTGTTTATTGCATTTACTTTATCACTTTCATTTACTGTTTTATGCATTTCATATTATTGTCATCATATCACATGTGTTGGATTTGTTGTTTTACCTTGGTGGGAGGGGTATTTCAGTGAGCAAGGTTCCACACCGGGAGCCTGAGTGACACATAGGATTAGAGTGGCTTCATATTCTTTCCCATTCCATTTCGGTCTGGTGCGGGAATATGAAACACGGTTCAAACATGGGTTTCTTCTTGAAAACTTTGTGCTACGGATTTCCTGTAGTGCTAGGGCTATCTGGGAAGCCTGCTAAGTCTGGATGACCTTTTTAGATGACCTTCAGCATCTGAGGTGAATTATGTAATACCTCAAAATTTTCCCTCTCATTTCCCCAACATTTTGCATAACATTTTGCATACATAGATTCATAAAATAACCAAAAACATTGCATCATGGGTAGCATAGCTGAGGCATAGGTATGCGATTAATGATTGGAGAAACTGAAGGCATTACAAAGGCAATCAAAGGGCCGCAAATCTTCTCAACCTTGTGCGAAGGGTCCACAATATCCCACATGTCTTCATTTGAAGCCACAAGCCATGGAAACATTTGATTTAATCAAAGGAGGCAAGCAGTGCAACATTTCTTGATGAAAAGGGCCAAATTAGGGTTTCACTTCTACTGGGCTTCTGCGTGAAGTTATGATTCAAAGAGGATTCCACTGCCTCATATATGATGTCAAGTGCCTAGGGTTCAAATTTCATCCACAAATTCATTTTGGAAGAGGTTCGACTGGCAAGATGACTGAAAATCAAGGAATCGGGGAAAAGGCAACCGAGCTAGGTAAAAAAGGGGTCGACTCCTGACTTTTAAGATCGAGATCATGAAATTTGGGTTAAAATGATCCTATGGTTCAAACTTGGTCAAGAAATGATGGAGGAATCATAAAAAAATCAAGAAAAAAATCATTTGGAAAGTGGTTAATTTCACCTTTCCCTCCACTTTTCCTTCCACTTTCTTTCCACATTTCCTTTCATTCTTTCCCTCTTGTTTTTCCACTTAAATTCCACTCCATTTCCCTTGGATGCTTCTACCATGTTCTACCACCTTCTATAGTGTTCCAAGGAATATTCTGAATATTCCAAGGAATATTCCTTCTCCAACCCTAACCCTAACTAACTACTAACCTAGCTCCATTCTTAAACCTAACTCCATTCCTATACCTAGCTCCAAGCCTAGCCCCTATATAATCATTAATCACTTCAATGCAAAAGGTTCCCAAGTTTTGTTTCCAAGTTTCCAAATTTTGCACTCTCTCACAATTTCTAGAATCACTTTTTCTCTCTCACTTTTCCTCCATTTTCCCTTTTCACCAAAGCCTTTTGAAGAAGCTCTTCAAGTTTCACATTGAAACTTGAAGATCTTGAAGCTTAGCCTCCAACCTCCATTGATTTGTGGATTGTGGAAGAAGAAGCTACTGATTTTTGTGAAGATTTCGACTTATCGGAAGTGCACGAAAGCTCAAGCATCAAGAACGCATTTATTTTGCAGATTCGCGGTTTTCTTGGTTTTCTCTTTGATCAAGCTCTGATTCTTGCAACATCCACCGAAGCACTTCTCCGCTTCGTAGGTTGGTGATCTAAATCACTTCTCCTTTAAGTTATTCTCTTCATCTTGCCACTTTGGCGTTCTTTAATTGTTTTTCGTATTGCTTGTGATCGATTACGTTCTCGTTATGTGTTGCTTGCAATTTGTGATTTTTAATGGATTGGAAGTTAAGGTGTAGATAGTTATAGGTTCTAGCATGTGTAAATAAGCCCTAATTGAGTAGAAATTCGTGTTAACATGTTCCTAGGTGTGTAAGAGATCATTAGAAGTGAGTTTGTGGTCAAAAGCACTTATTTCTAAACTTTTTTTCACATTCTGATCAGTGTTAACCGGTTAACCATTTGGTCCGGTTAACGCGTGCGTTTTTGCCATAAGTCAGGGTTATTTTGGGTCCATTAACCGGTTAACCATTTGGTTAACCGATTAACGTTGTTAGATTTTGGAATTTTAGCTTATTTGATAGCTTAGTCTTGCTTTCTAGTGCCTCTAATGTTCATACATGTTTAGGTACTGATTTTAGGGAATTTCCTAGGTTGGTTTCAACATCTCATTCCCCCATTTCGAGTCGTTTTGACGCGTTTCCGTTCATATTGCATGTTATGTGTTTATGTGTTCCTTTCTGTATAATTTGATTTCTTGCATTTTGTTGCAATGTTTATGCATCATTTGGCATGTGAATAATCATGTTGCATTTTGTTTTTACATCTTTCGCATTGTGTTAAATCATTTTGCATTTCATTGTATCAAGATATGTTGCATTTCACATAATCATGTATGTATGTGCATTTGGTTGCATTTGGTTGCATGCTTGATCATATTATTCACATCAATTCAATTCTGAATTTTGCATTAAGTTTGACATTATTGCTGATCTATCATGTTGCATGTTCATGATCAATGCTCATTATGTTCATATGTCATGTTCATGTTCCATATTTTGCATAATTGTTGCATAATTCATCATGTGGTGCATTCTTGCATAATCCTCCCAAAAATGTTCATGTTCTTTCATTTGTGTATGTTGATTTAGGTTCAAATGCATATTCATGAGGAATTGGTACATGTTTCATTGAGTTTGTGCATTAAAAAATGAAAATAATCAAATCTGTATTTCACATTTCATAGCTGACTTTGCATATAGATGTTGTAGAATACATATTGTTTGTCATGTTTGCATGCTGTATTTGACTTTCTACACCTACCTTTTCATGATGCATGTTGGCTGTAAAAAGTTGCTTTGTGTTATGCATTGTTTTCATAGATGTTTGTGTATTAGGGGTTGTAGTAGGTGTTGTATTTTTGTTTTAGCATTTTTTTTAGTTCTCTAGAATTAAAATAGAGTTTAGATAGAGTCCTAGAGTCATTAGGATTTAATTAGTGTATGTTTGCTTTATTATTTTTAATAAAATGCGCACTAATCTTTGTTTTGTAGGGAGGGAAAGGTATGTTTCCTTACACCTTATCCTTTATGCATTTAATTCATTTTTTCTTTCATATTTGTGATTGGTAGGATTTCCCTTTGTTAGAACCAACTTATCTTCCTTAGGAAGTAAGTTGCATCCTTTTTCTTCTCTCTTTTCCTTTTTCTCTTTAGGATTAGAAAAGCCTCACTCACCATTAGGACCACCATTTCAATGAATAACTTAGGGTTGTGTCTTAGTCCCCCTTAATTTTTTTCCTTTTCCGATTTGAGTCCTCTTTCTCATCTTCAAATAAAATCCAAAAAGACTTAATAAATGCATGAAAGGATCCCTTGTGTATAGCTTTATTCCATGGGGAACTTGCATTCATTCCATCTTGGAATAGTGTAAGCTTGTCTAGCATGATGTACAAGTCTCATCAATGGGTTGTTTCACATAGAAAACTTAAAAGATACTTCTTCACAAGCTACGAAAACACTTAATAGAGTTCAACAAGCTAGGGAACTTAAACCCTAATCCTAGGAAACAAGTCTTGGATAAATTCTCTTTGTTTGGTGTACTTGTTCTATTATTCCATCTTGGAATGTAGTAGAAAGTAAACATTTCATGGAAAAGAGTTTGAATTCACTTCCTTGTGCCAAATTCGTAAAAATTCTTCAAAAAAGCAAAAAACAAACAATAAGCGACTATCCTGCGGGAACTTCTTTTCTCATCTCATTCATTCTGAACGCGAACTCGTAACGACTTGTCTCGCATGCAAGACGGTAAATGCACTTGTACCAGACGAGCCTGCAACACCTGAGCATCGGCATACGCAGTTCCAGCCATAAAAAAACAAACAAATAGTTCCCGCCTTAGTTAGGCGAACTACGTCGACTCTGATCCTCATTTTCCCGATGAGGTACGTAGGCAGTGGGGTAGGGGCCATTCGAGCACATTCTTTATTTTCCCTACATTTTCCCCCTTCTGTTCTTTCTCTTTTCCATTTCCTTTCTCATTCCCATTCCAGTTAGCAGTTCATTTGTTCAGCAGCAGTTATTTCTCCCCCTTTGAAACAAACAAACAAGTGTGGATCCCGTCGGGTACGCCGGACGATCTGAGGTGCTAATACCTTCCCAGGTCGTAACCGACTTCCGAACCCAGATCTTTGGTTCGCAGGACCTTGTCATTTCCTTCTTCCTCAGGTTTGTGCAGCATTACCTTTCCCGTTCCTTCATTATAAAAATGCCTGGCTGGCGACTCTACCTTTTCCGCGCCACTTTCGCGTTTATACCAAGATGAAAATCCCGGGAGCGACAGCTTGCGACTCTTCTGGGGACCGAACCCAGAATCTCTGGTTTCCCTTGTAGAGTCAATCCTAGCGCCTGTTTGTTTTTGCTTTCTTTGGGTGTTTATATGTGTGTGCTGTTATGTTTATTTACTATTTTCATTTACAGTTTATTTTACAGCTTTTATTTACTGCTTTCGGTATTTATTTTCACATGCATCATATGTTGGACTGTGCTGGTTTCATTTTTTCTGTGGGATGGGGTTACTGTGACATGAGCTTGTAACCGGGGCTCGAGTGCACCCTAGGACTTAGAGTGGACAGTCACTTTGGATTCATGGCATCTTGCTATGTTGGTAGTAGTGAGTTCTACACCTTGACTTGCGACCTTCTCGGAAATGTATTGATGCCGGAATCTTTCTGGGACAATACACAACCTTGATAGTTATGTGCAGTCAGGGGACCGATCATTGAGAACCTTTATGGAAACATCCCTCTCCAGTGATGACAGTGGCAGACTACATTTATTGGCAAACCCACTCGCATCCGAGGGCCCACTGGGGACTCGCATAGGATGGTCTGGTTCTCTCATAGGAATCCAGTTAAGGCAAACTGTTCGTATGACAATAGTATTGTACCCTTCAGGATGAATGTACTATTTTTTCTCGATTTAGTGTTTGAAGCTGAGGACTTATGAGGGATGCTTGTTTCCTTGGACTCAGCTGAGACCTCCCTGAGTAGTACATAATGCCAAACCGATTCCCTGATTTGGTCATGAGCCATTTCTCGGAAATGGTGAACATGTTATTGTTATTCAGCTTTGAGATTCTGTGATGTTGACCCGAGTAGCACACCTGTGAGATTGGGAAGGGTTTACAGGTTTGCAGGAACCCAAAACTTCAACATACCCATGTATGCCAGCACACTTCAGTGATATGATCTTGTTCTGTTAATTATGGATTCTGAAATCATGAACTCCTGATCAGAGATACTTGTGATAATGTTGTGCCCTTGCACAGACACTTGGTCACTTGATTCACTACACAGACACATCACAGATCACATGCCTTGCCTTGCATAACATCATAACATCATTAATCATTTGTGTTCTTTTTTATTCTCGGGGTTCATTACCTCCTATTTGCTGGTCATATTTGCTACTTCAACATGGAGATTCCAAGGAAAAGAAATGTCCACTATACTTTCCCACAACCGGAGACAGAGGGTATTCAGGGATTGATTAGCTTGATGGGTGACAAAGCCCTTGATGATTTCAGGAAAGAGTTTGGCAAGATCTTGGATTATGTGAGCAAGCCCATAGTTGACTAGAGGGATAGCTTGCATTCTTTGTTGTAGTTCTATGATCCACAGTTGAGGGTCTTTGTTTTCCCTGATTATATCTTGGCACCTACATTAGAGGAGATTTCTAGTATGCTGAATATTCCTATTAAAGAAGGTATGCCTTACTATGCTTCAGAGAGGACCCTTCCTTATGAGGATATCACTGCTGCCTGTCATTTGAGTATGCTCAGACTCAAGATGGGATTAGAAGCTGGCCAAAGTAAGGGGATCCCTTTGGATTTTCTTATCACAGAGGCACATATCATGGCATTGGGAAAGAAATGGGAAGACTTCAAAGCATTGTTAGCCATGATAGTGTATGGAATCAGTTTATTTCCAGGAGAGAAAGGGATGATTAGTATGGAGGTCATTACCATCTTTGTCAAAAGAAATCCTGTACCTACATTGCTAGCTGACTTCTACTATGGAGTTCACCACAGGAATGAAAAGAGGAAGGGGCACGTAAATTGTTGTGTTCCCCTATTTGCTGAATGGTTTGTAAGGCAACTCCCTAAATCAGGACCCTTTCAGGATTTGAAACAATCTTGGAAGTGGTCCAAAAGATTAATGGGCTTAACATCAGCTGACATTGCTTGGGGATGTAATAGAGATCTTGTGGGCAAACAAATGTTGGTCAGTTGTGGTAGCTTTCCAAATGTGCCCTTGATAGGAAGGAAAGGTGGGATCAGTTACAATCTTATCTTATCCAGGAAACAATTTGGCTATCCTTTAAGAGATGTACCTTTGATTGAAGATACAAATGAGTCTTTATACTTTCCAGCAGAAGGAAATTTCAAGATGAGCATACTAGTATCCCAAGCTTGGGAAGTTAGAGTGATGAAAGGAAAGAAAGACTTTGGGAGAGTATATCCCAACACTTATGATCCTTTCGCCAGCTGGTTGGAGGATCGTGTGAAGATCCAGTTGCTCCCATTTTCTAAGGAAACACCTTTCTACCCTAAAGAGGTAGCACCCACAACTTCAGTGCCTCTTCAAGAGTATCAAAAGTTGGAAGCCTTGGTTCAACAGCTCAGGTTGGAGAATCAAGAAGCTTACAATTCATGTTAGAAACTGAAGATGCAGAATTAAAAATTGGAGGAAAGAGCTCGCAAAGCTGAAGAAATGGTCAGCTCAAGCAGCAGGACTTTCAGGAGAGAGAACTCTACTTCAAGAAAAGGGGATTAGCTGAAACTCGCAAGGCGGCCCAGTGCCAGAAGGAGAGGAAGTATTTAAATGAAGCCAATGAAGCTGTCACCTTATGGCAAGAGAAGTGGGAAGACAATTTGATGAAGCAATAAGAGCTGGAATTCAAGCATAAGATAGAAGTTAAGATTCTTCAAGATTCTTTGGATGGACAGAGAGAGATCCTTCAGAAGGCTTATCATCAAGAGAAGAGTCATCTCCAAAGTCTAGCAAAAAGCCAACAAGCAGTAAAGGAAGCTCAAAAAGAAATAGAAGAATTGAAAGTGAAAGCTGATGTGAAGAGAGCCAAGATTGATCCTATTACAAGCTAAGAAAGTGAAAAGGTTTTCCTACAGTAAATCGAGGGATTGCATGCCTCCTTTAACCTTAGGGATATCCTAATTCAGAAGCTTGTACAGGAGCCTACGCATCCAGATATAGCTCAGATGCTGCAAAATGTCAAGCGCTTCAGTTGGAGATTACAAGATGTAGACTTTCCTAAGCTTTAGTTGTATATGCATATGACTTGGATTACCCACATGCTTGTTGTGGGAATCCCCTCTTTCTTGATGTGCTTTTTCTTTCTTGGCATATTGAATTTGTACCTTGTAAGGATCTTTGTTATTCCAATTGTCTTCCGATTTACCTGAAGTCTCTGGTTATATCTGTTGCACAGACAAAAAGTAAATGCCACTACTTCAAGTTTGAATGTCACACAGGACTTTCTTACAAGGGATATTTTTTCAACACTAGAATGGGAAAGCAAATTAAGCCTTGGGAATAAAAGGAACACATTGCATTGCATACGCATCATTTGCATTTTTTCTTTGTTTTGCAGGTTTTCTACAAGTTGCTTAACTTATTTGTGTTTCAGGCAAAGATTGCAAGAGCTTTCAAGACCCGACATCTTCGGCAGAATATCCAGCATCGCTACGCAACTCGCAACAACCAGAGGACAATCATGGACGTTATGCAAACTGAGCTTAATGAGTTTCGCACCATAATGGGAGAATTCATGGTCATGATGCAAGGGATTGCTCAGGGGAAGCAAGAGTTAAGAAATGCAATTTAGGGGCTCAACCCTCCTCAGACTAATAACCCTGTAACCACTCCTGACGTCCAAGTGGCTCCTCCTAACACCAACAATGGCCCAGGTGGACCTCAAGTTCCAGAACAGGGCACAGCAACTATCATTCCAGTACAAGACAGGCAGGAGGATCAGTTCTCTCCTTTTAACAACGACATGGGGTTCGGCGGAGAAGGAAATCGTCAAGACTTTTTTATGCTTGCTGAGAAAGTCAAAGCCCTCGAGTGTAGAGACACTTTGGGGATAGATGTGTCTGACATGGGCCTAGTCCCCGGGGTGGTTAGTCCTCACAAATTCAGGCCGCCTACTTTTGACAAGTATAACGGTAGTTCCTGCCCTAAGACTCACTTGCAGGCATTCTACCGGAAAATTGTTGCCCATACTAGGGATGAAAAGCTCTGGATGTTCTACTTCCAGGATAGTCTCTCCAGAGGATCCTTGGAATGGTATATGAAACTAGAGAGAAGCTCTGTGAGAGGCTGGAAGGAATTGGGAGAAGCATTCCTCAAGCAGTATCAATATAATTTCGACATGGCGCCCAGTCACACTCAACTTTAAAGTCTGACTCAGAAGAACTCCGAGAGCTTCAAAGATTATGCGCAAAGGTGGTGCAAAGTGGCCGCTAGAGTGCAACCACCTTTGCTAGAGAGAGAAATGGTAGACCTGTTCCTAGATACCCTCTCTGGGCATTTCATGGAAAGGCTAGCTGGATATTCCTCAAGTGGATTCTCAGATATCATCTTGACGGGAGAAAGGGTAGAAAGCTGGATCAAGCAAGGGAAGATTCAGAATGGGGGAACTTCAAGTTCTGGTGTCAAGAAGCCCTTCGTGAAGAGGAGAGAAGGAGAGACTGGGGAAGTGTACGTGCAGAGGGGAGGAAACAATAGAGAGTTTTATCAGCAAGTGGCAATCAACTTTGCTCCTACTCCTAATGTAATTCAGAACCCCATGCCTCCTCACAGAGGTACAGTTGGGGCAGTTGATGAAGGGGAGAATTTAAACTTGGTGCGCAATGTTAATGACCTGCAGACTCCATTGAGTGTTGTTAAAGTTTGCTTGTCACAAAAGGGTGTTTTTCCTGGGTGTGGAGTTGATTGTCCAGGATGTGCTGAAGCTACAAATGGTTGTGAGCAGTTGAAAGCAGGGATCCAGGGCATGATTAATGAAGGGGTGTTGCAGTTTGACAAGGTTGTAAAGGAAAGTGAAGTCTCTACAGTAACCATCTTATATGATCCGTCTCAAGTTCCTCCACAGGCCAGAGTTGGCCACGTCTAATACAACCCCAACTCAAGTAGAAAATGTTGGAGTAGGGGGCTTTACTAGAAGTGGAAGGTTATTTGCGCTGGAAACGCTAAGAAATAGTGTGATACCACCCAGAGACACTGCAGACGCCCAGGCTAAGGCAAGGGGGAAGCAGCCAGTGGTTGTCAATGAGCCCGCACCAGTGACTGATCCAGACATCACCTTTGGTAAAGAAGCTGAAGAATTTCTGAGAATTATCAAAAAGAGCGATTACACGATTGTGGACCATCTGTAGCAGACTCCGTTGAAGATTTCAATCTTGTCCTTGCTAATGTGTTCTGACTCCCACAGGAAAGTTCTCTTGAATATCCTGAACAAGGCTTATGTGCCTCAGGATATTTCGGTAAATCAGTTAGAAGAGGTGGTATCTAGTGTCAATGCCAGTCACGGATTGGGATTTATAGACATGGATCTAACATCTGAAGGGCGTGCTCATAATCGGGCACTGCATATCTCTTTAGAATGTAAAGGTGCAGTACTTTCTCACGTGTTGGTAGATATTGGATCGTTGTTGAATGTTCTTCCCAAGAAAGCATTGATGAAGTTGGATTATGATGGAGTAGTTCTAAAGCCTAGCGACCTGGTAGTAAGAGCATTTGATGGGTCAAGGAGATCAGTGTTCAGGGAGGTGGAGTTACCAATTAAAGTAGGTCCACAAATCTTCAATACCACATTCTACGTAATGGATATACATCCTGCATACATTTGTTTACTGGGAAGGCCTTGGATACATTCAGCAGGAGCAGTATCATCCACACTTCATCAAAAGCTAAAGTTCGTCTGGGAAAGCCAAATTGTAATTGTCAGTGGGGAAGAAGACATTTGTGTTAGTCATTTGGCTTCATTCAAGTATGTGGAGATGGATGGCGAGATAGTTGAAACTCCATGTCAGGCTTTTGAGCCCCTGAAGACTGAACAATCGTCTGCATTGGCAGCTTCTCCTGAAGAACCAAAGAAGGGGGTTTCCATGGCCTCTTATAAACAAGCTCTTGAGTTGGTAGAGTCAGGGGTGCGAGAAGGCTGGGGAAGTCCAGTAAAAGTTCCAGAAAAGAAAGATATGTTTGGGATCAGATACCATCCTGGGCGGTCATCATCTGAACCAAGTTCTAAAGGTCGTCAAAGCCCGATTACTTTCACGAGTGCGAGAGTGGTGGATTATGGAAGCATCAGTGTCGTGCAGGATGACGCAGTTGATAGTGATTGTGACTTAGATGAGTGGATCAAGCCTTCTATTCCAGGGACTCAACTTAGCAATTGGACATCTGAAAGGCTTATCTCAGTCACCTCCTTCTAAGAGTAATAATCTTTGTTTTTGTCTTTCCTGTACTCAAGCACTATGTTTTGCCCGGGGCATAGTAGTTTTTTGTAAGGGTTCTTTTGTTCCTAACACAATTCATAATCATAAATAAAGCTGACGTTTCACATTCATCCATGTTGTTCTTTGTCTTTCATTTCTTGCTTTTGTTTTTCAAAAAGAAAAAAAAGTTTTAAACTGGAAATGTTTCTCATTTTCTCAAGCCTTTTCTAAAGCCTTGCATGAATCATCATTCATGCAGGTGCTCACCACCGGATCTTATCAATAATGACCCTGTTATGGCTGAGTATGACTTCGACAATCCAATTTATCAAGCCGATGAGGAAGGCGAAGAAGATTGTGAACTACCTGAAGAGTTAGCCAGAATGATTAAACAGGAGGAGAAGATGATTCAGCCGCATGAAGAAGTCGTCGAAGTGATAAACCTGGGTACTGAAGAAGACAAGAAAGAAGTTAAGATCGGAGCCGCATTAGAAAAATCTATCAAGACTCGCCTAATTGCTATGCTTCGAGAGTATATTGATGTCTTCGCATGGTCTTACCAGGATATGCCTGGTTTAGCCACTGACATTATGGTGCACAAGTTACCTCTGAGAGAAGACTGCCCTCCAGTGAAACAGAAGTTGAGGCGCACACGCCCTGATATGGCAATCAAAATAAAAGAGGAAGTACAAAAGCAATTTGATGCTGGTTTCTTGGCTGTGACCAGTTATCCTCCGTGGGTTTCCAATATTTTGCCAGTCCCTAAGAAAGACTGTAAAGTCAGGATGTGTGTAGACTACAGGGATTTGAACAGGGCCAACCCTAAAGATGATTTCCCTCTGCCTCACATAGATGTGCTTATTGATAATACTGCTCAGTTTTCGGTGTTCTCTTTCATGGACGGGTTTTCAGGTTATAACCAGATTAAGATGTCTCCCGATGATATGGAAAACACTACCTTCATCACGCCTTGGGGAACTTTCTGTTACAAGGTCATGCCGTTTGGTCTGAAGAATGCGGGGGCCACTTACCAACGGGCGATGGTGACGCTATTTCACGACATGATTCATCATGAAATTGAGGTTTATGTTGATGATATGATAGAAAAATCCCAAACACAAGAAGAGCATTTGGTCAATCTAGCAAAGTTGTTTGACAGACTCCGGAAGTTCAGATTGAGGTTGAATCCGAATAAGTGCACCTTCGGGGTCCGTTCCGGCAAGCTACTTGGTTTCATCGTTAGTGAGCAGGGAATTGAGGTTGATCCAGCCAAAGTAAAAGTCATCCAAGAGATGCCTGAGCCAAAGACTGAAAAGCAAGTGCGTGGTTTCTTAGGGAGACTAAACTACATTGCACGGTTTATTTCTCACCTAACGGCCACGTGTGAGCCCATCTTTAAGCTTCTGAGGAAGAATCAGGCCATTAAATAGAATGAAGACTGCCAGCAAGCCTTTGACCGAATAAAAGAATACCTGCTAGAACCTCCAATTCTCATGCCTCCGGTACCAGGGAGACCTTTGATCATGTATCTTATCGTGCTTGAAGGATCGATGGAATGTGTGCTGGGTCAGCAGGACGAGTCTGGTCGAAAAGAGCACGCCATTTATTACCTTAACAAAAAGTTTACCGATTGTGAGACACGCTACTCACTACTCGAGAAAACTTGTTGCGCTTTGGCATGGGCTGCTCGCTGACTAAGACAATACATGCTGACCCACACCACTCTCTTAATTTCCAAGATGGATCCTGTGAAATACATTTTCGAGAAGCCAGCTCTGACAAGAAGGGTAGCTCGATGGCAGATGATACTAACAGAGGATGATATACATTACACTTCGCAAAAGGCAATCAAAGGAAGTGTATTGTCAGAATACTTGGCTCAGCAGCCAATCGATGATTATCAACCCATGAAATTCGAGTTTCAAGATGAGGACATCATGTTCCTCAAGTTGAAAGACTGTGAAGAACCACTTCCGGAGAAGGGGCCAGACCCTGAATCCAAATGGAAGTTGATGTTTGACGGAGCTGTAAACATGAATGGAAGTGGAGTAGGCGTTGTTATCATCTCACCAGAAGGGGTCCATACACCTTTAGCTGCTCGGTTGACTTTCGAATGCACTAACAATGAGGCGGAGTATGAAGCTTGCATCATGGGGATCGAAGAGGCAATCAACTTGCGAGTCAAGAACCTCGAGATCTTCGGAGATTATGCTCTGGTGGTGAACCAAGTCAATGGAAAATGGTTAGTTCATCAACCTCATTTGGTTCCTTACAGGGATTATGTCAGGAGGCTGTTAACTTTCTTCACCAAAGTCAAGTTGAATTATATTCCTCAAGATGAAAACCAGTTCGCCGATGCTCTAGCAACTTTGTTGTCTATGATTAAAGTTTATCAAGAGAATTTTGTGCCTCGAATCATGGTCTCCCGTCTTGAAAGTCCTGCTTATGTTTTTGCGGTTGACAATGGTGAAGATAACAAACCCTGGTACCATGATATCAAGCAATTCTTGAAGGCTCAAGAATACCCGGTTGGGGCATCCAGTAAAGACAAGAAGACACTCAGATTACTATTGATAGATTTGAAAAGCCTGCATACTGTAATGAGATTGACACTGAAGAAGCAGAGGGGAAGCCTTGGTTTTATGAAGTGAAAAGATATCTTGAAACTCAGGAGTTCCCTGAAGGGGCATCTGTCAAAGATAAGAAGTTTATGAGGAGGTTTTCTGCTAAGTTCTTCTTGAGTGATGGAATTTTGTACAAACGCAATCATGATTCAACTTTGCTTCGTTGTGTGGATAAGAAGGAAGCAACAGAGATTATGGAAGACATGCATGATGGGATCTTTGGCACTCATTCTAGTGGTCATACCATGGCAAAGAAGATATTGAGAGCAGGTTACTATTGGTCTACCAAGGAAGCTGACTGCTATCAACATTCCAGAACATGTCACAAGTGTCAAATCTATGCTGATAAAGTACATATACCTCCAGCTCCATTGAATGTGTTGACTGCTCCTTGGCCTTTTGCCATGTGGGGCATTGATATGATTGGTGAGATCAAGCCTACTACTTATAATGGGTATCGTTTCATCCTGGTTGCTATTGATTACTTTACGAAGTGGGTAGAGGCAGCCTCATTCGCATCTGTTACTAAGAATGTGGTGGCTCGATTCATTAAGAATAATCTCATATGTGGGTATGGCATCCCTGAAAGGATTATCACAGACAATGGCTCTAATCTGAACAACACTATGATTACTGATCTCTGCACATAGTTCAAGATTAAGCATCACAACTCTTCTCCGTATCGTCCAAAGATGAATGGGGCAGTAGAAGCTGCTAATAAGAACATTAAGAAGATTCTACAGAAGATGACTGTTACTTACAAAGATTGGCACGAGATGTTACCATTTGCTCTTCATGGTTATCGTACTACAATACGTACTTCAACAGGGGCAACCCCATTCTCCTTAGTCTATGGTATGGAAGCAGTTATGCCCATTGAAGTTCAGATCCCTTCCTTAAGAATCATGAAGGATGCAGGCTTGGATGAAGATGAGTGGATTCTGACTCGGCTTGACCAGATAAATTTGATTAATGAGAAAAGGTTGGCAGTTGTTTGTCTCTGTCAGATGTACCAGAAACGGATGATCAAGGCTTTCAATAAGAAGGTTAAGCCGAAGGTATATCAGGTTGGTGACTTGGTAATCAAGTGTATCATATTACCACAGGGTGATCCTAAGGGCAAGTGGACTCCTACTTATGAAGGACCATTTGTGGTTAAAAGAGTATTTTCAGGAGGTGCCATGATGCTTACTACTATGGATGGTGAAGACTTCCCACAGCCTGTAAACGCAGACATAGTTAAAAAATACTACGCATAAAAAGAGACTCGCTAGGTTGACTGGCCTAGGCAAAAATAAGGGCATCCCGGCGAACCAAAAGGGTTCGGGCAAAAATTAGGGATATATATAAAAAAATGTACACCCGGCAAGTCGAAAACCTGAAAGGGCGGCTTGGGCAAAAAAGGGTATCCCGGTGGATTGAAAACCTGAAAGGGCAATCCATGCAAACATTAGGGATTAAAGCGTATGACTATGTCTCGTTTGGATCACCCATATAACTCCAACCAGTTGTGTTACTTAACTCAAGCTCGAACAGATAAAGCTCAATCCAATCGTTTTCGTCTCAACAGCAGAAGATGAGATACTTGAAGATAATGGCAATAGTGGAATTGAAACTCAATAGGATTATTTCTCACATAGCTGATTTTCTTTGTTTTATAAATTAGTTTCACGACGAATTCCTCTTACTAGGATTTCTGTCTCATTGTACAAACTTGACTATGTATAGGTCACTTTGTAATATAAATAAAATTTCATCTTTGAATCCAGATTTACTTTTACCCTATTTACATAAGCGAAAACGTCCATTGGTTGTGTTTGAATGTATGTATGCTTTTGAATATGATTGATGTTTACCAGAAATGCATATAATGCTTGAATATGATTGATGTTTACCAGGAATGCATAAAATGCTTGAATATGATTGATGTTTACCAGAAATGCATGAAAATGCAGTAATAGTATTTACTAAGGACGAACGAAGGCATGAATTCAACGAAGCTTCGCCGGTTTATCCCCACAAGGCAACTATAAATCCCCAACAGGGCAAATCTCTCTTTATAGATCCTTAGAGTTACATCTCCCCTTGAATTTATGTCCATCTCTTTTATCCTCAGTCAGGATACTCAGGAACTTATTCCTTCAATAGAAGTACGACGAAGGAAGACGGGAAGATACAAATATTATACTATCAAACAAGACGGGAACGAGGTCTTCGGATTCTTCAGCAACGAATTGGGATTTATTTTCCCTAGCCAGCAGTTGTTATACAAAGATATCCGGACACTTCAGGCTGCATGATTCATACATACATCATTAACATCATACCATAGCATAACCATAAATGCATAATACATTACTTAAATGCACCATGCCATACGTACATGCATGCACATTGCATAAACTAACATTTTCCTTGCAGGATAGTTATATGCAGATAAAACAATATCAACAATCCACAACAGGTCAGAAAAGATCTATACATTACTCAAGATGTCCTTGGATATTAGGCAAACGGTCTGTACAAAGATCCATTCCCTAGTCCAGGATATTTTCAGGAGACTCGATCCTGACACTCTTTTATCCTTGGATATTAGGCAAACGGTCTGTACAAAGATACATTCCCTAGTCCAGGAGATTTTCAGGAGACTTGATCCTGACACTCTTTTGTCCTTAGATATTAGGCAAACGGTCTGTACAATGATCCCTTCCCTAGTCCATGATATTTTCAGGAGATTTGATCCTAACACTTTTTGTTCTTGGATATTAGGCAAACGGTCTGTATAAAGATCCATTCCCTAGTCCATGATATTTTCAGAAGATTTAATCTATTTGTTCTTGGATAGCAGGCAAACGGTCTATATAAAGATCCATTCCCTAGTCCAGGATATTTTCAGAAGATTTAATCTATTTGTTCTTGGATAGTAGGCAAACGGTCTATACAAAGATCCATTCCCTAGTCCAGGATATTTTCTGAAGATTTAATCTTGATATTTCTTTTGTCCCCGGAGAGTAGGCAAACGGTCTATACGAAGATCTATTCCCTAATCCAGGATATTTCCAGAAGAGATAAACCCCACCATATTGTATAAACGATTCAGAGACGGCATATACGAAGACCTAGTACTGATATCCAGTATCAACATCAAGATATTATCACATCCTTATATTATGGATGGCATCTATAAGCCCATCTCCAGTTCTTCCAAGTGGCATCTTCAAGCCAACTCAAGCATATACAATTAATCATCAACTTTACTTTACGCACTGACGGGTGCATATTTTTGGGCTTTTATGTTCAATCCTCTTCAACCTTCCAGGTCACGAATGGCACATATACCAATCTAACCCCTCAGGTTTTAGAAAATTGAACAGGGGCAGCTGTTGCACCCCAAAATTTGCCCTCCCCAAGACAAGACATTGTGTGCTAAGAGGTTCACAAGACAAGACATTGTGTACTAAGAGGTTCACAAGGTTCAAAATGTTCACAATACATCTCATGAGATTCACAAGGTTCACAAGGTTCACAATTAGTCAGAAAGTTTGACAATTCCCTCAGACAATGCATCCTCCTAAGCAATGCATCTTAAACTAGGGTTTTGACTTTCATCAGGCTAAATGGACTTTCAAGACTTCAAGAGAGCTTCATAGCATCCTATATGTGTTCAAGAATCCCCATGTCAAGTTTCAAGACTTTCCCAAAAGATTTGCTCAGTCAGATGATCAGACAGGTTAAAATCAGTCAAGGCAGTTAAAAAGTCAAACTGAGGTCAACTGTGGTCAAACCAAAGTCAAACTTCATGATTTTTTGCCAACATCAAGTATATGATGTAAAATTCATCATTTGATCAAGAGTTTATCATGATTCATCAAGGAGATTTCAGATCATCAAGAATCAGGAGTTTCTAAATTAGGGTTTTCATAAGAAAAGTCAATTGAACTTTGACCAGCCATAACTTTCACATGCTTCATCAAAAAATTTCCATCCAAAGCTCATTTTGAAGGAAATTGAATTCTCTACAACTTTGTGTCTTACAAGCCAAGCCCAAAAATGCTTCATTTGGAAGGTATGAGCTAAAACATTATAGGTCCTTTTAAAAGTCAACAAAAAGTCAACAACTTCCAAAGAGCATAACTTGAGAATGGTAAAAGATATGGACATGAGACCAAAGGGGTTGGTTAGAGTACTTTCTAAGATTTCTAAAATGTCCAAGAACACCTTCATAGCATTAAAATTGAAGGATTTGTGCCCTTACAAAGTTTGGAAATATTTGGGAAGTTTATGAAGCAAATGAGGCCTTAAAACAAATTTTTGCTAAATGAGCCCACCAAATTGCCATCCAATCTTTATAATATCATCAAGCACGACCCAACCCATACCTTTTCTGATTTTTTACATTTTATTTAATATTTATTTGAATTTTATTCATTAAAATACAAATTAAATTAAAATAAAATATGAAAATCATATATTTGAAAGAGATTGTGATTCTAGAAGGTCATAAACAACATTCAAGACTAATTGTTCACATCCAAATTCGTGCTAGACCAAGATAGCAAGAATATATTGGATTTTTTGATATTTTTGAATGAGAGATTTCTTCATAATCAAGCAATCAATTTTCATGATACAAAGCCCATTCTTTTTGACCTAATGACATCCTTATATATACATGAGCACACTGCAAGCACAAGAGGACGAATTAACAGCCTTCAAGAACACCAAGCAATTTCAAAATTTCCATAAAATTTCAATTTTCGGTTTTGGTAATTCAATCATATTCAGAGGATTTTATGCATTGCAATAGCTTTATTGATGTTCATTGAACATAATTAGATCATCATACGCATCAAAACCACACTGAATTGCATAAACCGATTGCACTTTTGTTCTTAGTTTCTTGAAAATCGATTTCGATTATACGCGTGTTCTAACTCCAATTTGAGTATGTAATCTTGTTCATGGTGATGTTTAGAATGTTTCTAGGCTGGTTGATTGAATTTTTTATGCAGGTTTATGGAGATGCCATGTTAGGGTTCAAAGAAACCGTGAATGGGAATTCATCTAATAGCCAATTTTAAACCAAATTAGTAGTGTATTTGGGATCAGTGGTCTTCATTTAATTGATCTGGGCAATTAAAACAGATTTATTGTTTGTGTTTTTCATGTTTCAATGCGCAGGTGTTATAGTGACGATAAAGATCTGTCACTAAAACTTCTAGTGACGGAAAATCGTAGGTATAGCCTAAGCCAACGGACGAAGGATGAAGATGAAGTTACGCGCGTTTTGGAGATTTGAATTTTGGACTCATTTTTTATATTATTTGTTTTAGTTGTAATCACTAACTTGCAGTTGGTCTGGTGGTAAGGCGCGCGTATGGAAAGCCTTGAGGGACACGGTTCGAATCCTAGCTTTGTGAATTTTTTGGCAATTTTCTCTTATTTTGCAGGTTTACAATATGATGATTTTGAGCCATTTGTTAATCAGCTAGCGCGCGCTAGCCCAATGGTTTTGATCCCCTCAGGTAAAGGGGAGGTCCTGGGTTCAAATCCAGGCCTCCCCTTTTTTTTTTAAAACATTGTTTTCATATTTTCTTTTCTAATTATTATTTTTCTATTATATTATTATTATTATTATTGAATTTGTTTTATATTTAATTAACAAAAATTTATATTAAAACTTAATTAAAATTTTATTTTCATAAATTTCATAATATATTTTTACATGTAATTTTACTTTTCACTTATAATTTGTAAATAAATCAATTAGGATTTTAATTAAATATTCAAACCTTAAATATTCAAACCCTAATTTCTAACCCTAATTTTTTATTTAAACTTAAATAATTTTTTTCTTTCTAATATATAATTAAATAATTAATCTTGTTTTGTAAATATTTATTTTATGATTTATTATTATTCTCATCATCTTATTTTCTTTTAAAAATTCTTTAAAATTGTTTATTTAATTTAAAAATGTTCTTTTAAATTCTATATATTTTTATGCTAACCTTTTCTTCTTATAATTATTTTATCACTAACCTTTTAGTTATTGTTTATTTCATTATATATTTATTATTCAATTGTTTTTATTATAATGTAACTGCAAAAGCCTTGTAATAGTCGTAGTTTATTATTGTTTTATTGTTTATAAATATTCTTGCCATGGTTAGTAATTATAGGGAGTGATAATATGTTTGTAAATTAAAATTAATTTAGAATGACTTACTTAATAAGATAAATATATGAATATGAACACTCACACAAGTAAGTCGATCTTTGATCGCCATCTCACACTTTCTAAGATTATCCCTCATGTTGCCTAACTATAAGGTCAAGTAAGGTGTCTTAAAGCAAAGTCCCTTTTCATAAAATATCATCAAGTCCCTTTAAGATTATAAGATCAAGTCCCTTCAATGTTGCCTACGGTAAATGATCTTGTCCCTTCGAATAAAAGATGATAAGTCCCTTCGTATTGCTAAGACACCTTACAGTTGCCTAAACATAGATGTCCCTTCACATGTCCCTTATCACATCCAAGGTAATGACTACCTATTCCTTAATAATAGGGATAGTCTTACGGTTGAAAGAACATATAAGAACAGTAAAGATTTAGCATAGGGTAGGTTCCTCTTAAGTACTTGCTCACTTTTCTTCAAAATACTTCATTACACTTCACATTTTAAACAAGTTTTCAAAACAAAGTCTTTATATACATCCATACAAGGATCATTATAAAGTACTTAGAAAATTTTCAATCACACACTACACTTTCTCAAAACAATTTAAAGTGAGCTAAGTAACTAAGAGCCCATGGATAACCATGGATATAAAGGGTGCTAATACCTTCCCTTTATATAACATACCCCCCGAACTCAAAAATGTTTAAGATCTTTCCTGTTGTTTTATGCCCTTTCCTTTTGGATAAAATAAAATTCGGTGGCGACTCTTGCTATCCGCAACATTTAACTAAAGTCAGTTCTCCCACCGTGTTACAGAACTGGCGACTCTGCTGGGGATTTAATAAAAGAGGGGTACCCTTAGGAATTAGATCACTTTAAAACTTGTTTGCTTTGTTTGCTTTACTTTACTTGTTGGGTGCTCTCATGTGTGAAATATCCTAACCCGGATCTAGTGTACCTTAGGTAAATGGCAATAGACCAAGGAAACTGTACGGCGTATACCGATATGGTTGATCTGGTGGCCATAGTTAGTGTGACTTCTTGGTTGGTGCTTATGTTCCTTAAGCAAGTTGAGGATAATATGAGGCTGCCATATGTTGTCAATACACTAACTGACTTTTAGAACCCTAGTCATCCCATCTTGTCCTTTAGAAAAGTAGTGAGATAACCGGCTTTGGTAAAGACTGAAGTTGGTTGATACTCGATGCTACACTCATTGAGATCCTAAACTTGGAGGGTTTTGGTTGGCAAGTAAGTTGCCTACTGAACAACAACCCTTGTGAAGGATCAATGATATTGAGATCCCTTAGAACATGGTTACTTTATAGGACAGGATGAACCATCTAAACTTCAGAGGAGGGTACCTACCTTTAAACCTCATACAAGCCTTCAAACCTAGGGCTACTGTGTGACTTGTTTGTGTGTGCCACATGTTTGTGATTGAGCATAACATCATAACATCATCATGCATCATAAGCATATCATTTTCACTAACCATTTCAAGGACCAAAGGATTTATCTTTGTTTTTGTTGCAGGTCATGGCTTCTGCTCGTAGGAATACTATCCGGATCAACTTTGTAGGAATACCTCCTAAGCTTAAGGAGTTGGTCTCTCAAGTTCCTGAAAACTCCCAATTCATCAAGAGACATGGTCACCTACTGGATCTAGTCACTTCAGGGTTCAATGAAGACATGATGAGTGTCCTATTTCAGTTCTTTGACCCTAAACATCATTGCTTCACATTCCCCGACTATCAGCTGGTTCCTACAATGGAAGAGTTCTCCAAGCTTCTGGGTATACCTATTCTTGATCAGAAACCCTTCACAGGTTTGGAAAAGGAGCCTAAACCTGAAGTCATTGCTACAACCTTACATTTGAAGAAATCAGACATTGTCCTAGAAACAAGGAGTGGAGTTAAGGGTATTCTTGCTAAAGTATTAATGGAGAAAGCTCAAGTTTTCCTGAAGGCTATGAGTTATGATGCTTTTGAGGAGATCTTGGCCCTATTAATTTATGGCTTAGTGTTTGTCGCTCCCAAAAGATGAGACTGGCTCAAATATGGTACAGACGCGAACGGTCGGCGAAAAGAACAATGAGAACACACAGCAGTGAACTCACTGGAAAAGAAAAGAGTCGCCAGCTAGGCATTTTTATCCCGGAGGAAAGGTAATGCTGCATAGACCTAGAAAGAGATGGATAAGACGGTTGCGAACCAGAGAAACTGAGAAAGGGGGTTGGTTACAACCTGGGAAGGTATTAGAACCCAGATTGTCCGTCGTACTCGACGGGATCCACGCTTAAAAGATTTGTGTTTTAAAGGGGTAGTGTCAGTGCAATTTGTGTATAAAGAGCTGAAAAGGATGTACAGGTGTCAGTGTAAAAGAAGTGAAGTGTGATATATACAGTGTCAGTGTAAGGAAAGAGTGAAATGCTCATGATCATGAGGCTTAAAGAATGATACTGGAAAAAGGGGGAATATACAGAGACTTTTGTTCGATAACTGTTAAGTTATGCCTACGTATCCTCTCGTGCAATGAGGAAGTCAGAACACCGTAGTTCGACCCAAAGAGACTGAAAGATAAATTGACATGTAAACCGCTTACTTGCCTATGCTCAAGTGTATGACCTGTCTGGCTCAGGTGCAAACTGTCTTGCATCAGACGGAAGAAGCAAGTTCTCGTTTATGAGTGAATGAGATGAGAAAAGAATCTCGGAGGAGACGATTATTGTTTGTTTTTGTGTTTTCAGTCTTTTATTGCTTTTGGAAATGTGTCATAAGTTAATGAGCTTAAGCCTAAACCAATGGATTTTGTAAACTCATCACATCTTCCCTCTGATTAGGGGTAATGAGAATGCCTTAAGTGTGAAGTCAGCTTCTCACACTTAATCACCATGGTGCAGGATTAAGATCATTAACCTACTTGTGATTGTTTAAATGTTTTTGGTGTTTTTGTTTAGTGTTAAGTAATGAGATTAAGCCATAATCAGGGATTGAACAGACTCATTACACCATCCTAATAGAAGGATAATAGATGAGAGTGTTTAAGCTGAGGAAAGCTCCTCAACTTAATCCATGATTAGGGATTAAACTCATGACAAAACAAAACCTTTATTAAGTGGATTTTAGTTAATGATAAGATGAAGAAGTGATTTTTATGGTTTGTAAGACAACTTGAGGGGGACTTGTCCATTAACACTAGGGTTAGTCCTTCTTAACCCATTAAGGAAGAATTAGAACCCTAATGCAAGGCCCAAGTTACAAGTGTGGTGTCTTGATGATTATTAAGTGAATTGATTAAAGGATTTAAACACATTAAGGGTTTAACACTTAGGATTAAAGTTATACACTCCATCCTAATAGAAGGATGCAGGCATAAGCTTAATCACAAAGCCTTAAAGCCTTTAGTGTTTAGTCCCTGATTATGAGATGAGAAGAGGAAACTCAAAGAGACACAAAGGTAAAAACTAAGTGGGGGGACTAATCAAAACCCTAATCATTGTCATGCTTGGTTGTTCCTAAGGTTTGTGAGGTTTACAAGAGAAGTCTTCAATGGAACCACCAGGAAGCAGATGAAGGGATCAAGAGAAGCAAAGTAACTTGCTTCATTCAAGAAGTCAAGTCACTTGAGGAGAGAAAGTAAGAAGAACAAGAATGAGCAAGCTCAATCTCAAACACATTCAAAGATGCAGCAAGGATGCATAAAGGAGATGAAAAGAAGTTATGAGAAGTGAAGGCAAATTCACTTCTCAAGATAACTTACCACCTGAAAAGTTAGTGAAAGAAATGCAATGCAATGCAAAATGAGATGAAATGACAAGAGTCAAACCAAAACCAGAAGCATATATGAGATGATAATGATGCTATGAGATGATGCAAACATGAAACAAGGCATGGTGATGATCATGCAAGCTTATGGATGCAGATGAAGCAAGTTTGGAACCATGAACATACATGAAAAGTTATGAAATGCAATTGGCATACAACATGACAAATGCAAGATGCAATGATCAAACATGCTTTCAATATGTCTTAAGATGTCAAATGAATCAAATGGAGGTACAAAATGCTATGGCAAATCATGTTATGCAAGCAAATGCAAGATGGATGCATATGGAAGCCCAAATTAGGGTTTATGATCAATGCATCAAACAAAAACCAAAATCAGAAGCAAACATCATTATAAAAATTTGAAAATGCATTCAAAGGATCCCTAATCCTATACTAACTCACTGCCCAAAGGAGAAGCTCCAACTCCTAATCTAATTCAAGTTATGATTTTCCTAAGTTTTCTAGGGTTTTAGGGTTCCTTAACAAGAAAAATGTCAAACAAATGGAAAATGAAAGATCAATTCATGCCAATTTAATCTCACAAACTAAATGCTAAACCAATGCAATGCAAAAAGAATCAAGGTCCAACTCTCAATGGTTAGGCAGAAATGATTTTTGGAAGTTTGGATCAAAATAATGCTTTGAAAATGAATTAATTCCATGGAAAATTCTCAAAATGCATCAAGATCAAAAAAGAAATTTGGTTTGAGGGTTGGACAATGTTTCTAAATGTTTTTAAAGGTTTCATGAATTTTTTGGTGATTTTTAAATACCTAAAAGTATTTTTAATTAATTAATTCTCATTAATTAATTGAAAATAAACTTTTAAATATTTAAAAATATTTTTTGAATGCAAAAAAATAAAATAAAAAATATTTTTGGTTTCTGAAATTAAATAAAGGTTTGTATAAAAAAATTCAGAATTTTTGAATAAGTTTTGCTATTTTAAATAAAATATAGAAAACAAATGTATTTAAATGAAAATAAAAATGAAATTAAATGAATTAATGAAGAAGTCAACAGATCCTAGGGCCAGCATTCAAACTCACACGCGCGGGAGTTGACTAGGCGCGCATCTGGACGGCCTACATTCAAACTCACTAACCCTAATTAATTAGCCCTAATCCAGCCTTAATGACTCTCAGGCGACCGGAACACTGTTCCGGTCGTCTTCTCCGATCATCCAAAATCACAAACTCACTCTACACGCATCTAAAACGAAATCTAATTGCCCAGAACTCTTCCCCACTCAATCACGAATCAAAACCCCCATTCAAACAACATTTATCATTCCTAAACAAAGAGAATCGAATCAAAATAGTTTTAGGGCAAAAAGTTTCAGAACAAGATTAAACTCTCATTTCTTCACCATTTTCAAAACCAACAACATCAGAGTGATCAGTGAATCATGAAGAACAACTTAGGAACTTAAAAAATCATTTCTGGAAAAAATGTTCATGAAGCTACCTGAGTTTGAAGCTCTTCAGTTTGCAACTTTCTGACCTCTTTCCTTTGTGCAATCCACTCCTTTTAAGCCCCTGATGACATATTGATGCTTAGAAGGAGTTTGTGTTGGCTGGTTTGGAAGTTTGAACAAGTTCTGTTCAAGGTCAGGTGAGGATCGTGTTTCTGTTTCTTTGAGTTTCAGGCTACTTTGAAGGGTGCTTTGTGTTCAGTGAGGCATGGTGAGAAGGTTTGTGAAGTTTGTTTGAGTGGTTGTGGCTTGTATGCTGAGTTTCGAAAGCTTTTGCTCAAGGGAGTGAAAATGAGAATGTTGTGTTGTGGCTGGTTTCAGGCTTGTGTCATGTATGCTTTGTCTTGCTTTTGATTAACATAAACAATTGCTATTGGTCAGATGACATGACATGTCCTTTTGTGATAGGTATGGTTGCTTTTGCAAAATGTCAACTTTTGTGTAAGAGAAGCATGGGTCATGTTCTAGACAAGTACAAGGTGGGTGTGCTGCGCAGCATGGTGAGGGAAAAGGCTAGGGATTGATCAGCACACTAGCCATCAAGTGGATGAGAAGTTATCATGTGTTTTGCAACTTGGCTTGCTTTTGGTTTTCATGAAAGAAACTTGCTCCATAGGCCACAAAACATGTGATCCCTTGTCCCATTCTGATTTTTAGGACTTGTGTGATGTTGGTGTGAAGGTTAGACATCAATTTGAAGTCACAAATTGCCTTGGTACAAGAATTTGCAAGTTTTTCCATTTGGTACATAACTTGAATTTTAGTGATTTTTGCCAACTTTGACAAGCCATATCTTTTGATCCAAAATGAATTAGGTCATGTTCTTGTACTTTTTGAAAAGGGAATGATCTATTCTACAACTTTCATGACCAAAGTTTTTCCATTTTAAGCTTTCTTGAATCAAAAAGTAAGGGTTGAAAAAGTTGCATAAAATGACATTTTCATTAAAAGTCAAACTTGCCCAAAAAGTCAACTTTGCAAAAACTTGAAATTCTTCAATTTTGTGAACTTCCAACCTCTTCTATGATCAAATAAAGATCATACACAATCAAAATGATGAAGAATGCCCTTTGGTTGGGTCATTGGGGGCCTCAGATGCCCTGACTTTGCACTGACTTGCTTGAAAAGTCAACTCTTGATCAGATGACTTCCCCATGGAATTTCTTCATGAAAATTGATATGCATACTCCCTATACCATATAGAGACCAATAGAAACAAGAATGACCAAAAAATTTGGAGTTATGGCCTCTGAAACCAAAACCCTAATTTTAGGTCATCTGTGCAGTCAAACCTGGCTCTGCCTCCACACCAATCTCAGTTCTTGTGATTCTTTGGCATTCTTGACTTTGAGAGGATATAATATGATGCTTGAACACACATGGACCTCTTTGAAGTGATTGATGGCCTTTGGGGTGGCCCAAGAAGCTCTTGGATTGCTCAGATCACCAACCCTAGATGCAGATGACTTAGAATCTTTGCAGTGAATCAAAAATGTAAATTGAGATGCTATGATTGTGTTTATGCATATGAAAAGATCACAAGCCATGGTATGAATGGGTGAGGGAAAATTTGGGGTGTTTACAGTGTTGTTCCCCAATCCAAATCAGTTCATAGACGTACACGCCATCAACATATTTCTGACTCGCAATCCAGTGCCTACATTACTTGGAGATATCTTACACTCTCTTCATACCCGTACTACGAAGGCACGAGGAACTCTGATGTGTTGTATACCTCTTCTATCTAGGTGGTTTATTTCTCACCTTCCTCGATCAGTGATGAAGAATGAACAAGGATTAAGGTGGTCTAAGAGGATTATGTCACTTTCTCATTCAAATATTCATTGGTGCTCTAGATCTATGGAGAATGTTACTATCATTGACCGTTGTGGGGAATTCCCTAATGTGCCACTCCTTGGCATAAGAGGGGGCATTACCTACAATCCTTCCTTAGCTCTACGTCAGTTTGGTTACGATCGGAGCAATGGTCCTCATGACATGCTTATTCAAGGAATTGTGTTCGACTACGACAACGATCTGCAAGGTTACCGGCAAAGGTTTATACGAGCTTGGGGTAAAGTGAACAAGGTTGACAACAAGACTCTGGAATCAAAGTACACTATTCCTATGGAACCTTATCTCAGATGGGTACGATCTCGTGCTCAGACTCTTATGATGCCATATCCTGCCATCCTGCCAGTTACCATGGAGCCTGTTGTTGAAGGAGATATTTCTTATGTCATTCTTCAACCCAGACATGCCCACTGACATGGAAGAGTTACAAAGGTCCTGGATCCAGTTGAAGGAGCAAAGAGATACTTTTGAGACTCATTACAAAGCAAGTCAAGAAAGAATCATGGAGCTAACAAAGCAACTTCACGAGGAGCGGAATCTCAACTCATACCTCAACACAAAGAGGAAGCGTCCATGGGAGACTTAAAACCCCATTTTTGTATTCATTTCATTTTTATTGTAAGCCCAGGGGGCAAACAAGTTTATTACTAATAAAAGTTTACTTTTTGGTTGTTTAAACAAATTTAAATCATGCGGTCCTTGAAAATATTGCATACGCATTTACATACCATATCACTGCATCACAGGTTTCTTATGTACATGTATCTTATCTTCTCGCTGTTTATTTCAGCAGAAATGGCTCTTGAACAGACTGTCAAAGATCTCCAGGCTCAGAATGCACAATTCCAAGAGTTGATTCTGAACTTGTCCAAGGGATAAGATGAGTTGAAGACGCTGCTGGCTAAGAAGAATAAGAAGACTAGAAAATCAGGAGGCTTTATTAATCTTGGAAGAAGATTCAAAGGTCCTATCAAGACCAAGGAACATATTAAGGATTCTGAGTCTGAAAATTCTGAGAAAGAGGGAGGTAGTCTCCATGATACTGTGGGAGATTCTGATTCTGAAGCAAACTATTATCATGATCCTAATGAAGATAAGTACAAGATGCTGGTAGACAGAATGAATGCCATGGAGTTACAAAAATCTTCTGGGCTGGATTTTGAAGATCTGAGTTTAATATCTGGAGTGGTTATACCTATTGGTTTCAAGGTTCCTGCTTTTGTGGTGTACGATGGTGTCTCATGTCCCAAGCTGCACCTAAGGTCCTATGTCCGGAGGATTCAACCACATACTGCTGATAAGAAATTGTGGATTCATTTCTTCCAAGAGAGCTTGTCTGGAGCTCAATTGAAATGGTACTATAAATTGGAGAGTGCCAATATTCGTGATTGGAATGATCTTGCTGAGGCCTTCTATAGGCAATACCAATATAATGTTGATCTAGCACCAACTCGCATGCAACTCCAAAGCATGTCTATGGGTGCTAAGGAGAATTTCAAGGAGTATGCCCAAAAATGGAGAGACCTGGCTGGCAGAGTTCAACCTCCTCTGACTGACAGGGAGCTGGTAGATATGTTTATGAGTATGCTGAGTGGTCCTTTCTATAGTCATCTCATTGGAAGCTCATCATCTGGTTTCACTGAGCTGATAATGACTGGAGAACGTGTGGAGAGTGGTATAAGAAGTGGTAAGATACAAGTGGGTGCCTCTTCATCAAGTACTGCAAAGAAGCCCCCTAGTGGAAAGAAGGAGTCCAATGTTGTGTATGGTCAACCCAGCCGTAACAGAAGTCACCAATCTGTGGGAGCAGTTCACATTTCTAATCCTACTCCTGCAGCACCAGAGCTACCACAGAGCAATCAACAGAAGCCTAGAAGACAGTTCACTAAGATCAACATGTCACTGGCCCAAGCCTTGCAACACATGTTGAAAGGGGAACTCATTACTTTGAAGGACCCTCCTCAGAATCCTAATACTTCCTCTCCTCGATACAATCCTAATGCACGATGTTCCTATCATTCTAATTGTCCGGGACATGACACCAACAACTGTTGGATATTGAAAAACAAGATTCAAGATATGATTGAAGCTGGAGAGATTGAATTTGACCCTCCTGGGACTCCAAATGTGATTACTGCTCCCATGCCCAATCATGAGAAGACTGTTAATGCTATTGATGAAGTTTCCTATGTGTCCTCAGTTGCGGATGTGACTACTCCCTTATCTATTATTAAGAAGAAGCTGGTGCAGGCTGGATTCTTTCCAGGTTGTAATGAAGACTATTTTTATTGTGCCTACAAACCTGATAGCTGCTGGAAGTTGAAAGATGGTATTCAACGCCTCATGGAAAATTACACTATATTGTTCAAGAGGACACCTTCTGTGGAAAGTATGTGTGAACATCTAACTCGAGGTACGAAGGTTGAAGATGTGGACATGGTTGATAAGGTTCCAGTGAAGATCACCTCCAAAGGCCCTGTCAAGATCACTTCCAAGGGTCCTATCAAGATTACTATTGAAGGCCTGGTGAAGACTGTTGCTGAAGTTAGAGTGCCTCCCATGATTATTACCACTCCTGGTCCAATTCCTTATACTTCTGATAAAGCTATACCCTGGAATTACGGTTCTGATGTTTATATCCATGGTGTTAAACAGGAACCTTTGACTGATACCCCGACTACTGATGATAACCTTGACGTTGATAATATTGCTGGATCTAGTAAGATCACCCGAAGTGGAAGAATTTTCTCTCCTCAGACTACCTCAAAAAGTGCAGTTACTCCAACTACTACCTCCATTTCTGAGCCAAGTACTGATACTCGGGGCAAAGGTCCTGTGGTTGAACCGGTGCAAGCTGAGACACCGACTGCTGAGAATATTTCTAAGCAAATGGAAGAAATGTTGAAGATCATTCGCAAGAGTGATTATGAAATTGTTGACCAGTTGGGGCATACTCCCTCCAAAATTTCCATGTTGTCTTTGTTGCTGTGTTCTGAGGCTCATGCTAAAGCCTTGATCAAATTCTTGAAGACTGCTCATGTACCAAATGAAATTTCTGTGGATCAATTTGAAAATTGTGTTGCACATCTGACTTATGATAATGGGTTAGGTTTTTCTGATGCTGACTTGACTCCTGCCAAGAGAAACCATAACAGAGCTTTGCACATCTCCATTGAATGTAGGGGCACTACCTTGTCTCATGTGTTGATAGACAATGGCTCTTCATTGAATGTACTTCCCAAAGAGGTTCTGAACAAGCTCAGTCCTGAAGATGTTGTGTTAAGACCAAGCAATATAGTGGTGAGGGCCTTTGATGGTTCAAGAAGGGTGGTGCATGGAGAAATAGATCTCCCGATCAAAGTAGGCTCTCAAATCTTCAATTCTACCTTTTATGTAATGGATATTCGTCCTGCGTATTCCTATTTGCTTGGGCGTCCCTGGATCCATGGGGCAGGTGCTGTGACCTCCACTCTACATCAGAAGTTGAGATATCCAGTGAAGGGAAAGATCGTCACTGTTTATGGAGAGGAAGAATATATGGTAAGTCATGTGAATACATTTAAGTATGTTGAAGTGGAAGGTGAATATGTTGAGACTCCTTGCCAGACATTTGAAGTTGTTCCTTGGGTCGTTCCTGCTACTGAAGCTCCTCCTGTTGTTAAAAGAGTTCCTGTGGTTACCAAAGTACCTCCTACGATGGCTTCCCTCAAAGATGCCAGAGTTGTAGTTGAAGAAGGTGGTTGTACTATTTGGGGTCAGCTTCCTGACATTCCTTACAAGTCTGACAAGTTTGGTTTGGGTTTCACTGCAGAGTCCCAGAAGGTTGTTCGTCGTGCTCGTGTTGTTCGTATCACCAATCAATGGGTCATGAGAGATCAAGTCAATGTTGTGGGTGACTATAATGAAGACTACAACCTAGATAACTGGATCTTTCCTACTGTGGGTGATGGGCTTAACAATTGGAAGGCCGAAGACGTTATTCCTATCTCCTTTAGTCGGGAGTAAATACTATTACTGTGTTGTTATTTTTAAGTTTGTAATTTTGAACAATTAAACTTTTAAGCCTTGTGTCTTACCCGGGGCACAATGGTATGCTTGTTACGGGATGTCATTTCATTTGCATACTTCATTCAATAAAAATCAATGGACGTTTCGTTTTCGTAAATATTGTGTTCCTTTGTCTTTCTTTTATTTTTTATTTTTGTTTTATCAACTATGTGTTCTTACACACACCCATATCACTAAAATGCAGATCCTCATCCACTCTGGATCCTGTTGATAACAGTTCTACTATTGCCAATTATAATTTCGAGAATCCGATCTATCAAGCTAAAGATGGAAAGGAGGAAGATTGTGAAGTACCTGTAGAGCTTACTAGGTTGTTACAACAAGAAGAGAAATCTATACAGCCACATGAAGAGCCAATCGAAGTTGTAAATCTGGGAACTGAAGAGAACAAGAAAGAGGTCAAGATAGGGGCTGAATTAGAGGATGATGTTAAGAGCAGACTAATTCAGATGTTACGTGATTATGTGGAGATCTTTTCTTGGTCCTATGAAGATATGCCAGGGTTGGATACAGACATTGTGGTTCACCATTTACCAGTAAAAGAAGATTGTCGTCCAAAGAAGCAGAAGGTTCGTCGCATGCGTCCTGAAATGTCAGAAAAGATTAAAGCAGAGGTGATGAAACAGTTTGATGTAGGGTTCTTAGCTGTGACTTCTTATCCTCAATGGGTTGCAAATGTGGTACCGGTACCTAAGAAAGATGGTAAGGTACGTATGTGTGTGGATTATAGGGATTTGAACAAGGCCAGCCCCAAAGATGACTTTCCACTTCCTCATATTGATGTTTTGGTAGACAACACTGCTCAGCATAAAGTATTCTCTTTCATGGACGGTTTCTCTGGTTACAATCAAATCAAGATGGCACCTGAAGATATGGAGAAGACTACATTTGTTACACAGTGGGGTACTTTTTGTTATAAAGTGATGTCATTTGGTTTGAAGAACGTCGGGGCAACATATCAGCGTGCTATGGTGGCTTTGTTTCACGATATGATTCATCATGAGATAGAGGTATATGTGGATGATATGATAGCCAGGTCCCAGAATGAAGAGCAACACCTTGATCATCTGCATAAGTTGTTTGAAAGGTTGAAGAAATACAAGTTGAGATTGAACCCAAACAAGTGTACTTTTGGAGTGAGGTCTGGTAAACTCTTGGGTTTCATCGTCAGTGGAAAAGGTATTGAAGTGGATCCTGCAAAAGTGAAAGTTATACAAGAGATGCCAGCTCCCCATACTGAGAAGGAAGTTAGAGGTTTCTTGGGACGATTGAATTACATTGCAAGATTTATTTCCTAATTAACTACTACCTGTGAGCCAATCTTCAAGTTGTTGAAGAAAGATCAGGTAATGGAGTGGAATGATGAGTGTCAGACAGCCTTTGATGAAATCAAGAGATATCTTCTAGAACCTCCAATTTTGATGCCACCAGTTGATGGAAGATCCTTGATTATGTACTTAATAGTGTTAGACAACTCAATGGGGTGTGTGTTGGGGCAACATGACGAGTCTAGTTGAAAAGAGAAGGCAATATACTACCTTAGAAAAAAGTTTACCGACTGTGAAACAAGATACTCATTGCTCGAGAAAACTTGATGCGCTTTGGCATGGGCTGCTCGCCGAATAAGACAATATATGTTGACTCATACTACCTTATTGATTTCGAAGATGGATCCAATCAAGTACATATTCGAGAAACCTGCTCTCTCCGGACGAATAGCAAGATGGCAAATGATCTTAACAGAATATGATATACAGTATACTACTCAGAAGGCCATTAAAGGAAGTGTTGTAGCTGATCATTTGGCTCATCAAGCAATGGATGATTATCAGTCAATGAGTTTCGAGTTCCCTGATGAAGACATTATGATTATTACTAAAGAACCTGGACAATATAACGGACCTGAACAAGGATCTCGATGGACTATGGTTTTTGATGGAGCTTCTAATGCACTTGGTAGTGGTGTTGGTGTTGTGATCATTTCCCCTGAAGGCTGTCATACCCCAATTACTGCAAGACTTTGTTTCTATTGTACCAATAACATGGCTGAGTATGAGGCATGTATCCTGGGTATCAAAGCTGCCATTGAGATGAAGATTCAGTTCCTGGACGTATATGGAGATTCAGCCCTGGTGGTGAGTCAGATTAAAGGAGATTGGGATACCAAGCATGAAAATCTTATTCCTTACAGAGAGCATGTGTTGTCTTTGATCCCACATTTTGAAGAGATTACCTTTGGACATATTCCACGAAGAGAGAATCAGTTGGCAGATGCATTAGCCACCATGGCATCTATGTTTGAGATTAGCTGGGATGATGAAGCTCTCAATATTACTATTGATAGATTTGAAAAGCCTGCATACTGTAATGAGATTGACACTGAAGAAGCAGAGGGGAAGCCTTGGTTTTATGAAGTGAAAAGATATCTTGAAACTCAGGAGTTCCCTGAAGGGGCATCTGTCAAAGATAAGAAGTTTATGAGGAGGTTTTCTGCTAAGTTCTTCTTGAGTAATGGAATTTTGTACAAACGCAATCATGATTCAACTTTGCTTCGTTGTGTGGATAAGAAGGAAGCAACAGAGATTATGGAAGACATGCATGATGGGATCTTTGGCACTCATTCTAGTGGTCATACTATGGCAAAGAAGATATTGAGAGCAGATTACTATTGGTCTACCAAGGAAGCTGACTGCTATCAACATTCCAGAACATGTCACAAGTGTCAAATCTATGCTGATAAAGTACATATACCTCCAGCTCCATTGAATGTGTTGACTGCTCCTTGGCCTTTTGCCATGTGGGGCATTGATATGATTGGTGAGATCAAGCCTACTACTTCTAATGGGCATCGTTTCATCCTGGTTGCTATTGATTACTTTACGAAGTGGGTAGAGGCAGCCTCATTCGCATCTGTTACTAAGAATGTGGTGGCTCGATTCATTAAGAATAATCTCATATGTAGGAATGGCATCCCTGAAAGGATTATCACAGACAATGGCTCTAATCTGAATAACATTATGATTATTGATCTCTGCACACAGTTCAAGATTAAGCATCACAACCCTTCTCCGTATCGTCCAAAGATGAATGGGGCAGTAGAAGCTGCTAATAAGAACATTAAGAAGATTCTACAGAAGATGACTGTTACTTACAAAGATTGGCACGAGATGTTACCATTTGCTCTTCATGGTTATCGTACTACAATACGTACTTCAACAGGGGCAACCCCATTCTCCTTAGTCTATGGTATGGAAGCAGTTATGCCCATTGAAGTTCAGATCCCTTCCTTAAGAATCATGAAGGATGCAGGCTTGGATGAAGATGAGTGGATTTAGACTCGGCTTGACCAGATAAATTTGATTGATGAGAAATGTTTGTCACGGTCAGATGTACCAGAAACGGATGATCAAGGCTTTCAATAAGAAGGTTAAGCCGAAGGTATATCAGGCTGGTGACTTAGTAATCAAGTGTATCATATTACCACAGGGTGATCCTAGGGGCAAGTGGACTCCTACTTATGAAGGACCATTTGTGGTTAAAAGATTATTTTCAGGAGGTGCCATGATGCTTACTACTATGGATGGTGAAGACTTCCCACAGCCTGTAAACGCAGACATAGTTAAAAAATACTACACATAAAAAGAGACCCGCTAGGTTGACTGGCCTAGGCAAAAATAAGGGCATCTCGGCGAACCAAAAGGGTTCGGGCAAAAATTAGGGATATATATAAAAAAATGTACACCCGGCAAGTCGAAAACCTGAAAGGGCGGCTTGGGCAAAAAAGGGTATCCCAGTGGATTGAAAACCTGAAAGGGCAATCCAGGCAAACATTAGGGATTAAAGCGTATGACTATGTCTCGTTTGGATCACCCATATAACTCCAACCAGTTGTGCTACTTAACTCAAGCTCGAACAGATAAAGCTCAATCCAATTGTTTCCATCTCAACAGCAGAAGATGAGATACTTGAAGATAATGGCAATAGTGGAATTGAAACTCAATAGGATTATTTCTCACATAGCTGATTTTCTTTGTTTTATAAATAAGTTTCACGAAGAATTCCTCTTACTAGGATTTCTGTCTCATTGTACAAACTTGACTATGTATAGGTCACTTTGTAATATAAATAAAATTTCATCTTTGAATCCAGATTTACTTTTACCCTATTTACATAAGCGAAAACGTCCATTGGTTGTGTTTGAATGTATGTATGCTTTTGAATATGATTGATGTTTACCAGAAATGCATAAAATGCTTGAATATGATTGATGTTTACCAGAAATGCATGAAAATGCAGTAATAGTATTTACTAAGGACGAACGAAGGCAGGAATTCAACGAAGCTTCGCCGGTTTATCCCCACAAGGCAACTATAAATCCCCAGCAGTGCAAATCTCTCTTTATAGATCCTTCGAGTTACATCTCCCCTTTAATTTATGTCCATCTCTTTTATCCTCATCCAGGATACTCAGGAACTTATTCCTTCAATAGAAGTACGACGAACGAAGACGGGAAGATACAAATACTATACTATCAAACAAGACGGGAACGAGGTCTTCGTATTCTTTAGCAACGAATTGGGATTTATTTCCCTAGCCAGCAGTTGTTATACAAAGATATCCGGACGCTTCAGGCTGCATGATTCATACATACATCATTTACATCATACCATAGCATAACCATAAATGCATAATACATTACTTAAATGCACCATGCCATACGTACATGCATGTACATTGCATAAACTAACATTTTCCTTGCAGGATAGTTATATGCAGATAAAACAATATCAACAATCCACAACAGGTCAGAAAAGATCTATACATTACTCAAGATGTCCTTGGATATTAGGCAAACGGTCTGTACAAAGATCCATTCCCTAGTCTAGGATATTTTCAGGAGACTCGATCCTGACACTCTTTTATCCTTGGATATTAGGCAAACAGTCTGTACAAAGATCCATTCCCTAGTCCAGGATATTTTCAGGAGACTTGATCCTAACACTCTTTTGTCCTTGGATATTAGGCAAACGGTCTGTACAAAGATCCATTCCCTAGTCCAGGAGATTTTCAGGAGATTTGATCCTGACACTTTTTTGTTCTTGGATATTAGGCAAACGGTCTGTACAAAGATCCATTCCGTAGTCCATGATATTTTAAGAAGATTTAATCTATTTGTTCTTGGATAGCAGGCAAACGGTCTATACAAAGATCCATTCCCTAGTCCAGGATATTTTCAGAAGATTTAATCTATTTTTTCTTGGATAGTAGGCAAACAGTCTATAGAAAGATCCATTCCCTAGTCCAGGATATTTTCCGAAGATTTAATCTTGATATTTCTTTTGTCCCCGAAGAGTAGGCAAACGGTCTATACGAAGATCTATTCCCTAATCCAGGATATTTCCAGAAGAGATAAACCCCACCATATTGTATAAACGATTCAGAGACGGCCTATACGAAGACCTAGTACTGATATCCAGTATCAACATCAAGATATTATCACATCCTTATATTATGGATGGCATCTATAAGCCCATCTCCAGTTCTTCCAAGTGGCATCTTCAAGCCTACTCAAGCATATACAATTAATCATCAGCTTTACTTTACGCACTGACGAGTGCAAATTTTTGGGCTTTTGTGTTCAATCCCCTTCAACCTTCCAGGTCACGAATGGCACCTATACCAATCTAACCCCTCAGGTTTCAGAAAATTGAACAGGGGCAGCTGTTGCACCCCAAAATTTGCCCTCCCCAAGACAAGACATTGTGTGCTAAGAGGTTCACAAGACAAGACATTGTGTACTAAGAGGTTCACAAGGTTCAAAAGGTTCACAATACATCTCATGAGATTCACAAGGTTCACAATTAGTCAGAAAGTTTGACAATTCCCTCAGACAATGCATCCTCCTAAGCAATGCATCTTAAACTAGGGTTTTGACTTTCATCAGGCTAAATGGACTTTCAAGATTTCAAGAGAGCTTCATAGCATCCTATATGTGTTCAATAATCCCCATGTCAAGTTTCAAGAATTTCCCAAAAGATTTGCTCAGTCAGATGATCAGATAGGTTAAAATCAATCAAGGTAGTTAAAAAGTCAAACTGAGGTCAACTGTGGTCAAACCAAAGTCAAACTTCATGATTTTTTGCCAACATCAAGTATATGAAGTAAAATTAATCATTTGATAAAGGGTTGATCATGATTCATCAAGGAGATTTCAGATCATCAAGAATCAGGAGTTTCTAAATTAGGGTTTTCACAGGAAAAGTCAACTGAACTTTGACCAGCCATAACTTTCACATGCTTCATCAAAAAGTTTCCATCCAAAGCTCATTTTGAAGGAAATTTAATTCTCTACAACTTTGTATCTCACAAGCCAAGCACAAAAAATGCTTCATTTGGAAGGTATGAGCTAAAACATTATAGGTCCTTTTAAAAGTCAACAAAAAGTCAACAACTTCCAAAGAGCATAACTTGAGAATGGTAAAAGATATGGACATGAGACCAAATGGGTTGGTTATAGGACTTTCTAAGCTTTCTAAAATGTCCAAGAAAACCTTCATAGCATTAAAATTGAAGGATTTTTTCCCTTTCAAAGTTGGGAAATGTTTGGGAAGTTTATGAAGCAAATGAGGCCTTAAAACAAATTTTTGCTAAATGAGCCCACCAAATTGCCATCCAATATTTATAATATCGTCAAGCACGACCTAACCCATACCTTTTCTGATTTTTTACATTTTATTTAATATTTATTTGAATTTTATTCATTAAAATACAAATTAAATTATAATAAAATATGAAAATCATATATTTGAAAGAGATTGTGATTCTAGAAGGTCATAAACACCATTCAAGACTAATTGTTCACATCCAAATTCTTGCTAGACCAAGATAGCAAGAATATATTGGATTTTATGATATTTTTGAATGAGAGATTTCTTCATAATCAAGCAATCAATTCTAATGATACAAAGCCCATTCTTTTTGACCTAATGACATCTTTATATATACATGAGCACACTGCAAGCATAAGAGGACGAATTAACAGCCTTCAAGAACACCAAGCAATTTCAAAATTTCCATAAAATTTCAATTTTCGGTTTTGGTAATTCAATCATATTCAGAGGCTTTTATGCATTGCAATAGCTTTATTGATGTTCATTGAACATAATTAGATCATCATACGCATCAAAACCACACTGAATTGCATAAACCGATTGCACTTTTGTTCTTAGTTTCTTGAAAATCGATTTCGATTATACGCGTGTTCTAACTCCAATTTGAGTATGTAATCTTGTTCATGGTGATGTTTAGAATGTTTTTGGGCTGGTTGATTGAATTTTTTATGCAGGTTTATGGAGATGCCATGTTAGGGTTCAAAGAAACCGTGAATTGGGAATTCATCTAATAGCCAATTTTAAACCAAATTAGTAGTGTATTTGGGATCAGTGGCCTTCATTTAATTGATCTGGGCAATTAAAATAGATTTATTGTTTGTGTTTTTCATGTTTCAATGCGCAGGTGTTATAGTGACGATAAAGATCTGTCACTAAAACTTCTAGTGACGGAAAACCGTAGGTATAGCCTAAGCCAACGGACGAAGGATGAAGATGAAGTTACGCGCGTTTTGGAGATTTGAATTTTGGACTCATTTTTTATATTATTTGTTTCAGTTATAATCACCAACTTGCAGTTGGTCTGGTGGTAAGGCACGCGTATGAAAAGCCTTGAGGGACACGGTTCGAATCCTAGCTTTGTGAATTTTTTGGCAATTTTCTCTTATTTTGCAGGTTTACAATATGATGATTTTGAGCCATTTGTTAATCAGCTAGCGCGCGCTAGCCCATTGGTTTTGATCCCCTCAGGTAAAGGGGAGGTCCTGGGTTCAAATCCAGGTCTCCCCATTTTTTTTTAAAACTTTGTTTTCATATTTTCTTTTCTAATTATTATTTTTCTATTATTTTATTATTATTATAATTGAATTTGTTTTATATTTAACTAAAAAAAATTTATATTAAAACTTAATTAAAATTTTATTTTCATAAATTTCATAATATATTTTTACATGTAATTTTAATTTTCACTTATAATTTGTAAATAAATCAATTAGGATTTTAATTAAATATTCAAACCTTAAATATTCAAACCCTAATTTCTAACCCTAATTTTTTATTTAAACTTAATTAATTTATTTCTTTCTAATATATAATTAAATAATTAATCTTGTTTTGTAAATATTTATTTTATGATTTATTATTATTCTCATCATCTTATTTTCTTTTAAAAATTCTTTAAAATTGTTTATTTAATTTAAAAATGTTCTTTTAAATTCTATATATTTTTACGCTAACATTTTCTTCTTATAATTATTTTAACACTAACCTTTTAGTTATTGTTTATTTCATTATATATTTATTATTCAATTGTTTTTATTATAATGTAACTGCAAAAGCCTTGTAATAGTCGTAGTTTATTATTATTTTATTGTTTATAAATATTCTTGCCATGGTTAGTAATTATAGGGAGTGATAATATGTTTGTAAATTAAAATTAATTTAGAATGACTTACTTAATAAGATAAATATATGAATATGAACACTCACACACGTAAGTCGGTCTTTGATCGCCATCTCACACTTTCTAAGGTTATCCCTCATGTTGCCTAACTATAAGGTCAAGTAAGGTGTCTTAAAGCAAAGTCCCTTTTCATAAAATATCATCAAGTCCCTTTAAGATTATAAGATCAAGTCCCTTCAATGTTTCCTACGGTAAATGATCTTGTCCCTTCGAATAAAAGATGATAAGTCCCTTCGTATTGCTAAGACACCTTACAGTTGCCTAAACACAGATGTCCCTTCACATGTCCCTTATCACATCCAAGGTAATGACTACCTATTCCTTAATAATAGGGATAGTCTTACCGTTTAAAGAACATATAAGAACAGTAAAGATTTAGCATATGGTAGGTTCCTCTTAAGTACTTGCTCACTTTTCTTTAAAATACTTCATTACACTTCACATTTTAAACAAGTTTTCAAAACAAAGTCTTTATATACATCCATACAAGGATCATTATAAAGTACTTAGAAAATTTTCAATCACACACTACACTTTCTCAAAACAATTTAAAGTGAGCTAAGTAACTAAGATCCCATGGATAACCATGGATATAAAGGGTGCTAATACCTTCCCTCTATATAACCTAGCCCCCGAACTCAAAATTTTTTAAGGTCTTTCCTGTTTTTTTATGCCCTTTCCTTTTGGATAAAATAAAAGTCGGTGGCGACTCTTGCTATCCGCAACATTTAACTAAAGTCAGTTCTCCCACCGTTTTACAGACTAGTAGGTGGTTTCTTCTTGAATCAAGATGGTGTGCTATACAAGCGAAACATCGACATGGTTCTGCTCAAATGCGTGGATAGACACGAAGCAGACCTGTTGATGCAAGATGTTCATGAAGGCTCCTTTGATACCCATGCTGGAGGACATGTTATGGCCAAGAAATTGTTGAGATCGGGATATTATTGGATCACCATGGAATCCGATTGCGGTAAATACTCTCGTAAATGTCACAAGTGTCAGACTTATGCCAATAAGGTCCATGTGCCTCCGAATCCATTGAGTGTAATGTCTTCACCATGGTCGTTCGCCATATGGGGCATTAATATGATTGGTAAGATCGAGCCGACACCTTCCAACGGTCACCGCTTCATCCTGGTTGCTATAGACTATTTTACGAAGTGGTTCGAAGCGGCGTCTTATGTTAATGTTACTAAACAAGTGGTAGCCCGGTTTATTAAAAGAGACATCATTTGTCGGTACGGAATTCCCGAAAGAATCATTACTGATAATGGTTCTAATCTCAACAACAAGATGATGGCTGACTTGTATCGGGATTTCAAAATAGAACATCACAACTCTTCTCCATATCGCCCGAAGATGAATGGCACCGTCGAGGCGGCCAACAAGAACATCAAGAAGATCGTGCAGAAGATGGTTGTAACATACAAAGATTGGCATGAGATGCTACCATTCGCTTTACATGGGTACAGAACGTCAGTGCCTACTTCAACAGGGGTAACCACGTTCTCACTGGTGTATGGTATGGAGGCAGTCCTACCAATTAAAGTGGAAATCCCCTCGTTGAGGTTAATGATGGACATTAAGCTAGATGAAGCTGAGTGGATCCGGTCCAGATATAATCAATTGAGCCTCATTGAAGAAAAACGTCTAACAGCTGTATGCCATGGATAGTTGTATCAGCGGCGGATGAAGCATGCTTTTGACAAGAAGGTACGACCACAAAGGTACATACCAGGTGACTTGGTGATGAAAAGGATTCTTCCTCCTCTTAACGATCACAGGGGCAAGTGGACACCTAATTATGAAGGACCATTCGTGGTTAAAAGGGTTTTCTTAGGTGGAGCCTTGATGCTGACAACCATGGACGGAGAAGACTTCCAATCCCCTGTCAACGCAGACCCAATAAGAAAATACTTCGTGTAAAAAGGACCCGCTGGATAAAAACAGAAATTGTTGAGAGGTTCATGAAGGCTCCTTTGGTACCCATGCTGGAGGACATGCTATGGCCAAGAAATTGTTGAGATCGGGATATTATTGGATCGCCATGGAATCCGATTGCTGCAAATACTCCTATAAATGTCACAAGTGCCAGATTTACGCTGATAAAGTCCATGTACCTCCAAATCCATTGTGTGTCATGTCTTCACCGTGGTCGTTCGCCATGTGGGGCATTGATATGATTGGCAAGATCGAGTCGACAGCTTCCAACGATCACCGTTTCATCCTGGTTGCTATAGACTATTTCACGAAGTGGGTCGAAGCGGCGTCTTATGCCAACGTTACTAAACAAGTGGTAGCCCAGTTTATTAAAAGAGACATCATTTGTCGGTACGGAATTCCCAAAAGGATCATTACTGATAATGGTTCTAATCTCAACAACAAGATGATGGCTAACTTGTGTAGGGATTTCAAAATAGAACATCACAACTCTTCTCCATATCGCCCAAAGATGAATGGCGCCGTTGAGGCAGCCAACAAGAACATCAAGAAGATCGTGCAGAAGATGATGGTAACATACAAAGACTAGCATGAGATGCTACCATTCGTGTTACATGGGTACCAAACGTCTGTGCGCACCTCAATAGGGGCAACCCCGTTCTCATTGGTATATGGTATGGAGTCAGTCCTATCAATCGAAGTGGAGATCCCCTCGTTGAGGTTAATGATGGACATTATGCTAGATGAAGCTGAGTGGCTCCGATCTAGATATAATCAACTAAGCCTCATTGAAGAAAAACGCCTAACAACTGTATGCCATGGACAGTTATATCGGTGGCGGATGAAGCAGGCTTTCAACAAGAAGGTACGACCTCAAAGGTACATACCAGGTGACCTGGTGCTGAAAAGGATTCTTCCTCCTTTTAAAGATCACAGGGGAAAATGGACACCTAATTATGAAGGACCATTCGTGGTTAAAAAGGTTTTCTCAGGTGGAACCTTGATGCTAACAACCATGGATGGAGAAGACTTCCATTCCCCTGTCAACACAGATGCAGTAAGAAAATACTTCGTGTAAAAAAGGATTCGCTGGATAAAAACAGAATAAAGATCCAGGAAAAAATGGGCATCCCGGCGAGCCAAAAGCAGAATAAAAGGCTCAGGCAAAAATTAGGGAAATCTTAAAAAAGATGTGCACCCGCTGAGTTGAAAAGCCACATCGGACAGCTCAGGCAAAAAAGGGTATCCCGGTGGATTGAAAGCCTGAAAGGGCGATCCACGCAAAAGAGGGACTAACACGAACGTCTACGATCTGCGAAATCTGTAACCTATCTGCAACTGAGGTTATTCTAAAGGGTTGAAGATCAGTTCAATTACCTTTCTCAAAGGGAAGAGCGAGCGGGTCGTCTCGAAGATATACGAGTCATAACCGGGTTGAAACTTAATGAGATCCATTTATTACATTGCCAATAGGATAGTTTGTTTTCCTTTTTGGCTATTTCCTCTTTCCAGGGAACTACTTCCTTTGTATTGCCTATTTAGGGCCATTTTTCCAAATCAATAAAAATTCAACTTTAGTTAACTTATGACTATCTGCTTCTGGTTTTTGTTTTTCATCTAGCATTGATTGATTGGGAAAACGTCCAGTAAATTATGATTTATATTGTGTTGTGAACATTTGAATGCTTTCTAACTCATGCAGGAGGACAAAAACATTTAATACAACTCTGAAAGGGTGTCGAGATGCCCAGATAATGATCCATGCTTTGAACCTGGGGCATACAGGTCCCAAACTAATTCTCCATGTTGCAGGCACTATCGATTGTGTTTATGCAGGTACAGGTACAGGTGTTGCTAACAGGGCTAAAAGCAGATTTCCAGGAGGAGCATTTCTTTACGCTTGAACAAGAACAGGTTTTCCAGGGTGTCTCTAGTCATCCCCAGTGGAAGTGAAGTTAAATTTCTTCTCCAACATTAATGGCAAAAGATGTTTGCCTTCCCCAAGCAGGAGTTTTCCTGCAATACAGGGGCAATCTCCAGCAGTACAAGGAGTGTCTTTCCTCCCCAGTAAGTTGCTTCCTCAGCAATGTCATGCCTCTGGTTCCCAGCCAAGTCAGGAGGTCTCCACTTCCCCACCAAAGTACAAGAAGGGTCCATCTCCAGCAGGGTCTTGGCACTCCAATCTCAAAGTCCAATTTATTTTTGGCAGTGGCGGCTGTTCAGAGTCGGTGTATCATTGACAGCTTTCCCCGCAGAGTTGTCTCCTCCTCATCAGGATGGATCAGATCAGTATAGTGATCATCAGTTCCTCCCCAGCCAAGCCATCTGGGATACCTGCAGTCTCCTTTTTGGGAGATTCTTTACATCTTTATTTGCATAATCATCATTACATTTGCATCCTCCAAAGAGTAGCATTTCCATCCTCATGGAGCATGACGCCATAAATCCAAGCATATGCATGCCAGCATGGGCCAGTTTTGAGGTGTTGCATACAACCTATAACTTCTTTTCAACCTAAAGTATTCCCCGCAGAAGATACTTATACCATTTGCCAGACATCTTGGTCTTTCCAAGTCGATGTTGTTTTCTTTATGGCTTGGTTCTGCCCAGCAATCATATTGTTGAGTTCCATTCCGCTAATGGTCTCGTTAAGCCTTATTTCGCCAACCGGCACCTTCTGTGGCTTGGTCCTGCCCAGCAGTCGCATGTTTTCTTTATGGCTTGGTCCTGCCCAGCACTCATATTGTTGAGTTCCATTCCGTTAATGGTCTCATTAAGCCCTGTTTCGCCAACAGGCACCTTCCGTGGCTTGGTCCTGCCCAGCAGTCGCGTGCTTTCTTAATGGCTTGGTCCTGCCCAGCAGTCATATTGTTGAGTTCCATTCCGCCAATGGTCTCGTTAAGCTCTATTTCACCAATAGGCACCTTCTGTGGCTTGGTCCTACCCAGCAGTCACGTGTTTTCTTTATGGCTTGGTCCTGCCCAGCAGTCATATTGTTGAGTTCCATTCCGCTAATGGTCTCGTTAAGCCCTGTTTCGCCAACAGGCACCTTCCGTGGCTTGGTCCTGCCCAGCAGTCGCGTGTTTTCTTTATGGCTTGGTCCTGCCCAGCTGTCATATTGTTGAGTTCCATTCCGTTAATGGTCTCGTTAAGCCTTGTTTCGCCAACAGGCGCCTTCCGTGGCTTGGTCCTGCCCAGCAGTCGCGTGTTTTCTTTGTGGCTTGGTCCTGCCCAGCAGTCACATTGTCGAGTTTTGTTTCGCTAACGGTCTCGTTAAGTCCTATTTCACCAATAATCACCCTCGTTGTGGCTTGTTTCGCTCAGCATTCATGGTGCGGGTTTTTGGGCATTGATTCTATTCCACCTGGTTCTATTTTCGCTACCTATTCAGAGGTCAGAAAAAATATATAAATAAAAAGCAGATGGCATTTCTACTATCCACCGAGTTCAAATTTCTAGGTTTATTCGAGTATTCAATCACTTCATACCTTGAATGTCTAAAAGCTCTTGCAGTTATTCGTTCAGGCCTGTAGATGATTGAATAGGGGCAGCTGTAATACCTCAAAATTTTCCCTCTCATTTCCCCAAGATTTTGCATAACATTTTGCATACATAGATTCATAAAATAACCAAAAACATTGCATCATGGGTAGCATAGCTGAGGCATAGGTATGTGATCAATGATTGGAGCAACTGAAGGCATTACAAAGGCAATCAAAGGGCCGCAAAGCTTCTCAACCTTATGCGAAGGGTCCATAATATCCCACAAGTCTTCATTTGAAGCCACAAGCCATGGAAAATTTTGATTTAATCAAAGGAGGCAAGCAGTGCAACATTTCTTGATGAAAAGGGCCAAATTAGGGTTTCACTTCTACTGGGCTTCTGTGTGAAGTTATGATTCAAAGAGGATTCCATTGTCTCATATATGATGTCAAGTGCCTATGGTTCAAATTCCGTCCACAAATTTATTTTGGAAGAGGTTTGATTGGACAGATGACTGAAAATCAAGGAATCGGGGAAAAGGCAACCGAGCTAGGTAAAAAAGGGGTCGACTCCTGACTTTTAAGATCGAGATCATGAAATTAGGGTTACAATGATCCTATGGTTCAAACTTGGTCAAGAAATGATGGAGGAATCATAAAAAAATCAAGAAAAAAATCATTTGAAAAGTGGTTAATTTCACCTTTCCCTCCACTTTTCCTTCCACTTTCTTTCCACATTTCCTTTCATTATTTCCCTCTTGTTTTTCAACTTCAATTCCACTCCATTTCCCTAGGATGCTTCTACCATGTTCTACTACCTTCTAGAATGTTCCAAGGAATATTCCAAGGAATATTCCTTCTCCAACCCTAACCCTAACTAACTACTAACCTAGCTCCATTCCTAAATCTAACTCCATTCCCATACCTAGCTCCAAGCTTAGCCCCTATATAATCGTTAATCACTTCAATGCAAAAGGTTCCCAAGTTTTGTTCCCAAGTTTCCAAATTTTTCACTCTCTCACAATTTCTAGAATCATTTTTTCTCTCTCACTTTTCCTCCATTTTCCCTTTTCACCAAAGCCTTTTGAAGAAGCTCTTCAAGTTTCACATTGAAACTTGAAGATCTTGAAGCTTAGCCTCCAACCTCTATTGATTTGTGGATTGTGGAAGAAGAAGCTACTGATTTTTGTGAAGATTTCGACTTATCGGAAGTGCACGAAAGCTCAAGCATCAAGAACGCATTTATTTTGTGGATTCGCGGTTTTCTTGGTTTTCTCTTCGATCAAGCTCCGATTCTTGCAACATCCACCGAAGCACTTTTCCGCTTCGTAGGTTGGTGATCTAAATCACTTCTCCTTTAAGTTATTCTCTTCATCTTGCCACTTTGGCATTCTTTAATTGCTTTTCGCATTGCTTGTGATCGATTACGTTCTCGTTATGTGTTGCTTGCGATTTATGATTTTTAATGGAATAGAAGTTAAGGTGTAGATAGTTATAGGTTCTAGCATGTGTAAATAAGCCCTAATTGAGTAGAAATTCGTGTTAACATGTTCCTAGGTGTGTAAGAGATCATTAGAAGTGAGTTTGTGGCCAAAAGCACTTATTTCTAAACTTTTTTTCACATTCTGATCAGTGTTAACCGGTTAACCAAATGGTTAACTGGTTAACGCGTGCGTTTTTGCCACAAATCAGTGTTGTTTTAGGTCCGTTAACCGGTTAACCATTTGGTTAACCGGTTAACGCTGTTAGATTTTGGAAATTTAGCGTATTTGATAGCTTAGTCTTGCTTTCTAGTGCCTCTAATGTTCATACATGTTTAGGTACTTATTTTAGGGAATTTCCTAGGTTGGTTTCGACATCTCATTCACCTATTTCGAGTCATTTTGACGCGTTTCCGTTCATATTGTATGTTATGCATTTATGTGTTCCTTTGTGTATAATTTGATTTCTTGCATTTTGTTGCAATGTTTATGCATCATTTGGCATGTGAATAATCATGTTGCATTCTGTTTTTACATCTTTCGCATTGCGTTAAATCATTTTGCATTTCATTGTATCAAGATATGTTGCATTTCACATAATCATGTATGTATGTGCATTTGGTTGCATTTGGTTACATGCTTGATCATATTATTCACATCAATTCAATTCTGAATTTTGCATTAAGTTTGACATTATTGTTGATCTATCATGTTGCATGTTCATGATCAATGCTCATTATGTTCATATGCCATGTTCATGTGCCATATTTTTCATAATTGTTGCATAATCCATCATGTGGTGCATTCTTGCATAATCCTCCCAAAAATGTTCATGTTTTTTCATTTGTGTATGTTGATTTAGGTTCAAATGCATATTCATGAGGAATTGGTACATGTTTCATTGAGTTTGTGCATTAAAAAATGAAAATAATCAAATCTGTATTTTACATTTCATAGCTAACTTTGCATATAGATGTTGTAGAATACATGTTGTCTGTCATGTTTGCATGATGTATTTGACTTTTTACACCTAACTTTTCATGCTGCATGTTGGCTGTAAAAAGTTGCTTTGTGTTATGTGTAACACCCCGAAAATCTAAATTTAATTATTTAATCATTTATTTAATTAATTTAGAAAAGTTGGAGAGTTTGAGTTATTTTGAGAATTTTGGAGAAAATGAGTATTTATATATAATAAGGATAAATAGTGTTTTATTATGCTATTTTATTATTATTATTAAAAATATTTTAAAGAAAAGGGTAAGGTGGTCCTTTTGTGAAATTATGAGGGTAAGGTGGGAAAAGGCTAAACTAGGATAATATATCCAAAGAAGAGAATACGATCAGTTTTCTCATGTTTGTTTTCTATCGTGTTTGGAGAAGTACTCTGAAGAAAGGAGAAGCTCAGAGTCAGGAGGCTGTGGAGAACCCCAGAGAAGAGTGTAAAGTGACGAAAATTCTCTAAGGTATGGGGAGTTTTTATAATCTATGATAATTTTATAGGAATTGGAATATGAATGGATTAGGATGGTATGAGTTTTAGGGGTTTTGGGGGTTTGAGTTAGGTTGAGTTTTATGAGAAATCTTGATGAATTAGAGTGTTTAGAATGAGTTATAATTGTATATTTGTTTGTATAATTGTTGTCTGGATGTTGTTGAGGTTTAATTGATGTTTTTGAATGGTTTTTGAGTGTCATGATGTGAAACCCGTAATGGGGTTTGGGGATTTTTGGAATTGGAACAATCTGCAATTGTGTAGCAGAGGACTGCTGGAAAACAGGCATTAACCGGTTAACGCTTTGGTTAACCGGTTAACCATTGAAAACTTTGAATATTTTTCTGAAATTACGCAGGCGTTAACCGGTTAACATTTTGGTTAACCGGTTAACACTGTTGGGATAGTAAATTTTATTTCTTTAAAAATTCATATCTTTCAAACCGTAAGTCCGATTCGCATTTCGTTTGAAGCGTTGGAAAGAGAACAAACTGAACTTTTTTTTTATGAATAGAAACAAGAAAAATGCAATAGTTTTTGATAAATGAATTTGTGAAATAACCTTATAATTCCCTTATGAATTACCGGGTACGGGTTAATCTTTGATGTGTCAGAGTGGTTAGAGAACTAGTGTTCAGGGTGTAATGTCATGATGATATGTATGATTATTTGATGGTTGTTCTGCTGATTGAAATGAATGATGCGAATTTTTTTGATGAATTTTTGATGTAGCGCATCATTGCATTTCATAACATTCACGATGGGGCTTCGGCCTATTTATTTGCTTCAATCCCATTGTGTGGATTGAAGTGTCTCGATGATTTACGATGTGCTCCTTTGTGGAGGGTTGATGGTCATGTATCCATCTCACGATGAAAATGGTACCACATGCATATTGCATATCAGGATGTTAGAATTGCATATTCTGGATGAATTTCATGACTGTGTTGGTGTTGATTGATTTCATGATAGTGTTGTGGTCGTTGCTGAATTTTGAAGTTGACGATGTCATGATATGTGTACTAATTTATTTATGATTCTATATTCTTGTACGTTTATGATATATTATGATTACTCACCCTGCCTGCTTGGAAATGTTGCCTCTTTCGTGGGTAACTTGCAGATGTCGAAGAATAGTCCTGCAGTGCAATAGGAGTAATTCATAAGTCTCGGAGTGAGCTTTAGTGTTCCTTAGGAGTGGTTCTGGTTTATGTGTCCTGCTCTGTGTCATGTAACACTGGGATGGGTTTCTTTGTTAAGCTGTTTTCAGTATGTTGTTATCTGGATACATGTTTTCCATTTTATGATGTTAAATTAAGGATGGTGAAAATTATATTTATGAAGTTTTGAATTATGAAGTTAAACTCCGCTGTGAAATGATTTATGTTATTTTGATGTTGATTAACCCGTGTTACGGGACAGGACACTGTTGTGTTGATTTTTGAAGATATGTAATACCCTTTTGATGATTACTCTGATATTATTTAAATATTATGTTTTGGGGTAGAGGGTGTTACATTATGCATTGGTTTCATAGTTGTTCGTGTATTAGGGGCTGTAGTAGGTACTGCATTTTTATTTTAACATTTTTTTTAGTTCTCTAGAATTAAAATAGAGTTTAGATAGAGTCCTAGAGTCATTAGGATTTAATTAGTGTATGTTTGCTTTATTATTTTTAATAAAATGCGCACTAATCTTTGTTTTGTAGGGAGGGAAAGGTATGTTTCCTTACACCTTATCCTTTTATTTTTATGCATTTCCTTTATGCATTTAATTCATTTTTTCTTTCATATTTGTGATTGGTAGGATTTCCCTTTGTTAGGACCAACTTATCTTCCTTAGGAAGTAAGTTGCATCCTTTTTCTTCTCTCTTTTCCTTTTGCTCTTTAGGATTAGAAAAGCCTCACTCACCATTAGGACCACCATTTCAATGAATAACTTAGGGTTGTGTCTTAGTCCCCTTAATTTTTGTCCTTTTTCGATTTGAGTCCTTTTTCTCATCTTCAAATAAAATCCAAAAAGACTTAATAAATCCATGAAAGGATCCCTTATGTATAGCCTTATTCCATGGGGTACTTGCATTCATTCCATCTTGGAATAGTGTAAGCTTGTCTAGCATGATGTACAAGTCTTATCAAGGGGTTGTTTCACAAAGAAAACTTAAAAGATACTTCTTCACAAGCTACGAAAACACTTAATAAAGTTCAACAAGCTAGGGAACTTAAACCTTAATCCTAGGAAACAAGTCTTGGATAAATTCTCCTTGCTTGGTGTGTTTGTTCTATTATTCCATCTTGGAATGTAGTAGCAAGTACACATTCCATGGAAAAGAGTTTGAATTCACTTCCTTGTTCCAAATTCATAAAAACTCTTAAAAAGCAAAAAACAAATAATAAGCGACTATCCTGCGGGAACTTCTTTTCTCATCTCATTCATTCTGAACGCGAACTCGCGACGACTTGTCTCTGATAATAAGAAAAAGTATCGTTTTATTACTATGTTTCAATTCCGTTTTATCGCACTTTTATTGTTTTAACACCCGATTCTTCGAGTTTTCTTTGTCGTTTTGCAGGTATATCAATTATAGAGCTAAACCACAAGCCACAAGTGAAATGAGAAAAAACAACCATGAAAAGAAGAAGAAGAGAGGAATTCTGCATAATCTGCATTTTTTGTAATTGTCACGACCGTCACCTAGGAGTCACGACCGTGACACGCTAAAAGGAGCAGTCACAGTCGTCACCAATCCCTCACGACCGTGACGCGCTAACTACAAGGGTAACGAGCGTGACACCCTTGTCACGAACGTGACAAGGGGAAATTAGGTTTACTTGCTGAGAATTGGTCATGTACGTGTGTTACGTGAAGTCAATGTTTTCCTATTCTTCCGCAGACCCAGCAACTCAATTTTTCCCTGAATTCTCTCAGCATCTACGAAGCCCAAGGCATTATTCCAACTGCCAAGCCCAAATATTGTTTCCTATAAATAGCTTAGTTTCAAAGAACAAATGATAGAGTTTTATTTTAATTTTTTCTTGCGGAAGCTCTGCCGTATTTCCATTGCACCCTAGTTCATTTATTTTTCCATGTTCTTGTTTTAATTCTTTAAATCCCAACCAAATAAAATAACAATTTCCAACATCAGGAAATTGTTATTGTTTAATTTCTTTCAAAGCCTTCAGCATTTCTTTTAGTAATTTTTTATTTCCGATTCTGGTCCGTACTCCGAGCTTGCCAGATTGTGGAAGAAGGAGTCTAACATTATATTTGTTATTTAGGTTTTTAATTAATTTGCATTTATATTAATGTTAAGAATTTATTTTTATTTCTTTATTATGCATATTTTATTCTGTATTCCTCTGTTTCTGCATCTGTCTGGTACAACAATCATGAGTAGCTAAACACCTTAGGGCGGTATGTAATTAAAATATACTAAATTGGTAAAATCAATTCTAGGCTTAAAATAATTAAGAACTTAAAATTCTGGCTGTGACTTTTTATTATAAAATCAATCTTTTTGTTACGAGAGTAAGGAAAGTGTAATAGGTTAGGTCGAGACCACGAGAGTGTGAGATTTTAACCAGATAGCTAAAGTTAGGCATTTAATTTAAACACAACGAGAGCGCTTTAAAATGAATTAGACTTATTAAATTTCCAAAAATTATTTCTAAACACTTATGGGCTAGCGAGAGCAGGCATAGGGCTTTAGGGGTAAGATCTGAGATAAGACCACGAGAGTGTGAGTTAAAGATATTTAAACTGATAACCTCTACAGAATAGATTAAGTGAACCATCCTTATAAGCCTATGTTAGATTGACCCGCCTAAGTTAACATAATTACATACCGACCGCCTTATTATTATTTTATTAAACTAAAATTTAATTTCTATCTTTAATCCTTAAAAACAACCAAAAAATCGTGACAACCATTCACCTTAGCTAAACTAGTAAACCCTCTAGCACTAAGTAATCATAAAGTCCCTGTGGGATCGATAATCTTAAATATTACTTTGATAGGTTGTGCGCTTGCAGTTAAGATACCGCTAGACACATATTAGAGTACGTCTTTAGCCCATCAAGTTTTTAGCGCCGTTGCCGGGGATTTAATTTAGTTACTAGTGCACTTTAGAGTAGCATTGTCTAGACTAAGGTAACAACTATTTATTTTCTTAATCTAAATTCCCGAGTGTATGCCAAGTACTCGCTCTCAAGGCGAAGACTTGCAACCTCTAATCCCAGAATCGGAACGCTTCTTAAACGTAAGAAGACGAATATTCGATTACGAACAAAATTACAACATTCCAGATCTTCAAATAGATCCACCTAAACCAGTAGGAACATCAAAGGACGCAGAGATGGCTAAAGAACCGAATCATCCACTCAAATATTACGCTAGTCCTTCGCAAGCTGAACCGCATTCCAGCATTGCCGCACCGGCTATCAACCGAAACGATTTTGAGCTGAAACCTTCGCTGATATCAGTCGTGCAACAAAATCAATTCGTCGGAAATCCTACCGAGGATCCGAACCTTCATCTTTCGATATTTGTGCAGTACGCAGATACCGTAAAAGCCAATGGAGTTACCCAAGAAGCTATTAGACTACGTCTTTTTCCTTTTTCACTTCGAGACAGAGCGAGAGCCTGGCTTCAATCTCTACCCTCGAATTCAGTAACTACGTGGGAGGAACTAAAGAGAGTCTTCTTGACAAGATATTTCCCACCTAGCAAGACAGCTATGCTAAGAGCTCAGATCAACGGATTTAAGCAAAAGGAAAACGAATCACTTTTAGAAGCTTGGGAATGCTATAAAGATATGCTGAGACTTTGTCCACATCACGGATTAGTAGAATGGATGGTCATCCATACCTTCTACAATGGACTCTTGTACAACACAAGAATGATAATTGACGCTGCCGCAGGCGGTGCACTAATGGACAAAGAATATAACGATGCTTATGCACTTATCGAAAGTATGGCTCAAAACCATTACCAATGGGGAAGCGAGAGAGTCGCAACTGAGAAACCAACAAAAGGAGGTATGTACGAAGTAAGTAGTATGGACCAAGTCAATGCAAAGTTTGACCAACTAAACCAAAAGATCGACAACTTGGCCATAACACCAACAGCCATCGTGGCTGCGGTAACACCTAACTGTGAGTTATGTGGAGTTCCAGGACATGATGTCCCTGATTGTCAACTATTAACAGGAATTCCCACAGATCAAGTGAATTATGCTCAAGGAAACCCGTACTCAAACACATACAACCCAGGTTGGAAGAATCATCTGAACTTCTCCTATAAGAACAACAATGCTTTATACGCACCAGGTCAAGCACCAGCTACACCACCAGGATATCAAAAGACTGCTCCTAATGTCCCTAGAAAATCGAACCTTGAGTTGATGATGGAGAACTTCATAGATAACCAATCTCAAACAAACAAGGACTTCTTGAACCAAAACATACACACTAGTGAGCAGATTAAGCAATTAGTGAGCAAGGTAGATGCATTAGCTACACATAACAAAATGCTTGAAACTCAGATTTCACAAGTAGCTCAACAACAAGCACCTACCGCTGCACCAGCTGGAGTATTTCCTGGACAACCTCAACCTAATCCGAAAGGACAGGCCAATGTTGTGATATTAATAAATGGCAAGGAACTTGACGGACCTGCCGATCCAAGACTTGACAATCCAGCCATGTACCAAAAACCGGATAAACCGACAGAAAGTGTGAATGAACCAGAAGAAAAGGAAGATAATAATCAAGTGGCAGTGGAGAAAGAAAATCCTTATGTGCCTCCACCACCCTATAAACCACCAATTCCGTACCCTCGGAGATTAACCAATTCCAAGACGATGGGCCAGTTTAAAAAATTTGTTGAACTTCTGAAACAGTTGAATATTACTATTCCATTTACAGAAGTTATCACTCAAATGCCCTCGTATGCTAAGTTTTTAAAAGAAATCTTATCCAATAAGAAAAAGATAGAGGATAACGGAACCGTTACACTTACTGTTGAGTGTAGCGCAATAATTCAGAATAATATGCCTCCTAAGCTAAAAGATCCAGGAAGTTTCTCTATACCCTGTGTAATAGGAAAATTCGTCATTGACAAAGCTCTATGCGATTTAGGAGCCAGTATCAGTGTTATGCCCTTAACGATTTGCAAAAGGCTAGACATGGGAGACCTAAGACCAACTAAAATGTCTGTTCAACTAGCCGATCGCTCTATTAAGTATCCTGTAGGCATACTAGAAAACGTCCCAGTACGTATAGGACAATTCTATATTCCTACTGATTTCATAATCATGGACATCTCTAAAGACTCCACTACACCTATCATACTAGGAAGACCATTCTTAGCTACCGCCGGAGCTATAATAGACGTAAAGAAAGGAAAGCTAACCTTTGAAGTAGGTGAAGAGAAAGTTGAATTTATTTTAACACAATTCTTACAATCACCAGCTATAGAGGATACCTGCTATCTATTAGACGTAATTGACGAATGTGTAAGAGAAATGGAAATGAAAGAAACTACCTATTCTGAAATTATGAAAATTCAAATCCCTCCGATTTTCGAAGATGACAATTGGCGTTAGCCATATCAGGATGATAGTCTGAGCGAAAGTTTAGCACTTACACCGGATCCCATGCCAAGTAAGAATAAACCTACATTAGGGTTAAAAACTTTACCTAAGAACCTAAGATACGAATTCTTGGACACTGAATGTACAAGACCAGTTATAGTCAATTCCAGTTTAGGAACAATTGAAACAATGAAACTTTTAGATGTCTTAAAGAAATATCCAACTGCATTAGGATATAACATATCTGATCTCAAAGGAATATGCCCTTCAATCTGTATGCATCGTATTCTGCTAGAAGAAGATTGCAAAACCTCCAGAGAATCTCAAAGAAGAATTAACCCAATCCTTAGCACTGTAGTAAAGGAAGAAGTTAAGAAAGTACTAGATGCTGGAATAATATATCCAATCTCTGATAGTAAATGGGTTAGTCCAGTACATGTAGTACCAAAGAAAGGAGGTATCACTGTTGTGAAAAACGCTAAAGGCGAATCGATATCACAAAGAGTAGTGACAGGACATAGAGTGTGCATCGATTATCGTAAACTAAACAAAGCCACTCGAAAAGATCATTTCCCACTACCTTTTATAGATCAAATGTTAGAACGATTAGCCAAGCATTCATATTTCTGTTATCTTGATGGTTACTCAGGATTTTTCCAAATCCCTATCCACCCAGATGATCAAGAAAAGACTACATTCACATGCCCTTATGGAACGTTCGCTTATAGACGAATGCCCTTTGGATTATGCAACGCTCCTGCAACCTTTCAAAGATGTATGATGTCAATCTTCGCAGATTTCATAGACAACATCATGGAAGTGTTTATGGACGACTTCTCTGTATGCGGGCAAAGTTTTGAAGGATGTCTATCAAATTTAGAAATGGTGTTAGAAAGATGTGTAAAAGTAAATCTCGTGCTTAACTGGGAGAAATTTCATTTTATGGTCAGAGAAGGAATCGTACTAGGACACGTTATATCTGACAAGGGAATTGAAGTTGATAAAGCTAAGATAGAAGTCATAAAAGATCTTCAACCCCCTAAGACCGTTCGAGAAATACGAAGCTTTTTAGGACACGCCGGTTTCTACCGACGATTCATCAAAGATTTCTCGAAAATCACTAAACCTCTTACCGGTTTATTAATGAAAGACGCTGAGTTCATATTCAATGAAGATTGTCTTAAAGCATTCGAAACTCTAAAAACAGCCCTCATCACCGCGCCAATCATGCAACCCCCTGACTGGAGATTACCTTTCAAAATCATGTGCGATGCGAGTGACTATGCTGTAGGCGCAGTTCTAGGCCAGAGGAAGGACAAGAAACTTCACGCAATTTACTATGCCAGTAGAACCTTAGATTCTGCTCAGATGAACTACGCCACTACTAAAAAAGAATTGTTAGCAGTTGTCTTTGCGCTTGACAAATTCCGTTCTTACCTAGTGGGAGCGAAAATAATCGTTTACACAGACCACGCTGCTATCAGATATCTATTAACTAAGAAAGATGCTAAACCAAGACTCTTGAGATGGATTTTACTCTTACAAGAGTTTGATCTTGAAATAAAAGATAAGAAAGGTACTGAAAACGTCGTAGCGGACCATTTATCTAGAATAGAAGGTATTAAACCCGAACAAGTGCCGATTAACGATGATTTTCCATATGAACAGCTGATAGCATAAATAGGAAGCGACCCAGTTCAGTTAGACATAGATGAACCAGAACCCGTGGAAACAATCCAAACAACTGTAGGACTGCCATGGTACGCTGACATTGTCAACTACCTAGATGCAGGAGCTCTTCCACCTGACTTAACCTATCAGCAAAAAAAGAAATTCTTTCACAATCTCAAACATTACTATTGGGATGAACCTTTATTGTTCAAAAGAGGACCCGACGGAATCTTTCGTCGATGTATTCCCGAAGAAGAAATAGAAGATGTCATTGCTCATTGCCATTCATCTCCTTATGGTGGACATGCTAGCACTTCCAAGACTTGTGCAAAAATCTTACAAGTCGGCCTATTCTGGCCTAATTTATGGAAAGATGTCCACATCGCTGTTATAAATTGCGATCGGTGTCAACGCACCGGTAATATTTCAAGAAGATATGAAATGCCTCAAAAAGGAATATTAGAAGTAGAAGTCTTTGACGTATGGGGAATAGATTTCATGGGACCATTCCCATCATCTTTCGGTAATAATTACATACTCGTAGCTGTTGATTACGTTTCAAAGTGGATTGAGGCTATAGCTTCTCCTACAAATGACACACGAGTAGTAATTAAGCTTTTCAAGAATATAATCTTTCCAAGATTTGGTGTGCCTAGACTCGTAATAAGTGACGATGGCTCGCACTTCATTTCAAAAATCTTTGACAAATTACTATCTAAATATGGAGTCAGACACCGTGTAGCAACACCATATCACCCACAAACAAGTGGACAAGTCGAAGTCTCAAACAGAGAAATTAAACAAATCTTAGAAAAGATTGTCGCCATATCTCGGAAAGATTGGTCATCTAAACTTAATGAAGCTTTATGGGCTTATAGGACAGCTTACAAGACACCCATAGGAACTACACCTTTCAAATTAGTATATGGAAAGTCTTGCCACCTCCCGGTAGAACTAGAACACAAAGCATATTGGGCGATCAAAACTCTCAATATAAACTATAATGCCGCAGGAGAAAAGCAAATCCTCGATATTAACGAATTAGAAGAGTTAAGGTTAGATGCTTATGAGAATGCTAAGATATATAAAGAAAGAACTAAGCGATGGCACGATAAACGCCTATCTAGGAAAGAATTTAGTGTGGGAGACGTTGTACTCCTCTTTAATTCAAGACTTAGGCTCTTTCCTGGAAAACTAAAATCTAGATGGTCAGGACCCTTTGAAATAACTAGAGTGTTCCCGAGCGGAGCGATAGAAATTAAGGGTAGGAATAGTGAACCGTTCACAGTAAACGGACAACGTTTAAAACATTACCATAAAGTTGAAAATAGAGATTATGCAAATAGTCTAAGGCTTTTAGAGTTGTCCACTAATTTCCCTGATTAATCTACACCGAAGCATTACGTTAGGCTTTTGACGATAAAAACAGCGCTTAGTGGGAGGCAACCCATTTTACCATTTTATCATTTTTATCATTTATCATTTTATTATTTATCGTTATATTGTTTTATCATTTTATTGTTTTATTGTTTTATTTCATTATTATTATTGCTTTTATTTATGCATTTATTTTCTTATTTTCCTTATTTTAATTTTTAAATCACTTTTACAGATTTTCTAAAGTCTTTTCCACTTTCCTTCTCCCCCTGATTTGTTTCCTCCATATTTACACTAACTATGGCTAACCAACCGAGAAACATATTGGAAACCAAATTTAGAGGTAGGAACCAAAGAATGAAATTTGAAGAGTTATCACAGAGACCAATGGATTTGACTCTGTACCCGGATGATCTGACTATGGAAACCTTAGGTATACATGATAGCATCCTATACTTGTTTAACCAACTTGGATGGGAGAATGCACTGATTAAACAAAAGTTTGTGACTTACCGCGAGCTCACCCTTGAGTTCCTAAGCTCCTTAATTTACTTACCCGAGCGCGGTTTTGGATTCAGGAAAGGATTTATCAGTTTCCGCCTATTCGGAATAGAATATGACATTAACCATAGAGAACTAGCTGACTTATTAGGATTCCCTAGTGGACCCTTTGCTTTTACTACCACACAGGTAGAATTGATGGACATTGAGCTGGACTTCTTTTGGGGAACCTTAACCGGAAACTACCATCCTGAGCCAAATAACATGAACAATGATGAGATACATAACCCTGCTATCCGCTATTTCCCTAAGATCCTTGCCCACACCTTCTTTGGAAAAGAAGAAAACCTTACTGGAGTATCTAAAGATGAGATATTCATTATGTCATGTCTGACTAATGGACAGCCAGTTAATGGTGTGCCTTTCATGATGTAAACCTTCACCCAAATCCAAGAACAACCTGATCTACCCATATTAGTAGGAGGTCTTGTCACCATGATTGCTGATGCCTTAGGACTTAGATACCAATTACACAGGTGTAACCGCTTAGGTACCATCCGTCCTATGAATCTTAACTTTTGCTTTAACCGCCATATCATAAGAAATTTAGGACAACCACCTTACGAGTACCTAATCAGGAATGAAGTAGTAACCCTATTCACACTACCAAACCATGCTAGAGTCAGTGTTCATAATAAAGATAATTGGCTTTATGAGCTTACCCCTCCTGACTATCCATCCACTCCCGTTAGAGATGAGATTAAAAGCATGCGATTGGACGTTATAGGTTTAACTGACATAACGTGTGAGCAATTCTACCACCTGAACTCCGCAATTGAAGATTTGAAGAAGCACTTTTGAAAATGTTGTAGTGATCTAACTTATTTTACTTCCTGTTTTTGTTTCTAGTTAGTTTTAACATTTCGCAAACATTTTCGTACCTTAATTTTATTAATGTAATTTCCCTTCAATTATATCAAAAGCAAAGCACTTCTAGTTTCACCATTTTCCAATTTAATCAATTTCCATGATTTCCATTAGTTACTGTTATATTTAAATTGATTAATATTTTTATTTCTCGTGTGATGAAATTTGCTCTAATATATGTTGAACCAAAATATTATATATTGTTTGTGTTGGAAATAAAATGAGAAGTGATAATAAAAAGAAAAATTGTATTGAACGTGTGAGATAATGCATTCAGTGAAGAAAATATTATAAGATTTTAATCCCTCACGGTCGTAGTCCATCTCTCACGATCGTGACAAGCTAATTAGCGCGTCACGACCGTCATCAAACCCTCACGACCGTGACGACCCCTGTTATAAGAATTCTGAGAAACAGAACCGTTCTTCTTCGCAGCAACCTCTTTTACACTTCCACAAAAAATTAGAAACCCCCCATTATCTCCTCAAAATCCCGTAACCTCCCATTACCCTAAATAAATTCCATTAACCTCTCACATTCACTCTTTCACTATAATCAGAACCAATTTCTTCACATTTTTCATTTTTCTCACAAAACTCAAAAACCTCTCATCTCTCATTCCCGTGCCTTGCATGCAATGGAAGAAATTCAATTTAGAGATGGTGAACATGGAGAAAATCAAAGACAAAAGTTCATCAGGTTTCAGAACCGTGGCATTCAACCCACTCGGTATGTCGACACTGACTGCTTGAGGGAGTTGGGACTGCTCAACGGCGTGAAGCTCCTGCTTAGGAAGGTTGGTTTGTGGCACTTGTGCAGTCAACCACAACCGACATTCGAACTCCTCACATTGGAATTTCTGAGTTCGTTTCAATATATTACACCTCCCGGTTCACAAAGTCAACTCACCGGCATTGCTAAGTTCAGAATGCTCGGCCGAGAGTTCGAAATTACACAAACAAGGATCGCCGAACTGTTAGGTTTTGATCACGGCGACGATGCTCATCTCTGCGTGCCGGATAACTTCAGTGAAACCGCTTTCACCTTATGGCACGACATCACCAACACCCGTGCAACTGCCTTTCAGAGCCTGAATGCTACCCATATCCATAACCCGGCGATCCGATACTTCCATCGCATCATCTGCAACACTATTTTTGCAAGAGAGAGCAATCACAAGCTGAACTCCAAGGAGCTCTTGTTCTTGCATTGTGCCTTAAATGAAGAGCACATCAATGCTGCCCCATTCCTGTTGTCCCATATCCAGTCTGTAGCGCAACGAGGCGCAACCCCCTTTTACATAGGCGGGATTTTCACCACCCTCGCCATTCAGCTGGAGCTTGGCGACCTGATCATCCAATTGCCTCGCAGAGCCGCAGAGTTGCTTACAAAGAACTATTGCAGATCCGCCCACTTGATTTCTCAGAGAGAGGATGGCAGGTTCAGCCCTGTTATCCAAGGCACTGTTTATCACCACATCACCTTGCCGTGCCGTGACCGCATCGATCCGTCCAACCGAGCCAACTGGCTATTTGCTTTACCGGATGCTGCCGGCCACGCCCCCATTATTGATGAACAGGCCGATCCACCAGTGGACGAGATGCAAGACACCATGGATGCAGCTGAGCCTGTACAGGACATTCCTGAGTCCTCCACCCGACAGCCACCTGCACAAGAATTCACACTTGAAGACGTCCTCCGTGCAATTCATCAGCAAAACCAGATGAATGCCGCATTGGAGCGAAGGCAAAAAGAGCAACATGATGCACTACTTTCAACTATTGCCGCTAACCAGAGGACGACTGATGAGAAGCTCAGAGAGATCTTTAGCGAGCTAGAGGCTTTGCGAATTGATATCACTGCTCTCACCGGCACCGGTTCTGATCCTGAAGCGACTCCGACCAGACGCTCCCGCACCAGAAGCTGAGGCCGTGGTCATCAGCAACCTTATTTTATGTTTATGTTTTTGTTTTTCCATTTCCGTTGTTTGTATTGTATTTTACCCGCTATTATATCATAACATTGAGGACAATGTCTGATATAGTGTGGGAGAGATACCTTTCCTTTTTCCGCATTTCCCATTCCGCACTTTCCATTCCGTTGTATTTCCTTTTCGGATTTTAATGAAAGAAAGTAATATTGGTGCTATTTCTTTAGTTTCGAATTTTCCCCGTTTATTTAGCCATATCGAAAATTTTTGTTTTATTTTCGCATTACCTGACTTACCTATGAAATCATAAGTTAGGAAGCTGAGAACGATTCAACAAGATCAATACAGTCTTGACACCATAGACTTCCTACTTAAGCATTCCGTTCCGATAATTGTTACGACTACACCTTAAGTTTCAGTTCAAAAGTAACCCCTAGTAGTTTATACTAGCAGTCAGCACCGTCTGAACACAAACCACGTGGGGAGCCGATGAACATAAGTGTTTGATGCCTAAATATATAATGATCCTTCATATCTCGATGCCAATAAAAAGAAATTGCACCAAAGTACATGGTTGCAAATAAGAAACGAGAAATATGAGAAGGAGTCCATTGCGGGTTGGTTCAGAGGTACCTGGTTCTGAACTTGGTAGGGCGTGCTACGGCTCGATCCCCCACAACCTCCAAATCGGATAATATACATAGGGTTTCCACATTCGTGTACCAGACCCCGTGCTTATAAAGGATCAAAGTCACTAACCGGCTACTCCACTACGTGCGTGCTAAGGCAAAGGGCTTAATGTGATTGCGCTAGAATGAAACCGGGTGAAATAAGATCGAAAGACTCTAGGTGGAATCGTAACGCAATCACCGAATGTTTCGTTTAACGGGAAGTCGACGACTTAGCTTGTTGCTTGTGTCATTAGTGTATCGTTAGTGTTTTATTCTAGTACCGGTTTACCTGACAAAACGATTCCTCGTATGGTTTGTTATGTGTATGCGTCGATGGAAACCTGCCCGATCATTTTTCAACCGACTATTTTCTTGAGGACAAGCAAAGGTTTAAGTTTAGGGAAGTTTGATAATGATAAAAAGTATCGTTTTATTACTATGTTTCAATGCCGTTTTATCGCACTTTTATTGTTTTAACACCCGATTCTTCGAGTTTTCTTTGTCGTTTTGCAGGTATATCAATTTTAGAGCTAAACCACAAGCCACAAGTGAAATGAGAAAAAACAACCATGAAAAGAAGAAGAAGAAAGGAATTCTGCATAATCTGCATTTTTTGTAATTGTCACGACCGTCACCTAGGAGTCACGACTGTGACACGCTAAAAGGAGCAGTCACGGTCGTCACCAATCCCTCACGACCATGACGCGCTAACTACAAGGGTAACGAGCGTGACACCCTTGTCACGAACGTGACAAGGGGAAATTAGGTTTACTTGCTGAGAATTGGTCATGTACGTGTGTTACGTGAAGTCGATGTTTTCCTATTCTTCCGCAGACCCAGCAACTCAATTTTTCCCTGAATTCTCTCAGCATCTACGAAGCCCAAGGCATTATTCCAACTGCCAAGCACAAATATTGTTTCCTATAAATAGCTTAGTTTCAAAGAACAAATGACAGAGTTTTATTTTAATTTTTTCATGCGGAAGCTCTGCCTTATTTCCATTGCACCCTAGTTCATTTATTTTTCCATGTTCTTGTTTTAATTCTTTATATCCCAACCAAATCAAATAACAATTTCCAACATCAGGAAATTGTTATTGTTTAATTTCTTTCAAAGCCTTCAGCATTTCTTTTAGTAATTTTTTATTTCCGATTTCGGTCCGTACTCCGAGCTTGCCAGATTGTGGAAGAAGGAGTCTAACATTATATTTGTTATTCAGGTTTTTAATTAATTCGCATTTATATTAATGTTAAGAATTTATTTTTATTTCTTTATTATGCATATTTTATTCTGTATTCCTCTGTTTCTGCATCTGTCTGGTACAACAATCATGAGTAGCTAAACACCTTAGGGCGGTATGTAATTAAAATATACTAAATTGGTAAAATCAATTCTAGGCTTAAAATAATTAAGAACTTAAAATTCTGGCTGTGACTTTTTATTATAAAATCAATCTTTTTGTTACGAGAGTAAGGAAAGTGTAATAGGTTAGGTCGAGACCACGAGAGTGTGAGATTTTAACCAGATAGCTAAAGTTAAGCATTTAATTTAAAAACAGCGAGAGCGCTTTAAAATGAATTAGACTTATTAAGTTTCCAAAAATTAAACACTTATGGGCTAGCGAGAGCAGGCATAGGGCTTTAGGGGTAAGATCTGAGATAAGACCACGAGAGTGTGAGTTAAAGATATTTAAACTGATAACCTCTACAGAATAGATTAAGTGAATCATCCTTATAAGCCTATGTTAGATTGACCCGCCTAAGTTAACATAATTACATACCGACCGCCTCATTATTATTTTATTAAACTAAAATTTAATTTCTGTCTTTAATCCTTAAAAACAACCAAAAAATCGTGACAACCATTCACCTTAGCTAAACTAGTAAACCCTCTAGCACTAAGTAATCATAAAGTCCCTGTGGGATCGATAATCTTAAATATTACTTCGATAGGTTGTGCGCTTGCAGTTAAGATACCGCTAGACACATATTAGAGAATGTCTTTAGCCCATCAGTCTCACATGCAAGACGGTAAACACACTCGTACCAGACGAGCCTGCAACACCTGAGCATAGGCATACGCAGTTCCAGCCATAAAAAACACAAATAAATAGTTCCCGCCTTAGTTAGGCGAATTACGTCGACTCTGATCCTCATTTTCCCGATGAGGTACGTAGGCAGTGGGGTAGGGCCCATTCGAGCACATTCTTTATTTTCCCTACATTTTCCCCCTTCTGTTCTTTCTCTTTTCCAGTTCTTTTCTCATTCCCATTCCAGTTAGCAGTTCATTTGTTCAGTAGCAGTTATTTCTCCCCCTTTGAAACAAACAAACAAGCGTGGATCCTGTCGGGTACGGCGGACGATCTGGGGTGCTAATACCTTCTCATGTCGTAACCGACTCCCGAACCCAGATCTTTGGTTCGCAGGACCTTGTCCTTTCCTTTTCCTCAGGTTTGTGTAGCATTACCTTTCCCGTTCCTTCGGGATAAAAATGCCTGGCTGGCGACTTTACCTTTTCCGCGCCACTTTCGCATTTGCACCTCATACTTAAGTATGCTCATTATCCCTAATCAGGGAGGATATAATGAGTTTACAGGCCCTTGATTTAGGCTTAAGCTCATTAACTTATGCAAAACACCAAAAACAATAAAAAACTGAAAACACAAAAACAAACAATAATCGTCTCCTTCGGGATTCTTTTCTCATCACACTCATTCACAAACGAGAACTTGCTTCTTCCGTCTAATGAAAGACAGTTAGCACTCGAGCCAGACGAGTCATACACTTGAGCATAGACAAGTAAGCAGTTCACAGTCAATTTATTTTCAGTCTCTTTGAGTCGAACTACGGTGTTCTGACTTCCTCATTGCACGAGAGGATACGTAGGCATAACTTAACAGTTATCGAATTGTCTTCCCCTTCTTTCAACATTCTTTTTTTTAAGCCTCAATTCCTGAGCAATTCACACCTTTTGCACTGACACATGTACTTTCTTTCCCTAGTTTTTTGAACACGGATAGCACATACACCTACCCCTTTAAACACAATCTTGTAAGCATGGATCCCGTCGAGTACGACGGACGATCTGGGTGCTAATACCTTCCCTGGTCGTAACCAACCCACTTTCTTAGTTTCTCTGGTTCGCAACCGTCTTATCCATCTCTTTCCAGATTTATGCAGCATTATCTTTCCTTCGGGATAAAAATGCCTAGCTGGAGACTCTATTCACCCCTTTTTCTTTCGCTGACCGTTCGCGTTTGCACCTTGGGACCCTGGTGTCTTTTCAGGGGAGCTACAGTTATACATGGGGTTCTAATCGGGAGAGAAGGGGTTCTATTCAGGGGTTCGTGTCCAGAGTGATTAAGGTATCACTAAAAGTCATATCCTATTACAGCAGCATGATCAGAGGATCATAGGGATCATAGGCAATGTTCACACAGAAGGGTTAAAAGGGATTGATAAGGGGATCTATCAGGGATTTATAAGGGGTTCCATCGGGGTTGTATTTAGTCAAAAATTAACGTCAAGGGGGTTCCATTGGGGTTTTATCGAACAATTTAGTTAAGAATTGTCACAAGGGGTTCTATCGGGTTTGTTTATCAAAGCAGTTCAATTTGAAATTGTCATCTGGGCTTCCACCGGGGTTTTACATAGATAGAATCGGGTTTGCAAAACTTCTATCCAACTTCAATAATCAAGAACATCATACATAGGGATATGAGAGTAATTGGAGCACCAAGGTTCGATCTGCTCTAGGGTTATGGAATTCTTTCGTCAAAATTAGGGGTTATCTTATATTTAATCATCTCCTCCTCGGAAGGAGGAAGGCTCGCTGACATCATCCGTCAGATTCAAAGTCGATTAAATATGGGCAGCTGTCGTACCCTAAATTTTGACCCGGTTTTTTTCGTGATCTAAAAAGTCAAATAGGAGTTCTTTTTGACTATTTCAGACACATGTTATATTTGTTGGGTTTTTATAAAAACTTATATATTGGTTATTTCTTATTTTAAATCTTTTAGAAATAATATTATCAAGTTTTTATTTATTGTGATTTTATAATTTTTAGTTTATTTTTTATTACTAATTTGGGTTATTATTAAAAAAATGTGCATTTGTTTAAAATCTAATAATTACTTATTAGATTAGTTAAAATAAAAATTCTTTGTTTTTTTATTTATTTTAGGTGTTGAAGGGGATTTTCATTCTTTTTATTTATGACTTGAAAAATATTTATAAAAGAAAAAAAGAAAAGAAAAAAAAAAGAAACATGATTATATTTTGGGTTTTAATTAATGTCTTATTTTAAAATAAAGTTGGGAGGGGATTTCTTATTATATTTTGTCAAACCTTATATTATTATTAATATTTATATTAATATTATTATAATTTTTATTATTTTTGGGCCAGATCAATTGTGTTGACTCAAAACCCTAACCCTAATTATGATCTATAAATAAGACATATGTGTCTCCTATTTTCTCACACACAATTGTCAAACAAAAAAAAACTAAAAGTTGTTGTTCTTCACATCGAAGAACAACAATAACTAAAATCCTAAAAATACCGACAATTATTCCATCTAGGGCCAAGGGAAAAGCGGGATTGGTGGCGTGAAGGAGGCGAAAAACTCAAAGGATTGGGATTTTCAAAGGATCGGATTGGTGGCGTGAAGCAGGCGTAAGACAAAAGGAAATTATTTTGCTCACCGGAATAAAACTTGATTTTGTAGGTCGGTTGATTCTTATCGCCATATTTATTGTCTAATATTAGGTTTTTGATGCTTCATATTTATTCTTTATTGTGAATTATATTGATTTAGTGTGTGATTTCTTTGTGGGTCATCCTGATTTTAGTTTCCCTATTTCTTTAATATAGTTTCGCTTAATATGGTTTGTATTCACCCAGTCGATTTTGTTTTTAGTAAATTTTTCTAAATCATTTTTATTTCATAAGGAAAAGGTGACTTTTACCTGATCCCAATTTTTTAAACGTGCTTTCTTTTATAGTATATTCATGCAATGTTTTAAAAGTGTATGTGTAAACACCCCAAATTTTCCCTCACCCATATCACACCATGGCTTGTGATCTTTCATTTTTACATAAGCATAAGCATTACACCTCATATTGCATTTTTGTTTCACTACATAAGTTCAAGTTCATCTGCATCTAGGGTTTGTGATCTGAGCAATCCAAGAATCCATCTGAGCCATCCCAAAGGTCTTAAAGCTTTCCAAGAAGGTCCATGTGTGTTCTACCATCATATTATGCTCCTTAAAGTTCATGAAAGTCAAGGAATCACAAGAACTGGCAAAGGCATGGAAGCAAGGCTAGGGTTTCACTACACAGATGACCAAAATTAGGGTTTTGGTTTCAGAGGCCTTAACTCCAAATTTTTGGGTCATTCTTGTTTCTAATGTTCTTAAAATTTTATAAGGATCATGTATACCAAGTTTGATGAAGAAACTCATTGTGGAAGTCATATGTTCACTGGGTAACTTCCTGAGCAAGTTAAGTCAAAATCAGGGCATCTGAGGCCCCCAACAATGGAACCAAGGGGGTATTTTCATCAAATTGAAGTTATATGATCTTTATTTGATCTTAGAAGTGGTTTTAAGTTCACAAGATTGAAGAATTTTGAGCCAATTGCAAACTTGTCATTTTTGGAAATGACTTGAAATGCAAACTTTCCATTTTGGGAAAGATTTTCAACCTCTTCTTTCATGAACAAAAATGCTTCAAATGAAAAATTATTGGTCATGAAAGTTGTAGATTAGGTCTTTCCCTTTTCAAAAAGTACAATAACATGTCTTGATTCATCATAGAACTCAAGATATGGCCTTTCAAAGATAGCAAAAATCACATAATTTTCAAGTTCATGCCAAAGGGAGAATTTTGCAATTTCACTTGCCAAGCATTCTAAGGACCTCTAATGTGCACAAACACTTCATAACATGCCTATGCAACTTCAAAAGATCAGAATTATGCATTGAACCTAGGGTTTTCATGACTTGTGATCCAAGAAACACCAAAGAGGGAAAATTGTAAAATCCATGAGAACTCTTCATCCAAGCCTTCCAGCACATCAAATTCAATCCCAATGCCATCCTTGAACCAAGTTGAGGCCAGACACCCCATGAAACCATCTCTGGCCCGTGCCATGCTTCTAGTACACATCACATTGACATTTTGCAACTTGGCCCATACCAATCAAGTTGTGCCACCACCCACTTTTTGAGCAATCCCATTGGTTTATGCAAACATCATGGATCACAAACAACATAACACACAAGCCTGAAAGCTCTCATACACTCAGATTGCAAAAAACCTCAAGAAACCTTCCTATCTTCGAAATTCATAGCACAACCATCAAAACTTCAATCTTCTTCCACCAATCAACTCAGCATCACCCCATGATCATTTCCCACCCATCACCATAGCCTGAAACACTCCCAAACACAAATATGATTTCTGCATACTCAGAACTGAACCTTCAAAACCAAGCCACACAAGCTCCATTCAAGCACTTCAGAAGCTTCAGGGAGTTCATTGGGGTGGTTTAGCATCAAGAAAGAGGTCCAAAAGCCCAGATTGAGAAAGCTTCATCTCAGGTAACCATGAAGAACATTTTTTCCAAAATTCCCATTTTAAGTTTCTAAATGATTCCTTATGCTCCCCTGATCACACTGGTATGATTTGTTTTGAAAATGATTTAGAAATGTCCATGTATTGACTCTCTGAAATTTTGCACGTAAAACTTGCTTGCTTCGATTCTTGTTTTTGATGCAATATAAATGAATTATGTGCCTGGATTCTTGTTTGATGTTGTTCATTGATCATTTCTGGAGAGTTTGATGCATTGTTGTGGCGTATTGAGTGAGATGGCATGAAGGTGTGGCCGGAGAAGATAACCGGAGCTTGCTCCGGTCACCTGAGAGTAATTAAGGTTCTAATTAGGGATTAGTTTCCAGTTTGAATGGTGGCCCTTCGATCTATTTTGCCCACGTGCGTGGATGGCTAGGATTAGGTCATTAAACCCTAAGTATAATTAATTAAATTAATTAAGATTATTTATCCAGTTTGAATATGGACCATTGATTCACGCGCGCCTTCAACGTTTCCCTCCCCAATTCAAATCTCAGCCCTCAGATCCTCATACTTTCTTTTATTTCATTTTATTTTCATTTCTTTTGTTCATTTTATTTTAAAATATCAAAAAGCATTCAAAAAATATGAAACTTTGCATTCTGACTTTAAATATTTTTCTTCATCCAAAAACAATTTTTATTTTATTTTTTGCATTAAAAAAGTATTTTTAAAATATTTAAATGTTATTTTTAATTAATTAAAGTGTTTTAATTAATTAAAAATACATTTAGGTTTCTAAAAATCACCAAAAAAATCATGAATCATCCCAATGCATTTAGAAACATTTTCAAACTCTTCACACAAAATTCTTTTTAGGTTTGATCATAGTTTGCCAATTTTCTTTGAATTAAGGGTCATTAAAATCACATTTTTGAACCCTAACTTTTAAAACTCATTTCTGCCTAACCAAGAAGAGTTTGAGCTTGATTATTTTTTCATTGTGTTAAATATTGCATGTAGTTTATAGGTCATTTTTCTCATGAATTTATCTTGCATTTTCAAATTGATTTGCATTTTCCCCTTTGAACCATCCAAAAGCCCTAGAAAACTTAGGAAAATCATAACTTTTGATAGGTTAGGCTTCTGACCTTCTCCTTTGGGGTGTCACCTAGTATGGGATTAGGGTTTGTTTGAGCTTGATTTCAAATTTTTATCATATCATATGCTTGTTTTATCCATTTGCATCTCACATGTCCATAAAACCCTAATTTCTCATGTTCATTTGCATCCACCTTGCATATGCATCATTACATGAACTTGCCATTGTCGCTCCCACCAAATGACACCCAGGGCCAAGAGGGGTACAGACGCGAATGGTCGGCGAAAAGAGAGAGAGAACACACAGGGGTGAACTCAGAAAGACAAGAGTCGCCAGCTAGGCATTTTTATCCCGAAGGAAAGGTAATGCTGCATAAACCTAGAAAGATATGGATAAGACGGTTGCGAACCAGAGAGACTGAGAAAGGGGGTTGGTTACAACCTGGGAAGGTATTAGCACCCAGATTGTCCGCCGTACTCGACGGGATCCACGCTTAAGAGATTTGTGTTTTAAAGGGGTAGTGTCAGTGCAATTTGTGTATCAAAACTGGAAAGAATGCAAGTGTCAGTGTAAAGGAAAAGTGAAGTGTATAGGAGAAGTGTCAGTGTAAGAACAAAAGTGAAATGCTCATGACTATGAGGCTTAAAGAATAATGCTGAAAAAGGGGGAATATACAGAGACTTTTGTTCGATAACTGTTAAGTTATGCTTACGTATCCTCTCGTGCAATGAGGAAGTCAGAACACCGTAGTTCGACTCAAAGAGACTGAAAGGTTAATTGACATGTGAACTGCTTGCTTGCCCATGCTCAAGTGTATGACCTGTCTGGCTCAGGTGCAAACTGTCTTGCATTAGACGGAAGAAGCAAGTTCTCGTTTGTGAGTGAATGAGATGAGAAAAGAATCCCGGAGGAGACGATTATTGTTTGTTTTTGGATTTTCAATCTTTTATTGCTTTTTGGAGTTTGTCATAGGAAAATGAGCTTAAGACTAAACCAAGGGTTAGTAAACTCATCACATCCTCCCTCTGATTAGGGGTAATGAGAATACCTTAAGTATGAAGTAAGCACCTCACACTTAATCACCTTGATGTAGGATTAAGATCATTAACCTACTTGCATTTATTAGATGTTTTTGTTATTTTTGTTTAGTGTTAAGTAATGAGATTAAGCCATAATCAAGGATTTAATGGACCCATTACACCATCCTAATAGAAGGATAATAGATGAGAGCATTTAAGCTGAGGAAGATACCTCAACTTAATCCATGATTAGGGATTAACCTCATGACAAAACAAACCTTTATTAAAGTGGATTTTAGTTAATGATAAGATGAAGAAGTGATTTTTATGGTTTGTAAGACAACTTGAGGGGGACTTGTCCATTAACACTAGGGTTAGTCCTTCTTAACCAATTAAGGAAGAATTAGAACCCTAATGCAAGGCCCAAGTTACAAGCTTGATGTCTTAGTGATTATTAAGTGGATTGATTAAAGGAGTTAAACACATTAAGGGTCTAACACTTAGGATTAAAGTTATACACTCCATCCTAATAGAAGGATGCAGGCATAAGCTTAATCACAAAGCCTTAAAACCTTTAAGGTTTAGTCCCTGATTATAAGATGAGGAGAGAAGACTCAAAGATGACACAAAGGCAAAAGCTAAATGGGGGACTAATCAAAACCTAATTGTTATCATTCTTGGGTATCCCTAGGGTTTATGAGGCTTAGAGGAGAAAGATCTTCAAAGAACCACCAAGGAGAGAAGCAGATGAAAGGAGGAAGAGAAGCAAAACAACTTGCTTCACTTAAGAAGACAAGTTTCTTGAAGAAAGAAAGAGGAGAAGAGCATGAATGAGCAAGCTCACTCCAATACACACAAAATTCAGCAAGGGAAGTATAAAAGAGATGAAAAGAGAACATGAGAAGTGAAGGCAAATTCACTTCTCAAACAACTTACCACCTGAAAAGTTAGTGAAAGAAATGAAATGCAATGCAAAATGAGATGAAATGTGATGATGCAAACCAAAACCAGGAGCAAGATCATGAAGTTAATGATGCTAAGAGATGATGCAAACACATGACAAGAGATAAGAATGATCATACAAGCCTAAGGGTGCAAATGAGGCATGCATTGAACCATGAACATACATGAAAAGTTATGAAATGCAAATGACATACAACATGGAAAATGAAAGATGCAATGATCAAACATGATCCTAATATGTCCTAAGATGTATCATGAATCACATGAATGCACAAAATGTCATGACAAGTCAATGGATACAAGCAAATGAGAAATGGATGCAAAGGAAGGCACAAATTAGGGTTTCATGTATCATGCAAAGCCAAAAATCCAAAACCAGAAGCAAACAACATGATAAAAATTTGAAAATGCAATCAAAGATACCCTAAACCTATACAAACTCACTGCCCAAAGGAGGGGATCCAACCCTTGACCTAGTGAAAGTTATGAATTTCCTAAGATTGCTAGGGTTTTGCGGTACCTTGCCAAGAAAAATGCAAAACAAATTGAAAATGTAAGATCAATTCAAAACAAATTTATCCTATAAACTACATGCTATGCAAGATGTAATGCCAAAAGAATCATCATCCAACCCTCAATGGTTAGGCAGAAATGATTTTTCAAAGTTTGGAACAAAATATTGCCTTGAAATGGAATTAAATCCAATGAAAATGACCAAAAGGCACCAAGAACAAAAAAGAAATTTGGTTTGAGGGTTGGACAATGTTTCTAAATGTTTTTAAATGCTATGTGAATTTTTTTGTGATTTTTAAATACCTAAATGTATTTTTAATTAATTAATTTCCATTAACTAATTAAAAATAAACATTTAAATGATTTAAAAATAATTTTTAATGCAAAAAATAAAAATAAAAATATTTTTGTGTTCTGAAAATTCATGAAACCTTTGACAAAAATTTTCAGAATTTTTTAATGATTTTAGCTATTTTAAAATAAATATGTAAAACAAATGAATAAAAAGTGAAATAAAAATAAAATTAAATGAAAGTATGCAAGAGGGATGGCCAGGATTTGATCTGGGCTTGGACTGGTTGACTGCGCGCCAGATCCAAGGGCCCAAATTCAAATCTGGCTAAATTGGTTTATGATTTAATTAAACAGGATTTTAATTAATTAAATAAGGATTAGGGTTTTAATGACATATCCTGGCCACACGTTTGCGCGCAAGTCAACCCCAGTCAACCCAATCCACGGCCTACATTCAAATTGAGCCCTAATCCTCATTAATTACACTAATGACTTTCAGGTGACCGGAAATGACCTCCGGTCATCTTCTCCGGCCACCTCCTTCCCTGAAAATTGCTAACTCACTCCCTAGGTCACTAAAACTTGATTTCTCTGCCCAGAATCCATCCCCACACATCATATAACACGAATCAAGAAACAAAATGCATTTATTTTTCGTATCAAAGCTGAATCGAATCAAAAGGGGTTTAGGTCAAAAAAGTTTCAGAAGCTTCATACATACTCAATTCTTAACCATTTGCAAAACTAAACATATCAGCATGATCAGCACATCACATAGATTCATTTAAGAACTTAAAAACGCATTTCTGGAAAAAAAGTTCTTGAGCTCACCTGAAATGGAACTTTCAACCCAGGAGCTTTCTGCTTGCTTCTCTGCTTCAAAATGGCTTCAATGACACCCCTGATGAAGCTTTGAAGCTTGGTTGAAGTTTAAAATGGTTGGTTTGTGAGTTTGCAGAAGTTCTGTTCAGTGAAGGAGAGAAATCGTGTTTTGATTCCAGGGAGTTTTAGGGCAAGGTGAAGGGTCAGGGATGATCAGTGAGACATGCTGAGTGATCCTATGAAGTTTGTTTGGATGTTTGATGCTTGTATGATGAGTTTCGAATGGAAATGCATAAGAGGCATAAACTTGGTGCTATGGCTTGGAGAGAGTTTCAGGCTTGTGTGTGTTATGAAAATGAATCCTTGGAGTGTGTTTGTAAGGTCTGGATTGGGCAGAGAGTTGTTGTGGACTGTTGTGATTGGTATGGGTGTTTTTGCCAAAAAGTCAAAAGTGTTGTACTTGAGGTATGGGCAATGGTGTAGCTAGCTCATTGGCTTGTCCTAGCTCAGCTGAGATTAAGGATGTCCATGGAATTGGTTTTGGGATAATTCAGCAAGTTGAGTGAAGTTTATGTAGTGTTTTGCAAATTTGTGAACTTTTGGCCCTTGTGGAATTTCTTGATCCACAAGTCATGAAAATGGCCAAACCTTTGATGCAATCTGATCTTTAGACATTGGTTCATGTTTTTACAAGGATTAGAAGTTCATTTGAAAGCACAATTTGTCTTGGCAAGTGGTTTTGCAACTTTGCCTCTTTGGTACATAACTTGAAATTATGTGATTTTTCCCAACTTTGACAAGCCATAACTTTTGGTCCAAAATGAATTAGCATGAGTTCTTGTACTTTTTGAAAATGGAATGATCCATTCTACAACTTTCATGACCAAAGTTTTCCCATTTGAAGCATTTTTGAATCAAAAAGCAAGGGTTGAAAAAGTTTCCCAAAATGGCAAGTTTCCATTACAAGTCATTTTCCCAAAATGGAAACTTTGCAAATGGCTTGAAATTCTTCAATCTTGTGAACTTCCAACATCTTCTATGATCAAATAAAGTTCATACACAATCAAAATGATGAAGAACACCCCTTGGTTGGGTCATTGGGGGCCTCAGATGCCCTGATTTTACACTGACTTGCTCAAGAAGTCAACTCTTGATCAGATGCCTTCCCCATGGAATTTCTTCATGAAAATTGATATGCATGATCCTTATAACATATAGAGACCAATAGAAACAAGAATGACCAAAAAATTTGGAGTTATGGCCTATGAAACCAAAACCCTAATTCTAGGTCATCTATGCAGTTAAACCTGGCTCTGCTTCCATGCCAATCTCAGTTCTTGTGATTCTTTGACTTTCTTGACTTTGTGGGGATACAATATGATGCTTGAACATACATGGACCCCTTTGAAGTGATTGATGACCTTTGAAGTGGCTCAAATGGCTCAGGAAAGGGCTCAGATCACAAACCCTAGATGCAGATGACTTAGGAGCAATGCAATGAATCACAAATGCAATATGAGATGCTATGATTGAACTTATGCATATGAAAAGGTCTCAAGCCATGGTGTGAATGGGTGAGGGCAAATTTGGGGTGTTTACAGCCATGACATTTCATACATTCATATGTCATATTAGGCATCTTAGGACATGTTAGAATCTTTCTTGATCATTTATTCATTCATTTTCCATGTTTAGCATTCATTTCATTTCATAAACTTTCATGTGTTTTCAAACTTCTAAGTATGCTTCCATAACATCTCATCTTTGTATGAACATTCATGTGCATCTTGTATGAAATTGCATCATCTCACATGACATTTGCATAACATAAAAACTTTTGACTTTGATCATTGCATCTCATTTCAATTCATTTCTTTATGCTTTATACTTTATGCATTCATGCTAACACTTTCAGGTTTTGGTAAGTTATTTTGGGAGGTGGATTTGCCTTCACCTCTCACTTCTTCTTATCTCTTTCATATGCATTTTAACTTGTCTTTGAAGTGAATTTGATTCACTTATGTTCTATCTCTCTCGCTTTCTCCTTTTAAGTTACTTATCTTCTTAGGAAGTAAGTAACTTTCTTTTCTGTTTCTTCCTCCTTTCATCTGCTTCTTCCATTGGTGGCTTCTTTGAAGATCTTTCTCTAAGCCTCATAAACCATAGGATATCCAATCATGATAATAATTAGGGTTATGAGTAGTTCCTCTTAGATTTTTACCTTTGAGTCTCCTTGAGTCTCTCTTCTCATCTCAATAATCAGAGACTAAACTCTTAAAGTTCTAGGACTTTAGAATTAGGGTTATGCCTGCATCCTTCTCTTAGGATGGAGTGTATAACTTTAATCCTAAGTTTTAAACCTTTAATTTGTTTAAACCTCTTAATCAAAACACATTAATAATCACTAAGACTTTATCTTGTAACTTGGGCCTTACATTAGGGTTCTAATTCTTCCTTATGGTTAAGAATGACTAACCCTAGTGTTTAATGGACAAGTCCCCCTCAAGTTGTCTTACAAACTTAAAATCCACTTCTTAATTTCATCCTTTAATTAAAATCCATTTAATAAAGGCTTGTTATATAATGAATTTAATCCCTAACCATGGATTAAGTTGAGGTATCTTCCTCAGCTTAAATGTTCTCATCTATTATCCTTCTATTAGGATGGTGTAATGAGTTCATTAATCTGTGATTAGAGATTAAACTCATTACTTAACACTAAACAAAAACCCAAACATATCTAATTAATCACAAGTAGGTTAATGATCTTAATCCTACATCATCATGGTAATTAAGTTGAGATGCTTATCTCATACTTAAGTAGGCTCATTATCCCTAGTCAGGGAGGATATAATGAGTTTACAAACCTTTGATTTAGGCTTAAGCTCATTAACTTATGCAAAACACCAAAAATAATAAAAAACTTAAAACACAAAAATAAACAATAATCGTCTCCTTCGGGATTCTTTTCTCACCACACTCATTCACAAACGAGAACTTGCTTCTTCCGTCTAATGCAAGACAGTTAGCACTCGAGCCAGACGAGTCATACACTTGAGCATAGGCAAGCAAGTCGTTCACTGTCAATTTACTTCCAGTCTCTTTGAGTCGAACTACAATGTTCTGAATTCCTCATTGCACGAGAGGATATGTAGGCATAACTTAACAGTTATCGAACAAAAGTATTTTTGTCATCCCCCTCTTTCAGCATTCTTTTCAAAGCCTCTGTTCCTGAGCAATTCACTCATTTGCACTGACACCTATATATTCATTCTTAGCTTTTGCACACAGACAACACATACACCTACCCCTTTTAAACACAATCTTATAAGTGTGGACCCCGTCGAGTACGACGGACAATCAGGGTGCTAATACCTTCCCAGGTTGTAACCAACCCCCTTTCTCAGTTTCTCTGGTTCGCAACCGTCTTATCCATCTTTTTCTAGGTTTATGCAGCATTACCTTTCCTTCGGGATAAAAATGCCTAGCTGGCGACTCTATTCATCTTCATTTCATTTTCTCTTTTCGCCGACCGTTCGCGTCTGTACCTTGTGGAGACCCTGGTGTCTTTTCGGGGGAGCAACAATATGTTATTTCTAACTTTTGCAATAATCCAAAACAAAATCTTACCTATAAAAATTGATATGCACAGGAAGAATAATTTATGCAGAACATTAACTTCATCATAAAACAACCAAAACCAAAATATAAAAATCTGGAAAAAGGACTCCCAACATACAGTAATCTTGTAAACTTCAAGGGTAAATCTAAAAAAAACAAAAAAAAACTTCTTATTTCAAACCAAATACATAACAGAACCAAAACAATTTTGATTGAATCAACTTCAAATCCCATATCTAAACAATAGTTGATAGGAGCATAATTATAAGTAAATTAAGTTAGAATAATTCAGTAAGTCATTTATGCTATTATCTACGAGTATTGAATTAGGTCCAATAGTATTTGGATACTTTAGTTAAAGGTCCATTAGTACTATTATATATGTAGTGTCTTTTGACACATGGAAGAATCAATCAATGAAAAATAGTTAATTTTTATCTCTCTTTTCTTAGCTTTCTTTTAAATTTATAGTTGTTTTCGTATCTTGTTAGGGTTCTTGAATTAACATCTTAACAATTGGTACTTTCATTCTTGAACATCCTTTTGTGGCATACCAATCCTCATTTCCATCTTTTCCATGGGAAATGTTTACACATTATTATACCACTGAATCTTCATCACCAACTTTATACCTAAACCATGGATATTCACCATATACATTTAACTCATATCTACAATCCACAACATTTTCAGTCTTTACTCCACACCAACCACAACACCTAATTTATGCTCCAATTCCACAAACCTTGTTTCCACCACCTAAACCCCCAGATTTACAAACCATCACTATTCATCATTCCAAATATTGTTTTCGTAGAAAGAAGAGAAAACATTATCTTCCTTACAACAAAGTTGTGAAGAAGGGTTCATACCCATTGCATACTAGTGTGCAAGGGTTTTTCGTCACTTGTGATGGTGGGGAAGAACATTATGCCTCACGTGAAGCTCTCAATCGTCTTGATTCATTTTATGCAGATCCAGTTGACGATGGGGAACATTCAATTGTGAAAGGGTTGTCCAATAGACTTGTAAATACTAACATTACTTCCGACTCTTCTAGTAGTGATGATGAAATGGATTTCAAAAACAACCCAGTCACTTACCTCGCTGTAATCACTGATGTCAAAGATGTTTTCGATGAAGCTTCCTCTATTGGCGCCTCTCAAGACGATTTGTTCGATGAAATCGACACTCTCAAATGCAACAAGTCCATTCAATAAGGTCTTCTCCAACCTAATTTCTCCAAAAAGGATATTGCAAAAATTGTTAACAAAGAGCTTCAACTGGATGAGGTCGACGAAATACAGGAAGGTGAAGGCGAATCAGAAGAACAAAAACAAGAGGAAGTTGCAGAAGAGAAAGAGGATGAAGAGCAACAAGGAGAAGAATAAAAAACATATACTGGCATTCAATTATCAGATGTTTCCCATCACCTATTTATTAAAATACCCCTACCAACCACTCTAAATACAGATCTTCCTAGAGCATTTCTGATTACCGTCGATAACATTCTAGTGGCAACAGTTGTTTCTCAGGGTTCTTTCTCTTAAACCTTCAATTCAAACGCGCTTATCAACATGTTCGGCGATCGGATGGCTTTGCAACAGTGGCATGATGTGAATGATTTATTTGAGGCTTGGGTAAGGTCATTAGATAAAACAGGGAGTGGATTATTGAGTGAGCAGTTGCTTATGCTTATATCAACAAAGTTTCCTTGTCATTCCAATAGGCTAGTTGCTCTTGTTTACTTGGAGACAATGACAAGCTATGTTAAGTTTATTCCAAGAACTGTTGTTGATACCCATCAAAATTTTGCGTATTTTACAAACTCACCTAACTTTGCTGAAGCTAGTAATCATCTGAAGAACCAGGAAAATGAATTTGTTGCTGAAGATGGCCCTGTTGTGAATGTGAATCATGACAGTGTTGGATCTTCTTCTATTCCCGCTAAAATTATATATGATGATAATCCAGGAAGTGTTTTTGCATTTGATGATAGTTTGTACGAGGACCTAAATGCTTACCAGTCTCATCGACATCCTTTTGATGATATTGAAAGTGAAAATAGTGTTTCATCAGTGGCTACAAACTCAGAGCAGCTAAATATAAATATAGATGATCAAGGTACAGAACCAGATGAAGACAATTTGGATGTACTTATTCCATATCATCTACAACTCCATACTCCAGAATGCTTTAGTCTGAGCTTTGGTAGTTTTGGAACTAAACAAAATGTTGTCGCTGTGTCTGATGTTGGAACACATGCATATGGTGCTGGAACACTTGCATCTAGGCCCTTACAAAGCAACTTCGATGAGGCTTCTGGTGCCAGGGTCGTCGAAGTTAATCTCGGCGGTGGAGATCTGGAAATTGATGATGTTGATTGGTTCCAAATTGCCAATGGATTTGTTGCCCCCTTTGTACTGCTTCAAAGTCACCAGAGCTCAATTTCGACATTATCAAAGTCTCCCTTGTCATATCATTCTGATTGGTGGGAGCATATCATTCAGTATAGTGAGGATATAACATCATTTGTCACAGAACCGAATGAAATTGTTCAAAATAATGAGGAACCAACGTGTTTGAAAGTTGTCTGGAAGTTAATAGAAATATTTTGTGTGGACAAGCAATCTCAAGCATGGCTGCCTGAAAGGCTTGTTGATTGGTTAGTTGTTAGCTTCTTTCCCAGTACACAGGAAACAATTCATTATAATCTAGTGTATTTTCAGAATGATTTTGTTAACATACAAGTGATTGAAGATGATCTGGGATATTGGGATGTGATGTCATCTACATTGTCAGTTGGTTGGCTATATATAGTTGCGAAAATGCTGCGGTTACACGGGTTTTACAAATTAGACTAGTTCAGCTACCGAGAGTTAGAAAATGGACTGGTGGAGACAGTCGCTGTTCTTATTTCCAAAATGCACCGATTACGTCATGAATTGGCTGTTAGAAATTTAGGAGATTGTTTTAAATCCAAAACTGATTTTATCAAAGCATGGGACAAATGGAAGTCACAAATCACTAAACTGGATTGCAGCTCATTCTGGATTCAGTGTGATAATCAACAAACTCGTGAGGGCTTAAGACACTTGCTACAGGTTATGCTGGAAAACACAGAGGATGTTTTAGCAGAAATTTTCAGAGAATTTGGTCCTTGGATAGTCGCACACGCCGTGGAATTGTTAACTGCAGGGAGTGAGCAATGGGAGATTCTTTTACATGATGAGCACTTTAACTTGGGGGAAATCAGTATTATGATGGAACTACATTGGCTTGCATATTCTCAAGTTCTTGATGAAGCACCTTATCAGTTCAAAAGTGCTCTTGAAGCTGTCAAGATACTGAGGGAAAAACCAAAGGCCAATGACCAATATCTGCCTCCTTTTGTTATTGTTGACGAGAGTGGAAAATTTGTTGGTCCTATAGTTGATGGCAATGTCGTTGTTACATTTCACTTCCGGGCAGATCGTATGGCTATGCTTGCTAAGGCTCTTGAATATGAAAACTTTTGACAAATTTGATCGAGTACGTTTCCCTCAAATTCGTTATGCTTGGATGCTTGAATATGATGGTAAATTGAAGCTTCCAAGCCAATACCTTCATGTCCAAAGTATCATTTCCTTCAAGGGTGTTACTTATCTACAACCTTGAGGATAAAGTTGGTTTTCAAGGGGTGAGTAATGATAGGAGCATAATTATAAGTAAATTAAGTTAGAATAATTTAGTAAGTCATTTATGTTATTATTTATAAGTATTGAATTAGGTTCAATAGTATTTGGACACTTTAGTTAAAGGTCTATTAATATTATATATAGTGTCTTTTAACACGTGGAAGAATCAATCAATGAAAATCAAGTTAATTTTTATCTCTCTTTTCTTAGCTTTCTTTTAGATTTATAGTTGTTTTCGTATCTTGTTAGGGTTCTTGAATTAAGATCCTAACAATAGTACTATCCTCTCTAAATTTCTAATCCAAACAATTATGAACATAACCTATAAAAGGGTAAAAAATAAACTGGGAAGTTTGAAACAACCAAAACATACGGAAGGAAAACAAAATCGGAACCCCCATCAACACCTTCGTCGGAGGCGAATCTCGCCGAACCCGCACCACCGACCACCTCGCGAAGACGGATCCTCCGCAATCCACCTTTTCTGACCGCCACCGCGAAACACCCTTAGGCGTCTCCATCTTCGTCGCCGACGACAAATCATCACAACCTTCGTCGGAAAATAGCTACCGCCGTCCCCGTTTCCGGCTTGCCGTCCTTGCCACCGTCAGACGTCCACTCGCCCTCCAACGAACCGCACAAAACCACCACCGATTACTCCCTTTGCTGCCCCCCTTTTCACCATGGATTTAGAAGTTGTGATTCTTCTTATAGATTGGATGAGAATTGGAGATTTTAAGTTTGTGGTTGATGTGATTGAAAAATTGGAAATGGAGATCGAAACAAATTTCATTGTAACAGGGAGATAATAATGAAAATTTCTGGGGATGAGTCTCCTTGCTCAGTTAATTTTGACCACAACACTCAATTGATAACCATGGGGTAATGGAACGATCCCCTACCTTTTCCTTTTTCTTTTTTTTTTAGCTATATTATTTAATTAGTTTAACCATTACCTAAGGATGGAGTTAAAATATTCTAATAATTTAGGATTTAGCATAATGTTAAAATTAATGCAGGGAATAATTATATGGGTTTATTTGGAATTAGATTAATAAATTACAATTATTATTAGGAGATTGTTTTTAGGTAATCAATACAATAATCAAAAAATAGGGATTTATCGAATAATTAGGGGTTATTAAAGTATCTAGGTTTTTTATTTAACTTATTCGATTTATCTTTTATGATTAATACACGTCAATTGGTTTACAATTTTTGGGTTTAAGTCATATCTTGGGATCATTATAATTGATTGGGGTTTTATTTGTATAAATTTGGGTTTAGTTATAATTTTGGGATTTATTATAATTTATCATTTTGGGGTTTTATCTATTTAATTTATTTTATAATTAATTAATGTGGGTTTATCAATTTTGGGCATTATAGTTTAGTCATTTTTATAATTAAATTTTGTGTTTAATTTATATTTTTGGGTATTATAATTTAGATATTTTTATAATTAATAATTTGAGTTTAACTTATAATTTTGTGATTTATTTTATCTATTCATAGCTTTGGGGTTATTACGATTAATTTTCATCATCATTTAATTCATTTTTATAATAAAAAAAATAAGGGTTTATTTATTTTTCTATAAATTGGGATTTGATTATGTTATAATAAATTTGGATTTTTTATAGGGGATAATATATATTTGGACTAAAAAAGGGTTAATTAGGAAATATTAATCAAATTGGATATTAGTTTTTAATTTTGTAATAATTAATCATTTGGATTATAATTTAAAATTAATAAAGGATTTAGGGATTAATATGGAAGTATTCTATGTGGCAAACGATAATGGAATGAAGCATTTATAATTAGAGATTTTAATTATAATTTGGAATTCTGGTTTAACTTATAATTTTGTGATTTATTTTATCTATTCATAGCTTTGGGGTTATTATGATTAATTTTCATCATCATTTAATTCATTTTTATAATAAAAAAATAAGGGTTTATTTATTTTTCTATAAATTGGGATTTGATTATGTTATAATAAATTTGGATTTTTTATAGGGGATAATATATATTTGGACTAAAAAAGGGTTAATTAGGAAATATTAATCAAATTGGATATTAGTTTTTAATTTTGTAATAATTAATCATTTGGATTATAATTTAAAATTAATAAAGGATTTAGGGGATTAATATGGAAGTATTCTATGTGGCAAACGATAATGGAATGAAGCATTTATAATTAGAGATTTTAATTATAATTTGGAATTCTAATATTGTATTTTTTTTCTTTTTTTAATTAATTATAATCATTTAAATAATCAAATAAAAAGTTGTTTATTCAATTTAGGGTTTAATTTATTTTAATGCAATAATTTAAGGATTAATTAGGGTTAAGGAAAATATTTAAATAAAGGATAGTGGATAATTTGCTAGGGTTAAAGTATGTAATCATAATTTTGGGGTTTATCATAATTAATTATTATAAATAAATGTGGGTTATTTAATTTATTTTGGGTTATAATATTATTCTTTTTAATGTAAATTATTTCTAAAAAAAATATTATTTTGGGGATTAAAACTTGAATTTTAAAACTTAGGGTTTGTGTATTTGAAAATTATTAATTTAATTATAGAATTGAATTAAATTTGGGATTAAATTTACTTTTATTTTCTAAAGGATATTAAATGGGGTTTTATAAAGGAAATTAAGGGTTTTAAAATAATGATTTAAGGGGTTTTATTTTAAAGGTTTAGAAATTAGGTTAAGGGGTAGTAAATGATTAGGATTAGGGTTTAGGGGTAGGGGAATAGAACTATGATGCTCTGATCCCTCTTTTGAGGGTACGTAGGCAAGGGTCTTTATACAAAGACCTTAGCGAGTAAAATTAGATTAAAAATTAGGTACTTCATTATTCATGCGATGTGAATTTTCTTTTCTAGAATCTTAACACAAACAAACCCTAAAGACTAAAAAAGATACTATTAAATATAATAGAAGTGAGGGGTGTCTAACACCTTCCTCCCACTTAATCGACTCCCGAACTGTAGATCTCTACCTTAGGATTTGGGTTTATCCTTATTTCCTTTAAAAAATAGGATCGCGACTCTTCATTTTTATGTCGGTCGCGACACAAGTTGTTTGACCTAGTGAACAAGCAAGTAGTGATCAACAGAGACGTGATCATATATGAGCTTAAAGAATAGGATTGGACTGAAAATGTCAAGAAAGATTCAGTTGGAATCTTATGTGAAGAACCAGCTAGTGAAGTCGAAAGAGATGTTCAACGAGAAGATGTTAGAGGTGAAGCAGACCTCAACGAACAAGACATATGTCTGCAAGATTGCAAGAATGTGTGATTACATTAGATGATGTGGTCGATGAAGAAGGTGAGCTGGTACACTATGCTTTTTATGCAGATGTCGAACCTATCAATGCAGTTGAGGCATTGAAAGATTCGAAGTGGGTGAAAGCAATGAATGAGGAGATGAAGTCCATCGAAGTCAACAACATTTGGTCGTTTGTCAAATTGCCTCAAGGCAAGAAGGCAATTCATGTGAAGTGGGTATACAAGGTGAAGCTGAATCCCGGAGGGGAAGTGACTCGACACAAGGCGAGACTTGTGGCGAAAGGATTTCTTTAGAAGAAATGAATCAACTTCGATGAAGTATTTTCACCTGTTGCTAGGATCGAAATAATCAGGTTGGTTATTGGTCTAGCAAATATGAACAATTGGCACACATGTCATATGGATGTGAAGTGTGCATTCCTCAATGGCCCCTTAGTCAAAGACCGCTGGGTTTGTGAAACAAGGTGACGAAAGAAAAGTGTACATGCTGCATAAAGTTATGTATGGACTTAAGCAAGCGCCAAGATCTTGGAACAAGAAGATAGATGACTTTCTAAGGGAGAAAAAAATTGTTAAGTGCACAACTGAGCATGGAGTATATGTAAGAAGAAGAAATGGTGAATTGCTTATATTATGTCTCTATGTCGATGATCTGTTGATAACAGGAAGTTGCAAGAAGGAGATTAAAGATTTCAAACGTGACCTGAGCGAGTAGTTTGAAATGTCATGCTTGGGAAATCTCTCATATTTCCTTGGCATCGGATTTCACAAGAGTGGTAGAGGTTTGATGATGCATCAAAGAAGATATGCAGGCGAAATACTGAAGATATTCGAGATGCAAGATTACAACCCAACTTCGACTCCAGCTGAGCCCAGATTGCAATTGTCGAAAGATTCAGAGGAAGATGATATCGATCCAACCAATACAGAATACTTATTGGGTTACTAAGATACCTTTGTCACACAAGGCCTGACTTAACATACAGTGTTGGTATGGTGAGTAGATTCATGCAGAAGTCAAAGGTATCACACCTAGCAGCGGCGAAGAGGATACTAAGGTATCTAAAATGAACACTCGACTATGGCATTTTGTTTCCTACAGCTGATTAAGGAAAAGAATGTAAGATAGTGGTATACACTAATTCAAGTTAGTATAGTGATGCTGAGGATAAAAAATCCACAGTTGGATATGTGTTTATGTTAGGTGGTGCACCAGTTGCTTGGAGTTCGAGAAAGGAGTCGATAGTGGCATTGTTATCAGGCAAAGCAAAGTACATAACTACTTCTCTTTATGCATGTCAAGCAACATGGATGGTGAAGCTGGTCGAAGAGATTACATCGAAGAGTCGTGAAGCAATCACCATGAAGATCAACATGTCAACTATTAATCTGGCGAAGAATCCGATAGCGCATGGTCGAAGAAAGCACATCGAAATGAGGTTTCATTATCTTCAAGAGCAGGTAGTAGAAGGGAAGATGAACTTGAAACACTACAGAACTGAGAATCAGATTGCATATATCATGAGAATGGAGTGCAGGTCGAAGTGTTCAAGAAGCTAAGGTCTAGGATGAATATATATAGCTTAGACACAATTAATTAGGTGGTGTGTTGAAACTGTAATTCCTTGTGTCGAAGCAGGTTGCTCGACAGAAGGAATGGTGTGTCAAAACAGTTGTTTCACATAGATTTGATTTAGTTCCAAAATATGTATTTTGAGCTTTTATAATTTTTGGCTTTTGCATGGAATGTAAGCAAACCTAATTCTATAAATAGGGAGCAATCTTTATATTTTCTAATCAATAAACACATTGTAATTCACGGTTTGCAGTTGCAAGTGAATAAAAAGAAAAAATCTCGCAGTTTGTGGATAACAACATTCTTCTCCAAATTCTCTTAGAGCCCTAATTTCTTTTCTTTCATTGTTTTCTTCTTTTCTTTGTTAATTGTTCCGTATGAACTTTTCTTATTCATAAAGAAAGCGTCGAAATTCTCATAAGTTTTGAGTTAATTCCAACAATAGTCGATAACATTTATATTATGAAATCTGAGTTCGATGCTTATGTTATTTCTGATTTATCCTCGTATGCCATAGAGCAATTGAAAGACACTATTTCTAGGGTTTGTATGAATCCGACTCAGCGAGGTGGCTAGCAAACAGTTCCATCCGTGGATATTTTCACGGCAACGCCGATTACGGAATTCCACCAAAACCTGCTCAAAGATAGAAAGAACGTGCACACCTGAAACGTTTACGAGAGCATGCAAATTCACTCTATTTCCTCCAACATCACCGAAATTTTCATTCTCAGCCACGAACATGATTCTGACAAGATATTCTACTCCTAACTTATTGGCAAATCTATTTTTCACAATGTTTGATTTTGCATATTTCGTGGGGTTTGAGTTTGAGATCAAAAAGCTTAATCCAAACTTTGCAATTCTTTCACTGACCGCCACTCTGGTTTTCGACCCTGGACCACACCATTTGAGACCAGGTCATGTTACTGATAGAGTGACAATGATTGAAGATGGTATGAACATTAAGAATTCAATCTATATAGATTTAGATATTTTCCAAAAGTGTTCTCTGCCTAGTAAAATTCGGTTTTTCTAGCCACTGCTGAATTTTGTAATTGGGCCAAAAGAGATTGCACCAATGCTCATCTTGATTCATTTTATTCAAGCAATCTCTTATGTTTCAGCAGATTAGAATAGATGTGTTTATTTATAAGAGATTGTGATATCCTTCACTAGCAAAGTATTGGTTTCATGGACAACATTACTGGAGATTTGGAAGACTTATTCATCTTACTTTTAGAAAATCACAAGGCTTTATATATAAGTATGAAGAGGTTGTTGTAGAAGGTGATCCATTTAATGTTGGGAACTATATTGTCAATGGACTTATTTATATCAAATTTGACAACTATGTGGTACACTTAGTTGTGTTGTCAACTAAGAATCATGACATGAAAAATTGGGATCTGTTACAAGCTTCTATTGCTAGTGAGTACTTGCATAGGCTGTGTCATTCTTTTATCGGCATCTTCCTGTTTCTTCAAATTGTGTCCATGACTATAAATTCCTCAACCATCTTCCATCAGTTCAGTATGCAAAGAGGGCTTGTGCTCATCTTCAATAGATTAGTTGAGACACTCAAAAGAAAATATGGAATACTTTTTATTGAAATTCTCAGGAATCTTGCTGTTGTGTTTGTTGGGGAATACTTCATTATTTTAATTACTGGAACAACTTATGTTATTCCATTTATGGCGATCTCTACTGAAGTTGATCTTGAATGCAGTTGCCGCATATATCCACTCAATATGCCAATTGCATCACTTTTTGCTTATTTTTTTGCAAAATTATGGCTTGATTCCAGACAGAAGAACTTGGACAGTGTGGAAGAAGTTTATGTTGACATCATGGAAGAATTGAGTAAAAGAGAAGATAAGCAAGTTGTTTTATTTTTTAGAATTCGGAGATGTCGACAATGGGATCCCCGTGGAAAATTGGATACTCATTTTGGAGGAAATAGAGATACCACTTGCTGAGCATGAACTTGGCATAATTGAAATGAACTATAACAGTGAGAAGCTTCATGAGTTCAAGTTTGTACTGCAAGAAAAAAAAAGCATCATTCAATTCATGGCCATGCTGTTTTGAGGACAATGTCAGTGCAAGAATGGAGGGATGCTATAGGTCAAATATATATGACATCAAGCTCAACAATTTGCTATTGTTTTGGATGGTCCAATTTGAGAAGATCCAATTATAATTATTTTATCAATTGAGTTTGACTCTCAAGTTGCACCTTGAGGACAAGGTGATTTTTCAAGTGGAATGTAATGAATTAAGCCCAAGTTCCATAAGCCCATTACAATTAATATCGATGAGGCATTATCCACTAGAAGGATCTAGATAGTGAGTAATTGTTTGATACTAATATTATAAATAGGTGATTGTTTGATACTAATATTATAAATAGGTGATTGTTGAATGTAATTATCAAGGAAAATGATTAGTTTTTATATTTGTTATCATTTTTTTAGTATAATTCCTCTCTCTTTCACTTTCTCAGATTTGCCGACAATAACGATTGAATATGCATGTAAATCACTAATTATTTCCAAGGAATTTTCATATTAAAGTAGAATTGAGTTACATGTGTGATTCTTGTTAGATACTATAGATCTTCTGTATGCATTTTAAGAAAGATTTGAAATGAAAGAAATAATCCAAATGCGTGAAATTTAATTAAAGTAAATTCGTTTAAGGCAAAGAATTAAGAATACTAGTCTATTAATACAGTACAATCATTTACATCCATCTCATAAAACAATTCCTATTGAATTAGTGTTAAACTCATTTTAATTCCAACTTTTTGTGGTCACTAAACATTATCGTTGTCTCGAGAGAAATCAGGTTCATGAGGTTTAAACAACTGCGGCACAGGATCACTATCTTGAATCTTACTATTCCCTTTCTTCGTATTTGCAGCAAATCTTGAAGCCAAAACAGTAGCACCAAGATTATTAAAAATTTTGCCATGCTCTGACGATTCCTCAATCGCAGGATCCGCCATGTAGTAAATGCCTTCCTTAATCGACAACTCTCTTGTTGCCTTTCTTTTCTGATGCTTTCTCCATGCCGCTTGTATGAAACAAGAACTCCATGTTCTCCATTGCTGTGAATAATACCTAAAAGCATGCTGAAGTTTCTTGCTGTGAAGACGTTTGAACTGACTTGCTACGAATTTTAGATCCTCTGCTTTTAGCGCAAAAGCTTCTACTTCGGTAATAGCTTTTACGGTACGAGTAGAAGCAGGTAAATTGAGAGTTGAGGTTGGTAATAAAGCCCATGTTAACAATTCTTCTCCACAAAAGTCTCCTGGCCTTAGTGTGATTGAATTGAAGAACCCATACCTTCCTCCATTGGTTGTTGAACTCTCCAATGTCCCTCTAATGATAAACAACATTTCATCTACTGGATCATCCTCTTGAAATATATATGTTCCCTGTGTGCTTAATGATGATACAAGGCGTTCACAGATTGCATCAAGTAGTTGATCATCCATTTGTGAGAAGAATGGCACCTATATAATAAGATAATATGGGAATTTAATTTTAGCTCTCAGCCGATAACAAAATTAAGTAGGGTTATTTCCTGATAAACGCAACGGGAAGATTAGGACAAAAAAAGAATAGAGAAAGACATACTCGCCGCACTAGAGAGAGACACAAGTGATGTTGAATTTCACGGCGGAGATCCAAAGGTAAGGAAAGAAGTATGGCCTCTTCATCTACTCCTCTTGTAGCTAACCATTTATACTGAACGAAGCGACGGACGCGTTCCTGCAAATTCTGAGGTAGCTGTCGATGCCTCATCCATTCCTCTGTATCCCTTTTCCGAATCCTCCATTCGTCTAATCTAGCAGTCATCGATTGCAAGTATGTCTTCCACAAGGGAAATGTGGTAAAAATGAATTCATAATATTAGACAAAATCAGTTTTGTATGATTATTTAGATATGCCAATTTCTGATCCAATATTCTTACCTGCATGTTTCCAATCAAAAGTGAGAAGAGTACCAATCCAGCAATGCATAAGACGATGCAAAATAGTGTCTCTAAAAGGTATGTGGTGGTGTCCAAATTTTGTCCATAAGAACTGCAAAACGAAATAACCACCAATATAAATATGTAAATCATCAAACAGAAATGAACATTTTTCACAACATAAAGAGTAGCTCTTCTGAAACAGAATGGAACAGAGTAGAATAAAATGAAAATAAAATGGTACCTTAAATTTCTTAAACCCCACCAAAGACAATAGAAGTATCTTTCCTTAAAACTAGTAGTGACAACATCATTGAGGAAAGCATCTGCAAACATCCCAAACTTGTATTTGATGTTGATCTTGCTCTTTGCATCACACTTGGTAATAACACGAGTGATATTTAGCCAGTACTGTCTTTCCGGGAGATCCAAACTATTACAGTCAAGAAAACTTGGCAAGCAAGAAAGGGAATGCGAACGGTTTTCCAGCTGACATTGCGTTTTCCAGCAATTGAATTGCCTTCCTATTGATGATAGGTACCAAGTTGCTCCTGTAACCTGTTCTAGTTTCAAGTTCCAAACATAAATTAATTACCAATATAATAAGACTAAACAATCATGGTCTTAAATTGTGGTTGCAATTACAGTTACACAGTGAACTTTATATTGCTGCAAAATGCGGGCAAATGCGATGCAACTGCAATTGAAGTTGCAATGCTATTGTAGAGACCTCTAAAACCATTATATTGCAGTCGCAATTACAATTGCCTACCATGATTTAGAGCCATGAAGACAATAAAATAAAATTCATGCAAGGTAATAGTCACGTTACATGGCTAGCTAGCATGTAGAGAACAAGATTGTATGCAGCACCAACCCAGGGAGTCTTGGCTATAACACCGGTTGTTTTTTGAATACGCTGGTTCAAAGGAAAGATGAGAAAGAGCCTAGGAACGTACTGAATAAGAACAAAAAGTGCAAGAGTGTTGTTGGCATGATCAGTTTTTTTGCCCCTACTAGCTGGAATCACTAACCAAATAACAATCTGCAATTTCATCAAACTCAACTATCAATCAATTTTTTTGTTAACAAGGCTAAACAAAGCCTGAGCCAAACTTAGGCCTACGAGGAGACTTAAGAATACGTTTTAATCAACAGTAATTAAGCTTGGTTAGAATCTCAATCGCTCTCTCATTACCCCAGGACTTGGTAGGGAGAACCACGGTTCGATCCCCCGCAACTGCGATCGGGAGGGGGCTGGAACCACTTGATGCCAAAACTGACCCCCGAACCGGACTAAACCGGTGGTGATAAACAAAAATAAAAAGAAAAAAAGAAAGATACTCAATCAATATTAAAATAAACATAATATAATTAACAATAATTAATTATATCATAACCATATTCATTAACAACATTTGTTCTAATTTTCAACTAGACTTGAAAAAAAAAATGAAATAACAAAGACCCAATCATTCAGGTGAGCTTGCAAACCATGGTAAAATGAAATAACAAAAATCAATTTGTTTCAAATGCAACCAATTCCACAGCGCCAATTTTGTGTTTTCCAGCATAGATTCAACTGAATTACATTCAAATAAGCATAATATACTTAAGAGCGCATAATCATATCATAATCATTAAAAACAACAACAATTATTCAATTACTTATCAACCAAACTTAACATTTACTTACTAAGATTTAAACTTTTGCTATCATATCAGATTGTTACTTAACATATGCTACATTTTGGTATACTCTTTGTTCTGGGCAGGCCAAAGTCCCAATTTTGGAAAGCCTCACATTAGATCCAGGTTTTGGACACCTCAACCAACTCATATATAAAATATCCCAATGTCAAGAAAAAAGTATGATTCAAACCCACTCAAACTCATGTATTACTCTTTATTCTCTAACTAGCACGGCATTGGGGGTGCTAACCTTGCATGTCAACCCCCTCTCCGCTACAGCAAGGCATTAACATCATCATTTCACCAATATTTCTAGTTCAGAATTGATTTTCTTAATCAATTAACATCATCATCAAATTGATTATCTCAAAATTAATCAGCACCGTTTAACTATTCAAATAAGAACTAACATTTATCATTAGAAAACCATATATATGATATGAACAAAAGGTGAAAGGGTGGTTGCCTGAGGTAATGGAATGGTGGCAGCAAGGTCAATAACAAAATCAGACTTCAAATACCGCATTGCAATTTGTCTGGGATCCATAACAAGATCACCGCGGCCAACAATTCTGGAATTAGGAGCAATAAACGCAGTACGAAACTTCATAACCATGTGGAGAACATAGAAGAGATCAGCAAACGAACGTAGAACAGTGAGGAAGATGCTGAGTTTGGGATCCGCCGTCAAGCAAGCGGGTCCACCAACGGTCGGGAGGAAGAAGTAAAGAGGATCGATGAAAAGCGCGAGAAGACTGGTGACGAGGAAAACCCTGTTCCAATAGGCCACAAATTCGCTGTCTGGATCCAAGATCTGGTACCGCCATAATAAGATATGTGAAGCTTGTTCCTCGTCGCTCGCCGCGGCTATGGTAGTATGTCCGGAGCGGAGTCGCCGGAATTGGCGGAATTTAGACGCCGGCGTGGATATTATTCTATGCATCTTCCATGGCGGATTCCGGGGTTAATCGGATTCCGCGGCTGATTGAGCAAGAGGAATGAGGAGGTGTGGTTTGAAGCAAGAGAGACGATTTGAGAGTTGAGGGAAGTTGAAGAAAGAAGAACAAAAGGGAAAGAAGAGGAGGAGAATGGTGAAGAGCCATTTTTGAAGCTTGGGAGAAATTCACGGGTGTCTCAGGGGAATGCGCAAATGTAGGGAAATCATTATACTGAACAATCTTCTATATCTGAACCAGAGGTAACTATTTATACCAAAGCCACGTCACAATTTAATCTAATATCAAACAATAAAAATACTATCTAATAATTCTATTTTAGAATCTTTTACCAAAGTAACCAACAAAAGTTACTTTATTACCCAAAGTACCCAAATTTCAGTATTAATTCCCAGAATACCCATGTTTCATAAAAAAGTGATTTTTTTTATAAGGGGGGCGTCAATAGGATTGGAGCCACCCTTAAAAGATAAAGGAGGGCGCCAATTGGACTGGAGCCTCCAAAAAAATTTTAAGGGGGGCGCCAATTGGGCTGGAGCCTCCTTTAGTTCGAATTTTTTTTAATATTTATTTAATAACCATAAATTATTAATAATATTTATTAATAATATTTGTTTTTTTAATATTTATTTAATAACCATAAATTATAAATAATATTTATTAATAATATTTGTTTTTTTAATATTTATTTAATAACCATAAATTATAAATAATATTTATTAATAATATTTGTTAAAAAATTAATAATGATACTATAAAATAATATTATAAATAATATACTATAAAATAATTAATTTATATTAAAAAATAATATAAAATAATAATAATAATAATAATAATATTAATATATATTATAATTGTTTACATTGATATAATCTAAAAACTAATGTCTACGATTTGGTCGGCCGATTTGACCACCAGTGTCGCAGTCCCTTGGTCGGATGTCTCTTCGTGGTCGTTCATGTTGTTGCGTTGGTTGCACATGTGGCGTTTCAGAAGTAATTGTTGTCGATGGAGTTGGAAGATCACTTTCAAGTAATTGGCGCATGGTGTCCCAAGAATGTTGGGTAAATTCATCAAAGTCGTCCAAACTGAAAGGGTTGCCCATGCCTTCATAGTTATGTTGGGGTGGTTGGGATGACGAGCCAATCTCTGGACGGTAGCCTGGTTGGTTGAGTGGTGATAATGGCGTGAATGATTGAGTGGGTAAAAATGGTTGTGGCGTTTGGAATGGTTGGTAGAATGATTGGTTTGGTCCTTGGGTTGATTGGTATGCTTGGTGGTATGACTGAGAGTATGATTGGTTGGGTAGTGGGGTTTGTTGGAATGGGGTGGATTGGTAGTGGGTTTGTTCGTTGTATTGTGGTTGTGTGTGTGGCATTGGTGGTTGACTTTGATTGTATGGTTGTTGCGTATATGAAGATGAGGCTCGTTGGCGTGGGTCAACCAAGTATCTAGGATTTGACAAGAATCCAATGGAAACTGATCTATACCAATTAAGGTATTTCCTAGTTGGTTTCATCTCGAACAGATGCACTGTGTCCCTCAAGACTGTATCACGTCGATGCCTCCATTCTCGATTCTCTGCCCTTGCATATTTTGTCCACGGTTTGTATTCCCATTGGTCTGACACTTTACTACCGTGATGTTGCTTGAAACATCTTGGCGGCGGAGGAATTTCTTGTCGCATTCCAAACTGAAGTTTGACTCAGTCAGTATTATGCATCTCCACCACGGTGAAGTTAATAATTGGTGTCTTTGAACTCCATACGGCAGCATCTTCTTGATTTACTTGATGGTCACCTTCCAAATCAAGATATGGTCTCCAGATAAACTGCGGATGAAATAAATATTTGTTAGTAAATGCTAAATATAATGTCTTTAAAATAAAAATAATTTCGTAAAAATAAACATAGAATGTAATTTAAGTAAATATGGTCTATACATCGTCTGGACCCAGATGGTCTATTAGGCTTCGGTATTGAACGATGCTATAATGAGGAAATTTGTCGTAATCCATTTCCATCGTCGACCACCTAAAAATTAAGCATAAATTATTTAGTGCATGTAATAAAAGTTAATTATAAGGAAAAAATTATGGTGTAAACGTACCTTGTTGCGTATGGAAATACGTATGGATTACGATTAACTGGCGATAAATTGGTCATTCTCGACCAACCCCAAGCTTGTAAAAGAACAGCGCATCCGGTAAAGGTCGATTTATTTGCTTGTGCGTTAGTACACAAAGACCTATACAGACAAGATAGACATACGGACCCCCAACTATAGGTTTTTATTTCATCTATATCTTCTAATAATGGTAGGTACATTAGGTGAATAGCCGACCCAGTTGTGTCAGGAAATAAAAATAATCCTATTAATAACATTATATAGAATCTAGTTTTTATTATAAAAGAAATTTCAGGAGAATGTTCAGTCAAATGAATAGCATTATAATTTCTTTTGAGCCACGTTAATCTAACCTTTGAACCCCTCATTTCTCTCGGATCCACGGTTGCACCTAATAATTCCTCAGTAATACTTGCATTGATATTTACGTCACCGTTTACCGCTTTACCATCAATGGGTAAACCCAATAACATATACGTGTCTTCAAGAGTTACCGTACATTCACCAGTCGGAAGATGGAAGGTAAGAGTCTCGGGTCGCCACCTCTCCTGTAGAGCAAGAATAAACTTGGTATCCACAGAATAAGTTTTGAATTTGATCAGATCACCAAAACCAGCACGATCCAAAAATGGCTCAATCATAATATCGTGTTCGACATACGAATGAATCCGAGTACGGAACGATTTAGCGTCCTACGAAAAAAGAAAAATATTAACATATACACACACAATATATGATAAATCTATTTATATTGTATACTTACATATGATAAATCTAATTATGATAAATCTAACATATACACACACAACATATACACACACAATATATGATAAATCTAATTATGAGAAAAATATTGTATACTTACATATGCCGCAATGTTGGCTAATGTTCCTCTATGATTTTCTCCCATTGTTAAAAGAGACATCTCTTACCAAATATGATATTTGAGTAGTGAATATTTGAAGTGAATTTGTAAGTTGATGAGTTTATACAAGATACATCTATTTATATTGCAATTTTCTAGTAGAATTTGAAATAAGACATTAATGATATTAGTTGAGTTGGTTGTATATTTGAATGAATGTAAGGTGTATGGTTGCATGGCATTTACGAGGGCTGCATGAAAGCTGAAAATTCATTTAAGGGAGGCTTCATATACATTGGCGCCTTTGACTACATTTAAAGGGGGCTTCAAAGCCATTGGCGCCCTTGTTACACGTGTATAAGGGAGGCTTCAAAGCCATTGGCGCCCTTGTGACACGTGTACAAGGGATGCTGCCCCATTTTCTATACAATTTTTTTTTATATATTGGTTTAGTAATTAATTTTTCAATATATCTCTCTCATATATTTTTCATATATCTCCATCAATATATCTCTCTCATATATTTCTCATATATTTTTCAATATACCAAATTTCTACACCAACTTTTTGTATTAATTTGTATCTCCATCATATATTTTTCGATACCAAATTTCACTAGAAAAATGTCTACAACAAATTATGAAGTACATACTCACTATCCAGATTCCCAAACTTTTGGCGAATCGCAAGTGATAGATCAATCACAGCTATTTGATCAACCTTCTACAATGGAGCCAGATGAAGTTGACGTGGTAGATAACGAGGAAGAAGAAAATGAGGCCATGGTCGATCACATGTTGGATTTATTTGGAACAGGAGATTATACATCAGTCACCCCACTTGAAGACGCTGAGGTTGATACAGAGGCCATACCGTTGAATTATATTTATTGTCCTCCCCAACACATGTCTAACTTGGAGCTGGATGGAGACGAACCATCATCAGATCTTTTCTACAATCCTTCTCAACAGACTGAGGGGGTTTTAAAAGTGGGTAACCAATACCCCACTAAAGTCGATTGTGTGAAAGCTGTCATCAAGTTTCACATGGATAATTCTTGTGATTTTGATGTAGATCGCACTGATGCAAATCGTTATGTGGTGGTATGTCGTAACAAACCTTGCAAATTTCGATTAGCAGCATCCTTTCGAAAGAGAAGTAATTGTTGGGAGATAGGTTCAATGGAACCACCACATAGTTTTACAACAACCATGCTTCGTCAAGATCATTCAAAATTAAGTTCTCAGTTAATATGCAGACAAATTTTGCATCTTGTGGGCGAAGATCCATCTGTGAAAGTGAGTACAATAATCTCTCATATAGTCGACCGACTCAACTATACACCTTCATATAAAAAAGCTTGGATTGCAAGAATGAAGGCCATTGAAGAAGTGTATGGCAATTGGGAGAAATCTTACAACCAACTGCCACAATATTTGGTAGCACTTCAAAAATACGTTCCTGGAACCATTGTGGTGATGGAGACACTTCCAGCATATACTCTAGATGGAACCTGTGTCGAGGGAAGTAGAATATTCTCCCGTCTTTTCTGGGAATTTCCACCGTGCATCAAGGGTTTTGCATATTGCAAACCTATTATTCAAGTCGACGGAACATGGTTGTATGGAAAGTACAAGGGGACATTGTTGATGGCGGTTGCACAAGACGGCAACAACAATATATTTCCAATAGCCTTTGCTCTAGTTGAAGGTGAGACCGGTCCCGCATGGAGTTTCTTCCTTAAGAATCTCAGAAGGCATGTCGCTCCGCAACCCAATTTATGTTTGATTTCCGACAGACATGCGTCTATCGTGAGTGCTTACAATAATCCTGCAAATGGTTGGCACACTCCTCCTTCTGTCCATGTTTTTTGTATACGTCACATTGCTCAAAACTTCATGCGGGAAATCAAAGACAAAAATCTACGGAAAAAAGTTGTGAATGCGGGGTATGCCTTGAACCAACCATCATTCCTGTACTACCGTGAGGAAATAAGAATGTCAAATGGGGACGCGTTAAAATGGGTTGATAACATTCCAGTGGAGAAATGGACAAGGGCATTTGATGGAGGACGTCGATGGGGCCACATGACGACAAATCTTGTGGAATCCATGAATGGCGTATTGAAGGGAACTAGAAACCTTCCCATCACTGCATTAGTGAGAACAACATATTATAGGCTGGGAGCTGTATTCGCGAAAAGGGGTAAAAAATGGAGCGCGGTCTTGGATTCAGGGCAATTATTCAGTGAAACATGCATGAAATTTATGAAAGAGGAAACTTTTAAAGAAGCCTCACATCGAGTTCGAGAGTTTGACCGTCATGGTAGCTGCTTCATTGTTGAGGAGACAAAGGATCACAACGAAGGTCGACCAATGGGACATTATCGGGTGGAAATTAATAAAAATTGATGTGACTGCTGAAAGTTTCAAACATTTCGTATACCTTGTTCCCATGTCATTGCGGCTTGTTCGAGTGTTAGTCATGATCCGTTCTACCTATTGTCAGACGTTTACAAGGTCGTTAACTTATTTGGTATCTACAACAACAGCTTTCCGGTGGTAGCCAATGAGGATTATTGGCCAACATATCAAGGAGACATCATTTGTCATAATGAAAATATGAGAAGGAACAAGAAAGGTCGCCCAAAAGGCTCGCGAATAAGGACCGAAATGGATACATATGAGAAATTGGAAAGATTATGTGGATTATGTCGTCTTCCCGGTCATACACGGAAACGTTGTCCCAATGTTGGCTCAAGTTCTAGATAAATTTATTTATGGTTTTTATAATTTTTGTAACCTTCAAATTTAATATATGGATAACAACTTTTGGTTACAAAATAACATACTGATAACAACAACTAACACGCCATAAAAACAAAGAGATAACAACAATTAAAACAATATCATCAGCTCCGAACATCATATCCCTAGCGTCGTTATCATTTTTTATTCGAACCCAGTCCCGCCTTATATTACCATCTTCTAGCGAGAAGTACGATACAAGTCTTTCCATACTTCTAATTCTTTCTCCATCTGGAATCTTTTCATCTAACCAACGCTTCAAATTCATTTCTAGTTGCTCTAAGCTTTGGATATTCCAAAATAGCACCCGTATCCGAGGCTTGACTGGTGAAAAAAACACATGCCCATATCTTCTAACATACATAATAGCAGATACAGAAAAATATAGAAATTGGATCAGAAGAGTTGTGAGCAATCTTGAAAATAAATATTGCCTATTTATACAAAAAAACAACCCAATTTAAATAATAATATAATTAATAACATAATTTTTTTTAAAAAAAATTCGTAAAGGGGTGGCTTTAGTTCTATTGGCGCCCCCAAAAAAATTTAAATGGAGGCTCCAGCCCAATTGGCGCCCCCCTTAAATTTTTTTGGGAGGCTTCAGCCCAATTGGCGCCCTCCTTTATCTTTTAAGGGTGGCTCCAATCCTATTGGCGCCCCCTTATAAAAAATAACATTTTTTAATGAAACATGGGTATTCTGGGAATTAATAATGAAACTTGGGTACTTTGGGTAATAAAGTAACTTTTGTTGGTTACTTTGGTAAAAGATTCTCTATTTTACCCTTTTGATAAAAATAACTTTGAATTAAATCTAAAGGGTTTTTCGAGCATTCCAATTTTTGTTGTATTTACAAAAGGTTTGACAATAAATTCTGCTGATGTCAGCTCTTAGGTTTTTCTCACATATTATTTAGAAGAAAAATCAAATAAATTTTGAAATGATTTTTCTGTCGCTTAAAGCCAAAAGGAGTTGAAAAAATTGGAAAATCTAAAATCATTGAATCAGAAGCTATGCAGCCAACCTTGATCTTTGCAAAATTTGGGAATTTGATCAAGCCGTAAAAACTATGTCTCCATAAATTGTTGGATTCACACGCTATTTCCACACTCTTCTTCATTATCCTATTTCATTTCATTTTTCCAACATCCACCTTTCATTTGAAGGTGTATTTCAAATGAAGAGTATATCGGTGGGTTATATTTTATTTTTTATTTTTTATATCAAAATAGTTGTCATATATCCCTGTTTTCAATATTATTTGATGACACACATGGTTTTCAGGAACCTTTATCTGTATCTGCTGATTTCGACCCCAATGTTGCCATTTCAGTGATGACCCTTGTAAACGTATAAATCCTGAAGGATCGGAAGATATAGGCAGTGTTCAACTTTCCTCTACGAAGATGATGAAACATGTTAAAAAAGAAGATGGTTGATAGATGATGATTGAGTTATATGCAATATTTCATGGAAGATGAAAGTTTAGGTTTTGTTATGTTTAAGATTTAAATAGATAGATGTTTCAAGACAATCCACATTGTTTGGAAGTTGATTTTGTTTGCTAATCTATGTGTTTCACTTATGATGTTTTTGGTTCTTCGTCTATCAAATATATCAGGAAGTATTTTCTAATTGTTTGAGTTGCATCCTGATGCTCATCGTGAAAATAACATATCTCTTATGTTATACACATTTTAGGATAAAGTTTTTTAATTGAATCGCTGTTGTAATGCAGAAAACCATGTTTGTTTATGAACTATGAAAATTATATAAGTTGTTTGGATAACATTCTTGGATAATTTGGTACTAAAAATTTGGCATAAATAAGTAGCAGTTGATTTTTGGGAGAGATATTTATGCAACTGGTGTTGTTGAATCTTCAATTTAAATGCGAAAACTTTTCTTTGTAAACATTGGAGTTGATGTAGTGATTATGCTCAATAACCAATATTCAATATTAGTAATTCACTTTGTATTATAACTATAACAAGGCAATATAGCTTCACTGTGCAGAACCTATAAACACAAATTTCAAATTTTGCAGATTACAAACAAACTTTCAAACACTTTATAACATATAAACACAAATTAAAAATTTTGCAATAAAAACAATAATGTTGTGTTTATAGATTGTAGAATTTGTAATTTGTATTTATAGGTTCTAAAGTGTAAGATAGTTTGTTTGTAATTTGCAAGATTTGAAATCTGAACAAAGTGTATATCTACTTTGAAGTTCCTATTGTTTTGGTCTGTTTTTGCACTAACTTCCACTGGTGGAGGTTGTACTTAGAAATGCTACAATATTGTTTTGGTCTATTTTTGCACTAACTTCCACGGGTGGAGGCTGTACTTAAAAAGGCTACAATATTGTTTTGGTCTGTTTTTGCACTAACTTCCACTGGTGGAGGTTGTACTTAAAAAGGTTACAATATTGTTTTGGTCTGTTTTTGCACTAACTTCCATTGATGGAGGTTGGACATTGAAATACACCAATTTTTCAACACACAATACATATAATGTTGTGTTTGTACACTAGAGAATTTGTAATTTGTGTTTATAGGTTCTAAAGTGTTTGAAAGTTTGTTTGTAATCTGCAAGATTTGAAATCTGAAAAAAATGTATATCTACTTTGAAGTTCCTATTGTTTTGGTCTGTTTTTGCACTAACTTCCACTGGTGGAGGTTGTACTTAAAAATGCTACAATATTGTTTTAGTCTTGTCGTACCCCGAAAAATACGACCTCGCGACAGGAAGGGTGTCGCGGGAAAAATTTAAAATGAACAACAGAGTCGCCACCGAACTTATTTTATTCCAATTAAGGAAAAGGAAAATATCGAGAAACCTTTTTTGAAAACGGATAAGGCTTGGTCTTTGAAACTAGATTTCGAGTTCGTGAGTCGATTTCGTAAGGGGAAGGTATTAACACCCCTTACGTCCGTTGTACTCAACGGGAACCTCTTAGTTTAATTTGTGATTGAATATCTTGACGAATGTCATTTATCTTCTTCGAATGAAAGCGGAAATGGTGGTTAGCTTCCTAGGGTGCTCGACAAGGAGTAAGATCTGTGTGCCTACGTATTCCTTTGTGCAATGGGAAAGCCAGAGCTTCGTAGTTTGTGGTTCTATGGTTGGTTAGTTTATTGATTTTATTAGACGTTAATTACTAAACCCAAAACAGATGCCTCGTGTCTAAACAATTGAAGAAAAGCATAGGAGATCCAACACTTGTCCTTTTCACTCTATTTCAATAATTGTTAGGTATTTTATTAATCTAAGACCACTTGATGTTGGATCAAGGGTTGGATCTAAAAAGTATCGTTTTTGTTTTTTATGGTTTGATGGCGATGCGCAAAGCAGTCGACTTACAGGTAAATGCAGATGGAGGTTTATTGTTTGAGTTGGTTAGATGGATCTGATTCCTAGTCCCTAGGGGTGCTCCTAGTAATACGACACCATAACCGAATGAATTGTGCGAGTGTGCGAGTGAAACTTCTTGGCATTGGACCAAGGGCTCGTGAATGAAATAAAATCGATAAAATGCGGAAAATAAATTACATACAAAGGAATGGGAGATGGATACATGTATGTTACACGGGATTGCGGGAAATAAAGGGTCTCGTTGTAATTTGCCCAAGAGAAAGCGTGTGTGCAGTATTTTAAACTATTCGGAGGCGTTGGACCTTTTATTGATTGGATGTGGCGAAATATGGCTCGTTGACTTCCTTAGAATGGATTCAAAGTTTAGAACCGTTCTATAAGGAGTCGAACGTTGATATTAAAATGCGAAAAAATAAAATAAAGTAAATAAATTAAATGAAGTAAAATGGTCTCATCATAATCGAGATTTCAAGTCGGCTTGCGACGAATCTCAAGATTAGTAAGATGTTCATCGACCATTAAAATAAAAGATAAAGTAAAATAATAATAAAAAAATAAATTAAATTGTTAAAATAGAAAATAAATTGAAATAATATGGTTTAATAAACTAAAATAAAAATTGGCCTCATATTGATCAAGTTTTCCAATTTAGTGAAATTGAAACCAACTTGACCTTTTATAATATCATCGGCCCGAATAAATAAAATATAAGAGAAAAGAATTTAAATCAATTTGATAAACAAGATAAATATTAGAGATTAATATATACAAGATAACAAAAATTCTTAAAAGAAACTTAAACTAAAATCAAGATCTAAACATTTAAACAAAACAAAGGGGTTGCATTGTGAGAGATCTGGGCGTGTAAATAGCAGAGAGTTCATTGGATAAAGCCCATTACCCATTTAAGAAATAAATTGATTAAAAAAACTAGTGATTTAATGAAAAGAAAAAAAAAAGAAACCCAACACATTCAGAGGAAGAATAAATCGTTGTGCCTCGTTAAAAGAAAGAAGAAAAAAACCTTCATACTTTTTTTTAAATGATCCCAGGAAGACAGATATGAGAAACCCACCCTGTTTCAAAAAAATCAAACTGACGAAGTGACTTTTCATACAATCGCACGATCCACTCTTCGTTCATCTCTCAGTCATGGCGACTCTCGTTCTCACGGTTTCGAGTTTTTTTCGGTTTCAGCGGATTTGATGGTTGTGCGACTGTGAATTGTTTTCGATTTCTCTCAGTTTTCGCGCACGGTATAGGTGGTGATGATTTTGTTTGCGATTCTGGGTTTCTGGCGGTGATGTTGGTTTCACGCGGTGGTTCGGTCGGTGTTATGGAGATGGATGGGTTTCGGAAAAGTGGCAGATTTTTTTCTTCTTTGTCAAATTTGTTATTGTCTTAGATGCTTATGGATTCTTTTCTCCTCACTCTCTCAAATTCTGGTTTTATTTTTGGTTTTGTTTGCATTCTGTTGTTTGGTTATGGTGATGAAATTGTGGGTTTGTGAAAAGTAGGTTTTGTGGAAAGGTATAGAAGGTGTGTTTGTTTTATGAAGCTGGATATGGTTGATGAGGATTTGTAGGTTATGTGCAAAATAGAGGCAATAAAGATGTGTCGCTCCCTGGAATTCCATCCTGGTACAAACGCGAAAGTGGCCCGGAAAGAGGTAGAGTCGCCAGCCAGGCATTTTTATCCCGAAGGAACGGGAATGGTAATGCTGCACAAACCAAAAGAAAAGAAAAGGAAGGACACATGTCTTGCGAACCAAAGAGACTGGGTTCGGGAGTCGGTTACGACCTGAGAAGGTATTAGCACCCCAGATCGTCCACCGTACCCGACGGGATCCACGCTTGCTAAGAAATTGTTTCAAAGGGTGAAAGAATGAAAGTTGCTGCAAAGAAAAGGGACTGAACTGGATAAAAGAAAAGAAAAGAGAACTGAAAAAAGAAATGAAAAGGAAAATGTAGGAAAAATAAAGATTGTACTCGAACGGGCCCTACCCCGCTTTCTACGTACCTCACTGGACATGAGGATCAGAGTCGCCATTGTTCCCCTAACTAGGGGTGGAAAGATTGCTTGTGTCTTAAGGCTTGAACGACCTATGTCAATGCTCAGGTGTTGCAGACTCGGACGATGAATGCGTAACCGTCTTGCAAAATGACAAGTAGGAGCAAGTTCACACGTAAAGAGTGAGTGGGATGAGAAAAGAAGTCCCGAATGAGAGACGTTTATTGTTTGTTTGTATTTTTTAGAAGTTTTTTATGAGTGTGGCACAAGGAAGTGAAGGCAAATCCTTTTCTAAGGAACATGTCCTTATTACCACATCCCAAAATAGAATGAGTAACAAGTCCATCAAGAATGAAGAAGATCCTCAAACTTTTTTCCTAAGATTAGAATTTAAATTCACAAACTTGTTTGTATTATTAAGTGTTTTTTTTGTGAATTAAAGTGAAGAAATGTTTTTTTATGATTTTTCTTTGAGAGTATGACAAAAGGGAGAAGTCATCTCAACTATTATTAATGTTTTAGATTTTTGTTTGAAGATTAGAAAGAGAGAGCACCAAAAGGATCTCAAAGGTAAAACTAAAGGGGAAAGTCTAATCCTAAAGTTATCATGCATGGGAGTCCTATGGTTAGTGAGGATTGAAACTATCCTAAGAAAGGAGAAGAAGAGATGAAGAAAGAGTTAGAGAATAACTTACTCCTCTAAAGGAGATAAGTTGCTTCTAAAGGAAGAAGAGTGAAGAAAACACAAGATGGCACAAGGCACATCAATAATTACAAAATAGAAAGCAAAGATAAAGGAGAGATGAAGAATTGGAATGTGGATGACATCCACACTTCACTTACCATGAGCCCCTGAAATGGTTAGTAGCATAAACAAATGGTAAGACAAAAACAAGTGAAATCAAATGAGATACAAATGAACAAAAGATCATACTAAATCATCACAACCAGAAGTGAAAGCAACCATTTAATGCACTAAGACAAATCACTAAGGCAAACCAAGCAAGAGGTAAAGCATACAAACTATCACCAAGCTTCACAAACTCTTATGAAGAAAGCAAAACACAAATGAAACACAAAAGACCCCACAAGTTAGACAAGCACTAAGCAACACAAGGTCAGAACCTTAACATTACAAGAATGAGGACAAATATCCCAAAAAGACCCAAAGAAAGGTTCATGCAAGCCCAAACACAAACAATATAAGAATGGGAAGTGGAGTGAACATGTGCACAAGTGTAAGGACAAACAAACACAAACCAAATCAAGGAATAAGCATCATGTGAAAAACCAGGTACCTAAACATGTTAAGAAGTGCCTAAAAAGCATGAGAAAACATGGGAAGAAGCACACAAATTCCATCACAAGCACCAAAGAGAATGGATGAACAAAAGAGGTGAGGTGAACATGCATACACTTGTGAGAAACCTTAAAGACAAGTAACAAAGAAAATTCTCAAAGCACACACACTAAGCAAGGACCAGGGATCAAACCTCATATATAAAGACCTCTAAACTTCCTATAGGAGTTGGAAAAAGTGCCCTCCTAGCCTAAACTCTAAGCATGCTAGCAAGAAGAAGCAAAATTAAGGCAATATCACATGAAAATTCAAATCAAATCACAAACTCATGCAAAAATTATGCAATCCATCACAAAAGTTCATTAATTAAGTGATAACATCATACCAAAAGGGAAAAGTCAGAACCATAAGCAAGCTAGGTCAAAGGACCTCAAGAACACCAATTAGGGTTTTGAAACCTCAAGCTCAAGTCAACTATCAAATATAATCACACAAACTTCTAAAAATCAGAAGAAATATCATCCACAAACTACACCTTAACATGAATCAAATGCAAAAAGAATCAAATCAAAATTCAAATTGATGATCAAAATACAAAATTCACAAGTCAACATGTATTTAAAATGAATTAAAAACAATTAATAAAAGTGGAAATTAATTCCTACGTGGAAAATGAAAATAAATGAAAAATAAAAACATCAAAAATTAAAGTAAATTAAAAAGAAAGATCATGAATTATTTCGGAATATTTGGATACATTTTAATATTTTTTTTAAAATCAAAATCAAATTGAAATAAAAAAGAAAATAAAATAAAATCACAAGAACAAGGGGTGCAGCCAGCAAGGGATTTAGTTCAATTCAATTGGGCTTAGCAATAGGAGGGGTGCGAATAAGAATAGAGGCCCATGGATCCTGCGCAGGTGTCACATAGTTATAGTGGATATTCACAAAATTCAGGGAAACACACAAGCCAGTGGATCAATTTGAGGCATGAGAACATGTCAACGGATCCACTCAGTCAACCAATCAAACAAACCAGCGTGTGAGTGCATGGGAACTATGGTATGGTGGCAAACACCCAGCATTATTGGGCAAAACAAAAACACATGAGGGAGAGGGTGTCCTTTTAATGCGCTGGCAACACCAAAACCGTCCAGATCAAATGATCCTACGCTTCTAACATCATCTTCTTCATCTGATCAATTTCCAGAATCCGGTGACCGGAGCCCTACCTCCTGCACCGGAAAATTAAAACGCATGAACAAAAGTACACAAAAACATCTTAAAATCTCCAGATCCAATCAGTTTCTCATGGTGAACAAGAATATGCAATCAAAATTCGCAAACAAACACAAACATTCACAGATAGAAGCAAATCAGTTTTAACATTCAAAATTTAGATCAAGCATATTGTAACACGGTGGGAGAACTGACTTTTAGTCATGTTGCAGATACCAAGAGTCGCCATCGACTTTTATTTTATCCAAGTGGAAAAGACATAAAAGAACAGGAAATACCTATTTTAAAAGACTTGGGTTCGGGGGGTAGGTTATATAAAGGGAAGGTGTTAGCACCCTTTATATCCATGGTTATCCATGGGCTCTTAGTTACTTAGCTCACTTAAATTGTTTTTGAAAAGTGTAGTGTGTGATTAGAAATTTTTCTAGGTACTTTGTAATGATCATCGTATGGATGTATACAAAGCCTTGTTTTGAAAAATGTTTAGGAAAGTGAGGTGTAAAAAGTATTTTGAAATATGAGTAAGCAATTAAGAGGTACCTACCCTAGATTAAGTCTTTCATGTTCTCGTATGTTCTTTCAATGGTAAGACTATCCCTATTATTAAGGAATAGGTAGTCATTACCTTAGATTTGCTAAGGGACAAGCGTAGGGTCATCGTATGGTCATAGAAGGTAACTTAAGGGATGTCTTTAGCAATTTGTAGGGACTATCATCATTTATTCGAAGGGACAAGATCATTATCGTAGGCAACCTCGAAGGGACTTGATCTTTTAAACTGTAGGGACTATGATGATTTATACTTGAAGAGACTTTGCTTAAGACATCCCTATATTCGAGGGACTTTACCATTTTATTTTAAGGCAACCAAGAGGAATACCCTAGGAAGTGCAAGATGGCGATCACAGATCGACTTACGTGTGTGAGTGTTTATTTTCAAATATTTATCTTATTTAATTAATTATCTAAATCCGATTAATTTCAATTAAATTATCACTCCCTATTTATTAACCAAGCAATTAAATAAATTAAATTAAATACGGAAATAAAATATACGCTATTACATGACTTATGGGCAGTTACAAAATAATCGAGCGAGAAGAATAAATTATAATATAATAACCTATACAATGTTTCTAATAAGATAGATAAAGTAAAAAAGATTAAATATAGAATAATAAAGCAAAATTAAATAACCAATAATAATAAAGCAAAAAATAAAAATATTGAAAATAATAATTAGGGTTAGCAAGTTAGGGTTTGAAAATTAAGGTTAAAAAAATCAGGTTTTTGAAATTAGGGTTTTTGAAGAAAATTAGGGTTTTAAAAGAAAATTAGGGTTTTAGAAAATAATTAAGGTTTTAAATAATTAAGGTTTTAAATATTTATTTACAAAATATATATATAATAAAAATTATGTACAAATAATAATATTAGAAAAAATAAGTTTAATTAAAATAAATATTAAGCAAAATTGAAAATTATGAGTTTAATAGAAAATATAAGATTTATTGGTTAGTTAATTGATTAAGAAAATAATTAGTCATAATATAATAATAAAATAAAACAAAACAAAAAGAAAGAAAAGAAAATAAAACCAGATTTTTTCGGCAAAATGTTGGAGGCGGGTGTTGAACCCATGCCCTCAACAACAACAACCTCCAGCTTTTCCACTGGGACAAGCGTTTGCTTGTGTCAATCCAATAGCAATAATATTTTATATGCTAATCCTGTAAAATAAAACAAAATATTAACAAAAGAATGATACCTGGGATTCGAACCCAGGTCATTGGCCTTCCAAGCGCGTTACCAAAACCAACTGAGTTACACGCTCTTTCTGATATTAATACACAAATATTTCATAATAAAATAAAATGAAATTTAAAAGTCAAATTCCGCGCCTTTCTTCATCTTCTTCCTCCAGCCGTTGCCTTAGGCTATAGTGACACTTTTCCGTCACTACAACTTATAGTGACGGATTCTGTCAGTTGCTAAAAGTCATGCGAATTGGAAAATGCAATATATGTAATATAAATACATTTTGATCATACAAATCAATCAATATCATCCTTTTAAATGCAATTGATCCATTAATTGCATATAAAATCACGTGTATGGTGAATTCCCAATTTCAAGTTCCGAAACCCTAGCAATGACATCGTGTGATTCCTGCATCAAAGCTTAAAACCAACTATCTAGAATCCATCTACACAATCAAACAAGCAATATTATATAGTTCAAATCAATTAGTTATGCGTAAATCAATGGAATCGAAAAATCAAAAGAAGACCAAGAACATGAGTTCGGTTTATGTTTGTATGAGTGAATGTGATTCTATTGATGATTAGGAAAGGTATAGGAAGCATCCAGGAATGATTTTACGCCTTAAAACCTTTGATAAACAGCCTAAATGATGAAATCCGAATTTCACTTTTCCTTGGAAATTTTGACTTTTGTTCTTGGTGTTCTTGGCTGCAAAAATCGTCCCTTATGCTATGGTTGTCTTGTGCTTATGTAAAAGAGTGAGATTAGGTCAGAATTTGGTGAATTATTTGGGCTTTTTGGATGCCTTGAGTGTGAAGAAATCTCCTTGCCAAATTGGTCAAAAAATCAAATATATTCATACCATAATGCCTTAGTACGAAATTGGAACCTCTCAATCAACTTTAAATGACTTTTAAGAGTTTCTAGAAGAAGAATCCAATCAAATAATTGTGTTTTTATATTTTATTTTGATTTAAAATGAATTTTAATGAATAAAATCAAAATAAATATAAAATAAAATATAAAAAATCTGAATAAATAAGCATTGGGTCGTGTATGATGTCATTGTAAGGATTGGATTACAAAATTGCAAGCCCATTTGAAAAAATTTGGTTTTAAGACTTCATTTGCTCAATATACCCCTAAAAAATTTCCCAACTTTGCCAAGGCACAAATCCCTCAATTTTAAGGATATGCAGGTGTTCTTGGACATTTTGGAAAGCTTAAAGAGTCCTCTAACCAAATGTCCATATCTTTTACCATTTTCAAATTATGCCCTTTGGAAGATGTTGACTTTTAAAATGACCTATAATGTTTTAGCTCATACCTTCTAAATGAAGCATTTTTAGGCTTGGCTTGTGAGACACAAAGTTGTATAGAATTCAATTTCCTTCAAAATGAGATTTGGATGAGAATTTTTTGATGAAGCATGTGAAAGTTATTGCTGGTCAAAGTTCAGTTGACTTTTCTTAAGAAAACCCTAATTTAGAAACTCCTGGTTCTTGATGATCTGAAACTTCCTTGATGAATCATGATCAACCCTTGATCAAATGATGAACTTTACTTCATAAAATTGATGTTGGAAAAAAATCTTGAAGTTTGACTTTAGTTTGACCACAGTTGACCTCAGTTTGACTTTTTAACTACTTTGACTGATTTTTGCATATCTGATCATCTGACTGAGAAAACCTATTGGGAAAGCCTTGAAACTTTACATGGGGATTCTTGAATACATATGGGGTATTATGAAGCTTACTTTAGGCCTTGAAAATAATTTTAACCTGAGGAAATTCAAAACCCTAGTTTTGGACACTTGGCTTAGGAGGAGGCATTGTCTGAGGAAACTTCCATACTTCTTGACCAATTAGGAGTCTTGAGGATCTTGTGATCATTTAGAAGTCTTGAGATAGATTGTCTTGATTATGGGAGGTCAAATTTTGGGGTAAAACACATACACACTCATTTCTCAAGCATTTTCAAAACCAAACATATCAAGATGATCAGTGAAGCATATAGATCACATTGCAAGCATTTAATCCCATTTCCAGATCTATGAATTTGGATGATACCTGAGATATGCAGAACTTCAAATTTCACCAAGAAAACCAGCTACCAGCTCCAGATCAACCTCTTTCAACCTTTGATCACAAAATAAATGTGAAAGAAGCTTTGAAACTCCTTAGATCTAGCAACCCGAGTGTATTTGCTCTGAACTTGCACTGATATGAAACTTTCTTAACAACTCAAAGTAATGGTGGTTTCATGATCAGCAGAGCTCAAGGATCAAAGATCTATGGTTGGTTTTGGAAATATGTGGTTGTGAGAAGCAAATCTAAGCAAAATGCAGTTGTGCAAGAAAATGGAGAGTGAGAGAATGAGAGAGAGTTAGGGCTGAATTTTGTGTGCAATAGCCTTTATATGATCCATGTATCACACTAATTAGGGTTTGTGAAACTTTGCACGTGGGAAGAGTGAATTTGAAATGAATTTGCAAAAATGCAAAAATGATGTGTGATGGTGAAATGCTCGTGCCCTTCCCATGCTCCTTGCACATGCTGATTCTCTTGTTATAACTTGCTCAACAATGCTTTAATCTTGACCATTGGATGGCTGGATCATGTTATTCCCATGTTTTTGCATTTTTACATTTTATGAAATACTCACTTATCCATGCACGAATTGCTTGATTTCTTTTGAGCCAAATGTTTCTCATGTGTTGTACTTTATGTTTGTAACCAGAATTAACCCATATGATAGCTTGAGAATGCAATACAAGGCAATTTGCAAAATTGGAGAGACTTGAATTCATGGCAAAACCCTAAAAAAGAGTGACTTTCGATTGGCCATAACTTCCAAACCATGAATGCTATGAACATGTTCTTGTACTTTTTAGAAATGGGAGATCATACTCTACAACTTTCATGTTCAAGGAAAATTCATTTGAGGTCATTTTGGTTGTGAAAGAGAGCTTGGAAGATTAGGGCAAAACTTGCCAAAAATAGCAACTTTCATTACAAGTCACATGCCAAAAATGGAAAGTCTCTCAAAACCCCTTGATTCTTGATCTTTGACTTTGCCAAACCTCTCATTTGACCTTAAGAACTTCCCTTGGCTTGAGAAATGGGGTTGGAACCCTTGAATTGCCACAATTGACTTTTCAAATAATCAGTTTGACCAATTTCTTCTTATGCAAGCAACTGATGAAATAACTGCCTTCCTTAATGAGTTTTCTAACCAAATTTCATCCATAGAATGCTCATATCATATGAAGGACTTTGCCCATATGAGATGGCCAAAGTCTCAAAGAATCCCTGCTTGAACATGAAACCTTAATTTGAGGACCATCTGTGTAGGAGATTGCCCTTCCTTGAATCATTTGATAATCTCCCAACCTCTTGGGCTCTTGTAAAGGATCTTGAGCTTGTATAGGACACAAGAGCACCTTATGAGACTTGGCCAAGGTCACTTAACCTTTTGCTTTGACTTATAAGGCTTCAAAATGCAGCATTGACTGATCATATGCCCAATGCTAGGACATGAGAATGTTATGCTTTATTTTTCTATGCAAAGATGCTAAGGATATGCCATGCTTATGATGCTTATGACATGAGGATGATGCTAGAAACAAGAGGGAAAATTTGGGGTGTTATAGTTGCCCCTATTCAAGCAACTATTAATTTGAAAAGGACGGTAGCACGGGCTACCGACCGTTCAAGATAAACTGTGGTTGAATACCAAGAAGACCTGAAATTTGCACTCTGCTGAAGAATGCAAGCAATGGGAAATAAACCCATTCCCCATGGGTGACTGAAATAGAGACAAAGCAGACGAGCTCCTTCCAAATTGAACTGTTACACCAGATAAGAAAAACTAAGATAGACAAGTCTTCCTCAGGCAAACCTGTTACGCCCGGTACTGGACATACGAGCCCTCTTCAAGCAAACCTGTTACGCCAGGAACTGGACATACGAGCCCTCCTCATACATTTTACAAAATATATGACTTGAGATAGACGAACCTCCTCTGGATAAACCTGTTATGCCAGGACTGGTGATGCACTTAAGTCTGTAGGATAGACATGCATAATCAGGATAGACGAACCCTCTTCATATATCCTCCACAGATATATGGTCTAAGACAAACGAGTCTTCTTCAGATAACCTGTTACGCCAGGTGCTGCATTAAGATTGGACGAACCCTCTTCACAAATCTTGCGTAGATAAGTGGTGTCTGAGACAGACGAATCTCCTTCAAATAACCTGTTATGCCAGAACTGGTAACCATTTTGACGTTTAATCCCACCGTCAGGACTTCAAACCTCTTCAATACAGACGAATATTGGATGATCATCAAGAGAAACACAGACGAGTGCCATAAGTCAATGATACAAACGAATATCAGACGATGATCTAAGAAACACAGACGAACGCTTCAGGCGATGATACAGACGAATATCAGAAATCCCACATAGACGATCATTTGGAGTAGCAATACAGACGAGTACCAGAGTGATTATCAAATCAACACATACGGATATAAGCTAACACAGAAGAGTGTTAGGGACGATACAAATGAGTATCCAAACAATGCAAACGAGCTTCAAACAAATAACAAATACAGATGAGTGTTGGGGAATGCAGAAAAGCAACAAGCAAATATCAAACACATACGAGTGTTGGGAAATGAAAACGAACACCAAGCAAAATGCCCTGATTGGCAGCAAGAATCACGACTCTGCAGGGGAGAACCAGGTAAAGAGACTTTGACAATGCTTAACTCTGGCTGGGGAGATGAATAACTGTCTGTATCATCATATTGGCCAAAAATAAATTGGCGACTTCTCTGGGGAATATTTCCATGATGGGAGTAAATCCCAAACATGAACTCTATGGGGAAAATCAAGCGTTCAATTGCCTACTGGGAATACTTCACTCGGGGAAAGATAATCCGCATTGGGGAAAAGACCGCTCTTCAATTAGACTTAGAGTTTACTGGGGATTCCACTTGCTCTAACTTAGCTGGGGAATATTCTGCTTGGGGAAATACGACATCACCCTGCAAAACCTGTAACAACAGTATACACACATGTGCCCCGGGGACTTGCATGGTATGATCTGTTCATCCATTGTCACCCGACACTCAAAGATATTTTTAAATGTTTCCCTGCAATGTCAATTTTCTTAGAAAAATCCACATGTTTCAAATGCAATGTTCTTTTTGCCAAAAATTCAGGACATTTTTGCAAACAAAGTAAACAAAACACAACACATCTTTTGATTGAATATTCATTTATTGAGGGGCCTCTGAATAGGAAAAGTTTTACATCAGGAAGCAACTAACTGGAAAGAGATAGCTACCATAAAAATTGAGAAAAGAAACTATCCTAATGGCAATGGACACGACATTCCAATGAGTTTCCTACCTGCTATGACCAACATGTCTTCAAGACTTTCCATTCTTGCCTTTGCCTTCTGAAGAAGAAGGGGAGACTGATTCCTACCCTTCTGATATTGTCATACTGTTTGAGACAATGATTTGGTTCAGATTACCTGGATCGCAGTTGTTCTCTTATTCCCTTGTTTTGCGTGGATCGCCCTTTCGGGTTTTCAATCCACCGGGATACTCTTTTTTGCCTGAGCTGTCCGATGTGGCTTTTCAACTCAGCGGCTGTACACATTTTTTTAAATATTTTTTCCCTAACTTTTGCCCGAGCTTTTTTATTATGTTTTTAGCTCGCCGGGATGCCATTTTCTTGCTTGGACTTTAATTCTGTTTTTTATGTCCAGCGGGTCTTTTTATGCGAAGTATTTTTTAACTGTGTCCGAGTTAACAGGAGATTGTAAATCTTCTCCATCCATAGTAGTGAGCATCAGTGCCCCACCCGAGAAAACTTTCTTCACTATGAATGGGCCTTCGTAGTTTGGGGTCCACTTGCCCCTGTTATCTGAACCTGGAGGAATAATCCTCTTGAGCACAAGCTCACCTAATTGATACTCTCGAGTACGTACTCGTTGGTCGAATGCTCGCTTCATTCTCCTTTGATAAAGTTGACCATGACAAATAGCCGCTAATATCTTTTCCTCAATTAGACACAACTGATTATATCGAGCACGTACCCACTCAGCCTCATCAAGCTTCACATCCATCATCACACGTAAAGTAGGAATTTCCACCTCAACAGGCAAAACTGCCTCCATGCCATACACCAGGGAGAAAGGAGTTGCCCCGGTTGACGTCCTGACTGATGTTCGGTACCCATGCAGCGCGAATGGTAATATCTCATGCCAATATTTGTAAGTGACGACCATATTCTGCATAATCTTCTTAATATTCTTGTTAGCGGCCTCCACTACGCCATTCATCGCTGGTCGGTAAGGAGAAGAATTGTGATGCTGAATCTTGAAGTCTCGGCACAGCTCTGCCATCATCTTGTTGTTCAAATTGGAACCGTTATCAGTAATGATTCGCTCGGGCACTCCATATCTGCAAATGACGTCTCTCTTCAGAAACCTGGCTACCACTTAATGAGTGACATTGGCATAAGATGTTGCTTCAACCCATTTGGTGAAGTAATCAATCGCAACCAACATGAAACGATGACCATTTGAAGCAGTAGGCTCTATTTTCCCGATCATGTCAATTCCCACATAGAAAAGGGCCAAGGAAATGACATGACGTTGAGCGGGCTAGGAGGAACATGCACCTTGTCTGCATATATTTGGCACTTGTGGCACTTACGGGCGTACGAACAATAGTCCGCATCCATTGTAAGCCAATAGTACCCTGATCTCAATAAATTCTTAGCCATTGCATGTCCTCCTGCATGAGTACCGAAGGATCCCTCGTGAACTTCCTGCATTAACAAGTCTGCTTCGTGTCTATCCACGCATCTGAGCAAGACCATGTCAAAGTTCCTCTTATACAAAACTCCGTCTGCGTTCAGGAAGAAACTAGTAGCAAGTCGTCTCAAGGTCTTCTTGTCATTGGATGATGCCCCAACTGGGTATTCTTGTTTTTCCAAGAAAAACTTGATATCAAAGTACCAAGGTTTATCATCAGACACCGCGTCTACAGAGAAAGCATAAGCTGGTGTGTCAAGCCTGGAAATGTCAATCCTGGGCACATAGTTCCAACACAAGACTTTGATGGACGAAGAAAGCGTAGCCAATGCATCGACAAATTGATTCTCATCTCGTAGTATATATTGAAGCTTAACTGTTGTGAAGAACTTCAACAATCTTCTGGAATAATCCCTATAAGGCATTAAGTGTTCTTGATGCATATACCGCTTGCCGGTAATATGGTTAATAAAGAGGGTTGAATCTCTGAATATATTGAGGGTCTTAATCCGAAGATTAATAGCCTCCTCTATTCCCATTATGCACGCCTCGTACTCCACTTCATTGTTGGTGCAGCCAAAAGTAATTCTGGCAGCGAAGGAAAAGTGAACACCTTCGCGAGTGATAAGAGCAACACCAAATCCGCATCCGTTGATATTAACTGCCCCATCAAACATCAACTTCCATTTGGACTCAGGGTCAGGCCCCTCCTCTGGAAGTGGTTCCTCGCAATCTCTTGCCTTGAGGTACATGATGTCCTCATCAGGGAAATCAAACTTCATTGGTTGATAGTCGTCTTCAAGTGGTTGTTGTGCAAGGTAATCTAACAAAACACTTCTTTTGATGGCTTTCTGGGAAGTATATTGTATGTCATATTCTGTTAAGATCATTTGCCACCTTGCAACCCTTCCAGTTAATGTTGGTTTCTCGAAAATATACTTGACGGGGTCCATTTTTGAGATTAGCAATGTAGTATGGGTCAACATGTACTGTCTCAGTCGGCGAGCAACCCATGCCAAAGCGCAACAAGTTTTCTCGAGCAGTGAATAACAGGATTCACAGTCGGTAAACTTTTTGCTAAGGTAATAAATAGCATGCTCTTTTCGACCAGACTCGTCATGTTGGCCTAGCACACTGTAACACCCCAAAATTTGCCCTCTTATTATTACCTTCACTGGCTTCATTCATTCATCTACAGAATGGTCCTAAAGGAAAATATATGGACTAAATTGCGAGTTGGTGTGGAATTGAGATTGAAGTTAAGGATTCATCGAGGGTGTACAATTGGTTTACTTAATACTCTAGCCCACATCTTATCCCTTTTATACTTGAATTTTAAACCCATCTCTTTACCAAACCATAAACCTTGTTTATTATCCATATTAAGACCATGTTACCTACTTTAACTCCATTTACTCATTTAAATTCAATTCAAGAATTCACAAGTTTGTTTGTATACCATTCTTTTAAGCCCAATAACACAAGTAACCACTCATTAACATCCATTTTTATCCATTTTTCAAACTTTCCTTTTCTATACCATAAAACCTATAATGCCCATTATTTTTATATATTCCAATTTCAAAAAAAAAAAAGTACAAATCATTATATGATATTGTGACATAAAAATAAGCATACATCATTAAGCCCATTGTATAGAATCCCACATATTATTTTTTTTTTTTAAAGCCCCTTTAAAGGCCAAACTTTCCAACACGTGACAACTTCCAGATGTTTTTTGTTCCAAGCCAGTTTTAATACTCCATCAACACTTCTATCTCCCACCGCACGTGTTATTTTCCCAAGTTACATTCTATAATCTGCATCCTCACAACAAGTCATATAACTGAAACAGCCGTAGCTCAAAACGCAGAAAAAGCATTGAACACCGTCCTGGCTTGTTTTGATCGCAGTTTAAAATGCAGGACAATATGGGTGAATTGCGGAGGAAATTCATAAGAAAAAGAATTCTACTACACCAAAAAAATCATCATAAGAAAAATATCAAAACATAAAACTCTCATCAACACAAACTCAGTTATGGGGATTCAACGAGAAATTTAATGTTCATGGAGGAATAAATTCACAGAGAAATCTTAGTTCATGTCTCCAATTTCCATAGATCAAAAAAATTGATTACAAAAGAAAGTAATAGAAAACATAAGAAACAGAAAGAGATGGCTCTAATCAATAAGAAAGAAACTCAAGATCAATTCTAACAATTCTAACCAACTTTAACTGAATCTAACCGAATTTCAAGTGAAATCTCCAAACCACCCCTCTGATCTTCTATAAGTGAGAAGCTTAGCTTCTTGGTCTTAAAAAAAAAACGCTCTCTCAAATTTTTTCCTTTCTTCTTCAAAAAAAAATCTCTCTCAAATTTTTCATCTGCAAAACTTTCCCTCCATTTTCATCTGTCTGCAACTTCACTTTAACTTCTTTCCCTCTCCCTCATTCTTCTACTTTGCCATTTCAGAACCTTCAATTAATCTCCAAACACATCCTCCATCATCTTCTTCTACTTATCCGCATAAACTCCATTGCACCTTCATCGATCCCAATCATCGACTTTCAACCATCTCCGTCAAGGATTTCACCTACAATTGAAAGAACCATATCAACACGGAAATGAATCAACATACAACCCAAAAGACAAAAACACAGCAAGAACACCATCAGTGAGAACGCAAAACTACCTGATCAAATGTGGAATCCAAGTTCAGCTTCAATCCGTGACCTCTTCAACAACATCTCCCGAAGATTGATCGTCATGGCCGCTCCTTCAATCCGCCGCGCTAGCATCTGTGATCTATAGCACAACACCAATCCGTAAACGCTATCAGGATTTTCTCCTCAAACATCTTCATCAAAGATTTCACCTGCAAGCGGAAAGACAACACCAGTATAAACTCTACGCGCGAAGAAGACGAAGGAAGTCAAATTAGAAGCTTACGCAAGAAATTTGTTGGAGTTATCTTCGTTTCACAGGTACGTCGTTTTTTTTTTTTTGAAACTTGCAAATATCCACCACTGTTGTATAGTCTTTGACGTGGTAAACAAGAACCCCTATGATCTAAGCATAAATTAGTAGCTGAGAGGTTTGAGCCGGGGGAGGTTTTGTGATTAGGGTTTTCGGTGAGATCGGAAACGGCGAGGATTAGGCTTTGGATTGGGAGACGGATTTTCGTCTTCTTCCTCCGATCCCTAGCGGCGGCGCCGTTTAGATAGGAAGAGGGAAAGGTCAGGGTTTGTGTATACGAAGACCCGGTTATGTTTTGAAGTTGATTTAGGTCTGGAATAAGGAAGAGAAAGGTAGGTGAAGATGAGAGTTCCAGAATCTGTTTGGTGAAAGACGAAGAAGATGGAGGGATGAGGACACGGCGGCGCTAGGGTTTAGAAGAGGGATGAACATGAAGGGAGAGAGGGGAGAGCGTGAGGGAGAGGCTGATCTTTCTTCTTCATTTTTATTGCTAAGTTATTTTATTGCTAAGTTATAATATTCTTACTAGGTTAAGTTATTATTAGGTCTTGGATTTATAACATGATTATTAATGAATTAATCCAGATTTTAGGAATAAAAGAGGAATTAAGATTGATAATGACAATTAATTGACATACTAATAATAAAGAGCTTGTTAATAATAGTTAATAATTATGGTGGCATTTCGAAATTTGCATTAAAGAAAAACTCAATTGATTTCCATCGCATGATGTTGTATACTCCTATGTTGATGCATGAATTGGGCCCAATAAAATCGCTATGTACACCTCATTTGTAGGCCCAATCGGGTTTTTAACTTAAATAAATTTCTATTGTCACCCCCTTTCTATTTACTTTCCTTTTAATTTCTATGTCATATAGCCTTCAATTTAATTCTAGAAAAAATACCAAAATGAATAATAAAAATCCACCAAAATTATATTAGAATATTAAGACATTTTAGAAACACTCCCAATTTTCACTTTTTTGAATTTAATTATTTTTCAATTTAATTTCGAATTTTTATTTTAATTAATTCATATTGAATTTCCATTTGGATGCATAAAATTGAACAATTTATTTAGGTCACTTCCCATAATATTTTTTGCCCATTCTTTTTGCTATGGTTAAAAGACAAGTTAAAGTACCTATAATATTTTTTGGTGAATTTTTAGGACATTTTTTCTATTATTTTGGTAGTATAATTTGTGTAAATTAGTGATTAAACTTTAGTAAGATTTAGGCGATCATTTGCCTTAGTTAAAATAAGAATTCTTTAGAGATTTTTTAACACAATAATATAATCAGGTAGAAGACCTTAGGAATTTAATTTCATATTTTTCTCATGACTTTTAATATTTTTGCCATTTTTATTCATTCCTTCATATGATGCATATACATAATCCATATCATTTACTAACTATTTGTTTTTGTTTGGTGCAAGGTATGTTTTCAAGGATTGGCTAATTGGACTTGGATATTTTATGCTTCAATTGTGTTTTATGCTTGGTGTATTTTGTGATTGTAATAGCTTAGAATTTGTATGCTTGTGTAGTTGCCATAAATAGGTTAGAAAAGATAAAACGAATCGATAGAAAACCAAATCTTCAAAAACAAATAAAGTATTCGATCCAACGTCGAATATACTTTCAAATAAATAAATAAAGTTTATATTATTCTAGGGTTCTTCGATCACCTTCGTTCCATTCCATTCAACCAATATCAAACCTTGTATGTTTCATACCATAAGTCGTGTGTCTTAGCACCACGCAACCGACCTACCCACCTCATTGTTTCATCCCGTTTACATTTCATATGCGTTTTTACCTACCATGACCTAGGAGGACCCTATTGCTCATCATTGACTTATTTTACTTGCATGTTTAGTCTTATATCTCTTATATCTCTTAGGTAGATTCAAATTGCAAACCTCACTAACCTTAGGTTATCCATGAATTCAACTGATTTAGGGTAAGTTTAGTTTCCCTTAGAGTGTTTACCTTTTATAACTTGAGTTTCTCTTCTCATCTTTAAATAAAATAAAAAAAAACATTTAATAAAGGAAAGGTGTACAATGCGCCACGAGCCTTAAGCTACACGGGAAATGACTAGTGGAGGTCTCCTTCACTCTTCTAGGATGCTTTACAAACGTTCCATTGGGGGCGATCTTGGAAAGTATTCGCTCCTGTGTCATAGTCTTTAGTGTTGTACATTCAACAAACACAAATCCAAAACATTTCTTATAAAAAACAATAAACCAAGAAGTCACATCTTCTATTCTCATTCTCATACCTTTCTTGACTTGTCTCGACAGTTCAAACAGCGATACGGTAAACACCCTCGTGTCAGAGCCGGTAACACCTGAGCTAGAACTATGGCAACGTCATCCTAAAAACCACAAACGAGTATAAGCCTTAGTTAGACGAACTACGGCGTCTCTGATCCTCATTCATCCCGATGAGGTACGTAGGCAGTGGGGTAGGGCCCATTCGAGCACAATCTTCCTTTTTCCCTACATTTTCCCATTTTATTCCCATTTTCCAATTTCATTTCTTTCTCATTTCCATTTCACTCCAGATAGCTATTCTTTCAGTTAAGCAACATATTATTTCTCACCCTTTGAAAACATACTTTTAAGCGTGGATCCCGTCGGGTACGGCGGACGGATTGGGGTGCTAATACCTTCTCAATTCGTAACCGACTCCCGTATCCAGATCTTTGGTTCGCAAGGCCTCGTCCTTTTCCTTCTTCCTCAGGTTTGTGCAACATTACCTTTCCCATTCCTTTGGGATAAAAATGTCTGGCTGGCGACTCTACCTTTTCCGCGCCACTTTCGCGTTTGTACTAGGATGAAAATCCCGGGAGCGACAGCTGGCGACTCTGCTGGGGACTTTTAGAAATTCTAATCTCCCCTTTGAGAGTCAATCCTAGCGCTTGTCTGTTTCTGTTTTCTTTGGGTGCTTATTCATTTGCTGTTATGCTTTAGTTTAGCTTTACTGCTTTGTGTACAGTTTATCACTTTCCTTTACAGCTTTATTTACAGCTTTCTGCACTTTACTTTACTGTCGCATATACTGGCATATACTGTACTGGCTGTTCTGGTTTTTCTTGGCGGGATGGGATTATTGTGAGATAAGCCAAATACCCGGCTTGAGTATACACATAGGATTTAGAGTGGGCAGTCGTGTGGCTTGCGTGGTCTTGAGCACGTGTAGTTTTCACGAGTCCCACACCCAGATCAGGCTCTCTTGGGATATGTTCTATACTGCCTAGGCAGACCATAGAATGTTCTCACCTGAGCTGCTAACACTGGGAACCGATCATCGAGGACCTTAGTGGAAACAACCCTCTCCAGTGGTGACAGTGGCAGACCACATTTCGTGGCAAACCCATTCGCACCCGAGGGCCCACTAGGAAATCGCATAGGATGACCTTGTTCTCTCGTAGGAACCTGGTTAAAGCAACTGGTCGTATGACGGTAGTATTGTACCCTTCAGGATGAATGTACTATTGTTTCTCGACTTCAGTGCTTGAAGCCGGGAACTTATGAGGGATGCTTGTTTTTCCGGAATTCAGCTGAGGCCTCCCTGAGTAGTACATAATGCCAAATCGATTCCCTGATTTGGTCATGAGCCATTTCTCGGAAATGGTGAACGTATTATTGCTATTCGGCTTTGAGAGTCCGTGATGTTGACCCGTAGTAGCAACACCCGTGAGATTGGGAGGGGTTTACAGGTTTGCAGGAACCCTAAAACTTCCAACATACCCGCTTTTGCCAGTGTTACTCAATGATATGATCCGGTCCTATATGATACTTGGTTGAGAATTCTGGAACTTCTGCACAGAGATACTGATATTATGATCCTCACCAACACTTGGTTATCTGATCCACGCCAGCGTCGGACCGCTGACCGCATGCCAGTTGCATACATGACATCATGGCATTTTAGCATACATGTTCAGTTACTTCTAAGGAACCCATATCTGGATTATGTCGGAGTTTCTTCTGCATTAAAACTTGGATCAAAACAGATGGATTCCCTGGAAATAACCGAACATGGCATTTGCATACATCCTTGCATTTTTTTTACAGGTGTCCAGAGACAAATTCTTATCCTGACCTGGTTTCTCTCCAGAATGGTCAATTTGAATCACGACTGTCAAGGTTTAGACATGGAACAACTCCGAGCGGAGGTGATTGAGATGAAGGCCCAACTGGGGCATGTTGTAGTGGACATTCGAGCATTGTCCCAGGATCAGAAGTTGTTGAGAGAAGAATTCAACTTGATGAAGACTCAGATAAAGCTGCTTACAGGAATCATGAATGTTATGTCGAAAAAGGAAAATAGTTGTGTGTCTACTTTTCAAACAGAAGGTCATGTTTCTCCCATCCCTTTGGGATATCCAATAAATCAGGATTCTTTAGATGGATTTCCTCTACAGTTCGAATCTCTGCACCAGCAATCGCCACTCGGCAGTCAGGAAGAGCATCAGATAGGAACCAACTCCACATGTGAACTGAATGATCCTACACAAATCTTTACCAAAGAAGTGAGCACTTTATTTCCTTATCAGGGGTCCTCCTCAGGCGCTATGCCTTGGTTTCCAGAAGAAATACTTCAACCGATTTCATCTATAACTCCTCCATTGCTAGCAACCCGTCATCAACAGGTTCAAGAAAGGGTTATTGATCCGATACACATGTCTTATGCTGAATTATGTCCACAACTGCTCAAAATGGGATTGATTGAGTGTCACGAGCTAACTCCTCCTTCAGCATGCAGGAATACAAAAGAAGTGGTCAACTTTCCTTCTTCTAGAATTATTGCTCAGGCCAAGTCTTCAAAGGGGCTGCATCAACAATCTTCATTCACTCCTCGGCCAAGTACGAGTAAGAAAGTACAGGGACATGTCAGGCGTCCAACACAGTGTCAACAACGAAGTTTTCAATCACGACCACAGGGTCAGCAACAACAGGTACAGAGACTGTTTCAGGAAAGAACAAGAGCGAGGAACCGCAGACTTGATCCTATCCCATGTCCATATGTTGTATTACTTCCAGAGTTGCTGAAGTTGAACTTGGTTGAGCTTCGAACCATGAGGGCTCCTTCTACTGATAATCTACCACCAAATTTTGATCCAAACTCCAGGTGCGAATTCCATTCAGGGGCCCAGGGGCACAGTACTGAGAAATGTTGGGCTTTTCAGAACAAGGTACAAGACCTAATTGAGTCCAAGACAATCAATTTTTCTCCTCATCCAAAGATACTCCAAAGTCTGATGCCTAATCACGACGGAACCAGTGGCACAGTTATTCTACCAAATGGTCCACGTTAAGCTGAAGTCTTCGAGTTGATCACCCGGAATGCTAGGGTACTCATGAAGCAAATAAAGCCAGCAGTATTCAAGTACTCTCAGTGATGGCATTTATATGTTTTCCTTTCTTCATTGTTCGTTTTTCATCCCTATTGAGGGGAACTACGTCGCTCTGATTCTTCATTGATCATCAGTCAATGGAGATACGTAGGCAGAAGATCGTCAGGTCTTTCCGAGCAACCTTATGGGGCAACTTTATTCCCCAGCTTCACTCTTTCCTTCAGATGTCTCGTGTCAGAGTCAGAATAGCTAGAAGAGGAAGTATTACTGCCATGGTTGGGCATGCAACTGCAAATTGAAGATTACAAGTCTATGAAAAGAGATATTGATCGTTGAAAGTATCCAAGACTGACAGGTCCTGACGGAGCCAAGCCTCCTCAACTACGGCAATATTCAGTTTCTTTACTGCATTGCCATTTGTAGTTTCTTTTATATGTTAAACATTTGTCTACAGGTATGAAATTTGTTTGCTTTTGAATGTTAGCAATAATAAAACTCACATGTTTTTCTTGAAGTAAATTCATTTGCATTCCCTTATAATTTTGCATATGTACATCGCAATACCAATTGTCATGCTTGAATTCTATGAAGGAGAATGACGAAACAAAAAACACAAAGTCTCTAATTGCGTGCTCTCAAGTAAGACCCTGTTGACGATGTACAGGCATTGTTTCAAATCCTAAACACTGGAGGTATAAGGTAGATAGACCCTCGCTAACCCCTTTGAGCCTTGAAGTAGGAGTTTCTTTTCACATAAAAAAACCCTCACATGTAACCCAGGGGCAGGGTAGACGTCAGCTAGTCAGACCAAGTGTTCAAACTTTCATAAAGAAGTGTATTTGAAGATCCATTGCATCCTACTATGCTAATCAAGAGGTCCAAAGACCCGGAACCACAATGGTTATCCAAGTCAAAAGGTCCAAAGATTGACAACCACAATGGTTATCCTTCGTCGACCACAAAATGAGGCAGTCACAACCCTCGAGAAGCAATCAAGACAAACAATGTCACGCGACTTGTTCAAAATGCAAAAAGAAAAAAGAAAAAGAAAAAGGCCCGCTAAGTCAAAACTTGAAAACAAGTGACTTAGGCAAAAGTTAGGGCATCCCGCTGGACTATACAATCAAAGATTCACAAGAATCAGTTCAGGCAAAAGTTAGGGATAAGCAAAATAATACAAAAGCGAAAGACGGAAAAGGATTACATAAGAAAGATCCTCAAATGAGAACAAAGTCGTGTGACACAAACACAAAAAATAGAGGAGTGACTGACTCTCAACAATAACCTGGTTGGTGCTTGAACTAATAGTAGCAATGGTTCCTCAATCAACACGAAACCCTTAGGAAAGGTGAATGCTTGTGAAAACTAGCTGAACATAGGAATGGAGAACATCACGAAGAGTGGGTGGGCACAAAAAAAAACTTCGAGCCTTTATCCTTTGTTTCTATAACCGTGAACCAGGCCACGATATAACCCTTAAAAGTCCTAACTGAAACAGGGTTAATTTGAGAGCATACTACCACGAGACCGCGTTCCTGACTCCTACGAGTTGTGCTAAAAGACGTTTGTTGGTATTGCATGTACATACTTTCATTCAAATAAAGTTCGTATCTTAACCAGTGATTCTCTCACGAAGGTTAAACGATCCATTTTCAAAAACTTCAAGATTAACATGTTTGTTGAATTAGGATTTTCATTCTAAGAATAAACATTTTCTCACTTGCATACATTTGTTGAGCATCATAAATGGTTCACATGCGGAAATCCAATCCAGAAGCTCAAGCTTGCCAGGTTGAGAAGTCTAAAACTTCTGAAAGACTGTCACGTCGAGGTACATTTTTTCGAAGAAGCTTCATTGAACAGGGACTTTCCCAATTAGTCACAGTAAGAGCTATCCAATCCGGGGCAGTTACGTCGAGCAATCTCTTCAAATTTCAGTCAAACTGGGGCAATCACCTCGAGATTCAAATCTCTCCAAAATCGAAGATCAGTCACTCAGGTGCAAATATATTCAAATACTCGTACTGGGGCAGGCCACCCTAATAGTACGAAAGTTCATTCTTTCCCGAAGACAGAGGATCAGAAGCATTTACCCGGAGTTTAGAATACCGTGGTTACTTGTCAAGTCAACTATCTCGTTCAGCACTTCTGACAGATACAAACTCATCCGCATTGGCAATGGTCACCTCTCCAGCAAGGTTATTACATTGATTCATGCAGTCGTTACAATACCTAAGAGTTTAAAGACGCCGAGTCTTTTTGTAAAATCCTCTTGAGGTAAAATCCATACAGAAGCAATTAATCCCCAGCACGAGACAACTTGAAATCTTTCCTCCTCAGCAGGATGTGTCTCGGCTTCTAGTCGTCCCCAACAGACAAATGGAAGTTACCTTCACTAAAGTCAGAATTTTTCCCCTCAAATGGTTTCCTTGATCTCGGTTCCTCAACAGATCTAAGGCAATTCCTATTTCCCTAGAAGATTTCAGATAAATCATTCTCCTCCCCAACAGATCCATAAGAGTGGATATTCCTCAAAAATCGAGGTATCCTCGGGCACGACCCTCAAATCTAAAAGTCCAATTTATTTTTGGCAAAGGTGATGATTCGCGACAGATGAATTATTCACGTTCCTCTCCGACAGAGATGTTATCTCCACAGGGCTACTTGATATCGAATTCGCGATCATTGTGTTTCCCCACAGAGTCAGCAGAGACTTATCATTTCCGCGTCAGGAATTTCTTTTACAATCACACCAGTTCATTGACAATACTCAAGACATAACATCCCCAGTGTCATGGGGCAACATGCCGTGCAAATTCAGCATATGCAAAGTCCAGCCGCAGACTGGCCAAAGTCCATCTTCGGGTGACAGATTTCAAAGTCCAGCCGCAGACTGGCCAAAGTCCATCTTCGGGTGGCAGATTTCAAAGTCCAGCCGCAGACTGGCCAAAGTCCATCTTCGGGTGGCAAGTTCCAAAAAGTCCACCCGCAGCGTGGCAAATTTCAAAAGTCTCCCGTAGTGAGCAAAAGTCTCCCGTAGTGAGCAAAAGTCTCCCGTAGTGAGCAAAAGTCCAGCCGCAGACTGGCCAAAGTCCATCTTCGGGTGGCAAGTTCCAAAAAGTCCACCCGCAGCGTGGCAAATTTCAAAAGTCTCCTGTAGTGAGCAAAAGTCTCCCGTAGTGAGCAAAAGTCTCCCGTAGTGAGCAAAAGTCCAGCCGCAGACTGGCCAAAGTCCATCTTCGGGTGGCAAGTTTCAAAGTCTCCCGTAGTGAGCAAAAGTCTCCCGTAGTGAGCAAAAGTCCAGCCGCAGACTGGCCAAAGTCCATCTTCGGGTGGCAAGTTCCAAAAAGTCCACCCGCAGCGTGGCAAATTTCAAAAAGTCTCCCGTAGTGAGCAAAAGTCTCCCGTAGTGAGCAAAAGTCTCCCGTAGTGAGCAAAAGTCTCCCGTAGTGAGCAAAAGTCCCCCGCAGTGGGCAAAAGTCTCCCGTAGTGAGCAAAAGTCTCCCGTAGTGAGCAAAAGTCCACCCGCAGTGTGGCAAATCTCTAAAGTCCACCCACAGCGTGGCAATTTCCAAAGTCCACCCGCAGTGTGGCAAAGTATTTTGAAGTCCAACCGCAGATTGGCGAAAGTCCATCCTCAGGGTGGCATCATATTACAAGTCCACCCACAGTGTGGCAAGCCAGTAACCTTCTGGCATTATTCAAAAGACATCCCCTGTTCGTTATGCTTCACATCATAATTATATACAAGCAGAGTTCGTTCGGTAGAGTTTATTTCTCTATTCTTCCGCCACAGAGTGCAAATTTTCTGTTTGTTTCTAGTATTCAATCCCTGCATACTTCAAACGTCTGAAAGCAACTGCTATCATCCATTCAAGTCTACAGTGATTGAATAGGGGCAGCTGTAACACCCCAAAATTTGCCCTCTTATTATTACCTTCACTGGCTTCATTCATTCATCTACAGAATGGTCCTAAAGGAAAATATATGGACTAAATTGCGAGTTGGTGTGGAATTGAGATTGAAGTTAAGGATTCATCGAGGGTGTACAATTGGTTTACTTAATACTCTAGCCCACATCTTATCCCTTTTATACTTGAATTTTAAACCCATCTCTTTACCAAACCATAAACCTTGTTTATTATCCATATTAAGACCATGTTACCTACTTTAACTCCATTTACTCATTTAAATTCAATTCAAGAATTCACAAGTTTGTTTGTATACCATTCTTTTAAGCCCAATAACACAAGTAACCACTCATTAACATCCATTTTTATCCATTTTTCAAACTTTCCTTTTCTATACCATAAAACCTATAATGCCCATTATTTTTATATATTCCAATTTCAAAAAAAAAAAGTACAAATCATTATATGATATTGTGACATAAAAATAAGCATACATCATTAAGCCCATTGTATAGAATCCCACATATTATTATTTTTTTTTTAAAGCCCCTTTAAAGGCCAAACTTTCCAACACGTGACAACTTCCAGATGTTTTTTGTTCCAAGCCAGTTTTAATACTCCATCAACACTTCTATCTCCCACCGCACGTGTTATTTTCCCAAGTTACATTCTATAATCTGCATCCTCACAACAAGTCATATAACTGAAACAGCCGTAGCTCAAAACGCAGAAAAAGCATTGAACACCGTCCTGGCTTGTTTTGATCGCAGTTTAAAATGCAGGACAATATGGGTGAATTGCGGAGGAAATTCATAAGAAAAAGAATTCTACTACACCAAAAAAATCATCATAAGAAAAATATCAAAACATAAAACTCTCATCAACACAAACTCAGTTATGGGGATTCAACGAGAAATTTAATGTTCATGGAGGAATAAATTCACAGAGAAATCTTAGTTCATGTCTCCAATTTCCATAGATCAAAAAAATTGATTACAAAAGAAAGTAATAGAAAACATAAGAAACAGAAAGAGATGGCTCTAATCAATAAGAAAGAAACTCAAGATCAATTCTAACAATTCTAACCAACTTTAACTGAATCTAACCGAATTTCAAGTGAAATCTCCAAACCACCCCTCTGATCTTCTATAAGTGAGAAGCTTAGCTTCTTGGTCTTAAAAAAAAAACGCTCTCTCAAATTTTTTCCTTTCTTCTTCAAAAAAAAATCTCTCTCAAATTTTTCATCTGCAAAACTTTCCCTCCATTTTCATCTGTCTGCAACTTCACTTTAACTTCTTTCCCTCTCCCTCATTCTTCTACTTTGCCATTTCAGAACCTTCAATTAATCTCCAAACACATCCTCCATCATCTTCTTCTACTTATCCGCATAAACTCCATTGCACCTTCATCGATCCCAATCATCGACTTTCAACCATCTCCGTCAAGGATTTCACCTACAATTGAAAGAACCATATCAACACGGAAATGAATCAACATACAACCCAAAAGACAAAAACACAGCAAGAACACCATCAGTGAGAACGCAAAACTACCTGATCAAATGTGGAATCCAAGTTCAGCTTCAATCCGTGACCTCTTCAACAACATCTCCCGAAGATTGATCGTCATGGCCGCTCCTTCAATCCGCCGCGCTAGCATCTGTGATCTATAGCACAACACCAATCCGTAAACGCTATCAGGATTTTCTCCTCAAACATCTTCATCAAAGATTTCACCTGCAAGCGGAAAGACAACACCAGTATAAACTCTACGCGCGAAGAAGACGAAGGAAGTCAAATTAGAAGCTTACGCAAGAAATTTGTTGGAGTTATCTTCGTTTCACAGGTACGTCGTTTTTTTTTTTTGAAACTTGCAAATATCCACCACTGTTGTATAGTCTTTGACGTGGTAAACAAGAACCCCTATGATCTAAGCATAAATTAGTAGCTGAGAGGTTTGAGCCGGGGGAGGTTTTGTGATTAGGGTTTTCGGTGAGATCGGAAACGGCGAGGATTAGGCTTTGGATTGGGAGACGGATTTTCGTCTTCTTCCTCCGATCCCTAGCGGCGGCGCCGTTTAGATAGGAAGAGGGAAAGGTCAGGGTTTGTGTATACGAAGACCCGGTTATGTTTTGAAGTTGATTTAGGTCTGGAATAAGGAAGAGAAAGGTAGGTGAAGATGAGAGTTCCAGAATCTGTTTGGTGAAAGACGAAGAAGATGGAGGGATGAGGACACGGCGGCGCTAGGGTTTAGAAGAGGGATGAACATGAAGGGAGAGAGGGGAGAGCGTGAGGGAGAGGCTGATCTTTCTTCTTCATTTTTATTGCTAAGTTATTTTATTGCTAAGTTATAATATTCTTACTAGGTTAAGTTATTATTAGGTCTTGGATTTATAACATGATTATTAATGAATTAATCCAGATTTTAGGAATAAAAGAGGAATTAAGATTGATAATGACAATTAATTGACATACTAATAATAAAGAGCTTGTTAATAATAGTTAATAATTATGGTGGCATTTCGAAATTTGCATTAAAGAAAAACTCAATTGATTTCCATCGCATGATGTTGTATACTCCTATGTTGATGCATGAATTGGGCCCAATAAAATCGCTATGTACACCTCATTTGTAGGCCCAATCGGGTTTTTAACTTAAATAAATTTCTATTGTCACCCCCTTTCTATTTACTTTCCTTTTAATTTCTATGTCATATAGCCTTCAATTTAATTCTAGAAAAAATACCAAAATGAATAATAAAAATCCACCAAAATTATATTAGAATATTAAGACATTTTAGAAACACTCCCAATTTTCACTTTTTTGAATTTAATTATTTTTCAATTTAATTTCGAATTTTTATTTTAATTAATTCATATTGAATTTCCATTTGGATGCATAAAATTGAACAATTTATTTAGGTCACTTCCCATAATATTTTTTGCCCATTCTTTTTGCTATGGTTAAAAGACAAGTTAAAGTACCTATAATATTTTTTGGTGAATTTTTAGGACATTTTTTCTATTATTTTGGTAGTATAATTTGTGTAAATTAGTGATTAAACTTTAGTAAGATTTAGGCGATCATTTGCCTTAGTTAAAATAAGAATTCTTTAGAGATTTTTTAACACAATAATATAATCAGGTAGAAGACCTTAGGAATTTAATTTCATATTTTTCTCATGACTTTTAATATTTTTGCCATTTTTATTCATTCCTTCATATGATGCATATACATAATCCATATCATTTACTAACTATTTGTTTTTGTTTGGTGCAAGGTATGTTTTCAAGGATTGGCTAATTGGACTTGGATATTTTATGCTTCAATTGTGTTTTATGCTTGGTGTATTTTGTGATTGTAATAGCTTAGAATTTGTATGCTTGTGTAGTTGCCATAAATAGGTTAGAAAAGATAAAACGAATCGATAGAAAACCAAATCTTCAAAAACAAATAAAGTATTCGATCCAACGTCGAATATACTTTCAAATAAATAAATAAAGTTTATATTATTCTAGGGTTCTTCGATCACCTTCGTTCCATTCCATTCAACCAATATCAAACCTTGTATGTTTCATACCATAAGTCGTGTGTCTTAGCACCACGCAACCGACCTACCCACCTCATTGTTTCATCCCGTTTACATTTCATATGCGTTTTTACCTACCATGACCTAGGAGGACCCTATTGCTCATCATTGACTTATTTTACTTGCATGTTTAGTCTTATATCTCTTATATCTCTTAGGTAGATTCAAATTGCAAACCTCACTAACCTTAGGTTATCCATGAATTCAACTGATTTAGGGTAAGTTTAGTTTCCCTTAGAGTGTTTACCTTTTATAACTTGAGTTTCTCTTCTCATCTTTAAATAAAATAAAAAAAAAACATTTAATAAAGGAAAGGTGTACAATGCGCCACGAGCCTTAAGCTACACGGGAAATGACTAGTGGAGGTCTCCTTCACTCTTCTAGGATGCTTTACAAACGTTCCATTGGGGGCGATCTTGGAAAGTATTCGCTCCTGTGTCATAGTCTTTAGTGTTGTACATTCAACAAACACAAATCCAAAACATTTCTTATAAAAAACAATAAACCAAGAAGTCACATCTTCTATTCTCATTCTCATACCTTTCTTGACTTGTCTCGACAGTTCAAACAGCGATACGGTAAACACCCTCGTGTCAGAGCCGGTAACACCTGAGCTAGAACTATGGCAACGTCATCCTAAAAACCACAAACGAGTATAAGCCTTAGTTAGACGAACTACGGCGTCTCTGATCCTCATTCATCCCGATGAGGTACGTAGGCAGTGGGGTAGGGCCCATTCGAGCACAATCTTCCTTTTTCCCTACATTTTCCCATTTTATTCCCATTTTCCAATTTCATTTCTTTCTCATTTCCATTTCACTCCAGATAGCTATTCTTTCAGTTAAGCAACATATTATTTCTCACCCTTTGAAAACATACTTTTAAGCGTGGATCCCGTCGGGTACGGCGGACGGATTGGGGTGCTAATACCTTCTCAATTCGTAACCGACTCCCGTATCCAGATCTTTGGTTCGCAAGGCCTCGTCCTTTTCCTTCTTCCTCAGGTTTGTGCAACATTACCTTTCCCATTCCTTTGGGATAAAAATGTCTGGCTGGCGACTCTACCTTTTCCGCGCCACTTTCGCGTTTGTACTAGGATGAAAATCCCGGGAGCGACACACACACACTATCGACCCTTCTAACACAGTCAAGTACATGATAAGTGGTCGTCCTGGAACTGGAGGCATTAGAATCAGAGGCTTCTGCAAATATTCTTTTATCTTTTCAAAGGCTCTTTGACAGTCCTCATTCCACCTGACCGTTTGTTCTTTTCTTAACAATTTGAAGATTGGCTCGCATGTGGCAGTTAGATGAGATATAAACCGAGAAATGTAGTTCAATCTCCCTAATAACCCACGTACTTCTTTTTCTGTTCTTGGTGCAGGCATGTCTTGTATTGCTTTTACTTTTGCAAGATCTACCTCGATACCCCTTTGGCTAACAATAAAACCCAGCAATTTACCGGAACGCACTCCGAAAGTGCACTTGTTTGGATTCAACCTCAATATGTACTTTATCAACCTATCAAACAACTTTTTGAGATTGACCAGGTGTTCTTCTTCGTCTCGGGACTTGGCAATCATATCGTCCACATAACACTCAATTTCCTTGTGTATCATGTCGTGGAACAAAGTTACCATAGCCCGTTGATATGTTGCCCCGATATTCTTTAATCCAAAGGGCATAACCTTATTATAGAATGTTCCCCACGGGGCAATGAACGTCATTTTCTCCATGTCTTACGGTGCCATCTTGATCTTATTTTACCCGGAGAAGCCATCTATGAAGGATAATATCGAGAACTGAGCGGTGTTATCTACCAGCACATCAATGTGAGGTAATGGAAAGTCATCCTTTGGACTTGCTCTGTTTAGATCCCGATAATCGACGCACATCCGGACCTTGCCATCTTTCTTTGGTACAGGCAGAATGTTAGCTCCCCAAGGTGGGTAACTAGTTACATCAAGGAACCCAACATCCCACTTCTTTTGAACTTCCTCCTTGATCTTCATTGCCATGTCAGGGCGAGTTCTTCTAAGCTTTTGTTTTACCGGAGGACAGTCTTCCTTTAATGGCAACTTGTGTACAACAATGTCAGTATCCAACCCTGGTATATCTTGATACGACCAGGCGAAGATATCCACATATTCACGTAGCATATCAATCAACTCCTTATTTACCTCGGCCTGCAGACTAGCCCCAATCTTTATCTCTTTCTTTACATCCTTAGACCCGATGTTGACGATCTCTATTTCTTCCTGATGAGGCTGAATGACCATTTCCTCCTGTTTTAACAACCTAACCAATTCTTCTGGGAGTTCACAATCTTCCTCAACCCCTTCATCATCTTTGTAGATAGGATTATCGAAGTCATGCATAGTCACAACAAGAGTGTTATCACAAGAATCTGAATGATCAACACTGCACAAAGGATGTGCTTATTTCAGAATCTATTTGTTTTTTCCTTTTCTTTCAAAAGAGACACAAATACACAAAAACACTGGAAAAAGAAAAACATTGCCATTTTATTTGTTTTTTTTTTGTGAAAAAATTTAAAACGAAAGAAAGAGAACACAATTTTCTTGAAAAATGTCATTTAATTCATGGAAAAAGTAAATGCATTAAAAGCATGGTGGCCCTACAGATGGATCCATGCACCTTGGGCAGAATGCATGATTTGACATGCAGTATGATAAAAATAGAAACAAAGAAAATTACTTTGACAACCAAGTAACTTGAACAAAATCCTCAGCAGATCAGTTCCGGAGCTCCTCCCCAGGTACGCATGGGTGAATCCAATTATCCAAGTCGCAGTCACTATCCCCTTCTTCTTCTGTAGCACAAATGTGGTTGTAGTCGAGCATTCCAGCACTTGTGAATGTTATAGACTTATTACCCTGAGACCAGCTAGACCCACCAGGTTGATATCCAAGCCCAAACTTGTCATCCTTCTTTTCCACCTCTAGTAGCTTGCTCTAGCCCTGTGCATTTCCGGATTGGACTACTTCCTTAGCTTGCTTGTAGGAGTAAATAGGAGTCCCTTCCTTCTCATTGCTTTGAACTGCAGCAACCGAAGACAAAGTACTAACATTAACCGTCTCAAAAGCTTGGCAAAGTGTCTCATGGATCTCCCCGTCCATTTCCACGTATTTGAAAGTCGACAGATGGCTTACGAAAATATCTTCATCTCCGCACACTGTAACAACCTGTCCGTCTACCACATACTTTAACTTTTGATGCAACATGGATGTTACTGCGCCCACAACGTGAATCCAAGGACGCCCGAGCAAACAGCTATAAGCGGGTTGAATATTCATAACATAGAATGTGCTCTTGAATACTTGAGACCCAATCTTTACTGGTAGCTCCACCTCCCCGAACACAGACCTCCGGGACCCGTCAAAGGCTTTTACAATCAAATCGTTGGGTCGTAAAACAATGCCATCAACATTCAGCTTCATTAAGGCCTTCTTAGGGAGCACATTAAGAGAAGAGCTTGTATCTACCAAGACATGTGATAGAACAACACCCTTACACTCCATGGTGATGTGTAAGGCCTTATTGAGATTGCGTCCTTCAGAATTGAGATCTCTATCTGTGAATCCCAACCCACGGCTGGCATTCACACTGGCTACTACAGCCTCCAACTGATTAATAGTTATCTCTTATGGTACATATGCCATTTGCAACACTTTCAGCAAAGCCTCCCGGTGAGCTTGGGAACACATTAACAACGACATAATGGATATCTTGGACGAGGTTTGATTCAGCTGTTCAACCACCTTATAGTCAATTTTCTTAATTATTCTCATGAACTCTTCAACTTATTTTTCAAAAGCGCCCTGACTAGCAGCAGGAGTTGTCACCTCTTCAGTCACTATCTGTTTACCCTTAGCCTTTGCAGCAACTTCAACTTAGGGATCACCTCTAAGAGTTTGAGGATCAAAGAGACGCCCACTCCGAGTAAACCCCCCAACTCCTCCGACATTCACAACAGTCGGGTCAATTGTCACCGCTTGACTTTCCACTTTCTGACCATCTACATACACGCCTGAGCCATAGTGCCAGGGGATGTCCTTGTCATCAACATAAGGAACCGGTCTTGGAACAATAATAGTTACTGGACTCACTTTTGGAACATAGATAGTCACCGGCTCTCTCCGGGCAAGAACTTCAGCAGGATCAAAATAAATTGTCACTGTAGACACACAATCATTTCTACCGTTGACCCTGTCAAACTGTAGAGACCCCTCATCAATCAAACACTGCAACCCAGCTTTCAACTCTCCACAACCATTAACTGAATTCATGCAACCCTTACAGTCATAACCACAACCTGGGAATACCTGCCCTCTCAGCAATCTTTCTTTTACCACCAGTAATGAAGTCTTCGCTTCTTCTACGTTCAAAATCAAATTCAACCTCTCGCCACCCTCAACAGTGTTTATCCGGGGCCCTCCATGATTTGGAATGGGGTTTGATGTAACATTTGGAGGTGGTGCAAAGTTAATTGCTTTTGAATCAATCAGGTCTTGGACCTTATGCTATAATGCCCTGCACTTCTCTGTTGAGTGCTCGGGAGCTCCTGAATGGAATGCGCATCTTGCATTAGCATCGTACCCCACTGGAAGCTCTCCAGGTGGTGGTGGTGCTAATGTCCTCAACTGCACCAAATTCAAATCTAACAATCTCTGGAGTAACGCTGTGTATGTCATCGGGATAGCTTCAAGCACCCTGTTAGCTGGACGAGCTTGCCTCTGCTGATAGGGTCTTTGCTAATAGTTGTTGCGTTGTGGCTGTTGCTGTTGCTGTTGTTGTTGGGGTTGTTGCACAAGACTTGTTGGAATGGTGACAACCACCACCTGCTCGTAAGATCCCCTGTATCCACGGCCCCGGCCTCGGCCGTACACAACATTAGTTTCTCCCTCCCTTCTTCTTGGGGGTCCATTAAAAGCTTTTCGAACACCACTTGAGCTACCTGCACCACTATCTTGAATTTTACTCATTTTCAGAAGAGTTTCAACCCTTTCTCCAGCTATTACAATATCATTAAACTTTGTTGCTGAACAAGACGACAGTCACTCAATAAACACACCCTGCAGTGTCCCTATAAACATGTATGTCATTTCATTCTCCAGCAAAGGAGGTTGCACTCGAGCAACAAGCTGACGCCACCTCTGGGCGTACTCTTTGAACCCTTCTTTAGCACTCTAAGACATTGTCTGCAACTGGGTACGATTTTGAGCCATATCCAAATTATACTGATACTGTTTCACAAACGCCTCAGCTAAATCCTTCCAGCTTCGAATATTGAGCCTGCTCAGCTTCATGTACCATTCCAAGGAAGCTCCTACAAGACTATCCTGGAAGTAATACATCCACAACTTCTCATCATCTGTATGTGCAACAATTCTTCCCACGAAAGACTGAAGGTGAGTTTTTGGGCAAGCCGTGCCGTTGTACTTATCAAAAGTAGGGACCTTGAATTTGTAGGGAATTCTCACCCCTGGAACTAAGCCCAGATCAGTGATGTCAAACCCTAGAGAAATTTGAGATTTGAATGGCGCGAATTTGCTCAGCCATTTCTTCAAATCTCCTATTCATGTCAACCCCCTGGCCTTCTGCCTCATCCAGTAAAGTGAATTGTTCGTCCTGCCCATCCATCTACATGTTATTCACTCCATCATTGATAATAGTGACCCCTAGTTGCACCACAGGGATTTCAACATGACGGGCACCAGCCCCGTTGCGATTACCTCCATCTGCTGTCCCATTATTCCTAGCTTGATTGTTCTCTACCATTTCGCGCAAGCTCTCTTGAGTTTGACCCATCCCAGCCATGAGGGTCATGAAGTTGTCCATTATTGTCCTTAAATCAGCTAGATCCGCTTGCATCTGATCCATTTCTCTCTTTCTGTTCACCTTTGTAGGGTATCTGTGTACAGTTGGCTGTCTCTGAACCTTCTTAGGAGCTATAGTGCCTGAAATTTACAAAAACGTTAGAAAACTGATGAACTACCTGCAAAACAGACAAACACGTTATATGCAATGCAATCTTCATGCTTTCATTATTAAGCTTTTATTTCCCCCAGTTCTGGTATCTCATGAGGAATCTAGATGGCCTTTGGAAGTAACCTGTTGTGATCATTTCTTTCACTGTTTTCCACACCATTTTCACAACTAAACTATGAAAAGAAACATACAGCTCCAGGAATCTGACGAAATAAAGATGCAATAAGACAAAGGCCCTAAGGCACACACAACATCCCCACAAGGTTTAAAGTCTTACAAAGCACAAAATACAATAATCAAAATAGATCCTAACAACAATTCTATAGGTGATCAGAAGTACAAAGGAAATAAACTAGAACTCCAAGCTAAAAGAAGACTCTGGCTCTTCCTCTGCAAGCCCCATCTCTACTCGAGTTCTCTTCACATATGCTCTTCTCCTAAGATCTGCTATCTCTTCCAGAGCCTCATGCAGTTGCTGAGACACCTCATGTTGCCTCCTATAAGCCTGCTCTAAGTCTTCTCCTTGAGCAATAATCTGCAGCTTGAACATCTCTTCCTTCTTCTTGTACTCTGCTTGATCTTGCTCTCTTTGACCATACACCCAAGTAAGAGATTGCCTAGCATCCCTGAGAGCTTTCTTATTTTTCTTGAACATTTATTCTCTCTTTATGTCCATCAACCCTCTTCTTTGGAAGTAAGCCTCCCTTTCTGCTAACTTTTTGTCCTTAGCCTCTTGTTCTACTTGTACCTTGTGCAGCTTCTCTTCTATGGTCAACTTGGAGAGAGCTAACTGATGATGCAAGCTAACCATTTCTGTATGCTCCACCCTTAACTCTTTCAGCTGAGCCTCAAGTCTTTGATAGTCTTCTAAAGGAATAGTACTTGGGGTTACAGGGATATGTGAAATTATTTCCTTTGGGTAGAGAGGAAGCTCCAAAGAAAAAGGAAATAAAGTAATCTTGACACGCTTCTTCAACCATGCTGCAAAGGGTTCATACAGGTTGGGGTCTACTCTCCCAAACTCCTTTTTCCCTTTTGAGTTCTGATATCCCAAGATTGGAATACCTGGATAGCCATGTCAACATTCCCCTCAATAGGAATATACAAAGACTCTCTCACATCCTCATCAGAAGGGGACTCTTTCAAAGGATATCCAAATTTCCTTCTTGCCAGAACTGGATTATAATTGATCATTCCTTTCCTCCCAATCAAAGGAACATTAGGAAACCAGTTACACTTTACAATCATCTCCTTTCCCAACACATCCCTATCATACCCCCAGCTTATATCACTTGCAGTCAACCCCATCAATCTACAGGACCATTTCCATTCTCCCCTTAAATCCTTAAAGGGCCCCACTTTATGCAATTGTCTAGCAAACCAGTTAGCAAATAGAGGCACACAACAACTCACATGACCTCCCTTCTTCTCATTCCTGTAGTGAACCCCATAATAAAAGTCACCTAACAAGGTAGGTGTGGGATTCCTTCTGAAGAAAATGGCAATAGCCTCCAGGCTTACCATCCCTTGATCACTTGGGAAGAGACTAATTCCATAGACCATCAAAGCTAAGAGTACACTGAACTGTGCCCATTGATAATCTTGAGCATATACCAAGGCTTCCTGGATCAGCATATTGCAAGACAACCCCTTCCCTTTACTACTTCTCAAGCCCCGCTCTACCTTGCTTAGAGGCAAATGACACCTTTGAGCAATCTCCTCTGCCTGAAGTACTCTCCCTGAGTTGTAATAAGGTTGTCTTCCACTAAGGGGGATATACAGCAAACTAGCACTTTCTTCCAGTGTAGGTGCTAAGACATAATCTTAGAATACAAAACAATGCAATGCAACATCATAGAACTGAAGTAGAGTATGAATGTTATCCCTTTGGTCTTCTATTGGCTTGTCCATGTACCTGAGAATCTGCCCAAACCTAGCCCTAAAATCTCCTAGAATCTTATCATTCATCAGACCCTTCAGCTGGTGTAGTTTCTTCACCTCTGGTTATGGAAATGTATAATGGGCATTATTCTTTTTGAGAGTTGTGATGATGCTTGCCATCTGGATATGAGAGATTAACAAATACCAGAACAAGGTGTGCAAATGTAACCTGAAAAATGAAAACACTAAGATGTTAAGGATGCTATGATATGACGCAGATGCAAATGCAAGGAAAATATGATCAATTTGGAACTGTTTGGGTGCTGTTTGCAAGGGTCAAGTGATCACAAACTATAAGTCCTCTAAATAAAATCCCATATACACTTGGGTGAATCACAAATATCCTCAAATCAGACTACCAAACCATCTAGCTCAAGAACTCCAAAAGTCAAAATATCAGATCAACACATAAGAATGTACTGGCAATGGGTATGATGAGGTTAAAGGGTTCCTGCAAACCCCTCCCAATCTCACGGGTGTGCTCCGGGTCAAACATCACAGACTCTCAAAGCCGAATAGCAATAATACATTCACCATTTTCGAGAAATGGCTCATGACCAAATCAGGGAATCGGTTTGGCATTATGTACTACTCAGGGAGGTCTCAGCGTGAATCCTGGAAAACAAGCATCCCTTATAAGTCCCCAGCTTCAAGCGCTGAAATCGAGAAACAATAGTACATTCATCCCGAAGGGTACAATACTATCGTCATACGACCAGATGCTTTAACTAAGTTCCTATAAGAAAACCATGCCATCCTATGCGAGTTCCAAGTGGGCCCTCGGGTGCGAATGGGTTTGCCACAGAATGTGGTCTGCCACTGTCACCATTGGATAGGAATTTTTCCACAAGGTTCTCAATGATCGGTCCCCAGCCGCACATAACTATCAAGGCCGTGTAATGAAGTAGAGAATATCTCTATATCAAGACACTTCCAAGACGGTCGCGAATCTGGGTGTGAACGCACTAATACCCCCATGACAAGATGACATAGGGCCAAAGTGATTGTCCACGCTAAATCCTATGGTGCAATCAAGCTGGGTATTTTGCTAGTCTCATCTCACTACACACAAGTAACACTCAAGTCCCGCCAAACAGAAAAAACCAGTCCAGACAGTCCAGTATAATATATGATGCATGAAAATAAATACTAAAATTGTAAATAAAGCTGTAAATAAACTGTAAGTAAAACAACATCAAAATATACACACAACAACAAACAATCAACACCCAACAAAACAGAAACACGCAAGCGCTAAGAGAGACTCTTAAGGGAACCAGAGATACTCTGGTTAGGAAGTCCCCAGCAGAGTCGCCAGCTGTCGCTCCCTGGATTTCCATCCTGGTTCAAACTCGAAAGTGGCGCGGAAAGAGGTAGAGTCGTCAGCCAGGCATTTTTATCCTGAAGGAACGGGAAATGGTAATGCTGCACAAACCAAAAGAAAAGAAAATGAAGGACACAGGTCCTGCGAACCAAAGAGACTGAGTTCGGGAGTCGGTTACGACCTGAGAAGGTATTAGCACCCCAGATTGTCTACCGTACCCGACGGGATCCATGCTTGCAAAGAAACTATTTCAAAGGGTGAAAGAATGAAAGCTGCTGCAAAGAAAAGGGACTGAACTGGATAAAAGAAAATAAAAGGGAACTGAAAAAAGAAATGAAAAGGGAAAATGTAGGGAAAATAAAGATTGTGCTCGAACAGGCCCTACCCCGCTGCCTACGTACCTCACTGGACATGAGGATCAGAGTCGCCGTTGTTCCCCTAACTAGGGGTGGAAAGATTGCTTGTGTCTTAAGGCTTGAATTGCCTATGTCAATGCTCAGGTGTTACAGGCTCGGACGACGAATGCATAACCATCTTGCAAAATGACAAGTAGGAGCAAGTTCACACGTAAAGAGTGAGTGGGATGAGAAAAGAAGTCTCGAAGGAGAGACGCTTATTGTTTGTTTGTATTTTTTAGAAGTTTTTTATGAGTGTGGCACAAGGAAGCGAAGGCAAATCCTTTTCTAAGGAACATGTCCTTATTACCACATCCCAAAATAGAATGAGTAACAAGTCCATCAAGAATGAAGAAGATCCTCAAACTTGTTTCCTAACATTAGAATTTAGATTCACTAACTTGTTTGTATTATTAAGTGTTTTTTTGTGAATTAAAGTGAAGAAATTTTTTTTATGATTTTTCTTTGAGAGTATGACAAAAGGGAGAAGTCATCTCAACTATTATTAATATTTTAGATTTTTGTTTGAAGATGAGAAAGAGAGAGCACCAAAAGGATCTCAAAGGTAAAACTAAAGGGGAAAGTCTAATCCTAAAGTTATCATGCATGGGAGTCCTATGGTTAGTGAGGATTGAAACTATCCTAAGAAAGGAGAAGAAGAAGAGATGAAGAAAGAGTTAGAGAACAACTTACTCCTCTAAAGGAGATAAGTTGCTTCTAAAGGAAGAAGAGAGAAGAAAGGACAAGATGGTACAAGGAACATCAACAATTACAAAATGGAAAGCAAAGATAAAGAAGAGATGAAGAATTGGAATGTGGATGACATCTACACTTCACTTACCATGAGCCCCTGAAATGGTTAGTAGCATAAACAAATGGTAAGACAAAAATAAGTGAAATCAAATGAGATACAAATGAACAAAAGATCATACTAAATCATCACAACCATAAGTGAAAGCAACCATTTAATGCACTAAGACAAATCACTAAGGCAAACCAAGCAAGAGGTAAAGCATACAAACTATCACCAAGCTTCACAAACTCTTATGAAGAAAGCAAAACACAAATGAAACACACAAGACCCCAAAAATTAGACAAGCACTAAGCAACACAAGATCAAAACCTTACCATTAAAAGAATGAGGACAAACATACCAAAAAGACCCAAAGAAAGGTTCATGCAAGCCCAAACACAAACAATATAAGAATGGGAAGTGGAGTGAACATGTGCACAAGTGTAAGGACAAACAAGCACAAACCAAATCAAGGAATAATCATCATGTGAAAAACCAGGGACCTAAACATGTTAAGAAGTACCTAAGAAGCATGAGCAAACATGGGAAGAAGCACACAAATTCCATCACAAGCACAAAAGAGAATGGATGAACAAAAGAGGTGAGGTGAACATGCATACACTTATGAGAAACCTTAAAGACAAGTAACAAAGTAAATTCTCAAAGCACACACACTAAGAAAGGACCAGGGATCAAACCACATATAAAAAGACCTCTAAACTTCCTATAGGAGTTGGCACAAGTCCCCTCCTAGCCTAAACTCTAAGCATGCTAGCAAGAAGAAGCAAAATTAAGGCAATCTCACATGAAAATTCAAATCAAATCACAAACTCATGCAAAAATTATGCAATCAAACACAAAAGTTCATTAACCAAGTGATAACATCATACCAAAAGGGCAAAGTCAGAACCATAAGCAAGCCAGGTCAAAGGACCTCAAGAACACCAATTAGGGTTTTGAAACCTCAGGCTCAAGTCAACTATCAAAATTAATCACACAAACTTCTAAAAATCAGAAAAAAATCATCCACAAACTACACCTTAACATGAATCAAATGCAAAAAAGAATCAACTCAAAATTCAAATTGATGATCAAGATACAAAATTCACAAGTCAGCATGTATTTAAAATGAATTAAAAACAATTAATTTAAGTGGAAATTAATTCCTACGTGGAAAATAAAAATAAATGAAAAATAAAAACATCAAAAATTAAAGAAAATTAAAAAGAAAGATCATGAATTATTTTGTAATTTTTGGATACATTTTACTATTTTTTTAAAAATCAAAACCAAACTGAAATAAAAAAGAAAATAAAATAAAATCACAAGAACCAGGGGTGCAGCCAACAAGGGATTTAGTTCAATTCAATTGGGCTTAGCAATGGGAGGGGTGCGAATAATAATAGAGGCCCATGGATCTTGCGTAGGTGTCACATAGTTATAGTTGATATTCACAAAATTCAGGGAAATACACAAGCCAGTTGATCAATCTGAGGCATGAGAACAAGTCAACAGATCCACTCAGTCAACCAATCAAACAAACCAGCTGTGAGTGCATGGGAACTATGGTATGGTGGAAAACACCCAACATTATTGGGCAAAACAGAAACACGTGAGGGATAGGGTGTCCTTTTAATGCGCTGGCAACACCAAAACCGTCCAGATCAAATGATCTTATGCTTCTAACATCATCTTCTTCATCTGATCAATATCCATAATCCGGTGACCAGAGCCCTAGCTCCGGCACCGGAAAATTCAAACGCATGAACAAAAGTACATAGAAACATCTTAAAATCTCCAGATCCATTCAATTTCTTATGGTGAACAAGAATATGCAATCAAAATTCGCAAACAAACACAAACGTTCACAGATCGAAGCAAATCAGTTTTAACATTCAAAATTCAGATCAAGCATACACACTCATTTCTCAAGCATTTTCAAAACCAAACATATCAGAATGATCAGTGAAGCATATAAATCACATTGCAAGCATTTAATTCCATTTCCAGATCTATGAATTTGGATGATACCTGAGATATGCAGAACTTCAAATTTCACCAAGAAAACCAGCTACCAGCTACCAGCCCCAGATCAACCTCTTGCAACCTCTGATCACAAAATAAATATGAAAGAAGCTTTGAAACTCCTTAGATCTAGCAACCCGATTGTATTTGCTCTGAACTTGCAATGATATGAAACTTGCTTAACAAATCAAAGTAATGGTGGATTCATGATCAACAGAGCTCAAGGATCAAGGATTTATGGTTGGTTTTGGAAATGTGTGGCTGTGAGAAGAAAATCGAAGCAAAATGCAGTTGTGCAAGAAAATGGAGAGTAAGAGAATGGGAGAGAGTTAGGGCTGAAGTTTGTGTGCAATAGCCTTTATATGATCCATGTATCACACTGATTAGGGTTTGTGAAACTTTGCACGTGGGAAGAGTGAATTTGAAATGAATTTGAAAAAATGCAAAAATGACGTGTGATGGTGAAATGCTTGTGCCCTTCCCATGCTCCTTGCACATGCTGACTCTCTTGTTATAACTTGCTCAAAAATGCTTTAATCTTGACCATTGGATGGCTGGATCATGTTATTCCCATGTTTTTGCATTTTTACATTTTATGAAATACTCATTTATCCATGCACGAATTTCTTGATTTCTTTTGAGCCAAATGCTTCTCATGTGTTGTACTTTATGTTTGTAACCAGAATTAACCCATAGTATAGCTTGAGAATGCAATACAAGGCAATTTGCAAAATTGGAAAGACTTGAATTCATGGCAAAACCCTAAAAAAGTGTGACTTTCGATTGGCCATAACTTCCAAACCATGAAGGCTATAAACATGTTCTTGTACTTTTTAGAAATGGGAGATCATACTTTATAAATTTCATGTTCAAGTAAAATTCATTTCAGGTCATTTTGGTTGTGAAAGAGAGGTTGGAATATTAGGGCAAAACTTGCCAAAAATAACAACTTTCATTACAAGTCACATGCCAAAAATGGAAAGTCTCTCAAAACCCTTTGATTCTTGATCTTTGACTTTGCCAAACCTCTCATTTGACCTTAAGAACTTCCCTTGGCTTGAGAAATGGGGTTGGAACCCTTGAATTGCCACAGTTGACTTTTCAAATAATCAGTTTGACCAATTTCTTCTTATGCAAGCAACTGATGAAATAACTGCCTTCCTCAATGAGTTTTCTTACCAAATTTCATCCATAGCATTCTAATATCATATGAAGGACGTTTCCCACATGAGATGACCAAAGTCTCAAAGAATCCTTGCTTGAACATGAAACCCTAATTTGAGGACCATCTGTGTAGGAGCTTGCCCTTCCTTGAATCATTTGGTAATCTCCCAACCTCTTGGGCTCTTGTAAAGGATCTTGAGCTTGTATAGGAAACAAGAACACCTTGTGAGACTTGTCCAAGGTCACTTAACCTTTTTCTTTGACTTGTAAGGCTTCAAAATGCACCATTGACTGATCATATGCCCAATGCTAGGACATGAGAATGTTATGCTTCATTTTTCTATGCAAAGATGTTAAGGATATGCCATGCTTATGATGCTTATGACATGCGGATGATGCTAGAAACAAGAGGGAAAATTTGGGGTGTTATAAGATGCAAGAAGGGTGGTAACGTGAACCTGTAAGTTTATTTCAAATGTTTTTTTTGTGGTTTTTGAAGCTTGATGCAGTGATTTTGCAGAAAAATATTGTAGGTTTTTCAAGCTTGATTTGTGATGAAAGGGAGGCTGCTTATATAGAGGATTTGGATTGAGGGTATTAAGGAGATTGTGACCAAAGATTATTGAAAAGATTTGATGCCATGTGATTCTGTTTTGGTGAATACAGGTTATGAATTTGTTGGAAAAATTTGTTGTGTGTTAGTGGTGAGAGAGGTGAGGTCATGTGGAAATTGGTGTAGTATAGTTTATGGAATTGTGGATTGATAATACTAATAACAAATAATATTAATAATATCAATAATAATAATAATAGTAAAGAAAATAATAATAGTAAGAATGAAAATAATAGTAATAATGAAAAAGATAAAAGTAATAATAATGATAATAATAGTAAATTTTTTATTTTTTAGATAATGGGTTAAAAAAACTTTAGAAAATGTGGATGAAAAAGGTGAACTAAAAAAAAATAAAAAATAAAATAAAATAAAATAATAATCATAATAAAGAAAAAGTGGAAAATGGTTTAGTGATATAAAAATAAGACTTGAATAGTAATAAGAATGAATTTTTTGGAATTTTTAATAATGGACCTAAAAGTTGAAATGAGATTAGAAATAAAATAAAAGAAGATATTTTTTTGAGTTTTTTTTTTGAAGAAAATAGAAATGGGCTTAAAAGATAATGAGTTTATATGAAGAAAATCTTTGATAATGAATTAATAATAATAATAGTTTTTTTTTATTTATATTTTTTGGATAATGAAGTAAAGAGAATTTGAATTTTTAGTTTGAAAAGAAATAAATGCATTTTTTGGATTTTTGAATATCTGACAGAAAAAGAAAACGGGACATATATTTTTGATTATTTTTTTAAATAACAGTTAAACGAAAATAAATGGTAGGACAAATTTGGGGTATGACATGTCTGTTTTTGCACTAACTTCCACTGGTGGAGGTTGTACTTAAAAAGTCTTTAATATTATTTTGGTCTGTTTTTTCACTAATTTCCACTGTCGGAGATTGTACTTAAAAAGGCTACAATATTGTTTTGGTCTATTTTTGCACTAACTTCCACTGACGGAGGTTGGACTTTGAAATACGCCAATTTTCGAACACACAATACATATAATGTTGTGTTTGTACACTGAAGAATTTGTAATTTGTGTTTATAGGTTCTAAAGTGTTTGAAAGTTTGTTTGTAATCTGTAAGATTTGAAATCTGAAGAAAGTGTATATCTACTTTGAAGTTCCTATTGTTTTGGTCTACTTTTGCGCTAACTTCCACTTGTGGAGGTTGTACTTAAAATGCTACAATTTTGTTTTGTTCTGTTTTTGCATTAACTTCCACTAGTGGAGGTTGTACTTAAAAAGGCTTCAATATTGTTTTGTTCTATTTTTTCACTAACTTCCACTGATGGAGGTTGTACTTAAAAAGGCTACAATATTGTTTTGGTCTGTTTTTGCACTAACTTCCACTGATGGAGGTTGCAATTTAAAATACACCAATTTTCCAACATATATTACATATAATGTTGTGTTTGTACACTAGAGAATTTGTCATTTGTGTTTATAGCTTCTAAAGTGTTTGAATGTTTGTTTGTAATATGCAAGATTTGAAATCTGAAAAAAGTGTATATCTACTTTGAAGTTCATATTGTTTTGGTCTGTTTTTGCACTAACTTCTACTAGTGGAAGTTGTACTTAAAAATGCTACAATATTGTTTTTGTATGTTTTTGCACTAACTTCCACTGGCGGAGGTTGTACTTAAAAATGCTACAATATTGTTTTGGTCTGTTTTTGCGCTAACTCCCACTGGTGGAGGTTGTACTTAAAAAGGCTACAATATTGTTTTGGTCTGTTTTTGCACTAACTTCCACTGGTGGAGGTTGTACTTATAAAGGCTACAATATTATTTTGGTCTGTTTTTGCACTAACTTTCAATGATGGAGGTTGGACTTTGAAATACATCAATTTTCCAACACATAATACATATAATGTTGTGTTTGTACACTGCAAAATTTGTAATTTGTGTTTATTGGTTCTAAAGTGTTTGGAAGTTTGTTTGTAATCTGCAAGATTTGAAATCTAAAGAAAGTGTATATCTACTTTGAAGTTCCTATTGTTTTGATTTGTTTATGCACTAACTTCCAATGGTGGAGGTTGTACTTAAAAATGCTACAATATTGTTTTGGTCTGTTTTTGCACTAGCTTCCACTGGTTGAGGTTGTACTTAAAAAGGCTATAATATTGTTTTGGTCTGTTTTTGCACTAACTTTCACTGGTGGAGGTTGTACTTAAAAATGCTACAATATTGTTTTGGTCTGTTTTTGCACTAACTTCCCCTGATGGAGGTTGGACTTTGAAATACACCAATTATGCAATATGATCACACATGAAATTGATGAAGATTGAAAGAAAGAATAAACGTTTTGATGTTACTATTGTGATATTAACGTTTTGATGAAGACTGGGATATAACCAGATCAAAATAGATCCTGATGATATGGAAAATACTACATTCATCACACCATGGGGCACTTATTGTTACAAGGTTATGCCATTTGGTCTCAGAAATGCAGGAGCCACTTATCAAAGGGAAATGGTCACCCTTTTCCATGGTATGATGCATAAAGAGATAGAAGTTTACGTGGATGATATGATTGCCAAATCACAGAGTGAGAAGGATCATTTGAATCATCTCCTGAAGTTATTTGAGCGCCTTAGAAAATTCCAACTGCATCTGAATCTAGCTAAGTGTACCTTTGGTCAGGAAAGTTGCTTGGTTTTATCATTAGTCAACAAGGAATTGAAGTAGATCCGGACAAGGTCAGAGAAATTCAATAAATGCCAGCTCTGAAAACAGAAAAGCAAGGCAGAAGTTTCCTTGGAAGATTGAATTACATCTCCAGATTTATCTCCAACATGACTGCTACATGTGAGCCTTTATTCAAGTTGCTCCGAAAGGATCAAGCAATTGAGTGGAAATCTGATTGTCAACAGGCATTTGAGAAGATTAAGGTTTACCTACAGGAACCTCCTATCTTAATCCCACCTACTCCAGGGAAGCCTCTCTTCATGTATCTGACTGTACTTGAGGGATCTATGGGTTGTGTATTAGGCCAACAGGACGAAACCGATCGCAAGGAGCATGCCATTTATTACTTAAGCAAGAAGTTCACCGATTGTGAAAACAGATATTCACTTTTAGAAAAGACCTGTTGTGCTTTGGCATGGGATGCCAGACGCCTCAGGCAATATATGATTTGTCATACTACTTTGTTGATCTCGAAAATGGATCCAATAAAGTACATTTTTGAGAAGCCTTCCTTGAATGGAAGACTCGCCCGTTGGCACATGCTTTTATCTGAATATGACATCCAATATGTAACCCAGAAGTCTATCAAAGGCAGTGTTTTTTCTGACTACCTTGCCAATCAACCTGTTGAAGATTATGAACCTTTGAAATTCGATTTCCCAAACGAGGACATTATGTTGATAAAGGACTGTGAAGTTCCAGGTCCAGATGAAGGTCCCGAGCCAGGTTCTCAATGGAAGATGATGTTTGATGGTTCCTCTAATTACATGGGGCATGGTGTGGGAGTTGTTTTGATGAATCCTGATGGTGGATATACTCCTTTCACAGCCAAATTATGTTTTGAATATACAAATAACATCGCAGAGTATGAAGCATGTGTTTTGGGTATCGAAGCTATAATTGATACCAGAATCAAGATCCTTGAAGTATATGGAGACTCAGCTTTGGTAATCTACCAAGTCAAAGGTGAATGGGAGACCCGTGATGAGAAGTTGATCCCTTACAGTGCCTACATTGTGGAGCTAATCAAATACTTTGATGAAGTCACTTTCCATCACGTTCCAATGGCAGAGAATCAAATAAAAGACGCCTTGGCTATTTTGGCCTCTATGTTTCAAGTCAGATTTCTTAATGAAGCTCCACTAATTACAATCGAGCGAAAAACTACATCAGCCTATTGTCTACTGTTCGAAGAAGAAACTGATGAGAAACCATGGTTTTATGACATCAAGAACTACTTGCAAAATCAGGAGTACCCAGCGGATGCAACAACTCTAGACAAGAAGACTCTGAGAAGATTGACATCCAAGTTTTTCCTCAACAATAATGTGCTTTACAAGAGAAATCACGATATGGTTCTGCTCAGATGTGTGGACAAGCGCGAAGCAGACTTATTGATCAGGGAAATCCATGAAGGATCATTTGGAACACATGCCAATGGACATGCCATGTCCAGAAATATTTTGAGAGCTGGATACTTCTGGTTGACCATGCAATCCGATTGTTTCAAATACACCAGGAAGTGTCATAAATGCCAGATTTATGCCGACAGGGTGCACGTACCTCCAACCCTTTTGAATGTTCTATCATCGCCTTGGCCTTTCTCAATGTGGGGCATTGATATGATAGGGGCAATTGAGCCTAAAGCTTCTAATGGTCACCGATTTATCTTGGTTGCAATCGATTACTTTACCAAGTGGGTAGAAGCAGCTTCCTATGCCAATGTGACAAAGCAAGTGATCGCCCGCTTCATCAAGAACCAAATTATCTGCCGTTACGGGATCCCAAGCCGAATCATCACAAATAATGGGACCAATTTAAATAACAAGACGATGAAAGAGTTGTGTGAGACATTCAAGATTGAACATCATAACTCTTCTCCTTACCGTCCGAAGATGAATGGAGCCATTGAAGCTGCGAACAAGAACATCAAGAAGATTTTGCAGAAGATGGTAAGAACTTATAAAGACTGGTACGAGATGTTACCGTATGCCTTACACGGATACAGAACATCAGTTCGCACTTCAACAAGGGCAACCCCTTTCTCTCTGGTGTATAGGATGGATGTAGTCCTCCCTATTGAAGTAGAGATACCATCTTTGAGAATTTTGATGGAAACCAAACTAGAGGAAGCTGAGTGGGTTCAAAACACATATGACCAATTGAACCTCATTGATGAAAAGAGAATGACCGCCATGTGCCATGGCTAGTTGTACCAAAAGCGCATCAAGAGGGAATTTGACAAGAAAGTCCGTCTCCGAGAGTTCAAAGAAGGGTACCTTGTACTCAAGAAAATCTTGCCAGTCCACAAAGACACGCGTGGAAAATGGAGCCCTAACGATGAAGGCCCATATGTTGTGAAGGTGGCATTCTCCGGAGGTTCCCTAATCCTCATAACTATGGATGGAGAACAACTTAAACACCCGGTGAATTCTGATGCAGTAAAAAAATATTATGCCTAAGCAAAGCCCGATAGGTCGAAAACCAAAAATGGCGACCTAGGAAAAAATGGGTATCCCGGTGGATCATAACCTATGAAGGAGATCCAGGAAAAAGTTAGGGATAAAAAAATGAGAGCTCGCTAAGTTGAAAACCCGAAAGGGCGGCTTAGGCAAAAAAAGAGCGTTCTAGTGGATTGAAAACCCGAAAGGGGGGTCCAGGCAAAAATTAGGGACAAAGGCATTTGACTGTATCAGATGGTGTTTATCATTACTGAAGATCATCACTTGAAGGCTAATCCAGTTGCTCTTGTTAGAAGCAAAGTTTTGGGCAGTTTTAGTCATTAGGGATTATAGTGGTCGTTGGATTCAATGTAGACCTTTCCCCATTGCCATTTTCAAATTGTAATTTCCCATGGAGTTTTGCTATTGGCAAGCTACCATTCTTGAATGAAATACAACCTTTACCTTTAAACTTTGGCTTACAGTTTCTTATTTTTCTTTTGTTATGCAAAATGTCTTTACTGAATTACCATTTAACTCTGAAAATGACAAATATTTTAGAAAATTGTTTTTGGAAACACATGAAAAACTTTCAAATTTCTTTGACTTTGGAAATACTAAAAAAATCTTCTGTCTTCTAAAAAACCCTTGGCTTGCAGCAACACTCTCATGCCATTATTACAGATTTCCCTATAAAGGATTAAAAACTGGTAGCACTCTTGGATGGATTTTTGGACCGAACATTGAGTTCCAAGTTCGAAGACATCTCCCCAACATCTTTTATATTGCTCGTCTAAGTATTGGCATTGAGATCCTACTCTCCCCTGCTTTGTCAAAACTCTTTTTCTCCCTAGAGTCTGCATTTGCATATCATGATCATTCGCATCATGCTCAATCATACGCATTTGACACAATCTTTTGTCTTTCCCCAATTGTCGTCTGTCTGACTCCAGGTCCAGATTACTGTCAATTTTCATTTTGAAATCTATTGTTGTTGGTACCCTGAAGCGTGGTAAATCAAAGGTTTTTCCCGTAACACCGATATCCCATGCAGAGGCTCTTCTTGTTATTAATATGTACTTTATTACCACCAATATCCCTTCAAAGCCCAATTATCATTGGCACGAATCTATTACTCGGTTTATAAAGCCATTTGCTTAAGATTTAAGGCTGTTTAATTCAACACGCATCCGTGTTTTCTTGACGGTTCCTAAAGTTCTTCTTTGAACTCTTCATCTAAGGAATTTCCAGAGGTTGGTCGTTTATCTCGTTGAAAAATCCAACATTTATTTCTTCCTGCCAGTCGGTCGCTTAGAACCGTTAATTTATATTTGAGTACTTTACATTCTAGTCCCAGTATCAGTGGGTCGCATAGAGCCACTGCCCAAACACTGTGTTCGTTTTCTTTATCCTCAGTATCAACAGTTACACTTGAACCTGTTGATTTATCACTTTGGATTATTTGTCTATTTATTTATTTCCTCAACCGCCGCGTTGAACTGCTTTCCCGACCGCCGTGTCGATGTCTGTTATTTTTATTTCTCGACCGCCGTGTCGATGTCTGTTATTTTTATTTCCTGACTGCCACGTCGATGTCTGTTATTTTTATTTCCCGGCCGCCGCATCGATATCTGTATTTTGCCTTCCTGACCGCCGTGTCGATATCTACTATTTTATTTCTCGACCGCCGTGTCGATGTCTGCTATTTTGCTTTCCCGACCGCCGAGTCGATGTCTGTTATTTATTTCCTCAATCGCTGTGTTGAGTTTGCTTTCCCGACCGCCGTGTTGACGTCTGTTATTTTATTTCCTCAACCGCCGTGTTGAAATTGATGTCCCGACCGCTGTGTCGACGTCTGTTATTTATTTTCCCATCCGCCGTTATGAGTTTATTTTCCCGACCTCCGTGTCGATGTTTGTTATTTTTATTTCCCGACCGCCGTGTCGATGTCTGTTATTTTTATTTCCCGACCGCCACGTCGATGTCTGTTTTTTTTATATCCCGACCGTCACGTCGATATCTGTATTTTTCCTTCCCGACCGCCGTGTCGATATCTTTTTATTTTATTTCCCGACCGCCGTGTCGATGTCTGCAATTTTGCTTCCCCAACCGCCGAGTCGATGTCTGTTATTTATTTCCTCAATTGCCGTGTTGAATTTGCTTTCCCGACCGTCGTGTCGATGTCTGTTATTTATTTTCCTCAATTGTCGTGTTGCGTTTTGTTTCCCGACCGCCGTGTCGATGTCAGTTATTTATTTCTTCAATCACCGTGTTGAGTTTTGTTTTCCCGACCGCCGTGTCGATGTCATTTTAACTACCTGTCTCAACCGCTGGATTGCTGTATTGGGATCCCCAACAACCACCCTTGAATTTGTACACTCATCACCTCAAATAGTCTGTTCTTGTTCATAGTGTCAATTTTGGTCACATCAAGCCATTACGTTTTTTACTTTGAACTATTTTCTTGCTATCCTAGGGTGTCAGTCCGTTCATTAATCTTGTGTTCTAGACTCTTGTCTCGTTTCCCGTCTTTTGTTATTCTTAGTGCCAGCAGTTACACTTGAACCTGTTGATCTCTCACTTCGAATACATCCTGTTTTCGTCTTGTCATCCCCAACATATTGTTATCCCCAGTGAGTCTTCACCCTCAATTTCGTTTCTGTGGATAATCGTTTGCATTTGTGTTCATCATATCATATCCCCAGCAAGAGTGCATCATAAGTTCATAGCATGTCATTGCATTTAGGGGCAACATTTTCGGTTATTTCTATATTTAAATACCTTTCACTCTGATTTTATGAGGATTAACATCACTCATTTATCTGGTAAAGTTATTTAAATAAGGGCAACTGTCACACCCCAAATTTTACCCCTAACTTTTCATTTATACATTCATATCATCATACCATGGTGCATTTAGTCACTATAGTTTTTGTAACAAGTTTCTTTTATTGTCAAGTTTTATTTCTAAAATTAATTCTAATTTATGTCGTTTTCCAATTCTAATTTAATTCTAATTTATTTATTTTTTTATTATCTAATTTTATTTCCTATTCTCTATTTTAATTTATAATCACTTTCAAATTTTTTCTTTCTTTCTTTTTTCTTTTTCCTAAATATAATTTTAATTTTTGTTTCTAATTTTCAATCAATTTTTTTTTTAAAAATTTCTATTTCCATTCCAAGTCTTATTCCAATTTTATTTTCAATTCCATTTCAAGTCTTCTTTTCAATTTCTAAGTTTAACTCCAAATTTTCTAGTCTCATTTCAAATTATATTCTCAAATGTTCAATTCCAAATTTCTTCCCAAATTCAAGTTTCCAATCTCAAAATGTCAATTTTCCAAATTCATTTTTTTTTTCATCTAAATTTGCAAGTCCTAATTCTAAATCCAAGTTTCCTATTTCAATCCCTAAGGTTTCAATTCATTTTTCATGGTTCTCAAATTTCATTTTTAAATATCAATTCAATTCCATTTCAAATGTCATTCCGATTTTATTCCAATATTTGAGATTTTGTTTTGAATTTGTTTAGAATATTTACTTTGTTTTAGTTTAACTATCTTTATTTTATTTTTATTTTTATTTCTAGTTAAATAGTTATATTTATTTTTATTTTTATTTCTAGTTAAATAGTTATATTAGGTTATTCAGAATTAATATTTAGTTCCGTTTTTAATTAGGTTACTTTATATAAGTTCAATTTGAGTTAGTTTAATTTTAGTTTATTTCTCAATTTAATTTAATTTTAAATATGAGTTTAGATTATATTAGATTTTTTTTAAAAACTTAACTTAGCTCATTTTTTTGTTATTAACTGTAAATTAGTTTAAATTTTACTTAGTTTATTTTTAAATTAGTTTTTTCTAGGTTATTTATTTTATTTTCCTTTTAATAACGAAAATCTCTAAAAAAAAATTTTATATGATTTGGACTTGTTTTGAGAAGACAACCACTTCACTCCAAAATTCCTGCCAGCAGTCTGTATCATACCAATGTAAACTTACTATCACAAAAATCACAGTCTACATCCCTTGTATCAATTTAGTAAACGTAAGACTTTGAAAAAAAAAGCTCTGCTATCCTACTCTCTACTTTACAGAAACCGTACGATGCCTGCAATCTGCAACTTTCACGAGAACACGCCAAACCTGCTGTTGTGATACACCAAGACAGATAAAAAAAAACCTGCGAAAAGGAAAGGCATTGAATATAAGCATTTCACCAAAACAAAATTATTTTTATGTTTCAAACTTTCATCAGAAAAATATATCTAGGCAAGACAGGTTTTCTTTGAGCATGAAAGGAGAAAGAGATTTTTTCAGATACAACAGAGGGTCATCAGAAAAATTGCCTTGAAAGCTTCATAATTTGTCTCAACCCGAGACAGACAAGGAGAGATAGAAAAGGAGGGATTCAATTCGTTTTTAAAAAAAATCTCTCAATTTGGACAAACCCTAAGAATCTGACTATAAAAGAGGAACATCACAAAGAAGGAAGGGGGCAATTTTTCCGCAACAACTATCACATAAAAGAGAAGAAAAAACTTTGAAATCTTTAGTAATCCGAAAAACACCAACATCCTTCTAAAACTCAAAAGAAACCTCAACCAAAATTCTGAAAAAAATAGAAAGAAGAAAAAACATTCATAACCATCGCAAAAAAAACTCATTGAGGGAGAAAAGTTGAAGTCGTGCAGAATATAAGCAAGAAGAAGAAGAACAAGCGTAGACTATTCAAAGCAGAGCGGAATACTTACTATACTCGTTGAAGATGAAAAATCGGTATCCCTTTTTTTATTTCGTTTTCTGTACTCAACCGTTGTTGCTTTCTCTTTGTTTTCCTTTCATTGTTTCGTCGATTCACACCTTGTATCTTGCAAATAATCGAAAGTTGCATTTTGATTGGGGTTGGGATCGATTGGGGATTAGGGTTTTACTTTTGTTTCTTTGATGTATATCTATGTGATTAACATTCATGACTGAGTTAAAGTGAGCTAGTTATGGCATTTTTTTGGAAGAGAGAAAAATGGTGGTACGCCATTGAAGTGTCATTAAAGTTTTCTTTTTATCTCAGATTGTTTTTGTGTCCAAGCTAATTGGGTGGTCTTTTGAACGTTTAATTTATTTCGGGGAATGTTTTTTCTTATTTTTACAGCTGTTTTCCAATTAATAGATTTCAATAGACTTAAATTACTGTAGATTTTAATATTGTTGCAATTCCCAAGTTTGAACTGTGCAGATATGCTCAAGAGACCTGGCAACGTCCTTCATTGCCTTTATAGTGTTGTGTCAGTATTAATTGGGTCCTTTATTTTCTTACTTAAAAAAATATGTACAGTAGCTTATAGAGTAAATATGGCGGTTTGTTCTCACTATCCAAAACCAATTGTCACCTCCAGCCGTCTTGCATTTCTTTGACAGTATAGGTTTTCTTTTATGCTAAACTTATGATGAGTAATTGGTGGAGGATTTGTTAAATATGTTTCTTTTTTGGCCACTATTCTTGACCGAGCCTCAGCATTAGTGGCTAGGCTTTGATAGTTTTTTTAATTTTATTTCACTTAATATGAGCGTAATGATACAAATTGATTTTTTTTTATAAAAAAAATCCAGGCCATCACGTTGAAGGTCTAATTGAGAATACTAGTCTATTTGCTTTTTTAAAAAAAAAATAATAACCAAATTTTCTGTATATTAAGATTTAAATATCATGGATATTTTAGATTTGATCCACAAACCCTAACTTGTTTTTTTCTAAAAAAGAAAAGGGCTTTAAAGGTAAAAAAATAATAATGAGCCTTAGTGTTTACATGTTAATGTCTTAACTTCACTTTAGGATTTATAATGTTTAGATTTGTTATGAGTAATGCGTTTGACTTTCTTGTTCAGTTTTTTATTATCGTATAATTATTTGTTGATGTGCTTGTTTGTTGGTCGATATGACTCCTTTGAACTCGTATAACTTACTCTCGTATAATGACCATAGTTCGCCCAATAAAAATGAATATGATCACCAAAATATTTGTTTAATGCTAAGTAAAAAATTTTACGCATACATTTTGTACACACGTAAGTCGGTCACCTATGTGATCGCCGTCTACACTACTTATCGCATTTAAATTAACTAACGAGGAACTGGACTTCGGAATCTAGCATTCCGTGGGTTCTTTAATAAACCACTCTCGAGGCTAGCCTTCGATTTCTGTTTCATTTACTCCTTCGTTATAAAAAATACTAAACCCTAATTCGTCCAAAACAATCGCAAAATGTCTAAATCACATAATTAATTAACGTAAGAACTAAATTCATGAATCTAGCATTCCTCGGGTTTTTGAATTGAATTACTGTTGGGGCTAGCCCTCGATTTATAATTCACTCGCTCTTTTGTTTTCAAAACATAAATCTCTAATTAAAATCGTGAAAGAACTAAACTCAAGAATCTAGTATTCCTCGGGTTTTTGAATTGAATTACTGTTGGGGCTAACCCTCGATTTGTAATTCATCCGCCATTTCACAATGAATAATACGATTTAAAACTTACCAACAAACACAAGTCATTTTACAATTAATCAACGAATAGCTGAACTCTGGAGTCCAGCACTCCACGGGTCCTTGAATGCAATCACTCTTGAGTCTAGCCCTTGAGTTGTGGTCCATTCGCCTTTCGTTTTAAAACACTTTAATAAAGATCAACCACCTTTTCTTTAAACGAACATTGTTTAAATCATTCTATCTCGCAAACAAGCTAGCGCTTCAGCCTCCACTGCGAGTATAAGCCAACGCTTAGCAGTAAAATGCATTTTTAAACAATTGTTCAATTAAAAATCACAAATCGTAGTTGCACGAACTATGAAACTCTGACTTTCCCATTGCACAAGGGAATACATAGGTACAAGGATTTTAATCATTCGCGAGCACAATAATAAAAAACTTTAATCTTTCCCCCATAATATTAATAATAATAATAATAAACTTTAATTTCCTTAAAATAAACATATTAATAAACATTCAGAAGACAAAGACTTAGATCAACATTTAATCGCATAGTTAGACTAAGAGGTTCCCGTTGAGTACAACGGACGCGAGGGGTGCTAATACCTTTCCCTTGCGTAACCGACTCCCGAACTTAAAATTTGGTTTCGTTGACCATTTATTATCCCATTTAGGTTGTATCTATATCTCCCTTTTCTCTCGTAGAATAAATAGAATTAGGTGGCAACTCTGTTGTTTTCTTTCTGCGTCCATCGCAAGGATCGTATTTTTTCGAGGTACGACACACCCCAAATCTCCAAAATACTTCCATAAACATGATCTAAAGCATATATCTAACATCATACTTCGATTATAACGATTTCTAACCGATTAATCTACCAATTTCTCACATTTTCTCTAAAACCCTAACTATTCATCTTCTCTTAAACTTCCATCAAAACCAAAACTCAACCAATCAAACATATACATAATCATACACAATATTAAGATAACAATGCTTATCATCCTTACCCGATTATACCGATTCCTAGGAGCAATCTTGAAGTTTTTCCAACTTTCCCTCTTTTCTCTTCTTTTTCTCTTCTCTCCTTTTCTTTCTTCTCTTTTTCTTTCTCTTCTTACCAACTTTTTATTTCACTCTTTCTCACTCTCTTATATTCTTTTCCTTTCTATTTCTATTTTCTACTCTTTCCAACCAAATATCATTTTCTCACAAAAATACCAATTCTACTAATTTCTAACTTATTACTAAATAACAAATACCTAAAATACCCTCCAAACCAATTTTACCCGAAAATTCATATAAAGGTAAAATCACATATCACATCATATTATCACATTAATTCCTCAACATATCATATCATCATGATAATTTCACAAATAAAACAATTATCATACAAATAAAATAAAAGACTCCACAAAAATTGGGAAAATCGAATCGGGGCGTTACACCAGCGGCTATTCATGTGTAGACAGTACACCATAGTATTTCATAGGCATGCGTTTGTGAGCACTTGATGAGATTACTTTAGAAGACTCTTGATCAGACGGTTGTTGTGAAGTCAAGAAGGTTGATTTCATTCCATAGCATGCTCCCTCGAGCCTGCGCAGCTGGGCCTTAAGTTTCTACTTTTTGCACCCTCATGTGTTAAGCCCTTTAGCATAATAACTATCAAAAAACGCTTCCTGCACCCCCTCCTTGTATTTCTTTTTAATTTCTGCTTTAGTATTAGTTTGATTTTTAATCCATAAAAATAGTAAAAGGCTCAATAAAATTCCACAAAAATTCCAGTAGGTTCTTAATTCAATTTAGAACTTTTCTACATTTTTACTTTCTGAATTTTGGCATTTTTCAATTTAATTTCGATTTTCCATTTAATTAGCTTTATATTGAATTCTTTTTATCTACACTTTATTTTGTGCATTTTCTTTCTCCCACCTCCTTTAGGATTTTTAGCACATTCTTTTTTCTATGATTAGAGGACTAATAATAGGACCTGGATTAATTTTTGGTAGATTTTTAGGCCATTTTATCCACTGTTTTGGTAGTGTTATTTGTGTAAAATTGTGAATAGTTCTTAGGTAGATTTAAGTGACTATTTGACATAGTTAGACTATGAATGTTTAGAATATTTTTTAACACAATATTATAGTCAGGTTAGAGACCTTAGGAATTTAATTTCATATTTTTTCCAGGAATTTTACTATTTTTTAGTGCATTGGTTTTAGTTAACATTTACATTGTAAATCCCTAGTTTAACTTAGGATATTATGGTTCATTAAGATTTAGCTTAATTAGGTTTAATCTTAGGATTTTAGAATGACTTAGTATAGTTTAGCTACTGATTTTAGAATGTTGATATTAAGTAAACTCCTTTAGTTTTAGGACTTAGACTTAGGATTCCCATTAAGTATGTTTACACGAGGATTAGCCTTATTTTAGTTTGTTATGCTTTAATATGCACTTTTGGAATTAATTTCTTCTTAATATTTTCAGGATTTTGCCTTAATATTTGTATTTTCACTTGTATAGGCTTTCCCATGATTCTTAGAACCAACTTAACTTCCTTAGGAAGTAAGTTGAGTTCTAGTAGTTTTTAGTTCCCTTTTCTTCCTTAGGTTTAGAAAACTCCACAAACCATTAGGACCACTTTTTGAATATAATAACTAAATTAGGGTTGATTCTTAGCCCCTTAGTTTGACCTTTTTCAACTTGAGTCGTGCTTTCTCATCTTATGAAGAAAATAATAAAATACTTAATAAAAATCGAACATTCCTATACGCCATGAGACTTTGTTGCGGAGTACTTATATGCGTCCTGTTTCGGGGCGAGGTGTAAGTATTTACCACGATGGATAGGTCTTAGTATGAGAACATTCACAAACAAATTCAAAACATTTCTCATAAAAGACAAAAACAAACAATAAGCGACTGTCCTGCGTGAACTTCTCTTTCTCATCTCATTCTTTCTGAACGCGAACTCGCGACGACTTGTCTCACATGCAAGACGGTAAATGCACTCGTACCGGACAAGCCTGCAACACCTGAGCATATACATAAGCAGTTCTAGCCATAAAAAATACAAACAAAGTTCCCGCCTGGTTAGGAGAACTACGTTGACTCTGATCCTCATTTTCCCGATGTGGTCTGTAGGCAGCGGGGTAGGGCCCGTTCGAGCACATCCTTTATTTTCCCTACATTTCCCCCTCTTTTCTTCCATTCTCTTTTTGTTCCATTTTTCATTTCATTTTCCATCCTAGTTAGCAGTTTTATTCTTTCTCACCTTTGAAAAACAAACAAACAAGCGTGGATCCCGTCAGGTAAGGCGGATGATATGGGGTGCTAATACCTTCCTAGGTCATAACCGACTCCCGAACCCAGATCTTTGGTTTGCAGGACCTCGTCCTTTCCTCCTTTCTCAGGTTTGTGAATCATTACCTTTCTCATTCATTCGGGATAAAAATGCCTGGCTGGCGACTCTACCTTTTCCGCGCCACTTTCGCGTTTGTACTAGGATGAAAATCCCGGGAGCGACAGCTGGAGACTTTGCTAGGGATCGAACCCATAATCTTTGGTTTCCCTCGTAGAGTCAATCCTAGCGCCTGTTTGTTTTTGTTTCTTTGGGTGTTTATCTGTTTGCTGATGTGTGCTTTAGTTTAGCTTTATTGTTTTTATTTACAGTTTTACTTTACAACTTTACTTTACCGCATTCATTTACTGCTTTCAGTATTTATTTTCCATGCATCATATTATACTGGACTGTCTGGTTGTGCTGGTTTTCATTTTTTCTGTGGGATGTGAGTTACTGTGAGATAAGCCAAATACCCGGCTTTAGTGCACTATAGGATTAACGTGGACACGTTGTAATCGCATGGTTACATGATGAGTGGCGATGTGTTCCACACCCAGACTGCGACCGTCTTGGGACTATTCTGTGTGGGGGTTCTTCCCCACTTCAGGGTACGACCTTGATAGTTATGTGCATCTGGTGACCGATCTTCGGGGACCTTAATGGAAACACCCCTCTCCAGTGATGACAGTGGCAGGCCATATTTATTGGCAAACCCACTCGCATCCGAGGGTCCATTGGGAACTCGCATAGGATGGCCTAGTTCTCTCATAGGAATCCAGTTAAAGCAAAATGTTTGTATGACAGTAGTATTGTACTCGTCGGGATGAATGTACTATTGTTTCTCGATTCAGTGCTTGAAGCTGGAGACTTATGAGGGATGCTTGTTTTTCGGACTCAGCTGAGACCTCCCTGAGTAGTACATAATGCCAAACCGATTCCCTGATTTGGTCATGAGCCATTTCTCGGAAATGGTGAACGTATTATTACTATTAGGCTTTGAGAGTCTGTGATGTTTGACCCGAGTAGCACACCCGCAAGATTGGGAGGGGTTTACAAGTTTGCAGGAACCCTAAGACCTTCAACATACCCACTTTGCCATTGGTTCAGTTTTGTGATTTGTTTCTCTTGTACTTTGGTTCTAAGATATGGATCCCGGATCAGAGGGATTGTTATTGTGATATGTTGACATTGTGACCATGCACCGACACCTGATTATATGATTGGCACATCACAGACACTTCACTGATCACATATCTCGCCTTGCATAAGCATCATAACATCATTAATCATTTGTGTTTCTTTTATTCTTAGGGTTTGCATTACTCCCGGTTCCTGGTCATATCATTACTTCAGAATGGAAGACATCAGAAAAGGAATGTGCACTACAAATATTTTTATACCAAAGTGGACCTGATCAACCAAATTGTGTCTCTTATTACCCCGGGTCATCTAGGGTACTTCAAGGAAAAGTATGGCGATATTCTGGACTTGGTATTCAACTTGGATAGCTCTCAAAGAAGTGCCATTCATACTTTGTTGCAGTATTACAACCCACGGCTCAGGTGTTTCACTTTTCATGACTTTCAGTTGGGTCCTTTACTGGAAGAGTATGTTGAGATTATGAGAGTGTCAGTCAAGGATCAGATTCCTTTCAACTCAGAGATGATTAGGCCAACCCATTTTGACATCGCCAAAGCTCTTTATTTGAGCTCATCAGAAGTATCTGCAAATCTGGGTACCACCAAAGCGAAGGTACTTGGTTTCACTCTGGAGTATCTGGTTAGAAGGGTTGGAGAACTTGCAGTGACAAATTAGTGGGATTCTGTTTGTGCCATCTTAGCATTATCCATTTATGGGATCATCCTGTTTGTTGATATGGACAAATTTATGGACATAAATGCTATTCATTTATTCGTGTTGAAGAATCTGATACCCACTCTCCTGGGTGACTTGTATTATTCGGTGCACTATAAGAATGAGAAGAAGCGAGGAGGTCTAGTTAGGTGTTGTGCTCCCTTGTTCTACAGGTGGATTATGAGACATTTGCCTACCACTGAGAGTTTCATTGATCCTAATACTACTTGGGCCCGGAAGCTAAGTACATTATCTGCCAGAGATATTAGATGGTTTACTTTGAAGTTGAAAGGAAAGAGTTTCATCACCAGTTGCGGGAATTACCTCAATGTGCCTTTATTAGGAGTATCAAGGGGTATCAATTACAACCTCATTCTCTTAAGAAGACAGCTGGGGTACGCACTCAAAGAGATTCCCGATGAATCTGAGTTATTCCAAACTTTCTACTTCTCGGTAAAAGAGAATCTTCCGTTGGTCAGAAAAGTTGCGGGCTCTTGGAAAGTGATCAAAAGAAAAGACACGACATGTCTAGGCAAGAGCAATAACCGGATGTTCCCTGAATTCGAAGCTTGGATAAAGGAGGAGGTTCAAACGGCTCTAGTCCCTTTTTCTATACCAACTCCACCTCCAGCAACTGTGCCTTTAGAGGATTACCAAAAATTGGAGGCTTTGGTCAAGCAGCTTAGAGTTGAAAATCAGGAGGCTCTCAACTCTTGTCAGAAATTGATGATTCAAAACCAGCAGTTAAGAGAGCCCTCCAAGCTGAAGAGACAGTTCAGCTTAAGCAGAAGGACTTTGATGAAAGAGAACTATACTTTAAGAAGAGAGGATTGGCTGAGATCCACAAGGCAAGTCAGCGCTGGAGGGATAAGAAAGAACTTAATGAAGCTAATGAAGTTATCACACTTTGGAAAGAGAAGTGGAGCGATCACCAGAAAAAGCAAAAGGAGGTAGAGGCTGAATTTGAGTTGAAGATCAAAAGCCTTCAGGATGCCCTGGTCGAGCAAGGAAAGTTGGTTCAGAAAGCCCAAGACCAACAAAGAGAATACCTTCATCAGATGACAAAGAGTCAACAAATAGCTGAAGATGTCCAGAAAGAAGTTGAAGAGCTGAAGCTTCGAGCTGATGTGAAGAAGTCAAAGGCCGAGCCGGGTCCGAGCAAAGAAAATGAGAAGGAATTCCTGCAACAGATTGAAGATTTACATGCTTCCTTTGATCGAAGGGATCTCCTCATCCAGAGACTCATTTGGGAGCCCGATCATCTGGATATAGCTCAGTTGTTCCAGAATGTCAAGCGCCTTAGCTGGAGGCTGAAGAACTTAGAGCTCCCTAGAGTTTAGTTTCATGCCATTGTACTTGGATTACCCACAGGCTTGTTGTGGGATTCCTTTTATTGATATACTTTGTTGTTCTTTTGATTGGCACCCTTCAAGGACCTTGTTGTTTCAAACTTCAGTTTATGTAATTGACTTGCTTTGAATCTCTTGTTTGTTATCTTTTGCATCGACACGGGGTAATAAGAACAAATTCTCCATGGTCGTCACATTATTTGAACATCATATGGGTCTTCTTCCAAATATTATTCTCCTAATATCAGGACGGGAAAGGGAAAAACCTGGAGGATAAAAGGAACACATTGCATTGCATACACATCATTTGCATTTTCTTCTTTGTTTTTGCAGGTTTTCTACAGGTTGCTTAACTTATTTGTGTTTCAGGAAAAGATTGCGAGAGCTGCCAAGACCCGGCATCTCCGACAAAATATCCCACATTGTTACGCAACTCGCAACAACCAGAGGACAGTCATGGATGCTATGCAAACTGAACTTAATGAGTTTCGCACCAGAATGGGAGAATTCATGGTCATTATGCAAGGGATGGCTCAGGGGCAACAAGATTTGAGAAATGCAATTCAGGGGCTCAACCCTCCTCAGACTAATCCTCCTGTAACCACTCCTGAAGTACAAGTGATTCCTCCCAACACCAACAATGGCCCAGGTAAACCTCAAGCTCCAGAACCTGGCACAACAACCTTCATCCCGGTACAAGATAGACAGGAGGATCAGTTCCCTCATTTTAACAATGATATGGGGTTTGGCAGAGAAGGAAATCTTCAGGACTTCTTGATACTTGCTGAGAAAGTCAAAGCCCTCGAGTGTAGAGACACTCTTGGGATAGATGTGTCTGACATGGGCCTAGTCCCTGGGGTGGTTATTCCTCACAAGTTCAGGCCACCTACTTTTGACAAGTATAATGGTAACTCTTGCCCTAAAACTCACTTGCAGGCATTCTACCGAAAAATTGCTGCCCATACTAGGGACGAAAAGCTCTGGATGTACTACTTCTACGATAATCTCTCTAGAGGATCCTTGGAATGGTATATGAAGTTAGAGAGAAGCTCTGTGAGAAACTGGAAGGAATTGGGACAAGCATTCCTCAAGCAATATCAGTATAATATCGACATGGCGTGAAGTGGCCGTCAGAGTGAAACCGCCTTTGCTGGAGAGAGAAATGGTAGACCTGTTCCTGGACACCCTCCCTAGGCATTTCATGGAAAGGCTGGTTGGATGTTACTCAAGTGGGTTTTCAGATATCATCTTGACTGGCGAGAGGATAGAAAGTTGGATCAAGCAAGGGAAGATTCAGAATGGGGGCGTTTCAGTCTCTGGTGTCAAGAAACCCTTCCTGAAGAGTAGAGAAGGAGAGACTGGGGCAGTGTACGGACATATGGGAGGAGGTAACAAAGGGGTTTATCAGTAAGTGGCCCCTGTCACTATCTCAGCTCAACCTGTTCAACAGCAAGTCCAATAACCACAACACCAACGCCAACAGGGGTATCAACAGAGAGCTCCTCGTCCGTATTACCCCCAGAAGACCAGAGAAAGACATCTTGAAACTCCGCCGATGTCTTACTCACAACTTTTGAAGAATCCCCTACAACTCCAAATGGTCCAACTCCGAACTCTACAACCTCCAAGGCCAGGCCAACTCCCCGAAGGTTATGATACGAATGCCCGATGTGAGTTTCATTTCGGAGCCCTTAGACATACCACATAAAACTGCAAAGCTCTGAAGCATGTTGTTCAAGACCTATTAGATTCTAAAGCGATTAATTTCGCTCCTACTCCTAATGTAATACAGAACCCCATGCCTCCTCATGGGGGTACGGTTGGGGCAATTGACGTTGGGGAGAATCTAAACTTGGTGTGTGATATCAACGACCTGCAAACTCCGTTGAATGTTGTTAAAGCTTGTTTGGCCCAGAGGGGTGTGTTTACAGGTTGCGGAAGTGATTGTCCAGGGTGTGTTGAAGCTCCAAATGATTGTGAGCAGTTAAAAAAGGGGATCCAAAGTATGATTAACGAAGGGGTTTTACAGTTTGAAAAAATTGTAAAAGAAAGCGAAGTCTCCACAGTAACCATTTTCTACGATCCATCACAAGTTCCTCCACGGACCAGAGTGGCACCGATAACGATTACAACTACAGGGCCAATAATGTATCAGAGTGATAAAGCCATTCCCTGGAATTATGGTGGTGAAGTATATTGTAACGGCCAAAAACAAGATTTGGCCACGTCTAGCACGACCCCAGCTCAAGTAGAAAACGTTGGAGTAGGGGGCTTTACTAGAAGTGGAAGGTTATTTGCGCCGGAAACACTAAGAAATAGTGCGATACCACCCAGAGACACCGCAGAAGCCCAGGCTAAAGTAAGAGGGAAGCATCCAGTGGTTGTCAATGAGCCCACACCAGTGACTAATCCAGACATTACATTTGATAAAGAAGTTGAAGAATTTTTGAGAATTATCAAAAAGAGCGACTACAAGATTGTGGACCATTTGCAGCAAACTCCATCGAAGATTTCCATCTTGTCTTTGCTAATGTGTTCCGACTCCCACATGAAAGCTCTCTTGAATATCCTGAACAAAGCTTATGTGCCTCAGGATATCTCGGTAAATCAATTAGAAGCAGTGCTATCCAGTGTCAACGCCAGTCATGGATTGGGTTTTACGGACATGGATTTAACATCTGAAGGTCGTGCTCATAATCGGGAACTGCACATCTCTTTAGAGTGTAAAGGTGCAGTACTTTCTCACGTGTTGGTAGATACCGGATCATCGCTGAATGTTATGCCCAATAAGGCATTGATGAAGTTGGATTATGATGGAGTAATTCTAAAGCCCAGCGACCTGGTGGTTACAGCATTCGATGGGTCAAGGAGATCAGTGTTTGGGGAGGTGGATTTACTAATTAAAGTAGGTCCACAAATCTTCAATACCACATTCTATGTGATGGATATATAACATGCATATAGTTGTTTGCTAGAGAGGCCTTGGATACATTCAGCAGGGGCAGTATCATCCACACTTCATCAAAAACTGAAATTCATCTGGGAGGTCCAAATTGTAACAGTATGTGGAGAAGAGGACATCTTCGTCAGTCATCTGGCTTCATTCAAGTATGTGGAGGGGATGGTGAGATAGTCGAGACTCCATGTCAGGCTTTTGAGCCCCTGAAAACTGAACTAGTATCTTCATTAGCAGCTTCTTCATAAGAACCAAAGAAGGGGGTTTCCATAGCCTATTATAAGCAAGCTCTAGAGGTGGTAGAGTCGGGGATATGAGAAGGCTGGGGCAGTCATCATCTGGACAGAGCACTAGAGGTCGTCAAGGCCCGATTACCTTCACGAGTGCGGGAATGGTGGATTACGGAAGCACCAGTGTCGTGCAGGACGACATAGTTGATAGTGACTGTGACTTAGATGAGTGGATCGGACCTTCTGTTCCAGGGGCTCAACTTAGCAATTGGTCGTCTGAAAGGCTTATCTCAGTCACCTCCTTCGAAGAGTAATGATTTTTGTTTTTGTCTTTCCTTTACTCAAGCACTATGTCTTGCCCGGGGCATAGTAGCTTTTTGTAAGGGTTCTTTTGTTCCTAACACAATTCATAATCATTAATAAAGTTGACATTTCACATTCATCCATGTTGTTCTTTGTCTTTCATTTTTGCTTTTGTTTTTCAAAAAGAAAGAAAAGTTTTAAAATGGCAATGTTTCTCATTTTCTCAAACTCTTTCTAAAGCCTTGCATGAATCACCATTCATGCAGGTGCTCGTCACCGGATCTTATCAATGACGACCCTGTTATGGCTAAGTATGACTTTGACAATCCAATTTATCAAGCCGATGAGGAAGGTGAAGGAGATTGCGAACTACCTGAAGAGTTAGCCAGACTGCTTAAACAGGAGAAATAGATGATTCAGCCGCATGAAAAGGCCATTGAAGTAATAAACCTGGGTACCGAAGAAGACAAGAAAGAAGTTAAGATCGGAGCTGCGTTAGAAGAATCTATAAAGACTCGTCTAATTGCCATGCTTCGAGAGTATGTTGATGTCTTCGCATGGTCTTACCAGGATATGCTTAGTTTAGACACTGAGATTGTGGTACACAAGCTGCCTCTGAAAGAAGATTGCCCGCCAGTGAAGCAAAAGTTGAGGCGCACGCGCCCTGATATGGCAATCAAGATCAAAGAGGAAGTACAAAAGCAATTTGATGCTGGTTTCTTGGTCGTGACTAGTTACCCTCAGTGGGTTGCCAATATTGTGTCGGTCCCTAAAAAAGATGGTAAGGTCAGGATGTGTGTAGACTACAAATATTTGAACAGGGCCAGCCCTAAAGATGATTTCCCTCTGCCTCACATAGATGTGCTTGTTGATAATACTGCTCAGTTTTCTGTGTTCTCTTTCATGGACGGGTTTTCAGGTTATAACCAGATTAAGATGTCTCCCGATGATATGGAAAAGACTACCTTCATCACGCCTTGGGGCACTTTCTGTTACAAGGTCATGTTGTTTAGTCTGAAGAATGATGGAGCCACTTACCAACGGGCAATGGTAACTCTATTTCACGACATGATTCATCATGAAATTGAGGTTTATGTTGATGATATGATAGCAAAATCCCAAACAGAAGAAGAGCACTTGGTCAATCTAGCAAAGTTGTTTGACAGACTCCGGAAGTTCAGATTGAGGTTGAATCCGAACAAGTTCACCTTTGGGGTCCTTTCCGGCAAGCTACTTGGCTTCATTGTTAGTGAGCAGGGAATTGAGGTTGATCCATCCAAAGTAAAAGCCATCCAAGAGATGCCTGAGCATAAGACTGAAAAGCAAGTGCGTGGTTTCTTAGGGAGACTAAACTACATTGCACGGTTTATCTCTCACCTAACGGCCACGTGTGAGCCCATCTTTAAGCTTCTAAGGAAGAATCAGGCCATCAAATTGAATGAAGAGTGTCAGCAAGCCTTTGAACGAATCAAGGAGTACCTGCTAGAACCTCCAATTATCATGCCTCCAATGCCAGGGAGACCCTTGATCATGTATCTTACTGTGCTCAAAGGATCAATGGGATGTGTGATGGGTCAGCAGGACGAGTCTGGTCGAAAAGAGCATACCATTTATTACCTTAGCAAAAAGTTTACCGATTGTGAGACACGCTACTCACTACTCGAGAAAACTTGTTTACCGACTAAGACAATACATGATGACTCACACCACACTCTTAATTTCCAAGATGGATCCTGTGAAATATATTCTTCAAGAAGCCGGCTCTAACAGGAAGGGTAGCCCGATGGCAGATGATCTTAACAGAATATGATATCCATTACACTTTGCAAAAAGCAATCAAAGGAAGTGTATTGTCGGAATACCTGGCTCAGCAGCCAATCGACGATTATCAACCCATGAAGTTCGAGTTTCCGGATGAGGACATCATGTTCCTCAAGTTGAAAGACTGTGAAGAACCACTTCCGATGGAGGGGCCAGACCCTGAATCCAAATGGAAGTTGATGTTTGACGGAGTTGTGAACATGAACGGAAGCGGAGTAGGTGCTGTTATCATCTCACCAGAAGGGGTCCATACACCTTTAGCTGCTCGGTTGACGTTCGAATGCACTAACAATGAGGCAGAGTATGAAGCTTGCATCATGGGGGTTGAAGAGGAAATCAACTTGTGAGTCAAGAACCTCGAGATCTTCGGAGATTCTACATTGGTAGTAAACCAAGTCAATGGCAAATGGTTAGTTCATCAACCTCACTTGGTTCCTTACAGGGATTATACCAGGAGGCTACTGACTTTCTTCACCAAGGTCAAGTTGAGTTATATTCCCCGAGACGAAAATTAGTTCGCTGATGCTCTAGAAACTTTGTCATCTATGATTAAAGTTTGTCAAGAGAATTTCGTGCCTCGTATCATGGTCTCCCGTCTTGAAAGACCTGCTTATGTCTTTGCAGTTGACAGTGGTGGAGATAACAAACCTTGGTATCATGATATCAAACACATCTTGAAAACTCAAGAATACCCGGCTGGGGCATCCAATAAAGACAAGAAGACCCTCAGAAGACTAGCAGGTGGGTTCTTCTTGAATCAGGATGATGTGTTATACAAGCGAAACTTCGACATGGTTCTTCTCAAATGTGTGGATAGACACGAAGCAGACTTGTTGATTCAAGAGGTTCATGAAGGCTCCTTTGGTACCCATGCTGGAGGACATGCTATGGCCAAGAAATTGTTGAGATCGGGATATTATTGGATCGCCATGGAATCCGATTGCTGAAAATACTCCTATAAATGTCACAAGTGCCAGATTTACGCTGATAAAGTCCATGTACCTCCAAATCCATTGTGTGTCATGTCTTCACCGTGGTCGTTCGCCATGTGGGGCATTGATATGATTGGCAAGATCGAGTCGACAACTTCCAACGATCACCGCTTCATCCTGGTTGCTATAGACTATTTCACGAAGTGGGTCGAAGCGGCGTCTTATGCCAACGTTACTAAACAAGTGGTAGCCCAGTTTATTAAAAGAGACATCATTTGTCGGTACGGAATTCCCGAAAGGATCATTACTGATAATGGTTCTAATCTCAACAACAAGATGATGGCTAACTTGTGTAGGGATTTCAAAATAGAACATCACAACTCTTCTCCATATCGCCCAAAGATGAACGGCGTCGTTGAGGCAGCCAACAAGAACATCAAGAAGATCGTGCAGAAGATGATGGTAACATACAAAGACTAGCATGAGATTCTACCATTCGCGTTACATGGGTACCAAACGTCTGTGCGCACCTCAATAGGGGCAACCCCGTTCTCACTGGTATATGGTATGGAGTCAGTCCTATCAATCGAAGTGGAGATCCCCTCGTTGAGGTTAATGATGGACATTATGCTAGATGAAGCTGAGTGGCTCCGATCTAGATATAATCAACTAAGCCTCATTGAAGAAAAATGCCTAACAACTGTATGCCATGGACAGTTATATCAGTGGCGGATGAAGCAGGCTTTCAACAAGAAGGTACGACCTTAAAGGTACATACCAGGTGACCTGGTGCTGAAAAGGATTCTTCCTCCTTTTAAAGATCACAGGGGAAAATGGACACCTAATTATGAAGGACCATTCGTGGTTAAAAAAGTTTTCTCAGGAGGAACCTTGATGCTAACAACCATGGATGGAGAAGACTTCCATTCCCCTGTCAACACAGATGCAGTAAGAAAATACTTCGTGTAAAAAAGGATCCGCTGGATAAAAACAGAATAAAGATCCAGGCAAAAATGGGCATCCCGGCGAGCCAAAAACAAAATAAAAGGCTCGGGCAAAAGTTAGAGAAATCTTGAAAAAAAATGTACACCCGCTGAGCTGAAAAGCCACATCGGACAGCTCAGGCAAAAAAGAGTATCCCGATGGATTGAAAACCCGAAAGGGAGATCCACGCAAAAAAGAGGGACTAACACGAACGACTGCGATCTGCGAAATTCGTAACCCATCTGCAACTGAGGTTATATTAAGGGTTGAAGTCCAGTTCAATCACCTTTCTCATGGGGCAGAGCAAGCGGATAGTCTTGAAGATATACAAGTCATAGCCGGGTTGAAACTTGATGAGATCCACTTCTCACATTGCCAATAGGATAGTTTTGTTTTCCTTTTTGGCTATTTCCTCTTTCCAGGGAATTGTTCCTTTGTAATGCCTATTCATGGCCATGTTCCAAATCAATAAAATTCAATTTCAGCCAACTCGCGACTATTTGCTTCTTGTTTTCATTTTTCATCTAGCATAGCTTGATTGTGAAAACGTCCAGCAAATTGTGATTTATATTGTGTTGTGAACATTTGAATGCTTTCTAACTCATGCAGGAGGACATAAACATTTAATACAACTCTAAAAAGGTTGTTAAGAGGCCAGGATGACGATTCATGCTAAGAGCCTGGGGCATACAGGTCCAAACTAACTCTCCATGTTGCAGGTGTAACACGGTGGGAGAACTGACTTTAGTTATGTGGCGGATAGCAAGAGTCGCCACCGACTTTTATTTTATCCAAAGGAAAGGCATAAAAGAACAGGAAAGACCTTTTAAAAGATTTTTGGGTCTGGGGGGTAGGTTATGTAAAGGGAAGGTGTTAGCACCCTTTACATCCATGGTTATCCATGGGCTCTTAGTTACTTAGCTCACTTTAAAATGTTTTTGAAATGTGAAGTGTGTGAATAGAAATTTTCTTAAGAGTTTTATAATGATCCACGTACGGATGCGTAAAAAACCTTTGTTTTGAAATTGTTTGAAATGTGTGAAGTGTTTGAAATGTTTTTGAAAAGTGAGCAAGTATCTAAGAGGAACCTACCCTAAGTTTAAGTCTTTTCTGTTCTTGAATCCTTTAAGTGGTAAGACTATCCCTATTATTAAGGAATAGGTAGTCATTACCTTGGATGTAAGGGACAAGTGAAGGGACATCTGTTATTTAGGCAACTGTGGGGTGTATAAGCAATTCAAAAGGACTTATCATCTTTATTCGAAAGGGACAAGATCATTACGAAGGCAACATTCGAAAGGGACTTGATCTTTTATCTGTTAAGGGACTAGATGATGTGAAATTGAGGGACTTTGCTTTATACACCCTACTTGACCTTTTGATTAGGCAACATGAGAGGTATCTCTAAGGAAGTGAGATGGCGATCAAAGATCGACTTACGTGTGTGAGTGTACAATTTTAATATTTATCTTTAAATTTGTGATCTAAATTGATTTTAAACATACAAACATGTTTACACTCCCTATTTACTAACCATAGCATAAAATATAAATAATAAACATTATTACTAAAATATTACATCCAGGAACAATTACATAATAACAATTAAAGCAAATTAAATATAATAAGCAAAATAATAAATAATAATAATAATTGGGTTAGTAGAAAAATAATAACAAAAATAATATAAAGTTAAATGGGGTTAGTAATAATAAAACATCATATAAAAATAAACATAATAGATAATATAAACAAAAACATTATAATAATTAAAAGATCAAACAATTATTTAAGATTAATAAGAAAATATAAACAATTATACTAATTATTATAAAGTTTTAAGTTATATGTAAATTATAAAAATTAAGTTAATTATGAACATATTATGAAAATAAAATTATAATTACAAAATTAAAATTAGCAATTTTAAACATATATTAAAAAATTATTTATATACAAAAAATTAAGTTATAAACAATTTATGCCATATTATTATATTAACAAAATTAAATTAAAAATTTTAATTTTAAACATATTTATATACAAGATTTAATTTATAAACAAATAATAAAAAAAATGTACATGACTAAATGAAATAGGATTAAGTTTTAAATAAAAGCAAATTAGGGTTTTGCAAATTATTAAGATTAATTAGGGTTTTTACAAAATATTTTAGTTTTTTAGAAAATTAGGGTTTATACACATATTTTTAGAATAATAAAATAACTATACATAATTTAACAATATTAATTATTTACAAAAAAAAATAAGTTTTTCTTATAAAATTAAAATTAAAAAGGATGAATTTAAAATAATATGAACATACTATTTATTATTTGAATTTATTTGAGATAGAAAATTAATTAAATAATCAAAAATAAGAAAAAGAATGAAAAATCAAAACCTGCTTGGGCTGGGATTTGAACCCAGTCCCTAAGCTTGCAGACTCCAAGACTTGCCTTCCATCCACTGGGCCATGCGCGTACAGGTGCTAAGGAAAGGGGCTCAATTGGTTTTGTTGCTTCATCCTGAAAAATCATGAAAAAGAAACAAAACAAAAGACCTGGGGGGGATCGAACCCAGGACCTTTGCAATGCACACAAACACACTTACCATTCCAGCTGGGAGGGTGCACCTGTTAATATACTCACAACAATATATAATATATTAAGATTCATAATTAAACTGGAAAAATAATAAAAATTGTTGAGGCCAGGATTCGATCCCTGGACCTTCAAGCAATATACGCGCATCAAAACCAGCTGAGCTACCTGCTCATTGTGAAACATAAACACAACACACATAATATAAAATAAGAAAGCATTCTCATTCTGGATTTCGCGCCCAGACTTCATCTTCTCCATTTGAATTTCCTGCGAAAATTCTTTCAACATTTCCTGCGAAACTTCCTATGAGTTCTTCCCTTCAAGAACCTGCGAATTTGAATCTCTCACAACACGTAAAATTTCAACAAATTTATTATATAAACGTGATCCACACATCAAATCCAATTCAATGATGTCTTTAGAATTCATTTATTTTGGTTTAAATGAGAAACCCTAAACGGCCTCTATAAACCCTAACAATGGCAACTTCATGTTCCTGTGTCGAAACTCAAATTGGATTGCCCAGAAACGTTCCTAAGCTTGTCACAAACACAAAACAATCATCAAACATAATTTATAATGCATAAACAATGGAGAACGAAAAAATCATAAAAGTGTGATAATATTGATTCGGTTCATGCATATGGAGGCATTTTAGATGTTGTTTATGATCCAAATATGTTCAATGAACATCATAGAACATATTGCAATGCTCAAAACTCATTGAAACCCTCTCTACCTTGGAATCCGAATATGAGTTTTTGAAGATTTTTGTGAAGTTTGAAGATGGCTTTGGAGGCAGAAATTTCGTGTCCAATGAATAGGGTTGTGTTGTATACTTATAGTGTAATAGAACTAGGTCAAAACAATTGATTGTTGTGTGGAAAATTTGATTGAAAAAGATTGAAAAAGATTAAGATTTAAAATTCAAATATTTGAGAATTAGACCTTTCTATTTCAAGCCAATCACCATGATTCTCATACCAATTTGATCTAAATCACTTTTATGACTTTCTAGAAACAAAATCTCATTTAAATATTTAATTTTTCTATTTTATTTTAATTTAAAATGATTTAAAATGAATAAAATCAAAATAAATAAAATAAAATGATGAAAAATCTGAATTTTAGAGATTTGGGTCGTGCATGAAGTATTGGTATGGATTGGATCATCATATGGCAAGCCCATTTAGAAAAAATTGGTTTTAAACCTCCATTTACTTCATAAACCAACCAAAAATTTCCCAACTTTACAAGGGCACAAATCCTTCAATTTTAATACTATGAGGGTGTTCTTAGACATTTTGGAAAGATTTAAGAGTCCTCTAACCAACCCCACTGGTTTCATGTCCATATAATTTACCATTCTCAAGTTATGCCCTTTTGAAGTTGTTGACTTTTTGTTGACTTTCAAAAGGACCTATAATGTCTTAGCTCATACCTTCCAAATGAAGCATTTTTGGGCTTGGCTTGTGAGACACAAAGTTGTAGAGAATTCAATTTCCTTCAAAATGAGCTTTGGATGGAAAATTGGTGATGAAGCATGTGAAAGTTATGGCTGGTCAAAGTTCAGTTGACTTTTCCTAAGAAAACCCTAATTTAGAAACCTCTGATTCTTGATGATCTGAAATCTCCTTGATGAATCATGATCAACCCTTGATCAAATGATGAATTTTACTTCATATACTTGATGTTGGCAAAAAATCATGAAGTTTGACTTTGGTTTGACCACAGTTGACCTCAGTTTGACTTTTTAACTGCTTTGACTGATTTTGACTTATCTGATCATTTGACTGAGCAAACCTTTGAGAAAAGTTCTGAAATTTGTCATGGGGATTCTTAGACCCATATAAGATGTTATGAAGCTCACTAGAAGTCTTGGAAGTCCATTTAGCCTGATTAAAGTCAAAACCCTAGTTTTGGATGCACTGCTTAGGAGAATGCCTTGCCTGAGGGAATTGTCAAATCTTCTCACCCATGATGAACTTTGTGAACCTCATAAGATGTCTTGTGAACCTTGTGAACCTCATGAAGTGTCTTGTAAATCTTGTGAACCTTGTGAACCTCATAAAGTGTCTTGTAAACTTCATGAACCTCATGAAAGGTCTTGTGAACCTCTTAGCACACAAAGTCTTGTATTGTGAGGGCAAATTTTGGGGTGCAACAGCTGCCCCTGTTCAATTTTCTGAAACCTGAGGGGTTAGATTGGTATATTTTCCAGTCGTGGCCTGGAAGGTTGAAGGGGATTGAACACAAAAGCCCAAAAATTTGCACTCACCGGTGCGTAGAGTGATACTGATGACTAGTTGAATATGCTTGAGTGGGCTTAAAGATGCCACTTGGAGAAAAGTTCTTCAGATACATTTCTTGGAGGATAAAGCAGTCCAAAATATGAAGATATAATGATAGCTTTCAGGAAGATAAACAACGTCCTGAGGTAATGGTGATAGCTTTCAGGAAGATAAACAACGTCCCGAGGTGGTGGTATGCTTTGAGAAGGATAAACAACATTCTGAGGAAATGATATGCTTTCAGGAGGATAAACAACGTCCTGAGGTGATGATATGCTTTCAGAAGGATGAACAACGTTCTGAGGTATAAGTATAACTTTTGGGAGGATAAACAACGGCCCAATAGTCATGATATGCTTTCAGGAGGATAAACGACGTCCTGAGGAAATGGTAACCTTTGGGAAGATAAACAACGGCCCAAGGTCATGATAGCTTTCAGGAAGATAAACAACTTCCCGAGGAAATAATATGCCTTCAGAAGGATAAACAACGTTCTGAGGAAATGATATGCTTTCAGGAGGATAAACAACGTCCTGAGGTATGAAGTAAGCTTTCAGGAGGATAAACAACGTCCTGAGGAAATGGTGACCTTTGGGAAGATAAACAACGACCCAAGATCAAGATATGCTTTCAGGAGGATAAACAACGCCCTGAGGTAATGATAGCTTTCAGGAGGATAAACAACGTCCTGAGGGAATGATAGCTTTCAGGAGGATAAACAACGTCCTGAGGAAATAGAGTAACCTTTGGGAAGATAAACAACGGCCCAATGTCATGATATGCTTTCAGGAGGATAAACAACGTCCTGAGGAAATGGTAGCTTTCAGGAGGATAAACAACGTCCTGAGGAGATGATATGCTTTCAGGAGGATAAACAACGTCCTGAGGTATAATGATGTAACCTTTGGGAAGATAAACAACGGCCCAAGGTCACAAATTGTTGATGAAGTCTGTTGGAGAATTAACCTGAAAAACAAGATTAAAATATTCTGTGTGATAATATTAGTCTATGCATTATGTATGCATGTATGATATGATGCACCTAAGTAATGTATTATGTATTTTATGGATATGTATATTATGGTACGATGTAAATGATGTATGTATGCATCATGCAGCTTGGAACGTCTGGAAATCTTTGTATAACAACTGCTGGCCAGGGAAAATAAATCCCGATTTGTTGTTGGAGAATATGAGGAACTTGTTCCCCTTTTAATAATGTAGTACTCATAACTTCCCATCTTCGTTTGATAGTAAGGTATACATAACCTCCCGTCTTCGTTCATCGTGCTCCTTTTGGAAAAATAAATTCCCGACTATCCGTATGAGGATAAAAGAGATGGATATAAATTCTAGGGGAGATGTGACTCGAAGTACTTATGAAGATGGATTTTCCCTACCAGGGGACTTATAGCTGTCTTGTGGGAATGAACCGGCGAAGCTTCGTTGAAATCCTTTCCTCGTTTGTCTTTAGTAAATACTATTACTGCATTTTCATGCATTTCTGGTAAACATCAATCATATTAAGCATCTATGTATTTCTGGTAAACATCAATCATATTCAGCATCTATGCAAAAGCATACATACATTCAAACACAACCAATAGATGTTTTTGCTTAGGTAAAAGGGAAAAAGTAACCCTGAATAAAGAGGGAAAAGTAAAGCTGAACTTGAAAATAGAATCGTTTCATCTTTGAGAGCGTATAACCAAATGGATTTAGAGCTCCTGAGATTCTTAACTTTCCTGAATACCTTCCCAGAAATCCTCATAGCTGGATCTGAAGACATGATACTGATACCATCTGATACTACTGGCGTAGACAATTAATTTCCACAATGGCTTCTGCTGAGAATCCAATATCAAGGTAATAAAATGAGAGGAATGTGTCTTCAAATAGTGAAGGACCATATACGCTTCGGGTATTAGATTTGAAAAGAAAGCATTGCCCCTTGGTTGAGGATGAATTGTCCCATAATGGAAGTATCTGAATGTAGTTACCTCCAGAGAAATGAGCAGAATGCCTCACAATAATATGCCCCTGACATCATGAAATTCAAATATATGAAGAGAGCTGCCCCTGGCTATTAAGCATTGTTGAATCTGGACTTGATTGCCCCGAATGAATTGAACAATAAGTTGGTATGCCCCTTGATTGGGAAACAGTGACTATGCCCCTGGCATTATGAACTTTGTAATGTTACCCTCGGTAATTTAAACAGATGAGGAGATCTGCCCCTGGATACTTAAACATAACTGAATCTTGTCCTGATTGCCCCACATGAGTTAGGCAGTATCATGGTCTGCCCCCTTGATTGGGAGATAATGACTATGCCCCTTTGTATACATGGACTTTGACCCAGGAAGCAACTTTGTTCATCGGAAGGACTTTGGTTCATTGAACATTCATCCTGTAAGTTTCTCCATTTGTCAAACACTCAGGTATATGCAAACAAATATATTAAAAAATGCAATGCTTATGTCTGTCTTGAAGTTTTTGAAAAAGAATTATTTTAATTTTTTTTTTTTAGAAAACTGTGATATTAACTCAAGTTTTTTAACAAGCCCTAAAGGAGTCAGGATACCTTTTTGTAGCAGTACGCTTTTGAACTAACCATGCTTCAGTTAGGACTTTTGAAGGATTGTAACGTGGCCTGGTTCACGGTTTAAGAAACAAAGGATAAAGGCTTAAATTTTATTTGTACCCAACCCAATCTCCATGATGTTCTTCAGTCCTATGCTCAGTTAACTCATGCATTGAGGTTCCAAAGCAGTTTGGAATTGTAACACTGTCATTTGTGATGGTTCAGCAACCAAAAATTTATTTGAACATTCATTCATCTTTCTTTGTTGAGGATTCATAGTGACCCTTTTTTTTTTTTTGACTTTATTATCCCTCCTGAACTGCTTATTTCAAGGTTACAGTCAGCGGGATGTCTTAATGTTTTACTAAGTCTTCTTCATAGATTTTGACTTAGTAAGCTTTTCTTTTGCTGGATATTGACTGTCCAGTTTAATGATTACAGAGAACCATCATTAGTTGTGTACAACACAAATAATTAGCATATTTGAGTTAACCGAGTAATTACCCTGCCCCAGGTTATGAATAAGGGTTTTAATTTGTGCGAGAATAAAAACTCCTACTTTATAGGCTCAAAAGGGTTGACTAGGGATTAACTTCCTTATATCTCCACTGTTTAGGAATTGAAACAATGCCTGTACATCGTCAGCATAGTCGGTTCAAAAGCATACTGCATAAGATTATGGTATTGTTTTCGTCACCCTCCCTCTACAGGCTTATAGCTTTATCAGGAGTTAAATATCACAAGATAGAAATAAGAAGCATAGTTCAAAATATAGTGGAACGAATGGATTAATTCAAGACAAACATATGCAATGCATTAATGAAAACAAAAGTTTAACTTAATAGTAAATGTTCAAACAAATAAAAGAAGTTACAAATGAAAATTCAAATGTTGTCCCATCCAGTTGGTTGAATGTCCTCAATTGCAATCTGTGAACTTTGAGGAGCAGTATACTTCACCATAAAATCAAATTTGCCACTTGGATGTCCCAAGGTACCCCATATCTCAACAGGAATAGGTGGTATTCCTTTCTTGCTACCTTGGGCAACTTGTCTTGCAGATTCGATGATTTATGGACGATAGTAGAACTCAACTTGACCTTCTAGAGTAACCTCTAGGATTCCTTCGTCAATTAGATCTTGAATCTTTTTCTTCAATGTCCAACAACTATTAGTATCATGTCCAGGACAGTTGGAGTGATACCCACACCTTGCCTTGGGATTATAGCGAGGAGAGGAAGTTTTAGGATTTTGAGGAGGATTTTTCAAGGAAATTAGCTTCATCTCCAACAAGCATTGCAGAACTTGTGACATTGGAGTGCTGAATTTGATAAACTGTCTTCTACATCCCTTGTGTTGAGGTGGATTAACTTTACCAGGTCTTTTTTCTTTAGCTGAAGAACAATCAGTGGCAACCGGTTTCTTACCTTCTTTTATCCTCATCTTCCTTTCAACCAAATCAGCTTGTTTTAACGGAGGTTGATTGACAATTAGATTCCTGACTCCATTACTTTGAAGTTTTTGGACAAAGGTTCTCAGCTCTTCTTGCCCCTGAGCTAAACTTTGGATAAGAGCCACCTGGCCATTCATCTGGATCCTCATTTCTGTTATCTCAGCTTGCAATTGTTCCAACTGACCATCCTTGTTGTCCTCAGGACTCTTCTTCTTAGCCAGCAGTGTCTTCAACTCATCTTGTCCCTTGGACAAGTTCAGAATCAACTCTTGGAATCGGGCATTCTGAGCCTAGATATCTTTGACTGTCTGTTCAAGATCCATTTCTGCTGAAATAAACAGCGAGAAGATAAGATACCTGTGCACAATAGACCTGTGATGCAATGATATGATATGTGAATGCACATGCAATGTTTTCAAGGACCGCAGGACTTAAATTTGTTTAAACAAACAAGAAGGTAAACTTTTATTAGTAATAAATTTGTTTTGCCTTTTGGGCTTACAGAAAATGAAATGCAATAAATACAAAAGATGGGGTTTTAAGTCTCCCATGGACGTTTCCTCTTTGTGTTGAGGTATGAGTTGAGATTTCGTTCCTCGTGAAGTTGCTTTGTTAGTTCCAGGATTCTTTCTTGGCTTGCTTTGTAATGAGCCTCGAAGGTATCCCTTTGCTCCTTCAACTGGATCCAGGATCTCTGTAAATCTTCCATGTCAGTAGGCATGTCTGGGTGAAGGATGGTATAAGAGGTATCTCCTTCAGCAACAGGTTCCATGGTAACTGGCAAGATAGCTGGATATGGCATCATGAGAGTCTGAGCACGAGATCACACCCATCTGAGATAAGCTTCCATGGGAATAATGTACTTGGGCTCTAGAGTCTTGCTGTCAACCTTGTTCACTTTACCCCATGCTCGTATGAACCTTTGACGATAACCTTGCAGATCGTTGTCGTAGTCAAACACAATACCCTGAATCAACATGTCATGAGGACCATCACTCCGAGCGTAACCAAACTTTCATAAAGCTAAGGAAGGATTGTAGGTAATGCTCCCTCTTATGCCAAGGAGTGGCACATTAGGGAATTCCCCACAACGGTCAATGATAGTAACATTCTCCATAGATCTAGAGCACCAATGAATATCTGAATGAGAGAGTGACATAATTCTCTTGGACCACCTGAACCCTTGTTCATTCTTCATCATTGATCGAGGAGGGTGAGAAATAAACCACCTAGATAGCAAAGGTATGCAGCACATCAGAGTTCCTCGTGCCTTCGTAGGACGAGGATGAAGAGAATGCAGAATGTCTCCAAGTAATGTAGGCACTGGATTATGAGTCAGAAATATGTTGATGGCGTGAACGTCTATGAACTGGTCTGGATTGGGGAACAACACTAAGCCATAAATCAACAAGGCTAAGATCTCCTCAAAAGCATCATAGCTCATAGCTTTCAAGAACACTTGAGCCTTCTCTATCAACACCTTAGCAAGAATACCCTTAACTCCACTACTCGTTTCTAGGACAATGTCTGACTTTTTCAAATGTAGAGCTGTAACAATGATTTCAGGTTTAGGCTCTTTTTCCAAGCCTGTGAATGGTTTCTGATCAAGTACAGGTATACCCAGAAGTTTAGAGAACTCTTCCATTGTAGGAACTAGCTGGTAGTCGGGGAAAGTGAAGCAATGGTGCTTAGGGTCAAAGAACTGAAACAAAACACTCATCATGTCTTCATTGAACCCTGAAGTGACTAGATCCAGTAGGTGACCATGTCTCTTGATGAACTGGGAGTTTTCAGACACTTGAGAAACCAACTCTTTAAGCTTAGGAGGTATGCCCACAAAGTTGATCCTGATAGTGTTTCTACGAGCAGAAGCCATGACCTGCAACAAAAAACAAAGATAAATCCTTTGGTCCTTGAAATGGTTAGGGAAAATGCTATGCTTATGATGCATGATGATGTCATGATGTTATGCTCAATTACAAACATGTGGCACATACAAACAAGTCACATAATAGCCCTAGGTTTAAAGGCTTGCATGAGGTTCAAAGGTAAGTACCCTCCCATGAAGTTAGTTGGTTCATCATGTCCTACAAAAGTAACCAGGTTCTAAGGGATCTCAATATCATTGATCCTTCACAAGGGTGGTTGTTCAGTAGGCAACTTACTCGCCAACCAAAACCCTCCAAGTTTAGAATCTCAATGAGTGTAGCATCGAGTATCAACCAACTTCAGTCTTCACCAAAGCCGGTTATCTCACTACTTTTCTAAAGGCCAAGATGGGATAAGTAGGGTTCTAAAAGTTAGTTAGTGTATTGACAACGTATGGCAGCCTCATATTATCCTCAACTTGACTTAAGGAACATAAGCACCAACCAGGAAGTCACACTAACTATGGCCACCAGATCAACCATATCGGTATACGCCGTACAGTTTCCTTGGTCTATTGCCATTTACCTAAGGTACACTAGATCCGGGTTATGATCTTTCACACATAAGAGCACCCAATAGATAAGTATAAAGCAAACAAGGCAAACAATTTAAAGTGATCTAATTCCTAAGGGTACCCCTCTTTTATTAAATCCCCAGCAGAGTCGCCAGTTCTGTAACACGGTGGGAGAACTGACTTTAGTTATGTTGCGGATAGCAAGAGTCGCCACCGACTTTTATTTTATCCAAAGGAAAGGCATAAAAGAACAGGAAAGACCTTTTAAAAGATTTTTGGGTCCGGGGGGTAGGTTATGTAAAGGGAAGGTGTTAGCACCCTTTACATCCATGGTTATCCATGGGCTCTTAGTTACTTAGCTCACTTTAAAATGTTTTTGAAATGTGAAGTGTGTGAATAGAAATTTTCTTAAGAGTTTTATAATGATCCATGTACGGATGCGTAAAAAACCTTTGTTTTGAAAATTGTTTGAAATGTGTGAAGTGTTTGAAATGTTTTTGAAAAGTGAGCAAGTATCTAAGAGGAACCTACCCTAAGTTTAAGTCTTTTCTGTTCTTGAATCCTTTAAGTGGTAAGACTATCCCTATTATTAAGGAATAGGTAGTCATTACCTTGGATGTAAGGGACAAGTGAAGGGACATCTGTTATTTAGGCAACTGTGGGGTGTATAAGCAATTCAAAGGGACTTATCATCTTTATTCGAAAGGGACAAGATCATTACGAAGGCAACATTCGAAAGGGACTTGATCTTTTATCTGTTAAGGGACTAGATGATGTGAAATTGAGGGACTTTGCTTTATACACCCTACTTGACCTTTTGATTAGGCAACATGAGAGGTATCCCTAAGGAAGTGAGATGGCGATCAAAGATCGACTTACGTGTGTGAGTGTACAATTTTAATATTTATCTTTAAATTTGTGATCTAAATTGATTTTAAACATACAAACATGTTTACACTCCCTATTTACTAACCATAGCATAAAATATAAATAATAAACATTATTACTAAAATATTACATCCAGGAACAATTACATAATAACAATTAAAGCAAATTAAATATAATAAGCAAAATAATAAATAATAATAATAATTGGGTTAGTAGAAAAATAATAACAAAAATAATATAAAGTTAAATGGGGTTAGTAATAATAAAACATCATATAAAAATAAACATAATAGATAATATAAACAAAAACATTATAATAATTAAAAGATCAAACAATTATTTAAGATTAATAAGAAAATATAAACAATTATACTAATTATTATAAAGTTTTAAGTTATATGTAAATTATAAAAATTAAGTTAATTATGAACATATTATGAAAATAAAATTATAATTACAAAATTAAAATTAGCAATTTTAAACATATATTAAAAAATTATTTATATACAAAAAATTAAGTTATAAACAATTTATGCCATATTATTATATTAACAAAATTAAATTAAAAATTTTAATTTTAAACATATTTATATACAAGATTTAATTTATAAACAAATAATAAAAAAAATGTACATGACTAAATGAAATAGGATTAAGTTTTAAATAGAAGCAAATTAGGGTTTTGCAAATTATTAAGATTAATTAGGGTTTTTACAAAATATTTTAGTTTTTTAGAAAATTAGGGTTTATACACATATTTTTAGAATAATAAAATAACTATACATAATTTAACAATATTAATTATTTACAAAAAAAAAAAAGTTTTTCTTATAAAATTAAAATTAAAAAGGATGAATTTAAAATAATATGAACATACTATTTATTATTTGAATTTATTTGAGATAGAAAATTAATTAAATAATCAAAAATAAGAAAAAGAATGAAAAATCAAAACCTGCTTGGGCTGGGATTTGAACCCAGTCCCTAAGCTTGCAGACTCCAAGACTTGCCTTCCATCCACTGGGCCATGCGCGTACAGGTGCTAAGGAAAGGGGCTCAATTGGTTTTGTTGCTTCATCCTGAAAAATCATGAAAAAGAAACAAAACAAAAGACCTGGGGGGGATCGAACCCAGGACCTTTGCAATGCATACAAACACACTTATCATTCCAGCCGGGAGGGCGCACCTGTTAATATACTCACAACAATATATAATATATTAAGATTCATAATTAAACTGGAAAAATAATAAAAATTGTTGAGGCCAGGATTCGATCCCTGGACCTTCAAGCAATATACGCGCATCAAAACCAGCTGAGCTACCTGCTCATTGTGAAACATAAACACAACACACAGAATATAAAATAAGCAAGCATTCTCATTCTGGATTTCGCGCCCAGACTTCATCTTCTCCATTTGAATTTCCTGCGAAAATTCTTTCAACATTTCCTGCGAAACTTCCTATGAGTTCTTCCCTTCAAGAACCTGCGAATTTGAATCTCTCACAACACGTAAAATTTCAACAAATTTATTATATAAACGTGATCCACACATCAAATCCAATTCAATGATGTCTTTAGAATTCATTTATTTTGGTTTAAATGAGAAACCCTAAATGGCCTCTATAAACCCTAACAATGGCAACTTCATGTTCCTGTGTCGAAACTCAAATTGGATTGCCCAGAAACGTTCCTAAGCTTGTCACAAACACAAAACAATCATCAAACATAATTTATAATGCATAAACAATGGAGAACGAAAAAATCATAAAAGTGTGATAATATTGATTCGGTTCATGCATATGGAGGCATTTTAGATGTTGTTTATGATCCAAATATGTTCAATGAACATCATAGAACATATTGCAATGCTCAAAACTCATTGAAACCCTCTCTACCTTGGAATCCGAATATGAGTTTTTGAAGATTTTTGTGAAGTTTGAAGATGGCTTTGGAGGCAGAAATTTCGTGTCCAATGAATAGGGTTGTGTTGTATACTTATAGTGTAATAGAACTAGGTCAAAACAATTGATTGTTGTGTGGAAAATTTGATTGAAAAAGATTGAAAAAGATTAAGATTTAAAATTCAAATATTTGAGAATTAGACCTTTCTATTTCAAGCCAATCACCATGATTCTCATACCAATTTGATCTAAATCACTTTTATGACTTTCTAGAAAAAAAATCTCATTTAAATATTTAATTTTTCTATTTTATTTTAATTTAAAATGATTTTAAATGAATAAAATCAAAATAAATAAAATAAAATGATGAAAATCTGAATTTTAGAGATTTGGGTCGTGCATGAAGTATTGGTATGGATTGGATCATCATATGGCAAGCCCATTTAGAAAAAATTGGTTTTAAACCTCCATTTTCTTCATAAACCAACCAAAAATTTCCCAACTTTGCAAGGGCACAAATCCTTCAATTTTAATGCTATGAGGGTGTTCTTGGACATTTTGGAAAGCTTGAAGAGTCCTCTAACCAACCCCACTGGTTTCATGTCCATATAATTTACCATTCTCAAGTTATGCCCTTTTGAAGTTGTTGACTTTTTGTTGACTTTCAAAAGGACCTATAATGTCTTAGCTCATACCTTCCAAATGAAGCATTTTTGGCCTTGGCTTGTGAGACACAAAGTTGTAGAGAATTCAATTTCCTTCAAAATGAGCTTTGGATGGAAAATTGGTGATGAAGCATGTGAAAGTTATGGCTGGTCAAAGTTCAGTTGACTTTTCCTAAGAAAACCCTAATTTAGAAACCTCTGATTCTTGATGATCTGAAATCTCCTTGATGAATCATGATCAACCCTTGATCAAATGATGAATTTTACTTCATATACTTGATGTTGGCAAAATATCATGAAGTTTGACTTTGGTTTGACCACAGTTGACCTCAGTTTGACTTTTTAACTGCTTTGACTGATTTTGACTTATCTGATCATTTGACTGAGCAAACCTTTGAGAAAAGTTCTGAAATTTGTCATGGGGATTCTTAGACCCATATAAGATGTTATGAAGCTCACTTGAAGTCTTGGAAGTCCATTTAGCCTGATTAAAGTCAAAACCCTAGTTTTGGATGCACTGCTTAGGAGAATGCCTTGCCTGAGGGAATTGTCAAATCTTCTGACCCATGATGAAAGGAGGAGAAGCAGAAGAAACAAGTTACTTACTTCACTGAAGAAGATAAGTAACTTGGAGAAAGAAAGTGAATGATGAACATGAATGAGCAAGCTCACTCTAAGACAAAGAAAAATGCAGCAAGGATGCATAAGAAAGAGATGAAGAGAAAAAGAGAAGTGAAGGCAAATTCACTTCTCAAGTTACTTACCACCTGAAAATGTTAGCATAAAGAAAGGAATGAAATGAAAATGAAACATATGAAAAGGTAAAAAACAAAACCAGAAGCAAACACATGATTCAAATGATGCTATGAGATGATGCAAAAGCATGCCAAGTGTTATGAATGTTCATGCAAAGAGAAATAATGCAAATGAAGCATGTAGGAAGCATGAAAACACATGTATACTTATAAAATGAAATGGATGCAAAGCATAGCAAATGTATAAAGAAATGATCAAGAAATGTTCAAGCAATGTCTTAGGATATCTAATATGGCATACAAGTGTTTAGAATATCATGGCAATTTCATGTATGGATGCATATGCAAGATGAATGCAAATGAGGGTGCAAAATTAGGGTTTTAAGGAAACATGAGATGCATAAGGTCAAAACAGAATCAAATCACAAGATAAAAAATTGCAAATGAACTCAAATAAACACTAACCTCATATGACATCACACCCCAAAGGAGAAGGTCTAACTCTTAACCTAAAGAAAGTTGTGATTTTTCTAAGTTAACTAGGGTTTTTGGGTACCTTAAGAGGAAAAATGCAAATCAAATGGAAAATGCAACATAAATTCATGGCATAATTATCCTATAAACTAAATGTTATATGAATAACAATGCAAAAAGAATCATTATCAAACCATTCATGGTTATGCAGAAAATAATTTTCAAAGTTAGGGTTCCAAAAAGGGATTTTTATGAACCCTAAATTCAAGAAAAATGTCAAAGTTGGATCAAAACCAAAAAGAAATTTGTATGAATGGTTTGACAATGTTTCTAAATGTCCTAAGATGCAATGTGAATTTTTTTGGAATTTTCAGAAAACTAAATGGTATTTTAATTAATTAATTTACATTAATTAATTAAAATAAACATTTAAATATTTTTAAAATGATTTTTTAATGCAAAAAATAAAAATAATTTTTTTTTGGGTGAAGAAAAATATTTGAAGACAAAATGCAGAAGAAACATATTTTTGGAATTTTCTAAGTATTTTAAATAAAATGCACAAAAGAAATACAATAAAATGAAATAAAAACAGATAAAAGGAAAAGTATGCTAATCTAAGGGCTTAAATTCAAAGTTGAGGGGCGAGAATTGACTGGCGCCATATCCAAATGCTAACATTCAAACCAGTCTTAATTAATTAACTAAACCTAATTAATTAAATTAAATGGAAATTAAGGGTTAATGAAGTGATCTGGTCCATTGGTTCATGCGCGCGAAACCTAATCTAAGGGTGGAGATTCAAACTCACGCTAATCACTCAGCTAACCCTAATTAGGGCAAACAACCTTCAGACGACCGAAATAGTGGTTCCGGTCGTCTTCTCCGGCGAGCCCTCAAGAACAAAATCTTCCCTAGGCCTTTTTAGGAGCTCTAAAGCTCCAGATCAACTCCCCACACCTTCCTAAACCTAAATCTACCCTCAAAACAAATTTCCCATGGCTCATGAACAAGATACGAGTCAAAACTCAAAAACTGGAAAAGTTTCAGAAGCTCAGTACATGCTTGTTTCTCACTCATTTTCAAAACAAAATAGATCATGGTGATCAGTAAAGCATAAAGAACATTTCTATAACAAGAAAAACAAGTTCTGGAAAATTTGTTCTTGAAGATACCTGAGATAGAGCTTCTTCAATCTGAGCTATCTGGCCTCTTCTTTGGTGCAAAATGACTCAAATGATCCTCCTGGTGTTGCTTTGATGCTTGGAAGGAGTTTATAATGGCTGGTTTGAGTGGTTATTCTTCAGCTGGTCAAAAATCGTGTTTCAGTTTTGGGTGCTTTTAGGCTGCAATGAAGGGTGGGAAATGATCCTCTTGTGATGCTGAGTTGATTGATGAAAGAAGTTTTGAGTTTGAGTGTGTGTGCTATGAGTTTCGAAGAGAGAAAGTTTTGAGGCCAATTTTGTGAATCTGAGTTGTGTGTGCTTTCAGGCTTGAATGTCTTGTGTTATGGCTTGCATTTGGTCCACATAACAAGCTTTGATAGGTCAGAAGACTTGTTGTGGGCTATGTTGATTGGTATGGGCAAGTTGCCAAAATGTCGACCTAACTTGTACTTGAGGCATGGGTTGGTTCAGTGGCTGTTTCAAGGCATGGCTCGAGTCAGCTTGGTTCAAGGATAGCCATGGAAGTCATACTTTGCAGCTGGCACAAGTGGAAGCATGGTTGTATGAGTTTTTGCAAGCTTTGTACATTTTGGCCCCTTAGTGATTTCTTGATGTGCAAGGCATAGAAACTTGTGATTCTTGGGCCAATTCTGATTCTTAGGCAATACACTATGTTTGTATGATGCCTAGAAGTGTATTAGAGGTCACAAAATGACTTGGTTTGTGAATTTGCAAAAAACCTCTTTGGCATGAATGTGAAAATTATCTGATTTTTGCCAACTTTGCCAAGCCATAACTTGAGTTCCATAATGAATTAGAACTTGTTCTTGTACTTTTTGAAAAGGGAATGATCCAATATACAACTTTCATGACCAACAATTTTTCATTTGAAGCATTTTTGGTTGAGAAAGAGGAGGTTGAAAAACTTTCCCAAAATGGAAAGTTTCCATTACAAGTCATTTCCATTTTTGGCAACTTTTGGTTTAGCTCAAATTTTCTTCAATTTTGTGAACTTCCAAGCACTTAAATGATCAAATAAAGATCATAAAACTTCAATTTGATGAAAAATCCACTTTGGTTCCATTGTTGGGGGCCTCAGATGCCCTGATTTTGCTCTGACTTGCTCAAGAAGTTACCCAGTGAACAAATGACTTCCACAATGAATTTCTTCATCAAACTTGGTACACATGATCCTTATAACACATTGAGACTATTAGAAACAAGAATGACCAAAATTTTTGGAGTTATGGCCTCTGAAACCAAAACCCTAATTTCAGGTCATATGTGCAGTGAAACCCTAGCTCTGCTTCCATGCTTTCCAAGTTCTTGTGATTTCTTGACTTCCTTGGTCTTTGAGGGGTATAATATGATGATAAAACATACATGGACCCTCTTGGAATGATTGGAAGCCTTTGGAGTGGCTCAGATGGATCTTTGGATTGCTCAGATCACAAACCCTAGATGCAGATGAACTTGAACTATGCAGATGAAACAAAAATGCAATATGAGATGACATGCTTATACTAATGCAAAAATGAAAGATCACAAGCCATGGTGTGGAATTAGTGAGGGAAAATTTGGGGTGTTTACAGCTGCCCCTATTCAAACATGAGTTAGTTGTGCAGGATGTAAGCGACGGGCTTAACAGACAAACAAGATAACTTGTGGTTGAATACCAAAGACAATCCAAAATTTTCACTCGCTGGGTAGAAGAAGAAAAGGGATATAAATTGTAAAAGAAAGTATAGTATGATTATAAAGTGCGGGCGATGGAGGACGACCATCGAGCAGAGGACGACTGCTCGGGGATAAAGCAATAACGGGGACGACCGACATGCTAGGGAAATAAAGATACCACGACGGGGACGGCCATCGGGTAAAGAAACAAGACTCTCTGGGGATTACAACAAAGGCAATGATGGGGAAGGTCATCAGGCTTGGAAAGTAAAAGTAAACAACGATGGGGACGGCCATCGGGTTAAAGAATAAATGAAATAACAATGAGGGACGGTCATCAAAGGTGAAGGACGATCACCTAGCAGGGGACGACTGCTCTTTACCACGACATATGACGAATGTCGGATAGAAAAGAAAGGTCGACGATGGGGACGGCCATCAGATAAGCATGATGAAGGACGATCATCAAGAGGTGAAGGACGATCACCTAGCAAGGTACGGATGCTCTCGGGGTTTATCATGACATAGGACGAATGTCAGATAACAAGATCAACGATGGGGACGACCATCAGATAAAATGATGAAGGACGATCATCAAAAGGTGAAGGATGATCACCTAGTAGGGGACGGCTGCTAAATATCACGACATAGGACGAATGCCGGATAGGAAAGGGGTTCCAATAATGGAGACTCCGCTGGGGAAAAGGGATGAGGGATGGTCATCCAAAGGTGAAGGACGATCACCTGGCAGGGTACGGCTGCCGAAAGTATCACGACATAGGACGAATGTCGGATAAGAGAAAATTGTTCTGCCGGGTGTAACACCCCAAAATTTGCCCTCTTATTTATTATCAACCTCGAGCAGTGTACGCTTTATTCTTGCATAATTCTTCATATCATCGCATTTGAAAAATTAAATAAATCATTCATCATCCTTTGCATGAGGTGTGTGGTCGATCGAGGCTTGCCAAACATTGGAGTTCAAGAGAAAAATAATAACCAAAAATAATCCAAACCACTTCTAAGCTAACCAACCAAAAAAGGGAAGAATTCACCTTTCCCTCCCTTTTCTTTCCCTTTTCCTTCCACTTTCCTTCCACATTCCCTTTCATCCTTTCCCTCTTGTTTTTTCCACTTCAATTCCACTCCATTTCCCTTGGAAACTTCTACCATGCTCTACCATCTTCTAGAGTGTTCCAAGGAATATTCCCTTTTCCAACCCTAACCCTAACTAACTACCAAACCATAATTTTGGATCCCAAGCCTAATTTTGGGCCCCAAACCTAACTCCATTCCCAAACCTAGCTCCAAGCCTAGCCTCTATATATTCATTAATCACTTCAATGCAAGGGGTTCCCACAATTTTCCAACTTTTCACTCTTTCACAATCACTTTTTCTCTCTCACTTTTCCTCCATTTCCATTTTCACCAAAGCTTTTTTGAATAAGCTCTTCAAGTTTCACATTGAAACTAGAAGATCTTAAAGCTTAAGCCTTCAACCTCCATTTATTTTGGATTGTAGAAGAAGAAGCTAGTGATTTTTGTGAGGATTTCGGCTTATCGGAAGTTCACGAAGATTCAAGCATCAAGAACGCATTTATTTTGCGAATCCGCAGTTTTCTTGGTTTTCTCTTCGATCAAGCTCCGATTCTTGCAACATACACCGAAGCACTTCTCCGCTTCGTAGGTTGGTGATCTAAATCACTTCTCCTTTAAGTTATTCTCTTCATCTCGCCATTTCGGTATTCTTTAATTGCTTTTTCGCTTTGCTTGAGATCGTTTCCGTTTTTGTTATGTGTTGCTTGCGATTTGTGATTGTTAATGGATTAGGATTTAAGGTGTTGATAGTTATAGGTTCTATCATGTGTAAATAAGCCCCAATTAAGTAGAAATTAGTGTTAACATGTTTCTAGATATGTTAGGGATCATTAGAAGTGAGTTTGTGGCCAAAAGCACTTATTTCAAAAGTTTTTTTCACTTTCTGTTCAGCGTTAACCGGTTAACGCATTTGGTTAACCGGTTAACGCGTGCGTTTTAGCCACAAATTGCTGTTGTTTTAGGTCCATTAACCGGTTAACGCATTTGGTTAACCGGTTAACGCTGTTGATTTTTGGATTTTTAGCTTATTTCATGGCTTAGTCCTAAGTTCTAGTGCCTCTATGGTTCATACATATTTAGGTATTGATTTTAGGGAATTTTTGGGTCCATTTCCAGTAGCTCATTCCCCCATCTCGAGTCGTTTCGACGCGTTTCCGTGCATGTTGCGTGTTATGCGTTTTTGTGTTCTTTTGTGTATAGCTTGATTTCTTGCATTTTGTTGCTATGTTCATGCATCATTAGGTATGTAATAATCATGTTGCATTCTGTTTTTACACCTTTTGTATTGCATTAATTCACTTTGCATTCCATTGTATCAAGGCATGTTACATTTCACATAACCATATATGTATGTGCATTTGGTTGCATTTTGTTACATGTTTGACCATGTTATTCACATCAATTCAATTTTGAATTTTGCATTGAGCTTGACATTCTTGTTGATCCATCATATTGCATGTTCATAATCAATAATCATCATGTTCATATGCCATGTTCATGTGCCACATTTTTGCATGCTTGTTGCATAATCAACCATGTAATGCATTCTTGCATAATCCTTAAAAAATGTTCATGTTCTTTCATTTATGTATGATGATCCATGTCCAAATGCATGTTCATGTTGAAGTTGATGCATTTTTATTAAGTTTGTGCATTAGAAATGAAAATAATCAAATCTGGATTTTGCATTTTATAGCTGTTTTTGCATATAGGTGCTGTAAAATGTATGTTGTTTGTTTGTTTGCATGCTATATTTGACATTTTACACCTACCTTTTTATGCTGCATGCTGGCTGTAAAAAGCTGATTTGTGTTATACATTGTTTTCATAGCTGATTGTGTGCTTGAGTGCTATAAATAATTGCTGAATTTTAGTTTAGCATAGTGTAGACACCCTTAAACTTAAGATTGAGTCTAGTTTAGGTCCAAGTTGCCTTAGGATTTGTTTGGTATGTGTTTACCTCATTCTTTTTTAATAAATTTCACACTAATCTTTGTTTTGTAGAGGGGAAGATTGAGGTATGTTTCCTTACACCTTATCCTTTTATTTTTTATGCATTTCTTTTATGCATTGTAATTCATTTTTTCCTTCCATATTTGTGTTTGGTAGGATCTCCCCCTCTTTTGTAGGACCAACTTACCTTCCTTAGGAAGTAAGTGGTATTCTATTCTTTTGCTCCTTAGGATTAGAAAACCCCACTAACCATTAGGATCTCCCTTTTGTGCATGATAAATAACTTAGGGTTGGTCTTAGTCCCCCTTAGTTTTTGTCCTTTTCCGACTTGAGTCATTCTTTCTCATCTCATAAAGAAAAACAATAAAATACTTAATAAAAACCGAATGTTCTTGTACGACACGAGACTTTGTTGCGGAGTTCTTATACACGTCCTGTTTCGGGGCGAGGTGTAAGTCCCTACCACGATGGATAAGTCTTAGTATGAGAATGTTCACAAACAAATTCAAAATACTTCTCATAAAAGACAATCAACAAATACATCACGTCTTCTGTTCTCATATCTTAATCTTTGCGGACGAATGCGACTTGCCTCAACAGTTCAAACAGCGATACGGTAAACACCCTTGAGTCAGAGCCGGTAACACCTGAGCTAGAGCTATGGCAACGTCATCCTAAAAAACGCAAAATAGTTCCCGCCTTAGTTAGGCGAACTACGTCGACTCTGATCCTCATTATCCCGATGAGATACGTAGGCAGCGGGGTAGGGCCCGTTCGAGCACATTCTTTATTTTCCCTACATTTTCCCTTTCTCTTTCCATTTTTCAATTCCATTTCTAGTTCCCTTCCTATTCCAGTTCTAGTAGCAGTTTTATTCAGCAACACTCGTATTTTCTCACCCTTTTAAACAAAACAAACAAGCGTGGATCCCGTCGGGTACGACGGACGATCTGGGGTGCTAATACCTTCCCAGGTCGTAACCGGCTCCTGAACCCATATCTTTGGTTCGCAAGGACTTGTCCTTTCCTTCTTCCTCAGGTTTGTGCAACATTACCTTTCCCAGTCCTTCGGGATAAAAATGTCTGGCTGGCCACTCTAATTTTTCTGCGCCACTTTCGCGTTTGTACTAGGATGAAAATCCCGGGAGCGACAACTGGCGACTCTGCTGGGGACCGAACCCAGAATCTCTGGTTTCCCTTGTATAGTCAATCCTAACGCTTGTGTGTTTTATTTCTTTGGGTGTTTATTTGTTTGCTGTGTGCTCTAGTTTAGCTTTACTGTTTTCATTTACAGCTTTACTTCACGACATTTATTTACTGCTTTCAGTATTTATCATGCATCATTATCACTGTCTGGCTGTGCTGGTTTCATTTTTTCTGTGGGCTGGGAGTTACTGTGAGATAAGCCAAATACCCGACTTGAGTGCAGTATAGGATTAGCGTGGACATGTTGTACTCACATGGTTACATGATGAGTGGCGATATGTTCCACACCCAGGTTGAGACCGTCTTGGAACTATCTTGTGTGGGAGTTCTTCCCCACTTCGGGATACGACCTTGATGGTTATGTGCAGCTGGGGACCGATCATTGAGAACCTTAGTGGAAACAACCCTCTCCAGTGATGACAGTGGCATACCACATTTGTTGGCAAACCCACTCGCATCTGAGGGCCCACTGGGAACTCGCATAGGATGGCCTGGTTCTTTCATAGGAATCCAGTCAAGGCAAATTGTTCGTATGACGATAGTATTGTACCCTTCAGGATGAATGTACTATTGTTTCTCGATTCAGCGCTTGAAGCTGGGGACTTATGAGGGATGCATGTTTTCCCCGTACTCAGCTGAGACCTCCCTGGTTAGTACATAATGCCAAACCGATTCCCTGATTTGGTCATAAGCCATTTCTCAGAAATGGTGAACGTATTATTGTTATCCTACTTTGAGAGTCCGTGATGTTGACTCGGTGTAGCATACCCGTGAGATGGGAAGGGTTTATAGGTTTGCAGGAACCCTGAAACTTCAAACACACCCATTTTGCCAGCATTGTTCAGTATTATGATCAGGTTCTACATGGTCCTTTGGTTTCGAAATTTGGAATTTCGGTGGTACTGTTATTATGACTCTTCACCAATACATGACTGTCTCCTCAACACAAACGTCAGACCAGTGATCGCCAGACCTTTGATCATATGCTAGTGCATTGCATAACATCCTTTGCATGCTTAAATCACTAACACATGCTTACTTATTTGCAGGGTCGCATGTCGCATCCTCATGAACATATCATACGCATTAACTGCATGATTTGCATATTTTGCATTTTTATAGGTTTTTCGGATTTCCTAACTTATTCAACTTCAGGCAATATAACTGGTCAACACGTTCATCGATATCCAAAAAAAAAACACCGAGTGAGAATGGTTGAAAGAATGCAGACTGATCTCAATGAGCTCCGACAGAGGATGGATCAGTTCATGGACATGATGACCGACATTGCTCAGAATCAAGAGCGTCTCAGGTTGATGCTTGAGCAACCCTGTGGGAATGCTAATGTTGGAACCCCGACTGAGAATGTGGATCCTAACACTGCCCGTAACGGAGGGCCAAATCTAAATGGGACTGCAGCCCGTAATGAAGATACTCAGGAAGACCAGTTCATTCTACTGGATGCTGATATGGGTAATATGAATGAGGTCAACAATCGAAGGTATGAAGAGCTGACGGAGAAGATTAAGGCCATGGAATGTCAGAATTCCCTGGGCATCGATGTAACCAATCTTGGGTTAGTGCCAGGAGTCAGAATCCCTCCTAAGTTCAAGGTGCCATCATTTGACAAGTACAACGACAACACATGCCCTAGAACTCACATTCATGCATACTTTAGAAAAATCTCGACTCACACTGATGACGAGAAACTTTGGATGCATTTCTTCCAAGATAGTCTATCTGGAGCTTCATTGAGCTGGTACATGAAGCTGAGCAGGGTCTCTATCCGATGCTGGAAAGATTTAGCTGAGGCTTTTCTCAAGCAGTATCATTACAATATTGATATGGCTCCGAACCGCATTCAGTTGCAGAACTTGTCTCAAGGACCCAAGGAAAGTTTTAAGCAGTATGCTCAGAGGTGGCGTGAGCTGGCCGCACAGGTTCAACCTCCATTGCTCGATCGGGAAATGGCCGACATGTTTATGGGCACCTTGCAAGGTGTTTACTTGGATCGTTTGGCCGCCTGCCCATCCATCAGTTTTTCTGATATTGTCATCGCTGGAGAAAGGATAGAAATTTTTTTGAAATTAGGAAAGATCCAGGATGCCAGCAGTGTTGGTTCTTATGGTGTGAAGAAACCTTTTGGCAATGGCCAAAGACGAAGAGAAGGCGAGACAAATGCTGTGTATAGGGGCCGAGACAGAGGTCGTTCACAAGGTTATTACCAAACAGCTGCAGTGGCTATTACGCCACAGGTTCAACCACAACCTCAAGGTCAGCAATCTCAGGCACCAAGACCAAATCAGGAAAGAACAAGGGCAAGAAACCGCATACTTGATCCCATCCCATGCCCATATGTTGTTTTGCTTCCAGAGCTGCTAAAGTTGAACATGGTCGAGCTTCGAACCATGAGAGCTCCTTCTCCTGATAACCTACCTCCAAACTTTGATGCAAATGCCAGATGCGAATTCCACTCGGGTCCTCAGGGGCACAATATTGAGAAATGTTGGGCTTTTCAAAACAAGGTACAAGACCTAATTGACACCAAGGCGATTAATTTTGCGCCTCACCCAAATGTACTCCAGAATCCAATTCCTAATCACAACGGAGCCGGTGTCACGGTTGGTTTACCAGATGGTCCACGTTAAGCTGGAATCTCCAGGAAGCAAATAAAGCCATCAACATCCAGATACTCTCAGCAATGGCAACTGTTTGTTTGTTTTTCTCTAATGCATTGTCTTCCCTATTGAGGGGAACTACGTCGCTCTGATTCTTCATTGGTCACTGGTCAATGGAGATACGTAGGCAGAAGATTGTCAGGTCTTTCCGAGCAACCTTATGGGGAAACTTTACTCCCCAACTTCACTTTTTCCTTCAGATGTCTCGTGTCAGATTCAGAATAACTAGAAGAAGAGGTATGATTGCCATGGTTGAGTATACGACTGCAAATTGAAGATTACAAGTCTGTGAAAGAGCTATTGATCACTGAAAGTATCTAAGACTGATAGGTCCAGACGAAGTCAAGCCTCCTCAACAACGACAATATTCAACTTCTTTACTGCATTTCCATTTGTAGTTCCTTTTATTTGCAAAACATTTGTATACATGTATGAAAGTTGTTTGCTTTTGAATGTTATCAATAATAAAACTCACATGTTTTTCTTGAAGTAATTCATTCGCATTCACTTATAATTATGTATGTGCATATTGCAATACCAATTATCATGCTCAAACTCTATGAAGGAGAATGACGAAACAATAACGCAAGAATCTCTAATTGTGTGCTCTCAAATAAGACCCTGTTGACGATGTACATGCTTTGTTTCAAATTCCTAAACACTGGAGATATAAGGGAGATAGACCCTCGCTAACCCCCTTGAGCCTTGAAGTAGGAGTTTCTTTTCGCATGAGAAAACCCTTACGTTTAACCCATGGGCAGGGTAGATGTCAACTAGTTGGACCAAGCGTTCAGTCTTTCATAAAGGAGTGCATTTGAGGATCTATTACATTCCATCATGCTAATCAAGAGGTCCAAAGACCAGAAACCACAATGGTTATCCAAATCAAGAGGTCCAAAGATTGAAAACCATAATGGTTATCCTTCATCGACCAAAGAATGAGGCAGTCACCACCCTCGCGAAGCAATCAAGACAAACAGTGTCACACGATTTGTTCAAAAAAGAAAGAAATGAAAAGCCCACTAAGTCGAAACTTGAAAACAAGTGACTTAGGCAAAAATTAGGGCATCCCGCTGGGCTTCACAATCAAAGATTCATAAGAATTAGTCCAGGCAAAAGTTAGGGATAAGCAAAATAACGCAAAAGCGAAAGACGAAAAGGATTACACAAGAAATATCCTCGAGCAAGGACAAAGTCACGTGGCACAGACACGAGAGACAAAGGGGTGACTGACTCCAAACAATAACCTGATTGGTGCTTGAACCGATAGCAACAATGGTTCCTCAACCGACACGAAACCTTTATGAAAGGTGAACACTTGCGAAAATTAGCTGAACATAGGAATGGAGAACATCACGAAGAATGGGTGGTGTAAACACCCCAAATTTTCCCTCACCCATTCACACCATGGCTTGTGATCATTTTCATATGCATAAACACCATCACAGCATCTCATACCACATTTTTGATTCACTGCATAGATTCAAAGTCATCTGCACCTAGGGTTTGTGATCTGAGCAACCCAAGAGCTTCTTGAGCCACTCCAAAGGCCATAAATCACTTCAAAGGGGTCCATGTGTGTTCAAGTATCATATTATATCCTCTCAAAGTCAAGAATGCCAAAGAATCACAAGAACTAAGGATGGTATGGAAGCAGTGCCAGGCTTGACTGCCCAGTTGACCTAAAATTAGGGTTTTGGTTTCAGAGGCCATAACTCCAAATTTTTTGGTCATTCTTGTTTCTATTGGTCTCTATATGGTATAGGGAATATGCATATCAATTTTCATGAAGAAATTCCATGGGGAAGTCATCTGATCAAAAGTTGACTTTTCAAGCAAGTCAGTGTAAAATCAGGGCATCTGAGGCCCCCAATGACCCAACCAAGGGGTGTTCTTCATCATTTTGATTGCATATGATCTTTATTTGATCATAGAAGATGTTGGAAGTTCACAAAACTGAAGAATTTCAAGTCTTTTGCAAAGTTGACTTTTTGGGCAAGTTTGACTTTTAATGAAAATGCTATTTTAGGCAACTTTTTCAACCTTTACTTTTTGATTCAAGAAAGATTCAAATGGAAAAACTTTGGTCATGAAAGTTGTATAATAGATCTTTCCCTTTTCAAAAAGTACAAGAACATGACCTAATTCATTTTGGATCAAAAGTTATGGCTCACCAAAGTTGGCAAAAATCACAAAATTTCAAAGTTTCCACCAAAGAGGCAAAGTTGCAAATTCACTTCTCAAGGCAAATCAAGTCATCAAATGCATTTCTAAACTTCACCACATGTTCACACAAGTCCTAAAAGTCAGATTGCACCCAAAGGATCACATGTTTTATGGCTTATGGATCAAGATTTTTTCATAAGACTCAAAGGCAAGGCAAGTTGCAAAACTCATCATAGCTTCTCATCCACTTGCTTGCTAGCTTGCTGAACCATCCTAGGCCTTTCCCCACATCATGCTGCGCAGGACACACTCTTTGTCCTTGGCTAGAAAGTAGCCCATACCTCTCTTACACCAACTTTGACATTTTGGCAAAAGGACCCATACCAATCAATAAAGCACACATCACTTCATCTGACCAATGGCAATTGTTTATACCAAGAAAAAGCAAGCCAAAGCAACTACAACTCAAGCATGAAACCAGCCATAACTCAGCATTCTCATTTTCACCTTCATGTGCAAGAGCCTTCGAAACTCATCACACAGGCCATAAACTCATAAACAAACTTCACAAACCAACTCAACACATCTCCCTGGTCACAAAGCACCCTTCAAAACAGCCTGAAACTCAAAGAATCAAAAACACGATCACCACCTGCCATTGAACAGAACTTCTGCCATCTCTCAAACCATCCATTCTAAACTCCAAACAAACATTGCAAGCTTCTTAGGAGGATCATTGAAGTGCATTTGAGCCAAAGAAACAGCCAGAAAGCTCCTGAATCGAAAGCTTCAGTTCAGGTAGTCAACTCAAAACTTTTTTCCAGAAACATGTTTTTAAGTTCTTAATAGCTTCTATGCACTCTCCTGATCATGAATATGTGCTTACTTTTGAAAATGGTTGAGAAACCAGGATGTATGCATTGTCTGAAACTTTTGCCCTAAAAAATGTTTGATTCGATTCTCTCTGTTAATGAATGAAAAATGTTGTTTGATTGAGGGGTTTGATTCGTTTTGAAGTGGGGATGAATTCTTGGTAGTTAGATTTTGTTTTGGATGCGTGTAGAGAGAGTTTGAGAAATGAGATGGCCGGAGAAGACGACCGGAACAGTGTTCCGGTCGCCTGAAAGTCATTAGGATTAATTAATTAGGGTTTAGTCTTAATTGCGCAAGTTTGAATTTGGACCGTCCAGATACGCGCGCAGGTCAATTCCCTCCCTTTTAGTTTGAATCCTTGCCTTTGGATGCGCTGACTTTTCTTTTTTCAGTTTAATTCATATTTATTTTTCATTTAAATGCATTTGTTTTCTACATTTTATTTAAAATAGCAAAACAATCTTAAAAATTCTGAAATTTTTTGTATAAACTTTTATTAATTTTCAGAAACCAAAAACATTTTTATTTTTATTTTTTGCATTCAAAAATATTTTTAAATCATTTAAAAGTTTATTTTTAATTAATTAATGAGAATTAATTAATTAAAAATACTTTTAGGTATTTAAAAATCACCAAAAAATTCATGAAACCTTCATAATCATTTAGAAACATTGTCCAACCCTCAAACCAAATTTCTTTTTTGATCTTGATGTCTTTTGAGAATTTTTCATGGAATTAAAATCATTTCAAGGCATTATTTTGATCCAAACTTCAAAAAATCATTTCTGCCTAACCATTGAGAGTTGGACTTTGATTCTTCTTGCATTGCATTTTGTTTAGCATGTAGTTTGTAGGATTAAATTGGCATGAATTGATCTTTCATTTTCCATTTGTTTGGCATTTTTCTTGTTAAGGTACCCTAAAACCCTACAAAACTTAGGAAATTCATAACCCTAATTAGGTTAAGAGTTGGAACCTCTCCTTTGGGCAGTGAGTTAGTATAGGTTTAGGGCCCCTTTGAATGCATTTTCAATTTTTTATCTTGATGTTTGCTTCTGATTTTGGTTTTTGTTTGATGCATTGATCATAAACCCTAATTTGGGCTTCCATATGCATCCATCTTGCATTTGCTTGCATACCATGACTTGCCATAGCATTTTGTGCATCCATTTGATTCATTTGGCATCTTAAGACATGTTAGAAGTGTGTTTGATCATTACATCTTTCATTTTCCACTTTGTATGCCATTTGCATTCCATAACTTTTCATGTATGTTCATGTTTCTTAACTTGCTTCATTTGCATCCATAAGTTTGTATGATCATCCCCATGTATTGTTTCATGTTTGCATCATATCATAACATCATTATCATCATGTATATGCTTCTGGTTTTGGTTTGCATCATGCCATTTCATTCCATTTTGCATTGCATTGCATTTCTTTCACTAACTTTTCAGGTGGTAAGTAACTTTGAGAAGTGAATTTGCCTTCACTTCTCACAATTTCTTTTCATCTCTTTCATGCATCCTTGCTGCATTTTGTTATGTGTTTGAGTTTGAGCTTGCTCATTCTCCTTCTTCTTACTTTCTTTCTTCAAGTGACTTGTCTTCTTCAATGAAGCAAGTTACTTTGCTTCTCCTGATCCTTTCATCTGTTTCCTGGTGGTTCCATTGAAGGCTTCTCTTGTAAACTTCACAAACCTTAGGAACAACCAAGCATGACAATGATTAGGGTTTTGATTAGTTCCCCATTTAGATTTTACCTTTGTGTCTCTTTGAGTCTTCTCTTCTCACCTCATAATCAGGGACTAAACCCTAAAGGCTTTAAGGCTTTGTGATTAAGCTTATGCCTGCATCCTTCTATTAGGATGGAGTGTATAACTTTAATCCTAAGTGTTAAACCCTTAATGTGTTTAAATCCTTTAATCAATCCATCTAATAATCATCAAGACATCACACTTGTAACTTGGGCCTTGCATTAGGGTTCTAATTCTTCCTTAATTGGTTAAGAAGGACTAACCCTAGTGTTAATGGACAAGTCCCTCTCAAGTTGTCTTACAAACCCTAAAAATCACTTCATCATCATACCATTAATTAAAATCCACTTAATCAAAGGCTTGTTTTGTCATGAGTTTAATCCCTAATCATGGATTAAGTTGAGGAGCTTTCCTCAGCTTAAACATTCTCATCTATTATCCTTCTATTAGGATGGTGTAATGGGTCTGTTTAATCCCTGATTATGGCTTAATCTCATTACTCAACACTAAACAAAAAAACACCAAAAACATCTAAATAATCACAAGTAGGTTAATGATCTTAATCCTACACCATGGTGTTTAAGTGTGAGAAGCTGACTTCACACTTAAGGTATTCTCATTACCCCTAATCAGAGGGAAGATGTGATGAGTTTACTAAATCCATTGGTTTAGGCTTAAGCTCATCAACTTATGACAAACTCCAAAAAGCAATAAAAGACTGAAAATACAAAAAACAAACAATAACCGTCTCCTCCGGGATTCTTTTCTCATCTCATTCACTCATAAACGAGAACTTGCTTCTTCCGTCTAATGCAAGACAGTTTGCACCTGAGCCAGACAGGTCATACACTTGAGCATAGACAAGTAAGCAGTTCATCAGTAAATTCACCTTTCAGTCTCTTTGGGTCGAACTACGGTGTTCTGACTTCCTCATTGCACGAGAGGATACGTAGGCATAACTCAACAGTTATCGAACAAAAGTCTCTGTATATTCCCCCTCTTTCAGTATCATTCTTTAGCCTCATTATCATGAGCATTTCATCTTTGTTCTTACACTGACACTATACATATTACCCTTCACTTCCTTTACACTGACACCTGTACATTTTCTTCCAGCCCTTTTATACACAAATTGCACTGACACTACCCCTTTCAAACACAAATCTTTTGAGCGTGGATCCCGTCGAGTACGGCGGACAATCTGGGTGCTAATACCTTCCCAGGTTGTAACCAACCCCCTTTCTCAGTCTCTCTGGTTCGCAACCGTCTTATCCGTATCGTTTCTAGGTCTATGCAGCATTACCTTTCCTCCGGGATAAAAATGCCTAGCTGGCGACTCTATTCATTCCCTGTGAGTTCACTCCTGTGTGTTCTCACACCCCTCTTTCGCCGACCGTTCGCGTCTGTACCCCTTCTGACCAGGTGTCATTTGGTGGGAGCGACAGGTGGGCACAAATAATTTCGAGCCTATATCCTTTGTTTCTATAACCGTGAACCAGGCCACGATACAACCCTCAAAAGTCCTAACTGAAATAAGGTTAATTTGAGAGCATATTACTTTGAGATCGCGTTCCTGACTCCTATAAGTTATGCTAAAAAACATTTGTTGGTATTGCATGTACATACTTTCATTTATTAAAAAACGAGGTTGTATTTTAACTAGTGATTTGCTCACCAAGGTTTGCGACCCCTTTTCAAAACTTATGATTAACATGTGTGTTGCATTAGAATTTCCATTCTCAAAATAAACATTTTCTGCTTGCATACATCTGTTAGGCATCATAAAAAGCTCGCATGTGGAAATTCAGTCCAGAATCTTAAGCTTGCCAAGTTGAGAAGTCTAAAACTTCTAAAAGACAGTCACGTTAAGGTGCATTTTTCTGAGAAAGCTCCATTGAGTAAGGACTTTCCCAACCAGTCATGGTAAGAGCCAACCAATCTGGGGCAGTTATGTCAAGCAATGTCCTCAAGAGTTAGCCAAACTGGGGCAATCAATTCGAGATTCAGATCTCTCCTAGAGCAATTAGTCAAGGACTCATACTGGGGAAAGTCACCCCAATCGCACGAGGATTCATTCTTTCTCGAAGATAGATAATCGGAAGTTCAGAATACCGGGGCAATTATACTCCTAAAGAGTTTAAAGACACCAAGTCTTTTGTAAAGTCCTCTTAAGGTAAAACCCGAATCAAAGAAAATGATCCCTAGCACGAGACCACGTGAGATCTTTCCTCCTCAGCAGGATGCGGTTCAGTTTTGTTATCCCCAACAAACGCATGGAAGTTATCCCCGATAAAGTCGTCAAACTTTTCTCCAGCAGGTTTCCTCGATTTTATTTCCCAGCAGATCTCAAACCAGATCCTTCTCTTCCCTAGCAGATCAATAAGGATCATCCCTAGCAAGAGTCGTCTTCCCGTAGTGAAGCACTTCTTTCAAGAATCCAGAAATTCTCGGCAGTTAGCTGAATGGTTCCCTTCCCCCACAGAGGTTTGGAAAATTCAAGTAGACAAGAGAGTTCTCCTCAGCAGAGCCTTGACGGGTATTCCCCCAGCTAAGTAGAAAAGTTGTCAATTCCCCAACGAAATTTATGAGGTGAGATTCAATCCCCAGCAGTTGAGGCATCCCCTAGCAGGGTCTTCAAATCTAAAGTCCAATTTATTTTTGGCAAAGGTAATGAGTCGATGCAGGCTAGTCAAACCCTTTCCCAGCAGGAATATTGGCAACCATCGGTTTTCCCCACAGAGTCAGCAAGGGTTTGTTATTTCCACGTCAGGAATTCCCTTTGTACCTATCCCCCAGTGTCATGGGGAATTATGTCATACAATTCAACATATGCGTGCTCAATCCAAGGTTGATATTAAAAGTCCACCCGCGGCGTGGCAATTTATCCAAAGTCTAGCCGCAGACTGGCCAAAGTCCATCCGTAGGGTGGCAAATTCTTAAAGTCCAGCCGCAGACTGGCTAAAGTCCATCCTCTGGGTGACAAATTTTCAAAGTCTCCCGTAGCTGAGCAATGTGCCCCTGTAGTGTGGCGAAATTTTCTGAAAGTCTCCCGTAGTAAGCAAAAGTCTCCCGTAGTGAGCAGAAGTCTCCCGTAGCTGAGCAATGTGCCCCCGTAGTGTGGCGAATGTTCTGAAAGTCTCCCGTAGTGAGCAGAAGTCACTCGTAGCTGAGCAATGTGCCCCCGTAGTGTGGCAAAAACATCAAAGTCTCCCATAGCTGAGCAATGTGCCCCTGTAGTGTGGCAAAAACATCAAAATCTCCCGTAGCTGAGCAATGTAGCCCCGTAGTGTGGCGAATCATCAAAGTCTCCCGTAGCTGAGCAATGTGCCCCCGTAGTGTAGCAAAAACATCAAAATCTCCCGTAGCTGAGCAATGTAGCCCAGTAGTGTGGCGAATTTTCAAAGTCTTCCGTAGCTGAGCAATGTGCCCCCGTAGTGTGGAAAATTTTCGAAGTCTCCCGTAGCTGAGCAATGTGTCCCCGTTGTGTGGCATGTCATTAATATCCCAGAAAAAGTCCACCCGTAGCGTGGCAGATCAACAATCTCCTAGTTTTATTCCAAAGCATTCATCAGATTACTACTCTTCACATCCGAGTTCTCCCTAAGCAGAGTTCAGATGGTTGGGTTTATTTCCCTTTTCTTTTCCACCGAGTGCAAATTTTCTGGTTGTTTTTAGTATTCAATCCCTGCATACTTCAAACGTATGAAAGCAGCTGCTATCATCCATTCAAGTCTACAGAGATTGAATAGGGGCAACTGTAACACCCCAAAATTTTCCTTCTTATTTATTATCAACCTCGAGCAGTGTACGCTTCATTCTTGCATAATTCCGCATATCATCACATTTGAAAAATAAAATAAATCATTCATCATCCTTTGCATGAGGTGTGTGGTCGATAGAGGCTTGCCAAACATTGGAGTTCAAGAGAAAAATAATATACCAAAAATAATCCAAACCACTTCCAAGCTAACCAACCAAAAAAGGGAAGAATTCACATTTCCCTCCCTTTTTTCCCCCTTTTCCTTCCACTTTCCTTCCACATTCCCTTTCATCCTTTCCCTCTTGTTTTTTCCACTTCAATTCCACTCCATTTCCCTTGGAAACTTCTACCAGGCTCTACCATCTTCTAGAGTGTTCCAAGGAATATTCCAAGGAATATTCTCTTTTCCAACCCTAACCCTAACTAACTACCAAACCATAATTTCGGATCCCAAGCCTAATTTTGGGCCCCAAACCTAACTCCATTCCTAAACCTAGCTCCAAGCCTAGCCTATATATATATATTCATTAATCACTTCAATGCAAGGGGTTCCCACAATTTTCCAACTTTTCACTCTTTCACAGTCACTTTTTCTCTCTCACTTTTCCTCCATTTCCATTTTTACCAAAGCTTTTTTGAATAAGCTCTTCAAGTTTCACATTGAAACTTGAAGATCTTAAAGCTTAAGCCTTCAACCTCCATTGATTGTGGATTGTAGAAGAAGAAGCTAGTGATTTTTGTGAGGATTTCGGCTTATCGGAAGTGCACGAAGATTCAAGCATCAAGAACACATTTATTTTGCGAATCTGCGGTTTTCTTGGTTTTCTCTTCGATCAAGCTCCGATTCTTGCAACATACACCGAAGCACTTCTCCGCTTCGTAGGTTGGTGATCTAAATCACTTCTCCTTTAAGTTATTCTCTCCATCTCGCCATTTCGGCATTCTTTAATTGCTTTTACGCTTTGCTTGAGATCGTTTCCATTTTCGTTATGTGTTGCTTGCGATTTGTGATTGTTAATGGATTAGGATTTAAGGTGTTGATAGTTATAGGTTCTATCATGTGTAAATAAGCCCCAATTAAGCAGAAATTAGTGTTAGCATGTTTCTAGATATGTTAGGGATCATTAGAAGTGAGTTTGTGGCCAAAAGCACTTATTTCAAAAGTCTTTTTAACTTTCTGTTCAGCGTTAACCGATTAACGCATTTGGTTAACCGGTTAACGCGTGCGTTTTAGCCACAAATTGCTGTTGTTTTAGGTCCGTTAACCGGTTAACGCATTTGGTTAACCGGTTAACGCTATTGATTTTTGGATTTTTAGCTTATTTCATGGCTTAGTCCTAAGTTCTAGTGCCTCTATGGTTCATACATGTTTAGGTATTGATTTTAGGGAATTTTTGGGTCCATTTCCAGTAGCTCATTCCCCCATCTCGAGTCGTTTCGACGCGTTTCCGTGCATGTTGCGTGTTATACGTTTTTGTGTTCTTTTGTGTATAGCTTGATTTCTTGCATTTTGTTGCTATGTTCATGCATCATTAGGTATTTAATAATCATGTTGCATTCTGTTTTTACACCTTTTGCATTGCATTAATTCACTTTGCATTCCATTGTATCAAGGCATGTTACATTTCACATAACCATATATGTATGTGCATTTGGTTGCATTTTGTTACATGTTTGACCATGTTATTCACATCAATTCAATTCTGAATTTTGCATTGAGCTTGAGATTCTTGTTGATCCATCATATTGCATGTTCATAATCAATAATCATCATGTTCATATGCCATGTTCATATGCCACATTTTTGCATGCTTGTTGCATAATCAACCATGTGATGCATTCTTGCATAATCCTTCAAAAATGTTCATGTTCTTTCATTTATGTATGATGATCCATGTCCAAATGCATGTTCATGTTGAAGTTGATGCATTTTTATTAAGTTTGTGCATTAGAAATGAAAATAATCAAATCTGGATTTTGCATTTCATAGCTGTTTTTGCACATAGGTGCTGTAAAATATATGCTGTTTGTTTGTTTGCAGGCTAAATTTGACCTTTTATACCTACCTTTTCATGCTGCATGCTGGCTGTAAAAAGCTTATTTGTGTTATACATTGTTTTCATAGCTGATTGTATGCTTGAGTGCTGTAAATAGTTGCTGAATTTTAGTTTAGCATAGTGTAGGCACCCTTAAACTTAAGATTGAGTCTAGTTTAGGTCCAAGTTGCCTTAGGATTTGTTTGGTATGTGTTTACCTCATTCCTTTTTAATAAATTGCACACTAATCTTTGTTTTGTAGAGGGGAAGATTGAGGTATGTTTTCTTACACCTTATCCTTTTATTTTTTATGGATTTCTTTTATGCATTGTAATTCATTTTTTCCTTCCATATTTGTGTTTGGTAGGATCTCCCCCTCTTTTGTAGGACTAACTTACCTTCCTTAGGAAGTAAGTGGCATTCTATTCTTTTGCTACTTAGGATTAGAAAACCCCACTAACCATTAGGATCTCCCTTTTGTGCATAATAAATAACTCAGGGTTGGTCTTAGTCCCCCTTAGTTTTTGTCCTTTTCCGACTTGAGTCATTCTTTCTCATCTTATAAAGAAAAACAATAAAATACTTAATAAAAATCGAATGTTCTTGTACGACACGAGACTTTGTTGCAGAGTTCTTATACACGTCATGTTTCGGGGCGAGGTGTAAGTCCCTACCACGATGGATAAGTCTTAGTATGAGAATGTTCACAAACAAATTCAAAATGCTTCTCATAAAAGACAATCAACAAAGACATCGCGTCTTCTGTTCTCATCTCCTAATCTTTACAGACGAATGCGACTTGCCTCAACAGTTCAAACAGCGATACGGTAAACACCCTCGAGTCAGAGCCGGTAACACCTGAGCTAGAGCTATGGCAACGTCATCCTAAAAAACTCAAAATAGTTCCCGCCTTAGTTAGGCGAACTACGTCGACTCTGATCCTCATTATCCCGATGAGGTACGTAGGTAGCGGGGTAGGGCCTGTTCGAGCACATTCTTTATTTTCCCTACATTTTCCCTTTCTCTTTTCATTTTTCAATTCCATTTCTAGTTCCCTTCCCATTCCAGTTCCAGTAGCAGTTTTATTCAGCAACACTCGTATTTTCTCACCCTTTGAAACAAAACAAACAAGCGTGGATCCCGTCGGGTACGATGGATGATCTGGGGTGCTAATACCTTTCCAGGTCGTAACCGACTCCCGAACCCAAATCTTTGGTTCGCAAGGCCTTGTCCTTTCCTTCTTCCTCAGGTTTGTGCAACATTACCTTTCCCAGTCCTTCGGGATAAAAATGTCTGGCTGGCGACTCTACTTTTTCCGCGCCACTTTCGCGTTTGTACTAGGATGAAAATATCGGGAGCGACACCGGGGAATGGTAAACACGGACGAGTGTTTACGCTTAAGAAATAACAGGTATAAGTGTTTTGACGCTGTGTATAGATTAAAGACGCGGACGAGCATCCTTAAGACTGTGATACGAACGAGTATCGGTAGAAACAAACGCTGACACATGTTCGGAGATGATGGTACGGACGAGTACCAACTGGTTAACAAAGAACACTGACGAGTGTCGAATCTATGGGGAATAAATATATATACAAGATACGGACGAGTATCTGTATAAGTAAGAACAAGTATTGTGAAGTATGAGCAAAACACAGACGAGTGTTCAACTTGTTGGGGAAAGTTTGACACGGACGGGTGTCAGAAGAGAAAGTGTATGAGTTATGAACTTATGAGTGTAAAAGGTGTCCCGGCGACCTGTGGGGATAGGATGACACAGACGGGTGTCAACAAGAGTGTATTATAAACAAGTACTTGGTTTGTAACAAGTGACTTAGTAACCATGCTGGGGAAAATTGACACGGACGAGTGTCAAAAGAGTATATAGATATATCTGCAGGGGAATGAAATGACACGGACGAGTGTCAAAAAGGATATATATGAGCATGTATCTGTGTTGGGGAGTGCAAAGGGGACACTTTGGCTTTTTATTTGCAAGGGATGTGAGTCTTTATATATATTGCTGATAAAATGTTGGTGATATTTGCAGGTGACTGGTTTGATCTTGACTTGTGATCATGCAAAATGTTTGATTTTGCCGTAATGCTCCGTATTAAACGGAATGCTACGCTTTGTGGGGAAATATGATGCAAATGCTATGATTATGCAAAAGATACCGATCCGGGATTCGGATCCCGCTGCTGTGAAGATCTCTGACTGATCTGTCTTGGAAGGATATCCCAGCTGGGGAAGAGATCATTGGTATATCTGTTAGAATATAGCTCTGCTTGGAGAAATAGATCACTGGTAAATCTATCCGGCGAGGAGAAAACCCAACTGGGGATGAGGAAGCTTCCGTCACTTTGTTGCGTGGGAATTTCAGGCCTTGCTCTGCTGGGTAGAGTCTGGAACTCTGTGGGGATCCTAGCTGGGGGATACTCTCGCTGAATAAACTCATACTGGGGACGAGGAGGCCTTGACAACTCTGTTGGGGAGAAAGCATATTCAGATGCTGCGTGGAGAAGAGGTGCTGGGGAAGTAATGCCTGGCATGCCCCATGCTGCGTATTGAATACCTGCAACTTGTTAAGACAAAGAAAAAGCACAAGTATTCCGAGGTATCCCTTACCGGATTCCCTTATAGGAGTTAGATATTCCTGAAAGTAACTACATTTCATGTGAGCATTTATTAAGAATGGCTCATTTGTTTTATGCAAACATTATATCATGGATATTGGACATTTTGCAAACGAAACAGAAATGTGCAAGAAGAGGTGTGACTGAAATCTCTGATTTTATTAATCTGGGTGCCCTGACTTGGCAAATACCGTCAAAGAAACAAATCCCATGGAATGAGGAGATTGTTACAAATTGAAAAAGTAAAAGTGCTAGCAATGCTGATGACGCTTCGGTGAGCTTCCTTTGCTATGACCTGTATGACCTTAACGTTCTTCTCATCTTGCTTTCTGAAGAAGGTTGATTCTGACCGATGCTTTAACCTTTCGAAGCTTGCCATGTTGTAAGTGATACAGACGAATTCAGAATGCAGTTGTTCGCTTATTCCCTTATTTTTGCGTGGATCGCCCTTTCGGGTTTTCAATCCACCGGGATACTCATTTTTGCCTGAGCTGTCCAATGTGGCTTTTCAACTCAGCGGGTGTACATTTTTTCAATTTTCCCTTATTTTTGCCTGAGTCTTTTATTCTGTTTTTGACTCGCTGGGATACCCTATTTTTGCCTGGACTTACATTCTGTTTTTATGTCCAGCGGGTCATTTTATGCGAAGTATTTTTTAACTGCATCTGAGTTCACACGGGACAAGAAATCTTCACCATCCATAGTAGTGAGCATCAGCGCTTCACCAAATAAAACCTTCTTTACTATGAATGGGCAATCGTAATTTGGAGTCCACTTGCCCCTGTGGTCTGTATGAGGAGGAAGGAGTCTTTTCAGCACAAGATCTCCCACTTGGTATTCTCGAAGCCTGACTTTCTGATCGAAGGCTTTCTTCATTCTTTTCTGATATAGCTGCCCATGACAGATTGCAGCTAATCTCTTTTCTTCGATCAGATTCAACTGATTGTACCGAGAACGGACCCATTCTGCTTCATTCAGCTTGACATCCATCAGCACCCGTAAGGAGGGTAACTCGACTTCAACAGGTAGGACAACTTCCATACCATACACAAGTTGATAAGGTGTTGCCCCAGTAGACGTTCTGATTGAGGTCCGATACCCATGCAAAGCAAACAGTAGCATCTCATGCCAGTCTTTGTATGTAACCACCATCTTCTACACAATCTTCTTGATGTTATTATTAGCTGCCTCAACAACGTCATTCATCTTTGGCCTGTAAGGAGAAGAGTTGTGATGCTGGATCTTGAAGTCCCGACACATTTCTGCCATCATTTTATTGTTCAAATTGGAACCATTATCAGTAATGATTCGCTCGGGTACTCCATATCGACAAATGATGTCTCTTTTCCGAAATCTGGCTACCACTTGTCTGGTGACGTTTGCATATGAAGCTGCTTCAACCCATTTGGTGAAGTAATCAATGGATACCAAGATGAATCTGTGGCCATTTGAAGCAGTTGGTTCAATCTTTCCAATCATGTCAATGCCCCACATGGCAAAGGGCCAAGGTGAAGACATTACGTTCAACGGATTCGGAGGCACATGCACCTTATCTGCATAAATCTGGCATTTATGGCACTTTCTGGCATAGGCACAACAGTCTGCATCCATTGTGATCCAGTAGTAACCTGATCGTAACAACTTTTTAGCCATTGCATGTCCACCAGCATGGGTACCGAAGGATCCTTCATGCACCTCGTGCATCAGCAGGTCTTCTTCTTTCTTATCAACACATCTGAGAAGCACCATGTCAAAGTTTCTCTTGTATAATGAACCATCAGCATTCAGGAAGAAACTACCAGCCAGCCTTCTCAATGTCTTCTTATCATTGGATGATGCCCCAGGTGGGTATGTCTGATCCTCTAAGAAGCATTTGATGTCATGGAACCAAGGTTTGTCATCTTTAGCAATGTCCACGGAGAATACGTATGCTGGTCGGTCAAGTCTGGATACCGAAATCCGAGGCACATAATTGGCAGTGTGAACCTTGATCATGGAGGAAATAGTAGCTAAAGCATCTGCGAACTAATTTTCATCTCGAGGGATATACTCAAGTTTGACTGTTGTGAAGAAAGTCAATAATCTCCTCGTATAGTCACGGTATGGAATCAGATGCTCTTGGTGAGTGTACCATTTGCCGTTGGTCTAATTGATTACCAAAGCTGAATCCCCGAATACAGTTAAAGTCTTGATCCTGAGGTCAATGGCTTCCTCAAGACCCATGATACAAGCTTCGTATTCAGCTTCATTGTTAGTGCATGCAAAGGTGAGTTTTGCCGAGAAAGGCATATGAACTCCTTTAGGTGTAATAAGAACTGCACCAACTCCACGACCATTCATATTGACAGCCCCATCAAACATCATTGTCCATTCTTCTTCTGGGTCAGGCCCTTCAGTGTGAACAGGCTCTTCATGATCTTTTGATTTCAGGAACATGATATCTTCATCAGGGAAGTCAAATCTCATGGGCTGGTAATCTTCAATGGGTTGCTCAGCTAGATAGTCAGACAACACACTGCCTTTGATGGCTTTTTGAGATGTGTACTGAATGTCATACTCTGTCAGAATCATTTGCCATCTTGCAACCCTTCCAGTAAGTGCTGGCTTCTCAAATATGTACTTGACTGGATCCATTTTTGAAATCAATAAAGTAGTGTGAGTCAACATATACTGTCTTAGTCGGCGAGCAGCCCACGCTAAAGCATAACAAGTTTTCTCGAGCAGTGAATAACGTTGTTCACAGTTGGTAAACTTTTTGCTTAGGTAGTATATTGCATACTCTTTTCGACCAGACTCGTCATGCTGGCCCAACACACACCCCATTGATCCTTCTAATATTGTCAGGTACATTATTAGAGGTCTTCCTTCAACTGGAGGCATAAGAATTGGAGGTTCTTGTAGGTACTCCTTGATTTTGTCAAAAGCCTTTTGACAATCTTCGTTCCACCTAACTGTCTGTTCCTTTCTTAACAGTTTGAACAGGGGCTCACAGTTTGCAGTAAGATGAGATATGAACCTTGATATGTAATTCAATCTACCTAAGAACCCCCGAACTTCCTTTTCAGTCCTAGGTGCAGGCATCTCCTGAATGGCTTTGACTTTGTTAGGATCAACTTCAATTCCCTTCTCACTTACGATAAATCCCAGCAGTTTACCAGACCGTACCCCGAATGTGCATTTGTTGGGGTTTAACTTCACCTGATACTTCCTCAGACGCTTGAACAACTTCAGCAGATTTACCAGATGTTCTTCTTCAGTGAGGGACTTGGCAATCATGTTATCCACGTAACATTCAATTTCTTTGTGGATCATGTCGTGGAATAATGTTACCATAGCCCGTTGATAAGTCGCACCGGCATTCTTCAGTCCAAAAGGCATTACTTTGTAACAAAATGTGCCCCAAGGTGTAATGAAGGTTGTCTTCTCCATATCTTCGGGTGACATCCTGATCTGATTATATCCGGAAAATCCATCCATGAAAGAGAACACCGAGAACTGAGCTGTGTTGTCGACCAATACATCAATGTGAGGTAATGGGAAATCATCCTTCGGGCTAGCTCTATTTAGGTCTTGGTAATCTACACACATCCGTACTTTGCCATCCTTCTTAGGCACTGGTACAATATTAGCAATCCACGGCGGATAAATAGTTACAGAAAGGAATCTGGCGTCCCACTGTTTTTGTACCTCTTCTTTAATCTTCATGGCCATATCTGGACGAGTACGACGTAACTTCTGTTTTACTGGAGGACAATCTTCTTTCACAGGAAGCTTGTGCATAACAATATCAGTATCCAGACCTGGCATGTCTTGATAGGACCAGGCAAAAACGTCAATGTACTCTCGAAGCATGTTAATAAGCTGTTCTTTCACTGAAGCCTGCAGACTAGCCCCAATCTTTACTTCTTTTAAGTCCTCTTCGGTACCAAGATTAACTGTTTCAACGTCCTCCTGATGAGGAGCGATCACTTTCTCTTCTTGCCTCAACAACCTGGCTAACTCTTCAGGTAACTTATAGTCTTCTTCAACCCCTTCATCAGCTTGATTAATTGGTTTGTCGAAGTCATACAAGGTCATAACAGTGCTGTTGTTGGTGCAATCTGGAGGATAGTCTCTGCAAGGGTTGAGATTGGTTCGTTTTAGTGATCAGTTTTAATCTTGTTTTAAAAAAAAAGTGAAAATGAAGTTATTTATTTTGAAAACATTGCCATTTTATTGTTTTGTACAAAAGTGAAAAATGAAAAGACAGTGAGCAAAAAAAAAGAGACTCGTTTGCAAAAGATGTCCGATATTCATTGATTAATCATTTGCACAAAATTACAATATGGCCCTATTACAAAATGAGTCCTGACACCTTGAGAAAGATGCAGGACTTGATGCATGCTAAAAAGATAGGAAATAATAATTACTCTGCAGGAGTAACCCTTATAATTTCCTGGGAAGACCAGTTAAGGACTTGGTTCCCTGGGATCCTTGGACGTATCCAGCTCTCCAGGTTGCGGTCGCTTTCCGCCTCGTCTTCCAGGTTGTTAACAGCATCTGGGGTGAGCATCCCCCATTGATGAACTTGGGCTCCTTAGCAGCCTCTGATTGATCTTGTCGAAATGGTCTGTAACCCAAACCAAATCTATCTTCCTTCTTCTCCACTAGCAGCAGCTTGCCCCAACCTTGGGCATTACCATCTTCAACAACCTTCCGGGCTTGCTGATAGGAGACAATTGAAGTACCCATCCTGTCCTCCGGGGATGCAGCAAATACTTCAGTCGTCGCCTCATTGACATTCAGGGCCTCAAACCCTTGGCTTATAGTTTCATGGATTTCACCATCCATCTCAATATATTTGTATGTAGCCAGATGGCTAACAAATATGTCTTCCTCACCACAGATGGTGATAATCTGTCATTCCCATTCATACTTCAATTTCTGGTGAAGGGTCGACGTTACTGTGCCTGCGGCGTGAATCCAAGGCCGACCTAGCAAACAGCTGTATGCCGGCTGTATGTCCATCACATAGAAAATGGTCTTAAAGACTTGTGGACCAATTATCACTGGCAGCTCCACCTCTCCAAGAACAGATCTTTTGGAGCCGTCAAAAGCCCTGACCACAAGATTACTTGGCCAGAGAGCTATCCCATCATATTCGAGTTTGACAAGGGCTTTCTTGGGTAAGACATTGAGTGAGGACCCAATGTCTACAAGAACATGAGATAGTACAACTCCTTTGCATTCTAGGGTTATGTGGAAAGATTTGTTGTGGAGACATCCTTCTGTTGTTAAATCAGCATCAGTGAAACCTAGCCATGGCTAGTATTGACATTTGAAACTACTGTTTCTAGCGGATTCATAGTGATCTCTTCTGGCACGTAGGTAGCGTGCAGAACTTTGAGTAGTGTATCCCGATGGGCTTCGGAATACAACAATAGTGATAGTATAGAGATCTTTGAAGGGGTCTGGTGGAGCTGGTCCACAACTTTATAGTCACTTCTTTTGATAATTCTCATAAACTCATCCACATCTTGATCGAAGGATGATTTATGAGTTTCTTTCGGCGCGGATTATTTCGGTGTCACACTCTTCCCTCTGGCTTTGGCAATAGCCTCTGCCTTAGTATTGGTTCTAGGGACTTGTGATGCAAAAAGACGTCCACTTCGGATGAAGCCTCTGCCTCCCCCAACATTATCCACTTGGGGAGTGAGAACTGGAGAATCAAGAAGGACTTTCTCTCCGTTGTAGTACAGATCAGCACCATAATGCCATGGTATAGCACTGTCTTTATCATATGGGATTGGTCCCGGCACTGTGATAGTGACTGGACTCACTGCAGTAGATGTTGGGACTGTAATAGTATGTGGATCATAGAAAATAGTAACAGGACCTCTGGTGGGTGTTGGTGGAGGTGAATTGAAGATTTTTTGAGACTGTTGTTGGTGTTGTTGAAAGTTGTTGGAATTCGGGACCGTTGTTGGGTCATAATAAATTGTGACAGAGGAAACATCATTATTGGTGGTTGCTGAAGTTGTAGTAGCTGGTGCAAATCAATTAGTGTGTGTTGAAGTGACAGATGGAATAATTGCTAAAGTTGTAGCTGAATCAGTTGGAACAATGGTTGCTGCAGTTGTAGAAGAATCACTAGGAAAGATGGTTGTTGCATTTGTAGAAGATTCACTTGTTGTTGACAAAAGAGCTGTTGGTGTTGTAGAAATGGTGGTTGTAATTTGCAGAATTCCTTCCTTGATCAAGCCATTAATTCCACTCCTCAAGCTAGCACACCCATTCTCAGAAAGTTTGCACAATTCACAACAGGCCTCACATCCTAGAAACACTTGGCATCTTAAAAGCTGGGCTTTAACCTCTGCCAGAGGTGTCTGAATACCTGCAATGTCTTCTATTAAACTCATGGGTGAACCATCCTCTATAGCATTAATCCTTGGCCCACTGCGGCTTGGCATAGGATTCTTCATTACATTGGGAGGAGGTGTGAAGTTCAGGGCTTTTGAATCTACCAGATCCTGAACCTTCATATGCAGAGCTCTGCATTTTTCCGTAGAGTGACCAGGTGCGTTGGAATGAAAAGCACACCTAACATTGAAATCATGGTTTCTCGGAAGCCAAGATTGAGCTTTAGGAGTTGTGGCAGCAGTGTAGCATACGATATTGGATTGAGGTCAATCACTCGGTTAACCTGAGACGGACGCTGTTGAAACGGGCGTTGTTGTTGATTGTTGTTATTGTTGTTATAAGATCTCTGTTGAGGAAATTTTTGTTGTTGCGGAAAATGTTGTGGTTGTTGGGCATACTGAGGAGGTGGAGTAGGGATAGTAACAGCAGCAACTGTTCTGGGCAAGTATTGGGGTCTCCCTCTTCCCATGTGCACAGAGTGTGTATCACAAGATCTACGGGGCCCAGCAAATGGTTTTCTTGTACTGCTTGAACTGGCACCGTTATCGGAGATCTTTCCCATCTTTAATAGGCTCTCTATTCTTTCCCCAACTATCACCATATCTGCAAAGCTGGTAGAAGAAAATGCAGCCAATCTGTCAATGTAGGTTCCTTGGAGGGTATTCATGAACATGTATGCCATCTCCCTCTCAGACATAGGGGGTTGAACTGCAGCATCAAGTTGCCTCCACCTTTGGGCATATTACCTGATGCTTTCACGGGAAGATTGAGACATTCCCATAAGGAGGGTCCTGTTTGGAGCCATGTCCAAGTTATACTGATACTGTCGGATGAAAGCTTCAGCCAAGTCTTTCCAGTTCCTCACTGTGGCTCTGGTCAAATGGGAATACCATTCTCGGGATGCCCCAGTTAGACTATCCTCGAAGTAAAACATCCACAACTTCTCGTCCATGGTGTATGCTTTTAATCTTCCCAAGAATGATTGAAGGTAGGTGTGTGGGCAGGATGTGCCATTATACCTTTCGAAACACGGGGGTTTAAACTTGTGAGGAATTCTCACCCCTTCCACCAGTCCCATGTCCATGACATCAAAGCCTAGGGAGTTTTGGGATTCAAGAGACCTCAGCTTCTCTGCAATTTCATCCAGCCTACGATCGTACACCTCGTCTCTAGCCCCGACAACTGTAAATTGCTCTTCTTGAGGATCCTCCTGCAAGACCCTTCCTCCAGCAGTGTTACCCTGAGTATTCCTTATGGTATTGATTTCGGGGTTTAGATGAGGCCCACACTCTGGTGGATCAATGCGAGGTTGCACGTGATCGTTGTTACTGGTACCTCATGTACCTGGATGGTGTTCTTCAGGAGTCTGCCTTTCAACCAACTCCCTTAGTCTTTCCTGGATTTGAGCTAAACCAGTCATTACAGTCATGAATTGGGTCATCTGATTCCTCATCCCAACCCTCTCATTGGCCATCTGGGCCCTTACTTCATTCAAGTCTTGCTGAACTTGATCCATCTAGAGTCCCAGAAGGTTGTTTCTTGTCGGGTACCGGTGTATTCTGTTGACAGGGAACACTCTTCTGTGAGCAATGTTTCCTGAAACCACAACAAAGTGAGAAACAACAATAAAACAAAAACCTACAAAACAAAGAAAATGTTCGTATGCAATGCAGGATGCTTATTTGTCTTCCAAGGGTATCCGGTTTGGTTCTTTGGTTTTGACCTTTCCAGACCTCGAGGAAATGCTGATGATGAAGAGAAATTAAGCCCACCAAAAATAACACAACCACATATATTACAAAGAGTGAAAATACAAAGTTTGATTACAATAACATCCCCATGGTGGGTCAAAATACAACAACAAAATCAAAAGTACAACAAAAGAAAAGTACAAGCAAAACGCATCAAACATCTAATCCAAAGTCATCCTCCCTGACTTCCTTCAGTAAGGCCTCAGTCACTGGACCTACTGGGTGTTCTGTGATAGTCCTGATGAGGAGGTTCCTGGTAGCAATGCCATTGATTAACTTCTTATGCTTGTCCTGATCCTTTGACCTCTTCAACCATGCCCGGAGTTTCAATTCAGATATTTCCTTCTGAGCTGCCAACAAGGCCTCCTGATGCTTCTTCTCACTAGCCTCCAACTACTCTATCTTAGCCTGAGTCCTTTGATCTACTTGTGCATAGGCTTCAGTGATCCTGATCCACCTAGCCTGGCTTTCCTCTAGATAATGCTCTGCCCTAGCCTTCTGAGTCTTTGCTTCTTTACAAGCATTCTTCAGTACCAACTCCCCTGCTCTTGCCTTCCTGAAGTAGTCATCCGTCTTCTCAATCTTGGTCAAATGCTCAATCCTGAGCCTTTCCAATCTCTCATTATCTAGACAGCTATCATTTCTCTCCCAGAGAGTCTTCTTCAAGGCTTCAGATAGCTGAGTATTCCTCTCTTTCAATATTTTCAAATTCTTCCAAACTGACAGTAGCTGCAGGTTGCACTGTAGAAGGCCCAGGTACATCTTCTAAGGTAAATGGCATCCAGGTGATCTGAGCTCTAGTACGATACCAATCAGAATACTGTGCTGAAGCAATGTTGTTGCACTTGCCAAGGATGGTTGTTCCCTTAGTCTGAATGTTATCCCAAGCCCAGGCAGCTTGTCTGACAACAACAGAGTTATGTTGAATTTCACAATAAAGAGTTTCAGCCAAATCTTGTCCTCTGGGAGGATGAACCAAAGCATACCCTAATTGTCTCTTAAACAGTAAAGGGTTGTAGTTGATGCAACCTTTCACTCCTATCAAAGGCACATTAGGATATTGCCCACAACTAGTAATGATATCATTGCCTTTGGTGCTCTGAGTGCACCATCTAATGTCCTCTGATGTCAAGGCAATAAATCTCTTAGCCCAGTTCTTCTGCTGATGGGGGTTCAGGAAAGTATCTGACTTTGGCAAGTGTCTTAGCAGCCAAGAGTAATAAAGAGGAGCACAACATCTGACCAGTCTTCCTCTTTGCTTCTCATTCCTCTGATGTACTGAGTAGTAGAAGTCTCCCAGCAAGGTAGGAACTGGATTCCTCAATAAGAACAGGTGAATGGAATTCTTGCTCAAAAACTTCGGCTCATCTGCAAACAAAGTAACCCCATATATACTGAGGGCTAGAAGAGCACAGACAACCTTCCATTCCCCTATTGCATCCTACAGGGTAGCCTGGGAGATCAAGAAGTCTAGGTGAAGGCCTGGAACTCCAACCTTGGTTGTCATGTTCTGATCAATGAGGGCAGGCTCCAAATGCAATGCCCTGGCTATGTCTTCATTTCTGGGAGCAACCATCTCAGGGTTGAAAGGAATCCTTCTCCTGATAGGAACTCCTAGCAACAAGGAAAACTCTTCTAGCAAAGGTCCCAACTGGAAGTCAGGGAATGTGAAGCATCTGAGTGGAGGATCATAGAACTGCAAGCAAGTATGAATCATGCTCCTCTGAGATGCATCTAGATCCATGACCATGTCCAATATTCCCCCATAATGCTCTCTGAATAGTGGGACATGATCAGGAGTAATGAGGGACTGGACCTACCTGATGCCAGTCAGGGTGGGCTCAAAGAAGTGGTAAGTGATGTTGCTCTTTCTTGAAGTATCCATGGATGCTGGTGAAGAAGCTGAGAGCAACTACTGATGAAGGTCACTGAATGAGATGCTGGAGATGAGTCTCTGATAAGGATAGCTGGAGGAGAATCACTGACAAACTGATGAAAGTGCTGGTGAAGATAACTGAAGCAGTCTAAATAGCAGAAGGGGTCAAAACCAAACCAAAGAAGATAATATGGATACCCTGTAAAAGAAATAAGCAAATGTTAAATGATGCAAAATGATGTATGCAAATGATATGCAAAGGGTTTGTGATCAAGTGCTGGATCTGTTTATCTGCCTTGGTAAGAGTCCATGTATGTTCATAAGTCCGGATGAAGGCTTAGAAGTCCAGTAACCAGGCGAGGGACTCAAATAAAGAGTCACAAGTCTAGGGTAATCACAAGAACTGTCCAAATAATACAACCTTAACAAATCTAGTAACAAGGTATGATGAGGCCAAGGGTTCCTGAAAACCTGCAAATATCCCAACCCCCTCACATGTAATGTTCTAGAACAAGGATCCTCAGACTTGGATCAGTTATGAGAAGTGTAAACACTTCTAACCCGGAGGTACAGTGTTTACAATAACCATAAAAAATCCTCCTCTAATTCACCTCAGATGCTGAAGGTTATAAAAAGGTCATCCAGACTTAGCAGGCTTCCCAGATAGCCCTAGTAGCACAGGAAATCTGTAGCACAGAGTTCTCAAGAAGAAACCCATATCTGAACCGTGTTTCATATTCCCGCACCAGACCGAAATGGAATGGGAAAGAATATGAAGCCACTCTAGCCTATGTGTCACTCAGGTCCCAGGTATAGGACCTTACTCACTCAATCAACCCCACCCGCCAAAACTGACAAGAGATCCAACACATGATAATGACAGTATGAAATGCATAAAACTGTAAAAGAAAGCAATAAATAAAGCTGTACATAAAGCAATAAATAAAGAAAATAAATAAGCACAAGTAGCACATAACACCCCCGTAAACACAAATCAAACAAGTGCTAGGAAGAACCCACAAAAAGAACCAGAAGCCCTGGTTGCAGTATAAGGGTTCCCAACAGAGTCGCCAAGCTGTCGCTCCCCCGAAAAGACACCTGGTCAGATAGTGTACAGACACGAATGGTCGGCGAAAGAGAAATGAAGGTGAAGTTAATAGAGTCGCCAGCTAGGCATTTTTATCCCGAAGGAAAGGTAATTCTGCATAAACCTGGAAAGAGATGGATAAGACGGTCGCGAACCAGAGAAACTGAGAAAGGGGGTTGATTACAACCTGGGAAGGTATTAGCACCCAGATTTTCCGTCGTACTCGATGGGATCCACGCTTGAAAGATTGTGTTTAAAGGGGTAGTGTCTGTGCTATCTGTGTTCAAAAGCTGTAAAAGAATGTACATGTGTCAGTGCAAAAGAGAAGTGAATTGCTCAGGACTGAGGCTTAAAGGATAATGCTGGGAGAGGGGGAAAGAGACAGAGACTTTTGTTCGATAACTTTTAAGTTATGCCTACGTATCCTCTCATGCAATGAGGAAGTCAAAACACCGTAGTTCGACTCAAAGAGACTGAAATATAAATTGACTTGTGAACTGCTTGCTTGTCTGTGCTCAAGTGTATGACTCGTCTGGCTCGAGTGCTAACTGTCTTGCATTAGTCGAAAGAAGCAAGTTCTCGTTTATGAATGAGGGTGATGAGAAAAGAATCCCGAAGGAGACGATTATTGTTTGTTTTTTGTGTTTTCAATCTTTTATTTCCCTTTTGTGTTTGTCATAAGTTAATGAGCTTAAGCCTAAACCAAGGGTTAGTAAACTCATCATATCCCCCTTTGATTAGGGATAATGAGAATACTTTAAGTATGAGATAAACATCTCAACTTAATTACCATGATGGTGTAGGATTGAGATCATTAACCTAATTGTGATTATTTAGGTGTTTTTGAGTTTTTGTTTAGTGTTAAGTAATGAGTTTAAGCCATAATCAGGGATTAGTGGACCCATTACACCATCCTAATAGAAGGATAATAGATGAGCACACTTAAGCTGAGGAAGATACCTCAACTTAATCCATGATTAGGGATTAACCTCATGACAAAACAAACCTTTATTAAAGTGGATTTTAATTAAGAGATGAGATTAAGAAATGAGTTTTATGTTTGTAAGACAACTTGAGGGGGACTTGTCCATTAACACTAGGGTTAGTCATTCTTAACCAATAAAGGAAGAATTAGAACCCTAATGCAAAACCCAAGTTACAAGTTAATGTCTTAGTGATTATTAAGATGGATTGATTAAGAGATTTAAACAAATTAAGGGTTTAACACTTAGGATTAAAGTTATACACTCCATCCTAAGAGAAGGATGCAGGCATAACCCTAATCACAAAGCCGTAAAACCTTAAAGGCTTAGTCTCTAATGATGAGGTGAGAAAAGAGACACAAAGAAGACACAAAGGTAAAAGCTAAGGTGGGACTAATCATAACCCTAATTATTATCATGCTTGAATGTTCCTATGGTTTGTGAGGCTTGAGAAAGATCTTCAGAGAAGCCACCAATGGAAGAAGCAGATGAAAGGAGGAGAAGCAGAAGAAACAAGTTACTTACTTCACTGAAGAAGATAAGTAACTTGGAGAAAGAAAGTGAATGATGAACATGAATGAGAAATCTCACTCTAAGACAAAGAAAAATGCAGCAAGGATGCATAAGAAAGAGATGAAGAGAAAAAGAGAAGTGAAGGCAAATTCACTTCTCAAGTTACTTACCACCTGAAAATGTTAGCATAAAGAAAGGAATGAAATGAAAATGAAACATATGCAAAGGTAAAAAAACAAAACCAGAAGCAAACACAAGATGAAAATGATGCTATGAGATGATGCAAAAGCATGCCAAGTGTTATGAATGTTCATGCAAAGAGAAATAATGCAAATGAAGCATGTAGGAAGCATGAAAACACATGTATACTTATGAAATGAAATGGATGCAAAGAATAGAAAATGTATAAAGAAATGATCAATAAATGTTCAAGCAATGTCTTAGGATATCTAATATGGCATACAAGTGTTTAGAATGTCATGGCAAGTTCATGTATAGATGCATATGCAAAATGAATGCAAATGAGGGTACAAAATTAGGGTTTTAAGGCAACATGAGATGCATAAGGTCAAAACAGAAGCAAATCACAAGATAAAAAATTGCAAATGAACTCAAATAAACCCTAACCCCATATGACATCACACCCCAAAGGAGAATGTCTAACTCTTAACCTAAAGAAAGTTGTGATTTTTCTAAGTTAACTAGGGTTTTTGGGTACCTTAAGAGGAAAAATGCAAATCAAATGGAAAATGCAAGATAAATTCATGGCATAATTATCCTAGAAACTACATGCTATATTAAGAACAATGCAAAAAGAATCATTATCAAACCATTCATGGTTAGGCAAAAAATAAGTTTCAAAGTTATGGTTCCAAAAAGGGATTTTTATGAACCCTAAATTCAAGAAAAATGTCAAAGTTGGATCAAAACCAAAAAGAAATTTGTATGAATGGTTGACAATGTTTCTAAATGTCCTAAGATGCAATGTGATTTTTTTTGGAATTTTTCAGAAACCTAAATGGTATTTTAATTAATTAATTTCTATTAATTAATTAAAATAAACATTTAAATATTTTTAAAATGATGTTTTAATGCAAAAAATAAAAATAAAAATGTTTTTGGGTGAAGAAAAATATTTGAAGACAAAATGCAGAAGAAAAATATTTTTGGAAATTTCTAAGTATTTTAAATAAAATGCACAAAAGAAATACAATAAAATGAAATAAAAACAGATAAAAGGAAAAGTATGCTAATCTAAGGGCTTAGATTCAAAGTTGAGGGGCGGGAATTGACTGGCGCCATATCCAAAGGCTGAAATTCAAACCAGTCTTAATTAATTAACTAAACCTAATTAATTAAATTAAATGGAAATTAAGGGTTAATGAAGTGATCTGGTCCATTGGTTCATGCGCGCGAAACCTAATCTAAGGGTGGAGATTCAAACTCACGCTAATCACTCAGCTAACCCTAATTAGGGCAAACAACCTTCAGACGACCGAAACAGTGGTTCCGGTCGTCTTCTCCGGCGAGCCCTCAAAAACAAAATCTCCCCTAGGCCTTTTTAGGAGCTCTAAAGCTCCAGATCAACTCCCCACCCATTCCTAAACCTAAATCTACCCTCAAAACAAATTTCCCATGGCTCATGAACAAGATACGAGTCAAAACTCAAAAACTGGAAAAATTTTAGAAGCTCAGTACATGCTTGTTTCTCACTCATTTTCAAAACAAAATAGATCATGGTGATCAGCAAAGCATAAAGAACATTTCTATAACAAGAAAAACAAGATCTGGAAAAATTGTTCTTGAATATACCTGAGATAGAGCTTCTTCAATTTGAGCTATCTGGCCTCTTCTTTGGTGCAAAATGACTCCAATGATCCTCCTGGTGATGCTTTGATGCTTGGAAGGAGTTTATAATGGATGGTTTGAGTGGTTGTTCTTCAGCTGGTCAAAAATCGTGTTTTAGTTTTGGGTGCTTTTAGGCTGCAATGAAGGGTTGGAAATGATCCTCTTGTGATGCTGAGTTGATTGATGAAAGAAGTTTTGAGTTTGAGTGTATGTGCTATGAGTTTCGAAGAGAGAAAGTTTTGAGGCCAATTTTGTGAATCTGAGTTGTGTGTGCTTTCAGGCTTGAATGTCTTGTGTTATGGCTTGCATTTGGTCCACATAACAAGCTTTGATAGGTCAGAAGAGTTGTTGTGGGCTATGGTGATTGGTATGGGCAAGTTGCCAAAATGTAAACCTAACTTGTACTTGAGGCATGGGCTAGTTCAGTGGTTGTTTCAAGGCATGGCTCGAGTTAGCTTGGTTCAAGGATAGAGATGGAAGTCATACTTTGCAGCTGGCACAAGTGGAAGCATGGTTGTATGAGTTTTTGCAAGCTTTGTACATTTTGGCCCCTTTGTGATTTCTTGATGTGCAAGGCATATAAACTTATGATTCTTGGGCCAATTCTGATTCTTAGGCAATACACTATGTTTGTATGATGCCTAGAAGTGTATTAGAGGTCACAAAATGACTTGGTTTGTGAATTTGCAAAAAATCCTCTTTGACATGAATGTGAAAATTATGTGATTTTTGCCAACTTTGCCAAGCCATAACTTGAGTTCCATAATGAATTAGAACTTGTTCTTGTACTTTTTGAAAAGGGAGTGATCCAATCAACAACTTTCATGACCAACAATTTTTCATTTGAAGCATTTTTGGTTGAGAAAGAGGAGGTTGAAAAACTTTCCCAAAATGGAAAGTTTCCATTACAAGTCATTTCCATTTTTGGCAACTTTTAGTTTAGCTCAAATTTTCTTCAATTTTGTGAACTTCCAAGAACTTAAATGATCAAATAAAGATCATATAACTTCAATTTGATGAAAAATCCACTTTGGTTCCATTGTTGGGGGCCTCAGATGCCCTGATTTTGCTCTGACTTGCTCAAGAAGTTACCCAGTGAACATATGACTTCCACAATGAATTTCTTCATCAAACTTGGTACACATGATCCTTATAACATATTGAGACTATTAGAAACAAGAATGACAAAACAATTTGGAGTTATGGCCTCTGAAACCAAAACCCTAATTTCAGGTCATATGTGTAGTGAAACCCTAGCTCTGCTTCCATGCTTTCCAAGTTCTTGTGATTTCTTGACTTCCTTGGTCTTTAAGGGGTATAATATGATGATAGAACATACATGGACCCTCTTGGAATGATTGGAAGCCTTTGGAGTGGCTCAGATGGATCTTTGGATTGCTCAGATCACAAACCCTAGATGCAGATGAACTTGAACTATGCAGATGAAACAAAAATGCAATATGAGATGACATGCTTATACTAATGCAAAAATGAAAGATCACAAGCCATGGTGTGGACTTAGTGAGGGAAAATTTGGGGTGTTTACAAGTAGAAGTGAAGTTGAAATTCTTCTCCAGCATTAATGGCAAGGGATGTTTGTCCTTCCCAAGCAGAAGTTTTCTTTCAACACAGGGGCAATCCCCAACAGTGCAAGGAATGTCTTTCCTCTCCCAGCAGTTTGCTTCCTCAGCAGAGCCATACCTCTGGCTCCCAGCCAAGTCAGGAGGTCTCCACTTCCCCATCAGAGTTCGAGAAAAGTCCATCTCCAGCAGGGTCTTAGCTCTCCAATCTTAAAGTCCAATTCAATTTTGGAAATAACGACAATTTAGGGTCGGTGCATCATTAACAACATTCCCCGCAGAGTTGTTTCCTCCTCACTAGGACTAACCAGATCAATGCAGTGATCATCGTTTCTCCCCAGTCAAGCCACTTGGGATACTTGCAGTCTCCTTATCAGGAGATCTCTTTGCATTTGCATTTAGTAATCATCATTACATTTGCATCCTCCAAAGCGTAGCATTTCCATTGTCATGGAGCATTACTCCATAAATCCAAGCATATGCATACCAACATGGGTCGGTTTTAAGGTATATGACATATGACCTGAAGCATCTTCTCAACCTGAGATATTTCCCACAGAAGATACTTATACCATTTGCCAGACATCTTTGTCTTTCCAAGTCAATGTTGTCATTTTTTTCCGTGGCTTGATTCGCTCAGCAGTCACATGTTTTCTCTGTGGCTTGATTCGTTCAGCAGTCATATCTTCGAGTTTCGTTTTGTACAATGATCTCGTTCCAAGCCCCATTTTGTACAACAGGCTCCCTTTCCGTGGCTTGATTCCCTCAGCAGTCGCGTTTGTTTTTCTTTGTGGCTTGATTTGCTCAGCAGTCACATCTTCGAGTTCCATTTTGTACAATGGTCTCGTTCCAAGCCCTATTTTGTACAACAGGCTCCCTTTCCGTGGCTTGAATTGCTCAGCAGTCACATTTGTTTTTCTTTGTGGCTTGATTCGCTCCGCAGTTACATCTTCGAGTTCCATTTTGTACAATGGTCTCGTTCCAAGCCCTGTTTTGTACAATAGGCTCCCTTTTCGTGGTTTGATTCGCTCAGCAGTTGCGTGTTTTCTTTGTGGCTTGATTCGCTCAGCAGTCACATCTTCGAGTTCCGTTTTGTAAAAAGGTCTCGTTCCAAGCCTTGTTTTGTACAACAGGCTCCCTTTCCGTGGCTTGATTTGCTCAGCAGTCGCGTCGCAGGTTATCGTTTCGTACAACGATCCTGTTTGCCTGGGCTCTCGTTTATGTACAACGATCCCGTTCCACCTTGTTCTTTTCCCATTACCTATTCAGAGGTCAAAACAAAAAATACACAAAAAATGCAGATAACATTTTCCTCATGCACAGAGTTCAAATTTCCAAGTTTTGTTCGAGTATTCACTCACTGCACACCTTGAACACCTAAAAGCTGTTGTAATTATTCGTTCAGGCTTGTAGATGATTGAATAGGGGCAGCTGTAATACCTCAAAATTTTCCCTTACTTTATTATCATCTAATTGGATTATCGCTTCGCATTCATCTGCATTTCCCATTAGGTCATAACATTCACATTCATGCATTTCATGAACTCCTGAGGCATGGGATCAGAGCATCCCCCTATAGTATGGATTATCTCGTTCATAAGTGGTTCATCTGGCCATTGCAGTCAAGACTGAGATGAAGGTTGAATTCACATCATCATGAGCATATTCTTATAAGGGGGTTTACCAAGTTCTAACATTCATCATATTCAAAGGTTTCATCAGAAGTGTTGGATCAGGTGGGTATTGGTGAATTTAGGGTTTATTTCTCTGATCATGTGATACCCAACGAATTTTCCGTATGAAGGTTGTTCAAAGGGTTTCATATCAGAGGTCATTGTTCAACAAGGTATCATGAGGATCGAATTGTCAAGCATAAAGCTGTGGATTTCTGTTGGCGTGCCTAGGCGTTATTCGCATGGGACTTATGTTGGTTGTTCGAAGTGTGGATTAAGGGCGTTGGTAATGCAAGTGATTTGATTTGTTTTGAATGCAAGTTGGTTTGGATTTACGGATTGAGGTCCATACTAGCATGCTTCATCATTCATTTCTTATTTTATGCAATCTCCAAAGCCCATTTCTTAGGTCTACTCCTAACCCAAGCCCAAAGATTAATGTCCTTGTTGATTTTTCCTCTTAGGCCCATTTTTCCAGCCAAAGTCATTAAACACAAAACAAAAAAAAGGACTTCATCCAATTCCTAAGATATTTCATTTCTCAAGAATTATGCTTGAATTCATTGGTTCATCCGGTTATTCGATTATCCATGTGTCCATCCTTGTTTTTAAATGACATCCATTTTTGTTTAAAACTCAAAGTCATTGCATTTTTTATCCAACCAACCAATTAGCCAAATGTTAGTTGTTTGAGATCTACAAGTTTGTTTAGTCTAAGTTCTAAGCCTTAGTTGTCCAAATTCATGTTAAATCCATCTAAATAAACCAAGTGTAAACCATGAATATAGAAACCTATAAAAAGAGCCAATGTTTCACTAACCAATAACTTTGCCTTTCCTACAACACGGGTCCACCAAAGTTTCACGCATACACATACACCAAAGGGAGATCCATAAACAATTAATATAATTCCACAGAATAATGGATATATCAGAAAGAATCACATAGAGAAAAAAAAGACAATAACATAATAGGATTGATTTTTCATGGACAAAGTAACAGAAAAGTGAGTTGAAGGAGTTGATCAAATAGTTACACGAAAAAAAAACTCAGATTCAAAAAAGTTACAGAATCTCTTCTTCAATCAAGAGAGCTTTCATCTAATTATGAGTACAAATCTTCAACAACTACAACATAAAAATTTGGAGAAAATTTGATAACTGAAAAAGAAGAAACCGATAACAAAAAGCCAGTTATTCGTCTTCAACTAATTCTCTTCAGAATCCTCATTTCAGAATATTCAATTCCTGGATTCCTCCACTCTCTTTAACCCGGCTTCATTTTATCAGCATCTTCAAAGTGATCTTCAAAACCGAAAACTCAGATGCTTCCATCGTTCACGTTCATCATCACAAACACACTATAAAATCACAACATCAATAATCATTCTTCAGGTAAAATTTCATCGCAACAATCATACACAGAAAAATAAGAAGAAGAATTCAAAAACGGTACACTCAGAACCGCAACAACCTGCATCGATCTTCTTCATAATAAAAGCTCCCTCAATGTTCAGACTGGGAAGCCTTCTTCAATCCGAATTCAGACTCCTTTAAAAAATTAAAACCTGCACATCATGCCAAGGAAAAAACTCAATTTCAATAAGCTTCACAACCCAATTCAATTACCACTCTAACAGAATCATAACAAACACAACAAACTTTAAACAGAAGGATTCTAGAAGTTTCACCTGAGAAATTCTACACAAGCCTTGATCCATCTTCTATAAATCAAAAACAAACTTGGTTCACCATTTTTCTTCAACCTTTTTCTCGAATTTCTTCTTGACAACATCACTATCCTTCACCATTCTCCTTCATTCGAAATTCAGTCCACACAATTCTGCAATCTTTCTCTTCATCAATCATTCTTCTTCTCCTTCAATCATCTTCAACCCTATATGCATCATATTATATCGACCTTCATCATCAATGTTCATCAGTTTCATCATCCTTTAATCACCTTCACCAACCTTCAACAATTCTGAAAATCAAGAATCAACACAACAATAACGAATCAAATTCAGCAAAGAACTCATTCATCACAGCAAAAAGAAGAAGAACGAGTTCGTAACAAACTCTACTGATTCAGAATGTGAGAGTGCGGCTCAAAAGGGAAAGGAATCTGAATCTACCATACCTGGGTGCCGAACTCGATCTTTGGTAAAGAATTCTTCGCCACCATCACGAACTTGGATTTTCGGCACCTTTAATTTCTTTGTCGAGCGACATCATCATCGAGCTCTCGACTATATTCTTTGCCATTAAACCGAGGTTCTGATTCGAGCTATTTCGTCGACAAACGACAGTCTCTGATTTCACTTCATTCGTCTAAATAATCGTCATTGTCATCCCCTCAAGCGGAGCTCTTAATCGCTCGTAACCGCCATTGAAGTTCTCCAATCCAGGTACGAATCTGAACGTCCTTTGGACGTAGTTGATTGTTGCTTGTTGTTGATATGTTGTTCTTGTTTTTTATTATGGTAATTCGGTAGCCCTTTCGTTTCTGTGTGAGTTTGTCTCGGATTTGAGGAGAAGAAGGAGTAGGTTAATTTGAGGTCCTATTTTCAATTTGGGATAGAGTTGATAGTGAGGTTGGAGAAGAAGATGGTGATGGCGGAAGGAAAGAGGTTAAAGGAGGCGGAGATGACAGAAGTTAAGAGCGGCGGCGCGAGAGAGAAGAAGAGAAGATTAGTTTTTTTTTTTAGATTTCGTTCTTCAGCTTTGGCCTTTTGGTTTTTGTTTTGTTTACAGTTGTTAATTATAAAGAATAATTAAGTTAATGGATTATCTTAAGAATAACGAAAGGTTAGAGGAATATTAGGAAGTTAATAGTGAATCAATAGGATTAATCCACATTAATAAGCAATTAATCACATCAAATCACCGTTCCTTTTTTCCATGCCAAGAGATAAGAGTAAAGAGTTTTGAATCCCCTAGCCACACCGGTGGTGACACTTGTCACTGTCCGGTAGGTTGTGCCAACATCTATTCATGTGTAGACAGTACACCATAGCATTTCATAGGCATGCATTTGTGAGCACTTGATGAGATTACTTTAGAAGACTCTTGATCATACGGTTTTTGTGAAGTCAAGAAGGTTGATTGCATTCCATAGCATGCTCCCTCGAGCCTGTGCAACTGGGCCTTAAGTTTCTGCTTTTTTCACCCTCATGTGTTAAGCCCTTTAGCATAGTAACTAGCAAAAAACGCTTCCTGCACCCCCCTCCTTGTATTTCTTTTTAATTTTTGCTTTAGTATTAGTATGATTTTTAATCCATAAAAATAGTAAAAGGCTCAATAAAATTCCACAAAAATTCCAGTAGGTTTTTAATTCAATTTAGAACTTTTCTACATTTTTACTTTCTGAATTTTAACATTTTTCAATATAATTTCGATTTTCCATTTAATTAGCTTTATATTGAATTATTTTATCTACATTTTATTTTTTGCATTTTCTTTCTCCCACCTCCCATAGGAATTTTAGCCCATTCTTTTTGCTATGATTAGAGGACTAATAATAGGATCTGAAATAATTTTTGGTAGATTTGTAGGTCATTTTATCCACTGTTTTGGTAGTGTTGTTTGTGTAAAATTGTGAATAGTTCTTAGGTAGGTTTAAGTGACTATTTGACATAGTTAGGCTATGAATTTTTAGGATATTTTTTAACACAATATTATAGTCAGGTTAGAAACCTTAGGAATTTAATTTCATATTTTTTCCAGAAATTTTACTATTTTTTAGTGCATTGGTTTTAGTTAACTTTTACATTATAAATCCCTAGTTTAACTTAGGATATTATGGTTCATTAAGATTTAGCTTAATTAGGTTTAATCTTAGGATTTTAGAATGACTTAGTATAGTTTAGCTACTGATTTTAGAATGTTGATATTAAGTAAACTCCTTTAGTTTTATGACTTAGACTTAGGATTCCCATTAAGTATGTTTACATGAGGATTAGCCTTATTTTAGTTTTTTATGCTTTAATATGCACTTTTGGAATTAATTTCTTCTTCCTATTTTCATGTTTTGTCCTTAATATTTGTATTTTCACTTGTATAGGCTTTCCCATGATTCTTAGAACCAACTTAACTTCCTTAAGAAGTAAGTTGAGTTCTAGTAGTTTTTAGTTCCCTTTTCTTCCTTAGGTTTAGAAAACTCCACAAACCATTAGGACCACTTTTTGAATATAATAACTAAATTAGGGTTGATTCTTAGCCCCTTAGTTTGACCTTTTTCAACTTGAGTCGTGCTTTCTCATCTTATGAAGAAAATAATAAAATACTTAATAAAAATTGAACGTTCCTATACGCCATGAGACTTTGTTGCGGAGTACTTATACGCGTCCTGTTTCGGGGCGAGGTGTAAGTATTTAGCACGATGGATAGGTCTTAGTATGAGAACATTCACAAACAAATTCAAAACATTTCTCATAAAAGACAAAAACAAACAATAAGCGATTGTCCTGTAGGAACTTCTCTTTCTCATCTCATTCATTCTGAATGCGAACTCGCGACGACTTGTCTCGCATGCAAGACGGTAAACGCACTCGTTAGGCGAACTACGTCGACTCTGATCCTCATTTTCCCGATGAGGTACGTAGGCAACGGGGTAGGGCCAGTTCGAGCACATCCTTTATTTTCCCTACATTTCCCCCTCTTTTCTTTCCATTCTCTTTTTGTTCCATTTTTCATTTCATTTTCCATCCCAGTTAGCAGTTTTATTCAGCAACAGTTTTATTCTTTCTCACCTTTGAAAAACAAACAAATAAGTGTGGATCCCGTCGGGTACAGAGGACGATCTAGGGTGCTAATACCTTCCTAGGTCGTAACCGACTCCCGAACCCAGATCTTTGGTTTGCATGACCTCGTCCTTTCCTCCTTTCTCAGGTTTGTGCAGCATTACCTTTCTCATTCCTTCGGGATAAAAATGCCTGGCTGGCGACTCTACCTTTTCCGCACCACTTTCGCGTTTGTACTAGGATGAAAATCCCAGGAGCGACACAATAGTAAGGATAGTGGCCATAGTCCAAGATTAAAGTCATGAGTCTTTTAGATGTTTAATCCTTTATTCATGTTTTTGTGTCCAAATGGACAAAAGAAAAAGCACAAGAATATCAACATAAACATAAACAATGTGATGAGTGATATAGTATAATAAAAGAATAATAAAAGAGATAAGGGAGCGAGAAAGAATTAAAATGTTAGTACACTAATAGTATAATAATATACATAATAGTGGCATGGTGAACTTAATCAACCACAACCAAAAGAGTAACCAAAATCGAAAGGCAACCAGATTCGCTTAGTATCTTACATTATAGCGATTAATCAAGGCAAATAGAACTAAATTCAATGAAATTTGAAAGGAGATTGGGAGACCCAAAGCACCTACGCATCAAACATTCATAAGTCTTGGTTCTTAATGCAAAATGATCAATCACTTTGGGATTACGCGACAATCAAGAGGTCCGGTCCATGAAAGTGCAAATATCCAATTGGATTTTTTATTCCGAATTCGGGACACATTTAGGTCTATGTTAAGCAATCGCCGAGTAATTTATGGAGTAATTACCCTACAAATGAGGTCGGCCAACACCAATTAAGGTGAACGATTTTAGTGCTAATACATGTTAGAGAAATGATATAGTAGATCATTCTCCGTAAACATGCTACACTAAAAAGAAGTGGTAACGGTCTAATCTTAATCGAGTTTTAACATTAATTTATCAAAGGAAACCTATCACGATTCCAAAGTATGGAGAATGATCCAAATGATCATTCAACCATAGATTTGAAATAATGAAGATTAAAAATCTTTGAAAATCAACAATCTTCTAATCGGAGATCTCATCGACCAAACAAAATGAGATGAAGAGAAAGTGGATCTATCATTTATGATCCACAAAAATCAACAAATTGAAATCAAAGTGAAATTGCCATAAAGAAAATTAAAAGATCATTAAAAGATTTTGAAATATTTTTACAATGATTTTTTAATTGTTCTTCAAAAAGTTAAAAAAATGATATTAAGAATCTTAAACTATAAGAACAAGATTTGAAATATCTTTTAAAAGTAAAAAAAACATAGTAAATATCCATAAAAAAATGAAATTGAGGATTAAAAAAAACATAAAAGAGAGAGAGGGTGGAAACGCCGGCCAGCGAGTGCAGAGTAGCATTATGGAACCAATAAGGCATAAACCTCATTAAATTTTATAAAATCAAATTAACAAAATAAAAGAAAAAACAGAAAAAGACATTCATCATCTTCTTCAAGTAGCAACAGCCGCGCGGGACATTATTCATGGAGCTTCTTCAATTTTCGGAGCTCCATCAAATCGGAGCGGCAAAGCTCCTATGATGTATCGTTTCGACCGGGACAGAACAAGAACAAGGAGTTCGAATATGTAATTGCTTTTAACCAACAGTGCAAGAATTAGACGAATCTGAGCCACGAATAATCGACGGGAAACTTCAAACTACCTTCTAAAACGTAAGCAAGACTTCAATTCTCTTCCTCCAGTACTTCTCTTGTTGTTGTGTATTGAAATTGAACAATAGAAGTGATTTTTGATGAAGATTTGAGTGATTTAGTGAAGCTTTAGGTTTGAGTGATTTAGTGAAGCTTTAGGTTTGGAGCTTTAATGGAGTTTTTGATTTTTGAGTGTATTCTTGCAGGAATTCAAGAGGCTCTCAAAGCTTGAAAAATGAATGAGAAGTGTGTTCTATTTATAGAAGAATTGAATGAAAATTGAATTGAGAAAATTGGTGTCGTTTTTTATTATTCGGATGCATTTTGGATTCAATGTCAAAGGCATGATATGCTGAATTTTATTTCCTGATGTGTTGCGTTTTATTCTACATAGCCATGCGCTTTGGTCAATGATTTGTGCGTGCTTCATGTTGAATTTTAGATGCTCACGGTAGCATTCGTTTTTCTTGAGTCTCAACTGCATTTTGGACGTCGTGCTTTTCTCGTGTGTGTTCATATTGCTGCGTTTTCGGCTTGTGTGTGTGGCTGATGCGTTTTGTTGAAGGCTTGCTGTTGTATGTGGTTGGCTCGGCGTGCAGGCTGATGATCACATGCGTTTTACTTGTGCTAGGAGTATGTAATGTGTTAAAGCGTGTTCTGCTTCGTGTACGGCTGAATGTCTTTGGCTGAAGCTAGCTTTAAAAAAATCACATGATGGCTAGGCCAATGACTTGCGTGTTGTTTACTGATGGAAGTGGCTGGAATACGCTGACGTGAAGGTTTATTAAAGTGGCTTTCTGTTGTTTCAAGTCAGCCAAAATTGTGGCTCACACAAATCAATTTTTTTTGTTCAATATTTTGTACGATGGGCATAAAAGAAATGTGTATGGGCTAAAAAAATGATGCGCTTATTATTTTTTGGTAATTGGATTTTAAAAAAATGGGTAATAGAAAAATAAAAGGTTATGATAATTTTCGTGATGTCATAATAAAAAAAAATGGATGTTGAGAAATGAATTAAAATATAAAAATTAAAAATGATAATGAATATTAAATCGGATATTTGGAAATGGAAAATTGGAAATGGATAGAATATGAATAATTTGGTTATTAGAATAAAATATATGGAAAAAGAAAATGGTGATAGAATTTTTTAGAAAAATGGATAATGGAGATGGATATTGAAAATGGTTATAGAAATTGAAATATAGATGAATATAACTAATGAGGGAAAAAATATGGATAAGGAGATAAGTGGTGAATGATAAAAAAAATGGTTATGAATCGGGTACTAGGTGAAGCGATGATTTTTATTTTAAGCCCATAACCAAATTTGAATTTTTTTCACACACGTGATGAGTGAAACAAATCCCAAGCCACGGAATAATTTGCAACCACAACAACGAACTTCAACTTTTAAATTTCTAAATCTTTTCAAATGTATCTGAATTGATCCTTGGAAAATAAATCCACAGATGAATCACTGATGAACTGATGAACACCCAATTAAGATAATTTGGACAGAGTTTCTCATGAATCGCGGCTCAATAAACTTGAGAATTTTCTCACACAACACAGCTTAACATTTACGCACTGCCTGAGAAATAACCACCGACAAAAATAATTTGCAGTTGAAACAATCTCCTGATAGGTTGACCAAGATTAGGTCAAACTTCCATCTGAATTGGAACATAACTGAACAACCACATCTAAAACAAAATCATTGTCATGCTTTGAAAACCCCGCAACTCTTGAAAGCACAAAGAAGAAGAAGCGAACTACAACATATTTTTGGAATTTTGGTTAGTAGTTAGTAAACATAAACAATTATAAAGCAAATAAAAAGCAATAACAATGGTGATCCCCTGTGAGGCATAAACCTACACCCGAGAAGAACCGAGGAACCAGGGTGATCTTGTTTGAATGCAAGATGTAGATGAAATGCAAAGAAATCTTAGGGCAAAAATTAGGGTGTTACAGCTTGCACTCACTCTTGGTTACATGTTTGCTTTATATTTACATTTCATTGTTAATACTTATATTAGTTAGAATGCATCATGGAATGCTCACATTATGTATGGCTTTGTTTACATTATATGTTCACTTTTGAAAATGCACATTGTTTTGCTTATGAAAATCCATTGATGTAAAGTGATTGAATGGTTTGCATTCATATATACATGTTCATATCAATCATTTTGCATTGTTTGATGTTGTTATTTGGTGCATATCCATGTATTATTACTCATGCATTTACATGTTAAATGACTCAGTTCTATCATGCATTTCAATGATGCATTTCTAAACAGTAGCTGTTAAATGTATGTTGCCTTGCCTTGTATTTTCATTTTTTACACCTGTTGTCATGTTGTTAGGTAGTTGTAGTAGGCTATTTGTATGCCATTTGCATGTGATAGCTGATTATGTGCTGAAGCACTGTTGTAGCTGCTGACTTTGGGATTTGTCTAGCTTTTAGGTACCCTTAGCTTTAGGTTTGAGTTTAGTTTGAACCCTATTCATTTCAGGAGATGTTTGGTACTTAATTGTCTTTTTCTTTATCATCTTTGATCTCATAAATCATGGATTTTGCTAACCTTTTCAGAGGCTAATGGTAAGTATGAAGAATGTGGATGTGCATCCACGGTCTACCTTCTTCCTTCCTCTTTTAAAAGCTTTCTCTTGTGTGATTGCGACAAGCATTTTATGCTTTTTTTACATTTCATTTATCTTCATCCCTTTGAGTTATAATCTCATCTTCAATCCTTGAAGTGAGTTGGAACTTATTCTTCTTCTCTCTTCTTTTAGGATTAGAATACCACACTCAACCCTTAGAATCTCCAAGCATGATAACACTAGAGTGAGTCTTAGTGTTCCCATTTAGTTTTACCTTTGTTTCCTTGAGTTTTCTCTTCTCATCTCTAAACAAATCAAAAACACTTAATAAAGGGTAAGCTTCTTCATATGCCAAGGGACTTTGCCATGGGATACTTGCACACATTCCATATGGGGATGAGGTGTAGGGTATCTATCATGATGAATAAGTTTTAGCATGAGGATACTTCACAAAAAACACCTAAAATACACTTCTTCACCAAAACTACAAAAAATACTTAATAAAAAAAACTAGTGTAATGTGTTTAGGCTTTAATCTTTGGAACTAGGTTTGGGGATTTCCTCCATACCTAGGTGTACTTCTTATCCACCCCATCTCGGAATGATGTAAGAAGTACACACTCCTTCAAATAAGACATGAATACATTCTCCTATGCAAATTTTCAATAAAAGCTTCTAAAAGCATTCAAACCAACAATAAGCGTCTTTCCTGCGGGAATTATTTTCTCACCCCCTTTGCTTTAAACGAAAGAACTCGCCTTGAATTTTCTTTTTGCAAGACGGTAAACGCATTTGTGCTAGACGAGCTTGCAACACCTGAGCATAGGCATAAGTAGTTCAATCATAAAAAACACAAAAAAACTAATTTCCTCCCTATTTAGGGGAACTAGTTGACTCTGATCTCATTCCCGATGAGATACGTAGGCAGTGGGGTAGTTCCCATTCGAGCACATTCTTTATTTTCCCTACATTTTCCCATTCCTTCTTTCTTTCCAGTTCAACAACAATTTATTTTCTTACCCTTTGAAACAACTTAAGAAAACTAGGATCTCGTCGGGTACAACGGACGATCTGAGGTGCTAATACCTTCCCAATTTGAAACTGACTCCCGGACCCAGTCTCTTTGCTTTGTAAGACCTTGTTCTTTCCTTTTCTTTGGTTTTTGCAACATTACCTTTCCCTTTCCTTGGGATAAAAAATGTCTGGTTGGCGACTCTATTTCTTTTCCGCGCCACTTTCGCGTTTGTACTAGGATGAAAATCCCGGGAGCGACAGTTACCATGGAGTATAATGGAAATATTTTTGTTGTTTTAGGGTTGTTTTTTATGATTTCTTGTTTCTTCTTCCCCTCTTTTCTTATTTTATCCTTGAAATACATTATTGAGATTAATTCCTCTTAAATTTCAATGGACTTCGGATATCGATTAGAGTAGATTAACATTCATTAATTCAAATCTATCTTCAAGTGAATTGTTAAATTCATGTTAAATTCATAAGGGGTGCTTTGGATTAGTGATATGTTTTTCACACTTGAATCTATCAATTAGAGGTGATTGAACTTAAAGATGGAAGGACCTTAAAAGTCTAGTTCAATTTGGTTCTTCCCCATCCCTCTCCCTCTAATTCTCCTTTTTATTTTTGATCGATGAAAGTCTCATGGATCCTAGAATTTCTTTGTTGAATTCTTAATCGAGACGAGATCGTTACCTATTATGTTTTAGTGTGGCATTGATTTCGGATGACAACCTACATATTGTTCTTCTAACATGCATTGGCACTAATAATAGTTATCTTAATTGGTATGACCGACCTCATTGTATAGGTAACTTCTATATAAGTTACTTGGAGACTATTTAACATAACGCTACATTTGTCCCTCCACATCCTTATCGAAACTTGTACTTTCGTGGCCCGAACCTTGATTTGTTGCACAAGCCAAAACATGGTTGTTCTTTTGTGCTAAGTTCATAATTCTCAAAATTTGTTGTTTTAGAGGCTTTGATTCTATCAATCTTCTGACGAATTTTGTTAATCAATGACTTGAGTACATCGTTCAACCATATAGTTTAAGATGCGGACGAAATTCGGTTGTCACTTTGAGACTTTTGGAATTTTTACCTTTGTGGATGATTGAGTTCACCACATTATTGTGTATATATTATATTGCTTTTATTTCTTTCTTGCTCCCTATCCTTTTATTTTTACTTCTTTCTCCCTTCTCTTTATTTTCTTATGCTTTATATCATCCATTATCATGTTTATTTTTATATCATTATCTCTTGTGCTTTTCTTTTCTTCTTGTCCATTTGGACACCAAGAACATTAATAAAGACCTACACACTTTAAAAGATTTTTTCTTAATTGTGGACTATGGTTACTATCCCATACTTTGGAGGATTTCTACCTTTGGAATTCTTGGTTTGATTTGGACCTATGGACTTAGTACTAGGGTTTTATCCCCTTGCTTGATTATTTTGGAGTGGTTATGCCAGCCTTTATTTGGCTCATCATTTGCTCAAGAGAATGAAATTTTATGTTACGTATGCTTTGAAGTATCTCCAAGTAATTAGATCTTTCATACCTTAGCTATTTTTCTGTTATTTTTAGGGTAGTCACTTCATCTCCCTCCATTCTTTAATTTTCAAAATCTTCTCCCTTTTTCAAAGGATTCTTATTTTTAAAACTTTCACCACTTTCATAATTCAAACCTTGACTTTGGTCAAGTGATTTTTACCTTTTTCTTTCATTTCTTAATAAATGCTAAAGAACTTAAGCATATTGACCATTTTCAAAAGACCTTAAAAAATACAAAAACTCATTCGCTCTTTTTTGTGCTTTGTGCACTTTTTCTTTTAACTCTTTTCATATATTTAGACATGATTCATCGTTTCTAGTGGAATTATTCACTAAGGGATGACGACTTGTCTTTACATTCTTAAAATCAATCAAAACCAATAAAAAATTTGTTCTTTTTACCACAAACTACATGGTTTTCATCTTACATTGCACTATGTGGGTACGTAGGCATGAGGTGGTAAACCTCTCCAAACACAAAAATATTAAAATCAATTCTTTGTCTCATCCCCTCACTCTCATTTAATAAACCCTTTTCAAACCAAAAAGCATAAATATTTCAAAGGGCTCCCGTGGAGTATAACAGACGTTTTGGGTGCTAACACCTTCCCATTTCGTATCCAACCCCCTTACCCATTCTTTGTTTGTTTCTTTTAGATTTTCCTTTAGATTCAATTTTTAGGATTTATTCACTCTTTTTTCCTTTTCCTTTTGGAATAAATAAATGCGCGGTGGTAAATCTGTTTTCCTTTAGTTATGCTAATCAATATCTTACACTCATAATTTTTACCGCTACACTAGGGAAGACCTCTAAATCTCGCACATGCTGATCTAATCGAACCAACTCATTCCCCAGGTATAGTAAGACAACTGTTTGGAAGATATGCCAATGAAGATTGGACTTTAACTATGGAGAATAATCAGCTCATCAAGAAGAAACGTTATCAGGTGGAGAAAGATTCTCTACTTGGGGAAGAATAAAACTCCTAATACCCTGTTGGTGAAATAAATAACATACATTCATCCTGAGGATAGCCTTGGTACTTCAAGATTTTGAGCTCAACAATTATATATTGATTATCATGAGTGAACAACCATTCCTTTATTCCTCAAATTGTGCCCCAGTCTGTATCGTCTACGAAAAGATTGTCTCAAGAGGATTTTATAGAAAACCTGGAATCTAAAGTGTCCTAGTGTCTTCAAACTCTAAGAGAGATTCATCATATCTCGAGGTAACTTCCCCAGATTGCGTCTTGTGATGATTTTTCCCCGCATTATAATGGAATACTATGAATTTTGAAGATGCAATGAAATGATGCAAGATGTCGATATATGTTCGAGCTGCTGAGGATATGATGGTATGTCAGTCGCGAGGGATGATTGAACCAAGTATGGTTAGGCGTTAGGGCCATGTTGATAGTGACTATTGTTTTTATTCTTTGGTTTCCAAACAATTGGACATTGAAGGTGAATTACCAGACATGAACCAGTTTATTGTAGGTAGACCACCATACGAGAATTGGTGAACAAACAATAAGTTGTCAAATGAGAACTGACTCCTTGTTGGTTCATTGTCAGACGAGAACTAAATCTAAAAAATAATGACTACCAGACGAGAACTGGAGTTCAAAATAGGCTAAAGAAAAGGTGACTAAATGAGAACTGGTTTAGAAGTTTGCCTACCAGATAAGAACTGGTATTTGAATTTGGTTTTCCAAACGAGAACTGGACTTTGAATTGGCTTGCCATATGAGAACTGGACTTTGAACTGGTTTTCCATACGAGAAATGGACTTTGAATTGTCAAGTGATGTTGCGTTACATGGCCCTTTGATGTGAGATTCAAGTTGTGGGGTTATGCTCAGTGACAAAAATGATATTCATGGCTCTGTGCTTGAGCGAAACGACATAAATAATGCATGCGAATGATTTATGCAATGATTATGAAAATTTCCATAAATTCCCCTGAGATGAGCAAGAAGGTCTTTTGTGGCAAGGCTTCTTGTTTAAAAAGGGTGACATGGTGAGGTTGGGTCAATAGCATGATTTCTCGACACTCGTCTTGAACTCGGAGATTACCCTTGTGTAGCTATACATGCCCCAGTCTGGAGGATCTTTGAAGAATTTTCCCTGAAAGGAAATTTGGAAACAGCTTACATGAAAAGATTTTCTCCCAATTTTCTGAACTTTGAAACATACCGCCCCTAATTACTAATTCTTAGAATGGTTGATTGTGTTGTCTCTTAAGGAGAGTTGCACCTAGCAAACTCTTGAGATACTTTACCCTAATATGAGTGTGGAAGTGACTTAACTCGTTTTGACTGGACGTCAAAATAATTCACCTTTAGTCGACAAAAACTCTGGATAGCCTGCCCCAGTTTAGTAGATTCACTTCTGATCAACCGATTCTTGAATGATTTTCTCCTCAATCAGTTGATGCTTAGGGACTTGTATTCGACTGACTGATTCCTTGTACAACATAAAAAATAAATGACATGCCCCTAATTCATAGGACTGCAAGATGCTTTTAATTCTAGTCAACCGATGAATGATCAAACTCTCTTAGGGTTGATCTTTTTAGGAACTTCCTTGATGTCACATATTAGCTTGAAATTAAAATTATTCATTTAGGAATGGTAATCTTAATGAGATGCACATGCAAGTTTTGAAAAGTTATTATTTGAATGTTGTGATAGTGTGTGACGAATGAACCATTTGTCCAAACATAATGCTAATTTAGAAAATCTCTAGGAGCCAGTCTACGCAACCTTGTCGTAGTGTGCTTTCAAAATTGACCCCGCTTCAATTATGAATTTTGCGGGTTGTATCGTGGCCTGGTTCACGGTTTGAGAAAAAGGATTTAAGGCTCAAAGTTTATATGCACTCACCAATTCTCCTTGATGTTCTCTAGTCATAATTTCAGCTAATTTGGCACAAATGCTCACCTCTCAAAAGGATTTTGTGATGGTCAAGGAACCAATGACACTGAAGATATAAGAACCAATGAGGTTTTTGGAGTAACAGTCACCCTTTTTGTCTTTGTGCTTGGTCACACGACCTTATTCTTATTGAAGATTTTTCTTTCTAATATTTTCTTTTTCTTTTGCCTGATTTTTCTTGGACTGATTCCCTTTGAATTTTTTGATTATGAAGTCTAGTGGGGTGCCGTAACTTTTGCCTAAGTCACTTAATTTTTTACTTAGCAGACTTTCTTTCTTTTGATTTTGATTTTTTTAAACAAATTGTGTGATATTGGTTGTCTTGATTTCCTTGGAAGGGTTGTGACTGCCTCATTCTTGGGTGGATGAGAGATAACTATTGTGGTTTCTGGTCTTTTGACCTCCTGATATGAAAGGTAATGAATAGAAATGGATCCTCAGATGCACACTCCTTTTGAAATTAGAACGCTCGGTCAAATTAACTAAAGAATACCATTCCCTTGGGTTGAATGTAAGGGTTTTTTTTCCCGCTCAGAAAAGAAACTCATACTTCAAGGCTTGAAGTAGTTTACCAAGATTTATCTCCCTTATATCTTTGTTGTTTGGGTATTTGAAGCAATGCATGTACATCATCAGCAAGTTCTTACCTGAAAGCATACCTTCTACAATTATGGGTATCTTGTTTTCATCATCCTCCCTCGAGTCTCTTCTAAAAAATAGTGAAATAAATGGGAGGTATATAGATGCATTTTTTCCCGATGTAAGTGAAGAAACATGAGAGAATGCGACATAATTGATTCAAAAAGTGCATGACCACTTCATTAACATTACCATTAAAAAAAAACATTTAAAAACAAGTAGCATTAAATTGGATAGAAACTATACTATAAATAATAAAAGGGATACAATGATTTCAAGCTTGGATGATGCCTTCCTTTCTGAACCACTAAAATCAGGAGGTGCCGTTGAAGTCTTTGAACTCATCAGGAAAGTGGTTGACGTGCATAACCAAGTTTCCTTCTGGAAAGAATATATACCTCTTGTCAATAAACTGTTGTACCTTGGTTTGAAAAGCTTTGCAATCTTCACTTGAATGTCGTATCGATCCACCATGATATCCACACTGCTCATAAGGATTGTACTCTAGAGGTACGGCTCTTGCAACGGATTGAAAGGATTAGGAACCACCAATGAGCTTTGAATAAGATGCGGAAAGAGTTGACTATATGCCATATGTACTGGATGAAGAGGAGCACTCCTTCATTCCAAATTATTGTGAGGGTTGTGCTGACTCTGAAGATAATTTTGAGGTTTTCGACCACGTGCTTGTAGATTTGGAGGAGGAGCAATCCAGGGTTTATGATGTGGTGCCCTAAGCACCAGCGGTTGTCCACAAGGATGACAAAGCACTGGAAATGATGACAAAGCACTGGAAATGATGACTTATAAGAAGATGCTAGATTTGGATATTCGACATTGGCCATGACTACAGTGATTTCATACTCATCTTCCTCTTGGGAACTAGCAATAGATCCACTCTCACCAGATAGGATGTCCGATGTGTCTTGGATCTTTCCACTTTTGAGCAGGATCTCAATGCGCTCTCCAGCTATTACCAAGCTAGAGAAGTTTGATATCCCAATGCTACTCATTCTTTCCAAGTACTAACCTTGCAAGGTGTCCACAAATAGGTCAACTAATTCTCTATCCAAAAGTGGTAGTCGCACTTGGGCTACCAATTCTCTCTATCGCTATGCATATTCTTTAAAAGATTCACTACTCTTCTGGGAGTGCTATTCCCTCCGGATGATGAAATAGAATATGTCACTCAAAATGTTGAAACATCTTCTAACAACCCTGAAGACTTAGCAGACAACACTACCATTTCTCCTATGATAAATGAGGATCCAGAATATGAAACAATCAACAAAGGACCCTATATTAGAATACATAAAGATCATCCAAAAGAACTTATAATTGGTGATCCAAATGGTGGATGTATGACTAGATTAAGATAAGTAGTTTCCAGTTCATGTTTTGTCTCAAAATATGAGCCTAAAAATGTCAAAGAAGCCTTGACAGACGAGTATTGGATCAATGCTATGCAAGAAGAACTTAGTGAGTTCAGTAGACATGACGTCTAGGAACTAGTGCCTAGGCCAGAAGGGTCAAATATTATTGGGACTAAATGGGTGTTCAAAAATAAGTATGACGAGCACGGTGTTATCACCAGAAATAAAGTTAGGCTGGTGGGGCAAGGATTCACTCAAATTGAGGGGTTAGATTTGGATGAGACGTTTGCACCAATTGCAAGAATTGAGTTCATTAGATTGTTACTAGGAGTATCATGTTTTCTAAAATTGAAACTCTTTCAAATGGATGTCAATAGTGATTTTATGAATGGGTTTCTATAAGAGGAGGTGTATGTAGAACAACCAAAGGGATTCCTGGATCCAACCTATCCTGATCATGTCTATAAACTGAAGAAAGCTTTATATGGACTGAAAAAAGCTCCTTGAGCTTGGTATAAAAGGTTAAATGAATTTCTTGTTAAGCATGGATACTAGAAGGGTGGCATAGACAAAACTCTCTTCGTTTGAGAGCATGAGGGAAAACTTATCATTGCTCAAATCTATGTGGATGATGTAACGCCCAAGTATTTAATTAATTGTTTTATTAAAATATTTAATTAATTATTTGTGTTTAGTCGGTATATTTTTATATTGTGGATGATTAACTCGATAAGCCGGAAAAATAAGTCGGAAGCCGTAGAAATATTATTAGTTAATAATATAGTTGTTGTGATAGTTGGGTTGGTGTGCTCAAAATCGTGTTCGAATTAGTAAAATAGGGGGTGTTATGATTAGGCCCATTATTAATTATAATATTTAATTAATTTAATAAAATGAATAAAAGTAATAGATAACAGAATATCAGTAGAAGAGGAAATTGGAAAACTGGTAAACTGTTGCACGATCGTGAGAGAAAGAGGAACAAAGTTGGAATCTGATTCTAGGGCTACCTTCAATCCAAACCTAAGGTAAGGGTGAGTTCAATTCTTATAATCGGGTATGAAATTCAATACTATGACTGGGTTTGATATGAGTAGTTAGTTTTTTAATCTGTATTGATATGGATGATTTGTTGATTGTTGTTGTTGTGAATGTTCGTGTGAAAATCGATTGTCCGATTATTGAATTTTTGTTGATTATACTCGGTTTAATTATGTTGGTTTGTTGCTGCAAAAATTTCGTTGAATTATTTCTCAAAAATTGCGAATTGGAGACGACGAAGACAAACCGATAGAGTGGTGACCAAAAGGCCAAGTGACGGGAGCCATTTGCTAAAGTGGCGTGTGCCACATTTTGTGGGGGGAGGGGGTTGAAGCTCCAAGTGGCGGACGCCACCTTTGGATGTGGCAGGTGCCACTTTTTATCATTTTTGTTAGTTTACCTATGCATAATTAGGTGGTGGTTATATGGAGAATTAAGGTTTGTGAATTAATTAATTGGACTGCTTAATTGAATTATAGACATGTTAATTATATTTAATGGCATGATGAATTAATATAGGTGGGTGCATGTAGTGAAGTGGCGCACGCCACTCTTCATGGTAGCAGGAGCCACTTTGCTCCTTACTAAAAACTTAGCACAATTATGTAATTGGTGTAGATTAATATATGTAATTCTAGTAGTTGTATGAAGAACTAAATAAAGTGAGGCATAGAATCTTAGATGTGGCGCAAGCCACATATAGAAGTGGCATGAGCCACTTGGTTAATTTTCCATTGGATTATTTAATCAAGTATTAAGCACATTATCTAATGGTTTAGCAAGATAAGTCATGGATTAATTCATGGATATTAGCATGAATTATTATGGAAGAATGAATTAATTAATAATTAAGTATGTTAATTTAATTTAGTAGATGTAGGAGGATTATTATGATTTCAGGATTTAGTCGTAGCAGAAAAACAGATGATGTAATATAACCAGTATCAGTATTACTGTGATTGAAGTTTTGGACAGGAAATTATGAAAACAAGAACTTTAGCAGAATCACTAGAATTAGTAGCAGTAGGTGAATCTATGACAGAAAACAATTAGCTAAACTCATAATTCCGATGATCGTGATAAATGCGTAATAAGTCGCATAAAGTTAGAAATAGTGTCGGTTTAGTCGGTTTAGCCGGATTAGGCGAAAAATAAAGTTGTCCGGAAATTAACGAAATTAATCAAGGTAAGTCGGGTAAATTAAAAGTCGGTTTTTATTTCGTTGTTTTATTGAAATTGTGTTGTATAGTCGATTATCGGTACAATTAAGTTGTTATATGTTTCCGGTTTACGGATCAATTCCAAAGTTGTTATGTTGGATGCTTTTATGCCAAAGTTGAATATAAGTTGATTATGTCGTAAAACGTTGTTGTGTTGCTCATATTGTTAAGTTGTTGCGTTGTAAATGTCGTGTTTTTCATGTAGAGCATATGCATTTTGTCGGAGCTGTTGCTCACACCACGTTGGCCTGAATTGGAAAATTTATGTTAAAAGATGAAGGCTTATGCCTTGATGCCTAGATAACCTGACAATGATTTAAGTTAGGAGTTTTACTTCGAAATGGTACCACATGCATATTTAGTTGAGTCGCATAAAAGTCGCACTATTTTTTAGTTGTTGTTGTATTGTCGTACTAGTTAATGTTGTGAAATGGTGAATTATGTGAAACCCTTTTCTGTGTATTGAGTTTCATATACTGCTTATAATTATCGTAACTCACCCCTTATGTTTGAATGTTGCCCTTATGTTGGCAACATGCAAGTAATCTAGAGGAGTAGTCAGTTACCTTTCATCGAGTCGGTGGTCAATCACTCTGATATGTAGCACTCAGGGGGGAATGACGCGTGTCTGTTTTGTTGATTTGTTGTAATGCTGAATTTTGTTTTAATTTAAGAACTTAGAATGTTTATTTATCACTTTGAAGTTGTTTCTATGTTGGATAAAGATGCTGCAAGTTGTTTTATGAATCTGTTGCGTAATGTTTTTATGAAGTTGAATTATTAAAGTGAAAGCAAGTTGTTTTATGTTTAATTATGAAGAGTGATGTGTATTAAGCAAGTTATAATTAAGAAGTTGAATTTGTTGAAAGTTGAAATGTGATATCCCGTTTATGCGGATGTTTTTGTAAACTCTGATTTATTTATATTTAAAGGGTAGAAATGGGGTGTTACATAGTGGTATCAGAGCAAGTCGGTCTGTCCTGCCAAGTGTCGAGTCTTAGTTGTCTAACAATCATGTATTGTTATTGTTATAACTTTTGGTTGTGTTGTAGTGATAAGTTGAGATGGCTGGAAGAAATGATGCTGCTATGGCTGCTGCAATGCAAGCGATGGCACAAGTTGTGCAGAACTTGCCAAATGTTGGTGAAGATGTTGGATCACGTAGCTTGGTGATTTTTCAAAGAGAGAATCCGTCAGTGTTCAAGGGAAAGCATGATCCAAATGTAGCTTTAGGATGGTTGAAAGAGATTGATAGAATCTTTTGTGTTATGGATTGCACTCCATTACAGAAGGTTACGTACGAAACTCACATGTTGGCAGGCAAAGCTGATGAATGGTGGCTGGAAACTCGTGAAAGGTATGATATTGCAGGTGAAGTAATTACTTGGGATGTATTCCGTAGAGAATTCATGAGGAAGTATTATCCTGACAATGCCTGTGGAAAGAAGGAAATTGAGTTCCTTGAGCTGAAGCAAGGAAACATGTCTGTCACCGATTATGCTACAAAATTTGTTGAACTGTCCAAGTTTTATCCTCATTATACTGGTGTTGGTGCTGAATTTTCAAAGTGCATCAAGTTTGAAAATGGGTTGCGCTCTGAAATCAAGAAGGTTGTTGGGTATCAGAAGATACTCATTTTTTCCGAGTCGGTTGATAGCTGCAGGATATTTGAGGAGGACAATAGTGCTCATTACAAGGTTATTAGTGATAGTAGAGGCAAGCAACATCAGAACTGTGGCAAGCCGTATGATACTCCAACTAGAAAGGGGAAACAGAAAGCTGGTCCGACTCAGAGAACTAGTGGGGAGGTGCTTTTGCTGGTATAGTTTGCTTCAAGTGTGGTCAAGCTGATCATAAAAGTAATGTATACACTATTGAGGTAAAGAGATGTTTTTGTTGTGGTAAGACTGGGCATGCAATAGCTGATTGTAAGTACAAGGAAATGATTTTTTTTTAATTATGGCGAAGAAGGGCATATTGGTAGCCAATGTAAGAATCCCTTTGGGTTGAAGAATGTCAGGGAAACGTATCAACGGGCTATGGTAACTTTGTTCCACGACATGATACACAAGGAAATTGAGTGCTATGTGGATGATATGATTGCCATGTCCCGGTACGAAGAAGAGTATCTGGTCAATCTCAAAAATCTGTTTGACAGGTTGATAAAGTATAGATTGAGGTTGAATCCAAACAAGTGCACTTTCGGAGTGCGTTCCGGTAAATTGCTGGGTTTTATCGTTAGCCAAAGGGGGATTGAGGTAGATCCTGCAAAAGTAAAAGCAATACAAGATATGCCTACACCAAAAACAGAAAAAGAAGTGCGTGGGTTTTTAGGGAGATTGAACTACATTTCACCGTTTATATCTCATCTAACTGCCACATGCGAACCAATCTTCAAATTGTTAAGAAAAGAACAAACGGTCAGGTGGAATGAGGACTGTCAAAGAGCCTTTGAAACGATAAAAGAATATTTGCAGGAGCCTCCGATTCTAATGCCTCAAGTTCCAGGACGGTCACTTATCATGTACTTGACTGTGTTAGAAGGGTCAATGGGGTGTGTGCTAGGCCAACATGACGAGTCTAGTCGAAAAGAGCATGTTATTTATTACCTTAGCAAAAAGTTTACCGACTGTGAATCCCGTTATTCACTGCTCGAGAAAACTTGTTGCACTTTGGCATGGGCTGCTCGCAGACTGAGACAGTACATGTTGACCCATACCACATTGCTAATCTCAAAAATGGACCCTGTCAAGTATATTTTCGAGAAACCAATATTAACCAGAAGGGTTGCAAGGTGGAAAATGATCTTAACAAAGTATGACATACATTATACTTCCCAGAAAGCCATCAAAGGAAGTGTATTGTCAGATTATCTTGCACAACAACCGCTTGAAGACGACTATCAGCCAATGAAGTTTGATTTCCCTGATGAGGACATCATGTACCTCAAGGCAAGATTGCGAGGAACCACTTCCGGAGGAGGGGCCTGACCCTGAATCCAAATGGAAGTTGATGTTTGATGGGGCAGTCAATATCAATGGACGTAGAGTTGGTGTTGTTCTTATCACTCCCGAAGGTGTTCACTTTCCCTTCGCTGCCAGAATTACTTTTGGTTGCACCAACAATGAAGCGGAATACAAGGCGTGCATAATGGGAATAGAGGATGCTATTAAACTTCGGATTAAGACCCTCGATATATTCGGAGATTCAGCCCTCGTTATTAACCAGATTACCGGCAAGTGGTATACACATCAAGAACACTTAATTCCTTATAGGGATTATTCTAGAAGACTTTTGACATTCTTCACAATGGTTAAGCTTCAATATATACCACGAGATGAGAATCAATTTGCCGATGCGTTGGCTACTCTTTCTTCTTCGATCAAAGTCTTGTGTTGGAACTATGTGCCCAGGATTGACGTTTCCAGGCTTGACGCACCAGCTTATGCTTTCTCTGTAGACGCAGTGTCTGATGAGAAACCTTGGTTCTTTGATATCAAGCTTTTCTTGGAAAAACAAGAATACCCAGCTGGGGCATCATCCAACGACAAGAAGACCTTGAGACGACTTGTTGCTAGCTTCTTCTTGAATGAAAATGGAGTTCTGTATAAGAGGAACTTTGATATGGTCTTGCTCAGATGCGTGGATATACACAAAGCAGACTTGTTAATGCAGGAAGTCCACGAGGGATCCTTCGGTACTCATGCAGGAGGACATGCAATGGCTAAGAAGTTATTGAGATCAGGGTACTATTGGCTTACAATGGATGCAGACTGTTGTTCGTACGGCCGTAAGTGCCACAAATGCCAGATATATGCAGACAAGGTGCATGTACCTCCAAGTTCGCTCAACGTCATGTCATCTCCTTGGCCCTTTTCTATGTGGGGCATTGACATGATCGGAAAGATAGAGCCTACTGCTTCAAATGGTCATCGCTTCATCTTGGTCGCGATTGATTATTTCACCAAATGGGTTGAAGCTGTATCTTAAGCTAATGTCACTCGCCAAGTGGTAGCCAGATTTTTAAAGAGAGACATCATTTGCAGATACGGAGTGCCCGAGCGAATCATTACTGATAATGGTTCCAATTTGAACAACAAGATGATGGCAGAACTGTGCCGGGACTTCAAGATTCAGCATCACAATTCTTCTCCTTACCGGCCAAAGATGAATGGCGCGGTGGAGGCAGCTAACAAGAATATTAAAAAGATTGTGCAGAAGATGGTTGTCACTTACAAAGATTGGCATGAGATGTTACCATTCGCGTTGCATGGGTACCGAACGTCAGTCAAGACGTCAACCGGGGCAACTCCCTTCTCCCTGGTATATGGCATGGAGGCAGTCTTGCCTGTTGATGTGGAAATTCCTTCCTTACGTGTAATGATGAATGTGAAGCTTGGTGAGGCTGAGTGGGTACGTGCTCGATATAATCAGTTGTGTCTAATTGAGGAAAAGAGATTAGCAGCTATCTGTCATGGTCAGCTTTATCAGAGGAGAATGAAGCGAGCATTCGACCAACGAGTACGTACTCGAGAGTGTCAAGTAGGTGAGCTTGTACTCAAGAGGATCATTCTTCCAGGTTAAGATCACAGGGGCAAGTGGACCCCAAACTACGAAGGCCCATTCATAGTAAAGAAAGTTTTCTCAAGTGGGGCACTGATGCTCACTACTATGGATGGGGAAGACTTCCAATCTCCTGTTAACTCGGATGCAGTTAAAAAATACTTCGCATAAAAGACCCGTTGGACAAAAAAAACAGAATTAAAGTCCAAGCAAGAAAAGGGCATCCCGACGAGCTAAAAATAGAATAAAAAGCTCGGTAAAAAGTTAGGGAAAGTAAATAAAAAAATGTACACCCGCTGAGTTGAAAAGCCACATCGGACAACTCAAGCAAAAAACGGTATCCCGGTGGATTGAAAACCCGAAAGGGCGATCCACACAAAGCAAGGGAATAAGCGAACAACTGCGATCCGGGTAATCTGAACCAAATCATCGTTTCATACATTCTGGAAATATCAGAAGGGTAGGAATTAGTCCCCTCATCTTCTTCAGAAAGTGAAGGCAAGAATGGAAAGTCTTGAAGACATGTTGGTCATAGCAGGAAGGAAACTCATTGGAATGTCGTGTACATTGCCATTAGGATAGTTTCTTTTCTCAATGTTATGGTAGCTACCTCTTTCCAGGTAGTTGCTTCCTGATGTAAAACTTTGCCTATTCAGAGGCCTCTCAATAAATGAATATTCAGTCAAAATTTGTGTTGTGTTTTGTTTACTTTGTTTGCAAAAATGTCCTGAATTTTTGGTAAAAAGAACATTGCATTTGAAACATGTGGATTTTTCTTTAAAAAATGACATTGCAAGGAAACATTTAAAACTATCTTTGAGTATCGGGTGACAATGGATGAACAAATCATACCATGCAAGTCCTCAGGGCACATGTGTGTATACTGTTGTTGCAGGTTTTGCAGGATGGTGTTATATTTCCCCAAGCAGAGAATATTCTCCAGCTGAGTGGAATCCCCAACAGGACTCCAAAGCTAATTGAAGAGATTTCTTCCCCAAGTGCATTATCTTTCAACAAGTGAAGTATGCCCGACATGCAGCTGAATGCCTAATTTCCCCACAGAGGTCATGACTGGGATTTGTTCCCAGCATTGAAATATTCCTCAGAAAAGTCGCCAATTTATTTTTGGGCTAATGTGATGATACAGACAGTCGTTCATCTCCCCAGCCAGGGTTAAGTGCCAGAGCCTTTTGACCTGATTCTCCCCTGCAGAGTTGTGATTCTTGTTGCCAGTCAGGCACTTGTTGCTGCTCATCTGCATTTCTCCAGCACTCGTCTGTGTTTGATAGTGGTTTGCTGCTCGTCTGTATTTCTCAGCACTCGTCTGTGTTTGTTATCTGTTTGATGCTCGTCTGCATTTCTCGAGCACGCGTATGTGTTTGTTATCTGTTTGAAGCTCGTCTGCAGTGTTTGGATACTCGTCTGTATCATCCTTCCCACTCGTCTGTGTTAGCCTATATCCGTATGTACTGATTTGATAATCACTTTGGTACTTGTCTGTATTGCTACTCCAAATGCTCATCTGTGTTGGATCTCTGGTACTCGTCTGTATTACTACTCCAAATGCTCGTCTGTGTTGGATTTATGGTATTCGTCTGTATTAATGGTTGATATTCGTCTATATCATCGCCTAAAGCGTTCGTATGCATTTCTTAGATCATCGTCTGATATTCGTTTGTATCATTGACTTATGGCACTCGTTTGTGTTCTCTTGATGATCATCCAATACTCGTCTATATTGAAAAGGTTCAAAGTCCTGACGGTGGGATTAAACGTCAAAATGGTTATCGGTCCTGGCATAACAGGTTATTCGAAGGAGACTCGTCTGTCTCAAGCACCACTTATCTACGCAAGATTTGTGAAGAGGGTTCGTCCAATCCTAATGTTGCACCTGGCGTAACAAGTTATCTGAAGAAGACTCGTCTATCTTAGACCATATAGATACGTAATATATATGAGGAGGGTTCGTTTATCCTGATCATGCATGTCTATCCCACATACATAAGTGCATCTGGTCCTGGCGTAACAGGTTATCTGAAGAAGACTCGTCTGTCTTAGACCATATAGCTACGTAAGATATACGAGGAGGGTTCGTTTATCCTGATCATGCATGTCTATCCCACAGACTTAAGTGCATCACCGGTCCTGGCATAACGGGTTATCCGAAGGAGGTTCGTCTATCTCAAGTCATATATTTTGTAGAATGTATGAAGAGGGCTCGTATGCCCAGTTCCCGACATAACAGGTTTATTAGAAGAGGGCTCGTATGTCAAGTTCCTGGCGTAACAGGTTTGCCTAAAGAAGACTTGTTTGTCTAAGTTTTTCTTATCCGGCGTAACAATTCAATTTGGAGGGAGCTCGTCTGCTTTATCTGCACTTCAGTCATCCAAAGTGTTATTTGGTTGGGTTTATTTCCCATTTTCTGCATTCTCCAGCAGAGTGCAAATTTCAGGTGTTCTTGGTATTCAACCACAGTTTATCTTGAACGGTCGATAGCCCATGCTATCGTCCTTTTCAGATTAACAGTTGCTTGAATAGGGGCAGCTGTAACACCCCAAATTTTCCCTCTTCTTTCTAGCATCATCATCATATCATAAGCATCATAAGCATGGCATATCCTTAGCATTTTTGCATAGAAAAATGAAGCATAACATTCTCATGTTCTAGCATTGGGCATATGATCAATCATTGGTGCATTTGAAGCCTTACAAGTCAAAGAAAGAAGTCAAGTGACATTTTTAAAGTCCCATGAGGTGCCTTTATGTCATATACAAGCTCAAGATCCTTTGCAAAAGACAAGAGGGGTTGAAGGTTATTAGAGGACCAAAGAAAGAACATTCTCCTACACACATGGTCTCCAAATTAGGGTTTCATGTTCAAGCAGGGATTCTTTGTGACTTTGGCCATTTCATGTGGGAAAAATCCTTCATATAATATGTGAATGCTATGGATGAAATTTGGTGAGAAAATTCATTGAGGAAGACAGTCATTTCATCAGTTACTTGCACAAGAAGAAATTGGTCAAACTAATTATTTGAAAAGTCAATTGTGGCAATGCAGGGGTTCAACCTTATTTTTCAAGCCAATGGATGTTCTTAAGGTCATAAAAGAGGTTTGACAAAGTCAAAAGTCAATAATTTAGGGTTTTGGCAAGGGTTTTTGGAACGCCCTGATTTGATTTTCCCATTTGTTTTCTTGAGTCTTTAATTGATTTAATTGAGAATTGATTTGTTTGTAGAATTAACATGATTATGTGCTATGTTGATGAATTAATGTGAATATGTGTTGTGTTGGTGTGATTTTACCGTTTCGAGAGTTTCCGGGTAAGATTGAATAAGAGGGTATTTTAGACCTTTACTTTTAGTAATAAGTTAGAATTAGTAGAATTAGTATTTTTGTGAGAAAATAATATTTTTGGTTGGAAAAGAGATAAAATGAGTTAAGTGTAGAAAATAGAATTAGTTAGTAGTAGAAATAGAAATAGAATTGAGAGAGAGATATAAAAGAAAGTTGGTAAGAGAGAAAGAGAAAAGAAAGAAAAGAAGAGGAGAGAAAGAGGAAAGAAGAGAAAAGAGAGAAAAGTTGGAAAAGCTTCAAACTTTCTCCAAGGAATCGGAATAATCGGGTAAGGTGATAAGCATTGTTATCTTAATCTTGTGTATGATTATGTATGTGTTTGATTGGTTGAGTTTTGGTGTTGATGAGAGTTATAGAAGATGAATAGTTAGGGTTTAAGAGAAAATGTGAGAAATTGGTAGATTAATCGGTTAGAAATCGTTATAATCGAAGTATGATGTTAGATACATGTTATTGATCATGTTTGAATGAGTTTAGAGAAGTTTTGGGGTGATTAGAGTTAGCTGTTCGCAGCTGGTGTGTTGCTGAAATCGCAGCGTTCGCTCAGCGAGCTACCCCTCGCTCAGCGAAAGTTCCAGGGCGAATTTCGCTCAGCGAGCAAGAGGGCGCTCAGCGAGCCTGTAGGTTTTGAGGGATTATGTGTTTTAATCCGTAGCTTGAGTTTCGGGTATTTGTTTTTAGTGATCCTTATATCGATTCGAATCTAAAAATATGTAGAATCTATTGATGCTAAAATATGTAATTTTTAGCCGACTTTTTCCCGACTTTTCCGATAAAATGTGAATGAGTTAATTATGGAAATGTGGGTTTGTTATAATGTTGTGGCCATTGGGCAAGTGATTACTATGCTTAAATTGTATGCATATGTATGTTAATGGTATTTGTTGAGTGCATAATTATGTTATGAATAATGTATGCATTTTCAAGGATGTTTTGTGTCATTTTGCATGTAAGCATCATGTCTGCATTCTTGTGGGTTCCTTGTGAATCCGTTGTTGCGTCGTGTGCTCATGTGGAGTGTGAGCGATGACTACAACACGATCGTGTGCTCATGTGGGGTGTGAGCGATCGGATTGTGTGCCTGTGTGGGGTGTGAGCAATCCATAAACATCGTGTGCCCATGTGGGGTGTGAGCGATGGGTGATTAAGTTCACATTAATCGTGTGCCCATGTGGGGTGTGAGCGATCGGATTGTGTGCCCGTGTGGGGTGTGAGCAATCCTGAAACATTGTGTGCCCATGTGGGGTGTGAGCAATGGGGGACATCGTATGCCCGACGGGGAGTTACTTTAGGTAACGAGCGATGATTCTATTTGGTTCCTGAGTGAACTTGCTGAATGTTGAGTCGGTACCGCATTGCATCTGCATAGAGTCGTATGCCGGTCTCTATGAGTTGCATTTTATACATTGTATGTATATGCTGAAATAAACATGATTGTGCATCTGTTTATTTGGAATGTTGTGAAATGATTGGTATGTGTGAAGGACATACTTGCGGATATATATATATATATATATATATATATATATATATATATGCATGTTTGATATATGTATATGTATGTGATTTATACATTGAATGTATATGTGCGATTTAAACATAGCTTGTCGTATGTTTATGCGGAATGAATGTAAATGAAGAATAGACATAAATAATATAAGATTTATGTGTATTGGTAATTTGTGAATGATTGTACATGTTGATTGGTAAATTAAGATACATTGCAATTTGTGTGTGTTATGTGAACATGATTGATATATGATTTGTGTTATGTGAATGAAATGGTGATAAGTATGCGTATAAGTACGCTTTATGTTGTGTATGAACGATATGTTGTAGTGAGAATATGTTGTTGTATATGTTATATGTTGAGATATATAATTATATGCAATGTTATTATGATAATGTTTTTCACCCTTCTGTTGTTTTCTGATGCTCTACGAGGCATTGCAGATTAGGTGTGCCGGAGTCGTTTTTGTGAAGCTTGTCTTCATATCTTTTGGTCGGTCGGCTCTGATATGTAGCACCGGGTAGTTAGGTGGCTTTGTGCCTTTTTGGGGATACATTTGTATATGTATTCGTTGTGGACATATTTTGTATAACATGATATATTTGTACGCTTCTAACTTGTAGATATATTTTGATAAATATATAAGTTGAAGTTGTTGATGATTTAAGTTTTCCGCTGTGCAATTTATAGTTGAGATATGGGGGTAAGGATTGAAATTCCTTTATGGATAGCTACCCCATTGTTGCATATCTGTTTGAGCAGGTGTTGTATGTTTTAATTCCACGTAATGTGGCATGCTCCTTTTTATGCTTGATTTAAATTATACTCTGATGAAATTTATCTATGCCTAAATGATTTAATGTATTATTTGGGGGTATAGAAAGGGGGTGTTACATTAAGTGGTATCAGAGCCAGTGTTCGAGTCAGTTGTGTCTGTCTTGTTTTGATGGTTAAACTGTTGTTTACCATTATTGTTGCTTTTGGGAATAATCAGAATATGGCTGGAAGGAATGATGATACGATGGCTGCTGCTTTGGAAGAAATGGCTAGGGAGGTGCAGGGAGCGCCGAATGTGAATGTGAACGATGAGTTCAGGAAGAATCAACCGCCGGTTTTCAAGGGGAGGTTTGATCCTGATGGTGCTCAGAACTGGTTGAAGGAAGTTGCGAGAATCTTCCGAGTGATGGATTGTGCTGAGGGAAGTAAGGCGAGGCTTGGTTCTCACATGTTGAAGGAAGAAGCTGATGACTGGTGGGTCGGTAGAAGTCTTGCTTTAGAGGAAGAAGGTGAAGAGATTACATGGGAAGTTTTTCGCACTGAGTTCTTAAGGAAGTATTATCTTGAGAGTGTTAAAGGAAAGAAGGAGATGGAATTCCTTGAGCTGAAGCAAGGTAATATGTCAGTGGTGGATTATACTACTGTCGCTCCCGGGATTTTCATCCTAGTACAAATGCGAAAGTGGCGCAGAAAAGGTAGAGTCGCCAGCCAGACATTTGTATCCCGAAGGAATGGGAAAGGTAATGTTGCACAAACCTAAGGAAGAAGGAAAAGGACGAGGCCTTGCGAACCAAAGATATGGGTCCAGAAGTCGGTTACGAATTGGGAAGGTATTAGCACCCTAATCCGTCCTCCATACCCGACGGGATCCACACTTATAAGTCTGTTTCGAAGGGTGAGAAATAATATGTTGCTTAAATAAAAGAATGGCTATCTGGAATTAAATGGAACTGAGAAATGGGATTGGAAAAGAAAATGGAAATAAAAGGGGAAAATGTAGGGAAAAAGAATGATTGTGCTCGAATGGGCCCTACCCCACTGCCTACGTACCTCATCGGGATAAATGAGGATCAGAGTCGTCGTAGTTCGTCTAACTAAGGCGGGAACTTGTTTGTGATTTTTAGGATGGCGTTGTCATAGTTCTAGCTTAGGTGTTACCGGCTCTAACTCGAGGGTGTTTACTGTATCGCTGTTTGAACTGTCGAGACAAGTCATGTTCGTCCGCAAAGAGTATGAGATGAGATGAGAAGACGTGATGTCTTGGTTTATTGTTTTTTAGAAGAAGTGTTTTGAGTTTGTGTTTGTTGTATGTAGAACACTAAAGACTATGACACAGGAGCGAATACTTTCCAAGATCACCCCTAATGGAACGTTTGTAAAGCATCCTAGAAGAGTGGAAGAGACCTCCACTAGTCATTTCCCGTATAGCTTAAGGCTCGTGACACATTGTACACATTTTCCTTTATTAAGTGTTTTGATTTTTTTTCTTAAAGGTGAGAAGTGGGACTCAAGTTATAAAAGGAAAAAATTCTAAGGGAAACTAGACTTACCCTACGATAGTTGAGTTTAAAGATAACCTATGGTTAGTGAGGTTTGAAAGATTGAATCTACCTAAGAGATATTAAACTAGAAATGCGAGTATAAAAAGCAATAGTGAACAATATAGTCCTCCTAAGTCATGGTGGGTAAAAACGTATGTGAAACGTGAAATGGGATGAAACGATGGATCGGGTGGGTCGATTGCATGGTGCGAAGACGCACGACTTATGGTGTGCAACATACAAGGCTTGCTTTTGGTTGTAATGGAGTGGAACGATGGTAATCGAGGGACCCTAAAGTCACATGAAACTTTGTTTATTTGTTTGAAAATTTACTCGACGTTGGATCGAGTCTTTATTTTATTTTTTTGAGATTTAGTTTTCTAGCGATTCGTTTTATCTTTTCTATCCTAATTATAGGATCTATACAAGCATATAAGTTCTAAGCTATTACATCATAAAGTACAAACCAACAACATATAATCGAGGCATAAAAAATAATCCAAGTTCATAAGCAAATCCTCGAAAAATACCTTGCACAAAAGGAAAATTGTTAGTAAATGAAATGAACATGAATATGCAACAATATGATGGAAATGAATTAAAATGACAAAAATATCAAAAGTCATGGGAAAAATGTGAAATTAATTCCCTAGGGTCTCTAACCTGATTATAACATTGTGTTAAAAAAACTCCTAAAAATTCAAAGTCTAACTATGTCAAATGGTCACTTAAACTTATCTAAGGTTCAATCATAATTTTATACAAATCACACTACCAAAATAATGGATAAAATGTCCTAAAATATATACCAAAAATATTCTAGGTTCTCTTATTTGTCCTCTAATCATAGCAAAAATAATGGGCCAAAAAGGTTACAGGAAATGGTAGAAATAAAATCTACAAAATAATATGTTCATGTGAGAATTCAATATAAAATCAATTAAATGAAAAATCGAAATTAAATTGAAAAATGATTAAATTCAGAAGTAAAAATGTAGAATGTTTCTAAATGAATTAAAATTCTACTGTAATTTTTGTAGAATTTTATTGCGAGTTTTAATATTTTTTGTTGATTTAAATTGAAAATATACTAAACAAAAATTAAAATAACAAGAAGATGGATAATGGGTGCATCTAAAGTAATTTATTAGTTAATAAAAAAGACCGGGCCCAAATGGGGGTGAAAATAGCACTCTGGCTTAGGCCCAATTCGCATATGGACCAGAGGGTGCATGGTATAGATTCTCAGTCAAAGATTTAACTGAACAAGAAACGTTTGATTCGTGGACTAGAAAGGGTATTCTCATCAAGTGGACCTTGGGCGCAAGAACACAGGGACTACGGTGGATGACACCCACCCGATCAGCCATGGAAGAGCCTACTGGACGGTGACACGTGTCACCGCCAGTATGGCTGGAATTAAAAAAAAACACCTAATCCTATCTTATCCTCTTTGAAATCACAATCGGTGGCCTTAATGCATCTTAATGGTGGGTTAATGTCTTTATTATTCTTTTCCTATTTTCATTAATTCATTAAACTTTTCAATTTCAAATTAGAATTATAAATAAACAAAATAAAAAGAAATATAAATAAAAAAAAACACAGAAACATAAAAACCCTAGGTTTTCTCCTCTTTTCCTCGCCGCCAGCCCCTTCTTCTTCTTCCTACAATCCTCTTCACCTTTCTCAACGAAAACCCTAGCGGCGGCGACGGAAGCACCTGTATTACCGAAGAAGGTAATCCGCGACCACCATCATTCATTGGTTCGTCCCTATTCGAACACCACTATTTCAAACATACCCTAATCCTCTCATAGAGTTCAACTAATGGTAGATTTCACGAGCTTCCTCACAAATTAGAACAAAAAGGATCGAAGCAAATATCTCCTCTTTTAATAACACGCCATGATTGAAGGTGGAAGGAGACAAACACGTTACCGGTTATGAGGCTCGACGAATCCTTCTTTTCTTCAGCGAGATTTCTTCTTCTTGTATGAGTGTGATTTCGTGGATCTTCTTTTTTTCTTGCGTGATGTGATTCTGAGGTTACTATTGATGTGTTTCTTTTTTGTTTGATGCAGGTTTTGAATTAGCCATAGAAGGTGACGAAAGTCGCGAAGTCACTTGGGTAATGAGGAAGAAGATGGCGGCGTATGAAGCTAGTGGTAGCGATTTCGTTACTCTTTTCCTCGTCACAAATCCGTAAAGCTCTCTCTTGAAAGATCAATCGTAAATGTTGTTGCTTCGGGACAAGTGCAATGTGCTGGTGACCGTAAAAGCACGACGAAGTAGACGACACAATTTGTTGAGATTCGACCTCCTCTTTATCTTTAATCTTTGCGTTTTTCGTAAGTATCCATTCTTCTTCCGAATCCCCTTCATTGAACACCGGTTTTCTTTGCAATCAACTTAGAATCGTGATGTCTTCACTTTACATAATGGTGTTCTTGATGAATTTTTCTGTCTCGATCTAATGATTGTTGCAGGTCTGTGATGATGAGGAGTATTGATTGTAGGTGTGGTTATGGATGGTTTATGAGAGTGATGAAGAAATGGATGAAGATATTCTAAAAATGGTGGACTTGAAGAAGATTGAATGAGAGATAATGGTGGAGTCAACCCGAGAAGCAGGACGAAAATGAGGTGATGAGGATGAATCTGAAAATGTGGATATTGAAGTATGAAGATGAAAAGGATGGATGCAGCATAAAGGAAAATGGTGAAGAAGTGAGGAATCGTGGAGTGAAGCAGGAAGAGTTTTAGAGATCAAGATCTTGATTGAATCTCAGTCTGGGAACAAAATGGAAGAGAGACCCCCAACTCGCAGCAGCCTGGCCCCTATATATGAAGATCAAGAGGAGTGTATTGGTGATTGCCCAAGGTAAAATCAGTTATAATTTCGGTTACAATTCTGTTAGCTTCCCCGTTTCAATCCGGTTAGAGCTTGATAAAGAGGGAATTTATATGTTTTTTCGGTTAAGATATGCCCTGCACTTTTCTGTTTCTTCTTTTGAGTTTCTAGGATCTTGCTATTCTTTCTTTTTCTGATTTATTGTTGCTTTGGATGTGGTTGTATGCAGGCTTTTGCTTCAATTCAGATTGAAGAGATGTGGCCGAAGAGAGAATGAAGGATTCGGGTTTTATCGCGAAAGGATGGTTTCAGAATCGGGAGACCTCTTTGGTTATGGTTGAAGAGATTGATGAGTTTTCCGTTGAACCAAAGAGAGGGTTACCAATGAAAGAATTTTTATCCAAAGTTTGTTATCTCCATGAAAAGAAAATTTATGTTATCCCTGTAGTTGACTTTTTTAATTAGTTATTTTTGTGTTCTGATTTTCTGGTGTAAAAACTTTGGTGCAAACATTTCTGGTGTAACATTTCTAGTGTAACATTTTTGGACTGATATCCATGTTGAACTCAGAATTTGGAATGAATATTCACAAAGCTATTTATGATTTCTCCTTATGTAATTCTGTTATTCACCTTGAATAGATGAAATCCCTTCTTCCCTTTTTTTCTGAATTGCTCATATCTTAAGGACAACCCTCATTTTCTTTTGAATTTTCACATTGGGGAAACCCCTCTAATTACCATTTCTAAAAGAATTTATAATTCCTTTTCTGGACCTTGTTCAAGGAAATAATGGACAAAAATTTAATGATCTTGAATGTGAATAAAAAATATGGTTTTGAATGGTGATTTTAAGGATAGAATTAATGAAATGGTTTAAAGTTGATATTAGAATTATGACAAAGAAATTAAAAGGGATTAATGAACCAGGTTTTGTTCTTTTAGCAGAGAAATGGGCTAAAATGTTTTGGATGTACAAAATATGATTATTGATAAAAAGAAATTTCGAAATCGAAAATGGATAGCAAATGAGAATGGACTTTATTATGGGCTTGAACTGAAATTTGGACATGAATCAGAAATAGGAGAAATAATGATCGAAAGCAGTTTTGCATATTGCATCCCAAATGGGCCCTATGATCCATGTATTCTCAATAAATCCACAACTTTATGTCCTGAGAAGCCCTGCAGTATAATAACATTATCTTGTCACGAACTCCGACTGTCATCTTCCATTGATTGTCCATAAACTCAACCATGGACGCGAAACCATAATCCCCTCTGAAATGCATACTGACATTGATGAGCTTGCAATGACGAGTAATACTCAAAATAGCCCTGAAGATCAGTTCTAATAGCACGAGTGCAGATTGAATAAAACACTATTTCCAAGCTCAACCATCAAAACCCTGATGTTCTAAAGAATACAAAGAAATAAACTATGATTCGCGATCCTGGTGACTTTTGGAGAAGAATAATCCTGACTTTCATACATTTTGGGTACACTTGGGATTGGACCAAACGAACCAATGCTTACCTCTAACTTATTCCTCCAATAACTAGATATATCAAAGGTAAGTCCTTCCGAGGAAATCACTTGAAGATCACTTAATTAGAAGGATAAACCCTGATCTAGCGATGATGATGATAAGAAAATGATTCTCCTGATAGTTGCATAGTTCAGCCTTTGAGTTCATATCATGACCATAAGTACATTGTGAAACCCTAACTTCAGACGCCATTGATCCCACATCTTAGAAACTTAATGGAATGCATGATTACGAATGTCATTACCTAATGTTAAATGACTGTGAAGCATAAGCCAATTAGTAGTTATAAATATGAGGGCAAATTTTGGGGTGTTACAGCTGCCCCTATTCAATCACTATAGACTTGAATGGATGATAGCAGTCGCTTTCAGACATTTGAGGTATGCAGGGATTGAATATCATAAACAACCAGAAAATTTGCACTCAGTTGCAGAAGAACATGGAAATAAACTCAATCGAATGAACTCTGCTTTGGGTATAATTATGATGGGAAGAATAGTAAACAGGGGATGTCTTTTGAATGATGCCAGAGGACTACTGGTTTGCCACACTGCGGGTGGACTTTGGTAGGCTGCAACAATGCATTAATGAGGTCTTTCGGATGGAGTCAGACGACTAATGACTTGCCACACTACGGGTGGACTTTCAACAATTTGCGATCGAATTTTAAGATACTTTGCCACCCTGGGGATGGACTTTTACCAATCTGCGGTTGGACTTCAGACACTTTACCACACTGCGGGTGGACTGCTGGATAATTTGCCACACTGTGGGTGGATTTTAGGAATTTGCCACACTGCGGGTGGACTTCTGAAAATTTCCACACTGTGGGTGGACTTCTGCTCACTGCGGGAGGCTTCTGCCCATTGCGGGGGACTTTAGAAATTTTCCACACTGCGGGTGGACTTTTGCTCACTGCGGGAGACTTCTAAAACTTGCCACCCGAAGATGGACTTTGGCCAGTCTGTGGCTAGACTTTTGCTCACTGTGGGAGACTTTTGAACTTGCCACCCGAAGATGGACTTTGGCCAGTCTGTGGCTGGACTTTTGCTCGCTGTGGGAGACTTTTGAAATTTGCCACCCGAAGATGGACTTTGTCCAGTTTGTGGCTGGACTTTTGCTCGCTGTGGGAGACTTTTGAAATTTGCCACCCGAAGATGGACTTCGGCCAGTCTGTGGCTGGAATTTTGCTCGCTATGGGAGACTTTTGAAACTTGCCACCCGAAGATGGACTTTGGCCAGTCTGTGGCTGGACTTTTGCTCGTTGTGGGAGACGTTTTCCCACTGTGGGGGACTTTTGAAACTTGCCACCCGAAGATGGACTTTGGCCAGTCTGTGGCTGGACTTTTGCTCGCTGTGGGACTCTTTTGAAACTTGCCACCCGAAGATGGACTTTGGCCAGTCTGTGGCTGGACTTTTGCAAGATATCAAAATTGGATTATACTGGGTAAGCATATGTTGAATTTTATGGCATGATGCCCCATGACACTGGGGATGATAGGTTGTGAACATGTTAATGAAATGGCGTAAGTGCAAAGGGAGTTCCTGATGCGGAAATAATAAGTCCTCGTTGACTTTGTGGGGAAACACAATGATTGCGGATTCGATCTCAAGAAGCCCTGTGGGGATAACATCTCTGTTGGAAAAGAGCGTGAATATTTTATCTGCCCTGAATTATAACCTTCACCAAAAATAAATTGGACTTTAGATTTGAGGACCGTGCCAGAGGATACCTCAACTATTGGGGATTATCCACTCTTACGGATCTGCTGGGGAGGAGAATGATTTATCTGAAATCTTCTAGGGGAATAGGAATTATCTTAGATCTGTTGAGGAACCGAGATCAAGGAAACCAGCTGAAGGAAAAACTTGGTGACTTTACTGGGGATAACTTTCATTCGTCTGTTGGGGATGACAAAACCGAGACATGTCCTGCCGAGGAGGAAAGATTTCACGTTGTCTCGTGCTGGGGATCAGTTGCTTCTGTATGGATTTTACCTCAAAAGGATTTTACAAAAGACTTGGTGTCTTTAAACTCTTAGGTATCGTAACGACTGCATGAATTAGCGTAATAACCTTGCTGAGGAGGTAACCATTACCAATGCAGATGAGCTAGGAGCACAAAAACTCTTCGAGAGTGTAACTGTCTCGGTACTTTGAATTCTAGATAGGTGCTTCCGATCGTTTGTCTTTGGGAAAGGATGAATTCTCGTACTATTGGGGTGGCCTGCCCCAGTACAAGTATTTGAATAGTTTTGCACTTAACTGACTAATCTTCGCTCTTGGAGAGATTTGAATCTCGAGGTGATTGCCCCAGTTTGACTGAAATTTGAAGAGATTGCTCGACGTAACTGCCCCGGATTGGCTAGCTCTTATCGTGACTAGTTGGCAAAGTCCTTACTCAATGGAGCTTTTCTCGGAAAAGTGCACCTCGACATGACTGTCTTTCAGAAGTTTTAGACTTCTCAACTTGGCAAGCTTAAGCTTCTGGATTGAATTTCTGCATGTGGACCATTTATGATGCCAAACAAATGTATGCAAGCAAAAAATGTTTATTCTTAGAATGAAAATTCTAATGCAACACACATGTTAATCTTGAAGTTTTGAAAAGGGATCGCAAACCTTCGTGAGCGAATCACTTGTTAAGATACGACATTATTTTTATGAAAGTATGTACATGCAATACCAACAAATGTCTTTTAGCATAAATCATAGGAGTCAGGAATGCGGTCTCGTAGTAGTACGCTCTCAAATTAACCCTGTTTCAGTTAGGACTTTTGAAGGTTGTATCGTGGCCTGGTTCACGGTTATAGAAACAAAAGATATAGGCTCAAAGTTTATTTGTGCCCACCCACTCTTCGTGATGTTCTCCATTCCTACGCTCAGCTAGTTTTCATAAGCATTCACCTTTCATAAGGGTTTCGTGTTGATTGAGGAACCATTGCTGTTATCGGTTCAAGCACCAATCAGGTTATTGTTGAGAGTCAGTCACTCCTCTATCTTTCGTGTCTGTGCCACACGATTTTGTTCTCATTTGAGGATCTTTCTTGTGTAATCCTTTCCGTCTTTCACTTTTGCGTTATTATGCTTATCCCTAACTTTTGCCTGGACTAATTCTTGTGAATCTTTGATCGTAAAGTCCAGCGGGATGCCCTAACTTTTTCCTAAGTCACTTGTTTTCAAGTTTCGACTTAGCGGGCTTTCTTTTCATTTCTTTTCCGCTTTTGAATAAGTCGTGTGACATTGTTTGCCTTGATTGCTTCACGAGAGTTGTGACTGCCTCATTCTTTGGTCGACGAAGGATAACCATTGTGGTTTTCAATCTTTGGACCTTTTGACTTAGATAACCATTGTGGTTTCGGGTCTTTGGACCTCTTGATTAGCATAGTAGGATGTAATGGATCCTCAAATACACTCCTTTATGAAAGCCTGAACGCGTGGTCCGACTAGCTGACATCTACCCTGCCCCTGGGTTACATGTGAGGTTTTTTTATGCGAAAAGAAACTCCTACTTCAAGGCTCAAAGGGGTTAGCAAGGGTCTATCTTCCTTATATCTCCAGTGTTTAGGGATTTGAAATAAAGCTTGTACATCGTCAACAGGGCCTTACTCGAGAGCACACAATTAGAGATCTCGCGTTTTTGTTTTGTCATTCTCCTTCATAGAGTTTAAGCACGACAATTGGTATTTGTGATGCACACATGCAAAATTATTAGTAAATGCAAATGAATTACTTCAAGAAAAACATGTGAGTTTTTATTATTGCTAACATTCAAAAGCAAACATATTTCATACATGTAGACAAATGTTTAGCATATAAAAGAAACTACAAATGGAAATGCAGTAAAGAAACTGAATATTGCTGTAGTTGAGGAGGCTTGGCTCCGCCTGGACCTGTCAGTCTTAGATACTTTCAGTGATCAATAGCTCTTTCAAGGACTTGTAATCTTCTAGTTGCAGCCGTATACCCAACCATGACAGTCATACTTCTTCTTCTAGCTGTTCTGACTCTGACACGGAACATCTGAAGGACAAAGTGAAGTTGGGGAGTAAAGTTGCCCTATAAGGTTACTCGGAAAGACCTGGCGATCTTCTGCCTACGTATCTCCATTGACCTAAGACCAATGAAGAATCAGAGAGACGTAGTTCCCCTCAATAGGGATGAAAATGAACAATGAAGAAAGGCGAATACACAAATGCCATCACTGAGAGTATTTGAATACTGCTGGCTTTATTTGCTTCATGAATACCCTGGCGTCCTGGGTGATTAACTCGAAGACTTCAACTTAATATGGACCATCTGGTAGAACAACCGTGACACTGGTTTCGTCGTGATTAGGCTTCGGATTCTGGAATACCTTTGGATGAGGAGAAAAATTGATTGCCTTGGACTCAATTAGGTCTTGTACCTTGTTTTGAAAAGCCCAAAATTTCTCAATACTGAGCACCTGAATGGAATTCACACTTGGAGTTTGGATCAAAATTTGGTGGTAGATTATCAGCAGAAGGAGCCCTCATGGTTCGGAGCTCAACCAGGTTCAACTTCAACAGCTCTGGAAGCAACACAGTATATGGACATGGGATAGGATCAAGTCTGCGGTTCCTCGCCCTTGTTCTTTCCTGAAATGGTCTTTGTGCCTGTTGTTACTGACCCTGAGATTGTGATTGAACATTTCGTTGTTGACATTGCGTTGGACACCTGACATGTCCTTGTACTCTCTTACTCATACTCGGTCGAGGAGCGAATGAAGATTGTTGATGTAGCCCCTTTGAAGACTTGGCCTGAGCAATGATTCTAGAAGAAGGAAAATTGACCATCTCTTTTGTATTCCTGCATGCTTTATCTTGTGGCACTTCCGGTCCGGTCAGTCCAAAAGTGATTACGCCTACATCAATTAAGTCTTGCACTTGATGTTTAAGCACCTTGCAATCATTAACATCATGTCCGGGAGCTCCCGAATGAAAAACACAGTAGGCATAAAGATTCCAACTTTGGTGAAGTTTACCTGAGGGAGGAGTTAGCTCGTGACACTCAATCAACCCCATTTTGAGCAGTTGTGGGCATAATTATGCATAAGACGTGGGTATCGAATCAATAACCCTTTCTTGATCCTATTGATGACGGGTTGCTAGCAATGGAGGAGCTATAGACGAAACCTGTTGAAGTATTTCTCTTGGGAACCAAGGCGTAGCAGTTGAGGAGGATCCCTGATAAGGAAAGAAAGTGCTCACTTCTTTGGTAACGATTGGTGCATGATCATTTAGCTCACATGTGGAGTTGGTTCCTATCTGATGCTCTTCCTGACTGCCAATTGGTGATTGTCGGTGAAGAGACTCAAACTGTAGAGGAAACCCACCTAACAAACATTGATTTAGTGGACATCCCAAAGAGATGGGAGAAACATGACCTTCTGTTTGAAAAGCAGACACACGACTATTTTCCTTTTTTGACATAGCATTCATGATCCCTGTAAGCAGCTTTATCTGAGTCTTCATCAAGTTGAATTTTTCTCTCAGCGATTTCTAATCCTGGGACAACGCTCGAATGTCCACTATAAAATGCCCCAGTTGGGCCTTCATCTCAGTCACCTCCGCTCGGAGTTGTTCCATGTCTAAACCTTGACAATCGTGATTCAAATCGGCCATTCTGAAGAGAAACCAAGTAAGGATAAGAATTTGTCCCTAAACACCTGTCAAAAATGCAAGGATATATGCAAATGCCATGTTCGGTTATTGTCGCTCCCACCAAATGACACCGGGTCAGACGGGGTACAGACGCGAACGGTCGGCGAAAGGGATAACATGAAGATGAACTGAAAAGAGTCGCCAGCTAGGCATTTTTATCCCGAAGGAAAGGTAATGCTGCATAAACCTAGAAAGATACGGATAAGACGGTCGCGAACCAGAGAAACTGAGAAAGGGGGTTGGTTACAACCTAGGAAGGTATTAGCACCCAGATTGTCCGTCGTACTCGACGGGATCCACGCTTGAAAGTTTGTGCTTAAAGGGGTAGTGTCTATGCTATCTGTGTGCAAAAGCTGGAAAAGAATATACAAGTGTCAGTGCAAGAAAGTTAAGTGGATTGCTCAGGAATGAGGCTTAAAAGAGAATGCTGGAAGAGGGGGAATAGACAGGGACTTTTGTTCGATAACAGTTAAGTTATGCCTACGTATCCTCTCGTGCAATGAGGAAGTCAGAACACCGTAGTTCGACTCAAAGAGACTGAAAGATAAATTTACTGATGAACTGCTTACTTGTCTATGCTCAAGTGTATGACCTGATTGGCTCGGGTGCAAACTGTCTTGCATTAGACGGAAGAAGCGAGTTCTCGTTTGTGAGTGAATGAGATGAGAAAAGAATCCCGTAGGAGATGATTATTGTTTGCTTTTGATGTTTTCAATCTTTTATTGCTTTTTGGTGTTTTTCATAAGTTAATGAGCCTAAGCCTAGACCAAGGGTCAGTAAACTCATCACATCCTCTCTCTGATTAGGGGTAATGAGGATACCTTAAGTATGAAGTAAGCACCTCACACTTAATCACCATGATGTAGGATTAAGATCATTAACCTACTTGTGATTATTTAGATGTTTTTTGGAGTTTTTTTTTAGTGTTAAGTAATGAGTTTAAGCCATAAACAAGGATTTAATGGACCCATTACACCATCCTAATAGAAGGATAATAGATGAGAACATTTAAGCTGATGAAGATACCTCAACTTAATCCATGATTAGGGATTAACCTCATGACAAAACAAAGCCTTTATTAAAGTGGATTTTAAGTTAATGGTATGATTAAGAAGTGAATTTTATGGTTTGTAAGACAACTTGAGGGGGACTTGTCCATTAACACTAGGGTTAGTCCTTCTTAACCAATTAAGGAAGAATTAGAACCCTAATGCAAGGCCCAAGTTACAAGCTTATTTTCTTAGTGATTATTAGGTGGATTGATTAAGAGATTTAAACACATTAAGGGTTTAACACTTAGTATTAAAGTTATACACTCCATCCTAAGAGAAGGATGCAGGCATAATCTTAATCACAAAGCCTTAAAACCTTAAAGGTTTAGTCTCTGATTATGAGATGAGAAGAGAGACACAAAAGAAGTCACAAAGGTAAAACTAATGGGGGACTAATCAAAACCCTAATGTCATCATGCTTGGGTGTTCCTAGGGTTTGTGAGGCTTGCAAGAGATCTTCAAGAATAAGCCACCAAGGAAGAAGTAGAAGAAAGAGGGAGAAGCAGAAGAAACAAGTTAACTTACTTCACTTAAGAAGATAAGTTACTTGAAGAAAGAAAGTGAAGGAGGAACATGAATGAGCAAGCTCACTCTAAAGCAAAGATAAAATGTAGCAATTAATGCATAAGATAGATGAGAAGAGATTGTGAGAAGTGACGGCAAATTCACTTCTCAAAACACTTACCACCTGAAAAGTTAGCATAAAGAAATGAAATGAAAATGAAAATGAAAAGTATGCAAGGATGCAAACCAAAACCAGAAGCATGTTCATGATGTAAATGATGCTAAGAGATGATGCAAATGTATGTCAAGAGCAAAGGATGATCATACAAGGGATGAGAGTCCAAATGGAGCATGTAAGAAGCATGAAAGTTCATGAATGTTCATGGAATGTAATGAATGCATAACATGGCAAATGGATGAATAAATGATCAAGAATGAGTCTAATGTGTCCTATGATGTCTTATATGTCATGTGAATGCATGAAATGTCATGGCAAGTTCTTGAATGAATGCATATGCAAGATGTATGCAAATGTACATGGAAAATTAGGGTTTTCATGCAACATGAGATGCAAAAACCAAAACCAGAAGCAAACCATAAGATAAAAAAAATTGAAAATGCAACCAAAGGAACCCTAACCCCATATGATATCACACCCCAAAGGAGGAGACCTAACTCTTAACCCTAAGGAAGTTATGATTTTTCTAAGTTATCTAGGGTTTTAAGGTACCAAAAGGGAAAAAATGCAAATCAAATAAAAAATATAGAAGAAATTTGGGAAAAAATTATGCTAGAACTACATGTCAAATGAAGATCAATGCAAAAAGAATCATTGTCATACCATTCTTGGCTAGGCAGAAAAGAATTCTTGAAGTTAGGGTTCTAAAATGTGAATTTATGAACCCTAAATTCAAGAAAACTGTCAAAGATGGTTCAAAACCAAAAAGAAATTTGTATGTATGGTATGATAATGTTTCTAAATGTTTAAAGATGCAATGTGAATTTTTTTGGGATTTTTAGAAACTTAAATGATATTTTAATTAATTAATTTCCATTAATTAATTAAAATAAATATTTAAATATTTTAAAAATCATTTTTTAATGTAAAAAATAAAAATAAAAATATTTTTGGGTTAAGAAAATTATTTAAAGTGAAAATGCAGAACAAAATATTTTTTGGAATTTTTTAGCTATTTTAAATAGATGGTACAAAATAAATAAGAAAAATTGAAATAAAAATTAAAATAAACAGAAGTATGATGATCCAGTGGCTGAGATTGGTTCTGGGAATTCCAGGGTTGACTGGCGCGCAATCTGATGGCCCTAATTCAAACTGACCTAATCTTAATTAATTAAATATTAAATCCTAATTAAAAGTTAATGAAGTGATCCTAACCACACAACACACGCGGGAAATGGAAATCTAAGGGTCCACATTTAAACAAAGCCCTAACCCTAATTAACACACTAATCACTTTCAGGTCACCCGAGAAGAGCTCCGGTCGTCTTCTCCGGTGGCATCTTCCCCTGAAAATCTCAAACTCTTTCCCTAGGTTATTTCTGGAGCTCTAAAGCTCCAGATCAACTCCCCTCATCTCCTTGAACCCAAATCCACCCCTAAAACAAATTTATTCTTGCTCAAACTCCTGATTCGAAAGAAAGATTAAAAATGGCAGAAATTTCAGAACATTCATACAAACTCATTTCTTAACCATTTTCGAAAATACAAAGCTCAGAGTGATCAGTGAAGCATGCTTTTTCATATTGTAACATAAAAAAGGAGTTCTGGAAAAATGATTTCATATGACTACCTGAGATGGAGCTTTCCAAACTTGAGCTTTCTGGCCACTTCCTTTGTGCAAAATGACTCCCTTTGACCTCCTGAGACTAATGGAATGCTTCAAAGGCTTTTAGAATGGCTGGTTTGTGTTGTAGCAACTGAACTGGCCAAGAATCATGTTTTGTGTATGGGGTGTTCTTGGCTGGTTTGAGGGTTGCTTTGTGGTCAGTGAGTGATTTTGAGATCAATGGTGAAATTGGTTTGAAGATTGAGTGAGTGAACTGAGAGATTCAATGGTTTTTTCAAGAGGGATGATTTTTGGCAATGTTGAGTTCTTGGAGAGTTAGGCTTATGTGTGTTATGAAAATGAGTCCTTAGAGCATGCTTGTAAAGTCTGGATTTGGCAGAGAGTGGGTGGTGGACTGTTGTGATTGGTATGTGTGATTTTGCACAAAGTCAACATTTCTTGTACTTGAGGTATGGGCAAGGGTGTAGCTGACATTTTGGCATGTCTTGGTGCAGCTGAGTTCAAGGATGTCCACAAAATCAATCTTGACGTAATGCAGCAAGTGGGAGCAAAGTTATGGGACCTTTTGCAAATATGTGAAGTTTTGGCCCCTTTGAGAATTCTTGATGTTCAAAGCATGAAATCTTGAAATTCTTTGGGAAATTCTGAGTTTTAGGCAATGTAAAATGATGTTATGATACATATAAGTGTGTTTGAAGTTACAAAATGCCTTGGCAAGTGGTTTTGCAAAGAATCCCTTTTGGTGCATTCTTGAAACTTATGGGATTTTTGCCAACTTTGACAAGCCATATCTTGAGTTCCAAAATGAATTAGGTCTTGTTCTTGTACTTTTTGAAAAGGGAATGATCCAATCTACAACTTTCATGACCAACCATTTTTCATTTGAAGCATTCTTGGTTGAAAAAGAGGAGGTTGAAAAACTTTCCCAAAATGGAAAGTTTACATTACAAGTCATTTCCATTTTTGGCAACTTTTGGTTTAGCTCACTTTTCTTCAATTTTGTGAACTTCTAAGCACTTCAATGATCAAATAAAGATCATATAACTTCAATTTGATGAAAAATCCACTTTGGTTCCATGTTGGGGGGCTTCAGATGCCCTGTTTTTGCTCTGACTTGCTCAAGAAGTCAACCAATGATCAATGACTTCCCCATTGAATTTCTTCATAAAAATTGGTATACATGATCCTTATATCATATTGAGACCAATAGAAACAAGAATGACCAAAAACTTTGGAGTTATGGCCTCTGAAACCAAAACCCTAATTTCAGATCATCTATGCAGTTAAGCCCTAGCTCTGCCTCCATGCCTTTGCCAGTTCTTGTGATTCTTTGACTTCCTTGATCTTTGGAGGATATAATATGATGATTGAACATACATGGACCCTCTTGAGATGATTGAAGACCTTTGGGGTGGCTCAGATGGATCTTGGATTGCTCAGATCACAAACCCTAGATGCAGATGAACTTGAACTAATGCAGTGAAGCAAAAATGCAATATAAAATGTAATGCTTATGTTAGGACAAAAATGAAAGATCATAAGCCAAGGTGTGAACTTAGTGAGGGGAAATTTGGGGTGTTTACAGCTGCCCCTATTCAAGCATGAGTTAGTTGTGCAGGATGTAAGCAACGGGCTTAACAGCCAAACAAGATAACTTGTGGTTGAATACCAAAGACAGTCCAAATTTTGCACTCACTGGGGTGAAGAAGAAAAGGGATATAAATTGTAAAAGAAAGTATGGTATGATTTGTAAAGTGCGGGCGATGGAGGACGACCATCGAGCAGAGGACGACTGCTGGGGATAAAGCAATGACGAGGACGGCCAACATGCTGGGAAATGAAGGGATTATGATGGGGACGGCCATCAGGTAAAGAAACAAGACTCTCTGGGGATTAAAACAAAGGTGATGATGGGGACGACCATCAGGCTTGGAAAGTAAAAGTAAACGACGATGGGGACAACCATCGGGTTAATAAATGAAATAATGATGAGGGACGGTCATCAAAGGTGAAGGACGATCACCTAGCAGGGGATGGCTGCTCTTTATCGCGACATAGGACGAATGTCAGATAGAAAAGGTCGATGATGGGGACGGCCATCGGATAAGCATGATGAAGGACGATCATCAAGAGGTGAAGGACGATCACCTAGCAGGGGACGGCTGCTCTCGGGGTTTATCATGACATAGGACGAATGTCAGATAACAAGATCAAAGATGGGGACGGCCATCGGATAAAATGATGAAGGACGATCATCAAAGGGTGAAGGACGATCACCTAGCAGGGGACGGCTGCTCTGTTGGGGATAAGGATGAGGGACGGTCATCCAAGGTGAAGGACGATCACATGGCAGGGTACGACTGCCGAAAGTATCACGACATAGGACGAATGTCGGATAGAAAAGGGTTCCAATAATGGAGACTCCGCTGGGGAAAGGATGAGGGACGGTCATCCGAAGGTGAAGGACGATCACCTGGCAGGGTACGGTTGCCGAAAGTATCACGACATAGGACGAATGTCGGATAGAAAAAGGATGTTTTGCTGGGGATTTTCCGGGGGATGGTAAATACGGACGAGTGCTTACGCTTTCCGAAAATAACAAGGTATAAGTGTTTTGATATTGTGTATAGATTAAGGATGCGGACGAGCATCCTTATGATACAGACGGGTATCGGTAAAGAAAGTGCACAAGTTATGAGTGTACTCTGGCAACCTGTGGGGATAAGATGACACAGACGGGTGTCGGAAGGAGTGTATAATAAACAAGTGTTTGGGCAATTGTGTTGGGGATAGGTGACACAGACGGGTGTCAAGAGAGTATATAAGCATTGGTTTGGTTTATATTTGCAGGGGATGATATGACACGGACGAGTGCCAAAAGTATACATGAACATGTGTTTGTGGTTACAAAGGGGACGCTTTGGCTTTCTATGGGGAAATATGAGGTGACACAGACGAGTGTCAGGAAAAGAATTTGTTTGTAGAAAGGGTTCTGGCTACTTTACTGGGGAATGATGACACGGACGAGTGCCAAAAGGAGCATGTATCTGTATTGTGAGAGTGCAAAGGGGACGCTTTGGCTTTCTGTCGGAAGATGTGAGATGGCATGGGCGAATGCCAGAAAAAAACAAATTGTGGATAAGTATTTGCTGGGCGAAAATGTTCTGGTGCCTTTTCTGGGAAATGATGGCACATACATGAGACCCTACAACAAAATTTCTGCATTCATCACGATACCCAATACTAATGCTTGGCTACGCGAAACATAACTACACATCAGAGTGCGAAATCTGGCCCAGAAAATCCCCTCTCCTATTTCATCCAGTGTTGCCACAGCAAGATAGTATCCCAAATCCTTCGTTGCCTTTTCAGCAGCAAAGTTGCTTAGAAGGCGAGTCAGAATTTCTTACTAAAGCATGAAGCTACGAAGAGAGGGAAGTGAAGAGTGTGGTTAGGGTTTCGTACTTTTACTTTCTTTTTCATCTTACCCTCCCCCCTTTTTTTGCAAGGGATGTACTTTGTATATCGTTGAAGAGGTACTGTTGGTATTTACAGCTGACTGGTTCGAACCTGACTTGTGATTATGCAATATGTTTGATTTTTGTCATAATGCTCCGTATTAGACGGAATGCTATGCTCCGAGGGAAAAAATGGTGTGAATGCTATGATTATGCAAAAGAAACCAGTTCGGGATTCGGATCCCGCTGCTGTGAAAATCTCTGGTTGATCTGCCTAAAGTGATATCCCAGCTGGGGATGAAATCGTTGGTAAATATGATAGGATGTATGACTCTGCTTGGGGTTTAGATCACTGATAGACCTATCTGGTGAGGAGATAACCCAGTTGGGGATGAGAAAGCTTCTATCACTTTATTGTGTGAGAAATTTAGACATTGCTCTTCTGGGAGAGGCTGGAGCTCTGTGGGGAGATGGTTCCCTGTCTTTGCTGGAGATGAGAGATTCGACACTCTGGGGGAGGAAAGATCACTGAACGATCTTCCTAGAGGCTTCTATGAGGATCCTGCTGAGGATGAGGAGACTTGACAACTTAGCTGGGGAAATGAATATTTACTGATGCTGCTCAGAAGAAAATGTGTTGGAGAAGTGATGCCTTAGCAAATTTGTTGGGGAAAAGCATTCCAGATACCGCTATCCTATTAAGACAAAGAAACGCACAAGTACCCCGAGATATCCCTTACCGGATTCCGTCATAGGAGTAAGATATTCCTGAAAATAAATACATTTCCTGCAAGAATGTTATTTAGAAAGGCACATATGTTTTATGCAAGTATTATATCATGGATATTGGACATTTTGCAAACGAAACACCAAAATGTACAAGACGAAGTGTGATTGAAAACTCTGATGTTATTAATTTGGGTGCCCTGAATCGGCAAAATACAGTCAAAGAAACAAATCCCTAAAATGAGGAGATTGTTACAAAAATTGAGAAAAATAAAGGTGCTGGCAATGTTGACGACGCTTCAGTGAGCTTCCCTTTGCTATGACTCATATGACCTTGACGTTCTTCTTATCTTGCTTTCTGAAGAAAAGTTGATTCTGATCGATGCTTTAACCTTTCGAAGCTTGCCATGTTGTAAGTGATACAGACGAATTCAGAATGCAGTTGTTCGCTTATTCACTTATTTTGCATAGATCGCCCTTTCGGGTTTTCAATCCACCGGGATACCCATTTTTGCCTGAGCTGTCCAATGCGGCTTTTCAACTCAGCGGGTGTACATTTTTTCAATTTTTCCCTTATTTTTGCCCGAGTCTTTTATTTTGTTTTTGACTCGCTGGGATTCCCTATTTTTGCCTGGACTTACATTCTGTTTTTGTGTCCAGCGGGTCATTTTATGCGAAGTATTTTTTAACTGCATATGAATGCACAGGGGATAAGAAATCTTCACCATCCATAGTAGTGAGCATCAGTGCTCCACCGGAGAAAACCTTCTTTACTATGAATGGACCATCATAATTCGGAGTCTACTTGCCCTTGTGGTCTGTATGAGGAGGAAGAAGTCTTTTCAGCACAAGATCTTCTACTTGGTATTCCCGAAGCCTGACTTTCTAAACGAAGGCTTTCTTCATTCTTTTCTGATATAACTGCCCATGACAGATTGCAGCTAATCTCTTCTCTTCGATCAGATTCAGTTGATTGTACCGAGATCGGACCCATTCTGCCTCATTCAACTTGACATCCATCAGTACCCGTAAGGAGGGTAATTCAACTTCAACCGGTAGGACTGCCTCCATACCATACACAAGCTGATACGGTGTTGCCCTAGTGGATGTTCTGATTGAGGTACGATACCCATGCAAGGAAAATGGTAGCATTTCATGCCAGTCTTTGTAGGTGACCACCATCTTTTGCACAATATTCTTAATATTCTTGTTAGCTGCCTCAACAACGCCATTCATCTTTGGCCTGTAAGGAGAAGAGTTGTGATGTTGGATTTTGAAGTCCCAGCACAGTTCTGCCATCATTTTGTTGTTCAAGTTAGAACCATTGTCAGTAATGATTCGCTCGGGTACTCCATACTGACAGATGATGTCTCTTTTCAGGAATCGGGCTACCACTTTCCTGGTGACATTTGCATACGACGCTGCTTCGACCCACTTGGTGAAATAGTCAATGGTTACCAGGATGAATCTGTGGCCATTTGAAGCAGTCGGTTTGATCTTTCCAATCATGTCAATGCCCCACATGGCAAAGGGCCAAGGTGAAGACATTACGTTCAAAGGATTCAGAGGTACATGTACTTTGTCTGCGTAGATCTGGCATTTATGGCATTTTCTGGCATATACACAATAGTCTGCATCCATTATGATCCAGTAGTAGCCTGATCTTAATAATTTCTTAGCCATTGAATGTCCTCCAGCATGGATACCGAAAGATCCTTCATGCACCTCGTGCATCAACAAGTATGCCTCTTTCTGATCAACACATCTGAGAAGCACCATGTCAAAGTTTCTCTTGTATAACGAACCATCAGCATTCAAGAAGAAACTACCAGCCAGCCTTCTTAATGTCTTCTTGTCATTGGATGATGCCCCAGGTGGGTATGTTTGATCCTCTAAGAAGCATTTGATGTCATGGAACCAAGGCTTGTCATCTTTAGAAATGTCCACAGAGAAAATGTATGTCGGTCGGTCAAGTCTGGATACGGAAATCCGAGGCACAATGTTGGCAGCTTGAACTTTAATCATGGAGGAAATGGTAGCCAGAGCATCTGCAAACTGATTTTCATCTCGAGGGATGTACTCAAGCTTGACTGTTGTGAAGAAAGTCAATAATTTCCTCGTGTAGTCTCGGTATGGAATCAGATGCTCTTGGTGAGTGTACCATTTGTCGTAGGTCTGATTGATTACCAAAGCTGAATCTCCGAATACAGTTAAAGTCTTGATCCTGAGGTTAATGGCATCCTCGAGACCCATGATACATGCTTCGTATTCAGCTTCGTTGTTAGTGCAGTTAAAAGTGAGTTTTGCCGAGAAAGGCATGTGAACCCCTTTAGGTGTAATGAGCACTGCACCAACACCACGACCATTCATATTGACAGCCCCATCAAACATCATTGTCCATTCTTCTTTTGGGTCAGGCCCTTCAGTGTGAATAGGCTCTTCATAATCTTTCGCTTTCAGGAACATGATGTCCTCATCTGGGAAGTCAAATCTCATTGGTTGGTAATCATCGATGGGTTGCTCAGCTAGATAATCAGACAGTACACTGCCCTTGATGGCTTTTTGGGATGTCTACTGAATGTCATATTCTGTCAGAATCATTTGCCATCTTGCAACCCTTCCGGTAAGCGCTGGCTTCTCAAATATGTACTTGACTGGATCCATCTTTGAGATCAATAAGGTAGTGTGAGTCAACATATACTACCTTAGTCGGCGAGCAGCCCACGCTAAAGCACAACAAGTTTTCTCGAGCAGTGAATAATGTTGTTCACAGTCGGTAAACTTTTTGCTTAGGTAGTATATTGCATACTCTTTTCGACCAGACTCGTCATGCTGGCCCAACACACACCCCATTGATCCTTCTAATACTGTCAGGTACATTATTAGAGGTCTTCCTTCAACTGGAGGCATAAGGATTGGAGGTTCTTGTAAGTATTCCTTGATTTTGTCAAAAGCCTTTTGGCAGTCTTCATTCCACCTGACTGTGTGTTCCTTTCTTAACAATTTGAAAAGGGGCTCACGGGTCGCTGTGAGGTGAGATATGAACCTTGAAATGTAGTTCAATCTACCTAAGAACCCCCGAACTTCTTTTTCAGTCTTAGGTGCAGGCATATCTTGAATGGCTTTGACTTTGTCAGGATCAACTTCAATTCCTTTTTCACTTACAATGAACCCCAGCAGTTTACCGGAACGCACCTCAAATGTGCATTTGTTAGGGTTTAGCTTCAGCTGGTACTTTCTCAGACGCTTGAACAACTTCAACAGATTTACCAGATTGTCTTCTTCTGTGAGGGACTTGGCAATCATGTCATCCACGTAGCATTCACTTTCTTTGTGGATCATGTCGTGGAATAATGTTACCATAGCCCGTTGATAAGTGACACCAGCATTCTTCAGTCCAAATGGCATCACCTTATAACAGAATGTGCCCCAGGGTATGATGAAGGTAGTCTTCTCCATATCTTCAGGTGACATCTTGATCTGATTATTCCCAGGGAATCCTTCCATGAAGGAAAACACCGAGAACTGAGTCGTGTTGTCGACCAATACATTAATGTGAGGTAAAGGGAAATCATCCTTTGGGCTAGCTCGGTTCAGATCCCGGTAATCCACACACATCCGTACTTTTCCATCCTTCTTAGGCACTGGTACAATGTTAGCAACCCACGGTGGGTAACTAGTTACAGCAAGGAAACCGGCGTCCCACTGTTTTTGTACCTCTTCTTTTATCTTCATAGCCATATCTGGGCGAGTACGGCGTAGCTTTTGTTTTACTGGAGGTCAGTCTTCCTTCAAAGGCAGCTTGTGCATAATAATGTCGGTATCCAGACCTGGCATGTTTTGATAGGACCAAGCAAAGACATCAATGTACTCTCGAAGCATGTCAATGAGTCGCTCCTTCACTGAATCTTGCAGACGGGCCCCGATCTTCACTTCTTTCAAGTCTTCTTTGTACCAAGATTAACTATCTCCACCTCCTCCTGATGAGGAGTGATAACCTTCTCCTCTTGCCTTAACAAACTGGCTAGTTCTTCAGGTAGCTCATAATCTTCTTCAACCCCTTCATCGGCTTGATTAATCGGATTGTTGAAGTCATACGAAGTCATAACAATGTCGTTGTCGGTGCAATCCGGAGGGCACTCTCTGCAGGGGTTTAAATTGGTTCATTTTAGTGATTAGTTTTCTCGTGTTTAGAAAACGTGAAAATGAAATTGTTTATTTTGAAAACATTGCCATTTTATTGTTTTGTACAAAAAATGAAAAATGAAAAAACAGTGAGCGAAAAAGAGAGACTCGTTTGCAAAAGATGTCCTGATATTCATTAATTAATCATTTGCACAAAATACAAGATGGCCCTATTTTCGCTCCCCGGATTTCCATCCTGGTACAAATGCGAAAGTGGCGCAGAAAAGAATAGAGTCGCCAGCCAGGCATTTTTATCCCGAAAGAACGGGAATGGTAATGCTGCACAAACCAGAAGAAAAAAGAAAGGAAGGACACGGGTCCTGCGAACCAAAGAGACTGAGTTCGGGAGTCGGTTACGACCTGGGAAGGTATTAGCACCCCAGATCGTCCACCGTACCCGACGGGATCCACGCTTGCAAAGAAAAAGTTTCAAAGGGTGAAGAAAATGAAAGCTGCTGCGAAGAAAAGGAACTGAACTGGATAAAAGAAACGAAAAGGGAACTGAAAAAAGAAATGAAAAGGAAAAATGTAGGGAAAATAAAGATTGTGCTTGAACGGGCCCTACCCCGCTGCCTACGTACCTCATCTGGAAGATGAGGATCAGAGTCGTCGTAGTTCCCCTAACTAGGGGTGGAAAAGATTGCTTGTGAATTAAGGCTTGAACTGCCTATGTCAATGCTCAGGTGTTGCAGACTCGGACAACGAGTGCGTAACCGTCTTGCAAATGACAAGTAGGAGCAAGTTCGCGGACGGAGCGAAGGAGATGAGAAAAGAATTCCCGAAGGAAAGACGCTTATTGTTTGTTTGTGTTTTTTTATGAGTTTTCTGTCTATAAAGTTTGCATAGGAAAGTGTACCTAAGTCTTACTCACTAGGATGTGTACGTCTCACATCATCCCGAAATGGAATGCGCAAGAGGCACACCTATCTATGGAGGAAATCCCCAAATCTAGTCCCACAAGTGAAGGCTCAGACACACTGACCTATTAACATTTATTAAGTGTTTTTGTGATTTTTGGTTAAGAAGTATTTTTTATGCTTTTCTTTGTGAGGTAATCTCATGCTAAGACCTATCCACCACGAGGGATAACTTACACCTCGCCCCGAAACGGAACGCGTGCAAGTATCTCATAGCAAAGTCTCGTGTCACATGAGAAGACTCAACCTTTATTAAAGTGACTTAAAGTTAAGTTTGAAGATGAGAAGAGAGAGCACCAAAAGGATCTCAAAAGGTGAAAAATCTAAGGGAGACTAGAATCCTAAATGTTGTCATGCATGGATGAACCTAGGTTAGTGAGGTTTGAATTCTATCTTAATGAAGAAGAAGGAGATAAAAGAAGAAGAAGAAGAAGAAGAGGAGGAGGAGAGGTAAGGCCTAAGCCCAACAATCACAAGGTTAGAACAAATAATGATAAGAAGAGAAGAGATAAGATTTGGAGATGTGGGAATCACATCCACACCTCTCACTTACCAAAGCCCCTGAAATGGTTAGTGACATGAGTATAAAAGCAATACAAGATGAACATACTACCATACTAAAACCATACAACCAGAAGTGAATTCATGCACATAAACATTCAATGCAAATACAAGTCACAAGCATGGGAAGAGAACCACACAACCACACATGAAGCAACATGAATTGCTATGGCAAAACAAAAACAAACTTGAGAAGATGCAAAGAAAAATAAACAAACTACAAACGGAAGGTATAAAACCAGAACCCTAATCTTGTTAGAAAAGTGTCTAAAGAGCAGGAGAGATGAAGAGAAGAAGGGCACAAAGTCAAATGGTAACATCATGAGAAGAAGAAGGAAGTAAAGGGAGTGCACAAGAATGAAAAGACTTCAAAGGCAACCAAATTACAAGATTTCCAAGACACAAACCATAACCTAAGATCAGAGAAGTACCCACATCCTAATAAGGCTCTAAACAAAATGAAGAAGTTGGCACAAGTGCCCTTCTAAGCTAAGGAATGGAGTTATGATAAAAAATAAGCAAAAAAGGGACAAGTCAAGAATAAAAATCCAAATCAAATCAAGTGAGCATTCAAATATTCCACAACCTTTCACAAGTGATCTTCAAACATACCATAACAACATGCCAAAAGGAGGGATAAAGGATCAGAATCTAAGCAAGTCAAATGAGGATGCAAACATGGATTAGGGTTAAGAAGCTTCACTCACAAGTTAAGGACCAAAATCAATTAACCAAGATGCTAAAAATCAGGACAAAAATCACCTATAAACTACATCCTATTATGAATCCAAAGCAAAAAGAACCAACCAAAAATTCAAAATAATGAACAAGATAGAAAATGGGCAAGTCAGCATGCTTCAAAATGAAATAAAATGAATTAATTACAATGAACAATTAAATTACACGTGTCAAAATAAAATAAATGGAAAATAAAAATGTCAAAAATTAGAGAAAACTAAAAATAACATTCATGAAATTTTTTAGAATATTTTGAAACTTAAAACTATTTTAAAAAATTAAAAACCAAACTGAAATTAAAATGGAAATAAAAAGAAAATAAAATAAAATGAAATGGCCAGGGGGTGCAAATAGAAAGGCTTTCTAGTTCAAATCATTGGGCTTATACGCATGGGGGGTGGGATTAGCAACCCAGGCCCAGTCAAAGTCAGTGCAAGTATATGATATTTAGTGTGGAAATTCACAAATTCAGGAAAAAAAAACAAAGGCCATGTGATAGGGTGAACGTGCCAGATCAGGTCAACTCATTAAAGCAAGTCATCAATTTCATTGGTTGGAAATGAGGGAGTATATTAATTGTGGTGTGGTGAGAAGCATGGACCTTAATCAGACAAAATAGAAAACACGTGAGGGGGATAAGGTCTCATTTATGCGTTGGCAAGATGATGTGCGTCCAGATGAGATGATCCAATGGCTGCGGCATCTTCTTCTTCATTTGAATTCTGATCAACAAATTCCAGAATCCGGTGACCGGAGCTAGGGCTCCAGCACCGGAAAATGCAAACTATGAACAAATCTTAATAAAAATAAATCAAACACTCCAGATTGAATAATTAGGGCATGTTGATTCCAAATATGGCATTCAAATTCACAAAAGATCATTGAATCAATCAGATCGAAGCAAAACAAATTTCACCATGAAACTTCAAATCATCAATACATCCTCAATAATGCACCAAAATCAAATCTAAAAAGTGCAGAGCAATCAGCAAAGTTCATAGATCACATTGCATACCACAAATACAAGTTTCAGATCCAAAAGTTTCAGAGCTTACCTGAGATTGAAGATCTTGAAACAAGCCAGAAAATAGCTTCCAAAGGTGCAGATCAACTCCTTTTATCCTCTCTTTGCAAAATAAATGCAAAAGAGAGGCTGAAACTCTCTAGATCTTGGAACCCGCAACCAACTGCACTTGAATGGCACTTGATGAAATCCTTCCTTTCAGCTTGAATTGATGGTATATTAATGATCCTTAGAGCTCACTGAACAAGATTATGGAAAGAGTTTGTGAAGAAAGTGAGAGAGTAATGAGATTAGAATGATTTTGCTTTGGGTGCAAGAACTTTGGAGTGATGAAATGATATGGATCTAGCCTGAAAAGAAACCCTAGCTTTCTTATATATCACTTCACAATGCAATGCTGAAAGAATGAGGGCAATAACACGTGAGATGAGAGTGTGAGAGTGAAATTGCAAATTTGGCAAAATTTGTGTGATGAGGTGTTCTACTCATGCATTCCTATCATTCCTTGCCCATGTGTTTTCAATATCACACCCTTGATTCAAAACAACAATTATTCTGGCCCTTGGATGTGAGGAACACACTTTTCCCATGTTCATGCAAATTTTGCACCTTGTGAAATATCTTTCTTAACATGCACGAATTTGACACTATTCTTGGAGCAAAATGGATTCTTAGTATTGCTTTGTAATATTGTGACCTCACTTGGCCCATAAAACAACTTGAAAATAAGTTTCATGACTTTTTGCATTTGTGGAAAATTGAAATTTCATGCCATGCCCTAGATTTCCACCAATTTTCGAGGGGCCTATCTCTCTAACCATGAGGGCTATGAAAATGCTCTTGCACTTTTTGAAAATGGGAGGCTTTAATCTTCAACTTTCATGTTTTGATTTGGTCCATTTGAAGCTTTTTTCACCAAGTTATGCTTACTTGAAAATTAGGGCAAAAACTTGCTAAAAATGGAAATTCTCATTACCAACCATATGCCAATTTTGCAAAACACCTCAAAACCTCATGATTCTTGATCTTTGATCTTGCCAAACCTCTTCTAAGGTTACAAGAACATCCCTTGGCTAGAAAAGTTGGGTTGGACCCTTTGCAATCTCACAATTGACTTTTAGAATGCACAGTTGACCAATTTCTTCATTTACAAGCAACTGAAGAAATACTTGACTTACACAAGAAATATTCTCACCAAATTTCATCCCTAGGATCCTCTTAACATATGAAAGACTTTTCCCAAATTAAATGGCCAAAGTCATAAGGTTTTCATGCTTCAAACTCAAACCCTTATTTGGGATCACTGTGTAGGAGCTTTGCCCTAGCTTGAATTCCCTGATGATCTTCAAACCTTCTGAGATTTTGTGAATGATCATGAACTTGTGAATGCAATGTAGACCCCTCATATGACTTGAGCAAATCTATTGGGCCTCTTGTCATAGCTTGTGATGCTTCAAAACCCTCCACAGATGATCATATGCCTAATGCTAGGTCATCAGAATGCTATGCCTCATCTTTCCATGCTTAAATGTCAAGAATATGATATGTTCATGATGAATATGATATGATATGATGCTTAAAAAGAAGAGGGCAAATTTGGGGTGTTACAGCTGCCCCTATTCAAACAACTGTTAATCTGAAAAGGACGGTAGCACGGGCTATCGACCGTTCAAGATAAACTGTGGTTGAATACCAAGAAAACCTGAAATTTGCACTCTAATGAAGAATGCAAAAACTGGGAAATAAACCCAACCAAATGACCCTTTGGTGACTGAAACGGAGAGAAAGCAGACGAGCTCCTTCCAAGTTGAAACTGTTATCTGGAATCAGAATACTTTGACAGACAAGTCTTCTTCGAACAATCTCGTTACGCCAGGAACTGGACATACGAGCCCTCATATAATCTGCAAAATATATAACTTGAGACAGACGAATCTCCTTCGGATAAGCTCGTTACGCCAGGACCGGTGATGCTCTTAAGTCTGTGGGATAGACATGCATAATCAAGGTAGACGAACCCTCCTCATATATTATCCGTGGATATATGGTCTAAGACAGACGAGCCTTTATTCGAGCAAACATGTTACGTCAGGTGCACAACAATAAGTGGTGTTTGAGATAAACGAACCTCCTTCGGATAAACCTGTTACGCCAGGACCGGTAACCATTTTGATGTTTATTCCCACAGTCAGGATTTCAAACCTCTTCAATACAGACGAGTATTGGATGATCATCAAGAGAACATAGACGAGCGCCATAAGTCAATGATACAACGAATATCAGACGATGATCTAAGAAACACAGACGAGCGCTTCAGGCAACGATACAGACAAATATCAGCCACTGGTACAATCGAATACCAGAAATCCAACACAGACGAGCATTTGGAGTAGCAATACAGACGAGTACCAGGGTAATTATCAAATCAACACATATGGATATAGGCCAACACACTCGAGTGTAAGGGATGATACAGACGAGTATCCAAACAAATGCAAACGAGCTTCAAACAACTAATAAACACAGACGAGTGCTGGAGAATGAAGACGAGCAACCATAAGTATTACATACCAAACACAGACGAGTGTTGGAAACTGCAGACAAGCAAAAAGAGAGTAATCATGGGGGAACTACTGGGGAAAGCAAACGAGCAATACCAAAGTGATAACACAGACGAGTGTTTGAGAAATGCAGACGAGCGGCAAAAAAGTATGAACACAGACGAGTGCGGGGAAATGACGACCTTCCAACGCGGCTGGGGAGATATTTCCTCAAATGTCCTCTGCTGCGACAAGTGTTTTGACAGATAAACTCTGTGGGGAATGGGCCTCCCACCGCTTACTGGGCATACTCCACTGGGGAAGATAAATTGCTTGGGGATCCCACCTGCCATGACTTAGCTGGGGAAAATTCTATCTGGGAGAATGTGACGCCATCCTGCAAAACCTGCAACAAAAGGAAACATATATGTGCCTCGGGGACTTGCATGGTATGATCTGTTCATCCATTGTCACCCGACACTCAGAGAAGATTTCAAATGTTTCCCTGCTATGTCATTTTCCTTTCAAATTATCACCATGTTTTAAATGCAATGCTATTTTTGCCAAAAATTCAGGACATTTTGCAAACAAAAATAAACACAACACAACTTCTTGACTGAATATTCTTTTATTGAAAGGCCTCTGAATAGGCAAAGTTTTACATCAGGAAGCAACCACCTGGAAAGAGGTAGATACCATAAAATTGAGAAAATAAACTATCCTAATGGCAATGGACACGACATCCCAATGAGTTTCCTTCTTGCTATGACCAGCATGTCTTCAAAACTCTCCATTCTTGCCTTTGCTTTCTGAGAAGATGAGGGGACTGATTCCTATCCTTCTGATATTATCAAGCTGTACGAAACGATGATTTGGTTCAGATTACTCGGATCGCAGTTGTTTGCTTATTCCCTTGTTTTGCGTGGATCGCCCTTTCGGGTTTTCAATCCACCGGGATACCCTTTTTTTCCTGAGCTGTCCAATGTGGCTTTTCAACTCAGCGGGTGTACATTTTTTATTTATTTTCCCTAACTTTTGCCCAAGCTTTTTATTCTATTTTTAGCTCGTCGGGATGCCCTTTTCTTGCATGGACTTTAATTCTGTTTTTGTGTCCAGCGGGTCTATTTATGCGAAGTATTTTTTAACTGCGTCCGAGTTAACAAGGGATTGGAAATCTTCTTCATCCATAGTGGTGAGTATCAGTGCTCCTCCTGAGAAACATTTCTTCACTAAGAATGGTCCTTCGTAGTTTGGGGTCCACTTTCCCCTGTGATCTGATCCTGGAGGAACAATCCTCTTGAGCACAAGCTCTCCTACTTGATACTCCCGAGTACGTACTCGTTGGTCGAATGCTCGCTTCATTCTCCTATGATAAAGCTGACCATGACAGATAGCCGCTAATCTCTTTTCCTCAATTAGACATAGCTGATTGTATCGAGCACGTACCCATTCATCCTCATCAAGCTTCACATCCATCATCACACGCAATGAAGGAATCTCTACTTCAATAGGCAAGACTGCCTCCATACCATATACCAGTGAGAAGGGAGTTGCCCCAGTTGACGTCCTGACTGACGTTCGGTACCCATGCAGCGCAAATGGTAGCATCTCATGCCAATCTTTGTAAGTGACAACCATTTTTTGCACAATCTTCTTGATATTCTTGTTTGCCGCCTCCACCGCACCATTCATTTTTGGTCGGTAAGGAGAAGAATTGTGATGCTGGATCTTGAAGTCTCGACACAACTCTTCCATCATCTTGTTGTTCAAGTTAGAACCATTGTCAGTAATGATTCTTTCGGGCACTCCGTATCTGCAAATGATGTCCTTCTTCAAAAATCTGGCTACCACTTGACGAGTGACATTGGCATAGGATGCTGCTTCAACCCACTTAGTGAAGTAATCAATCGCAACCAAGATGAAGCGATGACCATTTGAAGCAGTAGCCTCTATTTTTCCGATCATATCAATGCCCCACATAGGAAAGGGCCAAGGAAATGACATGACGTTGAGCGGGCTAGGAGGAACATGCACCTTGTCTGCATAAATCTGGCACTTGTGGCATTTACGGGCGTATGAACAACAATCTGCATCCATTGTCATCCAATAATACCCCGATCTCAACAGTTTCTTAGCCATAGCATGCCCTCCTGCATGAGTACCGAAAGATCCCTCGTGAACTTCCTGCATTAACAGGCTTGCTTCGTGTCTATCCACGCATCGGAGCAAGACCATGTCAAAGTTCCTCTTATAAAAAACCCCATCTTTATTCAAGAAGAAACTAGCAGCAAGTTGCCTTAAGGTCTTCTTGTCGTTGGATGATGCCCCAGTTGGGTACTCTTGCTTTTCCAGGAAGAGCTTGATATCAAAGTACCAAGGTTTCTCATCAGACACTACATCTACAGAGAAAGCATGAGCTGATGCATCAAGCCTGGAAATGTCAATTTTGGGAACATAATTCCAACACAAGACTTTGATAGACGAAGAAAGAGTGGCCAATGCATCGGCAAATTGATTCTCATCACGTGGTATGTACTGAAGCTTAACTGTCGTGAAGAACGTCAACAGTTTTCTGGCATAATCCCTGTAAGGAATTAAGTGCTCTTGATGCGTATACCACTTGCCGGTAACTTGGTTGATAACGAGGGCTGAATCTCTGAATATATCGAAGGTCTTAATCTGAAGATTAATAGCCTCCTCTATTCCCATTATGCATGCCTCGTACTCCGCTTCATTGTTGGTGCAGCCAAAAGTAATTCTGGCAGCGAAGGGAAAGTGAACACCTTCAGGAGTGATAAGAACAACACCAACTCCACGTCCATTGATATTGACTGCCCCATCAAACATCAACTTCCATTTGGATTCAGGGTCTGGCCCCTCCTCCGGAAGTGGTTCCTCGCAATCGTTTGATTTGAGGTACATGATGTCCTCATCAGGGAAATCAAACTTCATTGGCTGATAATCATCTTCAAGAGGTTATTGTGCTAGATAATCTGACAATACACTTCCTTTGATGGCTTTCTGGGAAGTATACTGTATGTCATACTCTGTTAAAATCATTTGCCACCTAGCAACCCTTCCGGTTAACACTGGTTTCTCAAAGATATACTTGACAGGATCCATTTTTGAGATTAGCAGTGTGGTATGGGTCAACATATACTGTCTCAGTCGGCGAGCAGCCCATACCAAAGCGCAACAAGTTTTCTCGAGAAGTGAATAACGGGATTCACAGTAAGTAAACTTTTTGCTAAGGTAATAAATAGTGTACTCTTTTCGACCAGACTCGTCATGTTAGCCTAGAACATACCCCATTGACCCTTCTAGCACAGTCAAGTACATGATAAGCGGCCGTCCTGGAACTGGAGGCATTAGAATCGGAGGTGTCTGCAAATATTCTTTTATCTTATCAAAGGCTATTTGGCAGTCCTTATTCCACCTGGCCATTTTCTCTTTTCTTAACAATTTGAAAATTGGTTCACACGTGGCAGTTAGATGAGATATGAACCGGGAAATGTAGTTTAACCTCCCTAAAAACCTGCGCACTTCTTTTTCTGTTTTCGGTGCATGCATATCTTGAATTGCTTTTACTTTTGCAGGATCCACCTCAATTCCTTTCTGACTAACAATGAAACCCAGCAGTTTCCCGGAACGCACTCCGAAAGTGCACTTGCTTGGGTTCAACCTCAGCTTATACTTTATCAGTCTATCAAACAGCTTCTTGAGGTTGAACAGATGCTCTTCTTCGTCTCGGGACTTAGCAATCATATCGTCCACATAACACTCTATCTCCTTGTGTATCATGTCGTTGAACAATGTGACCATAGCCCGCTGATAAGTTGCCCTGGCGTTCTTCAAACCAAAAGGCATCACCTTGTAGTAGAATGTACCCCACGGGGTAATGAACGTTGTTTTCTCCATGTCTTCCGGCGCCATCTTAATCTGATTATACCCGAAGAAGCCATCCATGAAGGAAAATACCGAGAATTGAGCAGTGTTGTCTACCAGCACATCAATGTGAGGTAATGGAAAGTCATCTTTTGGGCTCGCTCTATTTAGATCCCGGTAATCAACGCACATCCGAACTTTTCCGTCCTTCTTTGGTACAGGTACAATGTTAGCTACCCAAGGTGGGTAACTAGTTACGGCAAGGAATCTGGCATCCCATTGCTTCTGAACTTCCTCCTTAATCTTCATCGCCATGTCAGGACGAGTTCTTCTCAACTTTTGTTTCACCGGAGGATAGTTCTCTCTCAATGGTAGCTTATGCACAACAATGTCGGTATCCAACCCTGGCATATCTTGATACGACTAGGCAAAGATATCCACATACTCACGCAGCATACCAATCAACTCCTTCTTTACTTCGGCCTGCAGACTGGCCCCAATCTTGATCTCTTTCTTCACATCTTCAGTGCCGATGTTGATGATATCAATTTCTTCCTGATGAGGCTGAATAACTCGTTCCTCTTGTTTCAACAATCTGACCAATTCTTCAGGGAGTTCACAGTCTTCCTCAACCCCTTCATAAGCTTGGTAGATAGGATTGTCAAAGTCACGCGTGGTCATAGTAGGAACGTTATCAATGGAATCCGGATGATCAACACTGCACAGATGATGTGCTTATTTCAGAATCTGCTTATTTTTTTTAAAAGAGATGCAAACACGTAAAAAAGGAAAAACACATTGTCATTTTTATTTTATTTTTTGTGAAAAAATTTAAAAACGAAAGAAAGAGAACACAATTTGTCTGAAAATGTCCTTTTATTTCATGGTAAAATAAATGCATAACAAACATGGTGGCCCATACAATGGATCCTAGCACCTTGGGCAGAGTGCAGGATTTGACAATGCAGCATGATAAGAAAAGGAAACAAATAAATTACTCTGATTGCCAGGTAACTTGGACGATGTCTTCAGCAGACCAGTTCTTCAGCTCCTCTCCGGGCACACACGGATGAATCCAGTTGTCCTAGTCACCATCACTGTCCCCCTCTTCATTAGTTGCACATATATGGTTGCGGTCGAGCATCCCAACGCTTGTAAAAGTAATAGCTTTACTACTTGGAGACCAATTAGATCCACTAGGCTGATAACCCAAACCAAACTTGTCGTCTTTCTTCTCTAATTCCAACAATTTTCCCCAACCTTGGGTGCTTCCCGACTGAACCACTTCCTTCGCCTGCTTGTAAGAGTGAATGGAGGTACCTTCTTTCTCACTGTTCTTCTCTACTGGAGTCAAGATGATGACATTAACCGCTTTGAAAGCCTGACACAGCGTCTCATGGATCTCTCCGTCCATCTCCACATACTTGAAAGTTGATAAGTGGCTCACAAAGATGTCTTCCTCTCCGCACATAGTGATTACTTGACCATCAACCAAGTATTTGAGCTTTTGATGTAGAGTGGAAGTTACTGCTCCGGCAGCGTGAATCCAAGGACGTCCTAGCAAGCAACTGTATGCGGGCTGAATATCCATGACGTAGAATGTGCTCTTGAATACTTGAGACCCTATTTTCACAGGTAACTCAACTTCTCCAAACACATACCTTCTGGACCCATCAAAGGCTTTAACTATCAAATCACTGGGTCGCAGGACAATACCATCAACATTCAGCTTCATTAAGGCTTTCTTCGGGAGTACATTAAGAGAAGAGCATGTGTCAACCAGGACATGCGACAACACAACACCCTTACACTCCATAGTAATATGCAGTGCTTTGTTATGGTTACGACCCTCTGCAGTAAGGTCTCTATCTGTAAAGCCCAACCCGTGGCTTGCATTCACACTACCCACTACAGCTTCCAATTGATTAACAGTTATCTCTTGAGGAACGTATTCCATCTGCAACACTCTCAGCAAGGCTTCTCTATGTGCTGGAGAACACATCAGCAAAGACAAAATTGATATTTTGGACGGCGTCTGGTTCAACTGTTCAACCACCTTATAATCACTCTTTTTAATTATCCGCATAAATTCCTCCACTTCCTTCTCAAAGGTACCCTGTCCAGCAGCAGGAGTTATCGTTTCTTCAGTCGCTGTTTGCTTCCCTTTAGCCTTTGCCGAAGCTTCAGCCTCAGAATCTCCTCTCAGAACTGGGGGAGCAAATAGACGACCACTTCTCGTAAAACCTCCAACCCCTCCGACATTCACTACAGTCGGGTCAATAGTTGTTGACTTACTCTCGACCTTTTGTCCTTCCACGTACACATTTGAGCCGTAATGCCATGGAATGGCTTTATCATCTGTATAAGGAACAGGCCCAGGAACAGTGATAGTCACAGGACTGACTTCAGGAGCATAAATGGTCACAGGTTCTCTTCTAGCAGGCATCTCAGCTGGATCATAGAAAATGGTTATAGTGGACACATTATCAACTTTACTATCAACTTTGTCAAATTGCAATGGCCCTTCATCCATCAGATTCTGCAACCCCATCTTCAGGTCTTCACAACCGTTTACTGAATTCAAACACTTCTCACAATCAGAAACGCATCCCGGAAACACTTGTCCTTTCAACAGCCTCTCCTTCACTACCAACAGCGGAGTCTTCACTTCTTCTATACTCAGAATCAAACTTAACTTCTCACCACCCTCAACAACATTTATTCTAGCCCCTCCGTGATTCGCAATAGGGTTTGAAGTAACATTGGGCGGTGGTGCGAAGTTAATCGCCTTGGAGTCGATCAAATCTTGAACTTTGTGATGTAGCGCCCTGCACTTCTCAGTTGAGTGCCCGGGTGCCCCTGAATGGAAAGTGCATCTGGCATTTGCATCGTACCCCACTGGAAGCTCTCCAGGTGGTGGTGGTGCCAAAGTCCTTAGTTGTATCAAATTCAGGTCCAACAATCTCTGCAGCAATGCAGTATAAGTCATGGGAATTGCCTCAAGCACCCTATTAGACGGACGAGCTTGTCTTGGCGGATAAGGTCTTTGTTGATAGTTGTTACGTTGTGGTTGTTGTTGTTGTTGTTGTTGTTGTTGTTGAGTCTGTACTTGCTGCACTAGACTAGAAGGGATAATGATAGCTTCCACTTGCTCATATGATCTTCTATATCCTCGGCCCCGTCCTCGGCCAAACACAGCATTGGTTTCCCCTTCCCTTCTTCTCGGGGGTCCGTTGAAAGCTTTTCTTACTCCACTAGAACTGCTCGCACTTGTATCCTGAATCTTTCCCATCTTTAACAAAGTCTCGACCCTCTCTCCAGCAATTACTATATCATTGAACTTGGTAGCCGAACAAGACGCCAATCTTTCGATAAACACTCCTTGCAATGTCCCAATGAACATATCAGCCATCTCATTCTCCAGCAATGGTGGTTGCACTCTGGCAGCGAGCTGACGCCACCTTTGAGCATACTCTTTAAATCCCTCCTTAGCAGTTTGAGACATGTCTTGAAATTGAGTGCGATTTGGAGCCATGTCCAAATTGTACTAGTATTGCCTCACGAAAGCCTCTTCCAGTTCTTAATTATAACTCTACTTAGCTTCATATACCATTCCAAGGAGGCCCCAACCAGGCTGTCCTGGAAATAGTACATCCATAGCTTTTCATCATCAGTGTGGGCAGCAATCCTTCCTACAAAGGACTGAAGATGAGTCTTTGGACACGTTGTGCCGTTGTACTTCTCGAAAGTCGGGACCTTGAACTTGTAAGGGATTCTAACCCCTGGAACCAAGCCCAAGTCAGTAATGTCGAACCCCAGAGAGCTCCGAGATTGAATTGCCCTGATCTGTTCTGCCATCTCTTCAAATTTCATGTTCATTTCAGCCCCCTGGCCTTCAGTTTCGTCCAGCAGAGTGAATTATTCGTCTTGACCGTCCATCTGTACATTGTTCAGTAGATCATTGATAATGGTAACCCCTGGCTGTGCTACAGGGATTTCAACTTGACGGGCGCCCGCACCGTTACGATTACCTCCATCAGCAGTACCGTTGTTCCTGGCTTGACTATTTTCAACCAACTCACGCAGACGTTCCTGATTCTGACCCATTCCTGCCATAAGGGTCATAAAATTGTCCATCCTCAGTCTCAAGTCAGCTAAATCAGCCTGCATTTGATCCATGACTCTTTCTCTATTGACTCTTGTGGGATATCTGTGTATGACTGGTTGTTCTCGAACTTTCCTGGGAGCTATAGTGCCTGAAATAGAAAAGATATTAGGAACCTTGTGGCCATACCTGCAAAACAAAAGAAAGGTGATATGTATGCAATGCAATGGTTTATGCTTTCACATTCCAATTCATTCATGCCCCGGTTCCGGTATTTAGCAAAGAAAACCAGATGGATACTGATCCTCGACTTTCAGAAACCTTCGCGTGGAAACCACATTCAAACCATAACAGCAGGCACAGAAAAATGGTGAACTGAAAAAACTGCATAACATAAATCAGCCTATTAGGCAAAAATAACCGAATTCCCCGTAGGGTACAAGTTTCTAATAAGGAAAACAAACAACCAGGATTCCTACAACATGTCTGTAGGTAATCCAAATACAAGGGAAACAAACTAAGAAGCAAGACCACTGCCTGAGGACCCTGAACCTCCCTCACTAAGTCCCAACTCAGACCTAGCCTTCTTGACTCCAGCCATCAACTTGAGGTCTTCAATCTCTTTAAGTGCTGCTTCTAAGGCTTGCTGACTATCCGCTAACTACTGAGTCTTCTCTCTTCGAATCTGGTGGGCTTGTTCCACTTATTCCTTCTTGAAAGTCATTTGTACTTCGAAAAACTCTTCTTTTTCTTTATATCTCTTCAACTCCTGTTCTCTCTGGCCCTGCAACTAGACAATAGACTGACGAACTTCCTTGAGGGTCTTTGCATTCTTCTTTCGTTCCGCTTCTCTTTTGGATTCCATCAGACCTAGTCTTTGAAAGTGAGCTTCCTTTCCAGCGAACTCTTTCTCTTTAGCCTCCAAGGTAATCTGCATCTTCAGCAATTTCTCTTCAGCTTCATTTTTGGCCCGGTTGGCAAGATGATACAAATTAACCATTTCAGTGTTCTCCACCTTGACTTCATGCAGCTTGGCTTCCAACTTCTTGAATTCTTCTAAAGACACAGTATCATTAGACTCAACAACTGGAGGAACTGGAGGTGAGAATGACAACAATACCCTTCTGGCTCTGTCTTTCAACTAAGCCTCATACTCCGGGAAGGTCTGATTGTTGCACTTTCCAAAGCTAGCTATCCCTTCTCCCTTGATGCACTTCCAAGCTCCAGCAGCTTTCCTCACTAAAGGCATATTGTCCTTTACCGGGAAGTAGAAAATAGGGGTCAACTTCAATTCTTCTGGTACTTCTCTCAAGGCATAGCCCAACTGTCTTATCAACAAGATCGGGTTGTAATTGATCCCTCCAGACACTCCCAATAAAGGTACACTAAGATAGCTCCCACAGCTAGTGATGAAACGTGCACCCTGAAGCCTCTGAGTAATCCACCTGACATCCTTGGCAAGCAACTTTTCCAGCTTCTGAGCCCATACCAAGGTATGGTCACTAAACACTCCAGTACTAGGCAAGTGCCTCATGAACCACATATGAAATAAAGGAGCACAGCAACGAACTAAACTTCCCCTCTTCTTCTCAGTATTGTAGTGCACCGAGTAATACAAATCTCCTAGCAATGTAGGCACAGGATTCTTCAGCAAGAAGAGATGTATGGCATTCATGTCTATGAACTTCTCCATATCTGCAAACAAAATAATGCCATAGATAGAAAGAGCCAAGATAGCACAGACAGAATCCCACTCCTCCTCAACAGCCAACTCTTCCACCTTCTTTACTAAAGCCTCTAAAGAAAACCCAGATACACCTCCCTTAATGATAGTCATAGAATTCACAGCAGAAGTGCTCAAATAAAGAGCTTTGGCAATTGCCTCAGGTGCAGGTCTACCCATCTCGGCATTGAACGGAATCTTGTCTCGAACAGGAACTCCCAAGATCAAAGCATACTCCTCCAGCAAAGGACCTAACTGAAAATCAGGGAAAGTGAAACAACGAAGCTGAGGATCATAGTACTGAAGCAGGGTGTGAATGACACTTCTCTCAGAAGGATCTAACTCTACCACCACATCCAGAATACTCCCATAAGCCTTACTGAACCTCTCCACATGATTGGGTGTGATCAACCTCACCATCTTCTTTAACAGGCCAACCTTAGTGTCGAAAAACTTGAAATGAATATTCTGCTTGCGAGGATCTTCCATCTCTGAACAGGATACCGGAACCGGAAGCAAGGATATGAACCTGTGAATGAAAACAAAACATGATTAATGATGAAATGATGCAATGCAAATGCAAAGACATATGATCAATCTGGGACTGTCTGGAATCTGGATGTCAAAGCCAAGTGATCAGAAACCCAAATCCTATGGATAACAACCCACAAACACTCAGATAATCTCAGATACACCCAATCAAGAACCAGATAAACTCAAGAACTCCAGAACCAAAGTAACTGTATCAGAACGTGAAACTGCACTGGTAACAAGGGTATGATGAGGTCAAGGGTTCCTGCAAACCTGTAAACCCCTCCCAATCTCACATGTGTGCTCCGGGTCAAACATCACGGACTCTCAAGTCCAAATAGCAATAATACTTTCACCATTTCCGAGAAATGGCTCATGACCAAATCAGGGAATCAGTTTGGCATTATGTACTACGCAGGGAGGCCTCAGTTGAGTCTGGGAAAAACAAGCATCCCTCATAAGTCCCTAGCTTCGAGCGCTAAAATCGAGAAACAATAACACATTCAGCCCGTAGGATACAGTACTATTGTCATACGACCAGATGCTTTGACTGAGTTCCTATAAGAGAACCAGGACATCCTATGCGAGTCCCCAGTGGACCCTCAGGTGCGAATGGGTTTGCCACAAAATGTAGTCTGCCACTGCCACCACTGGAGATGGTTTTTTCCACAAAGGTTCTCAATGATCGGTCCCCAGATGCACGTAACTATCAAGGTCCTATCCCGAAGTGGAGGAAATCCCCACACAAGATATTTCCAAGACGGTCGCAATCTAGGCGTGAAACACATCGCCACTCATCATGTCACATGTGAGTACAATATGTCCACTCTAATCCTATAGTGCACTCAAGTCGGGTACTTGGCTTATCTCTCAGAAACAGTATCACCCGAGCCCACCAAACAGAAAACCAGTCCAGACAGTCCAGTATGATATATATGATGCGGAAAGTAAATACTGAAAACTGTAAATAAAGCTGTAAATAAAACTGTAAATAAAACAACAGTAAAATACAACACACAACAATAAACAGTCAACACCCAAAGAAACAGAAACACGCAAGCGCTAGGAGAGACTCTCAGGGGAACCAGAGATCCTAGTTAGGAGCTCCCCAGCAGAATCGCCAGTTGTCGCTCCCCGGATTTCCATCCTGGTACAAACGCGAAAGTGGCGCGGAAAAGAATAGAGTCGCCAGCCAGGCATTTTTATCCCGAAAGAACGGGAATGGTAATGCTGCACAAACCAGAAGAAAAAAGAAAGGAAGGACACGGGTCCTGCGAACCAAAGAGACTGAGTTCGGGAGTCGGTTACGACCTGGGAAGGTATTAGCAACCCAGATCGTCCGCCATACCAGACGGGATCCACGCTTGCAAAGAAAAAGTTTCAAAGGGTGAAGAAAATGAAAGCTGCTGCGAAGAAAAGGAACTGAACTGGATAAAAGAAACGAAAAAGGGAACTGAAAAAAGAAATGAAAAGGAAAAATGTAAGGAAAATAAAGATTGTGTTCGAACGGGCCCTACCCCGCTGCCTACGTGCCTCATCTGGACAATGAGGATCAAAGTCGCCGTAGTTCCCCTAACTAGGGGTGGAAAAGATTTCTTGTGAATTAAGGCTTGAACTGCCTATGTCAATGCTCATGTGTTGCAGACTCAGACGACGAGTGCGTAACCGTCTTGCAAATGACAAGTAGGAGCAAGTTCGCGGACGGAGCGAAGGAGATGAGAAAAGAATTCCCGAAGGAAAGACGCTTATTGTTTGTTTGTGTTTTTTTATGAGTTTTCTGTCTTTGAAGTTTGCATAGGAAAGTGTACCTAAGTCTTACTCACTGGGATGTGTACGTCTCACATCATCCCGAAATGGAATGCGCAAGAGGCACACCTATCTATGGAGGAAATCCCCAAATCTAGTCCCACAAGTGAAGGCTCAGACACACTGACCTATTAACATTTATTAAGTGTTTTTGTGATTTTTGGTTAAGAAGTATTTTTTATGCTTTTCTCTGTAAGGTAATCTCATGCTAAGACCTATCCACCACGAGGGATAACTTACACCTCGCCCCGAAACGAAACACGTGCAAGTATCTCATAGCAAAGTCTCGTGTCACATGAGAAGACTCAACCTTTATTAAAGTGACTTAAAGTTAAGTTTGAAGATGAGAAGAGAGAGCACCAAAAGGATCTCAAAAGGTGAAAAATATAAGGGAGACTAGAATCCTAAATGTTGTCATGCATGGATGAACCTAGGTTAGTGAGGTTTGAATTCTATCCTAATGAAGAAGAAGGAGAGAAAAGAAGAAGAAGAAGAGGAGGAGGAGAGGTAAGGCCTAAGCCCAACAATCACAAGGTTAGAACAAATAATGATAAGAAGAGAAGAGATAAGATTCTGAGATGTGGGAATCACATCCACACCTCTCACTTACCAAAGCCCATGAAATGGTTAGTGACATGAGTATAAAAGCAATACAAGATGAACATAATACCATACTAAAACCATACAACCAGAAGTGAATTCATGCACATAAACATTCAATGCAAATACAAGTCACAAGCATGGGAAGAGAACCACACAACCACACATGAAGCAACATGAATTACTATGGCAAAACAAAAACAAACTTGAGAAGATGCAAAGCAAAATAAACAAACTACAAACTCAATGTATAAAACCAGAACCCTAATCATGTTAGAAAAGTGACTAAAGAGCCGGAGAGATGAAGAAAAGAAGGGCACAAAGTCAAATGGTAACATCATGAGAAGAAGAAGGAAGTAGAGGGAGTGCACAAGAATGAAAAGACTTCAAAGGCAACCAAATTACAAGATTTCCAAGACACAAACCATAACCCAAGATCAGAGAAGTACCCACATCCTAATAAGGCTCTAAACAAGATGAAGAAGTTGGCACAAGTTCCCTTCTAAGCTAAGGAATGGACTTATGATCAAAAATAAGCAAAAAAAGGACAAGTCAAGAATAAAAATCCAAATCAAATCACGTGAGAATTAAAAAATTCCACAACCTTGCACAAGTGATCTTCAAACATACCATAACAACATGTCAAAAGGAGGGAGAAAGTATCAGAATCTAAGCAAGTCAAATGAGGATGCAAACATGGATTAGGGTTAAGAAGCTTCACTCACAAGTTAAGGACCAAAATCAATTAACCAAGATGCTAAAAATCAGGACAAAAATCACCTATAAACTACATCCTATTATGAATCCAAAGCAAAAAGAACCAACCAAACATTCAAAATAATGAACAAGATAGAAAATGGGCAAGTCAGCATGCTTCAAAATGAAATAAAATGAATTAATTACAATGAACAATTAAATTACATGTGTCAAAATAAAATAAATGGAAAATAAAAATGTCAAAAATTAGAGAAAACTAAAAATAACATTCATGAAATTTTTTAGAATATTTTGAAACTTAAAACTATTTTAAAAAATTAAAAACCAAACTGAAATTAAAATGGAAATAAAAAGAAAAGAAAAGAAAATGAAATGGCCAGGGGGTGAAAATAGAAAGGCTTTCCAGTTCAAATCATTGGGCTTATACGCATGGGGGTGGGATTAGCAACCCAGGCCCAGTCAAAGTCAGCGCAAGTATATAATATTTAGTGTGGAAATTCGCAAATTCAGGAAAAAAAACAAAGGCCATGGGATCAAGTGAACGTGCCAGATCAGGTCAACACATTAAAGCAAGTCATCAATTTCATTGGTTGGCAGTGAGGGAGCATATTAATTATGGTGTGGTGAGAAGCATGGACATTAATCAGACAAAATAGAAAACACGTGAGGGGGATAAGGTCTCAGTTATGCGTTGGCAAGATGATGTGCGTCCAGATGAGATGATTCAATGGATGTGGCATCTTCTTCTTCATTTGAATTTTGATCAACAAATTCCAGAATCCGGTGACCGGAGCTAGGGCTCCGGCACCGGAAAATGCAAACTATGAACAAATCTTAATAAAAATAAATCAAACACTCCAGATTGAATAATTAGGGTATGCTGATTCCAAATATGGCATTCAAATTCACAAAAGATCACTGAATCAATCAGATCGAAGCAAAACAGATTTCACCATGAAACTTCAAATCATCAATACATCCTCAATAATGCACCAAAATAAAATCTAAAAAGTGCAGAGCAATCAGCAAAGTTCATAGATCACATTGCATACCACAAATACAAGTTTCAGATCCAAAAGTTTCAGAGCTTACCTGAGATTGAAGATCTTGAAACAAGCCAGAAAATATATTCCAAAGGTGCAGATTAACTCCTTTTATCTTCTCTTTGCAAAATAAATGCAAAAGAGAGGCTGAAACTCTCTAGATCTTGGAACCCGCAACCAACTGCACTTGAATGGCACTTGATAAAATCCTTTCTTTCAGCTTGAATTGATGGTATATTAATGATCCTTAGAGCTCACTGAACAAGAATATGGAAAGAGTTTGTGAAGAAAGTGAGAGAGTAATGAGATTCGAATGCTTTTGCTTTGGGTGCAAGAACTTTGGAGTGATGAAATGATATGGATCTAGCCTGAAAAGAAACCCTAGCTTTCTTATATATCACTTCACAATGCAATGCTGAAAGAATGAGGGCAATAGCACGTGAGATGAGAGTGTGAGAGTGAAATTGCAAATTTGGCAAAATTTGTGTGATGAGGTGTTCTACTCGTGCATTCCTCTCATTCCTTGCCCATGTGTTTTCAATATCACACCCTTGATTCAAAACAGCAATTATTCTGGCCCTTGGATGTGAGGAACACACTTTTCCCATGTTCATGCAAATTTTGCACCTTGTGAAATATCTTTTTTAACATGCACGAATTTGACACTATTCTTGGAGCAAAATGGATTCTTAGCATTGCTTTGTAATATTGTGACCTCACTTGGCCCATAAAACAACTTGAAAATAAGTTTCATGACTTTTTGCATTTGTGGAAAATTGAAATTTCATGTCATGCCCTAGATTTCCACCAATTTTCGAGGGGCCTATCTCTCTAACCATGAGGGCTATGAAAATGCTCTTGTACTTTTTGAAATGGGAGGCTTTAATCTTCAACTTTCATGTTTGGCTTTGGTCCATTTGAAGCTTTTTTCACCAAATTATGCTTACTTGAAAATTAGGGCAAAAACTTGCTAAAAATGGAAATTCTCATTACCAACCATATGCCAATTTTGCAAAACACCTCAAAACCTCACGATTCTTGATCTTTGATCTTGCCAAACCTCTTCTAAGGCTACAAGAACATCCCTTGGCTAGAAAAGTGGGGTTGGACCCTTTGAAATCTCACAGTTGACTTTTAGAATGCACAGTTGACCAATTTCTTCATTTACAAGCAACTGAAGAAATACTTGACTTCCACAATGAATATTCTCACAAATTTCGTCCCTAGGATCCTCTTAACATATGAAAGACTTTGTCCAAATTAAATGGCCAAAGTCATAAGGTTTTCATGCTTGAAACTCAAACCCTAATTTGGGATCACTATGTAGGAGCTTTGCCCTAGCTTGAATTCCCTGATGATCTTCAAACCTTCTGAGCTTTTGTGAATGATCATGAACTTGTGAATGCAATGTAGACCCCTCATAGGACTTGAGCAAATCCATTGGGCCTCTTGTCATAGCTTGTGATGCTTCAAAACCCTCCACAGATGATCATATGCTTAATGCTAGGTCATGAGAATGTTATGCTTCATCTTTCCATGCTTAGATGCCAAGAATATGATATGTTCATGATGAATATGATATGATATGATGCTTAAAAAGAAGAGGGCAAATTTGGGGTGTTACACCTATTACAAAATGAGTCCTGACACCTTGGGCAAGATGCAAGACTTGATGCATGCTTAAAAGACAGGAAATAATAATTACTCTACAGGAGTAACTCTTATAATTTCCTGGGAAGACCAGTTAGAGACTTGGTTTCCCAGGATCCTTGGATTTATCCTATTTTCCAGGTTGCGGTCGTCTTCTTCCTCGTCTTCCAGACTATTCACTGCATCTGGGGTAAGCATTCCCCCACTGACAAATTTGGGCTTTGTTGCAGCCTCTGGTTGATCTTGTCGGATTGGTCTGTAACCCAACCCGAATCTGTCTTCTTTATTTTCTACTGGCAGAAGCTTGCCCCAGCCCTGAGCGGTATCCTCTTTAACAACCTTTCAGGCTTGTTGATACGAAGTGATGGAAGTTCCAGACACAACAGTTGCTTCATTGATGTTAAGGGCCTTAAATCCCTGACTCATAGTCTCGTGGATCTCCCCATCCATCTCTATATACTTGTAAGTAGCCAGCTGGCTAACGAAAATGTCTTCCTCCCCGCAGATTGTGATGGTCTGGCCTTCCCACTCAAATTTTAATTTCTGGTGAAGGGTAGATGTAACAGCGCCAGCGGCGTGAATCCAAGGTCTACCCAACAAACAGCTGTAGGCCGGCTGTATGTCCATCACGAAGAAAGTAGTTTTAAAGATCTGTGGGCCAATCATCACAAGTAAATCAATCTCTCCAAGCACTGATCTCTTAGAGCCGTCAAACGCTCTCACCACCAAGTTACTTGGATGCAATGCCAAACCATCATATTCCAACTTCACCAAGGCTTTCTTTGGGAGGACATTGAGCGAGGACCCAGTGTCTACCAGCACATGAGAAAGAACAACACCTTTGCACTCTAAGGTGATGTGTAAAGCCTTGTTATGATCGCGTCCCTCCATCGTTAAATCAACATCTGTGAAGCCCAGTCCATGGCTGGTGTTAACATTTGCAACCACTGTTTCCAGCTGATTAACCGTAATCTCTTCCGGCACGTAGGCTGCGTGCAGGACCTTCAATAGTGCATTCCTATGGGCTCGGAACACATTAACAATAATAATATAGAGATTTCGGAGGGTGTCTGATGAAGCTGGTCCACCACTTTGTAATCACTCTTTTTGATTATTCTCATGAACTCGTCCACCTCTTGCTCAAAAGACGTCTTCAGAGTTTCTTTAATAGTTGGCTCTTCAAGTACCATATTCTTCCCTTTTGCCTAAGCAGCAGCCTCTGCTTCAACATTAGGTCTCGGTGTTTGTGAGGCAAAAAGGCATCTGCTTCTGGTGAAGCCTCCGCCTCCCCCAACATTGTCAACTTGTGGTGAAGAGGTTGATGAATCTAGAATGATCTTCTTTCCGTCGCAGTAGAGATCAGAGCCGTAGTGCCAAGGTATGGCATTACTGCTTTCATAAGGAACGGGTCCAGGTACCGTAATGGTGACTGGACTGATCGCTGCAGCGGAAGGAACTGTGATGGTATGCGGGTCGTAGTAGATTGTGACTAGAGATCTGGCAGTAGGTGTTGCAGTTTGTTGTTGAAAATTGTTGTTGGGATGAACAGTTGTCAGGTCATAATAGATCGTGACTGTTGAGACATCTTCATTAGTGTTTGTTGGTGTTGTAGGCGATTCCGTTGATAAGATGGGTGTTGATGTTGTAGATGTAAATGTTGCTGAACTCTGGTTTGTTGAAACAATGGATGGAGTGATTGCTGGAGTTGTGGATGAATCAGTGGGAATGATAGTTGTTGCTGTTGTAGGAGGATCTATTGTTGCTGAAGAAAGAATTGTTGATGTTATAGGCGCCGTTGTGGTAATTTGCAAAATTCCATCTCTGATAAGGCTATCTATGTCAAGCCTTAGCCTCTCACAACCATTAATAGCATTTTTGCACGATTCGCAGCAGGCCTCACAGCCTGGGAACACCTGGCACCTTAAGAGTTGAGCTTTGACTTCTGCCAACGGTGTTCGAATCTGTGCAACATTGTCAATCAGTGCAGATGGTTGGTCCTCTTCTATGGCATTAATCATGGTCCCACCATGATTAGGCATAGGATTTCTGTTAACATTTGGAGGAGGTGCGAAATTGAGAGCTTTGGAATCGACCAAATCTTGAACCTTCATTTGCAAGGCTCTACATTTCTCGGTATTGTGACCAGGTGCGTTGGAGTGAAAGGCACACCTAGCACTAGCATCATAATTCTTCGGGAGGTTGAGAGGATCTGGTGGAGCCAACGTCCTTAAATTAACCAGGTTGAGCTTCAGGAGTTGTGGCAGTAGAGCGACATAAGGCATAGGAATGGGGTCAATCACCCTATTTGCTTGAGATGGCCTCTGTTGAAAGGGGCGCTGCTGTTGGTTGTTGTTGTTATTGATGTACGTTCTTTGTTGTGAAAAATGAGATTGTTGCTGATAGTGATGTTGTTGTTGTTGTTGAGGAAAAAGTGGTTGTTGTGGAACTGGAGTCGGGATAGTAACGGCTGCTATTGATCTGTGAGAATACTGGGGTCTGCCCCTGCCTGCATGAATAGCATTTGTTTCACCCACCCTTCGGGGTCCTGAAAAAGGTTTTCTGGGATTGTTGGAGGAACTTGCACCGTTGGTAGAGATTTTTCCCATCTTCAAAAGACTCTCAATTCTCTCACCTGCTATAACTACATCAGCAAAACTGGTGGAAGAGAAATCAGCAAGTCTGTCAATATATGTTCCTTGAAGAGTGTTCATAAACATGTCAGTCATTTCCTGTTCAGACATGGGTGGTTGGACAGCAGCAGCAAGCTGTCTCCACCTCTGAGCATAATCCCAGAAGCTTTCCCTTGAAGACTGAGACATGCCCATTAAAAGGGTTCTATTGGGGGCCATGTCTAAATTGTACTGGTACTGACGGATGAAGGCTTCGGCCAATTCTTTCCAACATCTTATAGTGGCCCTGGTCAGATGTGAATACCATTCTCTTGATGCTCCAATCAAGCTGTCCTCAAAATAGAACATCCATAATTTCTCGTCCATGGTATAAGCCTTGAGTCTCCCTAAGAAAGATTGCAGATGAGTACGCGGGCAGGAGGTACCATTATATTTTTCAAAGCACGGGGGTTTGAATTTGTGAGGATTCCTCACCCCATCTACCAGTCCCATATCCATTACGTCAAAGCCTAAAGAATTCTGGGATTCCAAAGACCTCAGCTTTTCAGCAATCTCATCCAGCCTTCGGTCATACACCTCATCCCAGGCCCCAATAACTGTGAACTGCTCTTCCTGAGGATCTTCTTGCACGATCCTGCCTCCAGCAGTATTTCCTTGGATATTCCTTGGGACATTAACATCTGGGTTCAAATGGGGCCCGAACTCTGGTGGGTCGATGCGAGGCTTCCCGCGTTCATTATTGTTGGTTCCTCCTGTTCCAGGGTGGGGCTCTTCAGGAGTCTGCCTTTCCACCAGCTCTCTCAGCCTTTCCTGGCTCTGAGCTAAGCCAGTCATCACAAACATAAACTGGGTCATTTGGTTTCTCATTTCAACCCTTTCGTTTGCCATTTGGTTCATTACTTCATTCAGGTCCTGCTGTACCTGATCCATTTGAATGCCCAGAAGGTTGTTTCGCGTTGGATACCGGTGTGTTCGGTTGACAGGGAACACTCGTCTTCGAGCAATGTTTTCTGAGACCACAACAAAGTGAGAAACAAATAACAAACAAAAACCTACAAAACAAAGAAAATGTTAGTATGCAATGCAATATGCTTATTTGTCTTCCAAGGGTATCCGGTTCGGTTTTGGTTTTGACCTTTCCAGACCTCGAGGAAATGCTTGATGATGTTTGAGATAAAGCCCACCAATAAAACAAACTGATATATTACAAATGATGAAAATACATAGTTTGTTTACAATACATGCCCATGGTGGGTTAAAAATACAACAATCAAAAGAAAAATACATCAAAAGAAAGAAATACAAGCAAAAGGATCAGACATCCAATCCAAAGTCATCCTCCCTGACTTCCTTTAGGAGAGCCTCAGTCACTGGACCAGCTGGGTGCTCCGTAATGGTCCTGATGAGGAGGTTCCTGGTAGCAATGGCATTAGTCAGCTTCTTATGCCTGTCCTGATCCTTTGATCTCTTCAACCTCGCCCGGAGTTTCAATTCTGATATCTCCTTCTGAGCTGCCAACAAAGCTTCCTACTGCTTCTTCTCATTGGCCTCCAGCTGCTCTATCTTGGCCTGAGTTCTCTGGTCTTCTTGTGCACGGGCTTCAGTGATCCTGATCCACCTAGCCTGGCTTTCCTCCAGATAATGCTCAGCCCTAGCCTTCTGAATCTTGGCCTCCTTGCAGGCATTCTTCAAAACCAACTCCCCTGCTCTTGCTTTCCTTATGTAGTCATTTGTCCTTTCAATCTTGGTCAGATGCTCAGTCTTGAGTCTTTCCAATCTTTCAATGTCCAGACGACTGTCATTTCTCTCCCAGAGAGTTTTCTTCAGGGCTTCAGATAGCTGATTATTCCTCTCTTTCAGCTTTTCAAATTCCTCCAGGCTAACAGTTGCTGCAGGCTGTACTGTAGAAGGTCCAGGTGTGTCTTCCAAGGTGAAAGGCATCCTGGTGATCTGAGCTCTAGTACGGGACCAATCTGAGTACTGGGCTGAAGCAATATTGTTGTACCTTCCAAGGATGGCTGTCCCTTTGGTCTGGATGTTGTCCCAAGCCCAGGCAGCTTGTCTGACAATAGCAGAGTTGGGTTGAACTTCACAGTAGAGGGTTGTAGTTGATGCAACCTTTTACTCCTATCAGAGGCACATTAGGGTATTGCCCATAGCTGGTAATAATGTCTTTGCCTTTGGTGCTCTGGGTGCACCATCTGATATCATCTGATGTTAAGGCAATGAACCTCTTGGCCCAATTCTTCTGCTGATGGGGGTTCAAGAAGGCATCTGATTTGGGCAAGTGTCTGAGAAGCCAAAAGTAGAACAAAGGAGCACAACATCTGACCAGCTTCCCCCTTTGCTTTTCCTTTCTCTGGTGGACTGAGTAGTAAAAATCCCCTAGCAATGTAGGCACTGGGTTCCTCAGCAGGAACAAGTGGATGACATTCTTACTCACAAATTTGGGCTCATCTACAAACAATATAACCCCATATATACTGAGGGCTAAAAGTGCACAGACTGCCTTCCATTCTCCCACTGCAGCCTTCAGGGTGGCCTGAGAAATCAAGAAGTCCAGATGTAAGCCAGGAATCCCAGCTTTTGTTGTCATGTTTTCCTCAATGAGGGCAGGCTCCAAATGCACTTCCTTAGCTATCTCTTCACTTCTGGGAGCAGTCATCTCTGGGTTGAAGGGGATCCCTCTCTTGATGGGAACTCCAATCAACAAGGAAAACTCTTCTAGCAGTGGTCCCATCTGGAAATGTGGAAAGGTGAAGCATCTGAGTGGAGGGTTATAAAACTGCAAGCATGTGTGGATCATGCTCCTCTGAGATGAATCAAGATCCATGACCATGTCCAAAATACCCCCATAGTGATCTCTAAACAATAGGATGTGGTAAGGTGTGATAAGGGACTGGACCTGCCTGATACCAGTCAAGATGGGCTCAAAGAAGTGGTAAGATATGTTGCTTTTCCTTGGAGCATCCATGAGTGCTGATAAAGGGGCTGAAGACAAATGCTGATGAAGATCACAGACTGAGAAGCTGGAAGTAAATCTCTGACAGACTGATGCAGGTTGCTGGAGAAGAAAACTGGAGCAGATGCTAAAGAAGATAACTGAAGCAGAGGTCTAAGCAGTAGAAGGGGTCAAAACCAAACCGAATATGATATGATGGATACCCTGAAAAACAAATAAACAAATGTTAAATGATGCAATGATGATGTATGCAAATGATATGCAAGGGTTTGTGATCCAGAGCTGGATCTGATTATCTGCCTTGGTATAAGTCCATGTAGGTTCAAAGGTCCGGATGGAGGCTCAGAAATCCAGGAATCGGGTGGGGGACTAAAATAAAGAGCCACATGTCCAGGTTTAATCACAAGAACTGTCCAAAGTGATGCATTCTTAAACAAAACAGTAACAGGGTATGATGTGGCCAAGGGTTCCTGCAAAACCTGTAAACAACCCAACCCCCTCACATGTAATGTTCTAGAACAAGAATCCTCAGACATGGATCAGTTATGAGAAGTGTAAGCACTTCTAAACCGGAGGTACAGTGTTTACAATAACCATAAAAGATACTCCTCTAATTCTCCCCAAATTTTGAAGGTCATAATAAAGGTCATCCAGACTTAGCAGGCTTCCCAGATAGCCCTGGCACTATAGGAAATCTGTAGCACAGAGTTCTCAAGAAGAAACCCACATCTGAACCGTGTTTCATATTCCCACACCAGACCGAAATGGAATGGGAAAGAATATGAAGCCACTCTAGCCTAGGTGTCACTCAGGTCCCAGGTATAGGACCTTAATCACCCAATGAAACCCCACCCACCAAGGAAAACCAGATCCAGCAATGATAATGACAGTATGATGTATAAACAACTGTAAAGAAAGCAGTAAATAAAGCTGTACATAAAGCAATAAATAAAGCAAGTAAATAAGCACAAGTAGCAAGTAACACCCCCGTAAACACAAATCAAACAAGCGCTAGGAGGAACCCACAAAAAGAACCAGAGTTTGGATCAAAATTTGGTGGTAGATTATCAGCAGAAGGAGCCCTCATGGTTCAGAGCTCAACTAGGTTCAACTTCAGCAGCTCTGGAAGCAACACATCATATGGACATGGGATAGGATCAAGTATGCGGTTCCTTGCCCTTGTTCTTTCCTGAAATGGTCTTTGTGCTTGTTGTTGCTGACCCTGAGATTGTGATTGAACATTTCGTTGTTGACATTGTGTTGGATGCCTGACATGTCCCTGTACTCTCTTACTCATACTCGGCCGAAGAGCGAATGAAGATTGTTGATGTAGCCCCTTTGAAGACTTGGCCTGAGCAATGATTCTAGAAGAAGGAAAATTGACCACCTCTTTTGTATTCCTGCTTGCTTTATCTTGCAGCACTTCCGGTCCGGTCAATCCAAAAGTGATTACGCCTTCATCAATTAAGTCTTGCACTTGATATTTAAGCACCTTGCAATCATTAACATCATGTCCGAGAGCTCCCGAATGAAAAACACAGTAGGCATAAAGATTCCAACTTTGGTGAAGTTTACCTGAGGGAGGAGTTAGCTCGTGACACTCAATCAACCCCATTTTGAGCAGTTGTGGGCATAATTCAGCATAGGACGTGGGTATCGGATCAATAACCCTTTCTTGATCCTGTTGATGACGGGTTGCTAGCAATGGAGGAGCTATAGACGAAACCTGTTGAAGTATTTCTCCTGGTAACCAAGGCGTAGAAGTTGAGGAGGATCCCTGATAAGGAAAGAAAGTGCTCACTTCTTTGGTAACGATTGGTGCAGGATCATTTAGCTCACATGTGGAGTTGGTCCTATCTGATGCTCTTCCTGACTGCTAATTGGTGATTTTTCGGTGAAGAGACTCAAACTGTAGAGGAAACCCACCTAACAAACCTTGATTTAGTGGACATCCCAAAGAGATGGGAGAAACATGACCTTCTGTTTGAAAAGCAGACACACGACTATTTTCCTTTTTGACATAGCATTCATGATTCCTGTAAGCAGCTTTATCTGAGTCTTCATCAAGTTGAATTCTTCTCTCAACGATTTCTGATCCTGGGACAATGCTCGAATGTCCACTATAAAATGCCCCAGTTGGGCCTTCATCTCAGTCACCTCCGCTCGGAGTTGTTCCATGTCTAAACCTTGACAATCGTGATTCAAATCGGCCATTTTGAAGAGAAACCAAGTCAGGATAAGAATTTGTCCCTGAACACCTGTCAAAAATGCAAGGATATATGCAAATGCCATGTTCGGTTATTGTCGCTCCCATCAAATGACACCGGGTCAGACGGGGTACAGACGCGAACGATCGGCGAAAGGGAGAACATGAAGATGAACTGAAAAGAGTCGCCAGCTAGGCATTTTTATCCCGAAGGAAAGGTAATGATGCATAAACCTAGAAAGATACGGATAAGACGGTCGCGAACCAGAGAAACTGAGAAAGGGGGTTGGTTACAACCTGGGAAGGTATTAGCACCCAGATTGTCCGTCGTACTCGACGAGATCCACGCTTGAAAGTTTGTGCTTAAAGGGGTAGTGTCAGTGCTATCTCTGTGCAAAAGCTGGAAAAGAATATACAAGTGTCAGTGCAAGAAAGTGAAGTGGATTGCTCAGGAATGAGGCTTAAAAGAGAATGTTGGAAGAGGGGGAATAGATAGGGACTTTTGTTCGATAACAGTTAAGTTATGCCTACGTATCCTCTCGTGCAATGAGGAAATCACAACACCGTAGTTCGACTCAAAGAGACTGAAAGATAAATTGACTGATGAACTGCTTACTTGTCTATGCTCAAGTGTATGACCTGTCTGGCTCAAGTGCAAACTGTCTTGCATTAGACGGAAGAAGTGAGTTCTCGTTTGTGAGTGAATGAGATGAGAAAATAATCTCGTAGGAGACGATTATTGTTTGTTTTTGATGTTTTCAATCTTTTATTGCTTTTTGGTGTTTTTCATAAGTTTATGAGCCTAAGCCTAGACCAAGGGTTAGTAAACTCATCACATCCTCCCTCTGATTAGGGGTAATGAGGATACCTTAAGTATGAAGTAAGCACCTCACACTTAATCACCTTGATGTAGGATTAAGATCATTAACCTACTTGTGATTATTTAGATGTTTTTTGGAGTTTTTGTTTAGTGTTAATTAATGAGTTTAAGCCATAATCAAGGATTTAATGGACCCATTACACCATTTTAATAGAAGGATAATAGATGAGAACATTTGAGCTGAGGAAGATACCTCAACTTAATCCATGATTAGGGATTAACCTCGTGACAAAACAAAGCCTTTATTAAAGTGGATTTTAAGTTAATGGTATGATTAAGAAGTGAATTTTATGGTTTGTAAGACAACATGAGGGGGACTTGTCCATTAACACTAGGGTTAGTCCTTCTTAACCAATTAAGGAAGAATTAGAACCCTAATGCAAGGCCCAAGTTACAAGCTTATTGTCTTAGTGATTATTAGGTGGATTGATTAAGAGATTTAAACACATTAAGGGTTTAACACTTAGGATTAAAGTTATACACTCCATCCTAAGAGAAGGATGCAGGCATAATCTTAATCACAAAGCCTTAAAACCTTAAAGGTTTAGTCTCTGATTATGAGATGAGAAGAGAGACACAAAAGAAGACACAAAGGTAAAACTAATGGGGGACTAATCAAAACCCTAATGTCATCATGCTTTGGTGTTCCTAGGGTTTATGAGGCTTGCAAGAGATCTTCAAGAATAAGCCACCAAGGAAGAAGCAGAAGAAAGAGGGAGAAGCAGAAGAAACAAGTTAACTTACTTCACTTAAGAAGATAAGTTACTTGAAGAAAGAAAGTGAAGGAGGAACATGAATGAGTAAGCTCACTCTAAAGCAAATATAAAATGCAGCAATGAATGCATAAGAGAAATGAGAAGAGATTGTGAGAAGTGAAGGCAAATTCACTTCTCAAAACACTTACCACCTGAAACGTTAGCATAAAGAAATGAAATGAAAATGAAAATGAAAAGTATGCAAGGATGCAAACCAAAACCAGAAGAATGTTCATGATGTAAATGATTCTAAAAGATGATGAAAATGTATGTCAAGAGCAATGGATGATCATACAAGGGATGAGAGTGCAAATGGAGCATGTAAGAAGCATGAAAGTTCATGAATGTTCATGGAATGTAATGAATGCATAACATGGCAAATGGATGAAGAAATGATCAAGCATGAGTATAATGTGTACTTTGATGTCTTATATGTCATGTGAATGCATGAAATGTCATGGCAAGTTCTTGAATGAATGCATATGCAAGATGTATGCAAATGTACATGGAAAATTAGGGTTTTCATGCAACATGAGATGCAAAAACCAAAAACAGAAGCAAACCATAAGATAAAAAAATTGAAAATGCAACCAAAGGAACCCTAATCCCGTATGATATCACACCCCAAAGGAGGAGACCTAACTCTTAACCCTAAGGAAGTTATGATTTTTCTAAGTTATCTAGGGTTTTAAGGTACCAAAAGGGAAAAAATGCAAATCAAATAAAAAATGCAGAAGAAATTTGTGACAAAAGTATGCTAGAAACTACATGTCAAATGAAGATCAATTCAAAAAGAATCATTGTCATACCATTCTTAGCTAGGCAGAAAAGAATTCTTGAAGTTAGGGTTCTTAAATGTGAATTTTATGAACCCTAAATTCAAGAAAACTGTCAAAGATGGTTCAAAACCAAAAAGAAATTTGTGTGGATGGTATGATAATGTTTCTAAATGGTTAAAGATGCAATGTGAATTTTTTTGGGATTTTTAGAAACTTAAATGAAATTTTAATTAATTAATTTCCATTAATTAATTAAAATAAACATTTAAATGCTTAAAAAATAATTTTTTAATGTAAAAAATAAAAATAAAAATATTTTTGGGTTAAGAAAATTATTTGAAGTGAGAATGCAGAACAAAATATTTTTTGGAATTTTTTAGGTATTTTAAATAGATGGTACAAAATAAATGAGAAAAATTGAAATAAAAATTAAAATAAACAGAAGTATGATGATCCAGTGGCTGAGATTGGTTCTGGGGATTCCAGGGTTGACTGGCGCGCAATCTGATGGCCCTAATTCAAACTGACCTAATCTTAATTAATTAAATATTAAATCCTAATTAAAAGTTAATGAAGTGATCCTAACCACATAACACACGCGGGAAAGGGAAATCTAAGGGTCCACATTTAAACAAAGCCCTAACCCTAATTAACACACTAATCACTTTCAAGTCACCGGAGAAGAGCTCTGGTCGTCTTCTCCGGTGACATCCTCCCCTGAAAATCTCAAACTCTCTCCCTAGGTCATTTTTGGAGCTCTAAAGCTCCAGATCAACTCCCCTCATCTCCCTGAACCCAAATCCACCCTTAAAACAAATTTATTCTTGCTCAAACTCCTGATTCGAAAGAAAGATTAAAAATGGCAGAAATTTTCAGAACATTCATACAAACTCATTTCTTAACCATTTTCGAAAATACAAAGCTCAGAGTGATCAGTGAAACATGTTTTTTCATATTGTAACATAAAAAAGGAGTTCTGGAAAAATGATTTCAGATGACTACCTGAGATGGAGCTTTCCAAACTTGAGCTTTCTGGCCACTTCCTTTGTGCAAAATGACTCTCTTTGACCTCCTGAGACTAATGGAATGCTTCAAAGGCTTTTAGAATGGCTGGTTTGTGTTGTAGAAACTGAATTGGCCAAGAATCATGTTTTGTGTATGGGGTGTTCTTGGCTGGTTTGAGGGTTGCTTTGTGGTCAGTGAGTGATTTTGAGATCAATGGTGAAATTGGTTTGAAGATTGAGTGAGTGAGCTGAGAGATTCGAAGGTTTTTGCAAGAGGGATGATTTTTGGCAATGCTGAGTTCTTGGAGAGTTAGGCTTGTGTGTGTTATGAAAATGAGTCCTTAGAGCATGCTTGTAAAGTCTGGATTGGGCAGAGAGTGGGTGGTGGACTGTTGTGATTGGTATGGGTGATTTTGAACAAAGTCAACATTTCTTGTACTTGAGGTATGGGAAAGGGTGTAGCTGGATTTTTGGCATGTCTTGGTGCAGCTGAGTTCAAGGATGTCCACAAAATCAGTCTTGAGGCAATGCAGCAAGTGGGAGCAAAGTTATGGGACCTTTTGCAAATATGTGAAGTTTTGGCCCCTTTGGGAATTCTTGATGTTAAAGGCATGAAATCTTGAAATTCTTTGGGAAATTCTGAGTTTTAGGCAATGTACAATGATGTTATGATACATAGAAGTGTGTTTGAAGTTACAAAATGCCTTGGCAAGTGGTTTTGCAAAGAATCCCTTTTGGTGCATTCTTGAAAATTATGGGATTTTTGCCAACTTTGACAAGCCATATCTTGAGTTCCAAAATGAATTAGGTCTTGTTCTTGTACTTTTTGAAAAGGGAATGGTCCAATCTACAACTTTCATGACCAACAATTTTTCATTTGAAGCATTCTTGGTTGAAAAAGAGGAGGTTGAAAATCTTTCCCAAAATGGAAAGTTTACATTACAAGTCATTTCCATTTTTGGCAACTTTTGGTTTAGCTCACTTTTCTTCAATTTTGTGAACTTCTAAGCACTTCAATGATCAAATAAAGATCATATAACTTCAATTTGATGAAAAATCCACTTTGGTTCCATGTTGGGGGGCTTCAGATGCCCTAATTTTGCTCTAACTTGCTCAAGAAGTCAACTAATGATCAGATGACTTCCCCATTGAATTTCTTCATAAAAATTGGTATACATGATCCTTATATCATATTGAGACCAATAGAAACAAGAATGACCAAAAAATTTGGAGTTATGGCCTCTGAAACCAAAACACTAATTTCAGGTCATCTGTGTAGTTAAGCCCTAGCTCTGCCTCCATGCCTTTGCTAGTTCTTGTGATTCTTTGACTTCCTTGATCTTCGGAGGATATAATATGATGATTGAACATACATGGACCCTCTTGAGATGATTGAAGACCTTTGGGGTGGCTCATATGGATCCTGGATTGCTCAGATCACAAACCCTAGATGCAGATGTACTTGAACTAACGCAGTGAAGCAAAAATGCAATATGAAATGTAATGCTTATGTTAGGACAAAAATGAAAGATCACAAGCCAAGGTGTGAACTTAGTGAGGGAAAATTTGGGGTGTTTACAGCTGCCCCTATTCAAGCATGAGTTAGTTGTGCAGGATGTAAGCAACGGGCTTAACAGCCAAACAAGATAACTTGTTGTTGAATACCAAAGACAATTCAAATTTTGCACTCACTGGGGTGAAGAAGAAAAGGGATATAAATTGTAAAAGAAAGTATGGTATGATTTGTAAAGTGCGTGCGATGGAGGACGACCATCGAGCAGAGGACATCTGCTGGGGATAAAGCAATGACGGGGACGGCCGACATGCTGGGAAATAAAGGGATTATGATGGGGACGGCCATCAGGTAAAGAAACAAGACTCTCTGGGGATTAAAACAAAGGCGATGATGGGGACGACCATCAGGCTTGGAAAGTAAAAGTAAATGACGATGGGGACGGCCATCGGGTTAATAAATGAAATAATGATGAGGGACGATCATCAAAGGTGAAGGACGATCACCTAGCAGGGGATGGATGCTCTTTATCGCGACATAGGACGAATGTCAGATAGAAAAGGTCGATGATGGGGACGGCCATCGGATAAGCATGATGAAGGACGATCATCAAGAGGTGAAGGACGATCACCTAGCAGGGGACGGCTGCTCTCGGGGTTTATCATGACATAGGACGAATGTCAGATAACAAGATCAACGATGGGGACGGCCATCGGATAAAATTTTGAAGGACGATCATCAAAGGGTGAAGGACAATCACCTAGCAGGGGACGACTGCTCTGTTGGGGATAAGGATAAGGGACAGTCATCCAAGGTGAAGGACGATCACCTGGCAGGGTACGGCTGTCGAAAGTATCACGACATAGGACGAATGTCGGATAGAAAAGGGTTCCAATAATGGAGACTCCGCTGGGGAAAGGATGAGGGACGGTCATCCGAAGGTGAAGGACGATCACCTGGCAGGGTACGGCTGCCGAAAGTATCACGACATAGGACGAATGTCGGATAGAAAAGGGATGTTTTGCTGGGGATTTTCTAGGGGATGGTAAACACGGACGAGTGCTTACGCTTTCCGAAAATAACAAGGTATAAGTGTTTTGATATTGTGTATAGATTAAGGATGCGGACGAGCATCCTTATGATATGGACGAGTATCGGAAAAGAAAGTGCACAAGTTATGAGTGTACTCTGGCAACCTATGGGGATAAGATGACACAGACGGGTGTCGGAAGGAGTGTATAATAAACAAGTGTTTGGGCAATTGCGTTGGGGATAGGTGACACGGACGGGTGTCAAGAGAGTATATAAGCATTGGTTTGGTTTATATTTGCAGGGGATGATATGACACGGACGAGTGCCAAAAGTATACATGAACATGTGTTTGTGGTTGCAAAGGGGACGCTTTGGCTTTCTGTGGGGAAATATGAGTTGACACGGACGAGTGTCAGGAAAAGTATCTGTTAGTAGAAAGGGTCCTGGCTACTTTACTGGGGAATGATGACACGGACGAGTGCCAAAAGGAGCATGTATCTGTATTGTGAGAGTGCAAAGGGGACGCTTTGGCTTTCTGTTGGAAGATGTGAGATGGCATGGGCGAATGCCAGGAAATAAAATTGTGGATAAGTATTTGCTGGGCGAAAGTGTTCTGGTGCCTTTTCTGGGAAATGATGGCACATACATGAGACCCTACAACAAAATGTATGCATTCATCACGATACCTAATACTAATGCTTGGCTACGCGAAACATAACTACACATCAGAGTGCAAAATATGGCCCAGAAAATCCCCTCTCCTATTTTATCCAGTGTTGCCACAGCAAGATAGTATCCTAAATCCTTCGTTGCCTTTTCAGCAGTAAAGTTGCTTAGAAGGCGAGTCAGAATTGCCTACTAAAGCATGAAGCCACAAAGAGAGGGAAGTGAAGAGTGTGGTTAGGGTTTCGTACTTTTACTTTCTTTTTCATCTTACCCCCCCCCTTTTTTTTGCAAGGGATGTACTTTGTATATCGTTGAAGAGGTACTGTTGGTATTTACAGGTGACTGGTTCGAACCTGACTTGTGATCATACAATATGTTTGATTTTTTCCGTAATGCTCCGTATTAGACGGAATGCTACGCTCTGGGGGAAAAATGATGCGAATGCTATGATTATGCAAAAGAAACCAGTTCGGGATTCGGATCCTGCTACTGTGAAAATCTCTGGCTGATCTGCCTAAAGTGATATCCCAGCTGGGGATGAGATCATTGGTAAATCTGATAGGATATATGACTCTGCTTGGGGATTAGATCACTAATAGACCTATCTGGTGAGGAGATAACCCAGCTGGGGATGAGAAAGCTTCTGTCACTTTGTTGTGTGAGAAATTCAGACATTGCTCTTCTGGGAGAGGCTGGAGCTCTGTGGGGAGATGGTTCCCTGTCTTTGCTGGAGATGAGAGATTCGGCACTCTGGGGGAGGAAAGATCATTGAAATATCTTCCTAGAGGCTTCCGTGAGTATTCTGCTGAGGATGAGGAGACTTGACAACTCAGCTGGGGAAATGAGCATTTACTGATGCTGCTCTGAAGAAAATGTGCTGGAGAAGTGATGCCTTGGCAACATTGCTGGGGAAAAGCATTCCAGATACCGCTATCCTGTAAGACAAAGAAACGCACAAGTACCCCGAGATATCCCTTACCGGATTCCGTCATAGGAGTTAGATATTCCTGAAAATAAATACATTTCCTGCAAGCATGTTATTTAGAAAGGCACATCTGTTTTATGCAAGTATTATATCATGGACATTTTGCAAACGAAACACCAAAATGTACAAGACGAAGTGTGATTGAAAACTCTGATTTTATTAATCTGAGTGCCCTGAATCGGCAAAATACAGTCAAAGAAACAAATCCCTGAAATGAGGAGATTGTTACAAAAATTGAGAAAAATAAAGGTGCTGGCAATGTTGACGACGCTTCAGTGAGCTTCCCTTTGCTATGACTTGTATGACCTTGACGTTCTTCTTATCTTGATTTCTGAAGAAAAGTTGATTCTGATCGATGCTTTAACCTTTCGAAGCTTGCCATGTTGTAAGTGATACATACGAATTCAGAATGCAGTTGTTTTCTTATTCCCTTATTTTGCGTAGATCGCCCTTTCGGGTTTTCAATCCACCGGGATACCCATTTTTGCCTGAGTTGTCCAATGCGGCTTTTCAACTCTGCGGGTGTACACAAAGTAAAGTGCAGAAAGCTGTAAATAAAGTTGTAAAGTAAAGCGATAAACTGTAAACAAAATAGTAGAGCTAAACTAAAGCACAACAGCGGATGAATAAACACCTAAAGAAAACAGAAACAGACAAGCGCTAGGATTGACTCTCAAAGGGGAAACCAGAGATTCTGGGTCCCCATCAGAGTCGCCAGCTGTCGCTCCTGGGATTTTCATCCTAGTAAAAACGCGAAAGTGGCGCGGAAAAGGTAGAGTCTCCAGCCAGACATTTTTATCCCGAAGGAATAGGAAAGGTAATGTTGAACAAACCTAAGGAAGAAGGAAAAGGACGAGGCCTTGTGAACCAAAGATCTGGGTCCGGAAGTCGGTTACGAATTGGGAAGGTATTAGCACCCCAATCCGTCCGCCGTACCTGACGAGATCCACGCTTATAAGTCTGTTTCGAAGGGTGAGAAATAATATGCTGCTTGAATAAAAGAATGGCTATCTGGAATGAAATGGAAATGAGAAATGGGATTGGAAAAGAAAATGGAAATAAAAGGGGAAAATGTAGGGAAAAAGAATGATTGTGCTCGAATGGACCCTACCCCACTGCCTACGTACCTCATCGGGATAAATGAGGATCAGAGTCGTCGTAGTTCGTCTAACTAAGGCGGGAACTTGTTTGTGATTTTTAGGATGACGTTGTCATAGTTCTAGCTTAGGTGTTACCGGCTCTGACTCGAGGGTGTTTACTGTATCGCTGTTTGAACTGTCGAACAAGTCATGTTCGTCCGCAAAGAGTATGAGATGAGATGAGAAGACGTGATGTCTTGGTTTATTGTTTTTTAGAAGAAGTGTTTTGAGTTTTTGTTTGTTGTATGTACAACACTAAAGACTATGACACATGAGCGAATACTTTCCAAGATCGCCCCTAATGGAACGTTTGTAAAGCATCCTAGAAGAGTGGAGGAGACCTCCACTAGTCATTTCCCGTATAGCTTAAGGCTCGTGACGCATTGTACACATTTTCCTTTATTAAGTGTTTTGATTTTTTTCTTAAAGGTGAGAAGTGGGACTCAAGTTATAAAAGGAAAAAATTCTAAGGGAAACTAGACTTACCCTACGTTAGTTGAGTTTAAAGATAACCTATGGTTAGTGTGGTTTGAAAGATTGAATCTACCTAAGAGATATTAAACTAGAAATGCGAGTACAAAAAGCAATAGTGAACAATATAGTCCTCCTAAGTCATGGTGGGTAAAAATGTATGTGAAACGTGAATGGGATGAAACGATGGATCGGGTGGGTCGATTGCGTTGTGCTAAGACGCACGACTTATGGTGTGCAACATACAAGGCTTGCTTTTGGTTGTAATGGAGTGGAACGATGGTAATCGAGGGACCCTAAAGTCACATGAAACTTTGTTTATTTGTTTGAAAATTTACTCGACGTTGGATCGAGTCTTTATTTATTTTTTTGAGATTTAGTTTTCTAGCGATTCGTTTTATCTTTTCTATCCTAACTATAGGATCTATAAAAGCATACAAGTTCTAAGCTATTACATCATAAAGTACAAACCAACAACATATAATCGAGGCATAAAAAATAATCCAAGTTCATAAGCAAATCCTCGAAAAATACCTCGCACAAAAGGAAAATTGTTAGTAAATGAAATGAACATGAATATGCAACAATGTGATGGAAATGAATTAAAATGACAAAAATATCAAAAGTCATGGGAAAAATGTGAAATTAATTCCCTAGGGTCTCTAACCTGATTATAACGTTGTGTTAAAAAAAATCCTAAAAATTCAAAGTCTAACTATGTCAAATGGTCACTTAAACGTATCTAAGGTTCAATCATAATTTTATACAAATCACACTACCAAAACAGTGTATAAAATGTCCTAAAAAATATACTAAAAATATTCTAGGTTCTCTTATTTCTAATCATAGCAAAAAGAATGGGCCAAAAAGGTTACAGGAAGTGGTAGAAATAAAATGTACAAAATAATATGTTCATGTGAGAATTCAATATAAAATCAATTAAATGAAAAATCAAAATTAAATTGAAAAATGATTAAATTCAGAAAGTAAAAATGTAGAATGTTTCTAAAATGAATTAAAATTCTACTGTAATTTTTGTAGAATTTTATTGCGAGTTTTAATATTTTTTGTTGATTTAAATTGAAAATATACTAAACAAAAATTCAAATATCTTCCTCACAAATTAGAACAAAAAGGATCGAATCAAATATCTCCTCTTTTAATAACACGCCATGATTGAAGGTGGAAGGAGACAAACACGTTACCGATTATGAGGCTCGACAAATCCTTCTTTTCTTCAGCGAGATCTCTTCTTCTTGTGTGAGTGTGATTTCGTGGATCTTCTTCTTTTATTGCGTGATGTGATTTTTGAGGTTACTGTTGATGTGTTTCTTTTTTGTTTGATGCAGGTTTTGAATCAACCATAGAAGGTGAAGAAAGTCGCGAAGTCACTCAGGTAATGAGGAAGAAGATGGCGGCGTATGAAGCTAGTGGTAGCGATTTCGTTACTCTTTTCCTCGTCGCAAATCCGTAAAGCTCTCTCTTGAAAGATCAATCGTAAATGTTGTTGCTTTGGGACAAGTGCAATGTGCTGGTGACCGTAAAAGCACGACGAAGTAGACGACGCAATTTGTTGCGATTCGACCTCCTCTTTATCTTTAATCTTTGCGTTTTTCGTAAGTATCCATTCTTCTTCTGAATCCCCTTCTCTGAACACCGGTTTTCTTTGCAATCAACTTAGAATAGTGATGTCTGCACTTTACATAATGGTGTTCTTGATGAATTTTTCTGTCTCGATCCAATGATTGTTGCAGGTCTGTGATGATGAGGAGTATTGATTGTAGGTGTGGTTATGGATGGTTTATGAGAGTGATGAAGAAATGGATGAAGATATTCTAAAAATGGTGGACTTGAAGAAGATTGAATGAGAGATAATGGTGGAGTCAACCAGAGAAGCAGGACGAAAATGAGGTGATGGGGATGAATCTGAAAATGTGGAGATTGAAGTATGAAGATGAAAAGGATGGATGCAGCATAAAGGAAAATGGTGAAGAAGTGAGGAACCGTGGAGTGAAGCAGGAAGAGTTTTAGAGATCAAGATCTTGATTGAATCTCAGTCTGGGAACAAAATAGAAGAGAGACCCCCAACTCGCAGCAGCCTGGCCCCTATATATGAAGATCAAGAGGAGTGTATTGGTGATTGCCCAAGGTAAAATCAGTTATAATTTCGGTTACAATTCTGTTAGCTTCCCCGTTTCAATCCGGTTAGAGCTTGATAAAGAGGGAATTTATAAGTTTTTTCGGTTAAGATATGCCCTGCACTTTTCTGTTTCTTCTTTTGAGTTTCCAAGATCCTGCTATTCTTTCTTTTTCTGATTTATTGTTTCTTTGGATGTGGTTTTATGCAGGCTTTTGCTTCAATTCAGATTGAAGAGATGTGGCCGAAGAGAGAATGAAGGATTCAGGTTTTATTGCGAAAGGATGGTTTCAGAATCGGGAGACCTCTTTGGTTATGGTTGAAGAGATTGAAGAGTTTTCTGTTGAACCAAAGAGAGGGTTACCAATGAAAGAATTTTTATCCAAAGTTTGTTATCTCCATGAAAAGAAAATTTATGTTATCCTTGTAGCTAACTTTTTTAATTAGTTATTTTTGTGTTCTGATTTTCTGGTGTAAAAACTTTGGTGCAAACATTTCTGGTGTAACATTTCTAGTGTAACATTTCTAGTGTAACATTTTTGGACTGATATCCATGTTGAACTCAGAATTTGGAATGAATATTCACAAAGCTATTGATGATTTCTCCTTATGTAATTCTGTTATTCACCTTGAATAGATGAAATCCCTTCTTGCCTTTTTTCTGAATTGCTCATATCTCAAGGACAACCCTTATTTTCTTTTGAATTTTCACATTGGGGAAACCCCTCTAATTACCATTTCTAAAAGAATTTATAATTCCTTTTCTTGACCTTGTTCAAGGAAATAATGGAAAAAAAATTTAATGATCTTGAATGTGAATAAAAAATATGGTTTTGAATGGTGATTTTAAGGATAGAATTAATGAAATGGTTTAAAGTTGATATTAGAATTATGACAAAGAAATTAAAAGGGATTAATGAACCAGGTTTTGTTCTTTTAGCAGAGAAATGGGCTAAAATGTTTTGGATGTACAAAATATGATTATTGATAAAAAGAAATTTCGAAATCGAAAATGGATAGGAAATGAGAATGGACTTTATTATGGGCTTGAACTGAAATTTGGACATGAATCGGAAATAGGAGAAATAATGATCGGAAGCAGTTTTGCATATTGCATCCCAAATGGGCCCTATGATCCATGTATTCTCAATAAATCCAAAACTTTATGTCCTGAGAAGCCCTGCAGTATAATAACATTATCTTGTCACGAACTCCGACTGTCATCTTCCATTGAATGTCCATAAAATCAACCATGGACGCGAAACAATAATCCCCTCTGAAATGCATACTGACATTGATGAGCTTGCAATGACGAGTAATACTCAAAATAGCCCTAAAGATCAGTTAGAATAGCACGAGTGCAGATTGAAAAAAAAACTATTTCCAAGCTCAACCACCAAAACCCTGATGCTCTAAAGAATACAGAGAAATAAACTATGATTCGCGATCCTGGTGACATTTGGAGAAGAATAATCCTGACTTTCATAGATTTTGGGTACACTTGGGATTGGACCAAACGAACCAATGCTTACCTCTAACTTATTCCTCCAGTAACTAGATATATCAAAGGTAAGTCCTTCCAAGGAAATCACTTGAAGATCACTTAATTAGAAGGATAAACCCTGATCTAGCGCTGATGATGATAAGAAAATGATTCTCCTGATAGTTGCATAGTTCAGCCTTTGAGTTCATATCATGACCATAAGTACATTGTGAAACCCTAACTTCAGACGCCATTGATCCCACATCTTAGAAACTTAATGGAATGCATGATTACGAATGTCATTACATAATGTTAAATGACTGTGAAGCATAAGCCAGTTAGTAGTTATAAATATGAGGGCAAATTTTGGGGTGTTACAGCTGCCCCTATTCAATCACTATAGACTTGAATGGATGATAGCAGTCGCTTTCAGACATTTGAGGTATGCAGGGATTGAATATCAGAAACAACCAAAAAATTTGCACTCAGTTGCAGAAGAACATGGAAATAAACTCAACCGAATGAACTCTGCTTGTGGTATAATTATGATGGGAAGAATAGTAAACAGGGGATGTCTTTTGAATGATGCCAGAGGACTACTGGCTTGCCACGCTACGGGTGGACTTTGGTAGGATGCAACAATGCATTAATGAGGTCTTTCGGATGGAGTCAGACGACTAATGACTTGCCACACTACGGGTGGACTTTCAACAATTTGCGATCGAATTTTAAGATACTTTGCCACCCTGGGGATGGACTTTTACCAATCTGCGGTTGGACTTCATACACTTTACCACACTGCGGGTGGACTGCTGGAAAATTTGCCACACTGCGGGTGGATTTTAGGAATTTGCCACACTGCGGGTGGACTTCTGCTCACTGCGAGAGGCTTCTGCCCATTGCGGGGTGTAAACACCCCAAATTTGCCCTCACCCATTCACACCATGGCTTGTGATCATTTCATATGCATAAATCTAATCATAGCATCTCATACCACATTTTTGATTCACTGCATTGTTTCAAAGTCATCTGCATCTAGGGTTTGTGATCTGAGCAATCTAAGAGCTTCTTGAGCCACTCCAAAGGTCATCAATCACTTCAGAGGGGTCCATGTATGTTCAAGTATCATATTATGTCCTCCCAAAGTCAAGAATATCAAAGAATCACAAGAACTGAGAATGGCATGGAAGCAGAGCCAGGTTTAACTGCACATATGACCTAGAATTAGGGTTTTGGTTTCAGAGGCCATAGATCCAAATTTTTTGGTCATTCTTGTTTCTATTGGTCTCTATATGGTATAGGGATCATGCATATCAATTTTCATGAAAAAATTCAATGGGGAAGGCATCTGATCAAGAGTTGACTTTTTGAGCAAGTCAGTGTAAAATCAGGGCATCTGAGGCCCCCAATGACCCAACCAAAGGGTGTTCATCATCATTTTGATTATTTATGATCTTTATTTGATCATAGAAGATGTTAGAAGTTCACAAAATTGAAGAATTTCAAGCCATTTGCAAAGTTGACTTTTTGGGAAAGTTGACTTATAATGAAAATTGCCATTTTGGGAAACTTTTTCAACCCTTGCTTTTTGATTCAAAAATGCTTCAAATGAAAAAACTTTGGTCATGAAAGTTGTAGAATGGATCATTCCCTTTTCAAAAAGTACAAGAACATGACCTAATTCATTTTGGATCAAAAGTTATGGCTTGTCAAAGTTGGCAAAAATCACAAAATTTGAAGTTTTCTACCAAAGAGGCAAAGTTGCAAAATCACTTGTCAAGGCAAATTGTGCTATCAAATGGACTTCTAATCTTCATACAAGCATGTACCAAGACCTAAAAGTCATATTGCATCAAAGGATCACTCATTTTTATGACTTATGGAGCAAGAAATGTCAAAGGGGGCAAACATGAACCAACTTGCAAAACCTATCACAAATTACAAACCACTTGTTGCATTGCCTCTAAACTTTTTCCATAGCATTCCTTGATTCAAGCTGAGCCAAAGCAAGCCAAAAAGCAAGTTGTACCATTGCCCATACCTCAAGTACAAATCAAGTTGACATTTTGGCCAAAGACCCATACCAATCACCATAGGCCACCAACAACTCTCTGACCTATCACCTTTTGATACATGGACCAAAGCCAGCATAACACACCACACACTTCAAGCTGAAACACACTCCAAGCCATAGTTATCAAAATCTCTCCAACTTGCATTTTCATTCAAAACACTCTCCACAAGCTGCAAACACACAAACAAACTTCACAAACAATCTCAACATGCTTCACTGATCACAAACCACCCATCACCATAGCCTGAAACCCCCAGAAACCAAGATACGATTTCTGCCCCTCTTTGAGCAGGACTTCAGCTATCTTTCAAACCAACCATTGTAAACTTCAAACAAGCATTGAAAGCTTCTCAGGAGGTCCATTGGAGTTGATTGGAAGCAAGAAACTGGCCAGAAAGTCCCTGATTTGAAAGCTTCGATTCAGGTAGCCATGGAAATTCATTTTTCCAGAACTCTCTTTTCTTGTTTCTAAAATGATCTATATGCTTCCCTAAGTTCACTGAACTTTTTATTTTTGAAAATGATTGAGTATTGAGTGTGTATTGCATCTCTGAAAGTTTTGCCATTTTTGCATTTTTGTTTCGAATCATGGTTTTGGGAAAGAAGAAATGAGTTATGAGGCTAGATTCAGGTTCAGGGAGGTGAAGAGAGTTGATCCGGAGCTTTAGAGCTCCAGAAATAACCTAGAGGTGAGGTTTTGGTTTTACTCAGGGGAGGTGTGGCCGGAGAAGACGACCGGAAGTCTTTTCCGGCCACCTGAAGTTAATTAGGGCTAATCAGAGTCATTAATCCAAGTTTGAATCTGGAGCGTAGGATGAGTTGACTAGGGCTGACTGGCGCGCGAACGAGTGGTCCAGATTTCACACTTAACCCTAATCCTGTTTTATTAATTTAATTAATTAAGATTAATTTAAATCCAGCCAGTTTGAATTCCAGCCTTTAGATCTGGCGCCAGTCAACTCCCGCGCGTATCATTTGAATCCTGGCCACTGGATCAGCATACTTCTCATTTTATTCTATTTTTATTTCATTTAATTTCATTTGTTTTGTTCAATTCATTAAAAATAGTAAAAATCATTGAAAAATTCTGAAAATTTTTATGCAAGCTTTTATTAATTTTCAGAAACCAAAAACATTTTTATTTTTATTTTTTGCATTAAAAATTATTTTTAAATCATTTAAAAGATTATTTTTAATTGATTAATGAGAATTAATTAATTAAAAATACTTTTAAGTATTTAAAAACCACAAAAAAATTCATGAAACATTTAAAATCATTTAGAAACATTGTCCAACTCTCAAACAAAATTTCTTTTTTGATCTTGATGTCTTTTGACAATTTTTCATGGAATTAATTCCATTTCAAGGCATTATTTTGATCCAATCTTCAAAAATTCATTTCTGCATAGCCTTTAAGAGTTGGACCTTGATTCTCTTTGCATTGCATCTTGTTTAGCATGTAGTTTATAGGATTAAATTGGCATGAATTGATCTTGCATTTCCTTTTTGTTTGACATTTTTCTTGACAAGGTACCATAAAACCCTAGCAATTCTAAGAAATTCATAACCCTCATTAGGTTAAGAGTTAGAACCCCTCCTTTGGGCAGTGAGTTTGTATAGGTTTAGGGTTCCTTTGAATGCATTTTCAATTTTTTATAATGATGTTTGCTTCTGGTTTTGATTTTTGTTTTGTGCATTGATCATAAACCCTAATTTGGGCCTTCATTTGCATCCATCTTCCATTTGCTTGCATACCATGACTTGCCATGACATTTTGTGCATCCATTTGATTCATAATACATCTTAGGACATATTAGAATCATGATTGATCATTGCATCTTCCATTTGCCATGTTGTATGTCATTTGCATTTCATAACTTTTCATGTATGTTCATGGTTCTAAGCATGCTTCTCTTGCATCCATATGTTTGTATGATCATTCTCGTGCCTTGCCTCATGTTTGCATCATCTCTTAGCATCATTAACATCACATTCATGCTTCTGGTTTTTGTGTGCATCATCCCATTGCATCTCATTTTCATTGCATTGCATTCCTTTCACTAACTTTTCAGGTGGTAAGTAACTTTGAGAAGTGAATTTGCCTTCACTTCTCACAAACTCTTTTCATCTCTCTTATGCATCATTGCTGCATTTTGTCTTGTGTTTGAGATTGAGCTTGCTCATTCTTCTTCAAGTGACTTGTCTTCTTAAATGAAGCAAGTCACTTTGCTTCTCCTTGCTCCTTTCATCTGCTTCCTGGTGGTTTCTTTGAAGATTTCTTTCTTAAGCCTCACAAACCCTAGGAACAACCAAGCATGACAATGATTAGGGTTTTGATTAGTCCCCCATTTAGATTTTACCTTTGTGTCTCATTGAGTCTTCTCTTCTCATCTCATAATCAGGGACTAAACCATAAAGGCTTTAAGGCTTTGTGATTAAGCTTATGCCTGCATCCTTCTATTAGGATGGAGTGTATAACTTTAATCCTAAGTGTTAAACCCTTAATGTGTTTAACTCCTTTAATCAATCTATCTAATAATCATCAAGACATCAAGCTTGTAACTTGGGCCTTGCATTAGGGTTCTAATTCTTCCTTAACTGGTTAAGAAGGACTAACCCTAGTGTTAATGGACAAGTCCCCCTCAAGTTGTCTTACAAACCCTAAAACTCACTTCATCATCTAATTATTAACTAAAATCCACTCAATAAAGGCTTTGTTTTGTCATGAGTTTAATCCCTAATCATGGATTAAGTTGAGGAGCTTTCCTCAGCTTAAACATTCTCATTTATTATCCTTCTATTAGGATGGTGTAATGAGTCTGTTTAATCTTTGATTATGGCTTAACCCCATTACTTAACACTAAACAAAAACACCAAAAACATTTAAATAATCACAAGTAGGTTAATGATCTTAACCCTACATCATGATGATTAAGTGGGAGAAGCTGACTTCACACTTAAGGTATTCTCATTACCCCTAATCAGAGGGAAGATGTGATGAGTCTACTAAATCCATTGGTTTAGGCTTAAGCTCATTAACTTATGACAAACTTTAAAAAGCAATAAAAGATTGAAAATACAAAAACAAACAATAATCGTCTCCTCCGGGATTCTTTTCTCATCATACTCACTCATAAACGAGAACTAGCTTCTTCCGTCTAATGCAAGACAGTTTGCACCTGAGCCAGACAGGTCATACACTTGAGCATAGATAAGTAAGCAGTTCACAAGTCAATTCATCTTTCAGTCTCTTTGGGTCGAACTACGGTGTTCTGACTTCCTCATTTCACGAGAGGATACGTAGGCATAACTTAACAGTTATCGAACAAAAGTTTCTGTATATTCCCCCTCTTCCAGCATTATTTTCTTAGCCTCATTATCATGAGCATTTCACTCTTGTTCTTACACTGACACTTCACTTATACACCTCACACTTCTTTTACACTGACACTTGTACATCCTCTTCCAGCTTTCTTTACACACAAATTGCACTGACACTACCCCTTTAAAACACAAATCTTTTAAGCGTGGATCCCGTCGAGTACGACGGACAATCTGGGTGCTAATACCTTCCCAGGTTGTAACCAACCCCCTTTCTCAGTCTCTCTGGTTCGCAACCGTCTTATCCATATCTTTTCTTAGGTTTATGCAGCATTACCTTTCCTTCGGGATAAAAATGCCTAGCTGGCGACTCTATTTCATTTCATCCTTTCGCCGACCGTTCGCGTCTGTACCCCTCTTGACCAGGTGTCATTTGGTGGGAGCGACACGGGGGACTTTAGAAATTTGCCACACTGCGGGTGGACTTCTGCTCACTGCGGGAGACTTCTGAAACTTGCCACCCGAAGATGGACTTTGGCCAATCTGTGGCTGGACTTTTGCTCACTGTGGGAGACTTTTGATCTTGCCACCCGAAGATGGACTTTGGCCAGTCTGTGGCTGGACTTTTGCTCGCTGTGGGAGACTTTTGAAATTTTCCACCCGAAGATGGACTTTGGCCAGTTCGTGGCTGGACTTTTGCTCGCTGTGGGAGACTTTTGAAATTTGCCACCCGAAGATGGACTTCGGCCAGTCTGTGGCTGGACTTTTGCTCGCTATGGGAGACTTTTGAAACTTGCCACCCGAAGATGGACTTTGGCCAGTCTGTGGCTGGACGTTTGCTCGTTGTGGGAGACTTTTGCCCACTGTGGGGGACTTTTGAAACTTGTCACCCGAAGATGGACTTTGGCCAGTCTGTGGCTGGACTTTTGCTCGCTGTGGGAGACTTTTGAAACTTGCCACCCGAAGATGGACTTCAGTCTGTGGCTGGACTTTTGCAAGATATCAAACTTGGATTATACTAGGTAAGCATATGTTGAATTGTATGGCATGATGCCCTATGACACTGGGGATGATAGGTTTTGAACATGTCAATGAAGTGGCGTAAGTGCAATGGGAGTTCCTGATGCGGAAATAATAAGTCCTCGTTGACTCTGTGGGGAAACACAATGATTGCGGATATCACCAGATTCGTGTAAAAGAGGAGGATATTCAAAAGACGGCTTTTAGGACACGGTATGGTCATTACGAGTATTCCGTGATGCCATTCGGAGTTTCTAATGCGCCGGGTGTGTTTATGGAATACATGAATCGTATTTTTCATGAACATTTGGATCGTTTTGTGGTTGTGTTCATCGACGACATTTTGATTTATTCTAGGTCTCAAGAAGAGCATGAAGAGCATTTAAGGATTGTGTTGCAAGTATTGAGAGAGAAGCACTTGTATGCTAAGTTATCCAAGTGTGAGTTTTGGTTGACGAAGGTGAGTTTTCTTGTGCATGTTATTTCTGATGGTGGTATTAGTGTGGATCCATCCAAGATTGATGCTGTGATGCAGTGGGAAGTTCCTAGATCGGTTACGGAGATTCGAAGCTTTTTAGGCTTGGCGGGTTATTATCGAAGGTTTATTGAAGGATTTTCAAAGTTGGTACTTCCGTTAATGCAGTTGACGTGTAAAGGAAAGGATTTCATTTGGGATATTCATTGTGAAGAAAGTTTTATGGAGCTTAAGAGAAGGTTAACTACGGCTCCGATTTTGGATTTGCCGAATCCTACGGATCCATTTGTGGTGTTTTGTGATGCTTCTTTGTTTGGACTAGGTGGTGTTTTGATGCAAGATGGAAAAGTTGTGGCTTAAGCTTCGAGACAATTGAGAGTGCATGAAAAGAATTATCCTACGCATGATTTGGAATTAGCGGCCGTGGTTTTTGCTCTAAAGATTTAGAGGCATTATTTGTTTGGTGCGAGATTTGAAGTTTTTAGTGATCACAAGAGTTTGAGGTATTTGTTTGATCAGAAAGAGTTGAATATGAGGCAACTGTAACACGGTGGGAGAACTGACTTTAGTTATGTTGCGGATAGCAAGAGTCACCACCGACTTTTATTTTATCCAAAAGGAAAGGGTATAAAAGAACAGGAAAGACCTTAAGAGAATATTTTGGGTCCGGGGGGTAGGTTATGTAAAGGGAAGGTGTTAGCACCCTTTACATCCATGGTTATCCATGGGCTCTTAGTTACTTAGCTCACTTTTGAATTGTTTTTGAAAGTGTAGTGTGTGAATAGAAAAATTTTCATATGAGTTAATAATGATCCATGTACGGATGCGTAAAAACTTGTTTTTGAAAATTTGTTTGAAATTTGTTAAGTGTTTGAAAAATGGAGTGAGCAAGCAACTAAGAGGTACCTACCCTAAAGTTTAAGTCTTTCTGTTCTTTATCCGTTAATTGGTAAGACTATCCCTACTATTAAGGAGTAGGTAGTCATTACCTTGGATGTAAGGGACATGTGAGGGACATCTGTTTATGAAGGCAACTGTGAGGTGTATTAAGCATATAGGAGGGACTATCATCATTATTCGAAGGGACTTGATCTTTAAAGGCAACCATTAGGGACTTGATGATTTTTCTTTTAAGGGACTTGCTTTATACACCCCACTTGACCTTATGACTTAGGCAACTTGAGGGATAGCCTTAGAAAGTGAGACGGCGATTAAAAATCGACTTACGTGTGTGAGTGTTCAATATTATTTATCTTTAATTAAAATGATCTAAGTTAATTTTAAAATAGAATACATATTTGCACTCCCTAAATTACTAACCATAGCATAAAAATTAAATAATTAAATATTTACAAAATTACACCCAGAAGCAATTACATAATAATTATAATAAGCAAATTAAAATAAATAGCAAAAATAAATAATTAGCAAAATATAAAATAAATAAGCAAATATAACAATAAATAAATAAGTAGGGGTTAGTGATAAATATAATTAAAAAAAAAAAGGTTAGTAAAAATAAAATAACTAAATTTAGTGAAATAATAATAATTAGAAAAATAAACAAGGTTAGAGAAATAATAATAAAAATATAAGACAAAAATAATAAATAATAATATGGTTAGTAATAATAATTAAAAAAATAAAATTAGCCAAAATAAGAATAAAAGATTAACAATTTTTTTAATGTAGGCAATTATATTTACAAATTATTAAATTATTTTTAAATGTATCATAATTATAAAATTTAATTATTATAAGTTTAATTGTTTCTAAACATATATGAAAAGAAAATAATTTGGATTATAAAATATATTTACATATTATTAATAATAGGTTATATTTACAAAACAAAATCAACATTAAATAAATATATACATGATAATTTATATTAAGAATTAGAAAATAAATAACTAGGGTTTTTTTTTTAATAAGTACTTAAAAAAATAAATTAGGGTTTGTTTTAGAAAATTAGGGTTTATAATATACAAATTATTAAACAAACATATATCCTACAATTTAATTATATAACAAAGAAAATAATTTGAGAAAAAATGGAAGTTTGAATTTTTCCAGAAAAATATAAAGGGTGTTTTAAATATATATACATGCATATTTTACTTTTAATTAATATTAATAAGACAATTAAGCTAATTACATAAAGAAATAAAAATAGAAACAATGGTAAAAAGAAAACTCACCTGGACTGGGTTTGAACCCAGGTCATTCTGCCTGCAAGCATCAACACTTTCCACTAGGCCAGCCAAACGCAGGTGCTAGAGAATGAGCTTCAATTGGTTTTGTTCTTTAACTACTGAAAATCAGAAAAATAGTGAAATAAAAAAGGCCTGGGGGAGGATTGAACCCAGGACCTTTGAACATTCAAACACGCGCATCACCACCCGGCTGGAAGAGCCCACCTGATAATTAAACAACCACGAATAATAATATATGAAGAGTGTAGTTTAAATGAGAAAATATCAAAAAACATTGGCTGGGAGTAGGATTCGATCCCATCCCCTTTTGTCAAACGCGCACAAGCCTTTCCACTGGGACAACACACCTGTTGTGATGACAAAATAACAAAAATAACATAAAATATTTTAACAAAATTTGAATTTGTCCTGAGCGCGCCATCAGCATCATCTTCTTCCTCATACCTGCACTTTTTCCTGCGAAATCACTTACAACTTTTCCTGCGAATTTCTCAATGTTCCAAACCTACGAAAATGAAACTCAAGCCAAACAGCATCGATTCATTAAATTGGTTAATGTTTTATGGTCCTTGTGATTCATAGAACATTCCTATGTTCTTAGAATTCATTTAGGTTTAGTGAATCAAAAGACCCCATCTTGAAGGTCAAAACCCTAACTATGGCCGAATCTGTTTTAGGCATGGAAGCTTCAATCCATTGGTCCAGAAACAATCTATACAATGTCACAAACAAGATTATGTAAACCAAATTCAATGAAAAGCAACAAATCAGTGGAATCGAAAAAATTATATTCAAGATTAAAGTGAGCTCGGGTTGGCCAATATGGTGCACATGGAATGCATATGAGTGATGATTTAGCTTCAACAATGTCCAAAGAACATCTCTATGTTCTTACTTTACCTTCAAAAGCCCTGGATTGAAGAATCCGAATATGAGTTTTTTGGAGAATTTTTGATTTGATGAACTTACTCTTTGGGCAGCCAATTCGTCAATGAATGCTAGGGTTGTGATCAGCACTTATATGTGAATCATTTAGGACAGAAAAATTCATTGGTTGTGTGCAAGATTTGATATTTGAAGATTGAAAAAGATTATACTTTGAAATTCAAATATTTTCTCATGAAAGCTTGCTATTTTTGTACCAATCTCATGATTTCCTTCTTTTTTAATTCCAATCAATATTTAAAATATTCTAGAAACCAAATCTCCCTTTAATAATATATTTTCATATTTTATATTTATTTAAAATGATTTTTTTGAATTAAATCAAAAATAAATAAAAATAAAATAATAAAAATTCTGAATTTTGGTCATTTGGGTCGTGCATGATGATATGATATGGATTGGATCACAATTTAGCAAGCCCATTTGGAAAGAATTGGTTCTAGACCCCCATTTTCATCATAAACCATCACAAAATTTCCCAACTTTGCAAGGGCATATCTCCCTCAATTTTAAAGGTATGAGGGTGTTCTTGGACATTTTGGAAAGCTTGAAGAGTCCTCTAAACAACCCCATTGGTTTCAGGTCCATATCATTTACCAATCTCAAGTTATGCCCTTTTGAAGTTGTTGACTTTTTGTTGACTTTTGAAATGACCTATAATGTCTTAGCTCATATCTTCCAAATGAAGCATTTTTGGACTTAACTTGCAAGATAAAAGTTGTATAGAATTCAATTTCCTTCAAAATGAGCTTTGAGTGGAGACTTGGTGATGAAGTATGTGAAAGTTATGGCTGGTCAAAGTTCAGTTGACTTTTACTAAGGAAACCCTAATTTAGAAACTCCTGATTATTGATGATCTGGAATCTCCTTGATGAATCATGATCAACCCTTGATCAAATGATGAATTTTACTTCATATACTTGATTTTGGCAAAAAATCATGAAGTTTGACTTTGGTTTGACCACAGTTGACCTCAGTTTGACTTTTTAACTGCATTGATTGATTTTGACTTATCTGATCATCTGACTGAGCAAATTTTTGAGAAAAGTCCTGAAACTTGTCATGGGGGTTCTTATACACATATAAGATGTTATGAAGCTCACTTGAAGTCTTGGAAGTCCATTTAGCCTGATTAAAGTCAAAACCCTAGTTTTGGATGCACTACTTAGGAGGTGCATTGTCTGAGGGAATTGTCAACTCTTTTGACCAATTGTGAACTTTGTGAACCTTGTGAACCATCATAAAATGTCTTGTGAACCTCATGGGAGGTATTGTGAAGCTTGTGAACCTTGTGAACCTCATAAAGTAGCTTGTAGACTTCATGAACCTCAGAAAAGCTTTGTAATCATTGTGAATCTTGTGAACCTTGTGAACCTTCAAGAAGTAACTTGTAGACTTCATGAACCTCATGAAAGGTCTTGTAAATGTTGAGAAGCTTGTGAACCTTGTGAACCTTCAAGAAGTAACTTGTAGACTTCATGAACCTCAAGAAAGGTATTGAAAGCATTGTGGAACTTGTGAACCTTGTGAACCTTCAAGAAGTAACTTGTAGACTTCATGAACCTCATGAAAGGTTATGGAAATGTTGAGAAACTTGTGAACCTTGTGAAACTTCTTAGAACACAAAGTCTTGTATTGTGAGGGCAAATTTTGGGGTGCAACAGCTGCCCCTGTTCAATTTTCTGAAACCTGAGGGGTTAGATTGGTACATTTGCCAGTCGTGACCTGGAAGGTTGAAGGGGATTGAACACAAAAGCCCAAAAATTTGCACTCACCAGTGCATAGAGTGATATTGATGGTTGGTTGTATATGCTTGAGTGGGCTTAAAGATGCCACTTGGAGGAACTGGTGATGGGCTTAAAGATGCCATCTAAAGTATCAGAATATGATGATGTCTTTATGTTGATACTGGATATCAGTACTAGGTCTTTGTATAGGCCGTCTCTGAATCATTTATGCAACATGATTTGAGTTGGAAATATTTTGGATTAGGGAATGGATCTTTGTACAGACCATTTGCCTATTCTCCAAGGGCCAAAAGAACGTCAGGATTTGTTCTTAAGGATCAAAAGAACGTCAGGATTAGTTCCTCTGAAAAGTATCTTGAACAAGGGACCAAAAGAGCGTCAGGATTTGCTCTTAAGGATCAAAAGAACGTCAGGATTAGCTCTTCTGAAAGATGTCTTGAACAATGGGTTAAAAGAGCGTCGGGATTTGCTCTTAATGATCAAAAGAACGTCAGGATTTGTTCTTCTGAAATACGTCTTGGAGGATGAAGCAGTCCAGAAGCAATGATGATAGCTATCAAGAGGATGGAGCAATCTTGAGGTAATGATATGATTTCAGGAGGGTGAAGCAATCCTGATGTAATAAAAGCTGTCAGGAGACTGGAGTAATCCTGAGGTAATAATATGATATGCTTTCAGGAGACTGGAGTAATCCTGATGTAACAGCATGTCTTCAGGAGGATTGAGCAGTCCTGATGAGATTATAAGCTTTCAGGAGGATAGAGCAGTCCTGATGACCATAAGTTTGTGTGTTGGATAATTAACCTGAAAACAAAGTAGCATTCTGTATGATAGTATTAGTTTATGCTTTATGTATGCATGTATAATATGATGCACCTAAGTAAATGTATTATGTATTTATGGATATGTATGTTATGGTATGATGTAAATGATGTATGTATGATATGATACTGCCGGAAGCGTCTGGATATCTTCGTATAACAACTGCTGGCCAGGGAAAATAAATCCCGATTTGTTGCTGAAGAATATATTATACATAACCTTCCGTCTGCTGGGGATAATAAGGTATATATAAACTCCCGGATGCTGAGGATGATAAGGTATATATCACTTCCCGGATGCTGGGGATAGTAAGGTATACATAACCTTCGTCTTCGTTTGATAGTAGGGTAGATATAACTTCCCGTCTTCGTTCGTCGTACCCTTATTGGAAAGTAAATTCCCGTATATCCGTATGAGGATAAAAGAGATGGATATAAATTCCAGGGGAGATGAGACCTTATGAAGATGGATTCGTCCTACTGAGGGTTTTGTGATTGTCTTGTAAAGATGAACCGGCGAAGCTTCGTTGAAATCCTTCCCTCGTTCGTCCTTAGTAAATACTATTACTGCATTTTCATGCACTTCTGGTAAACATTAATCATATTAAGCATACATGCATTTCTGGTAAACATTAATCATATTCAAAAGCATACATACATTCAAACACAACCAATGGACGTTTCGCTTATGTAAATAGGGTAAAAGTAAATCTGGATTCAAAAGATGGAATTTATTTATATCAAAAGTGACCCATACACGAGTAAGTTTGTACAAGGAGACATAAACCCTAGTAAGAGGATTTTGTCATAAAATTTTACAAAAGAGGATCAGCTATGTGGGAAACAATCCTATTGAGTTTCAATTCTACTATTGCCATTCAAGTATCTCATCTTCTTGCTGTTGAGACGAAAACAATTGGATTGAGCTTTATCTGTTCGAGCTTGAGTAAGTAGTACAACTGGTTGCAGTTTCATGGGTGATCCAAACGAGACATAGTCATACGCTTTAATCCCTAACTTTTTCCTGGATTGCCCTTTCAGGTTTTCAATCCACCGGGATACCCTTTTTTGCCCAAGCCGCCTTTTCAGGTTTTCGACTTGCCGGGTGTACATCTTTTATATATATATATCCCTAATTTTTGCCCAAACCCTTTTGGTTTGTCGGGATGCCCTTATTTTTGCCTAGGCCTGTCAACCTAGCGGGTTTCTTTTTATGCGTAGTATTTTTTAACTATGTCTGCGTTTACAGGCTGTGGGAAGTCCTCACCATCCATTGTAGTCAGTATCATGGCACCTCCTGAGAACACTGTCTTAACTACAAATGGTCCTTCATATGTTGGAGTCCACTTGCCCCTAGGATCACCCTGTGGTAATATGATACGCTTGATTACCAAGTCACCAGCCTGATATACCTTTGGCTTAAACTTCTTGTTAAAAGCTTTGATCATTCGCTTCTGGTACATCTGGCCATGACAAACTGCTGCTAACCTCTTCTCATCAATCAAATTTATCTGGTCCAGTCGAGTCTGAATCCACTCATCTTCATCCAAGCCTGCATCCTTCATAATTCTCAAGGAGGGAATCTGAACTTCAATGGGCAGAACTGCTTCCATACCATAGACTAAGGAGAATGGGGTTGCCCCTGTTGAAGTACGTATTGTAGTGCGATAACCATGAAGAGCAAATGGCAACATCTCATGCCAATCCTTATAAGTAACAGTCATCTTCTGTACAATCTTCTTAATGTTCTTATTAGCAGCTTCAACTGCCCCATTCATCTTTGGACGATACGGAGAAGAGTTGTGGTGCTTAATCTTGAACTGCGTGCAGAGATCAGTAATCATAGTGTTGTTCAAATTAGAGCCATTGTCAGTGATAATCCTTTCGGGGATGCCATACCTACATATGAGATTATTCTTAATGAATCGAGCCACCACATTCTTAGTAACAGATGCAAATGAAGTTGCCTCTACCCACTTCGTAAAGTAATCAATAGCAACCAGGATGAAACGATGCCCATTAGAAGCAGTAGGCTTGATCTCACCAATCATATCAATGCCCCACATGGCAAAGGGCCAAGGAGCAGTCAACACATTCAATGGTGATGGAGGTACATGGACTTTATCAGCATAGATTTGACATTTGTGACATGTTCTGGAGTGTTGATAGCAGTCAGCTTCCATGGTGGACCAATAGTAACCTGCTCTCAATATCTTCTTTGCCATAGTATGACCACTAGAATGAGTGCCAAATATCCCATCATGCATATCTTCCATAATCTCAGTTGCTTCCTTCTTATCCACACAACGAAGCAAAGTTGAATCATGATTGCGCTTGTATAGAATCCCATTACTCAAGAAGAACTTAGCAGCAAACCTTCTCAGAAACTTCCTATCTTTGACAGATGTCCCTTCAGGGAACTCCTGAGCTTCAAGATATCTTTTCACTTCATAGAACCAAGGCTTCTCCTCTGCCCCTTCAGTGTCAATCTCGTTGCAGTATGCAGGCTTCTCAAATCTATCAATGGTAATCTTGGGAGCTTCATCATCCCAACTGATCTCAAACATAGATGCCATGGTGGCCAATGCATCTGCCAACTGATTCTCTCTTCGTGGAATATGTCCAAAGGTAATCTCTTTGAAATGTGGGATCAAAGACAACACATGCTCTCTGTAAGGAATGAGGTTATCATGCTTGGTATCCCAATCTCCTTTAATCTGACTTACTACCAGGGCTGAATCTCCATACACATCAAGGAACTGAATCTTCATATCAATAGCAACTTTAATACCCAGGATACATGCCTCATACTCAGCCATGTTATTGGTGCAATAGAAACAAAGTCTGGCAGTAATCGGGGTATGACAACCTTCAGGGGAACTAATCACAACACCAACACCATTACCAAGTGCATTGGAAGCACCATCAAAAACCATAGTCCATCGGGATCCTTGTTCAGGTCCGTCATATTGTCCAGGTTCTTTGGTAATAATCATAATGTCTTCATCAGGGAACTCAAAACTCATTGACTGGTAATCATCCACTGCTTGATGAGCCAAATGATCAGCAACAACACTTCCCTTAATGGCCTTCTGAGTAGTATACTGTATATCATATTCTGTCAAGATAATTTGCCATCTTGCAATTCTTCCGGAGAGAGCAGGTTTCTCAAATATGTACTTGATTGGATCCATCTTCGAAATCAACAAGGTAGTATGGGTCAACATATACTGTCTTAGTCGGCGAGCAGCCCATGCCAAAGCGCAGCAAGTTTTCTCGAGCAGTGAGTATCTTGTTTCACAGTCGGTAAACTTTTTGCTAAGGTAGTATATTGCCTGCTCTTTTCGACCAGACTCGTCATGTTGCCCCAACACACACCCCATTGAGTTGTCTAACACTGTTAAGTACATAATCAAGGGTCTTCCATCAACTGGTGGCATCAAAATTGGAGGTTCTAGCAGATATCTCTTGATTTCATCAAAGGCAGTCTGGCACTCATCATTCCATTCCATCACCTGATCTTTCTTCAACAACTTGAAGATTGGCTCACAGATGGTAGTTAACTGGGAAATAAATCTTGCAATATAGTTCAACCGTCCCAAGAAACCTCTAACCTCCTTCTCAGTACGGGGAGCTGGCATCTCTCGTATAGCTTTCACTTTTGCAGGATCCACTTCAATACCTTTTCCACTGACAATAAAACCCAGGAGCTTTCCAGATCTAACCCCAAAAGTACACTTGTTTGGGTTCAACCTCAACTTGTATTTCTTCAACCTCTCAAACAATTTATGCAAATGATCAAGATGTTGTTCTTCATTCTGAGATCTGGCTATCATATCATCCACATATACCTCTATCTCATGATGAATCATATCATGAAACAAAGCCACCATAGCACGCTGATATGTTGCCCCTGCATTCTTCAAACCAAATGGCATTACCTTATAGCAAAAGGTGCCCCACTATGTCACAAATGTTGTCTTCTCCATATCTTCAGGTGCCATCTTGATTTGATTGTAACCAGAGAAACCATCCATAAAAGAGAATACCTTATGCTGAGCAGTGTTGTCTACCAAAATATCAATATGAGGAAGTGGAAAGTCATCTTTGGGGCTAGCCTTGTTCAAATCTCTGTAGTCTACACACATACGTACCTTACCATCTTTCTTAGGAACTGGTACCACATTTGCAACCCACTGAGGATAAGAAGTCACTGCTAAGAACCCTGCATTGAACTGTTTCATTACCTCTGCCTTAATCTTTTCTGACATTTCAGGACGCATACGACGAACCTTCTGCTTCTTTGGACGACAATCTTCTTTCACAGGTAAACGGTGAACCACAATGTCTGTATCCAACCCTGGCATATCTTCATAAGACCAAGCAAAGATCTCCACATAGTCACGTAACATCTGAATCAATCTGCTCTTGACACTGTCCTCTAAATCAGCCCCTATCTTGACTTCTTTCCTGTTTTCTTCAGTTCCCAGATTCACAACTTCGACTGGCTCTTCATGTGGCTGTATAGCTTTCTCTTCTTGTTGTAACAACCTAGCAAGTTCTACAGGTATTTCACAATCGTCCTCATTTTCGTCTTCAGTTTGATAGATCGGATTCTCGAAATTATAATTGGCAATAGTAGAACTGTTATCAACAGGATCCAGAGTGGATGAGGATCTGCATTTAGTGATGTGGGTGTGTGTAAGAACACATAGCTGATAAAACAAAATAAAAGAAAAAGAAAGACAAGGAACACAATATTTACTAAAACGAAACGTCCACTGATTTTATTGAATGAAGTATGCAAATGAAATGACAACCCGTAACAAGCACACCATTGTGCCCCGGGTAAGGCACAAGGCTTGAAAGTTTTATTGTTCAGGAAATTACAAACTTAAAAGCAACAACACAGTAATAGTATTTACTCCTGACTAAAGGAGATAGGGATAACATCTTCAGCTTTCCAATTATTGAGTCCAGCACCCACAGTAGGAAAAATCCAAGCATCCAAGTTGTAGTCTTATCTTGATCTCCCACAGCATTAATCTGGTCCTTCACAACCCCTTGACTAGTGACACGGGCAGCACGAGCACGACGAACAGCCTTCTGGGACTCTGCAGTGAAACCCAAACCAAACTTGTCAGACTTGTATGGAATATCAGGAAGCTGACCCCAAATAGTACAACCACCTTCATCCACCACAGCTCTAGCATCATTGAGGGAGGCCATTGCCATTGTTGGAGATTTTCTGGTGACCACAGGAACTTTCTTCACAGCAGGAGGAGCTACATAATCATTAACAACCCAGGGAACCACTTCAAATGTCTGACACGGAGTCTCAATGTATTCACCTTCCACTTCCAGATACTTGAAAGTGTTTACATGGCTGACAAAGTATTCTTCCTCTCCATAGACAGTAACAACCTTTCCATTCACCGGATATCTCAACTTTTGGTGCAATGTAGAGGTCACAGCACCTGCCCCATGGATCCAGGGACGACCAAGCAGACAAGAGTATGAAGGACGAATATCCATCACATAAAATGTAGCAGTAAACACCTGAGAGCCAACTTTGATTGGAAGATCAATTTCCCCATGTACTACTCTTCTAGAACCATCAAAAGCCTTTACCACAATATTACTGGGCTTCAACACGGCATCTTCAGGACTTAGCTTATTCAGGACCTCCTTAGGCAACACATTTAGAGAGGAACCATTGTCTATCAGCACATGTGACAGGGTAGTGCCCCTGCATTCAATTGAAATATGCAAGGCCCTGTTATGATCCCTCTTGGCAGGGGTCAAATCAGCATCAGAAAATCCTAACCCATTATCATAGGTCAGGTGGGCAACACAGTTCTCAAATTGATCAACGGAAATGGCATTGGGCACATGAGCAGTCTTCAGAAACTTGATCAAGGACTTGGCATGAGCCTCAGAACATAGCAACAAGGACAACATAGAAATCTTTGAGGGAGTATGCCCCAATTGATCAACAATGTCATAATCACTCTTGCGAATGATTTTCAATACTTCTTCCATCTGCTTAGAGAGATCATCAGCAGCTGGCACATCAGGAGATACAGGCTCAATAACAGGACCTTTGCCCCGAGCATCAGTGGTGGAAGTAGCAGCAGGAGTAACTGCATTCTTAGAAGCAACTGGAGGAGAGAAAACTCTTCCACTACGAGTGATCTTTCTAGATCCAGCAATATTATCAATGTCAGCAGGCACATCAGGTAAAGGCTCCTGCTTAACACCATGGATGTAAACATCAGACCCATAGTGCCAAGGCACAACTTTATCAGATGTATAGGGAATAGGACCAGGAGTAGTAATGATCAGAGGAGCCACTCTGGCTTCAGCAACAACTTTCACAGAACCTTCAGCAGTAATCTTGATTGGACCCTGATGGGTGATCTTAATAGGTCTCTTTGAAGTGATTCTTACTGGTACTTTGTCAACCATATCAACCTCTTCAATCTTCCTACCTTGAGTCAGATGATCCACCATGCTTTCTACAGAAGATGGAGTCTTCTCAAACACTATAGTATACTTATCCATGAGACGTTGAATGCCATCTCTCAAAATGAAGCAACTATCCGGCTTATAGGTACAATACAGACAATCTTCACGACAACCTGGAAAGATCCCAGCTTGTACTAACCTCTTTTTGATAACAGACAAGGGTGTGGTCAACTCCATAACTGAATAGACATGTAGATCTTCATCAATGGCATTGACAGTCTTCTCGTGATTTGGCATTGGAGCTGTAATCACATTTGGAGTACCTGGTGGATCAAACTCAATTTCTCCAGCATCAATCATATCTTGAATTTTGTTCTTCAAGATCCAGCAGTTATTAGTATCATGACCCGGACAGTTTGAATGATATGCACATCGTGCATTGGGATTGTACCTGGGAGAGGTAACATTGGGATTCTGAGGAGCCTCTTTCAAAGTAATAAGTTCAGCCTTCAACAAATGTTGCAATGCCTGAGCCATTGACATGTTGATCTTCGTGAACTGTCTTCTAGCCCTCTGTTGGTTGCCCTGAGGCTGCTCTGTTGTTGCAGGAGTTGGATTTGAAATATGAACTGCACTAACAGACTGATGCCTTCTGTTACGATCAGGTTGACCATAAACAGCATTAGATTCTTTCTTTCCTGTGGGAGGCTTCTTTGCAGCACCTGATGAGGAAGTACCCACTTGGATCTTGCCATTCTTTATACCATTCTCTACTCGCTCTCCTGTCATGATCAACTCAGTGAAGCCAGATGATGAGCTTCCAATGAGATGACTGTAAAACGGACCATTCAGCGTACACATGAACATATCAACCAGCTCCCTGTCAGTCAAAGGGGGTTGAACTCTTCCAGCTAAATCTCTCCACTTCTGAGCATACTCTTTAAAACTTTCTTTGGCACCCATGGACATGCTCTGAAGCTGCATGCGAGTGGGGGCTAAGTCAGCATTGTATTGGTACTGCTTATAGAAAGCTTCAGCAAGATCATTCCAGTCTCTGATGTTGGCACTCTCCAACTGATAATACCACTCCAACTGAGCTCCAGATAAGCTCTCTTGAAAAAAGTGGATCCACAACTTCTTATCAGCAGTGTGGGGTTGAATTCTTCTAACATAAGACCTCAAATGCAGTTTGGGACAAGAGACCCCATCATAGACAACAAATGTAGGAACCTTGAACCCAATGGGTATGACTACCCCAGATATCAGACTCAAATCCTCAAAATCCAGCCCAGATGATTTCTGCAATTCCATGGCATCCATCCTATCCACCAGCATCTTGAATTTGTCTTCATTAGGCTCATGGTAGTAATTAGCCTCAGAGTCAGAGTCCCCCATTGTGTGGTGGAGACTGCCTACCTCTTGCTCAGATTCCTCAGATTCATAGTCTTCAGCTGGTTCTTTGGTCTTGGCAAGACCTTTGAACCTTCTTCCCATGTTGATCAAACCAGCAGACCTTCTAGTCTTCTTAGTCTTCTTGGCCAGCAGTTCCTTCAATTCATCCTGCCCCTTGGACAGGTTCAAGATCAGCTCTTGGAACTGTGCATTTTGTGCCTGGAGATCCTTAACTAATTGTTCAAGAGCCATTGCTGAAATAAATAGCGAGAAGATGAGAAACCTGTGCACAATTATAAACCTGTGATGCAATGAAATGATATGTGAATGCATATGCAATGTTTTCAAGGACCGCAGGATTTAAATTTGCTTAAACAAACACGAAAGTAAACTTTTATTAGTAATAAATTTGTTTTGCCTTTTAGGCTTACAAAAAATGAAATGAAATAAGTACAAAAGGTGGGGTTTTAAGTCTCCCATGGACGCTTCCTCTTTGTGTTGAGGTATGAGTTGAGATTCCGTTCCTCATGAAGTTGCTTTGTTAGTTCCAGGATTCTTTCTTGGCTTGCTTTGTAATGAGCCTCGAAAGTATCCCTTTGCTCCTTCAGTTGGATCCATGATCTCTGCAAGTCTTCCATATCAGTAGGCATGTCTGGGTGAAGGATGGTATAAGCTGTGTCTCCTTCAGCAACAGGTTCCATGGTAACTGGTAGGACGGCAGGATATGGCATCATGAGTGTCTGAGCACGAGATCGTACCCATCTGAGATAAGCCTCCATAGGAATAGTGTACTTAGGCTCCAGTGTCTTGCTGTCAACCCTGTTTACTTTTCCCCATGCTCGTATGAATCTCTGACGGTAACCCTGAAGATCGTTGTCGTAATCAAACACAATGCCCTGAATCAACATATCATGTGGACCATCACTTCGAGCGTAACCAAACTGTCGTAAAGCTAGAGAGGGGTTGTAGGTGATGCCTCCTCTTATGCCTAGAAGTGGCACATTAGGAAACTCCCTACAACGGTCAATGATGGTAACATTCTCCATAGATCTGGAGCACCAATGGATATCTGAGTGAGAAAGTGACATGATCCTCTTGGACCATCTGAACCCTTGCTCATTCTTCATTACTGAGCGAGGAAGGTGAGAAATAAACCACCTAGAAAGTAAAGGTATACAGCACATCAAAGTTCCTCTTGCCCTTGTAGTACGGGTGTGAAGAGAATGTAGGATGTCTCCAAGCAATGTAGGCACTAGATTGTGACTCAGGAAAATGTTGATGGCATGAACATCTATGAACTGATCTGGATTGGGGAACAATACTAAGCCGTATATCAGCAAGGCTAAGATCTCCTCAAAAGCATCATGACTCATGGCCTTCAAGAACATTTGAGCCTTCTCTATCAACACCTTGGCTAGAACACCCTTGACACCACTTCTCGTTTCTAGAACAATATCAGACTTCTTCAGATGTAGAGCTGCAGCAATAACCTCAGGTTTAAGCTCTTTTTCCAAGCCTGTGAATGGTTTCTGATCAAGAACAGGTATGCCCAGAAGTTTAGAGAACTCTTCCATGGTTGGAACCAGCTGATAGTCGGGGAATGTGAAGCAATGGTGCTTAGGATCAAAGAACTGAAACAGGACACTCATCATGTCTTCATTGAACCCTGAAGTGACTAGGTCCAATAGGTGACCATGTCTCTTGATGAACTGGGAATGATCAGACACTTGAGAAACCAACTCTTTAAGCTTGGGAGATATCCCCACAAAGTTGATCCTGATGGTGTTTCTACGAGCAGAAGCCATGACCTGCAACAAAGAACAAAGATAAATCCTTTGGTCCTTGAAATGGTTAGTGAAAATGCTATGCTTATGATGCATGATGATGTCATGATGTTATGCTCAATCACAAACATGTGGCACACACAAGCAAGTCACACCATAGCCCTAGGTTTAAAGGCTTGCATGAGGTTTAAGGTAAGTACCCTCCCCTGAAGTTAGATGGTTCATCCTGTCCTACAAAAGTAACCAGGTTCTAAGGGATCTCAATATCATTGATCCTTCACAAGGGTGGTTGTTCAGAAGGCAACTTACTTGCCAACCAAAACCCTCCAAGTTTAAGATCTCAATGAGCGTAGTATCGAGTGTCAACCAACTTTAGTCTGCACCAAAGCCAGTTACCTCACTACTTTCTAAAGGCCAAGATGAGTTAACTAGGGTTCTAAAAGTTAGTTAGTGCATTGACAACATATGGCAGCCTCATATTATCCTCAACTTGACTTAAGGAACATAAGCACCAACCAAGAAGTCGCACTAACTATGGCCACCAGATCAACCGTATCGATATACGTCGTACAGTTTCCTTGGTCTATTGCCATTTACCTAAGGTACACTTAGATCCGGGTTAGGATCTTTCACACATAAGAGCACCCCAACAAGATAATATAAAGCAAACAAGGCAAACAATATTAAAGTGATCTTAATTCCTAAGGGTACCCCTCTTAAATTAAATCCCCAGCAGAGTCGCCAGTTCTGTAACACGGTGGGAGAACTGACTTTAGTTATGTTGCGGATAGCAAGAGTCGCCACCGACTTTTATTTTATCCAAAAGGAAAGGGTATAAAAGAACAGGAAAGACCTTAAGAGAATATTTTGGGTCCGGGGGGTAGGTTATGTAAAGGGAAGGTGTTAGCACCCTTTACATCCATGGTTATCCATGGGCTCTTAGTTACTTAGCTCACTTTTGAATTGTTTTTGAAAGTGTAGTGTGTGAATAGAAAAATTTTCATATGAGTTAATAATGATCCATGTACGGATGCGTAAAAACTTGTTTTTGAAAATTTGTTTGAAATTTGTTAAGTGTTTGAAAAATGGAGTGAGCAAGCAACTAAGAGGTACCTACCCTAAAGTTTAAGTCTTTCTGTTCTTTATCCGTTAATTGGTAAGACTATCCCTACTATTAAGGAGTAGGTAGTCATTACCTTGGATGTAAGGGACATGTGAGGGACATCTGTTTATGAAGGCAACTGTGAGGTGTATTAAGCATATAGGAGGGACTATCATCATTATTCGAAGGGACTTGATCTTTAAAGGCAACCATTAGGGACTTGATGATTTTTCTTTTAAGGGACTTGCTTTATACACCCCACTTGACCTTATGACTTAGGCAACTTGAGGGATAGCCTTAGAAAGTGAGACGGCGATTAAAAATCGACTTACGTGTGTGAGTGTTCAATATTATTTATCTTTAATTAAAATGATCTAAGTTAATTTTAAAATAGAATACATATTTGCACTCCCTAAATTACTAACCATAGCATAAAAATTAAATAATTAAATATTTACAAAATTACACCCAGAAGCAATTACATAATAATTATAATAAGCAAATTAAAATAAATAGCAAAAATAAATAATTAGCAAAATATAAAATAAATAAGCAAATATAACAATAAATAAATAAGTAGGGGTTAGTGATAAATATAATTAAAAAAAAAGGTTAGTAAAAATAAAATAACTAAATTTAGTGAAATAATAATAATTAGAAAAATAAACAAGGTTAGAGAAATAATAATAAAAATATAAGACAAAAATAATAAATAATAATATGGTTAGTAATAATAATTAAATAAATAAAATTAGCCAAAATAAGAATAAAAGATTAACAATTTTTTTAATGTAGGCAATTATATTTACAAATTATTAAATTATTTTTAAATGTATCATAATTATAAAATTTAATTATTATAAGTTTAATTGTTTCTAAACATATATGAAAAGAAAATAATTTGGATTATAAAATATATTTACATATTATTAATAATAGGTTATATTTACAAAACAAAATCAACATTAAATAAATATATACATGATAATTTATATTAAGAATTAGAAAATAAATAACTAGGGTTTTTTTTTTAATAAGTACTTAAAAAAATAAATTAGGGTTTGTTTTAGAAAATTAGGGTTTATAATATACAAATTATTAAACAAACATATATCCTACAATTTAATTATATAACAAAGAAAATAATTTGAGAAAAAATGGAAGTTTGAATTTTTCCAGAAAAATATAAAGGGTGTTTTAAATATATATACATGCATATTTTACTTTTAATTAATATTAATAAGACAATTAAGCTAATTACATAAAGAAATAAAAATAGAAACAATGGTAAAAAGAAAACTCACCTGGACTGGGTTTGAACCCAGGTCATTCTGCCTGCAAGCATCAACACTTTCCACTAGGCCAGCCAAACGCAGGTGCTAGAGAATGAGCTTCAATTGGTTTTGTTCTTTAACTACTGAAAATCAGAAAAATAGTGAAATAAAAAAGGCCTGGGGGAGGATTGAACCCAGGACCTTTGAACATTCAAACACGCGCATCACCACCCGGCTGGAAGAGCCCACCTGATAATTAAACAACCACGAATAATAATATATGAAGAGTGTAGTTTAAATGAGAAAATATCAAAAAACATTGGCTGGGAGTAGGATTCGATCCCATCCCCTTTTGTCAAACGCGCACAAGCCTTTCCACTGGGACAACACACCTGTTGTGATAACAAAATTACAAAAATAACATAAAATATTTTAACATAATTTGAATTTGTCCTGAGCGCGCCATCAGCATCATCTTCTTCCTCATACCTGCACTTTTTCCTGCGAAATCACTTACAACTTTTCCTGCGAATTTCTCAATGTTCCAAACCTACGAAAATGAAACTCAAGCCAAACAGCATCGATTCATTAAATTGGTTAATGTTTTATGATCCTTGTGATTCATAGAACATTCCTATGTTCTTAGAATTCATTTAGGTTTAGTGAATCAAAAGACCCCATCTTCAAGGTCAAAACCTTAACTATGGCCGAATCTGTTTTAGGCATGGAAGCTTCAATCCATTGGTCCAGAAACAATCTATACAATGTCACAAACAAGATTATGTAAACCAAATTCAATGAAAAGCAACAAATCAGTGGAATCGAAAAAATTATATTCAAGATTAAAGTGAGCTCGGGTTGGCCAATATGGTGCACATGGAATGCATATGAGTGATGATTTAGCTTCAACAATGTCCAAAGAACATCTCTATGTTCTTACTTTACCTTCAAAAGCCCTGGATTGAAGAATCCGAATATGAGTTTTTTGGAGAATTTTTGATTTGATGAACTTACTCTTTGGGCAGCCAATTCGTCAATGAATGCTAGGGTTGTGATCAGCACTTATATGTGAATCATTTAGGTCAGAAAAATTCATTGGTTGTGTGCAAGATTTGATATTTGAAGATTGAAAAAGATTATACTTTGAAATTCAAATATTTTCTCATGAAAGCTTGCTATTTTTGTACCAATCTCATGATTTCCTTCTTTTTTAATTCCAATCAATATTTAAAATATTCTAGAAACCAAATCTCCCTTTAATAATATATTTTCATATTTTATATTTATTTAAAATGATTTTTATGAATTAAATCAAAAATAAATAAAAATAAAATAATAAAAATTCTGAATTTTGGTCATTTGGGTCGTGCATGATGATATGATATGGATTGGATCACAATTTAGCAAGCCCATTTGGAAAGAATTGGTTCTAGACCCCCATTTTCATCATAAACCATCACAAAATTTCCCAACTTTGCAAGGGCATATCTCCCTCAATTTTAAAGGTATGAGGGTGTTCTTGGACATTTTGGAAAGCTTGAATAGTCCTCTAAACAACCCCATTGGTTTCAGGTCCATATCATTTACCAATCTCAAGTTATGCCCTTTTGAAGTTGTTGACTTTTTGTTGACTTTTGAAATGACCTATAATGTCTTAGCTCATATCTTCCAAATGAAGCATTTTTGGGCTTAACTTGCAAGATCAAAGTTGTAGAGAATTCAATTTCCTTCAAAATGAGCTTTGAGTGGAGACTTGGTGATGAATTATGTGAAAGTTATGGCTGGTCAAAGTTCAGTTGACTTTTACTGAGGAAACCCTAATTTAGAAACTCCTGATTATTGATGATCTGGAATCTCCTTGATGAATCATGATCAACCCTTGATCAAATGATGAATTTTACTTCATATAATTGATGTTGGCAAAAAATCATGAAGTTTGACTTTGGTTTGACCACAGTTGACCTCAGTTTGACTTTTTAACTGCATTGACTGATTTTGACTTATCTGATCATCTGACTGAGCAAATTTTTGAGAAAAGTCCTGAAACTTGTCATGGGGGTTCTTATACACATATAAGATGTTATGAAGCTCACTTGAAGTCTTGGAAGTCCATTTAGCCTGATTAAAGTCAAAACCCTAGTTTTGGATGCACTGCTTAGGAGGTGCATTGTCTGAGGGAATTGTCAACTCTTTTGACCAATTGTGAACTTTGTGAACCTTGTGAACCATCATAAAATGTCTTGTGAACCTCATGGGAGGTATTGTGAAGCTTGTGAACCTTGTGAACCTCATAAAGTAGCTTGTAGACTTCATGAACCTCAGAAAAGCTTTGTAATCATTGTGAATCTTGTGAACCTTGTGAACCTTCAAGAAGTAACTTGTAGACTTCATGAACCTCATGAAAGGTCTTGTAAATGTTGAAAAGCTTGTGAACCTTGTGAACCTTCAAGAAGTAACTTGTAGACTTCATGAACCTCAAGAAAGGTATTGAAAGCATTGTGGAACTTGTGAACCTTGTGAACCTTCAAGAAGTAACTTGTAGACTTCATGAACCTCATGAAAGGTTATGGAAATGTTGAGAAACTTGTGAACCTTGTGAACCTTCTTAGAACACAAAGTCTTGTATTGTGAGGGCAAATTTTGGGGTGCAACAGCAACGAAGATGGTTAGAACTTTTGAAGGATTATGACTTTGGTTTGAATTACCATCCAGGTAAGGCGAATGTGGTAGCCGATGCGTTAAGTCGTAAGTTGTTGCATATGTCCTCTTTGATGGTGAAAGAATGGGAGCTTTTGGAAGATTTTAGATATTTGAGTTTGGTTTGCGAGATGACGCCGAGAAGTGTGAGACTTGGTATGCTTCATGTTACGAATGATTTTCTTGCAACCGTTTGTGAAAAGAAAAAGTTGGATTTGAAATTTGTTGATTTGATGATGAATGAGAATGAGGATTTCAAGGTTGATAATTTTGGAGTTTTGAGATTTCGTGGACGTATTTGTATTCCTGATGATGTAGAGTTGAAAAAGATGATTTTAGAGGAAGGACACCGGAGTAATTTAAGTATTCATCCGAGAGCGAACAAGATGTATCAAGATTTGAAGAAGATCTTTTGGTGGTTTGGATTGAAGAGAGATGTGGCTCATTTTGTGTATGCGTGTTTGACTTGTCAGAAGTCGAAGGTGGAACATCAGAAGCCGAGTGGTTTGATGCAACCGTTAGATATTCCGGAATGGAAATGGGATAGTATATCGATGGATTTTGTTACGGGTTTGCCGAATACGCAAAGAGGTCATAATGCTATTTGGGTGATTGTGGATAGGCTTACTAAATCTGCTTACTTTATTCCGATGGATATTAGTTATTCTTTGGAGAAGCTTTGTCGGTTAGGATTTTGGATCGTGAGATCAAGAGGTTAAGAGGCAAGGATATTGCGCTTGTGAAAGTAGCGTGGGGAGGCGTTGCGGAAGGCAACATGACTTGGGAATTGGAGAGTGGGATGCGCGAGTCATATCCGGAGTTGTTTGGATCAGGTATGGTTTTCGAGGACGAAAATTTATAAAGTAGGGGAGAGTTGTAACGCCCTGATTTGATTTTCCCATTTGTTTTGTTGAGTCATTAATTGATTTAATTGAGAATTGATTTATTTGTAGAATTAACATGATTATGTGCTATGTTGATGAATTAATGTGAATATGTGTTGTGTTGGTGTGTTGGTGTGATTTTACCATTTCGAGAGTTTTCGGGTAAGATTGATTAAGAGGGTATTTTAGACCTTTACTTTTAGTAATAAGTTAGAATTAGTATTTTTGTGAGAAAATAATATTTTTGGTTGGAAAAGAGATAAAATGAGTTAAGTATAGAAAATAGAATTGGTTAGTAGTAGAAATAGAAATAGAATTGAGAGAGAGATATAAAAGAAAGTTGGTAAGAGAGAAAGAGAAAAGAAAGAAAATAAGAGGAGAGAAAGAGGAAAGAAGAGAAAAGAGAGAAAAGTTGGAAAAGCTTCAAGATTGCTCCAAGGAATCGGAATAATCGGGTAAGGGCGATAAGCATTATTATCTTAATCTTGTGTATGATTATGTATGTGTTTGATTGGTTGAGTTTTGGTGTTGATGAGAGTTAGAGAAGATGAATAGTTAGGGTTTGAGAGAAAATGTGAGAAATTGGTAGATTAATCGGTTAGAAATCGTTATAATCGAAGTATGATGTTAGATACATGTTATTGATCATGTTTGAATGAGTTTAGAGAAGTTTTGGGGTGATTAGAGTTGACTGTTCGCAGCAGGTGTGTTGCTGAAATCGCAGTGGTCGCTCAGCGAGCTACCCATCGCTCAGCGAAAGTTCCAGGGCGAATTTCGCTCAGCGAGCCTGTAGGTTTTGATGGATTATGTGTTTTAATCTGTAGCTTGAGTTTCAGGTATTTGTTTTTAGTGATCCTTATATCGATTCGAAGCTAAAAACATGTAGAATCTATTGATGCTAAAATATGTAATTTTTAGCCGACTTTTTCTCGACTTTTTCCCGACTTTTCCGATAAAACGTGAATGAGTTAATTATGGAAATGTGGGTTTGTTATAATGTTGTGGCCATTGGGCAAGTGATTACTATGCTTAAATTGTATGCATATGTATGTTAATGGTATGTGTTGAGTGCATAATTATGTTGTGAATAATGTATGTATTTTCAAGGATGTTTTGTGTCATTTTGCATGTAAGCATCATGTCTGCATTCTTGTGGGTTCCTTGTGAATCCGTTGTAGCGTCATGTGCTCATGTGGAGTGTGAGTGATGACTACAACACGATCGTGTGCCCATGTGGGGTGTGAGCAATCGGATTGTGTGCTCGTGTGGGGTGTGAGCAATCCATAAACATCATGTGCCCGTGTGGGGTGTGAGCGATGGGTGATTAAGTTCACATTGATCGTGTGCCCGTGTGGGGTGTGAGCAATCGGATTGTGTGCCCGTGTGGGGTGTGAGCAATACTGAAACATTGTGTGCCCATGTGGGGTGTGAGCAATGGGGGACATCGTATGTCCGACGGGGAGTTACTTTTGGTAACGAGCGATGATTCTATTTGGTTCTTGAGTGAACTTGCTGAATGTTGAGTCGGTACCGCATTGCATCTGCATAGAGTCGTATGTCGGTCTCTATGAGTTGCATTTTATACATTGTATGTATATGCAAAAATAAACATGATTGTGCATATGTTTATTTGGAATGTTGTGAAATGATTGGTATGTGTGAAGGACATACTTGCAGATATATATATATATATATATATATATATATATATATATATATATATATATATGCATGTTTGATATGTGTATATGTATGTGATTTATACATTGAATGTATATGTGCGATTTAAACATAGCTTGTCGTATGTTTATGCGGAATGAATGTAAATGAAGAATAGACATAAATAATATAAGATTTATGTGTATTGGTAATTTGTGAATGATTGTACATGTTGATTGGTAAATGAAGATACATTGCAATGTGTGTGTGTGTTCATAGAACATGATTGATATATGATTTGTGTTATGTGAATGAAATGGTGATAAGTATGTGTATAAGTATGCTTTATGTTGTGTATGAACGATATATTGTGGTGAGAATATGTTGTTGTATATGTTATATGTTGAGATATATAATTATATGCAATGTTATTATGATAATGTTTCTCACCCTTCTGCTGTTTTCTGATGCTCTACGAGGCATTGCAGATTAGGTGTGCCATAGTCATTTTTGTGAAGCTTGTCTTCATATCTTTTGGTTGGCCGGCTCTGATATGTTGCACCGGGTAGTTAGGTGGCCTTGTGCCTTTTTGGGGATACATTTGTATATGTATTCGTTGTGGACATGTTTTGTATAACATGATATATTTGTACGCTTCTAACTTGTAGATATATTGATAAATATATAAGTTGAAGTTGTTGATGATTTAAGTTTTCCGCTATGTAATTTATAGTTGAGATATGGGGGTAAGGATTGAAATTCCTTTGTGGATAGCTACCCCATTGTTGCATATTTGTTTGAGCAGGTGTTGTATGTTTTAATTCCACGTAATGTGGCATGCTCCTTTTTATGCTTGATTTAAATTATACTCTGATGAAATTTTATCTATGCCTAAATTATTTAATGTATTATTTGGGGGTATAGAAAGGGGGTGTTACAGTTTCCATTTTTGGCATATGGCATGTAACTAAACTTTCCAAATTTGGTAAGTTTTGCCCTAATCTTCAAAGATTTCTTTCACAACCAAGATGACCTCAAATGAAATTTTTTTGGACATGAAAGTTGTAGGAAATTATCTCCTATTTCTAAAAAGTACACGAACGTGATCATAGCCCTCATGGTTTGCAAGTTATGGCCAATGGAAGTTCACATAGTTTGGAAGTTTACCATATCAAGTTTATACCAAGGTGCAAAAGCTTGTGGATTTTGATTCTAAAGTGTTCTATGGACAAAATTGAGTTACTACATCACAATGCATGACTTGAGAAGCTTTTGGCTCAAGATAAATTAGAGAACTCGTGCATGGGAGGCATGTTATTCAACCAAATGCAAAAGTGCATGATCATCCACAAAGAATGCTACCAATATCCAATGGCCCAGATCATTTCACTCAAGAATCAATGGCAAGATGAAACTTCAGCATGTGCAAGCAAGGGAAATGCATGATTGAATCATGCCATCACTCAATTTTTGCAAATTTGCAAAATCACCCTCAGCTCACAAGACTCACGTGCATTGCCTCTCATTCTTCTTAGAGTGAATTTTGACACAATATAAAAGCCATCTAGGGTTTCATTTCATGAGAATCCATCATTATTTTCTCTCATCACAGTTTTTGCTCATTCTGCATTTTCAATAGAATCTCTTCATCCATACACTCTTTCACCAAACAAACCTCAGATTCTTCATCCTTGAGCTTCATAGGTCATAGATCAACCATTGTTTTGAGCTATAGACAAGATTTCGCACCAGTTCAATTCTAGATCAGATGCTTGCAAAGTGTTAGATCTAAGCTGTTTGAGAGTCCAATTCACATTTATTTTGTGAATAGAAGTTACAAGAGGATCATCTGGAGCTGGTGATTGGTTTTCTTGGAGGTTTGAAGGTACTGCAAGCTCGGGTATACTTCACAATTCATCATTTTAGATTTGAATTTTCTTGCGTGCATTGTGCTCCTTGTGTTGTCCTGAACATGCTAATATGATTAGATTTTGAAATGGTGTTGAACTGAGCAAGAACAACATGACTGATTTTTTTAGATCCAAACCTGTGTACTTCGATTCAGATTGTGTGTGAATGATAAATGAGTTTTGATGTTTGATTCGTGATATACATAGCATAAGCTTCATTTTGTTGTATGATTTGTGCATTTTGGTTAAGGATTGAAGTTTCTGCAATTTTGGTTGGCCGGAGAAGGTAAGCGGCGCTTCTCCGGCCGATAGGATTTGGATTAGGGCTAATTAGGGTTTATGTTTCTCCAGATTAGATCCTGGCCATTGGATCGTGTTTAATTAAGATAATTTTGTTTTATTAATTTAATTAATTCGGATTATCATAACTTTAAAACACAGCCACTTGATTTCATTTAATTAATTAATTTGAATGTGAGTCTTTTGATCTGATTACCTCCAAGTCTTGTGGACTCACGCGCATGACCACATGATGTGCTTACCTTGATTGACTTTGAATCTCATCCATCAGATGTGATTACTTCTCATTTTATTTTATATTTTATTTTTCTTTTATTTGATTTTTTTGTTTAATTCATAAAAAATAGTTAGAAGTTCATAAAAATTCCAGAAAAATTCATGAAGGTTGATTTTAATTTTCTTTAATTTTTGACATTTTTATTTTCCATTTATTTTTATTTTCCATGTAGGAATTAATGTTCACTTTTATTATTTGTTTTTAATTCTTTTTAAATACATGTTGACTTGTGGATTTTCTATCTTGATCATTGAGTTGAGTTTTGAGTTGGTTCTTTTTGAATTTGATTCATATTAGGATGTAATTTATTGTTGATTTTTCCCCTGATTTTTAGAAGCTTGCATGAATAGGTTTGGCATTTTACTTGAGCATGAAGTTTCAAAACCCTAGTTTGTGTTCATGAGGTCCCTTGACCTCGTTTGCTTTTGATTCTGACTTTGCTCTTTTAGCATGATGTTATCACTTGATTAATGAACATTTGAGTTTAATTGTGGAATTTTTGCATGAGTTTTTGATTTGATTTGAATTTTCATGTATGTTTGCCCTAGATTTTGTTTCTTCTTGTTGCATGCTTAGTTCTTAGGCTAGGAGGGCACTTGTGCCAACTCCTATAGTTTGTTTAGAGTTCTTTTTGTATGAGGATAGGTCCTTGGTCCTTGATTAGTGTTTGTACTTTGAAAAGTTTTGTGTTACTTGTCTTTGAAGTTTCTCACAAAGGTATGCATGTTCACCTCACCTTCTTTGTTCATTTACTCTCCATGATGCCTATGCTTGAGTTTGTATGTTTCTTCCCCCATGTTTGGACATGCTTCTTAGGCACATTTTGACATGATTAAGCTCCTGGTTTTCAAGTGACGTTTATGCTTTTATTTGATGACCATTTGTTTGTTCTTACACTTATACATATGTCCACTTCACTTCTCATTCTTGTGATGTTTATGATTGAACTTGTATGATCTTTTTCTTGGGCTTTTGTGTTTTTTGTGCCCATTATTGTGTTGATAAGGTTCTGGTCTTGAGTTTCTTGGTGCTTATCTAATTTGCTTGATCCTTTGTGCTCCATTTGTGTTTTGTTTCTTCATAAGACCTTGTGAAACTTGGTAATAGTTTGTATGCTTTATCTCTTGCTTGATTTGCTTTGATGGATGGATCTTAGTGCAATAAATGGTTGCTTTCACTTCTGGTTGTGATGTGTGAAGTTGATCTTTTGATTGTTTGTACCTCATTTGATCTTGTTTGGTTTTATCTTGTCATATGTGTTTAGTTCTAACCATTTCAGGGGCTCATGGTAAGGGGAGTGTGGAGGTTATCCACATTTCGATTCTTCATCTTCTCTTTTTCTTTACTTTCTATCTTGTGATTATTGATGTGCCTTATGCCATCTTGTGCTTCAATTCTTCTTTTTTCCCTTTTAGAAGCAACTTATCTCCTTTAGAGGAGTAAGTTGTTCTCTAACCTCTTTCTTCTCTTCCTTTTGTTTTCTTCTTCTCTTTCTTAGGATAGTTTGAACCACCCTAACCCTAGGACCACATTTTCATGATAACTTTAGGATTAGACTTTCCTCTTTAGACTTTTACCTTTAAGATCTTTGGTTTCTTTCTCTTCTCATCTCAAAACAAAAATCTAATAAAACATTAATAATAGTTGAGGTGACTTCTCCCTTTTGTCACTCTCTCAGAGAAAAGCTAAAAAAACATTTCTTCACTTTAATTCACAAAACCATTTAATAATACAAACAAGTTAGTGAATTTCAATCCTAATATTAGGAAACAAGTTTGAGGATCTTCCTCATTCTTGATGGACTTGTTACTCATTCTATTTTGGGATGTGGTAATAAGGACATGTCCTTAGAGAAGGATTTACCTTCACTTCCTTGTTACACACTCTTTAAAAGACTTCTAAAAAACTCAAACAAACAATAAGCATCTCTCCTTCGGGACTTCTTTTCTCATCACCCTCACTCTCATCGTGCGAACTTGATCCTACTTGTCATTTTGCAAGACGGTAACACACTCGTCGTCCGAGCCTGCAACACCTGAGCATTAACATAGGCAATTCAAGCCTTAAGACACAAGAAATCTTTCCACCCCTAGTTAGGGGAACTACGGCGACTCTGATCCTCATGTCCAGTGAGGTATGTAGCAGCGGGGTAGGGCCCGTTCGAGCACACTCTTTTATTTTCCCTACATTTCCCCCCTTTCTTTTCTTTTATTATCCAGTTTCAGTTTTAGTTTTGCAGCAACTTCATTCTTTTACCCTTTGAAACAGTTTCTTTGCAAGCGTGGATCCCGTCGGGTACAGCGGACGATCTGGGGTGCTAATACCTTCCCAGGTCGTAACCAACTCCCGAACCCAGTTTTCTTTGGTTCGCAGGACCTGTGTCCTTCCTTTTCTTTTCTTCTGGTTTGTGCAGCATTACCATTCTCGTTCCTTTGGGATAAAAATGTCTGGCTGGCGACTCTACCTCTTTCCGCGCCACTTTCGCGTTTGTACCAGGATGGAAATCCAGGGAGCGACACATGCTTATTGCCTTGGTTGTTTTAAAACGATTATTATTCCGCTGCTTTATTGAAAAACATTTTTTGTTGGCTTTTATTGTTGAGACGTGGAATTCCACTTTCGAATAACTCTGAGTTTTGATATAAACTGTTAATTTTATTTATTTGGGAAAGTGGGGTGTTACAAATGGGACCTTTTGAAGCACTGTATTATCGGAGGTGTAGAACTCTGTTGTGTTGGCATGAATCTGGTGAGAGATTAGTACTTGGGCCGAAATTTTTTCGAGAAACTACCGAGAAAGTAAAGTTGATCCGAGAGAAGATGAAGGCTTCTCAGAATAGGCAGAACATTTACCATGACAAATGAAATAAGGATTTAGAATTCCAAGCTGGTAACCATGTATTTTTGAGAGTCACGCCTGTGGCTGGTGTTGGGAGGGATTTGAAGTCTAAGAAGCTTACTCCTCGCTTGATTGGTCCATATCATATTTTAGAAAGAGTTGGGAAAATTGCTTATTGGATGGAGTTACCGCAAAATCTTTCGAATTTGTACGATGTGTTCCATGTGTCGCAACTTCGGAAGTATATTCCCGATCCGTCTCATGTGGTTAGTATGGACGATATGTAAGTGTGGGATAATCTCACTATGGAGACAAGGCCTGTACGAGTTGAGGATCGTGAAATAAAGACTATTCGAGGGAAAGAGATTGTGTTGGTCAAAGTTGTTTTGTTGGGGAGTTGCTGGAGAAAGCACGACCTGGGAATTGGAGAGCAAGATGAGAGACTCATATCCCGAGTTATTTGGATCAGGTAAATTTTCGAGGACGAAAATCTTCTAAGTGGGGGAGAGTTTTAATGCCCAAATATTTAATTAATTGTTTTATTAAAATATTTAATTAATTATTTGTATTTAGTCGGTATATTTTTATGTTGTGGATGATTAAGTCGATAAGCCGGAAAAATAAGTCGGAAGCCATAGAAATATAATTAGTTAATAATATAGTTGTTGTGATAGTTGGGTTGGTGGGCTCAAAATCTTGTCCGAATTAGTAAAATAGGGGGTGTTATGATTAGGCCCATTATTAATTATAATATTTAATTAATTTAATAAAATGAATAAAAGTAATAAAAAAAAGAATATCAGTAGAAGAGGAAATTGGAAAACGGGTAAATTGTTGCACCATCGTGAGAGAAAGAGGAACAAAGTTGGAATCCGATTCTAGGGCTACCTTCAATCCAAACCTAAGGTAAGGGTGGGTTCGATTCTTATAATCGGGTATGAAATTCAATACTATGGTTGGGTTTGATTTGAGTAGTTAGTTTTTTGAATCTGTATTGATATGGATGATCTGCTGATTGTTGTTGTTGTGAATGTTCGTGTAAAAATCGATTGTACGATTATTGAATTTTTGCTTATTATACAATTGTGTTAGGCTACAACATATCTGATCTGAAAGGAATAAGTCCTTTAATATGTATGCACCATATTATGCAAGAGTAAGACTGTAAGACCTTTAGAGAACCTCAGAGAATGATTAGTCTAATTCTAAGTACCTTAGTCAAAGATGAAGTAAAGAAGTTACTAGACGAAAAAATTATATATATCCAATATCCGATAGTCAATGGGTTAGCCCAGTGCATGTCGTACCAAAGAAGGGAGGAATTACAATCACTAAGAACTCAAAAGGTGAATCCATAACACAAAGAGTAGTGACCGAGAATAGAATGTGTATCGATTACCGAAAACTAAATAAAGCTACTCGGAAAGACCATTTTCCTTTACCCTTCATCGATCAAATGTTGGAAATATTAGCCAAACATTCGTATTTTTTCTTCCTAGATGGTTACTCAGGATTCTTACAAATTATTATTCATCCTGACGACCAAGAGAAAACCACCTTCACATGCCCCTAGGGAACATTTGCTTACTGTCGCATGTTGTTCGATTTGTGTAACGCTCCAATAATATTCCAACGATGTATGATGGCAACTTTTGCTGATTTTATAGAAGACATCATGGAAGTGTTTATGGATGACTTCTGTGTATACAGACAAAGCTATGAAGGATGTCTATCAAACTTAGAAATGGTACTCGAGAGATGCGTAAAAGTGAATCTTGTACTTAATTGGGAAAAGTTCCATTTTATGATCAGACAAGGAATCATTTTAGTACATGTGATATCCAACAGAGGCATCGAGGTAGATAAAGCAAAAATAGGAGTAATAAAAGGCCTTCAACCGCCGAAAACCGTGAAAGAAATAAAAAGTTTCTTAGGACACGCCAGTTTTTACCGACGATTCATTAAGGACTTTTCCAAGATCACTAAGTCGTTGACTGGTTTGCTAATGAAGGATGTTGAGTTTATCTTTGACAATGACTGTTTAAAAGCATTTGAAACACTCAAAACAACTCTTATCACTACACCCATTATGCAACCACCTGATTGGACACTACCATTCGAGATTATGTGTAATGCAAGTGATTACACTGTAGGCGCAGTCTTATGACAAATAAAGGATAAGAAATTTCATGCAATATACTATGCGAGTAGGACTTTAGACCCTGCTCATATGAACTACGCCACAACAGAGAAAGAACTCTTAGTCGTCGTGTTCACACTCGATAAATTCCGTTCCTACCTAGTAGGAGCTAAAACCATCATCTATACCGATCACGCCGCCATTAGGTACCTACTAAGTAAAAAGGACGCGAAGCCTAGATTGCTAAGATGGATCCTTCTGCTACAAGAGTTCGATTTGGAAATTAAGGATAAGAAAGGAACTAACAACGTAGTAGCAGACCACTTATCACGTATGGAAGGAATTAAACTAGACCAAATACTAATTAATGATGATTTTCCTGATGGACGTCTTATAGTCCAATTAGAAAGTGAGATATCTTCCTTGACTCCAGATGAACAAATCCAAGAAGAAACAGTGGAAGAAATTTGTGCGCAAACCACTCTGCCATGGTATGCTAACACAGTCAACTATTTAGCTACCAGGGTACTTCCACCAGATCTTACATACCAACAAAAGAAGAAGTTCTTCCATGATTTAAAACAATATTACTGGGATGAACCATTGCTTTTCAAGCGAGGATTCGAAGGTATTTTCCGTCAATGTGTCCCAGAAGAAGAAATGGAAAACATAATTTCCCATTGTCACTCTGCTCCTTATGGTGGACATGCAAGAACTTCAAAGACTTGCGCAAAGATCCTTCAATCAGGTCTATTTTGGCCCACTCTTTGGAAAGATGTTCACCTCACCATTCTAAATTATGACCCGTGCTAACGCACTAGTAACATCTCGAGGCGCGATGAAATGCTCCAAAAAGGCATTTTAGAAGTAGAAGTTTTTGATGTGTGGGGAATTGACTTAATAGGACCATTCCCATCTTCTTTTGGAAATAAGTTTTTACTCGTAGTTGTCGATTATGTTTCAAAGTGGATCGAAGCCATAGCCTCTCCAAAAAATGACACACGAGTAGTCATAAAACTTTTCAAGAGTATTATATTCCCTAGATTCGGTGTGCCAATACTCGTCATAAGTGACAGAGGCTCTCATTTCATATCTAAAATATTCGATAAACTCTTATTAAAATATGGAGTAAGAAACCGTGTAGAAACACCTTATCATCCGCAAACCAGTGGACAAGTAGAGGTTTCAAATAGAGAGATAAAATAAATTTTAGAGAAAACTGTCGCTACATCTAGGAAAGATTGGTCTACCAAGTTACCAGAAGCTTTTATGGGCCTACAGAACAGCTTTTAAGACACCCATTGGGACCACACCTTTCAAGTTAGTCTACGGAAAATCCTGCCACTTGCCAGTAGACTTAGAGCACAAAGTCTATTGGGAAATTAAAACTCTTAACTTTAACTATACTGAAGTAGGTGAGAAATGTATTTTAGACTTATATGAATTGGAAGAACTAAGGCTAGATGATTACGAGAATGCTTGCATATATAAGGAAAGAACGAAGAAATGGCATGACAAGCATATTTCTATAAAAAAATTAGTGTGGGATACATTGTTCTCCTATTCAACTCTAGGCTTAGGTTGTTTCCTGGAAAATTATGATCCAGATGGTTCGGTCCTTTCGAAATAACAAAAGTTTTAGTTAGTGGCGCTATAGAAATTAAGGGTAGGTCCAATGCACCATTTATAGTAAATGTGCAACGCCTTAAGCATTATAATTGCATAGAGGATAAAAAATTCTCGACGGGTTTTAAATCGGCAGAATTGCCATCATAAACCTTAGATTAATTTCCCTTAAGTTGTGTCAAGCCTCGACATTAAATGAAGTTCTTTGTGGGAGGCATCCCACAATTTTATGTTTGTTCTTAATTTCGTTTTTTAATTTAGTTTTCATTTTGCTTTTATTTTTCAAAATTCTGATTTTCAAAATGCTTTAAATTCACTGATTGTTGTGTTGGTTTGTTTTATTGTGTGATTCCAGGATTTTTAAAGTTTTTCTACCTACTACTCCTTCTCTGATTTCATTCTTTTTACTAACTCTGACAATAACCACCAACTTGATTGTGAACTTTAGAGATGGAACCCAGGGTGCTGTTATGAAGCCTTAGCTCAGAGACTTATGGTCCTGGCCAAATTTTCCCATGGACCTACCATGAAAGCTTTAGGCATAGGTGCAAGCATTGACTACATGTTTAATCCGATAGGCTGGAAAGGATTTGTAGCTAGGAAACATAGAACCTATTATAAGCTGACTCTAGAATTCTTGAGTTCACTGGTTTACAATCCTAATTGTGGAAAAGGTTTTACAAGAGGAAGGATATCATTCAAATTATTTGGATATCCATGTGAGTTTAACATTCATGAGATATCTAACCTTTTATATTTCCCATATGGCCCTACTGTTTTCTTGGAAGCACAGGAGAACGTGCTTGTGCAGGATGAGCTATACAGCTTTTGGAGTAGTATCTCAGGACGACCTGGCCATGATTTATACCTTATGTTTTCCATTGAGATCCACAACCCAGCTATTAGGTATTTCCATATGATTCTAGCCTACACATTGTTTGGAAAAACCGAAAGTGATAACAATGTCTTGAGAGATGAATTATTCATCATGTTTTCTGTTTTTACATCCAGAAGGGTTAATGAGGCAACTTTCATGTTTGCAAATTTCTGTAGGATTATTCAAAATGATCACCATCCAATCCTAATAGGTGGCCTAGTTACCAAGATTACTGATGTGATGGGCTTTAGGACCCGCATTTCTCAGATTAACCCGCTTGGAGAATTCAGACCAATGAACATCACCTTCTTTTTTTAGACAGCTATGTTGTATAATCGTGGACCACATCATTTTAAGCTTCTAATCAATGGCGTAGTTGTGCCACATATGACTTTACCTGACCTTGAGCGCACGAGTGTGCATAATAAGCACAACTGGTATATGATTTGGATGAGCCAATTTATGAACCAGGAGATGCTTGGTCTGAGGTTGAGATTAATCCTAAGACTCCTTCGAATTATTATGATTCGGACTACCCTGAGGATATGATTAAAGAAGAGGAAAAACCTAAACCAACTAACGTACCTACACCTACTCCTGCTCCAGCCAATCCTGAGATTACCTTAGACACTCTCCGACCGAGATGCAAATTATGCAATATGACATACACGATTTGCGTATATACATCATTACTTTGAGAGATATGGCCGTAGAACAATTCGGCCATCTGAGTCGAGTATTAGAGTCCATCCATAAACATCGTGGCTAATATCCGATCCAACACTATTCAAAATTTTCCAGCATTTTTGTCTAAATTCAACATTTTAATTTTAGTTTGATTTGATTTTCAGTTGTTTTCAATTTTCAGTTTGTTTAAATTTTTTACTACTGCATTACTCTAAGTTTCAATAAAAATTATCGGTTCTGTTTTATTTATTTGTTCCTAAAATTATAAGTGTTCAGTAGTGTTTTATTTAATTACAATGTTACAAATATTTTTGTTTCAAATGCATTTTAATCACTGTCTATTATTTATATGCATTGTTGCTATCATTTTTTATCCTTCTGTGTTACATGCATATTGCACTGCTATTAATATTTCTGCTACTACTATATAATTATACCATGTGCTACATAAAATATTTGGAAGAAAAATAAATGATATTAATTGAATTAATGTGGGAAGAAAACCAAGAGGAAAGATCCGTTAGCATGTTGCCCACTATGCAAAGGTGACAATCGTCTCAACTTTAGGACGATCGTCCTGACATCTTGACGAACATCAACTTAGCCAGATGATCGTCACACATTTATAACCCATAACAGTTATGTTTGCAACATTCAGAAGAAAGATGGACCACCACCCCCTCCACTTCCTCTCAACGGTCTTATTCCACCCCTATTTATAGGTACCTTCTGTTGCACCCCAAAATTTGCCCTCACAATACAAGACTTTGTGTGCTAAGAAGGTTCACAAGGTTCACAAGACCTTTCATGAGGTTCATGAAGTTTACAAAACACTTTATGAGGTTCACAAGGTTCACAAGATTCACAATATTTACAAGACCTTTCATGAGGTTCATGAAGTCTACAAGACACTTTATGAGGTTCACAAGGTTCACAAGACCTCCCATGAGGTTCACAAGGTTCACAAGACATTTTATGATGGTTCACAAGGTTCACAAAGTTCACAAATAGTCAGAAGAGTTGACAATTCTCTCAGACAATGCATCTCCTAAGCAATGCATCCTAAACTAGGGTTTTGACTTCAATCAGGCTAAATGAACTTCCAAGACTTCAAGTTAGCTTCATAACACCTTATATGTGTGTAAGAACCCCCATGACAAGTTTCAAGACTTTTCTCAAAAGTTTGCTCAGTCAGATGATCAGATAAGTCAAAATCAGTCAAAGTAGTTAAAAAGTCAAATTGAGGTCAACTGTGGTCAAACCAAAGTCAAACTTCATGATTTTTTTTGACAACATCAAGTATATGAAGTAAAATTCATCATTTGATCAAGGGTTGATCATGATTCATCAAGGATATTTCAGATCATCAAGAATCAGAGGTTTCTAAATTAGGGTTTCCTCAGTAAAAGTCAACTAAACTTTGACCAGCCATAACTTTCACATGCTTCATCACCAATTCTCCATCAAAAGCTCATTTTGAAGGAAATTGAATTCTCTACAACTTTGTGTCTCACAAGCCAAGCCCAAAAATATTTCATTTGGAAGGTATGAGCTAAGACATTATAGGTACTTTTAAAAGTCAACAAAAAGTCAACAACTTCAAAAGGGCATAACCTGAGAATGGTAAATGATATGAACATAAAACCAGTGGGGTTAGTTAGAGGACTCTTCAAGCTTTCCAAAATGTCCAAGAACACCCTCATAGCATTAAAATTGAAGGATGTGTGCCCTTGCAAAGTTGGGAAATTTTAGGGAAGTTTATGAAGCAAATGGAGGTTTAAAACCAAATTTTGCTAAGTGGGCTGAACTTTTAATGACCCAAAGCAATCCATGACATCATGCACGAAAATTCTTTGATATTTTCATAATTTTTATTTTATTTAATTAATTTATTATGATTTTTTATACTAAAAATCATTTTAAATTTAAATAAAATATTAAATGTGAAGATTTAAAATTATTTTTGATTCTAGAAGGTCATGAATTCAGCATGGATCAAATTGATACAAAGATAATGTTGATTGGCTTGAAATAGAAAGTGTTTATGCAAAAATATTTGAATTTCAAAGCTTATCTTTTTCAATCTTTTTGGATCAAATTTTTCACACAAACATCAATTTTTTCTGACCTAATTGATCACACTATAAGTACATGAGATAACCCTAATCATAGAGGACGATTTCCAGCCTCCAAAGTGTAAGTTTCATATTTTCAAAAACCTCTCCAAAACTTCAAATTCGGTTTCTACTATACAAGGCATTTGAAGGTAATTTTAAGACATGGAATGATTCCTTGGACATCCATAAACCAATCCCAGCCATCAAAAGCATCGAAATCACCCTCATATGCATAATCTGATTCATCACATTCATGGATTTTTTGATTTTCGATTCTAAACAATGGCTGGTTCTTAATGAATTTTGACTAATGCTTTGTGTTTGTGGTGTGTTATAGATTGTTTCTGGGCAGGTTTTGTGAAGTTCTATCAACTAGAACGAAATCCACCATGTTTAGGGTTTCGGATGAGCTTTAGGGTTTTCCAATTTATCCAGTATAAACGAATTCTAAAACCACAGATCGATTCAAATTAATCTCTAGACTTTGTTTGTGTTTTTAATTTGATGCAATTTCATTGTTTTGATGATAGTTATGTTTCATAGGTTTTGCTGCAGATTGAATTTCGTAGGAAAATTTGTATATAATTTCGCAGGAAATTTTGTAGGAACCAAGGAAGAAGATGATGGGCTGCGCGCGTATTCCAGAATTCAAATATTATGCATATTATTTTATGAATTAGTTGCTGTTTTGTTTCACAGTTGGTTGGCTGGCTCAGTTGGTTGTATATGCGCGTGTATTCCTTAAGGGCTGGTGTTCGAATCCTGGCTCCAACCAGTTTTTATTGTTTTTCCATTTTAATTGTTAAACATAATATATTATGTGTTGTAATGAGATTAATATCAGGTGCGCTCTCCCAGCTGGATTGGTTAAAGTGTTTGTGTGATGTTTGGAGGTCCTGGGTTCGATTCCCCCAGGCCTTTTGTTTTTTCTTTCTTTTTCTTTGATTTTCAGGATAGCTAACAAAACCAAGTAGAGTGGAATTGCTAGCACGCGCGCGTCTGTAGCCCAGTGGCAACTCTTCATTCAGGTTCCAGGGAGGTTCTGGGTTCAAATCCAGGCCTCCCAATTTTTTTAAAACTAGCAATTTTCTTTATATTTTCCTTTTTCTTATCTTATTCTTTTAAATTTTAATCAATTATTATGTTTTTCATAAAATAAATCATATATATTTTGTATTGATACTTCATTTTATAAATCATTATTAATATGTATGTATTGTTATTATATATAACTTATTTGTATAATTGAATTAATATTTAATATTTAAAATTTTTGTATGTAAAACTTAATTTATTTTTATAACCCCTAAAAAGCATATTTTTTTTTCAAACCCTAATATTTCTTCTTCTATTTATTTAATGCTATTATTTATGTGTATTATATTCATGATTTAATTAAAATTTTTAATTTAATTTTTATTAATGTATAAATTGTTTATAATTTAAATTTTTTTTGTATGTAAACATGTTTAAAAATTAAAATCCTTAATATGATAATATGACATAATTTGTTTAGGATTTAATTTTTGCATGAAAATAATTTTTATTATGTGTTTAAAAATTAATTCAATTTTTGTAATTATAATCTATTTTCTTAACATGTTTATAGCTAATTTTATAATTTACATATAAACTTAAAATTCTATAATAATGGTTCATATTTTCTTATTAAGCTTTAAAAAATTTTGTTTATTATAATATTCTTGTTTATCTCATTATTAATTATATTCTTATGATATTTGTTTATTACTAACCCCATTTAATTTAGTATTTTTTTTTTCACTAACCCAATTATAATTATTTATTTATTTTACTTATGCTATTTAAATTGCTTTATTATTATTATTGTAATTGCTCCTTGGTGTAATATTTAATAGTAATGTTTAAATTATTTATTTTATGCTATGGTTAGTAAATAGGGAGTGTAACATGTATGTTTATTTAAAATTAATTTAGATCACTTAATTTAAAAAATAAATATTTAAAATTGTACACTCACACACGTAAGTCGATCTTTGATCGCCATCTCACTTCCTTAGGGATACCTCTCATTGTTGCCCAATCAAAAGGTCAAGTAGGGTGTATAAAGCAAAAGTCCCTCAAAATAAAGTCATCTAGTCCCTTAACAGATAAAAGATCAAGTCCCTTTCGAATGTTGCCTTCATAATGATCTTGTCCCTTTCGAATAAAGATGACAGTCCCTCCAAAATTGCTTAATACACCCCACAGTTGCCTAATAAACAGATGACCCTTTACTTGTCCCTCACATCCAAGGTAATGACTACCTATTCCTTAATAATAGGGATAGTCTTACCATTTAAAGGATTTAAGAACAGAAAAGACTCAAACTTAGGGTAGGTTCCTCATAGTTACTTGCTCACTCTTCAAAACATTTCAAACACTTCACAAATTTCAAACAATTTTCAAAACAAAGGTTTATACGCATCCGTACATGGGTCATTATAAACACTTAAGAAAATTTCTATTCACACACTACACATTTCAAAACATTTTAAAGTGAGCTAAGTAACTAAGAGCCCATGGATAACCATGGATGTAAAGGGTGCTAATACCTTCCCTTTACATAACCTACCCCCCGGACCCAAAAATCTTTTAAAAAGGTCTTTCCTGTTCTTTTATGCCTTTCCTTTGGATAAAATAAAAGTCGGTGGCGACTCTTGCTATCCGCGACATAACTAAAGTCAGTTCTCCCACCGTGTTACAGAACTGGCGACTTTGCTGGGGATTTAATAAAAGAGGGGTACCCTTAGGAATTAGATCACTATAAATTGTTTGCCTTGTTTGCTTTACTTTACTTGTTGGGCTCTTATGTGTGAAAGGTCCTAACCCGGATCTAGTGTACCTTAGGTAAATGGCAATAGACCAAGGAAACTGTACGGCGTATACCGATATGGTTAATCTGGTGGCCATAGTTAGTGTGACTTCTTGGTTGGTGCTTATGTTCCTTAAGTCAAGTTGAGGATAATATGAGGCTGCCATATGTTGTCAATGCACTAACTAACTTTTAGAACCCTAGTTATCCCATCTTGGCCTTTAGAAAAGTAGTGAGATAACCGGCTTTGGTGAAGACTGAAGTTGGTTGATACTCGATGCTACACTCATTGAGATTCTAAACTTGGAGGGTTTTGGTTGGCAAGTAAGTTTCCTACTGAACAACCACCCTTGTGAAGGATCAATGATATTGAGATCCCTTAGAACATGGTTACTTTTATAAGACAGGATGAACCAACTAACTTCAGGGGAGGGTACTTACCTTTGAACCTCATGCAAGCCTTTAAACCTAGGGCTATTGTGTGACTTGTTTGTGTGTGCCACATGTTTGTGATTGAGCATAACATCATGACATCATCATGCATCATAAGCATAGCATTTTCCCTAACCATTTCAAGGACCAAGGGATTTATCTTTGTTCTTTGTTGCAGGTCATGGCTTCAGCTCGTAGAAACACTATCAGGATCAACTTTGTGAGCATACCTGCTAAGCTTAAAGAGTTGGTTTCTCAGGTGTCTGATCATTCCCAGTTCATCAAGAGGCATGGTTACCTATTGGATCTAGTCACCTCAGGGTTCAATGAAGACATGATGAGTGTCCTGTTTCAGTTTTTTGATCCTAAGCACCATTGCTTCACATTCCCCGACTACCAGCTGGTTCCAACCATGGAAGAATTCTCTAAGCTTCTGGGTATATCTGTTCTTGATCAGAAACCATTCATAGGCTTGGAAAAAGAGCCTAAACCTGAGGTTATTGCTGCAGCTCTACATCTGAAGAAGTCTGACATTGTTCTAGAAACGAGAAGCGGAGTTAAGGGTATTCTTGCCAAGGTGTTGATAGATAAGGCTCAAGTGTTCTTGAAGGCTATGAGTTATGATGCTTTTGAGGATATCTTAGCCTTGCTGATTTATGGCTTAGTGTTGTTCCCCAACCCAGATCAGTTCATAGATGTTCATGCCATCAACATATTCCTGAGTCACAATCCAGTGCCTACATTGCTTGGAGACATCCTACATTCTCTTCATACCCGTACTACAAGGGCAATAGGAACTTTGATGTGCTGCATACCTTTGCTATCTAGGTGGTTTATTTCTCACCTTCCTCGCTCAGTAATGAAGAATGAGCAAGGGTTCAGATGGTCCAAGAGGATCATGTCACTCTCGCATTCAGATATTCATTGGTGCTCCAGATCTATGGAGAATGTCACTATAATTGGTCGTTGTGGGGAGTTCCCTAATGTGCCACTTCTGGGCATAAGAGGAGGCATCACCTACAACCCCTCTCTAGCTTTACGACAGTTTGGTTACGCTCGGAGTGATGGTCTACATGACATGTTGATTCAGGGCATTGTGTTTGATTATGACAACGATCTTCAAGGTTACCGTCAGAGATTCATAAGAGCATGGGGAAAAGTAAACAAGGTTGACAGCAAGACTCTGGAGCCTAAGTACACTATTCCTATGGAGGCTTATCTCAGATGGGTGCGATCTCGTGCTCAGACTCTCATGATGCCATATCCTGCTATCCTGCCAGTTACCATGGAACCTGTTGCTGAAGGAGATACTGCTTATACCATCCTTCACCCAGACATGCCTACTGACATGGAAGACTTGCAGAGATCTTGGATCCAGTTGAAGGAGCAAAGGGATACTTTTGAGGCTCATTACAAAGCAAGCCAAGAAAGAATCCTGGAACTAACAAAGCAACTTCATGAGGAACGGAATCTCAACTCATACCTCAACACAAAGAGGAAACGTCCATGGGAGACTTAAAACCCCATCTCTTGTATTTATTGCATTTCATTTTCTGTAAGCCCAAGAGGCAAAACATATTTATTACTAATAAAAGTTTACCTTCTTGTTTGTTTAAGCAAATTTAAATCCTGCGGTCCTTGAGAACATTGCATACGCATTCACATATCATATCATTGCATCACAGGTTTATAATTATGCACAGGTTTCTCATCTTCTCGCTGTTTATTTCAGCAATGGCTCTTGAACAAACAGTTAAGGATCTCCAGGCACAAAATGCACAGTTCCAAGAGTTGATCCTGAACTTGTCCAAGGGGCAGGATGAATTGAAGACACTACTGGCCAAGAAGACTAAGAAGAATAGGAGGTCAGGTGGCCTGATCAACATGGGAAGAAGGTTCAGAGGTCCTGTTAAGACCAAAGAACAAGTTGAAGACTATGAGTCTGAAGAGTCTGATAAAGAGGGAGGCAGTCTCCACAACACAATGGGGGATTCTGATTCTGAGGCTAATTACTACCATGATCCTAATGAAGACAAATTCAAGATGCTGGTGGATAGAATGGATGCTATGGAGTTGCATAAATCTTCTGGGTTGGATTTTGAAGATTTGAGTCTGATATCTGGGGTAGTCATACCCATTGGTTTCAAAGTTCCTACCTTTGTTGTTTATGATGGGGTCTCTTGTCCCAAGCTGCATCTGAGGTCTTATGTCAGAAGAATCCAACCTCATACTGCTGATAAAAAGTTGTGGATCCATTTCTTCCAAGAGAGCTTATCTGGAGCTCAGTTGGAGTGGTATTATCAGTTGGAGAGTGTCAACATCCGGGACTGGAATGATCTTGCTGAAGCCTTCTATAAGCAATATCAATACAATGCTGATTTAGCTCCCACTCGCATGCAACTTCAGAGCATGTCTATGGGTGCCAAAGAAAGCTTCAAGGAGTATGCTCAGAAGTGGAGAGATTTAGCTGGAAGAGTACAACCCCCTTTAACTGACAGGGAGTTAGTTGATATGTTCATGTGTACGTTGAATGGTCCTTTTTACAGTCATCTCATTGGAAGCTCATCATTTGGCTTCACTGAGTTGATAATGACAGGAGAGCGCGTAGAAAGCGGTATCAGGAGTGGCAAGATTCAAGTGGGTGCTTCTTCATCAGGTGCTGCAAAGAAGCCTCCCACTGGGAAGAAAGAGTCAAATGCTGTTTATGGTCAACCTGATCGTAATAGAAGGCATCAGTCTGTGAGTGCAGTTCATATTTCAAATCCAACTCCTACAACACCAGAGCAGCCACAGGGCAACCAACAGAGGGCTAGAAGACAGTTCACTAAGATCAACATGTCAATGGCTCAGGCATTGCAACACTTGTTGAAGGCTGAACTTATTACTCTGAAAGAGGCTCCTCAGAATCCCAATGTTACCTCACCCAGGTACAATCCCAATGCACGATGTGCATATCATTCCAACTGCCAGGGACATGATACCAATAGTTGTTGGGTCTTGAAGAACAAAATTCAAGATATGATTGAGGCTGGAGAGATTGAGTTTGACCCTCCGGGTACTCCAAATGTGATCACTGCTCCCATGCCAAATCATGAGAAGACTGTCAATGCCATTGATGAAGATTTACATATCTATTCAGTTGCAGAGTTGACCACACCATTGTCTGTTATCAAGAAGAAGCTAGTGCAAGCTGGGTTCTTTCCAGGTTGTCGTGAAGATTGTCTGTATTGTACCTATAAGCCGGATAGTTGCTGGAGATTGAGAGATGGAATTCAACGTCTCATGGATAAATATACTATAGTGTTTGAGAGGATTCCATCGTCTGTAGAAAGTATGGTGGATCATATTACTAAAGGTAGGAAGACTGAAGAGGTTGACATGGTTGATAAAGTGCCAGTAAGGATCACTTCCAAAGGTCCTGTTAAAATCACTCATAAGGGTCCAATTAAGATAACTGCTGAAGGCCCTGTGAAGATTGTTGCTGAAGCTAGAGTGGCTCCTTTGGTCATTACCACTCCTGGTCCTATTCCGTATATGTCTGATAAAGCTGTGCCTTGGCATTATGGGTCTGATGTTTATATCCATGGTGTTAAGCAGGAACCTTTAGCTGATATGCCTGTTGATGTTGATAATATTGCTGGGTCTAGTAAGATCACACGAAGCGGAAGAGTTTTCTCTCCTCCAGTCATCTCCAAGAATGCAGTTACTCCAGCCGCTACCTCCACCACTGATGCTCGAGGAAAAGGTCCTGTTATTGAGCCTATACCTACTGATGTGCCAGCTGCTAATGATCTTGCTAAGCAGATGGAAGAATTATTGAAAATCATTCGCAAGAGTGATTATGACATTGTTGATCAATTGGGGCACACTCCCTCCAAGATTTCCATGATGTCTTTGTTGTTATGTTCTGAAGCTCATGCCAAAGCTTTGATCAAGTTTCTGAAGACTGCTCATGTACCCAATGCAATTTCTGTTGACCAGTTTGAGAATTGTGTTACCCACCTGACCTATGATAATGGGTTAGGTTTCTCTGATGCTGATTTGACTCCTGCCAAGAGGGATCATAACAGGGCTCTGCATATCTCAATTGAATGCAGGGGCACTACCCTGTCACATGTATTGATAGACAATGGTTCCTCTCTGAATGTGTTGCCCAAAGAAGTCCTGAATAAGCTGAGTCCTGAAGATGCTGTGCTGAAACCCAGTAATATAGTGGTGAAGGCTTTTGATGGTTCTAGAAGAGTGGTGCATGGAGAAATTGATCTCCCAATCAAAGTTGGTTCTCAGGTTTTCAATGCTACTTTTTATGTCATGGATATTCGTCCGTCGTATTCTTGTTTGCTGGGACGTCCCTGGATCCATGGGGCAGGTGCTATAACCTCTACATTACATCAGAAGTTGAGATATCCGGTAGAAGGAAAAGTTGTTACTGTCTACGGAGAGGAAGAATACTTTGTCAGCCATGTGAACACCTTCAAGTATTTGGAAGTGGAAGGTGAATATGTTGAAACTCCGTGTCAGACATTTGAAGTGGTTCCTTGGGTGGTTAATGATTATGAAGCTCCTCCTGTTGTCAAGAAAGTTCTTGTGGTCACCAGAGTACCTCCAACAATGGCCTCCCTTAAAGATGCTAGAGCTGTGGTGGATAAAGGTGGTTGTACTATTTGGGGACAGCTTCCTGATATCCCATACAAGTCTGACAAATTTGGTTTGGGTTTCACTGCAGAGTCCCAGAAGGCTGTTCATTGTGCTCGTGCTGTTCGTATCACCAATCAAGGGGTTATGAAGAACCAGATCAATGCTGTGGGTGACTATGATGAAGACTACAACTTGGATGCTTGGATTTTTCCTACTGTGGGAGCTGGACTCAATAATTGGAAAGCTGAAGATGTTATTCCTATCTCCTTTAGTCAGGAGTAAATACTATTACTGTGTTGTTGCTTTTTAAGTTTGTAATTTCTTGAACAATTAAAACTCTCAAGCCTTGTGCCTTACCCGGGGCACAATGGTGTGCTTGTTACGGGCTGTCATTTCATTTGCATACTTCATTCAATAAAAATCAGTGGACGTTTCGTTTTCGTAAATATTGTGTTCCTTGTCTTTCTTTCCTTTTATTTTTGTTTTATCAGCTATGTGTTCTTACACACACCCACATCACTAAAATGCAGATCCTCATCCACTCTGGATCCTGTTGATAACAGTTCTACTATTGCCAATTATAATTTTGAGAATCCGATCTATCAAACTGAAGACGGAAATGAGGACGATTGTGAAGTACCTATAGAGCTTGCTAGGTTGTTACAACAAGAAGAGAAAGCCATACAGCCACATGAAGAGCCAGTCGAAGTTGTGAATCTGGGAACTGAAGAAAACAGGAAAGAAGTCAAGATAGGGGCTGAATTAGAGGATAGTATCAAGAGTAGATTGATTCAGATGCTACGTGACTATGTGGAGATCTTTGCTTGGTCTTATGAAGATATGCCAGGGTTAGATACAGACATTGTGGTTCACCGTTTACCAGTAAAAGAAGATTGTCGTCCAAAGAAGCAGAAGGTTCGTCGTATGCGTCCTGAAATGTCAGAGAAGATCAAAGCAGAGGTAATGAAACAGTTCAATGCAGGGTTCTTAGCTGTGACTTCTTATCCTCAGTGGGTTGCAAATGTGGTGCCGGTACCCAAGAAAGATGGTAAGGTACGTATGTGTGTAGACTACAGAGATTTGAACAAAGCCAGCCCCAAAGATGACTTCCCACTTCCTCATATTGATGTTTTGGTAGACAACACTGCTCAGCATAAGGTATTCTCCTTTATGGATGGTTTCTCTGGTTACAATCAGATCAAGATGGCTCCTGAAGATATGGAGAAGACAACATTTGTTACACAGTGGGGCACCTTTTGCTATAAGGTGATGCCATTTGGTTTGAAGAATGCAGGGGCAACATATCAGCGTGCTATGGTGGCTTTGTTTCACGATATGATTCATCATGAGATAGAGGTGTATGTGGATGATATGATAGCCAGGTCCCAGAATGAAGAACAACATCTTGATCATTTGCATAAGTTGTTTGAGAGGTTGAAGAAATACAAGTTGAGACTGAACCCAAACAAGTGTACTTTTGGAGTTAGGTCTAGTAAACTCCTGGGTTTCATAGTCAGTGGAAAAGGTATTGAAGTGGATCCTGCGAAAGTGAAAGCTATACGAGAGATGCCAGCTCCCCGTACTGAGAAGGAGGTTAGAGGTTTCTTGGGACGATTGAATTACATTGCAAGATTTATTTCCCAATTAACTGCTATTTGTGAGCCAATCTTCAAGTTGTTGAAGAAAGACCAGGTGATGGAATGGAATGATGAGTGCCAGACTGCCTTTGATGAAATCAAGAGATACCTGCTAGAACCTCCAATTTTGATGCCACCAGTTGATGGAAGACCCTTGATTATGTACTTAACAGTGTTAGACAACTCAATGGGGTGTGTTTTGGGGCAACATGACGAGTCTGGTCGAAAAGAGCAAGCAATATACTACCTTAGCAAAAAGTTTACCGACTGTGAAACAAGATACTCACTGCTCGAGAAAACTTGATGCGCTTTGGCATGGGCTGCTCGCCGACTAAGACAGTATATGTTGACTCATACTACCTTGTTGATTTCAAAGATGGATCCAATCAAGTACATATTTGAGAAACCTGCTCTCTCCGGAAGAATTGCAAGATGGCAAATGATCTTGACAGAATATGACATACAATATACTACTCAGAAAGCCATTAAAGGAAGTATTGTGGCTGATCATTTGGCTCATCAAGCAGTGGATGATTATCAGTCAATGAGTTTTGAGTTCCCTGATGAAGATATTATGATTATTACCAAAGAACCTGGACAATATGACGGACCTGAACAAGGATCCCGATGGACTATGGTTTTTGATGGTGCTTCCAATGCACTTGGTAATGGTGTTGGTGTTGTGATCAGTTCCCCTGAAGGTTGTCATACCCCGATTACTGCCAGACTTTGTTTCTATTATACCAATAACATGGCTGAGTATGAGGCATGTATCCTAGGTATCAAAGCTGCCATTGATATGAAGATTCAGTTCCTGGACGTATATGGAGATTCAGCCCTGGTAGTAAGTCAGATTAAAGGAGATTGGTGTAAACACCCCAAATTTGCCCTCACCCATTCACACCATGGCTTGTGATCATTTCATATGCATAAACTCAATCATACCATCTCATATCACATTTGTGTTTCACTGCATAGATTCAAAGTCATCTGCACCTAGGGTTTGTGATCTGAGCAATCCAAGAGCTTCTTGAGCCACTCCAAAGGCCACCAATCACTTCAGAGGGGTCCATGTGTGTTCTTATATCATATTACATCCTCTCAAAGTCAAAAATGCCAAAGAATCACAAGAACTGGGAATGGTGTGGAAGCAGAGCTAGGCTTGACTGCACAATTGACCTAAAATTAGGGTTTTGGTTTCAGAGGCCATAACTCCAAATTTTTTGGTCATTCTTGTTTCTATTGGTCTCTATATGGTATAGGGAGTATGCATATCAATTTTTATGAAGAAATTCCATGGGGAAGTCATCTGATCAAGAGTTGACTTTCTGAACAAGTCAGTGCAAAATCAGGGCATCTGAGGCCCCCAGTGACCCAACCAAGGGGTGATCTTCATCATTTTGAGTGTATTTGATCTTTATTTGATCATAGAAGAAGTTTGAAATTCAAAAAATTCAAGAATTTGAAGTTTTTGCAAAGTTGACTTTTTTGGGCAAGGTTGACTTTTAATGAAATGTCATTTTATGCAACTTTTTCAACCCTTACTTTTTGATCCAAAAATGCTTCAAATGGAAAAACTTTGGTCATGAAAGTTGTAGATTAGATCTTTCCCTTTTCAAAAAGTACAAGAACATGACCTAATTCATTTTGGATCAAAAGTTATGGTGCATCAAAGTTGGCAAAAATCACTAAATTTCAAGTTATGCACAAAATGGGAAACTTGCAAAAACTTGTACCAAAGCAATTTGTGACTTCTAATTGGTATCAAACCATTACACAAGCATCATACAAGTCCTAAAGTTCAGATTGAACCAAAGAGATCACATGTTTTATGGTGTTTGGAACAAGATATTTTCATGGAAAGCAAAAGCAAGCAAGTTGCAAAACCAATGATAACACTTCATCCACTTGCTAGCTACATTGCTGAACTACCCTAGCCTTTCCCTCACACCATGCTGTGCAGCCCACACCCTTGTACTTAGCCAAGACATGACCCATGCTTCTCTTACACAAAAGTTGACAAATTGGCAAAAGTAGATACACCTATCAATAAAGGACATGTCACTTCATCTGGCCAATGGCATTTGTTTATACAAAGAAAATGCAAGCCAAACCACACAAGAGGCAAGCCTGAAGCACTCTCAAACTCAGCATTCTCATTTTCACAACAACTTGCAAGAGCATTCGAAACTCTCAGCACAAACCACAAACACAAAAACTAGCTTCACAAATCAACTCAACACACTTCCCTGAACACAAACCAACCCCCTTTCTCAGTCTCTCTGGTTCGCAACCGTCTTATCCATATCTTTTTAGGTCTATGCAGCATTACCTTTCCCTCGGGATAAAAATGCCTAGCTGGCGACTCTCTTCATTTCCTGTGAGTTCACTCCTGTGTGTTCTCACATCCTCCTTTCGCCGACCGTTCGCGTATGTACCTTTATCTGGGCCGTTCCCCATTTATCGGGAGCGACAGCTTGGCGACTCTGCTGGGGATACCTTATACTGTAACCAGGGCTTCTGGTTCTTTTTGTGGGTACCTCCTAGCGCTTGTTTGATTTGTGTTTACCGGGGTGTTATGTGCTATCTGTGTTTGTATATTTGTTTTATTTACTGCTTTATGTACAATTTTGTTTATTACTTTCTTTGTAGCTTTGTGCACATATATCATACTGTCATGCTGTCTGGCTGGATCTGGTTTTTCTTTGGTGGGTGGGGTTCTATTGAGAGATAAGGTCCTATACCTGGGACCTGAGCGACACCTAGGCTAGAGTGGTTCATATTCTTTCCCATTCCATCTCGGTCTGGTGCGGGAATATGAAACACGGTTCAGATATGGGTTTCTTCTTGAGAACTCTGTGTTGCAGATTTCCTGCAATACTAGGGCTATCTGGGAAGCCTGCTAAGTCTGGATGACCTTTAGTATTGACCTTCAGAAGCTGAGGTGAATTAGAGGAGGAACTGTTATGGTTATTGTAAACACTGTACCTCCGGGTTAGAAGTGTTTACACTTCTCATAACTGATCCAAGTCTGAGGATCCTTGTTTTAGAACATCACCTGTGAGGGGGTTGGGCTGTTTACAGGTTTGCAGGTACCCTTGACCTCAGCATACCCTGTTACTTTGTTTGATTAAGAGTACTCCACTTTGGAACAGTTCTTGTGTTTTTTAACCCAGGACATGTGACTCTTTATTTGAGTCCCCCACCTTGGTTACTGGATTTATGAACCTCCATCTGGATTTCTTGAACATATATGGACCTGTATCAGAACAGTTAATCAGATCCAGCTCAGTCACAAACCCCTGCATATCATTTGCATACATCCTCATTGCATCATTCTAACATGTGTTTATTTGTTTTTCAGGGTATCCATCCTATCATTTAGGCTTGGTTTTGACCCCTTCTTCAGCTTAGACCCATCTTCATCAGCACTTGCTTCAGCTATCAGCCACCGACTTCAGTCACTTGCATCCTCAGTCCCAGCCTATCAGTGGCCCATCTTCAGTGTTGTCTTCAGTCATCATCATCAGCACCCAGTCTTCAGCAACATGGCACCTAAGAAAAGTAACATCTCCTATCACTTCTTTGAGCCTGAGCTAGCTAGCATCAGGAGGATTCAGACCCTGATTACTCCAGACCATATACCACTTTTCAGAGAACATTATGGAGGAATCCTTGATGTGGTTATGGATTTGGACCCTTCACAGAGGAGCCTGATACATACTTGCTTGCAGTTCTATGATCCCCCTCTGAGGTGCTTCACATTTCAGAATTTCCAGTTGGGACCTTTGCTGGAGGAGTATTCATCATTGGTTGGTGTACCCATCAGGGGTGGAATTCCTTTCAACCCTGAGATGGCTTTCCCAAGTAATGAGGAGATAGCCAAAGCATTACATCTGGAACCAGTTTTGATTGGGCAGAATTTGGCATCTAAAGCTGGAATCTCTGGTTTTCATCTGGATTTCTTGACCTCTCAGGCTAGTTTGAAAGCCTCCCTAGGGGAGTGGAAGGCAGTTTGTGCTCTGTTGGCCCTTAGCATATATGGGATCATACTTTTTGCAGATGAGCCTAGGTTTGTTAGCAAAAATGCAGTCCACCTTTTCATCCTGAGAAACCCAGTGCCTACCTTACTGGGAGACCTTTACTACTCAGTTCATCAAAGGAATGAAAGGCAAAGGGGAAGATTAGTAAGATGTTGTGCACCTTTGTTCCATACTTGGCTGCTCAAGCATTTGCCAAAGACTGATGCATTCTTGAACCCTCACCAGCAGAAGAACTGGGCTAGGAGGCTTGTTGCTCTAACCTCAGATGACATCAGGTGGTGCACTCAAAGCACCAAGGGCAGAGACATCATTACAAGTTGTGGGCAGTTTCCCAATGTCCCCTAATTGGAGTAAAGGGTTGCATCAATTACAACCCTCTGCTTTTCAAAAGACAACTGGGCTATGCATTGGTCCATCCCCCTAGAGCACAAGATCTGACTGAGACCCTTTATGTTGAAATCAAGCCTAATCTGGCTAGTGTCAGGCAAGCATCCTGGGCCTGGGACAATGTGCAGACTAAGGGGGTAACCATTCTTGGAAAATGCAATAATGTGGCCTCAGCCCAGTACTATGAGTGGTCTCATGCCAGGGCTCAAATTTCTGGAATGCTCTTCACTATTGAAGACATTCCTGGACCTTCCACAACCCCACCTCCGGCAACTGTCAGCTTAGAGGAGTTTGAGAAATTGAAAGAGAGGAATGAGAAGCTGACTCAAGCTCTACAGAAGACCCTCTGGGAGAGGAGTGATGGTAGGTTGGATATTGAAAGGCTGGAAAAGTTGAAAATAGAGCATCTGGCTAGAATTGAGAAGTCTGAGGATTACATTAAGAAGTCTAGGGCTGGAGAGCAGATCTTGAAGAATGCCTACAAGGAAGCTCAGTTCCAGAAGGCCATGACTGATTTGTATCTAAAGGAGAGTCAGGCTAGGTGGGTCAGGATCACCGAAGCCCGTACTCAGGAGGACAAAAGGACTCAGGATAAGATGGAGCAGATGGAAGCTAGTGCAAAAGAACAACGAGAAGCCCTGGCAGCAGCCCAGAGGGAGGTCTCAGAGTTGAAGATCAGAGCTGGAGTGAAGAGGTCAAAGGACCAGAGTCAGCACAAGAAGCTAACTGCAGCTGTTGCCACAAGGAATCTCCTTATCAGGAATCTTACGGAGCGTCCAGCTGATCCTGTGACTGAAGCACTTCTCAAGGAAGTTCAGGAGGATGAATTTGGCCTTGGTGTTTGACTATTGTTGCTTTCATTTTATGTACTTTTCTTCATGTTGTATTTTTGACCCCTCAGAGGGCTTGTATTGTAAAAGAAAAAAAAAACAAATATTGTATCATTTACCTTTTTGTAATATATGTGTTGGTTTGTTTCATCTGAATTCTTCAAGTAACATCACAAGCATCTTCTTCAAGGGGTCTGGAAAGGTCAAAACCAAGTACCAAGCCGGATGGATACCTTGGAAACAAATAGACACACTGCATTGCATACTAACCTTTTGTTTTGTTTTGTAGGTTTTGTTTTATTGTTACTAACTCTGTTGTGATCTCAGGAATTATTGCTCGACGTCGAGGGTTTCCACTCAACCGTCCACACAGATACCCCACCCGCAACAATCTTTCGGGCATACAGATGGACCAAATGCAGCAGGACCTTACAGAAGTCAGGAATCAAATGACCAACGAGAGGTTGGAAATGAGGAATCAGATGACACAATTTATGGAGGTAATGAACAATATGGCTCAAAGTCAGGAGAGGTTAAGAGCACTGGTAGAAGGGAGAAACCAGGAAGACCATCAGCCAGGGACTGCTGGGACAAGCAACAATGAAAGAGTCCAACCTCATGTCAATCCCCCAGTCTTTGGACCCCACCAGCACCCGGAGATCAACATCCCTGTCAATGTGCAAGGGACTGCCACAGCGGGTAGAGTACTGCAAGAAGACCCCCAGGAGGATTAGTTCACAGTGATGGGAGCTGGGGAGGAAGCCTATGACAGAAGGCTGGATGAGATAGCTGAGAAATTAAGATCCTTAGAGTCTCAAAATTCTTTGGGTTTTGATGTTATGGACATGGGCTTGGTAGACGAGGTCAGGATTCCCCACAAATTTAAGCCACCATGCTTTGAGAAGTATAACGGGACTTCCTGTCCCCGGACCCATTTACAGTCTTTTCTGGGGAAGCTGAAGGCCTATACCATGGACGAAAAGCTATGGATGTTTTATTTCGAGGATAGCTTAACTGGAGCATCAAGGGAATGGTACTCCCACTTGACAAGAGCAACCATCAGGTGTTGGAAGGATTTGGCAGAAGCCTTCATTAGACAATACCAGTATAATTTGGATATGGCACCCAACAGGACCCTCCTGATGGGGATGTCTCAGTCATCCAGAGAAAGCTTCCGTGAATACGCTCAAAGATGGAGACAGCTTGCTGCTGCTGTCCAGCCGCCTATGTCAGAGAGGGAGATGGCTGATATGTTCATGAACACCCTCCAGGGGACTTACATTGATAGGCTAGCTGCTTTCTCATCTACCAGCTTTGCAGATGTGGTCATAGCTGGGGAGAGAATTGAAAGCCTATTGAAGATGGGTAAGATCTCAGACAACGGTGCAAGCTCATCCAGCAACACAAGAAAGCCTTTTGCAGGCCCAAGAAGAACTGGTGAGACCAATGCTATCCACACCAACAGGGGCAGGCCCCAATATGTTCATAGATCTGTGGCAGCAGTCACCATTCCCGCTCCAGCTCATCCACAACCAGCTTATCAACCACCGCAACAAAATTATCAGCAACAACCTCAGTACCAGCAACAAACTCAGTATCCTCCGAGAAATTATAACAACAGCAACACCAACAACAATAATCAGCAGAGACCATTCCAACAGAGGCCCTCTCAGGTCAATAGGGTGATCGATCTGATCCCTATGCCCTATGCCACATTACTGCCACAACTCTTGAAACTCAACCTAGTTGAGCTAAGGACATTGGCCCCTCCAGATCCTAACAATCTATCCAGAAATTACGACGCCAGCGCCAGATGTGCCTTTCACTCAAATGCACCTGGTCATAGTACGGAAAAGTGCAGAGCTTTGCACATGAAAGTGCAGGATCTAGTGGATTCCAAGGCTTTAAACTTTGCACCACCACCAAATGTCAACAAGAACCCTATGCCACATCATGGTGGTCCCCGAATCAATGCTATTGAAGAAGACAAGCCGTCTTACTTGATAACCAGTGTGGGTCAGATTCGGACACCCTTGGTGGAGATTAAAGCTCAGCTCCTCGAATGTCAAATGTTCCCAGGATGTGAGCTAGGGTGTGCTTACTGCAACATTTCAGTGAATGGTTGTGATAACTTGAGGGATGGCATAGATGGTCTCATTCAGAGTGGCCTGCTTCAGATTACAACATCAATTCCTACCAATCCAGCAATCTCCTTAACAACAGCTCCAGAACCTCCTACAACTGCAACAACCATTGTTCCAGACAACTCTTCAGCTTCATCAACGAATTTTTCATCCGTCATTTCAACTGACCAGATATCAACCAACATTCCTTCTACAACTTCAGCACCACTTCATTTTGAGTCTCCTACAACAACAACACCCATCCTTCCAACAATGGCTCCTACAACATCAGCAACAAACCATGAAGATGTCTCAACAGTTACGATTTATTATGATCCTGTCAATGATTCCGCCTACAACTCACAAAGTGCTACTCCCACCAGGGCACCAGTCACAATATATTATGATCCACAGACTATCACAGTCCCTTCTGCAGCTGCCATCAGTCCAGTCACTGTCACAGTGCCTGGGCCAATACCTTATGAAAGCAGTAATGCCATCCCTTGGCATTACGGCTCCGATCTATACTGCGAAGGACAAAAAATCACTTTTGAATCATCGACTTCTTCACCACAAATATACAATGTGGGGGGAGGCGGAGGCTTCACTCGAAGCGGACGTCTCTTTGCCCCGCAAATTCAAAGACCCACTGCCGAAGCAGAAGCTGCTGCCAAGGCAAAAGGAAAGAGCATGGTGCAAGAAGAGCAAGTTGTTAGAGAAGCTTTGAAAACACCTTTTGATCAAGAAGTTGATGAGTTCATGAGAATCATCAAGAAAAGTGATTACAAGATAGTGGACCAGCTTCACCAGACGCCTTCCAAGATCTCCATTCTATCATTGCTTATGTGCTCCGAGGCCCATCGAAACGCACTACTCAAAGTCTTGCACGCGGCTTATGTGCCAGAAGAGATCACGGTCAATCAGTTGGAAGTTGTGGTTGGAAATGTTAATGCTAGTAATGGACTAGGATTTACCAACACTGATTTGACTACGGAAGGACGCAATCATAACAAGGCTTTGCACATTACCATGGAATGTAAAGGTGCAGTTCTTTCCCATGTGCTGGTAGACACAGGATCATCCCTCAATGTCTTACCTAAAAAAGCCCTTGTGAAGTTGGAATATGAAGGATTGGCATTGCGTCCCAGTAACTTGGTAGTGAGAGCCTTTGACGGCTCTAAGAGATCAGTTCTGGGAGAAATTGAGTTGCCTGTAACGATTGGCCCACAAACTTTCAAAACGACCTTCTACGTGATGGACATTCAGCCTGCCTACAGCTGTTTGTTGGGTAGACCATAGATTCACGCCGCTGGCGCCGTGACCTCAACCCTTCACCTGAAGTTAAAATTCGAGTGGGAGGGCCAAGTCGTTACTATCTGTGGGGAGGAGGATATTTTTGTTAGCCATCTGGCTACATACAAATACATTGAGATGGATGGGGAGATCCACGAGACGATGAGTCAAGGGTTTGAGGCCCTGAATGTTAATGAAACCTCTGCTGTACTTGGGACCTCTATGACATCCTACCAACAAGCCCGGAAGGTGGTGGAAGAAGGAAACGCTCAAGGCTGGGGCAAACTGTTGCCTGTGGAGAAGAAAGAAGATAGATTTGGGTTGGGTTACAAACCAACTCAAGAAGGTCAAACAGAGGCTGCTAAGAAGCCCAACTTTGTTAGTGGGGGGACGCTCACCCCTGATGCTGTCAACAACTTGGAAGACGAGTTGGAAGAAGAACGCAACCTGGAAAGCTGGATTCGTCCAAAGATCCCGGGGAGCAGTATCTCAAACTGGTCTTCCCAGGGAATTATAAGAGTTACTCATGCAAAGTAATTATTATTTCCTGTATTTTTATAGCATGCATCAAAGTCTTGTATCTTGCCCAAGATGACAAGACTCATTTTGTAATCGGGCCATCTGTACTTTTTGTGCAACAAGATTAATCAATGAAATATCAGACATCTTTTTGCAAATGAGTCTTTTTCTTTTCCGCTCGCTGTTTTTCCATTTTTCTTTTTGTACAAAAAATAAATGGCGATGTTTTCAAAATGACAACTTTATTTCACTTTTCTAAACAAGATTAAAATCAATCACTAAAATGAACAAACTGAACCCTTGCAGAGAGTGCCTTCCAGACAGCACCGACAACAACACGGCTATGACTTCGTATGACTTTGACAATCCGATCAATCAAGCTGATGAAGGGGTTGAAGAAGATTACGAGCTTCCCGAAGAGTTAGCCAGATTGTTGAGACAAGAGGAGAAAGTTATTACTCCTCATCAGGAGGAGGTAGAAACGATTAATCTTGGTACAGATGAAGATGTGAAAGAAGTTAAAATCGGGGCCTGCTTACAAGACTCAGTGAAGAGACAACTGATTGACCTGCTTCAAGAGTATGTGGATGTGTTTGCTTGGTCTTATCAGGATATGCCAGGGTTGGACACCGATATCGTCATGCACAAGCTGCCTTTAAGAGAAGAATGCCCACCGGTCAAACAGAAACTGCGCCGTACTCGCCCGGACATGGCAATGAAGATCAAAGAAGAGGTACAAAAGCAGTGGGACGCCGGGTTCCTTGCTGTAACTAGCTATCCACCGTGGGTTGCTAATATAGTACCTGTGCCTAAGAAATATGGCAAGGTAAGGATGTGTGTTGACTACCGGGATCTGAACAGAGCCAGCCCGAAAGATGATTTCCCATTACCTCACATTGATGTACTGGTTGATAATACGGCTCAGTTCTCGGTATTCTCCTTCATGGACGGATTTTCAGGGTACAACCAGATCAAGATGTCACCTGAAGACATGGAGAAGACAACCTTCATCACACCCTGGGGCACGTTCTGTTACAAAGTGATGCCATTCGGACTGAAGAATGCTGGTGCAACATATCAACGGGCTATGGTAACGTTATTCCACGATATGATCCATAAAGAAATCGAGTGTTATGTGGATGACATGATTGCCAAGTCCCTTACTGAAGAAGATCACCTGGTGAATCTGCTGAAGCTATTCAAGCGTCTGAGGAAGTACCAACTAAAGCTGAACCCCAACAAATGCACATTCGGGGTGCGATCCGGTAAGCTGCTGGGCTTTATTGTAAGCGAGAAAGGGATTGAGGTTGACCCTGATAAAGTCAAAGCCATTCAAGAAATGCCTGCACCGAAGACTGAGAAAGAAGTTCGAGGGTTTCTAGGTAGATTGAACTACATCTCGAGGTTCATATCTCACCTTACAGCAACCTGTGAACCCTTGTTCAAGCTGTTGAGAAAGGAGCAGACGGTCAGATGGAATGAAGACTGCCAGAGGGCTTTTGACAAAATCAAGGAATACTTGCAAGAACCACCAATCCTTATGCCTCCAGTTGAAGGAAGACCTCTGATAATGTACTTGACAGTATTAGAAGAGTCAATGGGGTGTGTGCTGGGCCAGCATGACGAGTCTGGTCGAAAAGAGTATGCAATATACTACCTGAGCAAAAAGTTTACCGACTGTGAACAACGTTATTCACTGCTCGAGAAAACTTGTTGTGCTTTAGCGTGGGCTGCTCGCCGACTAAGACAGTATATGTTGACCCACACTACTTTGTTGATATCAAAAATGGACCCAGTCAAGTACATTTTCGAGAAGCCAGCTCTTACCGGACGGGTTGCAAGATGGCAAATGATCCTCACGGAATATGACATCCAGTACACTTCTCAGAAAGCCATCAAAGGCAGTGTATTGTCAGAATATCTTGCTGAGCAACCTATTGATGATTACCAGCCTATGAGATTTGACTTCCCTGATGAAGACATCATGTTCATAAAAGCAAAAGATCATGAAGAGCCTATTCACACTGAAGGGCCTGACCCAGAAGAAGAATGGACTATGATGTTTGACGGGGCTGTTAATATGAATGGTCGTGGTGTTGGTGCAGTACTCATTACACCTAAGGGAGTTCACATGCCTTTCTCGGCAAAGCTCACCTTTAACTGCACTAACAACGAAGCTGAATACGAAGCTTGCATTATGGGTCTTGAGGAAGCCATTGACCTCAGGATCAAGACATTGACTGTATTCGGAGATTCAGCTCTGGTAGTTAATCAAACCAACGGCAAATGGTACACCCACCAGGATCATCTGATACCTTACAGGGATTATACAAGAAGGTTACTGACTTTCTTCACAACGGTCAAGCTTGAGTATATCCCTCGAGACGAGAATCAGTTTGCAGATGCTCTAGCTACCATTTCATCTATGATCAAAGTTCAAGCTGCCAACTTTGTACCTCAGATATCAGTATCCAGACTTGACAGACCAGCATATGTGTTCGCAGCAGATGTTGTCAAAGATGATAAGCCTTGGTTCCATGACATTAAGTGCTTCTTGGAGGATCAAACATACCCACCTGGGGCATCTTCCAATGATAAGAAGACTTTGAGAAGGCTTGCTGGTAGTTTCTTTCTGAACACTGATGGTTCCCTGTACAAGAGAAACTTTGATATGGTACTCCTCAGATGCGTTGACAGAACAGAAGCAGACTTGTTGATGCATGAAGTGCACGAAGGATCCTTTGGTACCCATGCTGGAGGGCATGCCATGGCTAAGAAGTTGCTAAGATCAGGATATTACTAGATTACAATGGATGCAGACTGTTGTGCCTATGCCAGAAAATGCCATAAATGCCAGATCTATGCGGATAAGGTGCATGTGCCTCCCAATCCTCTGAATATAATGTCTTCACCCTGGCCCTTTGCCATGTGGGGCATTGATATGATCGGCAAGATTGAGCCAACTACTTCAAATGGCCACAGATTCATCCTGGTCGCCATTGACTATTTCACCAAGTGGGTTGAAGCAGCCTCATATGCAAATGTTACAAGGCAAGTGGTAGCCAGATTTCTGAAGAGAGATATCATCTGCCGGTACGGAGTTCCCGAGCGAATCATTACTGATAATGGTTCCAATCTAAACAACAAAATGATGGCTGAGTTATGCCGGGACTTCAAGATCCAACACCACAATTCTTCTCCTTACAGGCCAAAGATGAACGGCGCTGTTGAGGCAGCAAATAAGAATATCAAGAAGATTGTGCAAAAGATGGTAGTCACCTATAAAGACTGGCATGAAATGCTACCATTTGCCTTGCATGGGTACCGCACGTCAATCAGAACATCCACTGGGGCAACACCGTATCAGCTTGTATACGGTATGGAAGCAGTCCTACCTGTTGAAGTTGAGCTACCCTCCCTACGGGTACTGATGGATGTTAAGCTGAACGAAGCAGAATGGGTCCGGTCCCGATATGAACAATTGAGTTTGATTGAAGAGAAAAGATTGGCTGCAATCTGTCATGGGCAGCTGTATCAGAAAAGAATGAAGAGAGCCTTTGATCAGAAGGTCAGGCACCGAGAGTACCAAGTAGGAGATCTTGTGCTGAAAAGAATCCTCCCTCCACATACAGACCACAGGGGCAAGTGGACTCCGAACTATGAAGGACCATTTGTTGTAAAGAAAGTTTTCTCTGGTGGAGCACTGATGCTCAGCACCATGGATGGTGAGGACTTCCCGTCCCCTGTGAATTCAGATGCAGTTAAAAAATACTTCGCATAAAAATGACCCGCTGGACATAAAAACAGAATGTAAGTCCAGGCAAAAATAGGGCATCCCGGCGAGTCAAAAACAGAATAAAAGACTTGGGCAAAAATAAGGGAAAATAAAACAAAAATGTACACCCGCTGAGTTGAAAAGCCGCATTGGACAGCTCAGGCAAAAATGGGTATCCCGATGGATTGAAAACCCGAAAGGGCGATCCATGCAAAATAAGGGAATAAGCGAACAACTGCATTCTGAATTCGTCTGTATCACCTGCAACTTGGTAAACCTCGAAAGGATCAAACTTCTGTCAGAACCAGCCCTCTTCAGAAAGCAAGACGAGAAGAGCGTCAATAGTCATACGAGTCATAACAGGAGGAAGCTCCTTCAAAGCGTCGTCAACATTGCCAGCATTTTGTTTCTCAATTTGTAACAATCTCCTCATTTCAGGAGATATGTTTCCTTGACTGTATCTTGCCAATTCAATTAATAAAATCAGATTTTTCAGTCATGTTTCGTCTTGTACATTTTTGTTTGCAAAGAATGTCTGATGTCTTAAGAAAAATGATTGCATGAATACAGATGTTATCTTTAAAAATAAAGAAAATAAAACACGTGCTTGCAGGAAATATACTTACTCTCAGAAGTGTATAACTCCTATGATGGAATCCGGTAAGGGATACCTCGGGATTACTTGTGCGTTTCTCTGTCTTTTCAGGATTGCAGGTATTCAAAAGCGCAGCATGGGGCATGGAAGCTTCATCCCAGCAAGCTGGCAAATCAACACTCACTCAGCCTAGCATTCCAAGTACTTTCTCCCCAGCTGAGTTGCCACTTGTTGCTTCTCCCAGCCGAGTTGCCAATCATTCTTCCTCAGTCAAGTACAAAATCAAGGGAATCATCTCCCCACAGAGTTCCAGCCTCTACCCAGAAGAGCAACACACGAAGGAGTCACAACAGAGTGAAGAAAGCTTCTACAAACCCCCAGCTGGGTCCCCCATTACAGGAATAGGTCTATCATTGACCCATTTCCCCAAGCAGAATCTTTTCATCAGATCTACCAATGATCTCACCCCCAACTGAGATGTCCATTTCAAGCAGATCGGCCGGAGATCTTCGCAGCAACGGGATCCGAATCCCGGTTTGGTATCTTTGCATAATCATGGCATTCGCATCATATTCACCCCACAAAGCGTAGCATTCCGTCTAAAACGGAGCATTACGGAAAAAATCAAACATATAGCATAATCCCAAGCCATGTTTGGAATCGAACACTCGTGAATAATAAAAATCCATCAGTATACAGAAAACTTTCCCCCCAGAGTCCCCAGCAAAAACAGTTGCCCCACATTCACCAATACAAATGCACACCCCTTGTGGCACCCGTCCGTGTCATATCCCCAGCAGAAAGCCAAAGACATTCTCTTTGCACTCACAAATACTTATATATATACATTTCCTTGACATCCGTCCATGTCACTTTCCCAGCACAGTAATGTAAACATTTTGTATACCAGATACTTGTTTATACTATACTCTTCTCCTTTTGACACTCGTCCGTGTCACGCTCTCCCCAGCAAGTTAAACATTCATCTATACACCACTCATACTACTCATACTTATACAGATACTCGTCCGTATCTTGTATACATCAGTTATATCTCCGCAGATTCAACGATAGTCCTTGTTCTTTGTTAACTTGTTGGTACTCGTCCGTACCATCATCTCAGAGCATGCGTCAAGCGTTTGTTTCTACATGATACTCGTCCGTATCATAATCTTAAGGATGCTCGTCCGCATCTTTAATCCATACACTGCGTCAAACACTTGTGTCTCCTTGAATATAGATACTCGTCTGTGTCTACTATTCCCCAGAAGAGTTCTATCAGATTCAACACTCGTCCGTGTTCGTTGTTAACCCGTCGATACTCGTCCGTATCATCATCTCTGAACATGTGTCAGTACTTGTTTCTACCTGATACTCGTCCGTATCATAGTCTTGAGGATGCTCGTCCGCATCTTTAATCTATACACATCTAAACACTTATACCTTTTGTTTTCTTGGATATAAACAATCGTCCGTGTTTACTATTCCCCAGTAGATAGACAACAAAGCAATTTTTCCTTTATCTGACATTCGTCCTATGTCATGATAAATCCTGAGAGCAGCCGTCCCCTGCTAGGTGGTCGTCCTCCACCTCTTGATGGTCGTCCTCCATCATGCTTACCCGATGGCCGTCCCCATCGCTGATATTTAGCAGCCGTCCCCTGCTAGGTGGTCGTCCTCCACCTCTTGATGATCGTCCTTCATCATTTTATCCAATGGCCGTCCCCATTGTTGATTTTTGTTATCCGGCGTTCGTCCTACGTCATGATAAACCTTGAGAGCAGCCGTCCCCTGCTAGGTGGTCGTCCTCCACCTCTTGATGGTCGTCCTCCATCATGCTCATCCGATGGTCGTCCCCATCGTTGACCTTTTATCCGACATTCGTCGTATGTCGCGATATTTTCGGCAGCCGTATCCTGCCAGGTGGTCGTCCTCCACCTTAGATGACCGTCCCTCATCTTAACCCTAACAGAGCAGCCGTCCCCTGCTAGGTGATCGTCCTTCACCTTTGATGACCGTACCTCATCATCTGTATTATTTCATTTATTCTTTAACCCGATGGCCGTCCCCGTCGTGGTCCCTTTTCTTTTTAGCCCGATGGCCGTCCCCATCGTTGGTTGCTTTACGAATTTGGTGGCCGTCCCCATCATCTTTCATTAATCCCCAGAAAATATTTTAGATTTATTTGATGGCCGTCCCCATCATAATACCTTGTATCCCCAGCATGTCGGCCGTCCCCGTCATTGCTTTACTGACCGCACTTTTCCCAGCATGTTGGCCGTCCCCGTCATTGCTCTTTACCCAGCAGTCGTCCTCTGCTCGACGGTCGTCTTCCGTCGCCCATACTTTATAAACATACTTTATTTTCTTTTACAATCTAATCCCTTTTCTTCTTCATTCTGTGAGTGCAAATTTTGGACTGTCTTTGGTATTCAACCACAAGTTATCTTGTTTGCCTGTTAAGCTGTCGCTTACATCCTGCACAGCTAACTCATGTTTGAATAGGGGCAGCTGTAAACACCCCAAATTTGCCCTCACCCATTCACACCATGGCTTGTGATCATTTCATATGCATAAACTCAATCATACCATCTCATATCACATTTGTGTTTCACTGCATAGATTCAAAGTCATCTGCACCTAGGGTTTGTGATCTGAGCAATCCAAGAGCTTCTTGAGCCACTCCAAAGGCCACCAATCACTTCAGAGGGGTCCATGTGTGTTCTTATATCATATTACATCCTCTCAAAGTCAAAAATGCCAAAGAATCACAAGAACTGGGAATGGTATGGAAGCAGAGCTAGGCTTGACTGCACAGTTGACCTAAAATTAGGGTTTTGGTTTCAGAGGCCATAACTCCAAATTTTTTGGTCATTCTTGTTTCTATTGGTCTCTATATGGTATAGGGAGTATGCATATCAATTTTTATGAAGAAATTCCATGGGGAAGTCATCTGATCAAGAGTTGACTTTCTGAACAAGTCAATGCAAAATCAGGGCATCTGAGGCCCCCAGTGACCCAACCAAGGGGTGATCTTCATCATTTTGAGTGTATTTGATCTTTATTTGATCATAGAAGAAGTTTGAAATTCACAAAATTCAAGAATTTGAAGTTTTTGCAAAGTTGACTTTTTTGGGCAAGGTTGACTTTTAATGAAATGTCATTTTATGCAACTTTTTCAACCCTTACTTTTTGATCCAAAAATGCTTCAAATGGAAAAACTTTGGTCATGAAAGTTGTAGATTATATCTTTCCCTTTTCAAAAAGTACAAGAACATGACCTAATTCATTTTGGATCAAAAGTTATGGTGCATCAAAGTTGGCAAAAATCACTAAATTTCAAGTTATGCACAAAATGGGAAACTTGCAAAAACTTGTACCAAAGCAATTTGTGACTTCTAATTGGTATCAAACCATTACACAAGCATCATACAAGTCCTAAAGTTCAGATTGAACCAAAGAGATCACATGTTTTATGGTGTTTGGAACAAGATATTTTCATGGAAAGCAAAAGCAAGCAAGTTGCAAAACCAATGATAACACTTCATCCACTTGCTAGCTACATTGCTGAACTACCCTAGCCTTTCCCTCACACCATGCTGCGCAGCCCACACCCTTGTACTTAGCCAAGACATGACCCATGCTTCTCTTACACAAAAGTTGACAAATTGGCAAAAGTAGATACACCTATCAATAAAGGACATGTCACTTCATCTGGCCAATGTCATTTGTTTATACAAAGAAAATGCAAGCCAAACCACACAAGAGGCAAGCCTAAAGCACTCTCAAACTCAGCATTCTCATTTTCACAACAACTTGCAAGAGCATTCGAAACTCTCAGCACAAGCCACAAACACAAAAACTAGCTTCACAAATCAACTCAACACACTTCCCTGAACACAAACCAACCCCCTTTCTCAGTCTCTCTGGTTCGCAACCGTCTTATCCATATCTTTCTAGGTCTATGCAGCATTACCTTTCCCTCGGGATAAAAATGCCTAGCTGGCGACTCTCTTCATTTCCTGTGAGTTCACTCCTGTGTGTTCTCACATCCTCCTTTCGCCGACCGTTCGTGTATGTACCTTTATCTGGCCGTTCCCCATTTATCGGGAGCGACAATTGGGATACCAAGCATGATAACCTCATTCCTTACAGAGAGCATGTGTTGTCTTTGATCCCACATTTTAAAGAGATTACCTTTGGACATATTCCACGAAGAGAGAATCAGTTGGCAGATGCCTTGGCCACCATGGCATCCATGTTTGAGATCAGCTGGGATGATGAAGCCCCCAAGATTACTATTGATAGATTTAAAAAGCCTGCATACTGCAATGAGATTGGCATTGAAGAAGCAGAAGAAAAGCCTTGGTTCTATGAGGTGAAAAGATATCTTGAAGCTCAGGAGTTCCCTGAAGGGGCATCTGTCAAAGATAGGAAGTTTCTAAGGAGGTTCGCTGCTAAGTTCTTTTTGAGTAATGGGATTTTGTACAAGCGCAATCATGATTCAACTATGCTTCGTTATGTGGATAAGAAGGAAGCAACAGAAATTATGGAAGATATGCATGATGGGATCTTTGGCACTAATTCTAGTGGTCATACCATGGCAAAGAAGATATTGAGAGCAGGTTACTATTGGTCTACCATAGAAGCTGATTGCTATCAACACTCCAGAACATGTCACAAGTGTCAAATCTATGCTGATAAAGTACATATACCTCCATCACCATTGAATGTGTTGACTGCTCCTTGGCCTTTTGCCATGTGGGGCATTGATATGATTGGTGAGATCAAACCTACTGCTTCTAATGGGCATCGTTTCATCCTGGTTGCTATTGATTATTTCACGAAGTGGGTGGAGGAAGCTTCATTTGCATCTGTTACCAAGAATGTTGTGGCTCGATTCATTAAGAATAATCTTATATGTAGGTATGGTATCCCTGAAAGGATTATTACTGACAATGGCTCTAATCTGAACAACACTATGATTACTGATCTCTGCACGCAGTTCAAGATTAAGCATCACAACTCTTCTCCGTATCGTCCAAAGATGAATGGGGCAGTTGAAGCTGCTAATAAGAACATTAAGAAGATTGTACAGAAGATGACTGTTACTTACAAGGATTGGCATGAGATGTTACCATTTGCTCTTCATGGTTATCGTACCACCATACGTACTTCAACAGGGGCAACCCCATTCTCCTTAGTTTATGGTATGGAAGCAGTTTTGCCCATTGAAGTTCAGATTCCCTCCTTAAGAATTATGAAGGATGCAGGCTTGGATGAAGATGAGTGGATTCAGACTCGACTGGACCAGATAAATTTGATTGATGAGAAGAGGTTAGCAGCAGTTTGTCATGGCCAGATGTACCAAAAACGAATGATCAAAGCTTTTAACAAGAAGGTTAAGCCAAAGGTATATCAGGCTGGTGATTTGGTAATCAAGCGTATCATATTACCACAGGGTGATCCTAGGGGCAAGTGGACTCCAACATATGAAGGACCATTTGTAGTCAAGATAGTATTCTCAGGAGGTGCCATGATACTCACTACTATGGATGGTGAAGACTTCCCACAGCCTGTAGACGCAGACATAGTTAAAAAATACTACGCATGAAAAGTGACCCGCTAAGTTGACAGGCCTAGGAAAAAATAAGGGCATCCCGGCAAACCAAAAGGGTTTGGGCAAAAATTAGGGATATATATAAAAAATGTACACCCGGCAAGTCGAAAACCTGAAAAGGCGGCTTGGGCAAAAAAGGGTATCCCGGTGGATTGAAAACCTGAAAAGGCAATCCAGGCAAAAGTTAGGGATTAAAGCGTATGACTATGTCTCGTTTGGATCACCCATGAAACTGCAACTAGTTGTGTTACTCACTCAATGCTCGAACAGATAAAGCTCAATCCAATCGTTTCCGTCTCAACGGCAGAAGATGAGATACTTGAAGATAATGGCAATAGTAGAATTGGAACTCAATAGGATTATTCCCCACATAGCTGATTCTCCTTGTTTTGTAAAATTTTATGACAAAATCCTCTTACTAGGGTTTATGTCTCCTTGTACAAACTTACCCATGTATGGGTCACTTTTTGATATAAACAAAATTCCATTTTTGAATCCAGATTTGCTTTTACCCTATTTACATAAGCGAAACGTCCATTGGTTGTGTTTGAATGTCTGTATGCTTTTGAATATGATTGATGTTACCAGAAATGCATGTATGCTTAATATGATTGATGTTTACCAAAAATGCATGTATGCTTAATATGATTGATGTTTACCAGAAATGCATGAAAATGCAGTAATAGTATTTACTAAGGACGAACGAGGGAAGGATTCCAACGAAGCTTCACCAGGTTCATCCCTACAAGACAGTTACAAATCCCCAGTAGGGAAAATCTATCTTCATGAAGTACTTCAAGTCACATCTCCCCTGGAATTTATATCCATCTCTTTTATCCTCATACGGATAATCGGGAATTTACTCTTCCAATAGGAGTACGACGAACGAAGACGGGAGGTTATATATACCTTGATATCCCCAGCAGACGAAAGGTTATGTATACCCTACTATCAAACGAAGACGGGAGGTTATGTATAATATAGTATCAAGCAAGACGGGAACAAGTTCCTTATATTCTTCAGCAACGAATCGGGATTTATTTTCCCTGGCCAGCAGTTGTTATACGAAGATATCCAGACGCTTCAGGCAGCATGATGCATACATACATCATCTACATCATGTCATACATATACATAAATACATAATACATTACTTAGGTGCATCATATCATACATGCATACATAATGCATAAACTAATATTACCATACAGGATGCTACCTTGTTTTCAGGTTAATTCTCCAGCAGATAAATTTCATCAACAAATTGTGACTATTGGGTCGTTGTTCATCTTCCCAAAAGTTATCATTTCCTCAGGACGTCGTTTATCTTCCTGAAAGCTTCTCATACCTCAGGATTGCTTTATCCTCCTGAAAGCATATCATTACCTTGGGCCTTTGTTTATCTTCCCAAAGGTTACCACTTCCTCAGGACTGCTTTATCCTCCTGAAAGCATATTATCATTCCTTCAGAACGTTGTTTATCCTTCTGAAAGCTTCTTATACCTCAGAACGTTGTTCATCTTTTTGAAAGCATATCATCACCTCAGGATGCTGTTTATCCTCCTGAAAGCATATTATTATCTCCTCAGGACGTTGTTATCCTCCTGAAAGCTATCAATCCCTCAGGACTGCTTTATCCTCCTGAAAGCATATTATTACCTTGGGCCGTTGTTTATCTTCCCAAAGGTTATATCATTACCTCAGGACTGCTTTATCCTCCTGAAAGCATATCATTCCCTCAGGACTGCTTTATCCTCCTGAAAGCATATTATTACCTTGGGCCGTTGTTTATCTTCCCAAAGGTTACCATTTCCTCAGGACGTTGTTTATCTTCCTGAAAGCTATCACCCCTACCTCAGAACGTTGTTTATCCTTCTGAAAGCTATTACCCCTACCTCAGGACGTTGTTTATCTTCCTGAAAGCTATTACCATTACCTCAGGATGTTGTTTATCCTCCTGAAAGCTATCACCACTGTAAACACCCCAAATTTGCCCTCACCCATTCACACCATGGCTTGTGATCATTTCATATACATAATCTCAATCATGGCATCTCATACCGCATTTTTTGATTCACTGCATTGGTTCAAAGTTATTTGCATCTAGGGTTTGTGATCCGAGCAATCCAGAAGCTTCAAGAACCACTCCAAAGGTCTTCAATGTTCAAGCATCATATTGTATGCCCTCAAAGTCAAAAGAATGCCAAAGAATCACAAGAACCGGAGATGGCATGGAAACGAAGCCAGGTTATGAGGTTCGCGCGTATCAAGTTTCACGAAGAAATTCTATGGGAAGGGTATCTAATCAAGGGATGACTTCTAGAACATGTCAGTGCAGAATCAGAATATCTGAGGCTCCCGAGGACCCGACCAAAGGGTATACTTCGTTATTTTGATTGCGTATGATCTTTATTTGATCATATGGGATGCCAGAAGTTCACAAGATTGAGGAATTTCGAGCCACTTTGCAAAATTGCCTTGAATTGAAGAACTTGCAAATTCTCATGGCAAGCTTTTGTGTGACTCCGGTGCGACTTCCAGTCATCACGTAAGCATGAATCAGGGCCTTAAATTTTGAATGCACCAAAGAATCTCCAAGTTTCACGACCATGCCTCCACTCATTGCAATTTCTCGGGATTTAGTCCATGGGCCTGCGCCACATCAGTCATTCTCACTCACCAAAGGCCTTACAAATGTGTTTCCTGCAAATCATCTCAATCAACTGGGGTCTCGTTGATGGTTAAGCGTCACCAAAATTTCAAAGTTGGTTTTAAGATATTTCGAATTTATCTTCAGTAAATTGATGAGTTGTGGGTTAAACTTGTTGCATTTTTTCGTAAAGAAAATTGATAAGTGTGCTTTCTTTGGTTCATCGTTTTCAAAATTTAAGAGGGATGGTTTATTGGACTTGATTCATTGGTTTCGAAAGAAGAAAAGGAGGAAAGAAGATTCATGGTATCACGAGGGACTTGGATTCAAATGGCATTGCATAGGAATTTCGTGGTGTTATGTTGGGTTTGGATTATGTTGGATGTGGACTAAGTTGAATTTGGATGCACATATGTTTGGAGTTATGGTTCATGTGTTGTTGCTAGGCGTTATTCAAGGCACATTGTTTTCAAGCGTGTTAATATTGATATTGTCCAAGTTTTATAAGATATTGAAATCTTGATTTGGTGCATTGTCAAAATAAATGAAGAGGAAAGCCGAAGACATTAAGATTAAATGTATAACATTTGGTGTTAGTTAGTGAAGGCTCAAGGCCATGTTCCAAAAAGTCCTATCTACAAACATCCATTGCTATCCCAATACTTGCTCATGTTACAAATTTGGATTCTGTTTGTTACAAGCTTACGGAAATACAAATTAAAAGAGATTCCAAATCCAATCCTATGAAGAGCAATGAAAGTCAATTCATGATGACAAATAAGGTTGAAGTTGTTACATTTACATAGTTACAAAGTCAATGGCATACAATGTTTCTTTGGTTATTCTCCTATGAGATGTTCTCGCTGCAAAAGAAATTGGATACTGTTTGGGCTGCCAAGGATTTAATCCTCACTGTGACAGCATCACCAGCCAGTTAGAATCTTTCTACACATTTTCATCTCCATCCTATGAAATGATACAGCCAAACTATTGGTGTCTTGACTAGCGTTGAAAGTGTAGCCTATCCTGCAAGAAAGATGGAATTACTTCCCAAATCCAACAAGCAGAGATCAACTCATTTCATCCAGGAAAACAGGAGTTACGCAACCAGAATGAAGGACAGCAGTTCAGAGTAATATTTGTTTGAGTTTCACCTGTTTTGGTCGACCAGTTTCCCCCACGATTGCTTCGGTTATCTGTTGCGGATGGAGAGGTCGTGAAAGTCCACCAAGAGTAACACATATTTGCCAGCTTCCGTGCTCATTTACGTAGCCCGCCACTTTCTGAAGGTTCCTGCAAGATAACACAGTCATTTTAGCAAATCCAATTGAAACCACAGATGGACTCTGGTATTAGCTTCTACTTACTACTCTCTTGGTGAAGCCATTGAGAACGGTGCTGCTCCGGTTCCTATTAAGAATGACGAAATACTGATGACTGATGCCTAATTGACATCATGGACCATTTACTAGCATGTGAGGCAACAAGTCCCTGCAATATAGTTCAAAAACTGTCAGTTTAAACCTGGACCCATTCATAACATCACCCCTGCAAAGGCAGGAGGATAAAAAAGGCATAGCTATAACAGATTTCATTCTAAGGTTAGGTGCCGTTGCCGTCGCTCTCGGCGCCGCTGCCTCCATGGGAATGAGTGATCAGACCCTCCCTTTGGAAGTGAACAGTCAGCTTTCCCTTCAAGTCTTGAGTTGATCTCATTCGAAGCTGGAACGCTTGTCGTCAAAATCAATGAATCTTAGAATCTTCAGCATAAGGGAGAAAGATTTCTCAAGTCCAGATGTCTTTGTTGAGTACCTGACGTGCTGGCATCTTCAACATCAGAGATATAAGGAGTACAATTGTCATTATTAGCACCTGACTGTGCAGGATGCAGCTTCTCACAAACCACAAAAAAAGGATTCTATGTATGGTAAGATATTTTGAGAACCGGCTGGAAGCGGAGGCATGGCACTAGACGGCCTAGACACAGATGAAGTAGAAGGTGTAAACATCTCGGATGCTGGCTCAGAGTGGGATTCTATCTTGCTTATGCAGCAGCTCGGCTCATGCCACAAGGGCTCTAATGCTGAATCGATTTCAGAAAACTCAAATGGAGCACGAGAAATTCCATCATTCTCTTTCTCAGTCGATGAGATGAAGTCAAGTCTTGAACTGCTCTTGACAAGTGCGGGAGTAAGGTTGGCAAGGACAGCATCAGATGATGTTAAAAGAACCTCTTCTCTTAAACTCAGAAGGAAATGTTGCGATTATTGAGACTGCATCCTTTTCAACAGGTTGACCTTCCAGCTCCTGAGATTGATGCCGCCTCTGTGTCTGCTGTTGAGCAAGGACTTCAGCACGCAACTCCTGAGGAAGAGCATCCAGAAAAGCAGGATCAATTGTTTCTGATCCAGCTTCATTGTTCACCTGTTGTTCACTTGATGGGCCATGCTGGGCACCTCAGCAGGATTGAACATGGTATTTGAAACTCGCATATTTGACCCTGCAAAATTCAAAGATTATCACATGGTTAGCAGTTAAAAATTGAGTTTACGGCGGTAAAAAGAATGACTAATTCAATCAAAGCACAATCAAATCCGGTTTCTTTTCAAAAAAAAAACTAGTTCAACCAAGGTGCATACCAAGGCATAAACAGACAAAAATCTATAGCAGAAATGTCAGTAGGGTTGCAGGGCAACGTTTCACCAAATAGCAAAAACATCCTTCTGTTACGAGAAAGATGGAAAAGCCATAGCCGGATTGGGATTACAAACCCTAAGTTTTTCACTATAAGAATCAAAGAAAATTCATGAATCAAAGAGGAGACTTGAACAGCCGCATCCCAAAAAAACCCTAAATCACAGTAAAAAGCCCTAATCGCACCAAGAGGATAACACTTAGCTTTCAAAGCTCCAAGGGGGCCGCATCCACCATTGTCATCAGCCTAGCAACCTGCGAGATACAAGACACAGCCGCATAAAAAAAAAACAACATCCAGAAGAGAAACCCTAAGAAGTTTTTTTTGTTTTTTTCGTTGAGAAAGGAAAGAAAAGCCCGAGTCAAGGAAAGAAGTACCTGGGGTGAAAATCGTCCCTCTGAGAACACTCAGAGCAGGTATGAAACTCTTACTTCCTTGCGACTTCCATTTTCTCATGTTTTTTTGGTGAGCATCCGTTTCGATTTCTTTTCTGCTTTCCTTGTTTGTTGTCTCCACTGATAATGATGTATTGTTTGTTTGAGACTGGTGTGATTGCTGGGTTGGTGAACGAACATTAGGGTTTGGGTGTTTGATTGAGTTTGAGCTTTGGCTTCGCCGTTTCGCTTGACGGGGTATTCCGTCCCCGCCGTGTTTGCGTGATCAGAGATAGGAGGCTCTTCCTCCAGCTCCGCTTGTTTCGTTTGAAGTTTCCTTAGGGTTTTGTGGTTAGAGAAGAGAGGGTTGAGAGACTGAGGAAAGCTACTGAGACCTTTCTGCTTTTTCTTTTTAATCGTGAAATGCTTATCTTGTTTATGACCATAAAGGCCCCTGGAAAACAACAAAGATGCACCGCCTTTTTCACTTCCCAATGCCGTAACCTCTTTTCTCCCTAGGTCATTCGCTGGTATCCCCAAGACGTCATAAGCGTGAGACCCTTGGCTAGGATGTTTTTTCTTCTCAGATTTTGTGAGTGCAGGAGAGCCCTGGGTTGCCTTTTTTTTGTTGTTTCTATCTTTTATTTTTCTTTTTTACTTATTTAAAGTGATGCAAAACTATTTAGTTATTTTCTTTAGTTAAATTTTGTAAGAAAATTATTTATTTCTTTAGGTAACCTTGAAAACTAATTATTTTTTTTTTTATTTTTTTATTATTTTTTTTTTTTCTTTAGATAAATTTTGAAAAAAACTATTTATTTATTTCCTTAGATAAACTTTGTAAACCATTTATTTACTTATTTAGAAAAAATTATGTAAAACCTTTTTTAGATATGATTATATATAGAAAAAATTCAAAAAAGAGAAGAAAACATTTTTATTAGATATTTATATAAGATAGAGTTTTTTTAGTTAATTTGTTAACCCTTTCTGTTAATCATTCTCATTTTAACTTAGCTATTTATTTTTCGTTTGTTCTCACTTGTACAGTAATTCATATCATTTTCGGTTTGCACCCTAATATCAAGTTCATTTTCACTTTATTTATTTCTTTCGTGCTAACTTTTTCAGGTGGTAAGTACTCCGAGAAGTGAATTTGCCTTCACTTCTCGCATTTCCTTTTCATCTCCTTTGTACATTACTGTTACATCTTTTTGTATGGATATTGGAGTGAGTTTGCTCCTCCCTGTTTATTACCTCTTCTTCCTTCAAGCAACTTGACTTCTTGAGTAAAGCAAGTTGTTTTGCTTCTCCTCGCTTCTTGATCCATTCATCTGCTTCCTGGTGTTTCTCTTTGAAGATACCTCTTAAGAACCCCACAAACCCTAGGAGCAACCAAGCATGACAATGAATTAGAGTTTTGATTAGTCTCCCCTCATAGTTTTACCTTTGTGTCTCTTTTGAGTCTTCTCTTTCTCACCTCATAATCAGGGACTAAACCCTAAAGGCTTTAAGGCTTCGTGATTAAGCTTATGCCTGCATCCTTCTATTAGGATGGAGTGTATAACTTTAATCCTAAGTGTTAAACCCTTAATGTGTTTAAATCCCTTAATCAATTCACTTAATAATCATCAAGACATCAAGCTTGTAACTTGGGCCTTGCATTAGGGTTCTAATTCTTCCTTAACTGGTTAAGAAGGACTAACCCTAGTGTTAATGGACAAGTCCCCCTCAAGTTGTCTTACAAACCCTAAAATTCACTTCTTCATCATATCATTAAATAAAATCCATTTAATAAAGGCTTGTTTTGTCATGAGTTTAATCCCTAATCATGGATTAAGTTGAGGAGCTTTCCTCAGCTTAAACATTCTCATCTGTTATCCTTCTATTAGGATGGTGTAATGAGTCTGTTTAATCCTTGATTATGGCTTAACCTCATTACTTAACACTAAACAAAAACACCAAAAACATTTAAATAATCACAAGTAGGTTAATGATCTTAATCCTACACCAAAGGTGATTAAGTGTGAGAATCTGACTTCACACTTAAGGTATTCTCATTACCCCTAATCAGAGGGAAGATGTGATGAGTTTACTAACCCATTGGTTTAGGCTTAAGCTCATTAACTTATGACAAAATCCAAAAGCAATAAAAGACTGAAAATACAAAAACAAACAATAATCGTCTCCTTCGGGATTCTTTTCTCATCATCTTCACTCATAAACGAGAACTTGCTTCTTCCGTCTAATGCAAGACAGTTGGCACCTGAGCCAGACAGGTCATACACTTGAGCATAGACAAGCAAGCAGTTCATCAGTCAATTCATCTTTCAGTCTCTTTAGGTCGAACTACGGTGTTCTGACTTCCTCATTGCACGAGAGGATACGTAGGCATAACTTGACAGTTATCGAACAAAAGTCTCTGTATATTCCCCCTCTTTCAGCTTCATTCTTTCAGCCTCATGATCTTGAGCATACTCTCATCCTTACACTGGCACTGTACATTTATACACTTCACATTCTTTCTTTACACTGACACCTGTACATCATCTTTCCAGCTCTTTATACACAGATTGCACTGACACTACCCCTTTAAAACACAAATCTTTTTAAGCGTGGATCCCGTCGAGTACGACGGACAATCTGGGTGCTAATACCTTCCCAGGTTGTAACCAACCCCCTTTCTCAGTCTCTCTGGTTCGCAACCGTCTTATCCATCTTTTTCTAGGTCTATGCAGCATTGCCTTTCCTCCAGGATAAAAATGCCTAGCTGGCGACTCTATTCATTCTCCAGTGAGTTCACGGCTGTGTGTCCTCATTGTCCCTTTCGCCGACCGTTCGCGTCTGTACCTTCATCTGATCCATTTTCATTTGTCGGGAGCGACAGCTTGGCGACTCTGCTGGGGATATTTGTATTGCAACCAGGGCTTCTGGTTCTTTTTGTGGGTTCCTCCTAGCGCTTGATTGATTTGTGTTTACTGGGGGTGTTATGTGTTATTTATGTTTGTATATTTGCTTTATTTACTGCTTTCTGTACAGCTTTATTTATTGCTTTCTTTACAGTTTTCCATATATCATTTTATCATACTATACTGCTGGCTGGATCTGGTTATTTGCTATGGTGGGTGGGTGATTCATTGAGAGTTAAGGTCCTATACCTGGGACCTGAGTGACACCTAGGCTAGAGTGAATCATATTCTTTCCCATTCCATTTCGGTCTGGTGCGGGAATATGAAACACGGTTCAGATATGGGTTTCTTCTTGAGAACTCTGTGTTGCAGATTTCCTGCAATGCTAGGGCTATCTGGGAAGCCTGCTAAGTCTGGATGACCTTTTAGTACTGACCTTCAGAAACTGAGGTGAATTAGAGGAGGAGATTTTATGGTTATTGTAAACACTGTACCTCCGGGTTAGAAGTGTTTACACTTCTCATAACTGATCCAAGTCCAAGGATCCTTGTTTTAGAACACCACCTGTGAGGGGGTTGGGCTATTTACAGGTTTGCAGGTACCTTGACCTCAGAATACCCTGTTACTTTGATTTGATTAAGAATACTCCATGTTGGAACAGTTCTGGTGATTCTAAAACCCTGGACATGTGGCTCTTTATTTGAGTCCCCCACCTTGGTTACTGGATTTATAGACCTCCATCAGGTATTCTTGGATATGTCTTGGACCTATATCAGGGCATTTTGATCAGATCCAGCTCAGTCACAAACCCTTGCATATCATTTGCATACATAATCATTGCATCATGTTGACATTTGCTTATTTGTGTTTCAGGGTATCCATCTTCAGTTGGTTTTGGTTTTGACCCCATCTTCAATATTGACCTGTCTTCATCAGCACTTGCTTCAGCTTTCAGCTATCTATTCCAGCCAATCCGTGGCCCTTCTCTTCAGTATCTTCATCAACACTTGTCATCATGGCTCCGAAGAAAAGCAACATCACTTACCATTTCTTCCAACCAGACTTATCAGATATCAGGAGGATTCAAACCCTGATTACTCCAGACCATGTACCATTGTTCAGGGAGCACCATGGAGATATACTTGACATGGTTATGGATTTGGACCCCTCACAGAGAAGTCTCATCCACACCTGCCTTCAGTTTTATGATCCCCCACTGAGATGTTTCACCTTTCAAGACTTTCAGTTGGGCCCTCTATTAGAAGAATACTCATCATTGGTTGGTTTACCTATCAGGAGAGAAATCCCTTTCAACCCTGAGATGGTCTTTCCTAGTAATGGAGAAGTAGCTAAAGCATTGCATCTGGAACCAGTCTTGGTTGGGCAGCATATGACATCTAAAGCTGGAATCCCTGGTTTTCATCTGGATTTCCTAATTTCTCAAGCTAGTCTGAAGGCCTCCCTGGGGGAGTGGAAAGCAGTTTGTGCTCTGTTGGCCCTGAGTATATATGGGATTGTATTGTTTGCAGATGAGCCTCGATTCGTTAGTAAGAATGCAATCCACTTGTTCATCTTGAAGAACCCAGCGCCAACTTTATTGGGTGATCTCTACTATTCAGTGCATCAGAGGAATGAGAAGCAGAGGGGAAGACTAGTGAGGTGTTGTGCTCCGTTGTTCCATACTTGGCTTCTCAGGCATTTACCCAGGACAGATGCATTTCTGAACCCTCATCAACAGAGAAACTGGGCTGGAAGGCTTACTACTCTCACTTCAGCTGATATCAGATGGTGCACTCAGAGCACAAAAGGCAGGGATATCATCACCAGCTGTGGGCATTTTCCCAATGTGCCCCTAGTAGGAGTTAAGGGTAGTATCAATTACAACCCTCTGCTGTTTAAAAGACAACTGGGCTACGCACTGATCCACACTCCTAAGGCACAAGACCTGGTGGAGACCCTTTACTGTGAGAACAAGATTAGTTTGGCAATTGTTAGGCAGGCAGCCTGGGCCTGGGATAATGTTCAAACTAAGGGGATAACCATCTTGGGAAAATGTAACAATATGGCGTCAGCACAATACTGTGATTGGTCCTATGCTAGGGCTCAATTCTCCGGGATGCCCTTTACTATTGAAGATGTGCCTGAACCTTCCACAGCACCACCTCCAGCAACTGTCAGCCTGGAGGAGTTTGAGAAGTTAAAGGAGAAAAATGAGAAGTTGACTCAAGCTTTGCAGAAGACCCTCTATGAGAGGAGTGATGGGAGATTGGATATTGAAAGATTGGAGAAACTGAAGAAAGAGCATCTGGCTAAGATTGAGAGGTCTGAAGATTACATCAAGAAGTCTAGGGCTGGAGAACAAATCCTGAAGAATGCTTGCAAAGAAGCCCAGTACCAGAAAGCTAGGACAGACTTGTATCTGAAGGAGAGTCAGGCTAGGTGGGTCAGGATCACCGAGGCTCGTACTCTGGAGGACAAGAGAGTTCAAGACAAGATGGAACAGATGGAGGAAGCCCTGGCAGCAGCCCAGAGGGAGATATCAGAGCTAAAGATCAGAGCCGGAGTAAAGAGGTCAAAGGACCAAAGTCAGCACAAGAAGCTGACTGCAGCTATTGCTACAAGGAACCTTCTCATCAGGAACCTTACGGAGCGTCCGACTGATCCTGTGACCGAAGCACTTCTCAAGGAAGTTCGTGAGGATGAGTTTGGACTTGGTGTTTGACCATTTGCTTGTTGTTGTTTGCTTTCCATGTACTTTTATCTTTTTGTAATGTATTTTGACCCCTTTAAGGGCTTGTGTTGTAAAATGAACAAGTTGTATTATTTCACTTTCTGTAATATATTTGTATTAGTTTGTTCCATCTGATTTTCCTTCCAAAGCAACATCAACAACATCTTCAAGGGTCTGGAAGGGTCAAAACTGAATACCAAGCCGGATACCTTGAGAACAAATAAGCATACTGCATTGCATGCTAACCCTTTTGTTTGTTTTGTAGGTTTTGTTTTTGTTGATTGCTAACTCTGTTGTGATGAGCAGGAACTATTGCTCGTCGCCGGGTGTTTCCCCTCAACAGGCCACACAGATACCCTACTAGAAACAACCTTCCGGGAATTCAGATGGATCAGATGCAGCAAGACCTTACGGAGGTTAGAAATCAAATGGCAAACGAAAGATTGGAAATGAGGACGTAGATGACTCAGTTTATGGAAGTGATGAACAACATGGCTCAGAGCCAGGAAAGACTAAGAGCCTTGGTAGAGAGGCAGACTCGGGAAGATGCCCATCTAGGGACTGGCGGAACAAGCAACAATGAGGGGGGTCAGCCTCAGGTCAACCCACCTGTATTCGGCCCTCACCTTCATCCGGAGGTCAATATCCCTGCTAATGTACAAGGGAATGCTGCTACAGGAAGGGTACTCCAAGAAGACGCCCAAGAAGACCAGTTCACAGTGATGGGAGCTGTGGATGAGGTCTATGATCGGAGGCTAGATGAAATTGCCGAAAAATTAAGATCCTTGGAGTCTCAAAACTCCTTGGGTTTTGATGTCATGGACATAGGCTTAGTGGATGGGGTCAGGATTCCCCACAAGTTTAAACCTCCGAGCTTCGAAAAATACAATGGAACCTCTTGTCCACAGACCCATTTGCAATCATTTCTGGGAAGGCTGAAGGCCTATACAATGGATGAGAAGCTGTGGATGTTCTATTTTGAGGATAGCTTGACTGGAGCTTCGAGGGAATGGTATTCCCATCTGACAAGAGCAACTATTAGATGCTGGAAGGACCTGGCAGAGGCCTTCATCAGACAGTATCAGTATAATCTGGATATGGCACCCAACAGGACCCTCCTAATGGGAATGTCACAGTCATCTAAAGAGAGCTTCCGAGAGTATGCTCAAAGATGGAGACAGCTTGCTGCTGCTGTCCAGCCACCTATGTCAGAAAGGGAGATGGCTGATATGTTCATGAATACCCTTCAGGGGACTTACATTGATAGGCTAGCTGCCTTCTCATCTACCAGCTTTGCGGATGTTGTCATAGCTGGGGAGAGAATTGAAAGCCTGTTGAAAATGGGAAAGATCTCAGACAACGGAGCAAGCTCGTCCAATAGTACAAGGAAGCCTTTTGCAGGCCCGAGAAGAACTGGCGAGACCAATGCCATCCATTCAAACAGGGGCAGGCCCCAATATGCTCAAAGGTCGATAGCAGCAGTCACCATTCCTGCTCCAGCTCACCCTCAGCCGGTCTATCAACCTCCTCAGCAAAACTATCAGCCACAACCTCAGTATCATCAGCAGAATCAGTATCCTCCAAGGAATTACAACAACAGCAACACCAACAACAACAACCAGCAAAGGCCATTCCAACAAAGGCCATCTCAAGCTAACAGAGTGATCGATCCGATCCCAATGCCATATGCTGCCTTGTTGCCACAACTTCTGAAACTCAACCTAGTTGAGCTAAGAACGCTGGCGCCTCCGGATCCCAACAGTCTACCAAGGAACTATGACTCCAATGCTAGGTGTGCTTTTCATTCAAACGCACCTGGCCACAGTACAGAAAAATGCAGGGCTCTGCATATGAAGGTACAAGACCTGGTAGACTCGAAAGCTCTGAATTTTGCACCGCCACCCAATGTCAACAAAAATCCTATGCCAAATCATGGTGGTCCCCGAATTAACGCTATTGAAGAAGACAAACCGTCTTATTTAATAACCAGTGTGGGACAGATCAGGACACCATTGGTAGAAATCAAGGCTCAACTTTTGGAATGCCAAATGTTCCCGGGGTGTGAGTTAGGGTGTGCTTACTGCAATATTTCGGTAAATGGGTGCGATGATCTAAGGAATGGCATAAATGGCCTTATTCAGAGCGGACAACTTCAGATCACCACATCATTTCCAACAAATCCAGCAATATCATCAGCAACGGTTTCAGAACCTCCTATAACTGCAGCAACCATTGTTCCTGACAATTCTTTGGCAACATCAACAAGTACTCCATCTATCGTCCCAAATGATCAGTTTTCAACAATTTCTCCTGCTACAACTTCAGCTTCATTCCATTTTGGATCTCCTACAACAACAACATCCACACTTCCGACGATGACTCCTACAATTCCGGCAAACAATCATGAAGATGTCTCTACTGTCACCATATTCTATGATCCTGAAAACAACTCTGCCTACCATTCAGAGGGTGCTGCTCCCGTTAGAGCACCAGTTACAATCTTTTATGATCCACAAACGATTACAGTCCCTTCAGCAGCAGCAATCAGTCCAGTCACTGTCACGGTGCCTGGACCAGTACCATATGAAAGCAATAGGGCCATCCCTTGGCACTATGGCTCTGACGTGTACTGTGAAGGAAAAAGAATCACTCTTGAAACATCAACACCTGCACCACAAGTAGATAATGTGGGGGGAGGCGGAGGCTTCACTCGAAGCGGACGTCTCTTTGCTCCACCAATTCAAAGACCTACTGCCAAAGAAGAAGCTGCTGCCAAGGCAAAAGGAAAAAGCCCGGTGCAGGAAGATCAAGCTGCCAAAGAAACCCTGAAGACTCCGTTCGATCAGGAAGTTGATGAGTTTATGCGAATCATCAAAAAGAGTGATTACAAAATTGTGGATCAGCTTCACCAAACGCCATCCAAAATCTCTATCCTCTCACTGCTTATGTGCTCCGAAGCCCATCGGAATGCACTACTCAAGGTCTTGCACGCAGCTTACGTGCCTGAAGAGATTACTGTCAACCAGTTGGAAACCGTGGTTGGAAATGTTACTGCTAGCAATGGGCTAGGGTTCACCAATACTGACTTGACAGTGGATGGCCGCAACCACAACAAAGCCTTGCACATAACCATGGAATGCAAAGGAGCTGTCCTTTCTCATGTGCTGGTGGACACAGGTTCTTCCCTGAATGTCTTACCAAAGAAGGCTCTGGTGAAGTTAGAATATGATGGATTGGCATTGAGACCCAGCAACCTAGTGGTAAGAGCCTTTGATGGTTCGAAGAGATCGGTTCTGGGAGAGATTGAGCTGCCTGTGACAATTGGCCCACAGACCTTTAAAACTATCTTTTATGTGATGGACATTCAGCCCGCCTACAGCTGTTTGTTGGGTAGACCCTGGATTCACGCCGCCGGCGCAATAACGTCTACCCTTCACCAAAAGTTAAAATATGAGTGGGAAGGCCAAGTTGTTACAATCTGTGGGGAGGAGGATATATTTGTTAGCCATCTGGCTACTTATAAGTATATCGAAATGGATGGAGAGATCCATGAAACAATGAGCCAAGGTTTCGAAGCCTTGAATGTCAATGAAGCATCTGCTGTATCTGGGATCTCCATGTCATCATACCAACAAGCCCGGAAGGTTGTTGAGGAAGGAACTGCCCTAGGCTGGGGCAAGGTTTTAGCTGTGGAGGAGAAGAAAGACAAATTTGGGTTGGGTTACAGACCAACTCAACGTCAAGCAAAGGCTGCTGAAGAGCCCGGTTTTGTCAGTGGGGGGATGCTCACCCCCGATGCTATCAACAATTTGGAAGACGAGCTGGAAGAGGAGCGCAATCTGGAGAATTGGATTCGTCCGAAGATCCCGGGGAGCAGTATCTCGAACTGGTCTTCCCAGGAAGTTATAAGAGTTACTCGAGCAGAGTAATTATTATTTCCTGTATTTTTATTGCATGCATCAAAGTCTTGCATCTTGCCCAAGATGACAAGACTCATTTTGTAATCGGGCCATCTGTACTTTTTGTGCAAACAAGATTAATTAATGAAATATCAGACATCTTTTTGCAAATGAGTCTTTTTTCTTTTCTGCTCACTGTTTTTCCATTTTTCTTTTTGTACAAAAAAAAATAAATGGCGATGTTTTCAAAATGATAACTTTATTTCACTTTTTCTAAGCAAGATTAAAATCAATCACTAAAATGAACAAACTGAACCCTTGCAGAGAGTGCCTTCCAGACAGCACCGATAACAGCACGGCTATGACTTCGTATGACTTTGACAATCCAATCAATCAAGCTGATGAAGGGGTCGAAGAAGAATATGAGCTTCCTGAAGAGCTAGCCAGGTTGTTGAGACAAGAGGAAAAGGTTATCACTCCTCACCAGGAGGAGGTTGAAGTGATTAATCTTGGTACAGATGAAGACATGAAAGAGGTTAAAATCGGGGCCTCCCTACAAGACTCAGTGAAGAGACAACTGATTGATCTGCTTCAAGAGTATGTGGACGTGTTTGCTTGGTCGTATCAAGATATGCCAGGGTTAGACACCGATATAGTTGTGCACAAGCTGCCTTTGAGAGAAGAGTGCCCACCGGTCAAACAGAAGCTACGCCGCACTCGCCCGGACATGGCAATGAAAATCAAAGAAGAGGTACAAAAGCAGTGGGACGCCGGGTTCCTTGCTGTGACTAGCTATCCGCCGTGGGTTGCTAATATAGTACCTGTGCCTAAGAAAGACGGCAAAGTAAGAATGTGTGTTGACTACCGGGACCTGAACAAAGCCAGCCCGAAAGATGATTTTCCATTACCTCACATTGACGTATTAGTAGATAATACGGCTCAGTTCTCGGTATTCTCCTTCATGGACGGATTTTCAGGGTATAATCAGATCAAGATGTCACCTGAAGACATGGAGAAGACAACCTTCATCACACCCTGGGGCACGTTCTGCTACAAGGTGATGCCATTTGGGCTCAAGAATGCCGGTGCAACATATCAACGGGCTATGGTAACATTATTCCACGATATGATCCATAAGGAAATCGAATGTTATGTGGATGACATGATTGCCAAGTCCCTTACAGAGGAAGATCACCTGGTAAATCTGCTGAAGTTGTTCAAGCGTCTGAGGAAGTACCAATTGAAGCTGAACCCCAACAAGTGCACATTCGGGGTGCGATCGGGTAAGCTGCTGGGCTTCATTGTAAGTGAGAAAGGGATTGAGGTTGACCCCGATAAAGTCAAAGCTATTCAAGAGATGCCTGCACCGAAAACTGAGAAAGAAGTTCGAGGGTTCTTAGGTCGATTGAACTACATCTCACGGTTCATATCTCACCTTACAGCAACCTGTGAACCCTTGTTCAAGCTGTTAAGAAAAGAACAGACGGTCAGGTGGAACGAAGACTGCCAAAGGGATTTTGACAAAATCAAGGAGTACTTACAAGAACCTCCGATCCTTATGCCTCCAGTTGAAGGAAGACCTCTGATAATGTACTTGACAGTATTAGAAGAGTCGATGGGGTGTGTGCTGGGCCAGCATGACGAGTCTGGTCGAAAAGAGTATGCAATATACTACCTAAGCAAAAAGTTTACCGACTGTGAACAACGTTATTCACTGCTCGAGAAAACTTGCTGTGCTTTAGCGTGGGCTGCTCGCCGACTGAGACAGTATATGTTGACCCACACTACCTTATTAATCTCAAAGATGGACCCAGTTAAGTACATTTTCGAGAAGCCAGCTCTTACCGGACGGGTTGCGAGATGGCAAATGATTCTCACGGAATATGACATTCAGTACACATCTCAGAAAGCCATCAAGGGCAGTGTATTATCTGAATATCTTGCTGAGCAACCCATTGATGATTACCAGCCTATGAGATTTGACTTCCCTGATGAAGACATCATGTTCCTGAAAGCAAAAGATCATGAAGAGCCCGTTCACACTGAAGGGCCCGACCCGGAAGAAGAATGGACTATGATGTTTGACGGGGCTGTTAATATGAATGGTCGTGGTGTTGGTGCAGTACTCATTACACCCAAAGGAGTTCACATGCCTTTCTCGGCAAAACTCACTTTCGACTGCACTAACAACGAAGCTGAATACGAAGCTTGCATTATGGGTCTTGAGGAATCCATTGACCTCAGGATCAAAACATTGACCGTATTCGGAGATTCAGCTCTGGTAGTTAATCAAACCAACGGAAAATGGTATACACACCAGGATCATCTGATACCTTACAGGGATTATACGAGGAGGTTATTGACTTTCTTTACAACAGTCAAGCTTGAGTATATCCCTCGGGACGAGAATCAATTTGCAGATGCCCTTGCTACCATTTCGTCCATGATCAAAGTTCAGGCTGCTAACTTCGTACCTCAGATTCCAGTATCCAGACTTGATAGACCAGCATATGTATTTGCAGCAGATGTTGTAAAAAACGATAAGCCTTGGTTCCATGACATTAAATGCTTCTTGGAGGATCAAACATACCCACCTGGGGCATCTTCCAATGATAAGAAGACTTTGAGAAGGCTTGCTGGTAGCTTCTTTCTGAACAGTGATGGTTCCCTATACAAGAGAAACTTTGATATGGTACTCCTCAGATGCGTTGATAGAACAGAAGCAGACTTGTTGATGCATGAAGTGCACGAAGGATCCTTTGGTACCCATGCTGGAGGGCATGTCATGGCTAAGAAATTGCTAAGATCAGGTTATTACTGGATCACAATGGATGCAGACTGTTGTGCCTATGCCAGAAGATGCCATAAATGCCAGATCTATGCAGATAAAGTGCATGTGCCCCCCAACCCTTTGAACATAATGTCTTCACCATGGCCCTTTGCTATGTGGGGCATTGACATGATTGGCAAGATTGAACCGACTGCTTCAAATGGCCACAGATTCATCCTGGTCGCCATCGACTATTTTACCAAGTGGGTTGAAGCAGCCTCATATGCAAATGTTACAAGGCAAGTGGTAGCCAGATTTCTGAAGAGAGATATCATCTGCCGATATGGAGTTCCCGAGCGAATCATTACTGATAATGGTTCCAACTTGAACAACAAAATGATGGCTGAATTGTGCCGGGACTTCAAGATCCAACACCACAATTCTTCTCCTTACAGGCCAAAGATGAATGGCGCTGTTGAGGCAGCAAATAAAAATATCAAGAAGATTGTGCAGAAGATGGTAGTCACTTATAAAGACTGGCACGAAATGCTACCGTTTGCCTTGCATGGGTACCGCACGTCAATCAGAACATCCACTGGGGCAACACCGTATCAGCTTGTGTATGGTATGGAGGCAGTCCTACCAGTTGAAGTTGAATTACCCTCTTTACGAGTATTGATGGATGTTAAGCTGAACGAAGCAGAGTGGGTCCGATCCCGATACGAGCAACTGAGTCTGATTGAAGAGAAGAGATTAGCTGCAATTTGTCATGGGCAGTTGTATCAGAAAAGAATGAAGAGAGCCTTTGATCAGAAAGTCAGGCACCGAGGGTACCAAGTAGGAGATCTTGTGCTGAAGAGAATCCTCCCTCCTCATACAGACCACAGGGGCAAGTGGACTCCAAATTATGAAGGACCATTTGTAGTCAAGAAAGTTTTTTCTGGCGGAGCACTGATGCTCAGCACCATGGATGGTGAAGATTTCCCGTCCCCTGTGAATTCAGATGCAGTTAAAAAATACTTCGCATAAAATGACCCGCTGGACATAAAAACAGAATGTAAGTCCAGGAAAAAATAGGGCATCCCGGCGAGTCAAAAACAGAATAAAAGACTCGGGCAAAAGTAAGGGAAATAAACAAAAATGTAAACCCGCTGAGTTGAAAAGCCGCATTGGACAACTCAGGCAAAAAACGGGTATCCTGATGGATTGAAAACCCGAAAGGGCGATCCATGCAAAATAAGGGAATAAGCAAACAACTGCATTCTGAATTCGTCTGTATTATCCGCAACTTGGTTAGGACTCCAAAGGGTCGAGCTTCAATCAGAATCAGCCTCCTTCAGAAAGCAAGACGAGAAGAATGTCATTGTCATACGAGTCATAGCAGAAGAGGAAGCTCTTTGAAAGCGTCGTCAACATCGCCAGCATTTTGTTTCTCAATTTGTAACAATCTCCTCATTTGAGGAGATTTGTTTCTTCGACTGTATCTTGCCAATTCAGGGCACATGAATTAATAAAATCAGATTTTCAGTCATGTTTCGTTCTTACATTTATGTTTTGCAAAGAACTGTCTGATATCTCTAAGATACAATTGCATAAGTACAGATGCTTTCTCTAAAAATAAAAACACATGCTTACAGGGAATATGCTTACTCTCAAGAGTATTTAACTCTTATGACGGAATCCAGTAAAAGATACCTCGGGACCATTTGTGCGTCTCCTTATCTTTGCAGGATTGCAGGTATCCAGAACGCAACTTGGGGCATGCGAGTTACATCTCAGCAAGCTGGCAAAACAACAAAAAGATTTCAGCATCCGAAATGCTCTATCCCCAGCTGAGTTGCCTCTCATTGCTCTCGCCAGCTGATTTACCAACAGCATTCCCCGGCTGTAGTACCGACCATTCTCAGCAGAATACAGAAATCAGGGAATCATCTCCCCACGGCATCCTCAGCCTTTATCCAGAAGAGCAACGCCCGAAGAAGTCACAACAGAGTACAGAAGGCTTCTACAAACCCCAGCTGGGTCCCATATTACAAGGATATGTCAAACAGTGGCATATACCCCCAGGCAAATATATCTCATCAGATCTACCAATGATCTCATCCCCAGCTGGGATATCCACTTCAACAGATCATCCAGGGAACTTTGCAGCAACGGGATCCGAATCCCGGATCTGCACCTCTTTGCATAATCATAGCATTCGCATTATATTATACCCTCAGAGCGTAACATTCCGTCTAATACGGAGCATTACGGCAAAAATCAAATGCATAGCATAATCATAAGTCATGTTGTGAATTGAACACTTGTAAATAATGACAATCTGTCGGCATACAGAATACTTTCCCCAGAGATCCCCCCAGGGTCCCCGCAAAAGCAGTTGCCTCTCCAATCACAAACACCAGTATATACACCTTTGGACACCCGTCCGTGTCACATCACCAGCAGAAAGCCAAAGGCATCCTCTTTGCACTCACATGTACTTGTATATATACCCTTTCTTGACACCCGTCCGTGTCATATCCCCAGCGCAGTCGCTTACACTTTTACAACCCATATACTTGTTGATATTATACACTTTTCTCCTTTTGACACTCGTCCGTGTCACTCTCCCCAGCAGATAAACACTTACATACACATATACTCACTACTCATTGGTACACTTATACAGATACTCGTCCGTATCTTGTATACATCATTTATATCCCCACAGATTCGACAGTAGTCCTTGTTCTTTGTTAACCAGTTGGTACTCGTCTGTACCATCATCTCAGAACAGTGCGTCTAGTGTTTGTTTCTACATGATACTCGTCCGTATCATAGTCTTAAGGATGCTCGTCCGCATCTTTAATCCATACACTGCGTCAAACACTTGTGTCTTCTTGAATATAGATACTCGTCTGTGTCTACTATTCCCCAGAAGGATTCTTTCAGATGCAACACTTGTCCGTGTTCTTTGTTAACCAGTTGATACTCGTCCGTATCATCATCTCTGAACATGTGTCAGTTTGTTTCTACATGATACTCGTCCGTATCATAGTCTTAAGGATGCTCGTCCGCATCTTTAATCTATACACAATACCAAACACTTATACCTTTTGCTTCTTGGATGTAAACGCTCGTCCGTGTTTACTATATCCCCAGTAGATCGCCAACAAATTTTCTTTTTTATCTAACACTCGTCCTGTGTTATGATAACCCTGAGAGCAGCCGTACCCTGTTAAGTGGTCGTCCTCCACTTCTTGATGGTCGTCCTCCATCATGCTCATCCGATGGCCGTCCCCATCGTTGTTTTTTTAGCAGCCGTCCCCTGCTAGGTGGTCGTCCTCCACCTCTTGATGATCGTCCTTCATCACTTCTTCCAATGGCCGTCCCCATTGTTGATTTTGGTTATTTAACACTCGTCCTGTGTTATGAGAAACCTTGAGAGCAGCCGTCCCCTGCTAAGTGGTCGTCCTCCACTTCTTGATGGTCGTCCTCCATCATGCTCGTCCGATGGCCGTCCCCATCGTTGACCTTTTCTATCCGGCATTCGTCCTATGTCGCGATATTTTCGGCAGCCGTACCCTGCCAGGTGGTCGTACTCCACCTTTGATGGCCGTCCCCATCATATTTCTTTTATTCCCAACAGAGCAGCCGTCCCCTGCTAGGTGATCGTCCTTCACCTTTGATGGCCGTACCCCATCATCTGTTTATTTCATTTATTCTTTAACCCGATGGCCGTCCCCGTTGTGGTCCCTTTTCCTTTTTTAGCCCGGTGGCCGTCCCCATCGTCGGTTATTTTGCTTTATGAACTTGATGGCCGTCCCCGTCATGATTCATCATTTTCCAGAGAATTTTACAACTTTATCTTGATGGCCGTCCCCATCATATATCACTTTCCCCAGCTAGTCGGCCGTCCCCGTCTTAGCTTTACCTTTTATCCCCAGCATGTCGGCCGTCCCCGGCATTGCTTTATTTTCCGCACTTTTCCCAAGCATGTCGGCCGTCCCCGTCATTGCCCTTTACCCAGCAGTCGTACTCTGCTCGACGGTCGTCCTCCGTCGCCCACACTTTACAATGCACTTTATTTTCCTTTTACAATCTATATCCCTTTTCTTCTTCATTCCGTGAGTGCAAATTTTGGACTGTCTTTGATATTCAACCACAAGTTATCTTATTTGCCTGACAAGCCGTCGCTCACAGCTAACTCATGTTTGAATAGGGGCAGCTGTAAACACCCCAAATTTTCCCTCACCCATTCACACCATGGCTTGTGATCATTTCATATACATAATCTCAATCATGGCATCTCATACCGCATTTTTTGATTCACTGCATTGGTTCAAAGTTATTTGCATCTAGGGTTTGTGATCCGAGCAATCCAGAAGCTTCAAGAACCACTCCAAAGGTCTTCAATGTTCAAGCATCATATTGTATGCCCTCAAAGTCAAAAGAATGCCAAAGAATCACAAGAACCGGAGATGGCATGGAAACGAAGCCAGGTTATGAGGTTCGCGCGTATCAAGTTTCACGAAGAAATTCTATGGGAAGGGTATCTAATCAAGGGATGACTTCTAGAACATGTCAGTGCAGAATCAGAATATCTGAGGCTCCCGAGGACCCGACCAAAGGGTATACTTCGTTATTTTGATTGCGTATGATCTTTATTTGATCATATGGGATGCCAGAAGTTCACAAGATTGAGGAATTTCGAGCCACTTTGCAAAATTGCCTTGAATTGAAGAACTTGCAAATTCTCATGGCAAGCTTTTGTGTGACTCCGGTGCGACTTCCAGTCATCACGTAAGCATGAATCAGGGCCTTAAATTTTGAATGCACCAAAGAATCTCCAAGTTTCACGACCATGCCTCCACTCATTGCAATTTCTCGGGATTTAGTCCATGGGCCTGCGCCACATCAGTCATTCTCACTCACCAAAGGCCTTACAAATGTGTTTCCTGCAAATCATCTCAATCAACTGGGGTCTCGTTGATGGTTAAGCGTCACCAAAATTTCAAAGTTGGTTTTAAGATATTTCGAATTTATCTTCAGTAAATTGATGAGTTGTGGGTTAAACTTGTTGCATTTTTTCGTAAAGAAAATTGATAAGTGTGCTTTCTTTGGTTCATCGTTTTCAAAATTTAAGAGGGATGGTTTATTGGACTTGATTCATTGGTTTCGAAAGAAGAAAAGGAGGAAAGAAGATTCATGGTATCACGAGGGACTTGGATTCAAATGGCATTGCATAGGAATTTCGTGGTGTTATGTTGGGTTTGGATTATGTTGGATGTGGACTAAGTTGAATTTGGATGCACATATGTTTGGAGTTATGGTTCATGTGTTGTTGCTAGGCGTTATTCAAGGCACATTGTTTTCAAGCGTGTTAATATTGATATTGTCCAAGTTTTATAAGATATTGAAATCTTGATTTGGTGCATTGTCAAAATAAATGAAGAGGAAAGCCGAAGACATTAAGATTAAATGTATAACATTTGGTGTTAGTTAGTGAAGGCTCAAGGCCATGTTCCAAAAAGTCCTATCTACAAACATCCATTGCTATCCCAATACTTGCTCATGTTACAAATTTGGATTCTGTTTGTTACAAGCTTACGGAAATACAAATTAAAAGAGATTCCAAATCCAATCCTATGAAGAGCAATGAAAGTCAATTCATGATGACAAATAAGGTTGAAGTTGTTACATTTACATAGTTACAAAGTCAATGGCATACAATGTTTCTTTGGTTATTCTCCTATGAGATGTTCTCGCTGCAAAAGAAATTGGATACTGTTTGGGCTGCCAAGGATTTAATCCTCACTGTGACAGCATCACCAGCCAGTTAGAATCTTTCTACACATTTTCATCTCCATCCTATGAAATGATACAGCCAAACTATTGGTGTCTTGACTAGCGTTGAAAGTGTAGCCTATCCTGCAAGAAAGATGGAATTACTTCCCAAATCCAACAAGCAGAGATCAACTCATTTCATCCAGGAAAACAGGAGTTACGCAACCAGAATGAAGGACAGCAGTTCAGAGTAATATTTGTTTGAGTTTCACCTGTTTTGGTCGACCAGTTTCCCCCACGATTGCTTCGGTTATCTGTTGCGGATGGAGAGGTCGTGAAAGTCCACCAAGAGTAACACATATTTGCCAGCTTCCGTGCTCATTTACGTAGCCCGCCACTTTCTGAAGGTTCCTGCAAGATAACACAGTCATTTTAGCAAATCCAATTGAAACCACAGATGGACTCTGGTATTAGCTTATACTTACTACTCTCTTGGTGAAGCCATTGAGAACGGTGCTGCTCCGGTTCCTATTAAGAATGACGAAATACTGATGACTGATGCCTAATTGACATCATGGACCATTTACTAGCATGTGAGGCAACAAGTCCCTGCAATATAGTTCAAAAACTGTCAGTTTAAACCTGGACCCATTCATAACATCACCCCTGCAAAGGCAGGAGGATAAAAAAGGCATAGCTATAACAGATTTCATTCTAAGGTTAGGTGCCGTTGTCGTCGCTCTCGGCGCCGCTGCCTCCATGGGAATGAGTGATCAGACCCTCCCTTTGGAAGTGAACAGTCAGCTTTCCCTTCAAGTCTTGAGTTGATCTCATTCGAAGCTGGAACGCTTGTCGTCAAAATCAATGAATCTTAGAATCTTCAGCATAAGGGAGAAAGATTTCTCAAGTCCATATGTCTTTGTTGAGTACCTGACGTGCTGGCATCTTCAACATCAGAGATATAAGGAGTACAATTGTCATTATTAGCACCTGACTGTGCAGGATGCAGCTTCTCACAAACCACAAAAAAAGGATTCTATGTATGGTAAGATATTTTGAGAACCGGCTGGAAGCGGAGGCATGGCACTAGACGGCCTAGACACAGATGAAGTAGAAGGTGTAAACATCTCGGATGCTGGCTCAGAGTGGGATTCTATCTTGCTTATGCAGCAGCTCGGCTCATGCCACAAGGGCTCTAATGCTGAATCGATTTCAGAAAACTCAAATGGAGCACGAGAAATTCCATCATTCTCTTTCTCAGTCGATGAGATGAAGTCAAGTCTTGAACTGCTCTTGACAAGTGCGGGAGTAAGGTTGGCAAGGACAGCATCAGATGATGTTAAAAGAACCTCTTCTCTTAAACTCAGAAGGAAATGTTGCGATTATTGAGACTGCATCCTTTTCAACAGGTTGACCTTCCAGCTCCTGAGATTGATGCCGCCTCTGTGTCTGCTGTTGAGCAAGGACTTCAGCACGCAACTCCTGAGGAAGAGCATCCAGAAAAGCAGGATCAATTGTTTCTGATCCAGCTTCATTGTTCACCTGTTGTTCACTTGATGGGCCATGCTGGGCACCTCAGCAGGATTGAACATGGTATTTGAAACTCGCATATTTGACCCTGCAAAATTCAAAGATTATCACATGGTTAGCAGTTAAAAATTGAGTTTACGGCGGTAAAAAGAATGACTAATTCAATCAAAGCACAATCAAATCCGGTTTCTTTTCAAAAAAAAACTAGTTCAACCAAGGTGCATACCAAGGCATAAACAGACAAAAATCTATAGCAGAAATGTCAGTAGGGTTGCAGGGCAACGTTTCACCAAATAGCAAAAACATCCTTCTGTTACGAGAAAGAAGGAAAAGCCATAGCCGGATTGGGATTACAAACCCTAAGTTTTTCACTATAAGAATCAAAGAAAATTCATGAATCAAAGAGGAGACTTGAACAGCCGCATCCCAAAAAAACCCTAAATCACAGTAAAAAGCCCTAATCGCACCAAGAGGATAACACTTAGCTTTCGAAGCTCCAAGGGGGCCGCATCCACCATTGTCATCAGCCTAGCAACCTGCGAGATACAAGACACAGCCGCATAAAAAAAAAACAACATCCAGAAGAGAAACCCTAAGAAGTTTTTTTTGTTTTTTTCGTTGAGAAAGGAAAGAAAAGCCCGAGTCAAGGAAAGAAGTACCTGGGGTGAAAATCGTCCCTCTGAGAACACTCAGAGCAGGTATGAAACTCTGACTTCCTTGCGACTTCCATTTTCTCATGTTTTTTTGGTGAGCATCCGTTTCGATTTCTTTTCTGCTTTCCTTGTTTGTTGTCTCCACTGATAATGATGTATTGTTTGTTTGAGACTGGTGTGATTGCTGGGTTGGTGAACGAACATTAGGGTTTGGGTGTTTGATTGAGTTTGAGCTTTGGCTTCGCCGTTTCGCTCGACGGGGTATTCCGTCCCCGCCGTGTTTGCGTGATCAGAGATAGGAGGCTCTTCCTCCAGCTCCGCTTGTTTCGTTTGAAGTTTCCTTAGGGTTTTGTGGTTAGAGAAGAGAGGGTTGAGAGACTGAGGAAAGCTACTGAGACCTTTCTGCTTTTTCTTTTTAATCGTGAAATGCTTATCTTGTTTATGACCATAAAGGCCCCTGGAAAACAACAAAGATGCACCGCCTTTTTCACTTCCCAATGCCGTAACCTCTTTTCTCCCTAGGTCATTCGCTGGTATCCCCAAGACGTCATAAGCGTGAGACCCTTGGCTAGGATGTTTTTTCTTCTCAGATTTTGTGAGTGCAGGAGAGCCCTGGGTTGCCTTTTTTTTGTTGTTTCTATCTTTTATTTTTCTTTTTTACTTATTTAAAGTGATGCAAAACTATTTAGTTATTTTCTTTAGTTAAATTTTGTAAGAAAATTATTTATTTCTTTAGGTAACCTTGAAAACTAATTATTTATTTTTTTTTTTTTTTTTTTTTTTTTTCTTTAGATAAATTTTGAAAAAAACTATTTATTTATTTCCTTAGATAAACTTTGTAAACCATTTATTTACTTATTTAGAAAAAATTATGTAAAACCTTTTTTAGATATGATTATATATAGAAAAAATTCAAAAAAGAGAAGAAAACATTTTTATTAGATATTTATATAAGATAGAGTTTTTTTAGTTAATTTGTTAACCCTTTCTGTTAATCATTCTCATTTTAACTTAGCTATTTATTTTTCGTTTGTTCTCACTTGTACAGTAATTCATATCATTTTCGGTTTGCACCCTAATATCAAGTTCATTTTCACTTTATTTATTTCTTTCGTGCTAACTTTTTCAGGTGGTAAGTACTCCGAGAAGTGAATTTGCCTTCACTTCTCGCATTTCCTTTTCATCTCCTTTGTACATTACTGTTACATCTTTTTGTATGGATATTGGAGTGAGTTTGCTCCTCCCTGTTTATTACCTCTTCTTCCTTCAAGCAACTTGACTTCTTGAGTAAAGCAAGTTGTTTTGCTTCTCCTCGCTTCTTGATCCATTCATCTGCTTCCTGGTGTTTCTCTTTGAAGATACCTCTTAAGAACCCCACAAACCCTAGGAGCAACCAAGCATGACAATGAATTAGAGTTTTGATTAGTCTCCCCTCATAGTTTTACCTTTGTGTCTCTTTTGAGTCTTCTCTTTCTCACCTCATAATCAGGGACTAAACCCTAAAGGCTTTAAGGCTTCGTGATTAAGCTTATGCCTGCATCCTTCTATTAGGATGGAGTGTATAACTTTAATCCTAAGTGTTAAACCCTTAATGTGTTTAAATCCCTTAATCAATTCACTTAATAATCATCAAGACATCAAGCTTGTAACTTGGGCCTTGCATTAGGGTTCTAATTCTTCCTTAACTGGTTAAGAAGGACTAACCCTAGTGTTAATGGACAAGTCCCCCTCAAGTTGTCTTACAAACCCTAAAATTCACTTCTTCATCATATCATTAAATAAAATCCATTTAATAAAGGCTTGTTTTGTCATGAGTTTAATCCCTAATCATGGATTAAGTTGAGGAGCTTTCCTCAGCTTAAACATTCTCATCTGTTATCCTTCTATTAGGATGGTGTAATGAGTCTGTTTAATCCTTGATTATGGCTTAACCTCATTACTTAACACTAAACAAAAACACCAAAAACATTTAAATAATCACAAGTAGGTTAATGATCTTAATCCTACACCAAAGGTGATTAAGTGTGAGAATCTGACTTCACACTTAAGGTATTCTCATTACCCCTAATCAGAGGGAAGATGTGATGAGTTTACTAACCCATTGGTTTAGGCTTAAGCTCATTAACTTATGACAAAATCCAAAAGCAATAAAAGACTGAAAATACAAAAACAAACAATAATCGTCTCCTTCGGGATTCTTTTCTCATCATCTTCACTCATAAACGAGAACTTGCTTCTTCCGTCTAATGCAAGACAGTTGGCACCTGAGCCAGACAGGTCATACACTTGAGCATAGACAAGCAAGCAGTTCATCAGTCAATTCATCTTTCAGTCTCTTTAGGTCGAACTACGGTGTTCTGACTTCCTCATTGCACGAGAGGATACGTAGGCATAACTTGACAGTTATCGAACAAAAGTCTCTGTATATTCCCCCTCTTTCAGCTTCATTCTTTCAGCCTCATGATCTTGAGCATACTCTCATCCTTACACTGGCACTGTACATTTATACACTTCACATTCTTTCTTTACACTGACACCTGTACATCATCTTTCCAGCTCTTTATACACAGATTGCACTGACACTACCCCTTTAAAACACAAATCTTTTTAAGCGTGGATCCCGTCGAGTACGACGGACAATCTGGGTGCTAATACCTTCCCAGGTTGTAACCAACCCCCTTTCTCAGTCTCTCTGGTTCGCAACCGTCTTATCCATCTTTTTCTAGGTCTATGCAGCATTGCCTTTCCTCCAGGATAAAAATGCCTAGCTGGCGACTCTATTCATTCTCCAGTGAGTTCACGGCTGTGTGTCCTCATTGTCCCTTTCGCCGACCGTTCGCGTCTGTACCTTCATCTGATCCATTTTCATTTGTCGGGAGCGACAACCACTACCTCGGGACGTTGTTTATCTTCCTGAAAGCTATCATTATATCTTCATATTTTGGACTGCTTTATCCTCCAAGAAATGTACCTGAAGAATGTTTCTCCAAGTGGTATCTTTAAGCCCATTCAAGCATATACAACTAGTCATCAGTATCACTCTACGCACCGGTGAGTGCAAATTTTTGGGCTTTTGTGTTCAATCCCCTTCAACCTTCCAGGTCATGACTGGCAAATATACCAATCTAACCCCTCAGGTTTCAGAAAATTGAACAGGGGAAGCTGTTGCACCCTAAAATTTGCCCTCACAATACAAGACTTTGTGTTCTAAGAAGGTTCACAAGGTTCACAAGACCTTTCATGAGGTTCATGAAGTTTACAAAACACTTTATGAGGTTCACAAGGTTCACAAGATTCACAATACTTACAAGACCTTTCATGAGGTTCATGAAGTCTACAAGACACTTTATGAGGTTCACAAGGTTCACAAGACCTCCCATGAGGTTCACAAGGTTCACAAGACATTTTATGATGGTTCACAAGGTTCACAAAGTTCACAAATAGTCAGAAGAGTTGGCAATTCCCTCAGACAATGCATTTCCTAAGCAATGCATCCTAAACTAGGGTTTTGACTTCAATCAGGCTAAATGAACTTCCAAGACTTCAAGTGAGCTTCATAACACCTTATATGTGTGTAAGAACCCCCATGACAAGTTTCAAGACTTTTCTCAAAAGTTTGCTCAGTCAGATGATCAAATAAGTCAAAATCAGTCAAAATAGTTAAAAAGTCAAATTGAGGTCAACTGTGGTCAAACCAAAGTCAAACTTCATGATTTTTTTTGCCAACATCAAGTATATGAAGTAAAATTCATCATTTGATCAAGGGTTGATCATGATTCATCAAGGATATTTCAGATCATCAAGAATCAGAGGTTTCTAAATTAGGGTTTCCTCAGTAAAAGTCAACTGAACTTTGACCAGCCATAACTTTCACATGCTTCATCACCAAGTCTCCATCCAAAGCTCATTTTGAAGTAAATTGAATTCTCTACAACTTTGTGTCTCACAAGCCAAGCCCAAAAATGTTTCATTTGGAAGGTATGAGCTAAGACATTATAGGTACTTTTAAAAGTCAACAAAAAGTCAACAACTTCAAAAGGGCATAACTTGAGAATGGTAAATGATATGAACATGAAACCAGTGGGGTTAGTTAGAGGACTCTTCAAGATTTCCAAAATGTCCAAGAACACCCTCATAGCATTAAAATTGAAGGATGTGTGCCCTTGCAAAGTTGGGAAATTTTAGGGAAGTTTATGAAGCAAATGGAGGTTTAAAACCAAATTTTGCTAAGTGGGCTGAACGTTTAATGACCCAAAGCAATCCATGACATCATGCACGAAAATTCTTTGATATTTTCATAATTTTTATTTTATTTAATTAATTTATTATGATTTTTTATACTAAAAATCATTTTAAATTTAAATAAAATATTAAATGTGAAGATTTAAAATTATTTTTGATTCTAGAAGGTCATGAATTCAGCATGGATCAAATTGATACAAAGATAATGTTGATTGGCTTGAAATAGAAAGTGTTTATGCAAAAATATTTGAATTTCAAAGCTTATCTTTTTCAATCTTTTTGGATCAAATTTTTCACACAAACATCAATTTTTTCTGACCTAATTGATCACACTATAAGTACATGAGATAACCCTAATCATAGAGGACGATTTCCAGCCTCCAAAGTGTAAGTTTCATATTTTCAAAAACCTCTCCAAAACTTCAAATTCGGTTTCTACTATACAAGGCATTTGAAGGTAATTTTAAGACATGGAATGATTCCTTGGACATCCATAAACCAATCCCAGCCATCAAAAGCATCGAAATCACCCTCATATGCATAATCTGATTCATCACATTCATGGATTTTTTGATTTTCGATTCTAAACAATGGCTGGTTCTTAATGAATTTTGACTAATGCTTTGTGTTTGTGGTGTGTTATAGATTGTTTCTGGGCAGGTTTTGTGAAGTTCTATCAACTAGAACGAAATCCACCATGTTTAGGGTTTCGGATGAGCTTTAGGGTTTTCCAATTTATCCAGTATAAACGAATTCTAAAACCACAGATCGATTCAAATTAATCTCTAGACTTTGTTTGTGTTTTTAATTTGATGCAATTTCATTGTTTTGATGATAGTTATGTTTCATAGGTTTTGCTGCAGATTGAATTTCGTAGGAAAATTTGTATATAATTTCGCAGGAAATTTTGTAGGAACCAAGGAAGAAGATGATGGGCTGCGCGCGTATTCCAGAATTCAAATATTATGCATATTATTTTATGAATTAGTTGCTGTTTTGTTTCACAGTTGGTTGGCTGGCTCAGTTGGTTGTATATGCGCGTGTATTCCTTAAGGGCTGGTGTTCGAATCCTGGCTCCAACCAGTTTTTATTGTTTTTCCATTTTAATTGTTAAACATAATATATTATGTGTTGTAATGAGATTAATATCAGGTGCGCTCTCCCAGCTGGATTGGTTAAAGTGTTTGTGTGATGTTTGGAGGTCCTGGGTTCGATTCCCCCAGGCCTTTTGTTTTTTCTTTCTTTTTCTTTGATTTTCAGGATAGCTAACAAAACCAAGTAGAGTGGAATTGCTAGCACGCGCGCGTCTGTAGCCCAGTGGCAACTCTTCATTCAGGTTCCAGGGAGGTTCTGGGTTCAAATCCAGGCCTCCCAATTTTTTTAAAACTAGCAATTTTCTTTATATTTTCCTTTTTCTTATCTTATTCTTTTAAATTTTAATCAATTATTATGTTTTTCATAAAATAAATCATATATATTTTGTATTGATACTTCATTTTATAAATCATTATTAATATGTATGTATTGTTATTATATATAACTTATTTGTATAATTGAATTAATATTTAATATTTAAAATTTTTGTATGTAAAACTTAATTTATTTTTATAACCCCTAAAAAGCATATTTTTTTTTCAAACCCTAATATTTCTTCTTCTATTTATTTAATGCTATTATTTATGTGTATTATATTCATGATTTAATTAAAATTTTTAATTTAATTTTTATTAATGTATAAATTGTTTATAATTTAAATTTTTTTTGTATGTAAACATGTTTAAAAATTAAAATCCTTAATATGATAATATGACATAATTTGTTTAGGATTTAATTTTTGCATGAAAATAATTTTTATTATGTGTTTAAAAATTAATTCAATTTTTGTAATTATAATCTATTTTCTTAACATGTTTATAGCTAATTTTATAATTTACATATAAACTTAAAATTCTATAATAATGGTTCATATTTTCTTATTAAGCTTTAAAAAATTTTGTTTATTATAATATTCTTGTTTATCTCATTATTAATTATATTCTTATGATATTTGTTTATTACTAACCCCATTTAATTTAGTATTTTTTTTTTCACTAACCCAATTATAATTATTTATTTATTTTACTTATGCTATTTAAATTGCTTTATTATTATTATTGTAATTGCTCCTTGGTGTAATATTTAATAGTAATGTTTAAATTATTTATTTTATGCTATGGTTAGTAAATAGGGAGTGTAACATGTATGTTTATTTAAAATTAATTTAGATCACTTAATTTAAAAAATAAATATTTAAAATTGTACACTCACACACGTAAGTCGATCTTTGATCGCCATCTCACTTCCTTAGGGATACCTCTCATTGTTGCCTAATCAAAAGGTCAAGTAGGGTGTATAAAGCAAAAGTCCCTCAAAATAAAGTCATCTAGTCCCTTAACAGATAAAAGATCGAGTCCCTTTCGAATGTTGCCTTCATAATGATCTTGTCCCTTTCGAATAAAGATGACAGTCCCTCCAAAATTGCTTAATACACCCCACAGTTGCCTAATAAACAGATGACCTTTTACTTGTCCCTCACATCCAAGGTAATGACTACCTATTCCTTAATAATAGGGATAGTCTTACCATTTAAAGGATTTAAGAACAGAAAAGACTCAAACTTAGGGTAGGTTCCTCATAGTTACTTGCTCACTCTTCAAAACATTTCAAACACTTCACAAATTTCAAATAATTTTCAAAACAAAGGTTTATACGCATCCGTACATGGGTCATTATAAACACTTAAGAAAATTTATATTCACACACTACACATTTCAAAACATTTTAAAGTGAGCTAAGTAACTAAGAGCCCATGGATAACCATGGATGTAAAGGGTGCTAATACCTTCCCTTTACATAACCTACCCCCCGGACCCAAAAATATTTTAAAAAGGTCTTTCATGTTCTTTTATGCCTTTCCTTTGGATAAAATAAAAGTCGGTGGCGACTCTTGCTATCCGCGACATAACTAAAGTCAGTTCTCCCACCGTGTTACACCTTCACACCCACTTTCTCACCAACTTCTTCACCAATAACTTTTGTAGCATTTCGGTAACCATTTTTCCACTTTGTTTCTATATAACAGTAGTACGAGCTTTTTGTTTCAATAACACCATCTTCTTATTCACAGAACCAACACCTTATTTTCTTTTCAACTCCTTTCATTTTACCTTCTGAATTATGGCAAACCATGTTCCTATCAATATCCCTTCCCGTGATCGTGAAGCCGGCGAACTCCAACGCGCTCGATTCATCGCTTATACCGAAAGAACGGTTGAGGTGACTCTTTATATTGACGAGGAGTGTCTAACCCAACTTGGGCTCCTCGACAGTGTTAACTGGTCACTCTCGAATACCGGCTTGACATCACTTTGCAAGAGCAACCGTCTGACTTACGTGACACTGACGTTGGACTTCCTAAGCTCCTTTGCTTACAACACTCCAAATGCGACATTCACTCACCTGGTCGGTAATGCTCCATTTCGGCTACTCGAAACGAAGTATACCGTTACACAGAAGACCTTCAGCGAGTGGTTTGGATTCCAACGAGGCGACAGTGTGTTCTACCGCCTTCTAGGTGATGCAAACTGGAAGGCATATGCTTTTTTATTTGTGGGAGAATCTAACAGGTACAAGAGTTTCGGCGTGGACGAGCTCTATGCTACTCACATTGACAACCCAGTCATACGTTACTTTCAGAGGGTGTTGAGCGACATCGTATTCAAGAGATTCAACAACCATAAGGTGAATCAGAGGGAACTCTTTCTTCTCCATTGTGCTTTTGAATACATCCCTGTAAACCCAATAGCCTTCTTGTTGTCCACCATCCAGTATGCCTGTACAAGAGGGAAGGCTCCGCTTTGTTGTGGCGGTATTGTCACCGATATTAAACTGATGCTCGATTTAGGTGATCATCTCGGCCATTTGCGAGCCACTCCCGCCTTGTTTCTCGACATGGAGTACTGTAGGAATAGTCACATCATCAAGCAACAGAGAGATGGAAGGTACAACTTGGTAATTCATAACCGAGTTGTTCGAAGTATCATCTTACCTTGCCCAGCCCGCACGAGTGCACAGACTAGAGCCAACTAGAATTACAATCTCGATGCCCCTTCACCAGATGGTGCTGCTCCAGAAGCACAATTGGATGACAAAATTGATGAGATGCAGCAAGCTATGGATGATGAAGAAGCTGCAAATACACCAACTACTGATTTTGCCAGCACGAGCACCTCTACCAGACGCCGACTTAAGAATCAACAACCTGCATCTATGGATGACATCCTTGCGGAGATCATTTAAATAGATGAGCGAAACCAGAGGAAGTACACTGCAATGATGGAGCAGATGGGACAAATTCAGCTTGAACAAACAACACAAGGCAGAAGAATCACCAGTGTTATTGAAGGATTAGGTGTTGTGCAAAGGCAAGTGCAGTAACTACATGAGTATATCATCATGTGGGTATACTTGATCATGTAGTAATGTACGGGAAAAGGAACCTGCGAGGCAGAGGACCACAATTACTGCAACAGTATTTTAGTTTAGTTATTTATTTTATTGTTTTTTCTTATTGTTTTTCTTTTGTAGTTTACCTATATCTCTCAACATTGAGGACAATGTCCAAGATAGTGTGGGAGAAGGGTAATTAGTATTTCATTTCCTTGTATGAAACCTTACTATTAATCAAAATATTTCGTTATCTAATTCTCTCCAGTATTTTTAGCTATAACAAATTTTTTATTCCTTTTAGAATGCTTTCACTCAACATACCCTACGAGTATATAGGTAAATAGGCTTTGTTAAAAAACTGAGAAAAGACCAAACAAGATTGATACAATTTTGACACCTTAGACCCTTAGATATGCGATATCGGTTTAGATACCTTTTATACTGAAATCTGAAGCTTTAGTTCTAAATTAGCCCCGAGTAGTTTATATTAGCAGTCAGCACCGCCAGAGGAACAAGCTACGTGGAGAGTCGATGCAAACAAGTTATTGATCTTAAAAATGCCAAAAAGAAGAAAAAGAAAGAATCTTAAGATATTTCAAGCCACTGGTAAAATAATCAAGTTGCACATATTCTAATGAATGCAAACAAATAAGAGAGAAAGGCAAAGCAAAGTCTGATGTTAGTTGGTTCAGAGAAGGAAGTTAGAATGAGTGTCCTATGAAGATAAGAAAGCTACACTAATAACAAACAAGGCAATGATATGAAATATCAAAGCAGATGAAGAAATAAAAGAAGTGGGATATGGATAAGACCACATAAGCATCAAACACCTATCCAGTGTGAGCTAATAACAATGAGTGGGGGTCCATTGCTGACCCTTCTTCCATTTGACTGACTGGACAATAGCAGAATGTATCCATAAGCATCAGCATGTTGTGCGAGCTAATGAATGACTCACTGGACTAACAGGGATCGTTTACGAACCCTACCTTCCGTTAATTTCCTTTCATGAGGTCTTATGGGGAAAAGGGGAGTGAGATGCCTCTCAGAGGTCTTTAGGCACAATATTAAACAATCACACAAAGAGCCTTACTTGAGGGATTTCCATACAATCCTACTTCTCATGGCATATCTAGTCCTACTACTCATGTTATTTGAAAGCTTTTAAAAATAAGTGAAGAACCCTACCATACAGATAAAGATTGTAGCCATGTAAGGATGCCTAAGCAAGTCATGAAAGCACTTGCGATTAATGAGAAAACAAGTTAGGAATGGGTAAATGTTAATCAAAGTAAAATGAATTAAACCCCTTTTTGGAACTCATCCTCTTGGTGTACCTTGCACACATGAATCAACCAAGTTAGAAATAACAAGGAGGTATGTGTAAAGCAAAGTAAACTTAAACATAAGCCCTACATACTTTGGATGTACATTGGTTAAAGTAGAAGACATAGAGAAATGAGACAAGTACAAGTCATGTTCTAACTATGTCACTAAATTATGCTACTTTAATATTACATGTAAACCACTAAAATATAACACCCAAATTATACAAGTATAGAAATGAAGCATGAATACTAACAAAAGTCATAATTGGAACTATATTTGAAATTTACAAACCAAAATACAAGTACCCTAACATGATTAGAAAAAACACATTTGATTCACTAAGGCAAAACAAAGTGGTTTGACTTAAAACTAGTTCCTAAAGATGGATGACTTGCAAAGAAAGTAAATTATGAATAAAGGAAGTCTAAACAACTATGAAAATGAAAAAATCCAGTAGCTACATGATATATACAACTCATGTTAAGTCATTACAAGCATCCTACAAAGTTTGTAGCAAAACTAGGTGCACACTTGTTAGATGAAACACATTGAAGTTGTCTTACTTCTATCAAGTCACATGAATGCAAGTAAGCAAATATGTACAACCTAACTCTATGTTAGATATTAGAGAAAAAAATTAAGTTGAGTTTAGGTTAGTAGAAACATTCATGAACCAATGACACTTTGTATCTTAATGAACAAGTAAACATGTTAGAAGTTACCCTAAGTGTACCTCTAAGGACTTATGCAAGTTAGTATGCATGAACTAAGTTTAAAGACATGTGAAATGATCAACCTATGTCTAAAGTCAGTAGAAAATGATGAATTAATGATGTAAATTAGAGTTCATGTGAAATAATCATGAAATTATGTTATAAGTCATGTACATTGATGCATCACATTCACAAAGAAGCATGGTCAAATTAGTATGATTCAAAGTCAAACAAGGTTTAAGTATGAATGACCTATAATCCTATTTTTATGACCTATAAATGACCTATAATGAATCACTAAAGGTGACCCCAAAGTACCCCAAACAAATGGCATAAATGCCTTCTTATAACCTAATGCACAAGCCAAATTATATCTCATTAGGACCCATAATCCAAGAGAGAGGAAAAATAGTAAAAAGGTTTGAAAAATATGAAAATGTAATCATGGAATGATTAAGTGAGTAGCTTACATTAACCAAAAGCGATTCACAAAATTATGCATCAAAGTGTCAATACAATTCACTCAATGAGCAAGATAACAATGCATGATTGCCGAAAAACAATTTCACAAAGTGGATTCAAAATGACACCAAAAATTATGAAAAAATGCACAAGTAGCATCAAAGTGTCATATATTCCAGTAATTATTTACACTCAAAATATTAGTTTCACACCTATTGGGAAAAAACACTTTTGGTCCTTTAAACCAAAATTATGTCCTTTGGGACAACTTTGAATAAAAAATCCAAATTAATTACTAAACTCGTTCACAACTGAAATTAAAAACTATACAAAATTAATCAAGAGGTTAAGGATCACTCATGAAGTTTTCCATAATTTTATCACACTGGAAACTATTTTTAATAATTGCAATGAAACGAGCAAAAAATTATGATAAAGGGAAAGTGCGAGGAAAACAAATCTTATCATGCATAACTTAATCCCTAGGCTTCAATATCATCACATATTGTCATAAATCAAGCTATAGTCAGTACCTCGGGTGGGAGGCCTCAATATGCAACTTACATTATATAATCATAAACCACATACAAACTAGAATGATGCATTAAAGTCGAGATTTCTTACTTGGTCGAAGTGATGATTCTTCACATAAAAAGAAACCCAAAAAATTCGCGCAAGATCTTGTAATCTCCAATAAGAAAAATAAATGCTTAGTCTTCCATGATCAATTCATAAAGAACCATCATAACAAAAATCGATCAAAATCAATCAAAAAACTCATGAACACTTTAATCCAAAATTAGTCCAAAACCATAATTAAAATTATCACTAACATCAAAATATTAAGGACAATCACAATATTAATCATTACAAAAAATTAGTTAACAATCATGAAAAAACCTATTAACAATTTTAACAAGAATTAATAATAAAAATTAGCAAGAGCTAACAAGGAGAGGTGTGAACAAGATCTGGTTGGTGTGAATAGGGTTTTCAATGCCCTAAAGCCCATCCAAGACTTCCTAGGCACATGAAGGGTGTGAAGAGTGAAATCTGGAGTGAATGGAAATCCATGGAGTCTGAATTGATGAGCCCAATCCACATTGCTGGATTAAACCTAAAAAACAAGAGTCATCTTCAAAAGGAAAAGAAGAAGCATCAAAAGCCTTCCTCTGAAATGAACACGACGACCCTAAGCCTCCTTCTTCTCCCTTTGTTCTCATATCTACTTTAATTCACCGCCGGAGAATGATCCATCCCCTCTTCTTCTTTGACAAATATCTTCTCATTGTCTCCTTCTTTAGAATTCTTTCTCAGTACACATGCTATCACCACACTTTCCTCTTCTCGATTCATTGTCGCGGCTTCTCCGATTGCCCCAAGGTTTCAACGGCGGTGGCTTCTTCCTCTGTAATCGTCTCCACTCCGGTATGTTTCAAAATTTCAATTTTACGAATCTTCACTTTGTATGTGTGGCTTATGCGATTGTTGCTATTGTGGATTGAATTTCTGTATTAAATATGTGAGTTGCGCGTTTGGATTATATTGTTGTTGCATGATATTCCTTTCTGCGAGTTTATGAATTATTGTTTTTGATGATTTGTAGTTGTTATAAAGGAGATGAAGTGTTGAAGGTTGATGATGGTTTCGGAAGGTGATATGAGAGAATAGATTGAGAGAGAGAGAGGTTGAAGGGAGGTATCAGTGTGAAGAATCTGCAGAAAGTTTGTTGTCTTCTCAAGATTGAAGAGAGGATCCGATCTGAATTGAGAGAGAGAGAGAAAAGTGTTTCATCTTTTCTCTGTTACCAATCTGTTAGAGATTTGGAGGGTGGAAATAGAGTTTTGAACTCATTTCTTTTTCTGTTATCTATTGAAGGATTTTCTAACTAAAATTTTGATATCTTTCTGTTATATGACTGTAACTGATTTTTCTGATACTCAATAAAAAATTTATAGCCTTCTTTCTTCTTTGATATAACTTTTTCTTCTGTTATGAATTTTGTTATGGTTTTTTCTGTGTAACTGTTTTTCACCGATTTTTGATATGAACTATTATTAAAACCGCAAGAGGATCTCTTCTTTTTGTGTAGCTTTTTTTTGTTAGTTTTTCATTTTTGGATTTCTAGAATTAGCGTGTGTGTTTTGTATTGAATCCAGTGAGTCAAGAACTCCTATGCACTTGGATATGATTTTTCTTCATGTGATTTAGTCATGACATAACAATTAGTACTGGATAATTGATTGTGAATCTTAGAAAATATAATTAAATAAACATTTAGCCTTTGGGCTTGGATTGAAAATAGGTTTATGGTACCAAAAGGAATGGTTAATGACTTTTGAAAAAAAGATGTGGAACTTGGAATTTAATAAATGAAAATGATTGGAAAATGGTTATTGAATAAAATATGAAATTATAGAAAAAGATATGGCTTAAGAAAATGAATATTGGGAATTAAATATGGTAAACATGGGTTTAAAAAATGGTTTAATGTGAATTAAATCGAATCGGAAAATGGAACATGGTAATGACTTGTATTTGAAACGGATATCGAGAACCTTCAAATAAGCTTGCATTTGAACTTGAATGATGTTTTCTAAATAAACCAAAACCATGCACTTTCCACCCTTAATTCGGATCACATTATTTGAACCAAATTTTTTGATGCCATGATGAATCCTAAAACCAATACCTCGAACCATGTTTCCTGAATCCCTTGGAAATGACACGCCTGAAATCAACATGTGAGCACCAAATAAAGGGCTTCGATTATGAAGACTCGTTTGGTGAAGATAGGCCTTGCACTATGAAGTGATGTATGACCAAAATAACTTGGCGCTAGTTAAATTAAATTAATAAAGCCTCTGAGTTAGATATTACTTAATTAATTAGTTTTCCTTTTAAATTTAATTTTGTTTCATTAGTTATTTCGTTTTTTCTATTTTATTTTAGAGTTAGAATAGTTTAAATTTTAATTCTTTATTTAGTCTATATTTTAAAATTGCTTCATAGTTTAGTTAAATTATAAGAAAAGCTTAATTTAGATGTATTATTTTTCTCTTTTATTTATTTACTGTTTAATTCATATTTTTTTCATTCAGATTTTTTTTTTAACTATCCAAGCCATTGTCCCATTTATACATAAAAATTACAAAAAATGTCCAAAAAAAAGCCAATCTACACAGTTTTTTTTCTTTCCATCTGCATTTTCTACTCAACACATGACCCTTTGTACAACAAGACTCTGCAACACCAAAGTAGATCCTGCCTACAACCCAAAAATCCTGCATTTTTTGTTTTCACCAAAGAGGAAAGCTCTCCACTCAATGAACACAGACCTGCAAATCGAAAGGGACTAAACATTAGCTTCAAACAAAATTCTGAGATTGTAAACTTAATCAACAAGTTAGTTTTCAAAGAAAAAACCCTAACTCTTTTAGTATAAAAGGCTTGGTTATCAGTTGAAGAAAAGGGGTGGATTCGCAGAAAAAAACTTGTCAAAATTGAAACAAAAAGAAAACCAAGAACATTTTTTTCCAGAAAAAAACTTTACAAACCTTTAACCATCACCACTTTTTTCACCTCGAACCACACCTCAAACCCATCCTCCATCACCGACAACCGCCCAACCATCAAACAACACCACCTCAACCCACCACTACCGCCATCACTGAAAACGCAGCAAACCCAAAAATCATCAGAAAACTCAAAACAAAAACAACCAGATCATGAAAAATGGAAATGAGTATGAAAACCTCAACAAATCGTGAACTTCAGTGCGCAGAACCATAACCCCCAAAACGAAACCGCAACAAACTTCTATTCTTCAACAACTGTCAAAACCTTCGGCGACCCTCCACCCTAAGACGCAACACTAGCGCAACCGCTTGCACCATCGTTCCGAACCACGAATCATGAGCTTGAGAGTGACGAGGATCTGAACCAATGAACGTCTGTATCAAACGCAACTCATCAAAACCAATCTAAAGCACAAAAAACGCGAGCTGGGGGACGAGCAAAAGGGGGAAGCAGAATACTTGTTAAAGCATCCTGAATCGGTAGTGTTTGCTCACTTTCATATTTGAACGATGTTTGTTGTTGTCTGTTTTTTGTTCTTTCAATTTCATCCTTGTTGCTTTTTGGATTGATGATTTGTTTACAATCGGAATAAGCTTTGAGTTTAGATTTCCAGTTTTTTTAGAATGTTGTTTTCTTCTTGCGTTGAATGACCATTTCCATTTTTGCAAACAAATTAGGGTTGGCTGTTGTTTGTTTTGTTTAGTATCGGAGATTTCAACTTGCCATTTGGCTTTGGGCCGAACCGGGTCGGTTTTGACCCAACCAATTCCATCTGATCCAGTAAGATTGACCCATGGGGATACCTTATTAGGGTTTATTTAATGTTCATATGCATTGTTTACCTTTTTTATTGTTTAATTTTCTTTTTTTATATATATATACAAAATCTGTTTTTTTTAGTAAAACAATGAAATATCTAAGTATTTTTTTAGAAAAAGGTTTTGTAGGTTTAAATATTCAAACTAAAAGAAAATATAAAATGTTATTTAATTTTATTAATTTTTCTTACTCTTTTTTAGGAGGTCAACTTTGTTTTTTTGTTGTTCGCTTTCTATGAGATTATCATATGTTTATATTCCTCGTTTATAGCTCATCAGTTACAATAATATTTGACGTACACGTATTTGTGTGTATCTTCATATTTTTTACTATACTTCGTTAAGTAGAAATATCTAATAATGTTAAGTAATTGCAAACTAATAATAATTAAATAAAAAATAATAATAATTAGTTTCTTGGTCCAACGCCAAGTAAACAGAAATCAATTCTTGCTTACATTTGCACGCACGTAAGTCGGTCACTAAGTGATCGCCATTTGCACAATCTTTTACGGGTCTAAATTAATTAACGAGGAACTGAACTTCAGAATCTAGCATTCTATGGGTTCTTTAATGAACTACTCTTGAGGCTAGCCTTCGAGTTGTGATTCATTTACTCCTTCGTTATAAAGACACTAAACTCTAATTCATCCAAAATAATCGCAAAGCGTCTTAATACACTTAATTAATTAACGTCAGAACTAAACTCGGGAATCTAGCATTCCTCGGGTTTTTGAATTTAATTACTGTTGGGGCTAGCCCTCGATTTGTAATTCATTCGCTCTTTCATTTTCAAAACATAAAATCTTAAATGAAAATCGTGAAAGAATTAAACTCAGGAATCTAGCATTCCTCGGGTTTTTTGACTTGAATTACTGTCGGGGCTAGCCCTCGATTTATAATTCATTCGCCCTTTCACAATGAAAGAATACAACTTAAAACTCACCAACTAACGCAAATCACTTTACAATTAATCAACGAATAACTGAACTCTGGAGTCCAGCACTCCACGGGTCCTTGAATGCAATCACTCTTGAGGCTAGCCCTCGAGTTGTGGTCCATTTGCCTTTTGTTTTAAAACGCCTTAACAAAGGTCAAACACTTTTTTCTAAAAGAACATTGTTTAAATCTTTCTATCTCGCAAACAAGCTAGCGCTTCAACCTCCACCGCGAGTATAAGCTAACGCTTAGCAGTAGAATGCGTTTTAAACAATCGTTCAATTAAAAAACACAAACCGTAGTTGCACGAACTACGAAGCTCTGACTTTCCCATTGCACAAGGGAATACGTAGGCATGGGGATTTTTAATCCTTCGCGAGCACAATAATAAAAAACTTTAATCTTTCCCCCGTAATATTAATAACAATTTAAAAACTTATTTCCTTAGAACAAACATATTAATAACCATTTAGAAGATAAATACTTAAGATCAACATTTAATCGCATAGTTAAGCTAAGAGGTTCCCGTTGAGTACAATGGACGTGAGGGGTGCTAATACCTTCCCCTTGCGTAACCGACTCCCGAACTTAAATTTTGGTTTCGTAAACCATTTCTTATCTTTATTAGGTTGTATCTATATCTCCCTTTTCTCTCGTAGAATAAATAGAATTAGGTGGCGACTCTGTTGTTTTCTTTCCGCGTCCCATCGCGAGGATCGTATTTTTCCGAGGTACGATAGCTTGGCGACTCTGCTGGGGATTAGCTTCATGCTAGAGAGAGTCGAGCCTAACTTAGCTTTGTGTGTTTATTTGTTTAATCTTATCTTTTTTGTCTTCTCTATGTTTATTATTTATGTTTGTTTATTTGTTCTTTTACCGTTTTCTCTTATTTTGCTCATTATATTACTTGTCTGCGGGATCTCGGGGTCACATTGCAAGTAAAATCTGAGTTGTGGAAAAAGAAGAGGGAACACCTAAGTTAGAATTGGTAGTATTAGTGTTAGTCTTCAAGAACTCACTTCTTGAGGGCTTAGCATGAAAGCTCCCCCAGATAGTTAGACTTTTCGTAGATCTTGTCACAACGCAGCTAGCCTGTCGCGTGACATGATTCATGAAAGGGCTGTGATTCTAGGATCCACTGTTAAGAACCAGTTTATATTGGTTGTTGTGTAGTGTTAGTCTCCAAGGGCTCGCCTCTTGAGGGCATAGCATGAAAACTCCATTCAAGGTAGACCTTATCGTTATTATCTTCAAAATGCAGCTAGCCTGCGGCGCGGCGTTAATACGATAAACGTCTGTGACCTTGAGTTTCCTTAAAACCATCACTGTAGAAACCATCCTGTGAGTGGGACTTATGGGTAGCAAAACGTAGAACCAATCTCTTACAGCCTACCTATTAAGAAGGTTCCGGATTTACTTGTGACACCTCGCATCCTTGCATCCCTGTATCTTTGCATCTCAACATCATATGCATCATTTTAGTAAGAGCTTCAAGGAACAAAGAGATGCTTATTTCAAACATCATATATTTTACCATGAATGGACTTCAGTTTATTAGTTCTTGAAAAATAATAAGAAAGCTTGTACCCATTTTGATGTTTTGCAATAACTTCTTAAGTCCCTTGAAGCATTTGCATTTTTTTACTCATGAGTGCATCTCCGCATTTGCATTTTGTCAAAAACTCATTCCTGTCACCTCCTTTCCAGACTGTCACACTGAGGATCTCACGCAAATACTCCACTCGAGCTCAGGCCAGGAAGAAGATGGCTGACAGAGACCCAGAGATGGACAAAGTTAATGAGGAGCTTATTGATCTTCGTGGAAATGTGGGCCAGATTATGGAAATGCTGCAAGTCATTCGAGCAAAGATGGATACCCAACAAACTGTGGTTTCTGAGATTGTCGCTGCAACGACTGAGCCTACACCATCAGTCACTACCCCTGTAACCTGGCCTCCTTTTGGGCTTCCTCACGGGTTTGTACCTCCTTCCCAAGGTTTTTCTGCTCAAGGTTTTATACCTCCTTCCCAGGGATTTTTTTCTCAAAGTTTTATTCCTCCTTCTCAAGGGTTTATTTCTCAAGGTTCATTCTTCCTTCCCAAGGATTTGCTGCTCAGGCTTTCTTCCCTCCTTCCCAAGGATTTGTTTCTCAAGGTTTCGCACCTCCTTCTCAGGGGTTTGCATTTCCTTCCCAAGTTTTATTGCCTCCCCCTCAAGGATTTACCACTCAGCAAACCATCCCTTTGATTATTGAAGAGAACCACGTGGTTACTAATTTTACACCAGATATTGTGCACACTCGTGTCCAACCGTACTTTAACGATCCTCAGGTGTACGATGTGCCAGACATGTTTGAAAACAGTAATGAGAAACATGAGAAGATGCAAGAGAATTTTGACACTCTTGAAAAGAGGTTGAGAGCAATTGAAGGTGACCATATTTTTGGTGCTACTGCCAGAGAAATGTGCCTTGTGTCTGGACTAGTCATACCTCCCAAGTTCAAGACACCCAGCTTTGATATGTATGAAGGCACAACGTATCCTAAGATCCATCTTTTAGTGTACTATCAGAGAATGGCGGCACAAGTGGACAATGACAAACTAATGATCCATTACTTCCAGGATAGTCTGAAGGGAATTTCCTCCAAGTGGTATCTGACTCTAGATCAGTCGAAAATCCGTAGTTTCCAAGATCTGACGGATGCTTTCATTCAATAATAGAAGTACAATATGGACCTTGCTCCCGATACGAGGCAGTTGTTGAGTATGTCCCAGAAAGATTCCGAATCTTTTAAAGAATATACTCAAAGGTGGAGAGGGGCCGCTTCTCAATTAGATCCCTCGTTGACTGAGAAAGAATTAGCTGACTGGTTTATTGACACTGTACGACCAAAATTCTTTGAGAGAATGGTGGGGAAGCATAACTGCTAGCTTCTCTGATCCTGTGGCTGTGGGAATCAAGGTTGAACTCGGTCTGAAGAATGGTAAGATGAGTGGTGCATCTAGTAGCTCCAACAACAATAGTGGGAATAATGCTAAGAAGTTTACCAGCAATTTCCACAAAAAGAAAGAAGGCAAGACAAATGCGGTGATGACGAGTCAAAGGAGAAATCAGCTTTGGCAGAGGCCTCCACCTGTGGCTCAACAGCAATATGCCTATCCACCACAATACGTTCAACATCCGTATGTAGCGGCAGTTCAACCATCATATAACCAACAGATTCCAATGTATCGGCCAACTCAAGCAGTACTGATGTATCAACAAGAAGCTCCAGTGGTTCCAGCCTATCATCCAATGCTCAACAATCTAGGCTATCAACAAGCACCTAATGCTTCAGCCTACCAGCAGAGGACTCCAGCTCCTCATCCAAATTCCAACTTTCAGAATAGAAGACCAGGGGAAAGGCCTCCCAATCTTCGGATCCCTATGACCTATACTGAATTATATCCCTCACAGCTGAAAAGAGGTTTGGTTACTCCAAGGCCTTTGGGTCTTCCACCAGATCCACTCCCACCAAGTTACAATCCAAGCGCCCACTGTTTATTCCATGAAGGTGCTCCAGGGCACGATTTGGAAAGTTGTATTGCTTTAAAGTATGTTGTGAAGGATTTGATGGATAAAAACATTTTGTCGTTCGGAATAACTGGTCCGAATGTCAAAGATAATCCTCTACCCAAACATGGGTCCATAAATGCCATTGTTGATGAGTCTGACGAATATTTGATTTTCGATGCCACCAAGATCAAAACCCCTCTTAGAGACTTCCATGCGAAGTTAGTAGAGGTGGATATGTTAAAGAACTGTCATAAGAAGTGTGAAGTTTGTGTTGATAATCCAAAGGGATGTGAATTGGTCTTGAGAGATGTTCAAAGTTTGATTAATCTTGGTGTTTTGCAAGTAAGCGGTCGTGTGAAAAGGAATTAAGTGGCAATGATTGAGCCCATCTTCAACTTCCCTGAATCTGATTCTACCATAGCACCAGTGTTGAACATGCTTGAATCCCCGGGAGTTCAACCCATCTTCAATATGCCAGAACCTGTGGTGCCCATTTTCAATTTTCCAGAACCGAGGATTGAGCAAAGGAGTAACCATTTCCTTTATGAAGATACCAAAGCAGTTCCATGGAAGTATGATACAAAGGGATTTCATCAGAAGATTGAACAGGCTGGTCAGAAGAAAAGTTTAAAAGTGGCGAGTGCTGACATAGCAGGTGCAAGTCGATTAACTCGCAGTGGTCGTGTTTACACTCAGCATGTCAATATTGTTCTACCGATTCCACCTAAAGAAGTCATTCCCGCTGTTGCCAACAAGGATAAAGGGTTGGTCTTAGAAGAAGAGGATGCATAATTTCTCAAAATCATTAAGAAGAGTGATTACACGGTTATTGATCAGCTACATCAAACGCCTTCCAAAATATCTATCTTATCACTTCTTATGCATTCGTCGGCCCACCGAGGTGCTCTCCAGAAATTATTAGCCCAAGCTCATGTCACGCATGACATAACTGTGAATCAGTTTGATGGAGTCACTGCTAATATAACCTCATGTAATAATCTTAGCTTCAGTATGGAAGATCTCCCAAAGGATGGCTTGGACCATAATCGTGCTCTTCATATATCTGTAAAATGTTAGGAGGATACTTTAGCAAGAGTTCTTGTGGATACGAGATCTTCATTGAATGTTTTTGCCAAAAAGGACGATTGCGAAGTTATCGTATCAAGGGGCAGAGATGAGGCCTAGTGCACTGATTGTGAAAGCTTTTTATGGGTCAAGGAGGACTGTCATTGGAGAAGTGGACTTACCAATCTTGATTGGACCGCAGGTGTTCAAAGTCACTTTTTAGGTTTTGAACATTAATCCTAATTACAGTTGTTTGCTGGGAAGACCTTGGATTCATGCCGCTGGGGCAGTCACCTCTAGCCTACACCCGAAGATGAAGTTTGTGGTCGATAATAAGCTGGTAACTGTGTCCGGGTAAGAAGACCTCATGGTTAGCAACCTTTCCTCCTTTAGCTATATTAAGGCTGAAGAAGATGCTTTGGAAACTACTTTCCAAGCTCTTGAGATAACCAATGTTGTCCTTATGGAAGTGGAGGAACCAAAGGGGAAAGGTATTCCATCTTTTGCGTCGCTGAAGAGTACCATTTCCACTATCAAAGAAGGAAGCTATGAAGGTTGGGACGATGTCATTGAAGTCAAGAAGCTGGGTCGCTACGGGTTGGGTTACAAACCAACTCATGTGAAGGAAGGATCATCAAACTCCGTTAAAGGACGTCTAAAGACCATTCAAGAGGTGTTTTCCAGTGCCGGCTATCAGATCAATGCAATTAATGGGGATGCTGAAGATGAAGATCATTTGGTTTATCAGTGTGAAACAACTTTGGGAAATTGGGAGGCAGTTGAGATCCTAGAGATTTTCCACTGTCAAAGTAATTTATTGTTTTCTTTAAATGTTTTCAAAGTTCCCTAGCTTTGTCCAAGGCTATGGGATCATTTGTAGGGCCCCTTCTCATTTTCAAGTTATTTAATCAATGAAGGCATTTTGTTAAATCCTTATTTTGTTTTATTTACTGCTTTTCTCTTTTCACCTTTAAAAGAAAACGACAATATTTCAAAACTAATAAAAAGTTTTCTTGCATCTCTCTGTTTTCACTCTTAATAAAAGCAAATCATTCCCATATGCAGAACAAATGAAAACCCTGTTGAATCCAATGACTCTATATTCTCTCCTAACTTTGATTCGCCCGTCTACCAAGAGGAAGATGAAAGTGAGGAAGATTGTGACGTTCCCGAAGAATTGGCAAGATTGGTTGAGTATGAGTACACAGATCTTCATCCACATAAGGAGCAGGTAGAGACCATCAACATTGGTACCAATGAAGACAATAAGGAAGTCAAGATTGGTACAACACTTGGGGAAGATATCAGAGAAAGATTGGTCAAGCTTCTCAAAGAGTATGTGGATGTGTTTGCGTGGTCGTATCAGGATATGCCCGGTTTAGACACAGACATAGTGGTCCACAAGTTGCCTCTTCGACCAGATTGTCCTCCAGTAAAGCAAAAGCTCTGAAGAACAAGACCGGACATGGCTCTGAAGATTCGAGAAGAGGTCAAAAGACAGTTTGATGCTGGATTCCTCGCAGTTGTGAAGTACCCTGAGTGGGTGGCTAACATCGTGCCAGTCCCCAAGAAGGATGGCAAGGTTAGAATGTGCGTGGACTATCGAGATTTGAACAAAGCCAGTCCAAAGGACGATTTCCCTCTTTCGCATATTGATACTTTGGTTGACAACACTACTAAGTTCGCTGTCTTCTCTTTCATGGATGGATTTTCAGGATATAACCAGATCAAGATGGATCCTGACGATATGGAAAAGACTACTTTCATCACACCATGGGGCACTTATTGTTACAAGGTTATGCCATTTGGTCTCAGAAATGCAGGAGCCACTTATCAAAGGGCAATGGTCACCCTTTTCCATGATATGATGCATAAAGAGATAGAAGTTTATGTGGATGATATGATTTCCAAATCCCAGAGTGAGGAGGATCATTTGAATCATCTCTTGAAGTTATTTGAGCACCTCAAAAAGTTCCAATTGCGTCTGAATCCAACTAAGTGTACCTTTGGTGTCCGATCAAGGAAGTTATTTGGTTTTATTGTTAGTCAGCAAGGAATTGAAGTAGATCCGGACAAGGTCAGAGCAATTCAAGAAATGCCAGTTGCAAAAACAGAAACGCAAGTCAGAGGTTTCCTCAGAAGATTGAACTACATCTCCAAATTCATCTCCAACATGACTGCTACATGTGAGCCTTTATTCAAGTTGCTCCGAAAAGATCAAGCAATTGAGTGGAATTCTGATTGTCAACAGGCTTTTGAGAAGATTAAGGTTTACCTACAACAACCTCCTATCTTGATCCCACCTACTCCAGGGAAGCCTCTCTTCATCTACTTGATCGTACTTGAGGGATCTATGGGTTGCGTATTAGGCCAACAAGACGAAACTGGTCATAAGGAGCATTCCATTTATTACTTAAGCAAGAAGTTTACAGATTGTGAAAGAAGATATTCACTTTTAGAGAAGACTTGTTGTGCTTTGGCATGGGCTGCCAGATGCCTTAGGCAGTATATGATTTGTCACACTACTTTGTTGATCTCGAAAATGGATCCAATAAAGTACATTTTTGAGAATCCTACTTTAACTGGAAGACTTGCTCATTGGCACATGTTGTTATCTGAATATGACATCCAATATGTAACCCAAAAGTCTATCAAGGGCAATGTTTTGTCTGACTATCTTGCTGATCAACCTGTTGAAGACTATGAACCTTTGAAATTCGATTTCCTAGACGAGGACATCATGTTGATAAAGGACTATGAAGTTCCAGGTCCAGAGCCAGGTCTCGGTGGAAGATGATGTTTGATGGTTCCTCTAATTACATGGGGCATGGTGTGGGAGCTATTCTGATGAATCCTGATGGTAGATATACTCCTTTCATAGCCAGATTATGTTTTGAATATACAAACAACATCGCAGAGTATGAAGCATGTGTTTTGGGTATCGAAGCTGCAATTGATACCAGAATCAAGATCCTTGAAGTATGTGGGGATTCAGCTTTGGTGATCTATCAAGTCAAAGGTGAATGGGAGAATCGTGATGAGAAGTTGATCCCATACCGTGCCTATATTGTGGAATTGATCAAATACTTTGATGAAGTCACTTTCCATCACGTTCCAAGGGCAGAGAATCAAATAGCAGACACTTTGGCTATGTTGGCCTCTATGTTTCAAGTCAGATTTCTTAATGAAGCTCCACTCATTACAATCAAGCGAAAAACCACACCAGCCTACTGTCTATTGATCGAAGAAGAAACTGATGAGAAACCATGGTTCTATGACATTAAGAACTACTTGCAAAATCAGGAGTACCCAGCGGATGCAACAACCCTAGACAAGAAGACTCTGAGAAGATTGGCGTCCAAATTTTTCCTTAGCAACAATGTGCTTTACAAGAGAAATCACGATATGGTTCTGCTCAGATGTGTGGACAAACGCGAAGCAAACTTATTGATAAGAGAAATCCATGAAGGATCATTTGGAACACATGCCAATGGACATGCCACTTCCAGGAAGATCTTGAGAGCTGGTTACTTCTGGTTAACCATGGAATCAGATTGTTTCAAATATGCCAGGAAGTGTCATAAATGACAGATTCATGCCAACAAGGTGCACGTACCTCCGATCCTTTTGAATGTTTTTTCATCGCCTTTGCCTTTCTCAATGCGGGGCATTGATATGATAGGGGCAATTGAGCCTAAAGCTTCTAATGGTCACCAATTTATCTTGGTTGCAATTGATTACTTAATCAAGTGGGTAGAAGCAGCTTCCTACGCCAATGTGACAAAGCAAGTGGTTGCCCACTTCATCAAGAACCAAATTATCTGCCGTTATGGAATCCCAAACCGAATCATCACAAATAATGGGACCAATTTGAACAACAAGACGATGAAGGAGTTATGTGAGACATTCAATATTGAACATCATAATTCTTCTCCTTACCGTCCGAAGATGAATGGAGTTGCTGAAGCTGCGAACAAGAACATCAAGAAGATTCTGCAAAAGATGGTGAAAACTTACAAAGACTGGCACGAGATGTTACCGTATGCTTTACACGGATACAGAACATCAGTTTGCACTTTAACAGGGGAAACCCCTTTCTCTTTGGTGTATGGGATGGAAACCCCTTTCTCTCTGATGTATGGGATGGATGCAGTTCTCCCTATTGAAGTAGAGATACCATCTTTGAGAATCTTTATGGAAACCGAACTGGAAGAGGTTGAGTGGGTCCAGAACATATATGATCAACTGAACCTCGTTGATAAAAAGAGAACATATATGATCAACTGAACCTCGTTGATGTACCAGAAGCATATCAAGAGAGAATTTGATAAGAAAGTCCGTCTCCGAGAATTCAAAGAAGGAGACCTTGTACTCAAGAAAATCTTGTCAGTCCACAAAGATATGCGTGGAAAATGGAGCCCTAACTATGAAGGCCCATATGTTGTGAAGATGGCATTCTCCGAAGGTTCCCTAATCCTCATAAGTATGGATGGTGAACAACTTAAACACCCGGTAAATTCTGATGCAGTCAAAAAATATTATGCCTAAATAAAGCCCGATAGGTCGAAAACCAGAAATGGCAACCTAGGCAAAAATGGGTATTCCGGTGGGTCAAAACCTATGAAGGAGATCCAGGAAAAAGTTAGGGATAAAAACAAAAAAATGAAAGCTCCCTAAGTTGAAAACCCGAAAGGAAGGCTTAGGCAAAAAAGAGCGTCCCGGTGGATTGAAAACCCGAAAGGGCGGTCCAGGCAAAAATTAGGGACAAAGGCATTTGACTGTATCAGATGGTGTTTACCATTACTGAAGATCATTACTTGAAGACCAATCCAGTTGCTCTTGTCAGAAGCAAGGTGTTGGGCGGTTTTAGTTATCAGGGATTATAGTGGTCGTTGGATTCAATGTAGCCCTTCCCCATTGCCATTTTCAAATTGTAATTTTCCATGGAGCTTCTGCCTTTGGCAAGCTACCATTCTTGAATGAAATACGACCTTTGCCTGTAAACTTTGTCTTGCAGCTTTCTATTTTCTTTTGTTATGCAAAATGTTTTTACTGAATTACAATTTAACTTTGAAAATGACAAATATTTTAGAAAATTGTTTTTGGAAACATATGAAAAAACTTTCAAATTTCTTTGACTTTAGAAAGATTAAAAAATCTTCGGTCTTCTCAAAAAATTCTCTGGCTGGTAGCAACACTCTCATGCCATTATTACATAAATCCCCATAAAGGATTAGAAGCTGGTAGCACTCTTGGACGGATCCTTGGACCAAACATTGATTTCCAAGTTCGAAGATATCTCCCCAACATCTTTCATATTGCTCGTCTAAGTATTGGAGTTGAGATCCTACTCTCCCCTGCTTTGTCAAAACTATATGTCTCCTAGAGCCAGCATTCGCATATCATAATCATTCGCATCATGCTCAATCATACACATTTGACATAATCATTTGTCCTTTCCCAGTTGTCGTCTGTCTGACTCCGGGTCCAGATTACTGTCAGTTTTCATTTTTGAATCCATTGTCGTTGGTACCCTGAAGTGTGGTTAACCAAGGTATTTTTCCCAGCAACACTGGTATCCCCTGCAGAGGCCCTCCTTGATATGTACCTTAGTACCACCAATATTTCTTCTAATCCCAATTATCATTGACATAAATCCTTTAAGTTGTTTGCTTAAGATTTAAGGCTATTTAATTCAACACGCATCCGTCTTTTCCTGACGGTTCCTAAAGTTCTTCTTTGAACTCTTCATTTAGGGAATTTCCAGAGGTTGGACGTTTATCTCGTTAAAAACTCCAACATTTATTCCTATTCGCCAGCCAGTCGCTTTGTGCCATTTGATTTATCTTTAAATGCTTTGCATTGTACTCCCAATATTAGTTGGTTGCACAGAGCCACTGTCCAAACTTTGTTTTCGTTTTCTTTATCCTCGGTATCAACAATTACACTTTAACCTGTTGATTTATCACTTGGGGTTAGATGTCTGTTATTTTATTTCCCGACCGCCGTGTCGAGGGCTGTTTATTTCATTTTTCCCGACCATCGTTTCGATGACTGTTTATTTCATTTTCCCGACCATCGTGTCGACGCCTGTTATTTTATTTCCCGACCGCCGCGTCGATGACTGTTATTTATTTCTTCAACCTCCGTGTTGAGTTTTGTTTTCCTGACCGTCGTGTCGATGACTGTTTATTTCTTTTTTCCCGACCGCCGTGTCAATGACTATTTATTTCATTTTTTCCCGACCGCCGTGTCGACGCCTGCTTTTTTAATTTCCTCAGCTGCCATGTTGAGTTTATTTCCCGACCACCGTGTCGACGTCTGTTATGTTATTTCTCGACCTCCGTGTCAATATCTTTTATTTCATTTTCTCGACCTCCGTGTCGATATCTGTTATTTCATTTTCCCGACTGCCGTGTCGATGATTGTTATTTCATTTTCCCGACCGCCGTGTCGATGACTGTTATTTCATTTTCCCGACCGCCGTGTCGATGTCAGTTATTTATTTTTTCAACCGCCATGTTGAATTTTATTCCTGACCACCATGTCAATGTCTGCTATTTTATTCCCGACCGCCGTGTCGATATCTACCATTTTGTTCTCTTGACCGTCGAGTCGATGTCATTTCAACTATTTTTCTCAGTCACCGAGTTGCTGTATTAAGATCCCCAACAGTCATCTTTGAACTTGCTAATCCATCACGCCAGTTAGTCTGTTCTCGATCATAGTGTTAGTTGGGCGCATCAAGCCATTTTGTTTCCCCTTCACTATTTTCTCGCTATCCTAGGGTGTCAGTCTGTCTTTAATCTTATGCTCGGGTTTTCTATTTTGTTTCCCATCTTCCATTATTCTTAGTGCCAGCAGTTACACTTGAACCTTTTGATCCATTACTTTGAATGTTTCATGTCTTCGTCTTGTCATCCCCATCATTATGTTATCCCCAATGAACCTTCACCCACAATTTCATTTTTGTGGATTACCATTTACAATTTATCTTCATCATTTCCCGCATACCATATTCAGCATATTCATCATTAAAAAATCAGCATGCTAGGATTCATGGCATCTCATATCCCCAGCAAACAAAAAGAGTCTCATAAATTCATAACATTGCATTTCATTTGCATTCGGTCAAAATTTTAGGTATTTTAGTATTTAATCCTCTTTTACCTTGAATGTCCAAAAAAACTTTGTTATTCATCCATTCACGTTCAAGATAATTAAATAGGGGCAACTATCATACCCTAAATTTTGACCGAGCTTTTTCTAATTTTTATTCATCAGGCGTTTTATTAAAATTTTGATAGTCGGTCATTCCTTTTTCTTTCTCCATTAAACTTTGTTTTTACTCATGCATTTCTAGGGGGTGTTAGTGTTTAATTGTTTTTCATTCTTGATTGTAGAACTCATTCGTAATTTCATCTCAATTTATTTTTCTCATTTTTTTTTACTTCTAGGTAAAATAATTCCTTTTAAATGGTGTTAGAATTTGTTTAACTTTATTAGGTAATTTTAGGACTTAAAATTTTAATTTAATGATTAGAGTTAGAAATTTAATTGTTTGAAATTTAGGAAATTATTCTTATTAATTATATGTTTAATTAGTTCTTTATTTAAATATTAATTGTTAATTCAAATTTAACTATAATTCAAGTAAACAGTTTAATTAGTTTTCCTTTTAAATTTAATTTTGTTTCATTAGCTATTTCGTTTTTTCTATTTTATTTTAGAGTTAGAATAGTTTAAATTTTAATTCTTTATTTAGTCTATATTTTAAAATTGCTTCATAGTTTAGTTAAATTGTAAGAAAAGCTTAATTTAGATGTATTATTTTTCTCTTTTATTTATTTACTGTTTAATTCATATTTTTTTCATTAAGATTTTTTTTAACTATCCAAGCCATTGTCCCATTTATACATAAAAATTACAAAAAATGTCCAAAAAAAAAAGAGTCAATCTACACAGTTTTTATTCTTTCCATCTGCATTTTCTACTCAATACGTGACCCTTTTGTACAACAAGACTCTGCAACACCCAAAAATCCTGCATTTTTTGTTTTCACCAAAGAGGAAAGCTCTCCACTCCATGAACACAGACCTGCAAATCGAAAGGAACTAAACATTAGCTTCAAACAAAATTCTGAGGTTGTAAACTTAATCAACAAGTTAGTTTTCAAAAAAAAAACCCTAACTCTTTTAGTATAAAAGGCTTGGTTATCAGTTGAAGAAAAGGGGTGGATTTGTAGGAAAAAACTTGTCAAAATTGAAACAAAAAGAAAACCAAGAACATTTTTTTCCAGAAAAAAAAACTTTACAAACCTTTAACCATCACCACTTTTTTTCACCTCGAACCGCACCTCAAACCCACCCTCCATCACCGGCAACCGCCCAACCATCAAACAACACAACCTCAACCCACCACTGCCACCATCACTGAAAATGCAGCAAACCCAAAAATCATTAGAAAACTCAACAAAAAAAAAACAACCAGATCATGAAAAATGGAAATGAGTATGAAAACCTCAACAAACCGTGAACTTCAGCGCACAGAACCATAACCCCCAAAACGAAACCGCAAAAAACTTCTATTCTTCAACAACCATCAAAACCTTCAGCAACCCTCCACCCTAAGATGCGACACTAGCGCAACCGCTTGCACCATCATTCCGAACCGCGAATAATGAGCTTGAGAATGACGAGGATCTGAACCAACGAACGTCTGTATCAAATGCAACTCATTAAGACCAATCCAAAGCACGAAAAACGCGAGTTGGGGGACGAGCAAAAGGGGGAAGCAAAATACCTGTTAAAGCATCCTAAATCGGTAGTGTTTGCTCACTTTCATATTTGAACGATGTTTGTTGTTGTCTGTTTTTTATTCTTTCAATTTCATCCTTGTTGCTTTTTGGATTGATGATTTGTTTACGATCGGAATAAGCTTTGGGTTTAGATTTCCAGTTTTTTTAGAATGTTGTTTTCTTCTTGCATTGAATGAGCATTTCCGTGTTTGCAAACAAATTAGGGTTGGTCGTTGTTTGTTTTGTTTAGTATCGGAGATTTCAACTTGCCATTTGGCTTTGGGCCGAACCAGGTCGGTTTTGACCCAACCAATGCCATCTGATCCAGCCAGATTGGCCCATGGGGATACCTTCTTAGGGTTTATTTAATGTTCATATGCATTGTTTACCTTTTTTATTTTTTAATTTTCTTTTTTTATATATACACAAAATGAGGTTTTTTTAGTAAAACAATGAAACATCTATGTATTTTTTTAGAAACATGTTTTGTAGGTTTAAATATTCAAACTAAAAGAAAATATAAAATGTTATTTAATTTTATTAATTTTTCTTACCCTTTTTTAGGAGGTCAACTTTTTTTTGTTCGCTTTCTATGAGATTATCATATGTTTATATTCCTCGTTTATAGCTCATCCGTTACAACAATATTTGACGTACACGTATTTGTGTGTATCTTTATATTTTTTACTGTACTTCGTTAAGTAGAAATATCTAATAATGTTAAGTAATTGCATACTAATAATAATTAAATAGAAAATAATAATAATTAGTTTCTTGGTCCAACGCCAAGTAAACAGAAATCAATTCTCACTTACATTTGCACGCACGTAAGTCGGTCACTAAGTGATCACCATTTGCACAATCTTTTACGCGTCTAAATTAATTAACGAGGAACTGAACTTCGGAATCTAGCATTCCACGGGTTCTTTAATGAACCACTCTTGAGGCTAGCCTTCGAGTTGTGATTCATTTACTCCTTTGTTATAAAAATACTAAACCCTAATTCATCCAAAATAATCGCAAACAGTCTTAATACACATAATTAATTAACGTCAGAACTAAACTCGGGAATCTAGCATTCCTCAGGTTTTTGAATTGAATTACTGTTGGGGTTGGCCCTCGATTTGTAATTCATTCGCTCTTTCGTTTTCAAAACGTAAAATCTTAAATCAAAATCGTGAAAGAATTAAACTCAGGAATCTAGCATTCCTCGGGTTTTTTGAATTGAATTACTGTCGGGGCTAGCCCTCGATTTGTAATTCATTCGCCCTTTCACAATGAAAGAATACAACTTAACACTCACCAACAAACACAAATCACTTTACAATTAATCAACGAATAACTGAACTCTGGAGTCCAGCACTCCACAGGTCCTTGAATGCAATCACTCTTGAGGCTAGCTCTCGAGTTGTGGTCTATTCGCCTTTCATTTTAAAACACCTTAACAAAGGTCAAACACTTTTTTCTAAACGTACATTGTTTAAATCTTTCTATCTCGCAAACAAGCTAGCGCTTTAGCCTCCACCGCGAGTATAAGCCAACGCTTAGTTGTAGATTGCGTTTTAAACAATCGTTCAATTAAAAAACACAAACCATAGTTGCACTAACTATGAAGCTCTGGCTTTCCCATTGCACAAGGGAATACGTAGGCACGGAGATTTTTAATCCTTCGCAAGCACAATAATAAAAAACTTTAATCTTTCCCCCGTAATATTAATAAAAATTTAAAAACTTATTTCCTTAGAACAAACATATTAATAACCATTTAGAAGACAAAGACTTAAGATCAACATTTAATCGCATAGTTAAGCTAAGAGGTTCCCGTTGAGTACAACGGACGTGAGGGGTGCTAATACCTCTCCCTTGCGTAACCGACTCCCGAACTTAGATTTTGGTTTCGAAAACCATTTCTTATCCTTATTAGGTTGTATCTATATCTCCCTTTTCTCTCATAGAATAAATAGAATTAGGTGGAGACTTTCTTGTTTTATTTCCGCGTCCCATCGCGAGGATCGTATTTTTCCGAGGTACGACAGTTATAAAAAGGAAAAGAATAGAAAGTTAGTAAGGGAAAGAAAAGGAAAAAGGAAACAAAGGAAGAAAAGAGAAAAGAAGAGAAATGGAGGAAAAGAAGAAGGAAAACCCTAAGAGAGGAAATGCTTGGATCATCACCATTTATTCATCAAATCTTCATATTCACCAACCTCCTCTTCATTGGCAAGGTGGATTCATAGTTAGAAACGTTTCTTTTGAGTTTTGGTTGAGTTATTGAGTTTTAGGGTTTTTGTAGAAATTGAAGGATTAAATGGTTAAAACTCGACTAAAATTAAGTATGATGCTTAATATATGACTATATTCATGTTTAGTGTTTGATTCCTTTGTTGGGTGATGATTTTGGATGAGTTTGGCATGGAAAGGAGTGTTTCCCGTAAGCCATTTTCTTGGAAATCACAGAGCTCGCTCAGTGAGCAGGCTCGCTTAGCGAGCAGGTTGATTCTACAGGAAAACCTGAGTTCTGGTATAGCTCACTTAGCGAGCAGGAGCTCGCTTAAAGAGCGAGTTAATTTTCTAGAAAAGCTCATTGCAGGAGCTTGCTCGCTCAGCGAGACCTAAGAGTGTTGTTTTTGTGATTTAATTCGTAACTTGTAATCCGAGTATCCGTTTGTAGTGTTCCACATATCGATTCGAAGCTAAAAACATTTAATAGTTGATGATGCCGAAAGATATTATTTTTACCCGACTTTTCTGTTTAACCGTAATTTTGTTAGTTAAGGAATTGTGGTATTAATCAAATTGTGGAATATACGAAATCGTGAGAATTGAACGATAGTAGAGACAATGAGATTATGGTGAGAATTGTTTAATGGTGGTAATTAAACTAAAAGTGTTAGAACTATATGATTAAAAGCATCAAGAATGGAGAAAGAGTGGGGAATATTACCATAAACCAATAGTATGACCTAGTGTTGTGACTAGAGATTATTAGATGGTATAACTTTTGAGATGTTTAGGACTACCCTAGGTTGATGCGAACCGTTGGCGCGTAATACACGGGATCCTCTGTAAAGTGTTGAGTAAGCCTTGAGGTGGGTGATTCTGAGTCCCACGGGAAGCATCCGTAAGGTCTTGAGGTGTGTATTACACGGTGTCCTCCGTAGTCTCTTGAGTAAGTCTTGAGGTGGGTATTACATTGAGTCCCACGGGAAGCATCTGTAAAGGCTTGAGTTACCACTTGTGTGTCGTGGATAGTGGTTTGTTTTTATGCTTTGCGCTAGATCCTCCGAAAGGTCTTGAGTAAGTCTTGAGGTGGGTTATTCTGAGTCCCACGGGAAGCATCCGTAAAGACTAGAGGCATGTATGTTACTAGATCCTTCATAAGGTCTTGAGTAAGTCTTGAGGTGGGTTGCTTTGAGTCCCACGGGAAGCATCCGTAAAGGCTTGAGGTGAGTACTACACTGGTTTACGTGGGAAGTCTTGAGTAAGTATTGGGGTGGGTTATTTTGAGTCACACGGGAAGCATCCGTAAAGACTTGGGTGAGTGTAATATCGAGTCCTCCGTAAATTATTAAGTAAGCCTTGAGGTGGGTTATCTTTAGTCCCACAGGAAGCATCCGTAAAGACTTGAGGTAATTGTTCCACTCGTTTAGTGGTGTGAGCTTTGTATGGATCATTTGTTCCATCTCGTACCGGATCCTTTTGAGAAGTAACCAAAGATTTGAGTTAGGTTTGATAGAACCTTGTAGAGCCGAGAGAACTCTAAGATTGGGAACTCACTGAGATGTTGTTATCTCACCCCCACTATTGTTGTTGCTTTTCAGGTTTCTTTTGCAGGTTTGATTTACAAGGGGAGCTATATTCAGGATGTTTCAAGTGAAGCATAAATTTAGTCTTCTACTGTGTATTTCTGTATCTTTGTACAATAAGGGATATTATATTTATCTTAGTGTTTTCATTTTAGTATGATTTCCATGTTTTGTACCATTGTTGTGTAGATTTTAGAATTGGTCAATAATGTGAATTATACTAGTAGGCATTTATGATGGTGTCAGTATCGAAATAACACTTGTATGATATTATTCTAGATATATATTATATGGGTGTTACAATTGGTATCAGAGTAGGTCGTATCCTTGACCTAGCCTTGAAACATCATAAGTAAATATTTCCTGCCTACTAAGTGTGTATTTCTAGCATGGTTCTTAATATCATATTATGTAGTATTGGGCCTGATCAACCTAATGTTATGTATGTGATAGGTAGAATCATGATTGTACGACTATGAGGACTATGAAGTGTTCTCGTAACCTGTGCTGTAAGAGTAGGTTCAAGCAAAGAGTTAGTAGAGGGAGCTTTGGTCAGCTCAGTTAGAGTCTTCTTAAGAGTTGTACTTCCTGTAACACGGAGTTGCGGAGTAGTGTGTTGTTCGAGAAATCCTTTGGAATGGATAGAATCTGAAGGGTACATATGTCTATAGGATGAGTGGTCAGTGTGTAACACCCCAAAATTTGCCCTCTCATTTTCATATCATATAAGTATAGCATATTGCATACATGTGCAAACATTCTTGCATAGAAAAATGAGGCATAACATTCATGGTTACTAGCATAGGGCATGTGATCAATTATCCAGCAATTCGATCTTCAAAGTCAGTAAGAGCCAAGTGATTCTGCATGAATTAATACCATTCATAAAGCCCTAGAAGGGATTAAAATCCAAATCAACTCAAAATGGACGGTGCAGACATATTATTGGAGTTTCCCACAAGAAAAAGGAAAATTCAAGATTTTTGGTTCGTTAACCGGTTAACATATAGCGTTAACCGGTTAACGCATGCGAAAATTGAATAAAAAGGTTCAAAAGTTAGTTGGTTTCCCATTTCCCCTCCACTTTTTCCTTCATTTCTTCCATTTTGCTTCACAACTTGCCTTACACTCCTTACACACTCCATTTGTCTTGGATTCTTCCACCACATTCTAGATCTTTCCACACTCTTCCAAGGAATATTCTAGAAACTCTAACTAAATTCAACTAACTCCAAGCCTAATTCCAAACCTCATTTATCCAAACCTAAGGCCCAAGCAAGCTCCATGCCCAAGCTTCATGCTAAAGCTAGCATCTATATAATCTCAACTCACTCCAAAACAAAGGGGTTCACCTTCATTTTTCAAATTTTCACTTCATCTCTCTCATTTTTCTCTCAATTTTCCTCCATTTTCAACCTTCACCAAGAGCTTCTTCACAAAAGTTCTTCAAGTTTTGCATTGAAACTTGAAGAACTTGAAGCTAAACCTTCATCAACATCAATTTCTTGGGCTTATTGAAGAAGTGTTGTTATTCTTTGGATTGATTTCGGCTTCTCGAAAGTGATTGTGCAAGTGATCATCAAGATCGAATCACATTTATTTTGCATTCGCAGATCAAAGGAATCTCTGGTTTTCTTAATCATTCGTGTTTCGATCGACATAACAACACTCACCAAAGCAAGCCTCCGCTTTGTAGGTTGGTGATTTGAAACCACTTCTCCGCTTTTAATTTATTCTCTTCATCTCGCCATATGGCATTCTTTGATTATTCGATTATGTGTATGCATTTTGATCGTTCTACGATTTGTTTACAGTTTGATTACGTTTTTCTTATTTTTATCATTCATTTCTAGAATTGTAGCTTAATCTAGGTGCTAATAGGTGTTAGGAGACCTTAGTTAAGTAGAATTTTCGTGTTAGCATGTTCATGGATGCTTTAAGAGGATTTAGAATTAGGTTTGAGACCAAACGTGCTTATTTCTTGACTTTTTTTAGCATTCTGTTCAGTGTTAACCGGTTAACCCCAGGGGTTAACCGGTTAAAACATTGAAATTGGCCACTGGATTTGAAAATTCAAAGTCGTTAACTGGTTAACCTATAGCGTTAACCGGTTAACGTTGTTCTAACTTTGAAAAATGGATCATTTCATTGCATGTTTGATTTGGATCTTTCCTTTAATCTTCATATAGGATTAGATCATGACTTTAGGGAATTTTTAGGACCACATTAGGTGCATAATTCCATCGTTTCGAGTCATTTCTACATGTGGATTCCTTACTTTTCGTTTTTGTGCTTAATTGTGATATAATGCATAAAGTGACTTGTGTATGTTTGTTGCCATGTTCAAACTCTTATACTAGCATGCATATATATGTTTTAGGTTCTGTTTTGCTTCACCTTCATGATCCATGCATGTTTCGTTAACTTGTATGCATACTCGCGTGTTGCATTGCATACATGCATGTTGCATTTCACATGATCACAAGTATGCACATTCTTGCATTTATGTTGCATCTTTGCTCACATTTTCATGTTGATGCCAATTCTAGTTTTTGTGTTAATTGCATGTTTATCATTGATCTAGTATTACATATTCACAATCCATGTTTTTGCACATTTGTTCAAAAACTTAAAAATGCATACTTGTTGCTTTTGTTATTTTTGTGTGTTCTTTTACAAGCAAGTCATTGTAAATGCTCACATGTTCATAATCCATGTTAATCTTTCATGTTGATATTGCATTTGATCATGTTATATGATGTTTGTGCATTTTTGTCATTCATTATGTGCATAAAATAAAAACATTCAAATTTGTCTTGCATTCCATAGTTATATTTTGATGCAGTAGCTGTAAAATGTATGCAGTTTGTGGCATTTTCACACTTTTTACACCGGTTTGGCATGCTGATTGATAGTTGTAGAAAGTTGCTTGTATTGTGCATTGCATTTCATTGTTGTTTGTGCAATTATGAGCTGTAATAGGCTGCTGGATTTTTTCTTTGCATATTTTTAGGTCACTTAGACTTAGGATCGAGTCTAGTTTAGGTCCTATATATCTTAGGATGTGTGTGATAATTGTTTTCTCATTTCTTTTATTATGTTTATCCTACTAACCCTTTTTTGTAGGGAGTGGAGGTAAGTCTCTAAACCTTAATCTCTTTTACATTCTTTGTGCTTTCAAAGTGTGGGTGTTTTTAGCATTCCTTTGCTTACTTTTACACAACTTCATGCTAATCCCCTTAGAATCAACTTAGCTTCATTAGGAAGTAGGTTGCATTCTATTTCCCTTCTTCTTTTCTTTTTCACATTAGTACTAGAAAACCTCACTAACCTAGGTTCATCCATGCATGATAACACTTAGGATAATTATTCTCCCCTTAGACTTTTACCTTTTGTTCGCTTTCTTTCTTTCTCATCTCAAAGAAAAATAATAAAGGCACCTAATAAAGGTTGAGCTTCTCATACGACATGGGACTTTATCGTGGGTTACTTATACACATTCCATTTCGGGGCAAGGTGTAAGGCATCTACCACGATGAACAAGTCTTAATGTGGGAACGTTCACAAATAATAAACAGAAAACACTTCTCTAAGAGACAGTAAACCAATAACACTCGTCTTTTCCTACGGGAATTCTTTTCTCACCTTCACTCTCAATGCGCGAACTTGCAACTACTTGCCTTATTTGCAAGACTGTAATGCCCTCGTACCAGACGAGCCTGCAACACCTGAGCATGGACATACGCAGTTCAGCTCTAAAAAACACATAATTATTTTCCGCCTTAGTTAGGCGAACTACGTCGACTCTGACCCTCATATTCTCGATGAGGTACATAGGCAGCAGTGTAGGGCCCGTTCGAGCACATTCTTTATTTTCCCTACATTTCCCTGTATCTTTTCGTATTCATTTCAGATTTCATTCCAGTTAGCGGTTTTTGTTCAGTAACATCTTATTTTTCACCCTTTGAAACAAACAAACAAGCGTGGATCCCGTCGGGTACGATGGACGGTCTAGGATGCTAGTACCTTCCCAGGTCGTAACCGACTCTCGAAACCAGATCTTTGGTTCACAGGACCTCGTCCTTTCCTTCTCTCTTAGGTTTGTACAACATTACCTTTCCCATTCATTCGGGATAAAAATGCATGGCTGACAACTCTACCTTTTCCACGCTACTTTCACGTTTGTACTAGGATGAAAATCCCGGGAGTGACAGTTGGCGACTCTGCTGGGGACTGAACCCAGAATCTCTGGTTTCCCTTGAGGGTCACTTCTAGCGCATGTTGTCTTTGTTTCTTTGGGTGTTTATCTATTTGTTGTTGTGTGTTTATTTATTGTCTTATTTACAGTTTTACTTTACAACATTTATTTATAACTTTATTTACAGTTTTCAGTATTTATTTTCCATGCATCATATATACTGGACTATCTGGTTTGGCTTTTTTCTACGGGATGGGGTTACTGTGAGATGAGCTCGGAACCGGGGCTCGAGTGCACCCTAGGACTTAGAGTGGTTCCACTTTGGCTTCATGGCATCTTGCTATGTTAGTATTAGTGAGTTCCACGCCCAGCCTTGCGACCGTCTTGGGAATGTATTGATATCAGAATCTTTATGGGTCAATACACAACCTCGATAGTTATGTGCAGCTAGGGACCGATCATTGAGAACCTTTGTGGAAACATCCCTCTCCAGTGATGACAGTGGCAGACCACATTTGTTGGCAAACTCACTCGCATCCGAGGGCCCACTGGGAACTCGCATAGGATGGCCTGGTTCTCTCATAGGGAATCAGTTAAAGCAAACAGATCGTATGGCGATAGTAATGTATCCTAAGGGTTGAATGTACTGTTGTTTCTTGTTTCAGTTCTTGAAGATGGGGACTTATGAGGGATGCTTGTTTCCTCGGACTCAGCTGATACATCCATGAGTAGTATATAATGCCTCACCGATTCCCTGATTTGGTCATGAGACATTTCTCGGAAATGGTAAATGTATTATTGCTATTCGGCTTTGAGAATTCATGATGGTGACCCGAGTAGCACACCCGTGAGTTTGGGAGGGATTTACAGGTTTGAAGGAACCCTCTACCTCATCATACCCTCATTACCAGCACAGTCTTATGTTCTGGTTCCGTTATTTTGATCATGGAGATCTTGAGTGAAGCTAATTCTGGTCCTTAATCTATGGGCTGTTATCCAGAGAACATTTGGGCTTCAAACATTTGGTTCTTGGTCCTATATCCAGACGGATGTCAGTCGCTGATCATGTTCCAGTTGCATCCATGACATCATATATCCCTGCATACATGTTCAATTATTTACCAGGACCCCATATTGGAATCATGTTATCAAATTTTCTTGTGTACCAAAATATGAATTAAAACATATCGAGTCCCGGGAAATAACCGAACATGGCATTTGTATACATCCTTGCATTTGTAACAAGTGATTCGTAGGCAGTTTCTTACCCTGACTTGGTTTCTCCTCAGAATGGATAGCATGAACCAGAATTCTCAGGGCATGAATTGTGAACAACTCCGGGAGGAGATAGCTGAAATGAATGCCCAGATGGGGAAATTCAGGGCAGAGGTACAGACTTTATCACAAGGGCATAGATTCTTGAAAGAAGAGTTTGACGTGATGAAAACTCAGATGAAGCTGCTGACAGGGATCATGAATGCCTTGCTAAAGAAAGAAAATGGTCAGGTGTCTGCTTCTCCATCATAAGGTCTTGTTCCTCTCATCTCTCTGGGATTTCCACTGAACCAAGAGTTGTCTGGTGGACTTTCTCCCAGGTTTGAGCCTCCTCACCAGCAATCACCACTTGGTCGTCCAGAAGAGCCCAGAACAAAGATCAATCTCTTATTTCCTAATTCAAATGAGATGAATGATCCTACGCCTTGGTTTCCCAAAGAAGGATTACAATAGAGGTCATGTGTATCTCCTCTAGTGGCAGTAACCCGTTCTCAACAGAGGCAGGAAAGGGTTATTGATCCTATACCCATGTCCTATGCTGAATTGTGCCCACAGTTGCTCAAAAGGGATTGATTAAAGGTCGTGAATTATCTTCTCCTGCTGGTGAGTGTCCCTAGGGTAGGAATCCCTATGCCTACTGTGTTTTTCATTCCGGAGCTCAAGGACATGACGTCAATGACTGCAGGGAATTCATGCATCAAGTGCAAGACTTGGTTGATGACAGAGTAATTAACTTCAAGCCAATTGATTTGAAAGTGTCACAAGTTAAGACACATGTGAACACTGAAGAGGTGCTCATGTTTCATTCCTCTAGAGTCGTTACTCAGGATGAGTCTTCGAAGAGACTACAACAACAACCTTCTCTGGTTCCTCATCCAAATATGGGTAAGAAAGTGCAGTGGCCTGCTAGGCGCTCAAAACAACATCAACAACAGATTGCTCAACCACAACAAAGGCCTTATCCACAGAGATTTCGACAAGCTGATCATATTCTTGATCCCATTTCATTAACCTACACTGCCATACTGCGACAATTGTTGAGGCTTGATCTGATCAAGTTACGGACTTTGAAATCACCAATAGGGAATCCTCCAAAGGGATACGATGAAAATGCACATTTCAAGTTTCACTCAGGTTCCCTGGGGCATGCAACAGAAGAATGCATAGCTTTACAGTTGAACGTTCAAGATCTGATCGACTTGAAGGTCATCTCACCAGATGGTCAGCTAGGGAGGCAAAGACTTCTAGACTAGAATTGATGCTTGTAGGCCTTAGCTATTTCATGTATCTGGTTACCCTCAGGCTTGTTAAGGGAACCTTGATGTTGTACTTAGTTGTGTTTGTTTTTAGTACCTTGCATGACTTTGCTCTTGCAAGCCTTTTCCTATTATGTGTTTGAATCTCTGAGGTAGTGGTTCCCTTGTTCATGCACTTACACTTGGTCACAGGTGTCGCTCCCGGAATTTTCATCCTAGTACAAACGCGAAAGTGGCGCGGAAAAGGTAGAGTCACCAGCCAGACATTTTTATCCCGAAGGAACGGGAAAGGTAATGTTGCACAAACCTAAGGAAGAAGGAAAAGGACGAGGCCTTGTGAACCAAAGATCTGGGTCCAGAAGTTGGTTATGAATTGGGAAGGTATTAGCACCCCAATCCGTCCGCCGTACCCGACGTGATCCACGCTTATAAGTCTATTTTCAAAGGGTGAGAAATAATATGTTGTTTGAATAAAAGGAATGGCTATCTGGATTTGGAAATGAAATGAGAAAAGAAATGGAATTGAAAAATGGGAATAAAGGGGGAAAATGTAGGGAAAATAAAGATTGTGCTCGAATGGGCCCTACCCCACTGCCTACGTACCTCATCGGGATAAATGAGGATCAGAGTCGCCGTAGTTCGTCTAACTAAGGCTGAACCTTGTTTGTGATTTTTAGGATGATGTTGCCATAGCTCTAGCTCAGGTGTTACCGGCTCTGACTCGAGGATGTTTACCGTGTCGCTGTTTGAACTGTCAAGGCAAGTCACATTCGTCCGCAAAGAGTATGAGATGAGATGATAAGACGTGATGTCTTGGTTTGTTGTCTTTTAGAAGAAGTGTTTTGAGATTGTGTTTATTGTATGTACAACACTAAAGACTATGACACAAGAGCGAATACTTTCCAAGATCTCCCCAATGGAACGTTTGTAAAGCATCCTAGAAGAGTGAAGGAGACCTCCACTAATCATTTCCCGTATAGCTTAAGGCTCGTGGCGCATTGTACACTTTTCCCTTTATTAAGTGTTTTTGATTTTATTTTAAGATGAGAAGTGAGACTCAAATTGGAAAAGGAAAGAACTCTAAGGGAGACTAAACTTACCCTAAGTTAGTTGAATTTAAGGATGACCTATGGTTAGTGAGGTTTGAAAGATTGAATCTACCAAAGAGATATTAAACTAGAAATTCAAGTATAAAAGGTAATAATGAACAATATGGTCCTCCTAAGTCATGGTGGGTAAAAACGTGTATGAAACGTAAATGAGATGAAATAATGGATCGGGTGGGTCAATTGCGTGGTGCTGAGACGCACGACTTATGGTGTGCAACATACAAGGCTTGCTTTTGGGTGTAATGGAGTGGAATGATGGTAATCTAGGAATCCTAAAGTCACATGAAACTTTATTTATTTATTTGAAAATTTACTCGACGTTGGATCGAGTCTTTATTTATTTTTGAGATTTTGGTTTTCTATCGATTCGTTTTATCTTTTCAATCCTAGTTATAGAAACTATACAAGCATACAAGCTCTAAGATATTATATCACAAAGTACACAAAATATAATCGAGGTATGACAAAACATAGTCCAAGTCCATAAGCAAATCCTCGGAAAATACCTTGCACAAAAGAAAATTGTTAGTAAATGGAATGAACATGAATATGCAATAATATGATGGAAATGAATTAAAATGACAAAAATATCAAAAGTCATGGAAAAAATGTGAAATTAATTCTCTAGGGTCTCAAACCTGATTATAACATTGTGTTAAAAAATATCCTAAACATTCAAAGTCTAACTATGTCAAATGGTCACTTAAATCTATCTAAGGTTCACTCATAATTTTACACAAATCACACTACCAAAACAGTGGATAAAATGGCCTAAAAAATACACCAAAATTAATCTAGGTACTATTATATGTCCTATAATCATAGCAAAAAGAATGGGCCAAATATGTTATAGGAAGTGGCAGAAATAAAATGTACAAATTTATGTGTTTATGAAGGAATTCAATATAAAATCAATTAAATTAAAAATCGAAATTAAATTGAAAAATGATTAAATTCAGAAAGTAAAAATTGGGAAAAAGTTCTAAAATGAATTAATATCCTACTATAATTTTTGGGGATTTTTATTAAGTGTTTTAATATTTTTTTGTGAATTAAAATGAAATGGTGTAAAAATAGAAAATTAAAAGAATAAAAGAAAAAGAGAAGGGGGGGTGAGAAGAGTAGATTATTTTGTTAAAAATCTGATGGGCTTGGCTGAGAGGGGTGCGAACAGCAGGGGTTTCAGGCCCAAAACGCGCTGGGCTTGAAGGGTGTATGCTATGGCCTTTCAGTCAACTAGTTTGACTTATTCTGGACCTTCAGATCAAAGGTTGATGCTTGATGAGGTGATGGAAGGTGATGGTGCGCATGTATATGGTACTTATGATAGGAATGCCACACATGATATAAAACTAGTGGTCCTATCGGACGGTGACAAGTGTCACCGCCGGAGTGGACCACCCACCATCCTTATCCTCTTATCTCCAATTCACGGTGGAATTTATGAGGGGTTTATGAGTTTTTTTTATTATTCAACCTAAATTAAAATCACAATAATACAAACAGAACACCTATCTCTCTCTCTCAACGCATCTCTTCTTCTTCTTCTCATAAAACCCTAGCTCCGCCGCCGTAAACACCTACTTCACCACCTTCCTTCTTCTTTCCGACACCGCTATCAATACCATCTTCTTCTTCCATTCGAACCGCAAACACAACCTAAAGGCTCTTCCAATTCAAAAATAGGAACACAAAACTGACCTAATACCTCTTCTCCTTAAATTTGAAACAAAACCTCACACAATCGAATGAAATACCAAATTATCGCAATCGACATCAAGAACAACGAATCATCACCAAGCAACAAGCAACTCTGTTCAAATGGCACTCAGATTCGTACCTGGAGACGAAGAACTTCGATGAATACTACAAGCGATTGATAGCTCCGCCTGATAAGGAGCGATGATGATGATGATGTTGGTTGAATCCGTGAAGACGAGGATAGTTTGACGATGGTGATGAGATGCCTTAGGTATGACACCGATTTACTTTTGATTCTCCCTTTTCACTCATTGACTTATCCTTTTGCGAGTCTGCGTTGTCCCTCGATGAATCTTCGCCTTCTTCTTGCTGCGGATACGAATTAATGTTACGATTTTGATGTGTAGTTTGGATGAGGACCAAGATTGGCAGCCTGATGATGAAGGTATATGAAACTTGGTGAGGATAGGGAGTTGAGGTTTTCTTGATGCAGATGAAGAAGGTTGAAGTTGCAAGAAGTTTCTATGGTTCTCAGAAGTAACATGAAGCGTATCCGTTCAATCGACAATGGAATTGCAACATTCAGGTATGCATTCTTTGACTCTCTTTCATTCTTGATTTCGACTCTACTATGCTTCTGTTACTAGGATCAACGTGGTTCATTTTTCTGTTGTTTATCGTATTCTGAATTTGCAGGTTATTATTGATATTGAAGTGTGGTAGAGAGTGATGAGGCTCTTGTTGCAGAAGAAAAAGATGAAGATTGAGATTATTGAAAATGGAAGTAGGTGATGAAGAATGAGGAAAATCGAAGAAGATATGAAGCTGGAGCATGAAGGAGATGAAGAAGAAGATTGAAGTTTGCAATTGGTGATGATGAAGATTGTGAGAAAGGTTGATGAAGGAGTGAAGAAGGAGAAGGGAATCCCCCGAAGAAACATGAAGCAACAACCATCTGAATTCTTATAGAAGATCAGGGTCCTGAAACTTATGAGGGAAACTCGGTAATCACCATGGTATTCGGTTAGGAAATTTGTTATAACAGTTAGGAATTCTGTTAGTTTGTTAGATTAGGAATTGGTTCTGATTTTTTGTATTGGATTTTCCTTCTGAACTTCTTATTCATTTGAGTTCTTCTGTCAGCCCTTGTTATGAGGCCTCTTCCTTATGTAACTTCTTTCTGTACTTGCTGGTTTTTTATATTATGGATTTCCTTGCTTGCTTTTTTATTTTTGAAGAAAACACCTTGGATGTCATTTTCGTCATAGAATGCACCAGTGGCATGCCTATCTTTTGTGCCAAAACATTTACAATGCGAAGTTTGTCAACAGATGCATATTATACAATACCCCACTCCCTGGCTGCTGCATATTAATACAGGAGTGAGAGCGATGCATTTCAGCCTTTTAAATAAGTTCCATCTTGGGGTTTATACATTCTCTTCATCCACGGCCTGAAAAGATCTCTCTGTGGATATCTTCTGAGAATTTCCAGTGGCCGATGTTGACCCATTCTAGGCAATGTGATGACAGGGCATCCCATTTGTAGATTTGTTTTCTTGATTGTCTTCAAACAGGGATGAATAGTATGTTGGATCATATATAGATCCACCAAGTATCTCATTGGAATTTGAGTGTTGCCTTGCTACTGCAGGTGTCCCAGGACTCAAAAAACTACTTCGTAAGTCATATTCTGCTGCTCGAGATGTTGTGTCCACACAGGATGCACCCAGCCTATAAATTTGAATCCATAACAATGAGGATGATAGCCTCACTATAAAGCCAACCATTTTCATAGCCAGGGTAAGTTTCACAGAAAATATAAAAAACTTTGCATGACCGTCCGAAGAAATATTCCAAATTTTGCGAGTGAAGAGAATGAACCAAGAAATATCCAGCAATATAGAGCAAAAGAGAAGGAAAGCATAGGTACGTCCAAGACTCTGACTACTACTCTCAATTGCAACCAACGCAAACAACGAAATCGCAAGATTTATAAGCGCCACACCATTGTACGATGCTCCCAAGGATCCCAATAATGCACACCCAATCTGAATGTAAATAAGGATAACGGCGAAAGACTGAATACTATCGTAATCGCGAATCCATGGTTGTATACGATCTCTGAAATTGAAAAAGAATGAACCACAAAGCATCATAGATATTGAATCCGAAAGATGAAAATCAATCGGAATCGGAATGCATTATCATCGTCGTTGAGGTTTTCTTTCACAGTTTCTTTTTGTGCTTGTAATATGCAATTTCACAAGAACAAATGCCATAATAATAATAAAATAAAATAAAAACCAACTGAAAAATGTTTTCTTAATGTTTTTAAAACACAAATGTAGATTTGGAATTAATTGGGATAATTTGGGAAATTGAATGTGATTAAAAGCATGGGCCTTAGTTTGGATATTGAAATTGAACATGGGTTCTTGAAAGTGAATAAAATCCACATGGATGATGGGGTATGTTTTAAATATGGACTTTAATCCGTAAACCCAAGTTAACTTGTAATCTCGCAATCGAAGCAAACCAAATTATTTTAAATGACAAATTTTGAATGACAAATGCACTCAGTTCATGCTTCGAGCAAACAAAATAAATCCCATAGTGAAAGTGTCTCGTTTCACAAAGAATCTTCAACTTTGCATCTTGTGTCATGATCATGCCTTATGATTCAATCCATAAGGACCTCCTAATTTCAAACAACGATCTTTACACACAAGGAAAACTCTACGGAATCTTGGAAGACCTACACTCGAGAATTGATGAATCTTAGCAGAGAAAGCCTTGTAGCTGGATGGACTTTGATAGAAAGATACTTACAATGTTGTGAGCTCAAACCTTGCATCAATCTTGATTGTTATAGCCTGATAAACCACCTCTGAATACTAAAAATTCATATAACGAGAAAATGCTTTGATCTCATGCCTTAGGAGTTCAGGCAAACGCATGAATGCAAATGTTAGGACCTAATGAGAAATGCAAGTGACTGCAAGGCATAAAGCCAGTTAGTGGTAATAAATATGAGGGCAAATTTTGGGGTGTTACAACAGGATGATTTTTTTCTTACTGGATCTTGCTTACAGGGTTTCTCTTGAGAGTGTTCTCTCTCAATGGCTGTGTTTCTGAGCATTTACATAGCATAACATCTTGCATACCAAATCATTATATCTTTGTTTATTAGGTAACCTGGTAGTTTCTCATCTCGATTCGGTATCAGGCTACAGTGTTGGGATTTATTTTTGCCAATCAAGCAAAGCAGAGCCGGAGTGGAAGATCAGGTACAAGTTGAGCCTATAGAATTGAAGGCTCGTATGGAGCAGTTTATCACCCTGATGACAGGGATGACTCAGAGGCAAGAACAATTAAGGTTTATGGTCGAGCGGCCAGAAAATGAGATTCCTGAAGATGGAAATCTGTTGTTTTCTTCATTGCATTTCCTCCCTATTAAGGGGAACTACGTCGCTCTGATTCTTCATTGACTTGGGGTCGATGGAGATACGTAGGCAGAAGATCGCCAGGTCTTTGCAAGAAACCATATGTGACAATTTCATTTCAGTGTCACTCTTTCCTTCAGATGTCTTGTGTCAATGTTTGAACATCGAAGGCTTAAGGTCAAAATAATTGGGAATAAAGTATGATTCTAGACATGTGTTCACTTGATTGAAAACTGCAAATCCCATCAGGAAAAGGCTGCTGACTACTGAAAGTATTCAAGATCAACAGGTCCAGACGGGGTCAAGTCTCCTCAACAATGGCAATATTCGGTTTCTTTGCTGCATTTTCATGTGTAGTTTTTATATGTTTGTTTGAACATTTGTATGCATGCATGAAATTTGTTTGTTTTTTAATGTAAATCATAATGAAAGGCACATGTTTTTCTTGAAGTAATTCATTCGTATTTTACTTATAATTTTGTGTATGTGCTTTTCAATACCAACTGTCGTTCTTAAACTCTGTGATGGAGTATGACAAAATGAAAACGAAAAAATCTCCAATTGTGTGCTCTTGAGTAAGACCTTGTTGACGATGTAAAGGCTTTATTTCAAATTCCCAAACACTGGAGATATAAGGGAGATAAACCCTCGTTAACCCCTTTAAGCCTTGAAGTAGGAGTTTCTTTTTGCACGAAAAAAACCCTAATACTCAACCTAGGGGCAGGGTAGGTGTCCTCTAATGGGACTGAGCATTCAGACTTTCACAAAGGAGTGTATTTGAGGATCCATTACCTTTCATTCCAGCATGCCAAGAGGTCCAAAGATCAGAAACCACAATGGTTATACAAAATCGAGAGGTCCAAAGACCGGAAACCATCATGGTTATCCCTCAATAACTAGAAAGTGAGGCAGTTGCAACCCTTTCAAAGAAATCAAGATAGACAGTGTCACACGATTTTTTCAAAAAAAATAGTAAAAGAAAAAAAAAGAGCTCGTTAAGTCGAAACTTGAAAACAAGCGACTTAGACAAAAGTTAGGGCATCCTGCTGGACTTCTCAATCAAAGATTTAAAAGAAGTCAGTCCAGGCAAAAGTTAGGGATAAGCAAAAGAACACAAAAGCGAAAAATGGAAAGGATTACACAAGAAAGATCCGTAAGAAAGAACAAAGTCGTGTGATACAGTAACAAAAGAAAGGGGCGACTGTTATGCCAACAACAACCTCAATGGTGTTTAAACCGTCAGTGGTATTGGTTCCTCAACCATCACGAAATCCTTTTGAGAGATGAACGTTTGTGAAAGCTAGCTGAAAATAGGATTGGAAGGACGTCACGAAGAGGGTTGGGCACAAATAAACTTTGAACCTATATCTTTTGTTTCTATAATCGTGAACCAGACCACGATACAACCCTTGAAAGTCCTGACTGAAACAAGGTTAATGCAAGAGTGTATTGTCACGAGATAGCGTTCCTGACTCCTATGAGTTGTGCTAAAAGACCTTTGTTGGTATTTCATATGCATGTTTTATTTCATAAAAGCTTGTGTTATATCTTAAATAGTGGTTCGTTCATGAACGACATCTTTTCAATAAAAGCTTCAAGATTAACATGTGTGCTGCATTAGAACTTTCATTCTTAGAATAAAACATTTTCTGCTTGCATACATTTGTTTGATATCAAAGAAATACACATGAAGAATTTCAGTCTAGAAGCTTAATCGTGCCAAGTTGAGAGGTCTGACACTTCTGAAGGACAATCAGGTCGAAGTTCATTTTTTTCCCGAGAAACTCCTATGAGATAAAGATTCTTCTAACCAGTTGGGTTAGATGCAACCAATCTGGGGCAGCCATGTTGAGCAACCTCCCAGAGTTCAGCAAGTCTGGGGAAATTACTTCGAGATTTAAATCCCTCAAAGAGCAATCAATTTAGATTTTTCTTCAAAGGAAGTCATTTTAGGGCCCATACTGGGGCAGGTCTCTCAAGAGCAGATGAAGTTAGTCTCTGTATACCATTATTATGATTATCCTTGATACGGGATACTGAGGCAGAATATCTCACGAAGATGAAAGATTGGGCATGATTCTTCCTTCAATTAAATTCCTTTGCAGAACAGCAAGTCTGGGGCAGTTATTTCAAGATTAAGTGAATCTCTCCAAGAGTTTGAAGACGCCAGGGAATTTCGAACGCCAGGTCTTTTGTAAAATCCTCTTGAGTGGATATTTGAACAGTCAAATAAGGCGGGAAGAAAGATGTTACCAAGACATATTCTCCAAGTAGCTTAGTCTCCCCAGCGAGAGAGGCTCTACCATGCTCATCCCCAACATGAGACGTCTTATCTCTTATCCCCCGCAAGAGATGATCAAGACTCTTATATCCCGCAGAAAATACCCCCAGTGATGTTATCCCTAGTAGAGTCAGAAATCGAACCTTCCTCCGTGAGTAGTAGAAGACTAGAGATTTCCCCATGCAGAGAGTTTTCCTTCAATGAAGGAGTATCCCCACCAGATTCTTCACTATCCCCAGCAGTACAGGAAAATTCATTATTCCCTAGCAGGGGTGAAAATACAGAAGAGCCTGAAAGTTCTCTTCCTTGCCCAACAGTGTCTGCAGTTTTCCCCAGCGAAGCTGCCAAATAAAATCCAATTCTTATTGGCATATTTTCCCCAAGCAGAGTGTTCGTCCCCCAGCAGAAGGGTGATACTTAGCATCCTCAGCAGAGTAAAAGCAGAACCTTCCCCAGCTGAGTCAGAACAGAAAGTGTTCCAAACAAAACTTCAAGATCAGTTGAATAGTTCTTTTTCCCAAGCGGAGTCCTCATTCCCAACAAACAGAGGAATGCATTGTTCTCCCCACAGAGATAGAATTGTCATAATTCTCTTCCCAGTCAGGTCTTGGCATACCTTCCCCCAACCGAGTGGGAAATTATCATTTCCCTGCAGAATTGTGTGATTGGGATTCAACCCAATGATTGAAATATTCCCCAAAAGGTCGCCAATTTATTTTTGGCAGACATGACAAATTAAAACAGCGCATGCACATATGTAGTTTTGTTCTTATCTCTCCCCAGCAGATGATTATCCCCAGCTAGGGTTTCCTGAAATCGATTCATCGATTATTTTATTCCCCAGTAGGAGTTTGTATTGACAAAATATGTGATCTCATTTCCCCAGCAGAATGTCGCCCATGACGTTGTTATCCCAAGAAGATGGTTATCTCCAATCAGGGTTTCGAGATTGATTCAATGTTTGTTTTATTCCCCATCCAGCGGTGGTTATTAACAGGAGGTGGTTACCTCCTTTCTGCAGCAGAATGACACCTAGGACGTTTGCATCCTCATTGGAGTTCTAGTAAGAATTCTCTCCAGCAAGAGTATATATTTATCCAGCCCAGTGGATAGATACTTGAAGACAGCATATAGATTTTATTCAGAATCAAGACATCATATTGTTATACGGATTCTGATAGTTATCCATCCCAGTGGATCTTTGATTGGAAATACCTCCTTGTTAGGATGGTGATTTCATATACAAGAGTCAAGACAGTGTGTTGTTACACGGATTCTGACAGTGATCTAGCCCAATGGATCTTTTATGTGAAATACACACCTCCTTGTTAAGATGGTTATTTCATATTCAAAATCAAGATGGCGTGTAGTTACACGGATTTTGAAGTTCAGAGTCAAGACAACGTATTGTTATACGGATTCTGACGGCGATCCAGCCCAGTGGATCTTTCATTTGAAATACATACCTCCTTGTTAGGATGGTTATTTCATATTCAAAATCAAGACAACGTGTAGTTACACGGATCTTGAAGATCGGAATCAAGACAGCGTGTTGTTACACGGTTTCTGATGGCGATCCAGCCCAGTGGATCTTTTATTTGAAATACATACCTCCCTGTTAGGATGGTTATTTCATATTCAAAATCAAGATGGCGTGTAGTTACACAGATTTTGAAGTTCAGAGTCAAGACAGTGTATTGTTATACAGATTCTGATGGCGATCCAGCCCAGTGGATCTTTTATTTGAAATACATACCTTCCTGTTAGGATGGTTATTTCATATTCAAAATCAAGACGGCGTGTAGTTACACAGATTTTTGAAGATCGGAACCAAGACAGCGTATTGTTATACGGATTCTGACGGCGATCTAGCCCAGTGGATCCTTTATTTGAAATAACGTATATTCTTGTTAGAATGATTATTTCATTTTCAAAATCAAGACAGTGTATTGTTATATGGATTTTGAAGATCATAATCAAGACAGCATATTGATTATACAAATTCTGATATCGATCCAGCCTAGTGGATCTCTTACTTGAAATACGTATCTACTTGTTAGGATGGTTATTTCATATTCAAAATCAAGACAGTGTGTAGTTACACGGATTTTGATGCTCAGAGTCAAGACAACATGTAGTTACACTGATTCTGAAAGAGGGTCAAGACAATGCATGCCTTGTTGGAGATCTTGGCAATGGGTTATATTGTCAAAACAATGCAGAATATCAAGACAGCGCGTTGTTACGCGGATTTTCATAATTGCACAATTGTTACCGTATGCCTTTAGGTTATACAAAGAGAATCAAGACAACATATTGTTATACGGATTCTAATCAAGAACAAGACAACGTATTTGTTAATACGGATCTTGAAGTTGTACACGTCTATCCCACAGACTGAAGTGTACCAAGTCCATCGTTGCTGTGGAAAGCCAGTAGTTTCCTGGTTCCACAAAAGACACTTCCAAGTCCATCGTCAGTATGGAAAGCCAGTAGTTTCCTGGTTCCACAAAAGACACTTCAAAGTCCATCATCGCTATGGAAAGCCAGTAGTCTCCTGGTTCCACAAAAGACACTACCAAGTCCATCGTCGCTATGGCAAGCCAGTAGTCTCCTGGTTCCTCAAAAGACACTTCCAAGTCCATCGTCGTTATGGCAAGCCAATAGTCTCCTCGTTCCACAAAAGACACTTCCAAGTCCATCGTCACTATGGCAAGCCAGTAGTCTCCAGGTTCCACAAAAGAAACTTCCAAGTCCATCGTCGCTATGGCAAGCCATTAGTCTCCTGGTTCCACAAAAGACACTTCCAAGTCCATCGTCGCTATGGCAAGCCAGTAGTCTCATGGTTCCACAAAAGATGGGTTCTCGTTTTCAGCAGTTACTTATGGTTACCTCGTCATCAGACAGTTGTTTTCTTTGGTTGGGTTTATTTCCCTGTTTTTTCCACCAGAGTGCAAATTTAAGGGTCTTTTTGGTATTCAACCATAGTTCATCTCGAACAGCCGACAACCGATGCTTTCGTCCTTTTCAGATGAACTGATGCTTGAATAGGGACAACTGTAACACCCCAAAATTTTCCCTCTCATTTTCATAGCATATAAGCATAGCATATTGCATACATGTGAAAACATTCTTGCATAAAAAAATGAGGCATAACATTCATGGTTACTAGCATAGAGCATGTGATCAGTTATCCAGAAATTCGATCTTCAAAGTCAATAAGAGCCAAGTGATTCTACAAGAAGCAATGCCATTCACAAATCCCTAGAAGGGGTTAAAATCCAAATTAACTCAGAATGGACAGTGCGGACGTATTATTGGAGTTTCCCACAAGAAAAAGGAAAATTCAAGATTTTTGGTCCGTTAACTGGTTAACCTATAGCGTTAACCGGTTAACGCATGCGAAAATTGAATAAAAAGGTTCAAAAGTTAGTTTCCCATTTCTCCTCCATTTTTTCCTTCATTTCTTCCACTTTTCTTCACAACTTGCTTTACACTCCTTACACATTCCATTTGCCTTGGATTCTTCCACCACATTCTAGATCTTTCCACACTCTTCCAAGGAATATTCCAAGGAATATTCTAGAAACCCTAACTAACTTCAACTAACTACAAGCCTAATTCTAAACCTCATTTCTCCAAACCTAAGGCCCAAGCAAGCTTCATGCCCAAGCCTCATGCCAAACCTAACATCTATATAATCTCAACTCACTCCAAAACAAAGGGGTTCACCTTCATTTTCTGAATTTTCACTTCATCTCTCTCATTTTTCTCTCAAATTTCCTCCATTTTCAACCTTCACCAAGAGCTTCTTCACAAAAGTTCTTCAAGTTTTGCATTGAAACTTGAAGAACTTGAAGTTAAACCTTCATTAACATCAATTTCTTGGGCTTATTGAAGAAGTGTTGATATTCTTTGGATTGATTTCGGCTTCTCAGAAGTGATTGTGTAAGTGATCATCAAGATCGAATCGCATTTATTTTTCATTCGCTGATCAAAGGAATCTCCGGTTTTCTTCATCATTCACGTTTCGATCGACATAACAACACTCATCAAAGCAAGCCTCCGCTTTGTAGGTTGGTTATCTGAAACCGCTTCTCCGCTTTTAATTTATTCTCTTCATCTCATCGTATGGCATTCTTTGATTATTCGATTGTGTGAATGCATTTAGATCGTTCTACGATTTGTTTACGGATTGATTACGTTTTGCTTATTTTGATCATTCATAGCTAGAATTTAGCTTAATCTAGGTGCTAATAGGTGTTAGGAGACCTTAGTTAAGTAGAATTTTCGTGTTAGCATGTTCATGGATGCTTTAGGAGGATTTAGAAGTAGGTTTTAGACCAAAAGCGCTTATTTATTGACTTTTTTTAGCATTTTGTTCAGTGTTAACCAGTTAACCCCTAGGATTAACCGGTTAACACGTTGAAATTGGCCACTGGATTTGAAAATTCAAAGTCGTTAACCGGTTAACCTATAGCGTTAACTGGTTAACGTTTTTCTAACTTTGAAAAATGGCTCATTTCATTGCATGTTTGATTTGCATCATTCCTTTAATCTTCATATAGGATTAGATCATGATTTTAGGGAATTTTTAGGAGCACATTAGGTGCCTAATTCCATCGTTTCGAGTCGTTTCGACATATGCATTCCTTACTTTTCGTTTTTGTGCTTAATTGTGAAATAATTCATAAAGTGACTTGTGTATGTTTGTTGCCATGTTCAAACTCTTATACTAGCATGCCTATATATGTTTTAGGTTCTTTTTTTCTTCACCTTCATGATCCATGCATGTTTCGTTAACTTATATGCATAATCGCGTGTTGCATTGCATAATTGCATGTTGCATTTCATATGATCACAAGTATGCACATTCTTACATTTTAGTTGCATCTTTGCTCACATTTTCATGTTGATGCCAATTCTGGTTTTTGTGTTAATTGCATGTTTATCATTGATCTAGTGTTACATATTCACAATCCATGTTGTTGCCCATTTGTTCAAAAACTTAAAAATGCATACTTGTTACTTTCGTTATTTTTGTGTGTTCTTTTACAAGAAAGTCATTGTAAATGTTCACATGTTCGTAATCCATGTTAATATTTCATGCTAATATTGCATTTGATCATGTTATATGATGTTTGTGCATTTTTGTTATTCATTGTGTGCATAAAATAAAAACATTCAAATATGTCTTGCATTCCATAGTTGTATTTTGATGCAGTAGCTGTAAAATGTATGCAGTTTGTGGCATTTTCACACTTTTTACACCTGTTTGGCATGCTGATTGATAGCTGTAGAAAGCTGCTTGTATTTTGCATTGCATTTTATTGTTGTTTGTGCATTAGTGAGCTGTAATAGGCTGCTGGATTTTTGCTTTGCATATTTTTAGGTCCCTTAGACTTAGGATCGAGTCTAGTTTAGGTCTTAGATATCTTAGGATGTGTTTGATAATTGTTTGCTCATTTCTTTTATTATGTTTATCCTACTAACCCTTGTTTTGTAGGGAGGCGGAGGTAAGTCTCTAAACTTTAATCTCTTTTACATTCTTTGTGCTTTCAAAGTGTGGGTGTTCTTAGAATTCCTTTGCTTACTTTTACACAACTTCACGCTAATCCCCTTAGAATCAACTTAGCTTCATTAGGAAGTAGTTTGCATTCTATTTCCCTTCTTCTTTTCCTTTTCACATTAGGACTAGAAAACCTCATTAACCTAGGTTCATCCATGCATGATAACACTTAGGATAATTAGTCTCCCTTTAGACTTTTACCTTTTGTTCGCTTTTTTTCTTTCTCATATCAAAGACAAATGATAAAAGCACCTAATAAAGGTTGAGATTCTCATACGACATGGGACTTTGTCATGGGTTACATATACATGTTCCATTTCGGGACGAGGTGTAAGGCATCTACCACGATGAACAAGTCTTAGTGTGGGAACGTTCACAAACAATAAACAGAAAACACTTCACTAAAAGACAGTAAACCAATAACACTCGTCTTTTCCTGAGGGAATTATTTTCTCACCTTCACTCTCAACGCGTGAACTTGTGCCTACTTGCCTCATTTGCAAGACGGTAACGCACTCGTACCAGACGAGCCTGCAACACCTGAGCATAGACATACGCAATTCAGCTCTAAAAAACACATAAATAGTTTCGGCCTTAGTTAGGCAGACTATGTCGAATCTGATCCTCATGATCTCGATGAGGTACGTAGGTGTCGCTCCCGATAAATGGGAAATGGCCCAGATAAAGGTACAGACGCGAACGGTCGGCGAAAGGATGAAATGAAAAGAGTCGCCAGCTAGGAATTTTTATCCCAAAGGAAAGGTAATGCTGCATAAACCTAAGAAAGATGTGGATAAGACGGTTGCGAACCAGAGAGACTGAGAAAGGGGGTTGGTTACAACCTGGGAAGGTATTAGCACCCAGATTGTCCGACGTACTCGACGGGATCCGCGCTTAAAAGACTTGTGTTTTAAAGGGGTAGTGTCAGTGCAATCTGTGTATAAAAGGGCTGGAAAAGGATGTACAGGTGTCAGTGTAAAAGAAGTGAAGTGTATGAGTGAAGTGTCAGTGTAAGAACAAGGATGAAGTGCTCAAGATAATGAGGCTGAAGAATAAGGCTAGAAGGAGGGGGAATATACAGAGACTTTTGTTCGATAACTGTTAAGTTATGCCTACGTATCCTCTCGTGCAATGAGGAAGTCAGAACACCGTAGTTCGACCCAAAGAGACTGAAAAATGGATTGACTTGTGAACTGCTTACTTATCTATGCTCAAGTGTATGACCTGTCTGGCTCAGGTGCAAACTGTCTTGCATTAGACGGAAGAAACTAGTTCTCGTTTGTGAGTGAATGAGATGAGAAAAGAATCCCGGAGGAGACGATTTATTGTTTGTTTTTGTGTTTTCAGTCTTTTATTGCTTTTTGGTATTCGTCATAAGAAAATGAGCTTAAGCCTAAACCAATGGATTAGTAAACTCATCACATCCTCCCTCTGATTAGGGGTAATGAGAATACCTTAAGTGTGAAGTCAGCTTCTCACACTTAATCACCTTTGATGTAGGATTAAGATCATTAACCTACTTGTGATTATTTAGATGTTTTTGTTGTTTTTGTTTAGTGTTGAGTAATGAGATTAAGCCATAATCAGGGATTAAACAGACTCATTACACCATCCTAATAGAAGGATAACATATGAGAATGTTTAAGCTGAGGAAAGCTCCTCAACTTAATCCATGATTAGGGATTAAACTCATGACAAAACAAAGCCTTTGTTAGGTGGATTTTATTTAATGATTAGATGATGAAGTGAGTTTTAGGGTTTGTAAGACAACTTGAGGGGGACTTGTCCATTAACACTTGGGTTAATCCTTCTTAACCAATTAAGGAAGAATTAGAACCCTAATGCAAGGCCCAAGTTACAAGCTTGATGTCTTGATGATTATTAAGATGGATTGATTAAAGGAGTTAAACACATTAAGGGTTTAACACTTAGGATTAAAGTTATACACTCCATCCTAATAGAAGGATGCAGGCATAAGCTTAATCACAAAGCCTTAAAGCCTTTAAGGTTTAGTCCTTGATTATGAGATGAGAAGAGAGGACTCAATGAGACACAAAGGTAAAATCTAAATGGGGGGACTAATCAAAACCCTAATCATTGTCATGCTTGGTTGTTCCTAAGGTTTGTGAGGTTTACAAGAGAAATCTTCAGAGGAACCACCAGGAAGCAGATGAAAGGAACAAAGAGAAACAAAGTAACTTGCTTCATTCAAGAAGTCAAGTCACTTGAAGATAAGAAGGTAAGATAAAGAAGAATGAGCAAGCTCCAACTCAAGCACAAGACAAAATGCAGCAATGATGCATGAGAGAGATGAAAAGAGATGGTGAGAAGTGAAGGCAAATTCACTTCTCAAAGTAACTTACCACCTGAAAAAGTTAGTGAAAGAGATGCAATGCAATGCAAAATGAGATGAAATGGTATGATTAAAACCAAAACCAGAAGCATGTGTGTGAAGTTAATGATGCTATGAGATGATGCAAACATGAAACAAGGCATGGGGATGATCATATGGACATATGGATGCAGGAGAAGCATGCTTAGAACCATGATCATACATGAAAAGTTATGAAATGCAAATGGCATACAACATGGCAAATGCAAGATGCAATGATCAAACATGTTTCTAATATGTCTTAAGATGTCAAATGAATTAAATGGATGCACAAAATGCTATGGCAAGTCATGGTATGCAAGCAAATGCAAGATGGATGCATATGGAAGCCCAAATTAGGGTTTATGATCAATGCAACAAACAAAAACCAAAATCAGAAGCAAACATCAAGATAAAAAATTGAAAATGCACTCCAAGGAACCTTATCCCTACACAAACTCACTGCCCAAAGGAGGGGTTCTAACTCTTAACCTAATGAGGGTTATGAATTTCCTAAGATTTCTAGGGTTTTAAGGCACCTTGTCAAGAAAAATGTCAAACAAATTGAAAATGAAAGATCAAATCATGCCAATTTAATCCTACAAACTACATGATATGTAAGACACAATGCAAAAAGAATCAAAGTCCAACTCTCAATGGTTAGGCAGAAATGAATTTTGGAACATTGGATCAAAATAATGCTTTGAAATGAAATTAATTCCATGGAAAATTGTCAAAATGCATCAAGATCAAAAAAGAAATTTGGTTTGAGGGTTGGACAATGTTTCTAAATGATTTTAAAGGTTTCATGAATTTTTTGGTGATTTTTAAATACCTAAAAGTATCTTTAATTAATTAATTCCCATTAATTAATTAAAAATAAACTTTTAAATGATTTAAAAATATTTTTTAATGCAAAAAATAAAAATAAAAATGTTTTTGGTTTCTGAAAATTCATAAAAGTTTGTACAAGAATTTTCAGAATTTTTAAAATTGTTTTGCTATTTTAAATAAATCATAGAAAACAAATGAAATAAAATGTAAATTAAAATGAATTTAAACTGAAAAAAAGAAAAGTATGCAAATCAAAGGGTCAGGATTCAAATACACGCGCGCGGGAGTTGACTTGGCGCCACATCCAAGGGCTGAAATTCAAATTTCGCTAATTAATGATTAAACCCTAATCCAGCCCTAATTACTTTCAGATGACCGGAACAGTGGTTCCGGTCATCTTCTCCGGCTAGCTTATCTTTCAATCTCTCTCAAAACGCCATGAAATCATGCCAAACTCTCCAGATCAACTCAACTAACCTCCCTAAACAACAATCCAGCAACAAATTCCATTTATTTCTACTCAAGAACAAAATACGAATCAAACATCAAAAATTGCAGAAATTTCAGAAACACCATACAAGCTCATTTCTCAATCTTTTTCAAAAGTAAAAGGCTCAGTGAACTCAGGGAAACATGCTTTATCAATTAGAAACAAGAAATGAAGGTTCTGGAAAAATGAATTTCCAAGGCTACCTGAATCGAAGCTTTAGTTTCTGGCACTTTCTGGCTGATGTCTTGCTTGCAATCAACTCCCCTGGACCTCCTGAGAAGCTTTCAAGGCTTGATTGAAGTTTGTGATGGCTGGTTTGAAAGATGGCTGAAGTTCTGCTCAATGAGGGGCAGAAATCGTATTTTTGATTCAGTGGCTTTCAGGCTGTTTTAAGGGTTGGTTTGTGTTCAGTGGAGCATGGTGAAATTGTTTGTGAAGTTGATTTGTGTGTTTGAGGTTTGTGCAAGCAGTTTCGAAAGCTTTTGCAAGATGGTGTGAAAATGAGAATGCTGAGTTTGAGAGTGCTTCAGGCTTGTGTTTTGTATGCTTTGGCTTGCTTTTGATTTGCATAAACAATTGTGATTGGTCAGAAGAAGTGATGTGTGCTTTTGTGATAGGTATGGCTCAAGTTGCCAAAATGTCAAAGTTGTGTAAGAGAAGCATGGGCTACTTTCTAGCCAAGGACAAAAGGTGTGTCATGCGCAGCATGATGTGGGGAGAACCCTAGGATTGATCAGCAAGTCAGCAAGCAAGTGGATTGTAACTTATGATGAGTTTTGCAAGTTGGTTCACTTTTGATTCTTATGAGATATCTTGCTCCATAAGCCATAAAAATGAGAGATTTCTTGGCCCATTCTGACTTTTAGGTCTTGTATGATCATGTTGTGAAGTTTAGAAGTCCATTTGATAACTTAATTTGCCTTGAGAAGTGAATTTGCAACTTTGCCTCTTTGGTAGAAACTTTGAAATTTTGTGATTTTAGCCAACTTTGACAAACCATAACTTTTGATTCAAAATGAATTAGGTCATGTTCTTGTACTTTTTGAAAAGGGAATGATCCATTCTACAACTTTCATGACCAAAGTTTTTTCATTTGAAGCATTTTTGAATCAAAAAGCAAGGGTTGAAAAAGTTTCCCAAAATGGCAATTTCATTAAAAGTCAAACTTTCCCAAAAAGTCAACTTTGCAAAAGACTTGAAATTCTTCAATTTTGTGAACTTCCAACCTCTTATATGATCAAATAAAGATCATACACAATCAAAATGATGAAGAACACCCTTTGGTTGGGTCATTGGGGGCCTCAGATGCCCTGATTTTACACTGACTTGCTTGAAAAGTCAACTCTTGATCAGATGACTTCCCCAAGGAATTTCTTCATGAAAATTGATATGCATACTCCCTATACCATATAGAGACCAATAGAAACAAGAATGACCAAAAAATTTGGAGTTATGGCCTCTGAAACCAAAACCCTAATTTTAGGTCATCTGTGCAGTCAAGCCTGGCTCTGCTTCCATACCATTCTCAGTTCTTGTGATTTTTTGACATTCTTGACTTTGAGAGGATATAACATGATGTTTGAACACACATGGACCCCTTTGAAGTGACTGATGGCCTTTGGAGTGGCTCAAAAAGCTCTTGGATTGCTCAGATCACAAACCCTAGATGCAGATGACTTTGAACCAAAGCAATGAGTAAAAAATGTGGCATGAGATGCTATGATTGAGTTTATGCATATGAGGAGATAACAAGCCATGGTGTGAATGGGTGAGGGCAAATTTGGGGTGTTTACAGTAGGCAGCGGGGTAGGTCCCATTCGAGCACATTCTTTATTTTCCCTACATTTCCCCATATCTTTTCGTTCTCATTTCAGATTCCATTCCAGTTAGCAGTTTTTGTTCAGTAACATCTTATTTCTCACCCTTTGAAATAGACAAACAAACATGGATCCCATCGGGTACGACGGACGGTCTGAGGTGTTAGTACCTTCCCAGGTCGTAACCGACTCCCGAACCCAGATCTTTGGTTCGCAGGATTACCTTTCCCATTCATTCGGGATAAAAATGTCTGGCTGGAGACTTTACCTTTTCCATGCCACTTTTGCGTTTGTACTAGGATGAAAATCCCAGGAGCGACATAATGCATCAAGGAATATGTAAAGTCACTGGTAGAGCAGTATTGGTCACTGGTATGGACAAGAGTTTTCAGAAACCTCATTCCATGAAAAGAGAAGATGCTTTGTGGATCGTGTGACGTAAGGTTTGGGAATGAGTTAATTGTTTATGTTTCAGACCTAAGATCGTGGTGGAATTTTAGATGGACGAGAGTACTTTAAGGATTGTATTTGGATAATACCTTAATAGATGGATAGAAGTTACAAGTTAAGAATGTTCATTTTATTTTGAGAACCTAAAGTCGTGGTGAAGCGTGAAGAGAAACACAAGGATGCGATTACACGTTTCAAGTGAGACAAGTATACCCCGAACAGAGAGTAGAAGATTGTAGTTGTGTATTCGGTTTTGACTAAGGAGACAAGGTTTAGATCAATACATCAGGATGTTGTATTTAGTAAGGGGCCAATTCGGAAAGTGTTGGATTACCCAAGTAATGGTATAAGGTATAGTACTGGAGAAAGAACAAGCTCCATATAGTAACATGAGGTGTATTTGGTATGGACCAGATGAATATGTGTTAAGTGATAGAGTAAGCACCTTAGATTCGGGAGATTTCTAGTAAAATGGACAATGTTGGGGTATGAGAGGATTACCACAAAGCGTGAAGTGAACGCGGTATGGAAACAGTAATAATAGTGCGATATGAGAAGGTGATAATGGAATGTATTTTTTTGGACGAATGTAAAATGGGGTTGTTAAGTTGTTGATTGAAACTGAAGTTAAGAAAGTGTAATCAATAACGGTTCACCCATTAAGACTCTAGTAGTATGATTACTATTTGTGTGGAATCAACCGTTGATAATTGTTATAACTTTTGGTTGTGATTTGGGATTGAGTTTGAGAAGTTTAGGTAGCAATGAAAACCTGAATTTTGCTTTTGTGGTTGAAGTAATCGGTTACCCTCTGGGTAGTAACCGATTATTGAGTTGTGTTTCTAAATATTTTTAGCTAGTGGAAGTTTAGTTTTGGGCCAGTAACCGGTTACCCTCCTGGTAGTAACCGGTTACCACTATAAAGTTTTAAAAGTTTGATTTTCTAAGATTCTTAATTTTGACTCGAGTGCCCAACTGAAGCGTTCTTGTTACCGATAGAAAGTTGTGGAGACATTCTATGAAATGATTAGTAGAGGGTAAGGCAACCCTGGTTAATATGTAAGTAGAGGCAGCAAGGTTCTTCAGAGGAATGCATTACATTGGTTTTCAAGTGAAGGAAAGCTTCCATAATTGGGAATGATCGGAATATTTGGGATTTGTCTCTAGAGGGATTAAGAATGTTGTTGTTTTAATTCTTGCCAAGGAATTCAAGAGAGAGGACAAATTTGTATACTAGACATGAGATATTCATCATTTTGTTTTATCCGATAAGGATTGTGTGTTGGATTATGTTTATGGACGAACCAAATGTTAACTTGTGACTAAAAACCTTTTGGAGGTCGTCATTGTCGTTTTCCTACTGACGTCATTGTACAAGTGGAGTCAAACTACTCCGTTGAGTATTCGTGATGTGAGCGTAATAGAATGGTAGTTCTACATCGTCGTTTGTCGGAGAGTATAATGTGCATGTGGTTCCTTGTTTGTGTTATCTTGAGTTGTGGATGATGAACGATTGTTACACATGTTTAGAAACCGCGAGTGAGAGTCTTATTGTAAGTTAGAATGGACTAGATGGATAATTTTGAGTTGGATTGTTTGTTAACAAGAGGAACGAGTTCATTTCTGCTCGACCGTCTAGATGAATTTGTGGAAGACTTTAGAGAATTGTACTTTCTAAACTGTAAGTCCGTTTTGGCTTCCGTTTGAAGTATCAGAGGATAAAACGTTGGACTTTATTTTGAGCATGATTGGTAGACGATAAATGATCCGAGGGTTTTGGTGTTATCATTGCGACTACTAAGGACCTAAATTGAGAAGTTATAAGAGACTCATAAAGTGTTAATCTTTTAGGAAACGTTTTGGTACCGGGATTATTGTGTGGACAAGAGATGACCGACTGGTTAGTTTTGTATCGTTAATTCTTAAAATCAAGTTATGGACTTTGTAAGAGTAATACCAAATGTGTGCATTTGAGTCGTACTCGGAGATATGGATTTTAAGTTAACCTTCCAAGTAAGAATGAAAGGTGAATGTTCCGAAGTTAAACATGTAAATTGGATCGTTTAAGGGACGAGACCCATGAGAGAAATGGATTTGAACAAGAAGTTTTGTGTAATCTTCAAAGGTGAGTATGTGGAATATTGTATATTATAGGCAAGTATTATGGAAATCCGCAAGTATATAAGGATCATTTAAGTTTGGTACTGGTGACTCACTATCGATTGTAAGCTATGTGACGTTACTACGTTATTGTTAAGGGAGACCTTGTGTCAGTAGAAACCTTGAGTGAATAAAATCCTGTGAAGAGGATTGGCATGGAGTGTAGTAACAATGGTCAGATTCATTAAGCTGAATTGGATGAATTGTTTCGAGTTTAGAATGGAATCGGAATTGTATCTGTTTTGTTTGCAAAAGTATAACCCGTGTATCTCTGTCATTGGAGAGTTTGGACCGATGTTATTATTGTGTGGTTGACAAGTAAGTTGTTTTATCCCTGAATGTCTTCCAGTTTTGTTTCGTTGGTTGGTGAGAACTCCAATGATGAGTGTGTTCTCCGCAAACTATCAACTACCTAGTGTTGCTTGAGAATTCGTGGTGTCTCCATTGTTGGACTTTGAGAGCGTAGTGGAAAGAGGCAGATGAAAGAGTTCGGTCGGATTATTAAGAACTAGAAGAGAATTATTTATAAGTATTGAAGTAAGAAAATTTTGTGTTAAGTGTGTTGTCCTTAAGTAAGATACAGAAAGGATGATGTGTTAGATGTAAATGGTTACAGTCTTGATATAAGATCAAGTGGAATTGGTAAGGAAATCGTTTAACAATTTTTGAAATGACTTTAGTGATTGAAGGATTGTAATAAGAGTTTCGTTGGAAAATTGTATGTGGTTAAGATTTCACCAAGATACCTTGTGGAACTTTGTCGAGTGTTGAATGTTCCGAAATCAAGCTGGAGTGTTATGTTTTGTGTTGTGATTTAATGAAAGGAAATAGAGTGGTATGTTTTCTCTGAGGGAGGAATGAGACTAAGTGTTTCGGTATGAAGCAACATATGAATTACGGAAATAGTAAGTTCGAAGTTAACCCAATATTGGAAACGAGCGTATGAGTAAGGACGCGAGGTTTGATTTGTTATGAAACGAGCATTTTGAGCCACGAAGTCAAATTGGAATTTGAGTATGTCAACATATGTATCAGAAGTAAAGATAAGTGTGGATCTAAGACAGTATTGTAAACTGTGGTTATTATATATTAAAGGAAATTCGAGGACGAATTTCAATTTAAGGAGGGGAGAATGTAATACCCCGTATTTAATTAAGTGCTCTGGATAATATTAATTAAGTTTAATAGGGTTCTGGTGTACTATGAGAGTTTTCAATTAAAATAATTAGAGCAACCGGCGAACTTAAATTAATTAATTAAGTATTATCTGACTTAGAGGCTTTATTAAATATTCGACTCGGAGATATTTTGGATACTCTCAAATTGGACCCGTTAGAGTACTATCTATTGTATATCAGTATAATATACATTGTTTGGTTATAAGAGAAAGAAATAAGTGATGTGTTATGTAACGCCCCGAAAATCTAAATTTAATTATTTAATCATTTATTTAATTAATTTAGAAAATTTGGAGAGTTTGGGTTAATTTGAGAATTTTGGAGGAAATGAGTATTTTTATATAATAAGGATAAATAGTGTTTTATTATACTATTTTATTTTTTATCATTAAAAATATGTTAAAGAAAAGGATAAGATGGTACTTTTGTGAAATCATGAGGGTAATATGGGAAAAGGCTAAGCTGGGATATTATAGCCAAAGAAGAGAATACGATCAGTTTCTCATATTTTGTTTTCTATCGTATTTTAGAAGTGCTCTGGAGAAAGAGGAACTCAGAGTCAGGAGGCTGTGGAGAACCCAAGAGAAGCGTGTAAAGCGGCGAAATTCTCTAAGGTATGTGGAGTTTTCATAATCTATGATAAATGTATAGGAATTGGAATATGAATGGATTATGATAGTATGAATTTTAGGAGTTTTGGGGTTTTGAGTTAGGTTGAGTTTTTATGAGAAATCTTGATGAATTAGAGTGGTTAGAATGAGTTATAATCGTATATTTGTTTGTATAATTGTTGTTTGGATGTTGTTGAGGTTTAATTGATGTTTTTGAATGGTTTCTGGGTGTTATGATGTGAAATCCGTAATGGGGTTTGGGAGTTTTTGGAATTGGAACAGTCTGCAATTGTATAGCAGAGAAATGCTGGAAAACGTGCGTTAACCGGTTAACGCTATGGGTTAACCGGTTAACCATTGTAATTTTTGGGAAATTCTGGAAATTCGTCGGCGTTAACCGGTTAACACTGTTGGGACAGCAAATTTTATTTTCTTTAAAAATTCATATCTTTTAAACCGTAAGTCCGATTCGCATTCCGTTTGAAGCGTCGGGACGAGTACAAAATGAACTTTATTTTGATGAATAGAAATGAGGAAAATGCAACAGTTTTGATAAATGAATTTGTGAAATAACCTTATAATTATCTTATAAATTACCGGGTACAGGTTAATTCTTGATGTGTCAGAGTGGTTAGGAAACCAGTGTTCAGGGTGTAATGTCATGATGATATATATGAATATTGCTGGTTGTTTTGCTGATTGAAATGAATGATGCGAATTATTTTGGTGAATTTTTCGATGTAGCGCATCATTGCATTTCATAACATTCATGATGGGGCTTCGACCTATTTATTTGCTTCAATCCCATTGTGTGGATTGAAGTGTCTCGGTGATTATGGTGTGCTCCCTTGTGGAGGGTTGATGGTCATGTATCCATATTATGGTGTGATCCCTTGTGGAGGGTTGATGGTCATGTATCCATCTTATGGTGTGCTCCCTTGTGGAGGGTTGATGGTCATGTATCCATCTTATGGTGAAAATGGTACCACATGCATATTGCATATCAGGATGTAGAATTGCATATTTTGGATGAATTTCATGACTGTGTTGGTGTTAATTGATTTCATGATGGTGTTGTGGTTGTTGCTGAATTTTGTAGTTGACGATGTCATGTTATGTGTACTAATTTATTTATGATTCTATATTCTTATAAGTTTATGATATATTATGATTACTCACCCTGCCTGCTTGGAAACATTGCCTCATTCGTGGGTAACTTGCAGATGTCGAAGAATAGTCCTGCAGTGCAATAGGAGTAATTCATGAGTTTCGGAGCATGCTTTAGTGTTCCTTAGGAGTGGTTATGGTTTATGTATCCTGCTCTGTGTCATGTAACACTGGGATGGGTTTTATTCTGTTAACTGTTTCAGTTATGTTATCTTTGGATAAATGTTTTCCTACTTATATGATGTTAAATTCAGGATGGTGAAAATTATACTTATGAGGTTTTGAATTTTGAAGTTAAATTCCGCTGTGAAATGTTTATGATATTTTGATGTTGATTAACCCGTGTTACGGACAGGACACTGTTGTGTATTTTTGATGAAAATGTGATACCCTTTTAGACGATTACTCTGATAATATTTAAATATTATGTTTTGGGTAGAAGGGTGTTACATTAGTGGTATCAGAGCAGGTCGGTCTGTCCGGCCAAGTCTTGTTGTTGTCAGTCAGTTATCCAGTCGTTATTTATTTAACGATTATTCTGTTCTGATGTGGTAAGTGTTGTGCAGAATGGGTGGAAACAACTTACGTGCTCTCGCTGATGCTATTGCAGCTCTTGCTCAGACTGCTGCTCGAAACAATGCGCATGATGAGTTTCGTGCATTGGAGAAGTTCCAGAGGAATAATCCACCTGTGTTTGAAGGAACTCATGACCCGGCGAGCGCATAGAAGTGGCTCAAGGCAATTGAGAAGATTTTCAGAGTGATGGCGTGTGCTGACGCGCAGAAGGTTCAATTCGGAACTCATATGTTGTTTGAGGAAGCTGAAGACTGGTGGGATAATACTCGTCAGCGTCTCGAGGATGAGGCTGTTGTGGTGACTTGGACTGTGTTTAAGACGGAGTTCCTTAAGAAGTATTTTCCGGAAGATGCTCGTGGTAAGTTGGAGATAGAATTCCTTGAGCTGAAGCAATGAAACTTGATTGTGGCAGAGTATGCTGCCAAATTTGAAAGGCTGGTGAAGTTTTGTCCTCACTACAACAAGGCAGATGCTGAACTTTCCAAGTGTCTTAAGTTTGAGAATGGGCTGAGACCTGAAATTAAGCAGGGAATTGGATGCCAACAAATTCACAAGTATGCAGAGTTGGTGGATAAGAGTCATATTTATGATGAGGATAGCCGAGCTCGGTCAGCTCACTATAAACAGCTGAGCGAGAAGAAAGGCAAGAGTCAGTATAGAGGAAAACCTTATGTAACTACTGGTGATAAGGGGAAGCAGAAGGCATATGATGAGAAGAAGCAAAGTAGGGGAGCTGCTAATGTACCTGTTAAATGTTACAAGTGTGGAGAGGCAGGTCATAAGGCCGATATGTGTACCACCAGAATTATGAAATGTTACCGTTGTGGCAAGCTTGGGCATAAGGTGAGTGATTGTCCTAATGAAGGCCCAACCTGTTATAATTGTGGTGAACAGGGGCATATCAGCACCCAATGCCAGAAACCAAAGAAGAATGCTGCTACTACTCAGAATGCTGGAAGAGTGTTTACATTAACTGGTTCAGAAGCTCCAAAGAAGGACAACTTGATCAGAGGTACTTGTTTTATTAATAATATTGAGTTGATTGCTATTATTGACACTGGAGCTACACATTCATTTATTTCTCTTGAGTGTGCTAATAGATTGGGTTTAAAGTTGTCTAATATGAATGGTAATATGATAATAGAGACTCCTGCTAATGGTGATGTGACTACCATACTTGTCTGTTTGAAATGTCATTTGACAATTTTCGAGAAGAATTTTGTGATGGATTTGGTGTGCCTACCATTACACCAAATCGATGTTATCCTTGGTATGAACTGGTTGGAATTCAATTATGTTCATATTAACTGTTATAGTAAAACGGTGCAGTTCCCTGATTTGAGCGGGAATGGTGAGTTGATGTTTTTGTCTGCTAAGCAAGTGGATGAACTTGTTTTAGGTGAAGCTTTGATGTTTGCAGTGTCTACCTCATTGCAAGTTGATGATAAGACTATCAGTGCAGAGTTGCCTGTGGTTTGTGAATTTCAAGATGTGTTTCCTGGTGATATAAGTGATTTACCACCGGAACGTGAGATTGATTTTTCTGTGGACTTAGTACCGGGTACGAGTCCTGTCTCAATGGCTCCTTATAGAATGTCGGCTTCAGAGTTGAATGAGTTGAAGACACAATTAGAAGAATTGTTAGAGAAGAGGTTCATTAGACCCAATGTTTCTCCTTGGGATGCTCCGGTGTTGCTTGTTAAGAAGAAGGATGGTAGTATGAGATTGTGTGTCGATTATCGACAGTTGAATAAAGTGACTATCAAGAATAAGTATCCACTTCCGAGGATCGATGATTTGATGGATCAACTAGTAGGTGCTTGTGTCTTTATTAAAATTGATCTTAGGTCTGGTTATCATCAGATTAGAGTTAAAGCTGAGGATATTCCGAAGACAGCTTTCAGGACGAGATATGGGCATTATGAGTATACGGTGATGCCGTTTGGGGTTTCTAATGCGCCTGGTGTGTTTATGAAATATATGAATAGAATCTTTCATGAGTATCTGGATAAGTTCGTGGTGGTTTTCATAGATGACATCTTGGTATATTCTAAATCAGAAGAGGAGCATGCTGAGCATTTGAGAGTTGTGTTGCAAGTGTTGAGAGAAAAGGAATTGTTTGCTAAATTATCTAAGTGTGAATTTTGGCTAAGGGAAGTGAGTTTCCTCGGGCATGTAATTTCAAGTGGTGGAATTTTGGTGGATCCTTCAAAGATTGATGCGGTATTGCAGTGGGATACTCCGAAGTCAGCTACAGAAATTCGTAGTTTTCTTGGGTTGGCTGGTTACTATCGTAAGTTCATTGAAGGTTTTTCTAAGATAGCTTTACCGTTGACGCAATTGACTAGGAAGGGTCAAGCGTATGTGTGGGATGTTGCTTGTGAAGAGAGTTTCATAGAACTGAAGAAAAGTTTAATGACCGCGCCAGTGTTGGTCTTACCAAATCCAGATGAGTCCTTTGTAGTTTATTGTGATGCTTCCAAGATGGGTCTTGGTGGAGTTTTGATGCGGGATAATAAGGTGGTTGCTTACGCTTCTAGACAGTTAAGAGTTCATGAGAGGAACTATCCTACTCACGACTTAGAGTTAGCAGCTGTGGTGTTTGTGCTTAAGATTTGGAGGCACTACTTGTTTGGTTCGAAATTTGAAGTATTCAGTGATCACAAAAGTTTAAAGTACTTGTTTGATCAGAAAGAGTTAAATATGAGACAAAGACGGTGGCTTGAATTATTGAAAGATTTTGATTTTGATTTGAATTACCATCCGGGTAAGGCAAATGTTGTGGCTGATGCTTTGAGTAGGAAGTCATTGCATATTTCAATGCTTATGGTGAAAGAATTGGAAATGATCAAGCAATTCAGAGATATGAGCTTGTTGTGTGAAACTACTGCTGATAGTGTGAAATTGGGAATGTTAAAGCTGACCAGTGAGATTTTTGGAGATTCGTAAGGGTCAGAAATCTGATTTGAAATTAGTCGATCAATTGATGTTGGTTGATCAAGGTAATGCAGGTGACTTTCGAGTCGATGAAGATGGAATTTTGAGATTCCGAGATAGAGTATGTGTGTCGGATATTGCAGGAATTAAAAAGAGTATTTTAGAAGAGGGGCACAAGAGTTGACTGAGTATTCATCCTGGAGCTACGAAGATGTATCAGGATTTATGCAGATTGTTTTGGTGGCCGGGTATGAAAAGAGACATTGCTGAGTTTGTATATGCTTGTTTGACATGTCAGAAGTCAAAGATAGAACATCAGAGACCTTCAGGTATGATGCAACCATTGAATGTTCCTGAGTTGAAGTGGGATAGTATTTCTATGGATTTCGTGATTGGGTTACCTAAGACTGCTAGAGGTAATAATTAGATTTGGGTAATTGTTGATCGGTTAACTAAGTTGGAACATTTCTTGCCGATGAGGATTAACCATTCCATGCAAAGGTTAGCTGAGATTTATATTGAGGAAATTGTGAAGTTGCATGGTGTGCCTTCAAGTATTGTATCAGATAGAGATCCGCGGTTTACATCGAGGTTTTGGAAGAGTTTGCAGGATGCCTTAGGTACTAAGTTGAGGATGAGTACTGCTTATCACCCGCAAACGGATGGTCAGACGGAAAGAACAATCCAATCTTTAGAAGATTTGCTGAGAGCTTGTGTATTAGATCAAGGAGGATCTTGGGATAGCCATTTGCCGTTGGTCGAGTTTACGTACAATAACAGTTTTCATGCTAGTATCGGGATGGCTCCATATGAGGCATTGTATGGTAGACGTTGTCGTACTCCATTATGTTGGTATGAGTCAGGAGAGAGTTTGGTGCTTGGGCCAGAGATTGTCCAAGAAACAACTGAAAAGATAAAAATGATTCAGGAAAGGATGAAAACATCGCAGAGTCGTCAAAAGAGTTATCACGATAAGAGAAGGAAAGCACTTGAGTTCCAAGAGGGAGATCATGTGTTCTTAAGAGTTACTCCTATGACTGGTGTGGGAAGAGCTTTGAAGTCTAGAAATCTCACTCCACGTTTCGTCGGTCTGTATCAGATTATGCAGAGGATAGGGGAAGTGGCCTATCGGGTGGCTTTACCTCCCTCTCTTGTGAATTTACATGATGTATTCCATGTATCGCAGTTGAGGAAGTACATTTCGGACCCGTCACATGTAATTCAGATAGATGATGTTCAGGTGAGAGATAATCTGACGATTGAAGCTTTACCAGTGAGGATTGATGGTAGAGAATTGAAGCAACTTCGAGGTAAAGAAATTGCTTTAGTGAAGGTATTGTGGGGATGACCAGCTGGAGAAAGTTAGACTTGGGAGCGCGAAGATCAGATGAGGGAGTCATATCCGACTCTATTTACTTCAGGTAATTTTCGAGGACGAAAATTCTATAAGTAGGGGAGAATTGTAACGCCCCGAAAATCTAAATTTAATTATTTAATCATTTATTTAATTAATTTAGAAAATTTGGAGAGTTTGGGTTAATTTGAGAATTTTGGAGGAAATGAGTATTTTTATATAATAAGGATAAATAGTGTTTTATTATACTATTTTATTTTTTATTATTAAAAATATGTTAAAGAAAAGGATAAGATGGTACTTTTGTGAAATCATGAGGGTAATATGGGAAAAGGCTAAGCTGGGATATTATAGCCAAAGAAGAGAATACGATCAGTTTCTCATATTTTGTTTTCTATCGTATTTTGGAAGTGCTCTGGAGAAAGAGGAACTCAGAGTCAAGAGGCTGTGGAGAACCCAAGAGAAGCGTGTAAAGCGGCGAAATTCTCTAAGGTATGGGGAGTTTTCATAATCTATGATAAATGTATAGGAATTGGAATATGAATGGATTAGGATAGTATGAATTTTAGGAGTTTTGGGGTTTTGAGTTAGGTTGAGTTTTTATGAGAAATCTTGATGAATTAGAGTGGTTAGAATGAGTTATAATCGTATATTTGTTTGTATAATTGTTGTTTGGATGTTGTTGAGGTTTAATTGATGTTTTTGAATGGTTTCTGGGTGTTATGATGTGAAATCCGTAATGGGGTTTGGGAGTTTTTGGAATTGGAACAGTCTGCAATTGTATAGCAGAGAAATGCTGAAAAACGTGTGTTAACCGGTTAACGCTATGGGTTAACCGGTTAACCATTATAATTTTTGGGAAATTCTGGAAATTCGTCGGCGTTAACCAGTTAACGCTATGGGTTAACCGGTTAACACTGTTGGGACAGCAAATTTTATTTTCTTTAAAAATTCATATCTTTTAAACCGTAAGTACGATTCGCATTCCGTTTGAAGTGCCGGGACGAGTACAAAATGAACTTTATTTTGATGAATAGAAACGAGGAAAATGCAACAGTTTTGATAAATGAATTTGTGAAATAACCTTATAATTATCTTATAAATTACCGGGTACGGGTTAATTCTTGATGTGTCAGAGTGGTTAGGAAACCAGTGTTCAGGGTGTAATGTCATGATGATATATATGAATATTGCTGGTTGTTTTGCTGATTGAAATGAATGATGCGAATTATTTTGGTGAATTTTTCGATGTAGCGCATCATTGCATTTCATAACATTCACGATGGGGCTTCGGCCTATTTATTTGCTTCAATCCCATTGTGTGGATTGAAGTGTCTCGGTGATTATGGTGTGCTCCCTTGTGGAGGGTTGATGGTCATGTATCCATCTTATGGTGTGCTCCCTTGTGGAGGATTGATGGTCATGTATCCATCTTATGGTGAAAATGGTACCACATGCATATTGCATATCAGGATGTAGAATTGCATATTTTGGATGAATTTCATGACTGTGTTGGTGTTAATTGATTTCATGATGGTGTTGTGGTTGTTGCTGAATTTTGTAGTTGACGATGTCATGTTATGTGTACTAATTTATTTATGATTCTATATTCTTATAAGTTTATGATATATTATGATTACTCACCCTGCCTGCTTGGAAACATTGCCTCATTCGTGGGTAACTTGCAGATGTCGAAGAATAGTCCTGCAGTGCAATAGGAGTAATTCATGAGTTTCGGAGCATGCTTTAGTGTTCCTTAGGAGTGGTTATGGATTATGTGTCCTGCTCTGTGTCATGTAACACTGGGATGGGTTTTATTCTGTTAACTGTTTCAGTTATGTTATCTTTGGATAAATGATTTCCTACTTATATGATGTTAAATTCAGGATGGTGAAAATTATACTTATGAGGTTTTGAATTTTGAAGTTAAATTCTGCTGTGAAATGTTTATGATATTTTGATGTTGATTAACCCGTGTTACGGGACAGGACACTGTTGTGTATTTTTGATGAAAATGTGACACCCTTTTAGACGATTACTCTGATAATATTTAAATATTATGTTTTGGGTTGAAGGGTGTTACATGTTATAAAAAGGAAAAGAATAGAAAGTTAGTAAGGGAAAGAAAATAAAAAAGGAAAGAAAGGAAGAGAAGAGAAAACAAGAGAAATGGAGGAAAAGAATAAGGAAAACCCTAAGAGAGGAAATATTTGGATCATCACCATTTATTCATCAAATCTTCATATTCACCAACCTCCTCTTCATTGGCAAGGTGGGTTCATAGTTAGAAACTTTTCTTTTGAGTTTTGGTTGAGTTATTGAGTTTTAGGGTTTTTGTAGAAATCTTAGAAATTGAAGGATTAAACGGTTAAAACTCGACTAAACTTAAGTATGATGCTTAATATATGACTATATTCATGTTTAGTGTTTAATTCCTCTATTAGGTGATGATTTTGGATGAGTTTTGCATGGAAAGGAGTGTTTCTCGTAAGCCATTTTTCTGGAAACCACAAAGCTCGCTCAGAGAGCAGGCTCGCTTAGCGAGCAGGTTGATTCTGCAGGAAAACCTGAGTTCTGGTATAGCTCGCTTAGAGAGCAGGAGCTTTCTTAGAAAGCGACTTAATTTTTTGGAAAAGCTCATTGCAGGAGCTTGCTCGTTCAGCGAGCAGACCCCTCGCTCAGCGAGACCTGGGAGTGTTGTTTTTGTGATTTAATTTGTAAATTGTGATCCGGGTATCCATTTTTAGTGTTCCACATATCGATTTTAAGCTAAAAACAATTAATAGTTGATGATGCCGAAAGATATTATTTTTACCCGACTTTTCCGTTTAACCGTAATTTTGTTAGTTAAGGAATTGTGGTATTAATCAAATTGTGGAATATATGAAATCGTGAGGATTGAATGATAGTAGAGACAATGCGATTATGGTGAGAATTGTTTAATGGGGGTAATTAAACTAAAATTGTTAGAACTATATGATTAAAAGCATCAAGAATAGAGAAAGAGTGAGGAATTTTACCATAAACCAATAGTATGGCCTAGTGTTGTGACTAGAGATTGTTAGTTGGTATAACTTTTGAGATGTTTAGATACACCCTAGGTTGATGCGAACCATTGGCGCGTAATACACGGTATCCTCCGTAAAGTATTGGGTAAGCCTTGAGGTGGTGATTCTGAGTCCCATTGGAAGCATCCGTAAGGTCTTGAGGTGTGTATTACACGGTGTCCTCCGTAGAGTCTTGAGTAAGTCTTGAGGTGGGTATTACATTGAGTCCCATAGGAAGCATCCGTAAAGGCTTGAGGTACCACTTGTGTGTTGTGGATAGTGGTTTGTTTTTATGTTTTGCGCTAGATCCTCCGAAAGGTCTTGAATAAGTCTTGAGGTGGGTTATTCTGAGTCCCACGGGAAGCATCCGTAAAGACTAAAGGTGTGTATGTTACTAGATCCTCCGTAAGGTCTTGAGTAAGTCTCGAGGTTAGTTGCTTTGAGTCCTACGGGAAGCATCTGTAAAGGCTTGAGGTGAGTATTACACTGGTTTATGCGGGAAGTCTTGAGTAAGTCTTGAGGTGGGTTATTCTGAGTCCCACGGGAAGCATCCGTAAAGACTTGGGTGAGTGTGATATCGAGTCCTCCGTAAAGTCTTGAGTAAGTCTTGAGGTGGGTTATCTTTAGTCCCACAGGAAGCATCGATAAAGACTTGAGGTAGATATTCCACTCGTTTAGTGGTGTGAGCTTTGTATGGATCGTTTGTTCCATCTCGTACCGGATCCTTTTGAGAAGTAACCAAAGATTTGAGTTAGGTTTGATAGAATCTTGTATAGCTGAGGGAACTCTAAGATAGGGAACCCAATGAGATGTTGTTATCTCACCCCACTATTGTTGTTGCTTTTCAGGTTTCTTTTGCATGTTTGATTTACAAGTGGAGCTATGCTCGGGATGTTTCAAGTGAAGCATAGATTTAGTCTTCCGCTGTGTATTTCTGTATCTCTGTATAATAAGGGATATTGTATTGATCTTAGTGTTTTCATTTTAGTATGATTTCCATGTATTGTACCATTGTTGTATAGATTTTAGAATTGGTCAAGAATTTGAATTATACTAGTAGGCATTTATGGTGGTGTCAATACCAAAATAACACTTGTATGATATTATTCTAGATATATATTATATGGTCGTTACACGATGCACCCATGAACAGTTTTTACGAGTGAGTTTCTTGAAGACTACTTAATCAGGGAAATAAACTCTAACCAAGTGGCAAGAGCATGAGTGGATGAGGCTACTGATGACTACAACCAAAACTTTGAATTCATTTGATAATTATGGATAAGGGATGAAACCCTAGCTTCAGATGACCTTGATCCCATGGCTTAGAATCTCGTGAAAATGGATGATTGTGATGTTATGACCTAATGAAAATGTATATGAATGTGAATCATAAGTCAGTTAGTGTTATAAATTAAAAGGGAAAATTTTGGGGTGTTATGTAACACTCAGTTTTTATTTTGATTATTATTTGTGAATTAACTAGGAATTGATGTAATTGATTGTGTATTTTGGTGTGTATTCGTTGTAATTATGTATCCATGGTAAGAGATAGTAGCCTTAAGAAGATGATTTTAAGGTAGTAGGGGTGCGTGACCAAAAGTGTAAAGATTGGTGGTGTATTGACCAAACCTAATTAGACTATGTTAGTTATTATATATTTAATTATAATATTAGGAGGATATTGATTTAAATAATATTGGGTGGATAATTAAAATATTGGATAATTGGAGGGTGTAACTAATAAAATTAGTAAAAGTGGTATTATTATGGTTAGCATTATTATTATTATTACTACTATTATCATTATTATTATTATTATTATTGTCATTATTATTATTATTATGACTATCATTATTATTATTATTAAGATTATTATTAGGTAAAAATAAGAGTTTTTATTAATAATATTGTTAGTGGGAGATAAATAAGGAGTTAGTGGGGAGAAATAAGGAATAAATAGGTTTTAGGTGGAATTAGTGGGAGGTTAACAAAAAGAAAAGGGAAGACAAAAATTTTATCACGTAAGAACGGCTGAGAGGAAGAACAAGAGGGAGGCTAGGAAAAATATCCATCATCAATTCTCGCAGAATTTTATCAGGAATTCAGGTAAGGGGGAGAAAGGATTCTAAATTAGGTGATTTAACATGATGGATAGTGAGGGTTTCCTTCCCTAATAGGAATTTCTGTTGTTTTTATGATTTCATGATGAATGTTTGTGTATATGATTATTGTTGTGAATCTGTGATTATAATTGCCTAATTTTTGTGGATTATTGGTGATATATTGTTGTGGTTGCATGTTGTGTGAACACGGATGCCAATTGTTGTTGTTGCTATACATGAACCTAAACATAGAAAGATGATAAAACTGGTTAGTAAATTGGATGAATGAAGGAAAAAATTAAGAGTGTAAAATTAGGCAGAAACAATCCTGGAATCGAGAAGAAGTTACAGAAGCGAATGAAGAAGAGGCGAAACAGAGGACGTAGTTATTTGTGGGATGATAGTCCATGCAACCAGACGATCGTTTGAGGGATGAGGCGCTCGTCTAAAAATTGAGACGTCCGTCTGAGGGATGAGACGACCTTCTGAGGGATGAGACTCCCGTCACATATGTCTGAAGAAGGATTTTAGTGGTTTAGGGCCTGGTTCCTGAGTCTGAGATGTTTTTGGTTTCAGTAGCATAAATTAAGTTGAGAAATACCCATTTAAAATGCAGTAGGCTTGTTAATTCAGTGGCAAAGAATTAGTAAATGATTTTTGGTGATGATTTAGTAAAAGGAAATTAAGTAATAATAGACTTAGCAGCATGTTTAATATTTGGTCATTAATGTGAATCAATTGAGGCTTGGTAGTAGACTAGTGATAAGTAGCAGCGACAAAGTATAGAAAATTAATGAATCAATTTAGTCAAAGATGGTCGAAGGGATTAAGTATTGGAATTGAACTGAAGTAAGTCGTTTTGTGGTGCTATGATGGTTTTGTAAGAGCATAATTAAGTGAGCATGAGTTAGGATTTAGTAGTAAGTGTTGATAAGTGGTTGGATGGGAATTAGATTTTCGTGTTGTCTTAGTTGAAGAATTAAATTTAAGATGATGAGCCAATGTTGTTCTGGTTGTAGTTGTTGTTGTCTTTAAGGCATAAAGCCAACTTTGATTTGTTGTTGTTGTTAAGGGCCTTTGACCAACGGTACGTACGATGTTTATATTTTTGGTGTGATTTGTAGGATCGTGTTAGTGTATAATATTTATTATACACATGTTGTAGGAATAGATTGTCATATTGTATATTTTATATGATTGGATGGATCGTGAAGAGGTATACTGATTATTATACCTGTGTTGTGTGCATATTCATTATCATGCATTCATGAGATTATTGTTGTATTAATGTTGGAATGATCGTTGTCGGATGGGCGTATGCGATTCATTTGTACTCTGTGATGGAGAATGATGAGATAATAGTTTTCGGATGGGCGTATGTGAAATATTCATATGTTGGAGATAAATCATTGTTGGATGGGTGTATGTGATTTATTCGTGTTCGATTGAATGAACAAAAGCTGGTACCACATGCATTGTGTATTTGTTGAGTCACATTGCTTAACTATTGTTGTATCCGATGTTGCATAATTATTGGTGAATTGTTATGAATGTTGTTGTGAGTGAGAAACTACCCTTAAAGATGTTACTAGCACCATTTATTTTTGAATTTGTTTCTCACCCTTTTATTGTTTATTGTTGGGTATGTGCTTCTTTGGAAGTACAGATAATCTAGGTACTTGAGAGTGCGTGGAAGTGTGTTGATTGTTCGAGTCTTAGAGTCGCTCTGATACGTAACACGTGACTTAGGGATTTTTGATGTTTACCTATTATCATTATTCGTTATGTATCTTATTTTTGTTTGAAAATGAAATTCTGTGATCAGGTACGTGATGTCGAATGAGATGTTTAAACACTTGACAACTTGACCAAAACAAAAGGTGCAAGAAAATTAAACAACACAGGAAATTGTTAACCCAGTTCAGTGTATAACCACACTTACATCTGGGGGCTACCAAGCCAGGAAGGAAATCCAATATAAGTAATATTAATTCTAGACTTAAACCACTCAGTTTAATCTTTCACTTAATATCTACCCAAGGCAATTTCTACCTAAGACACAACTTAGATATGAGTACCAACTCACTCCCCCTCAATCACACAGTGATGTGTTTACAAGTTTAATAAAATTGAAGTCATACTTCAAACAAAACAGCTTGATCTTACTTCACAGTTTCAATCAAGACACAAATGCACTTTTGCTTAAAAGCTCATAAAGTGGTACACATAAAACAACCTGCTAATAAAACACAAAACACCCTATTTGGTCTTCTTAATTTCGTGCTCTATTCTGAGAGTTTCTGTTGCTTAAATAGGTGTTTGGATTTTGGGCTTTCTGTAGGTTTATCCAATCCTGATACGCATGCTACCATCACCTTGAATTAGGGTTTGTTACTTCCTAGATTCTAGGTGATTCAGTTCTTCTGATTATGCTGAAGTCACATAACAAAACTCCCTACAGATGCGCCTTCTTCTGTTTTAATCCATCCATAATTAATTCCAGATAACTTCCCTGAATTCACTCAGTTCTGTTAGTTATTAATTAATTCTGGTAGCAAGTTTGAGATGTCACAACATCTGGTGTGACATCCTGAACTTACTTCATTTACTGATATAATGTCACAACATCTGATGTGACATCCTGTAAACTGAACTTACTTCATTAACTGATACAATGTCCCAACATCTGGTGTGACATCCTGAATTAAGTTCATTTACTTATACTCTGTTTGATAATGTCACAACATCTGATGTGACATCCTGAACTAAATTCATAACTTCTTGTTGGTCAAAAATTCTGCCAATTCTAAACATCTACAAACTCCCCCTTTGGCTAATTTTTGGCTAACATACTTTTCTGGTTATCAGAGTGCAACAGAGTTTCTTTTATCAGAGTACAACAGTTCTTTTCTGTTGAGTCATATGTGAGTTTACTCCCCCTCAAACATACATGTGTTCAGACTTGTTGCAATAGAATATTTTTTTTCAAAAACAACAGCTTTAGTTCAGAAGCAAACAAAAGTTTTTCATTAATCAGTAAGCATCATCATACATTGTTGTTGTTGTTGTTCAATTTCAGTTCTCTTCTCCCCCTTGTTAGACAGATATTTGGGGCCAAAGTTACTAATTCAAAATTACAATGCAGAAACAAACATTACATATTCCTCACATACAAGTTTCACTCAGAGTCCTCATATTCAGTGTCTTCCTCTTCTTCAGTTTCTTCATCAGAAGCAGCAGCTTTCTGAGCACTTTCTTCAATCTCCAGCCTTTGGATAATCTCCTCAAGCTTCTGCTTCCTGGCATCCAGCTCTTTGCATGTGTTCTTCAGTTCAGCAATCAAAGCAGTTTTGGAGATTGGAGACTTTGCCTTTGAAGGACCAGCAGATGTCCCAGAGGGAGCTTCAATATCAGCTGCATGATGACTCAAGAATAGCTTGTAGTGGAAGGCCAGAGGGCTTTCTCTTTTGCAAATTGAGTCCTTCTCAGTGAGGATACCTGGATACTGACTCAGCATTATTCCACACAGCAAAGAAGGGAAGGCAATAGGTAGCTTTTTTGCAGATGATCCAGCATGCTTCAATGTCTGATCAAAAATATAAGCCCCAAAATCCAGCTTTGTTTGGGTACCCACAGCATATATAAACCTGCCCAATCCAGTTGCTATTGAGGAGGTATGGTTGGTAGGAACCCAGTTTGCAGTGCCAATCCTATGCAGCATTGCATACTTCCTTGTCAGCAAGCTAACAGAAAGCTTCCCCTTGACTGGCCAAGTCTTGACCTGATTAGCAATGATAACCTTGCACACCTGGTTATCAGTCTTCCCTAACTCATTTGGACCATCAGATTATCTTCCTAGATAGTGGTTGATAACCCTAGGAGAGAATTCCACACATCTCCCTCTTACATATACTTTTCTGAAGTCAGCTGACTTACCATCAGCACAGTCTTCTTGAAGATTTACAATGAATTCCTTGACTAGTAACTCATAGCAAGGAGAGAAGTTTGACACTGTTTTGAACAAGCTAGCAGAAGAGATGAGATCAATTACCTCAGTACACTCAAGTGCATTGCTGCTCAACTCTCTTTCCAGTGCTACCCTTCTTTGATAGACAAACTTCCATCTGTTCACACTTGACACATGATGGAAAGAGATGTTGTCCAGAGGAGCTTCTGGAACAGCAGCTGAGGACCTTGAGGGTGCTGGTTTCTTCTTTGGTGGGGATGTTAGGACGTCCTCTTCAACATCTGAATCTGGAGGGGTGACAGCTTTCCTCTTCTGTGTATTCACCTTGCTCCATTGTTTTGTAGGACCAAAAACAACTTTAGCTTTGTCCTTCTTTGGTGTAGATTGCTTCTTCTCAGGAGTTGCATGTCCTGCATTCTTCTTTTCCTTCCTAGTCCTAAGCCTTTTGGCTATGCTAGGGTTTACAGAAGCAATGATTTCTGTATCAGAATCATGCTCTATGTTTACAACAGGAGGAGGTTGAGCAGTCTCCTCTTCAGCAGGTGGATCAACAGAGGCTTGATATTCAGTGGAGGCCTTGTGCTGGTCCTCAGATGTTTCATCATTACAATCATTGGAGGCCTGTTGGTGGTCCACAGATGTTTCATCAGCATCATTAGAAGAGGCCTTTTGCTGGTCCTCAGATGTTTCAACATCTATTGGGACATCCTGTTGAGCAGGAGTGTCCTTTTCAGCCTGATTTTGTTGTTCTTCTTGTGGAGCTGGCATGGTGTTCAGAGGGATAGATATGCCACTCACATCTCTTTGCTCAGACAAGATCCTGTTCACCAGTTCCTTTATAGAATCATCAACATATTCTGAAGCTTTTGGAGTGGTGTTTGATGATGAAGGCATGCCTTTGGCTTTGCTGAATACAGGTTCCTTTGCCCTTCTTACAGTAGGGGTTCTTGGCTTTTGAGCAAGAGGAACATTTCCTCTGATTTCATCTATTGGAGTTGAATCCATAGGTACTACAGAGATGGGGGTTGCATGCACCACATCCTCTTGGTTGAGAATTTCTTCAGAGAGATTAGGGTTTTGATGTTGAGACATTTTCGAAAGAGGTGGATGAAGAGTTTAGGTTTGAATGATGTTGATGAGTTCTGAACAAGCAGTTAGAGAATGCAATTCGTTTTGAGAGAATGATGAGAAGATGGATAGCTAAGAACAAGCTGATATTTTTATAAGTAGCCGTTACTTAGAGAAATTTTAGGAGTGGAATACCCAGAGTCCTTGACCAGACTGGTGTTGCCATCTGGTGATCATGCCACACAATGTCATATGACATGTTGGCACATCTCCATAACTGTTATATTTCACATAAACAGATTCCCAATTTACCCCTTAGGTTTTCAAATTGGGTAGCATCCAAGGCCTTAGTAAATATATCAGCCAATTGCAGATTTGTAGCTACATGTTCCAATGAGATCACTTTCTCTTCCACAAGATCTCTGATGAAATGATGCCTGATATCAATATGCTTGGTCCTGCTATGTTGGATAGGATTCTTTGATATGTTAATAGCACTTAAGTTGTCACAGTACAATGTCATGACATATTGTGGGACATTGTACTCTGTGAGCATTTGCTTCATCCAAACCAACTGTGAACAACTGCTTCCAGCTGCAATATATTCAGCTTCAGCAGTAGATAAGGATACACAATTTTGTTTCTTACTGAACCAAGAAATCAAATTGTTTCCTAGAAAGAAGCATCCTCCTGATGTGCTTTTTCTGTCATCAGCACTTCTAGCCCAATCAGCATCACAGAAGCCAGTGAGAATTGGTTTGCATCCATGAAAGTACATTATGCCATAGTCACAAGTACCATTGACATATTTCAGAATTCTCTTGACTTGGTTTAGATGACTAACTTTTGGATCAACTTGACATCTTGCACAAACACCTACTGCAAAGGCTATGTCTGGTCTGCTAGCAGTCAGATATATTAAGCTTCCAATCATACTTCTGTATAGGCTTTGATCTACATTCTCACCCTTGTCATCTTTAGTCAGTTTTAAATGTCTGGGGCAGGAGTTCTTTTATGAGTAGCATTGTCCATCCCAAATTTCTTGACAATGTTCTTAGCATACTTGCTTTGGGAAATGAACATGGAATCCTCCATTTGCTTTATTTGCAATCCAAGAAAGTAGGTTAGTTCTCCTACTAGGCTCATCTCAAATTCAGATTCCATTTGAGTGACAAAATGTTTAACCATCCTGTCTGACATTCCACCAAAGACAATGTCATCTACATATATTTGAGCAATCATGACATTTCCTTCATCATCCTTCACAAACAAGGTTTTGTCTATTCCACCTTTCATGTACCCTTGCTTGATAAGAAAAGTAGTCAGCCTTTCATACCATGCTCTTGGGGCTTGCTTCAGTCCATAAAGAGCCTTCCTTAGTTTGTACACATGGTTTGGCCAGCTTGGATCAACAAATCCCTTAGGCTGTTCTATATACACCTCTTCATTAAGATATCCATTCAGAAAAGCACTTTTCACATCCATTTGAAATAGCTTGAACTTCAGGATACAAGCTATTCCTAAAAGTAGTCTGATTGATTCAAGCCTTGCTACTGGTGCAAAGGTTTCATCAAAGTCTACTCCCTCAATTTGTGTGTATCCTTGAGCTACAAGTCTAGCTTTGTTCTTTGTAACAACTCCCTGCTCATTTGACTTGTTCTTATACACCCATTTAGTGCCAATCACATTTATGTCATCAGGTCTAGGAACAAGATCCCACACTTCATTCCTTGTAAATTGACCTAATTCTTCTTGCATTGCACAAATCTAGTACTCATCAGTAAGAGCTTCCTTGATGTTTTTAGGTTCTATTTTTGAGACAAAACAGGAACCTGGAATCACCTCTCTTGATCTAGTGCTTACACCTCTGTTGGGATCCCCAATTATCAAATCTTTGGGATGATCCTTCTGGATTCTTATGGAGGGAGGTTTGCTGGATTGTTTTGTCCTTGCATTAGTTTGAGTGAAGTCAGAATGATCATTCTTTTCTTCAGCTTCAGTTTGACTGTCAGCAGATGTTCCAACATCTTCTGTAACATCTGCAGGGGCATCATCAATTATCACATTTATGGACTCCATGATAACCTTGGTTCTAGAGTTAAATACTCTATAGGCTCTGTTGTTTATAGAGTATCCAAGGAAAATCCCTTCATCACTTTTAGGATCCATTTTTCTTCTTTGCTCCCTATCAGCCAGAATATAACAATTACTTCCAAACACATGGAAGTACTTAACTGTGGGTTTCCTGCCCTTCCAGACTTCATAGATTGTGGACAAGGTTCCTTTCCTTAGAGTGACTCTATTATGAATGTAACATGCTGTGTTCATAGCTTCAGCCCAGAAGTACAATGGTAACTTTTTAGCATGGATCATAACTCTTGCTGATTCTTGAATAGTTTTATTCTTCCTCTCAACAATCCCATTCTGTTGAGGAGTGATTGGTGAAGAGTATTCATGATTTATTCCTTCTGAAGAACAGAAATCTAAGAATTTTTGATTCTCAAACTCCTTTCCATGGTCACTTCTTATTCTGACCACACAGCTGGCTTTTTCTCTTTGTATTCTTTGGCATAAATCTTTGAATACATCAAATACATCAGACTTCTCTTTGATAAAATTTATCCATGTATAACTTGAAAAGTCATCAACCACCACATAGGCATACCTCTTACCACCAAGGCTCTCAACCTACATAGGTCCCATAAGATTCATATGCAATAATTCCAAAACTTTGGAAGTTGTCAGATGTTGGAGCTTTGGATGGGACATCTTGGTTTGCTTGCCTATTTGACATTCACCACATATTTTGCCATCATCAATCTTCAGTTTAGGAATACCTCTCACAGCTTCCATAGATATGATTTTCTTTATGCCTCTGAAATGAAGATGACCCAGTCTTTGGTGCCATAGTTTCATTTCTTCTTCTTTGGCTAAAGAGCAAGTTGAAGTGGACTGAAATCTTGAGGTTCCCACATATAACAGTTGTCTTTAGATCTGGCTCCTCTCATGACAACCTCCTGTTCTTTATTGGACATTATGCATTCAGTTTTGGTAAAGTTTACACTGTAACCTTGATCACATAATTGACTTATGCTGATCAAGTTAGCAGTCAATCCTTTTACTAGCAGCACATCATCTAGTCTTGGTACATCTGGACAGTCCAAGGTCCCAACACCCTTGATTTCTCCTTAGCTCCATCTCCAAATGTTACATATCTGGATGAATATGACTTTAAGTCTACTAGCAGATTCTTCAATCCAGTCATGTGTCTTGAACATCCACTGTCAAAGTACCAGTCTTCTTTAGCTGATACTCTTAGAGATGTATGAGCTATATATGCAACACCCTTCTTTGACCATTTGTATTGAGGTTTCTTTTGATGCCTCTGCCCTGTGTAGTGTCCATTAGAAGAGCTCCCAGGTTGTTTGTTGAACTTGTTCTTGGGCATGTAGTTTTGATCAGCATGAAGACTAGCTTTAGGTACCCATACTTTCTTGATGTCCTCTGTCTTCTGCTTAGGGGGTTGCTGATACATCTGATTTGGATATCCATGCAACTTGTAACAATGAGGTTTGATGTGTCCAAACCTTCCACAATGATGACATCTCCATCTTTGATACTTCTTCTTCATTATGTTCTTTTCATGATGTTGAGACATCTGTTGGAACATTATGTTTGACTTTGTGTTCTTTTTATGATGTTGAAGCATCTGTTGGGACATCTTGTTTGACTGTATGGAATTTGAAGTAGTTTTGCTGGTGCTAGCTTCAACCTTATAAACTTTGTTAAATCCCAGTCCACTTCTATCCCCTGAATGTTTATTGTTGTTGAGAATAACATCCAGTGTGTTTGAGCTACTGTTCAGCATTCTAACAGATTTAGACATATGCTCCAACTTGGAGTTGAGAAGGCTTACTTCACTTTTCAAGGTGTCAATGATCTCTAGATCACTTGTTTTTTCATCCTTTAGTGCCTCAATCTGCTTCTTCTGCTTTATACTCTCCATGCATATTTCAGTGCTCCTTTTAACCAGTTCTCTGTATGATTGTTCAAGCTCTTCAAAAGTAAGCTCCCCATCACTGGACTCACTTTCAGATTCACATAATTCAGCTAGAGCAGTGATATGCTTAGCTGATTCTTCTTCTGAATCACATCCTGAGTCTTCATCAGACCAGGTTACAGAGAGACCTTTCTTCTGCCTTTTTAAATAGGTAGGACATTCATTTCTGATGTGTCCATATCCTTCACATCCATGACATTTAATCCCTTTTTCTTGATTGGTCTTTTCATCATAATTTGACCTTCTATTAGCATCATAAGGTCTTTTATTCTCAGAAGAGTTTGTGTATCTTCCACTTGGTCTGGTCTTGTCTTCCATCTTTCTAAGAATCTTTTTGAATTGTCTTCCAAGCATAGCAATGGTTTCTGATAAATTTTCTTCAGGTTCTGCTTCATTATTTTCTTCTTCTTTATCAGTATTTGATACCAAGGCTATGCTTTTGTTCTTCTTTACAATTGTGTCATTCATTCCCATCTCAAATGTTTGAAGGGAACCAATGAGCTCTTCAACTTTCATTGTGCATATGTCTTGAGCTTCTTCTATTGTTGTGACCTTCATGTCAAATCTTTTTGGCAAAGATCTGAGAATCTTTCTTACAAGCTTTTCATCAGTCATCTTTTCTCCCAAAGCACCAGAAATATTGGCTATTTCTAAGATGTTCATGTAGAACTCATGAATTGTCTCATCTTCCTTCATTCTCAAGTTTTCAAACTTGGTGGTGAGAAGTTGAAGTCTTGACATCTTCACCTTTGATGTCCCTTCATGAGTTGTTTTGAGAGTGTCCCAAACATCTTTGGCCAGCTCACAGTGATGCACAAGTCTGAACATGTTTCTATCAATGCCATTGAATAAAGCATTTAAGGCCTTGGAGTTGCCAAGTGCTGAATCTTCTTCCTCCTTACTCCATTCTTCTTCAGGTTTCAACACTTTTGTTCCATCTTTGGTGTCTTGGACAGGGTGCTCCCATCCATTGTTGACTGCTTTCCAGGCCCTATTGTCAAGTGATCTTAAGAATGCTACCATTCTTGGCTTCCAGTAGTCATAATTAGATCCATCCAATATAGGTGGTCTGTTTACAGATCCTACATCTCTGTCCATGTTTCCAGAATTTGCAGTCCCTAGATCTCACCCGGTTAAACAGGCAGGGTGCCTGCTCTGATGCCAATTGAAATTCTGTGATCAGGTACGTGATGTCGAATGAGATGTTTAAACACTTGACAACTTGACCAAAACAAAAGGTGCAAGAAAATTAAACAACACAGGAAATTGTTAACCCAGTTCAGTGTATAACCACACTTACATCTGGGGGCTACCAAGCCAGGAAGGAAATCCAATATAAGTAATATTAATTTTAGACTTAAACCACTCAGTTTAATCTTTCACTTAATATCTACCCAAGGCAATTTCTACCTAAGACACAACTTAGATATGAGTACCAACTCACTCCCCCTCAATCACACAGTGATGTGTTTACAAGTTTAATAAAATTGAAGTCATACTTCAAATAAAACAGCTTGATCTTACTTCACATTTTCAATCAAGACACAAATACACTTTTGCTTAAAAGCTCATAAAGTGGTACACATAAAACAACTTGCTATTAAAACACAAAACACCCTATTTGGTCTTCTTAATTTCGTGCTCTATTCTGAGAGTTTCTGTTGCTTAAATAGGTGTTTGGATTTTTGGCTTTCTGTAGGTTTATCCAATCCTGATACGCATGCTGCCATCACCTTGAATTAGGGTTTGTTACTTCCTAGATTCTAGGTGATTTAGTTCTTCTGATTATGCTGAAGTCACATAACAAAACTCCCTACAGATGCGCCTTCTTCTGTTTTAATCCATCCATAATTAATTCCAGATAACTTCCCTGAATTCACTCAGTTCTGTTAGTTATTAATTAATTCTGGTAGCAAGTTTGAGATGTCACAACATCTGGTGTGACATCCTGAACTTACTTCATTTACTGATATAATGTCACAACATCTGATGTGACATCCTGTAAACTGAACTTACTTCATTAACTGATACAATGTCCCAACATCTGGTGTGACATCCTGAATTAAGTTCATTTACTTATACTCTGTTTGATAATGTCACAACATCTGATGTGACATCCTGAACTAAATTTATAACTTCTTGTTGGTCAAAAATTCTGCCAATTCTAAACATCTACAGAAAACCTTGCACATCAAGTGATGTTATGGAATATTGTTGATGTTTTTCAAATTGCCGTAAGATGAATGAAATAATATTTTCCATTGTTTTAATAAATGAGTTTTTTTTATTATTATTAGTGATGTGGCATTCCACTTTCTTTAAAACTCTTATTTTTCTTATTAAATCATTATTTTCTAAAATGGGAAAAGTGGGGTGTTACAATTGGTATCAGATCGGGTTGGTCCGTCCGGTCAGGTTGTCGAATGTTGTTTATTCCTTAGTACGCGACATGTGTGTGAAACACTCTCGGTACTTATTGTAGGTTTTCTAACTGTTTGTCCCAGGAGTTGGTTCAGAATAAGTGGGGGAGACGATTATTTCTCCAGGATGATTGTGGTATGTGAAGTTGGTTCAAAGTGATGTTGATTGTGGTAGGACAAGAATTGTCGGAGTTGTGTTGTTGCGAATCGACGCATGAATATGGTTGATGTGTGCTTCTCAGGGGAGGGAAGGTAGTATGACGAAGGGTAAGATGCAAGCGGGGTAAAATTCTTGGGGTCTTTTGAAGATGATTACGATTTTCCTCTTGAGTATAAATTGTAGTTGGGGTCGGTTGAGGAATGGTGTTTTATCCGCGAAGCAAGTAAGATGACTCATTAAGAGTGAAACTTATATGAGTGCATGTGTATGATGATGGTTATATGAGATGCGGTGAATTAACTAGTAGACTTGTATGTTTTGAGTATAATTGGATCGAAGTCGGATGGTTTTCAGAGTTAAGTGAAGAGAAAGGATAGTTGGAAGAATCTTGAAATCAAGAGAAAAAGAAATAAGTAGAACTTATGTTCACCAATTTCGATTCTGATTTCCGTAGTTAAGGAACAACCTTCAGTATAATGGGCATAACATTTTACTCATTAATCGGACGAGAGTGATTCTGGACTTTTTGGAAAGCTTACGAAACTCCCTACAATTTGCATATAAATTTTTCCTTCAGCAAGTTTTTGAAGAGGAGGAAAAACGTGTTTGAATGTTTGAGTCTGGTGGTGACTTTTGCAGAATTTCTTGACCAGTCCCATTGCAAGGATGATAACTTTTTACTAGTAACTCAGATTTAAGCGATTCTTGAAGTTCTGGAATCTACATGAAATTCCCTTTATTTTAAAGTATAATTTTGTGTTCGGGAGGTCAGTATCGAAAGAGATAATTTTGTTTGAAGTTGAGCAATTCTTGCTGAACGTGAAAAGGAAAATGTTGGTATTAAAGAGAATGTGTGAGTGTCGGAGAAATTAATAGAGATACAACTTATGTTGAATGAGAATGATTAGATTATGGATATCATTAGGAAATGTTAAATAGTAAAGTAGATGGTGTTTTATTGATGAGATGATGTCGATATATGCCAGAGAATTTTGGAATTCTATCGCGAATTAGATGTTGAGATGATACTGTTGAGGTTGCGATTAGAATGAGAACCAAGTGTGGAACTATATGAATTATAGAGGTTTTGAGATTAAAAGAAAGATGAAGGGTTGTCTAGTGTTGCTAAAACTCTTAACTTGGAATAGATGTTTCGAGTAAAGTGGACCGATTTGAATGGTACTTGACATGGTAGTGATTTCGGTATTAGAAGGATATTTAGTGATTGTTATGTGAGACTAGTTGTATAAGAGAATATGCATTGGATCTCAGACGTTGTGTATAAATGGCGAGGTTGGAAATAATTAGATTCAAGAGACGTTTGCAAGCTGTAGAGAGTTGGTAGAGCAGTATTTTGAGGTAACCTTGAGCACAAGGTAAAGGACGATGTTGTAGTTAGGTAATGATAATTTATGCCACCATTATGGTTGTCGGCTATCTATAGACAAATTGAGGAACTGATCACCCTTAATCTCTTGTTGATAGTAGACGAAATCATGTTGGATGGAATAGACGTGTCTTGCCAACTAAAATTGTATGTACAATGAATTGTTTGAAGTGAGCCAAGGGCTAAAGCATTATTTTAATTAGTCGATGAAGATTCCTATATAGGAAGATGAGGCAAACTCGAGGATGTTAGTATGAGATTGTGAGTTGATCGGTGAATAGTGTGGAAACTCATAGTGGTGTTCGGGATAGCTCAAGTTTTGATTTTTGATGGATCGAGAATCTGATAGAAATGAGACAAAGCATTGTGGAGATAATCCAAGGAGGAAGTGAATGAAAATGTAAGGCCACGATTTGGCCAAGGGTGTCAAATAGAGAATAGTGGGGGCAAGTATGCCTTAAAGTGTATATAGGGAGTATGAATCGTATCTTCCATACTTGTTTGGATAAGTTAAAATTGGTGTTCGTTGTGGATATTCTGATTTGTTATAAAATCAGAAGGAGAGCGAGTAGAGTATTTGAAATTTGAGTTACAATTATTGAAAGAGGTGAAGTTATATGTTAAGTTATCAAAGTGTGATTTTTGGTTAGTAAAGATGAGTTTACTTGGTTATGTTAATTCAGAATAGGGTGTATGAAGAAATTGTTTTATTATGAGTAGGGATTGATGAATTGGTTGTTGGATTGGTTTGGTTAATGTGCATAGGTTAAGTGTGGAGTATTGATGAAAAAGTTGTGGTTAATTGCTGTTAACAACTATTTGGAAAGTGTTAAATCTCAGCAAAGGATGGATTTTATCGCTGGGTTTTTTTGCAGAATTCGCAGTTTGCTCTTAGCGAGGGATGGTCGTCGCTTAGGGTGGTCTGGCAGTGAAAAGATGATTTTTCATGTTGAAATTATTTGAACACATGTATCCTTATGTTGTTATGTGTTTAAGATGATTTTGGGAAGTATGTTAATAAAAGATGGTAAAGTTGTAGCTTATGTTTAGTGATAAATGAGAATTCATGAAAGTATTTACCCTTCTCAAGATTCGGAATTCGTTGCGGTTGTAATTGTGTTGAATATTGTGAGGTATTACTTTTATGGATATGGGTTCGAAGCGTTTAATAATCGCAAAAGTGTATAATACATGTTTGGTTGGAATTTCCGATGACCTTGATGGTCGAAAGTTTGATGTGAACTTGGTAGACTGATGGTTGCTAGTAATCATAGTACGCAGCGGAAGCATGGTGTATCGCAATTGTTCATACGTAGGTAACCGTGATATTAATAGTTTAGTTACTTCGATGTTGTGTTATGGGCTTTTGTGTTCTTATATTTGTGGTTGTCTCGTTACCTATGTTGATGGTTCGAGTGCGAGTAGCTAATTCCTAGAATGGGGAATTAGGGGAGTGTTGCCTATGATGATGGTAACGATCGTGTTGTGTTCTGGTTTATAGTGAACTTGTGTGTTCTTAACTTGGTTATTCTTTGTATCTTGAGTTAGTCGTCGAGTGCATTGCATAGGCATTGCATCTTGTTTTTGTTGTCGTTGATAATAAAGTTTGTTGTTTTATGTTATTTATGGTCTTGCCTTTCATGGCATAGGAGATGACTAATTGGTTGTGAGGGTGTGTCTGGAGTAGTTCGTATCCGGTAAATTTTCGAGGACGAAAATATTCTAAGTGGGGGAGAGTTGTAACACTCCGTTTTTATTTTGATTATTATTTGTGAATTAACTAGGAATTGATATAATTAATTGTGTGTTTTGGTGTGTATTCGTTGTAATTATGTATCCATGGTAAGGGATAGTCGCCTTAAGAAGAAGACTTTAAGGTAGTAGGGGTGTGTGACCAAAAGTGTAGAGATTGGTGGTGTGGTGAGCAAAACTAATTAGACTATGTTAGTTATTATATATTTAATTATAAAATTAGGAGGATATTGATTTAAATAATATTGAGTGAATAATTAAAATAGTGGATAATTGGAGGGTGTAACTAATAATATTAGTAAAAGTGATATTATTATGGTTAGCATTATTATTATAATTACTACTATTATCATTAGTATTATTGTCATTATTATTATTATTATTATTATTATGAGTATCATTATTATTATTAAGATTATTATTAGGTAAAAATAAGAGTTTATTAATAATATTGTTAGTGGGAGATAAATAAGGAGTTAGTGGAGAGAAATAAGGAATAAATAAGTTTTAGGTGGAATTAGTGGGAGGTTAACAAAAAGAAAAGGGAAGACAACAAATTTATCACGTAAGAACGACTGAGAGGAAGAATAAGAGGGAGGCAAGGAAAAATCTTCATCATCAATTCTCGCAGAATTTTATCATGAATTCAGGTAAGGGGGAGAAATGATTCTAAATTAGATGATTTAATATGATGGGTAGTGAGGGTTTCCTTCCCTCATAGGAATTTCTGTTATTTTGATGATTTCATGATGAATGTTTGTGTATATGATTATTGTTATGAATCTGTGATTATAATTGCCTAATTTTTGTGGATTATTGGTGATATGTTGTCGTGGTTGCCTGTTGTGTGAACATGTGATGACAATTGTTGTTGTTGTTGTACATGAACCTAAACACAAAAAGATGATAAAACTGCTTAGTAAATTGGATGAATGAAGGACAAAATTAAGAGTGTAAAATTAGGCAGAAACAATCCTGGAATCGAGAAGAAGTTACATAAGCGAATGAAGAAGAGGCGAAACAGAGGATGTAGTTATCTGTGGGATGACTGTCCCTGCAACCAGGCGACCGTTTGAGGGATGAGACGCCCGTCTGAAAATTGAGACAACCGTCTGAGGGATGAGATGGCCGTCTGAGGGATGAGACGCTCGTCACATAATTCTGAAGAAGGATTTTAGTGGTTTAGGGTCTGGTTCCTTAGTTTGAGATGTTTTTTGTTTCAGTAACATAAATTAAGTTGAGAAATACCCATTTAAAATGTAGTATGCTTGTTAATTCAGTGACAAAGAATTAGTAAATGATTTTTGGTGATGATTTAGTAAAAGGAAATTAAGTAATAGTAGACTTAGCATCAGGTTTAATATTTGGTCATTAATGTGAATCAATCGAGGCTTGGTTGTAGACTAGTGATAAGTAGCAGTGACAAAGTATAGCAAATTAATGAATCAATTTAGTCGAAGATGGTCGAAAATATTAAGTATTGGAATTGGACCGAAGTAAGTCGTTTTGTGGTGTTATGATGGTTTAGTAAGAGCATAATTAAGTGAGCGTGAGTTAGGATTTAGTAGTATGTGTTGATAAGTGGTTGGATGAGAATTAGATTGTCGTATTGTCTTAGTTGAAGAATTAAATTTAAGACGAAGAGCCAATGTTGTTCTGGTTGCAGTTGTTGTTGTCTTTAAGGCATAAAGCCAACGTTGATTTGTTGTTTTCGTTGAGGGCCTTTGACCAACGGTACGTACGATGTTTGTATTTTTGGTATGATCCGTAGGATCGTGTTAGTGTATAATATTTATTATGCACATGTTGTAGGCATAGGTTTCCATATTGTATATTTTATGTGATCGGATGTATCGTGAAGAGTTATACTGATTATTATACTTGTGTTATGTGCATATTCATTAACATGCATTCATGAGATTATTGTTGTATTAATGTTGGAATGATCATTGTCGGATGGGCGTATGCGATTCATTCGTACTCTGTGATGGAGAATGGTGGGATAGTCGTTGTCGGATGGGCGTATGAGAAATATCCATATGTTGGAGATAAATCATTGGCGGATGGGTGTATGTGATTTATCCGTGTTTGATTGAATGAACAAAAACTGGTACCACGTGCATTGTGTCTTTGTTGGGTCACATTGCCTAATTATTGTTGTTTCCGATGTTGCATAATTATTGGTGAATTGTTGTGTATGTTGTTATGAGTGAGAAAATACCCTTAAAGATGTTACTTGCACCGTTTATATTTGAATTTGTTTCTCACCCCTTTGTTGTTTGTTGTTGTGTTTGTGCTTCTTTGAAAGTACAGATAATCCAGGTACTTGAGAGTGCATGGAAGTGTGTTAATTGTTCGAGTCTTAGAGTCGCTATGATAGGTAACACGGGACTCAGGGATTTTTGATGTTTACCTATTATCATTATTTGTTACGTATCTTCTTTTTTTGAAAACCTTGTACATCAAGTGATGTTATGGAATATTGTTGATGTTTGGCAAATTGCCGTAAGATGAATGAAATAATATTTTTCGTTGTTTTAATAAAAGGGTTTCGTTGATTATTATTGTTGATGTGGCATTCCACTTTCTTTAAAACTATGATTTTTCTTATTAAATCGTTATTTTCTAAAATGGGAAAAGTGGGGTGTTACATGTTACAGCTGCCTCTATTCAATCAACTGTAGAACTGAATGGATAATAGAAAAAACTTTCAGACATTTGAGGTACGGAGGGATTGAATACTCGAATAAACCGAAAAATTTGTACTATGTGGGTAAGAATAAAATATGTTGGGAAGAATTCCATTCTCGGATGACAACTCAAAGAAACGAAATCGGACTTAGACGAAATCGAAAATGTTTACCACACTTGGGTGATAAAGGAAATAAGACCCACCGTGAATGGACTTGAAAGAGGATGTCATACTTGGATGACAACTCGAAAGGAACGAAACCGGACTTCGATGGAATCAAAAATCATTTACCACACTTGGGTGATAATGCGAACAAGACCCATCGTGAGTGGAATTGAAAGAGAATATCATACTTGGATGATAACTCGAGGGAACAAAACCGGACATGGACGGAATCGAAAAGCATTTACCACACTTGGGTGATAAAGCAAACAAGACACACCGTGAGTGAGCTTGAAAAGGATATCATACGTGGATGGTAACTCGAAGGAACAAAACCGGACTTGGATGGAATCAAAAAATATTTACCACACTTGGGTGATAAAGCAAACAAGACACACCGTGAGTGAGCTTGAAAAAGGATATCATACGTGGATGATAACTCGAAGAAACAAAACCGGACTTGGACGTAATCGAAAAAAATTTACCATAATTGGGTGATAAAGCAAACAAGACACATTGTGAGTGAGTTTGAAAAAGGATATTATACGTTGATGATAACTCGAAGGAACAAAATCGGACTTAGACGAAATCGAAAAGAATTTACAACACTTGGGTGATAAAGAAAACAAGACCACTGTGAGTGGACTGGAAAGAGAATGTCATACTTGGATGATAACTCAAAGAAAGGATTACATCAAATCTGAGGTTGATAAAAAGATATGTGTTAACTCTAAGGTTGGAAAAGAAAGGCGTCAGCTCTGAGGTTGGGTGAAAACAAGATTGACATCAACTCTGAGGTTGAGAACTTGATACTGGTCAACAACTCTGAGTCTGAGAAAAATACAGGCAACAACTCTGAGGTTGGGGAAAAATAGACGTCAACCCTGAGGTTGGGAAAACATACTTAAACTCTAAGGTTGGAATAAAGGCGTCAACCTGAGGTTGAGAAAAAAATGGGTGTCAACTCTGAGGTTGGGAAAATATACTACATCTCCGAGGTTGGAATAAAGGCATCAACTCTGAGGTTGGAAAAATATACTACAACTCTGAGGTTGGAATAAAGGCGTCAACTCCGAGGTTGGAAAAAAATGGGCATCAACTCTGAGGTTGGGAAAACAAGCTACAACTCTAAGGTTGAGAACCTTCTGATTTGGTTAATTTCTTTCCTTAGGTGAGAAATTATTAAAGATACAAACCATGTCTACATGAGTGGAATGTAAAAGTCAAGTTCGATTGTACCAACTTTTTCTCTCTTACGATAAATATGAATTAATGAGATTAATGATAAATATTTGTTATGATGTCAATTAGTTGCATTTGAGACATGCTAAATGTATTTTTAAATATGGAGTTAATAATAAAACAAGAGTTTATATGATAATTATTCATTTATCCGTCCATATTAACTAATAATTTATATCAAATAATTTATACCGTTCACATTCTTCTAATAACAATGTTAACAATAAACATATTAAAGTACGAAATCAAGAAACATTTTAAAAGGGAGATTTACAAAAAATTTAAACTCATCTAAATAAATTTCTTCTAATAATAGATAAGTATATGTAAAAAAGTGTGCTAGATAGTATACAGGTAGTATTTGTAACACCCCATTTCTACCCAAAAATTATATTAAAATCAGAGTAGAAGATTCAATCAACAAGTAAACAAACAGGATGTCACATTTTTCAACTTTAAAAACAACTTCATTTATTTTCATATATCAAGGATACATAACACTTTCATTTAGGAGGAAACCATAACAACAACTTTTATTGAATTCTTTGAAATAAAGCAACTTTTACAAATAGGCAGCGGATTCACTAATACTCAACTATACATCGTGTAACAACTTGTTCAACTTAACCACTTAGTAATAACATGTTTTTAATTGAAACAACTTAAAACAACAACAGTTTAATATAACAACAAAACAACTAAGCGTTCATCCCCCTAGTGTTACGTATCAGAGCACTGACACCGACTCGACTAATGAAGATAACAATCTTCTTTCAAGCTAACCTGCATGTTACCAACCAAGGGTAACATTCAAACAGAAGGGATGAGATATCGAACCATATAAACAAGAGTATGATAATTAATACGCTAGATAAAATCATACAATTTTCATACTATCCATCAAAAACATCTTACCAATCACCCACAACTTATCAACATACTTTATCAACTTAATTCACATATCAACATTTTCGACATAATCACTAAAATCAACCTAATCAACATAACCAATTTCAATTATAAAAACAACATAAACACCTTCATCAACTTCAGTAAACATACACAACATATTCAAATTCTTCAATATCAGCATAATCGACTTTATGAACATAAACAACTCATACAGCAGAACCATATAATCAACTTATTCAACATAACAAGGTAATCACTTAGCAACATAATCCACTTATTCAACATGAAACACTTACTCGACGTAATCAACATAAACCCATTAATCAACTTAAATCTACATAAACAACTTTATCAACTTAAACAAAGTAAACAACTTTATCAACTTAAGCAACATGAACAACTTTATTGACTTGGCAACATAAACAACATAAATAATGTGACACAGGATGCGACTCGACTATGCATATGCATGTGATACCATTGGAGTAAAACTCCCAACTTAAAATATATCAGGTTATCGAGGTATCTGCAAGGCATAAGCCTTCAACTTAAATATTTTGTCAATCCAGGCCAACATGGTGAGCATCCGCTCCAACATAGAAGTGCAATGTATGCCATGAGACCAACAACACAACATATAAGCAACGAACAACTCAAAACAACATATAACCAACAACGTAGCAACTTAGATTCAACACAATTCAACTTTGGTCATAGGCCTACAACTTTCAACGTTGGTCATACGACCTACAACTTTAATAATCAACCTTGGTCCTTCGACCTTCAACTTAAAAATGCTCCCAAACCGGGACAAAACAACATAAGCAACTATACTAGAAAATACACACATTCAACACTAATTACCAAAATACACCGACTAAAATCACCTATTTATTATTCCGAACTAACTCGATAATTTTCGTTAAATTCTGAACAACTAACTTTTCCGCTTACATCAGCTAAACCGGCTAAAACTGTATTTTTTAAATATTCTTCTATTACTACTAGTTTGGTATAAAATTTTGTTGATTAAAGACTATCGATATAAACACTTTCTTCTACCATGGCATGCACCATGTGTCGCTCCCTAGATTTTCATCCTAGTACAAACGCGAAAGTGGCGCGGAAAAGGGTAGAGTCGCCAGCCAGGAATTTTTATCCCGAATGGAACGGGAAAGGTAATGCTGCACAAACCTGAGGAAGAAGGAAAGCACAAGGTCCTGCGAACCAAAGATCTGGGTTCGGGAGTCGGTTACGACCTGGGAAGGTATTAGCACCCCAAATCGCTCGCCGTACCCGACGGGATCCACGCTTGCTTGTTTGTTTCAAAGGGTAAGAAATAAGATGCTGCTGAACAAATGAACTGCTAACTGGGATGGAAAATGAAATGAGAAAGGAACTGGAAAAGAGAATGAAAAGAAAGAATGGGGAAAATGTAGGTAAATAAAGAATGTGCTCGAACGAGCCCTACCCCGCTGCCTACGTACCTCATCGGGATAATGAGGATCAGAGTCGACGTAGTTCTCCTAACTAAGGTGGGAACTATTGTTTGTGTTTTTATGCTGGAACTGCGTATGTCTATGCTCAGGTGTTGCAGGATCGTCTGGTACGAGTGCATTTACCGTCTTGCATGCGAGACAAGTCGTCGCAAGTTCGCGCTGAGAGTGAATGAGATGAGAAAAGAAGTTCCCGCCGGAAAGTCGCTTGTTATTTGTTTTTGTCTTTTTATGAGAAATGTTTTGAATTTGTTTGTGAACATTCTCATACTAAGACCAATCAATCGCGGGAAGTACTTACACCTTTCCCCGAAACAGGACGCGTATAAGCACTCCGCAACAAATTCTCGTGTCGTACAAGAACGTTCAACCTTTATTAGGTATTTTATTATTTTCTTCATGAGGTGAGAAATAATGACTCAAGTTGGAAAAAGGACCAAAAACTAAGGGTGACTAAGACCAACCCTAAGTTATTTATTATTCACAAAAGGGAGATCCTAATGGTTTGTGAGGTTTTCTAATCCTAAAGATCAAAAAGGAAAAGAAAGAAGGGAAAAGGACGCAACTTACTTCCTAAGGAAGGTAAGTTGGTCCTAACAATGGGGAATCCTACCAAACACAAATATGGAAGGAAAAGATGAATTGAAATGCATAAAAGAAATGCATAAAAATAAAAGGATAGGGTAAAGTAAACTTACCTCAATCTTCCCTACTACAAAACAAATGATTAATGTGCACTTTATTAAATAAGAAAGAAGCAAACACACCTTAATTAAATCCTAAAGACTCTAGGACTCAAACTAGACTCAATCTTAATTCTAAAGGAACTAGAAAAAGGCTAAAACCAAAATACAACACCTATTACAGCTCCCTAATACCCAAACAGCTATGAAAACAATGCATAATACAACTCAGCTTTTTACAGCCAGCATGCAGCATGAAAAAGTAGGTGTAAAAGGTTACAAACAGCATGTACACATAACAAACAACACACATTTTACAGCACCTATATACAAAAACAACTATGAAATGCAAAATCCAGAATTGCTTATTTTCATTTTTTCATGCACAAACTCAATGCAACATATACCAATTCATCATGAACATGTATTTGGACCTAAATCAACATATAAATGCAAGAACATAAACCTTTTTGATGATTATGCAAGTATACATCACATGGTGGATTATGCCACAAATAATGCAACAATGTAACACATGAGCATGCATATGAACATGGCATATGAACATGGTGATTATTGATTATGAACATACAACATGATAGCTCAAAAATAATGTCAAACTTAATACAAAATTCAGAATTAAATTGATATGGATGATGTGATCAAGTATGCAACGAAATGCAACCGAATGCACAATTATGCAACATGCAAAATGCAACATACATCAACATAATGGAATGCAAAAAATGAATTAATGCAATGCAAACATGTAAACAGAATGCTACATGATTATTATGTGTCAAATAATGCACAAACATGGTAACAACATGCAAGAATTTAAGCTATGCACAAAGAGCACAAAACATGCATAATATGCGAAATGAACGGAATCGTGTCGAAACGACTCGAAACGGGGGAATGAGCTGCTGGAAATGGACTCAAATATTCCCTAAAATCACTACCTAAACATGTATGAACATTAGAGGCACTAGAAATTGGGAATGAGCAATCAAATAAGCAAAAAAAATCAAAAATTAACAGCGTTAACCGATTAACCAATTGGTTAACCGGTTAACGAACCTAAATCTGCCTTGTTTTGTGGCCAATACGCACCCGTTAACCGGTTAACCAAATGGTTAACCGGTTAACATGGAACCAGAATGTGAAAAAAGTTGAGAAATAAGTGCTTTTGGCCACAAACTCACTTATAATGATCCCTAACATACCTAGGAACATGCTACCACTAATTTCTACTTAATTTGAGCTTATTTACAGACGATAGAACCTATATCTATTAACACCTTAAATCCAAATTCAACCAAAATCACAAATCACAAGCAAACATAATCGAAACGGAAATGATTTTAAACAAAGCGAAAAGCACTTAAAGAATGCCAAAAGTGGCGAGATGAAGAGAATAACTTAAAGAAGAAGTGATTAAGATCACCAACCTACGAAGCGGAGGAGTGCTTCGGTGACTTTTGCAAGAATCGGAGCTTGAATCGAAGAGAAAACCGAAAACCGACAAATCGCAAAATAAATGCGTTCTTGACGTTTTGATCTTCTTGCACTTCCGATAAGCCGAAAACTTCAACAAAATCAGTAGCTTATCCTTCTTCAATTCACAAAATATGAAGGTTGGAGGCTTAAGCTTCAAGATCTTCAAGTTTCAATGTGAAACTTGAAGAGCTTATTTGAAAAGCTTTGGTGAAAAGGGTGAAAAAGGAGGAAAAGTGAGAGAGAAAAAAGTGCTTGTGCAAGAGTGAAAAAATTGGCAAAATGGTGTTCTTTGTTTTTGGTTTGGATGAAAGTGGCTTAAATAGAGGTTAGGCTAGGAGCTAGGTTTGGGTTTGGGGCCCAAAAATTAGATTTGGTAGTTAGTTAGGGTTAGGGTTGGAAAAGGGAATATTCCTTGGAATATTCCTTGTAATATTCCTTGGAATACTCTAGAAGATGGTAGAAGATGGTGGAAGCTTCCAAGGGAAATGGAGTGGAATTGCAATGGAAAAACAAAATGGAAAGAATGAAAGGAAGTGTGGAAAGAAAGTGGAAGGAAAAGTGGAGGGAAACGCAAAACCAACTACCTTTCAAACGATTTTTCTTTGATTTTTCTATGATTCCTCCATCATTTCTTGACCAAACTTGAACCATAGGATCATTGTAACCCTAAATTCATGATCTCGATCTTAAAAGTCCGGAGTCGACCCCTTTTTACCTAGCTCGGTTGCCTTTTCCCCGATTCCTCGATTTTCCGTCGTCCGACCAGTCGAACCCCTTCCAAAATGAATTTGTGGACGAGATTTGAACCCTAGGCACTTGACATCATATATAAGACAAAGGAATCCTTCTTGAATCAAAACTTCACGCGGAAGCCCCGTAGAAATGAAACCCTAATTCGGCCTTTTTCCCTCAGGAAATATTGCACTGCTTGCCTCCTTCAATCAAACCCCCATCTTTCCATAGCTTTAGGCTTCAAGTGAAGACTTGTGGGATATTGTGAACCCTTTACACAAGGTTGGGAAGCTTTGTGGCCCTGTGATTGACTTTGTAATGCCTTCAGCTGCTTCGATCATTGATCACATACCCATGCCTCAGCTATGCAACTTTTGATGCAATGTTTTTTGATTATTTTATGAATTTATGTAAGCAAAATGTTGAGGATATGAGGGGGAAAATTTTGTGGTATTACAGCTGCCCTTATTCAATCATTTGCAGGCCTGAATGAATAATTGCGAGAGCTTTTAGATGTTCAAGGTATGGAGTGATTGAATACTCAAATAAAACCTGGAAATTTGAACTCTGTGGGAAGTAAAATATATTGGGAAGAATTCCATCCTCAAATGCCAATTCTCAAAAGGGATCCTCGGATCTAAAATGAAACCATCCTCGAATGGAGACGCAATGGTATACCGACCTCAGTCGATAACCAGAAACACAAAGACTGACCTCAGACAGACTTTGCAAAAGAGACAAACTGACCTCAATCAATAAGCTCAAAATGGTCTATCACCCTCGAATGATAGCCACAACAAACAAGACCAACCTCAAAAGGACTTGAAGAAAAGACTGCCATCCTCGAATGACAATTCTCAAAAGGATCCTCGGATCTAAAACGAAACCACCCTCGAATGGGGACGCAATGCTATACCGGCCTCAGTCGATAACCAGAAACACAAAGACGGACCTCAGACAGACTTTGCAAAAGAGACAAATTGACCTCAATCAATAAGCTCAAAATGGTCTATCACCCTCGAATGATAGCCACAACAAACAAGACCAACCTCAGAAGGACTTGAAAAAAAGACTGCCATCCTCGAATGACAATTCCCAAAAGGGATCCTCGGATCTAAAACGAAACCATCCTCGAATGGAGACACAATGGTATACCGGCCTCAGTCGATAACCAGAAACACAAAGACTGGCCTTAGACAGATTTTGCAAAAGAGACAAACTGACCTCAATCAATAAGCTCAAAATGGTCTATCACCCTCGAATGATAGCCACAACAACAAACAAGACCAACCTCAGAAGGACTTGAAGAAAAGAATGCCATCCTCGAATGACAATTCTCAAACGGATCCTCGGATCTAACACGAAACCACCCTCGAATGGGGACGCAATGGTATACCGGCCTCAGGAGGTAACCAGAAACACAAAGAAAATAGGATAAGATGGAACGGGATCGTTGTACATAAACGAGAGCCCAGGCAAACAGGACCGTTGTACAAAACGAGAGCCTGCAACGCGACTGTTGTACCAAACAAGATGCGGAATAATTGGCAAACATTGATCTGGAAAGACAAGGGTGTCTGAAAAATGATGTTGGTATCCTCTGTGTGGAGTATTTCAGGTTGAGAATATGTCATATATACCTCAAAACTGGCCCATGCTGGCATGCATATGCTTGAATTTATGGCGTAATGCTCCATGATGATGGAAATGCTATGCTTTAGAGGATGCAAATGCAAATGCAAATTCAAAGGGATCTCCCGATGAGGAAATTGCACGCATCCCAGATGGCTTGATTGGGAAAATGATGATCACTGAATTGATCTGCTCCATCCTGATGAGGAGGAGACGACTCTGCGGGGAAATTGCTAATCACTGCACTGATCTGATCCATCCTGATGAGGAGGAGACAACTCTGCAGGGAAAGATGTCAATGATTCACCGGCTCTGAACTGCCGCCATTGCCAAAAATAAATTAGACTTTGAGATTGGAGCGCCAAGACCCTGCTAGACGCACTCTTCTTGCTAGGTACACTACCCGTTGAACTCTGTCGGGGAAGTGAAACCTTCTGACTTAGCTGGGGAAACAAAGGCATGACACTGCTGAGGAAGCAACTCGCTGGGGAGGAAAGACACTCCTTGTACTGTATGGGGATTGCCCCTGTCTAAAGGGAAACTTCTGCTTGGGGATGACACCCACCTTATGCTACCCTGCTGAACTCCGCTGGGGAAGATTGGAAACATCCTGGGAGACACCTGTTCTTGGTCAAGCATAAAGAGATGTTCCTCCTGGGAATTTGCCTTTAGCTTTGTTAGAAACACCGGTACTTGTACCTGCATGAACACAATCGATAGTACCTGCAACATGGAATGTTAGTTTGGGACCTGCCTGCCCCAGGCTCGTAGCATGAACCATTATCTGGGTATCTCGACACCCTTTCAGAGTTGTATTAAATGTTTTTGTCCTCCTGCATAAGTTAGAAAGCATTCAAATGTTCACAACCCAATATAAATCACAATTTGCTGGATGTTTTTGCAATCAATCAATGCTAGATGAAAGAACAAAAACAAGAAGCCAAATAGTCACAAGTTGACTGAAGTTGAATTTTATTGATTCGGAAAAATGGCCATGAATAGGAAGTACAAAGGAAGCAGTTCCCTGGAAATAGGAAACAGCCAAAAAGGAAAACAAAACTATCCTATTGGCAATGTGAGAAGTGGATTTCATCAAGTCTCAACCCGGTTATGACTCATATGTCTTCAAGACGCTCCGCTCGCTCTGCCTCTTGAGAAAAAGTAATTGAACTGATCTTCAACCCTTAGGATAGCCTCAACTGTAGATAGGTTATGGATCTCGCAAATCGCAGTCGTTCGTGTTAATCCCTCTTTTGCGTGGATTGCCTTTTCAGGTTTTCAATCCACCGGGATACCCTTTTTTGCCTGAGTTGTCCGATGTGGCTTTTCAACTCAGCGGGTGTACATTTTTTCCTAAATTTCCCTAACTTTTGCCCGAGCCTTTTATTCTGTTTTTGGCTCGCCGGGATGCCCATTTTTGCCTGGATCTTTATTCTGTTTTTATCCAGCGGGTCTTTTTTACACGAAGTATTTTCTTACTGCATCCGCATTGACAGGGGATTGGAAGTCTTCTCCGTCCATGGTTGTCAGCATTAAGGATCCACCTGAGAAAACCTTTTTAACCACGAACGGTCCTTCATAGTTGGGTGTCCATTTGCCCCTGTGATCATTGAGAGGAGGAAGAATCATTTTTAGTACCAAGTCACCTGGTATGTACCTTTGTGGTCGCACCTTCTTGTCAAAAGCCTGCTTCATCCGCCGTTGATATAACTGTCCATGACATACAACTGCTAGACGTTTCTCTTCAATGAGGCTCAACTGGTTATATCTGGATCGGAGCCACTCAGCTTCATCTAGCTTAATGTCCATCATCAACCGCAACGAGGGGATTTCCACTTCAATTGGTAGGACTGCCTCCATACCATACACCAGTGAGAACGGGGTTGCCCCTGTTGAAGTACGTACTGACGTTCGGTACCCATGCAACGCAAATGGTAGCATCTCATGTCAGTCCTTGTACGTGACAAGCATCTTCTGCACAATCTTCTTGATGTTTTTATTGGCCGCCTCGACGGTGCCATTCATCTTCGAGCGATATGGAGAAGAGTTGTGATGCTCTATTTTGAAATCTCGACACAAGTTAGCCATTATCTTGTTGTTGAGATTAGAACCATTATCAGTAATGATCCTTTCAGGAATTCCATACCGGCAAATGATGTCTCTTTTAATAAACCGGGCCACCACTTGTTTAGTGACATTGGTGTAAGATGCCGCTTCAACCCACTTCGTGAAATAGTCTATGGCAACCAAGATGAAACGATGACCATTAGAAGCTGTCGGCTCGATCTTGCCAATCATATCAATGCCCCACATGGCGAATGGCCATGGTGAAGACATGACACTCAACGGATTCGGAGGCACATGGACCTTATCGGCATAAATTTGACACTTGTGGCATTTACGGGAGTACTTACAGCAATCGGATTCCATGGTGATCCAATAGTATCCCGATCTCAACAATTTCTTGGCCATGGCATGTCCTCCAGCATGGGTACCAAAGGAGCCTTCATGGACCTCCTGCATCAACATGTCTGCTTCGTGTCCATCCACGCATCTGAGCAGCATCATGTCAAAGTTTCGCTTGTATAGCACGCCATCTTGATTCAAGAAGATACCTCTTGCCCATATTCTAAGGGTCTTCTTATCCTTACTAGATGCCCCAGCCAGGTACTCTTGAGCCTTCAGGAATTGCTTGATATCATGATACCAAGGCTTGTTATCTTCACCATCATCGACTGCAAAGACATAAGTAGGTCTTTCAAGACGGGAAACCGTAATTCAAGGCACGAAATTCTCTTGACAAAATTTAATCATGGACAACAAAGTTGCTAGAGCATCGGCGAATTGGTTTTCATCTCGAGGAATATAATTCAATTTGACTTTGGTGAAGAAAGTTAACAGCCTCCTGACATAATCTCTGTAAGGAATCAAATGAGGTTGATGAACCAGCCATTTGCCATTGAGTTGATTTACCACCAAAGTAGAATCTCCGAAGATTTCGATGTTTTTGACTCGCAAGTTGATTGCCTCTTCGATCCCCATGATACAAGCTTCATACTCCGCCTCATTGTTAGTGCATTCGAAAGTCAACCGAGCGGCTAAAGGTATATGGATCCCTTCTGGCAAGACGATAACAGCACCTACTCCACTTCCATTCATGTTCACAGCCCCGTCAAACATCAGCTTCCATTTGGATTCAGGGTCTGGCCCCTCCTCCAGAAGTGGTTCTTCGTAGTCTTTCGACTTGAGGAACATGACGTCCTCATTCGGAAACTCGAACCTCATGGGTTGATAATCATCGATTGGCTGCTGAGCCAAGTATTCTGACAATACACTTCCTTTGATTGCCTTTTGCGAAGTGTATTATATATCATACTCTGTTAGTATCATCTTCCACCGGGCTACTCTTCCTGTCAAAGCTGGCTTCTCGAAAATGTATTTCACAGGATCCATCTTGGAAATTAAGAGAGTAGTGTGAGTCAGCATGTACTGTCTTAGTCGGCGAGCAGCCCATGCCAAAGCGCAGCAAGTTTTCTCGAGTAGTGAGTAGCGCGTCTCACAATCGGTAAACTTTTTGCTAAGGTAATAAATGGCGTGCTCTTTTCGACCAGACTTGTCCTGCTGACCCAGCACACATCCCATCGATCCTTCCAGCACGGTAAGATACATAATCAAAGGTCTCCCTGGCACTGGAGGCATAAGAATTGGAGGTTCTAGCAGGTATTCTTTGATTCGGTCAAAGGCTTGCTGACAGTCTTTGTTCCATTTAATGGCCTAATTCTTCCTTAGAAGCTTAAAGATGGGCTCACACGTGGCCGTTAGGTGAGATATAAACCGTGCAATGTAGTTTAGTCTCCCTAAGAAACCACATACTTGCTTTTCAGTCTTCGGCTCAGGCATCTCTTGGATAGCTTTCACTTTGGCTGGATCGACCTCAATTCCTTGCTCACTAACAATGAAGCCGAGTAGCTTGCCAAAATGGACCCCGAAGGTACACTTATTCGGATTTAACCTCAGTCTGAACTTCCGGAGTCTGTCAAACAACTTTGCTAGATTAACCAAGTGCTCTTCCTCTGTTTGGGATTTTGCTATCATATCATCAACATAAACCTCAATTTCATGATGAATCATGTCGTGAAATAGCGTCACCATCGCTCATTGATAAGTGGCTCCAGCATTCTTCAACCCAAATGGCATGAACTTGTAACAGAAGGTGCCCCAAGGTTTGATGAAGGTAGTCTTTTCCATGTCGTCGGGAGACATCTTAATCTGATTATAGCCAGAAAATCCGTCCATGAAGGAGAACACGGAAAACTGAGTAGTATTATCGACGAGCACATCTATGTGAGGTAGAGGGAAGTCATCTTTGGGGCTGGCCCTGTTCAAATCCCTGTAGTCTACGCACATCCCGACTTTACCGTCTTTCTTGGGAACCGGCACAATGTTGGCAACCTACGGAGGGTAACTAGTCACGGCAAAGAAGCCAGCATCAAACTGTTTTTGTACTTCTTCTTTTATTTTAATTGCCATGTCGGGACGTGTGCGCCTCAACTTCTGCTTTACCGGAGGACAATCTTCTCTGAGAGGTAGCTTGAGTACCACAATATCAGTGTCTAAACCAGGCATATCTTGGTAGGACCATGCGAAGACATCAACGTACTCACGAAGCATAGCCATCAAACGAGTCTTGACAGATTCTTCTAATGCAGCCCCGATCTTAACTTCTTTCTTGTCTTCTTCAGTACCTAGGTTTATTACCTCGACAGCTTCTTCGTGCGGCTGAATCATCTTCTCCTCCTATTTAAGCAGTCTGGCCAATTCTTCAGGTAGTTCGCAATCCTCTTCACCTTCCTCATCGGCTTGATAAATTGGATTGTCGAAGTCATACTCAGCCATAACAGGGTCGTCATTGATAAGATCCGGTGACGAGCACCTGTATGAATGGTGATTCATGCAAGGCTTTAGAAAAGGCTTGAGAAAATGAGATACATTGCCAGGTTTAAAACCTTTCTTTCTTTTTGAAAAACAAAAGCAAAAAATGAAAGACAAAGAACAACAATGAATGAATGCGAAATGTCAGCTTTATTTATGATTGTAAATTGTGTTAGTAACATAAGAACCCTTACAAAAAGCTATTATGCCCCGGGCAGGACATAGTGCTTGAATACAGGAAAAACAGAAACAAAAATTATTACTCTTCGAAAGAGGTGACTGAAATGAGCCTTTCTGATGTTCGATTGCTAAGCTGAGTCCCTGGAACAGTAGGCCTGATCCACTCATCTATGTCACAGCCACTATCCACTGCGTCATCCTGCACAACGCTGATGTTTCCATAATCGACTATTCCCGCACTCATGAAAGTGATTGGGCCTTGATGACCTCTAAAGCCTGACATGGGGTCTCAACTATTTCTCCATCCATCTCCACATATTTGAATGAAGCTAGATGACTCACAAAAAGGTCTTCTTCCCCACTGACAGTTACAATTTGACCCTCCCAGACGAACTTTAACTTTTGATGGAGTGTGGACGATACTGCTCCTGCTGAATGTATCCAAGGTCTTCCGAGCAAACAACTGTATGCATGCTGTATATCCATTACGTAGAGCGTGGTATTGAAGATTTCTGGACCTACTTTAATTGGTAAATCCACCTCCCCAAACACCGATCTCCTCGACCCATCAAATTGTTGAACTACTAGGTCGCTGGGCTTTAGAACTACTCCATCATAATCCAACTTCATTAGTGCTTTCTTGGGCAGGACATTCAACGACAACCCAGTATCTACCAACACGTGAGAGAGTACTGCACCTTTACATTCCAAAGATATATGCAATGCCCGGTTATGAGCACGCCCTTCAGAAGTCAAATCCAAGTCTGTGAAACCCAATCCGTGACTGGCATTGACGTTGGATACCACCGCTTCCAACTGATTTACTGAAATATCCTGAGGAACATACGCCTTGTTCAAAATATTCAAGAGAGCCTTCCTATAAGAATCAGAACACATGAGCAAGGACAAGATGGAAATCTTCGACGGAGTCTGCTGCAGATGGTCCACAATCTTGTAGTCTCTCTTTTTGATAATCCTTAGAAATTCTTCGGCTTCTTTATCAAAGTTAAGGTTTGGATCAGTCGCTGGTGCGGGCTCATTGACAACCATTGGCTGCTTCCCTTTTTCCTTAGCCTGGGCTTCTGCGGTGTCTCTGGGTGGTATCACACTATTTCTTAGTGTTTCCGGCGCAAACAACCTTCCACTTCTAGTAAAGCCCCCCACTCCAACAGTTTCTACTTGAGCCGGGGTTGTACTAGATGTGGCCAACTCTTGCTTCCGGCCGTTACAGTATACTTCACCACCATAATTCCAAGGAATGGCTTTATCATTCTGATACAGTACTGGTCCTGCAATAGTGATGGTTATCGATGCCATTCTGGCCTGTGGAGGAACTTGAGATGGATTGTAGAAGATGGTTACTGTAGAGACTTCGCTTTCCTTTACAATCTTGTCGAACTGCAACACTCATTCATTAATCATGCTCTGGATCCCTGCTTTCAACCGCTCACAACCATTCGTAGCTTCAACACATCCTAGACAATCAATTTCACACCCAGGAAAAACACCTTTTTGTGACAAGCAGATCTTAACAATACTCAACAGAGTCTGCAGAACATTGACGTCGCGCACCAGGTTTAAATTCTCCCCTTCATCAACTGCCCCAACCGTACTTCCGTGAGGAGGCATGGGGTTCTGAATTACATTAGGAGTAGGAGCAAAGTTGATTGCTTTAGAATCCAGTAGGTCTTGAACAGTATGCTTCAGTGCTTTGCAGTTCTCTGTAGTATGCCCGGGAGCTCCGGAATGAAACTCGCATCTGGCATTTGTATCATAACCCTCGGGGATTTGGCCCGGCTTCGGGGGTTGTAGAGTTCGTAGTTGAACCATCTGAAGTTGTAGGAGATTCTTCAAAAGCTGTTGTCGTACCTCGAAAAATACGATCCTAAAACAAACAACAGAGCTGCCACCTAATTCTATTTATTCTACGAGAGAAAAGGGAGATATAGATACAACCTAATGAAGGATAAGAAATGGTTTACGAAACCAAATTCTAAGTTCGGGAGTCGGTTACGCAAGGGGAAGGTATTAGCACCCCTCACGTCCGTTGTACTCAACGGGAACCTCTTAGCTAACTATGCGATTAAATGTTTGATCTTAAGTTTTTTTTGTCTTCTAAATGGTTATTAATATGTTTGTTCTAAAGGGAATTAAAGTTTTAAATTATTATGACGGAGAAAAGATTAAAGTTTTTTTTATTAGGGTTTAAACAGAGAAATAATTAAATTTTTTATTAGGGTGCTCGCGAAGGATTAAAATCCCGTGCCTACGTATTCCCTTGTGCAATGGGAAAGTCAGAGCTTCGTAGTTCGTGCTACTACGGTTTGTGATTTTTTTAACTGAATGATTGTTTAAAATGCATTCTACTGCTAAGCATTGGCTTATACTCGCGGTGGAGGCTGAAGCGCTAGCTTGTTCGAGATATAGAATGATTTAAACAATGTTCATTTAGAGAAAAAGTGTTTGACTTTTGTTAAGATGTTTTAAAACGAAAGGGCGAATGAACCACGTCGCGTGGGGCTAGCCCAGGAGCGTTTCATTCCAAAACGTGCGGAGTGCTAGACTCCGGAGTTCCGTCTTTCGATAATTAATTATGAAAATGATTTAAATTGGTTGATAAATTTTGATTTGTTTTTAAGAGATGAAAGAGCGAATGGACCACGTTGCGTGGGGCTAGCCCAGTTGCAGTCCATTTTAGAACGTGCGGAGTGCTAGACTCCGGAGTTCAATTTTTCGTAAATTAGTTTGTAAAAGGTGATTGAGATATTTTGATATACAAATGGTGATTGAACACATCGCGTGGGGCTAGCCCAGTGGCGGTCCAATCCAGAACGTGCAGAATGCTAGACTCCGGAGCTCTATTTTCGTATTAATTAAATAAGTTGGATATATATTTTTAGATGTTTTAGAATTAATGTGATTAATAACGAAAGAGTGAACGAAACAATACGCGTGGGGCTAGCCCAGTTGTAGTTCGTTCTAGAACGTGCGGAGTGCTAGACTCCGGAGTTCTATTCTTTGTTAAATTAAATAAGATACATAGAAGTCGTGCAGACGGCGATCACATAGTGACCGACTTACGTGTCTGCAAATGTAGGCGTACATGTTATACTTGGCAGTGGACCAAAAATTGAGTCTTTGAAATTAGAATTAATGTGATCGCGTTCAAGTCCTATTTGAACGAAATATGGTCCTAACACGAGATGAAAGCCCGAACGAGATACATAGTCATCATACATTTAAATAATGAGCAAGAAAAAACATACATCATGCAAATAAAGTCGAACAAAAGATAATTTATTGATTAACTATAAAATAAAATTATTTAATAAAGATATTAATAATCTAATTGCCCAAATTAAATAACATTATCTCAAAAAATAAATAAATAAATAAAAAATATATATATATATATATATATATTTAGTATTTTTGAATATTTGATAAGATAAATAAATAGGTGAAAATAAAAAGAAAATGATAAACAAATAAGTAAAGGGAAATTTTAAAATAATAAAAAGAAAATAAATAAATAAAAACGAGGAAACAAAGGAAAAACGAGGGTGCATTTATCCAAATGAGAAACAGGCCCAAGCTAAGGCCCAAAACGCCTGAAGCTTACCATAAACCATGGTCAACCTCTGCTGACCACAAGAGTGGTTCTGGCGCGTTAGATGGGACCAAAGTCAACAAAAAAAAATCCAAAGGCTGGAAAGGGACGGATCATGGTAAGTAGGGTGGGGTGTATGCGCATGATCATAAAGATATGAGCTACCTGGCCGGTGACACCTGCCTTGGGCTGTGATAAATGTCACCGGCCCATACCAACAGCACAAAACTGGCAAAACAATATTTATTTAAAAAACAACAAAAAGATCATGAACTCTAAGAAACATTCCTCATCTTCCTCTTTGATGCAGGAACCAAAATCCAGGGAAAGGAAGGAAACGAAACTTGTTCAAATCACAACAAAGGATTCGCCAACATTATCGGCGCAGCCTCACCTCCATCTAGACAAAATCAAACACTAATACCCCCCCATTCACAAACCCTAACCCCTAAATTGAATCAAACATTAAACCCTAAAAGGGACCAAAATCCACGGAAGCGGAAAACGAAGATGGGCTGGGAGATTCAGGCTCGATGAAGGAGGAGAAAACAAAACAACGATTGCACGACGAAACAAAAGAAGGCACTTACCCAAATCGGAGTAACCCCGATCGTAATTTTTTCGACGAAGGTAAGAGTTTCTCTTGCGTTTCTGCTTCTATCCTCTCATTCTACCTTTCACTCTTCATGGTGGTTGCGATTTCAAGTGATTGCCTCTTTACGGACTCGATGAACTCGGTGAGGCTTGGACTCGCGAGAGTATTGAGTCAGAACAACTTCGTCAGAGAAGAAGGTTTATGGCGTCGACGATGCGAGGTGTGGTGGACGAGAGTGTTGCGTTCGAGGTCGTCGTTTTGAGGGAGGATGCTAAACTTTGTTGAGGTTGATGGTGGCTGGGTATGTCTTCCGTCTTTTCTGTGATGTGCGGCTGCTTTGTAAAAAAGGTTGTAGTTTTTTTTGAAACTTTTGACTAGTATGCGGCTAGGGTTGTTGATGTCTTCGTGTTTTTTTTTGAAGTTTTTGGTGTTGCCGCCTTTCGATTTCCAGCCCCCCTTTGATTTTTTCAAAGTTCAAACAAGAATTTCTCTTATGAAATTTCAAAAGGAAACTCCAAAAATCCCCCCCCCCTCAACTGATACAACTTAAACCCTTTTATATTGAAATAATTCCTCCCCACTTTGAAAACAAAATTGTTGATTAAGTTTGACTGAGCTTCTTTTTGTTTGATACTGATGAGAAGTCGCTTTCGGCAGATTTGGCTCATGGAGCAGAGTTCTTTTTGTCTTGATGCTAATGTTGTGTCCACCTCAATCTGCAGGTCATGTTATGGAGAGAAAAGTTTTTTCAAGCTTTGACAAAGGAGCTGAGTTGCAGGTTTTAGGTACAGGGGATTGCACCATATTTTGGGGTAAACTGAATGGCATACCTTGGTTTGGACTGCACCAAATAACTTCTAGGTTATACCGAAATGGCCTCCTACGGGTCCTGCCAAGATTGCAGCAGGTCTGAAACTTTCTCCTTTTTACTTGCTTCTCACAAAACCACCCAATGTCTTGCTGTTACTTCTTATTTTCCTTATTGTTGTTCCTTGGCTTAATATGAAATTTTGAAACATGGTGTATGAACATTATTTTTGTTGTTGTATTGACTTGGCATCGCTTTTCTTTGATGGTACAATGCAATATGGCTAAGTGTGAACTATGTCTTGAACCTTCTAAATGATTGAACATTAAGATAACATGGTAAAAAGTGTTGGATATGTTTTGATAAAAAATGTTTGAATGAATTTTCCTTGAATTGAGATGTGATAAACACTAATCTTTTTCCCTTTTGATTTCATGTATGCAATGGCCCTGCTACGAGGGCAAAGGTGATGGAGTATTGTTGATCGGCCACACTTGGAAGGGAAGAAACCGATGGAGCATTGGTGGAAGACGTGTCGTTCTTATTATTATTATTCCATGGGTGCAAACTTGTAAAATCTTAGGATTTTGGTCTTGTAATAACATAGGGACTTAGTTTTAGGGCTAGACAAAACTTTGTATTGACATGTTTTGCTTTGTGATTCAAGGAATGTTTGGCAAGTGAATGAGGCAATAAATGCAAATAGAATAGGAATTGACCAATAACTAAAGGTTCCTGATATTTGTGAAATGGCTTCATCTTGGCCTAAGAGAATCAAAACAAGAGTTGTTAAGATGAATATTGGAAGAATAATGAATGTAGTTAATCATAAAACTATCCATGATCTTTGAAGATACACTCCCATTTGGCCATGATCACTTGTACCAACGCTTTCCCACATGGCGTTGCCAATGCCCTTGCCATTCCTAACAGAATACTATTGATCAATCCAACAAGAACAGTGAAAACCAAGAACAAGCAGCAAGTTCCTTTGATCCAATATGACTAATAAATACTTGACTGATAATCTGAATACCAAAAGTTGAAAATCTTGTGAATATGGCTGAATTTTGGGATTTGGATGAACGAATTAAAAAAAGAAAAAGTGGAAACCTTAATTGAATCTAATTGAAACTTAGATTGAAATTGGAGGTTATAACAAACTAGAAATAATTTTAAAAATGAATATATAAAAAGAAGAAGTGGAAATGAGATTAAAATTTAAAAAAAAAATCAATTTAGATAGTGAGAACTTGAAAAAGGATGGAAATTAGATTTGGAGTAGATTGGAAATTAGAAAAATAATTCACAAATCTAGAAGTAAAAATTGAGATACTTTTCTTTTAATTTTTCTCTATATATATAAAAAAATAGAATAAAAAAAATAGAATAATAATAATAAAAAAAGAAGTAGAGGTAGATAATTAAAAATTAAAACCAAAAACAAATTAAAAGGTTAGAAATAAGGAAATAGGAATTAAATTTAAAAAAAGGAAGCTTGAAAGAGAAAGGAAAATTAAAAAATGAATTCATGAATAACTTAAAAAAATTTGAGAGTAATAGGAAAACAAATCCAGGAATCCCTTTTCAAATGCAATGAACGTATGACATGAGCAGTTAGGGGTGAAATTTTGGAGTGTGTCACAAGAAAGTGAACTCAAGCTCTTTTCCATGGAATGTGCACTTGTCACTACATTCCAAGATGGAATAATAGAACAAGCACACTCAAGTAAGGAGAAGATCCCCAAAACTTGAATCCAGAGATTAGGGCTTAAGCTCACTAACTCATTAACTTATTAAGTGTTTTTTGTATTTACAATGAAGAAGTGTGTTTTATGATTTTTCTTGGTGAAAATGATATCCTGATCAGACTTGTGCATCACAAGACAAGCTTGTACTATCCCAAGATGGGAAGACTACAAGTATCTCATGGGATAAGGCTATTGCTCAAGATATCACTTCATTCTTTATTAAGTGTCTTATTTAGGGTTTTGAGATGAGAAGAGAAAAGAACAAAAGGATCACAAAGGTAAAAGTCTAATGGGGGACTAATGAATCCTAATTGTTGTCATGCATGGAAAATCCTAGGTTAGTTAGGTTTACTATCCTAAAGAAGGAAGAAAGAAGAAGAGAAGAAGAATAGAAGAGGGAGGAAGTAAGGCCTAATCCCAACAAACACAAGGTTAGAAAAATAATAAGGAGAAAAGAAGAGATAAGATTTGGAGTTGTGGGAATCATATCCACACCTCTCACTTACCAAAGCCCCTGAAATGGTTAGTGACACAAGCATAAAGGCAATACAAAATAAACAAAATGCCATACCAAAGCTACACAACCAGAAGTGAAGTCATACACATAAATGTAAAATTCAAAATCAAGGCATAAGAATGAGAAGAGAACCACACAACTCTACATGAATCATACTGAATCACCATGACAAAACAAAGTGAACATAAGAAGATACAAAACCAAAATAAGAAAAGCACAACCTCAAGGTGCAAGACCAGAACTCCAATCATGTTAGAAAAGTGCCTAAGAAGCATGTGAGATGAAAAGAAGAAGGGCACATAGCCAAGCATTCACATTATGAGAAGAAAGAAACAAGAGAAGTGAAGTGAACATGCATAAGTGTGGAAGAACTCCAAAAGCAAACAAATTACAAAATTCCCAAGGCACAAACCACAACCTAAGATCAAAGAGGTATCAAAAACCTAAGATGATTATAAACAACTTAAAGAAGTTGGCACAAGTGCCCTTCTAAGCTAAGGAAGGAACATATGATCCAAAAGAAGCAAAAAGGGACAAGCAAGGAACAAAAATTCAAAACAATTCAAATGAACATCCAAAAATTCCACAAACTTGCAGAAATGATCTTCAATCATACCATAACAACATGACAAAATGAGGGAGAAAGAATCAGAAGCTTGATCATTCAAATGAGGGTTCAAACATGGATTAGGGTTAGAAAGCTTCATGCACAAGTTAGAGACCAAAATCAATTAAAAAAAATTCTAAAAATCGAAACAAAAATCACCAATAAACTACATCCTATCATGAATCCAAAGCAAAAAGAATCACTTAAAAATTCAAAATAATGATCAAGATAGAAAATGGACAAGTCAGCATGCTTCAAAATGAAATAAAATGAATTAATTAAAAGGAACAATTAATTTCCACGTGCCAAATAAAAATAAATGAAAAATAAAAAATACCAAAAATTAAAGAAAATTAAAAGACACACTCCTGAATTTTTTTATAATTTTTGGAGTCCTAAAACTATTTTTAAAAATTAAAAAGCAAATTGAAAATAAAATGGAAATAAAAAGAAATAAAAATGAAGGAAAAAGCCAGGGGGTGCGTTCAGCAAGCAGTATTAGTTCATTCTCAATGGGCCTCAAAGTCAGGGGGTACGAATAGCAAGGGGAGGCCCACTCAGTCCAGCGCAGCTCACACCAATTAACATGGATATTCAATTTATTCAGGAAAAAAGAAAAAACCATTGGATCAAATAAACGCGCAGGATTAGTCAACTCATTAAAACAAGTCCACACAATGATTGGCCAGGGAATGAAGTGCACATTAGTTATGGTGAGGTGAGAGACAAACAACATTATTCAGATTTTATTTTAAAACATAAAACACGTGACATGGAGGGTGTGTTTTTAATGTGGTGGCAACATGATATCCGTCCAGATGAGAAATCCAAGGGCGCATGTTCATCTTCTTCATGAAACTCAGGTGAGGCTAAAACGCAGAATCCGGTGACCGGAGCTAGGGCTCCAGCACCGGAAAATTCAAACAATGAACAAATCAACATGTAAATGCATCAAAATCTCCAGATCAATTAAACCAATCATGCTGAATTCAAATATGCTCATGAAATTCACAATGGATCAATGAATCAAACAGATCGAAGAAAAACAGATCTGACCATCAAACTTTAGATCCACATATATCACTTAATAATGCATCAAAATTAAATCTAAAGACTGCAGAGTAATCAACAAAGTTCATAGATCATAAAGCACACAATCAAAATCATTTCCAGATCCATGGATTTCAAGTCATACCTGAGATGGAAGCACTTTAAAATCACCAGAATAGAGCCTCAAATGCTGCAGATCCACTCCTTTTGATCTCCTCTTGCAAAATAAATGCAAGAGGAAGCTTGAGAGAGCTTGAATTTGAAGCTTCGAAGAAACCTGCTCTTGAATGGCACCTCTCTAATTCTTCACTTTCAGCTTGTATGAGTGAGGGCAAGATGATCCTTAAGGTTCAAGGATTCAGAATATGCAAAGAGTTTGTGAAGAGAGTGAGAGAGTGATGAGATTTGAAGAGAAATGCTTGAGGTGCAAAAACTCTAGAGTGATGAAAATATGATGAATCTGAGCCAAAAGAAAACCCTAACTGCTTATATATCATGCCAAATGATCACTGATGAAAAATAAGAGGAAATGCACGTGAGAGGAGAGTGTGAGGATGAAATTGCAAACTTGGCATGAAGAGTGTGATGAGGTGATATGCTCGTGCATCCTTCTCTTTCCTTGCACATGTTCAATCACAATCCAGCCCTTAGTTCAAAACTGAAAGCATCCTGGCCCTTGGATGTGAGGGTCATGCATTTCTCATGATCATGCATTTTTGCACCTTATGGAATATTTCTCTTCTCATGCACGAATTTTGTAATATTTTTGGAGAAAAATCAACTTTATGCAATGCTTTGTAAGAATTTGACCTCATTTTGTCCATAACACCACTCAAAAATAAGTTCCATGAGATTTTGCATTTGGAGGAAACTTGAATTTCATGCCATGACCTAGAATTCAAGGGATTTTCGAAGAGAATATCTCTCAAACCATGAGGGCTATGAAAATTCTCTTGTACTTTTTAAAAATGGGAGACCTTAATCTTCAACTTTCATGTTTGGTGGTGATCCAATTGAAGCTTTTTTCACCAAGTTATGTTCACTTGAAAATTAGGGCAAAAAGTTACTAAAAATGGAAAATCTCATGACCAAACTTATGCCAAAAATGCAAAACACCTCAAAACCTCTTGATTCTTGATATTTGATCTTGTCAAACCTCTTTTAAGGTTATAAGAACATCCCTTGCCTTTAAAAATAGGATTGTACCTTTTGAGATTCCACAGTTGATTTCTAGAATGCATAGTTGACCAATTTCTTCATTTACAAGCAACTGAAGAAATACCTGACTTCCACAAGGAATTTTCTCATAAAATTTCATCCCTAGGATCCTCTTAACATATGAAAGACTTTGCCCAAATGAAATGGCCAAAGTCACAAAGTTTTCATGCTTGAAACTCAAACCCTAATTTGGGATCACTATGTAGGAGCTTTGCCCTAGCTTGAATTCCCTGATGATTCTCCAACCTTCTGGGCTTTTGTGAATGATCTTAAGCTTGTGAATGCAATGTAGACTCCTCATAGGACTTGGACAAATCCATTGGACCTCTTGTCATAGCTTGAAATGCTTCAAAACCCTCCACAGATGATCACATGCCTAATGTTAGGTCATGAGAATGTTATGCCTCATCTTTCCATGCTAAGATGCCAAGAATATGATATTCTTATGATGAATATGGTGTGATATGATGTTAAAAAGAAGAGGGAAAATTTGGGGTGTTACATTCACGAAGGGTTTCTTGACACCAGAACTCGAAGTGCCTCCATTCTGAATTTTTCCTTGCTTCATCCAACTTTCTATCCTCTCGCCAGTCAAGATGATATCTGAGAATCCGCTTGAAGAACATCCAGCTAGCCTTTCCATGAAATGACCAGGGAGGGTATCCAGGAACAGGTCTACCATTTCTCTCTCCAACAAAGGTGGTTGCACTCTAGCAGCCACTTCACGCCACCTTTGTGCGTAATCTTTGAAGCTCTTGGAGTTCTTCTGAGTCAGACTTTGGAGTTGAGTGCGACTGGGCGCCATGTCGATGTTATACTGATACTGCTTGAGGAATGCTTCTCCCAATTCCTTCCAGTTTCTAACAGAGCTTCTCTCTAGCTTCATATACCATTCCAAGGACCCTCCGGAGAGACTGTCCAGGAAGTAGTACATCCAGAGTTTTTCATCCCGAGTATGGGCAACAATTTTTCGATAGAATGCCTGCAAGTGAGTCCTTTTATTCCCAAGGCTTTAATTACTTTCCCATTCTGGTGTTAAGAGAATAATAATTGGGAAAAAGACCCAAGTGATGTTCAAATAGAGGGACGACCGTGAATAATTGGTGCTCATTACCCCGTGTCGGTGCAACAGATAACAAACAAGAGATTCAAAGCAAGTCAATCACATAAGCTGAAGTTTGAAACAACAACGTCCCCGAAGGGTGCCAATCAAAAGAACAACAAAGTACATCAAATGAAAGGAATCCCACAACAAGTCTGTGGGTAACCCAAGTACAACAGCATGAAACTAAACCCTAGGGAGCTCTAGGTCTTGCAACCTCCAGCTAAGACACTTGACATTCTGGAACAACTGAACGATATCTGGATGATCAGGCTCCTGGATGAGTCTCTAGATGAGGAGGTCCCTTAGATCGAGGGAAGCATGTAACTCTTCAATCTGCTGCAGGAAAGACACCTCATTCTCTTTGCTTGGACCCGGCTCGGCCTTTGACCTCTTCACATCAGCATGAAGCTTCAGCTCTTCAACTTCTTTCTGGACATCTTCAGCTATTTGTTGACTCTTTGCCATCTGACGAAGATACTCTCTCTGTTGCTCTTGTGCTCTCCGAACTAGCTTCTCTTGTTCAACTAAAGCATCCTGGAGGTTCTTGATCTTTAACTTGAATTCAGCTTCTATCTCCTTTTGCTTCTTCTGATTATCACTCCACTTCTTCTGCCAAAGTGTGATGGCTTCATTAGCCTCATTAAGTTCTTTCTTATCCTTCTGGCGCTGACTTGCCTTATGGATCTCAGTCAATCCTCTCTTCCTGAAGTATAGCTCCCTTTCCTCGAAGTCCTTCTGTTTAAGACGAACCATCTCTTCAGCCCGGTGAGCTCTATCTTCTAACTAATGGTTCTGAATCATCAATTTCTGACAAGAATTGTGAGCCTCCTGGTTCTCAACCCTAAGCTGCTTGACCAGAGCCTCCAATTTCTGATAATCTTCTAAAGGAACTGTGGTAGGTGGTGGTAACGGTGCGGAGAAAGGGATTAAAGTCACTTAAGCTTTTTCTCTTACCCAAGCTTCAAATTCATGAAACATTTGGTTACTACTCCTGCCCAAGCGTTCTACACCTCTTCTATTAATCAATTTCCAAGCACCTGCAGCTTCCCGTACCAATGGGAGATTGTCCTTCACAGGGAAATAAAAAGTCTGACCCAACTCCGAATCTTTGGGAACATTCTTCAAAGCGTATCCTAATTGTCTTCTCAAGAGTATGGGGTTGTAATTAATGCCCCCAGCTACTCCTAAGAGGGGAACATTAGGATACCCTCCACAGCTGGAGATGAGCTCTTTCCCTTTTAGCCTTAAGGTGAACCATCTAATGTCTTTGACGGTCAACGCGCTTAATTTTTGCGACCAGATTACTTTGGGATCCGTGAATACCCCAGTAACAGGGATGTGCCTCATAAACCATGTGTAGAATAACGGGGCACAACACCTAACCAAGCCACCTCGTCTCTTCTCATTCTTATAGTGCACTGAATAATACAAGTCACCTAGGAGAGTGGGCACCGGATTCTTCATCACGAACAAATGAATGGCATTCATATCCACGAACTTCTCCATGTCAGCAAACAAAACTATCCCATACACAGATAATGCCAAGATGGTGCAAACTGAATCCCACTGCTTTTCCACGGCACATTCTTCAGCTCTTCTGACAAGAAACTCTAAGGGAAAACCAAGTACTCCTGCCTTGGTGGCAACCAGATTAGCAGATACCTCTGATGGGCTCAAATAAAGAGCTTTAGCGATGTCAGCATGAGTCGGTCTCGTCATTTCTGAATTGAAAGGAATCTAATCTTTGATAGGCAGTTCCAAAATTTCAACATACTCTTCTAGTAATGGACCTAGCTGGAAATCGGGGAATGTGAAACATCGGAGTCTAGGGTCATAGTACTGCAGCAAGGTATGGATGGAACTCCTTTGCGAACTATCCAAATTGAACACCATGTCCAGAATATCACCATATCGCTGTTTGAAGAATCCCAAATGACCCAGGGTAACGAGAGACACCATTTGCTTGAGCAAGTCCACCTTGGTATCAAAACATTTGCATAAAATATTCTTCTTTCTGACATCTTCCATCCTGAAGCAATGATATGACTAGGAACCGGGAGTAATACAAACCCTGAGAATAAAAGAAACACGAATGATTAATGATGATATAATGCTTATGCAAGGCAAGGCATGTGATCAGTGAAGTGTCTGTGATGTGCCAATCATATAATCAGGTGTCGGTGCAAGGTCACAATATCCACATGTTACAATAACAATCCCTCTGATCCGGGATCTATATCTCAAAACTAGAAATCCAGATCACAAAATTGAACCAATGGCAAAGCGGGTATGCTGAAGGTATTAGGGTTCCTGCAAACCTGTAAACCCCTCCCAATCTCACGGGTGTGCTACTCGGGTCAACATCACGGACTCTCAAAGCCGAATAGCAATAATACGTTCACCATTTCCGAGAAATGGCTCATGACCAAATCAAGGAATCGGTTTGGCATTATGTACTACTCAGGGAGGCCTTAGTTGAGTCCGAAAAACAAGCATCCCTCACAAGTCTCCAGCTTCAAGCACTGAATTGAGAAACAATAGTACATTCATCCCGAAGGGTACAATACTACCATCATACGAACAGTTTGCTTTAACTGAATTCCTATGAGAGAACCAGGCCATCCTATGTGAGTTCCCAATGGACCCTTGTATGCGAGTGGGTTTGCCAACAAATGTGGTCTGCCACTATCATCACTGGAGAGGGGTGTTCCCATTAAGTTCCTCGAAGATCGGTCACCAGATGCACATAACTATCAAGGTCGTACCCTGAAGTGAGGTAATCCCCACACAGAATAGTTCCAAGACGGTCGCAATCTGGGTGTGGAACACATCGCCACTCATCATGGTGAGATACCATGGGAGTACAATGTCTGTCCACGCTAATCCTATAGTGCACTCAAGCCGGGTAGTTGGCTTATCTCACAGTAACTCCCATCCCACAGAAAAAATGAAAACCAGCACAACCAGACAGTCCAGTATAATATGATGCATGGAAAATAAATACTGAAAGCGGTAAATAAATGCTGTAAAGTAAAGCTGTAAAGTAAAAAACTGTAAATAGAAACAGTAAAGCTAAACTAAAGCACACAGCAGAAAACAGATAAACATCCAAAGAAACCAAACCAAACAGGCGCTAGGATTGACTCTACAAGGGAAACCAGAGATTCTGGGATCTTCCCCAGCAGAGTCACCAGCTGTAGCTCCCGGGATTTTCATCCTAGTACAAACGCGAAAGTGGCGCGGAAAAGGGTAGAGTCGCCAGCCAGACATTTTTATCCCGAATAGAACGGGAAAGGTAATACTGCACAAACCTGAGGAAGAAGGAAAGGACAAGGTCCTGCGAACCAAAGATCTGGGTTCGGGAGTCGGTTACGACCTGGGAAGGTATTAGCCCCCCAAATCGTCCGCCGTACCCGACGGGATCCACGCTTGCTTGTTTGTTTCAAAGGGTAAGAAATAAGATGCTGCTGAACAAATGAATTGCTAACTAGGATGGAAAATGAAATGAGAAAGGAACTGGAAAAGAGAATGAAAAGAAAGAATGGGGAAAATGTAGGGAAAATAAAGAATGTGCTCGAACGGGCCCTACCCCGCTGCCTACGTACCTCATCAGGATAATGAAGATCAGAGTCGACGTAGTTCGCCTAACTAAGGCGGGAACTATTGTTTGTGTTTTTTATGCTGGAACTGCGTATGTCTATGCTCAGGTGTTGCAGGCTCGTCTGGTACGAGTGCGTTTACCGTCTTGCATGCGAGACAAGTCGTTGCAAGTTCGCGCTGAGAGTGGATGAGATGAGAAAAGAAGTTCCCACCGGAAAGTCGCTTGTTATTTGTTTTTGTCTTTTTATGAGAAATGTTTTGAATTTGTTTGTGAACATTCTCATACTAAAACCTATCCATCTTGGGAAGTACTTACACCTCGCCCCGAAACAGGACGCGTATAAGCACTTCGCAACAAAGTCTCGTGTCGTACAAGAACGTTCAACCTTTATTAGGTATTTTATTATTTTCTTCATGAGGTGAGAAATAATGACTCAAGTTGGAAAAAGGACCAAAAACTAAGGGGGACTAAGACCAACCCTAAGTTATTTATTATTCACAAAAGGGAGATCCTAATGGTTTGTGAGGTTTTCTAATCCTAAAGATCAAAAAGGAAAAGAAAGAAGGGAAAAGGATGCAACTTACTTCCTAAGGAAGGTAAGTTGGTCCTAACAATGGGGAATTCTACCAAACACAAATATGGAAGGAAAAGATGAATTAAAATGCATAAAAGAAATGCATAAAAAATAAAAGGATAGGGTGAAGTAAACTTTCCTCAATCTTCCCCACTACAAAACAAATGATTAATGTGCACTTTTATTAAAAAAGAAAGAAGCAAACACACCTTAATTAAATCCTAAAGACTCTAGAACTCAAACTAGACTCAATCTTAATTCTAAAGGAACTAGAAAAACGCTAAAACCAAAATACAGCACCTATTACAGCCCCCTAATACCCAAACAGCTATGAAAACAATGCATAATATAACTAAGTTTTTTACAGCCAGCATGCAACATGAAAAAGTAGGTGTAAAAGGTTACAAACAGCATGTACACATAACAAACAACACACATTTTACAGCACCTATATACAAAAACAGCTATGAAATGCAAAATCCAGAATTGCTTATTTTCATTTTTTCATGCACAAACTCAATGCAACATATATCAATTCATCATGAACATGTATTTGGACCTAAATCAACATATAAATGCAAGAACATGAACCTTTTTGATGATTATGCAAGTATACATCACATGGTGGATTATGCCACAAATAATGCAATAATGTAACTCATGAACATGCATATGAACATGGCATATGAACATGGTGATTATTGATTATGAACATACAACATGATAGCTCAAAAATAATGTCAAACTTAATACAAAATTCAGAATTAAATTGATATGGATGATGTGATCAAGTATGCAACGAAATGCAACCGAATGCACAATTATGCAACATGCAAAATGCAACATACATCAACATAATGGAATGCAAAAAATGAATTAATGCAATGCAAACATGTAAAAACAGAATGCTACATGATTATTATGTGTCAAATAATGCACAAACATGGTAACAACATGCAAGAATTTAAGCTATGCACAAAGAGCACAAAACATGCATAATATACGAAATGAACGGAATCGTGTTGAAATGACTCGAAACGGGGGAATGAGCTACTGGAAATGAACTCAAAAATTCCCTAAAATCACTACCTAAACATGTATGAACATTAGAGGCACTAGAAATTAGGAATGAGCAATCAAATAAGCAAAAAAAATAAAAAATTAACAGCGTTAACCGATTAACCAATTGGTTAACCGGTTAACGAACCTAAATCTGCCTTATTTTGTGGCCAATACGCACCCGTTAACTGGTTAACCAAATGGTTAACCGGTTAACACTGAACCAGAATGTGAAAAAAGTTGAGAAATAAGTGCTTTTGGCCACAAACTCACTTCTAATGATCCCTAACATACCTAGGAACATGCTACCACTAATTTCTACTTAATTTGAGCTTATTTACAGACGATAGAACCTATATCTATTAACACCTTAAATCCAAATTCAACCAAAATCACAAATCACAAGCAAACATAATCGAAACGGAATTGATTTTAAACAAAGCGAAAATCACTTAAAGAATGCCAAAAGGGGCGAGATGAAGAGAATAACTTAAAGAAGAAGTGATTAAGATCACCAACCTATGAAGCGGAGGAGTGCTCCGGTGACTGTTGCAAGAATCAGAGTTTGAATCGAAGAGAAAACCGAAAACCGAGAAATCGCAAAATAAATGCGTTCTTGACGTTTTGATCTTCTTGCACTTCCAATAAGCCGGAAACTTCAACAAAATCAGTAGCTTATCCTTCTTAAATTCACACAATATGAAGGTTGGAGGCTTAAGCTTCAAGATCTTCAAGTTTTAATGTGAAACTTGAAGAGCTTATTTGAAAAGCTTTGGTGAAAAGGGTGAAAAATGAGGAAAAGTGAGAGAGAAAAAAATGCTTGTGCAAGAGTGAAAAAATTGGCAAAATGGTGTTCTTTTTTTTTGGTTTGGATGAAAGTGGCTTAAATAGAGGTTAAGCTAGGAGCTAGGTTTGGGTTTGGGGCCCAAAAATTAGGTTTGGGATCCAAAATTAGGTTTGGTAGTTAGTTAGGGTTAGGGTTGGAAAAGGGAATATTCCTTGGAATACTCTAGAAGATGGTAGAAGATGGTGGAAGCTTCCAAGGGAAATGGAGTGGAATTGCAATGGAAAAACAAAATAGAAAGAATGAAAGGAAGTGTGGAAAGAAAGTGGAAGGAAAAGTGGAGGGAAACGCAAAACCAACTACCTTTCAAACGATTTTTCTTTGATTTTTCTATGATTCCTCCATCATTTCTTGACCAAACTTGAACCATAGGATCATTGTAACCCTAAATTCATGATCTCGATCTTAAAAGTCCAGAGTCGACCCCTTTTTACCTAGCTCGGTTGCCTTTTCCCCGATTCCTCGATTTTCCGTCGTCCGGCCAATCGAACCCCTTCCAAAATGAAATTGTGGACGAGATTTGAACCCTAGGCACTTGAAATCATATATAAGACAAATGAATCCTTCTTGAATCAAAATTTCACGCGGAAGCCCCGTAGAAATGAAACCCTAATTCGGCCCTTTTCCCTCAGGAAATATTGCACTGCTTGCCTCCTTCAATCAAATACCCATCTTTCCATGGCTTGTGGCTTCAAGTGAAGACTTGTGGGATATTGTGAACCCTTTGCACAAGGTTGGGAAGCTTTGTGGCCCTGTGATTGACTTTGTAATGCCTTCAGCTGCTCCGATCATTGATCACATACCCATGCCTCAGCTATGCAACGTTTGATGCAATGTTTTTTGATTATTTTATGAATTTATGTATGCAAAATGCTATGCAAAATGTTGAGGATATGAGAGGGCAAATTTTGAGGTATTACACCATGTGGTTGGCCTACCCACAAGGTGGCCTGCGCCATAGTGGACATGGCTTGTGCCATGTGGTTCTCTCACATTGGGTGGCCTGCACCACCCCTTTCTGTGCAGAATTTATCTCTAATTAATTTTTCCAGAAACTCGAACAACTTCACGGCAACATCTACCAATTCAATTCGGTAATAAAATCCAACCAAAAATTGACAAATCAACCACAACATATAATACAAATATTTCACCAAAATCAAACCACATATACAATATCAATTCAACAACGGATAACACGAAATCATTCAATCTCTTTCCTACATACTAATCATCATAATCCCGATTATAGAGTTCGAACCCCACCCTTACCTTAAATTGATGGTCGCTCGAATCTCTGATCGGCTTTCCATTTTGACCTTCCGACGGCGACTTCTCATAATCGTTTTCTCCACTTTTCCCCGTTCTCCAATTTTCACGATTTCCCCCAAATTCTTCGTTCCTTTTTTCCCAACTTCCACTGATAATTCACAAATAAATACTTATTCCCGACTTAATCGATTAACATCCGATTATCAACCAAATGGTCTAAACAATTCTAACAACATATCAAACAATAGCCTGAGAATATTCCATAATGTCTTCCACAATTTACATTCGACGTAATTAATTAAATTTGACTTAAACCAACGTATAATTAGCAACATAATATTCCGATATTTTGGAAATCAACTTAAATTAACGCGGCTTAACACTACAAACCACAATTATATTTAATTAAATAATTAATTAAATAAACGGACGTTACAATATTCATATTTGAATGACAAAAATATCTAGGTTTATATGCATGGATTTTTTTTCAAATAAAAATGCTTTCAAAATGAGAAATGTTATAATGACAACAATTCCCCACCATATCTAGTATTAACCAATTAAAAGTGTTTATACATTGTCTCATTTGTTCTTTCACTAAAAAATTATATAAATTGGTAATTAACAAATATTTTAATTAATTCTCAACTATCCTTCTATTTACATGTCAAATGTCAATCTTCCTTGTACACTCATTCTCTCCCTTCTTTCAAATTTTATATTTCTCTCATATTTCTTTTTCTCACACTTTCTCACTTTCATTTTAATTTAATTATTTATTTATTATCCCGAAAAATATTAATAATCTATTTCCTTAATTTTAATAATATAACAATATATATTTATCTCACGGGTCACTGTCAACACAATATCAATTTCATTTTAATCAATCATTATCTTAATTTAAGAGACAAAATCTTTATTTTTAAATATCAATTTTTTTTCTTTTTTTATCTCACGATTCTTTTTTTATATAATTATTTAATACAATTAAAATTGTATGATTATTGTTCATTTTATAATTAAGTAAATCATTTTAAATTTGTATTTTTACATATCAAATAATATTTTTATTTCACGAGTCATTATCACATCAATTTTTTTGTCTTTCTTCATCTCACGAGTTTTTTTTCTTTCTTTTTGCATCATTATTTAATACAATTAAAATTGCATAATTATTTTTCATTTTACAATTAAATAACTGATTTAAATTATGCATCCCTATATAAATATATTTTATATTGTATTAAATAAACTTTTTATTTCACAAATCACTTTAAATATATACAATATATATTTTATTTTAATTAATAAATAATTATCTTAATTTAAAAGATAAAATTCTTATTTTTAAATATTAATTTTTTTCACCTCATAAGTCCCTTTTTTTCTTTATATTTTAATTTAATTGATTTCACATAATCATTGTTTATTTAAAATTAATAATTAATTTTATATTTAAATACGTATATAAATACATTTTATATCGTATCAAATTTATATATACATTTAAATATATTTTATACCGTATCAAATAATATTACTTTTACGAAAACACATATATCTTACTAATTTGAAAATATAATGGCTTCAAACATTATCTAATATAAATTACTTTGCAATTTTATTAAAATATTACTATTTTTTATCATAACATTTATTATTAATTATTTTTAAAATTTTCAACTTTCTTTTCTTCATGTCAATAATAAAAAATAATTTTATAAATTATCAATTCATCCCAAAATAATTAATTTAATTGACTAATTTATACTTTGTTAAAATATTAATAAAAGAGAATAATATTTCTATACCTTAGAGAATTTTATCACAAGATCAAACAGCCACGTAATTTGCAGCCAATGGAAAACACAATACCAGATAATCTCCGTTGGAGGGCATTACAGTAAATTCCGAGAATTATTGCCGCCGTCTTCGTCATTACCATCATCCCAATGGGCCCATTTCGCGATCTTCAAATTTTTGGAAGTTCCTTATACGAAAACGCTTCCAAATAATTCACGACCCTTGATTTTGAATTCACGATAGATAAACAAGATAAGGTGTTTTTGTTTTTGCGTGTGTGTGTATGCGAAGGAAGAAAGAGCTTTCGAGCAATGGGAAGAGCGTTCGTGTACGTGATTCTCGGTGGTGGTGTTTCTGCTGGTTACGCTGCTCTTGAATTCGTTAGACGAGGTGTTTCTCATGGTGAACTCTGTATCATTTCTGATGAATCAGTAAGATTCCCATTTTTTTCTCTCTTTTCTGTTTTTTCTATTTAAGATTTATTTATAATTTCCAGTATTTGATTTTTATCTCATTTTTGTTTTATAATGATAATAATGGTAAATATAACGATTAATAAATATTTGTTAATGAAGATATTGATTCATTACTGAGTTAGTTACATGGTTAATGGTTATTAGTAGTAGTAGTAGTTAAGTAGTTAATGATTGATAAATCTCTTTATAGGCTTGTTTTTATAAACAACTTAATTTATCATGATTTCATGATTAACGTTTCTATATATATATATATATATATATATATATATATATATATATATATATATATATATATATATATATATATATATATATATATATGTTTTGGTATTAGTTATAAGCTGTTTTCATAAGCTATCTTAGAGAATTTATGAAAATAAGTTGATAACATTACATAACAATTAATGAATATGTCATAAGCTGTTTTTATAAGTTTTTTTTTTTTTTTTTTTTTTTTAAATTGTCTCACAAGTGTATTTACTATCTGTGAGCTGATAAGCTTAAATAAGTCAATTCAAACAGGTTCTATTTTTTTTTTTCTATCGATTCAATTATGTTTCTTAATATGGTACTCTATGCTTTTTTTATTCTATCTTTCTTGTGAATAGATTTGAGCCAAGACACTGTCTGATTTCTAATATTTGTCTCAGGTTGCTCCTTATGAAAGACCTGCATTAAGCAAAGGATATTTGCTTCCAGAAGGTATCAACCCTTTCTCAACTTAAGGAACCTTGTTAACGGCTGATTATGAGTGTTTTGTTGATAAAAATGACACTCTTTGACAGATATCTTATTTATGTCATATTCTCCTTTTCTTTGCATCGATCTTGTTCTTTAATCAAGACTTCAGTCAAATTGAATTTTGCTATGTGGTTATCAAATGGCCATCTTAACTTCATTTGCTTATGAAATTTGAATATCATGGCCAAGTTATATCGCTTAGGGAGACTAATCTATAAACTTCAATGCAGTGCTCTGTTTTATCTTTGAATTTCCTAAATAATGATAAATTGAAGAAGTAAACCAGGGTGATTATGATTATGCTGTAAATTTGAAGGATTTAACTCTGAGCTTAGGATGTTACTTGCATTATGAGGATTTATTGCTTCATATGTAGTTCAAATATAGAATTTCTAAATTTCCCCTCTTTCCTCCATATTTTCTCTTTTTCTTGGTTGCAAAGATTTTGGAATATCCTTTTGCTGAAATAAATTTGTAACTTACAGCTGCTGCCCGGCTTCCATCCTTTCATACATGTGTAGGAGCAAATGAGGAAAGACTAACTCCAAAATGGTATAAAGAACATGGTAATTAGACTATTTTACATCATGAGTTGATTTCTCTACAAAGTAATTTAGCTAGGCTACTTCTGACTTTCCCCTTTGAGATGTAAATGCATTTGTTGATTGTTTTATTTATTTTGTCCGGCTTTGATCTTGTTCAGTAGTTTATGCTATATAGATTCAGTGGTTCCCCTAAAGTAATATTTCTAAACATTAAGAATTTCTTTTTACTGAGTTTTAAGTTGAACTGCTGAGTTAAGCTCTTAGAAATTTAATAAGACTTTGGGACCTTATGACATGGGTTGTGCCATATTCTAGGGAAATTTTCCCTATTCTTTCTTATAAAATATCAGGTTTGTATCAGATAATGATACTCAATTCTATTAAAAACAGCTATTGTTCATCTTTGTTTAATGTTTTTATATTGTAACTCAGAGGTTCATATGCTGAATCTCTAATCCTTGAAATTTCTGTTTCCTTTTCAGGAGTTGAACTAGTTCTTGGAACTGGAGTTAAGTCTGCTGATGTGAAACGTAAAACACTGTTAACCACAACTGGGGAGACCATAAGTTACAAATTTCTTATTATTGCTACTGGTGCCCGGGTATTGAAGCAATTCTTTCAGTTTGAATTTTCCTGCTTAAAAGAATAATTTTGTCTTGTTATATTACATGCATGTCGTGATTTAAAAAAATAAAATTAAAGAAGCTTTGGCAGTTTCCTTGATATTTCTTGTAGCTTTCTTTTTTATAGGTTTTTATCTCTCGAAATTCACTATCAAACTATTAGGCCCTAGGAACATCCTTGGAAACTGAATTTTTTTCCTGTCCTTGTGAACATAATATGTGGGGATGTTTCAAGACAAATTAACCAATGCATCTAGATAGTGGCCTCTTAGCTTTCTTTACAGAAATTTATCAAACTTCTGTGCAATGTCAAGTTTAGGCCTTGAAACTGGAGGAATTTGGGGTTAATGGATCAGATGCAGAAAATGTATGTTATTTAAGAGATATAGCAGATGCAAATAGGCTTGTGAATGCTATTCAATCTTCTCCTGGTGGGAATGCTGTTGTCATTGGTGGGGGATACATTGGCATGGAGTGTGCGGCATCTTTAGTGATTAATAAAATCAATGTAACAATGGTCTTCCCAGAAGCACATTGCAGTAAGTACTTCATTTTTTAATTTATTGTCTCTCAACTCAGAGTATATGGGATCAATGTTTATTTGTACGTTATTCTGAATAAAAATGCCGTTTGTAGCTTTTATAGATAATAATAACTAGAAAAACTGATGGGTACTTTCTATATTGGATTTATTTTACAGTGGCTCGTTTATTAACCCCCAAGATTGCAAGCTACTATGAAGAATATTATAAATCAAGAGGAGTAAAATTCATTAAAGGAACTGTGCTATCATCATTTGATTTTGATTCCAATGGAAAGGTACATCAAAACTATTTTTTGGAAATTTCTCCCCTTGGAAGTGAAAATTTCCAGGTTCACTGGGGCTTATGACAACCAATTTTACGGATATCTGAAAATTTGGCTATGGTTGCATCAGGCCTTGATCAATTCAACCTATAACTGTAGTTTGACTGACCTCTTTTGCAGGTTACAGATGTTACTCTTAGAGATGGAACAAAGCTATCCGTAGACATGGTTGTAGTGGGAATCGGAATACGACCAAATACAGGTCTGTTTGAAGGCCAACTTACTTTGGAGAAAGGTGGAATCAAGGTAAATGGAATGTTCCAGTCAAGCAACAGTTCAGTCTATGCTATCGGAGATGTTGCAGCATTTCCAGTCAAAGCATTTGGGGAAAAGAGAAGACTTGAGCATGTTGATTCAGCAAGAAAATCTGCAAAACATGCCGTTTCTTCCATAATGGAACCGGACAAAACAGGCGAATTTGACTACATTCCTTTTTTCTACTCCAGAGTCTTCACTTTGTCATGGCAGTTTTACGGGGATAATGCTGGGGAAGTTGTATATTTTGGAGATCTCTCAGCCTCAGGTAGCACATTTGGAGCATATTGGGTAAACAAGGGTCATGTGGTTGGGGCTTTCCTTGAAGGAGGAACTAGAGAAGAATATGAAGCCATAGCCAAGACTACAACGTTAAGGCCAGCAGTTGAAGATTTGACTGAGTTGGAGCGGCTAGGTTTGGGATTTGCAGTGGCAGTTAGCCAGAAACCAGTGGCATCACCACTTCCAATTGAGGTTAGCGGTAGTGCCTCTGGCCTACTTTTGGAAAAACCACTATATACTTGGCATGCTACAGCTGGGGTCGTTCTTGCTGCATCAATAGCTGCTTTTGCATATTTTTATGGAAAAAGGCGTCGCAGATGGTGAAACTTCTAAGATTACCAAATTCGTGATTAACGGTTTCAAAGGACTTTAGGCACATTTACAAGCTGCAATATTGTATCCTATCCAACTTATTGGATTACATTTCCTCACTTGTATTGTTCATAGGGCTGTTCATGGTATGGTTCTATGAGAAAACTGAACCGAACCGAACCGAACCATTATATAAGTCATCCGAACCGAACCGAACCGTTTCCATTTTTTTCAGAACTGAACTGAACCAAAACTTTTGGTTTGGTATAACAGTTCGGAACTCCGAACTGTACTAAGTCATTAGAAGACAAATTTTACCAAACCAAACCATATGTTTAAGAACCAAACTATTAAACTTTGTTTTTTTATGTTTGTTATTTTTTTAAAAAAATCGTTTTTTTTATATTTTCGAAAAAAACTCGTTTTTTTTTATATTTTCGGAAATAAATCGGATTTTCTTATGTTTTCGAAAAAAAAGTCGTTTTTTTTATATTTTCGAAAAAAAGTCGATTATTTTTATTTTCAGGAAAAAAATCGATTATTTTACATTTTCGAAAAAAAATGTTTTTATTATATTTTTGAGAAAAAAAATCCGTTTTTTAAAATTTTAGAAAAAAAAGTCGTTTTTCTTTTATATTTTCGAATAAATCAGTTTGTTTATATTTTCGAAAAAAGTCGTTTTTTTTTTATATTTTCAAAACCAAAATCGTTTTTTTTTATATTTTAGAAAAAAATCGTTCTTTTTTATTTTCGAAAAGAAATCGACTTTTTTATATTTTCGTAAAAAAAGTCGTTTTTTTGTATTTTCAGGAAAAAAAATCGATTATTTTACATTTTCGAAAAAAATCAATTTTTTTTATATTTTCGAAAAAAAATCGGTTTTTTAATATTTTTGAAAAAAAGTCGTTTTTTCATATTTTCAAAAAAAATCGGTTTTTTGATATTTTCGAAAAAAAGTCATTTTTTTTATAGTTTCGAAAAAAATCGATTTTTTGATATTTTTGAAAAAAAATCGTTTTTTTTTATATTTTCATAAACAAAATCGTTTTTTTTTTATATTTTAGAAAAAAATCATTTTTTTTCGAAAAGAAATCTGCTTTTTTATATTTTTGAAAAAAATCGGTTTTTTGAAATTTAGAAAAAAAATCGTATTTTTGATATTTACGAAAAAAATCGGTTTTTTATATTTTTGAAAAAAAAAATCGGTTTTTTTATATTTTCGAAAAAATTATGTTTTTTATATTTTCTAAAATAATCGGTTTTTTGATATTTTCGAAAAAAATGGTTTTTTGAAATTTTCGAAAAAAATTGTTTTTTTTTTAATTTTCAGGAAAAAATCGGTTTTTATGATATTTTCGAAAAAAAATCGTTTTTTTGAAATTTTCGAAAAAAGTCGGTTTTTTAGATATTTTCGAAAAAAATCGGTTTTTTTAATTTTTAGGAAAAAATCGATTTTTTTACGTTTTCAAAAAAAAATCGGTTTTTTTATATTTTCTAAAAAAATTGGTTTCTTGATATTTTCAAATAAAATATCGTTTTTTTTTATATTTTTAGAAACAAAATCAGTTTTTTGATATTTTCAAAAAAAAAAGTCTTTTTTTGATATTTTCGAAAAAAATTGGTTTTTTGATATTTTCGAAAAAAATCGATTTTTTGAAATTTTCGAAAAAAAATTATTTTTTTTGATATTTTCAAAAAAAATCTTTTTTTTTATATTTTCTATAAAAAATCGGTTTTTTGACATTTTCAAAAACAAAACCGATTTTTTTGATATTTTTGAAAACAATTAGCTTGACTTTTCATAAGTAGTGAATATTATTTAAAATTTTCTAATAAGTTAATGGTTCACTATTGGTTATGTTTGGTTAATTTTAGTTTGGTTCGGTTCTAGAACCGTTAATAAATAAATAGTTCGGTTCACTAACCAAACATAATGGTTTGGTTATTTTAACTTCAGTTCGGTTCGGTTTAGCGGTTCAGTTCGGTTCATAGTTTTTTTGAACAGCCCTAATTGTTCATATACAGGATTGTTGTACTTTAAACAAAAGGAAAATACAAATGACCATCATTCAGAAGTTACTAAAGAATCTAATCAATTTAAGAAAAATATATGTTAGAAAGAGCATTCCCAAATACTTTTAGAGCTCAAATGGTAAAATAAAGCATGTTTGCCGTGTGGATTCACCGATGAAAAGAAATTTCCTGTAATGCCCACAGGATAGGATATTAGGGTGGTACCCTTGTCCCAACATTGTATTTTTTTTAAGTTGAGTTATTATAATTTTTTGAAGCAGCTTTTAAAGTAAACTCAAATGAAATTCAAATAGTTATACATTAATTAAAAGTCATGACCGTATATAACATTTGTCTGAAAATACAGAAAGAATAATACATTCAAATATAATCTATTGGGTATGTCTAACTTTCTGCACTCTCCTCCATTTGTATTGCACGATATTCCGTCACTCGACAAACATGAATTATGTGATGGATCAAACTTGATGATATATATAAGTATATATGTTTGATGTTGATTAATGTTTAGTTTCCGATGTTATTCTAATTTTGAGGTATGGGTGTAAGGATTAAATCCCTCTGTTGCAAGTTACCCCATTGTTGCATATCGTAAAATGAGCAGGTGTTAGATTTTTTAATTTCATGTATAATGTGACATGCCTCTTTTATACTATATTTTAATTATACTTTGATGGAATTTTTAATTTGTGCCTAAAGGATTAATTGATTGTTAAGGGGTGTTACATTAAGTGGTATCAGAGCCAGTGTTGAGTCAGTTGTGTCTGTCTTATTGTTGTGATGATTGAACTTTTGTTTAATCTTGTTGTTGTCTTTGGGAATAATCAGAATATGTCTGGTAGAAATGACAATGCGATGGCTGCTTCTTTGGAAGCAATGGTTAGGGCAGTACAGGGTGCTCCGAATGTGAATGCTAATGATGAGTTCAGGAAGAATCAACCACCGGTCTTCAAAGGAAGATTTGATCCCGATGGTGCTCAAGTTTGGTTGAAAGAGATTGAAAGAATCTTCAGAGTCATGGACTGTGTGACAGGGCATGATTTTAATGTGTCAAAAACTTGACATGATTGAAAGCTTGAGTGGTTCTCTATGAAAAAGCAAGGATTGACAAATTTGGAAAAATAAACTGAATGAGCCGACTCAAATTCATCAATGAGCCGACTCATTCAGTGTTAAATTGGTGGCAAACGCACGGGTCCAAACAGGCTGCCTGATGCATCAATTTTGGTCGACTCATGGGTGTGGATGAGCCGACTCAAAACCTTTCATGAGTCGACTCATCAAGAAGTGTTTTCTTTTCATTTTCCACGGGTCTCAACAGGCCGTCTCTCTGTTTATTTTGGTCGAATCATCTGTTATTTTGAGCCGGCTCATTTAATGATTTGAGTCGGCTCATTACTATGCTGACTCATTTTTTCATTTAATTTTTTCCCTCTCTTATGTTTCTTTCTCTAACCAATATAAATAGCTGTTTATTTCATTTGAGAAGGCTAAACAAGGAAAGTGAGAGATATACACATAGCTCTCTCCATCTTCTTCATTCTTGCATCAATCAACAATCACACACAACAATCTTTGTTTGATTTCGGTGTTTGTTTCAAAGATAACCAATCTTGAATTAGAGTTTCAGATTGAGTTTAGAGTGTGTGGGTTTTCCTTGGAAAAATCCGAAGTGTTTTCTCCTCCAAGATCATTGAAGATTTGGGGGTTTTGTACACATCGATCGTTCGTAGATTCAGCCGAGTGAGGTAGATTGAAGATCAAGTGGATCGTTCTCTCATATCACGGTAGACGGAGGATTGCGAAGGTCTTTGTGGGTTCACAAGTGTGGGAGAAACTCAGCCGTACTCAAAGTTTGGAGAATCATGAATTCTTGCAAGAAGGGAGCAATTTATCGGAGGTTTTCTCAACACGCGTGGAAGACTTGATTCTACTTTGGATCAAGGGACAAGAAGAAGATTTGACAGCACATTCAACGTGGTTTGGTTTGTTGGTTCATTTATTTCTCTTCTTGTAAAACAATTGTGATTTAATAAAATTGCCCAATTCAATTTCAAATTGGGGGCAGAGTACTTCGAGCGAGGACAACGAAAGAACTACCTCAACAAATTCCTTGTGTTCTTTTCATTTCTCGCATTTTACTTTTATTCATATTGATATTGTGTGCTTGAAAATTCTGGTGTATCAAATTAGTGCATTCAAAGTGTTTGATAAATTGTTACACTCAAAAGTGATAACTAGAATGGGTAAAATTCTGCACTATTTGATACAACAAAATTGTCCTTGGTGTGTGCACTCCAAGTGTTCGGTAAAAAGCCTAATCACACAAAATCAATTTGATTATGCTTGATTTCTTCTCCAATCATTGTTAAGAATAGTTTTATCAAGTGTGAATTATCAAGTGAATCATTTGTGCAATATTAATTCTTCTACTCATCATTTCATTCCAATTGGGTTTTACGCATATCCAATCTTCGGTGACTTCTAATTTGAACTAGACGATTTTCCGGGAAACTTCCGCAATACTTTTTCAACTTAATTTTGAAAAGTAAATTTTAAAAAGGGATCTATTCAACCCCCTTCTAGATCCGCGCTATCGTCTAACAAGTGGTATCAAGAGCACCGGTTCATCTAGTGCTTCACATACAACTTATTGGAAAATGTACAACGATCCAACGGGGGCGTATAATAGAGCTCCAGTTTTTACCGGAGAAAACTACAGTCATTGGAAAGATTGTATGCGCATCTAGAAAAATTTGGAAAGTTAATCAAGAAGGCCCTTTTCAAACAACCATGGCCGGACCGGATAATATCCAAATTGAAAAACCGGAAGCATAATGGGATGATAATGATGAAAATAAATATAGCTACAACTGAAAAGCTCGAAACATACTCATAGCTTCCTTGGGAGCGGATGAATACTTTCGAGTTTCTCATCACACATCGGCTAAAGCTATGTGGGAAGCCTTACAAGTTGCCCATGAAGGAACTGATGATGTTAAGCTTGCTCGAATTAATACTCTATAACAAGAGTTCGATCGATTTCACATGAGCCAAGGGGAAACCGTTGGTGAAATGAGAAAAATATTTTCTCACTTGACAAATCGATTAAATGCTCTTGGTAAAACTACTCCTAATGATGTAGCAACTAACAAGATTTTGAGATGTCTTACTATGGTTGCCAAAAGTTACGGCAATCAAAGAAGCCAATGATGTAAGAACTTTGGATCTAACTACACTCATTGGAAAACTACAAGAGCACGAACAAAAGCTCTTAAACTTAAATGAGCATGAAGACAAAGAAAAGAAAGAAAAGATCGAGAAAAATAAAGATCATGAGAAGAACAAGAAGTCTATTGCATTAAAAGTTTCTTCCTCAAAATCCTCCACAAATAAAGATAGTGGGAGTGATACAAGTGATGATGAAGACGAATCAAACGAAGATATGGACTTATTCGTAAGAAGATACAATCAGTATCTCAAAAAGAATGAGATTTCCCATTCGGACAAGCGTCTCATCAACTATCGAAGAAAATCTAATCCTTCCAAGCAAGAGTTTGTTAAAAGTACTAAAGACAAGGGATCTTGTTACAACTGTGGAAAACCGGGACATTACAAACCGGATTTCCCTATGTTAAAGAAAGACAAGGCAAAAAACAAATATCAAAGAAAAGGCAAAAAGGCTAGAAGAGCATATATTGCTTGGGAAAGCGATAGTGAGTCTTCTAGCAAAGATACCTCAAGCGATGAGGAAGAGAGAGTATATCTTTGCCTCATGGCTCATAAGAAAGGCAAGAAAGAGGTAAGACATGCTAAATATGATTATGCTGAAAAATTGTCTTATAATGATTTGCTTAGTACTTTTAATATTCTCCATCAAGAAGCTGAAGAAGCTTTCAAGCGCATTGCATCCGATAAAAGAATTTTTGCACATTTAGAGAAAAAGGTTTCGGATAGTGAAAATGCTATGAAAGCTCTTAAGGCATCAATGGTAGAATCTATAGTAGAAGACAAACGAGAATGACACAACTTTCATAGTTGTGAAACATGTTGGATTTGGCAAAAAGAGGTCAAAACTCTTCAAGCCAAACTAGACAAGTTGTCATAACCAAAAATGACATTCAATATTGATCGTTCAAACTTTAGAGAATCAATGAACAATCCATATCAAAAATATACCTATGTTGTGAAGGATCAAAATAGTCAATGCAAGTCTAAACCATTCTTGAAATGTCACTATTGTTGCAAGGAAGATCATACAATTGCCAAATGTCGTTTTAGGAGATACTTGGTCCCTAAAGGCATTTGTCAATGGTTGCCTAAAAGCAACAAAATTTTCACTCACACTCTAGGACCCAATGAAAATTGGGTACCTTTCTTTCTTGTCTAATCATATAGGCGGAGTGTCTTGAGACTATGGAGAAACGATGGTTTCTTGATAGTGGATGCTCAAGACATATGACAGGTGATATTTCCCTATTCTATGACTCTGTGGCTAAGAAGAAGGGCTTTGTTACCTATGGTGATAACAACAAGGGAGTTATACTCGACAAAGGTAGTGTAGGTAATCCCTCTTCTACATTTATCTCTAATGTCCTTTTAGTTGAGGGTCTTAGACATAACCTTGTTAGCATTAGTCAATTATGTGATAAGGGATATAATGTCTCATTCTCTAAAGAAGGATGCATAATTGAACATAATGAAAACAAAGAGGATGTGTTTAAAGGCTTGAGGGTTAACAATGTTTATATGCTTGATTTGAATTCGATGACCTTGTGTGATCCTAAATGTCTTATTTCCAAAAATGAAGAGTCTTGGCTTTGGCATAAACGTTTAGCTCATATCAACTTTGACTTGCTAAATAAGGTTGTGTCCAAAAACTTAGTAGTCGGTTTGCCTAACATAAAGTTCACTAGAGATCATCTTTGTGATGCTTGCCAAATGGGAAAGCTAACTAAGATATCTTTTAAATAAACAAATTTAGTCTTTACTTATAGACCTCTTGAGCTTCTACACATGGATATTTTTTGTCCTTCTAGAATCAAAAGTATAGGAGGGCACTATTATGGTTTTGTTATTGTTGACTACTACTCTCGATTTTGTTGGAAAATCTTCTTAGCTAGTAAAAGTGATACCTTTTCGGCTTTTGAAACTTTTGCCAAATTATCTCAAAATAAAATTTGCACAAACATTGTAACTATTAGAAGTGACCATGGAGGTGAGTTTAAAAATCATCTCTTTGAAATTTTTTGTGAAAACCATGGCATTGATCATAACTTCTCCGCTCCTAGAACACCACAACAAAATGGTGTTGTCGAGCGTAAAAATCGTGTGCTGGAGGAATTGGGAAGAACTATGATTAATGATAACGGTCTTCCTAAATATTTTTGGGCCGATGCTATTAGTACCGCTTGCTATGTTTTGAATAGGATCACTATTCGACCTATTCTAAACAAAACGCCCTATGAACTATTAAAAGGAAGAAAGCCTAATGTGTCACATCTTCATGTTTTTGGTTGCAAATGTTTTGTGCTAAATAATGGAAAAGAAAATCTTGGTAAATTTGATTCAAAGGCGAATGAGGGCATCTTCCTTGGATACTCTAATTCAAGAAAAACATATAGAATATTCAATAAAAGGTTGCTTATAGTTGAAGAATCTGTACATGTATCTTTTGATGAAACTTATCCGAATGTTGTCGGAAAAGGTAGTGTTGTTATTGGTGCAGGTGCCTCCTCTAGTGAGATTGTTAAAGACATTGATATTTCTCGTGTGGAACCCTTTCCGGATGTTGTTAATAAGGAGCCGGTTGATGTGTCTAGTCTCAAAGATGAAGGTCAAGCATCCTTTCAAAATGATCTACCATTGGAATGGAAGAAGTCAAAAGATCATCCTATCGATAACATCATTGGAGATATCTCAAAGGGTGTCATTACTAGATCAAGACTAAGTAACTTTTGTTTTTATCATGCCTTCATATCTCAAATTGAGCCTAAAAATGCCAAAGAAGCTTTACTTGATGAAAATTGGTTCCTAGCCATGCAAGAGGAACTAAATCAATTTAAAAGAAATGAGGTTTGGGACCTTGTTCCACCTCCATTAGATCATCGAGTAATTGGCACCAAATGGGTTTTTAGGAACAAATTGGATGAAAACGAGACTATTATTCGCAACAAGGCCCGTCTTGTTGCTCAAGGGTATAACCAAGAGGAAGGCATAAACTATGAGGAAACTTATGCTCCTGTTGCCCGCCTTGAGGCTATACGCCTTTTACTTGCATTTGCTTGTTCACAAAACTTCAAACTATATCAAATGGATGTTAAGAGTGCCTTTCTTAACGAATATATAAATGAAGAGGTTTATGTGTGTCAACCTCCTGGATTTGAAAACTTTGAAAAACCAAATCATGTTTACAAACTAAAACGTGCTTTATATGGTCGCAAACAAGCTCCTAGAGCTTGGTATGAGCGCCTAAGCAAATTTTTAATCAATCAAGGGTTTTCAAAAGGAAAGGTTGACACTACTCTCTTTATTAAACGTGAAGGAAAACATTCTATATTAGTTCAAGTATATGTAGATGACATCATTTTTGGATCTACTAACATGAATTTGGTTAAAGAATTTTCAAGTTCTATGTAAGGTGAGTTTGAGATGAGTATGATGGGGGAGCTAAATTTCTTCCTCGGACTTCAAATTAGACAACTTGAAGATGGAACCTTCATAAGTCAGACTAAATATTGCAATGAGTTGCTCAAAAGGTTTGATATGAAAAACTCTAAGTCTATTGTGTCGCTCCCGGGATTTTCATCCTAGTACAAACGCGAAAGTGGCGCGGAAAGGTTAGAGTCGCCAGCCAGACATTTTTATCCCGAATGAATGGGAAAGGTAATGTTGCACAAACCTGAGGAAGAAGGAAAAGGACGAGGCCTTGCGAACCAAAGATCTGGATACGGGAGTCGGTTACGACCTGGGAAGGTATTAGCACCCCAGATCGTTCGTCGTACCCGACGGGATCCACGCTTGTTTGCTTTGTTTCAAAGGGTGAGAAAATATAATTGCTGCTGAATAAAACCGCTAACTGGAATGGAAAATGAAATGAGAAGGGAACTGAAATAAGAAAATGGAAAGAAAAGGGGAAATGTAGGGAAAATAAAGAATGTGCTCGAACGGGCCCTACCCCGCTGCCTACGTACCTCATCGGGATAATGAGGATCAGAGTCGACGTAGTTCGCCTAACCTAGGCGGGAACTATTTGTTTGTGTTTTTTATCGCTGGAACTGCGTATGTCTATGCTCAGGTGTTGCAGGCTCGTCTGGTACGAGTGCGTTAACCGTCTTGCATGCGAGACAAGTCGCCGCGAGTTCGCGTTGTGAGTGAATGAGATGAGAAAAGAAGTTCCCGCAGGATAGTCGCTTATTGTTTGTTTTTGTCTTTTAAAAGAAGTGTTTTGAATTTTTGTTTGTGAACTGTCTTGTACTAAGACCTATCCATCGCGGGAAGTATTTACACCTCGCCCCGAAACAGGACGCGTATAAACACTCCGTAACAAAGTCTTGTGTCATACAAGATTGTTCGGTTTTTATTAAGTGTTTTATTGCTTTTCTTTATGAGATGAGAAAGAATGACTCAAGTTGGAAAAGGAAAAATCTAATGGGAACTAAGACACACCCTAATTTATTGATTTATTTACAAGTGGTCCTAATGGTTAATGAGGTATTCTAATCCTAAGGAAGAAAAGGAAAAAGAAGAAAAGAGAGCTTAGAAACTAACTTACTTCCTAAGGAAGTTAAGTTGTTTCTAAAGAAAGGGAAAGCCTAAAAGCAAAGCACAAAGTGCTAAGGCAAACACAATTAAAATGCATAAGAGATAGGAATGAAGTAATGCTTACCTCAATCTTCCCCCCTACAAAACAAAAGTTAGCATGACAATGCATATTGAAAGTAAAATCAAAACATAAAAGCGATTAAGTACCATAAACGTCCTAGAATGGAACTAGGGTTCAAAATAAGACCTAAGTCTAAAGGTGAAGGTACCTAAAGGTTACATGACTTCTAAAGTCAGTAGCTACATGTTATAGGTCCCTAAGTATGCTAGGGTACCTCACAAGATCAAACTATGTCAAACTATGTACAAAAAGTTCACCTAAGTTCACCTAAATGCAAGTTAGGGTTTATGGATGAAGTATGAATGCATATGGATTACAAACATGAATTAGTACATGAAATGAACATCAAAGTCAGTAGTTAATGATTATGAAGATGGATGAATGAATATACAATCATGGATGCAATTGTTTAGGCATATGGAGCAATGAGAAGAAGATGTGAGAAGAAACGGAATAAACATCGCATAAGATCGCACATAATGAAAATTGAGGAAGTATGGCATGTGAATATGCAAGAAATGATTATGGGTCAGTAGCATACAAGGTATGAGATGCAATGAAGATGCATGAATAGGCATTAATGGTTTCCACATCATTCAAGTTAAACATGAGAAGAGATTAGCAATCCGTTTAAGTTAAACTAGTTCACATAAGTATGCACTTTGAAACATTAAAACAAACCAAAAGAGTATGGTTCAAAAAGAGTCTTATGGCTGGAATTAAAGACATAAAAATGACCTATAATTAACTCCTAGAAGCTACCAAAAAGCATCTCAAGCAAATGGCATGAATGCCTTTCTAATATCTAGGGTATGGAGCAAATACACACATGAATCAACCTAGGATCTAGGTGACATGGAAAAATAGCAAAAAGCCTTTAAAAATTATGAAATTAAATCCCTGGAATAGTAAAGTCATTATCTCACATTGTCCAAAAGGATTTCATAAAATTATGCACCAAAGTGCCAAAACAATTCCTTGACTAGCAAGGTAACAAAACATGATCACCCAAAACAAACTCCACAAAGTGGATCAAAAAGGGCATCTAAAATTATGAAAAAAATGCCTAAGGAGCATCAAAATGTCACAAATTATAGTGATTAATCACACACAAAAAATAGGTTTCACACCTATGGGGAAAAATCGATTTCGGTTCCTTATGCCAAAACATTCCCTTTTGGGACAGCTCATGAACTAAAATCCAAATTAATTATTAAAACTACCCAAATCTGGAAATAAAAAATATGACAAATTAATTAAGAGGATGAGGATCACTCATGAATTTTTCCAGAATTTTATCTCACCTAAAACTATTTTTAATAAATGTTACGAAACGGACAAAAAAATGAATCTTAAAAGGAAGTAAAAGGAAGCCATCCTAATGGTTCTTAACCTAATCCCTATGTTCCGAAATCGATACATATCATCAAAAATCACAATATAACCAATGCCTCAGGTGGGAGGGCTCAGATGCACCTTAAACTATATGGTCCTAAGCCGCATACAACTAAAATGGTGCATAAAAGTCGAAAAAAGTTCGAAATCAACTTACTTGAATGAAATGACGATTCTTCACATAAAAGAAATCCGAAAAAATCCCCAAGCAAGGCCTTGTAATCCCCATAAGCAAAATAAATGCTTATCTTCCATAAATTCTTTATGAAGCTCTACCAAAATTAAAATCGATCGAAATCGATCAAACAAACTCATGAACAATTATATCACAAATTAATCCAAAATTAGCTAACCACCATAATTAAAATAAAAAATTCTAATTGAAAATTACAAGAGAAATAAAAATGGATTAGATATTAATCTACAAAAATAATTAATAAAGAAATTGCTTAACAATTCTAACAAGAAATTAAAAAAAAAAACTATATATAAAACTAATAAAACCAAAACAGGGGTTGCAAACTGAAGACAATGGTGCTAATAGAAACAAACATGGCCCAAGGCCCAGTCTTCCTTTGCCATAGCGCCAGGGGGTGAGAAATGGAATTGAAGAGGTGCGATTATCATTTTAATGGAGACAATAGGCCCAATTGTGTTGGAGGATCCGCAGGAGGGTGTATATGTGGAAAACAGGGTACAGTTAGCAATTCCATGGGGCTGAAACTTGTTAAGCCCAACCTGAGTTTGCATCCCGAAACCCCAATTTACCAAAGTGAAACCCTAAAATATCAGATAAGCTGTACAAGTCCTCTTCTTCTTCCCGAATTAGCCGTCACCCTCACCCTCCGTCGTCTCCAACCTCACATCGTCTTCATCGGCAGTCTCACTCAAACAACCAAAGACACTCGTATGTGAATGATCTTCCATCGCAATCAATGATTTCCGCCGTCACGTCGTTCTCCCCTTCGTCGTGCTTCTCTCCTTCCGCCAAAGCTCTCCGCCGATTCTTTCTTCTTCGTACGCCGCTCCAGATTGTACCATAAACGGCGCCGCCGCGATCTCAAAGAGACTTATGTAACCCATTGCTCTCACCAACTAAATCGTTGATATCATCGCCGATCATGGCGGCGGCCTCCCCTTATGTCCAAATCTCAGTGAGACAAGCAACGAACCACCACAAAGCCCATGGCGATGCAACCAACTCCGAAAATGCGATTTTAGTTTCAGACTGATTTCAGATTCAAACTCTCGATCTTGTTCTCTTTTCGTAGCGGCCTCGTCCTTGTTCTTCCTCTTATTCGATCACCCTTCTTGTTCTCACGGTAAGGAGCGAATACCCTGTGCGACGGGTTGTTTGTGCAACCAACGGATTTCGGAGATTGGGCAATAATGCGATGAGGCGCGATTTTGGCCGAGTTGCTTGCGTTGTTCATCCAACGTCAACGAAGTTCGTCAATCGAAGACTCAATCGGAGGTAAGCTTTGTCTTGAACCTGATTCTTTTCTTTGTCATAGTCATCGAGTCATTGTCGTGACTGAGTTCTTGAATTTTTCCTTTTTCTTCTATGAATGTGTGTGATCTGTTGACTGAATTTCGTTCTCGGATTCGCAGGTTCTGCATACAATTTAGTTGCAATAAGATTTATGGATTGATGCGAGAGAGGCGATGTGAAGCACAGTTGATGAAGATGATGTTGATGTCGAAGAACCGTTGAGATTGACTCAGTGATGAATTTTGTTGCAGGTTTATGCTTTTTTGATCTTGGCGAAGATGATGATGAAAAGGCTGAAGAGATGTCCAACTTAATGCCATGAGTTTTAGATCCCCTTTTTGTTTATAAATTTTTCAGGAGACCAATTATGAGATTGATGATGAATGGTGTCGAGAATAACTGACGAAGATTGAGAGAGAGATGAAGATCAATGCTGATTTTTTTGTTTTAGAGCTCTGAGTTTTCTCTCTGTTAAATTCCTTCTCCCTTTTTCCCTTGTAACTGAATTGGTATCCCCCTTCACTGATTTTTTTTTTTTTGCTTATAACTGAATTGGTGCCTATAACTGAAATGAATTCAGTTATGTTATTCTGTTAATTTTCTGTTAAGGAATCTGTTATCAGTTAGTTAATCCCCACTGATTTTCTAACTGAATTCTGGATTTTTGCAGCCTATGTAAAATTAATCTCTATTTTTTGTATTATTTTTTTGGATGAAAATTTATGAAGAACAAAAAGGCTTCCTGCATTTCTCTTTACTGATATATTTTTACTGATATATGGGACAAACAGTATGGTCCACACAAACGATTACGGAACACATGACACGGAAATCACAGGACATGATTTAAGTTGGTTTAATTGGAAATAAAAAAAAAAGCAAACTTTAATTGAAAAGGTGTTAATGGGTTTAACAACAACAAACAACAACAAAAATGGCCATTGGGTTATATGGGGATGGGCCTAGAACATGTAAAGGAACAAGGTTTTATTTGAGTGAAATTGGATTTGTGGTGAACTAACATGGACTTTATAATCGCACCCTCTCATCCTTTAGCAATGAGCAAGCTAAAAACGAAAACCATGATTGGATTTAAAAGGCTAATGAAATGATTGGATTCACACTAATCGAGAAATACAGTCAAAATGAATCAATATTGACCCTTGATTAAATTTCTGAAAAAAAGTTCCAACTGCACAACTTAATGCCAACCGTGAAACGACATAGAAATCAAATTCCAACTTCCCGAATAAAATCTCACCTCGCTCCATGAGAAATGAAATCAAATATAGAGCGATCTTGGCCTCGAATTGAATTAAATCTCCTTAAACCAAATCATGTTGACCTTCCTTTAACAAAATATGAGCTTACGCACATGCTTTGTAGTTAAAGAACCAGAGTTCTAAATAGGGATCGCATTGCCACTTGCACCCAGCCGTAATTAGAATTAAATTGCTTTAACCATGCGGCCCTCTAATCCCCACTTAACTTGCAGACACCAAGCTTGAATTGTCCGCACGAGCCCTTTAAATCTCTGATAACGAGTTACAAGCCACTTGAATTTGTTTGGATCAATTTTCGGGGAAATAAACTCGCAGAAGCACACAATTAAACATTCAACCGTGATAAGCCTGAATCTTTGAATCCAAAACCAAACACATGAACCACTTCCGGGTAAACTGATGATCTCCACACACACCACAGCTCGACTTTGAAATGTGTCTCTTGAATTCGAACTCGAATGATGCCTTCCAAATAAACCAATAATCGTGCATTCTCCTTTAATCTGAATCGAATCCTTCAACACAATCCACCTTTAGGAACTTCTATGTCGTACTAAACAACTCTGATTGAAAACTTCAGTACTGGACTGGACGCACCAATGAGTATTCCCCACAATTTCAATCCCTGATATATACAAATAAAGTACGAAACCCTAATCTCACATGGCCTTAATCACATGCCTTATGGAACAATGAAATGCACTAGTATGTTGTTAATGACTTAGTGAGAAATGCAGATGAATGCGAAACGAGGGACCAATAGAGGGAATAGATATGGGGCAAATTTTGAGGTATTACAGCTGCCCCTATTCAATCATCTGCAGACTTGAATGAATAATTGCAACAGCTTTTAGACGTTCAAGGTCTGGAGTGATTGAATACTCGAATAAAACCTGAAAATTTGCACACTGAGGGTAATGGAAATGCCATCTGCCCATTTATTTATTTATATACTTTTTTGATTTTGACCTCTGAATAGGTAACGGAACATAAGACCAGGTGAAAATATGCTAGGAAGAATGCCATCCTCGAACGACAACTCACAAGGGATCCTCGGATCCAATACTAAAACCCACCTGAAATAGAAACACGATAGTATATCGGCCGCAGGCGATAACCATCAACAACAAAGACTGACCTCGGACAGACTTTGCAAAAGAAGACAAACTGACCTCGATCAATAAGCTCAAAAAGTGAACTACTATCCTCGAATAATAGCCACAAAAACAAGACCAACCGCAGAAGGACTTGAAGAAAGGATATGTCATTCTCGAATGACAAATCAAAAGATCCTCGGATCTAACACAAAACCATCCTCGAATGGAGACGCAAAGGTATACCAGCCTCGACTGATAACCAAACACAAAGAGAAAATAGGACAAGATGGAACAGGATCGTTGTACATAAACGGGAGCCCAAGACACGACCGTTGTACTGAAACGGAGACGCGAAAAAAAATGAGACTGTTGTACTGAAACAAGACTCAAAGACGAGACCATTGTACTTAAATGGAGACTCGAAAGGAATGGGATCGTTGTACTTAAACGAGAGCCCAAGACACGACCGTTGTACTGAAACGGAGACGCGAAAAAATGAGACTGTTGTACTGAAACAAGACTCAAAGACGAGACCATTGTACTTAAATGGAAACTCGAAAAGAATGGGATCGTTGTACTTAAACGAGAGCCCAAGACGCGACCGTTGTACTGAAACGGAGACGCGAAGAAATGAGACTGTTGTACTGAAACAAGACTCAACTGGGGATAACAACAAGACATGGTAGAAGTAACCACCCTAGGAAACGAAGTTGCATTCTATGAGGAACATATCAATCTGATGGGAGATATAACAGGTCTCATGTAATATACCTCAAAACTGGCCCATGCTGGCATGCATATGTTTGAATTTATGGCGTAATGCTCCATGATGATGGAAATGCTACGCTTTGGAGGATGCAGACGCAATGATGATTATGCGAATGACAATGCAAAAGAGATCTCCTGATAAGGAGACTGCAGGTATTTCCAGATAACTTGGCGGAGAAGAAACGATGATCACTGCATTGATCTAATTCATCCTGGTGAGGAGGAAACAACTCTGCGGGGAAGGCTGTCAATGATATACCGGCTCTGAACTGCCGCCACTGCCAAAAATAAATTGGACTTTGAGATCGGAGTGCCAAGACCCAGCTGGAGATGGACCCTTCTTGAACTTTGACGGGGAAGTGAGGACCTTCTTGACTTGGCTGAGAACCCAAGGTATGATACTGCTGAGGAGGCAATTGCTGGGGAGGCAAGACACTCCTTATACTGCTGAAAATTGCCCCTGTTTGAAGGGAAACTCCTGCTTGGGGATAACACCCACCTTCTGCTACCTTGCTGGGAGAAATTTCGACTTCCACATTACTGGGGATGACGGGTGATATCAATGATAAAGCTTCCTGCTGAAGATAAAAGCTCAAGCTGCCACTTGCTGGGGATAAGAGATAAATCCTCTCATGTTGGGAATGAGATATGTAAGACGTCCCATGCTGGTGATGAGAGACGATGATACCCTTCTGATCAAGAAGTAACTTTCGCTTTTCCACACAGCTGGAGAAAGGATTGTCTAATGAGACTAGCTAAGACATTTTGATCAATGAAGCTTGCTGATGAAATAACTCTTGAAGTACTATGCTGACAATGGCTTTGCTTCCAGACTCTGGGTTGATAGATCACCAACTAATCATGAGTGAACAATGGTTCTCTGAAATTTTCAACTCGCTTCAAATTAAGGTCCATCGGAAGAAAATGTCTCAAGAGGATTTTACAGAAAACATGACATACGAAATACCTCAGTGTCTTCAAACTCTTAGAGAGATTCGTCGGATCTCGAAATAACTGCCCCAGAAAGCATGGTCTATGAAAGAAATTTGCCTCGCGAGGATTCATGAAGAACTTCATATCACTGTGAGATATTCTTCCCCCGTATATTGAACTCCGGATAGGTGCTTTTGATAAACTGTCTTCGGGAGAGAATAACTTCTAGAGCTCTTGGGGTGGCCTGCCCCAGTACGAGCCTTGAAGTGATCACCTCTGAATGACTGTGCTTTGAAGAAAACACACAGATCAATTGTTCTTTGAGAGATTGGATCTTGAAGTAATTGCCCCAGTTTGGCTGAATTCTGAAGAGATTGCTTGACGTGATTGCCCCAGATTAGTTGGCTCTTACCACGACTGTTGGGAAAGTCCCTACTCAATGGAGTTTTCTTGAAAAGTGCACCTCGACAGATTGTCCTTCGGAAGTTTCAGACTTCTCAACTTGGCAAGACTAAGCTCCTGGACTGAGATTCCATATGTAAACTTTTATGATGCCAAACAAAAGTATGCAAGCAGAAAATGTTTATTTTGAGAATGAAAATTCTAATGCAACACACATGTTAATTTTGAAGTTTTACTGAAAAAGATGTCGCAAACCTTTGTGAGTGAATCACTGGTTAAGATACGACATTGATTTTTGATGAATGAAAGCATGCACATGCAACACCAACCCAGATCTTTTAGCATAACTCATAGGAGTCAGGAACGCGATCTTGTGGTAGTACGCTCTTGAAATAACCCTGTTTCAGTTAGGACTTTTGAGGGTTGTATCGTGGCCTGGTTCACGGTTATAGAAACAAAGGATATAGGCTCGAAATTTATTTGTGCCCACCCCTCTTCGTGATGTTCTCCATTCCTATGTTCAGCTAACTTTCACAAGCGCCCACCTCTCAAAAAGGGTTTTGTGATGGTTGAGGAACCAATTACGCTAACGGTTTAAGTACCAATTAGGTTGTCATTTGGAGTCAGTTACCCCTCTTACCTTTGGTGTCTGTATCACACGACTTTGTTCTTGTTCAAGGATCTTTATTGTGTAATCCTTTTCGTCTTTTGCTTTTGCATTATTTTGATTATCCCTAACTTTTGCCTGGACTGATTCTTGTGAATCTTTGATTGTGAAGTCCAGCGGGATGTCCTAATTTTTGCCTAAGTCGCTTGTTTTCAAGTTTCGACTTAGCGGGCTTTCTCATTCATTTTTTTTTCAATTCTTCTTTTTTTTTGAACAAATCGTGTGACACTGTTTGTCTTGATTGCTTTGAAAGGGTCGTGACTGTCCCACTTCTTGGTTGTTGAGGGATAACCATTGTGGTCTCCGGTCTTTGGACCTCTTGATTGGGATAACCACTGTGGTTCCTGATCATTGGACCTCTTGATTTGGTACAACGAAAGGTAATGGATCCTCATATTTGCACTCCTTTTCGAAATTTGAACGATCGGTCCAGCTAACTGACGCCTACCCTGCCCCTGGGTTAAATGCAAGGGTTTTTTCATGCGGAAAGAAACTCCTACTTCAAGGCTCAAATGGGTTGGCGAGGGTCTATCTCCCTTATATCTCCGGTGTTTAGGATTTGAAACAATGCCTGTACATCGTCAACAAGGTCTTTCTCAAAAGCACACAATTAGCGATTTTTGCGTTTTCATTTCGTCATCCTCCCTGATAGAGTTTAAGAACAACAGTTGGTATTGCAATGCACATACACAAAATCATGAGTGAATACGAATGGATTACTTCAAGAAAAACATGTGCATTTTATTATGGCTATCATTCAAAAACAAATAAGTTTCATGCATGCATAAAAATGTTTAAACAAACAATATAAACTACAAATGAAAATACAGTAAAGAAGCTGAACATTGCCATCATTGAGGAGACTTGACTCCGTCTGGACTTATTGCTTCTGAAGATGCCTTTGCAAATTGGGAGACCCATTTGATGAGGAAACTTCAATATGTGAGCAGACTTTCTGGCATGATGACCTTTGAGTCGATCAACTTCGGGACCTTGTCTTCACCTTTGCCTCTGAAAGACTTGCAATCTTCAATTAAAAGGTCGGGTGCCCCAGAATGGTAATTATACTTGGCATTGAAACCCCAAAGGAAGCTTTGTCGGAGATGATCCTGATGCAATTAGCTCAACCACTCCGAATTTGCATAAATGAGGAAACTTGTTGCACGTACGTCATCAGAATATGATCAAACTTCTTCTCAAGTTGTTTTGGCCTTTACCCGTATTCTCTGGCCCTAGGACTCTCTTGGGAAGCTCCGGTCAGATGCTGACAAATGACATATGGAGGGAAAAGGTTGATAAAGTTAATAGATAAGGTTGCTCGGAAAGATCTTGCACGATCTCCTGCCTACGTATCTCCATTGACCAATGGAGAATCAGAGCAGCGTAGTTCCCCTCAATAGGGATGAAAATAGCTTCATTTCCTTGACACCACATTCAGGATTTCCATAACCGGCTCATCTGAGTCTTCATCTGGTTGACTTCCTCTTTCAACAGTTTCTGGTTCTGAAATAAAGCTTGCACCTTTGCCTGAATTGCCCCAGTTGGGTCTTCCTTTCGTTTACCTCCGCCCGAAGTTGCTTCAGATATATACCTTGATGACTGTGATTCAAGTTGACCATTCTGATGAGAAATCAAGTCAGGAAAAGAATTTGTCTCTGAACACCTGTCAAGAATGCAAGGATGTATGCAAATGCCATGTTCAATTATTTCTGAGGAATCTATCTGCTTTGATTCAAATTTTGATACAGAAAGATCCAACAGCATGATTCAGATATGTGATCCTCAGAAATAACTGAACATGTGTGTAGAAATGCTATGATGTCATGTATGCAACAGACGTGTGATCAATGGTGTGATGTTGGTGTTGAGTAGTGAACCAACTGTTTGTATAGAACCCCAATAACGGCACCATCTCTGTATAGAACCCCATAATTGAGAACCCAATAACTGTAGAACTGGATCACATAATAGAATAGTCACTGATGGTGTTGAAGTTGAACAACGAGCCAAGTATCTGTGGAGAGTCACAATATCAAGGTCATAATGGTAATCACAGTAACAATTTCTCTGAATAGAAATCCCAGATCTCAGAATCAAAGAACCATAAAACACTGAACAATACTGGCAAAGTGGGTATGTTGAAGTTTAGGGTTCCTGCAAACCTGTAAACCCCTCCCAATCTCACGGGTGTGCTACTCGGGTCAACATCACGGACTCTCAAAGCCGAATAGCAATAATACGTTCACCATTTCCGAGAAATGGCTCATGACCAAATCAGGGAATCGGTTTGGCATTATGTACTAATCAGGGAGGCCTCAGCTGAGTCCAAGGAAACAAGCATCCCTCATAAGACCTCAGCTTCAAGCACTGAATCGAGAAACAATAGTACATTCATCCCGAAGGGTACAATACTATCGTCATACGAACAGTTTGCCTTGACTGGGTTCCTATGAGAGAACTAGGCCATCCTATGCGAGTTCCCAGTGGACCCTCGGATGCGAGTGGGTTTGCCAACAAATGTGGTCTGCCACTGTCATCACTGGAGAGGGTTGTTTCCACTAAGGTTCTCAATGATCGGTCCCCAGCTGCACATAACCATCAAGGTTGTATCCCGAAGTGGGGAAGAACCCCCACACAAGATAGTTCCAAGACGGTCGCAACCTGGGTGTGGAACACATCGCCACTCATCATGTAACCATGCGAGTACAACATGTCCACGCTAATCCTATAGTGCACTCAAGCCGGGTATTTGGCTTATCTCACAGTAACTCCCATCCCACGGAAAAAATGAAAACCAGCATAGCCAGACAGTCCAGTATAATATGATGTATGGAAAATAAAATACTGAAAGCGGTAAATAAATGCGAAAGTAAAGCTGTAAATAAAAGCTGTAAATGAAAACAGTAAAGCTAAACTAAAGCACACAGCAACAAACATATAAACACCCAAAGAAACAAAACCAAACAGGCGCTAGGATTGACTCTACAAGGGAAACCGGAAGAATCAGGTTAAATCCCCAGCAGAGTCGCCAGCTGTCGCTCCCGGGATTTTCATCCTAGTACAAACGCGAAAGTGGCGCGGAAAGGTTAGAGTCGCCAGCCAGACATTTTTATCCCGAATGAATGGGAAAGGTAATGTTGCACAAACCTGAGGAAGAAGGAAAAGGACGAGGCCTTGCGAACCAAAGATCTGGATACGGGAGTCGGTTACGACCTGGGAAGGTATTAGCACCCCAGATCGTCCGTCGTACCCGACGGGATCCACGCTTGTTTGCTTTGTTTCAAAGGGTGAGAAAATATAATTGCTGCTGAATAAAACCGCTAACTGGAATGGAAAATGAAATGAGAAGGGAACTGAAATAAGAAAATGGAAAGAAAAGGGGAAATGTAGGGAAAATAAAGAATGTGCTCGAACGGGCCCTACCCCGCTGCCTACGTACCTCATCGGGATAATGAGGATCAGAGTCGACGTAGTTCGCCTAACCTAGGCGGGAACTATTTGTTTGTGTTTTTTATCGCTGGAACTGCGTATGTCTATGCTCAGGTGTTGCAGGCTCGTCTGGTACGAGTGCGTTAACCGTCTTGCATGCGAGACAAGTCGCCGCGAGTTCGCGTTGTGAGTGAATGAGATGAGAAAAGAAGTTCCCGCAGGATAGTCGCTTATTGTTTGTTTTTGTCTTTTAAAAGAAGTGTTTTGAATTTTTGTTTGTGAACTGTCTTGTACTAAGACCTATCCATCGCGGGAAGTATTTACACCTCGCCCCGAAACAGGACGCGTATAAACACTCCGCAACAAAGTCTTGTGTCATACAAGATTGTTCGGTTTTTATTAAGTGTTTTATTGCTTTTCTTTATGAGATGAGAAAGAATGACTCAAGTTGGAAAAGGAAAAATCTAATGGGAACTAAGACACACCCTAATTTATTGATTTATTTACAAGTGGTCCTAATGGTTAATGAGGTATTCTAATCCTAAGGAAGAAAAGGAAAAAGAAGAAAAGAGAGCTTAGAAACTAACTTACTTCCTAAGGAAGTTAAGTTGTTTCTAAAGAAAGGGAAAGCCTAAAAGAAAAGCACAAAGTGCTAAGGCAAACACAATTAAAATGCATAAGAGATAGGAATGAAGTAATGCTTACCTCAATCTTCCCCCCTACAAAACAAAAGTTAGCATGACAATGCATATTGAAAGTAAAATCAAAACATAAAAGCGATTAAGTACCATAAACGTCCTAGAATGGAACTAGGGTTCAAAATAAGACCTAAGTCTAAAGGTGAAGGTACCTAAAGGTTACATGACTTCTAAAGTCAGTAGCTACATGTTATAGGTCCCTAAGTATGCTAGGGTACCTCACAAGATCAAACTATGTCAAACTATGTACAAAAAGTTCACCTAAGTTCACCTAAATGCAAGTTAGGGTTTATGGATGAAGTATGAATGCATATGGATTACAAACATGAATTAGTACATGAAATGAACATCAAAGTCAGTAGTTAATGATTATGAAGATGGATGAATGAATATACAATCATGGATGCAATTGTTTAGGCATATGGAGCAATGAGAAGAAGATGTGAGAAGAAACGGAATAAACATCGCATAAGATCGCACATAATGAAAATTGAGGAAGTATGGCATGTGAATATGCAAGAAATGATTATGGGTCAGTAGCATACAAGGTATGATATGCAATGAAGATGCATGAATAGGCATTAATGGTTTCCACATCATTCAAGTTAAACATGAGAAGAGATTAGCAATCCGTTTAAGTTAAACTAGTTCACATAAGTATGCACTTTGAAACATTAAAACAAACCAAAAGAGTATGGTTCAAAAAGAGTCTTATGGCTGGAATTAAAGACATAAAAATGACCTATAATTAACTCCTAGAAGCTACCAAAAAGCATCTCAAGCAAATGGCATGAATGCCTTTCTAATATCTAGGGTATGGAGCAAATACACACATGAATCAACCTAGGATCTAGGTGACATGGAAAAATAGCAAAAAGCCTTTAAAAATTATGAAATTAAATCCCTGGAATAGTAAAGTCATTATCTCACATTGTCCAAAAGGATTTCATAAAATTATGCACCAAAGTGCCAAAACAATTCCTTGACTAGCAAGGTAACAAAACATGATCACCCAAAACAAACTCCACAAAGTGGATCAAAAAGGGCATCTAAAATTATGAAAAAAATGCCTAAGTAGCATCAAAATGTCACAAATTATAGTGATTAATCACACACAAAAAATAGGTTTCACACCTATGGGGAAAAATCGATTTCGGTCCCTTATGCCAAAACATTCCCTTTTGGGACAGCTCATGAACTAAAATCCAAATTAATTATTAAAACTACCCAAATCTGGAAATAAAAAATATGACAAATTAATTAAGAGGATGAGGATCACTCATGAATTTTTCCAGAATTTTATCTCACCTAAAACTATTTTTAATAAATGTTACGAAACGGACAAAAAAATGAATCTTAAAAGGAAGTAAAAGGAAGCCATCCTAATGGTTCTTAACCTAATCCCTATGTTCCGAAATCGATACATATCATCAAAAATCACAATATAACCAATGCCTCAGGTGGGAGGGCTCAGATGCACCTTAAACTATATGGTCCTAAGCCGCATACAACTAAAATGGTGCATAAAAGTCGAAAAAAGTTCGAAATCAACTTACTTGAATGAAATGACGATTCTTCACATAAAAGAAATCCGAAAAAATCCCCAAGCAAGGCCTTGTAATCCCCATAAGCAAAATAAATGCTTATCTTCCATAAATTCTTTATGAAGCTCTACCAAAATTAAAATCGATCGAAATCGATCAAACAAACTCATGAACAATTATATCACAAATTAATCCAAAATTAGCTAACCACCATAATTAAAATAAAAAATTCTAATTGAAAATTACAAGAGAAATAAAAATGGATTAGATATTAATCTACAAAAATAATTAATAAAGAAATTGCTTAACAATTCTAACAAGAAATTAAAAAAAAAAACTATATATAAAACTAATAAAACCAAAACAGGGGTTGCAAACTGAAGACAATGGTGCTAATAGAAACAAACATGGCCCAAGGCCCAGTCTTCCTTTGCCATAGCGCCAGGGGGTGAGAAATGGAATTGAAGAGGTGCGATTATCATTTTAATGGAGACAATAGGCCCAATTGTGTTGGAGGATCCGCAGGAGGGTGTATATGTGGAAAACAGGGTACAGTTAGCAATTCCATGGGGCTGAAACTTGTTAAGCCCAACCTGAGTTTGCATCCCGAAACCCCAATTTACCAAAGTGAAACCCTAAAATATCAGATAAGCTGTACAAGTCCTCTTCTTCTTCCCGAATTAGCCGTCACCCTCACCCTCCGTCGTCTCCAACCTCACATCGTCTTCATCGGCAGTCTCACTCAAACAACCAAAGACACTCGTATGTGAATGATCTTCCATCGCAATCAATGATTTCCGCCGTCACGTCGTTCTCCCCTTCGTCGTGCTTCTCTCCTTCCGCCAAAGCTCTCCGCCGATTCTTTCTTCTTCGTACGCCGCTCCAGATTGTACCATAAACGGCGCCGCCGCGATCTCAAAGAGACTTATGTAACCCATTGCTCTCACCAACTAAATCGTTGATATCATCGCCGATCATGGCGGCGGCCTCCCCTTATGTCCAAATCTCAGTGAGACAAGCAACGAACCACCACAAAGCCCATGGCGATGCAACCAACTCCGAAAATGCGATTTTAGTTTCAGACTGATTTCAGATTCAAACTCTCGATCTTGTTCTCTTTTCGTAGCGGCCTCGTCCTTGTTCTTCCTCTTATTCGATCACCCTTCTTGTTCTCACGGTAAGGAGCGAATACCCTGTGCGACGGGTTGTTTGTGCAACCAACGGATTTCGGAGATTGGGCAATAATGCGATGAGGCGCGATTTTGGCCGAGTTGCTTGCGTTGTTCATCCAACGTCAACGAAGTTCGTCAATCGAAGACTCAATCGGAGGTAAGCTTTGTCTTGAACCTGATTCTTTTCTTTGTCATAGTCATCGAGTCATTGTCGTGACTGAGTTCTTGAATTTTTCCTTTTTCTTCTATGAATGTGTGTGATCTGTTGACTGAATTTCGTTCTCGGATTCGCAGGTTCTGCATACAATTTAGTTGCAATAAGATTTATGGATTGATGCGAGAGAGGCGATGTGAAGCACAGTTGATGAAGATGATGTTGATGTCGAAGAACCGTTGAGATTGACTCAGTGATGAATTTTGTTGCAGGTTTATGCTTTTTTGATCTTGGCGAAGATGATGATGAAAAGGCTGAAGAGATGTCCAACTTAATGCCATGAGTTTTAGATCCCCTTTTTGTTTATAAATTTTGCAGGAGACCAATTATGAGATTGATGATGAATGGTGTCGAGAATAACTGACGAAGATTGAGAGAGAGATGAAGATCAATGCTGATTTTTTTGTTTTAGAGCTCTGAGTTTTCTCTCTGTTAAATTCCTTCTCCCTTTTTCCCTTGTAACTGAATTGGTATCCCCCTTCACTGATTTTTTTTTTGTTGCTTATAACTGAATTGGTGCCTATAACTGAAATGAATTCAGTTATGTTATTCTGTTAATTTTCTGTTAAGGAATCTGTTATCAGTTAGTTAATCCCCACTGATTTTCTAACTGAATTCTGGATTTTTGCAGCCTATGTAAAATTAATCTCTATTTTTTGTATTATTTTTTTGGATGAAAATTTATGAAGAACAAAAAGGCTTCCTGCATTTCTCTTTACTGATATATTTTTACTGATATATGGGACAAACAGTATGGTCCACACAAACGATTACGGAACACATGACACGGAAATCACAGGACATGATTTAAGTTGGTTTAATTGGAAATAAAAAAAAAAGCAAACTTTAATTGAAAAGGTGTTAATGGGTTTAACAACAACAAACAACAACAAAAATGGCCATTGGGTTATATGGGGATGGGCCTAGAACATGTAAAGGAACAAGGTTTTATTTGAGTGAAATTGGATTTGTGGTGAACTAACATGGACTTTATAATCGCACCCTCTCATCCTTTAGCAATGAGCAAGCTAAAAACGAAAACCATGATTGGATTTAAAAGGCTAATGAAATGATTGGATTCACACTAATCGAGAAATACAGTCAAAATGAATCAATATTGACCCTTGATTAAATTTCTGAAAAAAAGTTCCAACTGCACAACTTAATGCCAACCGTGAAACGACATAGAAATCAAATTCCAACTTCCCGAATAAAATCTCACCTCGCTCCATGAGAAATGAAATCAAATATAGAGCGATCTTGGCCTCGAATTGAATTAAATCTCCTTAAACCAAATCATGTTGACCTTCCTTTAACAAAATATGAGCTTACGCACATGCTTTGTAGTTAAAGAACCAGAGTTCTAAATAGGGATCGCATTGCCACTTGCACCCAGCCGTAATTAGAATTAAATTGCTTTAACCATGCGGCCCTCTAATCCCCACTTAACTTGCAGACACCAAGCTTGAATTGTCCGCACGAGCCCTTTAAATCTCTGATAACGAGTTACAAGCCACTTGAATTTGTTTGGATCAATTTTCGGGGAAATAAACTCGCAGAAGCACACAATTAAACATTCAACCGTGATAAGCCTGAATCTTTGAATCCAAAACCAAACACATGAACCACTTCCGGGTAAACTGATGATCTCCACACACACCACAGCTCGACTTTGAAATGTGTCTCTTGAATTCGAACTCGAATGATGCCTTCCAAATAAACCAATAATCGTGCATTCTCCTTTAATCTGAATCGAATCCTTCAACACAATCCACCTTTAGGAACTTCTATGTCGTACTAAACAACTCTGATTGAAAACTTCAGTACTGGACTGGACGCACCAATGAGTATTCCCCACAATTTCAATCCCTGATATATACAAATAAAGTACGAAACCCTAATCTCACATGGCCTTAATCACATGCCTTATGGAACAATGAAATGCACTAGTATGTTGTTAATGACTTAGTGAGAAATGCAGATGAATGCGAAACGAGGGACCAATAGAGGGAATAGATATGGGGCAAATTTTGAGGTATTACATATTGATACACCAATGCCTACGGCGACAAGTCTTGATTGTGATTAAAAGGGTAAGGATGTAGATATAAAAAGGCATCGAGGTATGATCGAATCTCTTCTTTATCTTACCGCATCGCGTCCAGATATTATGTTTAGTGTATATATGTGTGCTAGGTTTTAATCTTGCCCTAAGGAATCACATTTAAAATCAGTTAAACGCATACTTAGGTATCTTTGTGGTACGTCTAAGTTTGGTTTATGGTATCCTAAGGGTAGTGATTGCTCTTTGGTAGTTTTTTCCGACTCCGACTTTGCCGGTTGCAAAGTGGATAGGAAAATCACTAGTGGAACTTGTCATTTCTTTTCAATTTCTCTTGTTAGTTGGTGTAGCAAAAAGCAAGTTTTTGTTGCCTTATCAACTGTAGAGGCGGAGCATATTGCAGCCGGAAATTGTTGTGCCCAAATCCTATGGCTAAAACAACAATTGCTCGACTTCAATATCTCTCTCAAACAAATTCCAATTTTGTGTGACAATACTAGTGCAATTAATCTTACCAAAAATCCTATTCTTCATTCACGCACTAAATATATTGAAATTAGGCATCATTTCCTTAGGGATCATGTAGAGAAAGGTGATGTGGCGTTTGAGCATGTTGATAGTGTAAATCAACTAGCCGATATTTTTACAAAACCACTAGCTACCGATCCTTTCTTCTTTATCCGTAGGGAACTTGGTGTTCTTGACATCTCAGATAGATCTTAGTAATCATTGCTTTGTTTATATATTATTCTTTGGTTCAACTTCTCTTGTCTCTAACATCTTGTTATATAGTGTTATAGTTCATCTATTTCTCATATACTTGAGGTAATATCCTTCTTTACTTTGTTATCTCTATTCATTCTTGATATATATATAGTAAAAGTGTGTTGCATTGCTTATGTTTGTATATTTATCTATTTCTTCTATTCTCTTGGATTATGAGTGATTGTTTGTCAAATAATTAGCATAAATGATGATATTTTCATGTTTTGAGGTGTTTTAAGTGGTTTTTGGTGGAATGTTTTGTTAAAAACTGTCGGGTCCCAACAGGCCGACTCATGAGTCGGCTCATGGAACCTTATGAGTCGACCTATCTGCTTCTTTGAACCGACTCCTTTCAAATTGAAATTGAGTCGACTCATTTTTGAATTTGAGTCGGCTCATTGTCGTCTCAACTGACGTGTGGCTGTCTTGAAAAGACGCGCCGCCTGCCATTACCTCTCCCTAGGTCGGTACATCAATGCTTCCATCCACTTTTGACTTTCCATTTATGATTTCTTTATTGATTTCTTCATTAAAACTCATTATCATTTCATTTTATCATTACCAACATATCATATTTTCATATTCTCTCAAGTTTCTCTCTTCCACCTCAAACCCTAAAATCCTCTCTCAAAGCTTCATATTTCTCAACAATGGCTTCAAGACCTACAGGTAAAAGGTCCCGTGGCTCCTCTTCTCAATCATCACTCCCTGTCAGTGCTTTGTCTCTTCTTCCATCTGACTTGGTTGAGGATTACAACAAGAGATTCAAGAACAAAAAGGTTGTTCCTCAATATGTCTATTCAAGAACAACATCTAATCAAATGCACATTCCCCACATTATTGAACTGATGGACTTCCAAGGTATAAATCCCTTTCTATCATGTCATGTTGACTATAATGAGGATTTGGTTAAGATGTTCTATGCAGGTCTGGTTGGTACTTTTAAGGGTTTCAAATTCAACTTCCGTATGGGCTCTAGAATGTTTGCGGTTAATGCTCAAGTGTGGAAAGATTTGTTTCGCATTGATCTTGAGGAAGCTAGTATCTTGATGACCAATACATCTCAAGTGGAGAATTACACCTTTCGTACTGAACTAAATGGTATGCTTAAAGAACCTTTTGTTCATTTCGTTGTTAATTCTGAATTATTTCCGAATACCACTACTACTGGAAAAGTTAAGTCGGTGGATCGTATCCTTCATTGGATTGTTGCCCATAACTTACATCCAAAGAAAGGTGACTTCTCTCGTATTGATATGAGTGAAGTTCATTTGATATATATTCTTCGGAACAAGGTCAAAGTCAACTGGCCTCATAATTTTGCGAGTCATATTTTTGCCTTAAAGGAAAAGAAAGGCGTTGCTCTTGCTTATCCTTCCATCATTCAGAAGATCATTGACAAAGCTGAGATTGTTAGTTTTGATGTACCTTTGGTGTCCGTGCCGGACATAAATTGGTTTCAGCAAAAGACCCTAAGTCTTATGGGTCACATATGGGACTCTCAAGAAAGACGGTATCGGTATGTGGGAAGAAGTGATCAAAATCAACCGATTGAAGCCAATTATGATGGGGATGATCTTGAAGACCAAAATGAACCAAATGAGGTTCCTAATGAAGACTTTCCCGCTGACAACGAAGAGTGGCATGGCATACCATCAAATGATTCCTATGAAAATCAAGGATGGGGTGAATGGCAAAACACCGGGTGGAAAAACACTACTACTCACTTTGCTCCTCCATCTCCTCCCCCATCTCAACCGTAACAAGATGATCCTTCCAGAATCATGGATATGCTCCAAAATATGAAACTTCAACAACAAGTTTACTATACAACTCAGACTGAGAGATACACAGAGATAGAGCGGCGTTTAAATGAGCAAGATACCGCTTCTGTCGATTATATGTCTATTCAAGACACTCGGTACACTGCGCTGCAAGATCATTTGGTTGCTCAGGGCACTACCTTCAACTCGCTCAACAATAGTTTTCTTCAGTTTACAGAAACCAACATGGATGACTCACAGCCCATCACTTATCGTCGCCGTTACCCTTCCACTAGGGATCGTAATCCACACCCTTGAGAGAATATTTGCATCATATGTACTTGTAATGATTATGAATGTTGTTTATGTTTTGTTTGTATGAACTCCTATTTCTCTTTAATTCAATTGTTTTGTTTATTCTCACTATCTTTACTCGCTTTTCCAAATTGTGTGTTTGTGAATGCGTGTTTCTATTGCAATTGGCTTCTCATTTGACATTTGGTTTTGCATGCTATTTCCATTGGTAGATTAACTCATATGTTTCTTATTCTTTTTGATGTTGTCAAAGGGGGAGATGATATTGAAATTGATGTATATAAGATCGGGTCACATAATCAGAGGGAGCTTTACACCAACATATGGCGATTGATTCATCAAGTTTTTGCCATCATGAAAAAGGGGGAGTTTGTGTGACATGGCATGATTTTAATGTGTCAAAAACTTGGCATGATTGAAAGCTTGAGTGGTTCTCTATGAAAAAGCAAGGATTGGCAAATTTGGAAAAATAAACTGAATGAGCCGACTCAAATTCATCAATGAGCCGACTCATTCAGTGTTAAATTGGTGGCAAACACACAGGTCCAAACAGGCTGCCTGATGCATCAATTTTGGTCGACTCATGGGTGTGGATGAGCCGACTCAAAACCCTTCATGAGTCGACTCATAAAAAAGTGTTTTCTTCTCATTTTCCACGGGTCTCAACAGGCTGCCTCTCTGTTTATTTTGGTCGACTCATCTGTTATTTTGAGCCGGCTCATTTAATGATTTGAGTCGGCTCATTACTGTGCTGACTCATTTTTTCATTTAATTTTTTCCCTCTCTTATGTTTCTTTCTCTAACCAATATAAATAGCTGTTTATTTCATTTGAGAAGGCTAAACAAGGAAAGTGAAAGATATACACATAGCTCTCTTCATCTTCTTCATTCTTGCATCAATCAACAATCACACACAACAATCTTTGTTTAATTTCGGTGTTTGTTTCGAAGATAACGTTCAATCGTGAATTAGAGTTTCAAATTGGGTTTAGAGTGTGTGGGTTTTCCTTGGAAAAATCCGAAGGGTGTTCTCCTCCAAGACCATTGAAGATTTGTGGGTTTCGCACACATTGATCGTTCGTAGATTTAGCCGAGTGAGGTAGATTGAAGATCAAGTGGATCGTTCTCTCGTATCACGGTAGACGGGGGATTGCGAAGGTCTTTGTGGGTTCACAAGTGTGGGAGAAACTCAGCCGTGCTCAAAGTTTGGAGAATCGTGAATTCTTGCAAGAAGGGAGCAATTAATCAGAGGCTTTCTCGACACGCGTGGAAGACTTGATTCTACTTTGGATCAAGGGACAAGAAGAAGATTTGACAGCACATTCAACGTGGTTTGGTTTGTTGGTTCATTTATTTCTCTTCTTGTAAAACAATTGCGATTTAATAAAATTGCCCAATTCAATTTCGAATTGGGGGCAGAGTACTTAGAGCGAGGACGACGAAGGAACTGCCTCAACAAATTCCTTGTGTTCTTTTCATTTCTCGCATTTTACTTTTATTCATATTGATATTGTGTGCTTGAAAATTTTGGTGTATCAAATTAGTGCATTCAAAGTGTTTGATAAATTGTTACACTCAAAAGTGATAACTAGAGTGGGTAAAATTCTGCCCTATTCGATACAACAAAATTGTCCTTGGTGTGTGCACTCCAGGTGTTTGGTAAAAAGCCTAATCACACAAAATCAATTTGATTATGCTTGATTTCTTCTCCAATCATTGTTAAGAATAGTTTTATCAAGTGCTGAATTATCAAGTGAATCATTTGTGCAATATTAATTCTTCTAGTCATCATTTCATTCCAATTGGGTTTTACGCATATCCGATCTCCGGTGACTTCTAATTTGAACTAGACGATTTTCCGGGAAACTTCCGCAATAATTTTTCAACTTAATTTTGAAAAGTAAATTTTAAAAAGGGATCTATTCAACCTCCCCTTCTAGATCCGCGCTATCGTCTAGCATGGACTGCGCTGAAGAGAGTAAGGTAAGGCTTGGTTTGGTTCTCACATGCTGAAGGAAGAAGCCGATGATTGGTGGGTCGGTAGAAGTCAAGCTCTTGAGGAAGAAGATGAAGAGATAACTTGGGATGTTTTTTGTACCGAGTTCTTGAGGAAGTATTACCCTGAAAGTGTGAAAGGGAAGAAGGAGATGGAGTTCCTTGAACTGAAACAAGGTAGTATGTCTGTGGTTGACTATAATGCTAAGTTTGTGGAGTTGATTCAATTTCATCCTCATTATGCTGCTACTACTACTGAGTTCTCGAAGTGTATTAAGTATGAGAATGGATTGCGTCCTGAGATTAAGCAAGTTGTGGGATATCAAAGAATAAGAAGGTTTTCAGATTTGACGGAATGTTGTAGAATTTTTGAGGAGGATATCAAGGCTCGTTCTACACATTATAAGAGTTTGAATGAGAGGAAAGGAAAGCAACAAGCTAGAAGTGGACCTTATGTGAAACCCGCTGATAAGGACAAGCATAGGGGAAACTTTGATAAGAGATCTGGAGGAGGGAGTTCTGTCGCTCCCGAAAAGACTTACGTCCCGGTGCAAACGCGAACTGTCGGCGATGTTGGAGGTTGAGGTTGAATAGAGTCGCCAACTAGGAATTTTTATCCCGAAGGAAAGGTAATGCTGTGTAAATCTGGAAGGGTATGGATAAGACGATTGCGAACCAAAGAAACTGAGAAAAGGGGTTGGTTACGACCTGGGAAGGTATTAGCACCCAGATCGCCCGTCGTACCCGACGGGATCTACGCTCACTTGATTGTGTTTTAAAGGGGGGAAGTGTATGTGCTATCTGTGTATGAAAAGCTAAGAATGAATGTAAAGTGTGTCAGTGCGAAAAGAGAGGGTGAGTTCTCAAGAATGAGGCTTAGAAAAGAAAGCAGAAAGAGGGGGATGACAAAGAAACTTTTGTTCGATAATCGTTAAGTTATGCCTACGTATCCTCTCGTGCAATGAGGAAGTCAGAACACCATAGTTCGACTTAAAGAGACTGGAATGATTTTGACTGTGAACTGCTTGCTTGTCTATGCTTAAGTGTATGACTCGTCTGGCTCAAGTGCTAACTGTCTTGCATTAGAGGGAAGAAGCAAGTTCTTGTTTATAGAATGAGTGTGATGAGAAAAGAATTCCGGAGGAGAGGTTTATTGTTTGTTTTTGTTTTTTTTGTTTTTTTTATTGTTTTTGGTATTTTGCGTAAGATAATGAGCTTAAGCCTAAATCAAGGGTTAGTAAACTCATTATATCCTCCCTGATTAGGGATAATGAGCCTACTTAAGTGTGAGATAAGCATCTCAACTTAATTACCATGATGATATAAGATTAAGATCATTAACCTACTTGTAATTATTAAGTGTTTTTGGGTTTTTGTTTAGTGTTAAGTAATGAGTTTAATATCAAATCAAGGATTAGTGAACTCATTACACCATCCTAAGAGAAGGATGATAGATGAGAATACTTATGCTGAGAAATACTCCTCAACTTAATCCATGGTTAGGGACTAAATTCATTATATAACAAGCCTTTATTAAGTGGATTTTAATTAAAGGGTGGGATTAAGAAATGTATTTTATGTTTGTAAGACTATCTTGAGGGGGACTTGTCCATTAAACACTAGGGTTAGTCCCTCTTAACCAAAAGGAAGAGATGTAAGCCTAATATAAGGCCCAAGTTACAAGCTTAAGTATTAGTGATTATTAGGTGTTTTGATTAAGAGGTGTAAACCAATTAAAGGTTTAACACTAAGGAATAAAGTTATACACTCCATCCTAAGATAAGGATGCAGGCATAACCCTAATTCAAAGTCCTAAAGCTTTAAGTGTTTAGCCTTTGATTATGAGATGAGAAGAGAGACTCAAGGAGACTCAAAGGTAAAGGACTAGGGAGGACTATGTACAACCTTAAAATTATCATGCTTGGATGTTCCTATGGTTTGTGAGGCTTAAAGAAAGATCTTCAGATGGCCACCAAGGAAGAAGAAGCAGATGAAAAGAGAAGAGAAAGGAGAATATGTTACTTACTTCCTGAAGAAGCTAAGTAACCTAAAAGAAAGAGATAGGAACAAGAGAGCTCAAGTGAAGCAATTTCACTTCAAAGACAAGTAAATATGCAAATGGGGAAAAGAGAAGAGGTGGGATGTGAAGGAAAATCCACATCCCAATCAGCTTACCATAAGCCCTTGAAATGTTAGTATGAATGCATAAGATGCAAAGAAAAAGGAAATGAGATGGATAAAGATGCAAAGACCATAACCAGAAGTGAATACACAATGCAAATGTGTTATGAGATGATGCAAAGTCATACATAATGCATATGAATGTTCATACAAGGAAGTATGAAAGAAGCTTGAAAACACATGAATGTTCATGGAATGTAATGAATGCCAAGCATAGCAAATGAATGAAGAAATGATCAAGAAATGTTCAAGCATGTCTTAAGATGTCTAAGATGTCATACAAATGCTTGAAATGTCGTGGCAAGTTCATATGATGATGATATGCAAAGATGATAGCAAATGAACATGAGAAATTAGGGTTTTAAGACAACATGAGATGCATATGACCAAAAAAGAAGCATACATTATGATAAAAATTTGAAATTGGACTCAAACAAACCCTAAACATATACAAGATCACTCACCAAAGGAGAAGGTCAGAAGCTAAACCTAGTGAAAGTTATGGATTTCCTAAGTTAACTAGGGTTTTTGGATACTTCTAAAGGAAAAATGAAAATCAAATTGAAAATGCAATGAAAAAATATGAGATAAATAACCTAGATACTAGATTCAATATGTGAAACAATGCAAAATGAATCAAGTTCAAACTCATCATGGTTAGGCAGAAATGATTTTTTCAAGTTAGGATTAGAAAAGTGTGATTTTATGAACCCTAATTCAAAGATAATTGTGAAAATGTGATCAAACCTAAAAATAAATTTGTATGGTGAGTTTGAAAATGTTTCTAAATGTATAAGAATGCTTCATGAATGCTTTGGTAATTTTTAGAAACCTAAATGTATTTTTAATTAATTAAAATCAATTAATTAATTAAATAAAACATTTAAATGTTTTAAAAATACTTTTTTAATGCAAAAATTAAAATAAAAAATGTTTTTGAGTTAAGAAAAATGTTTAAAGTGAAAATGCAGAAAATGAGATTTTTTAAATTGTTTTTGCTATTTTAAAATAAATGTGGAAAGAAATGTAATAAAAATGAAATAAAAATCAATTAAAATGGGAAGTAATCTAATATGAAGGTTGAAATTTAAACCTAGGAAGACTGCGCGCGCTATCCTGAGGCTAGGATTGAATCTGACAAAAATATTTAATTAAACTTAATTAATTTAATAAATCAAGATTAGGGTTTAAGTGAACTATCCTGGCCCTCCACACACGCGGGAATCATGATCTAACGACCTAAATTTAAACTGAGGAATTAATTACAGATTAGGGTTTAATGACTTTCAGGTGTCCGGAGAAGACCTCCGGTCATCTTCTTCGGCAGCTCACTCAACCTATCTCTCTCAAAACGCCATGAAAACAACTCAAATCTCTCTAGAATCACTCACTAGACATCACTAAATAAGAATCCAGCAACAAAAATTATTTATCATGCATCAAAAGAGAGAACCGAAGTCAAACGGAAAATGTGCAAAAAATTCAGAAGTTGAATACATCCTACATACTCAACCATTTTCAGTGATTCAAAGTGCATAATGATCAGGGAAACATGCTTTATCACATTGTAACTTAAAATCAAAGCTCTGAGAAAAATGTTCTTGAGCTATACCTGAGCTGGAGTTGAGCAAATGTGGACCTCCAAAGCCTGCCTCTTGTGCTAGACACCCCCTTTGATCACCCTGATGCTATTGAGAAGCTTTGCAAGAGTTTAAATGGCCTCATTTTGAAGATTCAGTTCTGAGAGGTGGAAAACCGTGTTTGAGTTTTAGTGACTTTCAGGCCATGGAAATGGGTGGTTTGTGATCCTTATGATGTATGGAGATGATTGGTGGAAGAAGATTTTAGGTTTGATGCCTGTGTGATGAGATTCAAAGAGATGAATGTCTTTTAGGTTTTTTGTGAAACTGAGCTTAATGCTTCATTCAGGCTTGTGTGTGTTGTGTAATGAGCTCCTTGATGTCCACATAAACAATGTTGATTGGCCAGAGAGTTGTTGTGGCACATGCTGATTGGTATGGGGGGTTTTGCAAAAAGTCAAGATTGTGTACTATGAGGTATGGGCTCGGGTCAAAGCTGGCTTGGGGGCTTGTCTTGCCTCAGCTTGCATCAAGGATGGCCCTAGGATTGGATTTGAGGATCTGATTGGCATGATACAAGAGTTATCACATGTTTTGCAAATTTCCCTCTTTGAAATTTCTTGGATCACAAGTCATGAAAACCTTAGGTCCAATGCCCAATTTTGATCAAGGCAAGTTGTGTTATCATGTAATGATTCTTAGAAGTGGATTAGAGGTCATTAGAAGTCTTGAAACTTGATTTTGCAAAAATCCCTCTTTGGCATGAACTTGAAAATTATAGGATTTTTCCCAACTTTGAAAGATCATATCTTGAGTTCTAGGATGAATCAAGAGGAGTTCTTGTACTTTTTTGAAAATGGGAAGATCCAATCTACAACTTTCATGTTTAAGGGGTTTTCATTTGAAGCAGTTTTGATCAAGAAAGAGGAGGATGAAAATCTTTCCCAAAATGGAAAGTTTCCATTACAAGTCATGTCCAAAAATAACAAGTTTGCAAATGGCTTGAAATTCTTCATTCTTGTGCACTTCTAACCAATTCTAAGATCAAATAAAGATCATAGAACCTCAAATTGATGAAAATGATCCTTTGGTTCCATTGTTGGGGGCCTCAAATGCCCTGATTCTGACGTTTCTTGCACAACAAGTTACCCGTTGATCAGATGACTTCCACAATGAATTTCTTCATCAAATTTGGTAAACATGCTCCTTATAACATACTAAGACCATTAGAAACAAGAATGACCAATACATTTGAGATTAAGGGCCTCAAACCCAAAACCCTAATCTTAGGTCATCTGTGTAGAAAACCTTAGCTTGCTTGGATCTCTGTGCAATCCCTTGTGATTTTGTGACTTCAAAGACTTCTTGGAGATGTAAGATGATCATAAAACACTCATGGACCCTCTTGGCATGCTTCAAGTCCATTGGGATGGCTCAGATCACTTCTTGGATTGCTCAGATCACAAACCCTAGATGCAGATGAAATGAACTATGTTGTGAGATGTAATGAGATGTTTATGCAATGCAACATGGAAATATCATAAGCCATGGTGTGAGATAAAATGAGGGAAAATTTGGGGTGTTTACAGCTGCCCCTATTCAAGCATGAGTTAGCTATGCAGGGTGTAAGCGCCTGGCTTAACAGACAAACAAGATAACTTGTGGTTGAATACTAAAGACAGTCCGAAATTTGCACTCGCTGGGGAGAAGAAGAAAAAGGATATAAATTGTAACATGCAGTATAGTATGAGTATCAAATGAAAGCAATGGAGGACGACCATCGAGCAGAGGAGGACTGCTGGGGATTAAAAACGGTAAGTAAGCAATGACGGGGACGACCATCATGCTGGGAAATAAAGAGACCACGATGGGGAAGGCCATTGGGTTATGAAATAAAACTCTCTGGGGATTAAAGAAATGAGGGAAGCACTCACGAGGACGGCCATCAGGTTAAAGGGTAAATAAACCACGACGGGGACGGCCATCGGGTAAAAGTATAAATGAAATAATGATAAGGGACGGTCATCAAAAGGTGAAGGACGATCACCTAGCAGGGGACGCCTGCTGAAAATATCACGACATAGGACGAATGCCGAATATAAAAGGTCAAAGATGGAGACGGCCATCAGATAAGCATTATGAAGGAAGATCATCAAGAGGTGAAGGACGATCACCTAGCAGGGTACGGCTGCTCTGGGGATTATCTCGACATAGGACGAATGTCGGATAACAAAGATCGACGATGGGGACAACCATCGGATAAGCATGATGAGGTATGAATATCATAAGGTTAAAGACGATCACCTAGCAGGGGACGGCTGCTACAAAGATATCGCGACATAGGAAGAATGCCGGATAAAAAGTTCCAACAATGGGGATTCCACCAGGGAAAGGACGAGGGACAGACATCCAAAGGTGAAGGACGATCACCTGGCAGGGTACGGCTGCCGAAAATACCACGACATAGGACGAATGTCTGATAGAAAGAGATTATTTTGTTGGTGATCTACTGGGGAATGGTAAACACGGACGAGTGCTTACGTTTTGAAATAAAAGGTATAAGTGTTTGACAGAGTGCATAGACCAAAGATGCAGACGAGCATCCCTAGGACTGTGATACAGACGTGTATCGATATAAACAAATGCTGACACGTGTTTAAGGATGATGATACGGACGCGTATCAATTGGTTAAGTAAGGAACACAGACGAGTGTTTATCAACCAGGGAGGTGATATATGCAAGATACGAACGAGTATCAAAAGGGTTCTGTATAAGTATGTACAAGTGTTTTGACCTGCTGGAGGATATATGTGCAAGACACAGACGAGTGTTAGAAGTATTGAGCAAGGGACACGGACGAGTGTTTGACTTGCTGGGGAAGTATAACACAGGAAAATCTAAAAAAGAATATGTATCAGTATGAACAAGTATCTGTATTGAGAGTGCAAAAGGTATTTTGGCTTTGTCTGCGGGATAAATTTTGTATATTGCTAGTGAAATGATTGTGGTATTTGCAGGTAATTGGCTCGAACCTGGCTTATGATCATGCAAATGTTTGATTTTTGCCGTAATGCCCTGTATTAGAAGGAATGATACACTTAGTTTGGGGAGAAATGATGCGAATGCTATGATTATGCAAAAATGAGAGAAACAATCCGAGACCCGGATCCTGTGGGGAGAAAGATCTTTGAGTGATCTATTTGGAGGGAGAACTCCACTGGGGAAGGAGATCATTGGACGATCTGTGGGGAGAAAGGATCACCGAACAATCTTCCTAGGAACTCTGTGGAGCTCTGGGGGAATAAACTTGTGGGGATCCCGGCTGGGGAAAATTATGTTGAAGAGACTAATGCTGGGGAACAAAAAACCTTGGCAACTCTACTGGGGAGAAACTGGAAGCTCTGCGGGAAAGCGATTATGCTGACTCTGCTGAGGATGAGAAAATCCTGGTAGCTCTGATGGGGAACAACAGTTTAAGCCTCGCTCGGGAGATTCTGCTTGGGGAGAAGATAACTTCTGGGAAGTAATCTGTTGTAACTCTTTCATCCAAGTGACACATTGGGGATTCAATGAGTTTCTCGAAGGATCCTCTGAAGGAATAACAACTTCAGGAGGAAAACTCTTGTCAAGTAAACCTGCTGATGAGGTGATTGTTGACTTGGCAGGGGATATAATGCCTGATATGCCCGATGCTGTGAGATTGTCTGCCTTGAGCATCTGCAACCTGTTAAACAAAGGAAACACACAAGTGTCCCGAGGTATCCTTAACCTGATTCCGTCATAGGAGTTAGATTTATCTGAGAGCAACATATTTCCTGCAAGCATTTATTAAAATGGCTCATATGTTTTCATGCAAGTATTGTATTATGAACTTTGGACATTTTGCAAACGAAACAAAAATCTACAAAAATAAAGTGTGACTGAATACTCTGATTTTATTGATTTGTGTGCCCTGAATAGGAAAGTACAGTGAAGAAGTGAATCCCTGAAATGAGGAGATTGTTGTAAATTGAGAAAATAAAAATGTTGGCAATGTTTGAAGTTGACGCTCCAGTGAGCTTCCTTTTCTATGACCTGTATAACCTTAACGTTCTTCTTATCTTGCTTTCTGAAGAAGGTTGATTCTGGCTGACGCTTTGTCCTTTTGAAGCTTGCCATGTTGTGAGTGATACAGACGGATTCAGAATGCAGTTGTTCGCTTATTCCCTGATTTTGCGTGGATCGCCCTTTCGGGTTTTCAATCTACCGGGATACTCATTTTTTCCTGAGCTGTCCGATGTGGCTTTTCAACTCAGCGGGTGTACATTTTTTCAATTTTCCCCTTATTTTTTCCTGAGTCTTTTATTCCGTTTTTGACTCGCTGGGATGCCCTATTTTTGCCTGGACTTACATTCTATTTTTATGTCCAGCGCGTCTTTTATGCGAAGTATTTTTTAACTGCATCTGAATTCACAGGAGATAAGAAATCCTCGCCATCCATAGTAGTGAACATCAGAGCCCCACCGGAGAAAAATTTCTTTACTATGAATGGGCCTTCGTAGTTTGGTGTCCATTTGCCCCTATGGTCTGTATGAGGAGGAAGAAGTCTTTTCAAAACAAGCTCTCCCACTTGGTATTCCCGAGATCTGACTTTATGATCGAAGACTTTCTTCATTCGCTTTTGATATAACTGTCCATGACATATGGCCGCTAATCTTTTTTCTTATATCAGACTCAGTTGATTATATCGAGATCGGACCCATTCTGCTTCATCCAGTTTCACATCCATCATTACCCGTAAGGAGGGTAGTTCAACTTCAACAGGTAGGACAACTTCCATACCATACACAACTTGATAAGGCGTTGCCCCGGTAGATGTTCTGATAGAGGTTCGGTACCCATGCAAGGAAAATGGTAGCATTTCGTGCCAGTCTTTGTAGGTGACTATCATCTTTTGCACAATTTTCTTAATATTCTTGTTTGCTGTCTCAACAGCGCCATTCATCTTTGGCCTGTAAGGAGAAGAGTTGTGATGTTGAATTTTGAAGTCCCGACAAAGTTTTGCTATCATCTTGTTGTTCAAATTGGAACCATTATCAGTAATGATTCGCTCGGGAACTCCATATCAACAGATGATATCCCTTTTCAGAAATCGAGCCACCACTTGGCTGGTGACATTTGCATATGAATCTGCTTCAACCCATTTGGTGAAGTAATTAATGGCTACTAGTATGAATCTGTGACCATTTGAAGCAGTCAGTTCAATCTTTCCAATCATATCAATGCCCCACATGGCGAAAGGCCAAGGTGAAGACATTACATTCAAAGGATTCGGAGGCACATGCACTTTATCTGCGTAGATTTGGCATTTGTGGCATTTTCTGGCATAGGGACAACAATCTGCATCCATTGTAATCCACTAGTAAACCGATCTTAATAACTTCTTTGCCATTGCATATCCTCCGGCATGGGTACCGAAAGAACCTCTATGTACTTCGTGCATCAGTAGGTCTGCTTCCTTCTTGTCAACAGATCTGAGCAAGACCATGTTGAAGTTCCGCTTGTACAAAGAACCATCAACATTGAGGAAGAAGCTGTCGGCTAGCCTTCTTAATGTCTTCTTATAATTTGACGATGCCCCAGGTGGGTATGTTTGAGTTTCCAAGAAGCATTTGATGTCATGGTACCAAGGCTTGTTATCAGTGGCAGTGTCCACAGAGAATACATATGCTGGTCTGTCCAGTCTGGATACCAAAATCTGAGGTACATAATTAGCAGCCTGTACTTTGATCATGGATGAAATGGTAGGCAAAGCGTCTGCAAACGGATTCTCATCTCGAGGGATGTATTCAAGCTTAACTGTTGTGAAGAAGGTCAACAATCTCCTCGTATAGTCACAGTAGGGAATCAGATGATCCTGATGAGTGTACCACTTGCCGTTGGTCTGGTTGATTACCAAAGCTGAATCTCCAAATACATTCAAGGTTTTGATCTTGAGAACGGCTTCCTCAAGACCCATGATACAAGCTTCGTATTCCGCTTCGTTGTTAGTGCAGGCAAAGGTGAGCCTTGCTGAGAAAGGCATATGAACTCCTTTGGGTGTAATAAGCACTGCACCAACCCCACGACCGTTGCAATTAACTGCCCTGTCAAACATCATAGTCCATGCTTCTTTTGAGTCAGGCCCTTCAGTGTGAATTGGCTCTTCACAATCTTTTGCTCTTAAGAACATGATGTCTTCATCAGGGAAATCAAATCTCATAGGCTGATAATCATCAATGGGTTGCTCAGCCAGATAGTCAGACAATACACTGCCCTTGATGGCTTTCTGAGAGGTGTACTGAATGTCATATTCTGTTAGAATCATTTTCCAACTGGCAACCCTTCCGGTAAGTGCTGACTTCTCAAATATGTACTTGACTGGATCCATCTTTGAGATCAATAAGGTAGTATGAGTCAACATATATTGTCTTAGTCGACGAGCAGCCCCCGCTAAAGCACATCAAGTTTTCTCGAGTAGTGAATAATGTTGTTCACAGTCAGTAAACGTTTTGCTTATGTGGTATATTGCATACTCTTTTCGACCAGACTCGTCATGCTGGCCCAACACACACCCCATTGACTCCTCTAATACTGCAGGTACATGATTAGAGGTCTTCCTTCAACTGGAGGCATGAGAATTGGAGGTTCTTGCAGATATTCTTTGATCTTGTCAAAAGCTCTCTAACAGTCATCGTTCCACCTGACTGTTTGCTCTTTTCTTAACAGCTTGAACAAGGGTTCGCAGGTTGCAGTGAGATGAGATATGAACCTTGAGATGTAATTCAATCTACCTAAGAACCCTAGAACTTTGTTCTCAGTCTTAGGCGCAGGCATTTCCTGAATAGCTTTGACTTTATCGGGATCAACCTCAATTCCTTTTTCACTTACGATAAAACCCATTAGCTTACCAGAACGTACCCCGAATGTGCATTTGTTGGGGTTCAACCTCAACTGATACTTCCTCAGACGCTTGAACAGTTTTAGAAGATTCACCAAATGATCTTCCTCTTTAAGGGACTTGGAAATCATATCATCCACATAGCACTCGATTTCTTTATGGATCATATCGTGGAATAATGTTACCATAACCCGTTGATATGTTGCACCGGCGTTCTTCAGACCGAACGACATTACCTTGTAATAGAACTTTGCCCCAAGGTGTAATGAAGGTTGTCTTCTCCATGTCTTTAGGTGACATCTTGATCTGATTGTATCCAGAAAATCCATCTATGAAAGAGAATACCGAGAACTGAGCTGTGTTGTCTACCAATACATCAATGTGAGGTAATGGGAAGTTATCCTTCGGGCTAGCTCTGTTCAGATCCCAGTAATCCACACACATACACACCTTGCCATCCTTCTTAGGTACGGGTACAATGTTAGCAACCCACGGTGGATAACTAGTAATAGCAAGAAAACCGGCGTCCCACTGCTTTTGTACTTCTTCCTTGATTTTCATGCCCATGTTCGGGCGAGTACGGCGCAACTTCTGTTTAACTGGCGGACAATCTTCTCTCAATGGCAACCTGTGCATGAAAATGTCTTTATCCAGACCCGACATATCTTGATAAGACCAAGCAAAGACGTCGACATACTCTCGAAGCATACTGATAAGCTGTTCTTTCACTAGAGCTTGCAGACTGACCCCGATCTTCACTTCTTTCACATCTTCCTCGGTACCAAGATTGACAGTTTCAACTTCCTCCTGATGAGGAGCAATCAATTTTTCCCCTTGTCTCAACAACCTTGCCAACTCTTCAGGAAAATCATAGTCTTCATCAACCCCTTCATCTGCTTGATTAATCGGATTATGGAGTCATACGAGGTCATAGCAGTGTCGTTGTCGGTGCAATCTGGAGGATTATCTCTGCAAGGGTTGAGATTTGTTCATTTTAGTGATTGATTTTATCTTATTTAGAAAAAGTGGATGGAATTTATTAAGAAAAACATTTCCATTTATTGTTTTGTGCGAAAATAACAAAAATGAAAGACAATGAGCGAAAAGATTGTTTGCAAAAGATGTCCATTGTTCATTAATCATTCATTTGCACAAAATACATATATGGCCCTATTACAAAATGAGTCCTGACACCTTGGGCAAGATGCAGGACTTGATGCATGCTTAAACAGGAAATAATAATTACTCTGCAGTAGTAACCCTTATAATTTCCTTGGAAGACCAGTTGAGGACTTGTTGGCCCGGGACTCTTGAACGAATCCAGCTTTCCAAGTTGTAGTCGCTTTCAGCCTCGTCTTCCACATTGTTGACAGCATCCAGGGTAAGCATCCCCCACTGATAAACTTGGGAGCTTCAACAACCTCCTCTTGGACCTGCCGGGATGGTCTATAACCCAAATCGAATTTGTCTTCCTTGATCTGAACTTGCAGCAGCTTGCCCCAGCCTTGGGCATTCCCGTCTTCAACAACCTTCCGAGCTTGTTTATAAGAAGAGATTGAAGTACTAGACGCTTCAGCTGTTGCTTCATTGATATTGAAGGCCTCAAAACCCTGACTCATTGTTTCATGGATCTCCCCGTCCATCTCAATGTACTTGTAGGTAGCTAGATGACTGGCGGATATGTCTTCTTCTCCACAAATTGTGATAACTTGGCCTTCCCACTCATATTTTAACTTTTGGTGAATGGTCGATGTTACGGCGCCAACGACATGAATCCAGGGTCGACCCAACAAACAACTGTAGGCATGCTGAATGTCCATCACATATAAGGTAGTTTTGAAAATCTGTGGGACAATTACCACAGGCAGCTCAATCTCTCCAAGAAACGATCTCTTAGATCCATCAAAGGCTCTCACAACTAGGTTACTTGGGCAGAGTGCAAGACCATCATATTCCATCTTGACCAAGGCTTTCTTTGGAAGGACATTGAGAGATGACCCAGTGTCAACCAAGACATGAGAAAGTATAACACCTTTACATTCCAAGGTGAATAAGCATTATTGTGGTTATGTCCCTCCGTAGTCAGATCAGCATCGGTGAACCCTAGTCCATGACTAGTATTGACATTTGAAACCACCGTCTCTAGCTGATTAACTGTAATCTCCTCAAGCATGTAAGCTGCATGCAAGACTTTGAGAAGTGCGTTCCGGTGAGCTTCGGAACACATGAGCAATGATAGTATAGAGATTTTGGAGGGTGTCTGATGGAGCTGGTCCACAACCTTGTAGTCACTCTTCTTGATTATTCTCACGAACTCGTCTGCATCCTGATCAAAGGGTGTCTTATGAGCTTCTTTAGAAATTGGTTCTTCAGGCACCACACTCTTGCCTTTAGCTTTGGCAGTAGCTTCTGCTTCAGCATTAGTTCTTGGGAACTACGACGCGAACAGACGTCCGCTTCGAGTGAAGCATCCGCCTCCTCCGACATTATCAATTTGTGGTGTTGTTGAAGAATCAAGAGTGACTTTCTTTCCGTTGCAATAAAGATCTGAGCCATAGTTCCAAGGCACGACACTGCTGCTGTCATAGGGAACTGGTCCAGGCACTGTGATAGTAACCAGACTGATTGTTGCGGAAGAAGGAGTTGCGACAGTCTGAGGTTCATAGTAAATGGTGACAGGAGGTCTGACTGGAGATGGTGCAGGTGATGAAAGTTGCTGGTGTTGATGTGAGTTGTTGAAATAATCCAGAACATGGATTATTGCTGGGTCATAATAGATGGTGACTGTGGAAATGTCTTCATTGATGGTTGTTGTTGTTTTAGAAGGATGTGTTGAACTGATGTCTATTGAAGTTGAAGACAGGATGGTTGTTGATGTTGTAGAAGAATATGTTGGAATGATTGTTGTTGAAGTTGTAGGAGTGATATCTGTTATATCTGATGAAGTGATGTTTGCTGGTGTTGTAGGAGGAATAATTGTTGATGTTGTAGGAGCTGGAACTATTGAAGTGACCTGTAAAATGCCTTCTCTGATAAGACTGTTGATACCAATCTTCAAATTCGCACAACCGTTGGTATAAATCTTGCAAGCTTCGCAATGGGCCTCACAACCTGGAAACACTTGGCACTTCAAAAGCTGGGCTTTAACCTCGGCCAGATGTGTTTGAATACTTGCAACATTGTCAATTAGGCTTACTGATTGGTCCTCCTCAATGGCATTTATCCTACGCCCACCATGGCTAGGCATAGGATTCTTTGTAACATTTGGAGGGGGTGTGTCGCTCCCCAGATTTTCATCCCGGTGCAAACGCGAACGATCGGCAAAAGAGAAAGAGGTTGAATTGAATAGAGTCACCAGATAGGCATTTTTATCCCGAAGGAAAGGTAATGCTGCATAAACCTGGAAAGAGATGGATAAGACAACAGCGAACCAGAGAAACTGAGAAAGGGGGTTGGTTATGACCTGGGAAGGTATTAGCACCCAGATCGTCCGTCGTACTCGACGAGATCCACGCTTACAAGATTGTGTTTAAAAGGGGTAAGTGTATGTGCTATCTGTGTGCAAAAGCTATGGAAAGAAAGTACATGTGTCAGTGCAAAATGTGTGAATTTCTCAGGAACTGAGGCTTAAAAAAAAGAATGCTGAAAGAGGGGGAAAACACAGAGACTTTTGTTTGATAACCGTTAAGTTATGCCTACATATCCTCTCGTGCAATGAGGAAGTCAGAACACCGTAGTTCGACTAAAAGAAACTGAAAAATAAATTGACTGTGAACTGCCTGCTTGTCTATGCTCAAGTGTATGACTCGTCTGGCTCGAGTGCTAATTGTCTTGCATTAGACGGAAGAAGCATATTCTAGTTTGTGAATGATTGTGATGAGAAAAGAATCCCGAAGGAGACGATTATTGTTTGTTTTTGTGTTTTTAGTTTTTTTATTGTGTTTGGTATTTTGCATAGGATTATGAGCTTAAGCATAAATAAAGGGTTGTAAAATCATTATATCCTCCTTGATTAGGGATAATGAGAATACTTAAGTATGAGATAAGCATCTCAACTTAATTACCTTAATGATGAAGGATTAAGATCATTAACCTACTTGTGATTATTAAGATGTTTTTGGGTTTATGTTTATTGTTAAGTAATGAGTTTAATCTCTAATCACAGATTAGTGAACTCATTACACCATCCTAATCGAAGGATAATAGATGAGAACACTTAAGTTGAGGAAGATACCTCAACTTAATCCATGGTCAGGGATTAAATTCATTATATAACAAGCCTTTATTAAGTGGATTTTAATTAAGGGATGAGATTAAGAAGTGGATTTTAAGTTTGTAAGACAACTTGAGGGGGACTTGTCCATTAAACACTAGGGTTAGTCCCTCTTAACCATAAGGAAGAGATAGAACCCTAATGTAAGGTCCAAATTACAAGATGAAGTCTTAGTGATTATTAGGTGTTTTGATTAAGAGGTGTAAACAAATTAAATGCTTAACACTAAGTATTAAAGTTATACACTCCATCCTAAGATAAGGATGCAGGCATAACCCTAATTCCAAAGTCCTAAAGCTTTAAAATTTTAGTCTCTGACTATTGAGATGAGAAGAGAGACTCAAAGGTAAAAAACTAGGGGGGACTATACAACCCTAAAAGTTATCATGCTTGGATATCCTATGGTTTGTGAGGCTTAAGAGAAAATATCTTTAAGGCCACCAATGGAAGAAGCAGATGAAAAGAGAAGGAGGAAGAAGAATAAGTTACTTACTTCCTAAAGAAGATAAGTAACTTAAAAGAGAGAAAGTAAGAAGGAGAGAACATAAGTGAAGCAAGTTCACTTCAAAGACAAGTAAATATGCATATGAATGATGAAAAAAGGTGGGAAGTGAAGGCAAATCCACCTCCCCCAATAACTTACCAAAAGCTCCTGAAATGTTAGTATGAATGCATAAGACATGAAGTAAAAGGAAATGAGATAACATGAGATGCAAAGACCAAAGTCAGAAATGAAAATTCAATATAAATGGCATATGAGATGATGCAAAGTCATACAAGATGCATATGAATGATCATACAAAGATGATATGCAAAGGAAGCATGTTTAGAAGCAGGAAAACACATGAATGTTCGTGAAATGTAATGGATGCAAAGCATAGAAAATGAATGGAGAAATGATCAAGCAATGTTCAAGCATGTCTTAATATGTCTAATATGTCTAATATGCCATACAAATGCTTGAAATGTCATGGAAAGTTCATATGATGATGATATGCAAAGATGAACGCAAATGAAGATGCAAAATTAGGGTTTTAAGGCAACATGAGATGCATATGACCAAATCAGAAGCAATCAACATGATAAAATTTTTGAAATCAAGCTCAAACAAACCCTAATCCCATATAAGATCACACCCAAAGGATAAAGTCAGAAGCTTAACCTAGTGAAATTTATGAAATTCCTAAGCTTGCTAGGATTTTTGGGTGATTCTTAAGGGAAAATGCCAATCAAATTGAAAATGCAAGATAAAATCATTAGAAAAATAACCTAGAAACTATATGCAATATGTGAAACAATGCAAGAAGAACCAAGTTCAAATTCATCATGGTTAGGCAGAAATGAATTTTTCAAGTTAGGGTTAGAAAATATGATTTTTAAGAACCCTAATTCAAATAAAATTGTGAAATTGTGACCAAACCTAAAAAGAAATTTGTATGGTGAGTTTGAAAATGTTTCTAAATGTATTGGAATGGTTCATGAATTTTTTTGGTTATTTTTAGAAACCTAAATGCATTTTTAATTAATTAAAATCCATTAATTAATTAGAAATAACATTTAAATATTTTAAAAATACTTTTTAAATGCAAAAAATAAAATAAAAATCATTTTCAGGTTAAGAAAAATATTTAAAACAAAAATGCAAAGTTTGAGAATTTTTTTAATGTTTTTTACTATTTTAAATAAAATGAAAAAAAGAAATAAAAAGAAAATGAATAAAAAATGGATTTAAATGAAAGTCACAGGATCCAAAGGCTCAGATTCAAACTTGAGAGATTTGTGTTGACTACGCGCGTGATTGGGTGGCTAGGATTCATTCTGGAATTTTTATTAATTAAACCTAATTAATTAAATTAATTAAAGGATTAGGGTTAAGTCAAATGATCAGAACCGTCCATACGTTAATCTAATCAAAATCCAAGGGCCCTCATTCAAATTGGCAACAAAACCCTAACTAATCTCAGGCGATCGGAGATAAGCTCCGGTCGTCTTCTCCGCCCAATCCCTCAACCTATCTTCTTCCCCAGGCCACCCTAAGCCAAAATAACTGCCCAGAAACACTACCTATGCATCATACAATCACAATCACTCATCAAACATCATTTATATCACAAGAATCATGCAAATCGAATCAAAAACATTTTCACAGGCAAAGTTTCAGAACAACCATACATACTCATTTCTCAACCATTTTCAATTCTAAACATATCAGAGTGATCAGCTAAGCATGTAGAACCATTTAAGAACTTAAAAGAGAGTTTATGGAAAAATTGTTCTTGAAGGTTACCTGAACTGAGCTTCTTCAAAATGGAGCTTTCTATGCCTCTCTCTTGTGCAAATTAACTCCTCTGGTCCTCCTTGTGCTAATGGAATGCTTGGATGAGGCTTAAGTGGCTGGTTTGGAGGTTTCAGTTCTGATGAAGCAGGAATCGTGTTTTTTTCCAAGGTGATTCAGGCCATGGTGAGGGGTGGGAAATGATCCTTGAGGTATGTGGAGCTGAATGGTGAAAGAAATTTTAAGTTTTGATGGATGAGGAGTGAGTTTCGAAGAAATGAAGTTCCATGGCAATTTTTTGGGATTTATGAGTTCTTGAGGATTCAGGCTCCAAGATTGTGTGAAATGGGCTCTTTGATGCTTGCATAAACAATGCTGATTGGCCAGAGAGTGGTTGTGGCACAGGCTGATTGGTATGGCTTAATTTGCAAAAAGTCAAAAGTTATGGTACCTTAAGCATGGGCTAAGTCAGAGCTGGCTTTTGGGGTGTCTTGTCCTCAGCTTGGTTCAAGGATGGCCCTAGGATCATGTTTATGCAGCTGGCACAAGTGGATGAAGAGTTGTCATGGTTTTTGTAAAGTTATGCATAATTGTCATTTTGAGATTTCTTGAGAACCAAGCCATCAAAACCCTAGGTTCAAAGGCAAATTCTGATCTTTTGAATTTGCTTTGACATGTTATGGTGCATAGAAGTTGATTAGAGGTCATGAAATGGCTTGGCAAGTGAAATTGCAAAATTCCCTCTTTGGCATGAACTTGAAAATTATAGGATTTTTTCCAACTTTGAAAGGCCATATCTTGAGTTCTAGGACAAATCAAGACATGTTCTTGTACTTTTTGAAAATGGGAAGACATAATCTACAATTTTCATGCCCAAGAATTTTTCATTTGAAGCATTTTTGGTCATGAAAGAATAGGTTGAATATCTTTCCCAAAATGGAAAGTTTCCATTACAAGTCATTTCCAAAAATAGCAAGTTTGCATTTGGCTCAAAATTCTTCAACTTTGTGAACTTCCAAACACTTCTAAGATCAAATAAAGATCATAGAGACTCAAAATGATGAATGTGACCCTTTGGTACCTTTGGTGGAGGCCTCAGATGCCCTGATTTTGACTTTACTTGCTCATAAAGTTACCCAATGATCAGATGACTTCCACAGTGTATTTCTTAATAAAATTTGGTACACATGATCCTTATAACATATTAAGACTATTAGAAACAAGAATGACCAAAATTTTTGGGATTAAGGCCTCTGAAACCAAAACCTTAATTTTAGGTCATCTGTGTAGGAAATCTTCAGTCTGCCTCTATGCCTTTGCCATTCTTTGCGATCTCTTGACTTTTATGAACTTTGGGGAACATATTACGATCATGGAACACACATGGACCTTCTTGGAAAGCTTCAATACCTTTGGTATGGCTCAGATCATCTATTGGATTGCTCAGATCACAAACCCTAGATGCAGATGAAATGAAACTATGCAGTGAAACAAATATGCCATATGAGATGATATGATTATGCTAAAATGAAAGACCACAAGCCATAGTGTGAGAAAAAGTGAGGGAAAATTTGGGGTGTTTACAGCTGCCCCTATTCAAGCATGAGTTAGCTGTGCAGGATGCAAGCGCTTGGCTTAACAGACAAACAAGATAACTTGTGGTTGAATACCAAAGACAGTCCGAAATTTGCACTCACTGGGGAGAAGAAGAAAAGGGATATAAATTGTAAAAGATAGTATAGTATGAGTATCAAATAAAACGACGGAGGACGACCGCCGGGAGTAAAACAGTAAGCAAAGCAACGACGGGGACGACCATCATGCTAGGAAAATAAAGAAACCGCGACGGGGACGGCCATCGAGTAAAGTGATGAAACTCTCTGGGGATTAATGAGGAAAGTACTGACGGGGAAGGCCATCAGGTCGCAAGGTAAAGTAAATAATGATGGGGACGGCCATTGAGTAAAAGCTGATAAAGGACGATCATCAGGAAAAGGAAAAGGGACCACGACGGGGACGACCAATGGGTTAAAGAATAAATGAAATAATTGAGGAGGGACGGTCATCAAGGGTGAAGGACGATCACCTAGCAGGGGACGGGTGCTCTTTATCTTGACATAGGACGAATGCCAGATAGAAAAGATCAACGATGGGGACGGCCATCGGAAAAGCGTGATGAAGGACGATCATCAAGAGGTGAAGGACGATCACCTAGCAGGGTACGAATGTTCTGGGGGATTATTGTGACATAGGAAGAATGCCGGATAAAACGATCAACGATGGGGACGACCATCGGATAAAATGATGAGGGACGATCATCAAAAGATGAAGGACGATCACCTAGCAGGGGACGACTTCTCTTTATCATGACATAGGACGAATGCCGGATATGAGGTTCAAACAATGGGGATTCCACTGGGGAAAGGATGAGGGACGGTCATCCAAAGGTGAAGGACGATCACCTGGCAGGGGACGGCTTCCGAAAGTATCACGACATAAGACGAATGCCGAATAGGAAAAGTTGTTTTGTTGGCGACTTACTGGGAAATGGTAAACACAGACGAGTGCTTACGTATTAAAAAATAAAAGGTATAAGCATTTGAAAGTATGTATAGATCAAAGGTGCTGACGAGCATCCTTAGTACCATGATAAAGACGAGTATCGGTAGAAACAAACGCTGACTCGTGTTTAAGGATGATGATACAGACGAGTATCAATCGGTCGAGCAAAGAACACAGACGAGTGTTGAATCTGCTGAGGGATGATATACACGAGATATAGGTGAGTATTGAAGACTTTTGTATAAGTATGTACGAGTATGATCTGTTGGTAAAGTATGTGCAAGACACAGACGAGTGTCAAAAGATTGAGCAAGAGACCCGGACAAGTGTTTTGACTTGCTGGGTAAGTATGACACGAACGAGTGCCGAGAAGAATATGTACAAGTATGAACAAGTGTTTGTATTGAGAATGCATAAGGTATTCTGGCGACCTTACTGGGGAATGGTAAACACGAACGAGTGTCGAGAAAGAGCATGTATAAATATGAACATGCCTTTGTGTTTGAGAGTGCAAAGGGGATGCTTTGGCTTTTATCTGCAGGGGATATGAGGTTTAATATTTGCAGGTGACCGACTCGAACCTGGCTCATGATCATGCAAATGTTTGATTGTTGCCGTAATGCTCCGTTTTAGATGGAATGCTACGCTTATTTTGGTGAATAATGATGCGAATGTTATGATTATGCAAATGAGAATCCTGATCCGAGATCCGGATCCTACAGGGATAAATATCTCTTGCTGATCCGTCTGAAAGGAGGACTCAGCTGGGGAAAGAGATCATTGGCTGATCTGTCCGGAGGGAGAGCTCCTGTTGGGGATGGGGAAGTTTTAGCAACTCCGCTGGGGAAGTATTTCAAGCATTGCTCTATTGGGAAGAGAATGACAACTTTGTGAGGATGAGAGAATCCTGGCAACTCTGATGGGAAATAGAAAGTTCCTGACCACTTTGCTGGGGAAAAGCCGTCAGGCACTGCTCGGGAGGTCCTGCTTGGGGAGGAGATAACTTCTGGGAAGTAATACGCTGGGGATTGATGAATTCCTCAAGGGATACCCTGGGGGGATAAACACTTTGCGAGGAGATACATCTTGTCAAAGAGTCATACTAATGATGCGATTGCTGACTTGGATGGGGATACTATGCTTGATATGCCCCATGCTGTGAAGGATTGTCTGCCTGGGGTACTTGCAACCTGTTAAGACAAAGGAAAACGCACAAGTGTCCCGGGGTATCCTTAACCGGATTTCATCATGGGAGTTAGATTTACCTGAAAGTAACATATTTCCTGCAAGCATTTATTAAAAAAATGGCTCATATGTTTTATGCAAGTGTTGTATTATGAACTTTGGACATTTTGCAAACGAAACAAAAAAATGTACAAAAACAAAGTGTGACTGAAAATTCTAATTTTATTGATTTGTGTGCCCTGAATAGGCAAGTACATTCAAAGAAGCGAATCCCATGAAAGGAGGAGATTGCTGTAAATTGAGAAAATAAAAGTGTTGGCAATGTTGAAGATGACGTTCCATTGAACTTCCTTTGCTATGACCCGTATGACCTTGACGTTCTTCTTATCTTGCTTTCTGAAGAAAGTTGATTTTGACCGATGCTTTATCCCTTCGAAGTTTGCCATGTTGTGAGTGATACAGACGAATACAGAATGCAGTTGTTCGCTTATTCCCTGATTTTGTGTGGATCTCCCTTTCGGGTTTTCAATCCACCGGGATACACATTTTTTCCTGAGTTGTCCGATGTGGCTTTTAAACTCAACGAGTGTACATTTTTCCAATTTTTCCCTTATTTTTGCCCGAGTCTTTTATTCTGTTTTTTTTACTCGCCGGGATGCCCTATTTTTTCCTGGACTTACATTCTGTTTTTGTGTCCAGCGGGTCATTTTATGCGAAGTATTTTTTAACTACATCTGAATTTATAGGAGACGGGAAGTCTTCACCATCCATGGTTGCGAGCATCAGTGCTCCACCCGAGAAGACTTTGGTTATTACGTAGGGACCTTCATAGTTTGGTGTCCACTTGCCCCTGTGGTCTGTATGAGGAGGACAAATCCTTTTCAGTACAAGCTCTCCCACTTGGTATTCCCAAGGTCTGACTTTCTGATCGAAGGCTTTCTTCATTTGCTTTTGATATAGCTGCCCATGGCAGATGGCTGTCGCTCCCGAAGATTTGCATCCCAGTACAAGCGCGAACGATCGGCGAAAGGAGAAAATGAAGGTGAATAGAGTCGCCAGCTAGGCATTTTTATCCCGAAAGAAAGGTAATGCTGCATAAACCTGGGAAAAGATGGATAAGACGGTCGCAAACCAGAGAAACTGGGAAAGGAGGTTGGTTACAACCTGGGAAGGTATTAGCACCCGGATTGTCCGTTGTACTCGACGGGATCCACGCTTAAAAGATTGTGTTTAAAAGGGGTAGTGTATGTGCTATCTGTGTGCAAAAGCTGGAAAAGAATATACAAGTGTCAATGCAAAAGGTGAATGCTCAGGAACTGAGGCTTAAAAGAGAATGCTGAAAGAGGGGGAAGACACAGAGACTTTTGTTTGATAACAATTAAGTTATGCCTACATATCCTCGCGTGCAATGAGGAAGTCAGAACACCGTAGTTCGACTCAAAGAGACTGAAAGATAAATTGATTGTGAATTGCTTACTTGTTTATGCTCAAGTGTATGACTCGTCTGGCTCGAGTGCTAACTGTCTTGCATTAGACGGAAGAAGCAAGTTCCCGCTTGTGAATGAGTGTGATGAGAAAAGAATCCCGGAGGAGACGATTATTGTTTGTTTTTGATGTTGTCAGTTTTTTTTTTGGTGTTTTGCATAAGTTAATGAGCTTAAGCCTAAATCAAGGGCTTATAAACTCATTATATCCTCCCTGATTAAGGATAATGAGAATACTTAAGTATGAGATAAGCATCTCAACTTAATTACCATGATGATGTAGGATTAAGATCATTAACCTACTTGTGATATTTTAGATGTTTTCTTTGGGTTTTTGTTTAGTGTTAAGTAATGAGTTTAATCTCTAATCACAGATTAATGGACTCATTACACCATCCTAATAGAATGATAGTAGATGAGCACACTTAAGCTGAGGAAGATACCTCAACTTAATCCATGGTTAGGGATTAAATTCATTATATAACAAACCTTTATTAAGTGGATTTTAATTAATGGATGAGATTAAGAAGTGGATTTTATGGTTTGTAAGACAACTTGAGGGGGACTTGTCCATTAAACACTAGGGCTAGTCCTTCTTAACCATAAAGGAAGAATTAGAACCCTAATGTAAGGCCCAAGTTACAAGATGAAGTCTTAGTGATTATTAAGAATATTTGATTAAGAGGTTTAAACAAATTAAAGGTTTAACACTTAGGATTAAAGTTATACACTCCATCCTAAGAGAAGGATGAAGGCATAACCCTAATTCCAAAGTCCTTAAACTTTAAGAGTTTAGTCTCTGATTATTGAGATTGGAAGAGAGACTCAATGAGACTCAAAGGTAGAAAGCTAAGGGGGACTAATCACAACCCTAATTATTATCATTCTTGGATGTTCCTATGGTTTGTGAGGCTTAAGAAAGATCTTCAAGGAAGCCACCAATGGAAGAAGCAGATGAAAGGAGGATGAAGCATAAGAATAAGTTACTTACTTCATTGGAGAAGATAAGTAACTCAAATAAATAAAGTGAGAGAAATGGAACACAAGTGAACAATTTCACTTAAAAGACAAACAAAATGCAAATGAAAGAGATAAAGAGAAGTGATAAGTGAAGGCAAATCCACTTCTCAAAGTAACTTACCACCTGAAAATGTTAGCATGAATGCATAAAGTACAAAGCATAAAGAAATGAAATGAAATGAGATGCAATGAGATGAAATGACCAAATTTAGAAGTGTTTATGCAATTTTAATGTCATGTGAAGTGATGCAAAGGCATACAAAGTGTATATGTATGATCATACAATAATGAGATGTCATGTAAGCATGCTTTGAGGTTTAAAAACACATGAAAGTTCATGAAATGAAATGAATGCAAATCATGGAAAATGAATGAAGAAATGATCAAACATGGTTCTAACATGTCCTAAGATGTCTAAGATCACATATGAATGCAATAAATGTCATGGCAAGTTCATGTATTGATGCATATGCAAGATGAATGCAAATGAACACATAAAATTAGGGTTTTATGGAAGTATGAGATGCAAATGAACAAAACAGAAGCATATGACATGATAAAAATTTAAAACCAAGCTCAAACAAACCCTAATCCCATACTAGGTCACACCCCAAAGGAGAAGGTGAGAAGCCTAACCAATCAAAAGTTATGATTTTCCTAAGTTTTCTAGGGTTTTTGGGTGATTCAAAGGGAAAAATGCAAATCAAATTGAAAATGAAAGCTAAATTTATGAGATAAATGACCTATAAACTAAATGCAATATGCAACACAATTCAAAAAGAATTATCTTCAAACTCTTCTTGGTTAGGCAGAAATGATTTTTTAAAGTTAGGGTTCAACAATATGATTTTAATGACCCTTAATTCAAAGAAAATTCACAAATTATGATCAAACCTAAAAATAAATTTGTGTGAAGAGTTTGAAAATGTTTCTAAATGCATTGGGATGATTCATGATTTTTTTGGTGATTTTTAGAAACCTAAATGTATTTTTAATTAATTAAAAGACTTTAATTAATTAAAAATAACATTTAAATATTTTAAAAATACTTTTTTAATGCAAAAAATAAAATAAAAATAATTTTAGGAATGAGAAAAATATTTAAAGTCAGAATGCAAAAGAAACTATTTTTTGGATGCTTTTTGGTATTTTAAATTAAATATGCAAGAAAATGCAATTAAAATGAAATAAAAATGGATTAAAATGAAAGTATGCTGATCTGGTGGTTGGGATTCAAATTCAGAGGGTGAGGATTGACTGCACGCGCAGATGGAAGGCTGAGATTGATTCTGGAAATTTATAATTAATTAAATTAATTAATCTGGATTAGGGTTAAATGAATGAATCAGGACCATTCAAACACGCGCTAATACACATCCAAGGGCTGATATTCAAACTGAGCCACTAAACCCTAATTAGGGTTCTAATCATTTTCAGGTGACCGAAGCTAGCTCCGGTCATCTTCTCCGGCAAGCCAAACCACCTATCTCCTTCCCTAGGCTAACCCAACCCCTCTAAAGCTCCAGAATCAATCCCCTAACATCCCTAAGCAAGAATCCATCATCAAAACACATTTATCATTCATCAAAAACAAGATTCGAAGCAAATCGTGAAAATGAACAAAACTTTCAGAAGTTCAATACATACTCATTTCTCAATCATTTTCAAAACAAATCATATCAGGATGATCAGTGAAGCACGATGAATCATTTAGAAACTTAAATAACAAGTTCTGGAAAAAAGTTCATGAAGCTACCTGAGTTGAAGCTTTGTGTTCTTGAGCTTTCTGGCCTCCCTCTTGGTTAAAATCCACCCCAATGATCTTCCTGATGATGAAAATGAGCTTAGAGCAAGCTTGTGATGGCTGTTTTGAAGGTTTTGTTTCTGAAGTTGCAGAAATCATATTTCTGATTTAGTGGCTTTTAGGTTATGGTGAAGGGTGCTTTGTGATCCTTAGGTTATGTGGAGATGATTGGTGAAAGAAAATTGAAGTTTCAGTGGTTGGTTTTTGAGTTTCGAAGAAGGGAATTTTTTGACAAATTTTGTGGATTCTGAGTGTGGGGAAGATTCAGGCTTCAATGTTATGTGTTTTGTGTCCCTTAGGGTTTATATAAGGTGTCTTGATTGGTTCAGAGAGTTGTTGTGGCCTAGTGTGATTGGTATGGGAGGAAATGAAAAAATGTCAACTTATGTGTACTTGAGGTATGAGCCATGGCAGGTCTGATTTCTTGGGGTGTCTGGCCTCAGCTGACTTTGTGGAGAGCCATAGAATCAGATTACATGAGCTGGCACAAGTGGATGAAGAGTTTCATACCATTTTGAAATTCTTGAAAGTTTTGGCCCTTTCTTGATTTCTTGAAGTTCAAGTCATGAAAATACATGGTTCAATGCACAATTCTGATGTTTAGAATTCCAATTGACATATTGTGAAGTGTTTGTGTCCATTTGAAGTCATTAGAATGCTTGAATATGCCAATTTGCAAAATCCCTCTTTGACATGAAACTTGAAATTTTAGGATTTTTGCCAACTTTGAAAGGCCATATCTTGAGTTCTAGGATGAATCAAAACATGTTCTTGTACTTTTTGAAAAGGGAAAGACCCAATCTACAAATTTCATGACCAAGAATTTTTCATTTGAAGCATTTTTGGTTGAGAAAGAGGAGGTTGAAAAACTTTCCCAAAATGGAAAGTTTGCATTTCAAGTCATTTCCATTTTTGGCAAGTTTGCAAATGGCTCAAAATTCTTCAATCTTGTGAACTTCCAACATCTTCTAAGATCAAATAAAGATCATAGAACTTCAATTTTATGAAAATACCCCTTTGATTCCATTGTTGGGGGCCTTAGATGCCCTGATTTTGACTTAACTTGCTCAAGAAATTACCTAGTGAACAAAGGACTTCCACAATGAGTTTCTTCATCAAACTTGGTACACATGATCCTTATAACATCTTAAGAAAATTATAAACAAGAATGGCCCAAAAATTTGGAGTTAAGGCCTCTGAAACCAAAACCCTAATTTTGGTCCTCTGTATAGTGAAAACCCTATCTCTACTTCCATGCCTTGCCAGTTCTTGTGATCTCTTGACTTCCATGAACTTTGGGGGACATATCATGATGATAGAACACACATGGACCCTCTTGGAACACTTTGAGGCCTTTGGGATGGCTCAAATGGAGTCTTGGATTGCTCAGATCACAAACCCTAGATGCAGATGAACTTGAACCTATGCAGTGAAACAAAAATGCAATATAAGGTGGTATGCTTATGCTTATGCAAAAATGAAAGATCATAAGCCATGGTGTGATATGAGTGAGGGCAAATTTGGGGTTTTACAATGGCTGATAATCTTTTCTCTTCAATCATATTCAGTTGGTTGTATCGAGACCGGAACCATTCTGCTTCATCCAGTTTCACATCCATCATTACCCGTGAGGAGGGTAGTTCAACTTCAACAGGCAGGACAACTTCCATACTGTACACAAGCTGATAAGGTGTTGCCCCGATAGATGTTCTGATAGAGGTTTGGTACCCATGCAAGGCAAATGGTAGCATCTCGTGCCAGTCTTTGTAGGTGACTACCATCTTTTGCACAATCTTCTTGATATTCTTGTTAGCAGCCTCAACATCACCATTCATCTTTGGCCTGTAAGGAGAAGAGTTGTGATGTTGGATTTTGAAGTCCCGGCAAAGTTCTTCTATCATTTTGTTGTTCAAATTGGAACCATTATCAGTAATGATTCGCTCAGGAACTCCATATCGACAAATGATATCCCTTTTCAGAAATCTAGCTACCACTTGTCTAGTGACGTTTGCATATGAAGCTCCTTCAACCCATTTGGTGAAGTAATCAATGGCTACTAGGATGAACCTGTGACCATTTGAAGTAGTAGGTTCAATCTTTCCAATCATATCAATTCCCCACATGGTGAAGGGCCAAGGTGAAGACATTACATTCAAAGGATTCGGAGGCATATGCACTTTATCTGCGTAGATCTGGAATTTGTGGCATTTTCTGGCATAGGCACAACAATCTGCATCCATTGTGATCCAGTAGTAACCTGATCTTAAAAATTTCTTTGCCATTGCATGTCCCCCGACATTGGTACCGAAAGAGCCTTCATGTACTTCGTGCATCAGTAGGTCTGCTTCCTTCTTGTCAACACATCTGAGCAAGACCATGTCGAAGTTTCGCTTGTACAAAGAGCCATCAGTATTGAGGAAGAAACTTTCGGCTTGCCTTCTTAATGTCTTCTTATCGTTTGATGATGCCCCAGGTGGGTATGTTTGATTTTCCAAGAAGCATTTGATGTCATGGTACCAAGGCTTGTTGTCACTAGCGGTGTCTACAGAGAATATATATGTCGGTCTGTCCAGTCTGGATACCATAATCCGAGGTACATAATTGGCAGTCTGTACTTTGATCATGGATGAAATGGTAGCCAAAGCATCCGCAAACTGATTCTAATCTCGAGGGATGTATTCAAGCTTTACTGTTGTGAAGAAGGTAAACAATCTCTTCGTATAGTCATGGTAGGGAATCAGATGCTCCTGATGAGTGTACCACTTGCCGTTGGTATGGTTGATTACCAAAGCTGAATCTCCGAATACATTCAAGGTTTTGATCCTGAGAATGGCTTCCTCAAGACACATGATACAAGCTTCGTATTCTGCTTCGTCGTTAGTGCAAGCAAAGGTGAGTTTTGCTGAGAAAGGCATATGAACTCCCTTGGGTGTGATAAGCACTGCACCAATTCCACGACCGTTACAATTAACTGCCCCGTCAAACATCATAGTCCATGCTTCTTCTGGGTCAGGCCTTTTAGTGTGAATAGGCTCTTCAAAATCTTTTGCTTTCAAGAACATGATGTCTTCATCAGGGAAGTCAAATCTCATAGGCTGGTAATCATAAATGGGTTGCTCAGCCACATAATCAGACAATACACTGCCCTTGATGGCCTTTTGAGATGTGTACTAAATGTAATATTCTGTTAGAATCATTTTCCATCTTGCAACCCTTCCGGTAAGTGCTGGCTTCTCAAATATGTACTTGACTGGATCCATCTTTGAGATCAATAAGGTAGTATGAGTCAGCATATACTGTCTTAGTCGGCGAGCAACCCACGCTAAAGCACATCAAGTTTTCTCGAGCAGTGAATAACGTTGTTCACAGTCGGTAAACTTTTTGCTTAGGTAGTATATTGCATACTCTTTTCGACCAGACTCGTCATGCTGGCCCAACACACACCCCATCAACTCTTCTAAAACTGTCAGATACATGATTAGAGGTCTTCCTTCGATCGGAGGCATGAGAATTGGAGGTTCTTGCAGATATTCTTTGATCTTGTCAAAAGCTCTTTGACAATCATCGTTCCGCCTGACTGTTTTCTCTTTTCTTAACTGCTTGAACAAGGGTTCACAGGTTGCAGTGAGATGAGATATGAACCTTGAGATGTGTTTAAATCTACCTAAGAACCCTCAAACTTCATTCTCAGTCTTAGGTGCAGGCATTTCCTGAATAACTTTGACTTTATCGGGATCAACCTCAATTCCCCTCTCACTTACAATAAAACCCAGCAACTTACCAGAACGTACTCCGAATGTGCATTTGTTGGGGTTCAACTTCAACTGGTACTTTCTCAGACGCTTGAACAATTTCACTAGATTCACCAAATGATCTACTTCTGTAAGGGACTTGGTGATCATATCATCCACATATCACTCGATTTCTTTGTGGATCATATCGTGGAACAATGTTACCAAGCCCGTTGATAAGTTGCATCGGCGGTTTTTAGACCAAACGACATTACCTTGTAACAGAACGTGCCCCAAGGTGTGATGAAAGTTGTCTTCTCCATGTCTTCTGGTGACATCTTAATTTGATTGTATCCCAAAAATCCGTCCATGAAAGAAAATACCGAGAACTGAGCCGTGTTGTCTACCAATACATCAATGTGAAGTAATGGGAAGTCATCCTTCGGGCTAACTCTGTTCAGGTCCCGGTAATCCACACACATACGTACCTTGCCATCCTTCTTAGGTACGAGTACAATATTAGCAACCCACAGCGGGTAACTAGTTACAGCCAGAAACCCGGCGTCCCACTGCTTTTGTACTTCCTCTTTAATCTTCATGGCCATATCTGGGCGAGTACGGCGTAATTTCTGTTTGACAGGCGGACAATCTTCCTTCAGTGGCAATCTGTGCATGACAATATCCGTATCTAGACCTGGCATATCTTGATAGGACCAAGCAAAGACGTCAACATATTCCCGAAGCATACTGATGAGTTGTTCTTTCACTGGAGCTTGCAGACTGGCCCCGACCTTCACTTCCTTCACATCTTCCTCGATACCAAGATTGACAGTTTCAACCTCCTCCTGATGAGGAGGAATCACTTTTTCCTCTTGTCTCAACAACCTGGCCAACTCTTTAGGCAACTCATAGTTTTCATCAACCCCTTCATCCGCTTGATTAATTGGATTGTCGAAGTCATACAAGGTCATAGCAGTGTTGTTGTCGGTGCAATCTGGAGGATTATCTCTACAAGGGTTGAGATTTATTCATTTTAGTGATTGATTTTAATCTTGTTTAGAAAAAAGTGTGAATGGAGTTATTATTTTGAAAACATTGCCATTTATTTCTTTGTGCGAAAATAACAAAAATGAAAGACAGTGAGCGGAAAAATAAGATCGTTTGCAAAAGATGTCCATTTGTTCATTAATCATTCATTTGCACAAAATACAAATATGGCCCTATTACAAAATGAGTCCTGACACCTTGGGCAAGATGCAGGACTTGATGCATGCTTAAACAGGAAATAATAATTACTCTGCAGAAGTAATCCTTATAATTTCCTGGGAAGACCAGTTAAGGACTTGTTGGCCTGAGACCTTTGGAAGAAGACAACTCTCCAGTTTGAAGTCACTTTCAGCCTCGTCTTCCACATTGTTGATTGCATCCGGGGTTAGCATTCCCCCACTGATAAACTTGGGAGCTTCAACAACCTCCTCTTGGACCTGTCGGGATGTGTAAAGCCTTATTATGATTACGACCCTCCGTAGTTAGGTCAACATCAGTAAAACCTAGCCCATGGCTAGTATTGACATTTGAAACCACCGTTTCTAGCTGATTAACTGTAATCTATTCTGGAACGTAAGCTACATGCAGGACTTTGAGAAGTGCATTCCTATGAGCTTCGGAACACATCAGTAGTGATAAATTAGAGATTTTGGAGGGGGTCTGATGGAGATGGTCCAACACCTTGTAGTCACTCTTCTTGATTATTCTCATGAACTCGTCTACATCCTGGTCAAAGGATGTCTTCTGAGCTTCCTTGGCAATAGGCTATTCAGGCACCACACTTTTACCCTTAGCCTTGGAAGCAGCTTCTGCTTCAGCATTGGTTCTTGGGAATTGTGATGCAAAGAGACGTCCGCTTCGAGTGAAGCCTCCGCCTCCCCCCACATTATCAATTTGTGGTGTAGAAGTGTCAAGAGTGACTTTCTTTTCGTCGCAATATAAATCTGAGCCATAGTGCCAAGGCACGACACTGCTGCTATCATATGGAACTGGTCCAAGCACTGTGATAGTAACTGGACTGATCGCTGCGGAAGAAGGAATTGAGACAGTCTGAGGTTCATAATAAATCATGACAGGAGGTCTGACCGGAGATGGTGCAGGTGATGAAGGTTGCTGCTGTTGATGGAGTTGTTGATTGTTGAAAGAATCTGGAACATGGATTGTTGCAGGATCATAGTAAATAGTCATTATGGAAATGCCTTCATTGATGGTTGTTGTTGTTGTAGAAGGATGTGTTGAACTGATGTCTGTTGAAGTGGCAGAAGGAATGATTGTTGATATTGTAGAAGAATCTGTTGGAATAATTGTTGTTGAAGTTGTAGGAGTGACATCTGATGGAATGACATGTGCTGAAGTTGTAGAAGGAATGGTTGTTGATGCTGTAGGAGCTAGAACTGTTGAAGTGATCTGTAAGGTGCCTTCCTTGATAAGATTGTTGATACTAGTCTTCAAATCTACACAACCGTTGATAGAAGTCTTGCAAGCTTCACAATGGTCCTCACAACCCGGGAACACTTGGCATTTCAAAAGCTGGGCTTTAACCTCGGCCAGAGGTGTCTGAATGCTTGCAATATTGTCAATTAGGTTCATCGGTTGACCCTCCTCAATGGCATTTATCCTAGGCCCACCATGGCTAGGCATATGATTCTTGGTAACACTTGGAGGTGGCGCAAAGTTGACTGCCTTAGAATCAATCAAATCCTGAACCTTCATGTGTAAGGCTCTGCACTTTTCTGTAGTATGGCCAGGTGCATTTGAGTGGAAGGAACATTGGGCATTAACATCATAGTTTCTTGGAAGGTTCTGGGGATCTGGTGGAGCCAGAGTCCTCAATTCAATCAAGTTGAGCTTTAACAATTATGGAAGTAAGGCAGCATAGGGCATCGGAATGGGATCGATAACCATGTTGACTTGTGAAGGCCTCTGTTGAAACGGCCGTTGTTGCTGATTATTATTGTTGTAAGATCTCTGTTGAGGAATTTGTTGTTGCGGTGGGAAGTGTTGTGGTTAAGGATACTGTTGTTGAGATGCTGGTGTTGGAATGGTGACAACAACCACTGATCTTGGCATGTATTGAGGTCTACCTCTGCCCATATGCACTGAGTTGGTTTCACCTGTCCTACGAGGTCCTGCAAAAGGTTTCCTTGTATTGCTGGAACTGGCTCCATTGTCTGATATTTTGCCCATCTTCAGCAGACTCTCAATTCTCTCACCAGCTATGACTACATCTGCAAAGCTGGTAGACGAGAAAGTAGCAAGTCTGTCAATATATGTTCCTTGCAGGGTCTTCATAAACATGTCGGCCATCTCTCTTTCAGACATTGGAGGCTGGACAGCAGCAGCAAGCTGTCTCCATCTTTGGGCATACTCCCTGAAGCTTTCTCTTGAAGACTATGACATACCCATTAGGAGGGTCTTGTTGGGAGCCATGTCCAGGTTATATTGATACTGGCGTATGAAAGCTTCGGCCAAATCCTTCCAGTTTCTAATTGTTGCCCTGGACAGGTGAGAATATCATTCACGGGATGCCCCGGTCAGACTATCCTCGAAGTAGAACATCCATAACTTTTCATCCATGGTATAAGCCTTCAATCTCCCCAGAAAATACTGCAGGTGAGTACATGGACAAGAGGTTCCATTATATTTCTCAAATCAAGGATGCTTGAATTTGTGAGGAATCCTGACTCCCTCAACCAGTCCCATGTCCATTACATCAAAACCTAGAGAGTTTTGGGACTCCAAAGATTTCAGCCTTTTTGCTATTTCATCCAGACGACGATCATAGGCTTCATCCCCCACACCAATTACTGTAAATTGTTCCTCCTGAGAGTCTTCTTGCAAGGCACGACCTCCAGTGTTTCCTTGAGTATTCCTGATAGCATTGACTTCCGGATTGAGGTGAGGCCCAAACTCTGGCGCATCTGTTCGTGGCTGCCCATGATCATTGTTACTAGTACCTCCTGTACCTGGGTGATTCTCTTCTGGAGTTTGCCGCTCAACCAACTCTCTTAATCTTTCTTGGCTTTGAGCCAACCCAATCATTACTGCCACGAATCGGTTCATCTGAGCCCTCATCTCAGTCCTCTCATTAGCCATCTGAGTTCTCATGTCAGTCAAATCTTGCTGAACTTGGTCCATCTGTATGCTCGGAAGGTTGTTTCTGGTTGGATACCGGTGAACTCTGTTGATCGGGAAAACTCTCCTACGAGCAATGTTTCCTGAAACCACAGCAAAGTGAGAAAACAACAACAAAAACACCTACAAAAGAAAGAATGAAGTTAGTATGCAATGCAATATGTCTATTTGTCTTCCAAGGGTATCCGATTTGGTTCTTTGGTTTTGACCTCCCAGACCTCGAGGAATGATGATGTTTGAAGAGAAATGAAACCCAAAAGATAACACATAAACCATATATTACAAATGCAAAGATACATAGTTTGTGATTACAACAAAATTCCCATGGTGGGTCAAAATACAACAAAGTTGAGAAATACAACCAAATTATCATGAGGAATAAAGTACAACCAAAATAAAATACAAGTAAAAATAAATCAAACATCTAGCCCAAAGTCATCCTCCTTGACTTCCTTCAAGAGAGAATTAGTCACTGGTCCAACTGGATGCTCTGTGATGGTCCTGATAAGAAGGTTCCTGGTGGCAATGGCACTTGTCAACTTCTTATGCTTGTCTTGGTCCTTTGATCTCTTTAACCCCTCCTGGAGTTTCAGCTTGGAGATTTCCTTCTGTGCTGCTAACAAGGCTTCCTGATTCTTCTTCTCATTAGCTTCCAGCTGCTCTATCCTAGCCTGGGTCTTCTGATCCACTTGCACACGAGACTCAGTGATCCTGATCCACCTAGCCTGACTCTCTTCCAAGTAGTGCTCAGCTCTGGCCTTCTGAATCTTGGCTTCTTTACAAGCATTCTTCAATACCAACTTCCCTGATCGGGCTTTTCTGATGTAATCATCTGTCTTCTCAATCTTGGTCATATGTGTTGCTCCCGAAGATTTACATCCCGGTGCAGACGCGAACGGTCGGCGAAAAGAGAAATGAAAAGGAAATGAATAGAGTCGCCAACTAGGCATTTTTATCCCGAAGGAAAGGTAATGCTTCATAAACCTAGAAAGAAATGGATAAGACGATTGCGAACCAGAGAAACTGAGAAAGGGGGTTGGTTACAACCTGGGAAGGTATTAGCACCCAGATTGTCTGTCGTACTCGACGGGATCCACGCTTAAGAGATTGTGTTTAAAGGGGTAGTGTATGTGCTATCTGTCTGCAAAGGCTAGGAAAAGAATATACATATGTTTGTGCAAAAAGGTAAATTGCTCAGGAACTGAGGCTTTAGAAAAGAATGCTGAAAGAGGGGGAAGACACAAAGACTTTTGTTCGATAACCGTTAAGTTATGTGTAATACCCCAAATTTTCCCTCTCCTATTTAGCATCATCATCATATCATAATCATCATAAGCATGTCATGTTCTTGGCATATTGCATAGAAAAATGAAGCATAACACTTGCATGTTCTAGCATAAGGCATATGATCAGTCATCCAGGAATTTGAAGCACTACAAGTCAACGCCAAGGCTTGTTGCAAGTTTGATATCATGGTCAAGATCCTAAAAGAATTGAGGATCAAAATCAAGTCAAAACGGTTGACGTTAGGTTATTCCTGAGGTTTCACACCAAAAGGGGAAAATTCAAAATTCACTGGCGTTAACCGGTTAACGATTTGGTTAACCAGTTAACGGCTGCGAATTTTGAATTCCAGCAGCAAATTCAGCATGTGCTTTGGCTCCAAATTTCCAAATTTCTGATTTTTATTCATTTGAAATTAAATAGAAGGATCTAGATCATTTATCCAAGCCTAATTCCATTGCTAGATCCTAATCACATTGCCAAACCATATTTTTTGGATCCCAAGCCTAAATTTTGGGCCCCAAACCTAAACCATATTTAATCAATTTTCCTCCAAACCAAGAGGGGGCTCTCTCATTTTTTCACTCTCCATTCTGAATTTTCACTATTCTCTCTCACTTTTCTCTCATTTTCTCTCCCACATTTTCCAAATTCACTAAGAGTTCCTCTTTGAAGATCACATAACCTTGCCTTGAGGTGTGTAGATCTTGGAACTAGACCTCCATCCATAGCTCCTTTGCATCATTTTGCTGGTTTAATTGGTGATTCAGATCTGGTTTGGGAATTAGAAGTGCTTTTGAATCCAAAATTCTGCATCAAGACCTTGTTCTTGCATTTATTTTGCATGGAGTGTGAAGCTTAGCACCGGATCTTCAAAGTTTTCCGTGAGATCTCTCATTTCCAGCTCAAACAACAATTACCAAAACATACCTCATCTTTTTAGGTTGGTTAATTTCAGATCTAGCTGTGTTTTAGCTTATTTGCATGCTTGTGCTTTAGATCCACCATGTGCTTGTGTATTTGCTTGTGTTGCTTGAATCGATTGGTTGATTTGTAACCGGATCCGTGTATTAATGTTCATGAGCTTGATGATGCTATTTAATGAGAATTGATCCATTTATTTCATGCTCAATTGATTACTGATCTGGTGTGGAATTATTTGAATAAGCTGGTTTTGAGCTGATTTTCTGCAGGAATTGTTGCTGTTTTTTCAGTGTTAACCGGTTAACGGATTGGTTAACCGGTTAACGCACCTGCTTTCTGTGTAAACTGCTGTAGGTTTGGATTGGTTAACCGGTTAACACTTTGGTTAACCAGTTAACACTGAAGCAGTATGCCATTTTGGTGCTGTTTTGAACTTGTTTGATCCCCTTACATGTTTTAATTGTCATGGATCATTGTATGATAATTGAATATGATTGTTTAGGGTGATTTGCTTGCTAGTTGATGCATGCTTCCATGTTCTCGACACGTAAATTCTTGTGTGCGTAATTTGACATGTTGTTTGATCTTTGTTGATGTGAGCTTTGAGCATGCCATTTCCATGAGTTTTGTTGATGAACATGTGCTGAATTTTGCTAACACTTCATCCACATTTCAACTCTTCATCCTTTTCCTCTTAAGTTTCTTTCTCTTTGTGGTTTGATGTGCCTTATGCCATCATGTGTTGCAACTTTTTCTTCCCCCTTTAGGAGCAACTTATCTCCTTTAGAGGAGTAAGTTGCTTGCTAGCTTTTTCCTCCTCTTCTTCTTGCTCATTTTTGGTTCTTCTTTCCTTCTTTTTCTTAGGATAGTTGAAACCTCACTAACCTTAGGACCACTCTTTTGCATGATAACATTAGGTTTAGTCTTCCCCCATGTTAGACTTTTTTGCCTTTTTTGCTCCTTTGATTCTTTCTCTTCTCATCTCAAAACAAAACCTAAAAAACATTAATAAAGAAAAAAGTGACTTCTTGTGTAATAGCCTTATTCCATGGGGCATATGTACTCATTCCATCTTGGAATAGTGCATTTGTCTAGCATGATGCACATGTCGGATCATGAGGTCATCTTCATCAAGAAAAACCCTAAAAAACACTTCTTCATTTTTAATCACTAAAACACCTAATAAATTCAACAAGTCAATGAATTTAGGCCCTTGCCTTTGGAAACAAGTCTTGGATAAGTTCTCCTTACTTGGTGTGCTTGTTCTATTATTCCATCTTGGAATGTAGTAGCAAGTACACATTCCATAGAAAAGAGCTTGAGTTCATTCTCTTGTGCCACATTAATAAAGGAGCTCTAAAAAACTCAAACAAACAATAATCGTCTTTCCTTTGGGAATTCTTTTCTCATCCCCTCCGCTCCGTCCGCGAACTTGCTCCTACTTGTCATTTTGCAAGACGGTTACGCACTCGTCGTCCGAGCCTACAACACCTGAGCATTGACATAGGCAGTTCAAGCCTTAATTCACAAGCAATTTTTCCACCCCTAGTTAGGGGAACTATGGCGTCTCTGATCCTCATTGTCCAGATGAGGTACGTAGGCAGCAGGGTAGGGCCCGTTCGAGCACAATCTTTATTTTCCCTACATTTTTTCCTTTTCATTTCTTTTTCAGTCCCTTTTTATTTTATTTTTATCCAGTTCCAGTTCACTTTCTTTTCGCAGCAGCTTTCATTCCTTCACCCTTTAAAACATTTTCTTTGCAAGCGTGGATCTCGTTGGGTACGGAGGACGATCTGAGGTGCTAATACCTTCCCAGGTCGTAACCGACTCTCGAACCCAGTCTCTTTGGTTCGCAGGACCCGTGTCCTTCCTTTTTTTCTTTGGTTTGTGCAACATTACCATTCCCGTTCCTTCGGGATAAAAATGTCTGGCTGGCGACTCTACCTCTTTCCGCGCCACTTTCGCGTTTGTACCAAGATGGAAATCCGGGGAGCGAAAGCTGACAATTCTGCTGGGGAACGAACCCAGAATCTCTGGTTCCCCTGAGTGTCTATCCTAGCGCTTGCGTGTTTCTGTTTCTTTGGGTGTTGATTGTTTGCTGTTGTGTGTTTATTTTACTGTTGTTTATATACAATTTTATTTAGAGCTTTAGTTACAGTTTTTAGTATTTATTTTCATGCATCATATATATTATACTGGACTGTCTGGATGCTGGTTTCCTTTTTTTCTGTGGGATTGGAAATTGTTACTGAGAGATGAACTCGTAACCGGGGCTCGAGTGCACACTAGGACTTAGAGTGGACAGTCACTTTGGCTTCATGGCATCTTGCTATGTTGGTAATAGTGAGTTCCACACCCAGAATTGCGACCGTCTTGGAAATGTATTATGCTGGAATCTTTTTGGGGTATACATGACCTCGATAGTTATGTGCATCTAGGGACCGATCATTGAGGACCTTTGTGGAAACATACCTCTCCAGTGGTGACAGTGGCAGACCACATTTCGTGGTAAACCCATTCGCACCCGAGGGCCCACTGGGGACTCACATAGGATGGTCTGGTTCTTTTATAGGAACTCAGTCAAAGCATCTGGTCGTATGACGATAGTATTGTACCCTTCGGGATGAATGTACTATTGTTTCTCGATTCCAGCGCTTGAAGCTGGGAACTTATAAAGGATGCTTGTTTTTCCCGGACTCACGCTGAGGCCTCCCTGAGTAGTACATAATTCCAAACCGACTCCTTGATTTGGTCATGAGCCATTTCTCAGAAATGGTGAACGTATTATTGCTATTCGGCTTTGAGAGTCTGTGATGTTTGACCAGGAGCATACCCGTGAGATTGGGAGAGGTTTACAGGTTTGCAGGAACTCTTGACCTCATCATACCTCATTGCCAGTACAATTCTATGATTTGATAAGGCTACATGGATTTGGATATTTGATTTGGGGGGATTATTTAAGACTGAATTCTTGTTCATGAGGCTTTATTCAGAGGATCTTGGTTCCTGATCACTTGGGTCCCGTGTTCCGCATCCAGACATTCCCAGTTGTTGATCATATGTCTGCATTGCATTTGCATCGCATCATACTTGTATTAACTGTTTGTGTTTCCATTTCGGGTTAGCATTTAGCATTTGTACCCAATTCTGGTATTCATTGTTTTCTCCAGATGACAGAAATCCAAGAGATACCCAGAAAAAGGAATGCTCATTACACTTTCCCGCAACCCGAAATTGAAAGTATTCAGAAACTAGTGGACTTGATGAGTGACAAGGTTTCAAATGATTTCAGAATCCGGTATGGGAAGATCATGGGTTACATGAACAAACCTATTGTCGATTAGAGAGATAGTCTTCATTCTTTGTTGCAGTTTTATGACCTTCAGTTGAGAATTTTCGTGTTTTCTGACTACGTCTTGGCTCCCACCATGGAAGAGATTTCTGACATCTTGAAGATTCCTATCAAGAATGGTGTTCCCTATTATGCTGCGGAAAAGTGTCCCCCGTACAAGGATATTGAAGGTGCTTGTCATTTGAGTATGCTGAGAGTGAAGATGGAGTTAGAAGCCAGTAAAGGGAAGGGATTTAATCTGGATTTTCTTATCACAGAAGCCCATGTGTTTGCTATGGGAGGGAAATGGTTTGAGTTCAGTGCGTTGTTAGCATTAATGGTCTACGACATAAGTCTGTTCCCAGGAGAGAAAGGATGGGTAAGCTTGGAGGCTATCACCCTTTTTATTAAAGGGAACCCGGTGCCTACGTTGTTGGGATACATTTACTTCGGTGTCCATCACAGAAATGAGAAGAGAAAGGGGTATGTAAATTGTTGTCCTCCCGTGTTTGCTGAGTGGTTTGCTAAGAAGCTTCCAAAGTCAGGACCGTTCAAAGATCTTAAGCAAGATTGGAAGTGGGCTAGAAGATTGATGGGGTTAACATCTGATGATATAGCCTGGGGATGTAGCCGAAACTTAGTAGGGAAGGAGTTTATTACAAGGTGTGGTGAGTTTCCCTATGTGTCGTTGTTAGGTAGAAAAGGAGTGATAAGTCATAACCCTGTGCTCTCTAGAAAGCAGTTTGGTTATCCACTGAAGGATCCTCCATCAGATGAAGAAATAACTAAGACTTTGTATTTTCCAACTGAAGATAATGAGTGGTTAGTTATTCAAGCATCCCAAGCTTGGGAAACAAAGTTTAGGGAGGATAAGAAAGAATTTGGAAAGGTAGACCCTAAGACTTATCCCTCTTTTGTTGCTTGGATACAAGGGAGGGTTGATACTTTCTTCCTTCCGTTTTCGGTTGAGGCTCCGCTATATCCAAAGAAGGCACCAATGCAAACCACTGTTTCTCTTAAATATTACAAGAAATTGGAAGCTCAGTTGCACGGGGTTCGGGTAGAGAATTCTGAGATGGCTAGTTTGTATCAACGTGCCAACCATGCTAAGCAAGAAACAAAAGAAAAGCTACAGAAGACGCAGGCTACCTTAGAAGCTAAAGAAAAGGAGTTTGCTGGGAGAGAAGCTCATTTTCAGAGATTGGGTTTAACAGAGTCAAAGAGAGAAGCAGAGCATAAGAGGATTGTGAAGACTCTTAGAGAAGCTCGTCAATCCATTACTTGGTTACAGGGCCAAAGAGAGCAGGAGCAGAAGAAGTACAAAGAAAAAGAAGAGTTCTTTGAAGCGCAGATGGCATTCAAGAAAGAAGAGGTCGAACAAGTTCACAAGATACGAAGGGAAAAGACTCAACAATTGGTACAGAGCCAGCTAGCCTTGGAGGAAGCGATGAAGGAGAACGCGGATCTTAAGCTGAGAGCAGGCGTGAAGAAGAATCGGACAGAGGTAGAGACTGCATAAGAGGAACCTGGATCTTCCTTTTAGCCTAGGGTTTTAGTTTATTGTTGATTGTATTCTGACTACCTACAAGCTTGTTGTAGGAGTCTTGCTTTATCTTTCTGTCATTTGTACTGAATTGTAACCCTTCGGGGAATGTTGTTTATGTCTATGAGTCTGATTGTTGGTAGTTTGTTCATGCTATGATACTTTCCAGTCACCGTTTCTGAATGAGCAAAGTTGGTTGTCCTAAGACACCAAGATCTGAATACTCCTCGAAAGAATTTGAAAAAAACAGGGGGTCAGTTTCCAAAAAAGGGTCATCTGGAGTATTTTCTGTCAAAATACCAGAACTAGGGCATATTAAGGCCTAAACATGGGAACATGAATAGTTACATTGCATGCATATAACGTGTTTGTTGTTTTGCAGGTATTTCTCCAGTGTTCTAACGTTCATGTCACTTTCAGGCACTATAGCTCCCAAGAAGGTTCAGAGACAGTCGACGGTGCACAAATACCCTACAAAGGTGAACAGAGAGAGAGCAATGGATCAGATGCAAGCAGATATGGCTGACTTAAGGACGAGAATGGACAACTTCATGACCCTCATGGATGGGATGGGTCAAACTCAAGAGCGTTTGCACGAAATGGTAGAGAACAATCAAGTCAAGAATAATGGGACAGCGGATGGAGGCAATCACAATGGGGTTGGCGCCCGTAACATTGAAATCCCTGTGGTGCAACCAGGGGTCACTATTGTCAATGATGGAGTGAATAACCTGCAGATGGATGGGCAGGACGAGCAGTTTACTTTACTAGATGAGGCGGAAGGCCAAGGGGTTGACATGAATAGAAGATTTGAAGAAATGGCTGAGCAGATTCGTGCCATTCAGTCTCAGAGTTCTCTAGGGTTTGACATCACTGATTTGGGCTTGGTGCCAGGGGTGAGAATTCCCTATAAGTTCAAGGTTCCCACTTTTGATAAGTACAACGGCACGGCGTGCCCGAAAACCCACCTTCAGTCTTTTGTGGGACGGATTTGCTGCACATACAGATGACAAGAAGCTGTGGATGTATTACTTCTAGGATAGTCTTGTAGGAGCTTCTTTGGAATGGTACATGAAGCTTAGCAGGGTCAATATTCGAAACTGGAAGGATTTAGATGAGGCATTTGGGAAGCAGTATCAGTATAATTTGGATATGGCTCCAAATCGTACCCAGTTGCAGACAATGTCTCAGAGTGCTAAAGAAGGGTTCAAAGAGTATGCCCAGAGGTGGCGTCAGCTTGCTGCTCGAGTGCAACCTCCATTGTTAGAGAATGAAATGGCAGACATGTTTATGGGAACGCTGCAAGAGGTGTTTATTGAGAGACTGACGTCTTGTTCAACAACAAAGTTTAATGACATCGTGATAGCTGGAGAGAGGGTTGAAACTCTTCTGAAAATGGGGAAGATTCAAGACACTAGTGCGAGTAGCTCAAGTGGTGTTAGAAAGGCTTTCAGTGGACCTCCAAGAAGAAGGGAGGGTGAGACTAATGTTGTGTGTGGTCGAGGTCGGGGCCGCGGATATAGTGGATCTTATGAGCAGGTGGCCGCTGTCACCATCCCCACAGGTCCTGTGCAACAGTAGCAACAGTCGTAGCGTAATAACTATCAGCAAATGCCTTATCAACAGAGACAAGCTCGTCCAGCTAACAGGGTGCTCGAAGCCATCCCGATGATGTACACAACTCTGCTTCAGAGATTGTTAGACTTGAACTTGGTGTAGTTAAGGAAGTTAGCACCACCTCCACCCGGAGAGCTTCCAGTGGGGTATGATGCTAATGCAAGATGCACATTTCATTCAGGAGCTCCCGGGCACTCAACGGAGAAGTGCAGGGCGTTGCAACATAAGGTCCAGGACTTAATTGATTCAAAGGCAATTAATTTTGCACCGCCTCCAAATGTCCCATCAAACCCCATTCCAAATCATGGAGGGGCTAGGATAACCACTATTGACAGTGGTGAGAGGTTAAACTTAATTTTGAATGTGGATGAAGTGAAGACTTCATTGCTAGTCGTGAAAGACAGATTGTTGAAAGGGCAGGTATTCCCAGGTTGTGATTCTGACTGTGAGGGTTGCATGAATTTCGTTAATGGTTGTGGGGATTTGAAAGATGGGCTGCTGTGCTTGATCAATGAGGGGTCTCTACAGTTTGACAAAGTTTCCTATAGAAGTGGTTGTGTGTCTACAATGACAATCTATTTTGATCCTGCTAAATTTCCTGCCCGGAGAGAGTCGGTGACTATCTATGTTCCAGAAGTGAGTTCAGTGACCATTACTGTTCCGGGACCAGTTCTCTATGTTGATGACAAGGCCATACCTTGGCACTATGGCTCGGACGTGTATGTAGAAGGTCAGAAAGTGGAAAGTCAAGCGGTGACAATTGACCCGACTGTTGTGAATGTCGGAGGAGTTGGTGGATTTACAAGGAGTGTGCGTCTCTTTGCTCCTCAAGCTCTGAGGGGTGATCTTGAAGCTGAAGCTGCTGCAAAGGCTAGGGGTAAACAGATAGCAACTCAAGAGGTGACAACTCATGCTGCCGGCCAGGGCACTTTTGAAAAGGAAGTCGAGGAATTCTTGAGAATAATTAAGAAAAGCGACTATAAGGTGGTTGAACAGCTGAATCAGACCCCGTCCAAGATATCCATTCTGTCGTTGTTGATGTGTTCCCAAGCTCACCGAGAGGCTTTGCTGAAAGTTTTGCAAATGGAATATGTACCACAGGAGATAACTGTCAACCAGTTGGGGGCTGTGGTAGGCAGCGTAAATGCCAGTCATGGGTTGGGATTCGCAGATAGAGATCTCACCTCTGAGGGACGTAATCACAACAAAGCCTTACACATCACCATGGAGTGTAAAGGCGTGGTTCTATCACACGTCCTGGTAGATACAGACTCTTATCTCAATGTGCTCCCTAAGAAGGCCTTAATGAAGCTGAACGTTGATGGCATCGTCCTGCGACCTAGTGATTTGATTGTGAAAGCCTTTGACGGGTCACGAAGATCTGTGTTTGGGGAGGTGGAGTTACCAGTGAAGATTGGATCTCAGGTATTCAAGAGCACTTTCTATGTTATGGATATTCAACCCGCTTATAGCTGTTTGCTGGGACGTCCTTGGATTCATGCTGCTGGCGCAGTAACATCCACGTTGCATCAGAAATTGAAGTATGTGGTAGACGGCCAGGTTGTTACTGTATGCGAAGAAGAAGGCATTTTCGTGAGCCATCTGTCAACCTTCAAGTATGTAGAAATGGACGGGGAGATCCATGGGACACTTTGCCAAACTTTTGAGACGGTCATTGTCAGTACTTTGTCTCCAGCAGTTCAGAGCAATGAGAAGGAAGGGACTCCTATCTACTCCTACAAGCAAGCTAGAGAGGTAGTTCAATCCGGAAATGCCCAGGGCTGGGGCAAGCTGCTGGAATTAGAAAAGAAAGACGACAAGTTTGGTCTCGGATATCAACCTGGTCAGTCCAGCCAGTCTCATGGCAGTAAGCCCATAGCGTTCACTAGCGCCGGAATGCTTGACTACAACAATGTTTGTGCAACAAATGCCAATGGGGATAGTGACTGCGACTTGGTCTGCTGAAGATTTTGTTCAAGTTACTTGGCAGTCAAAGTAATTTTCTTTGTTTCCATTTTTATCATACTGCATGCCAAATCCTGCACTCTGCCCAAGGTGCATGGATCCATTTGTAGGGCCACCATGTTTTTAATGCATTTACTTTCTCCATGAAATAAAGGACATTTTTCCAAGCAAATTTTGTTCTCTTTCTTTCGATTTTAAATTTTTCACAAAAAAAAACAAATAAAATGGCAATGTTTTTCTTTCCAGTGTTTGTGTGTGTTTGTGTCTCCTTTGAAGAAACCCTGATTCTGAAATAAGCACATCACTTGTGCAGTGTTGATCATCCGAATTCATGTGACAACGTTCCTGCTATGACTATGCATGACTTCGAAAATCCTATCTACCAAGATGATGAAGGGGTTGAGGAAGACTGTGAACTCCCGGAAGATTTGGTCAGGTTGTTGAAACAAGAGGAAAGGGTCATTCAGCCTCATCAGGAAGAAATAGAGATCATCAATATCAGGTCTGAGGATGTAAAGAGAGAGATAAAAATTGGGGCCAGTCTGCAGGCCGAGGTAAAGAAGGAGTTGATTGGTATGCTACGAGAATATGTGGATATCTTCGCCTGGTCATATCAGGATATGCCAGGGTTGGATACTGACATCGTTGTGCACAAGCTGCCGCTAAAGGAAGACTGTCTTCCCGTGAAACAAAAGCTGAGAAGAACTAGCCCTGATATGGCTATGAAGATCAAGGAGGAAGTTCAGAAGCAATGGGATGCTGAGTTCTTTGCTGTGACTAGTTACCCGCCTTGGGTAGCTAACATTGTGCCTGTACCAAAGAAAGATGGCAAGGTCCGGATGTGCGTTAGTTATCGGGATCTAAACAGAGCAAGTACAAAGGATGACTTTCCATTACCTCACATTGATGTGCTGGTAGATAACACCGCTCAGTTTTCGGTATTTTCTTTCATGGATGGTTTCTCCGGGTATAATCAGATCAAGATGGCACCAGAAGACATGGAGAAAACGACGTTCATTACCCCGTGGGGTACATTCTGCTACAAGGTTATGCTCTTTGGATTGAAGAATGCCGTGGCAACTTATCAACGGGCTATGGTAACTTTGTTCCACGATATGATACACAAGGAAAATAAGTGTTATGTGGATGACATGATTTCCAAGTCCCGAGACGAAAAAGAGAATCTGGTCAATCTCAAGAAGCTGTTTGATAGGTTGATAAAGTACAAATTGAGGTTGAATCCAAACAAGTGAACTTTCGGAGTGTGTTCCGGTAAATTTCTGGGTTTCATTGCTAGCCAAAGAGGAATCGAGGTAGATCCTGCAAAAGTAAAAGCAATACAAGACATGCCTGCACCGAAAACAGAAAAAGAAGTGTGTGGGTTTTTAGGGAGATTGAACTACATTTCGCGGTTTATAACTCATCTAACTGCCACATGCAAGCCAATATTCAAATTGTTGAGAAAAGAACAAACGGTTAGGTGGAATGAGGACTGTTAAAGAGCCTTCGAAAAGATAAAAGAATATTTGTAGGAGCCTCAGATTCTAATGCCTCCAGTTCCAGGACGACTGCTTATCATGTACTTGACTGTGTTAGAAGGGTCAATGGGGTGTGTTCTAGGCCAACATGACGAGTCTGGTCAAAAAGAGCATGCTATTTACTACCTTAGCAAAACGTTTACCGACTGTGAATCTCGTTACTCACTGCTCGAGAAAACTTGTTGCGCTTTGGTATGGGCTGCTCGCCGACTAAGACAGTACATGTTGACCCATACCACACTGCTAATCTAAAAAATGGACCCCGTCAAGTATATTTTCGAGAAACCCGCATTAACCGGAAGGGTTGCAAGGTGGCAAATGATTTTAACAAAGTATGACATACAATATACGTCCCAGAAAGCCATCAAAGGAAGTGTATTGTCAGATTATCTTGCACAACAACCACTTGAAGACGACTATCAGCCGATGAAGTTTGATTTCCCTGATGAGGACATCATGTACCTCTAGGCAAGAGATTGCGAGGAACCACTTCCGGAGGAGGGACCAGATCCTGAATCCAAATGGAAGTTGATGTTTGATGGGGCAGTCAATATCAACGAACGAGGAGTTGGTGCTGTTCTTATCACTCCCGAAGGTGTTCACTTTCCCTTTGCTGCCAGAATTACTTTTGGCTGCACCAACAATGAAGCGGAATACAAGGTGTGCATAATGGGGATAGCGGAGGCTATTAATCTTCGGATTAAGACCCTCGCTATATTCGGAGATTCAGCCCTCGTTATCAATCAGATTACCGACAAGTGGTATACTCATCAAGAACACTTAATTCCTTATAGGGATTATGCCAGAAGGCTGTTGACGTTCTTCACAATGGTTAAGCTTCTGTATATACCACGAGATGAGAATCAATTTGTCGATGCATTGGCTACACTCTCTTCGTCTATCAAAGTCTTGTGTTGGAACTATGTGCCCAAGATTGACATGTCCAGGCTTGATGCACCAACTTATGCTTTCTCTGTAGACGCAGTGTCTGATGAGAAACCTTGGTTTTTTGATATCAAGCTTTTCTTGGGAAAACGAGAATACCCAGCTAGGGTATCATCCAACGATAAGAAGACCTTGAGACGACTTGTTGCTAGCTTCTTCTTGAATACAGATGGGGTTTTGTATAAGAGGAACTTTGATATGGTGTTGCTCAGTGTAACACCCCAAATTTGCCCTCTCTTTTTCATAACATTTAGCATATCATTTCCATATTTCACACTGCATCATCTGCATAGAAAGGTGAAGCATAACATCCATAGCATAACATAGAGCTGGCAGTGATTTCAGTTGAGTGTGGTTGTTCAGTTCACGATTCGTTTCAGATGGACATTTGACCTAATCTTGGTCAAATTATCAAAAGATTGGCTGAATTGCAACTTATCTTGATGGGTGGTTGTTTCTCAGGCAATGTGTATTCCATGTTAAGATGTGTTATGTGCGAAAGTCCTCTGGTTTATCGAACAATGGTTCATATTGAAGTTTGATTTATATGGGCTTGACCGAGTGTTTGATAATTCATCAGTGGTTCATGATCATTTTAATCAAGTGGTTTTGTGGATGCAGCGCAAGTTTGGTTGAAAAATCGAGATTTTCATGGTTGTGCGCGTGTTGGTGATAGTTGGATCATTTATCCATTTCCATCATTTTTCTCTAATCCATTTCCTTTTTTTTAAATCCATTTTCCAATTATCATTCAAATACCAATTCTAAGGTCCATTTCTCATATCCACTTGTAAATTCATCATTGGTTCAATTTCATTTTTATCCAAATTTTAACCATTTCAAATTTCCAATTCATACATTTTTTATTATTTTTTATTATTAATATTATCCAATTCTTCTTTTTACTACAAAAATTAAATACAGATAAAAAAACATCACCATTTAAGCTCATACACTATTTCATTAATCCATATTATAAAAACTGATTGAAGAATTAATTATATTTGCCACACTAGCCTAAGCCACAAGCTGATATCTAAAACCAAGTCACTCAACTCCCAATTCAGTTGACTCCAAGGTGACTTATTCAGCTTCCAACTAAGCCGAAAATAACACACGCACAAAAAGCACAAGCAAGATGCACTAACGAAAATGATTTTCAGAAGAGAAAAGGAAAAAGTTTGTTACGAAGCATGGATTTCATTTTTCTTGAAGATCACCAAAATCAAATATAATGGAAAGAAAAGAGAAAAATAACAGACTCAGAAAAAAGGGAATAACAGATTTTCGTAACCGTTTTTTCCTGATACAATAACAGAACTCATTTTTCCCCAATCTTCATCATCACGATAACAGAATCAATTCCAGCTTCATCAACTCTCTTCACCACCTTCCTAGATTCACTTCAATCTTCAACCAATCCTTGATAATTCTCATCAAGAATTTTCACTATTTTTCATCGATTCTTTCTCACAAGATTGGACTCAAAATCTTCTTCAGCTTCTCCAATCGAGTCAGCTTTCTTCGATCGAACAAACTCTTCACGGCAGCATCAACAAACCTGCAAGTGAATTCAACACGGAGAAGCAAGCTGAATTTGTAAAAAGAGGAAGAGAATCTAATTCGCAAAAGTTGAAGAGGAAGCATTTACCGAATCGAGACTAGCTCACGCATTGTTTGCCGCATCATCGAATAACAGGTACACTTTCGATTACTCCAATTGATACGATTGCTAGCCGTGTTGTGAATTTGTTGCATCGTGAATTTGTTACATCTGATTGTGTTTGTGATCCGCATCGTTGAGTGTTTGTTCGTTCGAATCTGAAATTGTGACGGAGATAGAAATAAGATCGGATTGTATACTGATTTCGTGGTTAAGGTTGGTTTTCCGGCTAGGAGGAGTTTAGGCTAGTGATTGGTTCAAGTCGCAGGAGAGGTAGAGTTTGTGTTAGTCTGTTTGATCGGAAATGGCGGTGAGCGGCGGACGTTGAGTTTAAGTTTGGAAGAAGATGAAGCTAAGTGAGATTGAAAGATGATTAGGTTAGGTCATAGTGAGGAAGGTGATGAGTATGTGGTGGCGAAGTCACGAGGAAGGTGAGAACGGCGGCGGCAGTGAGGTTTAGGTTTAGCGTATAAAGGTGGTAGGAGATTTCGTATTGGCGGCGAGATTTGACGGATTGAGGTGGAAGCCGAATGAGATTGAGAGTTTAGGTTAGGGTTATTGATGAGGGCGGTTTAGTTTAAGTTCTTGAGAGATGGAGTGGTGGCTATTATGAGGTTGGCGAAGAAGAGGCGTCGGCTAGGAGTAGGAGGTGAGGTTGGAGGTGATGAACACGGCGCCGTAAGGTTGAAGGAGAACGGCGGCGGTCATTGAGAGATTGAGGTTTCGCCGGTGATTGAGAGAGAGAGCGCCGAGGAGAGAGTGGTCCGTGTGAGGTTCCGCGGCGGCGCTATGAGGATGACGGAGGCGAGAGCAGTGGTGGCGGCTAGGTTAGGTCAAAGGAGTAAAGAAGGAGAGGATGAACAGTGTGAGTGGCGAGATTTGTTAGGTTTTATTGCTGGTGTTGTTTATGTTAAGTGTCTTAATAAATATTTCTTCAAAATTGTGTTAAGAATTAATTGAAGAAATCAAGAGGATAAGAATTTGTTTTCTGTTTTTTTTAAGAGAATTTGCATTAGGTCAAGCAATGACCTTGGGTTGGGCTTAGCCCGTTTCGGATCCATGGAGTTCTGTTTGCACCCCATAATCAATTTCTCACCTCCTCCCGTGTACTAGCGTTTCATCCTGGGCCTAGATAGTTGCTTTTCGCACCTCCAACATTCTGGCCCAATTTGTCTCCCACGCACAACACATACTTCATACACCCTTCCTTTAATTCTTTAATTCCTTTTTCTTCAATTTTATTTTCTTCAATTCAGTTCCATTTTAATTCATATAAAATAGTTTCATTAACCTAAAAATTCCTAAATAAATCATGGATATTACTTTATGTTTCTAGTTTTTTATCACATTTTTATTTTATTTTTTCCATTGATTAGCGTGCCAGAGATAATTCACCAAGGTGCATAGCCTCTTTTGCTTCATTTCCTGACCAGCCTGTCTTGTTTATTTTCTATAGCTTTCAATAGTTGGATTTTTGATCCCATTCTTTTTGCATTGTGTTCCTGAGATCTTGTAGTATTCATGTAATTTCTCTCGGAATTTTTAGGAAATTATTTCTTGAGTTTTGGTCAGGTATCTTGTGATGTAAGTTTTCTGTCCTAACTCGCGTTCGTACCTCCATTTGACCTAGTTCCTTTCTGAATTTTTGCAAATCCTTTTGGCAAGTTGATATGATATGTTTGAAGATCATTTGGTTTAAGTTGTAGAATTTTTAGATGGCTGGTTTATTATTTGTGGTTTTTTGTTCTCACCTTGTCCCATTTTGCCTCGTTTGGTTCATAAGATTTCTTATAGGCTTAGAAGGGCACTTGTGCCAACTTCTTCTTCTCATTTGGGGTTCCTTTGGGGTGTGGATACCTTCCTGGTCCTAGGACAGGTCTTGTTTCTTCTGAATTTTTAAGTTTGCTTCTTATTCAAGTCATTTGTTTCTTTAAGTGTTTAAATTCCATCTTTTGATTCAGTTGCTTCTATTTTGACATTGTTTGGTATTGGGTGACTTCTCTCTTCATCTTGCTGGCCTCCTAAGCCATTCTTCACATCATTTTGATTCTGGTTTTGAACTTCGTGTTTGTATTTTGTGCATTTTGCATTACATCTCTCATAAGTGCGCATTTGCTTCCGTATGTATTCATGTTGCCTCATTTTAAGTCATAAGTCCCTCATTTTCATTTCTTTGAGTTGAATTGGCATTAGGCATTTGTTAATTTCATTTTACTTCTGATTGTTGGATGATGTCATGTTAATTTGCTCATTTTTGTTTCACTTGTGCATACTAACCTTGCAAGGGCTATGGTAAGTGTGAGATGTGGGAATTGAGTTCCACATCTCTAGTTCTTATCTCTTCCTTTTTATGTTTATGTGAACTAACCCTCTTTTGTTGGGCCTAGGCCTTTCTCATCCCTTCTTCTATCTTCTTCTTCCCTTCTTCATTAGGATAGAAACCTCACCAACCTTTAGGACATCCATGCATGTTAACACTTAGGATTGCTTTAGTCCCCCTTCAGAATTTTTCCTTTGAGATCCTTTGGTGCGCTCTCTCTTCTCATCTTCAAACTTAATTTTAATTCAATTAATAAAGGTTGAGTACTTTCATGTGATATGAGACTTTGCTATGAGATGCTCACATGCGTTCCATTTCGGGGCGAGGTGTGAGTCATCACTCGTGGTGGATAGGTCTTAGCATGAGTACCTCACAAAGAAAAGCTAAAAAACACTTCTTAACCAAAAACCACAAAAACACTTAATAATGGTAATAGGCCAGTGTTCTTGAGCCTTCACTTGTGGGACTAGCTTTGGGGATTTCCTCCATAGATAGGTGTGCCTCTTGCGCATTCCATTTCGGGATGATGTGAGATGTACACATCCCATTGAGTAAGGCTTAGGTACACTTACCTATGCAAACCTTCACAAATAAAAGCTTCATAAAAATCTCAAACAAACAGTAAGCGTCTCCTTCGGGACTTCTTTTCTCACCTCATCCGCTCCGTATGCGAACTTGCTCCTACTTGTCACTTTGCAAGACGGTTACGCACTCGTCGTCCGAGTCTTCAACACCTGAGCAATGGCATAGGCAGTTCAAGCTTTAATTCACAAGCAATTTTCCTTTGTTACCCCTAGTTAGGGGAACTACGGCGTCTCTGATCCTCATTATCCTGATGAGGTACGTAGGCAGCGGGGTAGGGCCCGTTCGAGCACAATCTTTAATTTCCCTACATTTTTCTCTTTGTTTCTTATTTCATTTCTTTTCCAGTTCTAGTTTCTTTTCATTTTCATTTCTTTGCTGCAGTTTTCATACCCTCACCCTTTGAAACAGTTTCTTTTGCAAGCGTGGATCCCGTCGGGTACGGCGGACGATCTGGGTGCTAATACCTTCACAGGTCGTAACCGACTCCCGAACTCAGTCTCTTTGGTTCGTAGGACCTGTGTCCTTCCTCTTCTTTCTTCTGGTTTGTGCAGCATTACCATTCCCTTTCTTCGGGATAAAAATGCCTGGCTGGCGACTCTATTCTTTTTCCGCGCCACTTTCGCGTTTGTACCAGGATGGAAATCCGGGGAGCGACAGCTGGCGACTCTGCTGGGGACTTCCTAACCAGAATCTCTGGTTCCCCTGTGAGTCTCTCCTAGCGTTTGTGTGTTGCTGTTTCATTGGGTGATGTTTGTTTGCTTTGGCTTGTTGTATTTTGTTGTTTGTTTACAGCTTTATTTACAGCTTTATTTACAGTTTTCAGTATTTATTTTCCGCATCATGTATATCATACTGGACTGTCTGGACTGGTTTTCTGTTTGGTGGGCTCGATGGATACTATTTCTGAGAGATAAGCCAAGTACCCGGCTTGAGTGCACCCTAGGATTAGAGTGGACATATTGTACTCACATGTGACATGATGAATGGCGATGTGTTTCACGCCCAGATTGCGACTGTCTTGGAAATATCTTGTGTGGGGATTTCTTCTACTTCGGGATAAGACCTTGATAGTTATGTGCATCTGGGGACCGATCATTGAGAACCTTTGTGGAAACAACCCTCTCCAGTGGTGACAGTGGCAGACCACATTTTGTGGCAAACCCATTCGCACCCGAGGGTCCACTGGGGACTCGCATAGGATGGCCTGGTTCTCTTATAGGAACTCAGTCAAAGCATCTGGTCGTATGACATTAGTACTGTATCCTACGGGCTGAATGTACTATTGTTTCTCGATTTCAGCGCTTGAAGCTGGGGACTTATAAGGGATGCTTGTTTTCCCGGACTCAGCTGAGGCCTCCCTGCGTAGTACATAATGCCTAACCGATTCCCTGATTTGGTCATGAGCCATTTCTCGGAAATGGTGAAAGTATTATTGCTATTCGGCTTTGAGAGTCCGTGATGTTTGACCCGGAGCACACCCGTGAGATTAGGGATGGGTTTACAGGTTTGCAGGAACCCTCGACCTCATCATACCCTTGTCACCTGTACAGTTCATGTTATGATACAGTTACTGTGGTTCCGGAGTTCTGGTTTTCTTGTTCTGGTATTCTTGATACTGTGGTCCTGAGATCTTCTTCAGAGAGTCGTGATTATCAGAGAGTGTGACTCAGTGGACTTTTGGTTTGTCAGTTATTCAGAGGGGCCCTTATCAGTGGCCAGACTCCAGACAGTCTCAGATGGCCATATGTCTTTGCATTTGCATTTGCATTGCATCATTGCATCATTAATCATTGTTGTTGTTTTCATTCACAGGTTCATATCTCTGCTTCCGGTTCCGGTATCCTCTTCAAAGATGGAAGATCCTCGCAAGCAAAATATTCATTTCAAGTTCTTTGATATCAAGGTTGGTTTGTTGAAAAAGATGGTAAAGCTGATTACACCCAACCAGGTAGAGAGATTCAGAAAAGCTTATGGGAGTATTCTTGATGTGGTGATAGAGCTAGATCCTTCCGAGCGGAGTGCCATTCATACATTGCTCCAGTATTATGACTCTCAGCTCCGTTGCTTCACCTTTCCTGATTTTCAGTTGGGCCCTATGCTGGAGGAGTATGCTCTGATCCTGGGTGTGCCGGTTCGAGACCAAGTTCCTTTCAATTCTGAGATGAGTAGACCTGCACCTGAGGCTATTGCTAAGGCTCTTTATTTGAGCCCTTCTACTGTGAAGTCTTTGGCCATCATCAAAGGAGGAGTGTCCGGGTTTTCTTTGGAGGCTCTGGTGAAGAAGGCGGAAGAATTGGCTGTTGAAGGAGAATGGGATGCTGTCTGTGCTATCTTGGCTCTTTCTATCTATGGCATCATCTTGTTTGCTGATATGGAGAAGTTCATAGACATAAACGCCATACATCTCTTTTTGCTGAAGAATCCTGTGCCTACCTTACTCGGGGATTTGTATTACTCAGTTCATTACAAAACTGAGAAGAAGAGAGGATGTTTGGTCCGTTGCTGCGCTCCATTATTTCACATGTGGTTCATGAGGCATTTGCCTAGTACGGAAGTGTTTAGTGACCACAGCTTGGTATGGGCTCAGAAGCTGGAAAAGTTGCTTGCCAAGGATGTTAGATGGTTCACTCAAAGGCTGCAAGGCGCACGTTTCATCACTAGCTGCGGGAGTTATCATAGTGTGCCTTTGTTGGGAATAACTGGAGGGATTAATTACAATCCAATCCTGTTAAGAAGACAATTGGGATACGCTTTGAGAGAAGTGCCTGAAGATTTGAAGTTGACCCCTATTTTATACTTCTCAGTGAAAGATAATATGCCTTTAGTGAGGAAGGTTGCGGGAGCTTGGAAGTGCATTAAAGGAGAAGGGATAGCTAGCTTTGGGAAGTGCAACAATCAGACATTCCCAGAGTACGAAGCTTGGTTGAAAGACAGAGCCAGAAGAGTTTTGTTGCCATTTTCAACACCAGTTCCCCCAGTTGCTGAGTCCATTGATACTGTGTCTTTGGAGGAGTTCAAGAAGTTGGAAGCCCAGCTACATGCGGTTAGAGTTGAAAATACTGAGGTGGTAAGCCTGTATCACCAAGCCAACAGGGCCAAGATTGAAGCCGAAGAGAAGTTGCTAAAGATGCAGATGACTTTGGAGGCTAAGGAGAAGGACTTTGCAGGTAGAGAAGCACATTTCCGCAGATTAGGGATGATGGAAGCCCAAAGAGAAGCTGAGCGCAAAAAGAAGTCAAAGACCCTCAGAGATGCTCGTCAGTCTATTGTCTGGTTGAAGGGACAGAGAGAGAAAGAGCTGAAGCAATATAAAGAAAAAGAAGAGTTCTTTGAAGTTCAGATGGCTTACAAAAAAGAAGAGGTGGAACAGGCCCACAAGATTCGCAGAGAGAAGACCCAACAGCTCGCAAACAGTCAACAAGCCCTCGAAGCAGCACTTAAAGAGATTGAAGACCTCAAGTTGATGGCGGGAATCAAGAAGGTTAGGTATGATGATGGAGTTTCAGGATCCTCAGGCGGTGGTTGTGCTTCTTAGTTTGTTTTCTTTGTATCTGGATTACCTGCAGGCATGTTGTAGGAGTCCTAGCTGTTTGTTTCTCCTCTGTAAGAACTTGTACCCTATGGGGAATTCTGTTTTATTGTGCCTAATGGGCTGATCTATGTTATGATGTTTCTCACCATTTCTTGGTTTGCTTGCTATTATGGTTTGAATGTGGTTTCCCGCAAAGGTTTCTGAAAGTCGAGGATCAGTGCCCATCTGGTTTTCTTTGCTAAATACCGGAACCGGGGCATAAATGACCTGTGATTGAAAACATAAACAACTGCATTGCATCCATATAACCTGTTTGTTGTTTTGCAGGTAGTGTCTCAGTTACTAACGTGTTTTGTGTTACAGGCACTATAGCTCCCCGTAAATTTTGGGAACAACCAGCAGTGCACAGATACCCAACCAAGATTAACAGAGAACGAGCCATGGACCAGATGCAAGCGGACTTGGCAGACCTGAGGCAGAGAATGGATAACTTCATGACGTTAATGGTCAGCATGGGGCAGAATCAAGAGCGTCTGCGGGAGATGGTTGAGAATCAGAACAGGAACACTGCTGCTGCTGCTAATGCTGATAATCGTACCGGTGTGGGCGCACGTCAGGTTGAACCTCCTGTTACACAACCAGGAGTGACTATAATCAATGATGGGTTGCATAACCTTCAGATGGACAATCATGATGACCAGTTCACTCTACTTGATGAAGCTGAAGGTCAAGGAGTAGAAATGAACAAGAGGTTCGAAGAGACGGCTGAGCAAATCAAGGCTATTCAATCCCAGAGCTCTTTGGGATTCGACATAACCGACTTGGGCTTGGTTCCTGGGGTCAGGATTCCGTATAAGTTCAAAGTTCCAACCTTCGAGAAGTATAACGGCACTGCTTGCCCGAAGACCCATCTGCAATCATTTGTTGGGAGAATTGCCGCTCATACAGACAATGAGAAACTGTGGATGTACTATTTTCAAGACAGCTTGGTGGGAGCTTCTCTTGAATGGTACATGAAGCTCAGTAGGGTCAATGTCAAGAGCTGGAAGGATCTAGCTGAAGCCTTTGTGAGGCAGTATCAATATAACATGGACATGGCTCCGAACCGCACGCAGTTGCAGCATATGGCTCAGACAGCAAAAGAAGGCTTCAAAGAATATGCCCAGAGGTGGAGCCAGCTAGCTGCCAGGGTACAACCACCGCTGTTGGAGAATGAAATGGCCGACATGTTTATGGGCACCCTCCAGGGGGTATTTCTTGAGAGACTGGCGTCGAGTTCTGCTACTAAGTTCAACGATATTGTCATTGCGGGAGAAAGAGTTGAAACGTTGCTGAAAATGGGAAAGATACAAAACCCAAGTGCTAGTAGCTCAAATGGAGCGAGGAAAGCTTTTAGTGGACCTCCTAGAAGGCGAGAAGGCGAGACGAATGCTGTATTCGGCCGAAGCCAGGGTCGTGGTTATAGAAGACCTTATGAACATATGGCTGCTGTCACCATTCCTGCAGCTCCCGTACAACAAATGCTACCTCCACCACAACAACATCAGCAACAACAACAACCTCGTACCAACTACCAGCAGAGACCATATCAGCCGAGGCAGGCTCGCCCGGCTAACATGGTGATTGAAGCTATCCCGATGACTTATGCTGCCTTATTGCCAAGTGTCGCTCCCGATAAATGGGGAATGGCCCAGATAAAGGTACAGACGCGAACGGTCGGCGAGAGGGACAATGAGAACACACAGCCGTGAACTCACTGGAGATGAAAAGAGTCGCCAGCTAGGCATTTTTATCCCGGAGGAAAGGTAATGCTGCATAGACCTAGGAAAAGATATGGATAAGACGGTTGCGAACCAGAGAGACTGAGAAAGGGGGTTGGTTACAACCTGGGAAGGTATTAGCACCCAGATTGTCCGCCGTACTCGACGGGATCCACGCTTAAAAGATTTGTGTTTTAAAGGGGTAGTGTCAGTGCATCTTGTGTATAAAATAGCTGGAAAAGGATGTACAGGTGTCGGTGTAAGAGAAGTGAAGTGTGATATATACAGTGTCAGTGTAAGAACAGGAGTATAAAGCTCAAAATCATGAGGCTAAAAGAATAAAGCTGGAGGAGGGGGAATATACAGAGACTTTTGTTCGATAACTGTTAAGTTATGCCTATGTATCCTCTCGTGCAATGAGGAAGTCAGAACACCGTAGTTCGACCCAAAGAGACTGAAAGATGAACTGACTTGTGAACTGCTTACTTGCCTATGCTCAAGTGTATGACCTGTCTGGCTCAGGTGCAAACTGTCTTGCATTAGACGGAAGAAGCAAGTTCTCGTTTGTGAGTGAAGATGATGAGAAAAGAATCCCGGAGGAGACGATTAATGTTTGTTTTTGTATTTTCAGTCTTTTATTGCTTTTGAGAATTTGCCATAAGTTAATGAGCTTAAGTCTAAACCAAAGGGTTAGTAAACTCATCACATCCTCCCTCTGATTAGGGGTAATGAGAATACCTTAAGTGTGAAGTCAGCTTCTCACACTTAATCACCTTTGATGCAGGATTAAGATCATTAACCTACTTGTGATTATTTAGATTTTTTTGGTGTTTTTGTTTAGTGTTAAGTAATGAGATTAAGCCATAATCAAGGATTAAACAGACTCATTACACCATCCTAATAGAAGGATAATAGATGAGACTGTTTAAGCTGAGGAAAGCTCCTCAACTTAATCCATGATTAGGGATTAAACTCATGACAAAACAAGCCTTTGATTAAGTGGATTTTAGTTAATGTTATGATGATGAAGTGATTTTTAGGGTTTGTAAGACAACTTGAGGGGGACTTGTCCATTAACACTAGGGTTAGTCCTTCTTAACCAGCTAAGGAAGAATTAGAACCCTAATGCAAGGCCCAAGTTACAAGTGTGATGTCTTGATGGTTATTAATTGAATTGATTAAGAGATTTAAACACATTAAGGGTTTAACACTTAGGACTAAAGCTATACACTCCATCCTAATAGAGGGATGCAGGCATAAGCTTAATCACAAAGCCTTAAAGCCTTTAGGGTTTAGTCCTTGATTATGAGATGAGAGGAGAAGACTCAAAGATGACACAAAGGCAAAACTAAATGGGGGACTAATCAAAACCCTAATCATTGTCATGCTTGGTTGTTCCTAAGGTTTGTGAAGTTTAACAAGAGAAATCTTCAGAGAAACCACCAGGAAGCAGATGAAAGGAGCAAAGAGAAACAAAGCAACTTGCTTCATTCAAGAAGTCAAGTCACTTGAGGAAAGAAAGTAAGGAGGAGAAGAATGAGCAAGCTCAATCTCAAGCACATACAAAAATGCAGCAAGGATTCATAAAAAGAGATGAAGAGAAGTTATGAGAAGTGAAGGCAAATTCACTTCTCAAAGTCACTTACCACCTGAAAGGTTAGAAAAGAAATGCAATGCAATGCAAAATGGGATGAGATGACATGATGAGAAACAAAACCAGAAGCATTTACATGATTCTAATTATGCTATGAGATGCTACAAACATGAAGCAACTCATGAGGATGATCATACAAGCTTATGGATGCAAATGGAGCAAGTTAAGAACCATGAACATACATGAAAAGTTATGAAGTGCATATGTCATACAACATGAAAAATGCAAGATGCAATGATCAAACATGCTTTCAATATGTCTTATGATGTTAAATGAATCAAATGGAGGCATGGAATGTCATGGCAAGTCATGTTATGCAAGAGAATGCAAGATGGATGCATATGGAAGCCCAAATTAGGGTTTATGATCAAAGCATCAAACAAAAACCAAAATCAGAAGCAAACCACATTACAAAAAATTGAAAATGCACTCAAAGGACCCCTAATCCTATACTAACCCACTGCCCAAAGGAGAGGTCTCAACTCCTAACCAAATCCAAGTTATGATTTTTTCTAAGTTTTCTAGGGTTTTAAGGTTCCTTAACAAGAAAATTATCAAGCAAAATGGAAAATGAAAGATCAAATCATGGCCATTTAATCTCACAAACTACATGCTAAACACAATGCAATGCAAAAAGAATCAAGGTCCAACACTTTAGGGTTAGGCAGAAATGATTTTTGGAAGTTTGGATCAAAATAATGCATAAAAATGATTTTTTATTCCATGGAAAATTCTCAAAATGCATCAAGATCAAAAAATAAATTTGGTTTGAGGGTTGGACAATGTTTCTAAATGTTTTTAAAGGTTTCATGAATTTTTTGGTGATTTTTAAATACCTAAAAGTATTTTTAATTAATTAATTCTCATTAATTAATTAAAAAGAAACTTTTAAATATTTAAAAATACTTTTTAAATGCAAAAAATGAAAATAAAAATATTTTTGTGCTTCTAAAATTAATGAAACTCAGGATAAAAAATTTCATAATTTTTAAAGCATTTTTACTATTTTTAATAAATTGTATAAAACAAATGAATTAAGTATGAAAATAATATGAATTTAAATGGAAAAAGAAAAAGTCAGCCAATCCTAGGGACCAGATTCAAACTAAAACGCGCGCGTGTTGACTTGGCGCCAGATCCTACGGCCAGAATTCAAAATCAGCTAATTAATGCTTATGCCCTAATCCTGCCGTTAATTACCCTCAGGTGACCGGAACAGTGTTCCGGTCATCTTCTCCGTTCACTCCAAAACAACAACTCCCTCCACACGCATCTAAAATGAAATCTAAAAACACAGGAATGATCCCCACTCACTCACGAACCAAAACCCTCAATCAAAACAAATTTATCATTCCTGAAATGACTGAATCGAATCAAACAACATTTAGGGCAAAAAATTTCAGAAGCATGTTAAACTCTCATCTCTCCACCATTTTCAAAACTAATGACATCAGGATGATCAGGAGAACATATAAAATCTATTTAGAACTTAAAAAAGGATTTCTGGAAAAAATGTTCTTGAGCTACCTGAGTTTCGAAGCTTTCAGTTCACAGCTTTCTGGGTGCTTTCCTGCTTGCAATCAACTCCACTTGACCTCCTGAGAAGCTTTCAATGTTTGGAAAGAGTTTATGATGGCTGGTTTTGAGGTTTGAACAAGTTCTGTTCAATGGAGGGCAGAAATCGTATTTGTGATTCTGGGGGTTTTAGGCTATGGTGATGGATGCTTTGTGATCAGAGGAACATGTTGAGTTGATCTATGAAATGGGTTTGTGTGTTTGTGGCTTGTTTTCTGAGTTTCGAAGGTTTTTGCTCCAAGGGTGGAAAATGGGAATGTGATGCTATGGCTTGCTTCAGGCTTGCTTGTCGTATGAAATGGCTGGCATTTTGTTTGTATAAATTAATCCCATTGGTCAGATGATGTGACTTGGCCTTTTGTGATAGGTGTGCTAGCTTTTGCAAAAAGTCCACTCTTGTGTAAGAGAAAGCATGGGCAGCTTCTAGCTTGGTACAAGGGGTGTGGGCTGCGCAGCAAGGTGAGGGGAAAGGCTAGGGTTGGTTCAGCAGCCAAGGCAGCAAGTGGATGGAAGTGTGATGATGGCTTTGCAACTTGATCACTTTTGGTTCACATGGAAATGTCTTGCTTCACAAACCATGAAACATGAGAAATTCTTAGTCCATTCTGAACTTTAGGGTACATGTGATGTTTGTGTGATGGTTAGACATGAATTAGAAGTCACAAATGCCTTGGTACAAAGTTTTTGCAAGTTTTCCATTTGGTGCATATTTTGAAAATTAGTGATTTTTGCCAACTTTGACACACCATAACTTTTGATCCAAAATGAATCAGGTCATGTTCTTGTACTTTTTGAAAAGGGAAAGATCTAATCTACAACTTTCATGACCAAAGTTTTTCCATTTGAAGCATTTTTGGATCAAAAAGTAAGGGTTGAAAAAGTTGCATAAAATGACATTTCATTAAAAGTCAACCATGCCCTAAAAAGTCAACTTTGCAAAAACTTGTAATTCTTGAATTTTGTGAACTTCAACCTTCTTCCATGATCAAATAAAGATCAAATACACTCAAAATGATGAAGATAACCCCTTGGTTGGGTCATTGGGGGCCTCAGATGCCCTGATTTTGCACTGACTTGTCCAGAAAGTCAACTCTTGATCAGATGACTTCCCCATGGAATTTCTTCATGAAAATTGATATGCATACTACCTATACCATATAGAGACCAATAGAAACAAGAATGACCAAAAATTTTGAAGTTATGGCCTCTGAAACCAAAACCCTAATTTTAGGTCATCTGTGTAGTTAAACCTGGCTCTGCTTCCATACCAATCCCAGTTCTTGTGATTCTTTGGAATCCTTGACCTTGAGGGGATATAATATGACATAAGAACACACATGGACCCCTTTGAAGTGATTGGTGGCCTTTGGAGTGGCTCAAGAAGCTCTTGGATTGCTCAGATCACCAACCCTAGGTGCAGATGACTTTGAATCTATGCAGTGAAACAAAAATGGGATATGAGATGTTATGATTGTGTTTATGCATATGAGAATGATCACAAGCCACGGTGTGAATGGGTGAGGGCAAATTTGGGGTGTTTACAGCTGCCCATATTCAAACATGAGTTAGCTGTGTAGGATGTAAGCGACGGCTTAACAGGCAAACAAGATAACTTGTGGTTGAATACCAAAGACAGTCCACAATTTGCACTCACAAAATGAAGAAGAAAAGGGATATAGATTGTAAAAGGAAAATAAAGTATATTGTAAAGTATGGGCGACGGAGGACGACCGTCGAGCAGAGGACGACTGCTGGGTAAAGAGCAATGACGGGGACGGCCGACATGCTGGGGATAAAAGGTAAAGCCAAGACGGGGACGGCCGACTAGCTGGGAAAAATAAGATATTATGATGGGGACGGCCATCAAGTAAAGCTACAAGATTCTCTGGGGATCGAATGAAACATGACGGGGACGGCCACCAAGTTCATAAAGTAAAGTAACCGACGATGGGGACGGCCATCGGGCTAAAAAGAAAAAGGGACCACGACGGGGACGGCCATCGGGTTAAAGAATAAATGAAATAAACAGATGATGAGGTACGGTCATCAAAGGTGAAGGACGATCACCTAGCAGGGGACGGCTGCTCTGTAAGGGTTAAGATGAGGGACGGTCATCTTAGGTGGAGGACGACCACCTGGCAGGGTACGACTGCCGAAAATATCGCGACATAGGATGAATGCCGGATAAAAGGGTCAACGATGGGGACGGCCATCGGACGAGCATGATGGAGGACGACCATCAAGAGGTGGAGGACGAACACCTAGCAGGGGACGGCTGCTCTCAAGGTTTATCATGACATAGGACGAATGTCAGATAACCAAAATCAACAATGGGGACGGCCATTGGATAAAGTGATGAAGGACGATCATCAAGAGGTGGAGGACGACCACCTAGCAGGGGACGGCTGCTAAATATCAACGATGGGGACGGCCATCGGATGAGCATGATGGAGGACGACCATCAAGAGGTGGAGGACGACCACCTAACAGGGTACGGCTGCTCTCAAAATTTATCATGACACAGGACGAGTGTCAGATAAAAGGAAAATTTGCTTTGCTGGGGAATAGTAAACACGGACGAGTGTTTATATCCAAGAAACAAAAGGTATAAGTGTTTAGAGGTTTGTGTATAGATTAAAGATGCGGACGAGCATCCTTAAGACGACGATACGGACGAGTATCGGGTAGAAACAAACTGACACGTGTTCAGAGATGATGATACGGGGGGGTATCAACGGGTTAACAGAGAACACGGACGAGTGTTGAATCTGAAGGGACTCTTCTGGGGAATGGTAGACACAGGCGAGTATCTATATTCAAGAAGACAAGAGTATTTGACAAAGTGTATGGATTAAAGATGCGGACGAGCATCCTCAAGACTATGATACGGACGAGTATCATGTAGAAACAAACACTTGACGCATATTCTGAGATGATGGTACGGACGAGTACCAACTGGTTAACAAAGAACATGGACCAATGCCGAATCTGTGGGGATATAAGTGGTATATACAAGATACGGACGAGTATCTGTATAAGTATGAGTGTGAATATTGTATAGATGAGTATTTTAACTGCTGGGGAGAGTGACACGGACGGGTGTCAAAAAGGAGAAAAGTATGGTATCAACAAGTATATGGGGTGTAAAAGTGTAGGCGACTGCGCTGGGGATATGACACGGACGGGTGTCAAGAAAATGTATATACAAGTATAGGTGAGTGCAAAGATGATGTCTTTGGCTTTCTGCTGGGGGTATGACACGGACGGGTGTCAGGAAGTATCTGTAATACGGGTAGTCTTGTTTGTAAAGAGTGTTCAGGCGACTTTACTGGGGAAAGATGACACGGACGGGTGTCAAAAGGAGTATATACGGGTGTTTGTGAATTGTGAGGCACCTGCTTTTGCTGAGGAATCTGGGAGGATTTTTCTGTATATTGTTGATGAACGGTTATTATCCACAAGTGTTTGATTCACAACATGGCTTATGATTATGCTATGTGTTTGATTTTTGCCGTAATGCTCCGTATTAGACGGAATGCTACGCTTTGTGGGTGAATATGATGCGAATGCCATGATTATGCAAAGATACCAAACCGGGATTCGGATCCCACTGCCGCGAAGATCTCTGGCTGATCTGTTTAAAATGGGCATCCCAGCTGGGAAAGAGATCATTGGTAGATCTGATGAGATGTATCTGCTTGGGGGATATAGGTCACTGATGGACATATCCTTGTGATGAGGGACCCAGCTGGGGTTTGTAGAAGCTTTCGTCACTCTGTTGTGATTCCTTCATGCGTTGCTCTTCTGAACAGAGGCTGAGGACTCTGTGGGGAGATGGTTCCCTGACTTTTGTATTCTGCTGAGGAAGAATGACCGGCACCACGGCTGGGGGGATTGACAAGTGGCAACTTAGCTGGGGGAAGTTATCAGTGGCAACTCAGCTGGGGAGAAAGCACCTCGGGTGCTGAGAATGAGTGTTGATTTGTCAGCTTGCTGGGATGAAGCTTACATGCCCCAAGTTGTGCTTTGGATACCGGCAATCCTGCAAAGATAGAGAAACGCACAGGTGATCCCGAGGTATCCCTTACTGGATTCCGTCATAGGAGTTTAGACACTCTTGAGAGTAATTATATTCCCTGCAAGCATGTGCTTTTATTATTATTTGAAGAAAAACATCCGTACTTATGCAATTAGTTTTTTAGGGACATCAGACATTTTTTGCAAATAAAAATGTTCAAGACGAAACATGACTGCAAAAATCTGATTTTATTCAATTTATGTGCCCTGAATCGGCAAGATACAGTCAAAGAAACAAATCTCCTAAAATGAGGAGATTGTTACAAAATGAGAAACAAAAAGATGGCAATGTTGTCGACGCTCCAAGAAGCTTCCATCTTGCTATGACTTGCATGACATTTGACGTTCTTCTCATCTTGCTTTCTGAAGTCGGCTGATTCTGAAAGAAGCTTGATCCTTTTGAAGCTTACCAAGTTGTAGGTGATACAGACGAATCCAGCATGCAGTTGTTCGCTTATTCCCTCATTTTGCCTGGATCGCCCTTTCGGGTTTTCAATCCATCGGGATACCCATTTTTGCCTGAGTTGTCCGATGCGGCTTTTCAACTCAGCGGGTGTACATTTTTTTGTTTATTTCCCTTATTTTTGCCCGAGTCTTTTATTCTGTTTTTGACTCGCCGGGATGCCCTATTTTTTCCTGGACTTACATTCTGTTTTTATGTCCAGCGGGTCATTTTTATGCGAAGTATTTTTTAACTGCATCTGAATTCACAGGGGACGGGAAATCCTCACCATCCATGGTGCTGAGCATCAGTGCTCCACCAGAGAAAACCTTCTTTACTACGAATGGTCCTTCATAGTTTGGAGTCCATTTGCCCCTGTGGTCTGTATGAGGAGGGAGGATTCTCTTCAACACAAGATCCCCTACTTGGTACTCTCGGTGCCTGACTTTCTGATCGAAGGCTCTCTTCATTCTTTTCTGATACAACTGCCCATGACAAATTGCAGCCAATCTTTTCTCTTCAATCAGACTCAGTTGTTCGAACCGGGACCGAACCCATTCTGCTTCGTTCAGCTTAACATCCATCAATACTCGTAAAGAGGGTAATTCAACTTCAATTGGTAGGACTGCCTCCATACCATACACAAGCTGATACGGCGTTGCCCCAGTGGATGTTCTGATTGACGTGCGGTACCCATGCAAGGCAAATGGAAGCATCTCATGCCAGTCTTTGTAGGTGACTACCATCTTCTGCACAATCTTCTTGATATTCTTATTAGCTGCCTCAACAACGCCGTTCATCTTTGGCCTGTAAGGAGAAGAATTATGGTGTTGTATTCTGAAGTCCCGGCATAACTCAGCCATCATCTTGTTGTTTAAGTTGGAACCATTATCAGTAATGATTCGCTCGGGAACTCCATACCGACAGATGATATCTCTCTTCAGAAATCGGGCTACCACTTGCCTTGTGACATTTGCATATGAGGCTGCTTCAACCCACTTGGTGAAATAGTCAATGGCGACCAGGATGAATCTGTGTCCATTCGAAGCAGTCGGCTCAATCTTGCCAATCATATCAATGCCCCACATGGCAAAGGGCCATGGTGAAGACATTATGTTCAAAGGATTGGGAGGCACATGCACCTTGTCTGCATAGATCTGACATTTATGGCATTTTCTGGCATAGGCACAACAATCTGCATCCATTGTGATCCAGTAATAACCTGATCTTAGCAATTTCTTAGCCATGGCATGCCCTCCTGCATGGGTACCAAAAGATCCTTCGTGCACTTCATGCATTAACGAGTCTGCTTTTGTTTTATCAACACATCTGAGGAGTACCATATCAAAGTTTCTTTTGTACAGGGATCCATCAGTGTTCAGAAAGAAACTACCAGTAAGCCTTCTCAAAGTCTTCTTATCATTGGAAGATGCCCCAGATGGGTATGTTTGATCCTCCAAGAAGCACTTAATGTCATGAAACCAAGGCTTATCATCTTTGGCAACGTCTGCTGCAAATACATATGCCGGTCTGTCAAGTCTGGACACTGATATTTGAGGTACAAAGTTGGCAGCTTGAGCTTTGATCATGGATGAAATGGTAGCCAGAGCATCTGCAAACTGATTCTCGTCCCGAGGGATATACTCAAGTTTGACCGTTGTGAAGAAAGTCAGTAACCTCCTTGTATAATCCCTGTAAGGTATCAGATGATCCTGGTGTGTGTACCATTTTCCGTTGGTTTGATTAACTACCAGAGCTGAATCTCCGAATACAGTCAATGTCTTGATCCTGAGGTCAATGGCTTCCTCAAGACCCATAATGCAAGCTTCGTATTCAGCTTCATTGTTAGTGCAGTTGAAAGTGAGTTTTGCCGAGAAAGGCATGTGAACTCCTTTAGGTGTAATGAGTACTGCACCAACACCGCGACCATTCATATTAACAGCCCCGTCAAACATCATAGTCCATTCTTCTTCCGGGTCAGGCCCTTCAGTATGAACAGGCTCTTCATGATCTTTCGCTTTTATGAACATGATGTCTTCATCATGGAAGTCAAATCTCATAGGCTGGTAGTCATCAATAGGTTGCTCAGCAAGATATTCAGATAGTACACTGCCCTTGATGGCTTTCTGGGACGTGTACTGGATGTCATATTCCGTGAGAATCATTTGCCATCTTGCAACCCGTCCGGTAAGCGCTGGCTTCTCGAATATGTACTTAACTGGGTCCATCTTTGAGATCAATAAAGTAGTGTGGGTCAACATATACTGTCTCAGTCGGCGAGCAGCCCACGCTAAAGCACAGCAAGTTTTCTCGAGCAGTGAATAACGTTGTTCACAGTCGGTAAACTTTTTGCTCAGGTAGTATATTGCATACTCTTTTCGACCAGACTCGTCATGCTGGCCTATCACACACCCCATCGATTCTTCTAATACCGTCAAGTACATTATCAGAGGTCTTCCTTCAACTGGAGGCATAAGGATTGGAGGCTCTTGCAGGTATTCTTTGATCTTGTCAAAAGCCCTCTGGCAGTCTTCATTCCACCTGACTGTCTGTTCTTTCCTTAGCAGCTTGAACAAGGGTTCACAGGTTGCTGTAAGGTGAGATATGAACCTTGAAATGTAGTTCAATCGTCCCAAAAACCCTCGAACTTCTTTTTCTGTTTTCGGTGCAGGCATCTCTTGAATAGCTTTGACTTTATCACGGTCAACTTCAATCCCTTTCTCGCTTACAATAAATCCCAACAGCTTACCAGATCGCACCCCGAATGTGCATTTGTTGGGGTTCAACTTCAATTGGTACTTCCTCAGACGCTTGAATAGCTTCAGCAGATTTACCAGGTGGTCTTCCTCTGTAAGGGACTTGCAATCATGTCATCCACATAACACTCGATTTCCTTATGGATCATATCGTGGAATAACGTCACCATAGCCTGTTGATATGTTGCACCGGCATTCTTCAGTCCGAATGGCATCACTTTGTAACAGAACGTGCCCCAGGGTGTGATGAAGGTTGTCTTCTCCATGTCTTCAGGGGACATTTTGATCTGATTGTATCCTGAAAATCCGTCCATGAAGGAGAATACCGAGAACTGAGCCGTGTTATCCACCAATACATCAATATGAGGTAATGGGAAGTCATCTTTCGGGCTGGCTCTGTTCAGATCCCGGTAGTCAACACACATCCTTACTTTGCCATCTTTCTTAGGCACAGGTACTATATTAGCAACCCACGGCGGATAGCTAGTTACAGCAAGGAACCCGGCGTCCCATTGCTTTTGTACCTCTTCTTTGATCTTCATTGCCATGTCTGGGCGAGTACGGCGCAACTTCTGTTTAACTGGTGGGCATTCTTCTCTTAAAGGCAGCTTGTGCATGACGATATCGGTATCCAATCCCGGCATATCCTGGTAAGACCAAGCAAACACATCCACATATTCTTGAAGCAGGTCAATCAGTTGTCTTTTCACTGAGTCTTGTAAGAAGGCCCCGATTTTAACTTCCTTCACATCTTCATCGGTACCAAGATTAATCGTTTCCACCTCCTCCTGATGAGGAGTGATAACCTTCTCCTCTTGTCTCAACAACCTGGCTAGCTCTTCAGGAAGTTCGTAGTCTTCTTCAACCCCTTCATCAGCTTGATTGATCGGATTGTCAGAGTCATACGAAGTCATAGCCGAGCTGTTGTCGGTGCGATCTGGAAGGCACTCTCTGCAAGGGTTCAGTTTGTTCATTTTAGTGATTGATTTTAATCTTGTTTAGAAAAGTGAAATAAAAGTTGTCATTTTGAAAACATCGCCATTTATTTTTTGTACAAAAAGAAAAATAGAAAAACAGTGAGCGGAAAAGAAAAAGACTTGTTTGCAAAAAGATGTCTGATATTTCATTGATTAATCTTGTTGCACAAAAAGTACAGATGGCCCGATTACAAAATGAGTCTTGTCATCTTGGGCAAGATGCAAGACTTGATGCATGCCATAAAAATACAGGAAATAATAATTACTCTGCATGAGTAACTCTTATAATTTCCTGGGAAGACCAGTTTGAGATACTGCTCCCCGGGATCTTTGGACGAATCCAGCTTTCCAGGTTGCGTTCTTCTTCCAACTCGTCTTCCAAATTGTTGATAGCATCAGGGGTGAGCATCCCCCACTAACAAAGTTGGGCTTCTTAGCAGCCTCTGTTTGATCTTCTTGAGTTGGTTTGTAACCCAACCCAAATCTATCTTCTTTCTTCTCCACAGGCAACAGTTTGCCCCAGCCTTGAGCGTTTCCTTCTTCCACCACCTTCCGGGCTTGTTGGTAGGATGTCATAGAGGTCCCAAGCACAGCAGAGGTTTCATTAACATTCAGGGCCTCAAACCCTTGGCTCATCCTCTCGTGGATCTCCCCATCCATCTCAATGTATTTATAAGTAGCCAGATGGCTAACAAATATATCCTCCTCTCCACAGATAGTAACGACTTGGCCTTCCCACTCAAATTTTAACTTCTGGTGAAGGGTAGACGTTACAGCGCCAGCGGCATGAATCCATGGTCTACCCAACAAACAGCTGTAGGCAGGCTGAATGTCCATCACGTAGAAGGTCGTTTGGAAAGTTTGTGGGCCAATCGTTACAGGCAACTCAATTTCTCCCAGAACTGATCTCTTAGAGCCGTCAAAAGCTCTTACTACTAAGTTACTGGGTCGCAATGCCAATCCTTCATATTCCAGCTTCACAAGGGCCTTTTTAGGTAAGACATTGAGGGATGACCCTGTGTCTACCAGCACATGGGAAAGGACTGCACCTTTACATTCCATGGTAATGTGCAAGGCTTTGTTATGGTTGCGGCCTTCCGAAGTCAAATCAGTGTTGGTGAATCCTAGTCCATTACTAGCATTAACATTTCCAACTACAACCTCCAACTGATTGACGGTGATCTCTTCAGGCACGTAAGCTGCGTGCAAGACTTTGAGTAGTGCATTCCGATGAGCTTCGGAGCACATAAGCAATGATAGAATAGAGATCTTGGAAGGCGTCTGGTGAAGCTGGTCCACTATTTTATAATCACTTTTCTTGATGATTCTCATGAACTCATCAACTTCTTGATCAAAGGGTGTTTTCAAAGTTTCCTTAACAACCTGCTCCTCTTGCACCATGCTCTTCCCTTTTGCCTTGGCAGCAGCTTCTACTTCGGCAGTGGGTCTTTGAATTTGCGGGGCAAAGAGACGTCCGCTTCGGGTGAAGCCTCCGCCTCCTCCCACATTGTCTATTTGTGGTGCAGAAGTTGATGATTCAAAAGCGATTTTCTGTCCTTCGCAGTATAAATCAGAGCCGTAATGCCAAGGGATGGCATTACTGCTTTCATAAGGTACTGGCCCAGGCACTGTGACAGTGACTGGACTGATGGCAGCTGCGGAAGGAACCGTGATAGTCTGTGGATCATAATATATTGTGACTGGTGCTCTGATGGGAGTAGCACTTTGTGAGTTGTAGGCAGAGTTATTTTCAGGATCATAATAAATCGTAACTGTTGAGACATCTTCTTGGTTTGTTGCTGATGTTGTAGGAGACATTGTCGGAAGGATGGGTGTTGTTGTTGTAGGAGACTCAAAATGAAGTGGTGCTGAAGTTGTAGAAGGAATGTTTATTGATATCTGGTCAGTTGAGATGACGGATGAAAAATTTGTTGATGAAGCTGAAGAGTTGTCTGGAACAATGGTTGTTGCAGTTGTAGGAGGTTCTGGAGCTGTTGTAAATGAGATTGCTGGATTGGTAGGAATTGATGTTGTAATCTGAAGCAGGCCACTCTGAATGAGACTATCTATGCCATCTCTCAGGTTATCGCAACCATTCACTGAAATGTTGCAGTAAGCACACCCTAGCTCACATCCTGGGAACATTTGACATTCGAGGAGTTGAGCTTTGATTTCCACCAATGGTGTCCGAATCTGACCCACACTAGTTATCAAGTAAGACGGTTTGTCTTCTTCAATAGCATTGATTCGGGGACCACCATGGTGTGGCATAGGGTTTTTGTTGACATTCGGTGGTGGTGCAAAGTTCAGAGCCTTGGAATCCACTAGATCCTGCACTTTCATGTGCAAAGCTCTGCACTTTTCCGTACTATGACCAGGTGCATTTGAGTGAAAGGCACATCTGGCGCTGGCGTCGTAGTTTCTGGGCAGACTGTTAGGATCCGGAGGTGCCAACGTCCTTAGCTCAACTAGGTTGAGTTTCAAGAGTTGTGGCAGTAATGTGGCATAGGGCATAGGGATCGGATCGATCACCCTATTGGCCTGAGAGGGCCTCTGTTGGAATGGTCTCTGCTGATTGTTGTTGTTGGTGTTGCTGTTGTTGTAATTTCTCGGAGGATACTGAGTTTGTTGCTGGTATTGAGGTTGTTGCTGATAATTTTGTTGCGGTGGTTGATAAGCTGGTTGTGGATGAGCTGGAGCGGGAATGGTGACTGCTGCCACAGACCTATGAACATATTGGGGCCTGCCCCTGTTGGTGTGGATAGCATTGGTCTCACCAGTTCTTCTTGGGCCTGCAAAAGGCTTTCTTGCATTACTGGATGAGCTTGCACCGCTGTCTGAGATCTTACCCATCTTCAATAGGCTTTCAATTCTCTCCCCAGCTATGACTACATCTGCAAAGCTGGTAGATGAGAAGGCAGCTAGCCTATCAATGTAAGTCCCCTGGAGGGTGTTCATGAACATATCAGCCATCTCCCTCTCTGACATAGGTGGCTGGACAGCAGCAGCAAGCTGTCTCCATCTTTGAGCGTACTCTCGGAAACTTTCTCTAGACGACTGTGACATTCCCATTAGGAGGGTCCTGTTGGGTGCCATATCCAGGTTGTACTGATACTGTCTGATAAAGGCCTCTGCCAGGTCCTTCCAGCATCTAATAGTTGCTCTTGTCAGGTGGGAGTACCATTCCCTCAATGCTCCAGTCAAGCTATCCTCAAAATAAAACATCCATAGCTTCTCGTCCATGGTATATGCCTTCAGCCTCCCCAGAAAAGATTGTAGATGGGTCCGGGGACAGGAAGTCCCATTATACTTCTCAAAGCATGGTGGTTTAAATTTGTGGGGGATCCTGACCCCGTCTACCAAGCCCATATCCATAACATCAAAACCCAAAGAGTTTTGAGACTCTAAGGATCTTAATTTCTCAGCTATCTCATCCAGCCTTCTATCATAGGCCTCCTCCCCAGCTCCCATCACTGTGAACTGATCTTCCTGGGGGTCTTCTTGCAGTACTCTCCCTGCTGTGGCAGTCCCTTGTATATTGACAGGGATGTTGATCTCTGGATGCTGGTGGGGTCCAAAGACTGGGGGATTGACATGAGGTTGGACTCTTTCATTGTTGCTAGTCCCAGCAGTCCCTGGCTGATGGTCTTCCTGATTTCTCCCTTCTACCAGTGCTCTGAGCCTCTCCTGGCTTTGAGCCATGTTGTTCATTACCTCCATAAACTGTGTCATTTGAGTCCTCATTTCCAACCTCTCGTTGGTCATTTGGTTTCTGACCTCTGTAAAGTCCTGCTGCATCTGATCCATCTGTATGCCCGGAAGGTTGCTGCGGGTGGGGTATCTGTGTGGACGGTTAAGTGGAAACCCTCGACGTCGAGCAATAATTCCTGAGATCACAACAGAGTTAGTAACAATAAAACAAAACCTACAAAACAAAACAAAAGGTTAGTATGCAATGCAGTGTGTCTATTTGTTTCCAAGGTATCCGGCTTGGTACTTGGTTTTGACCTTTCCAGACCCCTTGAAGAAGATGCTTGCGATGTTGCTTGAAGAATTCAGATGAAACAAACCAACACATATATTACAAAAAGGTAAATGATACATAGTTTGTTTCTTTTACAAAACAAGCCCCCTGAGGGGTCAAAAATACAACATAAAGAAAAATACATAAAATGAAAGCAACAACAAGCAAAAGGTCAAACACCAAGGCCAAATTCATCCTCCTGAACTTCCTTAAGAAGTGCTTCAGTCACAGGATCAGCTGGACGCTCCGTAAGGTTCCTGATAAGGAGATTCCTGGTTGCAACAGCTGCAGTTAGCCTCATGTGCTGGCTTTGGTCCTTAGACCTCTTCACTCCAGCTCTGATCTTCAACTCTGAGACCTCCCTCTGGGCTGCTGCCAGGGCTTCCTGTTGCTCTTTTGCATTAGCTTCCATCTGCTCCATCTTATCCTGAGTTCTTTTGTCCTCTTGAGTACGGGCTTCGGTGATCCTGACCCACCTAGCCTGACTCTCCTTTAGATACAAATCAGTCCTGGCCTTCTGGAACTGAGCTTCCTTGCAGGCATTCTTCAAGATCTGTTCTCCAGCCCTAGACTTCTTGATGTAATCTTCAGACTTCTCAATTCTAGCCAAATGCTCTACCTTCAGCTTTTCTAACCTCTCAATATCCAACCTACCATCACTCCTCTCCCAGAGGGTCTTCTGTAGAGCTTGAGTCAACTTCTCATTTCTCTCTTTCAATTTCTCAAACTCCTCTAAGCTGACAGTTGCTGGAGGTGGTGCTGTGGAAGGTCCAGGCATATCTTCAATAGTGAAAGGCATTCCAGAAATTTGAGCCCTAGCATGTGACCATTCATAGTACTGGGCAGAGGCTACATTATTGCATCTTCCAAGAATAGTTACTCCCTTAGTCTGCACATTGTCCCAGGCCCAGGTTGCTTGCCTGACAACAGCCAGATTAGGCTTGATTTCAACATAAAGGGTCTCAGTCAGATCTTGTGCTCTAGGAGGATGGACTAAGGCATAACCCAGTTGTCTTTTGAATAACAGAGGGTTGTAGTTGATGCAACCCTTCACTCCAATTAGAGGCACATCTGATATCATCTGAGGTTAGAGCAACCAGCCTCCTAGCCCAGTTTTTCTGCTGGTGAGGGTTTAAGAATGCATCAGTTTTTGGCAAATGCTTGAGCAACCAAGTATGGAACAAAGGTGCACAGCATCTCACTAATCTCCCCCTTTGCTTTTCATTCCTTTGATGAACTGAGTAGTAAAGATCTCCCAGTAAGGTGGGCACTGGGTTTCTCAGGATGAAAAGATGGACTGCATTCTTGCTGACAAATCTAGGCTCATCTGCAAAAAGTATGATCCCATATACACTAAGGGCCAACAGAGCACAGACTGCCTTCCACTCCCCTAGGGAGGCCTTCAAACTAGCCTGAGAGGTCAAGAAATCCAGATGAAAACCAGAAATTCCAGCTTTGGATGTCAAATTCTGCCCAATCAAAACTGGTTCCAGATGTAATGCTTTGGCTATCTCCTCATTACTTGGAAAAGCCATCTCAGGGTTGAAAGGGATTCCACCCCTGATGGGCACACCAACCAATGATGAATACTCCTCCAGCAAAGGTCCCAGCTGGAAATTCTGAAATGTGAAGCACCTCAAAGGGGGATCATAGAACTGCAGGCAAGTATGTATCAGGCTCCTCTGTGAAGGGTCCAAATCCAATACCATATCAAGGATTCCTCCATAATGTTCTCTGAAATATGGTATATGGTCTGGAGTAATCAGGGTCTGAATCCTCCTGATGCTAGCTAGCTCAGGCTCAAAGAAGTGATACGAGATGTTACTTTTCTTAGGTGCCATGTTGCTGAAGAATGAGTGCTGATGATGATGACTGAAGACAACACTGAAGATGGGCCACTGATAGGCTGAGACTGAGGATGCAAGTGACTGAAGCAGGTGGCTGATAACTGAAGCAAGTGTTGATGAAGATGGGTCTAAGCTGAAGAAGGGGTCAAAACCAAGTCAAAAATGATAGGATGGATACCCTGAAAAACAAATAAACACATGTTAGAATGATGCAATGAGGATGTATGCAAATGATATGCAAGGGTTTGTGACTGAGCTGGATCTGATCAAGTGCTTTGATATAGGTCCACATATGTGCAAGAAGTCCAGATGGAGGTTCATAAGTCCAGTAACCAAGGTGGGGGACTCAAATAAAGAGTCACATGTCCAGGGTTTTAGAATCACAAGAACTGTTCCAACATGGAGTACTCTTAATCAAATCAAAGTAACAGGGTATGCTGAGGTCAAGGGTACCTGCAAACCTGTAAACAGCCCAACCCCCTTACAGGTGATGTTCTAGAACAAGGATCCTCAGACTTGGATCAGTTATGAGAAGTGTAAACACTTCTAACCCGGAGGTACAGTGTTTACAATAACCATAACAGTTCCTCCTCTAATTCACCTCAGTTTCTGAAGGCCAATACTAAAGGTCATCCAGACTTAGCAGGCTTCCCAGATAGCCCTAGTATTGCAGGAAATCTGCAACACAGAGTTCTCAAGAAGAAACCCATATCTGAACCGTGTTTCATATTCCCGCACCAGACCGAGATGGAATGGGAAAGAATATGAACCACTCTAGCCTAGGTGTCACTCAGGTCCCAGGTGTAGGACCTCAACTCTCAATGAATCACCCACCCACCAAAGCAAAACCAGATCCAGCCAGCAGTATGACAGTATGATATATGAAAAACTGTAAAGAAAGCAGTAAACAAACTGTACATAAAGCAATTAAAAAAAAATATACAAGCACAGATAGCACATAATACCCCAGTAAACACAAATCAAACAAGCGCTAGGAGGAACCCACAAAAAGAACCAGAAGCCCTGGTTACAGTATAAGGGTCCCCAGCAGAGTCGCCAAGCTGTCGCTCCCGATAAATGGGGAATGGCCCAGATAAAGGTACAGACGCGAACGGTCGGCGAGAGGGACAATGAGAACACACAGCCGTGAACTCACTGGAGATGAAAAGAGTCGCCAGCTAGGCATTTTTATCCCGGAGGAAAGGTAATGCTGCATAGACCTAGGAAAAGATATGGATAAGACGGTTGCGAACCAGAGAGACTGAGAAAGGGGGTTGGTTACAACCTGGGAAGGTATTAGCACCCAGATTGTCCGCCGTACTCGACGGGATCCACGCTTAAAAGATTTGTGTTTTAAAGGGGTAGTGTCAGTGCATCTTGTGTATAAAATAGCTGGAAAAGGATGTACAGGTGTCGGTGTAAGAGAAGTGAAGTGTGATATATACAGTGTCAGTGTAAGAACAGGAGTATAAAGCTCAAAATCATGAGGCTAAAAGAATAAAGCTGGAGGAGGGGGAATATACAGAGACTTTTGTTCGATAACTGTTAAGTTATGCCTACGTATCCTCTCGTGCAATGAGGAAGTCAGAACACCGTAGTTCGACCCAAAGAGACTGAAAGATGAACTGACTTGTGAACTGCTTACTTGCCTATGCTCAAGTGTATGACCTGTCTGGCTCAGGTGCAAACTGTCTTGCATTAGACGGAAGAAGCAAGTTCTCGTTTGTGAGTGAAGATGATGAGAAAAGAATCCCGGAGGAGACGATTAATGTTTGTTTTTGTATTTTCAGTCTTTTATTGCTTTTGAGAATTTGCCATAAGTTAATGAGCTTAAGTCTAAACCAAAGGGTTAGTAAACTCATCACATCCTCCATCTGATTAGGGGTAATGAGAATACCTTAAGTGTGAAGTCAGCTTCTCACACTTAATCACCTTTGATGCAGGATTAAGATCATTAACCTACTTGTGATTATTTAGATGTTTTTGGTGTTTTTGTTTAGTGTTAAGTAATGAGATTAAGCCATAATCAAGGATTAAACAGACTCATTACACCATCCTAATAGAAGGATAATAGATGAGACTGTTTAAGCTGAGGAAAGCTCCTCAACTTAATCCATGATTAGGGATTAAACTCATGACAAAACAAGCCTTTGATTAAGTGGATTTTAGTTAATGGTATGATGATGAAGTGATTTTTAGGGTTTGTAAGACAACTTGAGGGGGACTTGTCCATTAACACTAGGGTTAGTCCTTCTTAACCAGCTAAGGAAGAATTAGAACCCTAATGCAAGGCCCTAGTTACAAGTGTGATGTCTTGATGGTTATTAAGTGAATTGATTAAGAGATTTAAACACATTAAGGGTTTAACACTTAGGACTAAAGCTATACACTCCATCCTAATAGAGGGATGCAGGCATAAGCTTAATCACAAAGCCTTAAAGCCTTTAGGGTTTAGTCCTTGATTATGAGATGAGAGGAGAAGACTCAAAGATGACACAAAGGCAAAACTAAATGGGGGACTAATCAAAACCCTAATCATTGTCATGCTTGGTTGTTCCTAAGGTTTGTGAAGTTTAACAAGAGAAATCTTCAGAGAAACCACCAGGAAGCAGATGAAAGGAGCAAAGAGAAACAAAGCAACTTGCTTCATTCAAGAAGTCAAGTCACTTGAGGAAAGAAAGTAAGGAGGAGAAGAATGAGCAAGCTCAATCTCAAGCACATACAAAAATGCAGCAAGGATGCATAAAAAGAGATGAAGAGAAGTTATGAGAAGTGAAGGCAAATTCACTTCTCAAAGTCACTTACCACCTGAAAGGTTAGAAAAGAAATGCAATGCAATGCAAAATGGGATGAGATGACATGATGAGAAACAAAACCAGAAGCATTTACATGATGCTAATGATGCTATGATATGCTACAAACATGAAGCAACTCATGAGGATGATCATACAAGCTTATGGATGCAAATGGAGCAAGTTAAGAACCATGAACATACATGAAAAGTTATGAAGTGCATATGTCATACAACATGACAAATGCAAGATGCAATGATCAAACATGCTTTCAATATGTCTTATGATGTTAAATGAATCAAATGGAGGCATGGAATGTCATGGCAAGTCATGTTATGAAAGAGAATGCAAGATGGATGCATATGGAAGCCCAAATTAGGGTTTATGATCAAAGCATCAAACAAAAACCAAAATCAGAAGCAAACCACATTACAAAAAATTGAAAATGCACTCAAAGGACCCCTAATCCTATACTAACCCACTTCCCAAAGGAGAGGTCTCAACTCCTAACCAAATCCAAGTTATGATTTTTTCTAAGTTTTCTAGGGTTTTAAGGTTCCTTAACAAGAAAATTATCAAGCAAAATGGAAAATGAAAGATCAAATCATGGCCATTTAATCTCACAAACTACATGCTAAACACAATGCAATGCAAAAAGAATCAAGGTCCAACTCTTTAGGGTTAGGCAGAAATGATTTTTGGAAGTTTGGATCAAAATAATGCATAAAAATGATTTTTTATTCCATGGAAAATTCTCAAAATGCATCAAGATCAAAAAATAAATTTGGTTTGAGGGTTGGACAATGTTTCTAAATGTTTTTAAAGGTTTCATGAATTTTTTGGTGATTTTTAAATACCTAAAAGTATTTTTAATTAATTAATTCTCATTAATTAATTAAAAAGAAACTTTTAAATATTTAAAAATACTTTTTAAATGCAAAAAATGAAAATAAAAATATTTTTGTGCTTCTAAAATTAATGAAACTCAGGATAAAAAATTTCATAATTTTTAAAGCATTTTTACTATTTTTAATAAATTGTATAAAACAAATGAATTAAGTATGAAAATAATATGAATTTAAATGGAAAAAGAAAAAGTCAGCCAATCCTAGGGACCAGATTCAAACTAAAACGCGCGCGTGTTGACTTGGTGCCAGATCCTACGGCCAGAATTCAAAATCAGCTAATTAATGCTTATGCCCTAATCCTGCTGTTAATTACCCTCAGGTGACCGGAACAGTGTTCCGGTCATCTTCTCCGTTCACTCCAAAACAACAACTCCTTCCACACGCATCTAAAATGAAATCTAAAAACACAGGAATGATCCCCACTCACTCACGAACCAAAACCCTCAATCAAAACAAATTTATCATTCCTGAAATGACTGAATCGAATCAAACAACATTTAGGGCAAAAAATTTCAGAAGCATGTTAAACTCTCATCTCTCCACCATTTTCAAAACTAATGACATCAGGATGATCAGGAGAACATATAGAATCTATTTAGAACTTAAAAAAGGATTTCTGGAAAAAATGTTCTTGAGCTACCTGAGTTTCGAAGCTTTCAATTCACAGCTTTCTGGGTGCTTTCCTGCTTGCAATCAACTCCACTTGACCTCCTGAGAAGCTTTCAATGTTTGGAAAGAGTTTGTGATGGCTGGTTTTGAGGTTTGAACAAGTTCTGTTCAATGGAGGGCAGAAATCGTATTTGTGATTCTGGGGGTTTTAGGCTATGGTGATGGATGCTTTGTGATCAGAGGAACATGTTGAGTTGATCTATGAAGTGGGTTTGTGTGTTTGTGGCTTGTTTTCTGAGTTTCGAAGGTTTTTGCTCCAAGGGTGGAAAATGGGAATGTGATGCTATGGCTTGCTTTAGGCTTGCTTGTCGTATGAAATGGCTGGCATTTTGTTTGTATAAATTAATCCCATTGGTCAGATGATGTGACTTGGCCTTTTGTGATAGGTGTGCTAGCTTTTGCAAAAAGTCCACTCTTGTGTAAGAGAAAGCATGGGCAGCTTCTAGCTTGGTACAAGGGGTGTGGGCTGCGCAGCAAGGTGAGGGGAAAGGCTAGGGTTGGTTCAGCAGCCAAGGCAGCAAGTGGATGGAAGTGTGATGATGGCTTTGCAACTTGATCACTTTTGGTTCACATGGAAATGTCTTGCTTCACAAACCATGAAACATGAGAAATTCTTAGTCCATTCTGAACTTTAGGGTACATGTGATGTTTGTGTGATGGTTAGACATGAATTAGAAGTCACAAATGCCTTGGTACAAAGTTTTTGCAAGTTTTCCATTTGGTGCATATTTTGAAAATTAGTGATTTTTGCCAACTTTGACACACCATAACTTTTGATCCAAAATGAATCAGGTCATGTTCTTGTACTTTTTGAAAAGGGAAAGATCTAATATACAACTTTCATGACCAAAGTTTTTCCATTTGAAGCATTTTTGGATCAAAAAGTAAGGGTTGAAAAAGTTGCATAAAATGACATTTCATTAAAAGTCAACCATGCCCTAAAAAGTCAACTTTGCAAAAACTTGTAATTCTTGAATTTTGTGAACTTCAACCTTCTTCCATGATCAAATAAAGATCAAATACACTCAAAATGATGAAGATCACCCCTTGGTTGGGTCATTGGGGGCCTCAGATGCCCTGATTTTGCACTGACTTGTCCAGAAAGTCAACTCTTGATCAGATGACTTCCCCATGGAATTTCTTCATGAAAATTGATATGCATACTCCCTATACCATATAGAGACCAATAGAAACAAGAATGACCAAAATTTTTGAAGTTATGGCCTCTGAAACCAAAACCCTAATTTTAGGTCATCTGTGCAGTTAAACCTGGCTCTGCTTCCATACCAATCCCAGTTCTTGTGATTCTTTGGCATCCTTGACCTTGAGGGGATATAATATGACATAAGAACACACATGGACCCCTTTGAAGTGATTGGTGGCCTTTGGAGTGGCTCAAGAAGCTCTTGGATTGCTCAGATCACCAACCCTAGGTGCAGATGACTTTGAATCTATGCAGTGAAACAAAAATGGGATATGAGATGTTATGATTGTGTTTATGCATATGAGAATGATCACAAGCCATGGTGTGAATGGGTGAGGGCAAATTTGGGGTGTTTACACCAAGACTGTTAGATTTGAACCTCATCCAACTGAGGACTTTGGCACCACCACCTCCTGGAGAGCTTCCAGTTGGTTATGATGTTAACGCCCGATGCGCTTTCCACTCTGGAGCACCCGGGAACTCGACTGAGAAGTGCAGGGCTCTGCATCACAAAGTTCAGGATCTTGTAGATTCTAAGGCAATCAACTTTGCACCGCCACCGAATGTCAACTCGAACCCTATGCCTAATCACGGCAACGCAAGAGTTAATGCTGTTGAAGTTGGGGAAAAGTTGAGTTTGGTGTTGAGTATCGATGAAGTCAAGACACCTTTGAGGGTGGTGAAAGAGAGACTGTTGAAGGGTCAAGTATTTCCTGGTTGCTGTCTCGATTGTGAAGATTGTATGAATGTTGTGAACGGCTGTGAGAAATTGAAGATGGGTTTGCAAGGGTTGATCGATGATGGGTCCTTGCAGTTCAGTAAGGTTAGTAATGAAGAGGTTGATGATGTGTCAACCATTACTATCTTCTACGATGAAGCTGACATGCCCGTCAGACAAGAGCCGGTTACAATTTATGCGCCTCAGATTAGTCCCATAACTATTACCGTACCTGGGCCAGTGTTGTACACAGATGATAGAGCCATTCCTTGGCATTATGGCTCCGAGGTTTATGTAGCTGGACAGAGGATGGAGAGTAGACCTGTTGCTGACCTGACTATTGAGAATGTAGGAGGTGTTGGGGGTTTTACCCGAAGTGGTCGGTTATTCGCTCCCCCTGCGCTGAGAAAGGATCCTGAGGCCGAGGCTTCGTCCAAAGACAAAGGAAAGAAGGCTACGAATGACGAGTCAACTACTCCTGCGGCAGGGCAGGGGACATTTGAAAAGGAAGTAGAGGAGTTCATGAGGATTATCAAAAGGAGTGATTACAAGGTGGTTGATCAATTAAACCAGACGCCTTCAAAGATTTCTATCTTGTCACTGCTAATGTGCTCTCCCGCGCACCGAGAAGCCTTACTGAAAGTACTTCAAATGGCCTACGTTCCTCAGGAGATCACGGTCAACCAACTCGAGGCTGTTGTTGGAAGTGTCAATGCTAGCCATGGCTTAGGCTTCACTGACAGAGACCTAACTTCGGAGGGAAGGAATCACAATAAAGCACTACACATCACGATGAATGCAAGGGTGCTGTGCTGTCTCATGTTCTTGTAGACACAGGATCTTCCTTGAATGTGCTTCCGAAGAAGGCGTTGATGAAGCTCAATATTGATGGGATTGTCCTAACGCCAAGTGATCTGGTTGTTAAAGCTTTCGATGGTTCAAGAAGATCAGTTTTCGGAGAGGTTGAGTTGCCTGTCAAGATAGGCTCTCAAGTCTTCAAAAGTGTTTTCTATGTTATGGACATCCAGCCTGTGTATAGCTGTTTGTTGGGAAGGCCGTGGATACATGCTGCTGGAGCCGTTACCTCAACCCTGCATCAGAAGCTTAAATACGTGGTGGACGGCCAGGTCATCACAGTTTGTGGGGAAGAGGATATATTCGTCAGCCATTTGTCAACATTTAAATATGTAGAAATGGATGGAGAAATCCATGAGACTTTATGCCAAGCTTTTGAAGCAGATGTCAGTATCTTGACTCCTGTGAAGAAAAACAATGAGGGTACGTCCATTCATTCCTACCAGGAAGCAAAAGAGGTCGTTCAATCAGGTAGTGCTCAGGGCTGGGGCAAGCTGTTGGAGCTGGAAAAGAAGGATGATAAATTCGGCTTAGGGTATCAGCCTGGCGGTTATAATTCAAGTGGTAAAGCTATCACATTCACAAGCGCTGGATTGCTCAACCGCGATCAAATCTGTACAGCAAGCCAAGATGGGGATAGTAGCGAAGACTGGGACAACAATTGGATCTGCCCGTGTGCGCCCGGCGAGGAGCTAGGAAATTGGTCTGCTGAAGACATTGTTCAAGTCACCTGGCTCTCAAAGTAATTTTTTTGTTTCCTTTTATTAGCATGCTGCATTGTCAAATCCAGCATTATGCCCAAGATGCTTGGATCCATTGTATTGGGCCACCATATTTTGTATCGCATCGTTATTTTGCTATGGAATAAAAGGACATTTTCAGACAAACTGTGTTCCCTATCTTTGTTTTTAAACTTTTTCACAAAAAATATATAAAAATGGCAATGTGTTTTCCTTTTTGTTTTGTGTTAGTGTCTCTTTTTCAAAATAAGCAGATTCTGAATAAGCACATCATTTGTGCAGTGTTGATCATCCGGATTCCACAGATAACGTTCCTGCTATGACTATGCATGACTTTGATAATCCAGTATACCAAGCTGATGAAGGGGTTGAGGAAGACTGTGACCTCCCTGAAGAGTTGGTCAGATTGTTGAAACAAGAAGAACGAGTTATTCAGCCTCATCAAGAAGAGATTGAGACCATCAACATTGGCAGTGAAGATGCAAAGAAAGAAATCAAGATAGGGGCCAGTCTGCAGGCCGACGTTAAGAAAGAGCTGATCAGTATGCTGAGAGAGTATGTGTGTAACACGGTGGGAGAACTGACTTTAAGTAATGTTGCGGATAGCAAGAGTCGCCACCGACTTTTATTTTATCCAAAAGGAAAGGTTATAAAAGAACAGGAAAGACCTTAAGAGATATTTTTGGGTCCGGGGGGTAGGTTATGTAAAGGGAAGGTGTTAGCACCCTTTACATCCATGGTTATCCATGGGCTCTTAGTTACTTAGCTCACTTTTGAATTGTTGTTGAAAGTGTAGTGTGTGAATAGAAAAATTTTCATAATAGTTGATAATGATCCATGTACGGATGCGTAAAAACTTGTTTTTGAAAATTTGTTTGAAATTTGTTAAGTGTGAAAAGTTTTTGAAGTGAGCAAGTACATAAGAGGAACCTACCCTAAAGTTTTAGGTCTTTCTTGTTCTTTATCCTTTAATTGGTAAGACTATCCCTACTATTAAGGAGTAGGTAGTCATCACCTTGGATGTAAGGGACATGAGAGGGACATCTGTTTATGAAGGCAACTGTGGGGTGTAATAAGCATATAGGAGGGACTATCATCATTATTCGAAGGGACTTGATTCATAAAGGCAACCATGAGGGACTTGATGATTTTTATCTTTTAAGGGACTTGCTTTATACACCCCACTTAACCTTATGATTTAGGCAACTTGAGGGATAACCTTAGAAAGTGTAGGATGGCGATTAAAATCGACTTACGTGTGTGAGTGTTCAATATTATTTATCTTATGATTAAAGTGATCTAAGTTTAATTTTAAGAGAATACATGTTTACACTCCCTAAATTACTAACCATAGCAACAATTAAAATATTTACAAAATTACACCAAGGAAGCAATTACATAATTATAAGCAAAATAAAATAAATAGCAAAAATAATTAGCAAGATATAAATAAATAAGCAAAAATAATGAATAAACAATAAATAAATAAATAGGGGTTAGTGATAATAATAATTGAAAAATAAAGTTAGTAGAAATAATTAAATTTAGTGAAATAATAATAATTAAAAAAAACAAGATTAGAGAAATAATAGAAAAAAATATAAGATATAAATAATAATAATATGGTTAGTAACAATAGTGAATAAAATAAGATTAAATATTATAAACACAAAATTGGATTTTTATATATAACATTTAATAAGAATAATTAAAAAAATTTAAACATAATGCAATTATAAATTTTAATTATTACAAATTTAATCATTTTTTTTTAAACATATATTAGCATTTATTTATTAAAAAAAACAATTATTTACATATTAGAAGGAGAAAATAAGTTCTAAATATCATATTTACAAAATTTACAAGAACCATACTAAATAAATATTCATAAATAATTACATTAAGAATTAGCAAATAAAATTATTTAGAAAAAATAGAATTAGGCTTTATTTTAGAAAATAGTTTTAGGGTTTTTTAAAAAAAATTAGGGTTTAGTTATATACAAAATAATTTTAATATACATATACATAATTTTTAAATTAGAAAACATATATACATGAAATATATTTAATTCATTTAATAGAATGATCAAAATAAAGAGAAGAAAATAAAATATAAAAAAACTTACCTGACTGGGATTTGAACCCAGGTCAGTGTGTTTGCCAACAAGAAGAACCACCATCAGGCCAGTGTGCACGCAGGCAATGAATGAGAAGGAGAAATTGGTTTTGTGCTTTAAGCTTGAAAAATCTGGAAAATAATAGAGATAAAAAAGGCCTGGGGTGGGATTCGTACCCAGGACCTTATGAATGCAAGCAAGTACGCGCTACCGCCTGGCTGGGAGAGCCTATCTGGCTATTGAATGGCAAAAAGCCATAATATATTCAATCTCCTTTTATCCTGAAAAATAGAACAAAAATAATGGCCCGAGCAGGATTCGAACCCTGGCCTTTTCATCAAACACAAGCGCATCCTTCCACTGGGACAAGCCATTGTTTGTGATAACTAAATAACAAAACAAAATAAAATATGTTAATCATAATTTGAATTTCTGAGCGCGCGGCAAACTTCATCTTCAACCTCCTGAGCTGCGAATTTTCTTATGAAAATACTTGCAAATTTTCCTGCGAAAAACCATTCCCAGCAAAACCTACGAATATCAACAAGCAACAAAACCATACAATTTTACAAAATTAAGCATAGCATTATAATCCAGACATTCATACGATCAAGCCTATGCTGTTAGAATCCATTTAAGTTTCTTAAATCCAAAATCCCTAAACCTAGGTCCAAACCCTAACTATGGCATCTTGTGAATTAGGTACGGGTTCTTTGATTTTCCTGTCCAGAAACAAGCTACACAACATTATAAACAATATTAGGCAATCAAAATCCATTTAAATGCAGTGATTTGATGTAATCGAAAAAATAATTTCAAGCATGAACAAAGCTTCGGGTTCATCATTATGACATGCTTTAGATGAATGTGAGTGATGGTTTTGCTTCCATGATGTCCAAGGAACACGTCTATGAGCTTATTTTACCTTGAAACCTCTTGGATGATGGAATCCGAATTGGTGTTTTTGTTTGAAATTTTTGAATTGAAAACCTACCTTTGAAGCTGCTGGATTCGTGTCCAAGTGTTAGGTTTGTGTTTAGTATATATATGTGAGTGAATTAGGTCAGAAAAACTCACTGGTTGTGTGGAGATTTGATCCAAAAAAGATTGAAAAAGATCATGTTGTAAAAGTCAAATATTTGTTCATGAAGACTTGCTATTCTTGGATTAATCACATGATTTCTTTCTTCTTTAATTCTAATCACCAATTAAGAATTTCTAGAAGCATTATCTTCCTCCAAAAATAGATTTTCATATTTTATATTTATTTAAAATGATTTTTATGAATTAAATCAATAATAAATAAAAATAAAATAATAAAAATGCTGAATTTTGGTCAATTGGGTAGTGCATAATGATATGATGTGGATTGGATCACAACTTAGCAAGCCCATTTGGAAGGAATTGTTTCTAGACCCCCATTTTCAATATAAACCATCACAAAATTTCCCAACTTTGCAAGGGCATATCTCCCTCAATTTTAAAGATATGAGGGTGTTCTTGGACATTTTGGAAAGCTTGAAGAGTCCTCTAAACAACCCCATTGGTTTCAGGTCCATATCATTTACCAATCTCAAGTTATGCCCTTTTGAAGTTGTTGACTTTTTGTTGACTTTTGAAATGACCTATAATGTCTTAGGTCATATCTTCCAAATGAAGCATTTTTGGGCTTAACTTGCAACATAAAAGTTGTAGAGAATTCAATTTCCTTCAAAATGAGCTTTGGATGGAGACTTGGTGATGAAGTATGTGAAAGTTATGGCTGGTCAAAGTTCAGTTGACTTTTACTAAGGAAACCCTAATTTAGAAACTCCTGATTATTGATGATCTGGAATCTCCTTGATGAATCATGATCAACCCTTGATCAAATGATGAATTTTACTTCATATACTTGATGTTGGAAAAAAAATCATGAAGTTTGACTTTGGTTTGACCACAGTTGACCTCAGTTTGACTTTTTAACTACATTGACTGATTTTGACTTATCTGATCATCTGACTGAGCAAACTTTTGAGAAAAGTCTTGAAACTTGTCATGGGGGTTCTTACACACATATAAGATGTTATGAAACTCACTTGAGGTATTGGAAGTCCATTTAGCCTGATTAAAGTCAAAACCCTAGTTTTGGATGTACTGCTTAGGAGGTGCATTGTCTGAGGGAATTGTCAACTCTTCTGACCAATTGTGAACTTTGTGAACCTTGTGAATCTTCATAAAGTGTCTTGTGATACTAATGGGAGGTATTGTGAAGCTTGTGAACCTTGTGAACCTCATGAAGTGGCTTTGTAGACCTCATGAACCTCAGGAAAGCTTTGTAATCATTGTGAACCTTGTGAATCTTCAAGAAGTGATTTGTAGACTTCATGAACTTCATGGAAGGTATTGTAAATGTTGTGAAGCTTGTGAACCTTGTGAACCTTCAAGAAGTAACTTGTAGACTTCATGAACTTCATGAAAGGTATTGAAAGCATTGGGAAGCTTGTGAACCTCATGAAGTGGCTTTGTAGACCTCATGAACCTCAGGAAAGCTTTGTAATCATTGTGAACCTTGTGAATCTTCAAGAAGTGATTTGTAGACTTCATGAACTTCATGGAAGGTCTTGTAAATGTTGTGAAGCTTGTGAACCTTGTGAACCTTCTTAGAACACAAAGTCTTGTCTTGTGAGGGCAAATTTTGGGGTGCAACAGCTGCCCCTGTTCAATTTTCTGAAACCCGAGGGGTTAGATTGGTACATTTGCCAGTCGTGACCTGGAAGGTTGAAGGGGATTGAACACAAAAGCCCAAAAATTTGCACTCACCAGTGCATTAGAGTGATACAGATGGCTAGTTGAATATGATTGAGTGGGCTTAAAGATGCCACTAGGAGGAAGTTCTTGGAAGATAAAGCAGTCCAAAATATGGAGGTATAATGATAGCTGTCAGGAGCCTGGAGCAGTCCTGAGGTATTGATGATATGCTTTCAGGAGACTGGAGTAATCCTAATGTAACAGCATGTCTTCAAGAGGATAGAGCAATCAATAATGATAACCCTAAAGCAGTCTTGAAGTAATAATATGATTTCAGGAGGATAGAGCAATCAATGATGATAACCCTAAAGCAGTCTTGAAGTAATAATTTCAGGAGGATAGAGCAATCAATGATGATAACTCTAAAGCAGTCTTGAAGTAATGATTTCAGGAGGATAGAGCAATCAATAATGATAACTCTAAAGCAGTCTTGAAGTAATGATTTCAGGAGGATAGAGCAATCAATGATGATAACTCTAAAGCAGTCTTGAAGTAATGATTTCAGGAGGATAGAGCAATCAATGATGATAACTCTAAAGCAGTCTTGAAGTAATAATTTCAGGAGGATAGAGCAATCAATGATGATAACTCTAAAGCAGTCTTGAAGTAATAATTTCAGGAGGATAGAGCAATCAATGATGATAACTCTAAAGCAGTCTTGAAGTAATAATTTCAGGAGGATAGAGCAATCAATGATGATAACTCTAAAGCAGTCTTGAAGTAATGATTTCAGGAGGATAGAGCAATCAATGATGATAACTCTAAAGCAGTCTTGAAGTAATGATTTCAGGAGGATAGAGCAATCAATGATGATAACTCTAAAGCAGTCTTGAAGTAATGATTTCAGGAGGATAGAGCAATCAATGATGATAACTCTAAAGCAGTCTTGAAGTAATAATTTCAGGAGGATAGAGCAATCAATGATGATAACTCTAAAGCAGTCTTGAAGTAATGAGAATTCGTCAGGAGGATAAAGCAACCCTGAGGTAATAATATGATTTCAGGAGGATATAGCAATCCTGATGATTGTAAGTCTGTTTGTTGGATAATTAACCTGAAAACAAGGTAGCATTCTGTATGGTAATATTAGTTTATATATTATGTATGCATGTATGATATGATGCACTTAGGTAATGTATTATGCATTCATGGATATGTATGTTATGGTATGATGTAAATGATGTATGTATGATATGATACTGCCGGGAGCGTCTGGATATCTTTGTATAATAACTGCTGGCTAGGGAAAATAAATCCCGATTTGTTGCTGAAGAACATATTATACATAACCCTCCGTCCGCTGGGATAACAAGGTATAGATAACCTCCCGTCTGCTGGGGATAGTAAGGTATATATAACCTCCCGTCTGCTGGGGATAGTAAGGTATACATAACCTTCGTCTTCGTTTGATAGTAGAGTAGATACAACATCCCGTTTTTGTTCGTCGTACCCTTATTGGAAAGTAAATTCCCGAATATCCGTATGAGGATAAAAGAGATGGATATAAATTCCAGGGGAGATGAGACTTTATGAAGATGGATTTGCCCTACTGAGGGTTTTGTAACTGTCTTGTAAAGGTGAACCGGCGAAGCTTCGTTGAGATCCTTCCCTCGTTCGTCCTTAGTAAATACTATTACTGCATTTTCATGCATTTCTGGTAAACATTAATCATATTAAAAGCATACATGCATTTCTGGTAAACATCAATCATATTCAAAAGCATGATACATTCAAACATAACCAATGGACGTTTTGCTTAGGGTAAAAGTAAATCTGGATTCAGAGGGAAAAGTAAAGCTGAACTTGAAAACAGAATCGTTTCAACTTCGAGAGTGTATAACCAATTGGATCTATAGCTCCTGAAATTCTTTAACTTTCCTGAGTACCTTTCCAGAAATCCTCATAGCTGGATCTGAATACATGATATTGACACCATCTGATACTACTGGCGTAGACAACTAATTTCCATTATGGTTTCAGCTGAGAATCCAATATCAAGGTAATACAATGAGAGGAATGTGTCTTCAAACTGTAATGGACCATATACGCTCCAGGTATTAGATTTGAAGAGAAAGCATTGCCCTTTGGTTGAGGATGAATTGTCCCATAATGGAAGTATCTGTAATGAGCTATCTCAAGAGAAACAAACAGAATGCCCCATAAGCATATGCCCCTGGCATTGTGAACTCTGTAATGTCACCTTTGGTAATTTAACTGTATGAGGAAAAATGCCCCTGGCTATTAAGCACAGCTGAGTCTGGACCTAATTGCCCCAACTGAATTGAACAGTAACTTGGTATGCCTCTTGACTGGGAAACAGTGACTATGCCCTTGGCATTTCAGATAGATGAGGAGATCTGCCTCTGGCTGCTTAAACATAGTTGAATCTTGTCCTGATTGCCCCAAATGAGTTAGGAAGTATCATGGCCTGCCCCCTTGATTGGGAGGTCATGACTATGCCCCTTTGTATACATGGACTTTGATCCAGGAAGCAACTTTGTTTATCGGAAGGACTTTGGTTCATTGAACATTCATCCTGTAAGCTTCTCCATTTGTCAAACACTTAGGTATATGCAAACAAATATATTCAAAAATGCAATGCTTATGTCTGTCTTGAAGTTTTGAAACAAGTTATTTTAGAAAAACTGTTTTTTTTTTTTTTGGGAAAACTGTGATATTAACTCAAATTTTATGACAAGCCCTAAAGGAGTCAGGATACCTTTTTGCAGCAGTACGCTTTCGAACTAACCATGCTTCAGTTAGGACTTTTAAAGGGTTGTAACGTGGCCTGGTTCATGGTTTAAGAAACAAAGGATAAAGGCTCAAATTTTATTTGTACCCAACCCAATCTCCATGATGTTCTTCAGTCCTATGCTCAGTTAACTCATGCATTGAAGTTCCATAGCAGTTTGGAGTTGTAACACCGATATTTGTGATGGTTTAGAAACCCAAAATTTATTTGAACATTCAGCCATCTTTCTTTGTTGAGGGTTCATAGTGACCTCTTCTTTTTTTTTCTTTTGACTTTATTATCCCTTCTTTTTGCCTGAACTGCTTATTTCAAGGTTACAGTCAGCGGGATGTCTTAATTTGTCTTTACTAAGTCTCCTTCATAGGTTTTGACTTAGTGAATTTTTCTTTTGCTAGATATTGACTGTCAGGTTTAATGATTACAGAGAACCATCATTAGTTGTGTACAACACATATAATTGGAATATTTGAGTTAACTGAGTAACTACCCTGCCCCAGGTTATGAATAAGGGTTTTAATTTGTGCGAGAATAAAAACTCCTACTTCATAGGCTCAAAAGGGTTGACTAGGGATTAACTTCCTTATATCTCCACTGTTTAGGAATTGAAACAATGCCTGTACATCGTCAGCATAGTCTGTTCAAAAGCATACTGCATAAGATTATGGTATTGTTTTCGTCATCCTCCCTCTACAGGCTTATAGCTTTATCAGGAGTTGAATATCACAAGATAAGAAACACAGTTTTTAAATATAGTGAAACGAATGGATTAATTCAAGACAAACATACGCAATGCATTAATGAAAACAAAAGTTTAACATAATAGTAAGTGTTCAAACAAATAAAAAAAAAATTCAAATGTTGTCCCATCCAGTTGGCTGAATGTCTTCAATTGCAATCTGTGAACTTTGAGGAGCAACATACTTCACCATGAAATCAAATTTACCATTTGGATGTCCCAAGGTGCCCCATATCTCAACAGGCATAGGTATTCTTCCTTTCTTGCTATACTGGGCAACTTGTCTTGCAGCTTCGGTGTTTGATGGATGATAGTAGAACTCAACTTGACCCTCTGGAGTAACCTCTAGGATTCCTTCGTCAATCAGGTCTTGAATCTTTTTCTTCAGTGCCCAACAGTTATTAGTATCATGTCCAGGACTGTTGGAGTGGTACTCACATCTTGCCCTGGGATTATAGCGAGGAGAGAAAGTTTTAGGATTTTGAGGAGGATTTTCCAAGGAAACTAGCTTCATCTCCAACAAGCATTGCAGAACTTGTGACATTGGAGTGCTGAACTTGATAAACTGCCTTTTATATTTCTTGTGTTGAGGTGGATTAACCTTATCAGGTCTTTCTTCTTCAACTGAAGAACAATCAATGGCAACTTGCTCCTTACCTTCTTTTATCTTCATCCTCCTTTCAACCAAATCAGCTTGTTTTAATGGAGGTTCACTGACAATTAGATCCCTGACCCTATTACTTTGAAGTTTGTGGACAAAGGTTCTCAACTCTTCTTGCCCCTGAGCTAAATTTTGGATAAGGGCCACCTGGCCATTCATCTGGATCCTCATTCCTGTCATCTCAGCTTGTAGTTGTTCCAGCTGATCATCCTTGTTGTCCTCAGGACTCTTCTTCTTAGCCAGCAGTGTCTTCAATTCATCCTGCCCCTTGGTCAGGTTCAGGATCAGCTCTTGGAACTGTGCATTTTGTGCCTGGAGATCCCTAACTGTTTGTTCAAGAGCCATTGCTGAAATAAACAGCGAGAAGATGAGAAACCTGTGCACAATTATAAACCCGTGATGCAATGATATGAAATGTAAATGCGTATGCAATGTTTTCAAGAACCGCAGGATTTAAATTTGCTTAGACAAACACGAAAGTACACTTTTATTAGTAATAACTTTGTTTTGCCTTTTAGGCTTACAAAAGATGAAAGAAAATAAGTACAAAAGATGGGGTTTTAAGTCTCCCATGGACGTTTCCTCTTTGTGTTGAGGTATGAGTTGAGGTTTTGTTCCTCATGAAGTTGCTTTGTTAGTTCTAGGATTCTTGCTTGGCTTGCTTTGTAATGAGCCTCGAAAGTATCTCTTTGTTCCTTCAGTTGGATCCATGATCTCTGCAAGTCTTCCATATCAGTAGGCATGTCTGGGTGAAGGATGGTATGAGCTGTGTCTCCTTCAGCAACAGGTTCCATGGTAACTGGTAGGACGGCAGGATATGGCATCATGAGTGTCTGAGCACGAGATCGTACCCATCTGAGATAAGCCTTCATAGGAATAGTGTACTTAGGCTCCAGTGTCTTGCTGTCAACCCTGTTTACTTTTCCCCATGCTCGTATGAATCTCTGGCGGTAACCCTGAAGATCGTTATCGTAATCAAACACAATGCCTTGAATCAACATGTCATGTGGACCATCGCTCCGGGCGTAACCAAACTGTCGTAAAGCTAGAGAGGGGTTGTAGGTGATGCCTCCTCTTATGCCTAGAAGTGGCACATTGGGGAATTCCCCACAACGGTCAATGATGGTGACATTCTCCATAGATCTGGAGCACCAATGGATATCTGAGTGAGAAAGTGACATGATCCTCTTGGACCATCTGAACCCTTGCTCATTCTTCATTACTGAGCGAGGAAGGTGAGAAATAAACCACCTGGATAGTAAAGGTATGCAGCACATCAAAGTTCCTCTTGCCCTTGTAGTACGGGTATGAAGAGAATGTAGGATATCTCCAAGCAATGTAGGTACTGGATTGTGACTCAGGAATATGTTGATGGCATGAACGTCTATGAACTGATCTGGATTGGGGAACAATACTAAGCCATAAATCAGCAAGGCTAAGATCTCCTCAAAAGCATCATAGCTCATGGCCTTCAAGAACACTTGAGCTTTATCCATTAACACCTTAGCAAGAATACCTTTAACTCCGCTTCTCGTTTCTAGAACAATGTCAGATTTTTTCAGATGTAGAGCTGCAGCAATAACCTCTGGTTTAAGCTCTTTCTCCAGGCCTGTGAAGGGTCTTTGATCAAGAACAGGTATGCCCAGAAGTTTAGAGAACTCTTCCATGGTTGGAACCAGCTGGTAGTCAGGGAATGTAAAGCAATGGTGCTTAGGGTCAAAGAACTGGAACAGAACACTCATCATGTCTTCATTGAACCCTGAAGTGACTAGATCCGATAGGTGACCATGTCTCTTGATGAACTGGGAGTGATCAGACACTTGAGAAACCAACCCTTTAAGCTTAGCCGGTATGCCCACAAAGTTGATCCTGATGGTGTTTCTACGAGCAGAAGCCATGACCTGCAACAAAGAACAAAGATAAATCCTTTGGTCCTTGAAATGGTTAGTGAAAATGCTATGCTTATGATGCATGATGATGTCATGATGTTATGCTCAATCACAAACATGTGGCACACACAAGCAAGTCACACAATAGCCCTAGGTTTAAAGGCTTGCATGAGGTTCAAAGGTAAGTACCCTCCCCTAAAGTTAGTTGGTTCATCCTGTCCTATGAAAGTAACCAGGTTCTAAGGGATCTCAATATCATTGATCCTTCACAAGGGTGGTTGTTCAGTAGGCAACTTACTTGCCAACCAAAACCCTCCAAGTTTAGAATCTCAATGAGCGTAGTATCGAGTGTCAACCAACTTCAGTCTGTACCAAAGCCGGTTACCTCACTACTTTCTAAAGGCCAAGATGAGTTAACTAGGGTTCTAAAAGTTAGTTAGTGCATTGACAACATATGGCAGCCTCATATTATCCTCAACTTGACTTAAGGAACATAAGCACCAACCAAGAAGTCGCACTAACTATGGCCACCAGATCAACCGTATCGATATACGTCGTACAGTTTCCTTGGTCTATTGCCATTTACCTAAGGTACACTAGATCCGGGTTAGGACCTTTCACACATAAGAGCACCCCAACAAGATAATATAAAGCAAACAAGGCAAACAATTTAAGTGATCTAATTCCTAAGGGTACCCCTCTTTAATATTAAATCCCCAGCAGAGTCGCCAGTTCTGTAACACGGTGGGAGAACTGACTTTAAGTAATGTTGCGGATAGCAAGAGTCGCCACCGACTTTTATTTTATCCAAAAGGAAAGGTTATAAAAGAACAGGAAAGACCTTAAGAGATATTTTTGGGTCCGGGGGGTAGGTTATGTAAAGGGAAGGTGTTAGCACCCTTTACATCCATGGTTATCCATGGGCTCTTAGTTACTTAGCTCACTTTTGAATTGTTGTTGAAAGTGTAGTGTGTGAATAGAAAAATTTTCATAATAGTTGATAATGATCCATGTACGGATGCGTAAAAACTTGTTTTTGAAAATTTGTTTGAAATTTGTTAAGTGTGAAAAGTTTTTGAAGTGAGCAAGTACATAAGAGGAACCTACCCTAAAGTTTTAGGTCTTTCTTGTTCTTTATCCTTTAATTGGTAAGACTATCCCTACTATTAAGGAGTAGGTAGTCATCACCTTGGATGTAAGGGACATGAGAGGGACATCTGTTTATGAAGGCAACTGTGGGGTGTAATAAGCATATAGGAGGGACTATCATCATTATTCGAAGGGACTTGATTCATAAAGGCAACCATGAGGGACTTGATGATTTTTATCTTTTAAGGGACTTGCTTTATACACCCCACTTAACCTTATGATTTAGGCAACTTGAGGGATAACCTTAGAAAGTGTAGGATGGCGATTAAAATCGACTTACGTGTGTGAGTGTTCAATATTATTTATCTTATGATTAAAGTGATCTAAGTTTAATTTTAAGAGAATACATGTTTACACTCCCTAAATTACTAACCATAGCAACAATTAAAATATTTACAAAATTACACCAAGGAAGCAATTACATAATTATAAGCAAAATAAAATAAATAGCAAAAATAATTAGCAAGATATAAATAAATAAGCAAAAATAATGAATAAACAATAAATAAATAAATAGGGGTTAGTGATAATAATAATTGAAAAATAAAGTTAGTAGAAATAATTAAATTTAGTGAAATAATAATAATTAAAAAAAACAAGATTAGAGAAATAATAGAAAAAAATATAAGATATAAATAATAATAATATGGTTAGTAACAATAGTGAATAAAATAAGATTAAATATTATAAACACAAAATTGGATTTTTATATATAACATTTAATAAGAATAATTAAAAAAATTTAAACATAATGCAATTATAAATTTTAATTATTACAAATTTAATCATTTTTTTTTAAACATATATTAGCATTTATTTATTAAAAAAAACAATTATTTACATATTAGAAGGAGAAAATAAGTTCTAAATATCATATTTACAAAATTTACAAGAACCATACTAAATAAATATTCATAAATAATTACATTAAGAATTAGCAAATAAAATTATTTAGAAAAAATAGAATTAGGCTTTATTTTAGAAAATAGTTTTAGGGTTTTTTTAAAAAAATTAGGGTTTAGTTATATACAAAATAATTTTAATATACATATACATAATTTTTAAATTAGAAAACATATATACATGAAATATATTTAATTCATTTAATAGAATGATCAAAATAAAGAGAAGAAAATAAAATATAAAAAAACTTACCTGACTGGGATTTGAACCCAGGTCAGTGTGTTTGCCAACAAGAAGAACCACCATCAGGCCAGTGTGCACGCAGGCAATGAATGAGAAGGAGAAATTGGTTTTGTGCTTTAAGCTTGAAAAATCTGGAAAATAATAGAGATAAAAAAGGCCTGGGGTGGGATTCGTACCCAGGACCTTATGAATGCAAGCAAGTACGCGCTACCGCCTGGCTGGGAGAGCCTATCTGGCTATTGAATGGCAAAAAGCCATAATATATTCAATCTCCTTTTATCCTGAAAAATAGAACAAAAATAATGGCCCGAGCAGGATTCGAACCCTGGCCTTTTCATCAAACACAAGCGCATCCTTCCACTGGGACAAGCCATTGTTTGTGATAACTAAATAACAAAACAAAATAAAATATGTTAATCATAATTTGAATTTCTGAGCGCGCGGCAAACTTCATCTTCAACCTCCTGAGCTGCGAATTTTCTTATGAAAATACTTGCAAATTTTCCTGCGAAAAACCATTCCCAGCAAAACCTACGAATATCAACAAGCAACAAAACCATACAATTTTACAAAATTAAGCATAGCATTATAATCCAGACATTCATACGATCAAGCCTATGCTGTTAGAATCCATTTAAGTTTCTTAAATCCAAAATCCCTAAACCTAGGTCCAAACCCTAACTATGGCATCTTGTGAATTAGGTACGGGTTCTTTGATTTTCCTGTCCAGAAACAAGCTACACAACATTATAAACAATATTAGGCAATCAAAATCCATTTAAATGCAGTGATTTGATGTAATCGAAAAAATAATTTCAAGCATGAACAAAGCTTCGGGTTCATCATTATGACATGCTTTAGATGAATGTGAGTGATGGTTTTGCTTCCATGATGTCCAAGGAACACGTCTATGAGCTTATTTTACCTTGAAACCTCTTGGATGATGGAATCCGAATTGGTGTTTTTGTTTGAAATTTTTGAATTGAAAACCTACCTTTGAAGCTGCTGGATTCGTGTCCAAGTGTTAGGTTTGTATTTAGTATATATATGTGAGTGAATTAGGTCAGAAAAACTCACTGGTTGTGTGGAGATTTGATCCAAAAAAGATTGAAAAAGATCATGTTGTAAAAGTCAAATATTTGTTCATGAAGACTTGCTATTCTTGGATTAATCACATGATTTCTTTCTTCTTTAATTCTAATCACCAATTAAGAATTTCTAGAAGCATTATCTTCCTCCAAAAATAGATTTTCATATTTTATATTTATTTAAAATGATTTTTATGAATTAAATCAATAATAAATAAAAATAAAATAATAAAAATGCTGAATTTTGGTCAATTGGGTAGTGCATAATGATATGATGTGGATTGGATCACAACTTAGCAAGCCCATTTGGAAGGAATTGTTTCTAGACCCCCATTTTCAATATAAACCATCACAAAATTTCCCAACTTTGCAAGGGCATATCTCCCTCAATTTTAAAGATATGAGGGTGTTCTTGGACATTTTGGAAAGCTTGAAGAGTCCTCTAAACAACCCCATTGGTTTCAGGTCCATATCATTTACCAATCTCAAGTTATGCCCTTTTGAAGTTGTTGACTTTTTGTTGACTTTTGAAATGACCTATAATGTCTTAGGTCATATCTTCCAAATGAAGCATTTTTGGGCTTAACTTGCAACATAAAAGTTGTAGAGAATTCAATTTCCTTCAAAATGAGCTTTGGATGGAGACTTGGTGATGAAGTATGTGAAAGTTATGGCTGGTCAAAGTTCAGTTGACTTTTACTAAGGAAACCCTAATTTAGAAACTCCTGATTATTGATGATCTGGAATCTCCTTGATGAATCATGATCAACCCTTGATCAAATGATGAATTTTACTTCATATACTTGATGTTGGAAAAAAAATCATGAAGTTTGACTTTGGTTTGACCACAGTTGACCTCAGTTTGACTTTTTAACTACATTGACTGATTTTGACTTATCTGATCATCTGACTGAGCAAACTTTTGAGAAAAGTCTTGAAACTTGTCATGGGGGTTCTTACACACATATAAGATGTTATGAAACTCACTTGAGGTATTGGAAGTCCATTTAGCCTGATTAAAGTCAAAACCCTAGTTTTGGATGTACTGCTTAGGAGGTGCATTGTCTGAGGGAATTGTCAACTCTTCTGACCAATTGTGAACTTTGTGAACCTTGTGAATCTTCATAAAGTGTCTTGTGATACTCATGGGAGGTATTTTGAAGCTTGTGAACCTTGTGAACCTCATGAAGTGGCTTTGTAGACCTCATGAACCTCAGGAAAGCTTTGTAATCATTGTGAACCTTGTGAATCTTCAAGAAGTGATTTGTAGACTTCATGAACTTCATGGAAGGTCTTGTAAATGTTGTGAAGCTTGTGAACCTTGTGAACCTTCAAGAAGTAACTTGTAGACTTCATGAACTTCATGAAAGGTATTGAAAGCATTGGGAAGCTTGTGAACCTCATGAAGTGGCTTTGTAGACCTCATGAACCTCAGGAAAGCTTTGTAATCATTGTGAACCTTGTGAATCTTCAAGAAGTGATTTGTAGACTTCATGAACTTCATGGAAGGTCTTGTAAATGTTGTGAAGCTTGTGAACCTTCTTAGAACACAAAGTCTTGTCTTGTGAGGGCAAATTTTGGGGTGCAACAGCTGCCCCTGTTCAATTTTCTGAAACCTGAGGGGTTAGATTGGTACATTTGCCAGTCGTGACCTGGAAGGTTGAAGGGGATTGAACACAAAAGCCTAAAAATTTGCACTCACCAGTGCATTAGAGTGATACAGATGGCTAGTTGAATATGATTGAGTGGGCTTAAAGATGCCACTAGGAGGAAGTTCTTGGAAGATAAAGCAGTCCAAAATATGGAGGTATAATGATAGCTGTCAGGAGCCTGGAGCAGTCCTGAGGTATTGATGATATGCTTTCAGGAGACTGGAGTAATCCTGATGTAACAGCATGTCTTCAAGAGGATAGAGCAATCAATAATGATAACCCTAAAGCAGTCTTGAAGTAATAATATGATTTCAGGAGGATAGAGCAATCAATGATGATAACCCTAAAGCAGTCTTGAAGTAATAATTTCAGGAGGATAGAGCAATCAATGATGATAACTCTAAAGCAGTCTTGAAGTAATGATTTCAGGAGGATAGAGCAATCAATAATGATAACTCTAAAGCAGTCTTGAAGTAATGATTTCAGGAGGATAGAGCAATCAATGATGATAACTCTAAAGCAGTCTTGAAGTAATGATTTCAGGAGGATAGAGCAATCAATGATGATAACTCTAAAGCAGTCTTGAAGTAATAATTTCAGGAGGATAGAGCAATCAATGATGATAACTCTAAAGCAGTCTTGAAGTAATAATTTCAGGAGGATAGAGCAATCAATGATGATAACTCTAAAGCAGTCTTGAAGTAATAATTTCAGGAGGATAGAGCAATCAATGATGATAACTCTAAAGCAGTCTTGAAGTAATGATTTCAGGAGGATAGAGCAATCAATGATGATAACTCTAAAGCAGTCTTGAAGTAATGATTTCAGGAGGATAGAGCAATCAATGATGATAACTCTAAAGCAGTCTTGAAGTAATGATTTCAGGAGGATAGAGCAATCAATGATGATAACTCTAAAGCAGTCTTGAAGTAATGATTTCAGGAGGATAGAGCAATCAATGATGATAACTCTAAAGCAGTCTTGAAGTAATGAGAATTCGTCAGGAGGATAAAGCAACCCTGAGGTAATAATATGATTTCAGGAGGATATAGCAATCCTGATGATTGTAAGTCTGTTTGTTGGATAATTAACCTGAAAACAAGGTAGCATTCTGTATGGTAATATTAGTTTATATATTATGTATGCATGTATGATATGATGCACTTAGGTAATGTATTATGCATTCATGGATATGTATGTTATGGTATGATGTAAATGATGTATGTATGATATGATACTGCCGGGAGCGTCTGGATATCTTTGTATAATAACTGCTGGCCAGGGAAAATAAATCCCGATTTGTTGCTGAAGAACATATTATACATAACCCTCCGTCCGCTGGGATAACAGGGTATAGATAACCTCCCGTCTGCTGGGGATAGTAAGGTATATATAACCTCCCGTCTGCTGGGGATAGTAAGGTATACATAACCTTCGTCTTCGTTTGATAGTAGAGTAGATACAACATCCCGTTTTCGTTCGTCGTACCCTTATTGGAAAGTAAATTCCCGAATATCCGTATGAGGATAAAAGAGATGGATATAAATTCCAGGGGAGATGAGACTTTATGAAGATGGATTTGCCCTACTGAGGGTTTTGTAACTGTCTTGTAAAGGTGAACCGGCGAAGCTTCGTTGAGATCCTTCCCTCGTTCGTCCTTAGTAAATACTATTACTGCATTTTCATGCATTTCTGGTAAACATTAATCATATTAAAAGCATACATGCATTTCTGGTAAACATCAATCATATTCAAAAGCATGATACATTCAAACATAACCAATGGACGTTTTGCTTAGGGTAAAAGTAAATCTGGATTCAGAGGGAAAAGTAAAGCTGAACTTGAAAACAGAATCGTTTCAACTTCGAGAGTGTATAACCAATTGGATCTATAGCTCCTGAAATTCTTTAACTTTCCTGAGTACCTTTCCAGAAATCCTCATAGCTGGATCTGAATACATGATATTGACACCATCTGATACTACTGGCGTAGACAACTAATTTCCATCATGGTTTCAGCTGAGAATCCAATATCAAGGTAATACAATGAGAGGAATGTGTCTTCAAACTGTAATGGACCATATACGCTCCAGGTATTAGATTTGAAGAGAAAGCATTGCCCTTTGGTTGAGGATGAATTGTCCCATAATGGAAGTATCTGTAATGAGCTATCTCAAGAGAAACAAACAGAATGCCCCATAAGCATATGCCCCTGGCATTGTGAACTCTGTAATGTCACCTTTGGTAATTTAACTGTATGAGGAAAAATGCCCCTGGCTATTAAGCACAGCTGAGTCTGGACCTAATTGCCCCAACTGAATTGAACAGTAACTTGGTATGCCTCTTGACTGGGAAACAGTGACTATGCCCTTGGCATTTCAGATAGATGAGGAGATCTGCCTCTGGCTGCTTAAACATAGTTGAATCTTGTCCTGATTGCCCCAAATGAGTTAGGAAGTATCATGGCCTGCCCCCTTGATTGGGAGGTCATGACTATGCCCCTTTGTATACATGGACTTTGATCCAGGAAGCAACTTTGTTTATCGGAAGGACTTTGGTTCATTGAACATTCATCCTGTAAGCTTCTCCATTTGTCAAACACTTAGGTATATGCAAACAAATATATTCAAAAATGCAATGCTTATGTCTGTCTTGAAGTTTTGAAACAAGTTATTTTAGAAAAACTGTTTTTTTTTTTTTTTTTTTGGAAAAACTGTGATATTAACTCAAATTTTATGACAAGCCCTAAAGGAGTCAGGATACCTTTTTGCAGCAGTACGCTTTCGAACTAACCATGCTTCAGTTAGGACTTTTAAAGGGTTGTAACGTGTCCTGGTTCATGGTTTAAGAAACAAAGGATAAAGGATCAAATTTTATTTGTACCCAACCCAATCTCCATGATGTTCTTCAGTCCTATGCTCAGTTAACTCATGCATTGAAGTTCCATAGCAGTTTGGAGTTGTAACACCGATATTTGTGATGGTTCAGAAACCCAAAATTTATTTGAACATTCAGCCATCTTTCTTTGTTGAGGGTTCATAGTGACCTCTTCTTTTTTTTTCTTTTGACTTTATTATCCCTTCTTTTTGCCTGAACTGCTTATTTCAAGGTTACAGTCAGCGGGATGTCTTAATTTGTCTTTACTAAGTCTCCTTCATAGGTTTTGACTTAGTGAATTTTTCTTTTGCTGGATATTGACTGTCAGGTTTAATGATTACAGAGAACCATCATTAGTTGTGTACAACACATATAATTGGAATATTTGAGTTAACCGAGTAACTACCCTGCCCCAGGTTATGAATAAGGGTTTTAATTTGTGCGAGAATAAAAACTCCTACTTCATAGGCTCAAAAGGGTTGACTAGGGATTAACTTCCTTATATCTCCACTGTTTAGGAATTGAAACAATGCCTGTACATCGTCAGCATAGTCTGTTCAAAAGCATACTGCATAAGATTATGGTATTGTTTTCGTCATCCTCCCTCTACAGGCTTATAGCTTTATCAGGAGTTGAATATCACAAGATAAGAAACACAATTTTTAAATATAGTGAAACGAATGGATTAATTCAAGACAAACATACGCAATGCATTAATGAAAACAAAAGTTTAACATAATAGTAAGTGTTCAAACAAATAAAAAAAAAATTCAAATGTTGTCCCATCCAGTTGGCTGAATGTCTTCAATTGCAATCTGTGAACTTTGAGGAGCAACATACTTCACCATGAAATCAAATTTACCATTTGGATGTCCCAAGGTGCCCCATATCTCAACAGGCATAGGTATTCTTCCTTTCTTGCTATACTGGGCAACTTGTCTTGCAGCTTCGGTGTTTGATGGATGATAGTAGAACTCAACTTGACCCTCTGGAGTAACCTCTAGGATTCCTTCGTCAATCAGGTCTTGAATCTTTTTCTTCAGTGCCCAACAGTTATTAGTATCATGTCCAGGACTGTTGGAGTGGTACTCACATCTTGCCCTGGGATTATAGCGAGGAGAGAAAGTTTTAGGATTTTGAGGAGGATTTTCCAAGGAAACTAGCTTCATCTCCAACAAGCATTGCAGAACTTGTGACATTGGAGTGCTGAACTTGATAAACTGCCTTTTATATTTCTTGTGTTGAGGTGGATTAACCTTATCAGGTCTTTCTTCTTCAACTGAAGAACAATCAATGGCAACTTGCTCCTTACCTTCTTTTATCTTCATCCTCCTTTCAACCAAATCAGCTTGTTTTAATGGAGGTTCACTGACAATTAGATCCATGACCCTATTACTTTGAAGTTTGTGGACAAAGGTTCTCAACTCTTCTTGCCCCTGAGCTAAATTTTGGATAAGGGCCACCTGGCCATTCATCTGGATCCTCATTCCTGTCATCTCAGCTTGTAGTTGTTCCAGCTGATCATCCTTGTTGTCCTCAGGACTCTTCTTCTTAGCCAGCAGTGTCTTCAATTCATCCTGCCCCTTGGTCAGGTTCAGGATCAGCTCTTGGAACTGTGCATTTTGTGCCTGGAGATCCCTAACTGTTTTTTCAAGAGCCATTGCTGAAATAAACAGCGAGAAGATGAGAAACCTGTGCACAATTATAAACCCGTGATGCAATGATATGAAATGTAAATGCGTATGCAATGTTTTCAAGAACCGCAGGATTTAAATTTGCTTAGACAAACACGAAAGTACACTTTTATTAGTAATAACTTTGTTTTGCCTTTTAGGCTTACAAAAGATGAAAGAAAATAAGTACAAAAGATGGGGTTTTAAGTCTCCCATGGACGTTTCCTCTTTGTGTTGAGGTATGAGTTGAGGTTTTGTTCCTCATGAAGTTGCTTTGTTAGTTCTAGGATTCTTGCTTGGCTTGCTTTGTAATGAGCCTCGAAAGTATCTCTTTGTTCCTTCAGTTGGATCCATGATCTCTGCAAGTCTTCCATATCAGTAGGCATGTCTGGGTGAAGGATGGTATGAGCTGTGTCTCCTTCAGCAACAGGTTCCATGGTAACTGGTAGGACGGCAGGATATGGCATCATGAGTGTCTGAGCACGAGATCGTACCCATCTGAGATAAGCCTCCATAGGAATAGTGTACTTAGGCTCCAGTGTCTTGCTGTCAACCCTGTTTACTTTTCCCCATGCTCGTATGAATCTCTGGCGGTAACCCTGAAGATCGTTATCGTAATCAAACACAATGCCTTGAATCAACATGTCATGTGGACCATCGCTCCGGGCGTAACCAAACTGTCGTAAAGCTAGAGAGGGGTTGTAGGTGATGCCTCCTCTTATGCCTAGAAGTGGCACATTGGGGAATTCCCCACAACGGTCAATGATGGTGACATTCTCCATAGATCTGGAGCACCAATGGATATCTGAGTGAGAAAGTGACATGATCCTCTTGGACCATCTGAACCCTTGCTCATTCTTCATTACTGAGCGAGGAAGGTGAGAAATAAACCACCTGGATAGTAAAGGTATGCAGCACATCAAAGTTCCTCTTGCCCTTGTAGTACGGGTATGAAGAGAATGTAGGATATCTCCAAGCAATGTAGGTACTGGATTGTGACTCAGGAATATGTTGATGGCATGAACGTCTATGAACTGATCTGGATTGGGGAACAATACTAAGCCATAAATCAGCAAGGCTAAGATCTCCTCAAAAGCATCATAGCTCATGGCCTTCAAGAACACTTGAGCTTTATCCATTAACACCTTAGCAAGAATACCTTTAACTCCGCTTCTCGTTTCTAGAACAATGTCAGATTTTTTCAGATGTAGAGCTGCAGCAATAACCTCTGGTTTAAGCTCTTTCTCCAGGCCTGTGAAGGGTCTTTGATCAAGAACAGGTATGCCCAGAAGTTTAGAGAACTCTTCCATGGTTGGAACCAGCTGGTAGTCAGGGAATGTAAAGCAATGGTGCTTAGGGTCAAAGAACTGGAACAGAACACTCATCATGTCTTCATTGAACCCTGAAGTGACTAGATCCGATAGGTGACCATGTCTCTTGATGAACTGGGAGTGATCAGACACTTGAGAAACCAACCCTTTAAGCTTAGCCGGTATGCCCACAAAGTTGATCCTGATGGTGTTTCTACGAGCAGAAGCCATGACCTGCAACAAAGAACAAAGATAAATCCTTTGGTCCTTGAAATGGTTAGTGAAAATGCTATGCTTATGATGCATGATGATGTCATGATGTTATGCTCAATCACAAACATGTGGCACACACAAGCAAGTCACACAATAGCCCTAGGTTTAAAGGCTTGCATGAGGTTCAAAGGTAAGTACCCTCCCCTGAAGTTAGTTGGTTCATCCTGTCCTATGAAAGTAACCAGGTTCTAAGGGATCTCAATATCATTGATCCTTCACAAGGGTGGTTATTCAGTAGGCAACTTACTTGCCAACCAAAACCCTCCAAGTTTAGAATCTCAATGAGCGTAGTATCGAGTGTCAACCAACTTCAGTCTGTACCAAAGCCGGTTACCTCACTACTTTCTAAAGGCCAAGATGAGTTAAATAGGGTTCTAAAAGTTAGTTAGTGCATTGACAACATATGGCAGCCTCATATTATCCTCAACTTGACTTAAGGAACATAAGCACCAACCAAGAAGTCGCACTAACTATGGCCACCAGATCAACCGTATCGATATACGTCATACAGTTTCCTTGGTCTATTGCCATTTACCTAAGGTACACTAGATCCGGGTTAGGACCTTTCACACATAAGAGCACCCCAACAAGATAATATAAAGCAAACAAGGCAAACAATTTAAGTGATCTAATTCCTAAGGGTACCCCTCTTTAATATTAAATCCCCAGCAGAGTCGCCAGTTCTGTAACACGGTGGGAGAACTGACTTTAAGTAATGTTGCGGATAGCAAGAGTCGCCACCGACTTTTATTTTATCCAAAAGGAAAGGTTATAAAAGAACAGGAAAGACCTTAAGAGATATTTTTGGGTCCGGGGGGTAGGTTATGTAAAGGGAAGGTGTTAGCACCCTTTACATCCATGGTTATCCATGGGCTCTTAGTTACTTAGCTCACTTTTGAATTGTTGTTGAAAGTGTAGTGTGTGAATAGAAAATTTTTCATAATAGTTGATAATGATCCATGTACGGATGCGTAAAAACTTGTTTTTGAAAATTTGTTTGAAATTTGTTAAGTGTGAAAAGTTTTTGAAGTGAGCAAGTACATAAGAGGAACCTACCCTAAAGTTTTAGGTCTTTCTTGTTCTTTATCCTTTAATTGGTAAGACTATCCCTACTATTAAGGAGTAGGTAGTCATCACCTTGGATGTAAGGGACATGAGAGGGACATCTGTTTATGAAGGCAACTGTGGGGTGTAATAAGCATATAGGAGGGACTATCATCATTATTCGAAGGGACTTGATTCATAAAGGCAACCATGAGGGACTTGATGATTTTTATCTTTTAAGGGACTTGCTTTATACACCCCACTTAACCTTATGATTTAGGCAACTTGAGGGATAACCTTAGAAAGTGTAGGATGGCGATTAAAATCGACTTACGTGTGTGAGTGTTCAATATTATTTATCTTATGATTAAAGTGATCTAAGTTTAATTTTAAGAGAATACATGTTTACACTCCCTAAATTACTAACCATAGCAACAATTAAAATATTTACAAAATTACACCAAGGAAGCAATTACATAATTATAAGCAAAATAAAATAAATAGCAAAAATAATTAGCAAGATATAAATAAATAAGCAAAAATAATGAATAAACAATAAATAAATAAATAGGGGTTAGTGATAATAATAATTAAAAAATAAAGTTAGTAGAAATAATTAAATTTAGTGAAATAATAATAATTAAAAAAAACAAGATTAGAGAAATAATAGAAAAAAATATAAGATATAAATAATAATAATATGGTTAGTAACAATAGTGAATAAAATAAGATTAAATATTATAAACACAAAATTGGATTTTTATATATAACATTTAATAAGAATAATTAAAAAAATTTAAACATAATGCAATTATAAATTTTAATTATTACAAATTTAATCATTTTTTTTTAAACATATATTAGCATTTATTTATTAAAAAAAACAATTATTTACATATTAGAAGGAGAAAATAAGTTCTAAATATCATATTTACAAAATTTACAAGAACCATACTAAATAAATATTCATAAATAATTGCATTAAGAATTAGCAAATAAAATTATTTAGAAAAAATAGAATTAGGCTTTATTTTAGAAAATAGTTTTAGGGTTTTTTAAAAAAAATTAGGGTTTAGTTATATACAAAATAATTTTAATATACATATACATAATTTTTAAATTAGAAAACATATATACATGAAATATATTTAATTCATTTAATAGAATGATCAAAATAAAGAGAAGAAAATAAAATATAAAAAAACTTACCTGACTGGGATTTGAACCCAGGTCAGTGTGTTTGCCAACAAGAAGAACCACCATCAGGCCAGTGTGCACGCAGGCAATGAATGAGAAGGAGAAATTGGTTTTGTGCTTTAAGCTTGAAAAATATGGAAAATAATAGAGATAAAAAAGGCCTGGGGTGGGATTCGTACCCAGGACCTTATGAATGCAAGCAAGTACGCGCTACCGCCTGGCTGGGAGAGCCTATCTGGCTATTGAATGGCAAAAAGCCATAATATATTCAATCTCCTTTTATCCTGAAAAATAGAACAAAAATAATGGCCCGAGCAGGATTCGAACCCTGGCCTTTTCATCAAACACAAGCGCATCCTTCCACTGGGACAAGCCACTGTTTGTGATAACTAAATAACAAAACAAAATAAAATATGTTAATCATAATTTGAATTTCTGAGCGCGCGGCAAACTTCATCTTCAACCTCCTGAGCTGCGAATTTTCTTATGAAAATACTTGCAAATTTTCCTGCGAAAAACCATTCCCAGCAAAACCTACGAATATCAACAAGCAACAAAACCATACAATTTTACAAAATTAAGCATAGCATTATAATCCAGACATTCATACGATCAAGCCTATGCTGTTAGAATCCATTTAAGTTTCTTAAATCCAAAATCCCTAAACCTAGGTCCAAACCCTAACTATGGCATCTTGTGAATTAGGTACGGGTTCTTTGATTTTCCTGTCCAGAAACAAGCTACACAACATTATAAACAATATTAGGCAATCAAAATCCATTTAAATGCAGTGATTTGATGTAATCGAAAAAATAATTTCAAGCATGAACAAAGCTTCGGGTTCATCATTATGACATGCTTTAGATGAATGTGAGTGATGGTTTTGCTTCCATGATGTCCAAGGAACACGTCTATGAGCTTATTTTACCTTGAAACCTCTTGGATGATGGAATCCGAATTGGTGTTTTTGTTTGAAATTTTTGAATTGAAAACCTACCTTTGAAGCTGCTGGATTCGTGTCCAAGTGTTAGGTTTGTGTTTAGTATATATATGTGAGTGAATTAGGTCAGAAAAACTCACTGGTTGTGTGGAGATTTGATCCAAAAAAGATTGAAAAAGATCATGTTGTAAAAGTCAAATATTTGTTCATGAAGACTTGCTATTCTTGGATTAATCACATGATTTCTTTCTTCTTTAATTCTAATCACCAATTAAGAATTTCTAGAAGCATTATCTTCCTCCAAAAATAGATTTTCATATTTTATATTTATTTAAAATGATTTTTATGAATTAAATCAATAATAAATAAAAATAAAATAATAAAAATGCTGAATTTTGGTCAATTGGGTCGTGCATAATGATATGATGTGGATTGGATCACAACTTAGCAAGCCCATTTGGAAGGAATTGTTTCTAGACCCCCATTTTCAATATAAACCATCACAAAATTTCCCAACTTTGCAAGGGCATATCTCCCTCAATTTTAAAGATATGAGGGTGTTCTTGGACATTTTGGAAAGCTTGAAGAGTCCTCTAAACAACCCCATTGGTTTCAGGTCCATATCATTTACCAATCTCAAGTTATGCCCTTTTGAAGTTGTTGACTTTTTGTTGACTTTTGAAATGACCTATAATGTCTTAGGTCATATCTTCCAAATGAAGCATTTTTGGGCTTAACTTGAAACATAAAAGTTGTAGAGAATTCAATTTCCTTCAAAATGAGCTTTGGATGGAGACTTGGTGATGAAGTATGTGAAAGTTATGGCTGGTCAAAGTTCAGTTGACTTTTACTGAGGAAACCCTAATTTAGAAACTCCTGATTATTGATGATCTGGAATCTCCTTGATGAATCATGATCAACCCTTGATCAAATGATGAATTTTACTTCATATACTTGATGTTGGCAAAAAATCATGAAGTTTGACTTTGGTTTGACCACAGTTGACCTCAGTTTGACTTTTTAACTACATTGACTGATTTTGACTTATCTGATCATCTGACTGAGCAAACTTTTGAGAAAAGTCTTGAAACTTGTCATGGGGGTTCTTACACACATATAAGATGTTATGAAACTCACTTGAGGTATTGGAAGTCCATTTAGCCTGATTAAAGTCAAAACCCTAGTTTTGGATGTACTGCTTAGGAGGTGCATTGTCTGAGGGAATTGTCAACTCTTCTGACCAATTGTGAACTTTGTGAACCTTGTGAATCTTCATAAAGTGTCTTGTGATACTCATGGGAGGTATTGTGAAGCTTGTGAACCTTGTGAACCTCATGAAGTGGCTTTGTAGACCTCATGAACCTCAGGAAAGCTTTGTAATCATTGTGAACCTTGTGAATCTTCAAGAAGTGATTTGTAGACTTCATGAACTTCATGGAAGGTCTTGTAAATGTTGTGAAGCTTGTGAACCTTGTGAACCTTCAAGAAGTAACTTGTAGACTTCATGAACTTCATGAAAGGTATTGAAAGCATTGGGAAGCTTGTGAACCTCATGAAGTGGCTTTGTAGACCTCATGAACCTCAGGAAAGCTTTGTAATCATTGTGAACCTTGTGAATCTTCAAGAAGTGATTTGTAGACTTCATGAACTTCATGGAAGGTCTTGTAAATGTTGTGAAGCTTGTGAACCTTCTTAGAACACAAAGTCTTGTCTTGTGAGGGCAAATTTTGGGGTGCAACAATGTGGATATCTTCGCTTGGTCATATCAAGATATGCCAGGTTTAGATACCGACATCGTGATGCATAAGCTACCCCTGAGAGAAGACTGTCCTCCTGTAAAGCAGAAATTGAGACGAACTCGCCCGGATATGGCGATGAAGATTAAAGAGGAGGTTCAGAAGCAGTGGGATGCCGGGTTCCTTGCTGTGACTAGTTACCCACCTTGGGTAGCTAACATCGTACCAGTACCTAAGAAGGACGGCAAGGTCCGGATGTGCGTTGACTATCGGGATTTGAACAGAGCAAGCCCAAAGGACGATTTTCCGTTGCCACACATTGACGTGTTGGTCGACAATACTGCTCAATTCTCGGTGTTCTCCTTCATGGATGGATTCTCCGGTTATAATCAGATAAAAATGGCGCCGGAAGACATGGAGAAGACAACGTTCATTACCCCGTGGGGTACATTCTTCTATAAGGTCATGCCCTTCGGTTTGAAGAACGCCGGGGCAACTTATCAACGGGCGATGGTCACATTGTTCCATGACATGATCCACAAAGAGATCGAATGTTATGTGGACGATATGATTGCAAAGTCTAGAGACGAAGAGGAGCATTTGGTTAACCTGAAGAAGTTATTTGATAGACTGATTAAGTACAAACTGAGGTTGAATCCGAACAAGTGCACTTTCGGAGTGCGTTCCGGAAAATTGCTGGGTTTCATTGTAAGTCAAAGAGGAATTGAGGTAGATCCTGCTAAAGTGAAAGCTATTCAAGATATGCCTGCACCGAGGACAGAAAAGGAAGTGCGCGGGTTCTTAGGTAGATTGAACTACATTTCTCGGTTCATATCTCATCTAACTGCCACATGCGAACCAATATTTAAACTGCTAAGAAAGGAGCAAACGGTTAGGTGGAACAATGATTGCCAAAGAGCTTTCGACAAAATAAAGGAATATTTGCAGGAGCATCCAATTCTGATGCCTCCAGTGGAAGGAAGACCATTAATCATGTACTTGACCGTGCTAGAAGGGTCGATGGGGTGTGTGCTTGGCCAACATGACGAGTCTGGTCGAAAAGAGTACGCCATTTATTACCTTAGCAAAAAGTTTACCGACTGTGAATCCCGATACTCACTGCTCGAGAAAACTTGCTGCGCTTTGGTATGGGCTGCTCGCCGGCTGAGGCAGTACATGTTGACTCATACCACACTTCTCATTTCCAAGATGGATCCTGTCAAGTACATCTTTGAGAAACCGACATTGACTGGAAGGGTTGCTAGATGGCAGATGATTTTAACTGAATACGACATCCAGTACACTTCTCAGAAAGCCATCAAGGGAAGTGTATTGTCGGATTACCTTGCTCAGCAACCTCTTGAGGATGACTATCAGCCAATGAGATTTGATTTCCCTGATGAGGACATCATGTACCTCAAAACAAACGATTATGAGGAACCACTTCCGGAGGAGGGGCCTGACCCTGAATCCAAATGGAAGTTGATGTTTGATGGGGCTGTCAATATCAATGGTCGTGGAGTTGGTATTGTACTCATTACTCCTGAAGGTGTCTACTTACCCTTCGCTGCCAGAATTACTTTTGGCTGCACCAACAATGAAGCGGAATACGAGGCATGTATAATGGGAATAGAGGAGGCAATTGATCTTCGGATTAAGAACCTCGATATATTCGGAGATTCAGCCCTCGTCATTAACCAAATTACCGGCAAGTGGTATACGCATCAAGAGCATCTAGTTCCGTACAGGGATTATGCTAGGAAACTGTTGACGTTCTTCACGACAGTTGAGCTCAAATACATACCACGTGACGAAAATCAGTTTGCCGATGCTTTGGCCACTCTCTCTTCGTCAATTAAAGTCCTGTGTTGGAATTTTGTGCCCAGAATTGACATATCCAGGCTTGACTCTCCAGCTTATGCTTTCTCTGTAGATGCCGTGTCTGACGAGAAACCTTGGTATTTTGATATCAAGTTATTCCTGGAAAAGCAAGAATACCCAACAGGGGAATCTTCCAAGGACAAAAAGACCTTGAGACGACTTGTTGCTAGTTTCTTCTTGAACACAGACGGGGTTTTGTACAAGAGAAACTTCGATATGGTCTTGCTCAGATGCGTGGATAGACACGAAGCAAGCCTGTTGATGCAGGAAGTCCATGAAGGATCTTTTGGTACCCATGCAGGAGGGCATGCTATGGCAAAGAAACTGCTGAGATCAGGGTATTACTGGATGACAATGGATGCAGACTGTTGTTCATTCGCTCGTAAGTGCCACAAGTGCCAAATATATGCAGATAAAGTGCATGTTCCTCCTAAACCACTCAACGTCATGTCATCTCCTTGGCCTTTCTCTATGTGGGGCATTGACATGATCGGGAAGATCGAGCCAACTGCTGCGAACGGTCATCGCTTCATCCTGGTCGCGATTGATTACTTTACCAAGTGGGTAGAAGCAGCGTCTTATGCCAATGTCACTCGTCAAGTGGTGGCAAGATTTTTGAAAAGAGATATCATATGCAGATATGGAGTGCCCGAAAGGATCATTACTGACAATGGTTCTAATCTCAACAACAAGATGATGGAGGATTTGTGTAGGGACTTCAAAATACAGCATCACAATTCTTCTCCTTACCGACCAAAGATGAATGGTGCGGTAGAGGCAGCTAACAAGAATATCAAGAAGATTGTGCAGAAAATGGTTGTCACTTACAAAGATTGGCATGAGATGTTACCGTTTGCTTTGCATGGGTACCGGACGTCAGTCAGGACGTCAACAGGGGCAACTCCCTTCTCTCTGGTGTATGGCATGGAAGCAGTCCTGCTTGTTGAAGTAGAGATTCCTTCACTGCGCGTGATGATGGATGTCAAGCTGGATGAGGCTGAATGGGTACGTGCTCGTTACAATCAGCTATGTCTAATTGAGGAAAAGAGATTAGCGGCTATCTGTCATGGTCAGCTTTATTAGAGGAGAATGAAGCGGACATTCGATCAACGAGTACGTTCTCGAGAGTATCGAGTGGGAGAGCTTGTGTTGAAGAGGATCGTTCCTCCAGGTTCAGATAACAGGGGCAAGTGGACCCCAAACTACGAAGGACCATTCATAGTGAAGAAAGTCTTCTCAGGAGGAGCACTGATGCTCACTACTATGGACGGAGATGACTTCCCATCCCCTGTTAACTCGGACGCAGTTAAAAAATACTTCGCATAAAGAGACCCGCTGGACACAAAAACAGAATGTAAGTCCAGGCAAAAAAGGGGCATCCCGGCGAGCTAAAAACAGAATAAAAAGCTCGGGCAAAAATTAGGGAAATAAATATAAAAAAATGTACACCCGCTGAGTTGAAAAGCCACATTGGACATCTCAGGCAAAAAAGGGTAGCCCGATGGATTGAAAACCCGAAAGGGCAATTCACGCAAAACAAGGGAATAAGCGAACAACTGTGATCCAAGTTATCTGAACCACGTCATTGTTTCGTACAGCTTGACAATGTCAGAAGGATAGGAAACAGTTCCCTCGTCCTCTCAGAAAGCCAAAGCAGAATGGAGAGTATCAAAGACATGCAGGTCATAGCAGAAATGAAACTCCTTGGAATGTCGTGTACATTGCCATTAGGATAGTTTCATTTCTCAATCTTTATAGTGGTTACCTCTTTCCAGGTGGTTGCTTCCTGATGTAAAATCTTTGCCTATTCAGAGGCCATTCAATAAAAATAATATTCAGTCAAAAAGCTGTGTGTGTTTATTTTTGTTTGCAAAATGTCCTGAATTCTTGGCAAAAATAGCATTGCACCTAAACATGGTGATAATTTTGAAAAGAAAACTGACATGCAGGGAAACTATAACCCTCTTTGAGTGTCGGGTGACGATGGATGAACCGATCATTCTATGCAAATCCCCGGGGCACACTTGTGTTTTCTTTTGTTGCAGGTTGCAGGATGGTGTCACATTATCGAGCAAATACTCCTCCCCAATAGAGTATCTCCCCAAGCAGAGATTTCTTATCCCAGCAGGTATCTGGAGCCTGGCATCTCCAGCAGAGATTTTATCCAGCTGAGCCTTGGCAGTAGCCCAAGCATTTTTCTTCTTCCCCCAGTGGAGTATGCAAGCCTGACATCATCAGAGATGGAATTAACAGTATTTTATCATCAGCAAGAGTCCTCCCCAGTAGGTGTGACTGAAAGCCTGATATTCCCTCAGAGTCTTGAATTAACAAATGCTCTCCCTAGCCCGATTATTGTTAAAGCATTTTCCTCAGCCAAGTCTGAAGGTGATCCTGTCCCCACAGAGTTCATATTTAATCTTCACCTCCGTCTGTGAAATGTTTCCCAACAAAGTTGCCATATTGTTGGTCATTTGATGATACAGTCAGGTATTCATCACCTCAGTCAGAGTTGAGTGTCCAGACCTCTTGACTTGTCTTCCCCTGTAGAGTTGTATCTCTTGCTGCCAATCAGGAATTTGTCTACCGCTCGTCTGCGTTTGTCAACACTCGTTTGTGTTATCCCTAAGAAGGTTTTTCCCCAGAAAGGACATATTACTGCTTTATTGTTGCTCGTCTGCATCTTTCAACACTCGTCTGTGTTAAGCTCTGTGGTATTGCTCGTTTGCTTTCTCCAGCGGTGGTTTATGATTACTTTGATTCTGCTCGTTCGCAATTCCAAACACTCGTTTGTGTTTGGTTATATCAGTTGCTGTTTGCTCGTCTGCAATTTCCAGCATTCGTCTGTGTTGTGAAATGGTTACCTTGTTATTGCTCGTCTGCAATTTCCAGCACTCGTCTGTGTTTGGTTATGACAGTTGTTGTTGCTCGTCTGCAACTCTCCAGCACTCGTCTGTGTTTGGTTATAATCTTTGTTGTTGCTCGTCTGCAACCTCCCAACACTCGTCTGTGTATGGTATGGAATCCTTTGTTGCACTCGTCTGTGCCTTGATTTGTATTCTCTGTTGTTGCTCGTCTGTAACTGTCCAGCACTCGTCTGTGTTTGTTTGAAGCTCGTCTGCTTTTATTCCCCAGAAGTCGTTTGTGTTCTGAAGCGTCTGCCTTGCTTGGATACTCGTCTGTATCATCCTCAGCACTCGTCTGTGCTAGCTTACATCTGAATGTGAAGATTTGCTGTTTACCCTGATATTTCTGTGACTACTTCAAATGCTCGTCTGTGTTTGAATATCTGGTATTCGTCTATACCAGTTGCTGATACTCGTCTGTATCACTGCCTGAAACGCTCGTCTGCATTTCTCAGATCATCGTCTGATACTCGTCTGTATCATTGACCTATGGCACTCGTCTGTGTTATCTTGATGATCATCCAATACTCGTCTGTATTGAAGAGGTTTCGAATCCTGACAGTGGGAATTAAATGTCGAAATGGTTACCGGTCCTGGCGTAACAGGTAAATTCGAAGGAGGCTCGTCTGTCTCAGGCACCAATTATTGTTGTTGCTGCACCTGGCGTCATAGGTTTGCTCAAGAAGACTCGTCTGTCTTATACCGTATATCCGCGGATAATATATGAAGAAGGTTCGTCTACCTTGATTGCATGTCTATCCCACAGACTTAAATGCATTTCCGGTCCTGGCGTAACAGGTAAGTCCGAAGGAGACTCGTCTGTCTCATGCAGTATGCAGTTCGGAGGGCTCGTATGTCCAGTTCTTGGCGACGCAGGATTGTTTGAAGACTCGTCTGTCTCAGTTATTGTTATTGAAGTGTTTTGAGGACTCGTATGTCCAGCTCCTGGCGTCACAGGATGGTTTGAAGACTCGTCTGTCAACTTGTTCTTATTACAGATATCAATTTTCAACTTGGAAGGAGTTCGTCTGCTTCTTTCTCCCCTGCATTCCCCAGAGCGTCATCTGGTTGGGTTTATTTCCCAGTTTTGCATTCTTCGTCAGAGTGAAAATTTATGGTATTCTTGGTATTCAACCACAGTTTATCTTGAATGGTCGATAGTCCGTACTATCGTCCTTTTCAGATTAACTGATGTTTGAATAGGGGCAGCTATAACACCCCAAATTTTCCCTCTCTTTTTCATAACATTTAGCATATCATTTCCATATTTCACACTGCATCATCTGCATAGAAAGGTGAAGCATAACATCCATAGCATAACATAGAGCTGGCAGTGATTTCAGTTGAGTGTGGTTGTTCAGTTCGCGATTCGTTTCAGATGGACATTTGACCTAATCTTGGTCAAATTATCAAAAGATTGGCTGAATTGCAACTTATCTTGATGGGTGGTTGTTTCTCAGGAAATGTGTATTCCATGTTAAGATGTGTTATGTGCGAAAGTCCTCTGGTTTATCGAACAATGGTTCATATTGAAGTTTGATTTATATGGGCTTGACTGAGTGTTTGATAATTCATCAGTGGTTCATGATCATTTTAATCAAGTGGTTTTGTGGAAGCAGCGCAAGTTTTGTTGAAAAATCGAGATTTTCATGGTTGTGCGTGTGTTGGTGATAGTTGGATCATTTATCCATTTCCATCATTTTTCTCTAATCCATTTCCTTTTTTTTAAATCCATTTTCCAATTATCATTCAAATACCAATTCTAAGGTCCATTTCTCATATCCACTTGTAAATTCATCATTGGTTCAATTTCATTTTTATCCAAATTTTAACCATTTCAAAATTCCAATTCATACTTTTTTTATATTTTTTATTATTAATATTATCCAATTCTTCTTTTTACTACAAAAATTAAATACAGATAAAAAAACATCACCATTTAAGCTCATACACTATTTCATTAATCCATATTATAAAAACTGATTGAAGAATTAATTATATTTGCCACACTAGCCTAAGCCACAAGCTGATATCTAAAACCAAGTCACTCAACTCCCAATTCAGTTGACTCCAAGGTGACTTATTCAGCTTCCAACTAAGCCGAAAATAACACACGCACAAAAAGCACAAGCAAGATGCACTAACGAAAATGATTTTCAGAAGAGAAAAGGAAAAAGTTTGTTACGAAGCATGGATTTCATTTTTCTTGAAGATCACCAAAATCAAATATAATGGAAAGAAAAGAGAAAAATAACAGACTCAGAAAAAGGGGAATAACAGATTTTCGTAACCGTTTTTTCCTGATACAATAACAGAACTCATTTTCCCCCAATCTTCATCATCACGATAACAGAATCAATTCCAGCTTCATCAACTCTCTTCACCACCTTCCTAGATTCACTTCAATCTTCAACCAATCCTTGATAATTCTCATCAAGAATTTTCACTATTTTTCATCGATTCTTTCTCACAAGATTGGACTCAAAATCTTCTTCAGCTTCTCCAATCGAGTCAGCTTTCTTCGATCGAACAAACTCTTCACGGCGGCATCAACAAACCTGCAAGTGAATTCAACACGGAGAAGCAAGCTGAATTTGTAAAAAGAGGAAGAGAATCTAATTCGCAAAAGTTGAAGAGGAAGCATTTACCGAATCGAGACTAGCTCACGCATTGTTTGCCGCATCGTCGAATAACAGGTACACTTTCGATTACTCCAATTGATACGATTGCTAGCCGTGTTGTGAATTTGTTGCATCGTGAATTTGTTACATCTGATTGTGTTTGTGATCCGCATCGTTGAGTGTTTGTTCGTTCGAATCTGAAATTGTGACGGAGATAGAAATAAGATCGGATTGTATACTGATTTCGTGGTTAAGGTTGGTTTTCCGGCTAGGAGGAGTTTAGGCTAGTGATTGGTTCAAGTCGCAGGAGAGGTAGAGTTTGTGTTAGTCTGTTTGATCGGAAATGGCGGTGAGCGGCGGACGTTGAGTTTAAGTTTGGAAGAAGATGAAGCTAAGTGAGATTGAAAGATGATTAGGTTAGGTCATAGTGAGGAAGGTGATGAGTATGTGGTGGCGAAGTCATGAGGAAGGTGAGAACGGCGGCGGCAGTGAGGTTTAGGTTTAGCGTATGAAGGTGGTAGGAGATTTCGTATTGGCGGCGAGATTTGACGGATTAAGGTGGAAGCCGAATGAGATTGAGAGTTTAGGTTAGGGTTATTGATGAGGGCGGTTTAGTTTAAGTTCTTGAGAGATGGAGTGGTGGCTATTATGAGGTTGGCGAAGAAGAGGCGTCGGCTAGGAGTAGGAGGTGAGGTTGGAGGTGATGAACCCGGCGCCGTAAGGTTGAAGGAGAACGGCGACGGTCATTGAGAGATTGAGGTTTCGCCGGTGATTGAGAGAGAGAGCGCCGAGGAGAGAGTGGTCCGTGTGAGGTTCCGCGGCGGCGCTATGAGGATGACGGAGGCGAGAGCAGTGGTGGTGGCTAGGTTAGGTCAAAGGAGTAAAGAAGGAGAGGATGAACAGTGTGAGTGGCGAGATTTGTTAGGTTTTATTGCTGGTGTTGTTTATGTTAAGTGTCTTAATAAATATTTCTTCAAAATTGTGTTAAGAATTAATTGAAGAAATCAAGAGGATAAGAATTTGTTTTCTGTTTTTTTTAAGAGAATTTGCATTAGGTCAAGCAATGACCTTGGGTTGGGCTTAGCCCGTTTCGGATCCATGGAGTTCTGTTCGCACCCCATAATCAATTTCTCACCTCCTCCCGTGTACTAGCGTTTCATCCTGGGCCTAGATAGTTGCTTTTCGCACCTCCAGCATTCTGGCCCAATTTGTCTCCCACACATAACACATACTTCATACACCCTTCCTTTAATTCTTTAATTCCTTTTTCTTCAATTTTATTTTCTTTAATTCAGTTCCATTTTAATTAATATAAAATAGTTTCATTCACCTAAAAATTCCTAAATAAATCATGGATAATCCTTTATGTTTCTAGTTTTTTATCACATTTTTATTTTATTTTTTCCATTGATTAGCATGCCAGAGATAATTCACCAAGGTGCATAGCCTCTTTTGCTTCATTTCCTGACCAGCCTGTCTTGTTTATTTTCTATAGCTTTCAATAGTTGGATTTTTGATCCCATTCTTTTTGCATTGTGTTCCTGAGATCTTGTAGTATTCATGTAATGTTTCTCTGAATTTTTAGGAAATTATTTCTTGAGTTTTGGTCAGGTATCTTGTGATGTAAGTTTTCTGTCCTAACTCGCGTTCGTACCTCCATTTGACCTAGTTCCTTTCTGAATTTTTGCAAATCCTTTTGGCAAGTTGATATGATATGTTTGAAGATCATTTGGTTTAAGTTGTAGAATTTTTAGATGGCTGGTTTATTATTTGTGGTTTTTTGTTCTCACCTTGTCCCATTTTGCCTCGTTTGGTTCATAAGATTTCTTATAGGCTTAGAAGGGCACTTGTGCCAACTTCTTCTTCTCATTTGGGGTTCCTTTGGGGTGTGGATACCTTCCTGGTCCTAGGATAGGTCTTGTTTCTTCTGAATTTTTAAGTTTTCTTCTTATTCAAGTCATTTGTTTCTTTAAGTGTTTAAATTCCATCTTTTGATTCAGTTGCTTCTATTTTGACATTGTTTGGTATTGTGTGACTTCTCTCTTCATCTTGCTGGCCTCCTAAGCCATTCTTCACATCATTTTGATTCTGGTTTTGAACTTCGTGTTTGTATTTTGTGCGTTTTGCATTACATCTCTCATAAGTGCGCATTTGCTTCCGTATGTATTCATGTTGCCTCATTTTAAGTCATAAGTCCCTCATTTTCATTTCTTTGAGTTGAATTGGCATTAGGAATTTGTTCATTTCATTTCACTTCTGATTGTTGGATGATGTCATGTTAATTTGCTCATTTTTTTTCCACTTGTGCATACTAACCTTGCAGGGGCTATGGTAAGTGTGAGATGTGGGAATTGAGTTCCACATCTCTAGTTCTTATCTCTTCCTTTTTATGTTTATGTGAACTAACCCTCTTTTGTTGGGCCTAGGCCTTTCTCATCCCTTCTTCTATCTTCTTCTTCCCTTCTTCATTAGGATAGAAACCTCACCAACCTTTAGGACATCCATGCATGTTAACACTTAGGATTGCTTTAGTCCCCCTTCAGATTTTTTCCTTTGAGATCCTTTGGTGCGCTCTTTCTTCTCATCTTCAAACTTAATTTTAATTCAATTAATAAAGGTTGAGTACTTTCATGTGACATGAGACTTTGCTATGAGATGCTCACATGCGTTCCATTTCGGGGCGAGGTGTGAGTCATCACTCGTGGTGGATAGGTCTTAGCATGAGTACCTCACAAAGAAAAGCTAAAAAACACTTCTTAACCAAAAACCACAAAAACACTTAATAATGGTAATAGGCCAGTGTGCTTGAGCCTTCACTTGTGGGACTAGCTTTGGTGATTTCCTCCATAGATAGGTGTGCCTCTTGCGCATTCCATTTCGGGATGATGTGAGATGTACACATCCCATTGAGTAAGGCTTAGGTACACTTACCTATGCAAACCTTCACAAATAAAAGCTTCATAAAAATCTCAAACAAACAGTAAGCGTCTCCTTCGGGACTTCTTTTCTCACCTCATCCGCTCCGTATGCGAACTTGCTCCTACTTGTCACTTTGCAAGACGGTTACGCACTCGTCGTCCGAGTCTGCAACACCTGAGCAATGGCATAGGCAGTTCAAGCTTTAATTCACAAGCAATTTTCCTTTGTTACCCCTAGTTAGGGGAACTACGGCGTCTCTGATCCTCATTATCCTGATGAGGTACGTAGGCAGCGGGGTAGGGCCCGTTCGAGCACAATCTTTAATTTCCATACATTTTTCTCTTTGTTTCTTATTTCATTTCTTTTCCAGTTCCAGTTTCTTTTCATTTTAATTTCTTTGCTGCAGTTTTCATACCCTCACCCTTTGAAACAGTTTCTTTTGCAAGCATGGATCCCGTCGGGTACGGCGGACGATCTGGGTGCTAATACCTTCCCAGGTCGTAACCGACTCCCGGACTCAGTCTCTTTGGTTCGTAGGACCTGTGTCCTTCCTCTTCTTTCTTCTGGTTTGTGCAGCATTACCATTCCCTTTCTTCGGGATAAAAATGCCTGGCTGGCGACTCTATTCTTTTTCCGCGCCACTTTCGCGTTTGTACCAGGATGGAAATCCGGGGAGCGACACTCAGATGCGTGGATAGACACGAAGCAGGCCTGTTAATACAAGAAGTCCACGAGGGATCTTTCGGTACTCATGCAGGAGGGCATGCAATGGCTAAAAAGTTGCTGAGATCAGGGTATTATTGGCTAACAATGGATGCAGACTGTTGTTCATACGCCCGTAAGTGCCATAAGTGCCAGATATATGCAGACAAAGTGCATGTTCCTCCTAGCCTACTCAATGTCATGTCATCGCCTTGGCCCTTTTCTATGTGGGGCATTGACATGATCGGGAAGATAGAGCCTACTGCTTCAAATGGTCATCGTTTCATCTTGGTTGCGATTGATTACTTCACCAAATGGGTTGAAGCTGCATCTTATGCCAATGTCACTCGCCAAGTCGTAGCCAGATTTCTAAAAAAGAGACATCATTTACAGATACGGAGTGCCCGAGCGAATCATTACTGATAATGGTTCCAATTTGAACAACAAGATGATGGCAGAACTGTGATGGGACTTCAAGATTCAACATCACAATTCTTCTCCTTACCGGCCAAAGATGAATGGCGCGGTAGAGGCGGCTAACAAGAATATTAAGAAGATTTTGTAGAAGATGGTTGTCACTTACAAAGATTGGCATGAGATGTTACCATTTGCACTGCATGGGTACCGAACGTCAGTCAGGACGTCGACCGGGGAAACTCCTTTCTCATTGGTGTATGGCATGGAGGCAGTCTTGCCTGTTGAGGTAGAAATTCCTTCATTGCGTGTGATGATGGATATGAATCTTGATGAGGCTGAGTGGGTACGTGCCCGATATAATCAGTTGTGCCTAATTGAGAAAAAGAGATTAGTGGCCATCTGTCACGGTTAGCTTTATCAGAGGAGAATGAAGCGAGCATTCGACCAACGAGTACATACTCGGGAGTACCAAGTAGGCGAGCTTTTGCTCAAGAGGATCATTCCTACAGGTTCAGATCACAGGGGCAAGTGGACCCCAAACTACGAAGGCCCATTAATAGTGAAGAAAGTTTCTCAGGTGGAGCGTTGATGCTCACTACTATGGATGGAGAAGATTTCCAGTCTCCTGTTAACTCGAACGCAGTTAAAAAATACTTTGTATAAACAGACCCGCTGGACACAAAAATAGAATTAAAGTCCAGGCAAGAAAAGGGCATCCCGGCAAGCTAAAAACAGAATAAAAAGCTCGGGCAAAAGTTAGGGAAATAAATGAAAAAATGTACACCTGCTGAGTTGAAAAGCCACATTGGACAGCTCAGGCAAAAAAGGGTATCCCAGTGGATTAAAAACCCGAAAGGACAATCCACGCAAAACAAGGGAATAAGCGAACAACTGCGGTCCGGGTAATCTGAACCAAATCACTGTTTCGTGAAGTCTGACAATATCAGAAGGATATGAATCAGTCCCCTCATCTTTTTCAGAAAGCAAAGGCAAGAACAGAAAGGCTTGAAGACATGCTGGTCATAGCAAGAAGGAAACTCATTGGAATGTCGTGTACATTTCCATTAGGATAGTTTCTTTTCTCAATTTTATGGTAGCTACTTCTTTCCAGGTAGTTGCTTCCTGATGTAAAGCTTTTCCTACTCAGAGGACATTCAATGAATGAATATTCAGTCATAAAGCCGTGTTGTGTTGTGTTTACTTTGTTTGCAAAAATGTCCTGAATTTTTGGCAAAAAGAACATTGCATTTGAAACATGTTGATTTTTCTGGAAAAAATAATAACATGGCAGGGAAATAGTTAAAATTATCTTTGGGTGTCGGGTGACAATGGATGAGTAGATCATACCATGCAAGTCCCCGAGGCACATGTTTGTATACTGTTGTTGCAGGTTTTGCAGGGCGATGTTGCACTTCCCTAAGCAGAGAATGCTCCCCGGTAGAGCTATAGCAGTGGAATCCCAAGCAGAACTCCAAATCTAATCAGAGGTGGTGTCACCCCTAAGCGGTGTTTGTTCTTCACGAGAAAGACATAGTCATCCCCAGTAGAGTTCAGATGGAACCTTCCCCAGCTGAGTCAGTGAGGGTGGTATCCCCAACAGAACTTCAAAACCTGATCGAAGAGGTTTGTCCCCAATCGGAGTCTTTGTGTCGGTATGGGCTATCCCCAGTGAGTAACTGAATGCCTGTTTCCCCACAGAGTTGAAATTTTCAGAATTCTCTTCCCAGTCAGAGTTGGGCATCGTCAAAGCCTTTGACTAGCTTCCCCTGCAGAGTCGGGATTATTGTTGCCAATCAGGGCATTTTGAAGGATGCTCGTCTGCATTTCCTGGCACTCGTCTGTGTGGGGTATCCGTTTTGTGCTCGTCTGCATTTCCTGGCATTCGTCTGTGTTGGGTATTCATTTTGTGTTCATCTGCATGATCTACAACACTCGTCTGTGTTTGGTGTTTGATAGTTGCTCGTCTGCACTCTCCAGCATTTGTCCGCGTTTGATGTGTGATAGTTGCTCGTTTGCTTTCCCCAGCAGTCGCTTGTGTGTGGTAGATGTCGTTGCTCGTTTTCATTCCCCAGCAGTCGTCTATGGTGATATCTGCTTGTTGCTCAACACCCGTCCGTGTTTGTTGTTTGATAGTTTCTCGTCTGCATCGCCCCAACACTCGTATGTATTCACATTTTGCCGTTGCTCGTTTGCTTTCCCCAGCAGTCGCCTATGATTGGTAGGTACTGATGCTCGTCCGCACTTCTCAGCACTCGTCTATGTTTGATACCTATTTTTTGCTCGTTTGCATTCTTCGGCACTTGTCTGTGTGCAACATCCGTTTGATGCTCAACACTCGTATGTGTTTGACTTTCTGTGATGCTTGTATGCGTTTTCAAGCACTCGTCTGTGTTTGATATTTGTTTGAAGCTTGGTTGCATTGTTGGATACTCGTCGGTATCATCCTTCCCACTCGTCTGTGTTGACTCATACCCATATGAATGCTGATTTGATAATTGCTCTGGTACTCGTATGTATTGCTACTCCAAATGCTCGTCTGTATTGGATCTCTGGTATTCGTCTTTAAGAGTGGCTGATATTTGTCTGTATCATCGCCTGAAGCGCTCATTTGTGTTTCTTAGATCATCGTCTGATATTCGTTTGTATCATTGACTTATGACGCTCGTCTGTGTTCTTTTGATGATTATCCAATGCTCGTCTGTGTTGAAGAGGTTTGAAGTCCCGACGGTGGGATTAAACATCAAAATGGTTACCGGTCCTGGCGTAACAGGTTTATCCGAAGGAGGCTCGTCTGTCTCAGAGACCACTTATCTATGCAAGATTGGTGAAGAGGGTTCGTTAAATCCTAATGTTGCACCTGGCATAACAGGTTTGCTCAAGAAGACTCGTCTGTCTTAGACCATATGACTACGTATAATATATGAGGAGGGTTCGTCTATCCTGATTATGCATGTCTATCCCACAGACTTAAGTGCATCACCGGTCCTGGCATAACAGGTTCATCCAAAGGAGGTTCGTCTGTCTCAGATCATATATTGCAAAATGTATGAGGGCTCGTATGTCCAGTCCCTGGTGTAACAGGTTTGTTTGAAGATGGCTCATATGTCCAGTTCCTGGCATAACAGGTTCATCCGAAGGAGGTCGTCTGTCTCAGATCATATAGTGTAAAATGTATGAGGGCTCGTATGTCCAGTCCCTGGCATAACAAGTTTGTTTGAAGAGGGCTCGTATGTCCAGTTCCCGGCGTAACAGTTTTGTTCGAGAAAGACTCGTCTGTATGGGTTTTTCTATTCAAAGTAACAATTCAGGATGGAAGGAGCTCGTCTACTTTCTTCCCACTCCAGTCGCCAAAGTGTCATTTGGTTGGGTTTATTTCCCTTTGCTTGCATTCTCCAGCAGAGTGCGAATTTCAGGTCTTATTGGTATTCAACCACAGTTTATCTTGAACGGTCGATAGCCATGCTAACGTCCTTTTCAGATTAACAGTTGCTTGAATAGGGGCAGATGTAATACCCCAAATTTTACCTCTCCTGTTTAGCATCATCATCATATCATAATCATCATAAGCATGTCATGTCCTTGGCATATTGCATAGAAACATGAAGCATATCACTTGCATGTTCTAGCATAAGGCATATGATCAATCATCCGGGAATTTGAAGCACTACAAGTCAACGTCAATGCCTGTTGCAAGTTTGATATCATGGTCAAGATCCTAAAAGAATTGAAGATCAAAATCAGGTCAAAATGGTTGACGCTAGTTTATTCCTTAGGTTTCCCACCAAAAGGGGGGGAAAATTCAAAATTCATTGGCGTTAATCGGTTAACGCTTTGGTTAACCGGTTAACGGCTTCGAATTTTGAATTCCAGCAGCAAATTCAGCATGTGCTTTGGCTCCAAATTTCCAATTTTCTGATTTTTATTCATTTGAATAGAGAAGGATCTAGAGCATTTATCCAAGCCTAATTCCATTGCTAGATCCTAATCACATTGCCAAACCATATTTTTTGGATCCCAAGCCTAAATTTTGGGCCCCAAACCTAAACCATATTTAATTCATTTTCCTCCAAACCAAGAGGGGGCTCTCTCATTTTTTCACTCTCCATTCTGAATTTTCACTCTTCTCTCTCACTTTTCTCTCATTTTCTCTCCCACATTTTCCAAATTCACTAAGAGTTCCTCTTTGAAGATCACATAACCTTTCCTTGAGGTGTGTAGATCTTGGAACTAGACCTCCATCCATAGCTCCTTTGCATCATTTTGCTGGTTTAATTGGTGATTCAGACCTGGTTTGGGAATTAGAAGTGCTTTTGAATCCAAAATTCTGCATCAAGACCTTGTTCTTGCATTTATTTTGCATGGAGTGTGAAGCTTAGCACCAGATCTTCAAAGTTTTCCGCGAGATCTCTCATTTCAAGCTCAAACAACAATTACCAAGGCATACCTCAGCTTTGTAGGTTGGTTAATTTCAGATCTAGCTCTGTTTTAGCTTATTTGCATGCTTGTGCTTTAGATCCACCATGTGCTTGTGTATTTGTTTGTGTTGCTTGAATCGATTGGTTGATTTGTAACCGGATCCGTGTATTAATGTTCATGAGCTTGATGATGCTATTTAATGAGAATTGATCCATTTATTTCATGCTCAATTGATTACTGATCTGGTGTGGAATTATTTGAATAAGTTGGTTTTGAGCTGATTTTCTATAGGAATTGTTGCTGTTTTTTCAGTGTTAACCGGTTAATAGATTGGTTAACCGGTTAACGCACCTGTTTTCTGTGTAAATTGCTGCAGGTTTGGATTGGTTAACCGGTTAAAACTTTGGTTAACCGGTTAACACTGAAGCAGTATGCCATTTTGGTGTTGTTTTGAACTTGTTTGATCCCCTTACATGTTTTAATTGTCATGGATCATTGTATGATCATTGAATATGATTGTTTAGGGTGATTTGCTTGCTGGTTGATGTATGCTTCCATGTTCTCGACACGTAAATGCTTGTGTGCGTAATTTGACATGTTGTTTGATCTTTGTTGATGTGAGCTTTGAGCATGCCATTTCCATGAGTTTTGTTGATGAACATGTGCTGAATTTTGCTAACACTTGCAGGGGCTCATGGTAAGAGAAGTGTGGATGTTCATCCTCATTTCAACTCTTCATCCTTTTCCTCTTAAGTTGCTTTCTCTTTGTGGTTTGATGTGCCTTATGCCATCATGTGTTGCAACTTTTTTCTTCCCCCTTTAGGAGCAACTTATCTCTTTTAGAGGAGTAAGTTGCTTGCTAGCTTTTTCCTCCTCTTCTTCTTGCTCCTCTTTGGTTCTTCTTTCCTTCTTCTTCTTAGGATAGTTGAAACCTCACTAACCTTAGGACCACTCTTTTGCATGATAACATTAGGTTTAGTCTTCCCCCATGTTAGACTTTTTGCCTTTTTTGCTCCTTTGGTTCTTTCTCTTCTCATCTCAAAACAAAACCTAAAAAACATTAATAAAGAAAGAAGTGACTTTTGTAATAGCCTTATTCCATGGAGCATATGTATTCATTCCATCTTGAAATAGTGCATTTTTCTAGCATGATGCACAAGTCGGATCATCAGGTCATCTTCATCAAGAAAAACCCTAAAAAACACTTCTTCATTTTTAATCACTAAAACACCTAATAAATTCAACAAGTCAATGAATTTAGGCCCTTGCCTTGGAAACAAGTCTTGGATAAGTTCTCCTTACTTGGTGTGCTTGTTCTATTATTCCATCTTGGAATGTAGTAGCAAGTACACATTCCATAGAAAAGAGCTTGAGTTCATTCTCTTGTGCCACATTAATAAAAGAGCTCTAAAAAAGTCAAACAAACAATAATCGTCTTTCCTTCGGGAATTCTTTTCTCATCTCCTTCGCTCCGTCCGCAAACTTGCTCCTACTTGTCATTTTTCAAGACGGTTACGCACTCGTCGTCTGAGCCTGCAACACCTGAGCATTGACATAGGCAGTTCAAACCTTAATTCACAAGCAATTTTTCCACCCTAATTAGGGGAACTACGACGTCTCTGATCCTCATTGTCCAGATGAGGTACGTAGGCAGCGGGGTAGGGCCCGTTCGAGCACAATCTTTATTTTCCCTACATTTTTTCCTTTTCATTTCTTTTTCAGTCCCTTTTTATTTTCTTTTTATCCAGTTCCAGTTCACTTTCTTTTCGCAGCAACTTTCATTCCTTCACCCTTTGAAACATTTTCTTTGCAAGCGTGGATCCCGTCGGGTACGACAGACGATCTGGGGTGCTAATACCTTCTCAGGTCGTAACCGACTCCCGAACCCAGTCTCTTTGGTTCGCAGGACCTGTGTCCTTCCTTTTCTTTTCTTTGGTTTGTGCAGCATTACCATTCCCGTTCCTTCGGGATAAAAATGCCTGGCTGGCGACTCTACCTCTTTCCGCACAACTTTCGCGTTTGTACCAGGATGGAAATCCGGGGAGCGACATTATGCCTACGTATCCTCTCGTGCAATGAGGAACTCAGAACACCGTAGTTCGACTCAAAGAGACTAAAAATAAATTGACTGTGAACTGCTTGCTTGTCTATGCTCAAGTGTGTGACTCGTCTGGCTCGAGTGCTAAATGTCTTGCATTAGACGGAAGAAGCAAGTTCTTGTTTGTGAATGAGTGTGATGAGAAAAGAATCCCGGAGGAGATGATTATTGTTTGTTTTTGTGTTTTCAGTTATTTTTTTATTTTTTTTGGTGTTTTGCATAAGTTAATAAGCTTAAGCCTAAATCAAGGGTTTGTAAACTCATTATATCCTCCTTGATTAGGGATAATGAGCATACTTAAGTATTAGATAAACACCTCAACTTAATTACCATGATGATGTAGGATTAAGATCATTAACCGACTTGTGATTATTTAGATGTTTTTGGGTTTTTGTTTAGTGTTAAGTAATGAGTTTAATCTCTAATCACAAATTAGTGAACTCATTACACCATCCTAATAGAAGTTTGTAAGACAACTTGAGGGGGACTTGTCCATTAAACACTAGGGTTAGTCCCTCTTAACCATAAGGAAAAGTTAGAACCCTAATGTAAGGCCCAAGTTACATGATGAAGTCTTAGTGATTATTAATTTGTTTTAATTAAGAGGTTTAAACAAATTAAAGGTTTAACACAAAGGATTAAAGTTATACACTCCATCCTAAGAGAAGGATACATGCATAACCCTAATTCAAAGTCCTAAAGCTTTAAGAGTTTAGTCTCTGATTATTGAGATGAGAAGAGAGACTCAAGGAGACTCAAAGGTAAATGATAGGGGGACTAAAAACAACCCTAAACATTATCATGCTTGGGTATCCTATGGTTTATAAGGCTTAAGAGGGAAGGATCTTTAAGGCCACCAATGGAAGAAGCAGATGAAAAGAGGAGGAAGCAGAAGAATAAGTTACTTACTTCCTAAGAAGATAAATAACTTAAAGGAAGAAAGTGAGAAAGATGGAACATAAGTGAATTAGATTCACTAAAAAGACATGTTAAAATGCATATGAATGAGATGAGAAGAGGTGGGAAGTGAAGGCAAATCCACCTCCCAAAATAACTTACCAAAAGTTCCTGAAAAGTTAGTATGAATGCATAAGACATAAAGCATGAAGAAATGAATGGAAATGAGATGAAAGACCAAAGTCAGAAGTGATTATGCAATGCAGATGGCATATGATATGATGCAATGTCATACAATGTGCATATGAATGATCATACAAAGATGGGATGTCATGAAAGCATGCTTGGAAGCTTGAAAACACATGGATGTTTATGAAATGAAATGAATGCAACACATGGCAAATGAATGAATAAATGATCAAGCAAGGTTCTAACATGTCCTAAGATGTCTAAGATGACATATTAATGCTTTAAATGTCATGGCAAGTTCATATGATGATGCTATGCAAAGGAGAATGCCAATGAACATGAGAAATTAGGGTTTTATGAACATATGAGACGCCAATGAACAAAACAGAAGCATACAACATGATAAAAAATTGAAACCAAGCTCAATCAAAACCTATTCCCATACTCGGTCACACGCCAAAGGAGAAGGTCAGAAGCTATTCCTATTGAAAGTTATGATTTTTCTAAGTTTGCTAGGGTTTTTGGGTGATTCTCAAAGAAAAATGCAAATCAATTTGAAAATGCAAGATAAATTCATGAGGAAAGTAACCTAGAAACTACATGAAATATTTGAAACAATGCAAAAAGAATCAAGTTCAAACTCTTCTTGGTTAGGCAGAAATGATTTTTCAAAGTTAGGGTTAGAAAATGTGATTTTTAAAGAACCCTAATTCAAAGAAAATTGTGGAATTATGATCAAACCTAAAAAGAAATTTGTATGAAGAGTTTGAAAATGTTTCTAAATGTATTGGAATGGTTCATGATTTTTTTGGTGATTTTTAGAAACCTAAATGTATTTTTAATTAATTAAAATCCATTAATTAATTAAAAATAACATTGAAATATTTTAAAAATACTTTTTTAATGCAAAAAATAAAATAAAATTATTTTCAGGTTGAGAAAAATATTTAAAACAGAAATGCAAGAAATCATATTTTTTGAAAGTGTTTTGATATTTTTAATAAAATGCGGATAGAAAATGAAATAAAACGAAATTAAAATTGAATTAAAATGGATGTAATCAGATTCAGTGGTCCAAATTCAAACCTAAGGGAAAGGGGTTGACTGCGCGCGTTAATTAATTGCCAGTATTCAATCTGAGGAAATTAATTCAAATAATCCTAATTAAATTAAATAATCAAAGATTAGGGCTAATGACTCCATCTGGGCCGTCCACACGCTAATTAAAACAAGTCCCAAGCGTGGGAATTCAATCTGGTCAACTAACCCTAATTAGGGTTCTAATGATTTTCAGGTGACCGGAGCTAGCTCCGGTCATCTTCTCCGGCCACTCAAAAACTCAACTTCTTCCCTAGGTCAAATTAAAACCTCTAAAGCTACAAAAATGATCTTCTAACCCCCATAAGCAAGAATCCATCATCATATAACATTTATATTTCATCAAACGCAAGAATCGAAGCAAACAAGATTTTCGGGCAAACTTTCAGAACAACCATACATGCTCATTTCTCAACCATTTTTGAAACTAAACATATCAGTGTGATCTAGAGAACATATAGAATCGTTCTAAAGCTTAAAAGAAGGTTTCTGGAAAATTTGTTCTTGAGGTATACCTGAGTCGAAGCTTTTCAGTTTGGAGCTTTCTGACCTTTCCTTTGATGCAAATCAACCCCAATGGACTCCCTGAAGCTAATGAGAAGCTTAGAACAAGCTTGTGATGGCTATTTTGAAGTGTTTGGTTCTGGTTCTGCAGAAATCGTGTTTTTGATTTGGGAGGTTTCAGGCCATGGTGAGGGGTGTTTTGTGATCCTTAGGTGATTTTGAGATGTATGGTGAAAGAATGAGTGATTTTTGATGGCTGAGTAGTGAGAATCAAAGAGGGGAAGTTTTATGGTGATTTTATGCAATCTGAGTTCTCCAATGTTTCAGGCTTGAATGTGTTATGGAATGAGATCCTTAAGGTTCACATATGTCATTGTGATTGGTCAGAGAGTGGGTGATGGCAAAGCTTATTGGTATGGGAGGAAATGTAAAAAAGTCAAGATTATGTGTACTTGAGGTATGGGCTTGTGCAGCAAGGATTCTTGAGCATAAATTGCCTCAGCATGGTTCATGGGGATCCCTTAGATCATTAGAATGCAACTGTAAGGCTTGGATGAAGAGATGTCTATGTTTATGCAATTTTCCAACTTTAATGTTTCTTGTTAATCAATACATGAAATGCTTCAATCCTTGGGCCAATTCTGATCTTGGTAAGTTGCATTAACATGTTGTGGCATAATTGAGTGGATTAGAGGTCACTTAGAAGCTTGAAACTCAAAATTGCATAAATCCCTCTTTGACATGAACATGAAAATTATAGGATTTTTGCCAAATTTGAAAGGCCATATCTCGAGTTCTAGGATGAATCAAGACATGTTCATGTACTTTCATGTCCATGAATTTTTCATTTGAAGCATTTTTGGTCATGAAAGAGGAGGTTGAAAATCTTTCCCAAAATGGAAAGTTTCCATTACAAGTCATTTCCAAAAATGGCAAGTTTGCAATTGGCTCAAAATTCTTCAATCTTGTGAACTTCCAACCACTTATAAGATCAAATAAAGATCATAGAACTTCAATTTGATGAAAATGATCCTTTGGTTCAATTGTTGGGGGCCTCAGATGCCCTGATTTTGACTTAACTTGCTCAAGAAGTTACCCAATGATCAGATGACTTCCACAATGAGTTTCTTCATAAAAATTGGTACACATGATCCTTATAACATATCAAGAACATTAGAAACAAGAATGACCAAAAAATTTGGAGTTAAGGCCTCTGAAACAAAAACCCTAATTTTGGTCATCTGTGTAGTGAAAACCCTAGCTTTGCTTTCATGCCTTTGCCAATTCTTGTGATCCTTTGACTTTCATTAACTTTGGGGAGAAAAATATGATCATAGAACACACATGGACCCTCTTGGATAGCTTCAAGACCATTGGGATGGCTCAGATTGATTCTTGGATTACTCAGATCACACACCTTAGATGTAGATGAAAATGAAACTATGCAGTGGAACAAATATGCAATATGAGATGGTGTGCTTAGACTAATACAAAAATGAAAGATCACAAGCCATGGTGTGAGAAAAAGTGAGGGCAAATTTGGGGTGTTTACAGCTTCCCCTATTCAAGCATGAGTTAGCTGTATAGGATGTAAGCGCCTGGCTTATCAGACAAATAAGATAACTTGTGGTTGAATACCAAAGACAGTCCAAAATTTGCACTCGATGGGGATAAGAAGAAAAGGGATATAAATTGTAAAAGGTAGTATAGTCTGATTATCAAATGAAGTCGATGGAGGACGACCATTGAGTAGATGACGACTGTTGGGGATGAATCAGTAAGCAAAGTAATGACGGGGACGACCGACAAGCTGGGGAAATAAAGAGACCACGACGGGGACGACCATCGGGTAGGGAAAATAAAATTCTCTGGGGATTTAGACAAGCATAGATGGGGACGACCATCAGGCTTGTAAAGTAAAGTAAGCAACGATGGGGATGGCCATCGGGTTAAAGAATAAATGACATAATGATGAGGGACGGTCATCAAAGGTGAAGGACGATCACCTAGCAGGGGACGGCTGCTAAAAATATCACGACATAAGACGTATGTCGGATAGAAAAGGATCCACGATGGGGACAGCCATCAGATAAGCATGATGAAGGAAGATCATCAAGAGGTGAAGGACGATCACCTAGCAGGGTACGATTGCTCTCAGGGATTATCACGACATAAGACGGATGTCGGATAACAAGATCAACGATGGGGATGACCATCAGATAAATGATGAGGGACGGTCATCAAAAGGTGAAGGACGATCACCTAGCAGGGGATGACTGCTAAAAATATCACGATATAAGACAAATGTCGGATAGAAGGTTCCAACAATGGGAATTCCATTGGGGAAAGGATGAGGGACGATCATCCAAAGGTGAAGGGCGATCACCTGGCAGGGGACGGTTGCCGAAAGTATCACGACATAGGAAGAATGTCGGATAGCAGAAAGTTGTTTTGTTGACAACTTACTGGGGAATGGTAAACAAGGACGAGTGCTTACGTCTTCAAAAATAAAAGATATGAGTGTTTGACAGTGTGTATAGATTAAAGATGCGGATGGACATCCTTAGGACCATGATACAGACGGGTATCGATAAAAACAAACGCTGACACATGTTTAAGACTGATGATACAGACGAGTATCAATTGGTTTAAGCAAGGAACACGGACGAGTGTTTAATCTGCCGGGGAGATATATATACAAGATACGGACGAGTATCAGAGGATTGTATATGTACAAATGTTGACCCGTTGGTGAAGTATGTGCAAGATACTGACGAGTGTCGGAAGGTTGGGCAAGAGACACGGACGAGTGTTTGACTTGCTGGGGAAGTATGACACAGATGGGTGTCAAAAGGAATACGTGAAAGTTGTGAACAAATCTCTATATTTGGGAGTGCTGAGGGTATTCTGGCGATCTGTGGGGGGATAGGGTGACACGGACGAGTGTCAAAAAGAGTATGTTATGAACAAGTATCTGTACTTGAGAGTGCAAAGGTGATGCTTTGGCTTTTATTTGCAGGGGATATGAATTTTGCATATTGCTGGTGACGTATTGATGGTATTTGCAAGTGACTGACTCGAACCTGGCTTATGATCATGCAAAATGTTTGATTTTTTCTGTAATGCTCCGTATTAGACGGAATTCTACGCTTATTTTGGTGAATATGATGCGAATGCTATTATTATGCAAATGAGACATTCGATCTGAGACTCGGATCCTGCAGGGATAAAGATCTTTGGCTGATTTGTTTGGAAGAATAACCCGGCTGGGGAAGAGATCATTGATGGATCTGTCCAGAGGGGTAACTCTATTTGGGGAAATAGACCATTGGTTGATCTATCTGGAGGGAGAACTCCTTTAATGGGGATGTGTTTCAGGTATTTCTCTTCCGGGGAGGCAACTCTGTGGGGAATCATTTCCACCAACTCTGCTGAGGATGAGAGATATCTGGTATCTCTGGTGGGGAAGAGAAAGCTCTTTGACCACTTTGTTGTGAAAGAGTTGACATGCATTGCGGGGGGAGATAACTTCTTGGAAGTAGTGTGCTGGGGATGTAATGCTCGATATGCCTCACGTTGCGAAAGATTGTCTGTTTTGAGTACTTGCAACCTGTTAAGAAAAAGGAAAACGCACAAGTGTCCTGAGGTATCCTTAACCGGATTCCATCATTGGAATTAGATTTACCTGAAAGCAACATATTTCCTGCAAGCATTTGCTAAAATGGCTCATACGTTTTATGCAAGTGTTGTATTATGAACATTGGACATTTTGCAAACGAAACAAAAATGTACAAAACAAAGTGTGACTGAAAACTCTGATTTTATTAATTTTTATGCCCTGAATTGGCAAGTACAGTCAAAGAAACAAGTCTCCTGAAATGAGGAGATTGTTGCAAATTGAGAAAATAAAAGTGTTGGCAATGTTGAAGATGACGCTCCAGTGAGCTTCCTTTGCTATGACCCGTATGACCTTGACGTTCTTCTTATCTTGCTTTCTGAAGAAGGCTGATTCTAACTGACACTTTGTCCTTTCGTAATTTGGCACGTTGTGAGTGATACAGACGAATTCAGAATGCAGTTGTTCGCTTATTCCCTAATTTTGCGTGGTTCGCCCTTTTGGGTTTTTAATCCACCGGGATAACCTTTTTTGCCTGAGCTGTCCAATGTGGCTTTTCGATTCAGCGGGTGTACATTGTGTTGAACTTTTCCCTTATTTTTGCCCGAGTCTTTTATTCTGTTTTTGAATCGCCGGGATGCCCTATTTGTGCCTGGACTCACATTCTGTTTTTATGTCCAGCGGGTCATTTTATGCGAATTATTTTTTAACTGCATCTGAATTCATAGGAGACGGGAAGTCTTCACCATCCATGGTTGCAAGCATCAGTGCTCCACCCGAGAAGACTTTGGTTATGACGTAGGGACCTTCATAGTTTGGTGTCCACTTGCCCATGTGGTCTGTATGAGGAGGAAGGATTCTCTTCAGAACAAGTTCTCCCACTTGGTATTCCCGAGGTCTGACTTTTTGATCGAAGGCTTTCTTCATTCGCTTCTGATATAACTGCCCATGACATATGGCCGCTAATCTTTTCTCTTCGATCAGATTCAGTTGATTGTACCAAGACCGGACCCATTCCGCTTCATCTAGTTTCACATCCATCATCACCCGTAAGGATGGTAGCTCAACTTCAACTGGTAGGATAGCTTCCATACCATACACAAGCTGATAAGGCGTTGCCCCAGTAGAAGTTCTGATTGAGGTTCGATACCCATGCAAAGAAAATGGTAACATCTCATGCCAGTCTTTATAGGTAACTACCATCTTCTGCACAATTTTCTTGATGTTCTTGTTAGTGGAATCAACAACGCCATTCATCTTTGGCCTGTAAGGAGAAGAGTTGTGATGTTGAATTTTGAAGTCCCGACACAGTTCTGCCATCATTTTGTTGTTCAAATTGGAACCATTATCAGTAATGATTCGCTCGGGAACTTCATATCGACAGATGATATCTCTTTTCAGAAATCTAGCTACCACTTGTCTGGTAACGTTTGCGTACAAAGCTGCTTCGACCCATTTGGTGAAGTAATTAATGGCTACCAGGATGAATCTGTGACCATTTGAAGCAGTTGGTTCAATTTTTCCAATCATGTCAATTCCCCACATGGCGAAAGGCCAGGATGAAGACATCACGTTCAAATGATTTGGAGGCACATGTACTTTATCTGCGTAGATCTGGTACTTATGGCATTTTCTGGCATAGGGACAACAGTCTGCATCCATTGTGGTCCAATAGTAACCTGATCTTAACAACTTCTTTGCCATTGCATGTCCTCCGGCGTGGGTGCCGAAAGAACCTTCATGCACCTCGTGAATCCACAGGTCTGCTTCCTTCTTGTCAACACATATGAGCAGAACCATGTCAAAGTTTCGCTTGTATAATGAACCATCAGCATCGAGGAAGAAACTTCCGGCCAACCTTCTTAATGTCTTCTTATCATTGGATGATGCCCCAGGTGGGTATGTCTGATTCTCTAAGAAGCATTTGATGTTGTGGAACCAAGGCTTGTTGTCACTAGCAATGTCCATAGAGAATACATACGCCGGTCGGTCCAGTCTGGATACCAAAATCCGAGGCACATAATTGGCAGTTTGCACTTTGATCATGGAGGAAATGGTAGCTAAATTATCTGCAAACTGATTTTTCGTCTCGAGGGATGTATTCAAGTTTGACTGTTGTGAAGAAAGTCAATAATATCCTCGTATAGTCACGGTATGGAATCAAATGCTCCTGATGAGTGTACCATTTTCTGTTGGTTTGATTGATTACCAAAGCCGAATCTCCGAATACATTTAAGGTTTTGATCCTAGGGTCAATGGCTTCCTCAAGACCCATGATACAGGCTTCGTATTCTACTTCGTTATTAGTGCAGGCAAATGTGAGTTTTGCCGAGAAAGGCATGTGAACTCCTTTAGGTGTAATGAGCACTGCACCAACTCCACGACCATTCATATTGACAGCCCCGTCAAACATCATAGTCCATTCTTCTTCTGGGTCAGGCCCTTCAGTGTGAACTGGCTCTTCACAATCTTTTGCTTTTAATTACATGATGTCTTCATCAGGGAAGTAAAAACTCATGGGCTGGTAATGATCAATGGGTTGCTCAGCTAGATTGTCAGACAGTACACTGCCCTTGATGGCCTTTTTATACGTGTACTGAATGTCATATTCTATCAGAATCATTTGCCATCTTGCAACCCTTCTGGTAAGTGCTAGCTTCTCAAATATGTACTTGACGGGGTCCATTTTTGAGATCAACAAAGTAGTGTGAGTCAGCATATACTGTCTTAGCCGGCAAGCATCCCACGCTAAAGCACAACAATTTTTCTCGAGCAGTGAATAACGTTGTTCATAGTCGGTAAACTTTTTGCTTAGGTAGTATATTGCATACTCTTTTCGACCAGACTCGTCATGCTGGGCCAACACACACCCATTGACCCTTCTAATACTGTCAGGTACATTATCAGAGGTCTTCCTTCAATTGGAGGCATGAGAATTGGAGGTTCTTGCAGGTACTCCTTGATCTTGTCAAAAACTTTCTGACAATCATCGTTCCACCTGATTGTTTGTTCCTTTCTTAGCAGTTTGAACAGGGGTTCACAGGTTGCAGTGAGGTGAGATATGAACCTTGAGATGTAGTTCAATCTACCCAAGAACCCCCGAACCTCTTTTTCAGTCCTAGGTGCAGGCATTTCCTGAATGGCTTTGACTTTGTCGGGATCAACCTTAATTCCCTTTTCGCTTACGATAAATCCCATCAACTTACCGGAACGTACCCCGAATGTGCATTTGGTGGGGTTCAACTTCAGCTGATACTTCCTCAGACGTTTAAACAACTTCAGCAGATTCACCATATGATCTTCTTCAGTAAGGGACTTGGCAATCATATCATCTACATATCATTCAATTTCCTTGTGGATCATATCATGGAATAACGTTACCATAGCCCGTTGATAAGTTGCACCGACGTTCTTCAGTCCAAACGACATTACCTTGTAACAAAATGTGCCCCAAGGTGTGATGAAAGTTGTTTTCCCCATGTCTTCGAGTGACATCTTGATCCGATTGTACCCAGAAAATCCATCCATGAAAGAAAATACCGAGAACTGAGATGTGTTATCTACCAATACATCAATGTGAGGTAATGGGAAATCATCCTTCAGGCTAACTCTGTTCAGGTCCCGGTAATCCACACACATACGCACCTTGCCATCCTTCTTAGGCACGGGTACAAGGAAACCGGCATCCCACTGTTTTTGTACTTCTACCTTAATCTTCACGTCCATATCCGGGCGAGTGCGGCGCAACTTCTGTTTAACCAGCGAGAAATCTTCTTTCAATGGTAGCCTGTGCATGACAATATCCGTATCTAGACCTAGCATGTCTTGATAGGACCAAGAAAAAACGTCAATGTATTCCCGAAGCATACTGAAGAGCTGTTCTTTTACTGGAGCTTGCAGACTGGCCCCAATCTCCACTTCTTTAAAATCCTCCTCGGTACCAAGATTAATAGTTTCAATTTCCTCCTGATGAGGAGTAATCACTTTCTCTTCTTTCCTCAACAACCTGGACAACTCTCTAGGAAACTCATAGTCTATATCAACCCCTTCATTTGCTTGATTAATTGGATTGTCGAAGTCATACAAGGTCATATCAGTGCTGTTGTCGGTGCAATCTACAGGATAATCTCTGCAAGGGTTGAGATTTGTTCTTTTTTAGTGATCAATTTTAATCTTGTTTAGAAAAAGTGTAAATGAAGTTATTATTTTGAAAACATTGCCATATATTGTTTTGTGCGAAAAATAACAAAAATGAAAAGACAGTGAGCGAAAAAGAAAATTGTTTGCAAAAAATGTCCAATATTCATTGATATTCCATTTGCACAAAATACAAATATGGCCCTATTACAAAATGAGTCCTGACACCTTGGGCAAGATGCAGGACTTGATGCATGCTAAAGCAGGAAATAATAATTACTCTGCAGGAGTAACCCTTATAATTTCCTGGGAATACCAGTTAAGGACTTGTTGGCCCGGAATCCTTGGACGAATCCAGCTCTCCAGGTTGAGGTCACTTTCAGTCTCGTCTTCCACGTTATTGACAGCATCTGGGGTTAGCATCCCCCCACTTATGAACTTGGGCTCCTTAGCAGCCTCTGCTTGATCTTGTCAGAATGGTTTGTAACCCAAACCGAATCTGTCCTCCTTCTTCTCCATAGGTAGCAGCTTGCCCCAGTCTTGGGCATTTCCATCTTCAACAACCTTTCGAGCTTGTTGGTAGGAGACAATTGAAGTACCCATCCTATTCTCCTGGGATGCAGCAAATACTTCAGTTGTCGCCTCAATGACGTTCACTGCTTCGAAACCCTGGCTCATGGTCTCGTGGATTTCACCATCCATCTCAATGTATTTGTAGGTGGCCAGATGGCTAACAAAAATATCCTCTTCACCACAGATTGTGATAATTTTCCCTTCCCACTCGTATTTTAATTTCTGGTGAAGGGTCGACGTAACTGCACCAGCGGCGTGAATCCAAGGTCGACCCAACAAATAGCTATAGGCCGGCTGAATGTCCATCACGTAGAAAGTAGTTTGAAAGACCTGTGGGCCAATTATCACAGGTAGCTCCACTTCTCCAAGAACAGACCTCTTGGAACCATCAAAAGCTCGGACCACCAGATTGCTTGGTCGGAGAGCTATACCGTCATATTCAAGCTTAACAAGGGCTTTCTTTAGCAAGACATTGAGTGAGGACCCGGTGTCAACTAGAACATGTGAAAGCACAACCCCTTTACAATCTAGAGTGATGTGCAAAGCTTTATTATGATGACGACCTTCCGTAGTCAAATCAGCGTTGGTGAAGCCTAGTCCATGACTAATATTAACATTAGAAACCACTGTCTCTAGCTGATTCACTGTGATCTCCTCAGGCACGTAGGCTGTGTGCAGGACCTTAAGTAATGCATCCCGATGAGCTTCGGAACACAATAGCAATGATAAAATGGATATCTTGGAAGGAGTTTGGTGGAGCTGATCCACAACCTTGTAGTCGCTTCTCTTGATTATCCTCATAAATTCATCCATATCTTGATCAAAGGATGTTTTATGGGCTTCTTTCAAAACTGGTTCTTCCGGCACCACATTTTTACCTTTAGCTTTGGAAGCAGCCTCTGCCTCAGTATTAACTCTTTGAACTTGTGACGCGAAGAGGCGTACGCTTCTAGTGAAGCCTCCTCCTCCCCCGACATTACTGACCTGTGGTGTATGAGTTGAAGAATTAAGAACAACTTTCTCCCTGTTGCAGTAAAGGTCTGATCCATAGTTCCATGGTACATCATTATCTTTTTCATACGGAATGGGTCCAGGTACCGTGATGGTGACTGGACTAACTGTAGCGGAAGTAGGAACTGTGATCGTCTGTGGATCGTAATATATGGTGACAAGATTTCTGACTTGTTGTGGTGGTGATTGACTGAAGCTGGGTTGTTGCTGAGATTGTTGTTGAAAATTGTTGGAATCAGGGACCATTGCTGGGTCATAGTATATGGTGACTTTGGAGACGTCGTTATTAATGGTTGTTGTAGTTGTAGAAGCGGATGCGTTTGAACTAGCATTTGTTGAAGTGGTGGAAGGGATGTTTGTTGACTTTGTAGACGAGTCTGTCGGAACAATTGTTTTTGCAGTTGTAGGAGGAGTGTTTGTTGTTGCTGTAGTAGGGATTGCTGACGTTGTAGAAACCGTTGATGTTATCTGCAGGATATCCTCTCTGATAAGGCCATTGATGCCATTTCTCAAGCTTGCACACCCATTGACGGAAACTTTGCAAGATTCACAGCAGGCCTCACAACCTGGGAACACCTGGCATCTTAAAAGCTGAGCATTAACCTCGGCCAGAGGTTTTGAATGCTTGCAGTATCTTCAATTAAGTTCATGGGTTGATCCTCCTCAACTGCATTAATCCTTGGCCCACCATGGCTGGGCATAGGATTCTTTGTGATGTTAGGAGGTGGTGCAAAATTTAAAGCCTTTGAATCAACTAGATCCTGGACCTTCATGTGCAAAGCTCTGCACTTTTCTATGGTATAGTTAGGTTCATTAGAATGGAAGGCACATTTGGAATTAACGTCGTAATTTCTCGGAAGGTTCTGAGGATCTGGTGGAGCTAGAGTCCTTAATTCAACAAGATTAAGCTTCAGAAGTCATGGTAACAAAGTGGCATAAGGCATTGGTATAAGGTCAATTACCCTGTTGACTTGAGATGGCCTTTGCTGGAAAGGACGTTGTTGTTAGTTGTTGTTATTGTAGGACCTTTGTTGAGGAAAATGTTGCTGAGGGAACTGTTGTGGTTATGGAGTGTATTGTTGTTGAGGAGGTGGAGTAGGAATTGTGACAACGACAATTGATCTTGGCATATACTGGGGCCTTATTTTTCCCATGTGTATTGAGTTAGTTTCACCCGACCTTCGATGCCCCATAAAAGGTTTTTTTATGCTGCTAGAGCTGGTGCCATTATCAGAAATCTTACCCATTTTTAACAAACTCTCAATCCTTTCTCCTGCTATGACTACGTCAGCAAAGCTAGTGGAAGAGAAAGTTGCCAGCCTATCAATGTACATCCCCTGTAGGGTGTTCATAAACATATCTTCCATTTCTCTTTCCGACATTGGAGGTTGAATAGCAACAGCTATTTGTCTCCATCTTTAAGCATACTCTCTGAAGCTTTCCCTAGAGGATTGTGACATACCCATTAGAAGAGTTCTGTTAGGAGCCATGTCTAGATTGTATTGATATTGGCGTATGAAAGCCTCAGCCAAATCCTTCCAATTTATGATTGTTGCCCTAGTCAGATGAGAGTACCACTCACGGGATGCCCCGATCAAGCTATCTTCAAAATAGAACATCCATAGCTTTTCATCCATAGTGTAAGCCTTCAACCTTCCCAGAAAGGATTGAAGATGGGTGCGAGGTTAAGATGTCCCATTATATCTTTCAAAGCAGGGAGGTTTGAATATGTGAGGAATTCTAACTCCCTCCACCAGCCCCATATCCATAACATCAAACCCTAAGGAGTTTTGAGACTCCAGAGATCTCAATTTCTCTGCTATCTCATCCAACCGACGATCATAGACTTCATCTCCTGCTCCAACTACAGTGAATTGTTCCTCCTAAGGGTCCTCTTGCAAGGCACGCCCTCCAGTATTGCCCTGGGTATTTCTGATAGCATTAATGTCAGGGTTAAGATGAGGTCCAAACTTCGGGGGGTCAGTACGAGGTTGTACATGATCATTGTTGCTGGTACCCCTGTACCTGGGTGATTTTCTTCAGGAGTTTGCCGCTCGACCAACTCTCTTAATCTTTCTTGGCTTTGGGCCAACCCAGTCATTACTGCCATAAACTGGTTCATTTGAGCCCTCATTTCAGTTCTTTCATTAGCCATCTGGGTTCTCACATCAGTCAAATCTTGCTGAACCTGGTCCATCTGTAAGCTCGGAAGGTTGTTTCTTGTGGGGTACCGGTGAACTCAATTGATGGGGAATACTCTCCTACGAGCAATGTTTCCTGAAACCACGAAAAAGTGAGAAAACAACAAACAAAACCTACAAAACAAAGAATGAGGTTAGTATGCAATGCAGTATGTCTATTTGTCTTACAAAGGTATCCGACTTGGTTCTTTGGTTTTGACCTTCCAGGCCTCGAGGAATGATGATGCTAAAGAAAAATGAAGCCCACAGAATAACACACAAACCATATATTGCCAAATGCAAAGATACATAGTTTTGTGATTACAAACAAGTCCCCATGATGGGTCAAAATACAACAAAATCAACAAAAGTACAAACAAAATGAAGTACAAATACAAATAAATCAAACATACAACCCATAATCATCCTCTTTCACTTCTTTCGGGAGAGCATCAGTCACTGGTCCAACTGGATGCTCTGTGATGGTCCTGATAAGAAGATTCCTGGTGGCAATAGCACTTGTCAACTTCTTATACTTGTCTTGGTCTTTTGATCTCTTCAACCCCTCCCGGTGTTTCAACTCAGAGATTTCCTTCTGTGCTGCTAACAAGGCTTCCTGACTCTTATTCTCATTAGCTTCCAGCTGCTCCATCCTAGCCTGTGTCCTCTGATCTTCCTGTGAACGAGCTTCAGTAATTCTGATCCATCTAGATTGACTCTCTTCAAAGTAGTGCTCAGCTATGGACTTCTGAATCTTGGCTTCCTTGCAAGCATTCTTCAACACTAACTCCCCCGCTCAAGCCTTTCTGATGTAATCATTTGTCTTCTCAATCTTGGTCATATGCTCGATCTGGAGCTTCTCTAACCTCCCATTGTCCAGATGACTATCATTCCTCTCCCAGAGGGTCTTCTTTAGAGCTTCAGACAACTGGGTATTCCTCTCTTTCAACTTCTCAAACTCTTCTAAGCTGACTGTAGCTACATGCTCTACTACTAATGGTCCATGCACATCTTCCAGGGTGAAAGGCATACGGGTGATCTGTCCTTTGATACGAGACCAATCAATATACTGAGCTGAAGCTATGTTGTTGCACTTGCCAAGAATGGCATTCCCTTTTGTCTGAATGTTATCCCAAGCCCAGGCTGCTTGTCGGACAATGGCATGATCATGCTGAATGTCACAGTATAGGGTTTCTGATAAGTCCTGTTCTCTTGGTGGATGTACTAAGGCATCCCTAGTTGTCTTTTAAACAACAAAGGATTGTAGTTTAAGCAACCCTTCACTCCAATCAGAGGTACATTGGGATACTGCCCACAGCTGGTGATGATTTCTCTGCCCTTGGTGTTCTAGGTGCACCATCTGATGTCTTCTGATGTAAGGGAAATCATTCTCTTAGCCCAGTTTCTTGACTGATGAGGATTCAAGAAAGCTTCTGACTTTGGCAAGTGCCTCAGTAACCAATAGTAGAAGAGAGGTGCACAACATCTGACTAATCTTCCCACATGCTTCTCATTTCTCTAATGCACTGAGTAATAGAAATCCCCTAGCAAGGTGGGAACTGGATTCTTCAGCAAGAAAAGATGGATAGCACTCTTGCTTACAAACTTAGGCTCATATGAAAACAAGATGATACCATATATGCTAAGGGCCAAAAGAGCACATACAGTTTCCCACTTCCCTGCTGCAGGATGACTGGTGGCCTGAGTAATAAAAAAGTCCAAATGGAGGCCTCCTGGGATTCCAACCTTAGTAGTCATATTATGATCAATGATGGTGGTTTCTAAGTATAGAGCCTTAGCTATATCTTCATTCCTGGGAGCAGTCATCTCAGGGTTGAAAGGAATCCCTCTCCCGATGGGGACACCCAACAACATGGAAATTTCCTCTATCAAGGGGCCCAACTGAAAGTTTGGAAAGGTAAAACATCTGAGAGGAGGGTCATAGAACTGAAGGTGTAAACACCCCAAATTTTCCCTCACCCATTCACACCATGGCTTGTGATCTCCTCATATGCATAAGTCCAATCATAACATCTCATATTACATTTTTGATTCACTGCATTGCTTCTAAGTCATCTGCATCTAGGGTTTGTGATCTGAGCAATCCAAGAGCTTCTTGAGCCACTCCAAAGGTCATCAATCACTTCAGAAGGGTCCATGTATGTTCAAGCATCATATTGTATCTCCTCAAAGTCAAGAATGTCCAAGAATCACAAGAACTGAGAATGGCATGGAAGCAGAGCCAGGTTTAACTGCACAGATGACCTAAAATTAGGGTTTTGGTTTCAGAGGCCATAACTCCAATTTTTTTGGTCATTCTTGTTTCTATTGGTCTCTATATGGTATAGGGAGCATGCATATCAATTTTCATGAAGAAATTCCATGGGGAAGTCATCTGATCAAGAGTTGACTTCTTGAGCAAGTCAGTGCAAAATCAGGGCATCTGAGGCCCCCAATGACCCAACCAAAGGGTGTTCTTCATCATTTTGATTGTGTATGATCTTTATTTGATCATAGAAGATGTTAGAAGTTCACAAAATTGGAAAATTTCAAGTCATTTGCAAAGTTGACTTTTTGGGAAAGTTGACTTTTTGGGAAAGTTGACTTATTTTGAAAATTGCCATTTTGGGAAGCTTTTTCAACCCTTGATTTTTGATTCAAAAATGCTTCAAATGGAAAAACTTTGGTCATGAAAGTTGTAGAATGGATCATTCCCTTTTCAAAAAGTACAAGAACTTGACCTAATTCATTTTGGATCAAAAGTTATGGCTTGTCAAAGTTGGCCAAAATCACAAAATTTGAAGTTTTCTACCAAAGAGGCATTTTGCAAAATGCTATGATCAAGTGTTCTAAAGGCCTCAAATGTGTACAAATTCTTCACAACATGATCACATGACCTCTAAAATTCAGAATGGGCCAAAGAATCATCTCATTTCATGCCTTGAACCTCAAGAAATCCCAAAGGAACCAAAACTTTGTGAAACTTGCAAAACCTATCACAAACTACAAACCACTTGCTGCATTGCCTCTAGACCTTTTCCATAGCTTCCCTTGATTCAAGATGAGCCAAAGCAAGCCAAAAAGAAAGTTGTACCATTGCCCATACCTCAAGTACAAATCATGTTGACATTTTGGCCAAAGACCCATACCAATCACCATAGGCCACCAACAACTCTCTGACCTATCACCTTTTGATACATGGACCAAAGCCAGCATAACACACCACGTAATTCAAGCTGAAACACACTCCAAGCCATAGTTATCAAAATCTCTCCAACTTGCATTTTCATTCGAAACACTCTCCACAGGCCTCAAACACACAAACAAACTTCACAAACAATCTCAACATGCTTCACTGATCACAAACCACCCATCACCATAGCCTGAAACTCACTGAAATCAAAATACGATTTCCACCCCCCTTGAACAGAACTTCTGTAATCTTCTAAATCAACCAACATAAATTCCTTCCAAGCATCAAGACTTTATCAAGAGCTCAAGAGGAGTGGATTGCACAAAGAGAGGAGGTCAGAATGTTTCAAACTGAGAAAGCTCAAGCTCAGGTACCTCAAGAACTTTTTTTCCAGAAATGAGTTTTCAAGTTCCTAGATTGTTCCTCATGCTTTGCTGATCACTCTGATGTTTTTACTTTTTGAAATGGTTGAGAAATAAGCATGTATTCGTGTTCTGAAATTTTTCTGACCTAAATGCATTTTGTTTCGATTCAGCCTTAATATGAAAAATAAATGTATTTTGATTGTTGATTCTTGCTCTATGATGATTGGGGGTGGATTCTGGGCAGAGAGATGATGTTTTAGAGGCCTGGGGAGAAAGTTAGCAACTTTCAGGTGAGAGTCTCGCCGGAGAAGACGACCGGAAGTCTTCTCCGGCCACCTGAAAGTGTTTAGGGCTAATCAGAGTCATTAATGCAAGTTTGAATGTGGAGCGTTGGATGGGTTGACCAGGGCTGACTCGCGCGTGTTTGAGTGGCTGGGATGCTTCATTAGAAACCCTAATCCATAATTAACCTAATTAATTCAGTTTAATTAATTAAAAATGGGAATTAGCTCAGTTTGAATCTTAGCCGCAGGATCTGGCGCGCAGTCTTTCCCTCCTTCCTGAGTTTGAATCCATACCTTTAGATGTGCATACTTTTCATTTAATTCAATTTTATTTTCATTTAATTTCATTTGTTTTGTTCAATTTATTAAAAATAGTAAAACATCTTTAAAAATTCTGATATTTTTTGTCAAAGCTTTTATTAATTTTCAGAAACCAAAAACATTTTTATTTTTATTTTTTGAATTAAAAATTATTTTTAAATCATTTAAAAGTTTATTTTTAATTGATTAATGAGAATTAATTAATTAAAAATACTTCTAGGTATTTAAAAATCACAAAAAAATTCATGAGACATTTAAAATCATTTAGAAACATTGTCCAACTCTCAAACCAAATTTCTTTTTTGATCTTGATGTCTTTTGACAATTTTCCATGGAATTAATTTCATTTCAAGGTATTATTTTGATCCAATCTTCAAAAATTCATTTCTGCCTAGCCTTTAAGAGTTGGACCTTGATTCTTTTTGCATTGCATCTTGTACAGCATGTAGTTTATAGGATTAAATTGGCATGAATTGATCTTGCATTTCCTATTTGTTTGGCATTTTTCTTGACAAGGTACCTTAAAACCCTAGCAATCTTAGGAAATTCATAACCCTCATTAGGTTAAGAGTTAGAACCCCTCCTTTGGGCAGTAAGTTTGTATAGGTTTAGGGTTTCCCTTGAATGCATTTTCAATTTTTTATCATGATGTTTGCTTCTGGTTTTGATTTTTGTTTTGTGCATTGATCATAAACCCTAATTTGGGCTTTCATTTGCATCCATCTTCCATTTGTTTGCATACCATGTCTTTCCATGACATTTTGTGCATCCATTTGATTCATAATACATCTTAGGACATATTAGAATCATGTTTGATCATTGCATCTTTCATTGGCCATGTTGTATGTCATTTGCATTTCATAACTTTTCATGTACATCCATGATTCTAAGCATGCTTCTCTTGCATCCATAGGCTTGTAAGATCATTCTCATGCCTTGTTTCATGTTTGCATCATCTCTTAGCATCATTAACATCACACACATGCTTCTGGTTTTGATTTGCATCATCCCATTTCATCTCATTTTGCATTGCATTGCATGCCTTTCACTAACTTTTCAGGTGGTAAGTTATTTTGAGAAGTGAATTTGCCTTCACTTCTCACAAACTCTTTTCATCTCTCTTATGCATCATTGCTGCATTTTGTCTTGTGCTTGAGATTGAGCTTGCTCATTCTTCTTCATCTTACTTTCTTTCTTCAAGTGACTTGTCTTCTTAAATGAAGCAAGTTACTTTGCTTCTCTTGGCTCCTTTCATCTGCTTCCTGGTGGTTTCTTTGAAGATTTCTGTTGTAAACCTCACAAACCTTAGGAACAACCAAGCATGACAATGATTAGGGTTTTGATTAGCCCCCCCATTTAGATTTTACCTTTGTGACTCATTGAGTCTTTTCTCCTCATCTCATAATCAAGGACTAAACCCTAAAGGCTTTAAGGCTTTGTGACTAAGCTTATGCCTGCATCCTTCTATTAGGATGGAGTGTATAACTTTAATCCTAAGTGTTAAACCCTTAATGTGTTTAAATCCTTTAATCAATTCACTTAATAATCATCAAGACATTAAGCTTGTAACTTGGGCCTTGCATTAGGGTTCTAATTCTTCCTTAATTGGTTAAGAAGGACTAACCCTAGTGTTAATGGACAAGTTGTCTTACAAACCCTAAAAATCACTTCATCATCTTATCATTAACTAAAATCCACTCAATAAAGGCTTTGTTCTGTCATGAGTTTAATCCCTAATCATGGATTAAGTTGAGGAGCTTTCCTCAGCTTAAACATTCTCATCTATTATCCTTCTATTAGGATGGTGTAATGAGTCTGTTTAATCCTTGATTATGGCTTAATCTCATTACTCAACACTAAACAAAAAACACCAAAAAACACCTAAGTAATCATAAATAGGTTAATGATCTTAAACCTACATCATGGTGATTAAGTGTGAGAAGCTGACTTCACACTTAAGGTATTCTCATTACCCCTAATCAGAGGGAAGATGTGATGAGTTTACTAAATCCATTGGTTTAGGCTTAAGCTCATTAACTTATGACAAACTTCCAAAAGCAATAAAAGATTGAAAACACAAAAACAAACAATAATCGTCTCCTCCGGGATTCTTTTCTCATCTCATTCACTCATAAACGAGAACTTGCTTCTTCCGTCTAATGCAAGACAGTTTGCACCTGAGCCAGACAGGTCATACACTTGAGCATAGACAAGCAAGCAGTTCACAAGTCAATTTATCTCTTCAGTCTCTTTGGGTCGAACTACGGTGTTCTGACTTCCTCATTGCACGAGAGGATACGTAGGCATAACTTAATAGTTATCGAACAAAAGTCTCTGTATATTTCCCCTCTTTCCAGTATCATTCTTTAAGCCTCATAGTCTTGAGCATTTTATCCTGTTCTTACACTGACACTGTACATTTACACACTTCACTTCTTTTACACTGACACTTGCATTCTTTCCAGCTTTGATACACAGATTGCACTGACACTACCCCTTTAAAACACAAATCTTTTAAGCGTGGATCCCGTCGAGTACGGCGGACAGTCTGGGTGCTAATACCTTCCCAGGTTGTAACCAACCCCCTTTCTCAGTCTCTCTGGTTCGCAACCGTCTTATCCATATCTTTCTAGGTTTATGCAGCATTACCTTTCCTTCGGGATAAAAATGCCTAGCTGGCGACTCTATTCATTTCATCCTTTCACCGACCGTTCGCGTCTGTACCCCTTCTGACGAGGTGTCATTTTGGTGGGAGCGACAACTTGGCGACTCTGCTGGGGACCCTTATACTGTAACCAGGGCTTCTGGTTCTTTTTGTGGGTTCCTCCTAGCGCTTGTTTGATTTGTGTTTACTGGGGTGTTATGTGCTATTTGTGTTTGTATATTTGCTTTATTTACCGCTTTATGTACAGTTATTTATTAATTTCTTTACAGCTTTATATACATCATACTGTCATACTGTTATCTGGCTGGATCTGGTTTTGTTGCTTTGGTGGGTGGGGTTCTATTGAGAGTTTTAGGTCCTATACCTGGGACCTGAGTGACACCTAGGCTAGAGTGGTTCATGTTCTTTCCCATTCCATTTCGGTCTGGTGCGGGAATATGAAACACGGTTCAGATGTGGGTTTCTTCTTGAGAACTATGTGCTGCAGATCTCTTGTAGTGCTAGGGCTATCTGGGAAGCCTGCTAAGTCTGGATGACCTTTATTATGACCTTCAGAAACTGAGGTGAATTAGAGGAGGATCTTTTATGGTTATTGTATACACTGTACCTCCGGGTTAGAAGTGTTTACACTTCTCATACCTGATCCAAGTCTGAGGATCCTTGTTTTAGAACATCACCTGTGAGGGGGGCTGGGCTGTTTGCAGGTTTGCAGGAACCATTGGCCACATCATACGCTGATACTTATTGTGTTTGAGAATGCTTCACTTTGGACAGTTCTTGTGATTTAACCCTGGATATGTGACTCTTTATTTGAGTCCCCCACCTTGGTTACTGGACTTATGAACCTCCATCTGGACTTCTTAGACATACATGGACTTATATCAAGGCAGTTAATCAGATCCAGCTTGGTCACAAACCCTTGCATATCATTTGCATACATCATCATTGCATCATTTAACATTTGCTTATTTGTTTTTCAGGGTATCCATATCACATTTGGCTTGGTTTTGACCCCTTCATCTGCATAGGCCCTTTCTCACCAGCTATCTGCTTCAGCTATCTTCATCAGCTACCTGCTTCAGTCACCTGCATTAGCCTATCAGTAGTTCATCTTCAGTGTTAGTCTCCATCATCAGCATCTGTCTCAGCTCTTCATCAGTAGACATGGCACCCAAGAAGAGCAACATCTCATATCATTTCTTTGAGCCTGAGCTGACTGGCATCAGGAAGGTCCAAACCCTTATTACTCCAGACCATATCCCACTATTCAGAGAACATTATGGAGGCATCCTTGATGTGGTTATGGATTTGGACCCTTCTCAGAGGAGCTTGATTCACACTTGCCTACGGTTCTATGATCCTCCTTTGATATGCTTCACCTTCCAGAATTTTCAGTTGGGACCTCTGTTGGAGGAGTATTCATCACTGATTGGAGTGCCTATTAGGAGTGGTGTCCCCTTCAACCCTGAAATGGTTTTTCCCAGCAATGAAGAGGTGGCAAAAGCACTGTGCTTGGAACCTATTCTGATTGAGCAGAGCATGACAACAAAGGCTGGAATCTCTGGCCTGCACTTGGATTTCTTGACTTCTCAGGCTATCCTGAAGGCCTCCTTAGGAGAATGGAAGGCAGTCTGTGCATTATTAGCCCTCAGCATATATGGGGTTATATTATTTGCAGATGAGCCTAAGTTTATTAGCAAAAATGCCATTCACCTTTTTCATTCTGAGGAACCCAGTGCCCACCTTACTGGGAGATTTCTACTACTCTATTCATCAAAGGAATGAAAAGCAAAGAGGAAGGTTGGTGAGATGTTGTGCTCCCCTGTTCCATACCTGGCTGCTCAAACACTTGCCCAAGACTGATGCCTTCTTAAATCCTCACCAACAGAAGAATTGGGCTAGGAGACTTGTTGCTTTGACCTCAGATGATATCAGGTGGTGCACCCAGAGCACCAAGGGCAGGGACATCATTACTAGTTGTGGGCAGTTCCCCAATGTACCTCTCATAGGAGTGAAGGGTTGCATCAACTACAACCCTCTGCTATTCAAAAGACAATTGGGCTATGCATTGGTCCACCCTCCTAGAGTACAAGACTTGGCTGAAACCCTTTATTGTGAGATTAAGCCTAATCTGGCTGTTGTCAGGCAAGCATCCTGGGCTTGGGACAACATCCAGACTAAGGGGATGGCCATTCTTGGGAGATGCAACAATGTGGCCTCAGCTCAGTATTATGAGTGGTCTGATGCCAGGGCTCAAATTTATGGGATGCCCTTCACCATTGAGGATGCACCTGGACCATCCATAGCACCACCTCCAGCCACTGTCAGCCTGGAAGAGTTTAAGAAGCTAAAAGAGAGGAATGAGAATTTGTCTGAAGCCTTGAAGAGAACCCTCTGGGAGAGGAGTCATGATCGTCTGGACATTGAAAGTTTAGAAAAGCTTAAGGTGGAGCATCTAACCCAGATTGAGAAGTCAGAGGACTACATCAAGAAGTCAAGAGCTGGGGAGCAGATTTTGAAGAATGCCTGTAAAGAGGCCCAGTTCCAGAAGGTTAGGACTGATCTCTATCTGAAAGAAAGTCAAGCTAGGTGGGTCAGGATCACTGAAGCTCGCACTCAGGAAGATAAGAGAACTCAGGACAAGATTGAGCAGTTGGAGGCTAATGCAAAGGAGCAACAGGAAGCCTTGCTAGCAGCCCAGAAGGAGATCTTAGAATTAAAGCTTAGGGCTGGTGTGAAGAGGTCAAAGGACCAAGGCAGACACAAGAAGCTAACCACTGCTATCACCACCAGGAATCTTCTTATCAGGAACCTCACAGAGCATCCAGCTGACCCTGTGACTGAAGCACTTCTGAAGGAAGTTAGGGAGGATGAGTTTGGTCTTGGTGTCTGACCTTTTGCTTGTTGTTGCTTTCATTTCATGTACTTTTTTTATGTTGTATTTTTGACCCCTCAGAGGGCATGTATTGTAAAAAACAAACTATGTATGGTTCCCCGTTTGTAATATATTCATTAGTTTGTTTCATCTGAGTTCTTTTTCTCTCAAGCAACATCAAAGCATCTAATTCAGGGGTCTGGAAAGGTCAAAACCAAATGCCAAGCCGGATACCTTGGAAACAAATAAGCATACTGCATTGCATACTGACTTTTGTTTTGTTTTGTAGGTTTTTGTTTTGTTTGTTACTAACTCTGTTGTGATTCAGGAACTATTGCTCGACGACGGGTGTTCCCTCTCAACCGTCCGCACAGATATCCCACTCGCAACAACCTTCCAGGTATACAAATGGACCAAGTACAGCAGGACCTTACAGAGGTCAGGACTCAAATGGCCAATGAGAGACTGGAAATGAGAAATCAGATGACCCAGTTCATGGAGGTGATGAATGGTTTGGCTCAAAGCCAAGAGAGATTAAGGGCATTGGTAGAAAGGCAGACCCAGGAAGAACCCCATTTAGGTTCTGGAGGAACGAGCAACAATGAGAGGGTTCAACCTCATGTTAATCCTCCAGTGTATGGGCCTCACCTTCATCCAGAGATCAACATCTCTGCTAATGTGCAAGGGAATGCTACTACAGGCAGAGTATTACAAGAAGACCCCCAAGAGGATCAATTCACTGTTATGGGAGCTAGGGATGAAGCCTATGACAGAAGGCTAGATAAAATTGCTGAGAAATTGAGATCCTTGGAGTCTCAGAATTCCCTGGGCTTTGATGTCATGGACATGGGATTAGTGGACGGGGTAAGGATTCCCCACAAGTTTAAACCTCCGTGCTTTGAGAAGTACAACGGAACTTCCTGTCCACGAACCCACTTACAATCCTTTCTGAGGAGACTAAAGGCATACACCATGGACGAAAAACTGTGGATGTTTTATTTCGAAGACAGTTTAACTGGAGCCTCAAGGGAATGGTACTCTCACTTGACCAGAACAACCATCAGATGCTGGAAGGACCTGGCTGAGGCCTTCATCAGACAGTACCAGTACAACTTGGATATGGCTCCTAACAGGACCCTCCTGATGGGAATGTCTCAATCATCCAGGGAAAGCTTCCGGGAATACGCCCAGAGGTGGAGACAGCTTGCTGCTGCTGTCCAGCCACCCATGTCGGAAAGGGAAATGGCCGACATGTTTATGAATACCCTCTAAGGGACATATATTGAAAGGCTAGCTGCCTTTTCTTCCACCAGCTTCGCTGACGTAGTCATAGCTGGAGAAAGAATTGAGAGCCTATTAAAGATGGGCAAAATTTCTGACAATGGTGCGAGCTCGTCCAACAACCCCAGAAAGCCTTTTGTGGGGCCAAGAAGAACAGGTGAGACTAATGCTATTCAGGCCAACAGGGGCAGACCACAGTATGTACATAGGTCAGTGGCAGCTATCACTATCCCAGCACCAGTTCCTCAGCAGCCAACATATCAACCACAACAACAACCCCACTACCAGCAACAAGTTCAATATCCACCTCAGAGAAACTACAACAACAACAACAGCAACAATCAACAAAGACCATTTCAACAGAGACCATCTCAGGCCAATAGGGTGATTGATCCAATCCCTATGCCTTATGCCGCTTTATTGCCACAGCTCCTGAAGCTTAACTTGGTTGAGTTAAGGACGTTGGCACCACCAGATCCTTTCAGTCTTCCAAGAAATTATGACGCCAACGCCAGATGTGTTTTTCACTCCAATGCACCTAGCCATAGTACAGAGAAGTGCAGAGCTTTACAAATGAAGGTGCAAGACCTGGTAGATTCTAAAGCTCTAAACTTTGCACCCCCGCCAAATGTCAACAAGAACCCCATGCCCAACCACGGAGGACCCAGAATTAATGCTATTGAGGAAGATAAGTCGTCTTTCTTAATAACCAGTGTTGGGCAGATTCGGACACCCCTGGTAGAGATTAAAGCTCAGCTCCTTGAATGCCAGATGTTCCCCGGGTGTGAGCTCGGGTGCGGTTATTGCAACATTTCGGTAAACGGGTGTGATAACTTGAGAAGCGGCATAGATGGTCTTATCCAAAGTGGCCTACTTCAAATCACAACATCAATACCTACAAATCCAACAATCTCTTTAACAATAATTCCCGAGTCTCCTACAACTGCAACAACAGTCATTCCAAGCAATGCATCAGTACTATCAACAATGGCTCCGTCCATCATATCAACAAATCAAACATCAACAAACATTCCTTCTACAACATCAGCACCCCTTTATTCAGAATCTTCTACAACGCCAACAGATATCTCAACAGTCACTATTTATTATGATCCGTCAAGTATTCCTCCGAACAACAATTTTCAACAACAAACAGTGGCATCTCCTGCCAGGTCACCGGTTACCATCTACTACGATCCACACACTATTTCAACACCCTCCTCTGCTGCAGTCAGTCCGGTTACCATCACGGTACCTGGACCAGTTCCATATGAAAGCAGTAATGCCATCCCTTGGCATTATGGCTCTGACCTTTACTGCAATGGGGAGAAAATCACTCTTGACTCTTCAACCTCTTCTCCACAGATTGATAATATCGGGGGAGGCGGAGGCTTCACCAGAAGCGGACGCCTTTTTGCCTCGCAATCACAAAGACCTAATGCCGAAGCAGAAGCTGCTGCCAAAGCAAAGGGAAAGAATGTAATATCTGAAGAACCCATTCTCAAGGAAACCCAGAAGACATCTTTTGAACAAGATGTAGACGAGTTTATGAGAATTATCAAGAGGAGTGATTACAAAGTGGTGGATCAGCTTCACCAAACTCCCTCAAAAATCTCCATATTATCTCTGCTGATGTGTTCCGAAGCTCACCGGAATGCATTACTAAAAGTCTTGAACGCATCATATGTGCCAGAAGAGATCACCGTTAATCAGCTGGAGACCGTAGTAGCAAATGTCAATACCAGCCATGGATTGGGTTTTACCAATGTTGATCTAACAACTGAGGGATGCAACCACAACAAGGATTTGCACATCACTCTTGAGTGCAAGGGTGTTGTCCTATCACATGTACTGGTGGACACTGGGTCTTCACTCAATGTTTTACCAAAGAAAGCCTTGGTGAAGCTGGAGTATGATGGCTTGGCATTGCGTCCAAGTAATCTGGTAGTGAGAGCATTTGATGGCTCTAAGAGATCAGTGCTAGGAGAGATTGATCTACCTGTGATGATTGGCCCGCAGACTTTTAAAATTACCTTCTATGTGATGGACATTCAGCCGGCCTACAGCTGTTTGTTGGGTAGACCTTGGATCCATGCCGCTGGCGCAGTTACGTCTACCCTTCACCAGAAGTTAAAATTCGAGTGGGAGGGCCAGATCATCACCATCTGTGGTGAAGAAGATATTTTTGTTAGCCATCTGGCTACGTACAAATATATTGAGATGGATGGAGAGATCCATGAAACCATGAGCCAGGGATTTGAAGCCCTGAACATTAATGAAGCATCTGCTGTACTTGGGACTTCCATGACATCTTATCAGCAAGCCAGGAAGGTTGTTGAAGAGGGGACTGCCCAAGGCTGGGGCAAGCTGTTACCTGTGGAGAAGAAGGAGGACAGATTTGGGTTGGGTTACAAACCAACTCAACAAGATCAATCAGAGGCTGCTAAGAAGCCCAGTTTTGTTAGTGGGGGATGCTCACCCCTGATGCAGTAAACAACTTGGAAGATGAGTCGGAAGATGAACGCAACCTGGAGAGCTGGATACGTCCAAGGATCCCAGGGAGCCGTATCTCAAACTGGTCTTCCCAGGAAATTATAAGGGTTACTCCTGTAGAGTAATTATTATTTCCTGTATTTTTAAAGCATGCATCAAGTCTTGCATCTTGCCCAAGATGACAAGACTCATTTTGTAATCGGGCCATCTTGTAATTTTGTGCAAATAGATCAATCAATGAATATCAGACATCTTTTGCAAATGAGTCTTTTATTTCTTTTCTGCTCACTGTTTTTCATTTCTTTTTGTACAAAAATAAAATGGCAATGTTTTCCAAAATGATAAACTTCATTTCACTTTTTCTAAACAAGATTAAAATCAATCACTAAAATGAACAATCTAAACCCTTGCAGAGAGTGCCTTCCAGACTGCACCGACAACAACACCGCTATGACATCGTATGACTTTGACAATCCAATCAATCAAGCTGATGAAGGGGTTGAAGAAGATTATGAGCTTCCTGAAGAGCTAGCCAGGTTGTTAAGGCAAGAGGAGAAGGTTATCACTCCTCATCAGGAGGAGATCGAAACGGTTAATCTTGGTACGGAAGAAGATGTGAAAGAGGTTAAGATCGGGGCCTGCCTACAAGACTCAGTGAAAGAACAGTTGATTGACATGCTTCGGGAGTATGTGGATGTGTTTGCTTGGTCTTACCAGGATATGCCAGGGTTGGACACCGATGTTGTCATGCACAAGCTGCCGTTAAAAGAAGACTGCCCGCCAGTAAAACAGAAGTTGCGCCGTACTCGCCCAGATATGGCAATGAAGATAAAAGAAGAGGTACAAAAGCAGTGGGACGCCGGGTTCCTTGTTGTAACTAGCTATCCTCCGTGGGTTGCTAATATTGTACCTGTGCCTAAGAAAGACGGCAAAGTGAGAATGTGTGTGGACTACCGAGACCTGAACAGAGCCAGCCCAAAAGATGACTTCCCATTACCTCACATTGATGTATTGGTGGATAATACGGTTCAGTTCTCGGTATTCTCTTTCATGGACGGATTTTCAGGATACAATCAGATCAAGATGTCACCTGAAGACATGGAGAAGACAACTTTCATCACACCCTGGGGCACGTTCTGTTATAAGGTGATGCCATTCGGACTGAAGAATGCTGGTGCAACATATCAACGGGCTATAGTAACATTATTCCACGACATGATCCATAAAGAAATAGAATGTTATGTGGATGACATGATTGCCAAGTCCCTCACAGAAGAAGACCACCTGGTAAATCTGTTAAAGTTATTCAAGCGTCTGAGGAAGTACCAGCTGAAATTGAACCCCAACAAGTGCACATTCGGGGTGCGATCTGGTAAGCTGCTGGGCTTTATTGTAAGCGAGAAAGGGATTGAAGTTGACCCTGATAAAGTCAAAGCCATTCAAGAAATGCCTGCACCGAAAACTGAGAAAGAAGTTTGAGGGTTTCTAGGAAGATTGAACTACATTTCAAGGTTCATATCTCACCTTACAGCAACCTGTGAACCCTTGTTCAAGCTGTTAAGAAAAGAACAGACGGTCAGGTGGAACGAAGACTGCCAGAGAGCTTTTGACAAAATCAAGGAATACTTACAAGAGCCTCCAATCCTTATGCCTCCAGTTGAAGGAAGACCTCTGATAATGTACTTGACAGTATTAGAAGAGTCGATGGGGTGTGTGTTGGGCCAACATGACGAGTCTGGTCGAAAAGAGTATGCAATATACTACCTGAGCAAAAAGTTTACCGACTGTGAACAACGTTATTCACTGCTCGAGAAAACTTGCTGTGCTTTAGCGTGGGCTGCTCGCCGACTGAGACAGTATATGTTGACCCACACTACTTTATTGATCCCCAAGATGGACCCAGTTAAGTACATTTTTGAGAAGCCAGCACTTACCGGACGGGTTGCAAGATGGCAAATGATCCTCACGGAATATGACATCCAGTACACATCTCAGAAAGCCATCAAAGGCAGTGTATTGTCTGATTATCTTGCTGAGCAACCTATTGATGATTACCAACCTATGAGATTTGACTTCCCTGATGAAGACATCATGTTCATAAAAGCAAAAGATCATGAAGAGCCTATTCACACTGAAGGGCCTGACCCGGAAGAAGAATGGACTATGATGTTTGATGGGGCTGTCAATATGAATGGTCGTGGTGTTGGTGCAGTACTCATTACACCAAAGGGAGTTCACATGCCTTTCTCGGCAAAGCTCACCTTTAACTGCACTAACAACGAAGCTGAATACGAAGCTTGTATTATGGGTCTTGAGGAGGCCATTGACCTCAGGATCAAGACATTGACTGTATTCAGAGATTCAGCTTTGGTAGTTAATCAGACCAACGACAAATGGTACACACACCAGGATCATCTGATACCTTACATGGATTATACAAGGAGGTTACTGACTTTCTTTACAACGGTCAAGCTTGAGTATATTCCCCGGGACGAAAATCAGTTTGCGGATGCTCTGGCTACCATTTCATCCATGATCAAAGTTCAAGCTGCCAACTTTGTGCCTCGGATTTCAGTGTCCAGACTTGACAGACCAGCATATGTATTTGCAGCAGATGTTGTCAAAGATGACAAGCCTTGGTTCCATGACATTAAGTGCTTCTTGGAGGATCAGACATACCCCCCTAGGGCATCTTCCAATGATAAGAAGACTTTAAGAAGGCTCGCTGGTAGTTTCTTTCTGAACACTGATGGTTCCTTGTACAAGAGAAACTTTGATATGGTACTTCTCAGATGCGTTGATAGAGCAGAAGCAGACTTGTTGATGCACGAGGTGCACGAAGGATCCTTTGGTACCCATGCTGGAGGACATGCAATGGCTAAGAAATTGCTAAGATCAGGCTATTACTAGATCACAATGGATGCCGACTATTGTGCCTATGCCAGAAAATGCCATAAATGCCAGATCTATGCGGATAAAGTGCATATGCCTCCCAATCCTCTGAATGTGATGTCTTCTCCCTAGCCCTTTGCCATGTGGGGCATTGATATGATTGGCAAGATTGAACCGACTGCTTCAAATGGCCACAGATTCATCCTGGTTGCCATTGACTATTTCACCAAGTGGGTTGAAGCAGCTTCCTATGCAAACGTTACAAGGCAAGTGGTAGCCAGATTTCTGAAGAGAGATATCATCTGTCGATACGGAGTTCCCGAGCGAATCATTACTGATAATGGTTCTAACTTAAATAACAAAATGATGGCAGAGCTATGCCGGGACTTCAAGATCCAACACCACAATTCTTCTCTTTACAGGCCAAAGATGAACGGCGCTGTTGAGGCAGCCAATAAGAACATCAAGAAGATTGTGCAGAAGATGGTAGTTACCTACAAAGACTGGCATGAAATGCTACCATTTGCCTTGCATGGGTACCGCACGTCAATCAGAACATCCACTGGGGCAACACCGTATCAGCTTGTGTATGGTATGGAAGCAGTCCTACCAGTTGAAGTTGAACTACCCTCCCTACGGGTACTGATGGATATTAAGCTGAACGAAGCAGAATGGGTCCGATCCCGATACGAGCAACTGAGTCTGATTGAAGAGAAAATATTGGTTGCAATCTGTCATGGGCAGTTGTATCAGAAAAGAATGAAGAAAGCCTTCGATCAGAAAGTCAGGCTCCGAGAATACCAAGTAGGAGATCTTGTGCTGAAAAGAATCCTCCCTCCTCATACAGACCACAGGGGCAAGTGGACTCCGAACTATGAAGGACCATTCGTGGTAAAGAAAGTTTTCTCTGGTGGAGCACTAATGCTCAGCACCATGGATGGTGAAGACTTCCCGTCCCCTGTGAATTCAGATGCAGTTAAAAAATACTTCGCATAAAAATGACCCGCTGGACATAAGAACAGAATGTATGTCCAGGCAAAAATAGGGCATCCCGGCGAGTCAAAAACAGAATAAAAGACTCGGGCAAAAATAAGGGAAAATAAACAAAAAAAATGTACACCCGCTGAGTTGAAAAGCCGCATTGGACAACTCAGGCAGAAATGGGTATCCCGATGGATTGAAAACCCGAAAGGGCGATCCATGCAAAATAAGGGAATAAGCGAACAACTGCATTCTGAATTCGTCTGTATCACTTACAACTTGGTAAGCTTTGGAAGGGTCAAGCTTCTTTCAGAATCAGCCTTCTTCAGAAAGCAAGACAGGAAGAGCGTCAAATGTCATACGAGTCATAGCAAAAGAGGAAGCTCCTTGAAGCGTCATCAACATTGCCAATATTTTGTTTCTCAATTTGTAACAATCTCCTCATTTTAGGGGATATGTTTCTTTGACTGTATCTTGCTAATTCGAAGCATTATGAATTAATAAAATCAGATTTTCAGTCACGTCTCGTACATTTTATTTTCATTTGCAAAACGTCCGATGTCTATAGGATACTGAGTGCATAAATACAGATGTTTCTCTTCTAAAGAATACATGCTTGCAGGAAATATATTTACTCCCGGGAGTATCTGAACTCTTACAACGGAATCTGGTAAGGGATACCTCGGGACTACTAGTGCGTTTCTATCTTTGCAGGATTGCAGGTATCCAAAACACGACATGGGGCACAAAAGCTTCATCCCAGCAAGCTGGCAAATCAACACTCACTCAGTCTTAGCACCCAAAGTGCTTTCTCCCCAACTGAGTTGCCACTTGTTATTTCTCCCCAGCTGAGTTGCCACTAGTTATTTCTCCCCAGCCGAGGTGCCAATCATTCTTCCTCCTCAGCCGAGTGCAAAAGCCAGGGAACCATCTCCCCACAGAGTGTCAGCCTCTATCCAGAAGAGCAATGTCTGAGGGAATCACAACAGAGCGAAGAAAGCTTCTACAAACCCCAGCTGTGTCCTTCATTTACTAGAATAGGTCTATCATTGACCCATTTCCCCAAGCAAAATCATATACGTTAGATCTACCAATGATCCCATCCCCAGCAGGGATGTCCACTTCAAACAGATCGACCGGAGATCTTCGTGGCAACCGGATCCGAATCCCGGATCATTATCTTTTGCATAAACATAGCATTCACATCATATTCACCCCACAAAGTGTAGCATTCCGTCTAATACGGAGCATTACGGCAAAAATCACACATATTGCATAATCATGAGCCGTGTTCTGAATCAAACACTTGTGAATAATAACAATCCATCAACAATATACAGAAAACTCCCCAGATTCCCCGGCAGAGAGCCCAGACATTTCTCTTACAAATACAAATACTTCTTGACACCCGTCCGTGTCATATCCCCAGCAGAAAGCTAAGGTATTTGCTTTACACTCACCAATACCAGTACACACTCCTTTTCGGCACCCGTCTGTGTCATCATTCCCCAGTAAAGTCTCCCGAGCATTCTTTACAAACAAACCACTTATATTACAGATACTTCTTGACACCCGTCCGTGTCACCTTCCCCAGCACAGTAACCTAAACGCTTTGTATATCAGATACTTGTTTATACTATACTTTTCTCCTTTTGACACTCGTCCGTGTCACTCCCCCCAACAGGTTAAATACCCGTCTATACACCACTCATACTTATTACTCTTATTTCACTTATACAGATACTCGTCCGTATCTTGTATACACCACTTATATCCTCTCAGATTCGACACTAGTCCGTGTTCTTTGTTAACCAGTTGGTACTCGTCCGTACCATCATCTCAGAGCATGCGTCAAGCGTTTGTTTCTACCTGATACTCGTCCGTATCATAGTCTTAGGGATGCTCGCCTGAATCTTTAATCCATACACTGTGTCAAACACTCATGTCTTCTTGTATTTAGACACTCGTCTGTGTCTACTTTTCCCCAGAAGAGTCCCCTCAGAATCAACACTCGTCCGTGTTCCTTGTTAACCAGTTGATACTCGTCCGTATCATCATCTCTGAACACGTGTCAGTATTTGTTTCTACCCGATACTCGTCCGTATCGAAGTCTTAAAAATGCTCGTCCGCATTTTTAATCTATACACAACATCAAAACACTTATACCTTTTATTTCTTGGATATAAACACCCGTCTGTGTTTACTATTCCCCAGTAGATCGCCCGCAAAGCAAAATTTCTTTTCTATCTGACATTCGTCCTATGTCATGATAAACCCTGAGAGCAGCCGTACCCTGCTAGGTGATCGTCCTTCACCTCTTGATGATCGTCCTTCATCATGCTCGTCCGATGGCCGTCCCCATCGTCGACCTTTTATCCGACATTCGTCCTATGTCGTGATATTTAGCAGCCGTCCCCTGCTAGGTGATCGTCCTTCACCTTTTGATGATCGTCCTTCATCATTTTTATCCGATGGCCGTCCCCATCGTTGATCTTGTTATCTGACGTTCGTCCTATGTCATGATAAACCTTGAGAGCAGCCGTCCCCTGCTAGGTGATCGTCCTTCACCTCTTGATGATCATCCTTCATCATGCTCATTTGATGGCCGTCCCCATCGTTGACCTGTTATCCGGCATTCGTCCTATGTCGCGATACTTTCGGCAGCCGTACCCTGCCAGGTGATCGTCCTTCACCTTAGATGACCGTCCCTCATCTTATCCCCAACAGAGCAGCCGTCCCCTGCCAGGTGATCGTCCTTCACCTTTGATGACCGTCCCTCATCATCATTTCATTTATTCTTTAACCCGATGGCCGTCCCCGTCGTGGTCCCTTTTCCTTTTCCTGATGATCATCCTTCATCAGTCTAGCCCGATGGCTGTCCCCATCGTTGTTTGCATTACTTTATGAACCTAATGACTGTACCTCATCATTTACTTTTTACATACTCCCCAGAGAATCTTACGGATTTACTTGATGGTCGTCCCCATCACAATCTCTCACATCCCCAGCATGTCGGCCGTCCCCGTCATTGTTTTATTTCCCGCATTCTCCCCAGCATGCCGGCTGTCCCCATCATTGCTCTTTCCCCAGCAGTCGTCCTCTGCTTGACGGTCGTCCTCCGTCGCCCGCACTTTATATTATACTTTATTTTCCTTTACAATCTATATCCCTTTTCTACTTCATTCTGTGAGTGCAAATTTTGGATTGTCTTTGGTATTCAACCACAAGTTATCTTGTTTGCCTGATAAGCCGTCGCTTACATCCTGCACAGCTAACTCATGTTTGAATAGGGGCAGCTGTAAACACCCCAAATTTTCCCTCACCCATTCACACCATGTCTTGTGATCTCCTCATATGCATAAGTCCAATCATAGCATCTCATATTACATTTTTGATTCACTGCATTGCTTCTAAGTCATCTGCATCTAGGGTTTGTGATCTGAGCAATTCAAGAGCTTCTTGAGCCACTCCTAAGGTCATCAATCACTTCAGAAGGGTCCATATATGTTCAAGCATCATATTTTATCTCCTCAAAGTCAAGAATGTCCAAGAATCACAAGAACTGAGAATGGCATGGAAGCAGAGCCAGGTTTAACTGCACAGATGACCTGAAATTAGGGTTTTGGTTTCAGAGGCCATAACTCCAATTTTTTTGGTCATTCTTGTTTCTATTGGTCTCTATATGGTATAGGGAGCATGCATATCAATTTTCATGAAGAAATTCCATGGGGAAGTCATCTGATCAAGAGTTGACTTCTTGAGCAATTCAGTGCAAAATCAGGGCATCTGAGGCCCCCAATGACCCAACCAAAGGGTGTTCTTCATCATTTTGAATGTGTATGATCTTTATTTGATCATAGAAGATGTTAGAAGTTCACAAAATTGGAAAATTTCAAGTCATTTGCAAAGTTGACTTTTTGGGAAAGTTGACTTATTTTAAAAATTGCCATTTTGGGAAGCTTTTTCAACCCTTGCTTTTTGATTCAAAAATGCTTCAAATGGAAAAACTTTGGTCATGAAAGTTGTAGAATGGATCATTCCCTTTTCAAAAAGTACAAGAACTTGACCTAATTCATTTTGGATCAAAAGTTATGGCTTGTCAAAGTTGGCCAAAATCACAAAATTTGAAGTTTTCTACCAAAGAGGCATTTTGCAAAATGCTATGATCAAGTGTTCTAAAGGCCTCAAATGTGTACAAATTCTTCACAACATGATCACATGACCTCTAAAATTCGGAATGGGCCAAAGAATCATCTCATTTCATGCCTTGAACCTCAAGAAATCCCAAAGGAACCAAAACTTTGTGATACTTGCAAAACTTATCACAAACTACAAACCACTTGCTGCGTTGCCTCTAGACCTTTTCCATAGCTTCCCTTGATTCAAGCTGAGCCAAAGCAAGCCAAAAAGCAAGTTGTACCATTGCCCATACCTCAAGTACAAATCAAGTTGACATTTTGGCCAAAGACCCATACCAATCACCATAGGCCACCAACAACTCTCTGACCTATCACCTTTTGATACATGGACCAAAGCCAGCATAACACACCACTTACTTCAAGCTGAAACACACTCCAAGCCATAGTTATCAAAATCTCTCCAACTTGCATTTTCATTCGAAACACTCTCCACAGGCCTCAAACACACAAACAAACTTCACAAACAATCTCAACATGCTTCACTGATCACAAACCACCCATCACCATAGCCTGAAACTCACTGAAATCAAAATACGATTTCCACCCCCCCTTGAATAGAACTTCTGTAATCTTCTAAATCAACCAACATAAATTCCTTCCAAGCATCAAGACTTTATCAGGAGCTCAAGAGGAGTGGATTGCACAAAGAGAGGAGGTCAGAAAGTTGCAAACTGAGAAAGCTCAAGCTCAGGTACCTCAAGAACTTTTTTTCCAGAAATGAGTTTTCATGTTCCTAGATTGTTCCTCATGCTTTGCTGATCACTCTGATGTTTTTACTTTTTGAAATGGTTGAGAAATAAGCATGTATTCGTGTTCTGAAATTTTTCTGACCTAAATGCATTTTGTTTCGATTCAGCCTTAATATGAAAAATAAATGTATTTTGATTGTTGATTCTTGCTCTATGATGATTGGGGGTGGATTCTGGGCAGAGAGATGATGTTTTAGAGGCCTGGGGAGAAAGTTAGCAACTTTCAGGTGAGAGTCTCGCCGGAGAAGACGACCGTAAGTCTTCTCCGGCCACCTGAAAGTGTTTAGGGCTAATTAGAGTCATTAATGCAAGTTTGAATGTGGAGCGTTGGATGGGTTGACCAGGGCTGACTCGCGCGTGTTTGAGTGGCTGGGATGCTTCATTAGAAACCCTAATCCATAATTAACCTAATTAATTCAGTTTAATTAATTAAAAATGGGAATTAGCTCAGTTTGAATCTTAGCCGCAGGATCTGGCGCGCAGTCTTTCCCTCCTTCCTGAGTTTGAATCCAGACCTTTAGATGTGCATACTTTTCATTTAATTCAATTTTATTTTCATTTAATTTCATTTGTTTTGTTCAATTTATTAAAAATAGTAAAACATCTTTAAAAATTCTGAAATTTTTTGTCAAAGCTTTTATTAATTTTCAGAAACCAAAAACATTTTTATTTTTATTTTTTGCATTAAAAATTATTTCTAAATCATTTAAAAGTTTATTTTTAATTGATTAATGAGAATTAATTAATTAAAAATACTTCTAGGTATTTAAAAATCACAAAAAAATTCATGAGACATTTAAAATCATTTAGAAACATTGTCCAACTCTCAAACCAAATTTCTTTTTTGATCTTGATGTCTTTTGACAATTTTCCATGGAATTAATTTCATTTCAAGGCATTATTTTGATCCAATCTTCAAAAATTCATTTCTGCCTAGCCTTTAAGAGTTGGACCTTGATTCTTTTTGCATTGCATCTTGTATAGCATGTAGTTTATAGGATTAAATTGGCATGAATTGATCTTGCATTTCCTATTTGTTTGGCATTTTTCTTGACAAGGTACCTTAAAACCATAACAATCTTAGGAAATTCATAACCCTCATTAGGTTAAGAGTTAGAACCCCTCCTTTGGGCAATAAGTTTGTATAGGTTTAGGGTTTCCCTTGAATGCATTTTCAATTTTTTATCATGATGTTTGCTTCTGGTTTTGATTTTTGTTTTGTGCATTGATCATAAACCCTAATTTGGGCTTTCATTTGCATCCATCTTCCATTTGTTTGCATACCATGACTTGCCAGGACATTTTGTGCATCCATTTGATTCATAATACATCTTAGGACATATTAGAATCATGTTTGATCATTGCATCTTTCATTGGCCATGTTGTATGTCATTTGCATTTCATAACTTTTCATGTACATCCATGATTCTAAGCATGCTTCTCTTGCATCCATAGGCTTGTAAGATCATTCCCATGCCTTGTTTCATGTTTGCATCATCTCTTAGCATCATTAACATCACACACATGCTTCTGGTTTTGATTTGCATCATCCTATTTCATCTCATTTTGCATTGCATTGCATGCCTTTCACTAACTTTTCAGGTGGTAAGTTATTTTGAGAAGTGAATTTGCCTTCACTTCTCACAAACTCTTTTCATCTCTCTTAGGCATCATTGCTGCATTTTGTCTTGTGCTTGAGATTGAGCTTTCTCATTCTTCTTCATCTTACTTTCTTTCTTCAAGTGACTTGTCTTCTTAAATGAAGCAAGTTACTTTGCTTCTCTTGGCTCCTTTCATCTGCTTCCTGGTGGTTTCTTTGAAGATTTCTCTTGTAAACCTCACAAACCTTAGGAACAACCAAGCATGACAATGATTAGGGTTTTGATTAGCCCCCCCATTTATATTTTACCTTTGTGTCTCATTGAGTCTTTTCTCCTCATCTCATAATCAAGGACTAAACCCTAAAGGCTTTAAGGCTTTGTGACTAAGCTTATGCCTGCATCCTTCTATTAGGATGGAGTGTATAACTTTAATCCTAAGTGTTAAACCCTTAATGTGTTTAAATCCTTTAATCAATTCACTTAATAATCATCAAGACATCGAGCTTGTAACTTGGGCCTTGCATTAGGGTTCTAATTCTTCCTTAATTGGTTAAGAAGGACTAACCCTAGTGTTAATGGACAAGTCCCCCTCAAGTTGTCTTACAAACCCTAAAAATCACTTCATCATCTTATCATTAACTAAAATCCACTCAATAAAGGCTTTGTTCTGTCATGAGTTTAATCCCTAATCATGGATTAAGTTGAGGAGCTTTCCTCAGCTTAAACATTCTCATTTATTATCCTTCTATTAGGATGGTGTAATGAGTCTGTTTAATCCTTGATTATGGCTTAATCTCATTACTCAACACTAAACAAAAAACACCAAAAACACCTAAGTAATCATAAATAGGTTAATGATCTTAAACCTACATCATGGTGATTAAGTGTGAGAAGCTGACTTCACACTTAAGGTATTCTCATTAACCCTAATCAGAGGGAAGATGTGATGAGTTTACTAAATCCATTGGTTTAGGCTTAAGCTCATTAACTTATGACAAACTTCCAAAAGCAATAAAAGATTGAAAACACAAAAACAAACAATAATCTTCTCCTCCGGGATTCTTTTCTCATCTCATTCACTCATAAACGAGAACTTGCTTCTTCCGTCTAATGCAAGACAGTTTGCACCTGAGCCAGACAGGTCATACACTTGAGCATAGACAAGCAAGAAGTTCACAAGTCAATTTATCTCTTCAGTCTCTTTGGGTCGAACTACGGTGTAATGACTTCCTCATTGCACGAGAGGATACGTAGGCATAACTTAACAGTTATCGAACAAAAGTCTCTGTATATTTCCCCTCTTTCCAGCATCATTCTTTAAGCCTCATAGTCTTGAGCATTTTATCTTGTTCTTACACTGACACTGTACATTTACACACTTCACTTCTTTTACACTGACACTTGCATTCTTTCCAGCTTTGATACACAGATTGCACTGACACTACCCCTTTAAAACACAAATCTTTTAAGTGTGGATCCTGTCGAGTACGGCGGACAGTCTGGGTGCTAATACCTTCCCAGGTTGTAACCAACCCCCTTTCTCAGTCTCTCTGGTTCGCAACCGTCTTATCCATATCTTTCTAGGTTTATGCAGCATTACCTTTCCTTCGGGATAAAAATGCCTAGCTGGCGACTCTATTCATTTCATCCTTTTGCCGACCGTTAGCGTCTGTACCCCTTCTGACGAGGTGTCATTTTGGTGGGAGCGACAGAAGGAAAGTGTGGATCATACTCCTTTGTGATGCATCCAAGTCCATGATTATGTCCATGATACCACCATAATGTTCCCTGAATAAAGGGACATGATCAGGAGTGATGAGTGTCTGGATCTTCCTGATGCCTACTAGAGAGGGCTCAAAGAAATGATAAGTAATGTTTCTCTTCCTAGATATGTCCATACTGATAATGGATGCTGATGAAGATAACCGAGGAGAACCACTGATGAAGGTAACTGATGAAGGTGCTGAAGAGAATCTCTGATAAAGATAGTTGATGAATGATAGCTGATGCAGATGAATAGTCAAAACCAAAACCAAATAAGAAGTGGATACCCTGTAAAACAAATAGACAAATGTTAAAATGATGCAAAATGATGTATGCAGAATGATATACAAGGGTTTGTGATCAAGTGTTGGATCTGTTATCTGCCTTGATAAGGTCCATGTGTGTTCATAAGTCCGGTTGGAGGCTTAGAGAACCAGTAACCAGGTGGGGGACTTAAATAAAGAGTCACAAGTCCAGGGTTTCATAAGAATAGTCCAAAATGAACGTAACCTTAAAACAAATATGATAACAGGGTATGATGAGGCCAAGGGTTCCTGCAAACCTGTAAACATCCCAACCCCCTCACAGGTATTGTTCTAGAACACGGATCCTCAGATGTGGATCAGTTATGAGAAGTGTAAACACTTCCAACCCGGAGGTACAATTTTTACAATAATCATAAAGGATCCTCCTATAATTCACCTCAGATGCTGAAGGTCATAAAAAGGTCATCCTGACTTAGCAGGCTTCCCAGATAGCCCTAGTACTACAGGAAATCCGTAGCACAAAGTTCTCAAGAAGAAACCCATGTCTGAACTGTGTTTCATATTCCCGCACCATACCGAAATGGAATGGGAAAGAATATGAAGCCACTTTATCCTATGTGTCACTCAGGCTCTTGGTATGGAACCTTACTCAATGAATATCCCTCCCACCAAGGTAAACAAAGATCCAACACAATGATATGATGACAGTAATATGGAATGCAATAAAACTGTAAATAAAGAAATAAATAAAGTTGTACATAAAGCAATAATTAAAGAAGTAAACAAAAAGCACAAGTAGCACATAACACCCCCATAAACACAAATCAAACAAGCGTTAGGAGAAACCCACAAAAAGAACGAGAAGCCCTGGTTGCAAGATAGAATTCCCCAGCAGAGTCGCCAAGTTGTCGCTCCCGAAGATTTACATCCCGGTGCAGACGCGAACGGTCGGTGAAAAGAGAAATGAACAGGAAATGAATAGAGTCGCCAGCTAGGCATTTTTATCCTGAAGGAAAGGAAATGCTGCATAAACATAGAAAGATATGGATAAGACGGTTGCGAACCAGAGAAATTGAGAAAAGGGGTTGGTTACAACCTGGGAAGGTATTAGCACCCAGATTGTCCGTCGTACTCGACGGGATCCATGCTTAAGAGATTGTGTTTAAAGGGGTAGTGTATGTGCTATCTGTGTGCAAAAGCAAGGAAAAGAATATACATGTGTCAATGCAAAAAGGTGAATTGCTCAGAAACTGAGGCTTTAGAAAAGAATGCTGAAAGAGGGGAAGACACAGAGACGTTTGTTCGATAATCGTTAAGTTATGCCTACGTATCCTCTCGTGCAATGAGGAAGTCAAAAAACTATAGTTCAACTCAAAGATACTAAAAATAAACTGACTGTGAACTTCCTGCTTGTCTATGCTCAAGTGTGTGACTCGTCTGGCTCGAGTGCTAACTGTCTTGCATTAGACGGAAGAAGCAAGTTCTCGTTTGTGAATGAGTGTGATGAGAAAAGAATCCCGGAGGAGATGATTATTGTTTGTTTTTGTGTTTTCAGTTTTTTATTATTTTTGGTGTTTTGCATAAGTTAATGAGCTTAAGCCTAAATCAAGGGTTTGTAAACTCATTGTATCCTCCCTGATTAGGGATAATGAGCATACTTAAGTATGAGATAAACACCTCAACTTAATTACCATGATGATGTAGGATTAAGATCATTAACCTACTTGTGATTATTTAGATGTTCTTGGGTTTTTGATTAGTGTTAAGTAATGAGTTTAATCTCTAATAACAGATTAGTGAACTCATTACACCATCCTAATAGAAGGATAATAAATGAGAACACTTAAGCTGAGGAAGATACCTCAACTTAATCCATGGTTAGGGATTAAATTCATTCTATAACAAGCCTTTATTAAATGGATTTTAATTAAGGGATGAGATTGAGAAGTGGGTTTTAAGTTTATAAGACAACTTGAGGGGGACTTGTCCATTAAACACTAGGGTTAGTCCCTCTTAACCATAAGGAAAAGTTAGAACCCTAATGTAAGGCCCAAGTTACAAGATGAAGTATTAGTGATTATTAATGTGTTTTGATTAAGAGGTTTAAACAAATTAAAGGTTTAACACTAAGGATTAAAGTTATACACTCCATCCTAAGAGAAGGATGCAGGCATAACCCTAATTCAATGTCCTAAAGCTTTAAGAGTTTAGTCTCTAATTATTGAGATGAGAAGAGAGATTCAAGGAGACTCAAAGTTAAATGATAGGGGGGACTAAACACAACCCTAAACATTATCATGCTTGGGTATCCTATGGTTTATAAGGCTTAAGAGGGAAGGATCTTCAAGGCCACCAATGGAAGAAGCAGATGAAAAAAGGAGGAAGCAGAAGAATAAGTTACTTACTTCCTAAGAAGATAAGTAACTTAAAGGAAGAAAGTGAGAAAGATGGAACATAAGTGAATTAGATTCACTTCAAAGACATGTTAAAATGCATATGAACTAGATGTGAAGAGGTGGGAAGTGAAGGCAAATCCACCTCCCAAAATAACTTACCAAAAGTTCCTGAAATGTTAGTATGAAGAAATTAATGGAAATGAGATGCCAAGACCAAAGTCAAAAGTGATTATGCAATGCAAATGGCATATGAGATGATGCAATGTCATACAATGTTCATATGAATGATCATACAAAGATGGGATGTCATGAAAGCATGCTTGGAAGCTTGAAAACACATGGATGTTTATGAAATGAAATGAATGCAAGACATGGCAAATGAATGAAGAAATGATCAAGCAAGGTTATAACATGTCCTAAGATGTCTAAGATGACATATGAATGCTTGAAATGTCATGGCAAGTTCATATGATGATGATATGCAAAGGAGAATGCCAATGAACATGAGAAATTAGGGTTTTATGAACATATGAGATGCCAATGAACAAAACAGAAGCATACAACATGATAAAAAAATTGAAACCAAGCTCAATCAAACCCTAATCCCATACTAGGTCACACCCCAAAGGATAAGGTCAGAAGCTATTCCTATTAAAATTTATGATTTTTCTAAGTTTGCTAGGGTTTTTGGGTGATTCTCAAAGAAAAATGCAAATCAATTTGAAAATGCAAGATACATTCATGAGTAATATAACCTAAAAACTACATGCAATATGTGAAACAAGGCAAAAGGAATCAAGTTCAAACTCTTCTTGGTTAGGCAGAAATGATTTTTCAAAGTTAGGGTTAGAAAATGTGATTTTTAAAGAACCCTAATTCAAAGAAAATTGTGGAATTATGATCAAACCTAAAAAGAAATTTGTATGAAGAGTTTGAAAATGTTTCTAAATGTATTGGAACAGTTCATGACTTTTTTGGTGATTTTTAGAAACCTAAATGTATTTTTAATTAATTAAAATCCATTAATTAATTAAAAACAACATTTGAATATTTTAAAAATACTTTTTTAATGCTAAAAATAAAATAAAAATTATTTTCAGGTTGAGAAGAATATTTAAAAAATAAATGCAAGAAATCATATTTTTTGAAAGTGTTTTGATATTTTTAATAAAATGTGGAAAGAAAATGAAATAAAAATTGAATTAAAATGGATGTAATCAGATCCAGTGGTCCAGATTCAAACCTAAGGGAAAGGGGTTGACTGTGCGCATTAATTAATGGTCAGGATTCAATCTGAGGAAATTAATTCAAATAATCCTAATTAAATTAAATAATCAAAGATTATGGCTAATGACTTCATCTGGGCCGTCCACACGCTAATTAAAACAAGATCCAAAGGTAGGAATTCAATCTGGGCAACTAACCCTAATTAGGGTTCTAATGATTTTTAGGTGATCGGAGCTAGCTCCGGTCATCTTCTCCGGCCACTCAAAAACTCAACTTCTTCCCTAGGTCAAATTAAAACCTCTAAAGCTCCAGAAATGATCTTCTAACCCCCCTAAGCAAGAATCCATCATCATATAACATTTATATTTCATCAAAAGTAAGAATTGAAGCAAACAAGATTTTTGGGCAAAGTTTCAGAACAACCATACATGCTCATTTCTCAACCATTTTTGAAACTAAACATATCAGTGTGATCTAGAGAACATATAGAATCATTCTAAAACTTAAAAGATGGTTTCTGGAAAATTTGTTCTTGAGGTATACCCGAGTTGAAGCTTTTCAGTTTGGAGCTTTCTGACCTTTCCTTTGATGCAAATCAACCCCAATGGACTCCTTGAAGCTAATGAGAAGCTTAGAACAAGCTTGTGATGGCTATTTTGAAGTGTTTGGTTCTGGTTTTGCAAAAATCGTGTTTTTGATTTGGGAGGTTTCAGGCCATGGTGAGGGGTGTTTTGTGATCCTTAGGTGATTTTGAGATGAATGGTGAAAGAATGAGTGATTTTTGATGGCTGAGTAGTGAGAATCGAAGAGGGGAAGTTTTATGGTGATTTTGTGCAATCTGAGTTCTCCAATGTTTCAGATTGAATGTGTTATGGAATGAGGTCCTTAGGGTTCACATAAGTCATTGTGATTGGTTAGAGAGTGGGTGATGGCACAACTTGATTGGTATGGGAGGAAATGTAAAAAGTCAAGATTATGTGTACTCGAGGTATGGGCTTGTGCAACAAGGATTCCTGAGCATAGATTGCCTCAACATGGTTCATGGGGAGCCCTTAGATCATTAGAATGCAGCTGTAAAGCTTGGATGAAGAGATGTCAATGTTTATGCAATTTTCCAGCTTTGATGTTTCTTGTTAATTAAGCCATGAAATGCTTCAATCCTTGGGCCAATTCTGATCTTGGCAAGTTGCATTAACATGTTGTGGCATAATCGAGTAGATTAGAGGCCACTTAGAAGCTTGAAACTCAAAATTGCATAAATCCCTCTTTGACATGAACATGAAAATTATAGGATTTTTGCCAACTTTGAAAGGCCATATCTTGAGTTCTAGGATGAATCAAGACATGTTCTTGTACTTTCTGAAAAGGGAAATACCTAATCTACAACTTTCATGTCCAAGAATTTTTCATTTGAAGCATTTTTGGTCATAAAAGAGGAGGTTGAAAATCTTTCCCAAAATGGAAAGTTTCCATTACAATTCATTTCCAAAAATGACAAGTTTCCATTACAAGTCATTTCCAAAAATGACAAAGTTCTCAGATGCCCTAATTTTGACTTAACTTGCTCAAGAAGTTACCCAATGATCAGATGACTTCCACAATGAGTTTCTTCATCAAACTTGGTACACATGATCCTTATAACATATCAAGAACATTAGAAACAATAATGACCAAAAAATTTGGAGTTAAGGCCTCTGAAACAAAAACCTTAATTTTGGTCATCTGTGTAATGAAAACCCTAGCTCGGCTTTCATGCCTTTGCCAATTCTTGTGATCCCTTGACTTTCATGAAATTTGGGGAGCATAATATGATCATAGAACACACATGGACCCTCTTGGATAGCTTCAAGACCATTAGGATGTCTCATATTGATTCTTGGATTGCTTAGATCACAAACCCTAGATGCAGATGAAAATGAAACTATGCAATGGAACAAATATGCAATATGAGATGGTGTGCTTATACTAATACAAAAATTAAAGATCACAAGCCATAGTGTGAGAAAAAGTGAGGGAAAATTTGGGGTGTTTACAATATGCTCGATCCGGAGCTTCTCTAACCTCTCATTGTCCAGACGACTATAATTCCTCTCCCAGAGGGTCTTCTATAGAGCTTCAGAAAGCTGAGCATTCCTCTCTTTCAACTTCTCAAAATCCTCTAAACTGACTGTAGTTATAGGCTCTACTACTGATGGTTTTGGCACATCCACCAAGGTGAATGGCATGCGGGTGATCTGTCCTCTGATGCGAGACCAATCAATGTACTGAGCTGAAGCTATATTGTTGCACTTGCCAAGAATGGCAGTCCCTTTTGTCTGAATATTATCCCAAGCCCAGGCTGCTTTTCGGACGATGGCATGATTATTCTATACATCATAGTAAAGGGTCTCTGATAAATCCTGCTCTCTTGGTGGATGTACTAAAGCATACCCTAGCTGCCTTTTGAAAAGAAAAGGATTGTAGTTGATGCAACCTTTCACCGCAATAAGAGGTACATTGGGATACTGCCCACAACTTGTAATTATGTCCCTGCCCTTGGTGCTATGAGTGCACCACCTGATGTCTTCTGATGTAAGGGCAATCATTCTCTTAGCCCAGTTTCTTGACTGATGAGGATTCAAGAAAGCTTCTGACTTTGGCAAGTGTCTCAATAACCAACAGTAGAAGAGAGGTGCACAACATCTGACTAATCTTCCCCTCTACTTCTCATTTCTATGATGCACCGAGTAATAGAAATCCCCTAGCAAGGTAGGGAATGGATTCTTTAGCAGAAAGATATGGATAGCATTCTTGCTTACTGTCGCTCCCCCGAAAAGACACCTGGTCAGATAGGGTACAGACGCGGACGGTCGGCGAAACGAGAAAATGAAATGAACTGAATAGAGTCACCAGCTAGACATTTTTATCCCAAAGGAAAGGTAATGCTGCATAAACCTAGAAAGATATGGATAAGACGGTTGCGAACCAGAGAAACTGAGAAAGGGGGTTGGTTACAACCTGGGAAGGTATTAGCACCCAGATTGTCCGTCGTACTCGACGAGATCCACGCTTAAAAGATTGTGTTTAAAAGGGGTAGGATATGTGCTATCTGTGTGCAAAAGGTGAGAATGAATGTACAAGTGTCGGTGCAAAAGAAGTGAAATTCTCAGGACTGAGGCTTTAGAGAGAGTTCTGAAAGAGGGGGAAGACATAGAGACTTTTGTTAGATAAAGGTTAAGTTATGTCTACTGTAGCGGTAAAATCATGAGTGTAAGCTATTGATTAACTTAACTCAAGGTAAATAGAGTCGCCACCGCGCTTTTATTTTATTCCAAATGGAAAAGGAAAAAGAACGAATAAAACCTAATGAATCTAAAAGCAGAAGCTAAAAGAAACAAACAGAGAACGGGTAAGGGGATAGGTTACAAATCGGGAAGGTTTTACACACCCAAAATGTCCGCGGTACTCCACGGGATCCCTTTTACATATTTATTGCTTTTTGGTTTGAAATTGGTTTTCTTGAAAAAAGATTGAAGGGATGAGAAGAAGAATGTTTTTTTAATTTTTTTGTGTTTGAAGAGGTTTTAACGCCTCATGCCTACGTACCCACAAAGTGCAATGCGAGATCAAAACTTCGTAGTTCGTGGTACAAAATTTGAAAAGAAACAATGAGTTAAATGGATTTTAGAATGTAGAGATAAGTCGTCATTCTTTAGCGAATAATTCCGCTAGAAAGAATGAATCATATCTAAACATATGAAAAGAAAGGTGCACAAAGGCACAAAAACAATTGAATGAGTTTTGGATTTTTTAAAGTATTTAAGAAAAGAATTTCGATATATTTACATGGATTAACATTTATTAAGAAAATAAAGTGAAGAGGATAAAATCACTTGACCTAAGTCAAGGTTTGGTTGCGAAAGCGTTTAATGTTTGAAAACCAAGAAGATTTTTGAAATAGGGAGAAGATTTGAAAATTTAAGAAGTGGGAGGAGATGAAGGGACTATCCTAATAATTGAATTTAAAAGTTAAGAGAAGAGCGATCAAACCATATTATGAACCTTTCTTCAAAGTAAACGGACTTCCATCTTCAAAGACAAATGAAGTTAATTCGAGGCTAAGGTCTTCAATCAATCACAACTTGAGCAAAGGGAGAGATCCTAAAATCTAAGTCCAAACTCCAATGCTAAGGATAGTAACCATAGTCCGAAATTAAAGTCACCAATCTTTTTTAATTTTTAATCCTTTATTAATGTTTTGTGTCCAAATGGACAAAAGAAAAATCACAAGCAATAATATAAACATAAACAATATGATATATGATATAATATGCTAATAGCATAATAAAAGAGATAAGGAGCGAGAAATTGAAATAAAGAGGATAAGGTGCGAGAGATTGAATTTAAATGGATTAGTATATTAATATTATTATAATATTTACATATAATTGGTATGATGAACTTAATCAAGCACAACCACAAAAGATAATAAAAAAATCGAGGCAACCGGATCCAAGTGGATCTTATTCTGAATTCGGGACAAATTTAGGTCTATGTTAAGCAATCGCAGAGTAATTTACGAAGTAATTACCCTACAAATGAGGCCGGCCACCACCAATTAAGGTGGAAAATATTTGTGCTAATACATGTTAGAGAAATGATATTATTAATCATTCTCCGAAAACATGTCGCACTAAAAGAAAAAGAACGGTCTAATCTTAATCGAGATCTTCGTTGAATTTATTGAAGGCAACCTATCACGATCTCAAAGTATGGAGAATGATCCAAATGATAATTCATCCATAGATTTGAAATAATGAAGATTAAACATCTTCGAAAACCAACAATCTACGAATCAGAGATTTTCATCGACCAAAACAAAAAAAAGATGGAAAAGAAATATGGATCTAAAAAATAAAATCCATAAAGAAATCAAAATATTCTTTAATCTTTTTCCTAAAATATCTTTTCCTAAAATCCTTTCTAAAATACTTTTTTCTAAATTTTATATCAAAATAGAATTTGAAACAAAATTTTAAATGAACAAAGCTAATAATAATAGTATAAAAAAAGAATAAGTTAACAAAATGGAGGGGGGAAACGCAAGCAATAGGTGGCAGTGATAGCAATTGGATCCATTATGCTACCAGGCCCAAATTCTCATCATATTTTTTTAAAAAAAGAAAACAATGGCAAATATTAAAAAAAGAAAAACGCAGTAAACAAGAAGAACATGTCTTCTTCTTCGCACGCTAACACGGCCGCGGATCTACCTTCAGAAGGAAAAAGAATGGCGGCTTCGCTTCACCTCTTCGTCCTGAAAAAAAACGTCATCACTCTCTTCCTTCCTCTCTTGAAACAATTCCGATCGCACTCTTCTTCTTCAATAAAATCAGATCCGAAATTCGAATGATTCTTCTTCTCCACTGCGATTTCAACATAAATCTCGTTCAAGATCCTTTGCTTCTCTCACAATCACTAATTTAATGAGATTCAAGGATTCGAATCTGAGATGGATTTGGTTGAAGATTGAAGGATTATTGGAGAATATTTGGTTAGGTTTTGATTTCGGAAGGGATTTGGAGGGCTGTTTAAGCTTGAAGAAATTGTGGGAGAAATGTTGTTTATATAGAGGAATTGAGACTGATTTGAAATGGAGATCGGTTACCGTTTTGGGAGCTTTGCCGCATTTTGAAAGGTGACAAACGCGTGAGCTTTGCTGAGTTTTGTTGTTCAAATTCTGCGTTTTATTTATTCACATTTTGCGTTTTGCTTGCTTCTATCCCGCGTTTTAATGTTGCTGCTTTTTCGTTTTGGGGATTTTCCGCGTGCGGCTGCGTTTCAACTTGCAGGCCTTTGCATTTTGGTAGCTGGGCAAGTACTTTTGCTGTGCGTTTTGTTGTCACGAAGGGTGCGTGTGTGAGATGAAGGCTGGGTTTGGCTTGGATGTTCAACTGTGTGACTTGCGTTTTGCTTTAATTGCTGTTGCGTTTCATGTTCAACCCTGCTGTGTTTTGATATGCCGGTTACAGCCTTGGACTTGTGGCTTTTTTCGGTTCAGTTGGCTTGTGTATTGTTATGAAGCTGGCTTGGCTGATGCGTTTCACGCGTGTGGCTTTTTTTTAGTTTGCTGCTTGTGTTCGTGCGGATAGCTGAGGAGGCTTGTGGCTGTGGCGTGTTGTAGCTGATGGAAAGGCTGGGCGTGCGACTGGGAGCTGATGTTTTGGGTTTGAAGTTGATGACGTGCGACGGCTGCAAGTGGGCCTTGGAAAATTTGTACAATGACTGGAGGAAGTCATGTGATGTTGAAAAAGCTGAAAAGATAGGATATATCTTCCGTGTAGTGGGTCAAGCTGGAAGTGCTTGAAAAACTGAAGTCAGCGGCTTGTGATGGTTGGATAAAGTTGTGGTTTTTTTTCATTATTTTGTATTAATGGTGGGCTGAAAATATAATGAAGAAAAAAAATGGTAATATGATTTTTTTATGAATGGGCTTAACAAAAGAGATATATGGGCTTCAAAAATCAAGTTTGTGTTTCTTTTTTTTTCAATATGTAAATGGCCTTAAAAAATGGTTTAATGGATATTTAGAAAGAAGAAAAAAAAGGATTAAAAATATGTTTGATTTGGATAATAAAAAAAATGGAATGATTTAATCGGGGAAAATGGAAGAAAAATGGTTATTGAATAAAACGGATAAAATGAATTGGATGTGAAATAATAAGAATAGTTTTAAAATGGGTATGAATCAACCACCACCATCACACTGCCACAAACTTCGATCCAAAATCAAATTCGCACTGCACCACTGAATCTCTGATTAAACTGGAATAAACCCCTCTTGAACCACTGAATAAATTGAAACTTTGCCACCTAAGCCACAGCCACTCGAATCATCTGAAAATTTCCTTGATTATTTCAAATCCATACTGAGGAAAATAAATCCCCAGATGAATCACTGATGAATTGATGGACTGATGATTCGAACCAAACTTCACACAGACCATTGCCTGATAAACTGATGATTTCCGACACACAACAACTTGAACTTTGATATACGCACTATCTGAGAAATGAACCGCTGGCACAAATAACTTGCAGTTGAACAATCTTCTGATAGTTTGACCAATATTAGGTGAAACATCCATTTGAATCGAATTGTAACTGAACAAACGCATCTGAATTAAAATTACTGCCCTATCTTTGAAAACCTGCAACACAGAGAGAAGAAGAAACAGACTGCCACATATTTTTGGTATTTTGGTTAGAAGTCATTAAATATAAACAAATATAAAGAAGTAAAAACATGGTGATCCCCTGCGAAGCATAGACCCTACATCTGAGGAGAAACGAACCAGGCGTGATCTTGTTTGTATTCAAAATGCAGATGAGATGCAAAGAAATCTTAAGGCAAAAAATTAGGGTGTTACAGCTGCCCCTATTTAAGTTTCTTCAATCCGGAGATATGAAGATTGACATCTTCGTCTCTACAAGATGGGAGAGACTTAAATATAGAATACCCAATTTTTGTCCTAAGAGAACATGATATGATATGAATATGATATGCAAGCCCAAGATCTCCGTGGGGAAAATATGACCACTAGAGGAAAACAAAAACTTGGGGACACAGAAGAAAAATCCCGTCGGGGAAAAACAACAGACAACAAAAGAATCACCAGGAAAATAAATCACTGGATAGCTGACTCCACTTGGGAAAAGGTATGATAAAATCAAAGTATAAGATTCAACAAGGGAAAGTACACACCCTGCCAGGAAATATCAGTCAAACAAAGTATTCGAGTCCAAAACTGGAATACTGAGTTGGAAAAGAAACATCAACTACTTGTTTACTGGGTAGGAAAACAAAGGACTCGACTATCGATTTACTGGATAGGAGCAAAATAAAGAGGGATAACCTCCACTACCTTTTTACTAGGCAGAAAAATTCTCAACTACCTGATTTACTGGGTAGGATCATGATCAACTACCTGATTTACTGTGTAGGAGCATGATCAACTACCTGATTTACTGGGTAGGAACTCAATCAAAGGGAAACAGCTTCTATTACCTTTTTACTGGGTAAGGGGAAAGAAATCTCGACTACCGGATTTACTGGGTAGAAAAATTCTCAACTACCTGATTTACTGGGTAGGAGTACAAGCAAAAGAAACTTGATCAATTTGGTAATATTACCCACTATCGATTAACTGATAGCTTAATTCCAAAGTAATATACTCAAGCTGGAGAAAACGTTGCCCACTATCAAACAATGATAGCTTAATTCCAAAGCAATATTACTCACAAAAGGGGACCAAAGTTCAATCCAAGAACAAATTGGAGAGAAACGGTCAAACAAGACTCATCCCGAGGAGGAAATATCTCAACTGGGGAAAATTCCATCCAGATGATAAACTGGGGAGGAAGCTGAATCAAAATCATCACGAGAAACAAGCTCAGTGGGGAATTAGAAAGGATTAACACTTTCTGCTTAATGGTCGACACTCTAGAATTGAGAAGAAGACAACACACACACTCTGTGGGGAAAGTCCACACCAAAGAGCGGAAAACAATGATAAATGCAAGAATGCAAGCAAACGATGTTATGCTTATGCGTATGAATATGCTTATGAATATGCTGACAAAACAAACATAAAGATAAGAAAAGGGTGACATGAACACCACAACAACCGGATACTCGGCTAATCCCAAGGCAACAATGCAGGGAAACATGCTGGAGAATCAACTTGAAATCCTGCAGGGGACTGTCATAAGCCATCAAAGGAATAAAATCCTACTACAAGGCTTAAATTATAATGAGACATCATCTGCTAAGGATATCATCCTGCTGAGGAAAGGTAATAATCTGCTGAGGATGGAAGTATTCTTGATAAAATTGAACTTTGCGAGGAATAATCGTCATACCACTCCTGCTACACTTGGGGATAGAGTGCAAGACCTGTTGAAAATCACATACGAACCGTCTGACTACTGACATATGTCGACCTACCGGGGATCCACATGGGGATATCAGAAGTTAACATCATAGCCAAAACGCAGTTACGAGGGATTTTAAATCAATACCTACCATCGGGTAAAAGAAAACCTCTAAACTGACCGCTATATCAATACTTCTTTTCAAAGATGCAAACAATTCAAGCTGAGGAACAAGAGCTCAACTGGGGATTCCCAATGCTTCTCAATTTAAAGATAACGTGCTGAGGAAGAGATCAAAACTCAGCTAGGGATTCTTAAAAACATCCTTTCCAACAACTCTTCTGGGGAATACATTAGAACTCAAATACAATCTCCGTTCATGCTTATTGTTGAGGAATAAAACATCATTAACATCAACCTGTCAAGACTATCCAGGAACTTTGCATGGACACAACCGAATCAAACCCTGCTTTGGGAGAGACGAGTTACACACATCCAGACTTTACCATTCTTGGAATCAATATTGATATCCTTTCTTTGTTCACATATCACAAGAAAAATGTTTTTATAATCTTCAAAAATTAAATTTATTAAATTTGTTTCAAAAATCATCATCAACAATAAATTGAAATTTTGTAAACAGAAACAATATAAAGAATTGAAAACAATTGAATAAAAGCTCAAATTCATTGATAGAATGGTAGTCAGCAAATGGCATGACTCCATGGATCATTACAAGTTTGAAAAATGGTAAATATATGGAAAAGGCTACATTGAAATACAATGATCACTATTATCCCTATCAACTTTGAACTCCACTGTGTCTGAAACTTTAGTCAAGGATGAGTGAATAAGAATCTTTGATGGGAAATTCTTCTGAGGGATAGAATCTAAAATCCTCGGTTGCTTCAAGTGATCTAGCCTGTCGACACAGTTACTTGCCATGATCCCTAACTTTTGCCTAGATTTCCATTTCGGGTTTTCAATCTACCGGGATAATTATTTCTGTTTATGTCTCTAATTTTTGCCTGGACCGCCCTTTCGGGTTTTCAATCCACCGAGACGCTCATTTTTGCCTAAGCCGCCCTTTTGGGTTTTCAACTTAGCGAGCTGTTCTTTTATTTTTTTAGGCGAAGTATTTCTTGACTGCATCCGCATTCACAGGGCAAGTGATCTCCTCACCATCCATAGTTACAAGAATTAATGAACCGCCAGAGAAGGCTTTCTTGACAACATATGGGCCATCATAGTTCGGAGTCCACTTTCCCCGATAATCTTTAAGGAAAGACTGAATCTTTTTGAGCACGAGGTCGTCTTCTCTGAATACACGAGGTTTTAACTTCTTGTCAAAAGCTTTCTTCATTCTTTGCTGGTACAATCGACCATGACACAAAGCTGTTATTCTCATTTCCTCAATCAAATTCAACTGATCAAATCTACTCTGACACCATTCAGCCTCAGTCAACTTGGCTTCCATCAGAACTCTCATTGATGGGATCTCAACTTCGACGGGGAGCACTGCTTCTGTACCATAAACAAGTGAGAAAGGGGTTGCCCCTATTGAAGTGCGGACAGATGTACGATACCCATGCAAAGCAAAAGGAAGCATCTCATGCCAATCCTTGTATGTCACAACCATCTTCTGAATGATCTTCTTAATGTTCTTATTCGCAGCTTCAACATCCCCATTCATCTTCGGTCTATAAGGAGAAGAATTATGGTGTTGAATCTTGAATTCTTCACAAAGCTCTTTCATCATCTTATTGTTCAAGTTCGAACCATTATCAGTAATGATTCTATTCGGAACACCATATCTGCAGATAATGCTATTCTTGATAAACCGAACCACGACTTGCTTGGTCACATTAACATACGATGCCGCTTCCACCCACTTGGTGAAGTAGTCAATTGCCATAAGAATAAAACGATGTCCATTCGAAGCCTTGGGTTCAATCATACCAATCATATCAATTCCCCACATAGAGAAAGGCCATGGGGAAGAAATCACATTGAAATAGGCTGGTGGCACGTGAATCTTATCAGCATACACTTGACACTTATGGCATTTTTTCACATACTTGCAACAATCAGATTCCATTGTCAACCAATAGTAACCTGCTCTCAACATCTTTTTAGCCATTGCATGCCCATTAGCATGAGTACCAAAAAATCCTTCATGAATTTCTTTCATTAACATGTCTGCTTCGTGTCTATCCACGCATCTGAGCAAGACCATGTCAAAATTTCTCTTATAAAGCACATTTCCATTCAAGAAGAAATTTCCTACCAATCTCCTCAAAGTCCTCTTATCTTTATCGGATGCCCCAAGTGGGTATTCTTGACTCTGGAGGAAACATTTAATATCATGATACCAAGGCTTGTCATCACGGACCTCTTCAACTGCAAACACATGAGCTGGTCTTTCAAGTCGCATCACACTAATTATGGGAACATCATTCCACTGGTGCAATTTTATCATAGAAGGTATAGTTGCCAAAGCATCTGCCATCTGATTCTCATCACGAGGAACATAATGAAACTCAACTTTAGTGAAGAAAGTTGATATCTTCCTGGCATAATCTCTATAGGGGATCAAGTGGGGTTGATGAGTTACCCACGTACCCTGGATTTGATTGATTACCAAGGCAAAATCTCCATACACATCAAGATGCTTAATCCTCAGATCAATAGCTTCCTCAAGAACCATAATGCAGGCTTCATACTCAGCTTCATTATTGGTACAAGGAAAAGTCAACCTCGCGGCAAAAGGAATATGTGAACCATGGGGAGTAATGATCATTGCCCCAATTCCTCTTCCGCGTGCATTCACGGCACCATCAAAAACTAAACCCCATCGAGATCCAGGCTTCGGCCCTTCCTCAATCAGAGGTTCATCACAATCTTTCACTTTCAAAAACATCACATCCTCATCTGGAAAATCAAACTTGATAGGTTGGTAATCATCAATCGGTTGATGTGCCAAATGGTCAGCCAAGATACTACCTTTTATAGCTTTTTGAGCTCGGTACTCGATATCATATTCTGACAACAACATTTTCCAACGAGCAATCCTCCCAGTCAAAGCAGGCTTTTCAAAGATATACTTGATTGGATCCATTTTAGAGATCAACCAAGTTGTATGATTCAGCATATACTGGCGAAGACGCTTTGCAGCCCAAGCTAAGGCACAACAAGTTTTTTCAAGCATGGAGTACCGAGACTCACAATCAGTGAATTTCTTACTCAAGTAGTAAATTGCATATTCTTTTCTTCCAGATTCATCTTGCTGACTAAGCACACAACCCATGGAATCTTCCAACACGGTCAAGTACATGATCATCGGTCTACCTTCCACCGGAGGAGACAAGATATGAGGTTCAAGCAGATATTTTTTGATACTTTCAAACGCCTTATGGCAATCATCTGTCTAGACACAACCTTTGTCTTTCCGAAGCAACTTGAAGATCGGAGCACATGTGGCAGTCATGTGAGAGATAAACCTTGAAATATAATTCAAACGGCCCAAGAATCCTCTTACTTGCTTTTCAGTTCTTAGAGCGGGCATTTCTTGAATAACTTTCACTTTATACGGATCGACTTCAATGCCTCTTTTGCTGACAATGAAACCTAACAACTTTCCAGAACGTACACCAAATGTGCACTTGTTCGGATTCAAACGAAGCTTAAACTTCCTTAATCTCTGAAACAACTTCAGCAAATGTTCAACATGATCCTCTTCAGTCTTCGACTTAGCGATCATATCATCAACATATACCTCGATTTCTTTGTGCATCATATCATGGAAAAGTGTAGTCATAGCTCTTTGGTATGTCGCACCAACATTCTTCAATCCAAAGGGCATCACTCTGTAGCAGAATGTTCCCCATGGTGTAATAAATGTGGTCTTTTCCATGTCCTCGGGTGCCATCTTTATCTGATTATAACCGGAAAATCCGTCCATAAAAGAGAACACATCAAACTTAGCCGTATTATCTACCAACATATCAATGTGTGGTAATGGAAAATCGTCTTTTGGACTGGCTTTGTTCAAATCTCTGTAATCAACACACATTTGGACTTTTCCGTCTTTCTTCGGAATAGGCACAATATTAGCCACCCATTCATGATAAGTTGACGTCACAAGAAAACCTGCATCAATCTGCTTTTGAACCTCCTCTTTGATCTTTACTGCCATATCGGGATGAGTTCTTCTCAGCTTCTGCTTTACAGGTGGACATTCAGGCTTCAACGACAATCTATGCTCCACAATATCAGTATCAAGACCTGGCATGTCTTTATAAGACCAAGCGAATACATCAACATACTCTCTGAGAAGCTCTACAATCCTCTTCTTAACATCAGGACCAAGCAATGCTCCAACTTTGACTTCTTTCTTATCATCTTCAGAACCCAAGTTGACCATCTCTATAGACTCTCCATGAGGCTGAATAACTTTCTCCTCGTGCTCAAGCAACCGAGAAATCTCATCAGGAATCTCTTCAACATCCTCTTCCTCAGCTTCAAACACAGGGAATTCAAAGTTGGGAGAGGGCATAGGATCATTGTTTTCAATGGATTTATCAATCAATCTGCACAATGATTTTATTTTTATTTTAGAGTATGAACAAAAGTGCAAACATGATGCAGATAAACAATCATTATTATTTTGGGTTTTTTATGTTACCATTTTTCAGAATAAAGCAAAAAGGAAAAACACATGGAAATAACAAACTAACATTTTATTGATGATGATAAAATTTGAAACAAAGCCCGACAAACATCACTTTCACCTTGGGCAGAGTGAAAGGATTTTTGAAAGAAAATAAAAAAAATTACTTTGAAGCATGAACAATAAAAGGAACATCAACAGCAATCCAGTTCTGGCAAATCTTTCCATGCGTAACAAAGTCAGGCATTTCTTCATATTCATCATCTTCAATGATGGCAGCAGCGGAATGATCGTTGATAAATCCAGCACTTCGGAAACCTTCCTGAATAGTCTTCGGGTCATTGAGAACCACGCCTGGTGAAAAGCCGATACCAAATCCTTCCTTGTTGTCGACAACATCAATAACTCGTCCCCAACCATCAGACTGACCAGCTTCCAGCACTCGCAGAGCATCCTTGAAGGAAGACATGGGCATGGCATTCTTCTTAGCAACATTATCCACAACAGAAAGAGCTTGAAACGATGTTCCCACCTCTTCTTCAACATCAATATAGGAGAAAGAAGACAAATTGCTCACAAGCATCACCCTCTCACCGCCAATGGTCACCAATTTCCCCTCTTTCACAAACTTCAACTTCTGATGAAGAGTGGATGTCACGGCTGCTGCCTCGTGAATCCAGGGTCTTTTGAGGAGACAAATGTAAACGGGACGTATATCCATTACTTGAAAAGTAATTTTGAATATAAACGGTCCAATAAGAATAGGAAGATCCACTTCACCAATCACTGTCTTCTTCGACCCATCAAACGCTTTCACAATAATCCCACTATGCCTCATGGGAGCACCTTGATACGCAAGCTTTGACAAAGTCGACTTTGGCATTACGTTCAGAGAAGATCCAGTATCAACTAGCACCTTGGACATAGCATCTTCCTGACAGTTCACTGAAATATGCAACGTCAAGTTATGATTCCTTTCTTCTTCAGGCAAATCGTCATCACAAAAACTTAAATTGTTGCACGATGTGATATTAGCCACAATACTATCAAACTGATCAACAGTCACATCATGGTCAACATAAGCTTGATCAAGAATCTTCTGCAAAGACTGCCTATGAGCCTCAGAGCACATCAATAGTGATAAAACTGATATCTTCGACGGAGTATGCAACAACTGCTCAGTAATGTTATACTCACTCTTCTTTATCAATTTTAGCACCTCATCTTCATTATCACCAGATTAACCTGATTGGACAACAGCATCCATAATCTGTTTACTTGCACTTGTATCTTCAACTCTCTTCGGAGGATCTGAAGCATGCACTCTACCACTTCGAGTAACCTTTGTCACATCAGCAATGCTAACTACAGACTTTGGAGTAGGAATAGGAACTTCCCTACCATTTTCTATCATCGTAGCATTATACCGGTACGGAACAACTTTATCAGACTCATATGGCATTGGACCAGGAAAATTAATCACCAATGGAGTAACAACATTTTTGCGACTATCAAAAGAAATAACCACCCTCTCAGGAATAACCCTCTCAGGAAGATTGAACTGAGGAATAATAACATTCACTTCATTTTCATATTCATCTCTTTTTGCTGTCACTTCAATCAACTTATCGTCCATTATCTTTTGGATATCTCTCTTAACAATCACGCAACCACGACGATTCACCGAGCAGATACAACATCCAGCATAATCGTGATCAATATCGTGATATTCACTTAAGAAAGCATGCATCTCAACCAAAGACCTTCGAATATGACGGACCTCATAGATCTTGAACAAACTAGGACAACCATCAACCATATTCACGGACGCATTACCATGCTTCGGCAGCGGATTTTTTTGCACATTTGGATTAACATCATTGAAATACAGAACATTGTTCCTCATCAATTTATGTACTTCAAACTTCAATGGATAACAGTTCTCAACATTGTGCCCCGGGGCACCTTGATGAAAAGCACAGCGAGCCTCTGGCTTATACCACCATGGAATAGTCTCTGGAACTGGAGGTGGAGGACGCGTTTGCACAAGATTCTTTGCAATCAAAGATGGAAGCAAGTCCGCATACAACATCGGAATAGGATCAAAACATGGCTTAGCCCGAGCCTGTTGATTACCACCTTGTTGCATCGAAGGTTGTTGATAACGAGGTTGATACTTTGGAACTGCTGGCACAGTTGGAGCCACATTAATCATCGGAGTTACAGAAGCTACATGCTGTGAATGGTGATTCCCACGACTGTGAGGTCTTTTATAACTTTCACGAGACACAGCATTAGTCTCACCTTCTTTCTTTTTCCCAAAGTTGAACCTTCTAGAGCTTGAGCCATTACTATTCTCTTGACTCAACCGTCCCTCGCGGACACCTTCTTCTATACGCATCCCCATACTCACCATTTCAGTGAAATCAGAAGGAGCTCTTGCTATCATCCTCTCATAAGAAAAAGAACCTAAAGTCTTCAAGAAGATCTTCGTCATTTCTTTTTCTTCCAGCGGAGGAACAATCTGGGCTGCCAGCTCGCGCCATCTCTGCGCATATTCTTTAAAAGTCTCTTTGTCCTTCTGGGACATAACACGAAGGTGATCTCTATCTGGTGCCATATCAACGTTATAATTGTATTGCCGCACAAACTCTTCTCCCAAATCATTGAAAGTCTTGATTTGGCTATTATCCAAACTCATATACCACCTCATGGGTGCACCGGTCAAACTATCTTGGAAATAGTGAATCAGCAGCTTATCATTGTCGGTCTGAGCAGACATCTTTCTAGCATACATAGTCAGATGACTCAACGGACAAGTGTTACCTTTGTACTTCTCAAACTCAGGCAACTTGAATTTGTACAGAACTTTAACATTAGGGACTAGACAAAGATCATAGGCATCTTTTCCGAACAAATCCTTATGCTTCAAGGCTCTCATCTCCCTTTGTATCTCAACAAAGCGTCCTTGGAAGTCATCAAGTCTTTCAGCCACTCCAGCACCTTCACTAGGCTCAGCATGGTAAATCATCTCATCATGGTGCGAAATAGTGTGCACCACAGGCGGTGCAGTAGTCACAACTGGAGGAAGAGTAGTCCACACTGGTGGGAGAGTATTAAATGCAGCAATCTCAGGAGGAGGAGGACGATAACCGGCAGGAATAAAATCAACCGGCATGCCCCAAGGTGTGCTAGCAGGCATACGATAGCGAGGAGAGATAACAGTTTCAACAGGAATTGATGTGGTAACAATCTTGGAGATGACAGTATTCTGAACAGGAGAATTAGGAGGTGGCTGATTCTGAGCAGCCACCAAACTTTCCATCATAGCAGAAACTCTTTCCAAGCTTTCCCTCAGAAATGTAACCTCTTCGCACAGCTCGCGATTCTCTTGTTGTAAATTTTCCATCACCTTCCTCCGATTAGCTCGAGTATCAAATCGGTGAGTCAGCCTGACAAGAGAACTGAATGAAGACCAGGAAACAACATAAGATCCCTGGAGAACACTCAAAAAGCAAGACAAATGCGGGTATGATGCATGGTATGCGTATGCAAATGCAAAGATTTCAAAGGACTATAAGATAACTTGCAATATTTATAAAGAAACACTTTTTTGAAGTACTTAAAAAAAATCATTCTCATTAAAATCAAAGTAAGGATTACAAGTGAAGTACAAGCCTTAACAATCCTAATACATGAGAGAAAAAGTAAACTAGGCCTAGGGAATCATATCCGAAGAAGTTCTGAATCCTGGCTGATACTTCATGCGAATCCTCTTGATCTCTTTCTTGTACCGATCTTCCATATCTTCCTTATCCTTCACCAACTTGTCAACAATGGCCTTCAAAGCACCGGATGTAGGAGGAATAGTAGATGGAGTACTAGAGGAAGATAAATCCTCTCTTGGCCTCTTCGTAACACGCCGCTCAAGTAACTCAATGAGATCATCCTTCTCCTTCAGTTTCTCTTGCATCGTAGTCTTCTCAAGTAGCCATTCTTCTTTCTCTTTCTTCATCTTGTCCAACTCTTCTTGAAGATCCATCTTCTCATCAACGGGAGGTAGAAAAGCGGACAATGGTAATATGGGAAACAAAGTCTCCTCAGGTGGATAAGGTATCTTGAGCTTGGAAGCCCTAGATCGAACCCACTGGATATAACATTCGTAAGGAGCAAGGTGTTGTCTTCCCAATTGACCTTTCTCTTTCCGATGAACCGCATGCCAAGAATGAGCAATCCTTTTCTTCATTTCTACATGATCTGCACCATTAAGAAAGAAGAAACGGGATAAGGAAAGGTTGTTTGGTATGTCCTTCAAACAATATCCGAACTGTCGCCTAGCAAGAATAGGGTTGTAGCTAATCCCCCCACGTGTACCAAGAAGAGGTACATTAGGAAATTCTCCACAACTATCAATAAGCACTCCAGTTTCATAATGAGAACAATACCATGTCATATCTGTAAACACCCCAAATTTTCCCTCACCCATTCACACCATGGCTTGTGATACCTTCATATGCATAAGTTCAATCATCATCTCATATTGCATTTTTGATTCACTGCATTGGTTCTAAGTCATCTGCATCTAGGGTTTGTGATCTGAGCAATCCAAGAGCTTCTTGAGCCACTCCAAAGGTCATCAATCACTTCAAAGGGGTCCATGTATGTTCAAGCATCATATTATATCCTCTCAAAGTCAAGGAAGTCAAAGAATCACAAGAACTGAGAATGGCATGGAAGCAGAGCCAGGTTTAACTGCACAGATGACCTAGAATTAGGGTTTTGGTTTCAAAGGCCATAACTCCAAATTTTTGGGTCATTCTTGTTTCTATTGGTTTCTATATGGTATAGGGATCATGCATATCAATTTTCATGAAGAAATTCCATGGGGAAGTCATCTGATCAAGAGTTGACTTTTTGAGCAAGTCAGTGTAAAATCAGGGCATCTGAGGCCCTCAATGACCCAACCAAAGGGTATTCTTCATCATTTTGATTATGTATGGTCTTTATTTGATCATAGAAGATGTTAGAAGTTCACAAATTTGAAGAATTTCAAGCCATTTGCAAAGTTGACTTTTTGGGAAAATGACTTATAATGGAAACTTGCCATTTTGGGAAACTTTTTCAACCCTTGCTTTTTGATTCAAAAATGCCTCAAATGGGAAAACTTTGGTCATAAAAGTTGTATAATGGATCATTCCCTTTTCAAAAAGTACAAGAACTTGTTCTAATTCATTTTGGATCAAAAGTTATGGCATTGCAAAGTTGGACAAAATCATTGAAATTTCACTTTTGCACAAAATGGAAAACTTGCAATTTCTCATGGCAAGCCTTTATGTGACTTCAATATGACCTCTAATCATCATACCAATGCAATGCATGACATAAAATCAGAATTGGCCCAAGGGATTTCTCATTTATTTGCCTTGATTTTCACATAACCATAAGCCACTTTTCATGAAAGTGCAAAAAGGGATTTCTTGCAAATTGATTCTCAAAGGGTTTGTTTGACCTCTAACTGATCTCAAGACTTTGCCATGACTTCATGAGGCATCACACACCAAAATTCAGCAAAGTTTCCTCACATAAACATAGCCAAAAACCATGAAATGTGACAAGTTATCAAGTTGCAAAAACACCCCTAACTCATGATCCAAATGTTGCAGTCATTTATGAATCATCCAAGGGATATCCTTGACCCAAGCTGATGCAGTATAGGCCAAGGAATCATCTCTGCCATAGCCCATGCTGCAAGTACACAAAATTTGACTTTTGGGCCAATCATCCCATACCAATCCCACAGTGCATACCTGCCCTCCTAGATTGTTGGGATTGCTTATGGATTGCCTCAAGATCATAAAACAAGAAGGAAGAAGGCTCAGAACACACACACCACCAGCTTGCACAAAAACTGTCCAAAACTTCATCTCTTCGAAACTCCCTCAAGACTTAACAAAAATCCAAAATTTCTTCACCAATAAATCACATATCACTCAGAGAACAAAACCCACCCCCTGAAACAGCTTGAATCATCACACACAAGAACCTCATTTTCTGATACACCAGAACTGAACCTCTCAAAATAGCCAATTTAAACTCCATTCAAGCTTGCCATTAGCACAAGGGGGACCATTGGAGGTGGTTTGCACAAAGGAAGGGCTCAGAAAGCTCATTTTTGAAGGTTTCCATCTCAGGTATGGTTCAAGAACTTTTTTCTCAGAACCTTGTTTTTAAGTTCTAAATTGAATCCTTATGATGTGCTGATGATTCTGATGTGTTTACTTTTCAAAATGGTGGAGTGTTGAGTATGTATGAGTTGTATGAAAGTTTCTGACCTAAAATTACTTTGCTTCGATTTGCATTGTTGGTGAATAAGAAATGAGTTTTGATTGGTGGTTTTGATTCAGTGATGAGTGGGGTTTGATTCTGGGCAGAGAGATTTCATTTTCGTTGCTTGGAGAGAGAGATAAGGTTTTGGACTCGTCGGAGAAGACGACCGGAACACTGTTCCGGCCGTCTGAGAGTCATTAATGATAATTAGGGTTTAGGTCCAGTTTTAAATGAGGAACGTTGGATGGTCTTTCCCGCGCGCGTACCAATGGCCCAGATGCATTCGTTTAAGCCCTAATCAGGATTAGTTCTAATTAATTAAATTTAGGAAATTCAAATTTTCAGTTTCAATCCCAGCCGCCCTTTCGCGCGCGGGTCAACTCCCTCCAAAAATCTTTAAATCCAGGCCTTTGGATCTGATTACTTTCCATTTAATCTTATTTTTATTTCATTTTATTTGCATTTTCTTTCTCATTTATTTAAAATAGCAAATCGTTTCTAAAAAATCTCATTTTTTGCACCATGGCATAAAATATTTTTCTCTTTCTGAAAATATTTTTATTTTTATTTTTTGCATTAAAATTTATTTTTAAATCATTTAAAAGTTTATTTTTAATTAATTAATGAAAATTAATTAATTAAAAATACTTTTAGGTATTTAAAAATCACAAAAAATTCATGTTGCATTTAGAAACATTTAGAAACATTGTCCAACTCTCAAACCAAATTTCTTTTTTGTTTTTGATCCCTTTTGATCATTTTCAATGGAATTAAAATCATTTTTAGGCAATATTATGTGACAAACTTCAAAAATTCATTTCTGCCTAACCATTGAGAGTTGGACAATGATTCTTTTTGCATTGCATCTTGCATAGCATGTAATTTATAGAATAAAATTGGAATGATTTGATCTTGCATTTTCAATTTGTTTGGCATTTTTCTTGACAAGGTACCTTAAAACCCTAGCAATCTTAGGAAATTCATAACTCTCACTAGGTTAAGAGTTGGATCCCCTCCTTTGAGCAGTGAGTTTGTATAGGTTTAGGGTTCCTTTGATTGCATTTTCAAATTTTTATCATGTCATTTGCTTCTGATCTTGGATTTTTGCTTTGTATGTTGCATATAACCCTAATTCATGCCTTCCTTTGCATTCATCTTCCATTTACTTGCATACCATGACTTGCCATGACATTTTGTGCATTCATTTGATTCATAAAACATCTTAGGACATATTAGAATCATGTTTGATCATTGCATCTTTCATTTGCCATGTTGTATGTCATTTGCATTTCATAACTTTTCATGAACGTTCATGGTTCAAAGCATGCTTCTCTTGCATCCATATGTTTGTATGATCATCCTCATGCCTTGTTTCATGTTTGCATCATCTCTTAGTATCATTAACATCATGTATTTGTTTCTGACTTTGGTTTGCATCATGACATTCCATCTCATTTGCATTGCATTTCATTTCTTTCACTAACTTTTCAGGTGGTAAGTTTGTTTGAGAAGTGAATTTGCCTTCACTTCTCATATTCTCTTTTCATATCTTTCACTTCCATTGCTGCATTTTGTATGTGTATTGGATTGAGCTTGCTCATTCTTGTTCATCTCTCACTTTTCTTTCTTCAAGCAACTTGACTTCTTAAGTGAAGCAAGTTGTTTTGTTTCTTTTTGCTCCTCTCATCTGCTCCCCTCCTTGGTGGTTCCTTGAAGATTTCCTTCTTAAACCCCATAAACCCTAGGAACAACCAAGCATGACAATAATTAGGGTTTGATTAGTCCCCCATTTAGCTTTTACCTTTGTGTCTCACTGAGTCTTCTCTTCTCATCTTATAACCAAGGACTAAACCCTAAAGGTTTTAAGGCTTTGTGATTAAGCTTATGCCTGCATCCTTCTATTAGGATGGAGTGTATAACTTTAATCCTAAGTGTTAAACCCTTAATGTGTTTAAATCCTTTAATCAATCCACCTAATAATCATCAAGACATCAAACTTGTAACTTGGGCCTTGCATTAGGGTTCTAATTCTTCCTTAATTGGTTAAGAAGGACTAACCCTAGTGTTAATGGACAAGTCCCCCTCAAGTTGTCTTACAAACCCTAAAAATCACTTCTTCATCATACCATTAACTAAAATCCACTTAATAAAGGCTTTGTTTTGTCATGAGGTTAATCCCTAATCATGGATTAAGTTGAGGAGCTTTCCTCAGCTTAAACATTCTCATCTATTATCCTTCTATTAGGATGGTGTAATGAGTCTGTTTAATCCCTGATTATGGCTTAAGCTCATTACTTAACACTAAACAAAAATAGCAAAAACATCTAACTAATCACAAGTAGGTTAATGATCTTAATCCTACTTCAGGGTGATTAAGTGTGAGATGCTGACTTCACACTTAAGGTATTCTCATTACCCCTAATCAGAGGGAGGATGTGATGAGTTTACTAGCCCATTGGTTTAGGCTTAAGCTCATTAACTTATGACAAACTTTCAAAAAGCAATAAAAGACTGAAAACTCAAAAACAAACAATAATCGTCTCCTCCGGGATTCTTTTCTCATCATCCTCACTCACAAACGAGAACTAGCTTCTTCCGTCTAATGCAAGACAGTTTGCACCTGAGCCAGACAGGTCATACACTTGAGCATAGGCAAGTAAGCAGTTCACAAGTCAATTCACCTTCCAGTCTCTTTGGGTCGAACTACGGTGTTCTGACTTCCTCATTGCACGAGAGGATACGTAGGCATAACTTAACAGTTATCGAACAAAAGTCTCTGTATATTCCCCCTCTTTCCAGCATCATTCTTTTAGCCTCACAGTCTTGAGCATTTCACTTCTGTTCTTACACTGACACTTCATTTACACACTTCACATTTCTTTTACACTGACACTTGCATCCTTTTCCATCTCTTTGATACACAAATTGCTCTGACACTACCCCTTTAAAACACAAATCTTTTAAGCGTGGATCCCGTCGAGTACGGCGGACAATCTGGGTGCTAATACCTTCCCAGGTTGTAACCAACCCCCTTTCTCAGTCTCTCTGGTTCTCAACCGTCTTATCCATATCTTTCTAGGTCTATGCAGCATTACCTTTCCTCCGGGATAAAAATGCCTAGCTGGTGACTCTTTCTTTATCTTGAGTTCACTCCTGTGTGTTCTCATTCCCTTTTCGCCGACCGTTCGCGTCTGTAGCCCTTCTGACCCGAGTGTCATTTTGGTGGGAGTGACAGCTTGGCGACTCTGCTGGGGATCCTTATACTGTAACCAGGGCTTCTGGTTCTTTTTGTGGGTTCCTCCTAGCGCTTGTTTGATTTGTGTTTACTGGGGTGTTATGTGCTATATGTGTTTATGTATTTATTTTACTGCATTATGTACAGTTATTTATTGCTTTCCTTACAGCTTTATATACATCAAACTGTCATACTGTTATCTGGCTGGATCTGGTTTTGTTGCTTTGGTGGGTGGGGTTCTACTGAGAGTTTAAGGTCCTATACCTGGGACCTGAGTGACACCTAGGCTAGAGTGGTTCATTTTCTTTCCCATTCCATTTCGGTCTGGTGCGGGAATATGAAACACGGTTCAGATATGGGTTTCTTCTTCAGAACTCTATGCTACAGATCTCCTGTAGTGCTAGGGCTATCTGGGAAGCCTGCTAAGTCTGGATGACCTTTATTATGACCTTCAGAAACTGAGGTGAATTAGAGGAGGATCCTTTATGGTTATTGTAAACACTGTACCTCTGGGTTAGAAGTGTTTACACTTCTCATAACTGATCCAAGTCTGAGGATCCTTGTTCTAGAACACCACCTGTGAGGGGGTTGGGTTGTTTGCAGGTTTGCAGGTATCCTTGACCACAACATACCCTGATACTTTGTTTGATTAAGAGTACTCCACTTTGGACAGTTCTTGTGATTTAACCCTGGACATGTGGCTCTTTATTTGAGTCCCCCACCTTGGTTACTGGACTTCTGAACCCCCATCTGGACTTCTTAGACATACATGGACTTATATCAAGGCAGTTAATCAGACCCAGCTTGATCACAAACCCTTGCATATCATTTGCATACATCATCATTGCATCATTTAACATTTGTTTATTTATTTTTCAGGGTATCCACATTTTATCTGGCTTGGTTTTGACCCCTTCATCTGCATAGACCCCTGCTCATCAGTTATCTGCTTCAACTATCTTCATCAGTTGCCTGCTTCAGCTATTTTCATCACCAGCTTCAGCCTATCAGTGGCTCATCTCCAGTATCAGTCTTCATCATCACCATTTGTTTCAGCTCTTCATCAGCAGTCATGGCACCCAAGAAGAGCAACATTTCATACCATTTCTTTGAGCCTGTGCTGGCTGGCATCAGGCAGGTCCAGGCACTTATTACTCCAAACAACATACCATTATTCAGAGAACATTATGGAGGCATCCTTGATATGGTTATGGACCTAGACCCTTCTCAGAGGAGTTTGATCCACACTTGCCTACAGTTTTATGACCCTCCTTTGAGATGCTTCACTTTCCAGAACTTTCAGCTGGGACCTTTGCTGGAGGAGTTCTCATCACTGATTAGAGTACCTGTCAGGGGTGGTATCCCCTTCAACCCTGAAATGACTTTTCCCAGCAATGAAGAAGTGGCAAAATCATTGTACCTGGAGCCTATTTTGATTGAGCAGAACATGACAACAAAGGCTGGGATCCCTGGCCTGCACTTGGACTTTCTGACTTCTCAGGCCATCCTGAAGGCCTCTCTGGGAGAATGGAGGGCAATTTGTGCATTGTTAGCCCTCAGTGTTTATGGGGTGATATTATTTGCAGATGAGCCCAAGTTTATCAGCAAGAATGCCATTCATCTTTTCCTTCTGAGGAACCCAGTGCCCACATTGCTGGGAGACTTCTATTATTCTATTCACCAAAGGAATGAGAAGTAGAGAGGAAGATTGGTGAGATCATGTGCTCCCCTGTTTCATACCTGGCTGCTTAAACACTTACCCAAGACCGATACCTTCCTGAATCCTCACCAACAGAAGAATTGGGCTAGGAGACTTATTGCTTTGACTTCAGATGACATCAGGTGGTGCACCCAGAGCACCAAAGGCAGGGACATAATTACTAGCTGTGGGCAGTTCCCCAATGTACCTCTAATAGGAGTGAAGGGTTGCATCAACTACAATCCTTTGCTGTTTAAGAGACAATTGGGCTATGCTTTGGTTCACCCACCTAGAGTGCAAGACTTGGCTGAAACCCTGTATTGTGAGATAAAGCCTAATCTAGCTGTTGTCAGGCAAGCATGCTGGGCTTGGGACAACATTCAGACCAAAGGGATTGCCATTCTTGGGAGATGCAATAATGTGGCTTCAGCTCAGTATTATGATTGGTCTCATGCTAGGGCTCAGCTTTCTGGGATGCCTTTCACCATTGAGGATTCACCTGGACCATCCACAGCACCACCTCCAGCCACTGTCAGCCTGGAAGAATTTGAGAAATTAAAGGAGAGGAATGAGAATCTGTCTCAAGCTTTAAAGAGGACCCTCTGGGAGAGGAGTGATGGTCGTCTAGACATTGAGAGGTTGGAAAAGCTTAAGGTGGAGCATCTAGCCAAGATTGAGAAAGCAGAGGACTACATCAAGAAATCAAGAGCTAGAGAGCAGATTTTGAAGAATGCCTGTAAAGAGGCCCAGTTTCAGAAGGCTAAGACTGATCTCTATCTGAAAGAAAGACAAGCTAGGTGGGGTCAGAATCACTGAAGCTCGCACTTAAGAAGATAAGAGAACTCAGGACAGGATTGAGCAATTGGAGGCCAATGAAAAGAAGCAACAGGAGGCTCTACTAGCAGCCCAGAAGGAGATTTCAGAATTGAAGATTAGGGCTGGTGTGAAGAGGTCAAAAGACCAAGATAGGCACAAGAAGCTGACCACTGCTATTGCCACCAGAAACCTTCTTATCAGAAATATTACAGAGCATCCGGCTGGTCCTGTAACTGAAGCACTTCTGAAGGAGGTTAAGGAGGATGAGTTTGGTCTTGATGTCTGACTTTTTGCTTGTTGTTGCTTTCATTTCATGTAATTTTCTTTTTATGTTGTATTTTGACCCCTCAGGGGCATGTGTTGTAAAAAACAAACTATGTATGATCCACCATTTGTAATGTATTTGTTAGTTTGTTTCCATTTAGGTTTTCTTTCTCTCAAGCAAAGCATCTTCCTCAGGGTCTGGAAAGGTCAAAACCAAGAGCCAAGCCGGATACCTTGGAAAATAAATAAGCATACTGCATTGCATACTAACTTTTGTTTTGTTTTGTAGGTTTTTGTTTTGTTTGTTACTGACTCTGTTGTGATTCAGGAATTATTGCTCGTCGTCGGGTGTTCCCTCTCAACCGTCCGCACAGATATCCTACTCGCAACAATCTTCCTGGTATCCAGATGGACCAAGTACAACAAGATCTGAGGGCATTGGTAGAGAGGCAAAACCCGGAAGAACCCCACCTGGGGACTGGAGGAACAAGTAACAATGAAAGGGGTCAGCCCCATGTTAACCCACCAGTATATGGGCCTCATCTTCATCCGGAGATCAACATCCCTACTAATGTGCAAGGAAATACTACTGGGGGGAGGATTTTACAAGAAGACCCCCAAGAGGAGCAATTCACTGTAATGGGAGCTAGGGATGAAGTCTATGATAGGAGGTTTGATGAAATTGCTGAGAAGTTGAGATCTCTGGAGTCTCAAAATTCCCTAGGTTTTGATGTCATGGATATGGGGTTAGTGGATGGGATAAGAATCCCCCATAAGTTTAAACCCCCGTGCTTCGAGAAGTACAATGGAACTTCCTGTCCACGAACTCACTTGCAGTCCTTTCTGGGGAGACTTAAGGCATACACCATGGATGAAAAACTGTGGATGTTTTACTTTGAAGATAGTTTGACTGGGGCTTCAAGGGAGTAGTAATCTCACTTAACCAGAGCTACAATCAGATGCTGGAAGGACCTAGCTGAAGCCTTCATCAGACAATACCAATACAATCTGGACATGGCTCCTAACAGGACCCTTTTGATGGGAATGTCACAGTCCTCCAGAGAAAGCTTCAGGGAATATGCCCAGAGGTGGAGACAGCTTGCTGCTGCTGTCCAGCCACCCATGTCGGAAAGAGAAATGGCCGACATGTTTATGAATACTCTGCAAGGTACATATATTGATAGGCTAGCTGCCTTTTCTTCCACCAGCTTCGCTGACGTAGTTATAGCTGGAGAAAGAATTGAAAGCCTTCTGAAAATGGGCAAAATTTCTGATAATGGTGCAAGTTCTTCCAGTAACTCCAGAAAGCCTTTTGTGGGACCTAGAAGAACTGGTGAGACAAATGCCATTCATACTAGCAGGGGCAGACCTCAGTATGTCCACAGATTAGTAGCAGCTGTCACCATTCCAGCTCCGATTCCTCAGCAACCAGCATATCAACCACCACAACAACCACACTATCAACAGCAAGTTCAGTATTCGCCGCAGAGAAACTACAACAACAACAACAGCAATCAACAGCAAAGGCCTTTTCAGCAAAGACCATCACAGGCCAATAGGGTGATTGATCCAATCCCTATGCCTTATGCCGCTTTATTGCCGCAACTCCTGAAACTCAACTTGGTTGAATTAAGGACATTGGCACCACCAGATCCCTCCAATCTTCCAAGAAATTATGATGTCAACGCCAGATGTGCTTTCCATTCCAATGCACCTGGCCACAATACGGAAAAATGCAGGGCTTTGCAAATGAAGGTACAAGACCTGGTGGATTCTAAAGCCCTCAACTTTGCACCCCCGCCAAATGTCAACGAGAATCCCATGCCCAATCATGGAGGACCAAGAATTAACGCCATTGAGGAAGACAAGCCATCTTTCTTAATCACCAGTGTTGGACAGATTCGGACACCTCTGGTAGAAATTAAAGCTCAGCTCCTAGAATGCCAGATGTTCCCCGGGTGTGAGCTCGGTTGTGGTTATTGCAACATTTCGGTCAATGGGTGTGATAACTTGAAAAGCGGCATAGATGGTCTTATCAAAAGTGGTATACTTCAGATCACAACGTCAGCGCCTACAAATCCAACAATCCCTTTGACAACAATTCCCGACTCTTCTACAACTGCAACAACAATCATTCCAACTAATTCATCAATTTCATCAACAATGGCTTCATCTATCACTTCAACAAGTCAAATATCAACAACCATCTCTTCTACAACATCAGCATCCATTTATTCAACAGAATCTTCTACAACGCCAACAGATATCTCAGCAGTCACTATTTATTATGATCCGTCAAGTGTTCCTCCAGACAACAACTTTCAACAACAAACAGTGGCACCTCCTGTCAGGTCACCAGTAACCATCTACTACGATCCGCACACCATTTCAGTACCCTCCTCTGCAACAGTCAGTCTGGTTACCATCACGTTGCCTGGACCAGTTCCATATGAAAGCAGTAATGCCATACCTTGGCATTATGGCTCTGACCTCTACTGCAACGGGGAGAAAATCACTTTGGACACTTCAACTTCTTCTCCACAGATTGATAATGTTGGGGGAGGCGGAGGCTTCACCAGAAGCGGACGCCTTTTTGCCTCACAATTGCAAAGACCTAATGCCGAAGCAGAAGCTGCTGCCAAAGCAAAGGGAAAAAGTGTGGTATCTGAAGAACCGATTATCAAGGAAACTCAGAAAACATCTTTCGAACAAGATATAGACGAGTTTATGAGGGTTATAAAGAGAAGTGATTACAAAGTGGTGGATCAGCTTCACCAAACTCCCTCAAAGATCTCCATATTATCCTTGTTGATGTGTTCCGAAGCTCACAGGAATGCATTACTAAAAGTCCTGCACGCAGCATATGTGCCCGAGGAGATCACTGTTAATCAGCTAGAAACTATGGTGGCAAATGTCAACACTAGTCATGGACTGGGCTTCACCAATGCTGACTTAACAACTGAGGGGCGTAACCACAACAAGGATTTACACATCACTCTAGAATGCAAGGGTGTTGTTCTATCCCATGTATTGGTGGACACTGGGTCTTCACTCAATGTTCTACCAAAGAAAGCCTTGGTGAATCTGGAGTACGATGGCTTGGCATTACGTCCAAGTAATTTAGTGGTAAGAGCATTTGATGGCTCAAAGAGATCAGTGCTAGGGGAGATTGATCTGCCTGTGATGATTGGCCCGCATGTAAACACCCCAAATTTTCCCTCACCCATTCACACCATGGCTTATGATCTTTTCATATGCATAAACACAAGCATACCATCTCATATTCCATTTTTGATTCACTGCATTGATTCAAGGTCATCTGCACCTAGGGTTTGTGATCTGAGCAATCCAAGAGCCTCTTGAGCCACTCCAAGGGCCATCAATCACTTCAAATGGGTCCATGTGTGTTCAAGTGTCATATCACATCCTCTCAAAGTCAAGAATGCCAAGGAATCACAAGAACTGGGATTGGTATGGAAGCAGAGCCAAGTTTGACTGCACAGTTGACCTAAAATTAGGGTTTTGGTTTCAGAGGCCATAACTCCAAATTTTTTGGTCATTCTTGTTTCTATTGGTCTCTATATGGTATAGGGAGTATGCATATCAATTTTCATGAAGAAATTCCATGGGGAAGTCATCTGATCAAGAGTTGACTTTTTGGACAAGTCAGTGCAAAATCAGGGCATCTGAGGCCCCCAATGACCCAACCAAGGGGTGATCTTCATCATTTTGAGTGTATATGATCTTTATTTGATCATGGAAGAAGGTTGAAGTTCACAAAATTCAAGAATTACAAGTTTTTGCAAAGTTGACTTTTTAGGGCATGGTTGACTTTTCATGAAATGTCATTTTATGCCACTTTTTCAACCCTTGCTTTTTGATCCAAAAATGCTTCAAATGGAAAAACTTTGGTCATGAAAGTTGTAGATTAGATCTTTCCCTTTTCAAAAAGTACAAGAACATGATCTAATTCATTTTGGATCAAAAGTTATGGTGTGTCAAAGTTGGCAAAAATCACTAATTTTCAAGACATGCACCAAATGAGAAACTTGCAAAAACTTTGTACCAAGGCATTTGTGACTTCTAGTTCACATCAAACCAATGTGCAAGCATCATACAAGTTCTAAAAATCATATTTGAACCAAAAATATCACATGTTCATGGTTGGCAAAGCAAGAGATTTTCATGAAGTTTCAAAAGTAAACAAGTTGCAAAATCATCATAACACTTCCATCCACTTGATGTCTTGGATGCTGAACCAGCCATAACCTCTCCCCTCACCATGCTGCACCAGCCCACACCTTTGTACTAGCCTAGAACACAACCCATGCCTCTCTTACATAAAGGTTGACAATTTGCAAAAGTGAACTTACCTATCACAGCAGGCCAGGTCACATCATCTGACTAATGAGATTATTTTATGCAAGCCAAACGCTAGCCATTTCACATATCAAGCAAGGCTGAAACACACAAGAACCTCACATTCACAAACTCACTCCATCAAGCATTTCTCTTCGAATCTCTCTACACAACACACAAACACAAGAACCAAATCCACTGATCAACTCACCTTGCTTCACTGAGCCAAAACCAGCAAGACTCAGGCCTGAACTAAACAAGAACTGAGCTTCACCATTTTTCATCCTCAAAGCCAGAACTTTCGAATCTCACTTTCCAGCCATCAAACACCCTATTTCTCTTCACCAACAAGTCAAGCACACTCAAAGGAGCAAGAATCCACCATTGGATTAGCCTGAAACCTCACATTTCCTGACTGTGAAACCTGCTGCACCAGAACTGGACTTCTCAAATTAGCTTGTTTAAGCTCATTCCAAGCCTACCATTGGCATCAGGGGGGTCAGTGGAGCAAGCCTGCATCAAAGAATAGCTCTGAAAGCCCAGAAACAGGAGTCTCCATCTCAGGTATGGCCATGAACATTTTTTCTCAGAGCTTGCATTTTGAGTTATAAATTGGTTGCTTATGTCTTGCTGGTCATGGGGATACTCTTAGAATCGAAAATAGATGAGAAACGAGTTTGTATTGTCACTCTGAAATTTCACCCGTGAAATTTGTTTCTTTCGATTTGCTTGATTCTTGATGTTTAAATGATGTTTGAGAGTGGATTCGTGTCCTAGGATGTTAGAGGATCACTTGGCTGTGTTTAATTTGATGTTTAGAAGCCTAAATCAGGATCACTTTGGCTGTGTTTAATTTGATGTTTAATTTGAGAGTGGATTTGTTGTTGCCGGTCACCTGAATGTCATTTGCCCTAATCCCAATCATTAACTCCCATTTGAATCTCATGCGTCAGATTGCTTGACTTTGTTGACTTCCCGCGTGCATGAATGGCCCAGATTCGTTCATTTGCCCTAATCTTGTTTAATTAAAATAATCATAATTAATTAACTCAGAAGCAATCCAGGCCATCCACTAATGCGCGCAGTCAACAATTTTAAACCCAGGGTCCATCCCAGCCCTCCATTCAGTTGACTTTTCTATTTTCTTTGTTTTAATTCATTTATTTCATATTTGTTTTATACAATTTATTTAAAATAGCAAAAATGTTTTAAAAATTATGAAACTTTTTGTCAAGAGTTTCATTAATTTTTAAAACACAAAAATATTTTTATTTTCATTTTTAGCATTAAAAAAGTATTTTTAAATATTTAAAAGTTTATTTTTAATTGATTAATGAAAATTAATTTATTAAAAATACTTTTAGGTATTTAAAAATTACCAAAAAATTCATGAAATGTTCTAAGACATTTAGAAACATTGTCCAACCTTCAAACCAAATTTATTTTTTGATCTTGATGCATTTTGAGAATTTTTCATTGATTTAAAATCATTTTTATGCATTAATTCGATCCAAAGTTCCAAAAATCATTTCTGCCTATCCATGAGGAGTTGGACATTGATTCTTTTTGCATTGCATTGTGTTTAGCATGTAGTTTGTGAGATTAAATGGCCATGATTTGATCTTTCATTTTCCTTTTGTTTGATAATTTTCTTGTTTAAGAACCCTAAAACCCTAGAAATCTTAGAAAAACCATAACTTGAATTTGGTTAGGAGTTGAGATCTCTCCTTTGGGCATTGGGTTAGTATTGGATTAGGGGTCCTTTGAGTGGCATTTTCAATTTTTTTATCTTAGGGTTTGCTTCTGATTTTGACTTTTGTTTGATGTATTGTTCATAAACCCTAATTTGGGCTTCCATATGCATCCATCTTGCATTCTCTTGCATAATATGACTTGCCATGACATTTCAAGCATCCATGTGATTCATTTGACATCATAAGACATATTGAAAGCATGTTTGATCATTGTATCATGTATTTTCCATGTTGTATGCCATGTGCACTTCATAACTTTTCATGTATGTTCATGTTTCTTAGCTTGCTTCATTTGCATTCATGAGCTTGTATGATCATTTCCATGTGCTGCCTCATGTTTATAGCATCTCATAGTATCATTAGCATCATGTAAATGCTTCTGGTTTTGTTTCTCATCATGTCATCTCATCCCATTTTACATTGCATTGCATTTCCTTTCTAACCTTTCAGGTGGTAAGTGACTTTGAGAAGTGAATTTGCCTTCACTTCTCATGACTTCTCTTCATCTCCTCCCTTGCATCCATGCTGCATTTTTATATGTGTTTGGGTTTGAGCTTGCTCATTCTTCTTCTTCCCACTTTCTTTCTTCAAGTGACTTGACTTCTTGAATGAAGCAAGTCACTTTGCTTCTCTTGATCCTTTCATCTGCTTCCTGGTGGTTCCATTGAAGATTGTTCCTATAAACCTCACAAACCTTAGGAACAACCAAGCATGACAATGATTAGGGTTTTGATTAGTCTCCCCTCTTAATTTTACCTTTGTGTCTCTCTTGAGTCTTCTCTTCCCATCTCATAATCAGGGACTAAACCATAAAGGCTTTAAGGCTTTGTGATTAAGCTTATGCCTGCATCCTTCTATTAGGATGGAGTGTATAACTTTAATCCTAAGTGTTAAACCCTTAATGTGTTTAACTCCTTTAATCAATCGACTTAATAATCATCAAGACATCACACTTGTAACTTGGGCCTTGCATTAGGGTTCTAATTCTTCCTTAATTGGTTAAGAAGGACTAACCCTAGTGTTAATGGACAAGTCCCCCTCAAGTTGTCCTACAAATCATAAAATTCACTTCATCATCATATCATTAAATAAAATCCATCTAATAAAGGCTTGTTTTGTCATGAGTTTAATCCCTAATCATGGATTAAGTTGAGGAGCTTTCCTCAGCTTAAACATCCTCATCTATTATCCTTCTATTAGGATGGTGTAATGAGTCTGTTTAATCCCTGATTATGGCTTAATCTCATTACTTAACACTAAACAAAAACCATAAAAACATCTAAATAATCACAAGTAGGCTAATGATCTTAATACTACACCAGGATGATTAAGTGTGAGAAGCTGACTTCACACTTAAGGTATTCTCATTACCCCTAATCAGAGGGAAGATGTGATGAGTTTACTTAATCCATTGGTTTAGGCTTAAGCTCATTAACTTATGACAAATTCTCAAAAGCAATAAAAGACTGAAAACTCAAAACAAACAATAATCGTCTCCTCCGGGATTCTTTTCTCATCTCATTCACTCACAAACGAGAACTTGCTTCTTCCGTCTAATGCAAGACAGTTCGCATCTGTGCCAGACAGATCATACACTTGAGCATAGACAAGCAAGCAGTTCACAAGTCAATTCATCTTTCAGTCTCTTTGGGTCGAACTACGGTGTTCTGACTTCCTCATTGCACGAGAGGATACGTAGGCATAACTTAACGGTTATCGAACAAAAGTCTCTGTATATTCCCCCTCTTTCTAGCTTTATTCTTTAGCCTCATGATCTTGAGCATTTCACTCTGCTCTTACACTGACACCTTCATACTTCATATCACTTATACACTATACACTGACACCTGTACATCCTTTTTTCCAGCTCTTTATACACAGATTGCACTGACACTACCCCTTTAAAACACAAATCTTTTAAGCGTGGATCCCGTCGAGTACGGCGGACAATCTGGGTGCTAATACCTTCCCAGGTTGTAACCAACCCCCTTTCTCAGTCTCTCTGGTTCGCAACCGTCTTATCCATCTCTTTCTAGGTCTATGCAGCATTACCTTTCCTCCGGGATAAAAATGCCTAGCTGGCGACTCTTTTCATCTCCAGTGAGTCCACTGCTGTGTGTTCTCATTGTCCCTCTTGCCGACCGTTCGCGTCTGTACCTTTATTTGGGCCAGTCCCATTTTATCGGGAGCGACAGCTTGGCGACTCTGCTGGGGACCCTTATACTGCAACCAGGGCTTCTGGTTCTTTTTGTGGGTTCCTCCTAGCGCTTGATTGATTTGTGTTTACTAGGGTGTTATGTGCTATCTGTGTTTGTACATTTGTATTTATTTTTTTTGGCTTTATGTACAATTGTTTATCTGCTTTCTTTACAGCTTTACATATATCATACTGTCATACTATTCTGGCTGGATCTGTTGTTTCTGTTTTGGTGGGTGGGTGTTCTATTGAGAGTTTAAGTTCCTATACCTGGGACCTGAGTGACACCTAGGCTAGAGTGAATCATATTCTTTCCCATTCCATCTCGGTCTGGTGCGGGAATATGAAACACGGTTCAGATATGGGTTTCTTCTTGAGAACTCTGTGTTGCAGATTTCCTGCAATGCTAGGGCTATCTGGGAAGCCTGCTAAGTCTGGATGACCTTTTAGTATTGACCTTCAGAAACTGAGGTGAATTAGAGGAGGAACTTTTATGGTTATTGTAAACACTGTACCTCCGGGTTAGAAGTGTTTACACTTCTCATAACTGATCCAAGTCTGAGGATCCTTGTTTTAGAACACCACCTGTGAGGGGGTTGGGCTGTTTACAGGTTTGCAGGTACCTTGACCTCAGAATACCCTGTTACTTTGATTTGATTAAGAATACTCCATGTTGGAACAGTTCTTGTGATTCTAAACCCTGGACATGTGGCTCTTTATTTGAGCCCCCCACCTTGGTTACTGGACTTATAGACCTCCATCTGGATTTCACACATGGACTTATATCAGAGCACTTGATCAGATCCAGCTCAGTCACAAACCCCTTGCATATCATGTGCATACATAATCATTGCATCATATTGACATTTGCTTATTTGTGTTTTAGGGTATCCATCTTCATTTGGTTTTGGTTTTGACCCCATCTTCAGTATTGACCTATCTTCATCAGCACTTGCTTCAGCTACCAGCTATCTACTTCAGCCAATCAGCGGCCCATTCCTCAGTATCATCATTAGCACTTGTCTCTACTCAGTCTCAACATCATGGCACCTAAAAAGAGCAACATCACCTACCACTTCTTCCAGCCAGAGTTAGCTGACATCAGGAGGATTCAGACCCTGATCACTCCAGACCATATACCACTGTTCAGGGAACACCATGGAGATATACTTGATATGGTTATGGATCTGGACCCCTCACAGAGAAGCCTGATCCACACTTGCCTCCAGTTTTATGATCCCCCACTGAGATGTTTCACTTTTAAGGACTTTCAGCTGGGCCCCTTATTGGAAGAATACTCATCATTAGTTGGTATACCTATCAGGGGTGGAGCCCCTTTCAACCCTGAGATGGTCTTTCCTGGTAATGAAGAGGTAGCAAAGGCATTGCATTTGGAACCAGTCCTGATTGGGCAGCATATGACTTCTAAGGCTGGAATCCCTGGCCTGCATCTGGATTTCTTGATCTCTCAAGCCACCCTGAAGGCTTCTTTAGGAGAGTGGAAAGCAGTCTGTGCTTTATTGGCCTTGAGCATATATGGGATCATATTATTTGCAGATGAGCCTCGATTTGTTAGCAAGAATGCAATCCATCTTTTCATCCTGAAGAACCCAGTGCCCACTTTATTGGGGGATCTCTACTATTCAGTGCATCAGAGGAATGAAAAGCAGAGGGGAAGATTAGTGAGGTGTTGTGCTCCTTTGTTCCATACTTGGCTTCTCAAGCATTTGCCCAGGACAGATGCATTTTTGAACCCTCATCAACAGAAAAACTGGGCTGGAAGACTTACTGCTCTAACTTCAGCTGATATCAGGTGGTGCACTCAAAGCACAAAAGGCAGGGATATCATCACCAGCTGTGGGCATTTTCCCAATGTGCCCCTAATAGGAGTTAAGGGTAGTATTAATTACAACCCTCTGCTGTTCAAAAGACAACTGGGCTATGCACTGGTCCACACTCTTAAGGCACAGGACTTGGTTGAGACTCTTTATTGTGAGAACAAGCTTAACCTGGCTATTGTTAGGCAGGCAGCCTGGGCCTGGGACAATGTGCAGACTAAGGGGGTAACCATCCTGGGGAAGTGTAACAATGTGGCATCAGCACAATACTATGATTGGTCCCATGCCAGGGCTCAATTCTCTGGGATGCCCTTTACTATTGAAGATATGCCCGGGCCTTCCACAACACCACCTCCAGCAACTGTCAGCTTAGAGGAATTTGAGAAGTTGAAAGAGAGAAATGAGAAGCTGACTCAAGCTCTACAGAAGACCCTCTGGGAGAGGAGTGATGGCAGACTGGATATTGAGAGGTTGGAGAAGTTGAAAGTGGAACATCTGGCTAGAATTGAGAAGTCTGAAGATTACATTAAGAAGTCTAGGGCTGGAGAACAAATCTTGAAGAATGCTTGCAAAGAAGCTCAGTTCCAGAAAGCCAGGACAGACTTGTATCTGAAGGAGAGTCAGGCTAGGTGGGTCAGGATCACCGAGGCTCGTACTCTGGAGGACAAAAGGGTCCAAGACAAGATGGAGCAACTGGAAGCTAGTGCAAAAGAGCAGCAGGAAGCCCTGGCAGCAGCCCAGAGGGAGATATCAGAGCTGAAGGTCAGAGCTGGAGTGAAGAGGTCAAAGGACCAAAGTCAACACAAGAAGCTAACTACAGCTGTTACTACCCGGAACCTCCTTATCAGGAACCTCACGGAGCGTCCAGCTGATCCTGTGACCGAAGCACTTCTCAAGGAAGTTCGGGAGGATGAGTTTGGTCTTGGTGTTTGACCATTTGCTTGTTGTTGCTTTCATTCCATGTACTTTTATTTTCTTGTAATGTATTTTGACCCCTCAGAGGGCTTGTATTTGTAAACAAACTGTGTACCTTTGGCCTTTTGCAATCTATGTATTAGTTTGTTCCATCCGAGTTTACTTCGAAAGCAACATCAACAGCATCATCTTCAAGGGTCTGGAAGGGTCAAAACTGAATGCCAAGCCGGATACCTTGAAAACAAATAAGCATACTGCATTGCATGCTAACCCTTTGTTTGTTTTGTAGGTTTTTGTTTTGTTGTTGCTAACTCTGTTGTGATGTTCAGGAACTATTGCTCGGCGCCGGGTATTTCCCCTCAACCGTCCGCACCGATATCCAACCCGTAACAACCTCCCGGGCATACATATGGATCAGATGCAGCAGGACCTTACAGAGGTCAGGAACCAAATGACCAACGAGAGGTTGGAAATGAGGAACCAAATGACACAATTTATGGAGGTAATGAACAACATGGCTCAAAGCCAGGAGAGGCTCAGAGCACTGGTAGAAGGGAGAAATCAGGAAGATCATCAGCCAGGGACTGCTGGGACTAGCAACAATGAAAGAGTCCAACCTCATGTCAATCCCCCAGTCTTTGGACCCCACCTCCATCCAGAGGCCAACATCCCTGTCAATATACAAGGGACTGCCACAGCAGGGAGGGTACTGCAAGAAGACCCTCAAGAAGACCAGTTCACAGTGATGGGAGCAGGGGAAGAGGCCTATGATAGAAGGCTGGATGAGATAGCTGAGAAATTAAGATCCTTAGAGTCTCAAAACTCTTTGGGTTTTGATGTTATGGATATGGGCTTGGTAGACGGGGTCAGGATTCCCCACAAATTTAAGCCACCATGCTTTGAGAAGTATAACGGGACGTCCTGTCCCCGAACCAATCTACAATCTATTCTCGGGAGGCTAAAGGCCTATACCATGGACGAGAAGCTGTGGATGTTCTACTTTGAGGATAGCTTGACTGGAGCTTCGAGGGAATGGTATTCCCATCTGACAAGAGCAACTATTAGATGCTGGAAGGACCTGGCAGAGGCCTTCATCAGACAGTATCAATATAATCTGGATATGGCACCCAACAGGACCCTCCTAATGGGAATGTCACAGTCATCTAGAGAGAGCTTCCGAGAGTATGCTCAAAGATGGAGACAGCTTGCTGCTGCTGTCCAGCCACCTATGTCAGAAAGGGAGATGGCTGATATGTTCATGAACACCCTTCAGGGGACTTACATTGATAGGCTAGCTGCCTTCTCATCTACCAGCTTTGCAGATGTAGTCATAGCCGGGGAGAGAATTGAAAGCCTATTGAAGATGGGTAAGATCTCAGACAACGGTGCAAGCTCATCCAGTAATGCAAGAAAGCCTTTTGCGGGCCCGAGAAGGACTGGTGAGACCAATGCCATCCACACCAACAGGGGCAGGCCCCAATATGTTCATAGATCTGTGGCAGCAGTCACCATTCCCGCTCCAGTCCATCCACAACCAGCCTATCAGCAACAGCCTCAGTACCATCAACAAAATCAGTATCCCCCGAGAAATTACAACAACAGTAACACCAACAACAATAACCAGCAGAGGCCATTCCAGCAGAGGCCATCTCAAGCCAACCGGGTGATCGATCCGATCCCTATGCCATATGCTACATTGCTGCCACAACTCCTAAAACTCAACCTAGTTGAGCTAAGGACATTGGCACCTCCAGATCCCAACAGTCTACCCAGGAATTATGACTCCAACGCCAGATGTGCCTTTCATTCAAACGCACCTGGCCATAGTACAGAAAAGTGCAGAGCCTTGCACATGAAGGTACAAGACCTGGTAGACTCTAAAGCCCTGAATTTCGCACCACCGCCCAATGTCAACAAAAATCCTATGCCACACCACGGTGGTCCCAGAATCAACGCTATTGAAGAAGACAAGCCGTCTTATTTAATAACCAGTGTGGGTCAGATTCGGACACCGTTGGTAGAAATTAAGGCTCAGCTCCTCGAATGTCACATGTTCTCGGGGTGTGAGTTAGGGTGTGCTTACTGAAATATTTCAGTAAATGGGTGCGATAACCTGAGGAATGGCATAGATGGTCTCATTCAGAGTGGCCAACTTCAGATCACCACATCATTTCCAACAAATCCAGCAAACTCATCAGCAACAATTCCGGTATCTCCTACAACTGCAACAACCATTGTACCTGACAATTCTTCGGCTTCATCAACAAGTACTTCATCTATCATCTCAACTGATCAGCTATCAACAAATTTTTCTTCTACAACTTCAGCGCCACTCCAGTTTGAATCTCCTACAACAACAACGTCCATCCTTCCGACAACATCTCCTACAACATCAGCAACAAATCATGAAGATGTCTCAACTGTCACAATATTTTATGATCCTGAAAACAACTCTGCCTACAACTCAGAAAGTGCTGCTCCCATCAGAGCACCAGTCACCATTTATTATGATCCACAAACTATCACAGTCCCTTCTGCAGCTGCCATCAATCCAGTCACTGTCACAGTGCCTGGACCAGTACCTTATGAAAGCAGTAAGGCCATCCCCTGGCACTACGGCTCTGACATATACTGCGAAGGAAAGAAAATCACCCTTGAACCATCAACACCTGCACCACAAATAGATAATGTGGGAGGAGGCGGAGGCTTCACTCGAAGCGGACGTCTCTTTGCTCCACAAATTCAAAGACCCACTGCCGAAGCAGAAGCTGCTGCCAAGGCAAAAGGAAAGAGCCCGGTGCAGGAAGATCAAGCTGTTAAGGAAGCTTTGAAAACACCATTCGATCAAGAAGTTGATGAGTTTATGAGAATCATCAAAAAGAGTGATTACAAAATAGTGGATCAGCTTCACCAGACGCCATCCAAGATCTCTATCCTATCACTGCTTATGTGCTCCGAAGCCCATCGGAATGCACTACTCAAAGTCTTGCACGCAGCTTACGTGCCTGAAGAGATCACCGTCAATCAGTTGGAAACTGTGGTCGGAAATGTTACTGCTAGCAATGGGCTAGGGTTCACCAATACTGATTTGACTACGGAAGGCCGCAACCATAACAAGGCCTTGCACTTCACCATGGAATGTAAAGGTGCAGTCCTTTCCCATGTGCTGGTAGACACAGGGTCATCCCTTAATGTCTTACCGAAAAAGGCCCTGGTGAAGCTAGAGTATGAAGGATTGGCACTGCGTCCCAGTAACCTGGTAGTAAGAGCCTTTGATGGTTCTAAGAGATCGGTTCTGGGGGAAATTGAGTTGCCTGTAACGATTGGCCCACAAACCTTTAAAACGACCTTCTACGTGATGGACATTCAGCCTGCCTACAGCTGTTTGTTGGGTAGACCATGGATTCATGCCGCTGGCGCAGTAACATCTACCCTTCACCAGAAGTTAAAATTTGAGTGGGAAGGCCAAGTCGTTACTATCTGTGGGGAGGAGGATATATTTGTTAGCCATCTGGCTACTTATAAGTATATTGAGATGGATGGGGAGATCCATGAAACAATGAGCCAAGGGTTTGAGGCCCTGAATGTTAATGAAGCATCTGCTGTATCTGGAATCTCCATGTCATCTTATCAGCAAGCCCGGAAGGTTGTTGAGGAAGGAACTGCCCAAGGCTGGGGCAAGGTTTTATCTGTGGAGGAGAAGAAGGACAAATTTGGGTTGGGTTACAAACCAACTCAACAAAATCAAGCAGGGGCTGCTGAGAAGCCCAGTTTTGTCAGTGGGGGGATGCTAACCCCTGATGCTATCAACAATTTGGAAGACGAGCTGGAAGAAGAACGCAATCTGGAGAATTGGATTCGTCCAAAGATCCCGGGGAGCAGTATCTCAAACTGGTCTTCCCAGGAAATTATAAGAGTTACTCACGCAGAGTAATTATTATTTCCTGTATTTTATAGCATGCATCAAAGTCTTGCATCTTGCCCAAGGTGACAAGGCTCATTTTGTAATCGGGCCATCTGTACTTTTTGTGCAAACAAGATTAATCAATGAAATATCAGACATCTTTTTGCAAATGAGTCTTTTCTTTTCCGCTCACTGTCTTTCCGTTTTTCTTTTTGTACAAAAAATAAATGGCGATGTTTTCAAAATGACAACTTTGTTTCACTTTTCTAAACAAGATTAAAATCAATCACTAAAATGAACGAACTGAACCCTTGCAGAGAGTGCCTTCTAGACAGCACCGACAACAGCACGGCTATGACTTCGTGTGACTTTGACAATCCAATCAATCAAGCTGATGAAGGGGTTGAAGAAGAGTATGAGCTTCCTGAAGAGCTAGCCAGGTTGTTGAGACAAGAGGAAAAGGTTATTACTCCTCACCAGGAGGAGGTTGAAGTGATTAATCTTGGTACAGATGAAGACGTGAAAGAGGTTAAAATCGGGGCCTGCCTGCAAGACTCAGTGAAGAGACAACTGATTAATCTGCTTCAAGAATATGTGGACGTGTTTGCTTGGTCTTATCAGGATATGCCAGGGTTGGACACCGATATTGTTGTGCACAAGCTGCCTTTAAGAGAAGAATGCCCACCGGTTAAACAGAAACTGCGCCGTACTCGTCCAGACATGGCAATGAAGATCAAGGAAGAGGTACAAAAGCAATGGGACGCCGGGTTCCTTGCCGTAACTATCTATCCGCCGTGGGTTGCTAATATAGTACCTGTGCCTAAGAAAGACGGAAAAGTAAGGATGTGTGTTGACTACCGGGATCTGAATAGAGCCAGCCCGAAAGATGACTTCCCATTACCTCACATTGATGTATTGGTGGACAACACGGCTCAGTTCTCGGTATTCTCCTTCATGGAAGGATTTTCAGGATACAATCAGATTAAGATGTCACCTGAAGACATGGAGAAGACAACCTTCATTACACCTTGGGGCACGTTCTGTTACAAAGTGATGCCATTCGGACTGAAGAATGCTGGTGCCACATATCAACGGGCTATGGTGACATTATTCCACGATATGATCCATAAAGAAATAGAATGTTATGTGGATGACATGATCGCCAAGTCCCTTACAGAGGAAGATCACCTGGTAAATCTGCTGAAGTTGTTCAAGCGTCTGAGGAAGTACCAACTAAAGCTGAACCCCAACAAATGCACATTCGGGGTGCGATCCGGTAAGCTGCTGGGATTTATTGTGAGTGAGAAAGGGATTGAAGTTGACCCTGATAAAGTCAAAGCTATTCAAGAGATGCCTGCACCGAAAACGGAGAAAGAAGTTCGAGGGTTCTTGGGTCGATTGAATTACATTTCACGGTTCATATCTCACCTTACAGCAACCTGTGAACCCTTGTTCAAACTGTTAAGAAAAGAACAGACGGTCAGGTGGAACGAAGACTGCCAAAGGGCTTTTGACAAGATCAAGGAGTACCTGCAAGAACCACCAATCCTTATGCCTCCAGTTGAAGGAAGACCTCTGATAATGTACTTGACAGTATTAGAAGAGTCAATGGGGTGTGTGTTGGGCCAGCATGACGAGTCTGGTCGAAAAGAGTATGCAATATACTACCTGAGCAAAAAGTTTACCGACTGTGAACAGCGTTATTCACTGCTCGAGAAAACTTGCTGTGCTTTAGCGTGGGCTGCTCGCCGACTGAGACAGTATATGTTGACCCACACTACTTTATTGATCTCCAAAATGGACCCAGTCAAGTACATTTTCGAGAAGCCAGCTCTTACCGGACGGGTTGCAAGATGGCAAATGATTCTCACGGAATATGACATCCAGTACACTTCTCAGAAAGCCATCAAGGGCAGTGTATTGTCTGAATATCTTGCTGAGCAACCCATTGATGACTACCAGCTTATAAGATTTGACTTCCCTGATGAAGACATCATGTTCATTAAAGCAAAAGATCATGAAGAGCCTATTCACACTAAAGGGCCCGACCCGAAAGAAGAATGGACTATGATGTTTGACGGGGCTGTTAACATGAATGGTCGTGGTGTTGGTGCGGTACTCATTACACCTAAAGGAGTTCACATGCCTTTCTCGGAAAAGCTCACCTTCACTGCACTAACAACGAAGCTGAATACGAAGCCTGCATTATGGGTCTTGAGGAAGCCATTGACCTCAGGATCAAGACATTGACTGTATTCGGAGATTCAGCTCTGGTAGTTAATCAAACCAACGGAAAATGGTACACCCACCAGGATCATCTGATACCTTACAGGGATTATACAAGGAGGTTATTGACTTTCTTCACAACAGTCAAGCTTGAGTATATCCCTCGGGACGAGAATCAGTTTGCAGATGCTATTGCTACCATTTCATCCATGATCAAAGTCCATGCTGCTAACTTTGTACCTCAGATTTCAGTATCCAGACTGGATAGACCAGCATATGTATTTGCAGCAGATGTTGTCCAAGATGATAAGCCTTGGTTCCATGACATTAAATGCTTCTTGGAGGATCAAACATACCCACCTGGGGAATCTTCCAATGATAAGAAGACTTTGAGAAGGCTTGCTGGTAGTTTCTTTCTGAACACTGATGGGTCTTTATACAAGAGAAACTTTGATATGGTACTCCTCAGATGTGTTGACAAGGCGGAAGCAGATTTGTTAATGCATGAAGTGCACGAAGGATCCTTCGGTACCCATGCAGGAGGGCATGCCATGGCTAAGAAGTTGCTAAGATCAGGTTATTACTGGATCACAATGGATGCAGACTGTTGTGCTTATGCCAGAAAATGTCATAAATGCCAGATTTATGCAGATAAGGTGCATGTGCCTCCCAATCCTTTGAACATAATGTCTTCACCGTGGCCCTTTGCTATGTGGGGCATTGATATGATTGGCAAGATTGAGCCAACTGCCTCAAATGGCCACAGATTCATCCTGGTCGCCATTGATTATTTCACCAAGTGGGTCGAAGCAGCATCATATGCAAATGTCACAAGGCAAGTGGTAGCCCGATTTCTGAAGAGAGATATCATCTGTCGGTATGGAGTTCCCGAGCGAATCATTACTGATAATGGTTCCAATCTAAACAACAAGATGATGGCTGAGTTATGCCGGGACTTCAAAATACAACACCACAATTCTTCTCCTTACAGGCCAAAGATGAACGGCGTTGTTGAGGCAGCTAATAAGAATATCAAGAAGATTGTGCAAAAGATGGTAGTCACATACAAAGACTGGCATGAAATGCTACCGTTTGCCTTGCATGGGTATCGCACGTCAATCAGAACATCCACTGGGGCAACACCGTATCAACTTGTGTATGGTATGGAAGCTGTCCTACCTGTCGAAGTTGAATTACCCTCTCTACGGGTATTGATGGATGTTAAGCTGAACGAAGCAGAATGGGTTCGGTCCCGGTTCGAACAACTAAGTCTGGTTGAAGAGAAAAGATTGGCTGCAATCTGTCATGGGCAGCTATATCAGAAAAGAATGAAGAGAGCCTTCGATCAGAAAGTCAGGCACCGAGAGTACCAAGTAGGAGATCTTGTGCTGAAAAGAATCCTCCCTCCTCATACAGACCACAGGGGCAAATGGACTCCGAACTATGAAGGACCATTCGTGGTAAAGAAAGTTTTCTCTGGTGGAGCACTGATGCTCAGCACCATGGATGGCGAAGACTTCCCGTCTCCTGTGAATTCAGATGCAGTTAAAAAATACTTCGCATAAAAATGAACCACTGGACATAAAAACAGAATGTAAGTCCAGGCAAAAATAGGGCATCCCGGCGAGTCAAAAACAGAATAAAAGACTCGGGCAAAAATAAGGGAAATAAATAAAAAAATGTACACCCGCTGAGTTGAAAAGCCGCATTGGACAACTCAGGCAAAAAAGGGAATCCCGATGGATTGAAAACCCGAAAGGGCGATCCATGCAAAATAAGGGAATAAGCGAACAACTGCATTCTGACTTCGTCTGTATCGCCTACAACTTGGTAAGCTTCGAAAGGATCAAGCTTCTTTCAGAATCAACCTTCTCCAGAAAGCAAGACGAGAAGAACGTCAAAAGTCATACGAGTCATAGCAAGAGGGAAGCTCCTTCAAAGCGTCGTCAACATCGCCAGCATTTGGTTTCTCAATTTGTAACAATCTCCTCATTTTAGGAGATTTGTTTCTTTGACTGTATCTCGCCAATTCAGGGCATTTGAATTAATAAAATCAGACTTTTCAGTCATGTCTCGTCTTGTACATTTTTATTTGCAAAGAATGTCTGATGTCTCTAGAAAACTGATTGCATAAGTACAGATGTTTTTCTTCAAAAATAAAAACACATGCTTGCAGGGAATATATTTACTCTCAAAAGTGTCTAAACTCCTATGACGGGATCCGGTAAAGGATACCTCGGGATCACTTGTGCGTTTCTCTATCTTTGCAGGATTGCAGGTATCCAAAACGCAACTCGGGGCATGCAAGCTACATCCCAGCAAGCTGGCAAATCAACACTCACTCTTGGCACCAGAGGTGTTTTCTCCCCAGCTGAGTTGCCAACAACTTTCCCCAGCCAGTTGCCACTTGTCAATTTCCCCAGCCGTAGTGCCGATCATTCTTCCTCAGCAGAATGCAGAAATCAGGGAACCATCTCCCCACGGAATCCTCAGCCTCTATTCAGAAGAGAAACGCATGAAGGAGTCACAACAGAGTGATGAAGGCTTCTACCAACCCCAACTGGGTCCTATATTACAAAGATATGTCAATCAGTGACCTATATCCCCAAGCAGATACATCTCGCCAGATCTACCGATGATCTCATCCCCAGCTGGGATGTTCACTTCAAATAGATCGGCCAGAGGTCTTCGCAGCAGCGGGATCCAAATCCCGGTTTGGTATCTTTGCATAATCATGGCATTCGCATCATATTCACCCACAAAGCGTAGCATTCCGTCTAATGCGGAGCATTACGGCAAAAATCAAACATATAGCATAATCATAAGCCATGTTTTGAATCAACACTTGTGAATAATGACCATTCATCAGAATGCAGAATACTTTCCCCAAAGTCCCCACCAGAGTCCCCAGCAAAAGCAGTTGCCTCACAAATCACAAACACCGGTATATACTCCTTTGGACACCCGTCCGTGTCATCACTCCCCAGTAAATTCGCCTGAACACTCTTTACAAGCAAAACCACCCGTATTTCAGATACTTCCTGACACCCGTCCGTGTCATATTCCCAGCAGAAAGCCGAAGACATCATCTTTGCACTCACCTATACTTGTATATACATCCTTTGACACCCGCCTGTGTCATATCCCCAGCGCAGTCGCCCACACTTTCACAACCCATACACTCGTTGATATTATTATACTTTTCTCTCTTGACACTCGTCCGTGTCACCCTCCCCAGCAGATAAACATTCATCTATACACCACTCATACTACTCATGTTACACTTATATAGATACTCGCCCGTATCTTGTTTAAACCATTCATATCCCCACAGATTCAACATTGGTCCGTGTTCTTTGTTAACCAGTTGGTACTCGTCCGTACCATCATCTCAGAATATGCGTCAAGTGTTTGTTTCTACATGATACTCGTCCGTATCATAGTCTTAAAGATGCTCGTCCGCATCTTTAATCCATACACCGTGTCAAACACTTTTGTCCTCTTGAATATAGATACTCGTCTGTGTCTATTATTCCCCAGAAGAGTCCCCCCAGATTCAACACTCGTCCGTGTTCTTTGTTAACCAGTTGATACCCGTCCGTATCATCATTTCTGAACACGTGTCAGTATTTGTTTCTACCCGATACTCGTCCGTATCGTAGTCTTGAGGATGCTCGTCCGCATCTTTAATCTATACACAAACATCTAAACACTTATACTTTCTTTTCTTGGTTGTAAACACTCGTCCGTGTTCACTATATCCCCAGTTAGATCGCCAAGTAAGCAAATTTTCCTTTTTATCTGACACTCGTCCTGTGTCATGATAAACCTTGAGAGCAGCCGTACCCTGCTAGGTGGTCGTCCTCCACCTCTTGATGGTCGTCCTCCATCATGCTCATCCGATGGCCGTCCCCATCGTTGATATTTAGCAGCCGTCCCCTGCTAGGTGGTCGTCCTCCACCTCTTGATGATCGTCCTTCATCATTTTATCCAATGGCCGTCCCCATTGTTGATTTTTGGTTATCTGACATTCGTCCTATGTTATGATAAACCTTGAGAGCAGCCGTCCCCTGCTAGGTGGTCGTCCTCCACCTCTTGATGGTCGTCCTCCATCATGCTCATCCGATGGTCGTCCCCATCGTTGACCTTTTATCCGGCATTCGTCCTATGTCGCGATATTTTCGGCAGCCGTTCCCTGCCAGGTGGTCGTCCTCCACCTAAGATGACCGTCCCTCATCTTAACCCCAACAGAGCAGCCGTCCCCTGCTAGGTGATCGTCCTTCACCTTTGATGACCGTACCTCATCATCTGTTTATTTCATTTATTCTTTAACCCGATGGCCGTCCCCGCCGTGGTCCCTTTTCTTTTTAGCCCGATGGCCGTCCCCATCGTCGATTGCTTTACTTTATGAACTTGATGGCCGTCCCCGTCATGTTTCATTAATTCCCAGAGAATCTTACAACTTTATCTTGGTGGCCGTCCCCATCATAATCTTTTTTCCAGCTAGTCGGCCGTCCCCGTCTTAGCTTTACTCTTTTATCCCCAGCATGTCGGCCGTCCCCATCATTGTTGTATTTCCCGCACTTCTCCCAGCATGTCGGCCGTCCCCGTCATTGCTATTTACCCAGCAGTCGTCCTCTGCTCGACGGTCGTCCTCCGTCGCCCGCACTTTACAATATACTTCATTTTCCTTTTACAATCTATATCCCTTTTCTTCTTCATTCTGTGAGTGCAAATTTTGGACTGTCTTTGGTATTCAACCACAAGTTATCTTGTTTGCCTGTTAAGCCGATGCTTACATCCTGCACAGCTAACTCATGTTTGAATAGGGGCAGATGTAAACACCCCAAATTTGCCCTCACCCATTCACACCATGGCTTATGATCTTTTCATATGCATAAACACAAGCATACCATCTCATATTCCATTTTTGATTCACTGCATTGATTCAAGGTCATTTGCACCTAGGGTTTGTGATCTGAGCAATCCAAGAGCCTCTTGAGCCACTCCAAGGGACATCAATCACTTCAAAGGGGTCCATGTGTGTTCAAGTGTCATATCACATCCTCTCAAAGTCAATAATGCCAAGGAATCACAAGAACTGGGATTGGTATGGAAGCAGAGCCAAGTTTGACTGCACAGTTGACCTAAAATTAGGGTTTTGGTTTCAGAGGCCATAACTCCAAATTTTTTGGTCATTCTTGTTTCTATTGGTCTCTATATGGTATAGGGAGTATGCATATCAATTTTCATGAAGAAATTCCATGGGGAAGTCATCTGATCAAGAGTTGACTTTTTGGACAAGTCAATGCAAAATCAGGGCATCTGAGGCCCCCAATGACCCAACCAAGGGGTGATCTTCATCATTTTGAGTGTATATGATATTTATTTGATCATGGAAGATTGAAGTTCACAAAATTCAAGAATTACAAGTTTTTGCAAAGTTGACTTTTTAGGGCATGGTTGACTTTTCATGAAATGTCATTTTATGCCACTTTTTCAACCCTTGCTTTTTGATCCAAAAATGCTTCAAATGGAAAAACTTTGGTCATGAAAGATGTAGATTAGATCTTTCCCTTTTCAAAAAGTACAAGAACATGATCTAATTCATTTTGGATCAAAAGTTATGGTGTGTCAAAGTTGGCAAAAATCACTAATTTTCAAGACATGCACCAAATGAGAAACTTGCAAAAACTTTGTACCAAGGCATTTGTGACTTCTAGTTCACATCAAACCAATGTGCAAGCATCATACAAGTTCTAAAAATCAGATTTGAACCAAAAAGATCACATGTTCATGGTTGGCAAAGCAAGAGATTTTCATGAAGTTTCAAAAGTAAACAAGTTGCAAAATCATCATAACACTTCCATCCACTTGATGTCTTGGATGCTGAACCAGCCATAACCTCTCCCCTCACCATGCTGCACCAGCCCACACCTTTGTACTAGCCTAGAACACAACCCATGCCTCTCTTACATAAAGGTTGACAATTTGCAAAAGTGAACTTACCTATCACAGCAGGCCAGGTCACATCATCTGACTAATGAGATTATTTTATGCAAGCCAAATGCTAGCCATTTCACATATCAAGCAAGGCTGAAACACACAAGAACCTCACATTCACAAACTCACTCCATCAAGCATTTCTCTTAGAATCTCTCTACACAACACACAAACACAAGAACCAAATCCACTGATCAACTCACCTTGCTTCACTGAGCCAAAACCAGCAAGACTCAGGCCTGAACTAAACAAGAACTGAGCTTCACCATTTTTCATCCTCAAAGCCAGAACTTTCGAATCTCACTTTCCAGCCATCAAACACCCCATTTCTCTTCACCAACAAGTCAAGCACACTCAAAGGAGCAAGAATCCACCATTGGATTAGCCTGAAACCTCACATTTCCTGACTATGAAACCTGCTGCACCAGAACTGGACTTCTCAAATTAGCTTGTTTAAGCTCATTCCAAGCCTACCATTGGCATCAGGGGGGTCAGTGGAGCAAGCCTGCATCAAAGAATAGCTCTGAAAGCCCAGAAACAGGAGTCTCCATCTCAGGTATGGCCATGAACATTTTTTCTCAGAGCTTGCATTTTGAGTTATAAATTGGTTGCTTATGTCTTGCTGGTCATGGGGATACTCTTAGAATCGAAAATAGATGAGAAACGAGTTTGTATTGTCACTCTGAAATTTCACCCGTGAAATTTGTTTCTTTCGATTTGCTTGATTCTTGATGTTTAAATGATGTTTGAGAGTGGATTCGTGTCCTAGGATGTTAGAGGATCACTTGGCTGTGTTTAATTTGATGTTTAGAAGCCTAAATCAGGATCTAGGGTTTTGTTGTTGCCGGAGAAGATGACCGGAGCTTCCCTCCGGTCACCTGAATGTCATTTGCCCTAATCCCAGTTATTAACTTCCATTTGAATCTCATGCGTCAGATTGCTTGACTTTGTTGACTTCCCGCGTGCATGAATGGCCCAGATTCGTTCATTTGCCCTAATCTTGTTTAATTAAAATAATCATAATTAATTAACTCAGAAGCAATCCAGGCCATCCACTAACGCGCGCAGTCAACAATTTTAAACCCAGGGTCCATCCCAGCCCTCCATTCAGTTGACTTTTCTATTTTCTTTGTTTTAATTCATTTATTTCATATTTGTTTTATACAATTTATTTAAAATAGCAAAAATGTTTTAAAAATTATGAAACTTTTTGTCAAGAGTTTCATTAATTTTTAAAACACAAAAATATTTTTATTTTCATTTTTAGCATTAAAAAAGTATTTTTAAATATTTAAAAGTTTATTTTTAATTGATTAATGAAAATTAATTTATTAAAAATACTTTTAGGTATTTAAAAATTACCAAAAAATTCATGAAATGTTCTAAGACATTTAGAAAAATTGTCCAACCTTCAAACCAAATTTATTTTTTGATCTTGATGCATTTTGAGAATTTTTCATTGATTTAAAATCATTTTTATGCATTAATTCGATCCAAAGTTCCAAAAATCATTTCTGCCTATCCATGAGGAGTTGGACATTGATTCTTTTTGCATTGCATTGTGTTTAGCATGTAGTTTGTGAGATTAAATGGCCATGATTTGATCTTTCATTTTCCTTTTGTTTGATAATTTTCTTGTTTAAGAACCCTAAAACCCTAGAAATCTTAGAAAAACCATAACTTGAATTTGGTTAGGAGTTGAGATCTCTCCTTTGGGCATTGGGTTAGTATTGGATTAGGGGTCCTTTGAGTGGCATTTTCAATTTTTTTATCTTAGGGTTTGCTTCTGATTTTGACTTTTGTTTGATGTATTGTTCATAAACCCTAATTTTGGCTTCCATATGCATCCATCTTGCATTCTCTTGCATAATATGACTTTCCATGACATTTCAAGCATCCATGTGATTCATTTGACATCATAAGACATATTGAAAGCATGTTTGATCATTGTATCATGTATTTGCCATGTTGTATGCCATGTGCACTTCATAACTTTTCATGTATGTTCATGTTTCTTAGCTTGCTTCATTTGCATTCATGAGCTTGTATGATCATTTCCATGTGCTGCCTCATGTTTATAGCATCTCATAGTATCATTAGCATCATGTAAATGCTTCTGGTTTTGTTTCTCATCATGTCATCTCATCCCATTTTACATTGCATTGCATTTCCTTTCTAACCTTTCAGGTGGTAAGTGACTTTGAGAAGTGAATTTGCCTTCACTTCTCATGACTTCTCTTCATCTCCTCCCTTGCATCCATGCTGCATTTTTATATGTGTTTGGGTTTGAGCTTGCTCATTCTTCTTCTTCCCACTTTCTTTCTTCAAGTGACTTGACTTCTTGAATGAAGCAAGTCACTTTGCTTCTCTTGATCCTTTCATCTGCTTCCTGGTGGTTCCATTGAAGATTGTTCCTATAAACCTCACAAACCTTAGGAACAACCAAGCATGACAATGATTAGGGTTTTGATTAGTCTCCCCTCTTAATTTTACCTTTGTGTCTCTCTTGAGTCTTCTCTTCCCATCTCATAATCAGGGACTAAACCATAAAGGCTTTAAGGCTTTGTGATTAAGCTTATGCCTGCATCCTTCTATTAGGATGGAGTGTATAACTTTAATCCTAAGTGTTAAACCCTTAATGTGTTTAACTCCTTTAATCAATCGACTTAATAATCATCAAGACATCACACTTGTAACTTGGGCCTTGCATTAGGGTTCTAATTCTTCCTTAATTGGTTAAGAAGGACTAACCCTAGTGTTAATGGACAAGTCCCCCTCAAGTTGTCCTACAAATCATAAAATTCACTTCATCATCATATCATTAAATAAAATCCATCTAATAAAGGCTTGTTTTGTCATGAGTTTAATCCCTAATCATGGATTAAGTTGAGGAGCTTTCCTCAGCTTAAACATCCTCATCTATTATCCTTCTATTAGGATGGTGTAATGAGTCTGTTTAATCCCTGATTATGGCTTAATCTCATTACTTAACACTAAACAAAAACCATAAAAACATCTAAATAATCACAAGTAGGCTAATGATCTTAATACTACACCAGGATGATTAAGTGTGAGAAGCTGACTTCACACTTAAGGTATTCTCATTACCCCTAATCAGAGGGAAGATGTGATGAGTTTACTTAATCCATTGGTTTAGGCTTAAGCTCATTAACTTATGACAAATTCTCAAAAGCAATAAAAGACTGAAAACTCAAAACAAACAATAATCGTCTCCTCCGGGATTCTTTTCTCATCTCATTCACTCACAAACGAGAACTTGCTTCTTCCGTCTAATGCAAGACAGTTCGCATCTGTGCCAGACAGATCATACACTTGAGCATAGACAAGCAAGCAGTTCACAAGTCAATTCATCTTTCAGTCTCTTTGGGTCGAACTACGGTGTTCTGACTTCCTCATTGCACGAGAGGATACGTAGGCATAACTTAACGGTTATCGAACAAAAGTCTCTGTATATTCCCCCTCTTTCTAGCTTTATTCTTTAGCCTCATGATCTTGAGCATTTCACTCTGCTCTTACACTGACACCTTCATACTTCATATCACTTATACACTATACACTGACACCTGTACATCCTTTTTTCCAGCTCTTTATACACATATTGCACTGACACTACCCCTTTAAAACACAAATCTTTTAAGCGTGGATCCCGTCGAGTACGGCGGACAATCTGGGTGCTAATACCTTCCCAGGTTGTAACCAACCCCCTTTCTCAGTCTCTCTGGTTCGCAACCGTCTTATCCATCTCTTTCTAGGTCTATGCAGCATTACCTTTCCTCCGGGATAAAAATGCCTAGCTGGCGACTCTTTTCATCTCCAGTGAGTCCACTGCTGTGTGTTCTCATTGTCCCTCTCGCCGACCGTTCGCGTCTGTACCTTTATTTGGGCCAGTCCCATTTTATCGGGAGCGACACCGCAGACCTTCAAAATTACCTTCTATGTGATGGACATTCAGCCAGCCTACAGCTGTTTGTTGGGTAGACCTTGGATCCATGCCGCTAGCGCTGTTACGTCTACCCTTCACCAGAAGCTAAAATTCGAGTGGGAAGACCAGATCATCACCATCTGTGGTGAAGAAGACATCTTTGTTAGCCATCTGGCTACGTACAAGTATATTGAGATGGATGGAGAGATCCATGAAACCATGAGCCAGGGGTTTGAAGCCCTGAACATAAATGAAGCATCTGCTGTACTAGGAACCTCCATGACATCTTATCAGCAAGCCAGGAAGGTTGTTGAAGAGGGGACTGCCCAAGGCTGGGGCAAGCTGTTGCCTGTGGAGAAGAAGGAGGACAAATTTGGGTTGGGTTACAAACCAACTCAACAAGATCAATCAGAGGCTGCCAAGAAGCCCAGTTTCGTCAGCGGGGGAATGCTCACCCCGGATGCAGTGAACAACTTGGAAGACGAGGATGAAAGCGACCGCAACCTGGAGAGCTGGATACGTCCAAGGATCCCGGGGAGCCAAGTCCTTAACTGGTCTTCCTAGGAAATTATAAGGGTTACTCCTGCAAAGTAATTATTATTTCCTGTATTTTTAAGCATGCATCAAGTCTTGCATCTTGCCCAAGATGACAAGACTCATTTTGTAATCGGGCCATCTTTTAATTTTGTGCAAACAGATCAATCAATGAATATCGGACATCTTTTGTAAATGAGTCTTTTTCTTTACCGCTCACTGTTTTTCATTTTTTTTCTTTTTGTACAAAAATAAAATGGCAATGTTTTCAAAATGATAAACTTCATTTCACTTTTTTTCTAAACAAGATTAAAATCAATCACTAAAATGGACAATCTAAACCCTTGCAGAGAGTGCCTTTCAGACTGCACCGACAACAACATTGCTATGGCTCCGTATGACTTTGACAATCCAATCAATCAAGCTGATGAAGGGGTTGAAGAAGATTATGAGCTTCCGGAAGAGCTAGCCAGGAGGAGGTTGAAACGGTTAATCTTGGTACGGAAGAAGATGTGAAAAAAGTTAAGATCGGGGCCTGCCTACAAGACTCGGTGAAAGAGCAACTGATTGATATGCTTCGGGAGTATGTGGATGTGTTTGCTTGGTCTTACCAGGATATGCCCGGGTTGGACACCGATATTGTCATGCACAAGCTGCCTTTAAAAGAAGACTGCCCGCCAGTAAAACTGAAGCTGCGCCGTACTTGCCCAGATATGGCAATAAAGGTAAAAGAAGAGATACAAAAGCAGTGGGACGCCGGATTCCTTGCCGTAACTAGCTATCCACCGTGGGTTGCTAATATTGTACCTGTGCCTAAGTAAGACGACAAAGTGAGAATGTGTGTGGACTACCGGGATCTGAACAGAGCCAGCCCGAAGGATGACTTCCCATTACCTCACATTGATGTATTGGTTGATAATACAGCTCAGTTCTCGGTATTCTCCTTCATGGACGGATTTTCAGGATACAATCAGATCAAGATGTCACCTAAAGACATGGAGAAGACAACTTTCATCACACCCTGGGGCACGTTCTGTTATAAGGTGATGCCATTCGGACTGAAGAATGCTGGTGCGACTTATCAACGGGCTATGGTAACATTATTCCACGACATGATCCATAAAGAAATTGAATGTTATGTGGATGACATGATTGCCAAGTCCCTCACAGAAGAAGACCACCTGGTAAATCTGATGAAGCTATTCAAGCGTCTGAGGAAGTACCAATTGAAATTGAACCCCAACAAGTGCACATTCGGGGTGCGATCCGGTAAGTTGCTGGGATTTATTGTGAGTGAGAAAGGGATTGAAGTTGACCCTGATAAAGTTAAAGCCATTCAAGAAATGCCTGCACCGAAGACAGAAAAAGAAGTTCGGGGGTTTCTAGGTAGATTGAACTACATTTCACGGTTCATATCTCACCTTACAGCAACCTGTGAGCCTTTGTTCAAGCTGTTAAGAAAAGAACAAACGGTCAGGTGGAACGAAGACTGCCAGAAGGCTTTTGACAAGATCAAGGAATACTTACAAGAGCCTCCAATCCTTATGCCTCCAGTTGAAGGAAGACCTCTAATAATGTACTTGACAGTATTAGAAGATTCAATGGGGTGTGTGCTGGGCCAGCATGACGAGTCTGGTCGAAAAGAGTATGCAATTTACTACCTAAGCAAAAAGTTTACCGACTGTGAACAACGTTATTCACTGCTCGAGAAAACTTGTTGTGCTTTAGCGTGGGCTGCTCGCCGACTAAGGCAGTATATGTTGACCCACACTACTTTATTGATCTCCAAGATGGACCCAGTTAAGTACATTTTTGAAAAGCCAGCACTTGCCGGATGGGTTGCAAGATGGCAAATGATCCTCACAGAATATGACATCCAGTACACATCTCAGAAAGCCATCAAGGGCAGTGTATTGTCTGATTATCTTGCTGAGCAACCCATTGATGATTACCAGCCTATGAGATTCGACTTCCCTGATGAAGACATCATGTTCATAAAAGCGAAAGATCATGAAGAGCCTATTCACACTGAAGGGCCTGACCCGGAAGAAGAATGGACTATGATGTTTGATGGGGCTGTCAATATGAATGGTCGTGGTGTTGGTGCAGTCCTCATTACACCTAAGGGAGTTCACATGCCTTTCTCGGCAAAGCTCACCTTCAACTGCACTAACAACGAAGCTGAATACGAAGCTTGTATTATGGGTCTTGAGGAAGCCATTGACCTCAGGATCAAGACTTTGACTGTATTCGGAGATTCAGCTCTGGTAGTTAATCAAACCAACGGCAAATGGTACACACAAGGAGGTTATTGACTTTCTTTACAACGGTCAAGCTTGAGTATATCCCTCGAGACGAGAATCAGTTTGCAGATGCTCTGGCTACCATTTCATCCATGATCAAAGTTCAAGCTGCCAACTTTGTGCCTCGGATTTCAGTGTCCAGACTTGACAGACCAGCATATGCATTTGCAGCAGATGTTGTCAAAGATGATAAGCCTTGGTTCCATGAAATTAAGTGCTTCTTGGAGGATCAAACATACCCACCTGGGGCATCTTCCAATGACAAGAAGACATTAAGAAGGCTAGCTGGTAGTTTCTTCCTGAATACTGACGGTTCCCTCTACAAAAGAAACTTTGATATGGTACTTCTCAGATGCGTTGATAAGATAGAAGCAGGCTTGTTAATGCACGAAGTGCACGAAGGATCCTTTGGAACCCATGCAGGAGGGCATGCCATGGCTAAAAAGTTACTAAGATCAGGTTATTACTGGATCACAATGGATGCTGACTGTTGTGCCTATGCCAGGAAATGCCATAAATGCCAGATTTATGCGGATAAAGTACATGTGCCTCCGAATCCTCTGAATGTGATGTCTTCACCCTGGCCCTTTGCTATGTGGGGCATTGATATGATTGGCAAGATTGAACCGACTGCTTCAAATGGCCACAAATTCATCCTGGTAGCCATTGACTATTTTACCAAGTGGGTTGAAGCAGCCTCATATGCAAATGTTACCAGACAAGTGGTAGCCCGATTTCTAAAGAGAGACATCATTTGTTGGTATGGAGTTCCCGAGCGAATCATTACTGATAATGGTTCCAACATAAACAACAAAATGATGGCAGAGCTATGTCAGGACTTCAAGATCCAACACCACAATTCTTCTCCTTACAGGCCAAAGATGAATGGCGCTGTTGAGGCAGCTAATAAGAATATCAAGAAGATTGTGCAGAAAATGGTAGTCACCTATAAAGACTGGCATGAAATGCTACCGTTTGCCTTGCATGGGTACCGCACGTCAATCAGAACATCTACTGGGGCAACACCGTATCAACTTGTGTATGGTATGGAGGCAGTCCTACCTGTTGAAGTTGAATTACCCTCCCTACGGGTACTGATGGATGTTAAGCTGAACGAAGCAGAATGGGCCCGGTCCCGATACGAACAACTGAGTCTGATTGAAGAGAAGAGACTAGTTGCAATCTGTCATGGGCAGCTATATCAGAAAAGAATGAAGAAAGCCTTCGATTAGAAAGTCAGGCTCCGAGAGTACCAAGTAGGAGATCTTGTGCTGAAAAGACTCCTCCCTCCTCATACAGACCACAGGGGCAAGTGGACTCCGAACTACGAAGGGCCATTCATAGTAAAGAATGTTTTCTCAGGTGGAGCACTGATGCTCAGCACTATGGATGGTGAAGACTTCCCGTCCCCTGTGAATTCAGATGCAGTTAAAAAATACTTCGCATAAAATGACCCGCTGGACATAAAAACAGAATGTAAGTCCAGGCAAAAATAGGGCATCCCGACGAGTCAAAAACAGAATAAAAGACTCGGGCAAAAATAAGGGAAATAAATAAAAAATGTACACCCGCTGAGTTGAAAAGCCGCATTGGACAACTTAGGCAAAAATGGGTATCCCGATAGGATTGAAAACCCGAAAGGGCGATCCATGCAAAATAAGGGAATAAGCGAACAACTGCATTCTGAATTCGTCTGTATCACTTACAACTTGGTAAGCTTCGAAAGGATCAAGCTTCTTTCAGAATTAGCCTTCTTCAGAAAGCAAGACGAGAAGAACGTCAAAAGTCATACGAGTCATAGCAAAGGGAAGCTCCTTGAAGCGTCATCAACATTGCCAACAACTTTTGTTTCTCAATTTGTAACAATCTCCTCATTTTAGGGGATTTGTTTCTTGGACTGTATCTTGCCAATTCAGGGCACTCGAATTAATAAAATCAGATTTTCAGTCATGTTTCGTCTCGTACATTTTATTTTCGTTTGCAAAAATGTCCGATGTCTTTAAGATACTGATTGCATAAATACAAATGCTTCTCTTCTAAAGAATACATGCTTGCAGGAAATATGCTTACTCCCGGGAGTGTCTAGACTCCTATGATGGAATCCAGTAAGGGATACCTCGGGATTACTTGCGTTTCTATGACTTTTCAAGATTATAGGTAGTCAAAGCGCAACATGGGGCATGAAAGCTTCACCCCAGCAAGTTGGCAAATCATTATCTACTCAGCCTTAGCACCGGAGGTGCTTTCTCCCCAGCTGAGTTGCCATTTGTTATTTCCTCCTCAGCCAAGTACAAAAGCCCGGGAACCATCTCCCCACAAAGTGTCAACCTCTATCCAGAAAAGCAACGCGTGAAGGAATCACAACAGAGTGAAGAAGGCTGCTATAAACCCCAGCTGGGTCCCTCATTACCAGAATAGGTCTATCAGTGACCTATATCCCCAAGCAGAGTCCCATATGTCAGATCTACCAATGATCCCATCCCCAGCTGGGATGTTCACTTCAAGCAGATCAGCCAGAGATCTCCTCAGCAGTGGGATCCGAATCCCGGATCGGTATCTTTGCATAATCATGGCATTCGCATCATATTCTCCCCGCAGAGCGTAGCATTCCGTCTAATACGGAGCATTACGGCAAAAATCAAACATATTGCATAATCATAAGCCATGTATTGATCAAACACTTGTGAATAATGACAATCCGTCAGCAATATACAAAAAACTCTCCAAATTCCCCACCAGAGAGCCAAAGCATTTACCCTACACTCACAAATGCCAGTACATGCTCCTTGTGGCACCCGTCCGTGTCATCATTCCCCAGTAAAGTCGCCCGAGCACTCTTTACAAACAGGCCATTTGTATTACAGATACTTCATGACACCCGTCCGTGTCATACCCCCAGCAGAAAGCTAAAGCGTCACCTTTGCACTCACCATACAAATACATATCTATACAACTTCCCTGACACCCGTCCGTGTCGTATTCCCCAGCATAGTTACCCGAACACTTTGTATATCAGATATTTGTTTATATTATACTTTTCTCCTTTTGACACTCGTCCGTGTCACTCTCCCCAGCAGGTTAGATACCCGTCTATACACCACTCATACTTATTATTCCTGTTCCACTCATACAGATACTCGTCCGTATCTTATATATAACAATTATATCCCCTCAGATTCGACACTCGTCCGTGTTCTTTGTTAACCAGTTGGTACTCGTCCGTATCATCATCTCTGAACATATGCCAGTGTTTGTTTCTACCTAATACTCGTCCGTATCACAGTCTTAAGGATGCTCGTCCGCATCTTTAAATCCATACACCGTGTCAAACACTTATGTCTTCTTGAATTTAGACACTCGTCTGTGTCTACTATTCCCCAGAAGAGTCCCCGCAGAACCAACACTCGTCCGTGTTCTTTGTTAACCAGTTGATACTCGTCCATATCATCACCTCTGAACATGTGTCAGTTTTTGTTTCTACCTGATACTCGTCCGTATCACGGTCTTAAGGATGCTCGTCCGCATCTTTAATCTATACACAATGTCCAAACACTTATATCTTTCATTTCTTGGATGTAAACACTCGTCCGTGTTTACTATTCCCCAGCAAAGTCCTCAACAAAACTTGTTAAATTATTTCCTTTCTATCTGACATTCGTCCTATGTCCTTCACCTTTGGATGACCGTCCCTCATCCTTTCCCCAGCGGAGTCTCTATTTCATTAGAACCCCTTTTCTATCCGACATTCGTCCTATGTCGTGATATTTTTAGCAGCCGTTCCCTGCTAGGTGATCGTCCTTCACCTCCTGATGATCGTCCTTCATCACTTTATCTGGTGGCCGTCCCCATCGTTGATCTTGTTATCTGACATTCGTCCTATGTCGTGATAAACCATGAGAGCAGCCGTACCCTGCTAGGTGATCATCCTTCACGTTTTGATGATCGTCCTTCATCATGCTTATCTGATGGCCGTCCCCATCGTCGACCTTTTCATCCGACATTCGCCCTATGTCGTGATACTTTCGGCAGCCGTACCCTGCCCGGTGATCGTTCTTCACCTTAGATGACCGTCCCTCATCTTATCCCCAACAGAGCAGCCGTCCCCTGCTAGGTGATCGTCCTTCACCTTTTTAATGACCGTACCTCATCATTTACTTCATTTACCTATAATCCCCAGAAAGTCTTATAGCTTTACTTGATGGCCGTCCCCATCATATATCTTATATCCCCAGCTAGTCGGCCGTCCCCGTCATTGCTTTATTTCCCGCATTTTCCCCAGCATGTCGGCCGTCCCCGTCATTGCTTTTCCCCAGCAGTCGTCCTCTACTCGACGGTCGTCCTCCGTCGCCCACACTTTATAATTATACTTTACTTTATTTTACAATCTATATCCTTTTTCTTCTTCATTCTGTGAGCGCAAATTTTGGATTGTCTTTGGTATTCAACCACAAGTTATCTTATTTGCCTGTTAAGCCGTTGCTTACATCTGGCACAGCTAACTCATGCTTGAATAGGGGCAGATGTAAACACCCCAAATTTGCCCTCACCCATTCACACCATGGCTTGTGATACCTTCATATGCATAAGTTCAATCATCAACTCATATTGCATTGGTTCTAAGTCATCTGCATCTAGGGTTTGTGATCTGAGCAATCCAAGAGCTTCTTGAGCCACTCCAAAGGTCATCAATCACTTCAAAGGGGTCCATGTATGTTCAAGCATCATATTATATCCTCTCAAAGTCAAGGAAGTCAAATAATCACAAGAACTGAGAATGGCATGGAAGCAGAGCCAGGTTTAACTGCACAGATGACCTAGAATTAGGGTTTTGGTTTCAAAGGCCATAACTCCAAATTTTTGGGTCATTCTTGTTTCTATTGGTTTCTATATGGTATAGGGATCATGCATATCAATTTTCATGAAGAAATTCCATGGGGAAGTCATCTGATCAAGAGTTGACTTTTTGAGCAAGTCAGTGTAAAATCAGGGCATCTGAGGCCCTCAATGACCCAACCAAAGGGTATTCTTCATCATTTTGATTATGTATGGTCTTTATTTGATCATAGAAGATGTTAGAAGTTCACAAATTTGAAGAATTTCAAGCCATTTGCAAAGTTGACTTTTTGGGAAAATGACTTATAATGGAAACTTGCCATTTTGGGAAACTTTTTCAACCCTTGCTTTTTGATTCAAAAATGCCTCAAATGGGAAAACTTTGGTCATAAAAGTTGTAGAATGGATCATTCCCTTTTCAAAAAGTACAAGAACTTGTTCTAATTCATTTTGGATCAAAAGTTATGGCATTGCAAAGTTGGACAAAATCATTGAAATTTCACTTTTGCACAAAATGGAAAACTTGCAATTTCTCATGGCAAGCCTTTATGTGACTTCAATATGACCTCTAATCATCATACCAATGCAATGCATGACATAAAATCAGAATTGGCCCAAGGGATTTCTCATTTATTTGCCTTGATTTTCACATAACCATAAGCCATTTTTCATGAAAGTGCAAAAAGGGATTTCTTGCAAATTGATTCTCAAAGGGTTTGTTTGACCTCTAACTGATCTCAAGACTTTGCCATGACTTCATGAGGCACCACACACCAAAATTCAGCAAAGTTTCCTCACATAAACATAGCCAAAAACCATGAAATGTGACAAGTTATCAAGTTGCAAAAACACCCCCAACTCATGATCCAAATGCTGCAGTCATTCATGAATCATCCAAGGGCTATCCTTGACCCAAGCTGATGCAGTATAGGCCAAGGAATCATCTCTGCCATAGCCCATGCTGCAAGTACACAAAATTTGACTTTTGGGCCAATCATCCCATACCAATCCCACAGTGCATACCTGCCCTCCTAGATTGTTGGGATTGCTTATGGATTGCCTCAAGATCATAAAACAAGAAGGAAGAAGGCTCAGAACACACACGCCACCAGCTTGCACAAAAACTGTCCAAAACTTCATCTCTTCGAAAATCCCTCAAGACTTAACAAAAATCCAAAATTTCTTCACCAATAAATCACATATCACTCAGAGAACAAAACCCACCCCCTGAAACAACTTGAATCATCACACACAAGAACCTCATTTTCTGATACACCAGAACTGAACCTCTCAAAATAGCCAATTTAAACTCCATTCAAGCTTGCCATTAGCACAAGGGGGACCATTGGAGGTGGTTTGCACAAAGGAAGGGCTCAAAAAGCTCATTTTTGAAGGTTTCCATCTCAGGTATGGTTCAAGAACTTTTTTCTCAGAACCTTGTTTTTAAGTTCTAAATTGAATCCTTATGATGTGCTGATGATTCTGATGTGTTTACTTTTCAAAATGGTGGAGTATTGAGTATGTATGAGTTGTCTGAAAGTTTCTGACCTAAAATTACTTTGCTTCGATTTGCATTGTTGGTGAATAAGAAATGAGTTTTGATTGGGGGTTTTGATTCAGTGATGAGTGGGGTTTGATTCTGGGCAGAGAGATTTCATTTTCTTTGCTTGGACAGAGAGATAAGGTTTTGGACTCGTCGGAGAAGACGACCGGAACACTGTTTCGGCCGTCTGAGAGTCATTAATGATAATTAGGGTTTAGGTCCAGTTTTAAATGAGGAACGTTGGATGGTCTTTCCCGCGCGCGTACCAATGGCCCAGATGCATTCGTTTAAGCCCTAATCAGGATTAGTTCTAATTAATTAAGTTTAGGAAATTCAAATTTTTAGCTTCAATCCCAGCCGTCCTTTCGCGCGCGGGTCAATTCCCTCCAAAAATCTTTAAATCCAGGCCTTTGGATCTGATTACTTTCCATTTAATCTGATTTTTATTTCATTTTATTTGCATTTTCTTTCTCATTTATTTATAATAGCAAATCGTTTCTAAAAAATCTCATTTTTTGCACCATGGCATAAAATATTTTTCTCTTTCAGAAAATATTTTTATTTTTTGCATTAAAATTTATTTTTAAATCATTTAAAAGTTTATTTTTAATTAATTAATGAAAATTAATTAATTAAAAATACTTTTAGGTATTTAAAAATCACAAAAAATTCATGTTGCATTTAGAAACATTTAGAAACATTGTCCAACTCTCAAACCAAATTTCTTTTTTGTTTTTGATTCCTTTTGATCATTTTCAATGGAATTAAAATCATTTTTAGGCAATATTTTGTGACAAACTTCAAAAATTCATTTCTGCCTAACCATTGAGAGTTGGACAATGATTCTTTTTGCATTGCATCTTGCATAGCATGTAGTTTATAGAATAAAATTGGCATGATTTGATCTTGCATTTTCAATTTGTTTGGCATTTTTCTTGACAAGGTACCTTAAAACCCTAGCAATCTTAGGAAATTCATAACTCTCACTAGGTTAAGAGTTGGATCCCCTCCTTTGGGCAGTGAGTTTGTATAGGTTTAGGGTTCCTTTGATTGCATTTTCAAATTTTTATCATATCATTTGCTTCTGATCTTGGATTTTTGCTTTGTATGTTGCATATAACCCTAATTCATGCCTTCCTTTGCATTCATCTTCCATTTACTTGCATACCATGACTTGCCATGACATTTTGTGCATTCATTTGATTCATAAAACATCTTAGGACATATTAGAATCATGTTTGATCAATGCATCTTTCATTTGCCATGTTGTATGTCATTTGCATTTCATAACTTTTCATGAACAATCATAGTTCAAAGCATGCTTCTCTTGCATCCATATGTTTGTATGATCATCCTCATGCCTTGTTTCATGTTTACATCATCTCTTAGCATCATTAACATCATGTATTTGTTTCTGACTTTGGTTTGCATCATGACATTCCATCTCATTTGCATTGCATTTCATTTCTTTCACTAACTTTTCAGGTGGTAAGTTTGTTTGAGAAGTGAATTTGCCTTCACTTCTCATATTCTCTTTTCATCTCTTTCACTTCCCTTGCTGCATTTTGTATGTGTATTGGATTGAGCTTGCTCATTCTTGTTCATCTCTCACTTTTCTTTCTTCAAGCAACTTGACTTCTTAAGTGAAGCAAGTTGTTTTGTTTCTTTTTGCTCCTCTCATCTGCTCCCCTCCTTGGTGGTTCCTTGAAGATTTCCTTCTTAAACCCCATAAACCCTAGGAACAACCAAGCATGACAATAATTAGGGTTTTATTAGTCCCCCATTTAGCTTTTACCTTTGTGTCTAATTGAGTCTTCTCTTCTCATCTTATAACCAAGGACTAAACCCTAAAGGTTTTAAGGCTTTGTGATTAAGCTTATGCCTGCATCCTTCTATTAGGATGGAGTGTATAACTTTATTCCTAAGTGTTAAACCCTTAATGTGTTTAAATCCTTTAATCAATCCACCTAATAATCATCAAGACATCAAACTTGTAACTTGGGCCTTGAATTAGGGTTCTAATTCTTCCTTAATTGGTTAAGAAGGACTAACCCTAGTGTTAATGGACAAGTCCCCCTCAAGTTGTCTTACAAACCCTAAAAATCACTTCTTCATCATACCATTAACTAAAATCCACTTAATAAAGGCTTTGTTTTGTCATGAGGTTAATCCCTAATCATGGATTAAGTTGAGGAGCTTTCCTCAGCTTAAACATTCTCATCTATTATCCTTCTATTAGGATGGTGTAATGAGTCTGTTTAATCCCTGATTATGGCTTAAGCTCATTACTTAACACTAAACAAAAATAGCAAAAACATCTAACTAATCACAAGTAGGTTAATGATCTTAATCCTACTTCAGGGTGATTAAGTGTGAGATGCTGACTTCACACTTAAGGTATTCTCATTACCCCTAATCAGAGGGAGGATGTGATGAGTTTACTAGCCCATTGGTTTAGGCTTAAGCTCATTAACTTATGAAAAACTTTCAAAAAGCAATAAAAGACTGAAAACTCAAAAACAAACAATAATCGTCTCCTCCGGGATTCTTTTCTCATCATCCTCACTCACAAACGAGAACTAGCTTCTTCCGTCTAATGCAAGACAGTTTGCACCTGAGCCAGACAGGTCATACACTTGAGCATAGGCAAGTAAGCAGTTCACAAGTCAATTCACCTTCCAGTCTCTTTGGGTCGAACTACGGTGTTCTGACTTCCTCATTGCACGAGAGGATACGTAGGCATAACTTAACAGTTATCGAACAAAAGTCTCTGTATATTCCCCCTCTTTCCAGCATCATTCTTTTAGCCTCACAGTCTTGAGCATTTCACTTCTGTTCTTACACTGAAACTTCATTTACACACTTCACATTTCTTTTACACTGACACTTGCATCCTTTTCCAGCTCTTTGATACACAAATTGCACTGACACTACCCCTTTAAAACACAAATCTTTTTAAGCGTGGATCCCGTCGAGTACGGCGGACAATCTGGGTGCTAATACCTTCCCAGGTTGTAACCAACCCCCTTTCTCAGTCTCTCTGGTTCGCAACCGTCTTATCCATATCTTTCTAGGTCTATGCAGCATTACCTTTCCTCCGGGATAAAAATGCCTAGCTGGCGACTCTTTCTTTCTCTTGAGATCACTCCTGTGTGTTCTCATTACCTTTTCTCCGACCGTTCGCGTCTGTACCCCTTCTGACCCGGGTGTCATTTTGGTGGGAGCGACAATATCCTTATGAGAAAGTGACATCATCCTTTGAGACCATCTTCGATTCTCTCTATTGTCCTTGAAGACATCGGACTTCGGTAGGTGCAAAATAAACCACCTATAGAGAAGAGGCGCACAACACACAATCTCTCCATCACCTTTGGAGGTCCTATAATGAAAATCATGATACATATCTCCAAGCAAAGTAGGCACCGGATTCTTCTTCAAGAAGATTTGAATAGCATTCTCATCCACAATACCATCTAAGTTGGGAAACAAGACAATCCCATAAATGAGCAAAGCAAGAATAGCCTCAAATGCATCCTTATGACCCAAAGTAAGTGAAGTAGAAGCCTTTCCCATCAAGAACTTAGCATTAATACCACAAACACTCCCCTTTGGAAGAAACTTCCCATTAAGATCGGACTCCTTGAGAAAAAGTGCTTTGGCGATGACCTTGATAGTAAGCTCCTTCTCTAAGCCACTGAAAAGAAATTCCTTGTCCCAAATAGGAAAACCTATCCAATGAGAATACTTCTCCAAAGTCGGCACAAGCTGATAATCAGGAAAAGTGAAACAATGATGCAACGGATCATAAAACTGAGCCAAAGTAGGGAGAATCCCCTCAGGTACATCGGTATCCAACATAAACAAAAGCTTCCCATGACATTTCCGCAACTCCTGGGTATCAACAACCAATGCTCCTAGCTTTCTCAACTCTAGTATATTAGGATTCTTGAAGGTGTACTTCTATGTGTTCCTCCTTTCAAAATTCATAGCCATAGACATCTGAAATTTTGCAAAAGTTCCTTATAAGTCCTTTGAAATATTAAATACAATGCTCATGAATTCATGATGGCATGTATGCAACAACCACAAACAAGATCACACAAGGCACACGGGCTTAGGTTCCGAGTCACGAGCATGAAGTCAAGGTAACAGAACACCAACCCACACAGGTAAGTACTAAGGTTTTGTCTTCATTGTACCTGCAGAAAACCAAAAGGGTGCTAACAGAGGTGCCCGAAGTTAACAACCATCTTTAGAATATTATCGGTACGTTGGATTACTCCCCAACCGATAACATTCTTAAAATAGACCTCGTCCGAGTGTAGTATCGCGTGACAACCACCTTAGGTTTACACCCAGACAGTTTCCGCACTACCTTCCTAAATTGGCTTGGATGGTGTAAACACCCCAAATTTTCCCTCACCCATTCACACCATGGCTTGTGATCTTTTCATATGCATAAACTCAATCATAGCATCTCATACCACATTCTTGATTCACTGCATAGCTTCTAAGTCATCTGCATCTAGGGTTTGTGATCTGAGCAATCCAAGAGCTATTTGAGCCACTCCAAAGGTCATCAATCACTTCAAAAGGGGTCCATTTATGTTCAAGCATCATATTGTATCCTCACAAAGTCAAGAAAGTCAAAGAATCACAAGAACTGAGAAAGGCATGGAAGCAGAGCCAGGTTTAACTGCACAGTTGACCTAGAATTAGGGTTTTGGTTTCAAGGGCCATAACTCCAATTTTTTTGGTCATTCTTGTTTCTATTGGTCTTTATATGTTATAAGGATAATGCATATCAATTTTCATGAAGAAATTCCACGGGGAAAGCATCTAATCAAGAGTTGACTTCTTGAGCAAGTCAGTGCAAAATCAGGGCATCTGAGGCCCCCAATGACCCAACCAAAGGGTGTTCATCATCATTTTGATTATGTATGATCTTTATTTGATCATAGAAGATGTTGGAAGTTCACAAAATTGAAGCATTTCAAGCCATTTGCAAAGTTGACTTTTTGGGAAAATGACTTGTAATGGAAACTTGCCATTTTGGGAAACTTTTTCAACCCTTGCTTTTTGATTAAAAAATGCTTCAAATGAGAAAACTTTGGTCATGAAAGTTGTATAATGGATCATTCCCTTTTCAAAAAGTACAATAACTTGTCCTAATTCATTTTGGATCAAAAGTTATGGCTTGTCAAAGTTGGGAAAAATCACATAAATTCAAGTTTTGTACCAAAGAGGCATTTTGCAAAATGGTATGATCAAGCATTCTAAAGACTTCAAATGTGCACAAACTCTTCACAATATGATCATGTGACTTCTAAAAGTCAGAATTGGCCCAAGAATATTGCATTTTGGTGCCTTGAACTTCATGAATTTCCAAAGGGGGCAAACATGTACCAACTTGCAAAAACTCATGAAGCCATGCCTCTACTTGTTACAGCTCATAGAATCTGATCCATATGAACTCCATGATCTCTGCTGAACTCAAACATACCCCTATTCTGACCAACCAAGAATTTACAAACACACCAAAAGCAAGCCATTTCATATGATCTTGGAGCCTGAATACACACACATTGCAGCACACTCCAAAAACTGTCAAAACCTTTCCTTCTTCGAATCACACAACACAACCATCAAACTTCAATAATTCCTTCACCAATCAACCAGAAATCATCCATAGAACAGATCCCACCCCTCACAATGATCTGAAACAGCATACACAAGAACCTCATTTTCTGATACACCAGAACTGAACCTCTCAAAATAGCCAATTTAGACTCCATCCAAGCTTGCCATTAGCACAAGGGGGACCATTGGAGGTGGTTTGCACAAAGAAAAGGCTCAGAAAGCTCATTTTTGAAGGTCTCCATCTCAGGTATAGCTCAAGAACTTTTTTCTCAGAACTTCATTTTCTTGTTACAAAATGAATCTACATGTTGCACTGATCATCTGGATGTATTTAGATTTGAAAATAAGTAAGAGATGACCATTTCATGTCACTCTGAAAGTTTGCTCGTGTTTCGTATTTTCATTCGATTCATGCTGGTGAGTGAAAATAAATGAGTTTTGAGAGAGGGGTTAGGTTTAGATTGGGGAGAGGATCATTTCTGTGGAAGAAATTGCTTGTTTGGTGACCTGTAGCGAAATCTAGGGTTTGGGTTCGCCGGAGAAGACGACCGGAAGTCTTCTCCGGCCACCTGAAATTCATTAATCCTAATCTGTGTCATTGATGAACTTTGAATTCTGGCCGTGGATGCGTTTGACTTTGTTTGACCCGCGCGTGTTTGGATGGCCAGGATCTCATCATTTAGCCCTAATCTTCAATTAACTTAATTAATCCAGTTTAATTAATTTTAAAACCAGAATTAGCAAGGTTTGAACTTGGGACATTGGATGTGGCGCCAAGTCAACCTTTCCCAGCCCAGAATCAATCTGGTTCGTCCATTGTGCATACTTCTCATTATTTTAATTTTTATTTTCATTTTATTTGATTTATTTTGCACATTTAATTTAAAATAGCAAAAAATGTTTAAAAATTATGAAAATTTTTGTCAAGGTTTTCATTATTTTTCAGAACACAAAAATATTTTTATTTTTATTTTTTGCATTAAAAATTATTTTTAAATCATTTAAAAGATTATTTTTAATTAGTTAATAAAACTTAATTAATTAAAAATACTTTTAGGTATTTAAAAATCACAAAAAAATTCATGTAACATTTAAAAACATTTAGAAACATTGTCCAACCCTCAAACCAAATTTCTTTTTTGTTCTTGATGCCTTTTGATCATTTTCATTGGATTAAATTTCATTTCAAGGCAATATTTTGTGACAAACTTCAAAAATTCATTTCTGCCTAACCATTGAGAGTTGGATGATGATTCTTTTTGCATTGTATCTTGCATGGCATGTAGTTTATAGGTTAAAATTGGTTTGAATTTATCTTGCATTTTCAATTTGTTTGGCATTTTTCTTGATGAGGTACCTTAAATCCCTAGCAATCTTAGGAAATTCATAACTTCCACTAGGTTAAGAGTTGGATCCCCTCCTTTGGGCAGTGAGTTTGTATAGGTTTAGGTTTCCTTTGATAGCATTTTCAAATTTTTATCATGCCTATTGCTTCTAGTTTTGGATTTTTCTTTGTGTGTTGATCATGAACCCTAATTTGTGCCTTCCTTTGCATCCATTTCTCATTTGCTTGCATACCATGACTTGCCATGACATTTTGTGCACTCATTTGATTCATAAGACATCTTAGGGCATATTAGAATCATGTTAGATCATTGCATCTTTCATTTGCCATGTTGTATGTCATTTGCATTCCATAACTTTTCATATATGTTCATGGTTCTAAGCATGTTTCCTTTGCATCTTTTTGCTTGTTTGATCATTCTCATGCCTTGCCTCATGTTTGTATCATCTCTTAGCATCATTAACATCATGTATTTGCTTCTGACTTTGTCTTGCATCATGCCATTTCATTTCATTTGCATTGCATTTCATTTCTTTCACTAACTTTTCAGGTGGTAAGTTACTTTGAGAAGTGAATTTGCCTTCACTTCTCATGTTCTCTTTTCATATCTTTCATACTTCCCTTGCTGCATTTTGTATGTGTTTGGGTTTGAGCTTGCTCATTCTTGTTCATCTTACTTGCTTTCTTCAAGCAACTTGACTTCTTAAGTGAAGCAAGTTGTTTTGCTTCTCTTTGCTCCTTTCATCTGCTTCTCTCCTTGGTGGTTCTTTGAAGATCTTTCTCTTAAACCTCATAAACCCTAGGAACAACCAAGCATGACAATAATTAGGGTTTTGATTAGTCCCCCCATTTAGTTTTACCTCTGTGTCATCATTGAGTCTTCTCTTCTCATCTCATAATCAGGGACTTAACCCTAAAGGCTTTAAGGCTTTGTGATTAAGCTTATGCCTGCATCCTTCTATTAGGATGGAGTGTATAACTTTAATCCTAAGTGTTAAACCCTTAATGTGTTTAACTCCTTTAATCAATCCACTTAATAATCAGTAAGACATCAAGCTTGTAACTTGGGCCTTACATTAGGGTTCTAATTCTTCCTTAACTGGTTAAGAAGGACTAACCCTAGTGTTAATGGACAAGTCCCCCTCAAGTTGTCTTATAAACCATAAAAATAATTTCTTCATTTTATCATTAACTAAAATCCATTTAATAAAGGCTTTGTTTTGTCATGAGGTTAATCCTTAATCAAGGGTTAAGTTGAGGAGTCTTTCTTAGCTTAAATGTTCTCATCTATTATCCTTCTATTAGGATGGTGTAATGAGTCCATTAAATCCTTGATTATGGCTTAATCTCATTACTCAACACTAAACAAAAACAACAAAAAAACATCTTAATAATCACAAGTAGGTTAATGATCTTAATCCTACATCATGGTAATTAAGTGTGAGATGCTGACTTCACACTTAAAGTATTCTCATTACCCCTAATCAGAGGGAGGATGTGATGAGTTTACTAACCCATTAGTTTAGGCTTAAGCTCATTAACTTATGACAAAACTTTCAAAAGCAATAAAAGATTGAAAACACAAAAACAAACAATAATCGTCTCCTACGGGATTCTTTTCTCATCACCTTCACTCATAAACGAGAACTTGCTTCTTCCGTCTAATGCAAGACAGTTTGCACCTGGGCCAGATAGGTCATACACTTGAGCGTAGACAAGTAAGCAGTTCACAAGTCAATTTATCTTTCAGTCTCTTTAAGTCGAACTACGGTGTTCTGACTTCCTCATTGCACGAGAGGATACGTAGGCATAACTTAACCGTTATCGAACAAAAGTCTCTGTATATTCCGCTTCTTTCCAACCTTATTCTTTAAGTCTCATGATCTTGAGCATTTCACTCCTGTTCTTACACTGACACTCTCATATTTCACTTCACATTCCTTTTACACTGACACTTGCATTCTTTTCCAGCTTTGATACACAATTTGCACTGACACTACCCCTTTAAGACACAAATCTTTTAAGTGTGGATCCCGTCGAGTACGACGGACAATCTGGGTGCTAATACCTTCCCAGGTTGTAACCAACCCCCTTTCTCAGTCTCTCTGGTTCGCAACCGTCTTATCCATATCTTTCTAGGTCTATGCAGCATTACCTTTCCTTCGGGATAAAAATGCCTAGCTGGCGACTCTTTCTTTCTGATTAGTTCACTCCTGTGTGTTCTCATCCCCCTTTCGACGACCGTTCGCGTCTGTACCCCTTCTGACCAGAGGTGTCATTTTGGTGGGAGCGACAGCTTGGCGACTCTGCTGGGGACCCTTATACTATAACCAGGGCTTCTGGTTCTTTTTGTGGGTTCCTCCTAGCGCTTGTTTGATTTGTGTTTACTGGGGTGTTATGTGCTGATTGTGTTTGTATATTTGTATTTATTTTTGCTTTATGTACAGTTATTTATTGCTTTCTTTACAACTTTATATATCACACTGTCATATTATCATCTGGCTGGATCTGGTTTTTGTTTTGGTGGGTGGGGTTCTACTGAGAGTTTTAGGTCCTATACCTGGGACCTGAGTGACACCTAGGCTAGAGTGGTTCATGTTCTTTCCCATTCCATTTCGGTCTGGTGCGGGAATATGAAACACGGTTCAGATATGGGTTTCTTCTTGAGAACTCTGTGCTACAGATCTCCTGTAGTGCTAGGGCTATCTGGGAAGCCTGCTAAGTCTGGATGACCTTTACTATGACCTTCAGAAACTGAGGTGAATTAGAGGAGGATCTTTTATGGTTATTGTAAACACTGTACCTCCGGGTTAGAAGTGTTTACACTTCTCATAACTGATCTAAGTCTGAGGATCCTTGTTCTAGAACACCACTTGTGAGGGGGTTGGGCTGTTTACAGGTTTGCAGGTACCCTTGACCACAGCATACCCTGATACTTTATTTTGAATAAGAGTACTCCATTTTGGGACAGTTCTTGTGATTTTAACCCTGGACATGTGACTCTTTATTTGAGTCCCCCACCTTGGTTACTGGATTTCTGAACCTCCATCTGGACTTCTTGAACATACATGGATTTCATACCAAGGCAGTAATCAGATCCAGCTTGATCACAAACCCTTGCATATCATTTGCATACATCATCATTGCATCATTTAACATTTGCTTATTTGTTTTTCAGGGTATCCATATTGTATCTGGCTTGGTTTTGACCCCTTCATCTGCATAGACCCCTGTTCATCAGTGATCTGCTTCAGCTATCTTCATCAGCTACTTGCTTCAGTTACCTTCATCACCAGCCTCAGCCTATCAGTGGCTCATCTCCAGTATTGATTTGTGATCCTCATCAGCACCTGTCTTCAGCTCTTCATCAACATTTGTTTCAGCCCTTCATCAGCAGTCATGGCACCCAAGAAGAGCAACATTTCATACCATTTCTTTGAGCCTGTGCTGACTGGCATCAGGCAGGTCCAGGCACTTATCACTCCAGACCACATCCCATTATTCAGAGAGCATTATGGAGGCATCCTTGATATGGTTATGGACTTGGACCCTTCTCAGAGGAGTTTGATCCACACCTGCCTACAGTTCTATGACCCTCCCTTGAGATGTTTCACTTTCTAGAACTTTCAGTTAGGACCTCTGCTGGAGGAGTTCTCATCCTTGATTGGAGTACCTGTCAGGGGTGGTGTCCCCTTCAACCCTGAAATGACTTTTCCCAGCAATGAAGAAGTGGCAAAAGCACTATACCTGGAACCTATTTTGATTGGGCAGAACATGACCACAAAGGCTGGAATCTCTGGTCTACACTTGGATTTCTTGACTTCTCAGGCTATCCTGAAGGCCTCCTTGGGAGAATGGAAGGCAGTTTGTGCATTGTTAGCCCTCAGTATATATGGGGTTATACTTTTTGCAGATGAGCCCAAGTTTATCAGCAAGAATGCTATTAATCTCTTCCTTTTGAGAAACCCAGTACCCACCTTGCTGGGAGATTTCTATTATTCTGTTCACCAAAGAAATGAGAAGCAAAGAGGGAGGTTGGTGAGATGCTGTGCTCCCCTATTCCATACCTGGCTTCTCAAGCACTTACCCAAGACTGATGCCTTTCTGAATCCTCACCAACAGAAGAATTGGGCTAGGAGACTTATAGCTTTGACTTCAGATGACATCAGATGGTGCACCCAGAGCACCAAAGGCAGGGACATAATTACTAGCTGTGGACAGTTCCCCAATGTACCTCTGATAGGAGTGAAGGGTTGCATCAACTACAATCCTTTGTTGTTTAAGAGACAGTTGGGCTATGCTTTGGTTCACCCTCCTAGAGTGCAAGACTTGGCTGAAACCCTGTATTGTGAGATAAAACCTAATCTAGCTGTTGCCAGGCAAGCATCCTGGGCTTGGGACAACATCCAGACCAAAGGGATGGCCATTCTTGGGAGATGCAATAATGTAGCTTCAGCTCAGTATTATGAATGGTCTCATGCTAGGGCTCAGATTTCTGGGATGCCTTTCACCATTGAGGATGCACCTGGACCATCCACAGCACCACCTCCAGCCACTGTCAGCCTGTAAGAATTTGAGAAGCTGAAAGAGAGGAATGAGAATCTGTCTCAAGCTCTAAAGAAGACCCTCTGGGAGAGGAGTGATGGTCGTCTAAACATTGAGAGGTTGGAAAAGCTTAAGGTGGAGCATCTAGCCAGGATTGAGAAAGCAGAGGACTACATCAAGAAATCAAGAGCTGGGGAGCAAATTTTGAAGAATGCCTGTAAGGAGGCCCAGTTTCAGAAGGCTAGGACTGATCTCTATCTGAAGGAAAGTCAAGCTAGGTGGGTCAGGATCACTGAAGCTCGTACTCAGGAAGATAAGAGAACTCAGGACAGGATTGAGCAGTTGGAGGCCAATGAAAAGAAACAACAGAAGGCTCTGCTAGCAGCCCAGAAGGAGATTTCAGAGTTGAAGCTTAGGGCTGGTGTGAAGAGGTCAAAAGACCAAGACAGGCACAAGAAGCTGACCACTTCTATTGCCACCAGAAACCTTCTTATCAGAAACATTACAGAGCATCCGGCTGGTCCTGTAACTGAAGCACTCTTGAAGGAGGTTAAGGAGGATGAGTTTGGTTTAGATGTTTGATTTCTTTGCTTGTTGTTGTTTCCATTTCATGTACTTTTCCTTTTATGTTGTATTTTGACCCCTCAGGGGCATGTGTTGTAAAGAACAAACTATGTATGATCTACCATTTGTAATATATTTATTAGTTGTTTCATTTGAGTTTCTTTTCTCAAGCAACATCAAAGCATCTTCCTCAGGGGTCTGGAAAGGTCAAAACCAAGAGCCAAGCCGGATACCTTGGAAAATAAATAAGCATACTGCATTGCATACTAACTCTTGTTTTGTTTTGTAGGATTTTGTTTTGTTTGTTACTAACTCTGTTGTAGTTCAGGAATTATTGCTCGCCGTCGGGTGTTCCCTCTCAACCGTCCGCACAGGTATCCTACTCGCAACAATCTTCCTGGTATCCAGATGGATCAAGTACAGCAAGATCTGACAGAGGTCAGAACCTAGATGGCTAATGAAAGGCTGGAGATGAGAAACCAAATGACCCAATTCATGGAAGTAATGAATGGCTTGGCCCAAAGTCAAGAAAGGCTGAGGGCATTGGTGGAAAGACAAACCCCAGAAGAGCCCCATCTGGGAACTGGAGGGACAAGTAACAATGAAAGGGGTCAGCCTCATGTTAACCCACCAGTATATGGGCCTCATCTACATCCGGAAGTCAACATCCCGACTAATGTGCAAGGGAATACTACTGCAGGAAGGATCTTACAAGAAGACCCCCAAGAGGAGCAGTTCACTGTAATGGGAGCTGGGGATGAAGTATATGATAGGAGGTTTGATGAAATTGCTGAGAAGTTGAGATCTCTGGAGTCTCAAAATTCCCTAGGTTTTGATGTCATGGATATGGGGTTAGTGGATGGGGTAAGGATTCCCCATAAGTTTAAACCTCCTTGCTTCGAGAAGTACAATGGAACTTCCTGTCCACGAACTCACTTGCAATCCTTTCTGGGGAGACTTAAAGCATACACCATGGATGAAAAACTGTGGATGTTTTATTTTGAAGATAGTTTGACTGGGGCTTCAAGGGAATGGTACTCACACTTGACCAAAGCTACTATCAGGTGCTGGAAGGACCTAGCTGAAGCCTTCATCAGGCAGTACCAATACAATCTGGACATGGCTCCTAACAGAACCCTTCTGATGGGAATGTCTCAGTCCTCTAGAGAAAGCTTCAGGGAATATGCCTAGAGGTGGAGACAGCTTGCTGCTGCTGTCCAGCCACCCATGTCGGAAAGAGAAATGGCCGACATGTTTATGAATACTCTGTAAGGAACATATATTGATAGGCTAGCTGGCTTTTCTTCCACCAGCTTCGCTGACGTAGTTATAGCTGGAGAAAGAATTGAGAGCCTTCTGAAGATGGGTAAGATTTCTGATAATGGTGCAAGTTCGTCTAGTAACCCTAGGAAGCCTTTTGTGGGACCTAGAAGAACTGGTGAGACAAATGCCATTCATGCCAGCAGGGGCAGACCTCAGTATGTCCACAGATCAGTAGCAGCTGTCACTATTCCAGCTCCGATTCCTCAGCAACCAGCATATCAACCACCACAACAACCCCACTATCAGCAGCAAGTTCAGTATCCGCCGCAAAGGACCTACAACAACAATAACAACAATCAATAGCAAAGACCCTTTCAACAAAGACCATCACAGGAAAATAGGGTGATTGACCCTATCCCCATGCCTTATGCCGCTTTATTGCCACAACTCCTGAAACTCAACTTGGTTGAATTAAGGACATTGGCACCACCAGATCCCTCTAATCTCCCAAGAAATTATGATGTCAATGCCAGATGTGCTTTCCATTCCAATGCACCTGGCCACAATACGGAGAAGTGCAGGGCTTTACAAATGAAGGTACAAGACCTGGTGGACTCTAAAGCCCTCAACTTTGCACCCCCTCCAAGTGTCACCAAGAATCCCATGCCCAATCATGGAGGACCAAGAATTAATGCCATTGAGGAAGACAAGCCATCTTTCTTAATCACCAGTGTTGGACAGATTCGGACACCTCTGGTCGAGATTAAAGCTTAGCTTCTAGAGTGCCAGATGTTCCCCGGGTGTGAGCTCGGTTGTGGTTATTGCAACATTTCGGTCAACGGGTGTGATAATTTGAGAAGCGGCATAGATGGTCTTATCAAAAGTGGTATACTTCAGATCACGACAACGGCGCCTACAAATCCAGCAATTCCTCTAACAACCATTCCTGATTCTTCTACAACTGCAACAACAATCATTCCAACTAATTCATCAATTTCATCAACAATGGCTTCCTCTATCACTTCAACAAATCAGATGTCAACAACCATTTCTTCTACAATATCAGCATCCATTTATTCAGCAGGATCTTCTACAACACCAACAGACATTAATGAAGATATCTCAGCAGTCACTATCTACTATGATCCATCAGATGTTCCTCCAAACAACAACTTCCAGCAACAAACAGTGGCACTTCCTGCCAGGTCACCAGTCACCATCTACTACGATTCGCACACTATCTTTGTACCCTCCTCTGCAGCAGTCAGTCCAGTTACCATCACGGTGCCTAGACCAGTTCCATATGAAAGCAGTAATGCCATGCCTTGGCATTATGACTCTGACCTCTACTGCAACGGGGAGAAAATCACTTTGGACTCTTCAACCTCTTCTCCACATATTGATAATGTTGGGGGAGGCGGAGGCTTCACCAGAAGCGGACGCCTTTTTGCCTCACAAGTGCAAAGACATAACACCGAAGCAGAAGCCGCTGCCAAAGCAAAAGGAAAAAGTGTGGTATTTGAAGAGCCGACTATCAAAGAAACTCAGAAGACATCTTTTGAACAAGATGTAGACGAGTTTATGAGGATTATAAAGAGAAGTGATTAAAAGGTGGTGGATCAGCTTCACCAAACTCCCTCAAAGATCTCCATATTATCCCTGCTAATGTGTTCTGAAGCTCACAGGAATGCATTACTGAAAGTCTTGCACGCAGCATACGTGCCAGAGGAGATCACAGTTAATCAGCTAGAAACTGTGGTTGCAAATGTCAACACCAGTCACGGACTGGGTTTTACCAATGCTGACTTAACAACTGAGGGACGTAACCACAACAAGGCTTTACACATCACTCTAGAATGCAAGGGTGATGTTCTATCCCATGTACTGGTGGACACTGGGTCTTCACTCAATGTTCTACCAAAGAAAGCCTTGGTGAAGCTAGAGTATGATGGCTTGGCACTGCGTCCAAGTAATTTGGTGGTAAGAGCATTTGATGGCTCTAAAAGATCAGTGCTAGGAGAGATTGATCTGCCTGTGATGATTGGCCCGCAGACTTTTAAAATTACCTTCTATGTGATGGACATTCAGCCGGCCTACAACTGTTTGTTGGGTAGACCCTGGATCCATGCCGCTGGCGCTGTTACGTCTACCCTTCACCAGAAGCTGAAATTCGAGTGGGAAGGCCAGATCATCACCATCTGTGGTGAAGAGGACATCTTTGTTAGCCATCTGGCTACGTACAAGTACATTGAGATGGATGGAGAAATCCATGAAACTATGAGCCAAGGGTTTGAAGCCCTGAACATTAATGAAGCATCTGCTGTACTTGGAACCTCCATGACATCTTATCAGCAAGCCAGGAAGGTTGTTGAAGAGGGAACTGCCCAAGGCTGGGGCAAGCTGCTGCCCGTGGAGAAGAAGGAGGACAGATTTGGGTTGGGTTACAAACCAACTCAACAAGATCAATCAGAGGCTGCCAAGAAGCCCAGTTTTGTCAGCGGGGGAATGCTCACCCCGGATGCAGTGAACAACTTGGAAGATGAGTCGGAAGATGAGCGCAACCTGGAGAGCTGGATACGTCCAAGGACCCCGGGGAGCCATGTCTCAAACTGGTCTTACCAGGAAATTATAAGGGTTACTCCTGCAGAGTAATTATTATTTCCTGTATTTTTAAGCATGCATCAAGTCTTGCATCTTGCCCAAGATGACAAGACTCATTTTGTAATCGGGCCATCTTGTAATTTTGTGCAAACAGATTAATCAATGAATATCGGACATCTTTTGCAAATGAGTCTTTTTTCTTTTCCGCTCATTGTTTTTCACTTTTTTTTTGTACAAAAAATAAAATGGCAATGTTTTCCAAAATGATAAACTTCATTTCACTTTTTCTAAACAAGATTAAAATCAATCACTAAAATGAACAATCTAAACCCTTGCAGAGAGTGCCTTTTAGACTGCACCGACAACAGCACTGCTATGACTTCGTATGACTTTGACAATCCAATCAATCAAGCTGATGAAGGGGTTGAAGAAGATTATGAGCTTCCTGAAGAGCTAGCCAGGTTGTTAAGGCAAGAGGAGAAGGTTATCACCCCTCACCAGGAGGAGGTCGAAACGGTTAATCTTGGTACGGAAGAAGATGTGAAAGAAGTTAAGATCAGGGCCTGCCTACAAGACTCAGTGAAAGAACAACTGATTGATATGCTTCGAGAGTATGTGGATGTGTTTGCTTGGTCTTATCAGGATATGCCATGGTTGGACACCGATATCGTCATGCACAAGCTGCCTTTGAAAGAAGACTGCCCGCCGGTAAAGCAGAAGCTGCGCCGTACTCGCCCAGATATGGCAATGAAGATAAAGGAAGAGGTGCAAAAGCAGTGGGACGCCGGGTTCCTTGCTGTAACTAGCTATCCGCCGTGGGTTGCTAATATTGTACCTGTACCTAAGAAAGACAGCAAGGTAAGAATGTGTGTGGACTACCGGGATCTGAATAGAGCCAGCCCGAAAGATGACTTCCCTTTACCTCACATTGATGTATTGGTTGATAATACGACTCAGTTCTCGGTGTTCTCCTTCATGGACGGATTTTCAGGATATAATCAGATCAAGATGTCACCTGAAGACATGGAGAAGACAACTTTCATCACGCCCTGGGGCACGTTTTGTTATAAGGTGATGCCATTCGGACTGATGAATGCTGGTGCAACCTATCAATGGGCTATGGTAACATTATTCCACGACATGATCCATAAAGAAATTGAATGTTATGTGGATGACATGATTTCCATGTCCCTCACAGAAGAAGACCACCTGGTGAATCTGCTGAAGTTATTCAAGCGTCTGAGGAAGTACCAACTGAAGTTAAACCCCAACAAATGCACATTCGGGGTGCGATCTGGTAAGCTGCTGGGCTTTATTGTAAGCGAGAAAGGGATTGAAGTTGACCCTGATAAAGTTAAAGTCATTCAAGAGATGCCTGCACCGAAGACAGAAAAAGAAGTTCGGGGGTTTCTAGGTAGATTGAACTACATTTCAAGGTTCATATCTCATCTTACAGCAACCTGTGAACCCTTGTTCAAACTGTTAAGAAAAGAGCAAACAGTCAGGTGGAATGAAGATTGTCAGAAGGCTTTTGACAAAATCAAGGAGTACCTGCAAGAGCCTCCAATTCTTATGCCTCCAGTTGAAGGAAGACCTCTAATAATGTACCTGACAGTATTAGAAGGATCAATGGAGTGTGTGTTGGGCCAGCATGACGAGTCTGGTCGAAAAGAGTATGCAATATACTACCTAAGCAAAAAGTTTACCGATTGTGAACAACGTTATTCACTGCTCGAGAAAACTTGTTGTGCTTTAGCGTGGGCTGCTCGCCGACTGAGACAGTATATGTTGACCCACACTACTTTATTGATATCAAAGATGGACCCAGTTAAGTACATTTTTGAGAAACCAGCACTTACCGGACGGGTTGCAAGATGGCAAATGATCCTAACAGAATATGACATCCAGTACACATCTCAAAAAGCCATCAAGGGCAATGTATTGTCTGATTATCTTGCTGAGCAGCCTATTGATGATTACCAGCCTATGAGGTTTGACTTCCCTGATGAAGACATCATGTTCATAAAAGCGAAAGATCATGAAGAGCCTGTTCACACTGAAGGGCCTGACCCGGAGGAAGAATGGACTATGATGTTTGATGGGGCTGTTAATATGAATGGTCGTGGTGTTGGTGCAGTACTCATTACGCCTAAGGGAGTTCACATGCCTTTCTCGGCAAAGCTCACCTTTAACTGCACTAACAACGAAGCTGAATACGAAGCTTGTATTATGGGTCTTGAGGAAGCCATTGACCTCAGGATCAAGACTTTGACTGTATTCGGAGATTCAGCTCTGGTAGTTAATCAAACCAACGGCAAATGGTACACACACCAGGATCATCTGATACCTTACAGGGATTATACAAGAAGGTTATTGACTTTCTTCACAACAGTCAAGCTTGAGTATATCCCTCGGGACGAGAATCAGTTTGCAGATGCTCTGGCTACCATTTCATGCATGATCAAAGTTCAAGTTGCCAACTTTGTGCCTCGGATTTCAGTGTCCAGACTGTACAGACCAGCGTATGTATTTGCAGCAGATGTTGTTAAAGATGATAAGCCTTGGTTCCATGACATTAAATGCTTCTTGAAGGATCAAACATACCCACCTGGGGCATCTCCCAATGATAAGAAGACTCTAAGAAGACTTGCTGGTAGTTTCTTTCTGAACACTGATGGTTCCCTGTACAAGAGAAACTTTGATATGGTACTCCTCAGATGCGTTGATAGAACAGAAGCAGACTTGTTGATGCGTGAAGTGCACGAAGGATCCTTTGGTACCCATGCTGGAGGACATGCCATGGCCAAGAAGTTGCTAAGATCAGGTTATTACTGGATCACAATGGATGCTGACTGTTGTGCCTATGCCAGGAAATGCCATAAATGCCAGATTTATGCGGATAAGGTGCATGTGCCTCCCAATCCTCTGAATGTGATGTCTTCACCTTGGCCCTTTGCTATGTGGGGCATTGATATGATTGGCAAGATTGAACCGACTGCTTCAAATGGCCACAGATTCATCCTGGTAGCCATTGACTATTTTACCAAGTGGGTTGAAGCAGCTTCATATGCAAATGTTACAAGACAAGTGGTAGCTCGATTTCTAAAGAGAGACATCATCTGTCGGTATGGAGTTCCCGAGCGAATCATTACTGATAATGGTTCTAACTTAAACAACAAAATGATGGCGGAGCTATGCCGGGACTTCAAGATCCAACACCACAATTCTTCTCCTTACAGGCCAAAGATGAATGGCGCTGTTGAGGCAGCTAATAAGAATATCAAGAAGATTGTGCAGAAGATGGTAGTCACCTACAAAGACTGGCATGAAATGCTAGCGTTTGCCTTGTATGGGTACCGCACGTCAATCAGAACATCTACTGGGGAAACACCGTATCAACTTGTGTATGATATGGAGGCAGTCCTGCCTGTTGAAGTTGAATTACCCTCCCTGCGGGTACTAATGGATGTTAAGTTGAATGAAGCAGAATGGGTCCGGTCCCGATACGAACAACTGAGTCTGATTGAAGAGAGGAGATTGGCTGTAATCTGTCATGGGCAGCTGTATCAGAAAAGAATGAAGAAAGCCTTCGATCAGAAAGTTAGGCTCCGAGAGTACCAAGTAGGAGATCTTGTGCTGAAAAGACTCCTCCCTCTTCATAAAGACCACAGGGGCAAGTGGACTCCAAACTATGAAGGACCATTCGTAGTAAAGAAAGTTTTCTCAGGTGGAGCACTGATGCTCAGCACTATGGATGGTGAAGATTTCCCGTCCCCTGTGAATTCAGATGCAGTTAAAAAATACTTCGCATAAAATGACCCGCTGGACATAAAAACAGAATGTAAGTCCAGGCAAAAATAGGGCATCCCGGCGAGTCAAAAACAGAATAAAAGACTCAGGCAAAAATAAGGGAAATAAATAAAAAATGTACACCCGCTGATTTGAAAAGCCGCATTGGACAACTCAGGCAAAAATGGGTATCCCGATGGATTGAAAACCCGAAAGGGCGATCCATGCAAAATAAGGGAATAAGCGAACAATTGCATTCTGAATTCGTCTGTATCACTTACAACTTGGTAAGCTTCGAAAGGATCAAGCTTCTTTCAGAATCAGCCTTCTTCAGAAAGCAAGACGAGAAGAACGTCAAATGTCATACGAGTCATAGCAAAAGGGAAGCTCCTTGAAGCGTCGTCAACATTGCCAACATCTTGTGTTTCTCAATTTGTAACGATCTCCTCATTTTAGGGGATTTGTTTCTTGGACTGTATCTTGCCAATTCAGGGCACATGAATTAATAAAATCAGATCTTCAGTCATGTTTCGTCTCGTATATTTTATTTTTGTTTGCAAAAATGTCCGATATCCCTAAGATACTGATTGCATAAATACAGATGCTCTTTCTACTAAGAATACGTGCTTACAGGAAATATGCTTAGTCCCGGGAGTGTCTAAACTCCTATGATGGAATCCGATAAGGGATACCTCGGGATTACTTGTGCGTTTCTCTGACTTTTCAGGATTGCAAGTATTCAAAACGCAACACGGGGCATGAAAGCTTCACCCCAGCAAGCTGGCAAATCATTATCTACCCAGTCTTAGCACCAGAGGTGTTTTTCTCCCCAGCTGAGTTGCCATCCATTATTCCTCCTCAGCCAAGTACAAAAGCCAGGGAACCCTCTCCCCACAGAATGTCAACCTCTACCCAGAAGAGTAACGCGCGAAGGAATCACAACAGAGTGAAGAAAGCTTCTACAAACCCCAGCTGGGTCCCTCATTAATGAGATAGGTTTATCAATGACCTATTCCCCAAGCAAAGTCATACATGACAGATCCACCAGTGATCTCCTCCCCAGCTGGGATGTCCTTTTCAAGCAAATCAGCCAGAGATCTTCGCAGCTATGGGATCTGAATCCCGGATCGGTATCTATGCATAAACATAGCATTCACATCATATTTTCCCCGCAGAGCGTAGCATTCCGTCTAATACGGAGCATTACGGCAAAAATCAAACATATTGCATAATCATAAGCCATGATCTGGAACAAACATTTGTGAAAACTGACAATCCGTCAACAATATACAGAATGTTTCCCAAATTCCCCGGCAGAGAGCCAAGGCATTTTCCCTAAAGATACAAGATACTATTTGACACCCGTCCGTGTCATACCCCCAGCAGAAAGCCAAAGCGTCCCCTTTGCACTCACCATACAGATACATATACAACTTTCTTGACACCCGTCCGTGTCACCTCCCCAGCATAGTCACCCAAACACTTTGGAAACCATACACTTGTTTATAATACACTTTCTCCGACACTCGTTCGTGTTACTCATCCTCTTTTTACTCATACAGATACTCGTCCGTATCTTGTATATACCACTTACTCCTCCTCAGATTCGGCACTCGTCCGTGTTCTTTGTTAACCAGTTGGTACTCGTCTGTATCATCATCTCTGAACATGCGTCAAGCGTTTGTTTCTACCTGATACTCGTCCGTATCATAGTCTTAAGGATGCTCGTCCGCATCTTTGATCTATACACCGTGTCAAACACCTATGTCTTCTTGAATTTAGACACTCGTCTGTGTCTACTATTCCCCAGAGGAGTCCCCGCAGAATCAACACTCGTCTGTGTTCTTTGTTAACCAGTTGATACTCGTCCGTATCATCATCTCTGAACATGTGTCCGTGTTTGTTTCTACCTGATACTCGTTCGTATCACGGTCTTAAGGATGCTCGTCCGCATCTTTAATCTATACACAGTACCAAAACACTTATACCTTTCATTTCCTTGGATATAGACACTCGTCCGTGTTTACTATTCCCCAGCAAAGTCCTCAACAAACTTGTTAAACTTTTTCTTTTCTATCTGACATCCGTCCTATGTCATGATACTTGTGGCAGCCGTCCCCTGCTAGGTGATCGTCCTTCACCTTCGGATGACCGTCCCTCATCCTTTCCCCAGCAGAGTCTCTATTCATTAGACCCCTTTTCTATCCGGAATTCGTCCTATGTCGTGGTATTTTCAGCAGCCGTCCCCTGCTAGGTGATCGTCCTTCACCTCCTGATGATCGTCCTTCATCACTTTATCCGATGGCCGTCCCCATCGTTGATCTCGTTATCTGACATTCGCCCTATGTCATGATAAACCCTGAGAGCAGCCGTACCCTGCTAGGTGATCGTCCTTCACCTCTTGATGATCGTCCTTCATCAAGCTTATCCGATGGCCGTCCCCATCGTCGACCTTTTTATCCGACATTCGTCCTATGTCGTGATACCTTTTGGCAACCGTATCTTGCCAGGTGATCGTCCTTCACCTTAGATGACCGTCCCTCATCTTATCCCCGACAGAGCAGCCGTCCCCTGCTAGGTGATCGTCCTTCACCTTTGATGACCGTACCTCACCATTTATTCCATTTACCTATAATCCCCAGAAAGTCTTATAGTTTTGCTTGATGGTCGTCCCCATCGTAATCTTATATCCCCAGCTTGTTGGCCGTCCCCGTCATTGCTTCATTTCCCGCATTTCCCCAGCATGTCGGTGGTCCCCGTCATTGCTTCTCCCCGGCAGTCGTCCTCTGCTCGGTGGTCGTCCTCCGTCGCCCGCTCTTTATAATTACTTTACTTTCCTTTTACAATCTATATCCCTTTTCTTCTTCATTCTGTGAGTGCAAATCTTGGACTGTCTTTGGTATTCAACCACAAGTTATCTTGTTTGCTTGTTAAGCCGTTGCTTACATCCTACACAGCTAACTCATGTTTGAATAGGGGAAGCTGTAAACACCACAAATTTGCCCTCACCCATTCACACCATGGCTTGTGATCTTTTCATATGCATAAACTCAATCATAGCATCTCATACCACATTCTTGATTCACTGCATAGCTTCTAAGTCATCTGCATCTAGGGTTTGTGATCTGAGCAATCCAAGAGCTATTTGAGCCACTCCAAAGGTCATCAATCACTTCAAAAGGGGTCCATGTATGTTCAAGCATCATATTGTATCCTCACAAAGTCAAGAAAGTCAAAGAATCACAAGAACTGAGAAAGGCATGGAAGCAGAGCCAGGTTTAACTGCATCGTTGACCTAGAATTAGGGTTTTGGTTTCAAGGGCTATAACTCCAATTTTTTTGGTCATTCTTGTTTCTATTGGTCTTTATATGTTATAAGGATAATGCATATCAATTTTCATGAAGAAATTCCATGGGGAAAGCATCTAATCAAGAGTTGACTTCTTGAGCAAGTCAGTGCAAAATCAGGGCATCTGAGGCCCCCAATGACCCAACCAAAGGGTGTTCATCATCATTTTGATTATGTATGATCTTTATTTGATCATAGAAGATGTTGGAAGTTCACAAAATTGAAGCATTTCAAGCCATTTGCAAAGTTGACTTCTTGGGAAAATGACTTGTAATGGAAACTTGCCATTTTGGGAAACTTTTCCAACCCTTGCTTTTTGATTCAAAAATGCTTAAAATGAGAAAACTTTGGTCATGAAAGTTGTAGAATGGATCATTCCCTTTTCAAAAAGTACAAGAACTTGTCCTAATTCATTTTGGATCAAAAGTTATGGCTTGTCAAAGTTGGGAAAAATCACATAAATTCAAGTTTTGTACCAAAGAGGCATTTTGCAAAATGGTATGATCAAGCATTCTAAAGACTTCAAATGTGCACAAACTCTTCACAATATGATCATGTGACTTCTAAAAGTCAGAATTGGCCCAAGAATATTGCAGTTTGGTGCCTTGAACTTCATGAATTTTCAAAGGGGGCAAACATGTACCAACTTGCAAAAACTCATGAAGCCATGCCTCTACTTGTTACAGCTCATAGAATCTGATCCATATGAACTCCATGATCTCTGCTGAACTCAACCATGCCCCTATCACAACCTCACACTTTCCCATACCTCAAGTACACCTAGACTTGACTTTTTGCAAAAAAAAAAAACCATACCAATCCCACAGTGACACAACAACTATTCTGACCAACCAAGACTTTACAAACACACCAAAAGCAAGCCATTTCATATGATCTTGGAGCCTGAATACACACACATTGCAGCACACTCCAAAAACTGTCAAAACCTTTCCTTCTTCGAATCACACAACACAACCATCAAAATTCAATAAATCCTTCACCAATCAACCAGAAATCATCCATAAAACAGATCCCACCCCTCACAATGATCTGAAACAGCACACACAAGAACCTCATTTTCTGATACACCAGAACTGAACCTCTCAAAATAGCCAATTTAAACTCCATCCAAGCTTGCCATTAGCACAAGGGGGACCATTGGAGGTGGTTTGCACAAAGGAAAGGCTCAGAAAGCTCATTTTTGAAGGTCTCCATCTCAGATATAGCTCAAGAACTTTTTTCTCAGAACTTCATTTTCTTGTTACAAAATGAATCTACATGTTGCACTGATCATCTGGATGTATTTAGATTTGAAAATAAGTAAGAGATGACCATTTCATGTCACTCTGAATGTTTGCTCGTGTTTCGTATTTTCATTCGATTCATGCTGGTGAGTGAAAATAAATGAGTTTTGGGAGAGGGGTTAGATTTAGATTGGGGAGAGGATCATTTCTGTGGAAGAAATTGCTTGTTTGGTGACCTGTAGCGAAATCTAGGGTTTGGGTTCGCCGGAGAAGACGACCGGATGTCTTCTCCGGCCACCTGAAATTCATTAACCCTAATCTGTGTCATTGATGAACTTTGAATTCTGGCCGTGGATGCGTTTGACTTTGTTTGACCCGCGCGTGTTTGGATGGCCAGGATCTCATCATTTAGCCCTAATCTTCAATTAACTTAATTAATCCAGTTTAATTAATTTTAAAACCAGAATTAGCCAGGTTTGAACTTGGGCCATTGGATGTGGCGCCAAGTCAACCTTTCCCCGCCCAGAATCAATCTGGTTCGTCCATTGTGCATACTTCTCATTATTTTAATTTTAATTTTCATTTTATTTGATTTATTTTGCACATTTAATTTAAAATAGCAAAAAATGTTTAAAAATTATGAAAATTTTTGTCAAGGTTTTCATTATTTTTCAGAAGACAAAAATATTTTTATTTTTATTTTTTGCATTAAAAATTATTTTTAAATCATTTAAAAGATTATTTTTAATTAGTTAATAAAAATTAATTAATTAAAAATACTTTTAGGTATTTAAAAATCACAAAAAAAATTCATGTAACATTTAAAAACATTTAGAAACATTGTCCAACCCTCAAACCAAATTTCTTTTTTGTTCTTGATGCCTTTTGATCATTTTCATTGGATTAAATTTCATTTCAAGGCAATATTTTATGACAAACTTCAAAAATTCATTTCTGCCTAACCATTGAGAGTTGGATGATGATTCTTTTTGCATTGTATCTTGCATGGCATGTAGTTTATAGGTTAAAATTGGTTTGAATTGATCTTGCATTTTCACTTTGTTTGGCATTTTTCTTGATGAGGTACCTTAAAACCCTAGCAATCTTAGGAAATTCATAACTTCCACTAGGTTAAGAGTTGGATCCCCTCCTTTGGGCAGTGAGTTTGTATAGGTTTAGGTTTCCTTTGATAGAATTTTCAAATTTTTATCATTCCTCTTGCTTCTAGTTTTGGATTTTGCTTTGTGTGTTGATCATGAACCCTAATTTGTGCCTTCCTTTGCATCCATTTCTCATTTGCTTGTATACCATGACTTGCCATGACATTTTGTGCACTCATTTGATTCATAAGACATCTTAGGGCATATTAGAATCATGTTAGATCATTGCATCTTTCATTTGCCATGTTGTATGTCATTTGCATTCCATAACTTTTCATGTATGTTCATGGTTCTAAGCATGTTTCCTTTGCATCTTTTTGCTTGTTTGATCATTCTCATTCCTTGCCTCATGTTTGTATCATCTCTTAGCATCATTAACATCATGTATTTGCTTCTGACTTTGTCTTGCATCATGCCATTTCATCTCATTTGCATTGCATTTCATTTCTTTCACTAACTTTTCAGGTGGTAAGTTACTTTGAGAAGTGAATTTGCCTTCACTTCTCATGTTCTATTTTCATCTCTTTCATACTTCCCTTGCTGCATTTTGTATGTGTTTGGGTTTGAGCTTGCTCATTCTTGTTCATCTTACTTTCTTTCTTCAAGCAACTTGACTTCTTAAGTGAAGCAAGTTGGTTTGCTTCTCTTTGCTCCTCTCATCTGCTTCTCTCCTTGGTGGTTCTTTGAAGATCTTTCTCTTAAACCTCATAAAACCTAGGAATAACCAAGCATGACAATAATTAGGGTTTTGATTAGTCCCCCCATTTAGTTTTACCTTTGTGTCATCATTGAGTCTTCTCTTCTCATCTCATAATCAGGGACTAAACCCTAAAGGCTTTAAGGCTTTGTGATTAAGCTTATGCCTGCATCCTTCTATTAGGATGGAGTGTATAACTTTAATCCTAAGTGTTAAACCCTTAATGTGTTTAACTCCTTTAATCAATCCACTTAATAATCACTAAGACATCAAGCTTGTAACTTGGGCCTTGCATTAGGGTTCTAATTCTTCCTTAACTGGTTAAGAAGGACTAACCCTAGTGTTAATGGACAAGTCCCCCTCAAGTTGTCTTACAAACCATAAAAATCATTTCTTCATTTTATCATTAACTAAAATCCATTTAATAAAGGCTTTGTTTTGTCATGAGGTTAATCCCTAATCATGGGTTAAGTTAGGGAGTCTTTCTCAGCTTAAATGTTCTCATCTATTATCCTTCTATTAGGATGGTGTAATGAGTCCATTAAATCCTTGATTATGGCTTAATCTCATTACTCAACACTAAACAAAAACAACAAAAAAACATCTTAATAATCACAAGTAGGTTAATGATCTTAATCCTACATCATGGTAATTAAGTGTGAGATGCTGACTTCACACTTAAAGTATTCTCATTACCCCTAATCAGAGGGAGGATGTGATGAGTTTACTAACCCATTGGTTTAGGCTTAAGCTCATTAACTTATGACAAAACTTTCAAAAGCAATAAAAGATTGAAAACACAAAAACAAACAATAATCGTCTCCTACGGGATTCTTTTCTCATCACCTTCACTCATAAACGAGAACTTGCTTCTTCCGTCTAATGCAAGACAGTTTGCACCTGGGCCAGACAGGTCATACACTTGAGCGTAGACAAGTAAGCAGTTCACAAGTCAATTTATCTTTCAGTCTCTTTAAGTCGAACTACGGTGTTCTGACTTCCTCATTGCACGAGAGGATACGTAGGCATAACTTAACCGTTATCGAACAAAAGTCTCTATATATTCCCCTTCTTTCCAACCTTATTCTTTAAGTCTCATGATCTTGAGCATTTCACTCCTGTTCTTACACTGACACTCTCATATTTCACTTCACATTCCTTTTACACTGACACTTGCATTCTTTTCCAGCTTTGATACACAATTTGCAATGACACTACCCCTTTAAGACACAAATCTTTTAAGCGTGGATCCCGTCGAGTACGACGGACAATCTGGGTGCTAATACCTTCCCAGGTTGTAACCAACCCCCTTTCTCAGTCTCTCTGGTTCGCAACCGTCTTATCCATATCTTTCTAGGTCTATGCAGCATTACCTTTCCTTCAGGATAAAAATGCCTAGCTGGCGACTCTTTCTTTCTGATGAGTTCACTCCTGTGTGTTCTCATCCCTCTTTCGCCGACCGTTCGCGTCTGTACCCCTTCTGACCAGAGGTGTCATTTTGGTGGGAGCGACAGATGGGTTAAGGGTTCTACGGTCCTCAGTATGATCAGCTCAAGGTCGGAAAATAATGCCACGTATGATTACTCATCATGACATTGATAGTCCAAGAGAGCCTAACCGAGTGGAGATTATCAAATTGATATAGCTTTGGACTACTCCATCGCTTATTGCTTCGAATTTCGCCGTCCTATCATAAGTTCCACTCAGATCCGGGTTAGAATCTATCTCACATAGAGGATCACCAAAACCGAAACGGAACAACCAAATAACAAACAAAAAATCAAACCAAAGCAATAAATAAATCAAAGTAGGCTGAATCCACTTAGAGATTACTCCCCAACAGAGTCGCCACTTTTCTGTAGCGGTAAAATCATGAGTGTAAGCTATTGATTAACTTAACTCAAGGTAAACAGAGTCGCCACCGCGTTTTTATTTTATTCTAAATGGAAAAGGAAAAAGAACGAATAAAACCTAATGAATCTAAAAGCAGAAGCTAAAAGAAACAAACAGAGAACGGGTAAGGGGATAGGTTACAAATCGGGAAGGTTTTACGCACCCAAAATGTCCGCGGTACTCCACGGGAGCCCTTTGACATATTTATTGCTTTTTGGTTTGAAATTGGTTTGCTTGAAAAAAGATTGAAGGGATGAGAAAAAGAATGTTTTTTAATGTTTTTGTGTTTGAAGAGGTTTTAACGCCTCATGCCTACGTACCCACAAAGTGCAATGCGAGATCAAAACCTCGTAGTTCGTGGTACAAAATTTGAAAAGAAACAATGAGTTGAATGGATTTTAGAATGTAGAGATAAGTCGTCATTCTTTAGCGAATAATTCCGCTAGAAAGAATGAATCATATCTAAACATATGAAAAGAAAGGTGCACAAAGGCACAAAAACAATTGAATGAGTTTTGGATTTTTTAAAGTAATTAAGAAAAGAATTTCGATATATTTACATGGATTAACATTTATTAAGAAAATAAAGTGAAGAGGATAAAATCACTTGACCTAAGTCAAGGTTTGGTTGCGAAAGCGTTTAAAGTTTGAAAACCAAGAAGATTTTTGAAATAGGGAGAAGATTTGAAAATTTAAGAAGTGGGAGGAGATGAAGGGACTATCCTAATACTTGAATTTAAAAGTTAAGAGAAGAGCGATCAAACCATATTATGAACCTTTCTTCAAAGTAAACGAGATTCCATCTTCAAAGACAAATGAAGTTAATTTGAGGCTAAGGTCTTCAATCAATCACAACTTGAGCAAAGGGAGAGATCCTAAAATCTAAGTCCAAACTCCAATGCTAAGGATAGTAACCATAGTCCGAAATTAAAGTCACCAATCTTTTTTAATGTTTAATCCTTTATTAATGTTTTGTGTCCAAATGGACAAAAGAAAAATCACAAGCAACAATATAAACATAAACAATATGATATATGATATAATATGATAATAGCATAATAAAAGAGATAAGGAGCGAGAAATTGAAATAAAGAGGATAAGGTGTGAAAGATTGAATTTAAATGGATTAGTATATTAATATTATTATAATATTTACATATAAGTGGTATGATGAACTTAATCAAGCACAACCACAAAAGATAATAAAAAAATCGAGGCAACCGGATCCAAGTGGATCTTATTCTGAATTCGGGACAAATTTAGGTCTATGTTAAGCAATCGCCGAGTAATTTACGAAGTAATTACCCTACAAATGAGGCCGGCCACCACCAATTAAGGTGGAAAATATTTGTGCTAATACATGTTAGAGAAATGATATTATTAATCATTCTCCGAAAACATGTCGCACTAAAAGAAAAAGAACGGTCTAATATTAATCGAGATCTTCGTTGAATTTATCGAAGGCAACCTATCACGATCTCAAAGTATGGTGAATGATCCAAATGATCATTCATTCATAGATTTGAAATAATGAAGATTAAACATCTTCGAAAACCAACAATCTACGAATCGGAGATTTTCATCGACCAAAACAAAAAAAGGATGGAAAAGAAATATGGATCTAAAAAATAAAATCCATAAAGAAATCAAAATATTCTTTAATCTTTTTCCTAAAATATCTTTTCCTAAAATCTTTTCTAAAATACTTTTTTCTAAATTTTATATCAAAATAGAATTTGAAACAAAATTTTAAATGAACAAAGCTAATAATAATAATATAAAAAAAGAAGAAGTTAACAAAATGGAGGGGGGAAACGCAAGCAATAGGTGGCAGTGATAGCAATTGGATCCATTATGCTACCAGGCCCAAATTCTCATCATATTTAAAATAAAAAAAACAATGGCAAATATTAAAAAAAGAAAAACGCAGTAAACAAGAAGAACAGGTCTTCTTCTTCGCACGCTAACACGGCCGCGGCTCTACCTTCAAAAGGAAAAAGAATGGCGGCTTCGCTTCACCTCTTCGTCCTGAAAAAAAACGTCGTCACTCTCTTCCTTCCTCTCTTGAAACAATTACGATCGCACTCTTCTTCTTCAATAAAATCAGATCCGAAATTCGAATGATTCTTCTTCTCCACTGCGATTTCAACATAAATCTCAATCAAGATCCTTTGCTTCTCTCACAATCACTAATTTAATGAGATTCAAGGATTCGAATCTGAGATGGATTTGGTTGAAGATTGAAGGATTATTGGAGAAAATTTGGTTAGGTTTTGATTTCGGCAGGGATTTGGAGGGCTGTTTAAGCTTGACGAAATTGTGGGAGAAATGTTGTTTATATAGAGGAATTGAGACTGATTTGAAATGGAGATCGGTTGCCTTTTTGGGAGCTTTGCCGCGTTTTGAAAGGTGACAAACGCGTGAGCTTTGCTGAGTTTTGTTGTTCAAATTCTGTGTTTTATTTATTCACATTTTGCGTTTTGCTTGCTTCCATCCCGCGTTTTAATGTTGCTGCTTTTTTGTTTTGGGGACTTTCCGCGTGCGGCTGCGTTTCAACTTGCAGGCCTTTGCGTTTTGGTAGCTGGGCAAGTGCTTTTGCTGTGCGTTTTGTTGTCACGAAGGTGTGCGTGTGTGAGTTGAAGGCTGGGTTTGGCTTGGATGTTCAACTGTGCGACTTGCGTTTTGCTTTAGTTGTTGTTGCGTTTCATGTTCAACCCTGCTGCATTTTGATATGCCGGTTACAACCTTGGACTTGTGGCTTTTTTCGGTTCAGTTGGCTTATGTATTATTATGAAGCTGGCTTGGCTGATGCGTTTCACGCATGTGGCTTTTTTTTAGTTTGCTGCTTGTGTTCGTGCGGATAGCTGAGGAGGCTTGCGGCTGTGACGTGTTGTAGCTGAAGGAAAGGTTGGGCGTGCGGCTGGGAGCTGATGTTTTGGGTTTGAAGCTGATGACGTGCGACGGCTGCAAGTGGGCCTTGGAAAATTTGTACAATGGCTGGAGGAAGTCATGTGATGTTGAAAAAGCTGAAAAGATGGGATATAGCTTCCGTGTATTGGGTCAAGCTGGAAGTGCTTGAAAAACTGAAGTCACCGGCTTGTGATGGTTGGATAAAGTTGTGGTTTTTTTTCATTATTTTGTATTAATGGTGGGCTGAAAATATAATGAAGAAAAAAAAATGGTAATATGATTTTTTTATGAATGGGCTTAACAAAAGAGATATATGGGCTTCAAAAATCAAGTTTGTGTTTCTTTTTTTTTTTCAATATGTAAATGGCCTTAAAAAATGGTTTAATGGATATTTAGAAAGAAGAAAAAAAAAGGATTCAAAAAATGTTTGATTTGGATAATAAAAAAAAATGGAATGATTTAATCGAGGAAAATGGAAGAAAAATGGTTATTGAATAAAACAGATAAAATGAATTGGATGTGAAATAATAAGAATAGTTTTAAAATGGGTATGAATCAACCACCACCATCACACTGCCACAAACTTCGATCCAAAATCAAATTCGCACTGCACCACTGAATCTCTTATTAAACTGGAATAAACCCCTCTTGAACCACTGAATAAATTGAAACTTTGCCACCTAAGCCACAGCCACTCGAATCATCTGAAAATTTCCTTAATTATTTCAAATCCATACTGAGGAAAATAAATCCCCAGATGAATCACTGATGAATTGATGGACTGATGATTCGAACCAAACTTCACACAGACCATTGCCTGATAAACTGATGATTTCCGACACACAACAACTTGAACTTTGATATACGCACTATCTGAGAAATGAACCGCTGGCACAAATAACTTGCAGTTGAACAATCTTCTGATAGTTTGACCAATATTAGGTCAAACATCCATTCGAATCGAATTGTAACTGAACAAACGCATCTGAATTAAAATCACTGCCCTATCTTTGAAAACCTGCAACACAGAGAGAAGAAGAAACAGACTGCCACATATTTTTGGTATTTTGGTTAGAAGTCATTAAATATAAACAAATATAAAGAAATAAAAGCATGGTGATCCCCTGCGAAGCATAGACCCTACATCTGAGGAGAAACGAACCAGGCGTGATCTTGTTTGTATGCAAAATGCAGATGAGATGCAAAGAAATCTTAGGGCAAAAATTAGGGTGTTACACCTACGTATCCTCTCGTGCAATGAGGAAGTCAGAACACCGTAGTTCGACTCAAAGAGACTGGGATGATTTTGAGTATGAACTGCTTACTTATCTATGCTCAAGTGTGTCACTCGTCTAGCTCGAATGCTAACTATCTTGCATTAGACGGAAGAAGCAAATTGTCGCTTATGAATGAGGATGATGAGAAAAGAATCCCGAAGGAGACGATTATTGTTTGTTTTTGTGTTTTCAGTTTTGTTATTGTTTTTTGGTATTTTGCATAAATTAATGAGCCTAAGCCTAAATCAAGGGCTTGTAAACTCATTATATCCTCCCTGATTAGGGATAATGAAAATACTTAAGTATGAGATAAGCATCTCAACTTAATTGCCATGATGATGTAGGATTAAGATCATTAACCTTCTTGTGATTAATTAGATGTTTTTGGGTTTTTTTTTATTGTTAAGTAATGAGTTTAATCTCTGGTCACAAATTAGTGAACTCATTACACCATCCTAATAGAAGGATAATAGATGAGCACACTTAAGCTGAGGAAGATACCTCAACTTAATCCATGGTTAGGGATTAAATTCATTATATAACGAAGCCTTTATCAAGTGGATTTTAATTAAGGGTGAGATTAAGAAATGAGTTTTATGGTTTGTAAGACAACTTGAGGGGGACTTGTCCATTAAATACTAGGGTTAGTCCTTCTTAACCATAAAGGAAGAATTAGAACCCTAATGTAAGGCCCAAGCTACAAGATGAAGTCTTATTGATTATTAAGATGACTTGATTAGGAGGTTTAAATAAATTAAAGGTTTAACACTCAGGATTAAAGTTATACACTCCATCTTAATAGAAGGATACATGCATAACCCTAATTCCAAAGTCCTAAAACTTTAAGAGTTTAGTCTCTAATTAAGAGAAGAGAGAATCAAAGAAGACTCAAAGGTAAAATACTAAAGGGAAACTAATAAGTCCTAGAAGTTATCATGCTTAGGCATCCTATGGTTTTGTGAGGCTTAAAAGGAGAAGTCTTCAAGGAAGCCACCGAGGAGAAGCAAGATGAAAAGAAGAGGAAGCAGAAGAATAGGTTACTTACTTCCTAAGAAGATAAGTAACCTAAAGGAGGAAAGGAAGAGAAGCACAAGTGAGGCAAGCCCACTCAAAGACAAACAAAAATGCAGCAAGGATGCAATATGAATGGATGAGAAGAGGTGGGAGGTGAAGGCAAATCCACCTCCCAAGCAACCTACCATTAACCTAAAAAGTTAGCACAAGATGCATAAGGAAAGAAATGAAATGAAACAATGCATATGCAAGGGCAAAGACCAAGACCAGAAGCACACACATGATGTAAATGATGCTATGATATTATGAAAAAGAATACAAGATGCATGTGTGTGTTCATACAAGAGAATGAATGCAAATGAAGCATGTAAACACATGGATGTTCATGAAATGTAATGGATGCAAAGCATAGAAAATGTATGAATAAATGATCAAGAAATGTTCAAGAAATATCTTAAGATGTCTATGATGGCATACAAATTCTTAGGATGGCATGACAAGTTCATATGTTCATGCAATGCAATTTAAGATGCAAGTAAAGATGCAAAATTAGGGTTACATGAAAGGTTGATATGCAAATGGTCACAACAGAAGCAAATGACATTATAAAAAATTGAAAATGCACTCAAAGGAACCCTAATCCCATGTGATATCACACCCCAAAGGAGAAGATCTAACTCTTAACCTATTGAAAGTTATGATTTTTTTAAGTATTCTAGGGTTTTTGGGTGTTTCAAAAGGAAAAATGCAAATCAAATTGAAAATACAAGATAAATTCATTCCAAAAATAACATAGATACTACATTATATTTGTGAAACAATGCAAAAAGAACCAACTTCAAACCCTTCATGGTTAGGCAGAAAAGATTTTTCAAAGGTTAGGGTTAAAAAATGTGATTTTATGAACCCTAAATTCAAAGAAAATTGTCAAGTTATGATCAAAACCAAAAAGGAATTTGTATGAAGGGTTTGAAAATGTTTCTAAATGTGTTAAGATGCAACATGATTTTTTTGGTAATTTTTAGACCTAAATGTTATTTTAATTAATTAACTTCCATTAATTAATTAAAATAAACATTTAAATATTTTAAAAATACTTTTTAAATGCAAAAAATAAAATAAAAATCATTTTTTGATTAAGAAAAATATTTGAAACAAAAATGAAAAAGGAAATATTTTTGGGATTTTTCTAAGTATTTTAAATAAAATGAGAAAGAGAAATGAACAAAAATGAAATAAAAATTAATTTAAATGGAAAGTAATCTGATCCAGTGGTTGAGATTCAAACAAAATTGGAGGGAGTTGACTGCGCGCCAGATCCAAGGGTGGAGATTCAAACTGAGTTTTGAATTTTGCTAAATCTAATTAAATCTAATTAATGAAGATTAGGGCTAATCTGGGCAATCCTGACCATTCATGCACGCGCGGGAAAGGCCATCCAAGGGCTGATATTCAAACTGACCCTAACCCTAATTAAAACCCTAATGACATTCAGACGACCGGAACAGTGGTTTCGGTCGTCTTCTCCGGCGAGACCAAAATTCCAACTTCTTCCCTATGCCAAATTAGGAGCTCTAACTCTCCAGATTCACTCCCCTAACAATCCTAAGCAAGAATCAACCCTCAAACCACATTTATATTGCATCAAACACAAGATTCGAATCAAAACATAAAAACTGCAAAAGTTTCAGAAGCACGATACAAGCTCAATACTCAACCATTTTCAAAAGTAAAAGGTGCAGTGTGATCAGTGAATCATGAAGAACATTTCTATAACAAAAAATACAAGTTCTGGAAAATTTGTTCTTGATGATACCTGAGCTGGAGTTGAGCAAATGTGGATCCTCAGGACTTGCTTCTTGTGCTAGACACCTCCTTTGATCACCCTGGTGCTATTGAGAAGCTTTGCAAGAGTTTATATGGCTTGGTTTGTGAGTTTTGGTTCTGTGGAGGCAGAAATCGTGTTTTTGATTCTTGAGGTTTTAGGCTTGTTTAATGGTTGGGAAATGATCTGGAGGATGTATGGAGATGATTGGTGAAGTTTGCTTGAAATTTTGATATCTGGTTTATGAGTTTCGAAGAAGGAAAGTTTCTTGAGGATTTTGTGGATCTGAATGTGTGAGAGCTTGCAGGCTTGTGTGTTGTGTGAAATGAGTCCCTTGAGGCATGTATGTGAAGCTATGATAGGTCAGAGGAGTTGTTGTGACCTATGCTGATTGGTTTGGGTTATTTTGCAAAAAGGTCAACATTGTGTACTTGAGGTATGGGCATGGTGCAGGCCTGAGATTTTGGGGTGTCTGGCCTCATCTTGAATCAAGGGTGGCCATGGGATAGGTTTGATGCAGCTGGAACACATGGAACTAGGGTGTGTATGAGTTTTGCATATTTTCCCTCTTTGGTGTATCTTGTGATGCAAGGCATGAAATGTTGTGGTTCCTTGGGCAATTCTGAGCAAATTGAGTTATGTGATGTTGTTATGATGTTTAGAAGTCAATTAGAGGTCACTTAGAAGCTTGGCAAGTGAATTTGCAAAAATCCCTCTTTGGCATGAATGTGAAAATTATGTGATTTTTGCCAACTTTGAAGGATCATAAATTGAGTTCCATAATGAATTAGAACATGTTCTTGTACTTTTTGAAAAGGGAAAGACCTAATCTACAACTTTCATGACTAAAATATTTCATTTGAAGCAGTTTTGGATGAGAAAGAGCAGGTTGAAAAACTTTCCCAAAATGGAAAGTATCCATTACAAGTCATTTCCATTTTTGGCAACTTTTGGGTTAGCTTAAATTTATTCAATTTTGTGAACTTCCAAGCACTACAATGATCAAATAAAGATCATAGAACTTTAATTTGATGAAAATACTCCTTTAGTTCCATTGTTGGGGGCCTTAGATGTCCTGATTTTGACTTAACTTGCTCAAGAAGTTACCTAATGAACATATGACTTCCACAATGAATTTCTTCATCAAACTTGGTAAATATGATCCTTATAACATCTTAAGAACATTAGAAACAAGAATGACCCAAAAATTGTGTGTTGAGGCCTCTGAAACCAAAACCCTAATTTTGGGCATCTGTGTAGTGAAAACCCTAACTCTGCTTCCATGCCTTGCCAATTCTTGTGATTTCTTGACTTCCATGAACTTTGAGGGATATAACATGATGATAGAACACACATGGACCCTCTTGGAATGCTTTAAGACCTTTGGGGTGGCTCAGATGGAATCTTGGATTACTTAGATCACAAACCCTAGATGTAGATGAACTTGAACTATGCAGATGAAACAAATATGCAATGTGAGGTAGTAATACTTATGTTTATACAAAAAATGAAAGATCACAAGCCATGGTGTGATATGAGTGTGGGCAAATTTGGGGTGTTTATAGCTGCCCCTATTCAATCATGAGTTAGCTGTGCAGGATGTAAGTGTCTGGCTTAACAGACAAACAAGATAACTTGTGGTTGAATATCAAAGACAGTCCAAAATTTGCACTCGCTGGATAGAAGAAGAAAAGGGATATAAATTGTAAAAGATAATATAGTATGATTATCAAATGAAGGCGGTGGAGGACGACCATCGAGAAGAGGACGACTGCTGGGGATAAAGCGGTAAGTGAAGCAATGACGGGGACGACCGACACGCTGGGGAAATAAAGATCATGATGGGGACGACCATCAAGTAAAGAAACAAGATTCTCTGGGGTTAAAGTAAAGGCAATGATGGGGACGACCATCAGGTTTGCAAAGTAACGTAAACAATGATGGGGACGACCATCGGTTTAAAGAAAAAATGAAATGATGATGAGGGACGGTCATTAAAGTTGAAGGATGATCACCTAGCAGGGGACGGCTGCTCTTTATCACGACATAAGACGAATGTCGGATAGAAAAGCGACGATGGGGACAGCCATCAGAGAAAATGATGAAGGACGATCATCAAGAGGTGAAGGACGATCACCTAGCAGGGTACGGCTGCTCTAGGGGTATATCACGACATAGGACGAATGTCAGATAACAAGATCAACGATGGGGACGGCCATCGGATAAAAATGATGAAGGACGATCATCAAGAGGTGAAGGACGATCACCTAGCAGGGGACGGCTGCTAAACATATCACGACATAGGACGAATGCCGGATAGAAAAGGGTTCCAATAATGGAAATTCCACTGGGGAAAGGATGAGGGACGGCCATCCAAAGGTGAAGAACGATCACCTGGAAGGGTACAACTGCCAAAAGTATCACGACATAGGACGAACGTCGGATAGAAAAAGGTTGTTCTGTTGGTGACTTACTGGGGAACGGTAAACATAGACGAGTGTTCACGCTCAAGAAATAAAGGGTATAAGTGTTTGACGCTGTGTATAGATTAAAGATGCGGACGAGCATCCTTAGGACCATGATACAGACGAGTATCGGTAGAAACTAACGCTGACACATGTTCAGAGAAGATGATACAGACGAGTACCAACTGGTTAACAAATAACACAGACGAATGTTGAATCTGTTTGAGGAGTGATATATATATACAAGATACGAACGAGTATCAAAGACTTTTGTATAAGTATGTATAAGTATTGGTTTATTGGTGAAGTATGTGCACGACACGGATGAGTGTTTAACTTGCTGGGGAAAGGTGACACGGACGAGTGTCAAAAGAGCATGTATAGATATCTGTACTTGAGAGTGCAAAGAGGACGCTTTGGCTTTTATTTGCGGGGAATAATGTGACACAGACGAGTGTCAAAAAGAGTATATATGAACAAGCATTTTATGTTGAAGAGTGCAAAGGGGACGCTTTGGCTTTTATTTGCAAGGCATGCGAGCTTTTATATATATTATTGATGAGATACTTATGGTATTTGCAGGTGACTGGCTTGAACTTGGCTTGTGATCATGCAAATGTTTGATTTTTGCCGTAATGCTCCGTATTAGACGGAATGCTACACTTATTTCAGTGATTATGATGCAAATGCTATGATTATGCAAAAGAAGAATCGATCCGGGATTCGGATCCTGCTGAAGAAAAAGATTTCTGATTGATCTTCTTGGAGGGATGTCCCAGCTGGGAAAGAGATCATTGGTAGATCTGTTTAGATATAGCTCTGCTTGGGGAAATAGATCATTGATAGACCTATCTGTAAGGAGAACTCAGCTGGGTAGAAGGAAACTTTCATCACTTTGTTGTGTAAGAGTTTCAGGCATTGCTCTTCTGGGGAGAGGAGGGAAACTCTGTGGGGAACTCGGCTAGGGATGCTCATGTTGAATAGACCTGTGCTAGGGATGAGGAGGCTTTGACAACTCCGCTGGGGAAAAGCATGCCAGATACTGCTTGGGAGGAGGTAAGCTGGGGAAGTGTGCTTGGCATGCCCCATGTTGCATATTGAATACCTGCAACCTGTTAAGAAAAGAGAAGCGCACAAGTATCCCGAGGTATCCCTTACTGGATTCCGTCATAGGAGTTAGATATTCCTGAAAGTAAATATATTTCCTGCAAGCATTTTATTAAGAATGGCTCATTTGTTTTATGTAGGTACTTATTATGAATATTGGACATTTTGCAAACGGAACAAAAATGTACAAAAAGAGATGTGACTGCAAATTCTGATTTTATTAATACAGGTGCCATGAATTGGAAAATACAGTCAAAGAAACAAATCCCCTGGAATGAGGAGATTGCCATAAATTGAGAAAAGTAAAAGTACTGGCAACGTTGATGACGCTCCGGCGAGCTTCCTTTGCTATGACCTGTATGACCTTGACATTCTTCTTATCTTGCTTTCTGAAGATGTTTGATTCTGACTGATGCTTTGTTCTTTCGAAGCTTGCCGTGTTGTGAGTGATACAGACAAATTCAGAATGCAGTTGTTCGCTTATTCCCTAATTTTGCGTGGATCGACCTTTCGGGTTTTCGATCCACCGGGATACCCATTTTTGCCTGAGCTGTCCAATGCGGCTTTTCAACTCAGCGGGTGTACATTTTTTTCAATTTTTCCCTTATTTTTTCCCGAGTCTTTTATTCTGTTTTTGAATCGCCGGGATGCCCTATTTTTGCCTGAACTAACATTCTGGTTTTATGTCCAGCGGGACATTTTATGCGAAGTATTTTTTAACTGCATCTGAATTCACAGGGGATAAGAAATCTTCACCATCAATGGTAGTGAGCATCAGTGCCCCACCGGAGAAAACCTTCTTTACTATGAATGGACCATCGTAATTAGGAGTCCACTTGCCCCTGTGGTCTGTATGAGGAGGAAGAAGTCTTTTCAGCACAAGATCTCCCACCTTGTATTCCCAAAGCCTGACTTTCTAATCGAAGGCTTTCTTCATCCTTTTCTGATATAGCTGCCCATGACAGATTGCAGCTAATCTTTTTTCTTCGATCAAATTCAATTGATTGTACCGAGACCGGACCCATTCTGCTTCATCTAGCTTTACATCCATCATTACCCGTAAGAAGGGTAGTTCAACTTCAACAGGTAGGAAAACCTCCATACCATACACAAGCTGATATGGTGTTGCCCCAGTAGATGTTCTGATTGAAGTTCGGTACCCATGCAAGGCAAACGGTAGCATCTTATGCCAGTCTTTATAGGTAACCACCATCTTCTGCACAATCTTCTTGATGTTTTTGTTAGCCGCCTCAACATCGCCATTCATCTTTGGCCTGTAAGGAGAAGAGTTGTGATGTTGGATTTTGAAGTCCCGACACAGTTCTGCCATCATTTTGTTATTCAAATTGGAACCATTATCAGTAATGATTCGCTCGGGTACTCCGTATCGACAGATGATGTCTCTCTTCAGAAATATGGCTACCACTTGTCTGGTGACATTCGCATACAAAGCTGCTTCAACCCATTTGGTGAAATAATCAATGGCTACCAGGATGAATCTGTGGCCATTTGAAGCAGTTGGTTCGATCTTTCCAATCATGTCAATGCCCCACATGGCGAAGGGCCAAGGTGAAGACATCACGTTCAAAGGATTTGGAGGCACATGCACTTTATCTGCATAAATCTGGCATTTATGACACTTTCTGGCATAGGCACAACAGTCTGCATCCATTGTGATTCAGTAGTAACCTAATCTTAATTATTTCTTGGCCATTGCATGTCCTCCAGCATGGGTATTGAAAGATCCTTCATGCACCTCGTGCATCAACAAGTCTGCTTATTTCTTATCAACACATCTGAGTAGTACCATGTCAAAGTTTCGCTTGTATAATGAACCATCAGCATTAAGGAAGAAACTATCAGCCAACCTTCTTAATGTCTTCTTATCATTGGATGATGCCCCAGGTGGGTATGTCTGATCCTCTAAGAAGCTTTTGATGTCATGGAACCAAGGCTTGTCATCTTTACCAATGTCCACGGAGAATACGTATGCTGGTCGGTCCAGTCTGGATACTGAAATCCGAGGCACATAATTGGCAGTTTGAACCTTGATCATGGAGGAAATGGTTGCCAAAGCATCTGCAAACTGATTTTCGTCTCGAGGGATGTACTCAAGTTTGACTGTTGTGAAGAAAGTCAATAATATCCTCGTATAGTCACGGTATGGGATCAGATGCTCTTGGTGAGTGTACCATTTGTCGTTGGTCTGATTGATTACCAAAGTTGAATCTCCGAATACAGTTAACGTCTTGATCCTGAGGTCGATGGCTTCCTCAAGACCCATGATACAGGCTTCGTATTCAACTTCGTTGTTAGTGCAGGCAAAAGTGAGTTTTGCCGAGAAAGGCATGTGAACTCCTTTAGGTGTAATGAGCACTGCACCAACTCCACGACCATTCATATTGACAGCCCCATCAAACATTATTGTCCACTTTTCTTCTGGGTCAGGCCCTTCAGTGTGAACAGGCGCTTCATGATATTTTGCTTTTAGGTACATGATGTCTTCATCAGGGAAGTCAAATCTCATGGGCTGGTAATCATCAATGGGTTGCTCAGCCAGATAATCCGACAGTACACTGCCTTTGATGGCCTTTTGAGATGTCTACTGAATGTCATACTCTGTCAGAATCATTTTCCATCTTGCAACCCTTCTGGTAAGTGTCTGCTTCTCAAATATGTACTTGACGGGGTCCATTTTTGAGATCAACAAGTTAGTGTGAGTCAACATATATTGTCTTAGTCGGTGAGAAGCCTACACTAAAGCACAACAAGTTTTCTCGAGCAGTGAATAACGTTGTTCACAATCAGTAAACGTTTTGCTTAGGTAGTATATTGCATACTCTTTTCGGCCAGACTCGTCATGCTGGCCCAGCACACACCCCATTGACCCTTCTAATACTATCAGGTACATTATCAGAGGTCTTCCTTCAACTGGAGGCATGAGAATTGGAGGCTCTTGTAAGTACTCCTTGATCTTGTCAAAAGCCTTTTGACAATCTTCATTCCACCTGACCATTTGTTCCTTTCTTAACAACTTGAACAGGGGCTCACAGGTTGCAGTGAGATGAGATATGAACCTTGATATGTAGTTCAATCTACCTAGGAACCTCCGAACTTCCTTTTCAGTTCTAGGTGCAGGCATCTCCTGAATGGCTTTGACTTTGTCGGGATCAACCTCAATTCCCTTTTCACTTACGATAAATCCCAACAACTTACCAGAACGTACCCGAATGTGCATTTGTTGGGGTTTAGCTTCAGCTGATACTTTCTCAGACGCTTGAACAACTTCAGTAGATTTACCAGATGATCTTCTTCAGTGAGGGACTCGCCAATCATGTCATCCACGTAGCATTCAATTTATTAGTGGATCATATCGTGGAATAATGTTACCATAGCCCGTTGATAAGTCGCACCGGCATTCTTCAGTCCAAAAGGCATTACCTTGTAACAAAATATGCCCCAAGGTGTGATGAAGGTTGTTTTCTCATTGTCTTCGGGTGACATCCTGATCTGATTATACCCAGAAAAACCATCCATGAAGGAAAACACCAAGAACTGAGCTGTGTTGTCGACCAATACATCAATGTGAGGTAATGGGAAGTCATCCTTCAGGCTAGCTCTGTTCAGATCCCGGTAATCCACACACATCCATACTTTTCATCCTTTTTAGGCACTGGTACAATATTAGCAACCCACGGTGGGTAATTAGTTACAGCAAGGAAATCGGCGTCCCACTGTTTTTGTACTTCTTCCTTAATCTTCATGGCCATATCTGGACGAGTACAGCGTAACTTTTGCTTCACTAGAGGGCAATCTTCTTTTAATGGCAGCTTGTGCATAACAATATCTGTATCTAAACCTGGCATGTCTTGATAGTACTAAGCAAAGACGTCGACGTATTCTCGAAGCATGTCAATGAGCTGTTCTTTTACTGAAACCTGCAGACTGGCCCCAATCTTCACCTCTTTCAAATCCTCTTCGATACCAAGATTAATTGTTTCAACTTCCTCCTGATGAGGAGTGATCACTTTCTCTTCTTGCCTCAACAACCTGGCTAACTCTTCAGGTAACTCATAGTCTTCTTCAACCCCTTCATTAGCTTGATTAATTGGATTGTCGAATTCATACAAGGTCATATCGGTACTATTGTCGGTGCAATCTAGAGGATAATCTCTGCAAGGGTTGAGATTAGTTCGTTTTAGTGATTAGTTTTAATCTTGCTAATGAAGTTATTATTTTGAAAACATTGCCATTTTATTGTTTTGTACAAAAGTGAAAAATGAAAATACATTGAGCGAAAAAGAGACTTGTTTGCAAAAGATGTCCGATATTCATTGATAATTCATTTGCACAAAAATTACAATATGGCCCTATTACAAAATGAGTCTTGACACCTTGGGCAAGATCAAGGACTTGATGCATGCTAAAAAAGGCAGGAAATAATAATTACTCTGCAGGAGTAACCCTTATAATTTCCTAGGAATACCAGTTAAGGACTTGGTGCCCCGGGGTCCTTGGACGTATCCAACTATCTAGGTTCGGTCGATTTCCGCCTCGTCTTCCAGGTTGTTAACATCATCTGGGGTGAGCATCCCCCCACTGATGAACTTGGGCTCTTTAGCAGCCTCTGATTGACCTTGTCGGAATGGTTTGTAACCCAAACCGAATCTGTCCTCCTTCTTCTCCACTAGCAGCAGCTTGCCCCAACCTTGGGCATTACCATCTTCAACAACCTTCCGGGCTTGCTGATAGGAGACAATTGAGGTACCCATCCTATCCTCCTAGGATGCATCAAATACTTCAGTCGTCGCCTCATTGACATTCAGGGCCTCGAACCCTTGGCTCATAGTTTCATGGATTTCACCATCCATCTCAATGTATTTATATGTAGCCAGATGGCTAACAAAGTTGTCCTCTTCACCACAGATGGTGATAATCTGTCCTTCCCACACATATTTCAATTTTTGGTGAAGGGTCGACGTTACTGCGCCTGCGGCGTGAATCCATGGTTGACCCAACAAACAACTGTAGGCCGGCTGAATGTCTATCACATATAATGTAGTCTGAAAGACCTGCGGACCGATTATCACAGGCAGCTCCACCTCTCCAAAAACAGACCTCTTTGAGCCATCAAAAGCCTTGACCACAAGATTGCTTAGTCGGAGAGCTATTCCATCATATTCGAGCTTGACAAGAGCTTTCTTCAGCAAGACATTGAGTGAGGACCCAGTGTCAACAAGAACATGAGAGAGTACAACCCCTTTGCACTCCAAGGTGATGTGCAAGGCCTTGTTGTGGTGACGTCCTTCGGTTGTTAAATCAGCATTGGTGAAACCTAGCCCATGGCTAGTATTAACATTGGACACTACTGTCTCAAGCTGATTCACTGTGATCTCTTTCGGCACGTATGCAACATGCAAGACTTTAAGTAGTGCATCTCGATGGGCTTCGAAACACAACAGCAGGGATAAGATGAAGATCTTGGAAGGAGTCTTGTGGAGCTGATCCACAACCTTGTAGTCACTTCTTTTGATTATCCTCATAAATTCATCCACATCTTGGTTGAAGGATTATTTATGGGTTTCTTTTGGTACGGAATCTTCAGGTGCCACACTTTTCCCTTTGGCTTTGGCAGCAGCTTCTGCCTCAGTATTTGTTCTTGGAGCTTGTGATGCGAAGAGGCGTCCGCTTCAGGTGAAGCCTCCGCCTCCCCCGACATTATCCACTTGGGGAGTAAGCACTGAAGAATCAAGAAGGACTTTTTCTCCGTTGTAGTAAAGGTCAGCACCATAATGCCATGGTACAACATTGTCTTTGTCATACGGGATAGGCCTTGGTACCGTGATGGTAACTGGGCTAACTGCAGCAGAGGTTGGAATCGTTATTGTTTGTGGATCATAGAAGATAGTGACAAGACTTCTTGTGGATGTTGGTGGTGATGAATTGAAGCTTGATTGTTGCTGAAACTGTTGCTGAGATTGTTGTTGAAAGTTGCTGGAGTTTGGGACCGTTGTCGGGTCGTAATAAATAGTGACAATGGAGACATCATTGTTGGTGGTTGCTGAAGTTGTAGAAGGGGATGAAATGAAACTGTTGTTTGTTGAAGTAATGGAAGAAGTGGTTCCTGAAGTTGTAGATGAATCGGTCGGAACAATTGTTGTTGCAGTTGTAGAAGAATCACTTGTTGTTGTAAAAGGAGTTGTTGGTGTTGTAGAAGCTATTGTGGTTATTTAGAATGCCTTATTTAATCAAGCCATTGATGCCTTTACTCAAGCTTGCACACCCGTTCTTGGAAACCTTGCAAGATTCACAACAGGCCTCACAACCTGGAAACACTTGGCATTTCAAAAGTTGGGCTTTAACCTCTGCCAGAGGTGTTTGGATACTTGCAATATATTTTATTAAACTCATGGGTGAGGCTTCCTCTATAACATTAATCCTTGGCCCACTGTGGCTTGGCATAGGATTTTTCATGACATTGGGAGGTGGTGCAAAGTTTAGGGCCTTTGAATCTACCAGATCCTGGACCTTCATATGCAGAGCTCTGCATTTTTCCGTGGAGTGACCAGGTGCATTAGAATGAAAAGCGCACCTGGCGTTGACATCGTAATTTCTTGGAAGGTTCTGAGGATCTGGTGGAGCCAATGTCCTCAACTCAACAAGATTGAGTTTTAGGAGCTGTGGCAGCAATGTGGCATATGGCATTGGAATTGGGTCAATCACCCTGTTGATCTGAGATGGCCGCTGTTGAAAAGGACGTTGTTGTTGATTGTTGTTATTGTTGTTGTAAGATCTCTGTTGAGGAAATTGTGGCTGTTGAGGGAAGTGTTGTGGTTGTTGAGTGTACTGAGGATGGGGAGTGGGAATAGTGACGCCAGCAATTGATCTGGGAAGATATCGGGGTCTTCCTCTTCCCATGTGTACAGAATTTGTTTCACCAGATCTACGGGGCCCAGCAAATGGCTTCCTTGTACTGCTTAAACTGGCACCGTTGTCGGAGATCTTTCCCATCTTCAGCAAGCTCTCAATTCTCTCCCCAGCTATCACCACATCTGCAAAGCTGGTGGAAGAAAATGCAGCCAATCTGTCAATATAGGTACCCTGGAGAGTATTCATGAACATATCTGCCATCTCCCTTTCTGACATCGGGGGTTGAACGGCAGCAGCTAGTTGCCTCCACCTTTGGGCATACTCTCTAAAGCTTTCACGGGAAGACTGTGACATTCCCATCAGAAGGGTTCTGTTTGGAGCCATGTCCAGATTATACTGATATTGACGGATGAAAGCTTCAGCCAAGTCTTTCCAATTTCTCACTGTGGCTCTGGTTAAGTGGGAGTACCATTCCCAAGATGCCCCTGTCAAGCTATCCTCGAAGTAAAACATCCAGAGCTTCTCATCCATGGTGTAGGCTTTCAATCTACCCAGGGAAGATGGGTACGCGGGAAGGATGTGCCATTATATCTTTCAAAGCAAGGGGGTTTGAACATGTGAGGAATTCTCACCCCTTCCACCAATCCCATGTCCATGACATCAAAACCTAGTGAGTTTTGGGATTCAAGAGACCTTAGCTTCTCTGCAATCTCATCCAACCGACGGTCGTAAACTTCGTCTCCAGCCCCAACCACAATAAACTTCTCTTCTTGAGGGTCCTACTGCAAGGCCCTTCCTCCAGTAGTGTTATCTTGGGAGTTTCTTATGGCATTGATGTCTGGGTTCAGATGAGGTCCAAACTCTGGTGGATTAGTGCGAGGCTTCACGTGATCGTTGTTACTGGTACCCCATGTACCTGGATGGTGTTCCTCAGGGGTTTGTCGCTCAACCAACTGCCTCAGTATTTCCTGGCTCTGAGCTAAACAAGTCATCACTATCATGAATTGATTCATTTGGGCCCTCATCTCTGTCCTTTCATTGGCCACTTGGGCCCTCACTTCAGTCAAGTCTTGTTGAACCTGGTCCATTTGTAGTCCCGGAAGGTTGTTTCTTGTCAGATACCAGTGTATTCTGTTGACAGGGAACACTCTTCTGCGAGCAATGTTTCCTGAAACCACAACAAAGTGAGAAACAACAAAACAAAAACCTACAAAACAAAGAAATGATGTTAGTATTCAATGCATGATGCCTATTTGTCTTCCAAGGATATCCGGTTTGGTTCTTTGGTTTTGACCTTTCCAGACCTCGAGGAAATGCTGATGTTGCAAAGAGATTAAGCCCACAAATAATACAAACCATATATTACAAAGACTGAAGATACATAGTTTGATTACAATAACATTCCCATGGTGGGTTAAAATACAACAACAAAATTAAAAGTACAGACAAAAGAAAATACAAGTACAAGGAAATCAAACATCCAGTCCAAAGTCATCTTCTCTGACTTCCTTCAGGAGAGCCTCAATCACTGGACCAACTGGGTGCTCTGTGATAGTCCAGATGAGGAGGTTCCTGGTAGCAATGGCACTGGTTAATTTCTTGTGCTTATCCTGGTCCTTTGACCTCTTCAACCTCGCCCGAAGTTTCAACTCAGAGATCTCCTTCTGTGCTGCTATCAAAGCTGCCTGATTCTTCTTCTCACTAGCCTCCAGTTGCTCTATATTAGCTTGAGTTCTTTGATCTTCCTGCGCACGAGCCTCAATGATCCTGATCCACCTAGCCTGGCTCTCCTCTAAATAATGCTCTTCCCTAGCCTTCTGAGTCTTAGCTTCCTTGCAGGCATTCTTCAGTACTAACTCTCCTGCTCTAGCCTTTCTGATGTAGTCGTCTGTCTTCTCAATCTTGGTCAAGTGCTAAACCCGGAGCTTTTCTAACCTCTCATTATCTAGACGGTTGTCATTCCTCTCCCAGAGAGTCTTCTTCAAGGCTTCAGAGAGCTGAGTATTTCTTTCTTTCAGTTTTTCAAACTCCTCTAAGGTGACAGTAGCTGTAGGCTCCACTATTGAAGGTCCAAGTACATCCTCTAAAGTGAATGGCATCCGGGTGATCTGTGCCCTGGCATGAGACCAGTCAAGATACTGTGCTAAGGCTATGTTGTTGCACTTGCCCAAAATAGTTGTCCCCTTAGTCTGAATGTTGTACCAGGCCCATGCTACCTGTCTGACAATAGCAGAGTTGTGTTGGATGTAACAATAGAGGGTTTCTGTCAAATCTTGCCCTCTTGGGGGAAGAACCAAAGCATACCCTAATTGCCTCTTAAAAATCAAAGGGTTGTAGTTGATGCAACCTTTTACTCTAATAAAAGGAACATTAGGATATTGCCCACAACTAATAATGATGTCTTTGCCCTTGGTGCTCTGAGTGCACCATTTGATGTCTTCGGATGTAAGGGCAATCAATCTCTTAGCCCAGTTCCTTGGCTGATGAGGGTTCAGGAAAGTGTCTGACTTTGGCAGGTGTCTTAACAACCAACAGTAATAGAGTGGAGCACAACATCTAACCAATCTTCCTCTTTGTTTCTCATTCTTCTGATGCACTGAATAGTAGAAGTCTCCAAGCTAGGTAGGAACTGGGTTCCTCAATATGAACAGGTGAATAGCATTCTTGCTTACAAACTTTGGCTCGTCTGCAAACAAGATAACACCATATATGGTGAGGGCTAGGAGTGCACAGACAACATCCAACTTCCCTGTTGTAGCATGCAGGGTGGCCTGAGAGATCAAGAAGTCTAAGTGAAGGCCTGGAATCCCAACCTTGGTGGTCATGCTCTGATTAATGAGGATAGGCTCCAAGTGCAATGCCTTAGCTATATCTTCATTCTTTGGAGCAACCATTTAAGGGTTGAAAGGAATCCCTCTCCTGATGGGGACACCTAACATCATGGAGAATTATTCTAGTAAAGGTCCCAACTGAAAATCAGGGAATGTGAAACATTTGAGAGGAGGATCATAAAACTTCAAGCAAGTGTGGATCATGCTCCTCTGGGATGCATCCAGGTCCATGATCATGTCCAATATGCCTCCATAATGTTCCCTGAATAATGGGACATGATCAGGGGTAATGAGAGACTGGATCTGTCTGATGCCTGTCAGAGTGGGCTCAAAGAAGTGATATGTGATGTTGCTCTTCCTGGAAGTGTCCATGCTGATAATGGATGCTGGTGAAGAAAACTGAGGAAAATCCCTGATGAGGGTAACTGCTGAAGACTGATGAAGATAACAAGAGAAGGTGCTGAAGAAGGGTCTCTGATGAAGACAAACTGGAGAAGAGTCTCTGATGAAGACAAACTAATGAAGATGCTGGTGCAGATAACTAAAGAAGTCCGAGCAGCAGAACAGGTCAAAACCAAACCAAAGATAAGAAGGTGGATACCCTGTAAAAAAATAGGCAAATGTTAAATGATGCAAAATGATGCATGCAGAATGATATGCCAAGGGTTCGTGATCAAGTGATGGATCTGTTATCTGCCTTGATAGGGTCCATGTGTGTTCATAAGTCCGGATGGAGGCTTAGAAAACCAGTAACCAGGTGGGGAACTCAAATAAAGAGTCACAAAATCCAGGGTTTCACAAGAACTGTCCAAAGTGATGCATTCTTAAAACAAAGCTGGTAACAGGGTATGATGAGGCCAAGGGTTCCTGCAAACCTGTAAACATCCCAACCCCCTCACATGTGTTGTTCTAGAACCAGGATCCTCAGACTTGGATCAGTTATGAGAAGTGTAAACACTTCTAACCCGGAGGTACAGTGTTTAGAATAACCATAAAAGATCCTCCTCTAATTCTCCTCAGATGCTGAAGGTCATAAAAGGTCATCCAGACTTAGCAGGCTTCCCAGATAGCCCTAGTACTATAGGAAATCCGTAGCACAAAGTTCTCAAGAAGAAACCCATGTCTGAACCGTGTTTCATATTCCCGCACCAGATCGAAATGGAATGGGAAAGAATATGAAGCCACTCTATCCTATGTGTCACTCAGGTCCCTGGTATGGAACCTTAATCACTCAACAATCCATCCCACCAAGGTAAACACAAATCCAGCACAAATGATGATGATAACAGTATGAAATGCATATACAGTAAATAAAAGCAATAAATAAAGTTGTACAAAAAACCATAAATAAAGCAATAAATAAGCACAAGTAGCACATAACACCCCCGTAAACACAAATCAAACAAGTGCTAGGAGGAACCCACAAAAAGAACCAGAAACCCTGGTTGCAATATAAGGGTCCCCAGCAGAGTCGCCAAGTTGTCGCTCCCCCGAAAAGACACCTGGTTAGATAGGGTACAGACGCGGACAGGCGGCGAAAGGAGAAAATGAAATGAACTGAATAGAGTCTCCAGCTAGGCATTTTTATCCCGAAGGAAAGGTAATGCTGCATAAACCTAGAAAGATATGGATAAGACGATTGCGAACCAGAGAAACTGAGAAAGGGGGTTGGTTACAACCTGGGAAGGTATTAGCACCCAGATTGTCCGTCGTACTCGACGGGATCCACGCTTAAAAGATTGTGTTTAAAAGGGGTAGGATATGTGCTATATGTGTGCAAAAGCTGAGAATGAATGTACAAGTGTCAGTGAAAAAGAAGTGAAATGCTCAGGACTGAGGCTTTAGAGAGAGTGCTGAAAGAGGGGGAAGACACAAAGACTTTTGTTCAATAACGGTTAAGTTATGCCTACGTATCCTCTCGTGCAATGAGGAAGTCAGAACACCGTAGTCCGACTCAAAGAGACTGAGATGATTTTGAGTGTGAACTGCTTACTGTATACACCCCAAATTTGCCCTCACCCATTCACACCATGGCTTGTGATCATTTCATATACATAATCTCAATCATGGCATCTCATACCGCATTTTTGATTCACTGCATTGGTTCAAAGTCATTTGCATCTAGGGTTTGTGATCCGAGCAATCCAGAAGCTTCAAGAGCCACTCCAAAGGTCATCAATGTTCAGGCATCATATTGTATGCCCTCAAAGTCAAAAGAATGCCAAAGAATCACAAGAACCGGAAATGGCATGGAAACAGAGCCAGGTTATGAGGTTCGCGCATATCAAGTTTCATGAAGAAATTCCATGGGGAGGATGTCTGATCAAGGAACGACTTCTGGAACAAGTCAGTACAAAACCAGGATGTCTGAGGCTCCCGAGGACCCGACCAAAGGGTATACTTCGTCATTTTGATTGCATATGATCTTTATTTGATCATATGGGATGCCAGAAGTTCACAAGACTGAGGATTTTCGAGCCACTTTGCAAATTTGCTTTGAATTGAAGAACTTGCAAATTCTCATGGCAAGCTTTTGTGTGATTCCAGTGCGACTTCCAATCATCACGCAAGCATGAATCAGGGCTTTAAATTTTGAATGCACCAAAGAATCTCCAAGTTTCACGACTTATGCCTCAAGGGATCACAAAGGGGGCGGACTTGTACCAATTTGCAAAGGCCCATGTGACTATGCCTCCACTCATTGCAATTTCCCAGGATTTGGTCCATGGGCCCGTGCCACACCAGTCATTCTTACTCACCAAAGGCCTTACAAGTGCGTTTCCTGCAAATCATTTCAATCAACTGGGGTCTCGTTGATGGTTGAGCGTCACTAAGATTTCAAAGTTGTTTAAGATATTTTCAATAGATTGATGAGTTATGGGTTAAACTTATTGCATTCTTGCGAAGAAAAATGATAAGCGTGACTGCTTTGATTCATTGGTTTCAAAGAGGGGAGGTCTGAAAGTTACTGGAGTAAAAGCTTCGAATCTCAGGTTGGATTTGCAAGTACCTGAAGAATTAGGAAGGAGTTGGATTTTGAACAACTTCATGAGTTGGATTAGGTTCTGAGGATAGGAATTTGTTTTTTTTTAAAAAAAGAAGAGGGATAATTCAAAGTTCAAATTATATCCTAGTTTGAATCATCCACAAGGATAGTGTAAAATCTGGATTGAGAAACTTATAGCATGATTAGTATATGGCTAAGAAATATGTTCAAGTTATGGAGGAATGGTGATTAAAATACAAAGTGTACGTTGCAAATGAGGAAAGGGATTTATGCTCTCGTGTTCGTCCAAAGGTATGCTTAAAGTGGACTAAGGATAAGTTTAGGGATTGAGTGTTGTTTTCATAAGTGGCCAAAAGGATGTTACATGATATGATATTGCAACGTTTTTGCATCATTGATTCACAGCATAACAAAATTGCATTGAGACAAAGTGGTTTTCATTACAAACCACCTGGCATGGGATGGCGCTGCTAACTGACTTAGCATGATATGTAGTTTTAATGCATTACCTTAAATTGAGAAATCTTTTTAGAATAAGATAATCATGTTTGAAGTATATCCCAACTTACGAAACAATTCCAGTGGCTTATTTCCTTAGTACAAGTTCAGGATTACAAATTACAAATTCATTCATGCAGTTAGTGTTCATTTTGTGGCCTAAAGGTATCCTAAGCAGAACACATCTAAGAGAAAATACACCAAGCTCCATGATCATTGTTGTCTTCTAAGGGAAGTCTACACGACTGAGATCCCCCATCTTGTTCCAAGTTATCACCTAGGCATTGTATTCGTACGCCAAACATCATCCTCCTTCGCTTTATTACACTTCAAGTATGTTGTTCCGCACTACGATTCCGCCTCCAGGCCAACAGCAACAACCTGCAAACAGCCAAACCATTTTAGAACCGTGTAAAACACTAATGGAAGGATCACATCCAAGGCCATATACGAATCCTACTAATACACATGCCTAAGCTTAAGGCATCATTCCTCCATCATCAAACTGGTGCAGCATCCGCCTGTTTCACCCAAGTCTCCATGTCCTTCAGAAACAATGTTCAGGGCTACAGCTGAGAATTTAACACCACATCAAGAGAATCGATAATAACAGGAAGAAATCATAAAAGAAAACAAAGCTAAATCTGGTTGTAAGGGAGCCTCTGCATACCTTTTTCCATTTTAGAGCTAAGCCTCAGTGCACTACGCGTGCCATAGGCGTGATCTGTAGAACCGTAAGTCGAATCCGGATTCACTGTTAAGACGCTTACCAAATGCGGCCTGATCCATACAAGGGAAGCATTACACTTTGTGCTATTTTTCTTCAGCCTGCAAAATATAGACAAGATTGCATCCTTATAAGAATAAGCACCTTCCAACAAACAGACATTCAAAAAAAACAAGATGCTATTCCTATGAGTTCCCAGATACCAATTCCTAGTGTGCATAATGAACTTGGTACTGATTCTATGAGTTTGCATCTTAAAGTCAGCCAAGACACAAGTTATGCAGTTGGCAGTGAAGAGTCTAGCATGCGTCTGCCTCATCAGCTCCAAAGAGAACCTCACATTGATCAATTTTTGAGCTCCTTGCTTGGTGGCCAGCTCCTTTCCTCAAACTCCTGTAGCTTTAGGCACATTTGATGTTGGAAAAGAACATGAACACTCGCAGACCCCTCTTGCGCCAGTTGATCCAACCATTGGCCCTAGTCCAAACAATGGGAATTGACTGAGTAAGTTTGGCCCTGATTCTGGCAATTCAGGCCCAACTTGTGTTCTTACTGCTATGCCTCTTTCGAACCTACAAAAGAAGAGAAATTTTACTACAGTTAAAAGGGGGAACAAGTAGTAAAAAATACACAGGCTGAATCAATTGAAAACTAATCCCACAATTCAATCAGAACCTAATCAATTCAGTTCATTCCTAACTAAGTTAACAAGGGTGTAGTGGCACGGTATTAACAGACAAAAGCAAGGCAGAAACATCAAAATAGCAAAAACATTTTTCTGTTACGAAAAAGAAGAAAAAAACATAGCCAGTTTGAACTTGTTTCATTGTAAATTGAAATCTTTGAAAACCCTAATCCTCATCTATAAAAGGAACCAAGATGAATTCATGATCATCTCTGAACATTCACAGCCGCAACACAAAAACTCAAATACATCACCAAAAACCAAAGGAAAAAACCCTAAAAAAGAATCGATACAGCGCAAGACCAAAAGAAACCTAATTGCAACTCACCGAAGAAAAATCAAACCTTGTCCCCTTTCAAACTTTACTCAAACCGCGCCCATAATCCGTCAACCGCAACTCTAGAAACCAGAAGGGAACAGAGATAGACGATGAAGAGAATGAATCAAAGGAGATAACAAAGGGGAAACGAATCCATACAGATACCAAGCAGGAAAGGCGAAATATCTTCCTACGCTTTCAACATCCACATTCGGTAGATCTCTTTTGCTCTTTTCAAATTTCGCCATGGTTTCTTCTCTCTATGCATGAACCGTTGATTTTCGAGTTTGGTCTTTTTTTTTTTTTTTTTTGTTCTAGTTTGAATACTTGATGTTGGTTTAGCCCAGAAAGCTCATTGTTTTTATTTTGGAATTTAGCTTTGGTTCAGTTTTCAAAATGGTTGGGTAAAACAATAATTTATTTGTGTAGTGGATAGAAAGCACCATATACGTTTTTGTCCTTTCAAGACCTCTTCCTACTAATAATGTTCATTGTACTAGTGTAGTTGTCACTTTATCAATCCCTCTATTTTCCAGGTGTCACGCAAATCCTTAGGTAGACGTTAGTTTTCGATTACCCAATGCCGCCACTATGAGTTAGGATTTTATTTTATTTCCTTTTTTACGGTTTAAATGATAGTGATGTCTGCTCATCATCCAATGCCTGTCGAATTATTATCAAAGCCGTGTGTGTATAAGTAGCCTTTAATAGTCTACTGTTGATGACGTTTAGCACTTGTGCGTTGGGTATGAAACCCCCACCTGGCATGTTGTTTTATTTCTTATTATCTTTTACATGATTATGTTAATTAAATATAGGACATTGTCTTTCCAAGTGAAACAGTTTTTTTTTACCCTTTCTTATTTTCTAAATCGGATTTGAAGGGGTTATGATATATATGTTAAATTCTGTAAAAAATATAGCATTTTAAAAAAAAATATTCAAGGTAATGAATTTGTTTTGTTAATAAGATTTAGTAAATACTTATATAAACAAAAATCTAACCAAAAAGGAAGAAAACATTTTTCTGGGTAATTAAATAAGATAAAGTTTTTTTTAATTTGTTAATCCTTTCCTTTAACTAATTTCATTTTAATTTAGTTAGTTATCTTTTGTTCATTTTCACTTGTACAAAAATTCATATCATCTTCGGTTTGCATCCTAATATCGAGTTCTTTCACGTTATTTCATTCTTTCGTGCTAACTTTTCAGGTGGTAAGTACTCCGAGAAGTGAATTTGCCTTCACTTCTCGCATTTCCTTTTCATCTCCTTTGTACATTATTGTTACATCTTTTTGTATGGATATTGGAGTGAGCTTGCTCCTCCCTGTTTATTATGTCTTCTTCCTTCAAGCAACTTGACTTCTTGAGTGAAGCAAGTTGTTTTGCTTCTCTTCACTTCTTGATCCTTTCATCTGCTTCCTGGTGGCTCTCTTTGAAGATATCTCTTAAAAACCACACGAACCTTAGGAACAACCAAGCATGACAATGACTAGGGTGTTTGATTAGTCCCCCCCATTTAGCTTCCACCTTTGTGTCATCTTTGAGTCTCCTTTTCTCACCTCATAATTAGGGACTAAACCCTAAAGGCTTCAAGGCTTTGTGATTAAGCTTATGCCTGCATCCTTCTCTTAGGATGGAGTGTATAACTTTAATCCTAAGTGTTGAATCCTTAATGTGTTTAGATCTCTTAATCAATCCACATAATAATCATCAAGACATTACACTTGTAACTTGGGCCTTGCATTAGGGTTCTAATTCTTCCTTAAGTGGTTAAGAAGGACTAACCCTAGTGTTAATGGACAAGTCCCCCTCAAGTTGTCTTACAAATCATAAAAAAACACTTCATCATCATAACCATTAAATAAAATCCACTTAATCAAAGGCATGTTTTGTCATGGGTTTAATCCCTAATCATGGATTAAGTTGAGGAGCTTTCCTCAGCTTAAACATTCTCATCTATTATCCTTCTATTAGGATGGTGTAATGAGTCTGTTTAATCCCTGATTATGGCTTAACCTCATTACTCAACACTAAACAAAAACACCAAAAACATCTAAATAATCACAAGTAGGTTCATGATCTTAACCCTACATCAAAGGTGATTAAGTGTGAGAATCTGACTTCACACTTAAGGTATTCTCATTACCCCTAATCAGAGGGAAGATGTGATGAGTTTACTAACCCATTGGTTTAGGCTTAAGCTCATTAACTTATGACAAACTTTCAAAAGCAATAAAAGACTGAAAACACAAAAACAAACAATAATCGTCTCCTTCGGGATTCTTTTCTCATCATCTTCACTCACAACCGGGAACTTGCTTCTTCCGTCTAATGCGAGACAGTTAGCACCTGAGCCAGACAGGTCATACACTTGAGCATAGGCAAGTAAGCAGTTCACAAGTCAATTCATCTTTCAGTCTCTTTGGGTCGAACTACGGTGTTCTGACTTCCTCATTGCACGAGAGGATACGTAGGCATAACTTAACAGTTATCGAACAAAAGTCTCTGTACATTCCCCCTCTTTCCAGCTTTATTCTCTTAGCCTCATTATCATGAGCATTTCACCTTTTGTCCTTACACTGACACTTTCATACTTCATATCACTTATATACTTTACACTGACACCTGTACATTCCTTTCCAGCTATTTTATACACAAATTGCACTGACACTACCCCTTTAAAACACAAATCTTTTAAGCGTGGATCCCGTCGAGTACGACGGACAATCTGGGTGCTAATACCTTCCCAGGTTGTAACCAACCCCCTTTCTCAGTCTCTCTGGTTCGCGACCGTCTTATCCATGTCTTTTTCTAGGTCTATGCAGCATTACCTTTCCTCCGGGATAAATATGCCTAGCTGGCGACTCTTTTCATCTCCAGTGAGTTCACGGCTGTGTGTTCTCATTGTCCCTCTCGCCGACCGTTCGCGTCTGTACCTTTATCTGGGCCAGTCCCATTTTATCGGGAGCGACACATACTTGTCTATGCTTAAGTGTGTGACTCGTCTGGCTCGAGTGTTAAATGTATTCCATTAGACGGAAGAAGCAAATTCTCGCTTATGAATGAGGATGGTGTGAAAAGAATCCCGAAGGAGACGATTATTGTTTGTTTTTCTGTTTTTAGTTTTGTTATTGTTTTTTGGTATTTTGCATAAATTAATGAGCTTAAGCCTAAATCAAGGGCTTGTAAACTCATTATATCCTCCCTGATTAGGGATGATGAGAATACTTAAGTATAAGATAAGCATCTCAACTTAATTTCCATGATGATGCAGGATTAACATCATTAACCTACTTGTGATTAATTAGATGTTTTTGGGTTTTTGTTTAGTGTTAAGTAATTAGTTTAATCTCTGATCACATATTAGTGAACTCATTACACCATCCTAATAGAAGGATAGTATATGAGCACACTTAAGCTGAGGAAGATACCTCAACTTAATCCATGGTTAGGGATTAAATTCATTATATAACAAAGCCTTTATTAAGTGGATTTTAATTAAGTGTGAGATTAAGAAATGCGTTTTATGGTTTGTAAGACAACTTGAGGGGGACTTGTCCATTAAACACTAGGGTTAGTCCTTCTTAACCATAAAGGAAGAATTAGAACCCTAATGTAAGGCCCAAGTTACAAGATGAAGTCTTAGTGATTATTAAGATTACTTGATTAGGAGGTTTAAACAAATTAAAGGTTTAACACTTAGGATTAAAGTTATACACTCCATCCTAATAGAAGGATACAGGCATAACCCTAATTCCAAAGTCCTAAAACTTTAAGAGTTTAGTCTCTGATTAAGAGAAGAGAAGAGAGACTCAAAGAAGACTCAAAGGTAAAAGACTAAAGGGAAACTAATAAGTCCTAGAAGTTATCATGCTTAGGCATCATATGGTTTTGTGAGGCTTAAAAGGATAAGTCTTCAAGGAAGCCACCAAGGAGAAGCAAGATGAAAAGAATAGGTTACTTACATCCTAAGAAGATAAGTAACCTAAAGGAGAAAAGGAAGAGAAGCACAAGTGAGGCAATCCCACTCAAAGACAAACAAAAATGCAGCAAGGATGCAATATGAAGGGATGAGAAGAGGTGGGAGGTGAAGGCAAATCCACCTCCCAAACAACCTACCATTAACCTGAAAAGTTAGCACAAGATGCATAAGGAAAGAAATGAAATGAAACAATGCATATGCAATGGCAAATACCAAGACCAGAAGCATACACATGATGTAAATGATGTTATGATATGATGCAAAGGCATACAAGATGCATGTGTGTGTTCATACAAGAGAATGAATGCAAATGAAGCATGTAAACACATGGATGTTCATGAAATGTAATGGATGCAAAGCATAGCAAATGTATGAATAAATGATCAAGAAATGTTCAAGCAATGTCTTAAGATGTCTAAGATGGCATATAAATGCTTAGGATGGCATGACAAGTTCATATGTTCATGCAATGCAATGTAAGATGCAAGTAAAGATGCAAAATTAGGGTTACATGAAAGGATGAGATGCAAATGGTCACAACAGAAGCAAATAACATTATAAAAAATTGAAAATTCACTCAAAGGAACCCTAACCCCATGTGATATCACACCTCAAAGGAGAAGATCTAACTCTTAACCTATTGAAAGTTATGATTTTTCTAAGTTTGTTAGGGTTTTTGGGTGTTTCAAAAGGAAAAATGCAAATCAAATTGAAAATGCAAGATAAATTCATGCCAAAACTATCCTAGATACTACATGGTATGTGTGAAACAATGCAAAAAGAACCAACTTCAAACCCTTCATGGTTAGGCATAAAAGAGTTTTCAAAGGTTAGGGTTAAAAAATGTGATTTTATGAACCCTAAATTCAAAGAAAATTGTCAAGTTATGATCAAAACCAAAAAGGAATTTGTATGAAGGGTTTGAAAATGTTTCTAAATGTGTTAAGATGCAACATGATTTTTTTGGTAATTTTTAGAAACCTAAATGCTATTTTAATTAATTAACTTCCATTAATTAATTAAAATAAACAATTAAATATTTTAAAAATACTTTTTAAATTCAAAAAATAAAATAAAAATCATTTTCTGATTAAGAAAAATATTTGAAACAAAAATGCAAAAGGAAATATTCTTGGGATTTTTCTAAGTATTTTAAATAAAATAAGAAAGAGAAATGAACAAAAATAAAATAAAAATTAATTTGATGATATTTATGAAAGGGACTTACTTAAGACACCCTACTTGACCTTTTGAAATAGGCAACTGAGAGGCAACCCCAGGAAGTGCAAGATGGCGATCAAAGATCGACTTACGTGTGTGCGTGTTCATATTCAAATATTTATCTTATATAAGTTAATTTTTAATTACAAACATATTGTACACTCCCTAAATTACTAACCATACAATATATATATATATATATATATATATATATATATATATATATATATATATATATATATATATTTACAATAAAAATAAAGCAAAAATATAAACCTATAAATATTACAAGGCTTTGGGACAATTACAATATAATCGAGAAATAATAATAATGATAAATATAATAATAATAATAAATAAGCAATAATTAAATGTTAGTAATAATAAAAAGATAAGAATAAAGGTTAGAATAAAAAAAAAACAATTAGCAAGAATAATTAATATTAGAAAAGTTTTTTTAAAATTAATTAGACAATAAGTTTTAATAATAATAAACAAATAAAAATTTATTTACATATTAAGAATAATGATTAATGATTTAATTAGGGTTTATAAAAAAAATTAGGTTAAAGATTAAGGTTAAGAAAAAATTAGGGTTAGGGTTAAGAAAATTAGGGTTAGCTAAATTAGGGTTTTGATTATAATTATAATATATTATTAATCTATTTACAAAAAAAAGATAATAATTATATATATAAATATTTTATAAAATAAATAGAAACAATTTTAAATTTGAGAAAATAAATTATAGTTTTTGAAAATATGAAGTTTTAATAAGAAAACATTATAATATTTATTTAGAAATTATTTTTAAGAAACTAAATGAATTAAATAAATATAAATAAATGAAAATACAAAACAAATTGAAAAAAATAACATACCTGGGGCTGGGATTCGAACCCAGGCCCTAGGCTTTCCACCCTCTGGTCCAACACCACCACCACCAGGCCATGCGCGTCTTGGTGACTATATGTTGGGTACTAATCCTTTTGTTATCAACCTGCAAAAAATCAATAAAACGCAAAAAAACAAAATGGCCTAGGGGGATTCGAACCCAAAACCATTACAATGATACACAAACACTCCAACCAGCTGAGCCACATGGGGCGCGTTCAACACATAATCAACAATAAAACATTATAAGATAAAACAAATTTCAAATTTTAATTTTCAGCGCCAATTTCATCATCTTCTTCCTCAGGATTCGCAGGTTTTCCTGCGAATTTTCCCAGGGATTTACCTGCGAATTTTCTTGCGTTTTAAACCTGCGAAACTCAAACACTAATCAACAAGTACAATTTCATCAAATCAATTATACCAATGAGTTCCTTATGATTCACGCAGTCCATCTATGTCCTTAGAATTCATTTATATGTGGTATTTCAGGAACCCCCAATTTTAAACACGAAACCCTAATAATGGCAGTTCATGTTCTAGGCTATGATTCTTCAAGAAACTGTCCAGAACCCATCTATAGATCATGACTAACACAAATCAAACGACAAAATTAGTTTATGTTAGCTAAATAGGTGAAATCGAAAATTTCAAAATCAAGAACAAAAGAGATTCGGTTTATGCATTCAAGGATGATTTTGATGATGTAAAGCATTGACATAGTATCATGGATGCTCAAGGAACATATTGAAACCTTCAAAATACTTTGATATAGCCTGCAAATAAGAATCCGATTGTGAGTTTTTTGGTGAAAATTTGAAGCTTTGTTCTTACTCTTGGAGGCAGCCAATTCGTCCCTTTATGTTTGTGATCAGCTTGTGTATATGTATGGAGTAGAATTAGGTCAAAAGGAGCTGGATTTTTGGGCTTTTAAGAGATTACTTGATCATGAAGATTCACCTCTTTCAAATATTCAAAAAATCTTATAAAACCTTTCTAAATTGGGTCAATCTGATTTTACATGATTCCAATCAACTTTAATTGATTTTTAAGAATTTCTAGAAGAAGAATCATGTCCAAATATTGATTTTTATATTTTATTTAAATTTAATTTGACTTTTAATGGATTAAATCAAAATAAATAATAAATAAATAATAAAAAATCAGAATTTGGTTGCTTTGGGTCGTGCTAGAGGTCCTTGTATGGATTGGACCACAACATTGCAAGCCCATTTGGAGAAATTTGGTTTTAAGGCCCTATTTGCTTCATAAACCTCCCAAAAATTTCCCAACTTTGCAAACACATATCTCCCTAAATTTTAAGGCTATGAAGGTGTTCTTGGACATTTTGTAAAGCTTAGAGAGTCCTCTAACCAACCACTTTGGTCTCATGTCCATATCCTTTACCATTTTCAAGTTGTGCCCTTTGGAAGATGTTGACTTTTTGTTGACTTTTAAAATGACCTATAATGTCTTAGCTCATACCTTCCAAATGAAGCATTTTTGGGCTTGGCTTATGAGACAGAAAGTTGTAGAGAATTAAATTTCCTTCAAAATGAGCTTCGAATGGAAAATTTTTGATGAAGCATGTGAAAGTTATGGCTGGTCAAAGTTCAGTTGACCTTTCCTATGAAAACCCTAATTTAGAAACTCTTGATTCTTGATGATCTGAAACTTCCTTGATGAATCATGATCAACCCTTGATAAAATGATGAATTTTACTTCATATACTTAATGTTGGCAAAAAATCATGAAGTTTGACTTTGGTTTGACTGCTTTGACTGATTTTATCCTATCTGATCATCTGACTGAGCAAACCTTTTGGGAAAGCCTTGAAACTTGAAGTAGGGATTCTTGAATACATATTGGATGTTATGAAGCTCACTTGAAGCCTTGGAAATCCATTTAGCCTGATGAAACTCAAAAATCTAGTTTAGGATGCATTGCTTATGAGGATGCTTTGTCTGAGGGAATTGTCAAACTTTCTGACTAATTGTGAACCTTGTGAACCTCTTGAGATACCTTGTGAACCTTGTGAACCTCTTGAGACACCTTAGTACACATTGTCTTGTCTAGGTGAGGGAAAATTTTGGGGTGCAACAGCTGCCCCTGTTCAATTTTCTGAAACTTGAGGGGTTAGATTGGCATGTGTGCCATTCGTGACTTGGAAGGTTGAAGGGTATTGAACACAAAAGCCCAAAAGTTTGCACTCGCCGGTGCGTAAAGTAACCCAGCTAAGTGGTTGTATATGTTGGAGTGGGCTTAAAGATGCCACTCAGAGGAACTGGAGATAGGTTTATAGATGCCACCCATAATATCAGAAGGTGGTAGTATCTTCATGTTGTCATTGGGTATCAGTACTATGTCTTTGCATAGGCCGTCTCTGAATCTTTCCTGTAACATGGTTTTGAGTTGAATGTCAGCACTAGATCTTCGTATAGATCGTCTCTGCATTATCTCTGGGGGAAATATCCTTCATTAGGTGTCAGTACTTAGATCTTCGTATAGATCGACTTTGAACCATCTTTAGGAACATACTTTAACTTAAGCATCAGAATCAAATCTTCGTGGCGATCTTTTCTGAATTTCTTTTGGTAATATCTTGGGCTAAGTACAGAATCTTCTTATCGATCATTTATGTACCCTCCCACAGATAAACTGTTGCATAGACCATTAGAAATAAATCTTCGTAGCGATTATCTCTTCTGGAAATATCCCGGATTAGGTAATAGATCTTCGTATAGACCATTTATATACCTTCCCAAGGATAAAAGAATATCAGGATTAAATCTTCGTGGCGATTGCTCCTGAACTTCTGCTGAAAGAATCTCTTGGATTAAGTGCTAGATCTTCGTATAGTAAATTTACACACTATCCCAACGATAGTTGACCATCGAAAATAAATCTTCGTAACGATTATCTCCCTTGGAAATATCCTGGATTAAGCACTAGATCTTCGTATAGATCATTTACGTACCCTTCCAAGGACAACTTGAGCATTGGTTATCAGAAATGAATCTTCGTAGCGATTATCTCTGAATTAAGTATCAGTACTAGATCTTCGTATAGATCGTCTCTGAACTGTTTTGAGTTGTTGATAGTGTTTATCTGCCTGCAACTATCCTGAAACGAAAAGGTTAGTTTATGCAATATGTATGCATGTATGGCATGATGTACTTAAGTAAATGTTTTATGCATTACGGATGCGTATGCTATGCTATGATGTAAATGATGCATGTATGCATCATGTAGCCTGAAGCGCCTGAATATCTTTGTATAATAATTGCTGGCTAGGGAAAATAAATCTCGGTTCGTTGCTGAAGAATATGAGGACTTCGTTCCCATCTTGTTTGATAGTATGGTACTTATAACCTCCCGTCTTCGTTCGTCGTGCTTTTATTGAAGGAATAAGTTCCTGAGTATCCTGACTGAGGATAAAAGAGATGGACATAAATCCGGGGGGAGATGTTACTTGAAATATCTGTAAGGATTACTCTATGGGGATGAACCGGCGAAGCTTCGTTGAATTCCTACCTTCGTTCGTCCTTAGTAAATACTATTACTGCATTTTATGCATTTCTGGTAAACATCAATCATATTCAAAAGCATACATACATTCAAACACAACCAATGGACGTTTTCGTTTAGGTAAATGAGGTAAAAGTAAATCTGGATTCAAAGACGAGATTTTATTTATTTTAGAAAATAACCTATACACATGCGAGTTTGTACAAGGAGACAGAAATCCTAGTAAAAGGAATTCATCGTAAAAAAACAAAGAAAAACAACTATGTGAGAAATAATCCTATTGAGTTTCAATTCCATTATTGCCATTATCTTCAAGTATCTCATCCTTTGCTATTGAGATGGAAACGATTGGATTGAGCTTTATCTGTTCGAACTTGAGTCAGGTAGCACAACTGGTTGGGGTTACATGAGTGATCCAAACGAGACATGGTCATACGCTTTAATCCCTAACTTTTTCCTGGATTGCCTTTTCAGGTTTTCAATCCACCGGGATACCCTTTTTTTCCCAAGCCGCCCTTTCAGGTTTTCGACTTGCCGGGTGTACATTTTTTTTATATATATCCCTAATTTTTGCCCGAACCCTTTTGGTTCGCCGGGATGCCCTTATTTTTGCCTAGGCCAGTCAACCTAGCGGGTCTCTTTTTATGCGTAGTATTTTTTAACTATGTCTACGTTTACAGACTGTGGGAAGTCTTCACCATCCATGGTAGTAAGCATCATGGTACCTCCTGGGAATACCCTCTTGACTACAAATGGTCCTTAATATGTAGGAGTCCACTTGCACCTAGGATCACCCTATGGTAATATGATATGCTTGATTACCAAGTCATCAGTCTGATATATCTTTTGCTTAACCTTCTTATTAAAAGCTTTGATCATCCGTTTCTGGTACATCTGACCATGAAAAACAGCTTCCAGCCTTTTCTCATCAATCAAATTTATCTGGTCAAGTCGAGTCTGAATCCATTCATCTTCATCCAAGCCTGCATCCTTCATGATTCTTAAGGAAGGTATCTGAACTTCAATGGGTAGAACTGCTTCCATACCATAGACTAAGGAGAATGGGGTTGCCCCTATTGAAGTACGTATTGTAGTACGATAACCATGAAGAGAAAATGGTAACATCTTATGCCAATCCTTATACGTAACAATCATCTTCTGTAGAATCTTCTTAATGTTCTTATTAGCAGCTTCTACAACCCCATTCATCTTTGGACGATACAGAGAAGAGTTGTGATGCTTAATCTTGAACTGCGCGTAGAGATCAGTAATCATAGTGTTGTTTAGATTATAGCCATTGTCTGTGATAATCCTTTCAGGGATGCCATACTTACATATGAGATTATTCTTAATGAATCGAGCCACACCATTCTTAGTAACAGATGCAAATGAGGTTGCCTCTACCCACTTTGTAAAGTAATCAATGGCAACCAGGATGAAACGATGCCCATTAGAAGCAGTAGGCTTGATCTCACCAATCATATCAATGCCCCACATGGCAAAAGGCCAAGGAGCAGTCAACACATTCAATGGAACTGGAGGTATATGCACCTTGTCAGCATAAATTTGACACTTGTGACATATTTTGGAATGTTGATAGCAGTCAGCTTCCATAGTAGACCAATAGTAACCTGCTCTCAATATCTTTTTTGCCATGGTATGACCACTAGAATGAGTGCCAAAGGTCCCATCATGCATGTCTTCCATAATCTATGTTGCTTCCTTCTTATCCACACAACGAAGCAAAGTCGAATCATGATTGCGCTTGTACAAAATTCCATTACTCAAGAAGAATTTAGCAGAAAACCTCCTCAGAAACTTCTTATCTTTGACAGATGCCCCTTCAGGGAACTCCTGAGCTTCAAGATATCTTTTCACTTCATAAAACCAAGGCTTTTCCTCTACTTCTTCAGTGTCAATCTCATTGCAGTATGCAGGTTTCTCAAATCTGTCAATAGTGATCTTGGGAGCTTCATCATCCCAGCTAATCTCAAACATAGATGCCATGGTGGCTAATGCATCTGCCAACTGATTCTCTCCTCGGGGAATATGTCCAAAGGTAATCTCTTCAAAATATGGGATCAAGGACAACACATGCTCTCTGTAAGGAATGATATTTTCATGCTTGGTATCCCAATCTCCTTTAATCTGTCTAACTACCAGGGCTGAATCTCCATATACGTCCAGAAAGTGAATCTTCATCTCAATGGCAGCTTTGATACCCATGATGCATGCCTCATATTCATCCATGTTATTGGTACAATAGAAACAAAGTCTTTCAGTAATTGGGGTATGACAAACTTCAGGGGAAATGATCACAACACCAACACCATTACCAAGCGCATTAGAAGCTCCATCAAAAACCATAGTCCATCGGGATCCCTGTTCAGGTCCGTCATATGTCCAGGTTCTTTGGTAATAATCATAATGTCTTCATCGGGGAAGCCAAATGATCAGCTACAACACTTCCTTTGATGGCCTTTTGAGTAGTGTACTGTATATCATATTCTGTTAAAATAATTTGCCATCTTGCTATTCGTCCGGAGAGAGCAGGTTTCTCGAATATGTACTTGATTGGATCCATCTTTGAAATCAACAAGGTAGTATGAGTCAACATATACTGTCTTAGTCGGCGAGCAGCCCATGCTAAAGCGCAGCAAGTTTTCTCGAGCAGTGAGTATCTTGTTTCACAGTCGGTAAACGTTTTGCTAAGTTAGTATATTGCCTGCTCTTTTCGACCAGACTCGTCATGCTACCCCAAAACACACCCCATTGAGTTGTCTAATACTGTTAAGTACATAATCAAGGGTCTTCCATCAACTGGTGGCATCAAATTGGAGGTTCTAGGAGATATCTTTTGATTTCATCAAAGGCTATCTGGCACTCATCATTCCATTCCATCACCTGATCTTTCTTCGACAACTTGAAGATTGGGAAATAAACCTTCCAATATAATTCAGTCGTCCCAAGAAACCTCTAACTTCCTTTTCAGTACGGGGAGCAGGCGTCTCTTGTATAGCTTTTACTTTCGCAAGATCCACTTCAATATCTTTTCCACTGATAATGAAACCCAGGAGTTTACCAGACCTAACTCCAAAAGTACACTTGTTTGGATTCAATATTAGCTTGTATTTCTTCAACCTCTCAAACAGCTTATGCAGGTGATCAAGGTGTTGTTCTTCATTCTGGGACCTGGCTATCATATCATCCACATATACCTCTATCTCATGATGAATCATATCGTGAAACAAATCCACCATAGCACGCTGATATGTTGCCCCGACGTTCTTCAAACCAAATGGTATCACCTTATAACAAAAGGTGCCCCACTGTGTAACAAATGTAGTCTTCTCTATATCTTCAGGTGCCATCTTGATCTGATTGTAACCAGAGAAACCATCCATGAAAGAGAATACTTTATGCTGAGCAGTGTTGTCTACCAGAACTTCAATATGAGGAAGTGGAAAGTCATCTTTAGGGCTGGCCTTATTCGGATCTCTGTAATATATACACATACGTACCTTACCATCCTTCTTAGGTACTGGTACCACATTTGCAACCCATTGAGGATAAGAAGTCACAACTAAGAACCCTACATCAAACTGTTTCATCACCTCTGCTTTAATCTTTTCTGACATTTCAGGGCGCATGCGACGAACCTTCTGCTTCTTTGGACGACAATCTTCTTTTACCGGTAAACGGTGAACCACAATGTCTGTATCCAACCCTGACATATCTTCATAAGACCAAGCAAAGATCTCCACATAGCCACGTAACATCTGAATTAGTCTGCTCTTAACACCATCCTCTAATTTAGCCCATATCTTGACTTCTTTCCTGTTTTCTTCCGTTCCCAGATTCACAACTTCGATTGGCTCTTCATGTGGCTGTATAACTTTCTCTTCTTGTTGTAACAACCTAGCAAGCTCTACAGGTACTTCACAAGCTTCCTCCTTTCCATCTTCATCTTGATAGATTGGATTCTCGAAATTATAATTGGCAATAGGAGAATTGTTATCAACAGGATCCAGAGTGGATGAGGATCTGCATTTTAGTGATGTAGGTGTGTGTAAGAACACATAGCTGATAAAATAGAAATAAAAAGAAAAGACAAGAAACACAATATTTACGAAAACGAAACGTCCATTGATTTTTATTGAATGAAGTATGCAAATGAAATGACATCCCGAAACAAGCATACCATTGTGCCCCGAGAAAGACACAAGGCTTAAAAGTTTAATTGTTCGAAATTACAAACTTAAAATAAAAACACAGTAATAGTATTTACTCCTGACTAAAGGAGATAGGAATAACGTCTTCAGTCTTCCAATTGTTGAGCCCATCACCCATGGTATGAAAGTTCCAATCATCCAGGTTGTAGTCTTCATTACAGTCACCCACGACATTGATTTGATCTCTTATGACCCATTGATTGGTGATACGAACAGCACGAGCATGACGAACAACCTTCTGAGATTCTGCAGTAAAACCCAAACCAAACTTGTCAGACTTGTAAGGGATGTTAGGAAGCTGACCCCAAATAGCAGAACCACCTTTTGCAACCACAACCTTAGCATCTTTGAGGGAGGCCATTGCAGGAGGTATGTTAGTAACCATATGAACTCTTTCAGGAACAGGGACAGACTGAGGAACAGGATCAGAGCAAGGAACAACTTCAAATATTTGACACGGAGTTTCAACCATCTCACCCTCCATTTCCACATATTTGAAAGTATTCACATGGATCACCATGTACCCTTCTTCACCATAGACAGTGACAATTTTGTTCTTCACTGGATATTTCAACTTCTGATGCAAGGTGGAAGTCACAACACCTGCCCCATGGATCCAGGGGCGCCCAAGAAAACAAGAATACGCAGGACAAATATCCATCACATAGAAAGTAGAGTTGAAGACTTGAGAACCTACTTTGATCGGGAGATCTACTTCTCCGTGTACCACTATTCTTGAACCATCAAAGGCCCTTACCACTACATCACTTGGTCTTAACACAACATCTTCGGGACTGAGCTTGTCCAGAACCTCTTTAGGGAGCACATTTAATGAAGAACCATTGTCCACTAGTATATGAGACAAGATAGTGCCTCTACATTCAATGGAGATATGCAAAGCTCACTTATGGTTTCTCTTGGCAGGAGTCAAATCAGCATCAGAAAATCCCAGCCCATTATCACTAGTCAGATGTGCCACACAATTCTCAAATTGGTCCACAGAAATCTCATTCGGCACATGAGCAGTCTTTAAGAACTTGATTAAGGCTTTAGCATGAGCCTCAGAACACAACAACAAAGAAAACATGGATATTTTGGAGGGAGTATGCCCCAACTGGTCAACAATATCATAATCACTCTTACGAATGATCTTCAACACTTCTTCCATCTATTTAGAAAGATTTTCAGCAGTCGGCGCCTCAGCTTGCACAGGTTCAATCATAGGACCTTTGCCCCGGGCATCAGTACTTGGCCCAGCGGTGGAGGTAGTAGTTGGAGTAACTGCAGTTTTGGAGGTTGCTTGAGGGGAGAAAACTCTTCCACTTCTAGTAATCTTACTAGATCCAACAATGTTGACAATATCAAGACTAACATCAGTAACAGGTGCATCAGCCAGAGGTTCTTGCTTGACACCATGGATGTAAACCTCAGAACCATAGTTCCAGGGTATAGCTTTATCAGAAGTATAAGGAACATGGCCAGGAGTGGTAATGATCATGGGAACCATTCTAGCTTCAGCAACAGTCTTCACAGGGCCTTCAACAGTAATCCTGACAGGACCCTTAGAGGTGATCCTGACAGGACCTTTGGAGGTAATCTTCATTGGTACTTTATCAACCATAGCTACATCTTCAAGCTTCGTGCTTCGAGTTAGATGTTCACACATACTTTCAACAGAAGGTGTCTGTTGCACCCCAAAATTTGCCCTCACAATACAAGACTTTGTGTGCTAAGAAGGTTCACAAGGTTCACAAGACCTTTCATGAGGTTCATGAAGTTTACAAAACACTTTATGAGGTTCACAAGGTTCACAAGATTCACAATACTTACAAGACCTTTCATGAGGTTCATGAAGTCTACAAGACACTTTATGAGGTTCACAAGGTTCACAAGACCTCCCATGAGGTTCACAAGGTTCACAAGATATTTTATGATGGTTCACAAGGTTCACAAAGTTCACAAATAGTCAGAAGAGTTGACAATTCCCTCAGACAATGCATCTCCTAAGCAATGCATCCTAAACTAGGGTTTTGACTTCAATCAGGCTAAATGAACTTCCAAGACTTCAAGTGAACTTCATAACACCTTATATGTGTGTAAGAACCCCCATGACAAGTTTCAAGACTTTTCTCAAAAGTTTGCTCAGTCAGATGATCAGATAAGTCAAAATCAGTCAAAGCAGTTAAAAAGTCAAATTGAGGTCAACTGTGGTCAAACCAAAGTCAAACTTCATGATTATTTTTGCCAACATCAATTATATGAAGTAAAATTCATCATTTGATCAAGGGTTCATCATGATTCATCAAGGATATTTCAGATCATCAAGAATCAGAGGTTTCTAAATTAGGGTTTCCTCAGTAAAAGTCAACTGAACTTTGACCAGCCATAACTTTCACATGCTTCATCACCAAGTCTCCATCCAAAGCTCATTTTGAAGTAAATTGAATTGTCTACAACTTTGTGTCTCACAAGCCAAGCCCAAAAATGTTTCATTTGGAAGGTATGAGCTAAGACATTATAGGTACTTTTAAAAGTCAACAAAAAGTCAACAACTTCAAAAGGGCATAACTTGAGAATGGTAAATGATATGAACATGAAACCAGTGGGGTTAGTTAGAGGACTCTTCAAGCTTTCCAAAATGTCAAAGAACACCCTCATAGCATTAAAATTGAAGGATGTGTGCCCTTGCAAAGTTGGGAAATTTTAGGGAAGTTTATGAAGCAAATGGAGGTTTAAAACCAAATTTTGCTAAGTGGGCTGAACTTTTAATGACCCAAAGCAATCCATGACATCATGCACGAAAATTATTTGATATTTTCATAATTTTTATTTTATTTAATTAATTTATTATGATTTTTTATACTAAAAATCATTTTAAATTTAAATAAAATATTAAATGTGAAGATTTAAAATTATTTTTGATTCTAGAAGGTCATGAATTCAGCATGGATCAAATTGATACAAAGATAATGTTGATTGGCTTGAAATAGAAAGTGTTTATGCAAAAATATTTGAATTTCAAAGCTTATCTTTTTCAATCTTTTTGGATCAAATTTTTCACACAAACATCAATTTTTTCTGACCTAATTGATCACACTATAAGTACATGAGATAACCCTAATCATAGAGGACGATTTCCAGCCTCCAAAGTGTAAGTTTCATATTTTCAAAAACCTCTCCAAAACTTCAAATTCGGTTTCTACTATACAAGGCATTTGAAGGTAATTTTAAGACATGGAATGATTCCTTGGACATCCATAAACCAATCCCAGCCATCAAAAGCATCGAAATCACCCTCATATGCATAATCCGATTCATCACATTCATGGATTTTTTGATTTTCGATTCTAAACAATGACTGGTTCTTAATGAATTTTGACTAATGCTTTGTGTTTGTGGTGTGTTATAGATTGTTTCTGGGCAGGTTTTGTGAAGTTCTATCAACTAGAACGAAATCCACCATGTTTAGGGTTTCGGATGAGCTTTAGGGTTTTCCAATTTATCCAGTATACACGAATTCTAAAACCACAGATCGATTCAAATTGATCTCTAGACTTTGTTTGTGTTTTTAATTTGATGCAATTTCATTGTTTTGATGATAATTATGTTTCATAGGTTTTGGTGCAGATTGAATTTCGTAGGAAAATTTGTATATAATTTCGCAGGAAATTTTGTAGGAACCAAGGAAGAAGATGATGGGCTGCGCGCGTATTCCAGAATTCAAATATTATGCATATTATTTTATGAATTAGTTGCTGTTTTGTTTCACAGTTGGTTGGCTGGCTCAGTTGGTTGTATATGCGTGTGTATTCCTTAAGGGCTGGTGTTCGAATCCTGGCTCCAACCAGTTTTTATTGTTTTTCCATTTTAATTGTTAAACATAATATATTATGTGTTGTAATGAGATTAATATCAGGTGCGCTCTCCCAGCTGGATTGGTTAAAGTGTTTGTGTGATGTTTGGAGGTCCTGGGTTCGATTCCCCCAGGCCTTTTGTTTTTTCTTTCTTTTTCTTTGATTTTCAGGATAGCTAACAAAACCAAGTAGAGTGGAATTGCTAGCACGCGCGCGTCTGTAGCCCAGTGGCAACTCTTCATTCAGGTTCCAGGGAGGTCCTGGGTTCAAATACAGGCCTCCCAATTTTTTTTAAAACTAGCAATTTTCTTTATATTTTCCTTTTTCTTATCTCATTCTTTTAAATTTTAATCAATTATTATGTTTTTCATAAAATAAATCATATATATTTTGTATTGATACTTCATTTTATAAATCATTAATATGTATGTATTGTTATTATATATAACTTATTTGTATAATTGAATTAATATTTAATATTTAAAATTTTTGTATGTAAAACTTAATTTATTTTTATAACCCCTAAAAAGCATTTTTTTTTCAAACCCTAATATTTCTTCTTCTATTTATTTAATGCTATTATTTATGTGTATTATATTCATGATTTAATTAAAAATTTTAATTTAATTTTTATTAATGTATAAATTGTTTATAATTTAAATTTTTTTTGTATGTAAACATGTTTAAAAATTAAAATCCTTATTATGATAATATGACATAATTTGTTTAGGATTTAATTTTTGCATGAAAATAATTTTTATTATGTGTTTAAAAATTAATTCAATTTTTGTAATTATAATCTATTTTCTTAACATGTTTATAGCTAATTTTATAATTTACATATAAACTTAAAATTCTATAATAATGGTTCATATTTTCTTATTAAGCTTTAAAAAATTTTGTTTATTATAATATTCTTGTTTATCTCATTATTAATTATATTCTTATGATATTTGTTTATCACTAACCCCATTTAATTTAGTATTATTTTCACTAACCCAATTATAATTATTTATTTATTTTACTTATGCTATTTAAATTGTTTTATTATTATTATTGTAATTGCTCCTTGGTGTAATATTTAATAGTAATGTTTAAATTATTTATTTTATGCTATGGTTAGTAAATAGGGAGTGTAACATGTATGTTTATTTAAAATTAATTTTGATCACTTAATTTAAAAAATAAATATTTAAAATTGTACACTCACACACGTAAGTCGATCTTTGATCGCCATCTCACTTCCTTAGGGATACCTCTCATTGTTGCCTAATCAAAAGGTCAAGTAGGGTGTATAAAGCAAAAGTCCCTCAAAATAAAGTCATCTAGTCCCTTAACAGATAAAAGATCAAGTCCCTTTCGAATGTTGCCTTCATAATGATTTTGTCCCTTTCGAATAAAGATGACAGTCCCTCCAAAATTGCTTAATACACCCCACAGTTGCCTAATAAACAGATGACCCTTTACTTGTCCCTCACATCCAAGGTAATGACTACCTATTCCTTAATAATAGGGATAGTCTTACCATTTAAAGGATTTAAGAACAGAAAAGACTCAAACTTAGGGTAGGTTCCTCATAGTTACTTGCTCACTCTTCAAAACATTTCAAACACTTCACAAATTTCAAACAATTTTCAAAACAAAGGTTTATACGCATCCGTACATGGGTCATTATAAACACATAAGAAAATTTCTACTCACACACTACACATTTCAAAACATTTTAAAGTGAGCTAAGTAACTAAGAGCCCATGGATAACCATGGATGTAAAGGGTGCTAATACCTTCCCTTTACATAACCTACCCCCCGGACCCAAAAATCTTTTAAAAAGGTCTTTCCTGTTCTTTTATGCCTTTCCTTTGGATAAAATAAAAGTCGGTGGCGACTCTTGCTATCCGCGACATAACTAAAGTCAGTTCTCCCACCGTGTTACAGAACTGGCGACTCTGCTGGGGATTTAATAAAAGAGGGGTACCCTTAGGAATTAGATCACTTTAAATTGTTTGCCTTGTTTGCTTTACTTTACTTATTGGGCTCTTATGTGTGAAAGGTCCTAACCCGGATCTAGTGTACCTTAGGTAAATGGCAATAGACCAAGGAAACTGTACGGCGTATACCGATATGGTTGATCTGGTGGCCATAGTTAGTGTGACTTCTTGGTTGGTGCTTATGTTCCTTAAGTCAAGTTGAGGATAATATGAGGCTGCCATATGTTGTCAATGCACTAACTAACTTTTAGAACCCTAGTTATCCCATCTTGGCCTTTAGAAAAGTAGTGAGATAACCGGCTTTGGTGAAGACTGAAGTTGGTTGATACTCGATGCTACACTCATTGAGATTCTAAACTTGGAGGGTTTTGGTTGGCAAGTAAGTTGCCTACTGAACAACCACCCTTGTGAAGGATCAATGATATTGAGATCCCTTAGAACATGGTTACTTTTATAAGACAGGATGAACCAACTAACTTCAGGGGAGGGTACTTACCTTTGAACCTCATGCAAGCCTTTAAACCTAGGGCTATTGTGTGACTTGTTTATGTGTGCCACATGTTTGTGATTGAGCATAACATCATGACATCATCATGCATCATAAGCATAGCATTTTCCCTAACCATTTCAAGGACCAAGGGATTTATCTTTGTTCTTTGTTGCAGGTCATGGCTTCAGCTCGTAGAAACACTATCAGGATCAACTTTGTGAGCATACCTGCTAAGCTTAAAGAGTTGGTTTCTCAGGTGTCTGATCATTCCCAGTTCATCAAGAGGCATGGTTACCTATTGGATCTAGTCACCTCAGGGTTCAATGAAGACATGATGAGTGTCCTGTTTCAGTTTTTTGATCCTAAGCACCATTGCTTCACATTCCCCGACTACCAGCTGGTTCCAACCATGGAAGAATTCTCTAAGCTTCTGGGTATACCTGTTCTTGATCATAAACCATTCACAGGCTTGGAAAAAGAGCCTAAACCTGAGGTTATTGCTGCAGCTCTACATCTGAAGAAGTCTGACATTGTTCTAGAAACGAGAAGCGGAGTTAAGGGTATTCTTGCCAAGGTGTTGATAGAGAAGGCTCAAGTGTTCTTGAAGGCTATGAGTTATGATGCTTTTGAGGATATCTTAGCCTTGCTGATTTATGGCTTAGTGTTGTTCCCCAACCCAGATCAGTTCATAGATGTTCATGCCATCAACATATTCCTGAGTCACAATCCAGTGCCTACATTGCTTGGAGACATCCTACATTCTCTTCATACCCGTACTACAAGGGCAAGAGGAACTTTGATGTGCTGCATACCTTTGCTATCTAGGTGGTTTATTTCTCACCTTCCTCGCTCAGTAATGAAGAATGAGCAAGGGTTCAGATGGTCCAAGAGGATCATGTCACTCTCGCATTCAGATATTCATTGGTGCTCCAGATCTATGGAGAATGTCACTATCATTGATCGTTGTGGGGAGTTCCCTAATGTGCCACTTCTGGGCATAAGAGGAGGCATCACCTACAACCCCTCTCTAGCTTTACGACAGTTTGGTTACGCTCGGAGTGATGGTCCACATGACATGTTGATTCAGGGCATTGTGTTTGATTATGACAACGATCTTCAAGGTTACCGTCAGAGATTCATAAGAGCATGGGGAAAAGTAAACAAGGTTGACAGCAAGACTCTGGAGCCTAAGTACACTATTCCTATGGAGGCTTATCTCAGATGGGTGCGATCTCGTGCTCAGACTCTCATGATGCCATATCCTGCTATCCTGCCAGTTACCATGGAACCTGTTGCTGAAGGAGATACTGCTTATACCATCCTTCACCCAGACATGCCTACTGACATGGAAGACTTGCAGAGATCTTGGATCCAGTTGAAGGAGCAAAGGGATACTTTTGAGGCTCATTACAAAGCAAGCCAAGAAAGAATCCTGGAACTAACAAAGCAACTTCATGAGGAACGGAATCTCAACTCATACCTCAACACAAAGAGGAAACGTCCATGGGAGACTTAAAACCCCATCTCTTGTATTTATTGCATTTCATTTTCTGTAAGCCCAAGAGGCAAAACATATTTATTACTAATAAAAGTTTACCTTCTTGTTTGTTTAAGAAAATTTAAATCCTGCGGTCCTTGAGAACATTGCATACGCTGTTTATTTCAGCAATGGCTCTTGAACAAACAGTTAAGGATCTCCAGGCACAAAATGCACAGTTCCAAGAGCTGATCCTGAACTTGTCCAAGGGGCAGGATGAATTGAAGACACTGCTGGCCAAGAAGACTAAGAAGACTAGGAGGTCAGGTGGCTTGATCAACATGGGAAGAAGGTTCAGAGGTCCTGTTAAGACCAAAGAACAAGTTGAAGACTATGAGTCTGAAGAGTCTGATAAAGAGGGAGGCAGTCTCCACAACACAATGGGGGATTCTGATTCTGAGGCTAATTACTACCATGATCCTAATGAAGACAAATTCAAGATGCTGGTGGATAGAATGGATGCTATGGAGTTGCAGAAATCTTCTGGGTTGGATTTTGAAGATTTGAGTCTGATATCTGGGGCAGTCATACCCATTGGTTTCAAAGTTCCTACCTTTGTTGTTTATGATGGGGTCTCTTGTCCCAAGCTGCATCTGAGGTCTTATGTCAGAAGAATCCAACCTCATACTGCTGATAAAAAGTTGTGGATCCATTTCTTCCAAGAGAGCTTATCTGGAGCTCAGTTGGAGTGGTATTATCAGTTGGAGAGTGTCAACATCCGGGACTAGAATGATCTTGCTGAAGCCTTCTATAAGCAATATCAATACAATGCTGATTTAGCTCCCACTTGCATGCAACTTCAGAGCATGTCTATGGGTGCCAAAGAAAGCTTCAAGGAGTATGCTCAGAAGTGGAGAGATTTAGCTGGAAGAGTACAACCCCCTTTAACTGACAGGGAGTTAGTTGATATGTTCATGTGTACGTTGAATGGTCCTTTTTACAGTCATCTCATTGGAAGCTCATCATCTGGCTTCACTGAGTTGATAATGACAGGAGAGCGCGTAGAAAGCGGTATCAGGAGTGGCAAGATTCAAGTGGGTGCTTCTTCATCAGGTGCTGCAAAGAAGCCTCCCACTGGGAAGAAAGAGTCAAATGCTGTTTATGGTCAACCTGATCGTAATAGAAGGCATCAGTCTGTGAGTGCAGTTCATATTTCAAATCCAACTCCTACAACACCAGAGCAGCCACAGGGCAACCAACAGAGGGCTAGAAGACAGTTCACTAAGATCAACATGTCAATGGCTCAGGCATTGCAACACTTGTTGAAGGCTGAACTTATTACTCTGAAAGAGGCTCCTCAGAATCCCAATGTTACCTCACCCAGGTACAATCCCAATGCACGATGTGCATATCATTCCAACTGCCAGGGACATGATACCAATAGTTGCTGGGTCTTGAAGAACAAAATTCAAGATATGATTGAGGCTGGAGAGATTGAGTTTGACCCTCCGGGTACTCCAAATGTAATCACTGCTCCCATGCCAAATCATGAGAAGACTGTCAATACCATTGATGAAGATTTACATATCTATTCAGTTGCAGAGTTGACCACACCATTGTCTGTTATCAAGAAGAAGCTAGTGCAAGCTGGGTTCTTTCCAGGTTGTCGTGAAGATTGTCTGTATTGTACCTATAAGTCGGATAGTTGCTGGAGATTGAGAGATGGAATTCAACGTCTCATGGATAAATATACTATAGTGTTTGAGAGGATTCCATCGTCTGTAGAAAGTATGGTGGATCATATTACTAAAGGTAGGAAGACTGAAGAGGTTGACATGGTTGATAAAGTGCCAGTAAGGATCACTTCCAAAGGTCCTGTTAAAATCACTCATAAGGGTCCAATTAAGATAACTGCTGAAGGCCCTGTGAAGATTGTTGCTGAAGCTAGAGTGGCTCCTCTGGTCATTACCACTCCTGGTCCTATTCCGTATACGTCTGATAAAGTTGTGCCTTGGCATTCTGGGTCTGATGTTTATATCCATGGTGTTAAGCAGGAACCTTTAGCTGATATGCCTGTTGATGTTGATAATATTGCTGGGTCTAGTAAGATCACACGAAGCGGAAGAGTTTTCTCTCCTCCAGTCATCTCCAAGAATGCAGTTACTCCAGCCGCTACCTCCACCACTGATGCTCGGGGCAAAGGTCCTGTTATTGAGCCTATACCTACTGATGTGCCAGCTGCTGATGATCTTGCTAAGCAGATGGAAGAAGTATATAAAATCATTCGCAAGAGTGATTATGATATTGTTGATCAATTGGGGCACACTCCCTCCAAGATTTCCATGCTGTCTTTGTTGTTATGTTCTGAAGCTCATGCCAAAGCTCTGATCAAGTTTCTGAAGACTGCTCATGTACCCAATGCAATTTCTGTTGACCAGTTTGAGAATTGTGTTGCCCACCTGACCTATGATAATGGGTTAGGTTTCTCTGATGCTGATTTGACTCCTGCCAAGAGGGATCATAACAGGGCTCTGTATATCTCAATTGAATGCAGGGGCACTACCCTGTCACATGTATTGATAGACAATGGTTCCTCTCTGAATGTGTTGCCCAAAGAAGTCCTGAATAAGCTGAGTCCTGAAGATGCTGTGCTGAAACCCAGTAATATAGTGGTGAAGGCTTTTGATGGTTCTAGAAGAGTGGTGCATGGAGAAATTGATCTCCCAATCAAAGTTGGTTCTCAGGTTTTCAATGCTACTTTTTATGTCATGGATATTTGTCCGTCGTATTCTTGTTTGCTGGGACGTCCCTGGATCCATGGGGCAGGTGCTGTAACCTCTACATTACATCAGAAGTTGAGATATCCGGTAGAAGGAAAAGTTGTTACTGTCTACGGAGAGGAAGAATACTTTGTCAGCCATGTGAACACCTTCAAGTATTTGGAAGTGGAAGGTGAATATGTTGAAACTCCGTGTCAGACATTTGAAGTGGTTCCTTGGGTGGTTAATGATTATGAAGCTCCTCCTGTTGTCAAGAAAGTTCCTGTGGTCACCAGAGTACCTCCAACAATGGCCTCCCTTAAAGATGCTAGAGCTGTGGTGGATGAAGGTGGTTGTACTATTTGGGGACAGCTTCCTGATATCCCATACAAGTCTGACAAATTTGGTTTGGGTTTCACTGCAGAGTCCCAGAAGGCTGTTCGTCGTGCTCGTGCTGTTCGTATCACCAATCAAGGGGTTATGAAGAACCAGATCAATGTTGTGGGTGACTATGATGAAGACTACAACTTGGATGCTTGGATTTTTCCTACTGTGGGAGCTGGACTCAATAATTGGAAAGCTGAAGATGTTATTCCTATCTCCTTTAGTCAGGAGTAAATACTATTACTGTGTTGTTGCTTTTTAAGTTTGTAATTTCTTGAACAATTAAAACTCTCAAGCCTTGTGCCTTACCCGGGGCACAATGGTGTGCTTGTTACGGGCTGTCATTTCATTTGCATACTTCATTCAATAAAAATCAGTGGACGTTTCGTTTTCGTAAATATTGTGTTCCTTGTCTTTCTTTCCTTTTATTTTTGTTTTATCAGCTATGTGTTCTTACACACACCCACATCACTAAAATGCAGATCCTCGTCCACTCTGGATCCTGTTGATAACAGTTCTACTATTGCCAATTATAATTTCGAGAATCCGATCTATCAAACTGAAGACGGAAATGAGGACGATTGTGAAGTACCTGTAGAGCTTGCTAGGTTGTTACAACAAGAAGAGAAAGCCATACAGCCACATGAAGAGCCAGTCGAAGTTGTGAATCTGGGAACTGAAGAAAACAGGAAAGAAGTCAAGATAGGGGCTGAATTAGAGGATAGTGTCAAGAGCAGATTGATTCAGATGCTACGTGACTATGTGGAGATCTTTGCTTGGTCTTATGAAGATATGCCAGGGTTAGATACAGACATTGTGGTTCACCGTTTACCAGTAAAAGAAGATTGTCGTCCAAAGAAGCAGAAGGTTCGTCGTATGCGTCCTGAAATGTCAGAGAAGATCAAAGTAGAGGTAATGAAACAGTTCAATGCAGGGTTCTTAGCTGTGACTTCTTATCCTCAGTGGGTTGCAAATGTGGTGCCGGTACCCAAGAAAGATGGTAAGGTACGTATGTGTGTAGACTACAGAGATTTGAACAAAGCCAGCCCCAAAGATGACTTCCCACTTCCTCATATTGATGTTTTGGTAGACAACACTGCTCAGCATAAGGTATTCTCCTTTATGGATGGTTTCTCTGGTTACAATCAGATCAAGATGGCTCCTGAAGATATGGAGAAGACAACATTTGTTACACAGTGGGGCACCTTTTGCTATAAGGTGATGCCATTTGGTTTGAAGAATGCAGGGGCAACATATCAGCGTGCTATGGTGGCTTTGTTTCACGATATGATTCATCATGAGATAGAGGTGTATGTGGATGATATGATAGCCAGGTCCCAGAATGAAGAACAACATCTTGATCATTTGCATAAGTTGTTTGAGAGGTTGAAGAAATACAAGTTGAGACTGAACCCAAACAAGTGTACTTTTGGAGTTAGGTCTGGTAAACTCCTGGGTTTCATAGTCAGTGGAAAAGGTATTGAAGTGGATCCTGCGAAAGTGAAAGCTATACGAGAGATGCCAGCTCCCCGTACTGAGAAGGAGGTTAGACGTTTCTTGGGACGATTGAATTACATTGCAAGATTTATTTCCCAATTGACTGCTATTTGTGAGCCAATCTTCAAGTTGTTGAAGAAAGACAGTGATGGAATGGAATGATGAGTGCCAGACTGCCTTTGATGAAAACAAGAGATACCTGCTAGAACCTCCAATTTTGAAGCCACCAGTTGATGGAAGACCCTTGATTATGTACTTAACAGTGTTAGACAACTCAATGGGGTGTGTTTTGGGGAAACATGACGAGTCTGGTCGAAAAGAGCAAGCAATATACTACCTTAGCAAAAAGTTTACCGACTGTGAAACAAGATACTCACTGCTCGAGAAAACTTGCTGCGCTTTGGCATGGGCTGCTCGCCGACTAAGACAGTATATGTTGACTCATACTACCTTGTTGATTTCAAAGATGGATCCAATCAAGTACATATTTGAGAAACCTGCTCTCTCCGGAAGAATTGCAAGATGGCAAATGATCTTGACAGAATATGACATACAGTATACTACTCAGAAAGCCATTAAAGGAAGTATTGTGGCTGATCATTTGGCTCATCAAGCAGTGGATGATTATCAGTCAATGAGTTTTGAGTTCCCTGATGAAGATATTATGATTATTACCAAAGAACCTAGACAATATGACGGACCTGAACAAGGATCCCGATGGACTATGGTTTTTGATGGTGCTTCCAATGCACTTGGTAATGGTGTTGGTGTTGTGATCAGTTCCCCTGAAGGTTGTCATACCCCGATTACTGCCAGACTTTGTTTCTATTGTACCAATAACATGGCTGAGTATGAGGCATGTATCCTAGGTATCAAAGTTGCCATTGATATGAAGATTCAGTTCCTGGACGTATATGAAGATTCAGCCCTGGTAGTAAGTCAGATTAAAGGAGATTGGGATACCAAGCATGATAACCTCATTCCTTACAGAGAGCATGTGTTGTCTTTGATCCCACATTTTAAAGAGATTACCATTGGACATATTCCACGAAGAGAGAATCAGTTGGCAGATGCCTTGGCCACCATGGCATCCATGTTTGAGATCAGCTGGGATGATGAAGCCCCCAAGATTACTATTGATAGATTTAAAAAGCCTGCATACTGCAATGAGATTGGCATTGAAGAAGCAGAAGAAAAGCCTTGGTTCTATGAGGTGAAAAGATATCTTGAAGCTCAGGAGTTCCCTGAAGGGGCATCTGTCAAAGATAGGAAGTTTCTGAGGAGGTTTGCTGCTAAGTTCTTTTTGAGTAATGGGATTTTGTACAAGCACAATCATGATTCAACTATGCTTCGTTGTGTGGATAAGAAGGAAGCAACAGAAATTATGGAAGATATGCATGATGGGATCTTTGGCACTCATTCTAGTGGTCATACCATGGCAAAGAAGATATTGAGAGCAGGTTACTATTGGTCTACCATAGAAGCTGATTGCTATCAACACTCCAGAACATGTCACAAGTGTCAAATCTATGCTGATAAAGTACATATACCTCCATCACCATTGAATGTGTTGACTGCTCCTTGGCCTTTTGCCATGTGGGGCATTGATATGATTGGTGAGATCAAACCTACTGCTTCTAATGGGCATCGTTTCATCCTGGTTGCTATTGATTATTTCACGAAGTGGGTGGAGGCAGCTTCATTTGCATCTGTTACCAAGAATGTTGTGGCTCGATTCATTAAGAATAATCTTATATGTAGGTATGGTATCCCTGAAAGGATTATTACTGACAATGGCTCTAATCTGAACAACACTATGATTACTGATCTTTGCACACAGTTCAAGATTAAGCATCACAACTCTTCTCCGTATCGTCCAAAGATGAATGGGGCAGTTGAAGCTGCTAATAAGAACATTAAGAAGATTGTACAGAAGATGACTGTTACTTACAAGGATTGGCATGAGATGTTACCATTTGCTCTTCATGGTTATCGTACCACCATACGTACTTCAACAGGGGCAACCCCATTCTCCTTAGTTTATGGTATGGAAGCAGTTTTGCCCATTGAAGTTCAGATTCCCTCCTTAAGAATTATGAAGGATGCAAGCTTGGATGAAGATGAGTGGATTCAGACTCGACTGGACCAGATAAATTTGATTGATGAGAAGAGGTTAGCAGCAGTTTGTCATGGCCAGATGTACCAAAAACGAATGATCAAAGCTTTTAACAAGAAGGTTAAGCCAAAGGTATATCAGGCTGGTGATTTGGTAATCAAGCGTATCATATTACCACAGGGTGATCCTAGGGGCAAGTGGACTCCAACATATGAAGGACCATTTGTAGTCAAGATAGTATTCTCAGGAGGTGCCATGATACTCACTACTATGGATGGTGAAGACTTCCCACAGCCTGTAAACGCAGACATAGTTAAAAAATACTACGCATGAAAAGTGACCCGCTAGGTTGACAGGCCTAGGCAAAAATAAGGGCATCCCGACAAACCAAAAGGGTTTGGGCAAAAATTAGGGATATATATAAAAAATGTACACCCGGCAAGTCGAAAACCTGAAAAGGCGGCTTGGGCAAAAAAGGGTATCCCGGTGGATTGAAAACCTGAAAAGGCAATCCAGGCAAAAGTTAGGGATTAAAGTGTATGACTATGTCTCGTTTGGATCACCCATGAAACTGCAACCAGTTGTGTTACTCACTCAATGCTCGAACAGATAAAGCTCAATCCAATCGTTTCCGTCTCAACAGCAGAAGATGAGATACTTGAAGATAATGACAATAGTAGAATTGGAACTCAATAGGATTATTCCCCACATAGCTGATTCTCCTTGTTTTGTAAAATTTTATGACAAAATCCTCTTACTAGGGTTTATGTCTCCTTGTACAAACTTACCCATGTATGGGTCACTTTTTGATATAAACAAAATTCCATTTTTGAATCCAGATTTGCTTTTACCCTATTTACATAAGCGAAACGTCCATTGGTTGTGTTTGAATGTATGTATGCTTTTGAATATGATTGATGTTTACCAGAAATGCATGTATGCTTAATATGATTGATGTTTACCAGAAATGCATGTATGCTTAATATGATTGATGTTTACCAGAAATGCATGAAAATGCAGTAATAGTATTTACTAAGGACGAACGAGGGAAGGATTCCAACGAAGCTTCACCAGGTTCATCCCTACAAGACAGTTACAAATCCCCAGTAGGGCAAATCTATCTTCATGAAGTACTTCAAGTCACATCTCCCCTGGAATTTATATCCATCTCTTTTATCCTTATACGGATAATCGGGAATTTACTCTTCCAATAGGAGTACGACGAACGAAGACGGGAGGTTATATATACCTTGCTATCCCCAGCAGACGAAAGGTTATGTATACCCTACTATCAAATGAAGACGGGAGGTTATGTATAATATAGTATCAAGCAAGACGGGAACAAGTTCCTTATATTCTTCAGCAACGAATCGGGATTTATTTTCCCTGGCCAGCAGTTGTTATACGAAGATATCCAGACGCTTCAGGCAGCATGATGCATACATACATCATCTACATCATGTCATACATATACATAAATACATAATACATTACTTAGGTGCATCATATCATACATGCATACATAATGCATAAACTAATATTACCATACAGGATGCTACCTTGTTTTCAGGTTAATTCTCCAGCAGATAAATTTCATCAACAAATTGTGACTATTGGGCCGTTGTTCATCTTCCCAAAAGTTATCATTTCCTCAGGACGTCGTTTATCTTCCTGAAAGCTTCTCATACCTTAGGATTGCTTTATCCTCCTGAAAGCATATCATTACCTTGGGCCGTTGTTTATCTTCCCAAAGGTTACCACTTCCTCAGGACTGCTTTATCCTCCTGAAAGCATATTATCATTCCTTCAGAACGTTGTTTATCCTTCTGAAAGCTTCTTATACCTCAGAACGTTGTTCATCTTTCTGAAAGCATATCATCACCTCAGGATGCTGTTTATCCTCTTGAAAGCATATTATTATCTCCTCAGGACGTTGTTATCCTCCTGAAAGCTATCAATCCCTCAGGACTGCTTTATCCTCCTGAAAGCATATTATTACCTTGGGCCGTTGTTTATCTTCCCAAAGGTTATATCATTACCTCAGGACTGCTTTATCCTCCTGAAAGCATATCATTCCCTCAGGACTGCTTTATCCTCCTGAAAGCATATTATTACCTTGGGCCGTTGTTTATCTTCCCAAAGGTTACCATTTCCTCAGGACGTTGTTTATCTTCCTGAAAGCTATCACCCCTACCTCAGAACGTTGTTTATCCTTCTGAAAGCTATTACCCCTACCTCGGGACGTTGTTTATCTTCCTGAAAGCTATTACCATTACCTCAGGATGTTGTTTATCCTCCTGAAAGCTATCACCACTACCTCGGGGCGTTGTTTATCTTCCTGAAAGCTATCATTATATCTTCATATTTTGGACTGCTTTATCCTCCAAGAAATGTACCTGAAGAATGTTTCTCCAAGTGGTATCTTTAAGCCCATTCAAGCATATACAACTAGTCATCAGTATCACTCTATGCACCAGTGAGTGCAAATTTTTGGGCTTTTGTGTTCAATCCCCTTCAACCTTCCAGGTCATGACTGGCAAATATACCAATCTAACCCCTCAGGTTTCAGAAAATTGAACAGGGGCAGCTGTTGCACCCCAAAATTTGCCCTCACAATACAAGACTTTGTGTGCTAAGAAGGTTCACAAGGTTCACAAGACCTTTCATGAGGTTCATGAAGTTTACAAAACACTTTATGAGGTTCACAAGGTTCACAAGATTCACAATACTTACAAGACCTTTCATGAGGTTCATGAAGTCTACAAGACACTTTATGAGGTTCACAAGGTTCACAAGACCTCCCATGAGGTTCACAAGGTTCACAAGACATTTTATGATTGTTCACAAGGTTCACAAAGTTTACAAATAGTCAGAAGAGTTGACAATTCCCTCAGACAATGCATCTCCTAAGCAATGCATCCTAAACTAGGGTTTTGACTTCAATCAGGCTAAATGAACTTCCAAGACTTCAAGTGAGCTTCATAACACCTTATATGTGTGTAAGAACCCCCATGACAAGTTTCAAGACTTTTCTCAAAAGTTTGCTCAGTCAGATGATCAGATAAGTCAAAATCAGTCAAAGTAGTTAAAAAGTCAAATTGAGGTCAACTGTGGTCAAACCAAAGTCAAACTTCATGATTTTTTTTGCCAACATCAAGCATATGAAGTAAAATTCATCATTTGATCAAGGGTTCATCATGATTCATCAAGGATATTTCAGATCATCAAGAATCAGAGGTTTCTAAATTAGGGTTTCCTCAGTAAAAGTCAACTGAACTTTGACCAGCCATAACTTTCACATGCTTCATCACCAAGTCTCCATCCAAATCTCATTTTGAAGGAAATTGAATTCTCTACAACTTTGTGTCTCACAAGCCAAGCCCAAAAATGTTTCATTTGGAAGGTATGAGCTAAGACATTATAGGTACTTTTAAAAGTCAACAAAAAGTCAACAACTTCAAAAGGGCATAACTTGAGAATGGTAAATGATATGAACATGAAACCAGTTGGGTTAGTTAGAGGACTCTTTAAGCTTTCTAAAATGTCCAAGAACACCCTCATATCATTAAAATTGAAGGATGTGTGCCCTTGCAAAGTTGGGAAATTTTAGGGAAGTTTATGAAGCAAATGGAGGTTTAAAACCAAATTTTGCTAAATGGGCTGAACTTTTAATGACCCAAAGCAATCCATGACATCATGCACGAAAATTCTTTGATATTTTCATAATTTTTATTTTATTTAATTAATTTATTATGATTTTTTATACTAAAAATCATTTTAAATTTAAATAAAATATTAAATGTGAAGATTTAAAATTATTTTTGATTCTAGAAGGTCATGAATTCAGCATGGATCAAATTGATACAAAGATAATGTTGATTGGCTTGAAATAGAAAGTGTTTATGCAAAAATATTTGAATTTCAAAGCTTATCTTTTTCAATCTTTTTGGATCAAATTTTTCACACAAACATCAATTTTTTCTGACCTAATTGATCACACTATATAAGTACATGAGATAACCCTAATCATAGAGGACGATTTCCAGCCTCCAAAGTGTAAGTTTCATATTTTCAAAAACCTCTCCAAAACTTCAAATTCGGTTTCTACTATACAAGGCATTTGAAGGTAATTTCAAGACATGGAATGATTCCTTGGACATCCATAAACCAATCCCAGCCATCAAAAGCATCGAAATCACCCTCATATGCATAATCCGATTCATCACATTCATGGATTTTTTGATTTTCGATTCTAAACAATGACTGGTTCTTAATGAATTTTGACTAATGCTTTGTGTTTGTGGTGTGTTATAGATTGTTTCTGGGCAGGTTTTGTGAAGTTCTATCAACTAGAACGAAATCCACCATGTTTAGGGTTTCGGATGAGCTTTAGGGTTTTCCAATTTATCTAGTATAAACGAATTCTAAAACCACAGATCGATTCAAATTGATCTCTAGACTTTGTTTGTGTTTTTAATTTGATGCAATTTCATTGTTTTGATGATAGTTATGTTTCATAGGTTTTGCTGCAGATTGAATTTCGCAGGAAAATTTGTATATAATTTCGCAGGAAATTTTGTAGGAACCAAGGAAGAAGATGATGGGCTGCGCGCGTATTCCAGAATTCAAATATTATGCATATTATTTTATGAATTAGTTGCTGTTTTGTTTCACAGTTGGTTGGCTGGCTCAGTTGGTTGTATATGCGCGTGTATTCCTTAAGGGCTGGTGTTCGAATCCTGGCTCCAACCAGTTTTTATTGTTTTTCCATTTTAATTGTTAAACATAATATATTATGTGTTGTAATGAGATTAATATCAGGTGCGCTCTCTCAGCTGGATTGGTTAAAGTGTTTGTGTGATGTTTGGAGGTCCTGGGTTCGATTCCCCCAGGCCTTTTGTTTTTTCTTTCTTTTTCTTTGATTTTCAGGATAGCTAACAAAACCAAGTAGAGTGGAATTGCTAGCACGCGCGCGTCTATAGCCCAGTGGCAACTCTTCATTCAGGTTCCAGGGAGGTCCTGGGTTCAAATCCAGGCCTCCCAATTTTTTTTAAAACTAACAATTTTCGTTATATTTTCCTTTTTCTTATCTTATTCTTTTAAATTTTAATCAATTATTATGTTTTTCATAAAATAAATCATATATATTTTGTATTGATACTTCATTTTATAAATCATTAATATGTATGTATTGTTATTATATATAACTTATTTGTATAATTGAATTAATATTTAATATTTAAAATTTTTGTATGTAAAACTTAATTTATTTTTATAACCCCTAAAAAGCATATTTTTTTTCAAACCCTAATATTTCTTCTTCTATTTATTTAATGCTATTATTTATGTGTATTATATTCATGATTTAATTAAAAATTTTAATTTAATTTTTATTAATGTATAAATTGTTTATAATTTAAATTTTTTTTGTATGTAAACATGTTTAAAAATTAAAATCCTTAATATGATAATATGACATAATTTGTTTAGGATTTAATTTTTGTATGAAAATAATTTTTATTATGTGTTTAAAAATTAATTCAATTTTTGTAATTATAATCTATTTTCTTAACATGTTTATAGCTAATTTTATAATTTACATATAAACTTAAAATTCTATAATAATGGTTCATATTTTCTTATTAAGCTTTAAAAATTTTTGTTTATTATAATATTCTTGTTTATCTCATTATTAATTATATTCTTATGATATTTGTTTATTACTAACCCCATTTAATTTAGTATTATTTTTTTTTATTATTTTCACTAACCCAATTATAATTATTTATTTATTTTACTTATGCTATTTAAATTGCTTTATTATTATTATTGTAATTGCTTCTTGGTGTAATATTTAATAGTAATGTTTAAATTATTTATTTTATGCTATGGTTAGTAAATAGGGAGTGTAACATGTATGTTTATTTAAAATTAATTTTGATCACTTAATTTAAAAAATAAATATTTAAAATTGTACACTCACACACGTAAGTCGATCTTTGATCGCCATCTCACTTCCTTAGGGATACCTCTCATTGTTGCCTAATCAAAAGGTCAAGTAGGGTGTATAAAGCAAAAGTCCCTCAAAATAAAGTCATCTAGTCCCTTAACAGATAAAAGATCAAGTCCCTTTCGAATGTTGCCTTCATAATGATCTTGTCCCTTTCGAATAAAGATGACAGTCCCTCCAAAATTGCTTAATACACCCCACAGTTGCCTAATAAACAGATGACCCTTTACTTGTCCCTCACATCCAAGGTAATGACTACCTATTCCTTAATAATAGGGATAGTCTTACCATTTAAAGGATTTAAGAACAGAAAAGACTCAAACTTAGGGTAGGTTCCTCATAGTTACTTGCTCACTCTTCAAAACATTTCAAACACTTCACAAATTTCAAACAATTTTCAAAACAAAGGTTTATACGCATCCATACATGGGTCATTATAAACACTTAAGAAAATTTCTATTCACACACTACACATTTCAAAACATTTTAAAGTGAGCTAAGTAACTAAGAGCCCATGGATAACCATGGATGTAAAGGGTGCTAATACCTTCCCTTTACATAACCTACCCCCCGGACCCAAAAATCTTTTAAAAAGGTCTTTCCTGTTCTTTTATGCCTTTCCTTTGGATAAAATAAAAGTCGGTGGCGACTCTTGCTATCCGCGACATAACTAAAGTCAGTTCTCCCACCGTGTTACAGTGTCCTCTCAAACAATATAGTGTAATCGTCCATGAGGCGTTGAATACCATCCTTCAACTTCCAGCATCTATCAGGTTTGTAGGCACAATAGAAACAGTCTTCATTGCAACCTGGAAAGAATCCAGCCTGCACCAGCTTCTTCTTGATAATGGATAGAGGAGTAGTCACATCTGTAACTGAGGAAACATAGGAAACCTCATCAACAACATTAACAGTCTTCTCATGATTGGGCATAGGAGCAGTGATCACATTTGGGGTCCCAGGAGGGTCAAATTCAATTTCTCCAGCTTCAATCATGTCTTGAATCTTGTTTTTCAACACCCAGAAGTTGTTGGTGTCATGTCCCGGACTATTAGAATGATATGCACATCTTGCATTAGGATTGTACCGAGGAGAGGATGTATTAGGATTCCGAGGAGGATCCCTTAAAGTAATCAGCTCCCCTTTCAACATGTGTTGCAAGGCTTGGGCCAGTGACATGTTGATCTTGGTGAACTGTCTTCTAGGCTTCTGTTGATTGTTTTGTTGTGGCTCTGGTGCTGCAGGAGTGGGATTGGAGATGTGAACTGCACCCACAGATTGGTGACTCCTGTTACGACTATGTTGACCATACACAACATTAGACTCCTTCTTTCCACTAGGGGGCTTCTTAGTAGTGCTTGATGAAGAGGCACTCGCATGTATCTTACCACTTCTTATACCACTTTCCACACGTTCTCCAGTCATTACCAACTCAGTGAAACCAGATGATGAGCTTCCAATGAGGTGAGTATAGAAAGGACCATTCAGCGTACTCATAAACATATCCACCAGCTCCATGTCAGTCAGAGGAGGTTGAACTCTGCCAGCTAGGTCTCTCCATTTCTGGGCATACTCTTTGAAACTCTCCTTAGCACCCATAGACATGCTTTGAAGCTGCATGCGAGTTGGTGCTAAATCAACATTATATTGGTATTGCCTATAGAAGGCCTCAGCAAGATCATTCCAATCACGAATATTAACACTTTCAAGTTGATAGTACCATTCCAATTGAGCTCCAGATAAGATCTCTTGGAAGAAATGAATCCACAGCTTCTTGTCAGCAGTATGTGGTTGAATCCTCCGGACATAGGACCTTAGGTGCAGCTTAGGACATGAAACACCATCATATACCATAAAAACAGGAACCTTGAAACCAATAGTTATAACCACTCCAGAAACTAAACTCAGATCTTCAAAATCAAGCCCATAAGATTTTTGTAGTTCCATAGTATTCATTTTGTCTACCAGCGTCTTGTACTTCTTTTCACTAGTAGGATCATGATAATAGTTTGCCTCAGAATCGAAATCTTCCACATTACCATGGAGACTACCTCCCTCTTTCTCAGAATTCTCAGACTCAGAATCCTCAATCTATTCCTTTATCTTGATAGGACCCCTGAATCTTCTACCCAGGTTGATAAGGCCTCCTGATTTTCTAGTCTTCTTCTTCTTCTTCTTAGCCAGCAGTGTCTTCAGCTCATCTTGTCCCTTGGACAAGTTCAAGATCAGCTCTTGGAATTGTGCATTATGAGCCTGGAGATCCTTGACAGTCTGTTCAAGAGCCATTTCTGCTGAAATAAAAAACGAGAAGATAAGATACCTGTTCATAAGAAACCTGTGATGCAATGACATGGTATGTAAATGCATATGCAATGTTTTCAAGGACCGCAGGATTTAAATTTATTTAAACAACCAGAAAGTAAACTTTTATTAGTAATCAATAAACTTGTTTGCCTCTTGGGCTTACAACAAAATAAAATAAATACAAAGATGGGGTTTTAAGTCTCCCATGGATGTTTCCTCTTTGTGTTGAGGTATGAGTTGAGATTCCGCTCCTCGTGAAGTTGTCTTGTCAGCTCCAGGATTCTTTCTTGACTAGCTTTGAAATGAGTCTCAAAAGTATCCCTTTGCTCCTTCAACTGGATCCAGGACCTCTGTAGCTCTTCCATGTCAGTGGGCATATCTGGATGAAGAATGATATGAGGAGTATCTCCTTCAGCAACAGGCTCCATGGTAACTGGTAGGATGGCAAGATATGGCATCATAAGAGTCTGAGCACGTGCTCGTACCCATCTGAGATAAGGTTCCATAGGAATGGAGTACTTTGGTTCCAGAGTCTTGCTGTCAACCTTGTTCACCTTGCCCCAAGCTCGTATGAACCTTTGACGGTAACCTTGCAGATCGTTGTCGTAATCGAACACAATACCCTGAATAAGCATGTCATGAGGACCATCCCTCCGAGCATAACCAAACTGACGTAGAGCTAAAGAAGGGTTGTAGGTAATGCCCCCTCTTATGCCAAGGAGTGGCACGTTAGGGAACTCCACACAACGGTCAATGATAGTAACATTCTCCATAGATCTAGAACACCAATGAATATCTGAATGTGAAAGTGACATAATTATCTTAGACCACCTTAACCTTTGCTCATTCTTCATCACTGATCGAGGAAGGTGAGAAATAAACCACCTAGACAATAGAGGTATACAACACATCATAGTTCCTCGTGCCTTCGTAGTACGGGTATGAAGGGAGTGTAAGATGTCTCCAAGTAATGTAGGCATTGGATTGCGAGTCAGAAATATGTTGATGGCGTGTACGTCTATGAACTGGTCTGGATTAGGGAACAACACTAGGCCATAGATTAATAAGGCCATGATCTCCTCAAAAGCATCATAACTCATAGCCTTCAGGAACACTTGAGCTTTCTCCATCAATACCTTAGCAAGGATACCCTTAACTCCACTTCTTGTTTCTAGAACAATGTTTGATTTCTTCAAATGTAGGGCTGCAGCAATGACTTCAAGTTTAGGCTCTTTTTCCAAGCCTGTGAAGGGTCTCTGATCAAGGATAGGTATACCCAATAGCTTGGATAATTCCTCCATTGTAGGAACCAGCTGATAGTCGGGGAATGTGAACAATGATGTTTAGGATCAAATAATTGAAATAGGACACTCATCATGTCTTCATTGAACCCTGAAGTGACTAGATCCAGTAGGTGACCATGCTTCTTGATGAATTGAGAGTTTTCAGAAACTTGAGAGACCAATTCCTTAAGCTTAGGAGGTATTCCTACAAAGTTGATCCGGATAGTATTCCTACGAGCAGAAGCCATGACCTACAACAAAGAACAAAGATAAATCCTTTGGTCCTTGAAATGGTTAGTGAAAATGCTATGCTTATGATGCATGATGATGTTATGATGTTATGCTCAATCACAAACATATGGCACACACAAACAAGTCACATTATAGCCCTAGGTTTAGAGGCTTGCATGAGGTTTAAAGGTGAGTACCCTCCCCTGAAGTTTAGTTGGTTCATCCTGTCCTATAAAGTAACCAGGTTCTAAAGGATCTCAATATCATTGATCCTTCACAAGGGTGGTTGTTCAGTAGGAAACTTACTTGCCAACCAAAACCCTCCAAGTTTAGGATCTCAATGAGCGTAGTATCGAGTATCAACCAACTTCAGTCTTCACCAAAGCCGGTTATCTCACTACTTTCTAAAGGCCAAGATGGGATGACTAAGGTTCTAAAAGCCAGTTAGTGTATTGACAACATATGGTAGCCTCATATTATCCTCAACTTACTTAAGGAACATAAGCACCAACTGATAAGTCACACTAACTATGGCCACCAGATCAACCATATCGGTATACGCCGTACAGTTTCCTTGGTCTATTGCCATTTACCTAAGGTACATTAGATCCGGGTTAGGATCTTTCACACATAAAGCCCAACAAGTAATATAAAGCAAACAAGGCAAACAATTTAAGTGATCTAATTCCTAAGGGTACCCCTCTTTTATTAGATCCCCAGCAGAGTCGCCAGTTCTGTAACACGGTGGGAGAACTGACTTTCTATAAATGTTGCGGATAGCAAGGGTCGCCACCGACTTTTATTTTATCCAAAAGGAAAGAACATAAAATAACAGGAAAGACCTTAAAAGATTTTGAGTTCGGGGGGTAGGTTATACAAAAGGAAGGTATTAACACCCTTTATATCCATGGTTATCCATGGGCTCTTAGTTACTTAGCTCACTTTGTTTGTTTGCAAGAGTGTAGTATGTGATTAAAAAAACTTTCTAAGTACTTTGTAATGATCCTCGTATGGATGTATACAAAGCCTTGTTTTTGAAAATTTCATTTGAAATGTGTGGTGTAAATAGTATTTTGAAAGATGAGCAAGTAATTAAGAGAAACCTACCCTATATTAAGTCTTTACTGTTCTTATGTTCTTTCAATGGTAAGACTATCCCTATTATTAAGGAATAGGTAGTCATTACCTTGGATGTTAAAGGACATGTGTAGGGACATCTGGATATAGGCAACTGTAAGGTGTCTTTAACAATTCGTAGGGACTTATCATATTTTATTCGAAGGGACAAGATTATTTATCGTAGGTAACCTCGAAGGGACTTGATCTTATAAACTGAAGGGACTTGATGATATTTATGAAAGGGACTTACTTAAGACACCTTACTTGACCTTTTGAAATAGGCAACTGAGAGGCAACCCTAGGAAGTGCAAGATGTCGATCAAAGATCGACTTACGTGTGTGCATGTTCATATTCAAATATTTATCTTATATAAGTTAATTTTCTAAGTTAATTTTTAATTACAAACATATTGTACACTCCCTAAATTACTAACCATACAATATATATATATATATATATATATATACAATAAAAATAAAGCAAAAATATAAACCTATAAATATTACAAGGCTTTGGGACAATTACAATATAACCGAGAAATAATAATAATGATAGATATAATAATAATAATAAATAAGCAATAATTAAATGTTTGTAGAAAAGTTTTTTTAAAATTAATTAGACAATAAGTTTTAATAATAATAAACAAATAACAATTTATTTACATATTAAGAATAATGATTAATGATTTAATTAGGGTTTATAAAAAAAATTAGGTTAAAGATTAAGGTTAAGAAAAAATTAGGGTTAGGGTTAAGAAAATTAGGGTTAGCTAAATTAGGGTTTTGATTATAATTAAAATATATTATTAATCTATTTACAAAAAAAGATAATAATTATATATATAAATATTTTATAAAATAAATAGAAACAATTTTAAATTTGAGAAAATAAATTATAGTTTTTGAAAATATGAAGTTTTTATAAGAAAACATTATAATATTTATTTAGAAATTATTTTTAAGAAACTAAATGAATTAAATAAATATAAATAAATGAAAATACAAAAAAAATTGAAAAAAATAACATACCTGGGGCTGGGATTCGAACCCAGGCCCTAGGCTTTCCACCCTCTGGTCCAACACCACCACCACCAGGCCATGCGCGTCTTGGTGACTATATGCTGGGTACTAATCCTTTTGTTATCAACCTGCAAAAAATCAAATAAAACGCAAAAAAACAAAATGGCCTGGGGGGATTCGAACCTAAAACCATTACAATGATACACAAACACTCCAACCAGCTGAGCCACATGGGGCGCGTTCAACACATAATCAACAATAAAACATTATAAGATAAAACAAATTTCAAATTTTAATTTTCAGCGCCAATTTCATCATCTTCTTCCCCAGGATTCGCAGGTTTTCCTGCGAATTTTCCCAAGGATTTACCTGCAAATTTTCTTGCGTTTTAAACCTGCGAAACTCAAACACTAATCAACAAGTACAATTTCATCAAATCAATTATACCAATGAGTTCCTTATGATTCACACAGTCCATCTATGTCCTTAGAATTCATTTATATTTGGTATTTCAGGAACCCCCAATTTTGAACACGAAACCCTAACAATGGCAGTTCATTTTCTAGGCTATGATTCTTCAAGAAACTGTCCAGAACCCATCTATAGATCATGACTAACACAAATCAAACAACAAAATTAGTTTATGTTAGCTAAATATGTGAATTCGAAAATTTCAAAATCAAGAACAAAAGAGATTCGGTTTATGCATTCAAGGATGATTTTGATGATGTAAACCATTGAGATAGTATAAGGGATGCTCAAGGAACATATTGCAACCTTCAAAATACTTTGATATAGCCTGCAAATAAGAATCCGATTGTGAGTTTTTTGGTCAAAATTTGAAGCTTTGTTCTTACCCTTGGAGGCAGCCAATTCGTCCCTTTGTATTTGTGATCAGCTTGTGTATATGTATGGAGTAGAATTAGGTCAAAAGGAGCTGGATTTTTGGGCTTTTTAGAGATTACTTGATCATGAAGATTCACCTCTTTCAAATATTCAAAAAATATTATAAAACCTTTCTAAATTGGGTCAATCTGATTTTACATGATTCCAATCAACTTTAATTGATTTTTAAGAATTTCTAGAAGAAGAATCATGTCCAAATATTGATTTTTATATTTTATTTAAATTTAATTTGACTTTTAATGGATTAAATCAAAATAAATAATAAATAAATAATAAAAAAAATATGAATTTGGTTGCTTTGGGTCGTGCTAGAGGTCCTTGTATGGATTTGATCACAACATTGCAAGCCCATTTGGAGAAATTTGGTTTTAAGGCCCTATTTGCTTCATAAACCTCCCAAAAATTTCCCAACTTTGCAAACCATATCTCCCTCAATTTTAAGGCTATGAAGGTGTTCTTGGACATTTTGGAAAGCTTAGAGAGTCCTATAACCAACCTATTTGATCTCATGTCCATATCCTTTACCATTTTCAAGTTGTTCCCTTTGGAAGATGTTGACTTTTTGTTGACTTTTAAAATGACCTATAATGTCTTAGCTCATACCTTCCAAATGAAGCATTTTTGGGATTGGCTTGTGAGACACAAAGTTGTAGATAATTCAATTTCCTTCAAAATGAGCTTTGGATGGAAAATTTTTGATGAAGCATGTGAAAGTTATGGCTGGTCAAAGTTCAGTTGACTTTTCCTGTGAAAACCCTAATTTAGAAACTCCAGATTCTTGATGATCTGAAACTTCCTTGATGAATCATGATCAACCCTTGATCAAATGATGAATTTTACTTCATATACTTGATGTTGGCAAAAAATCATGAAGTTTGACTTTGGTTTGACCACAGTTGACCTTAGTTTGACATTTTGACTGCTTTGACTGATTTTAGCCTATCTGATCATCTGACTGAGCAAACCTTTTGGGAAAGCCTTGAAACTTGACATAGGGATTCTTGAAGACATATTGGATGTTATGGAGCTCACTTGAAGCCTTGGAAATCCATTTAGCCTGATGAAACTCAAAACCCTAGTTTATGATGCATTGCTTAGGAGGATGCTTTGTCTGAGGGAATTGTCTAACTTTCTGACTAATTGTGAACCTTGTGAACCTTGTGAACTTCTTGAGATAACTTGTGAACCTTTTGAACCTCTTGGGACACCTTAGTACACAATGTATTTTCTAGGTGAGGGAAAATTTTGGGGTGCAACACATGCCTCTTGATGAATTGGGAGTTTTCAGAAACTTGAGAGACCAATTCTTTAAGCTTAGGAGGTATCCCTACAAAGTTGATCCGAATAGTATTCCTACGAGCAAAATCCATGACATGCAACAAAGAACAAAGATAAATCCTTTGGTCCTTAATATAAATCCTTTGCTTTATATTACTTGTTGGGCTTTATGTGTGAAAGATCCTAACCCGGATCTAGTGTACCTTAGGTAAATGTCAATAGACCAAGGAAACTGTACGGCGTATACTGATATGGTTGATCTGGTGGCCATAGTTAGTGTGACTTCTTGGTTGGTGCTTATGTTCCTTAAGTAAGTTGAGGATAATATGAGGCTGCCATATGTTGTTAATACACTAACTGACTTTTAGAACCCTAGTCATCCCATCTTGGCCTTTAGAAAGTAGTGAGATAGTCGGCTTTGGTGAAGACTGAAGTTGGTTGATACTCGATGCTACACTCATTGAAATCCTAAACTTGGAGGGTTTTGGTTGGCAAGTAAGTTGCCTACTGAACAACCACCCTTGGGAAGGATCAATGATATTGAGATCCCTTAGAACCTGGTCACTTTATAGGATAGGATGAACCATCTAAACTTCAGGGGATGGTACTTACCTTTAAACCTCATACAAGCCTTCAAACTTAGGGCTATTGTGTGACTTGTTTGTGTGTGCCACATGTTTGTGATTGAGCATAACATCATGACATCATGCATCAACCAAGAAGTCACACTAACTATGGCCACCAGATCAACCATATCAGTATACGCCGTACAGTTTCCTTGGTCTATTGACATTTACCTAAGGTACACTAGATCCGGGTTAGGATCTTTCACACATAAAGCCCAACAAGTAATATAAAGCAAACAAGGCAAACAATTTAAATGATCTAAGTGGAAAGGACATAAAAGAACAGGAAAGACCTATTTTTAAAAGACTTGAGTTCGGGGGGTAGGTTATATAAAGGGAATGTGTTAGCACCCTTTATATCCATGGTTATCCATGGGCTCTTAGTTACTTAGCTTACTTAAATTGTTTTTGAAAAGTGCAGTGAGTGATTAGAAATTTTTCTAAGTACTTTGTAATGATCCTCATATGGATGTATACAAAGCTTTGTTTTGAAAAATGTTTAAGAAAGTGAGGTGTAAAGAGTAATTTTAAGAAGTGAGCAAGTAATTCAGAGGTACCTACCCTAGATTAAGTCTTTCATGTTCTTGTATGTTCTTTCAATGGTAAGACTGTCCCTATTATTAAGGAATAGGTAGTCATTACCTTGGATGTGTTTAAGGGACATGCATAGGGTTATCGTATGGTCATAGAAGGCAACATTAAGGGATGTCTTTAGCAATTCGTAGGGACTTATCATCATTTATTCAAAGGGACGAGATCCTTATTCCATAGGCAACCTCGAAGGGACTTGATCTTTTAAACTGTATGGACTTGATGATTTATACGTGGAGGGACTTTTGCTTAAGACACCCCTATATTCGAGGGACTTGACCATATTTAAGGCAACTGAGAGAGGTAACCTAGGAAGTGCAGGATGGCGATCAAAGATCGACTTACGTGTGTGAACGTTTATTTTCAAATATTTATCTTTTTTTAAATGAATTTTCTAAATGATTTTTAATCACATTTAGGTTATACACACCATAAGATTACTAACCATACAATAAAATATTTGCGAAATAAAATAAAGACGGAAAATAAACCTACAAGTATTATATGGCTTTAACAGTTACATAATAGAAATAATAATGATAAATAAACCACAAAATATTAGCAATAATAAGATAATAATAATAATAATGATTATAATAATAAATAAAGAAAATAAAAATTTAGAAGAAAGATTATTTTTAGATTAAACAAATATTAGAAAATTTTTAAGGGTTAATTAAGAAAATATAACAACTTTAATAATAATAAGAAGAAAAATACTAAATTATTTACATATTAATAAAAATAAAGATTAATATATTAATTAGGGTTTAGAAAAAATAAGTTAAATTTTAGGGTTAGAAGAAAAATTAGGGTTAACATTTTAATTAAGAAAAAATTAGGGTTAAGAATTTAGGTTTAGAATTAATTAAAATTTAAATAAATTATTTACAAATTATATATAATAAAAATTATGTACAAAATATATTATATAAAAAAAAATAATATAATTAATAAGCATTAAGAAAATAATTATGGATTTTAGAAAATATAGAGTTCATATAAAAAACATATTATTGATTATTCATTTAGAAAATAGTTTAATTATATTAGTAAAAACAAAATAAATAAAACAATTAGAAAATAAATAAAACAAGGAAAATCACTAAAAAGATAGGACCTGGGATTTGAACCCAGGTCATTTACCTCAAATAAGCAACACAAAACCAATTGGGTTAGCGTATGCTGGTGATCTCTTTACATCATAAATTCATTATATTTTCAACCTGCAAAAGAAATAAATTAAAGCAAAAAAGACCAAACGCACCCAGCCAGAATCGAACCCTGGTTCTCACGCTCACACACACGCATGCCTTACCAACTGAGCTGCCAGCGCGTTGTGATATTATAACCTAAACAAAACATAATAAAATAAAACAAATATTCAAAACGGATTTTCGCGCCAAGCTTCATCTTCTTCCTCTGTCCGTCGTCTTAGACTTTTAGTGACACCTTTCTGTCACTAAAGGTTATAGTGACAGACTGGTTTCCGTCACTAGAGAACCTGCAACATCAAACATCCAGAACATGCAATATAAATACATTCCAATTATTCAAAACAATCAATAACAATCCCCTAAGTTCAAATATGTCCATAATTTGATTTGAAATTACTTATTTCTTGAAGCCCTAATTCATGGTTTTATGAACCCTAAAAATGGCGTTCGGTCGTCCCTGCATCAAACATCAAATTAAAGGTACCAGAAACGATCCACACATGATTATAAACAATAAACAACAATCAAAATCACATTAGAATGCATATATGTGTGAAATAGAAATTTGAATTTTCAAGATAAAGTATGGTTTCGGTTTATGATGTTTGGCATGGTTTTGATGCTTATGGTGATTGATACATGTTCAGGAGACCTCAAGGGACGATTATACACCTTTAATTCTCTTGTTAATGCCTTGAATCAATGAAACTGAATTTCACCTTTCTTCGCTTTTTTGAAACCTCAACTCACTCACCTTGCCTCTGATTTTTGTCCCCTAGTGTTGTGTTATGCTCATGGTCTTATAGTGAAGATAATTAGGTCAAGAAATTGACGAATGGTCGGGCTTTTTGGATAACTTGATGGTGAAGAAAGATATGATCTTAAAAGTGAGAAAAATCAAATATTTTCATGCTCTTAATGCCTTGCACGAATTTGGAGTGTATCCAATCAAGTTAAATGGAGTTTATGATCTTCTAGAACAATAATCAAATTTAAATATTGAGTTTTCATATTTTATTTTGATTTAATTGATTTTTAATGAATAAAATCAAGATAAATAAAAAATAAACTATAAAAATCTGAATAAATGATATTTGAGTCGTGCATGATGTCATGGTAAAGATTGGGTCATAAAATTGCAAGCCCATGTGGAAAGAATTGGTTCTAAGACCCCATTTGCTCAATATACCTCTAAAACATTTCCCAACTTTGCAAAGGCACAAATCCCTCAATTTTAAGGCTATGAAGGTGTTCTTGAACATCTTGGAAAGCTTAGAGAGTCCTCTAACCAACCTCTTTGGTATCATGTCCATATCCTTTACCATTTTCAAATTATGCCCTTTGGAAGATGTTGACTTTTTGTTGACTTTTAAAATGACCTATAATGTTTTAGCTCATACTTTCCAAATGAAGCATTTTTGGGCTTGGCTTGTGAGACACAAAGTTGTAGAGAATTAAATTTTCTTCAAAATGAGCTTTGGATGGAAAATGTTTGATGAAGTATGTGAAAGTTATGGTTGGTCAAATTTCAGTTGACTTTTCTTGTGAAAACCCTAATTTAGAAACTCTTGATTCTTGATGATCTGAAACTTCCTTGATGAATCATGATCAACCCTTGATCGAATGATGAATTTTATTTCATATACTTGATTTTGGAAAAAAATCATGAAGTTTGACTTTGGTTTGACCACAGTTGACCTCAGTTTGACTTTTTAACTACTTTGACTGATTTTTGCATATCTGATCATCTGACTGAGCAAACTTTTTGGGCAAGCTTTGAAACTTGACATAGGGATTTTTGAAGACATATATTATGCTATGAAGCTTAATTGAGGCCTTGTAAGTCCATTTAGCCTGATTAAATTCAAAACCCTAGTTTAGGGTGCATTGCTTAGGAGGAAGCTTTGTCTGAGGGAATTGTCAAATTTTCTGACTAATTGTGAACCTTGTGAACCTCTTGGGATACCTTGTGAACCTTGTGAACCTCTTGAGATACCTTAGTACATAATGTCTTGTCTAGGTGAGGGCAAATTTTGGGGTGTAACAAGTAGACACCGGGCTAGCAGTATTAGAGGTACCTGCTCCGGGGTCAGCGGCCACCTCCTGGACTCGGGGTGCCGCTTTCTTCTTTTTCTTAGAGACCCTGTCCGGGGCTCCGGCCTGGTTTTCCAGCTTCAACACGCGTTCACGGAGGGTAGGCATGGCTCCTGCAAATCAAAAACACGTTAGTTGGAAAGATGCGACCGAGGAAAATAAGCGAGCAAAAGAACACCTACGCAGTAACTCCATGGCCTCCTCATCGGTATCACACTCGAGCACAACCCTTGTGTTTATAAGACGGGGTTCGCAGATCGGCATCCCGGCCTCATCGACATAGGGAACACCTTTCCGATCGACCCAAACCGCCAGGTTGAAACTCTGCACATACTCTGCCAGCCTCTTGTAAGCCAACCTGTCATTGACCCCCAGGCTCGAGAACTTCACCCTGTAGTGACTGGTCGAGAGATTGAAGTGGTCAGGCTGCCACCTCAAGGGTATCCTCGACATAAGTTTCTCCTCCCCAGCAGCATTCCGCTTGTAATAATAAAGGGAGTGTAAGGAGGAACGGGTGATCGGCTTCACCGTATACCACCGCCCTTTAAAGTGTCGAGCAGAATCCACGTAAGTCTTGAATAGCCTCACCGGCTGCTTGAAAGACACCCAGCTATGACACCCTCGGACACCAGACCTTTGCAGGTGGAAGATGTGGAAAAAGAGGGGTAGAGTGCACCCAACACCGAGGAAACGGCAAATTAACTCGAACGCCCGCATAAAAACAATGGCGTTTGGGTGCAGTTGTGACGGCGCCAGTCGGAGCCACTTGAAAACCCCCATCTGAAAGGAGTTGAAAGGCAGCCTGACCCTCGCTTCTCGGAAGGCGAACACGTACATGGAAAACTGCTTCCCCGGGAAGCGATGACATATCCGGTCCGCCTCTTGAGGAGCAAGACACTGCCAATTCCTAGGCTCCTCGGGACTAAGATCTTCCACCATGGCGTATGCGTGGGTCGTCTCGTCACAAAAATATGATTCTTCTTCCAAGGGTTCGTCCGCAACCCAGGATAGGTCATTACACCCGGACGAGGAAACATGCTCATTATCCTCCCCGGCATTTCCCTCCCCGACATTTCAATGCACGACCTCCTCCTCATCAATGGGTCACAGTTCGGCATCTCCTCTCCCGACCTCCAAATGCTCGGTCATACCTAAAATGCAGACAGAAAAAGTGAATTCAACATCGCATCAAATCCATCCTTCCACCGCAAGTCAAGTGAAAGGGCGTAAAGCTAAAACGCACGCCCCAAAGCCTGACTACTGGCCTAGACCGACGAAGGGGAAACCCTCGCGAGCGTATGAGCACGTAAAGTCCCGATCCACGAATTCACACTGACATACTCTACGCCCACGGCATGCTGGCCTTACCCAGGAGTATTCATACGCACATGAATTTCATGCCCGAGGCATGCTAAACTTGCCCGGGACATTCATGTGCGTATGAATTTTACGCCCGGAACATTCATACACGTATGAATTTTACGCCCGGAACATTCATACACACATGAATTTTTCGCCTGCTAAACACGCCCGGCTTATTCAAGCGCGTATGAATTTTTTGCCCGGGACATTCTAATCCTGCCGGAAAATTTCATACCTAAAACCTAAAAAACTAACCCCAGACCAATTCTACCTACTTTACGCAAATAAATCATGCAAATTTCTAGCTACTAAATGAAAAAGCACGTAAAACAGGGAATCTGAAGTGGTACCTGACATATTTGAAGTGGAGAATAAACGGTGGCGCACGGGCAGAGATGGCGGTGCAGACGGCGGAGAAAGATTTTTCTTCAGAGCTTCCGGTCAACGTCAGAACGAAAAAGTCCAAATGAAGCGGATTATTCCATTTATATAGCCATAAGCGCATGGAAAGACGCGCCGAATCATCATTGCCTAGTGCCTATACCGCCGTTTGCAATAGAAACGAAGCAACACACCATTAATGCAAAGACACGTCAATCCACAAGAATCCTGAACGACGTCGGGCGACTGTACATCTTCCCGACCATAGGAAACATCCTCGACTCTGTTAAACGCCACATGCCCGACAATAAAATGCATCGGTTGACAGCTATACGCCCGACACTTTATCCCACGCGCCTACGCCCGGCTATATTACAATTCGTCGCTCCTACTCGGAGACTCGACTTGGGGGGCTCCTGTTCCGGACTGGGCCTCAAGACTATATTAGGCTACGGCCCAACAGGTTGAGCAGAGGCCCATATACTTGAGCAGTGACGCCTAGCAGATGGGTAGGGGCACCTAACAGTCGGGCGAGCATCTTATACGACGGGCATGCACTCAGAGCTAGCAAGGAACATGTCTGTCTGTCCACTTGCCACGTCACCCAGCTGTCCCCCCTTTATCTCCTAAAAGATAGGGGCAGTTGAACCAAGGACCTGACCACTTAGCTAGGTCTTTACGCTTCTCACGCGTTCCTTGGCAGTTCCTCCTTGGGCCTAGCTGATCCAGCCCAAGGAAGGACCTTGGCCCAGCGCTGGGGGCTCTCTATAAATACCATTTTTCACTAAAGGGTCAGGTATTCTGATTCATTCTATTAACTTACCTACTTCATTGTACCTCTATTAACTTTGGCATCAGAGTGCCTTGCAGGTACACCCCCATTTCTCTCCATTCTTTGGCTGTTACACCAAATTATTGGAAGGTCCTCCTGATCAGGTAAGATCAATTATCATCAGGATTGTTAATGAAATCTTTTTGATTGATTGTATTTAAATTATGTTTTCTGCTTCATGTACTCCAACAATGTTAGCCCGTGATTAGTGCTTTATTAATAAAATGAGGTTCTCTCATCTATCAGTATGGGTTGATTCAGCTTTACGGTTTCAACTATATATCATACACATCTGCAACACACACTGACTCTTGTATTCTCAACTTTGCTGCACACACGCACCCTATATCGTCAGCATTGTTTATTTGTTTTGCAGCTAAGTCAGAGCATTGTTATTTACTTCAGCTTCACAAAGTCGGAATCAAGGGAGGGGGTGCCTCGAGAATGAATATACATACCATAAACATTCATTTCATGCATATCATGTTCTTGTGTTTTTGCAGGTTATTCAGGTTACTTAACTTATGTAATTTTCAGGGAAGGATTGCGAGAGCAGCCAGGACCCGTCATCCTAGGCAGAGTATTCCTCACCAGTACGCTACCCCAACAATCAAAGAAATATCATGGACACTATGCAGACAGAACTCAATGAACTCCGCACTCGAATGGGAGAGTTTATGGTTATGATGTAGGGCATGGCCCAAGGGCAGCAAGAACTGAGAAGTGCTATGCAGAGGCTTACTCCTCCCCAAACTGACCCTCCAGTGGTTACTCCAGATGCTCAGGGAAATCCACCCAACAATAACAGAGGAGATGGACCTCCAGGTCTGGAAACTGACATACCTACTCTTATCCATGTGGAAGATCGCCAGGAGGATCAATTCCCTCCTACCAATGATGATATGGGTTTTAGCACGGGTGGAAACTTTCAGGATTTTTTGTTGCTGGCCGAGAAGGTCACGGCCCTTGAATGCAGGGACACTCTTGGAATTGATGTATCTGATATGGGTTTGGTCTCCGGAGTAGTCATCCCTCCTAAATTCAGACCTCCAAGCTTTGATAAGTACAATTGCAATTCCTGCCCCAAGGCACACTTACAGGCTTTTTACCGCAAGATAGCCGCTCACACTAGAGATGAAAAACTCTGGATGTATTACTTTCAGGATAGCCTCTCTGGGGGCTCACTGGAGTGGTATATGAAGCTAGAAAAGAATTTTGTCCGAAACTGGAAAGAGCTTGAGGAGGCCTTCCTTAAGCAGTATCAGTATAATATTGACATGGCTCCCAGCCGTACTCAACTCCAGAGCTTATCTCAGAAGAACTCAGAAAGTTTCAAGGACTATGCTCAAAGATGGCTTGAGGTTGCCTCCAGAGTACAACCACCTTTGCTGGAAAGAGAAATGGTGGATCTCTTCATGGATACCCTCCCATGGCACTTCATGGAAAGATTAACAGTTGTTCATTTAGTGGGTTTTTGGACATTATCCTAACGGGTGAAATAATAGAAAATTGGATGAAGCAAGGCAAAATCCATAATAGTGGAACGTCAACCTCCAATCTAAATAAGCCTTTTGTGAAGCGCCGGGAAGGAGAAACCGAGGCTGTGTATACTCAAAACAGAAGAGGGAACCATAATGTGTATCATTAAGCCGCTCCTGTCACCATTGTCGCTCCAGTAAACCAACCACAGGTTCAACAACAACAACGTCAACCAAACTACCAATAGCAAAGGGCCCCCCGTTTATACTATCCTCCCAAATCGAGGGATAGACAGTTTGAGACGCCTCCGATGTCCTATTCCCAGCTCCTCCAGAATCTTCTACAACTGCAGATGATCCAACTAAGGACCCTACAACCTCCAAGACCGGGAAAAATTCCTGAGGGGTATGATGGCAATTCTCACTGTGAGTTCCATTTTGGAGCCCCGGGTCACAGCACAGAGAATTGTAAAGCGCTGAAGCACGTTGTCCAAGACCTGATTGACTCCAAGGAAATAAATTTCGCTCCTACTCCAAATGTAATCCAAAATCCTATGCATCCTCATGGAAGGACTGTGGGGGATATTGATAGCGGCGAAGGTCTGAATTTTGTATCTGATGTCAAAGACTTGAATACTCCATTGATGGCAGTAAAAGCTTGCTTGGCCAAAAAAGACATGTTCCCGGGTTGTGGAGAAAATTGCCCAGATTGTGTTAGTTCCATAGATGGTTGCGATCAGCTGAGATCGGGGATACAGTAAATGATTAATGAAGGAAGTATATAGTTCGATAAAGTTGTGAAGAGTGATGATATATCAACTGTTACAATTTATTACAGCCCAACACAGGTTCCTGCCGCAACAAGGGTGGCACCAATAACCATCACTACCTCGGGACTAGTCCCATACCAGAGTGACAGAGTCATTCCTTGGAATTATGGGGGTGAAGTGTACTATAATGGAAAAAAACAAGACATAGTTGCGTCCAGTTCCTCTCCGTGCCAAATTGAAAATGTTGGAGTTGGGGGATTTACCAGAAGCAGTAGATTATTTGCGCTAGCAACTTTGAGAGGTAATGCATTGCCACAAAAGATACTATCGATGCTCAAGCGAAAGCCAGGGGCAAACAACCCATGACTAATGATACACATGCGCCAACAACATATCCTGACATTACTTTTGATAAGGATATGGAGGAATTCTTAAGAATCATCAAGAAAAGTGACTACAAGATTGTAGACCACTTGCAGCAGACTCTCTTGAAGATCTCGATCTTATCCTTACTAATGTGTTCAGATTCACATAGGAAATCCCTATTGAAGATTCTGAACAACGCGTATGTACTGCAAGATATATCGGTGAATCAGTTGGAAACAGTGGTGTCGAGTGTAAACTCTAGCCATGGCCCGAGCTTCACAGATATGGACTTAACATCTAAGGGACGAATTCACAACCGTGCCTTGCATATCTCCATGGAATGCAAGGGGGCTATACTCTCCCACGTGTTGGTTGACACATGATCCTCATTGAATGTATTGCCAAAGAAAGCCCTCATGAAGTTGAATTATGATGGGGTCGTGCTGAGGCCAAGCGACTTAGTTGTACGAGCATTCGATGGCTCTAGGAGGTCAGTGTTTGGAGAAGTGGAGTTGCCTATCAAGGTGGAACCACAAGTTTTCAATGATACTTTCTATGTAATGGATATTCAACCGGCCTATAGCTGCTTATTGGGGAGACCTTGGATCCATTCAGTAGGGGCAATATCCTTAACCCTTCATCAAAAGTTAAAGTTCGTATGGGAAGGGCAAATTGTAACAGTGTCAGGAGAAGAAGACATCTTTATCAGCCACCTAGCCTCATTCAAATACATGGAGATGGATGAAGAAATCATTGAGACTCCCTGCCAAGCTTTTGAACCCGTCAAATCTGAGAATGCATCAGTTGCTTCATCTGAAGACCCAAAGAAAGGAGCTTATATAGCTTCTTACAAGCAGGCCTTGGAGGTGGTCGAGTCAGGTGCGAAGGAAGGTTGGGGCCAGACAATTGAGATCCCAAAAAAGAAAGAAATGTATGGAGTTGGCTACCAGCCTGGTCAGTCAACACCTGGATCAAGTGCTAGAGGTTGGAAAGGACCAATTACCTTCACCAATTTTGGATGGGTTGATCATGGCAACGTCTATGTTGCACAAGAGGATACAATTGACAGTGACTGCGATCTTGACGAGTGGATTAAGCCTTGTGCTCCGGGGACACAACTCAACAACTGGTCGACCGAAAAGCTCATCTTTGTCACTCAACATGAAGAGTAATAGTTTATGTTTTTGCTTTCCTGTATTCAAGCTCTATGTCTGACCCATGGCATAATAGCTCATTGTAAGGGTTCTTTTGTTCATGATATAAGTTCATAATCATCAATAAAATGGACATTTTTGAATTTACTCATGCTGTTCCCTGTCTTTCATTTTCATTTTTGTTTCAAAAATAAATGGCAATGTTTTTTCATGTCTCACACCTTTTCTAAAATCTAGCATGAATCATCATTCATACAGATACTCCTTATTGGGTCTCATCAATGACGACCTTTCTATGGCAGTAACAAGTTATCCCCCATTGGTCGCAAATATTGTAACAGTCCCTAAAAAGGATGGTAAGGTTAGAATGTGCCTGGACTATAGGGATTTGAATCGGGCCAGCCCTAAAGATAATTTCTCTTTGCCTCACATTGACGTGCTAGTTGACAATACCGCTCAATTTTCAGTACTCTCCTTCATGGATGGTTTCTCAGGCTATAATCAGATCAAAATGGCACCAGAGGACATGGAGAAGACTACATTCATTACGCCCTGGGGAACCTTCTGTTATAAAGTTATGTCGTTTGGTTTGAAAAATGCCGGTGCAACTTACCAACGTGCAATGGTGAAACTATTCCATGATATGATTCATCACGAGATTGAGGTCTAGTTTGATGATATGATCGTGAATTCACAAACAGAAGAAGAGAATCTAGTCAACTTAGCCAAGTTATTTGACAGGCTTCGGAAATTCAGACTAAGGATGAATCCGAACAAATGCACCTTCGGGGTATGTTCCGGTAAGCTGCTAGGCTTCATTGCCAGTGAACAGGGAATCGAAGTCGACCTTTCAAAAGTAAAAGCCATCCAAGATATACCTGAACCAAGAAGTGAAAAAGAAGTATGCGGTTTCTTAGGGAGGTTGAACTACATTGCACGGTTAATCTCGCACCTAATAGCCACGTGTGAGCCTATTTTCAAGCTTCTGAGGAAGAATCAGGCTGTCAAATGGAATGGCGACTGCTAACAGGCCTTTGACCGAATCAAGGAGTACTTGCAAGAACCTCCGATTCTCATGCCCTCAGTGCCAGGGAGATCCCTAATCATGTACCTCACTGTACTCGAAGGATCAATGGGATGTGTACTGGGTCAGCAAGACGAGTCTGTTCGAAAAGAGCATGCCATTTATTACCTTAGCAAAAATTTTACCGATTGTGAGACACGTTACTCACTACTCGAGAAAACTTGTTGCGCTTTGGCATGGGCTGCTTGTCGGCTAAGACAGTCCATGTTGACTCACACCACTCTCCTAATTTCCGAGATGGACCCTGTAAAGTATATCTTCGAGAAGCCGGATCTAACAGGAAGAGTAGCCCTATGGCAGATGATTCTGACAGAATATGATATCCAATACACTTCACAAAAAGCCATCAAGGGGAGTGTATTGTCAGAGTATCTGGCCCAGCAACCAATCGATGATTATCAGCCCATGAAATTTGAGTTTTCGGATGAGGACATCATCTTCCTCAAGTCGAAAGACTCTGAAGAATCACTTCCCGAGGAGGGGCCAGACCCCGAATCCAAATGGAAATTGATGTTTGACGGAGCTGTGAACATAAATGGAAGCGGAGTAGGTGTTGTCATTATCTCACCAGAGGGGGTCCATATGCCTTTCATTTCTCACCTGACATTCGAATGTACCAAAAACTAAGTAGAGTATGAAGCTTGCATCATGGGGGTCAAGGAGGCAATCAACTTGCGAATCAAGAACCTCGAGATCTTCGGAGATTCTGCTCTGGCTGTAAACAAAGTCAATGGCAAGTGGTTAGTTCATCAATCTCACTTGATACCTTACAGAGACTATACCAGAAGGTTGTTGACTTTCTTCACCAAGGTCAAGCTGCATTATATACCACGAGACGAGAATCAGTTTGCTGATGCTATGGAAACTTTATCATCCATGATCAAAGTTTGTCAAGAGAATTGCGTGCCTCGAATCATGATCTCTCGTCTCGAAAGACCTGCCTACGTCTTTGCAATTGACGATGTTAAAGATGATAAACCTTGGTATCATGATATCAATCAATTGTTGAAGTCTCAAGAATACCCGGCTGGGGCATCCAGTAAAGACAAGAAGACCCTCAGAAGGCTAGCAGGTGGATTCTTCTTGAATCAAGATGGTGTGTTATACAAGCGGAACTTCAACATGGTCCTGCTCAGATGCGTGGATAGACATGAAGTAGACATGTTGATGCAAGAGGTTCATGAAGGCTCCTTCGGTACCCATGCTGGAGGGCATGATATACCAAAGAAAATGTTAAGATCGGGGTATTATTGGATCACCATGGAATCTGATTGCTGTAAATATTCCCGCAAGGGCCACACATGTCAGATCTATGCTGATAAGGTCCATGTACCTCCAAATCCATTGAGCATCATGTCTTCACCTTGGCCGTTCTCCATGTGGGTCATTGATATGATTGGAAAGATTGAGCCAACAGCTTCCAACGGTCACCACTTCATACTGGTTGCTATAGACTACTTCACAAAGTGGGTCGAAGCAGCGTCTTATGCCAATGTTACAAAGCAAATGGTAGCCTGATTTATCAAAAGAGATATAATTTGCCGGCATGGAATTCCGAGAGGATCATTACTGATAATGGTTCTAATCTCAATAACAAGATTATGGCTGACTTATACCAGGATTTCAAAATAGAGCATCACAACTCTTCACCGTATCGCCCGAAGATGAATGGCGCCGTCGAGGCGGCCAACAAGAATATCAAGAAAATCGTTCAGAAGATGGTTGTGACATATAAGGATTGGCATTAGATTCTACCTTTTGCACTACATGGGTACCGAACGTCTGTGTGTACCTCGACAGGGGCAACCCCGTTCTCACTAGTGTATGGTATGGAGGCAGACCTGCCGGTCGAAGTGGAGATCCCCTTATTGAGAATAATGATGGATGTCAAGATAGATGAAGTTGAATGGCTCCGAACCAGGTACAACCAATAGAGCCTCATTGAAGAAAAACACCTAATAGTTGTATGCCATGGACAATTGTATCAATGGAGAATGAAGCAGGCTTTCGACAAGAAAGTACGGCCTCAACGATACATACCAGGTGACCTGATGCTGAAAAGGATTCTTCCTCCTAACAATGATCACAGGGGCAAGTGGACACCCAATTATGAAGGTCCATTCGTGGTTAAAAAGGTCTTCTCGGGCGGAGCCTTGATGTTAACAACAATGGATGGCGAAGACTTCCAATCCCCTGTCAACGCAGACGTAGTAAGAAAATACTTCGTGTAAAGAGACCCGTTGGATAAAAACAGAATGAAGATCCAGGCAAAAAAAGGGCATCCTGGCAAGCCAAAAATAGAATAAAAGGTTCGGGAAAAAATTAGGGAAATATTGAAAAAAATGTACACCCGCTGAGCTGAAAAGCCACATTGGACAACTCAGGAAAAAAAGGGTATCCCGGTGGATTGAAAACCCGAAAGGGCGATCCACGCAAAAAAGGGACTAACACGAACGACTGTAGTCTGCGAGGTTTGTGATCCATTTGCAACAAAGGGAAATCTAAGGGTGAAGACCAACTCAATCACCTTCCTTAAAGGCGAAGCAAGCGGAGATTCATGGAGATATACAAGTCATAGCCGGGTCAGAGCTTGATGAGATCCATTCTTCATATTGCCAATAGGATAACTTGTTTTCCTTTTGAGCAATTTCCTCTTTCCAGGGATTGCTTCCTGATGTAATGCCTATTCAGGGCCACTTTTCAATTAATAAAATGCAATTTCGTTCAAATTTGTGTCCATATGCTTTTGTTTTTCATCTAACATGGACTAAGTGCAAGAAACGTCCAGTAAATTGTGATAAGAATTACATTATGAACATTTGAACGCCTTATGACTCATGCAGAAGGACAGAAATATATGATGTCACTTGTAACACGGTAGGAGAACTGACTTTCTATAAATGTTGCGGATAGCAAGAGTCGCCACCGACTTTTATTTTATCCAAGTGGAAATGACATAAAAGAACAGGAAAGACCTATTTTTAAAAGACTTGAGTTCGGGGGGTAGGTTATATAAAGGGAAGGTGTTATCACCCTTTATATCCATGGTTATCCATGGGCTCTTAGTTACTTATCTCACTTTAATTGTTTTTGAAAAGTGTGGTGTGTGATTAGAAAATTTTCTAAGTACTTTGTAATGATCCTCGTATGGATGTATACAAAGCCTTGTTTGAAAATATTGTGAGGTGTGAAAAGTATTTTTGAAATGTGAGCAAGCAACTAAGACGTACCTACCCTAGACTAAGTCATTCATGTTCTTTTATATTCTTTCAAGGGTAAGACTATCCCTATTATTAAGGAATAGGTAGTCATTACCTTGGAATTTTTTAAGGAACGGGCGTAGGGTCATCGTACGGTCAATGAAGGAAACTATATGGTGTCTTTAGCAATTGGGAGGGACTATCATCTTTTAAACCGAAGGGACAAAATCATTTATCATAGGCAACCTCGTGGGGACTTGATATTTTAGAATCTGGGAGGGACAAGATGATTTATTTTCCTGGAGGGACTTTGCTTAAGACACCCTACTTTCTAGGGACTTAACCATTTAATAAGGCAACCAAGAAGGATAACCCTAAGAAGTGCAGACATCGATCTTAGATCGACTTACGTGTGTGAGTGTTTATATTTAGATATTTAATCTTTTTAAGTAGTTTTCTAAGTCCAAATTAATCAGATATTTCTTGCACTCCCTATTTACTAACCACGCAAAATAAAATAAATAAAAATGCGAAAAAACAGTAAATCATACGCTATTACATCGCTTTGGGGCAGATACAAAATAATCAGACTGAAAAATAAATTACAATAATAGTAAACCTATACAATTTTTCTAATAAGATAATAAAGCATAAAAATAAATAAATAGAATAATAAAGCAAAGATAAAAAAATGAAAATAAGAATTATGGTTAGCATTTAAAATTAGGGTTAATTAGGATTTTAAGAAAATCAGGGTTATTAAAAGTTTTTTAGAAAAATACAAAAACTTAAATATATACAGAAAATAATGTTAATTTATGTCAATATAAAGAAAATTTAATTATATACATAATTAAGGCTAAAGAAAAATAATTAGAGATTTAATTAGAATAAAAAAAGTTTATTAAGAGTTTTTTAGAAAATATTAATTAAGTTATTATTCCATAAACCAAATTATATATATATATATATATATATATATATATATATATATATATATATATATATATATATATATATATATATATATAAATTAAAAAAAATGTTAGTGGAGTTTTTTAAGAAACAAAAGAATTCATTTATAAATTATGATTAGTTTAAATTAATTATTTCATTATTACATATAAAAAAGAATTAATTAAAATACTAAAACAAAGAAAAACATGAAAAAGAAACAAAAACGTTCAAAATCAAGGACCTGGGAATCGAACTCGGGTCCTGTACCTTCAAGAAGTGTAACCTTAACCAACTGAGTTGCGTGCCCATGTTGATATCCAATGGCCAACATACATAATATATTAATCATGTGAAATATAATGAAATTAAAACGAAAAATGCAAAACCTGGGAATCTAACCCAGGTCAAAGAGCTTCCAAGCGCGAGTCCTCACCAGCTGAGCCACTATACCTTTTGTGAATTATATCATAAAAAATAAATAATAAAATAAGATCAAAATTTGAAATTTAAGTTTCGCGTGTGCTGGTCATCTCCTACCTCAAGTCCTGCAACTTTTCGTCCCTTTGTGTTTGTTTTGGTTTGTGTATATATGGTGAACGAATTTAGGTCAAGAAAGTGGTGGATTATTGGGCTTTTGGATGACTTGACGGTGAAGGAAGAATCAACCAAAAAATATTCAAAAAATAAAACATATCCTTGCTATTTTGATCTAGCATGAAATTGGAGAGTTTCAATCAGTCTTAAATGTTTTTTAAGAGCTTCTAGAACAAGAATCACATCCAAATATTGAATTTTATATTTTATTTTGATTTAAATTGAATTTTAATAAATAAAATCCAAATAAATAATAAATAAATTATAAAAAATCAGAAATAATTGGAATTGGGTCGTGCTTGATGTTATTGTAAAGATTGGATTGCAATTTCATGGGCCCATTTGGGAAAAAATTGGATTTGAGACCCTTTTTGCTCAATGCACCCCTTGAAAATTTTCCAACTTTTCCAAGGCATAACTCCCTCAATTTTAAGGCTATTAGAGCGATCTTGTACTTTTTGGAAATCTTAAAGAGTACTATAACAAACCTTTTTGGTCTCATGTCCATATCTTTTACCATTTTCAAATGATGCTCTTTTGAAAAAGTTGACTTTTTGTTGACTTTTGAAATCACCTATAATGTCTTAGCTCATACCTTCCAAATGAAGCATTTTTAGGCTTGGCTTGTGAGACACAAAGTTGTAGAGAATTCAATTTCCTTCAAAATCAGCTTTGTATGGGAAATTTATAATGAAGTATGTGAAAGTTATGGCTGGTCAAAGTTCAGTTGACTTTTCCTAGGAAATCCTAATTTAGAAACTTCCTGATTCTTGATGATCTGAGATCTCCTTGATGAATCATGATCAAACCTTGATCAAATGATGAATTTTACTTCATAATCTTGATGTTGGCAAAAAATCTTAAAGTTTGATTTTAGTTTGACCTCAGTTTGACTTTTTAACCACATTGACTGATTTTTGCATATCTGATCACCTGACTGGTCAAACTTATTGGGAAAGCTCTGAAACTTGACATAGGGATTCTTTAAGTCACATGGGATGTTATGAAGCTCACTTGAGGCCTTGGAAATCCATTTTGCTTGGAGAAAACCAAAACCCTAGTTTTGGATCCTTTGTTTAGGAGGAGGTTTTGTCTGAGGAAACTCTCAAACTTTCTGACCAATTGGGGACCTTGAAAACCTTATGATCGTTGAGAAATCTTGAGAGACATTTCCTTGATTGTGGGAGGGAAAATTTTGGGGTACAACAACTGCCCCTGTTCAATTTTTTGAAACTTGAGGAGTTAGATTGGCATGCACGCCATTCATGACTTGAAGGTTGAAGGGGATTAAACACAAAAGCCCAAAAATTTTCACTCACCAATGCCTAGAATAATACTGATGGTTGGTTGTATTGCTTAAATAGGCTTAAAGATGCCATTCAAAGAAAAGTTTTTATACTTCTTAGAGAATAAAGTAATCCAGAGTACAAAGATATAACTTTTTTGGAAAAATAAAACCCAAGGTGTAATGAGATAGCTTTTGGGAAAATAAAACCCAAGGTGTAATGAGATAGCTTTTGGGAAGATAAAACAACGGCCCAAGGTAATGATATAACTTTTGGGAAGATAAACAATGGCCCAAAGTAATGATATAACTTTTGGGAAGATAAACAACGGCCCAAAGTGATAATAGGGTACTTGGGAAGATAAACAACGACTCAAGGTAATGGTATCACTTTTGGGAAGATAAACAACGTCCCAAAGTGATAATAGGGTACTTGGGAAGATAAACAATGACCCAAGGTAAGGGTATAACTTTTGGGAAGATAAACAACGGCCCAAAGTGATAATAGGGTACTTGGGAAGATAAACAATGGCCCAAGGTAAGGGTATAACTTTTGGGAAGATAAACAACGGCCCAAAGTCGTGATAGGGTACTTGGGAAGATAAACAACGACCCAAGATAGCCTTTGGGAAGATAAACAATGTCCCAAAGTGATGATATAGCTTTCGGGAGGATAAACATCGTCCCGAGGAAATGATATAGCTTTTGGGAAGATAAACAACAACCCAAGGTGTAAGTTGTTGATGAAGTTTGTCTGCTGGAGAATTAACCTGAAAAACAAGGTTAGTTTTATGTAAATATCATGATGTATATAACACTTTGCAAGATAACAACTCATGATAATGTTGTATGCGTATGATATGATATGATGATGTATGTATGAATTATGTAGTTTGAAGCGTATAAGTAGCTTCGTAGAACAACTGCTGATTGGGGAAAATAAATCCTGATTCGTTGCTGAGGAGTATGAAGACTTCGTTCCCGTCTTGTTTAAGAATATCGTACTTAGAACCTCTCGTTTTTGTTCGTCGTACTTCTTATTGAAGGATTAAGTTCCTGAATATCCTGACTGAGGATAAAAGAGATGGACATAGATCCGGGAGACCTATGCAGTTAAGTATCAATTCTTCGGAGGATATGAAACTGCTTGAGGACTTCATAGTGTTGGAAATACAAGATATTACTTGAAGTATTCCGTAAGAATATCCATAAAGATTGATTTGTGGGGATGAATCGACGAAGATTCATTGAATTCCTACCTCCGTTTGTTCTTAGTAAATGCTATTATTGTATTTTATGCATTTATGGTAGAAATCAATCATATTCAAAAGCATATATACATTCAAACATAACCAACAGACATTTCTCACTTTAGTAAAAGGGGAAAAGTAAACCTGAATAAAGAGGGAGAAGTAAATCTGAATACGAAAAATGGAATTTTATTTATTTAGAAACTGGCGTATAAACAGGCGAGTTTTAACACGGAGACGGAAATCCTAGTAAGAGGAATTCCCCGAAGAATTTTTTACAAAATCAAGGAAAAATAGCTATGTGTAAATAATCCTATTGAGTTTCAACTCTGCTATTGCCATTATCTTCAAGTATCTCATCTTCAGCTATCGGAAAAGAAATGATTGGACTAATCGGTATCTGTTGAACTTGACATAGATAACACAACTAGTAGAGGTTACATGGGTGATCCAAGGAGACATAGTCATACGCTTTAATCCCTAACTTTTTCCTGGATTGCCTTTTCAGGTTTTCAATCCACCGGGATACCCGTTTTTGCCCAAGCCGCCTTTTCAGGTTTTCGACTTGCCGGGTGTACATTTTTTTTTATATATATATCCATAATTTTTGCCTGAACCCTTTTGGTTCGCCGGGATGCCCTTATTTTTGCCTAGGCCAGTCAACCTAGCAGGTCGCTTTTTATGCGTAGTATTTTTTAACTATGTCTGCGTTCACAGGCTATGGGAAATCTTCACCATCCATAGTGGTATTCATCATGGCTCCTCCAGAGAATACTCTCTTAACAACAAATGGTCCTTCATAGGTGGGGTCCATTTGCCTCTGGGATCACCCTGTGGTAATATGATACGCTTGATCACCAAATCACCAGCCTGATATACTTGCTGGTTAACTTTCTTATTGAAGGCTTTGATCATACGTTTCTGATACATCTGACCATGACAAACAGCTGCCAACCTTTTCTCATCAATCAAGTTTATCTGGTCAAGTCGAGTCTGAATCCATGCATCTCCATCCAAACCTGCATTCTTTATAATCCTTAAAGAAGGAATCTAAACTTCAATGGGTAAAACTGCTTCCATACCATAGACAAGGGAAAATGGGGTTGCCCATGTTGAAGTACGTATGGTGGTACGATAACCATGAAGAGAAAATGGTAACATCTCATTCCAATCCTTATATGTAACTGTCATCTTTTGCAAGATCTTCTTAATATTCTTGTTGGCGGCTTCCACTGCGCCATTCATCTTTGGACGATATGGAGAGGAATTGTGATGCTTAATCTTGAACTGCGTGCATAGGTCAGTAATCATGATATTGTTCAAATTAGTACCATTATCTGTGATAATCCTTTCGGGGATGCCATACTTACATATAAGATTATATTTGATGAATCGAGCCACAACATTCTTGGTAACAGAAGCAAATGAAACTGCCTCTACCCACTTTATAAAGTAATCAATAGCAACAAGGATGAAATGATGCCCATTGGAAGTTGTGGGTTTGATCTCACCAATCATATCAATGCCCCCCATGGCAAAAGGCCAAGGAGCAGGCAGAACATTCAATGGAACTAGAGGCACATGAACTTTATCAACATAAATCTGGCATTTGTGACAAGTTTTGGAGTGCTGATAGCAATCAGCTTCCATGGTAGACCAATAATAACCTGCTCTCAATATCTTCTTGGCCATGGTATGCCCACTAGCATGAGTACCAAATATCCCATCATGCATGTCTTCCATAATCTCTATTGCTTCTTTCTTATCCACACCGCGAAGGAAAGTTGAATCATGATTGCGCTTGTACAAAATTCCATTACTCAGGAAGAACTTAGCAGAAAATCTCCTCAGAAACTTCTTATCATTGACAGATGCCCCTTCAGGGAACTCTTGAGCTTCAAGATACCTTTTTACTTCATAGAACCAAGGCTTTTCCTCTACTCCTTCAGTACCCACCTCATTGCAGTATGCAGGTTTATCAAATCGATCAATAGTAAATCTGGGAGCTTCATCATCCCAACTAATTTCAAACATAGATGCCATGGTGGCTAATGCATCTGCCAACTGATTCTCTTCTCGTGGAATATGTACAAAGGTGATCTCTTCAAAGTATGGGATCAAAGACAACACATGCTCTCTGTAAGGGATGATATTAGGAGGCTTGGTGTCCCAATATTCTTTAACTTGACTAACTACCAGGGTTGAATCCCCATACACATTCAAAAACTGAATTTTCATCTCAATGGCAACCTTGACACCCATTATGTACGCTTCATACTCAGCCATATTATTGGTACAATTAAAGCAAAGTCTTGCAGTAATTAGTGTATAATAACCCTTAAGAGAGATAATCACAACACCAACACCATTACCAAGCACATTAGAAGCTCCATCAAAAACCATAGTCCATCGGGATCCTTGTCCAGGTCCTTCATATTGTCTAGGTTCTTTAGTAACAATTATAATATCCTCATTTGGAAACTCAAAATTCATAGACTGATAATCATCCACTACCTAATGAGCCAAATGATCAGCTAATACACTTCCTTTAATTTCTTTCTGAGTAGTATATTGTATGTCATATTCTGTTAAGATCATTTTCCATCTTGTTATTCGTCCGGAGAGAGCAGGTTTCTAAATATGTACTTGATGGGATCCATCTTTGAAATCAATAAAGTGGTATGAGTCAACATATATTGTCTTAGTCAACGAGCATCCCATGCCAAAGCGCATCAAGTTTTCTCGAGCAGTGAGTATCTTGTTTCACAGTCGGTAAACTTTTTGCTAAGGTAGTATATTGCTTGCTCTTTTCGACTAGACTCGTCATGTTGCCCCAATACACACCCTATCGAGTTATCTAATACTGTCAGGTACATAATCAAGGGTCTTCCTTCCAATAGTGGCATCAATATTGGAGGTTCATGTAGGTACTTCTTGATCTCATCAAAAGCTACATGGCATTCGTCATTCCATTCCATTACTTGATCTTTCTTCAACAACTTGAAGATTGGCTCACAAGTAGCAGTTAACTGGAAAATAAATCTTGCAATGTAATTCAGTCGTCCCAGGAAACCTCTAACTTCTTTCTCAGTACGGGGAGCAGGCATCTCTTGTATAGCTTTTACCTTTGCAGGATCAACTTCAATACCCTTACCACTGACAATGAAACCCAAATGTTTACCAGATCTAACTCCAAAAGTACACTTGTTTGGATTTAATCTCAACTTGTATTTCGTTAACCTCTCAAACAACTTGTGTAGATGATCAAGATATTCTTCTTCAGTCTGAGATCTGGCTATCATATCATCCACATATACCTTTATCTCATGGTGAATCATATCATGGAACAAAGCCACCATAGCATGCTGATATGTTGCCCCAACATTCTTCAAACCAAATGGCATCACCTTATAACAGAAAGTGCCCCATTGTGTAACAAATATAGTGTTATCCATATCTTCAGGTGCCATCTTAATCTGATTGTAACCAGAGAAACAATCCATAAAAGAGAATACTTTATGTTGAGCAGTGTTGTCTACCAGAACATTAATATGTGGAAGCGGAAAATCATCTTTGGGGCTGGCTTTGTTCAAATCCCTGTAATCTACACACATGCGTACCTTACCATCTTTCTTAGGCACCGGTACTACATTTGCAACCCACTGAGGATAAGAAGTAATAGCTAGAAACCCTGCATTTAATTGTTTCATCACCTCTGCCTTAATCTTTTCTGACATTTCAGGACGCATGCGACGAACTTTCTGTTTTATTGGGCGACAATCCTCTTTCACTGGTAGACGGTGAACCACAATATCATTATCTAATCCTAGCATATCTTCATAAGACCAAGCAAAGATTTTCACATAGTCACGTAACATCTGAATTAACCTGTTCTTAACACGATCTTTCAATTCAGCACCTATCTTGACCTCTTTCATGTTTTCCTCAGTTCCCATATTCATAATTTTAATTGGTTCCTCATGTGCCTGTATAGCTTTCTCTTCTTGCTATAGCAATCTAGCCAGCTCTACAGGTACTTCACAATCTTCCTCATTTCCATCCTTGGCTTGATAGATCAGATTCTCGAAGTCATAAATGGCAATAGCATAACTGTTATCAACAGGATCCAGAGTGGATGAGGATCTGCATTTTAGTGACATGGGTGTGTGTAAGAACACATAGTTTTTTTATAAAAGGAAAAAAAGGTAAAAGAAAGACAAAGAGCGCAATATTTACGAAAGCGAGAAACGTCCATTGATTTTATTGAATGAAAGTATGCAAATGAAATGATAACCCTAACAAGCACACCTTTGTGCCCCGAGAAAGGCACAAGGCTTAAAAGTATTTAATTTTTAAACATTACAAAATTAAATTTAGAAAAACAAAATAACATTTACTCCTGACTAAAGGAGATAGGAATAATGTCTTCAACCTTCTAGTTGTTGAGCCCATCACCAATGGTAGGAAATATCCAATCATCCAGGTTGTAATCTTCATCATAATCTCCCACAGCACTGACTTGGTCCTTTATGATTCCTCCATTAGTGATACGAACATCACGAGCACGACGAATAACCTTCTGAGATTCGGCAGTAAAACCCAAACCAAACTTGTCAGACTTGTAAGGAATGTCAGGAAGCTGGCCCCCAAATAGTACAACCACCTTCTTCAACCACAACTTTAGCATCCTTTAGAGAGGCCATTGTATGAGGTACTCTGGTAATCACAGGAACTTTTTTAGCAGCAGGGATGGCTTCAGTAGCAGGAACAGCTTGAGGAACTACTTCAAACGTCTAGCAAGGAGTCTCAACAAATTCACCCTCCATCTTAACATATTTAAAAGTATTCACATGACTGACCATGTATTCTTCTTCACCATCAACAGTAACAATCTTTCCTTTCACTGGATACTTCAATTTCTGATGTAAAGTGGAAGTTACAGCGCCTGCCCCATGGATCCAGGGGCGCCCAAGCAAACAGGAGTACGCATGACTGTAACACCCCAAAATTTGCCCTCTTATTTATTACCATCTAACTAACTTTATCACAATCATCCACGTGCATCTTCCATTAGGTCATCTATAATATGTCATGTATCCATTGTCATAGGCTTGTTATTTGGGTCAAAAAGCTTGAAGAATCAGGGTGTTGCAGTGCCCTGTGATTTATCTATTCAGGTGCGGTTCCTTGGAAAATACAAAGATCAGTGATACTCATCATCAACATTAGATTAGGGTTTATTTCCTCAATCATCTGACCATCAAGAGTTTCTTTATGAAGAATGGCACTAGGACGTCTTATCACCCAATGGATTCCATCGTTGTTTAAAGTGAAAGTTTCAAAAGAAATATTAGCTTCCACATTTTCAATAAGGTTTAGCATTTTATCAATTGAGGATCGTTGGGTACCAAGGTGTTCTTCTGAGGCTCTATCCTGATCATGTCCAAGGATTCTAAGTAATGAGGGAGATGAGCAAGGCCATTGGCAATATCTGTTGGTAATCGTGAAAGTTTGATACGGATTAGAGAGTCGCATGAAAGATGTGGCTCTTGGAAAAGTTAACTTGGGTTTATAGATTTCAGTGCAATTAGAAGCGTTCATGCGGTTTGTTTGAGTTCAAGTTATCGAGGCAAATACTACATCAATTTTTTTCTATCCATTTTATTTTCTCAACCTATATCCATATCCATTTATAAACTTTTTTCTTATCCATTTTCAAATACAATCCATAAACCAATATACAATTCATTTCTAACCACTTATCTTAAACCAAAAAAACATTACCTTTTTATCCAATGACCAAAATATGTTAATTAATTCAATAACCTTCCAATCCAAGTATTCATTTCTTAATAACCATTCAATTCGTTTGACATTCATTTCAAATCTCAAGTCATTGCCTAAAAATCATTTTTTGAACTTGTTGGTTTACCCGATTATCCAATTACTCATTTCCTATCCATTAACCGTGTCATATCCATTTCACACCATTATATATATATATATATATATATATATATATATATATATTTAGTATGAACGAAAAATATACAAATCATATTTTATGGCCCATTTACAACCAAAGCCTGTCATTTTTTGTTTGTTTAGCCCATCCGTTACACAAAAGTTCTGCCAAGGAATAACTTATTGAGGCCCGTTAGCATACACTTAGCCACTTGTTTTTCAAATCAGTACTCCCGCCAACGATTCCAAATCCTACGGTGATATTTCCTGCACCAATCTTTTGGAAAAAAATCGACATCTCCACTTGTGGGCTTAAAATATGAAGCCTAGGATGATTCAAAACTAAGGAGAGGATTCAGATACTCCTCAACGACAAAATCATCAAAGAAGATCAATACAATATACCAGAAGAAAAAAATCAAAAAAATAATAATAACAAGATTGATTCTTATAAGCAGGGTCAAGAAACAAATGATGCAGAAGAATTCCAATAGAAATTTCAAAGTATATTAAGTTACATTTACATAACATAAAATTATATAAAAATTTCCTAACAAATTTTTTCCTATTTTTTTTTCTTCATGCTGATTCAGAGGAAAAAAAAAGAGACTTCAGCCAACTCCTCAAAACTTCAATGAGCCCCACCATCAATAGAGAAGTCTGTTACACAAAAAACAAAATTTCAGTTACAAAGAATCCTAACAAACTATAATCGATTTCCGACGTCACTCAAACGACAACAATTGTAATCATCTCATGATATCAAACCAGAGAGATTCCTCCAATTCACAATTGAAAAAAAGAAGAACAGAGGCAATTAACAAAAACTCCTAACAGAAAAACATAATTTCTAACATAATTTCTAACTGAAATTCAACCGAAATTCCAAAGAAAACCTCACCATTCATCTTATAAAGCCATGGATCTTCAGCCAATTGGGCCCCCCCCGCTGATTCATTCTTCCACTTTTGTTTTCGTTTTCCTCAATCATCATCCTCATTTGTGCTTCCCCATTTCCTTGATCCTTCTTCATTAACTCATCTTCATTCTTCTTCATTAACTCATCTTCATTCTTCTTCATTGAACTTCAGTCTTTTTCTTCAATCCACCAACCTCTTCTTCCTCCTCCATTCTTCAATCCCAACTTAAATCCTCTCTCTGCATCATCATCTTCATCACCATAACCTGCAAATCTTATCAACATCAATAAAAAAACACCAAAATGCAACAAGAAGTAACGATCCACAAGAATGTTATCAAAAATAGAGTCAGAAAAGGCGCAAGCAAAGAGAAGAAGAAAGTGTGAAAATCATCGATAACCGCTACAACCTGACTTCATCTTCAATCTCAAATTCGTTGCATCTCCATAGGCGTTCATATCTCAAAGACCATCACCATCGTTCATCAACCTCACTGCAAATTCAAGACTTGCAGCAAAGACACCTGCAAAAGAAAATCCATATTAGAGAAGCAAATTCAAAGCGTTCAGTGGTGGAATCAAACGTCTTCAACAAAATTCGTTGTGATTCCGCATCGAACTCGACCCACAAAATGTCAGCATAATAATAGCGAATTTGCAGAGAATAAGAAGAAGCAAAGGGAAGTTACGAAGAAAACCTCAAAGAATAAAGATAAATAAACTCCTTGTCGATCCATCCTTCGCAATCGTCGAGATTCGCTAGGTACGTAAAATTCGAATTCACCATGGTTGTGGCTTTGAGCTTCAGAAGATCATTATGGTTGTGCATTTAACGATCTAATTCTTGATTTAGTTTATCTAGAATCTACTTGTAAGAGGATCTTGTTTTTCTGAAATTTTGTCGGTGGATTTGGAAGGAAGACCGAAGAGGGCTAGGGTTTCGTTTAGATGAGAGTAGGTGAGAGAAGATGTTGAAGGGGAAGAAAGAAGAAGAAGGATGGTGGTTTGCGGAGAGGACGACGACACCACCTCCGGCCGCCGCCTCTCTGGAAGATTAGGGTTTACGATGAGGGTGAGAGAGGAGATGAACGATGAAGATGAGCGATGGGAGAGCGTGAGAAAGGGGGCTAGGGTTTCATTCTCAGCCTGTTTGGTTTTTGTTTATTTTAAATGTTCATAGTATTGTATTTAATCATAGGATTATTAGTATAAATTAAATAGTAATTGGTATAATAAAAGGAATATTAAAGAATCTTAAAGAAGATTAAGGGAGTTTTTAATCGTGTTAATTCCCATTAATGTAGAAGAGGATAAGATTTTCTTTAGAATCCCTCCAGCCAAACCGGCGGTGACACTTGTCACCGTACGGTAGGCTCCGTTAGCGGTAGATCCCATGCATGTCTTCCATCATAAGCTCTCATGTTCCTGTGCTTTGTAAATCGCCTGATTAGAATACTTTTAGAGAGACTTGAGATTAACGGTCCGGATTGGAGTCAACAATGTTGACTGAAGGTGTATCATAGTTAGCGTGTTCCCCTCAAATCCCTGCGCTAATGGGCCTAAATAATTTCTATCCGCGCCCCCTTATTAGACCATTTTGTTCTTTTAACTTAAAAATATTTCTATTCCTCCCCCCCCTCTATTTTACATCTATTTTAATTTCTATTTTTATACCTTGTGTTTTAAATCAATAAAAAATACCAAAATGCATAAGAAACATCCTAAAAAATTACAGTAGAATATTAAGTCAATTTAGAAACATTCCCAATTTTTACTTTCTGAATTTTTGCATTTTTCAATTTAAATTCGATTTTTTCATTTTAATTGATTTATATTGAATTCCTTCATAAACACATAAATTTGTAAATTTTATTTCTGCCACTTCCTACAACATTTTTGGCCCATTCTTTTTGCTATGATTAGAGGACAAATTAAGGTACCCATAATATGTTTTATGTAATTTTTAGGGCATTTTATCTACTGTTTTGATAGTGTGATTTGTGCAAATTTGTGATTGAACCTTACATAGAATTAAAGGACTATTTGACATAGTTAGACTTAGAATTTTTAAGAGATTTTTTAACAAAATGTTATAATCAGGTTTGAGACCCTAGGGAATTAATTTCACATTTTTTCCTTGACTTTTGATATTTTTGTCATTTTAATTCATTTCCATCATATTATGCATATTCATGATTCATGTCATTCACTAACTATTTTCTTTTTGTGCAAGGTATCTTCCGAGAATTTGCGTATGGACTTGGATATTTTTATGCCTCGATTATATTTTGTGTACTTTGTGATGTAATACTTGTATGCTTGTATAGATTCTATAATTAGGATAGAAAAGATAAAACGAATCGATAGAAAACCAAAGTCTCAAAAAATAAATAAAGACTCGATCCAACGTCGAGTAAATTTTCAAATAAATAAATAAAGTTGCATGTGACTTTAGGATTCCTCGATTACCATCGTTCCATTCCATTACACCATAAGCAAGCCTTGTATGTTGCACACCATAAGTCGTGCGTCTTAGCACCACGCAATCGACCCACCCGATCCATCGTTTCATCCCATTTATGTTTCACACACGTTTTTACCCACCATGACTTAGGAGGACCATATTGTTCACTATTACTTTTTGTACTTGTATTTCTAGTTTAATATCTCTTAGGTAGATTTAAATCTTTCAAACCTCACTAACCGTAGGTCATCTTCAAACTCAAATAACTTAGGGTAAGTCTAGTTTCCCTTAGAAGTTTTCCTTTGATAATTTGAGTCTCACTTCTCATCTTAAAAAAAATCAAAAACACTTAATAAAGGAAAATGTGTACAATGCGCCACGAGCCTTAAGCTATATGGGAAATGACTAGTGGAGGTCTCCTTCACTCTTCTATGATGCTTTACAAACGTTCCATTGGGGGCGATCTTGGAAAGTATTCGCTCCTGTGTCATAGTCTTTAGTGTTGTACATTCAATAAACAAATTCAAAACACTTCTTATAAAAGACAACAAACTAAGAAGTCACGTCTTCTATTCTCATCTCATACTCTTTGCGGACGAACATGACTTGTCTCGACAGTTCAAACAGCGATACAGTAAACACCCTCGAGTCAGAGCCGGTAACACCTGAGCTAGAGCTATGGCAACGTCATCCTAAAAATCACAAACAAGTTTCAGCCTTAGTTAGACGAACTACGGCGTCTCTGATCCTCATTTATCCCGATGAGGTACGTAGGCAGTGGGGTAGGGCCCATTCGAGCACGATTTTTATTTTCCCTACATTTTCCCCCTTTTCTTTCCATTTTTTCAATTCCATTTCTTTTCTCATTTCCATTCCATTCCAGATAGCCCTTCCTTTATTCAAACAACATATTATTTCTCACCCTTTGAAAACTGACTTATAAGCGTGGATCCCGTCGGGTACGGCAGACAAATTGGGGTGCTAATACCTTCCCAATTCATAACCAACTTCCGGACCCAGATCTTTGGTTCGCAAGGCCTCGTCCTTTTCCTTCTTCCTTAGGTTTGTGCAACATTACCTTTCCCATTCCTTCGGGATAAAAATGTCTGGCTGGCGACTCTAACTTTTCCGCGCCACTTTCGCGTTTGTACTAGGATGAAAATCCCGGGAGCGACAGCTGGCGACTCTGCTGGGGACTTTTAGAAATTCTAATTTCCCCTTTGAGAGTCAATCCTAGCGCTTGTCTGTTTCTGTTTTCTTCGGGTGCTTATTCATTCGCTGTTATGCTTTAGTTTAAATTTACTGTTTTATTTACAGTTTATCGCTTTACTTTACAACTTTATTTACAACTTTCTGCACTTTACTTTACTGTCGCATATACTGGCATATATATATGTTCTGGGTTTCCTTGGAGAGATGGGATTATTGTGAGATAAGCCAAATACACGGCTTGAGTATACACATAGGATTTAGAGTGGGCAGTCGTGTGGCTTGCGTGGTCTTGAGCACGTGTAGTTTTCACAAGTCCCACACCCAGATCAGGCTCTCTTGGGATATGTTCTATACTGCCTAGGCAGACCATAGAATGTTCCCACCTGAGCTGCTAACACTGGGAACCGATCATTGAGGACCTTAGTGGAAACAACCCTCTCCAGTGGTGACAGTGGCAGACCACATTTTGTGGCAAACCCATTCGCACCCGAGGGCCCACTAGGAAATCGCATAGGATGACCTTGTTCTCTCATAGGAACCTAGTTAAAGCTACTGGTCGTATGACAGTAGTATTGTACCCTTCGGGATGAATGTACTATTGTTTCTCGACTTCAGTGCTTGAAGCCGGGAACTTATGAGGGATGCTTGTTTTTCCGGAATTCAGCTGAGGCCTCCCTGAGTAGTACATAATGCCAAACCGATTCCCTGATTTGGTCATGAGCCATTTCTCGGAAATGGTGAACGTATTATTGCTATTCGGCTTTGAGAGTCCGTGATGTTGACCCGTAGTAGCATACCCGTGAGATTGGGAGGGGTTTGCAGGAAAACTAAACCTTCAACCTACCTTGTTCTTGATACTTGGGTTTTCTTCCGACACATACTTATGATCTGGTATTCTTGACAGTCAGTATTCAGGCAAACCAGAAGGCAGTACAACAGTACCCAGTATATGCAAACAGTGATCACATGCCATTGCATTGCATCACATCATCCGCATACTTGCATTCCTAACGCATGTTTATTCATTTGCAGGACTGCACATCACATCCTTGATTCCAGTTGTGGGTATCGATCTATGAGTATGGAATCCAAGAAAAAGACCAAGTGTATTATCTCCTACAAGGTTCATTAGCCTGTTGTGAAAGAAATTCTCAAAGTGAAAGCCCTAGCTCCTCCAGAAGTTCTGAATGTCTTCAAGCAGGATTAAAGGTGGATTTTGTATTTCATAGAGCCCATCAGTGACTATGCTTTCAGAGGGATGCACACCTTGCTACAGTTTTATGATCCACAGCTTAGATGTTTCGTACTTTTTGATTTCGTATTGGCACCTACATTAGAGGAGTATTCGAACATCCTGAGAGTTTCCGTGAAGGACTGTGCACCATTCTTTGGGTCCAAGATTGACCCCGACTTCAAAGATGTAGCAACTGCTATTTATTTGAGCAAGTCATTATTAGAGGACCGGATTGATAACAAAGGAAGCTTCTGAGGATATCATTTGAGTTTCCTGTTGGATGAGGCTACCAAAGCAGCTGAGGCAAAAAGTTGGAGTACCTTCAATGCGATCCTAGCTTTGTGTATCTATGGAATCACTTTGTTCCTGAACATGCCGAACTTCGTGGATGTCGATGCTATTCGCATTTTCATAGCAAAGAATCCTATTCCTACTATCTTAGGTGATCTCTACCACTCTGTGCATTATAAGAATGAGAAGCGAAGGGGTGGAATGTTGAATTGTTGCGCGACTGTATTCTATAAGTGGTTCACATGCTTTCTTCCACAATCAGGAGCTTTTGAGAGAACGAAAAACACTCTTGAATGGTCTGAACGACTGATGGGCTTACAAGCAAAGTACATTATCTGGGTTAATCAGGGTTTGCGGTGCATTGACATTCTTCATAGTTGCGGAGGATTCCCTAATGTTCCATTGACCGGGAGGAAAGGGGGAATTAATTATAACCCTTCCCTCACGGTTAGACAGTTCGGGTACGCCTTAAGGGAACCACCAGCCGTTGTGGACATTACAGAGTCCTTGTACTTCCAATCAACAGACGGATTTGAGATCGCTCAGAAAGCTTCTAATCCTTGGCATAGTCAAAAGATAAGAGGGAAGAAGACCTTGGGAGTAGGGAATTGTCGAATGTATCCACCGTTTGCAGAATGGCTAAGAGAACGGGTTGAAGTGTTACTGTTACCATTTGGGCCTGCGCCTCTTCTATATCCCACGGTCATTGAACAACCTACCACAGTTAGCATTGAGGAGTTCAAAAAGATGAAGATGGAAAGAGACGGGTTGTTAAAGGAGAATGCACAGTTGAGTCAGGAGCTTGCTAAAGCTAATCATGCCAAACTTGAGATTGAGTGGAAAGCTCAAGAAGATGCTGAGAGGCATGCTATTGCAAGGAAACAGTGTGAAGTTGAGTTAGCTCGGTATGAGAGGTTTGAGTTTGCTACTAGGAGCTCTTCCAAGGAACACATTGACACTAGAAGGCAACTGGATCAAAAGACCTTGACGTTCGAGAACATGAGAAAGAGGCATGCTGCTTACAGGATCAAAAGAGAGGAACAAGACAAAGTTCAAGCTGAAGAGATCGCGAGAAAGCTAAAGGAGAAAGATGAAGAGATGACCGGTAAGTTGAGAGAAAAGGATGCAGAACTTGCTAAAGCCTGGGAAGAAGCTGCTTACTACAAGCGGATGATGATCTGCTATCAGAAGAAGCTGAAGAGGTTTGAAGACAACCAGGTGCAGACGAAGGAATTGGTAGAAGTTCCTAAGTCAGGACCGATCATTGACTCAAACCTAGATAGAGGATCGCATTGACAAAGACATCTTTCTATTTGCTTGTATGTTGTGGGATTACCATCAGGATTGTTGATGGAATCTTTTTATCATTGCACTTCTGTTTAAAATCCATGTTTTGTGTGTTTTGACTATATCAACAAGTTCTTATCATAAAAGGTCTCTTTACTATCATTCCATGTTCTCTCGCTTTGTGATCACCGACACATCTGACACGTTTGCAAAACACGTTGGTCTTTGTATTCTCAGAATTGTTTGGCACATCTACTACATACACACACACACCTTATATTATCAACACTGCTTGTTATTTGCAGGAAAAAAGAGCTTCGGTCTTCATCAAACCCACAAAAGCTGGAATCAGGGGATGGAATTCCCTAAGAATGAATTGACATGCCATAAGCATTCATTTCTTGCATATCATATTCTTGTGTTTTTTGCGGGTTACCCAGAGTTTCTAACTTATTCAACTGCAGGAAATATAGCTGGTCAACGCGTTCACCGATATCCAACTAATAGAAACCGAGTAAGGATGGCTGAACGAATGCAGACTGATCTCAATGAGCTCCGACAGAGGATGGAACAGTTCATGGAAATGATGACTGGCATGGACCAGAACCAGGAGCGTCTCAGGATGATGGTTGAGCAACCCCATGGGAATGTTAATACGGGAATACCGGCTGAGAATGTGGATTCTAACGCTGCTCGTAACGGAGAGCCTAATCCAAATAGGACCGCAACACGTAATTCATGTTTAGAAGACAATCAAGAGGACCAGTTCACTCTACTGGATGCTGATATGGGTAACATGAATGAGATCAATAATCGCAGGTATGAAGAGCTGGTAGAGAAGATCAAGGCCATGGAATGTCAGAATTCCTTGGGCATCGATGTAACCAGTCTCGGGTTAGTACCAGGAGTCAGAATCCCTCCCAAGTTCAAGGCACCATTGTTTGACAAGTACAACGGCAGCACGTGCCCTAGGACTCACATTTACGCGTACTTTGGAAGAATCTCGGCTCACACTGATGACGAGAAACTTTGGATGCATTTCTTCCAAGACAGTTTATCTAGAGCTTCGTTGAGCTGGTACATGAAGCTGAGTCGCGTCTCTATTCGAAGTTGGAAAGATCTAGCTGAATCATTCCTCAAGCAGTATCAATACAACATTGATATGGCTCTGAATCGCACTCAGCTGCAGAACTTGTCTCAAGGACCTAAGGAGAGTTTTAAGCAGTATGCCCAGAGGTGGCGTGAGCTGGCCGCACAGGTTCAACCTCCATTGCTGGATCGGGAAATGGCCGACATGTTTATGGGCACCTTGCAACGCGTTTACTTGGATCGTCTGGCCGCCTGCCCGTCCATTGGTTTTTCTGATATCGTCATTGCGGGAGAAAGAATAGAGAATTTTTTTGAAATTGGGAAAGATTCAGGATGCAAGCAGTGCTAGTTCTTCTGGTGTGAGAAAGCCTTTTGGCAACGGCCAAAGAAGAAGAGAAGGCGAGGAAAATGCTGTGTATAGAGGCCGAGACAGAAGTTATTCTCAAGGTTACTACCAAGCAGCTGCAGTGACAATTACTCCACAGGTTCAACAACAACGACCACAGGGTTAGCAACAACAGGTACAGAGATAATTTCAGGAAAGAACAAGAGCGAGAAACCGCAGACTTGATCCCGTCCCATGCCCATATGTTGTATTGCTCCCAGAGCTGCTAAAGTTGAACCTGGTCGAGCTTCGTACCATGAGACCTCCTCCTCCTGACAATCTACCTCCGAATTTTGATGCTAACTCCAGGTGCGAATTCCATTCGGGTGCCCAGGGGCACAATATTGAGAAATGTTGGGCTTTTCAGAACAAAGTACAGGACCTAGTTGACTCCAAGGCGATCAATTTCGCTCCTCTCCCAAATGTACTCCAGAATTCGATGCCTAGTCACAATGGAACCGGTGTCACGGTTGTTCTACCAGATGGTCTGTGTTAAGATGAAGTCTTCAAGTTAATCACCCAGGACGCCAGGGTCTTCATGAAGTAAATATAGCCAGCAGTATTCAAATACTCTCAGTGATGGCATTTATGTGTTTTCCTTTCTTCATTGTTCATTTTCATCCCTATTGAGTGGAACTACGTCGCTCTGATTCTTCATTGGTCATCAGTCAATGGAGATACGTAGGCAGAAGATCGTCAGGTCTTTTCGAGCAACCTTATGGGGCAACTTTACTCCCAAGCTTCACTCTTTCCTTCAGGTGTCTCGTGTCAGAGTCAGAATAGCTAGAAGAAGTATGACTGCCATGGTTAGGTATACAACTGCGGATTGAAGATTACAAGTCTGTAAAAGAGCTATTGATCACTGAAAGTATCCAGGACTGACAGGTCCAGACGGAGCCAAGCCTCCTTAACTACGGCAATATTCAGTTTCTTTACTGCATTTCCATTTGTAGTTTCTTTTATATGTTAAACATTTGTCTACATGTATGAAATTTGTTTGCTTTTGAATGTTAGTAATAATAAAACTCACATGTTTTTCTTGAAGTAATTCATTTGCATTCCCTTATAATTTTGCATGTGTACATCACAATACCAATTGTCGTGCTTAAATTCTATGAAGGAGAATGACGAAGCAAAAACGCAGGAATCTCTAATTGTGTGCTCTTGAATAAGACCCTGTTGACGATGTACAAGCTTTGTTTCAAATCCCTAAACACTGGAGATATAAGGAAGATAGACCCTTGCTAAGCCCTTCTAGCCTTGAAGTAGGAGTTTATTTTCGCATAAAAAAACCTCACATGTAACCCAGGGGCAGGGTAGATGTCAGCTAGTCGGACCAAGCGTTCAGGCTTTCATAAAGGAGTGTATTTGAAGATCCATTGCATTCTACTATGCTAATCAAGAGGTCCAAAGACCTGAAACCACAATGGTTGTCCAAGTCAAAAGGTCCAAAGATTGAAAACCACAATGGTTATCCTTCGTCGACCAAAGAATGAGGCAGTCATAAACCCTTGCAAAGCAATCAAGACAAACAATGTCACACGACTCATTCAAAAAAAAAGAAAAGAAAAAGCCCACTAAGTCGAAACTTGAAAACAAGCGACTTAGGCAAAAGTTAGGTCATCCCGTTGGACTTCACAATCAAAGATTCACAAGAATCAGTCCAGGAAAAAGTTAGGGATAAGCAAAATAACGCAAAAGCGAAAGACTGAAAGGATTACACAAGAAAGATCCTCAAATGAGAACAAAGTCGTGTGGCACAAACACGAAAGATAGAGGAGTGACTGACCCTCAACAATAACCTGATTGGTGCTTGAACTGATAGTAGCAATGGTTCCTCAATTAACACGAAACCCTTACGAAAGGTGAATGCTTGTGAAAACTAGTTGAACATAGGAATGGAGAACATCACGAAGAGTGGGTGGACACAAATAAATTTCGAGCCTATATTCTTTGTTTCTATAACCGTGAACCAGGCCACGATACAACCCTTAAAATTACTAACTGAAACAGGTTTAATTTGAGAGCGTACTACTACGAGACCGCGTTCCTGACTCCTACGAGTTATGCGAAAAGACATTTGTTGGTATTGCATGTACATACTTTCATTCAAAATAACGTTGTATCTTAACCAAGTGATTCGCTCGCAAAGGTTTGCGACACCCTTTTAATAAAGACTTCAAGTTTTACATGTGTGTTGCATTAGAATTTTCATTCTAGGAATAAACATTTTTTGCTTGCATACATTTGTTTAGCATCATAAATGGTTCACATGCGGAAATTCAATCCAGAAGCTTAAGCTTGCCAAGTTGAGAAGTCCAAAACTTCTGAAAGACAGTCACGTCGAGGTGCACTTTTATGCAAAAGCTCCATTGAGTAAGGACTTTCTCGACCAGCCATGGTAAGAGCTAGCCCATCCGGGGCAATTACGTCGAGCAATCTCTTCAAATTTCAGTCAAACTGGGGCAATCACTTCGAGATTCAAATCTCTCCAAGAGCAAGGATTAGTCAGTCAAGTGCAAAGCTATTCAAATACTCGTACTGGGGCAGGCCACTCCAATAGTACGAGAGTTCATTCTTTCCCGAAGACGGACGATCGGAAGCATTTACCCGGAGTTTAGAATACCGTGGTCACTTGTCAAGCCAACTATCTCGTTCAACACTTCTGACAGGTACAAACTCATCTGCATTGACAATGGTTACCTCCCCAGCAAGGTTGTTACGCTGATTCATGCAGTCGTACGATACCTAAGAGTTTAAAGACACCAAGTCTTTTGTAAAATCCTCTTGAGGTAAAATCCATACAGAAGCAATTGATCCCCAGCACGAGACAACTTGAAATCTTTCCTCCTCAGCAGGACGTGTCTCGGTTTTGGTTATCCCCAACATACGAATGGAAGTTATCCTCAGTGAGTCACCAAGTTTGTTCCTTCAGCTGGTTCCCTTAATCTCGGTTCCTCAACAGATCTAAGGCAACTCCTATTCTCCTAGCAGATTTCAGATAAATCATTCTCCTCCCCAGCAGGTCCATAAGAGTGGATAATCCCCAATAGTCGAGGTATCCCCAGGCACGACCCTCAAATCTAAAAGTCCAATTTATTTTTGGCAAAGGTAATAATTCGGGACAAATAAATTATTCATGCTCTTCTCCAATAGAGATGTTATCCCCACAGGGCTTCTTGATATCGAATTCGCAATCATTGTGTTTCCCCCACAGAGTTAGCAGAGACTTATTACTTCCACGTCAGGAATTCCTTTATATTCGCACCAGTTCATTAACAATACTCAAGACATAACATCCCTAGTGTCATGAGGCAACATGCCATGAGAGTAGGTGAGAGAAGATGTTGAAGGGGAAGAATGAAGAAGAAGGATGGTGGTTGGCGGAGAGGACGACAGAGCCACCTCCAGCCGCCGCCTCTCTAGAAGATTAGGGTTTGCGATGAGGGTGACAGAGGAGATGAACGATGAAGATGAGATAGGGGAGAGCGTGAGAAAGGGGGCTAGGGTTTCATTCTCAGCCTGTTTGGTTTTTGTTTATTTTAAATGTTCATAGATTGTATTTAATCATAGGATTATTAGTATAAATTAAATAGTAATTGGTATAATAAAAGGAATATTAAAGAATCTTAAAGAAGATTAAGGGAGTTTTTAATCGTGTTAATTCCCATTAATGTAGAAGAGGATAAGATTTTCTTTAGAATCCCTCCAGCCAAACCGGCGGTGACACTTGTCACCGTCCGGTAGGCTCCATTAGCGGTAGATCCCATGCATGTCTTTCATCATAAGCTCTCATGTTCCTGCGCTTTGTAAATCGTCTGATTAGAATACTTTTAGAGAGACTTGAGATTAACGGTCCGGATTGGAGTCAACAATGTTGACTGAAGGTGTATAATAGTTAGCGTGTTCCCCTTAAATCCCTGTGCTAATGGGCCTAAATAATTTCTATCCGCGCCCCCTTATTAGCCCATTTTGTTCTTTTAACTTAAAAATATTTCTATTCCTCCCCCCCCCTTTATTTTACATCTATTTTAATTTCTATTTTTATACCTTGTGTTTTAAATCAATAAAAAATACCAAAATGCATAAGAAAAATCCTCAAAAATTACAGTAGAATATTAAGTCAATTTAGAAACATTCCAAATTTTTACTTTCTGAATTTTTGCATTTTTCAATTTAAATTCGATTTTTTCATTTTAATTGATTTATATTGAATTCCTTCATAAACACATAAATTTGTAAATTTTATTTCTGCCACTTCCTACAACATTTTTGGCCCATTCTTTTTGCTATGATTAGAGGACAAATTAAGGTACCTAGAATATTTTTTATGTAATTTTTAGGGCATTTTATCTACTGTTTTGATAGTGTGATTTGTGCAAATTTGTGATTGAACCTTACATAGAATTAAAGGACTATTTGACATAGTTAGACTTAGAATTTTTAAGAGATTTTTTAACACAATGTTATAATCAGGTTTGAGACCTTAGGGAATTAATTTCACATTTTTTCCTTGACTTTTGATATTTTTGTCATTTTAATTCATTTCCATCATATTATGCATATTCATGATTCATGTCATTCACTAACTATTTTCTTTTTGTGCAAGGTATCTTCCAAGAATTTGCGTATGGACTTGGATATTTTTATGCCTCGATTATATTTTGTGTACTTTGTGATGTAATACTTGTATGCTTGTATAGATTCTATAATTAGGATAGAAAAGATAAAATGAATCGATAGTAAACCAAAGTCTCAAAAAATAAATAAAGACTCGATCCAACGTCGAGTAAATTTTCAAATAAATAAATAAAGTTGCATGTGAATTTAGGATTCCTCGATTACCATCGTTCCATTCCATTACACCAAAAGCAAACCTTGTATGTTGCACACCATAAGTCGTGCGTCTCAGCACCACGCAATCGACCTACCCGATCCATCGTTTCATCCCATTTATGTTTCACACACGTTTTTACCCACCATGACTTAGGAGGACCATATTGTTCACTATTACTTTTTGTACTTGTATTTCTAGTTTAATATCTCTTAGGTAGATTTAAATCTTTCAAACCTCACTAACCGTAGGTCATCTTCAAACTCAAATAACTTAGGGTAAATCCAGTTTCCCTTAGAAGTTTTCCTTTGATAATTTGAGTCTCACTTCTCATCTTAAAAGAAAATAAAAAACACTTAATAAAGGAAAATGTGTACAATGCGCCACGAGCCTTAAGCTATATGGGAAATGACTAGTGGAGGTCTCCTTCACTCTTCTAGGATGCTTTACAAACGTTCCATTGTGGGCGATCTTGGAAAGTATTCGCTCCTGTGTCATAGTCTTTAGTGTTGTACATTCAATAAACAAATTCAAAACACTTCTTATAAAATACAACAAACCAAGAAGTCACATCTTCTATTCTCATCTCATACTCTTTGCGGACGAACATGACTTGTCTCGACAGTTCAAACAGCGATACGGTAAACACCCTCGAGTCAGAGCCGGTGACACCTGAGCTAGAGCTATGGCAACTTCATCCTAAAAATCCCAAACGAGTTTCAGCCTTAGTTAGACGAACTACGGCGTCTCTGATCCTCATTTATCCCGATGAGGTACGTAGGCAGTGGGGTAGGGCCCATTCGAGCACAATTTTTATTTTCCCTACATTTTCCCCCTTTTCTTTCCATTTTTTCAATTCCATTTCTTTTCTCATTTCCATTCCATTCTAGATAGCCCTTCCTTTATTCAAACATCATATTATTTCTCACCCTTTGAAAACAGACTTATAAGCATGGATCCCGTCGGGTACGGCGGACTGATTGGGGTGTTAATACCTTCCCAATTCGTAACTGACTTCCGTACCCAGATCTTTGGTTCGCAAGGCCTCGTTCTTTTCCTTCTTCCTTAGGTTTGTGCAACATTACCTTTCCCATTCCTTCGGGATAAAAATGTCTGGCTGACGACTCTAACTTTTCCGCGCCACTTTCGCATTTGTACTAGGATGAAAATCCCGGGAGCGACAATGACGAATATCCATCACATAGAAAGTGGAATCAAAGACTTGAGAGCCTACTTTGATCGGGAGGTCCACCTCTCCATGAACCATTCTTCTTGAACCATCAAAGGCCCTCAACACCACATTACTTGGCCTTAACACCACATCCTCTAGGTTGAGTTTGTCCAGAACCTCCTTGGGTAATACATTCAATGAAGAACCATTATCCACCAACACATGAGACAAAGTAGTGCCCCTACACTCAATAGAGACATGCAAAGCTCTATTATGGTTTCTTTTAGCCGGGGTTAAATCAACATCAGAAAAAATTAAACAATTATCACTATTCAGATGAGCAACACAATTTTCAAACTGGTCCACAAAGATTTCATGTGGTACATGAGAAGTCTTCAGGAACTTGATTAAATCCTTGGCATAGGCTTCAGAACATAATAACATAGATAACATGGAGAATTTTAGAGGGGGTATGCCCCAAATGGTCAACAATATCATAATCACTCTTGTGGATGATTTTATATACTTCTTCCATCTACTTAGAGAGATCTTCACTAGCTGGTGCCTCAGATTGAACGGGTTCAATCACTGGTCCTTTTCCCCGAGCCTCAGTACTTGGCCCAGAATTAGAGATATGGACTGGAGTAGCAGCAGTCTTTGAGGTATCTTCTAGAGAGAAAATTCTTCCACTCCTAGTAACCTTATTGGACCCAGCAATATTGTCAACATCAAGATTAATATCAGTAACAGGTGTATCAGTCAAAGGCTCTTGCTTTACACCATGGATATAAACATCAGAACCCTAATTCCAGGGTATAGCCTTATCAAAAGTATATGGGATAGGACCAGGAGTGGTAATAATCATTGGAGCCAACTTTGGCTCAGCAGTAATCTTCGCAGGACCCTTAGAAGTGATCCTCACTGGACCTTTGGAAGTAATCTTCACAGGAGTCTTACCAACCATAGCCACATCTTCAATCTTCAAATCTTGATCCAGACCTCCACATAAACTCTCTATAGAATGGGTCTTCTCAAACAATATAGTATAGTTGTCTATCAGGCGTTGAATACCTGCCCTTAGCTTCCAACAACTATTAGGTTTTTAGGCACAGTAAAAACAGTCTTCATTGCAATCCGGAAATAAACCGGCTTGCACAAGTTTCTTCTTGACAATGGATAGAGGAGTAGTTATTTCAGTCACAATACAAACATAAGAAACTTCATCAACTAAATTAATAGTCTTCTCATGTTTAGGCATAGGAGCAGTAATCACATTAGGAGTTTCAGGAGGGTCAAACTCAATTTCTCCATTCTCAATCATATCCTGAATTTTGTTCTTCAATGCCCAACAACTGTTAGTATCATGGCCAGGACTATTAGAATGGATATGCACACCTTGCATTGGGATTGTAACGAGGAGAGGAAGTATTGGTATTCTGAGAAGGGTCCTTCAAAGTAATCAACTCTCTTTTCAACATGTGTTATAAAGCCTATGCCAACGACATATTGATCTTTGTAAATTGCCTCCTAGGCTTGGGCTGACTATTCTGCTGCTGCTCTTGTGGTGCAGGTGCAGGATTAGAAATCAAAACAGCCCCCACAGATTGGTTACGATTATTACGACCATGTTGGCCATACACAATATTGGATTCCTTATTCCCATTAGAAGGTTTCTTGGTGGCACTTGAAGAAATAGCCATCTGAATCTTTCCACTTCGTATCCCACTTTCCACACGTTCTCCAGTCATTATCAGCTCAGTGAAGTCAGAGGATGAGCTTCCAATGAGAAGACTATAGAAAGGACCAGTTAGCGTACTCATAAACATATTAACCAATTCCCTGTCAGTCAAAGGGGTTGAACTCTACTTTCCAAATCTCTCCATTTCTGAGCATACTCCTTGAAGCTTTCTTTAGCACTCATGGACATGCTCTGGAGTTGCATGCGAGTTGGTGCTAAATCAGAGTTATATTGGTACTACTTATAGAAAGCCTCGGCAAGATCATTCCAGTTACGAATGTTGGTACTCTCTAGTTGATAATACCATTCTAGTTGGGATCCAGACAAACTCTCTTGAAATAAATGCATCCATAACTTCCTATCAGGAGTATGTGGTTTAATTCTCCTGACATAAGACCTCAGATGCAATTTTGGACATGACACACCAACATACACCACAAAAGTAGGAACTTTGAAACCTATAGGAAAGGAGACTCCAGAAATTAAACTCAAATCTTCAAAGTCAAACCCAGAAGTCTTCTGTAGTTCTATAGCATTCATCAGGTCCTCCAGCATCTTATACTTCTCTTCACCAGCAGGATCATGATAATAATTCTCCTCATAATCAGAATCTTCCACAGTACCATGGAGACTTCCTTCTTCTTTCTCATAATTTCCAGACCCAAGATTCTCAACTTCTTCATTTGTCTTGACTGGACCTCTGAATCTTCTACCCAGGTTGATGAAGCCCACTGGTTTTCTGGTCTTCTTCTTTTTCTTGGTCAAAAGTTCCTTCAGCTCATCTTGTCCCCTGGACAAATTCAGAATCATCTCTTGAAATTGAGCATTCTGAGTTTGGAGATCCTTGGCAGTTTGTTCGAGAACCATTTCTGCTGAAATAAACAGGCGAGAAGATAAGATACTTGTTTATAAGAAACCTGTGATGCAATGATATGGTATGTAGATGCATATGCAATGTTTTCGAGGACCGCAAGATTTAAATTTGATTAAAGCAAAACAAAAACAAAATTTTTTATTAGTAAATGTTTAATATAAATTTCCCCTTGGGCTTACAATGAAAGGAAATAAGAATAAAATACAAAGAGATAAATATATGGGTGTCGCTCCCACTAAATGAAGCCGGGTCAAATAGGGTACAGACGCGAACGGTCGGCGAAAGGGACAATGAGAACACACAGCAGTGAACTCACTGGAGATGAATAGAGTCGCCAGCTAGGCATTTTTATCCCGGAGGAAAGGCAATGCTGCATAGACCTGGAAAGAGATGGATAAGACGGTTGCGAACCAGAGAGACTGAGAAAGGGGGTTGGTTACAACCTGGGAAGGTATTAGCACCCAGATTGTCCGCCGTACTCGACGGGATCCACGCTTAAAAGATTTGTGTTTTAAAGGGGTAGTGTCAGTGCAATTTGTGTGTAAAAGAGCTGGAAAACAAAATGTGCAGGTGTCAGTGTAAGAGAAAAGTGAAGTATATAAGTGAAGTGTCAGTGTAAGAACAGGAGTGAAATGCTCAAGATCATGAGGCTAAAAGAATGAGGCTAGAAAGAGGGGGAATATACAGAGACTTTTGTTCGATAACTGTTAAGTTATGCCTACGTATCCTCTCGTGCAATGAGGAAGTCAGAACACCGTAGTTCGACCCAAAGAGACTGAAAGATGAATTGACTTGTGAACTGCTTGCTTGCCTATGCTCAAGTGTATGACCTGTCTGGCTCAGGTGCAAACTGTCTTGCATTAGACGGAAGAAGCAAGTTCTCGTTTATGAGTGAAGATGATGAGAAAAGAATCCCGGAGGAGACGATTATTGTTTGTTTTTGAGTTTTCAGTCTTTTATTGCTTTTGAAAGTTTGTCATAAGTTAATGAGCTTAAGTCTAAACCAATGGATTTAGTAAACTCATCACATCTTCCCTCTGTTTAGGGGTAATGAGAATACCTTAAGTGTGAAGTCAGATTCTCACACTTAATCACCTTTGATATAGGATCAAGATCATTAACCTACTTGTGATTATTTAGATGTTTTTGGTGTTTTTGTTTAGTGTTGAGTAATGAGGTTAAGCCATAATCAAGGATTAAACAGACTCATTACACCATCCTAATAGAAGGATAATAGATGAGAATGTTTAAGCTGAGGAAAGCTCCTCAACTTAATCCATGATTAGGGATTAAACTCATGACAAAACAAAGCCTTTATTAAGTGGATTTTATTTAATGATATGATGATGAAGTGATTTTTATGATTTGTAAGACAACTTGAGGGGGACTTGTCCATTAACACTAGGGTTAGTCCTTCTTAACCAGTTAAGGAAGAATTAGAACCCTAATGCAAGGCCCAAGTTACAAGTGTGATGTCTTGATGATTATTAAGTGAATTGATTAAGAGATTTAAACACATTAAGGGTTTAACACTTAGGATTAAAGTTATACACTCCATCCTAAGAGAAGGATGCAGGCATAAGCTTAATCACAAAGCCTTAAAGCCTTTAGGGTTTAGTCCCTGATTATGAGGTGAGGAGAGAAGACTCAAAAGAGACACAAAGGTAAAACTAAGGAGGGGAGACTAATCAAAACCCTAATCATTGTCATGCTTGGTTGTTCCTAAGGTTTGTGAGTTTTAACAAGAGAAGATCTCCAATGGAACCACCAGGAAGCAGATGAAAGGATCAAGAGAAGCAAAGCAACTTGCTTCATTCAAGAAGTCAAGTCACTTGAAGAGAGAAAGTGGGAAGAGGGAGAATGAGCAAGCTCAAACTCAAACACATATAAAAATGCAGCATGGATGCAAGAGAGATGAAAAGAAAAGTTATGAGAAGTGAAGGCAAATCCACTTCTCAAAGTTACTTACCACCTGAAAGGTTAGAAAAGAAATGCAATGCAATGCAAAATGGGATGAGATGACATGATGAGAAACAAAACCAGAAGCATTTACATGATGCTAATGATGCTATGAGATGCTACAAACATGAGGCAGCACATGGAAATGATCATACAAGTTCATGGATGCAAATGAAGCAAGTTAGGAACCAAGAACATACATGAAAAGTTATGAGATGCATATGGCATACAACATGACAAATGCAAAGATGCAATGATCAAACATGATTTCAATAGGTCTTATGATGTCAAATGAATCACATGGATGCTTGAAATGTCATGGCAAGTCATGTTATGCAAGAGAATGCAAGATGGATGCAAATGGAAGCCCAAATTAGGGTTTATGAATCAAACATCAAACACAAACCAAAACCAGAAGCAAACCCTAAGATAAAAATGGAAAAATGCCACACAAAGGACCCTTAATCCTATACTAAACCAATGCCCAAAGGAGAGGTCTCAACTCTTAACCAATCTCAAGTTATGATTTTCACAAGTTTTTAGGGTTTTTAGGGTTTCCAAACAAAAGAAATGTCAAACAATTTGAAAATGAAAGATCAAATCATGACCTTTTTATCTCAAAAACTACATGCTAAACACAATGCAATTCAAGAAGAATCAATGTCCAACTCTTCATAGATAGGCAGAAATGATTTTTTGAACTTAGGATCAAAATAATGCACAAAAATGATTTTTATTCAATGAAAAATTCTCAAAATGCATCAAGATCAAAAAAGAAATTTGGTTTTAAGGTTGGACAATGTTTCTAAATGTCTTAGAACATTTCATGAATTTTTTGGTGATTTTTAGATACTTAAAAGTATTTTTAATAAATTAATTCTCATTAATCAATTAAAAATAATCTTTTAAATATTTAAAAATACTTTTTTAATGATAAAAATAAAAATAAAAATATTTTTGTGTGATAAAAATTAATAAAACTCTTGAGAAAAAGTTTCATAATTTTTAAAACATTTTTACTATTTTTAATAAATTATGCAAGTTAAATGAAAAAGAAATGAAAATAAATTAAAATAAAAGGAAAGTAATCAGAAGGAGAGGCTGAGATTGATTCTGGGTTCAAAATGATTGACTGGGCGCGTGAATGGAGGGTCCAGATGGCTTCTGAGTTAATTAATTATGATTATCTTAATTAAACAAGATTAGGGCAAATGACTTGATCTGAGCCATTCACACGCGCGGGAGGTCAATGGAGTCAACTGATCCTACGACCCAAATTCAAATGGCATTTAATTACAAGATTAGGGCTTAATGATTTTCAGGTGGCCGGAGAAGACCTCCGGTCGTCTTCTCCGGTGGGAAGCCCACCTGAAAATCTCCAAACTCTCTCAAAACCTAACTAAAACGAAATCTAAAACCATGGAAATGATTCCCACTCACTCACGAACCAAAACCCCCAATCAAAACAAAATTATTCTTCCTGGAATTCATGAATCGAACAAAACAAGTTTTTAGGTCACAGAGTTTTAGAGAGCAATTAAATTCTCATTTCATCACCATTTTCAAAACCAAAAGCAACAGGATAATCAGTGAAGCATGAAGAACAAGTTTAGAACTTAAAAAATGATTTCTGGAAAAATATTTCTTGAGCTACCTGAGATTCGAAGCTTTCACTCCAGCAACTTTCTGACCTCCCCTCCTTGTGAAATCCACTCCACTTGACCCCCTGGTGATGCTTGAATGCTTAGGAGAAATTTATGTTGGCTGGATGAAGAGTTTGAACAGCTTCTGCTCAAGCTCAGTTGAAAATGGCAATGGTGATTCAGGCTGTTTCTGGCAAGGGTGAAGGGTTGTTTGTGGTCCAGATGATGAGTGGAGAAGGTTTGTGAAGTTTGTTTGGATGTTTGTGAGCTGTGGAAGGTGTTTCGAAGGAAACTGCAGCTTGGGGTGAAAATGGTGAAGTGATGTTATGGCTTGTTTCAGGCTCAGGCTTTGCTTGGTTTATGCTCTATGGAACATGGTGAAATGATTGGTGAAGTTGGTTTGGATGTTTGATGTTTATGGAGGCAGATTCGAATGGTTTTGCAAAATGGAGTGTTTTTGTGAATGTGATCTTGTGTCTTGTTTCAGCTTGGCTTGGTGATATGTTTTGCTAGCAGATGGAAAGTATAAACAATTGCAAGTGGCCAGAGGATGTGACATGGCCTGTGGTGATTGGGATGTTTGCTTTTGCCAAAAGTCCACTTTTTGTGTAAGAGAGGTATGGCTTGGTTCTAGCTTGGTACAAGGGCTAGGGCTGGCGCAGCATGGTGAGGGGAAGGGCTAGCAAAGTCAGCATCCAATGTTGCAAGTTGTAGGAAGTGTGATCATGAGTTTTGCAAGTTGTTGCTCTTTGGTTCACATGAAAAATGCCTTGTCACACAAACCATAAACATGTGCTCTCTTGGTCCAATTCTGATTTTTAGAGCCCATGGAATGTTTGTGTCATGGTTTGAAGCCAAATAGAAGTTACAAACAGCCTTGGTTCATGGTTTTGCAAACTTTCCATTTAGGGCACATCTTGAAAATCAATGATTTTTACCAACTTTGTCACACCATAACTTTTGATCCAAGAAGAATTTGATCATGTTCTTGTACTTTTTGAAAAGGGAAATATGTATTCTACAACTTTCATGACCAAAGTTTTTTTATTTGAAGCATTTTTGGATCAAGAATCAAGGCTTGAAAAATGACCTAAAATGAAGCATTCTTGAAAAGTCAACTATGCCCAAAAAGTCAACACTTGCAAAAACTCCAAATTCTTGAATTTTGTGAACTTCAACCCTCTTCCATGATTAAATAAAGATCATATACACTCAAAATGATGAAGATTACCCCTTGGTTGGGTCATTGGGGGCCTCAGATGCCCTGATTTTACACTGACTTGTCCAGAAAGTCAACTCTTGATCAGATGACTTCCCCATGGAATTTCTTCATGAAAATTGATATGCATACTCCCTATACCATATAGAGACCAATGGAAACAAGAATGACCAAAAAATTTGGGGTTATGGCCTCTGAAACCAAAACCCTAATTCTAGGTCATCTGTGCAGTCTAGCCTGGCTCTGCTTCCATACCAATCCCAGTTCTTGTGATTCCTTTGCATTTTTGACTTTGTGGGGATGTAATATGATACAAGGACACACATGGACCCCTTTGAAGTGATTGGTGGCCTTTGGAGTGGCTCAAGAAGCTCTTGGATTGCTCAGATCACAAACCCTAGATGCAGATGACTTGGAATCTATGCAGTGAATCAAAAATGAGATGTGAGATGATATGATTGTGTTATGCACATGAGATGATCACAAGCCATGGTGTGAAGGGGTGAGGGCAAATTTGGGGTGTTTACAGCTGCCCCTATTCAAGCATGAGTTAGCTGTGCAGGATGTAAGCTACGGCTTAACAGGCAAACTGAGTATATCCCTCGGGACGAGAATCAGTTTGCAGATGCTCTGGCTACCATTTCATCCATGATCAAAGTTCAAGCTGCTAACTTTGTACCTCAGATTTCAGTGTCCAGACTTGACAGACCAGCATATGTATTTGCAGCAGATGTTGTCAAAGATGATAAGCCTTGGTTCCATGACATTAAAAGCTTCTTGGAGGATCAAACATACCCACCTGGGGCATCATCCAATGATAAGAAGGCCTTGAGAAGGCTTGCTGGTAGTTTCTTTCTGAACACTGATGGGTCTTTATACAAAAGGAACTTTGATATGGTACTCCTCAGATGTGTTGATAAGACGGAAGCAGATTTGTTGATGCATGAAGTGCACGAAGGATCTTTTGGTACCCATGCAGGAGGGCATGCCATGGCTAAGAAATTGCTAAGATCGGGTTATTACTGGATCACGATGGATGCAGACTGTTGTGCTTACGCCAGAAAATGTCATAAATGCCAGATCTACGCAGATAAGGTGCATGTGCCTCCCAATCCTTTGAACATCATGACTTCGCCATGGCCCTTTGCCATGTGGGGTATTGATATGATTGGCAAGATTGAGCCAACTGCTTCGAATGGCCACAGATTCATCCTGGTTGCCATTGATTATTTCACCAAGTGGGTCGAAGCAGCTTCCTATACCAATGTTACAAGACAAGTGGTAGCCAGATTTCTGAAGAGAGATATCATCTGTCGATACGGAGTCCCCGAACGAATCATTACTGATAATGGTTCCAATCTAAACAACAAAATGATGGCTGAGTTATGCCGGGACTTCAAGATCCAACACCACAATTCTTCTCCTTACAGGCCAAAGATGAATGGCGCTGTTGAGGCAGCAAATAAAAATATCAAGAAGATTGTGCAGAAGATGGTAGTCACTTACAAAGACTGGCACGAAATGCTACCGTTTGCCTTGCATGGGTACCGCACGTCAATCAGAACATCCACTGGGGCAACACCATATCAGCTTGTGTATGGTATGGAAGCAGTCCTACCTGTTGAAGTTGAATTACCCTCTCTACGGGTATTGATGGATGTTAAGCTGAACGAAGCAGAATGGGTTAGGTCCCGATACGAACAACTGAGTCTGATCGAAGAGAAGAGATTGGCTGCAATCTGTCATGAGCAGTTGTATCAGAAAAGAATGAAGAGAGCCTTTGATCAGAAAGTCAGGCACCGAGGGTACCAAGTAGGAGATCTTGTGCTGAAGAGAATCCTCCCTCCTCATACAGACCACAGGGGCAAGTGGACTCCAAATTATGAAGGACCATTTGTAGTCAAGAAAGTTTTCTCTGGTGGAGCACTGATGCTCAGCACCATGGATGGTGAAGACTTCCCGTCCCCTGTGAATTCAGATGCAGTTAAAAAATACTTCGCATAAAAATGACCCGCTGGACATAAAAACAGAATGTAAGTCCAGGCAAAAATAGGGCATCCCGGCGAGTCAAAAAAAACAGAATAAAAGACTCGGGCAAAAATAAGGGAAATAAATAAAAAATGTACACCCGCTGAGTTGAAAAGCCGCATTGGACAACTCAGGCAAAAATGGGTATCCCGATGGATTGAAAACCCGAAAGGGCGATCCGTGCAAAATAAGGGAATAAGCGAACAACTGCATTCTGAATTCGTCTGTATCACCTACAACTTGGAAAGCTCCAAAAGGATCAAGCTTCGATCAGAATCAGCCTCTTTCAGAAAGCAAGACGAGAAGAACGTCATTGTCATACGAGTCATAGCAGAAGAGGAAGCTCTTTGAAAGCGTCGTCAACATCGCCAGCATTTTGTTTCTCAATTTGTAACAGTCTCTTCATTTTAGGAGATTTGTTTCTTTGACTGTATCTTGCCAATTCAGGGCATTTGAATTAATAAAATCAGATTTTTTCGGTCATGTTTTGTTTTGTACATTTTTTTATTTGCAAAAGAATTGTCTGATGTCTCTAAGAATATAATTGCATAAGTACAGATGTTTTTCTCTAAAAAATAAAAGCACATGCTTGCAGGGAATGTAATTACTCTCGAAAGTACTTAACTCCTATGACGGAATCCAGTAGAGGATACCTCGGGACCTTTTGTGCGTTTCCTTATCTTTGCAGGATTGCAGGTATCCAGAACGCAACTTGGGGCATGCAAGTTACATTCCAGCAAGTTGGTAAACCAACAAACAGTCTTAGCACTCAAGGTGCTCTCTCCCCAGCTGAGCTACCTATAACTCTCCCCAGCCGTAGTACCAATCATTCTTCCTCAGCAGAATGCAGGAATCAGGGAAATATCTCCCTACAAAATCCTCAGCCTCTATCCAGAAGAGCAACGCATGAAGGAGTCACAACAGAGTACGGAAAGCTTCTACAAACCCCAGCTGGGTCCCATATTACAAGGATATGTCAATCAGCGACCTAGATCACCAAGCAAATACATCTCACCAGACCTATCAATGATCTCATCCCCAGCTGGGATGTCCACTTCAAACAGATCGACCAGAGATCTTCATGGCAACGGGATCCGGATCCCGGATCGGTATCTTTGCATGATCATAGCATTTGCATCATATTCACCCACGAAGCGTATCATTCCGTCTAATACGGAGCATTACGGCAAAAATCAAATACATAGCATAATCATAAGTCATGTCGTGAATCGAACACTTGTAAATGTTGACAGTCAACCAACAATGCACAGAAATCCACCAGAGTTCCTAGTAAAAACAGTTGCCTCTCAAATCACAAACACCAGTATATACTCCTGTGGACATCCGTCCGTGTCACTTTTCCCCAGTAAAGCTGCCTGAATACACTTTACAAACAAATCACCCGTATTACAGATACTACCTGACACCCGTCCGTGTCAAAATCACCAGCAGAAAGCCAAAGACATCCTCTTTGCACTCACATACATCTATATATACGTTTTTCTTGACACCCGTCCGTGTCATATCCCCCAGCGCAGTCACTTACACTTTTACGACCCATAAACTTGTTGATATTATTACACTTTTCTCTTGACACTCGTCCGTGTCACTCTCCCCAGCAGATTAAACGCTCATCTATACAATACTCATACTCACTACTCATGCTATACACCATCTATGTCCCCACAGATTCGACAGTGGTCCTTGTTCTTTGTTAACCAGTTGGTACTCGTCCGTACCATCATCTCAGAACATTGCGTCTAGTGCTTGTTTCTACATGATACTCGTCCGTATCATAGTCTTAAGGATGCTCGTCCGCATCTTTAACCCATACACTGTGTCAAACACTTGTGTCTTCTTGAATATAGACACTCGTCTGTGTTTACTATTCCCCAGAAGAGTCCCTTCAGATTCAACACTCGTCCGTGTTCCCTGTTAACCGGTTGATACTCGTCCGTATCATCATCTCCGAACATGTGTCAGTTTGTTTCTACTCGATACTCGTCCGTATCGTAGTCTTAAGAATGCTCGTCCGCATTTTTAAATCTATACACAACATCTAAACACTTATACGTTCTTTTCTTGGTTGTAGACACTCGTCCGTGTTTACTATATCCCCAGTAGATCGCCAACAAAGCATTTTTCTTTTTATCTGGCATTCGTCCTATGTCATGATAAACCCTGAGAGCAGCCGTACCCTGCTAGGTGGTCGTCCTCCACCTCTTGATGGTCGTCCTCCATCATGCTCATCCGATGGCCGTCCCCATCGTTGATATTTTTAGCAGCCGTCCCCTGCTAGGTGGTCGTCCTCCACCCTTTGATGATCGTCCTTCATCATTTTATCCAATGGCCGTCCCCATTGTTGATTTTGGTTATCTGACATTCGTCCTATGTCATGATAAACCTTGAGAGTAGCCGTCCCCTGCTAGGTGGTCGTCCTCCACCTCTTGATGGTCGTCCTCCATCATGCTCATCCGATGGCCGTCCCCATCGTTGACCTTGTATCTGGCATTCGTCCTATGTCGCGATACTTTCGGCAGCCGTACCCTGCCAGGTGGTCGTCCTCCACCTTAGATGGCCGTCCCCCATCTTACCCGACAGAGCAGCCGTCCCCTGCTAGGTGATCGTCCTTCACCTTTGGTGACCGTACCTCATCATCTGTTATTTCATTTATTCTTTAACCCGATGGCCGTCCCCATCGTGGTCCCTTTTCTCTTTAACCCGATGGCCGTCCCCATCGTTGGTTACTTTGCTTTATGAACTTGATGGCCGTCCCCGTCATGTTTCATTAACTCCCAGAAAATTTTACAACTTTACCTTGATGGCCGTCCCCATCATAATTTCTTATTTTTCCCAGCTAGTCGGCCGTCCCCGTCTTGGCTTTACCTTTTACCCCCAGCATGTCGGCCGTCCCCGTCATTGCTTTATTTCCCACACTTTTCCCAGCTAGTCGGCCGTCCCCGTCTTGGCTTTACCTTTTACCCCCAGCATGTCGGCCGTCCCCGTCATTGCTTTATTTCCCACACTTTTCCCAACATGTCGGCCGTCCCCGTCATTGCTATTTGCCCAGCAGTCGTCCTCTGCTCGACGGTCGTCCTCCGTCGCCTATACTTTATAATATACTTTATTTTTCTTTTACAATCTATATCCCTTTTCTTCTACATTCTGTGAGTGCAAATTTTGGACTGTCTTTGATATTCAACCACAAGTTATCTTGTTTGCCTGACAAGTCGTCGCTCACAGCTAACTCATGTTCGAATAGGGGCAGCTGTAAACACCCCAAATTTGCCCTCACCCATTCACACCATGGCTTGTGATCATTTCATATACATAATCTCAATCATGGCATCTCATACCGCATTTTTGATTCACTGCATTGGTTCAAAGTCATTTGCATCTAGGGTTTGTGATCCGAGCAATCCAGAAGCTTCAAGAGCCACTCCAAAGGTCATCAATGTTCAGGCATCATATTGTATGCCCTCAAAGTCAAAAGAATGCCAAAGAATCACAAGAACCGGAAATGGCATGGAAACAGAGCCAGGTTATGAGGTTCGCGCATATCAAGTTTCATGAAGAAATTCCATGGGGAGGATGTCTGATCAAGGAACGACTTCTGGAACAAGTCAGTACAAAACCAGGATGTCTGAGGCTCCCGAGGACCCGACCAAAGGGTATACTTCGTCATTTTGATTGCATATGATCTTTATTTGATCATATGGGATGCCAGAAGTTCACAAGACTGAGGATTTTCGAGCCACTTTGCAAATTTGCTTTGAATTGAAGAACTTGCAAATTCTCATGGCAAGCTTTTGTGTGATTCCAGTGCGACTTCCAATCATCACGCAAGCATGAATCAGGGCTTTAAATTTTGAATGCACCAAAGAATCTCCAAGTTTCACGACTTATGCCTCAAGGGATCACAAAGGGGGAGGACTTGTACCAATTTGCAAAGGCCCATGTGACTATGCCTCCACTCATTGCAATTTCCCAGGATTTGGTCCATGGGCCCGTGCCACACCAGTCATTCTTACTCACCAAAGGCCTTACAAGTGCGTTTCCTGCAAATCATTTCAATCAACTGGGGTCTCGTTGATGGTTGAGCGTCACTAAGATTTCAAAGTTGTTTAAGATATTTTCAATAGATTGATGAGTTATGGGTTAAACTTATTGCATTCTTGCGAAGAAAAATGATAAGCGTGATTGCTTTGATTCATTGGTTTCAAAGAGGGGAGGTCTGAAAGTTACTGGAGTAAAAGCTTCGAATCTCAGGTTGGATTTGCAAGTACCTGAAGAATTAGGAAGGAGTTGGATTTTGAACAACTTCATGAGTTGGATTAGGTTCTGAGGATAGGAATTTGTTTTTTTAAAAAAAAAGAAGAGGGATAATTCAAAGTTCAAATTATATCCTAGTTTGAATCATCCACAAGGATAGTGTAAAATCTGGATTGAGCAACTTATAGCATGATTAGTATATGGCTAAGAAATATGTTCAAGTTATGGAGGAATGGTGATTAAAATACAAAGTGTACGTTGCAAATGAGGAAAGGGATTTATGCTCTCGTGTTCGTCCAAAGGTATGCTTAAAGTGGACTAAGGATAAGTTTAGGGATTGAGTGTTGTTTTCATAAGTGGCCAAAAGGATGTTACATGATATGATATTGCAACGTTTTTGCATCATTGATTCACAGCATAACAAAATTGCATTGAGACAAAGTGGTTTTCATTACAAACCACCTGGCATGGGATGGCGCTGCTAACTGACTTAGCATGATATGTAGTTTTAATGCATTACCTTAAATTGAGAAATCTTTTTAGAATAAGATAATCATGTTTGAAGTATATCCCAACTTACGAAACAATTCCAGTGGCTTATTTCCTTAGTACAAGTTCAGGATTACAAATTACAAATTCATTCATGCAGTTAGTGTTCATTTTGTGGCCTAAAGGTATCCTAAGCAGAACACATCTAAGAGAAAATACACCAAGCTCCATGATCATTGTTGTCTTCTAAGGGAAGTCTACACGACTGAGATCCCCCATCTTGTTCCAAGTTATCACCTAGGCATTGTATTCGTACGCCAAACATCATCCTCCTTCGCTTTATTACACTTCAAGTATGTTGTTCCGCACTACGATTCCGCCTCCAGGCCAACAGCAACAACCTGCAAACAGCCAAACCATTTTAGAACCGTGTAAAACACTAATGGAAGGATCACATCCAAGGCCATATACGAATCCTACTAATACACATGCCTAAGCTTAAGGCATCATTCCTCCATCATCAAACTGGTGCAGCATCCGCCTGTTTCACCCAAGTCTCCATGTCCTTCAGAAACAATGTTCAGGGCTACAGCTGAGAATTTAACACCACATCAAGAGAATCGATAATAACAGGAAGAAATCATAAAAGAAAACAAAGCTAAATCTGGTTGTAAGGGAGCCTCTGCATACCTTTTTCCATTTTAGAGCTAAGCCTCAGTGCACTACGCGTGCCATAGGCGTGATCTGTAGAACCGTAAGTCGAATCCGGATTCACTGTTAAGACGCTTACCAAATGCGGCCTGATCCATACAAGGGAAGCATTACACTTTGTGCTATTTTTCTTCAGCCTGCAAAATATAGACAAGATTGCATCCTTATAAGAATAAGCACCTTCCAACAAACAGACATTCAAAAAAAACAAGATGCTATTCCTATGAGTTCCCAGATACCAATTCCTAGTGTGCATAATGAACTTGGTACTGATTCTATGAGTTTGCATCTTAAAGTCAGCCAAGACACAAGTTATGCAGTTGGCAGTGAAGAGTCTAGCATGCGTCTGCCTCATCAGCTCCAAAGAGAACCTCACATTGATCAATTTTTGAGCTCCTTGCTTGGTGGCCAGCTCCTTTCCTCAAACTCCTGTAGCTTTAGGCACATTTGATGTTGGAAAAGAACATGAACACTCGCAGACCCCTCTTGCGCCAGTTGATCCAACCATTGGCCCTAGTCCAAACAATGGGAATTGACTGAGTAAGTTTGGCCCTGATTCTGGCAATTCAGGCCCAACTTGTGTTCTTACTGCTATGCCTCTTTCGAACCTACAAAAGAAGAGAAATTTTACTACAGTTAAAAGGGGGAACAAGTAGTAAAAAATACACAGGCTGAATCAATTGAAAACTAATCCCACAATTCAATCAGAACCTAATCAATTCAGTTCATTCCTAACTAAGTTAACAAGGGTGTAGTGGCACGGTATTAACAGACAAAAGCAAGGCAGAAACATCAAAATAGCAAAAACATTTTTCTGTTACGAAAAAGAAGAAAAAAACATAGCCAGTTTGAACTTGTTTCATTGTAAATTGAAATCTTTGAAAACCCTAATCCTCATCTATAAAAGGAACCAAGATGAATTCATGATCATCTCTGAACATTCACAGCCGCAACACAAAAACTCAAATACATCACCAAAAACCAAAGGAAAAAACCCTAAAAAGGAATCGATACAGCGCAAGACCAAAAGAAACCTAATTGCAACTCACCGAAGAAAACTCAGACCTTGTCCCCTTTCAAACTTTACTCAAACCGCGCCCATAATCCGTCAACCGCAACTCTAGAAACCAGAAGGGAACAGAGATAGACGATGAAGAGAATGAATCAAAGGAGATAACAAAGGGGAAACGAATCCATACAGATACCAAGCAGGAAAGGCGAAATATCTTCCTACGCTTTCAACATCCACATTCGGTAGATCTCTTTTGCTCTTTTCAAATTTCGCCATGGTTTCTTCTCTCTATGCATGAACCGTTGATTTTCGAGTTTGGTCTTTTTTTTTTTTGTTTGTTCTAGTTTGAATACTTGATGTTGGTTTAGCCCAGAAAGCTCATTGTTTTTATTTTGGAATTTAGCTTTGGTTCAGTTTTCAAAATGGTTGGGTAAAACAATAATTTATTTGTGTAGTGGATAGAAAGCACCATATACGTTTTTGTCCTTTCAAGACCTCTTCCTACTAATAATGTTCATTGTACTAGTGTAGTTGTCACTTTATCAATCCCTCTATTTTCCAGGTGTCACGCAAATCCTTAGGTAGACGTTAGTTTTCGATTACCCAATGCCGCCACTATGAGTTAGGATTTTATTTTATTTCCTTTTTTACGGTTTAAATGATAGTGATGTCTGCTCATCATCCAATGCCTGTCGAATTATTATCAAAGCCGTGTGTGTATAAGTAGCCTTTAATAGTCTACTGTTGATGACGTTTAGCACTTGTGCGTTGGGTATGAAACCCCCACCTGGCATGTTGTTTTATTTCTTATTATCTTTTACATGATTATGTTAATTAAATATAGGACATTGTCTTTCCAAGTGAAACAGTTTTTTTTTACCCTTTCTTATTTTCTAAATCGGATTTGAAGGGGTTATGATATATATGTTAAATTCTGTAAAAAATATAGCATTTTAAAAAAAAAAATTCAAGGTAATGAATTTGTTTTGTTAATAAGATTTAGTAAATACTTATATAAACAAAAATCTAACCAAAAAGGAAGAAAACATTTTTCTGGGTAATTAAATAAGATAAAGTTTTTTTTAATTTGTTAATCCTTTCCTTTAACTAATTTCATTTTAATTTAGTTAGTTATCTTTTGTTCATTTTCACTTGTACAAAAATTCATATCATCTTCGGTTTGCATCCTAATATCGAGTTCTTTCACGTTATTTCATTCTTTCGTGCTAACTTTTCAGGTGGTAAGTACTCCGAGAAGTGAATTTGCCTTCACTTCTCGCATTTCCTTTTCATCTCCTTTGTACATTATTGTTACATCTTTTTGTATGGATATTGGAGTGAGCTTGCTCCTCCCTGTTTATTATGTCTTCTTCCTTCAAGCAACTTGACTTCTTGAGTGAAGCAAGTTGTTTTGCTTCTCTTCACTTCTTGATCCTTTCATCTGCTTCCTGGTGGCTCTCTTTGAAGATATCTCTTAAAAACCACACGAACCTTAGGAACAACCAAGCATGACAATGACTAGGGTGTTTGATTAGTCCCCCCCATTTAGCTTCCACCTTTGTGTCATCTTTGAGTCTCCTTTTCTCACCTCATAATTAGGGACTAAACCCTAAAGGCTTCAAGGCTTTGTGATTAAGCTTATGCCTGCATCCTTCTCTTAGGATGGAGTGTATAACTTTAATCCTAAGTGTTGAATCCTTAATGTGTTTAGATCTCTTAATCAATCCACATAATAATCATCAAGACATTACACTTGTAACTTGGGCCTTGCATTAGGGTTCTAATTCTTCCTTAAGTGGTTAAGAAGGACTAACCCTAGTGTTAATGGACAAGTCCCCCTCAAGTTGTCTTACAAATCATAAAAAAACACTTCATCATCATAACCATTAAATAAAATCCACTTAATCAAAGGCATGTTTTGTCATGGGTTTAATCCCTAATCATGGATTAAGTTGAGGAGCTTTCCTCAGCTTAAACATTCTCATCTATTATCCTTCTATTAGGATGGTGTAATGAGTCTGTTTAATCCCTGATTATGGCTTAACCTCATTACTCAACACTAAACAAAAACACCAAAAACATCTAAATAATCACAAGTAGGTTCATGATCTTAACCCTACATCAAAGGTGATTAAGTGTGAGAATCTGACTTCACACTTAAGGTATTCTCATTACCCCTAATCAGAGGGAAGATGTGATGAGTTTACTAACCCATTGGTTTAGGCTTAAGCTCATTAACTTATGACAAACTTTCAAAAGCAATAAAAGACTGAAAACACAAAAACAAACAATAATCGTCTCCTTCGGGATTCTTTTCTCATCATCTTCACTCACAACCGGGAACTTGCTTCTTCCGTCTAATGCGAGACAGTTAGCACCTGAGCCAGACAGGTCATACACTTGAGCATAGGCAAGTAAGCAGTTCACAAGTCAATTCATCTTTCAGTCTCTTTGGGTCGAACTAAGGTGTTCTGACTTCCTCATTGCACGAGAGGATACGTAGGCATAACTTAACAGTTATCGAACAAAAGTCTCTGTACATTCCCCCTCTTTCCAGATTTATTCTCTTAGCCTCATTATCATGAGCATTTCACCTTTTGTCCTTACACTGACACTTTCATACTTCATATCACTTATATACTTTACACTGACACCTGTACATTCCTTTCCAGCTATTTTATACACAAATTGCACTGACACTACCCCTTTAAAACACAAATCTTTTAAGCGTGGATCCCGTCGAGTACGACGGACAATCTGGGTGCTAATACCTTCCCAGGTTGTAACCAACCCCCTTTCTCAGTCTCTCTGGTTCGCGACCGTCTTATCCATGTCTTTTTCTAGGTCTATGCAGCATTACCTTTCCTCCGGGATAAATATGCCTAGCTGGCGACTCTTTTCATCTCCAGTGAGTTCACGGCTGTGTGTTCTCATTGTCCCTCTCGCCGACCGTTCGCGTCTGTACCTTTATCTGGGCCAGTCCCATTTTATCGGGAGCGACACTTACTTGTCTATGCTTAAGTGTTTGACTCGTCTGGCTCGAGTGTTAAATGTATTCCATTAGACGGAAGAAGCAAATTCTCGCTTATGAATGAGGATGGTGAGAAAAGAATCCCGAAGGAGACGATTATTGTTTGTTTTTCTGTTTTTAGTTTTGTTATTGTTTTTTGGTATTTTGCATAAATTAATGAGCTTAAGCCTAAATCAAGGGCTTGTAAACTCATTATATCCTCCCTGATTAGGGATGATGAGAATACTTAAGTATAAGATAAGCATCTCAACTTAATTTCCATGATGATGCAGGATTAACATCATTAACCTACTTGTGATTAATTAGATGTTTTTGGGTTTTTGTTTAGTGTTAAGTAATTAGTTTAATCTCTGATCACATATTAGTGAACTCATTACACCATCCTAATAGAAGGATAGTATATGAGCACACTTAAGCTGAGGAAGATACCTCAACTTAATCCATGGTTAGGGATTAAATTCATTATATAACAAAGCCTTTATTAAGTGGATTTTAATTAAGTGTGAGATTAAGAAATGCGTTTTATGGTTTGTAAGACAACTTGAGGGGGACTTGTCCATTAAACACTAGGGTTAGTCCTTCTTAACCATAAAGGAAGAATTAGAACCCTAATGTAAGGCCCAAGTTACAAGATGAAGTCTTAGTGATTATTAAGATTACTTGATTAGGAGGTTTAAACAAATTAAAGGTTTAACACTTAGGATTAAAGTTATACACTCCATCCTAATAGAAGGATACAGGCATAACCCTAATTCCAAAGTCCTAAAACTTTAAGAGTTTAGTCTCTGATTAAGAGAAGAGAAGAGAGACTCAAAGAAGACTCAAAGGTAAAAGACTAAAGGGAAACTAATAAGTCCTAGAAGTTATCATGCTTAGGCATCCTATGGTTTTGTGAGGCTTAAAAGGATAAGTCTTCAAGGAAGCCACCAAGGAGAAGCAAGATGAAAAGAATAGGTTACTTACATCCTAAGAAGATAAGTAACCTAAAGGAGAAAAGGAAGAGAAGCACAAGTGAGGCAAGCCCACTCAAAGACAAACAAAAATGCAGCAAGGATGCAATATGAAGGGATGAGAAGAGGTGGGAGGTGAAGGCAAATCCACCTCCCAAACAACCTACCATTAACCTGAAAAGTTAGCACAAGATGCATAAGGAAAGAAATGAAATGAAACAATGCATATGCAATGGCAAATACCAAGACCAGAAGCATACACATGATGTAAATGATGTTATGATATGATGCAAAGGCATACAAGATGCATGTGTGTGTTCATACAAGAGAATGAATGCAAATGAAGCATGTAAACACATGGATGTTCATGAAATGTAATGGATGCAAAGCATAGCAAATGTATGAATAAATGATCAAGAAATGTTCAAGAAATGTCTTAAGATGTCTAAGATGGCATATAAATGCTTAGGATGGCATGACAAGTTCATATGTTCATGCAATGCAATGTAAGATGCAAGTAAAGATGCAAAATTAGGGTTACATGAAAGGATGAGATGCAAATGGTCACAACAGAAGCAAATAACATTATAAAAAATTGAAAATTCACTCAAAGGAACCCTAACCCCATGTGATATCACACCTCAAAGGAGAAGATCTAACTCTTAACCTATTGAAAGTTATGATTTTTCTAAGTTTGCTAGGGTTTTTGGGTGTTTCAAAAGGAAAAATGCAAATCAAATTGAAAATGCAAGATAAATTCATGCCAAAACTATCCTAGATACTACATGGTATGTGTGAAACAATGCAAAAAGAACCAACTTCAAACCCTTCATGGTTAGGCATAAAAGAGTTTTCAAAGGTTAGGGTTAAAAAATGTGATTTTATGAACCCTAAATTCAAAGAAAATTGTCAAGTTATGATCAAAACCAAAAAGGAATTTGTATGAAGGGTTTGAAAATGTTTCTAAATGTGTTAAGATGCAACATGATTTTTTTGGTAATTTTTAGAAACCTAAATGCTATTTTAATTAATTAACTTCCATTAATTAATTAAAATAAACAATTAAATATTTTAAAAATACTTTTTAAATTCAAAAAATAAAATAAAAATCATTTTCTGATTAAGAAAAATATTTGAAACAAAAATGCAAAAGGAAATATTCTTGGGATTTTTCTAAGTATTTTAAATAAAATAAGAAAGAGAAATGAACAAAAATAAAATAAAAATTAATTTAAATGGAAAGTAATCTGATCCAGTGGCTGAGATTCAAACAAAATTGGAGGGAGTTGACTGCGCGCCAGATCCAAGGGTGGAGATTCAAACTGAGTTTTGAATTTTGCTAAACCTAATTAAATATAATTAATGAAGATTAGGGCTAATCTGGGCAATCCTGACCATTCATGCACGCGCGGGAAAGGCCATCCAAGGGCTGATATTCAAACTGACCCTAACCCTAATTAAAACCCTAATGACATTCAGACGACCGGAATAGTGGTTCTGATCGTCTTCTCCGGCGAGACCAAAATTCCAACTTCTTCCCTAGGCCAAATTAGGAGCTCTAACTCTCCATATTCACTCCCCTAACAATCCTAAGCAAGAATCAACCCTCAAACCACATTTATATTGCATCAAACACAAGATTCGAATCAAAACATAAAAACTGCAAAAGTTTCAGAAGCACGATACAAGCTCAATACTCAACCATTTTCAAAAGTAAAAGGTGCAGTGTGATCAGTGAAGCATGAAGAACATTTCTATAACAAAAAATACAAGTTCTGGAAAATTTGTTCTTGATGATACCTGAGCTGGAGTTGAGCAAATGTGGATCCTCAGGACTTGCTTCTTGTGCTAGACACCTCCTTTGATCACCCTGGTGCTATTGAGAAGCTTTGCAAGAGTTTATATGGCTTGGTTTGTGAGTTTTGGTTATGTGGAGGCAGAAATTGTGTTTTTGATTCTTGAGGTTTTAGGCTTGTTTAATGGTTGGGAAATGAACTGGAGGATGTATGGAGATGATTGGTGAAGTTTGCTTGAAGTTTTTATAGCTGGTTTACGAGTTTCGAAGAAGGAAAGTTTCTTGAGGATTTTGTGAATCTGAATGTGTGAGAGCTTGCAGGCTTGTGTGTTGTGTGAAATGAGTCCCTTGAGGCATGTATGTGAAACTGTGATAGGTCAGAGGAGTTGTTGTGGCCTATACTGATTGGTATGGGTGATTTTGCAAAAACGTCAACATTGTGTACTTGAGGTATGGGCATGGTGCAGGCCTGAGATTTTGGGGTGTTTGGCCTCAGCATGAATCAAGGGTGGCCATGGGATAGGTTTGATGCAGCTGGAACACATGGAACTAGGGTTTGTATGAGTTTTGAATATTTTCCCTCTTTGGTGTATCTTGTGATGCAAGGCATGAAATGTTGTGGTTCCTTGGGCAATTATGAGCAAAATGAGTCATGTGATGTTGTTATGATGTTTAGAAGTCAATTAGAGGTCACTTAGAAGCTTGGCAAGTGAATTTGCAAAAATCCCTCTTTGGCATGAATGTGAAAATTATGTGATTTTTGCCAACTTTGAAGGATCATAACCTGAGTTCCATAATGAATTAGAACATGTTCTTGTACTTTTTGAAAAGGGAAAGACCTAATCTACAAATTTCATGACCAAGAATTTTTCATTTGAAGAATTTTTGGATGAGAAAGAGGAGGTTGAAAAACTTTCCCAAAATGGAAAGTTTCCATTACAAGTCATTTCCATTTTTGGCAACTTTTGGTTTAGCTCAAATTTCTTCAATTTTGTGAACTTCCAAGCACTCCAATGATCAAATAAAGATCATAGAACTTCAATTTGATGAAAATACTCCTTTGGTTCCATTATTGGGGGCCTCAGATGGCCTGATTTTGACTTAACTTGCTCAAGAAGTTACCTAATGAACAAATGACTTCCACAATGAATTTCTTCATCAAACTTGGTACATATGATCCTTATAACATCTTAAGAACATTAGAAACAAGAATGGCCCAAAAATTTAGTGTTGAGGCCTCTGAAACCAAAACCCTAATTTTGGGCATCTGTGTAGTGAAAACCCTAGCTCTGCTTCCATGCCTTGCCAGTTCTTGTGATTTCTTGACTTCCATGAACTTTTAGGGATATACCATGATGATAGAACACATATGGACCCTCTTGGAATGCTTTAAGACCTTTGGGGTGGCTCAGATGGAATCTTGGATTGCTCAGATCACAAACCCTAGATGTAGATGAACTTGAACTATGCAGATGAAACAAATATGCAATGTGAGGTAGTAACGCATATGTTTATAAAAAAAATGAAAGATCACAAGCCATGGTGTGATATGAGTGTGGGCAAATTTTGGGTGTTTACACTTACAAACTTAGGCTCGTCTGCAAACAAGATGATTCCATATATACTAAGAGCCAGGAGAGCACAAACAGTTTCCCACTTCCCAACTACAGCATGACTGGTGGCCTGAGTGATCAAGAAGTCCAAATGGAGGCCTGGGATTCCAGCCTTGGTGGTCATATGATGATCAATGATGGTGGTTTCCAAATACAGAGCCTTAGCTATGTCTTCATTCCTAGGAGCAGTCATCTCAGGGTTGAAAGGAATCCCCCTCCTGATGGGGACACCCAACAACATGGAAAATTCTTCTAACAAAAGGACCCAACTGAAAGTATAGGAAGGTAAAACATCTAAGAGGAGGGTCATAGAACTGAAGGCAAGTGTGGATCATGCTCCTCTATGATGCATCCAAGTCCATGATCATGTCCATAATACATCCATAATGTTCCCTGAATAAAGGGACATGATCAGGAGTGATATGTGCCTGAATCTGCCTGATGCCTGCTAAAGAGGGCTCAAAGAAATGATAAGTGATGTTGCTCTTCTTGGATGAGTCCATACTAACAATGGATGCTGATGAAAATAACTGAAGAAAATAACCGGTGAAGGCAACTGGAGGAAGTATCAACTGAAGAATATCTCTGATGAAGGTAACTGATGAAGATGGCTGAACAGAAGAACAATCAAAACCAAACCAAAGAAGATGTGGATACCCTGTAAAACAAATAGACAAATGTTAAAATGATGCAAAATGATGTATGCAGAATGATATGCAAGGGTTTGTGATCAGGTGCTAGATTTGTCATTTGCTTTGATAGGGTCCATGGTGTTCAGAAATCCAGATGGAGGCTAGAGAACCAATAACCAGGTGGGGGGACTCAAATAAAGAGTCACAAGTCGAGGGTTTCATAGAATCAATCCAAAATAGTGTAACCTTAAAACAATTCAGGTAACAGGGTATGATGAGGCCAAGGGTTCCTACAAACCTGTAAACAACCCAACCCCATCACAAGTATTATTCTAGAACAAGGATCCTCAGACTTGGATTTATTATGAGAAGTGTAAACACTTCTAACCCGGAGGTACATTGTTTACCCTAATCATAAAGAATCCTCCTCTAATTCACCTCAGATGCTGAAGGTCATAAAAAATGGTCATCCAGACTTAGCAGGCTTCCCAGATAGCCCTAGTACTACAGGAAATCCGTAGCACAGAGTTCTCAAGAAGAAACCCGTGTCTGGACCGTGTTTCATATTCCCGTACCAGACCGAAATGGAATGGGAAAGAATATGAAGCCACTTTAATCCTATGTGTCACTCAGGCTCCCGGTGTGGAACCTTACTCACTAAGATACCCTTCCCACCAAGGTAAACAACAAATCCAGCATAGGATATGATGACAATAATATGAAATGCATAAAACAGTAAATGAAAGCAATAAATAAAGCTTTACAGAAAGTAGTAAATAAAGCAATAAACAAAGGCACACATAACAGATAATAGCCCCATAAACACAAATCAAACAAACGCTAGGAGAAACCCACAAAAGAAAACCAGAAGCCCTAGTTGCAAGAATAAGATCCCCAGCAGAGTCGCCAAGCTATCGCTCCCCAAATTTTCATCCCGGTGCAAACGCAAACGGTCAGCGAAAGAGAAAGAGGTTGAATTGAATAGAGTCGCCAGCTAGGCATTTTTATCCTGAAGGAAAGGTAATGCTGCATAAACCTGAAAAGAGATGGATAAGACGACAGCAAACCGGAGAAATTGAGAAAGGGGGTTGGTTACGACCTGGGAAGGTATTAGCACCCAGATCGTCCGTCGTACTCGACGAGATCCACGCTTACAAGATTGTGTTTAAAAGGGGTAAGTGTATGTGCTATCTGTGTGCAAAATCTAGGGAAAGAAAGTACAGGTGTCAGTGCAAAAGATGTGAATTACTCAGGAACTGAGGCTTGAAAAAAGAATGCTGAAAGAGGGGGAAGACACAGAGACTTTTGTTCGATAACCGTTAGGTTATGCCTACGTATCCTCTCGGGCAATGAGCAAGTTAGGACACCGTAGTTCGACTCAAAGAGACTGAAAAATAAATTGATTGTGAACTGCCTGCTTGTCTATGCTCAAGTGTATGACTCGTCTGGCTCGAGTGCTAACTGTCTTGCATTAGACGGAAGAAGCATATTCTTGTTTGTGAATGATTGTGATGAGAAAAGAATCCCGAAGGAGACGATTATTGTTTGTTTTTGTGTTTTCAGTTTTTTTATTGTTTTTGGTATTTTGCATAGGATTATGAGCTTAAGCCTAAATCAAGGGTTGTAAACTCATTATATCCTCCCTAATTAGGGATAACGAGCCTACTTAAGTATGAGATAGGCATCTCAACTTAATTACCTTAATGATGAAGGATTAAGATCATTAACCTACTTGTGATTATTAAGATGTTTTTGGGTTTTTGTTTATTGTTAAGTAATGAGTTTAATCTCAAATCAAAGATTAGTGAACTCATTACACCATCCTAATAGAAGGATAATAGATGAGAACACTTAAGCTGAGGAAGATACCTCAACTTAATCCATGGTTAGAGATTAAATTCATTATATAACAAGCCTTTATTAAGTTGATTTTAATTAAGGGATGAGATTAAGAAGTGGATTATAAATTTGTAAGACAACTTGAGGGGGACTTGTCCATTAAACACTAAGGTCAGTCCCTCTTAACCATAAGGAAGAGATAGAACCCTAATGTAAGGCCCAAGTTACAAGATAAAGTCTTAGTGATTATTAGGTGTTTTTTATTAAGAGGTGTAAACAAATTAAAGGTTTAACACTAAGGATTAAAGTTATACACTCCATCCTAAGATAAGGATGCAGGCATAACCCTAATTCCAAAGTCCTAAAGCTTTAAAAGTTTAGTCTCTGATTATTGAGATGAGAAGAGAGACTCAAGGAGACTCAAAGGTAAAAAACTAGGGGGGACTATACAACCCTAAAAGTTATCATGCTTGGATATTCTATGGTTTGTGAGGCTTAAGAGAAAAGATCTTCAATGGAAGAAGCAGATGAAAAGAGAAGGAGGAAGAAGAATAAGTTACTTACTTCCTTAAGAAGATAAGTAACTTAAAAGAGAGAAAGTAAGAAGGAGAGAACATAAGTGAAGCAAGTTCACTTCAAAGAAAAGTAAATATGCATATGAATGATGAGAAAAGGTGGGAAGTGAAGGCAAATCCACCTCCCCAATAACTTACCAAAAGCTCCTGAAATGTTAGTATTAATGCATAAGACATGAAGCAAAAGGAAATGAGATAACATGAGATGCAAAGACCAAAGTCAGAAATGCAAATGCAATATAAATGGCATATGAGATGATGCAAAGTCATACAAGATGCATATGAATGATCATACAAAGATGATATGCAAAGGAAGCATGTTTAGAAGCATGAAAACACATGAATGTTCATGAAATGTAATGGATGCAAAGCATAGCAAATGAATGGAGAAATGATCAAGAAATGTTCAAGTATGTGTTAAGATGTCTAATATGTCATACAAATGCTTGAAATGTCATGGCAAGTTCATATGATGATGATATGCAAAGATGAATGGAAATGAAGATGCAAAATTAGGGTTTTAGGGCAACATGAGATGCATATGACCAAATCATAAGCAATCAACATGATAAAAAAAATTGAAATCAAGCTCAAACAAACCCTAATCCCATATAAGATCACACCCCAAAGGATAAAGTCAGAAGATTAACCTAGTGAAATTTATGAAATTCCTAAGTTTGCTAGGGTTTTTGGGTGATTCTTAAGGGAAAATGCCAATCAAATTGAAAATGCAAGATAAATCATGAGAAAAATAACCTAGAAACTATATGCAATATGTGAAACAATTCAAGAAGAACCAAGTTCAAACTCATCATGGTTAGGCAGATATGCATTTTTCAAGTTAGGGTTAGAAAATATGATTTTTAAGAACCCTAATTCAAAGAAAATTGTGAAATTGTGAACAAACCTAAAAATAAATTTGTATGGTGAGTTTGAAAATGTTTCTAAATGTATTGGAATGGTTCATGAATTTTTTGGTGATTTTTAGAAACCTAAATGCATTTTTAATTAATTAAAATACATTAATTAATTAGAAATAACATTTAAATATTTTAAAAATACTTTTTAAATGCAAAAAATAAAATAAAAATCATTTTCAGGTTGAGAAAAATATTTAAAACAAAAATGCAAAGTTTGAGAATTTTTTTTATGTTTTTTACTATTTTAAATAAAATGAACAAAAGAAATAAAAAGAAAATGAATAAAATATGGATTTAAATGAAAGTCAGAGGATCCAAAGGCTCAGATTCAAACTTGAGAGATTTGTGTTGACTGCCGCGTGATTGGGTGGCAAGGATTCATTCTGGCATTTTTAATAATTAAACCTAATTAATTAAATTAATTAAATGATTAGGGTTAAGTGTAATGATCAGAACCGTCCATACGCTAATCTAATCAAAATCCAAGGGCCTTCATTCAATTTGGAAACAAAACCCTAACTAATCTCAAGCGATCGTAGATAAGCTCCGGTCATCTTCTCCAGTCAATCCCTCAACCTATCTTCTTCCCCAGGACACCCCAAGCCAAAATAACTGCCCAGAAACACTACCCATGCATCATACAATCACAATCACTCATCAAACATCATTTATATCACAAGAATCATGCAAATCGAATCAAAAACATTTTCACGGGAAAAGTTTCAGAACAACCATACATACTCATTTCTCAACCATTTTCAATTCTAAACATATCAGAGTGATCAGCTAAGCATGTATAACCATTTAAGAACTTAAAAGAGAGTTTTTGGAAAAACTGTGCTTGAAGGATACCTGGACTGAGTTTATGGGCCTCTCTTGTGCAAATCAACTCCTCTGGTCCTCCTTGTTCTAATGAAATGCTTGGATTAGGCTTATAGTGGCTGGTTTGGAGGTTTCAATTCTGATGAAGCAGGAATTGTGTTTTTGTTTCAGGGTGATTCAGGCTATGGTGAGGGGTGGGAAATGATCCTTGAGGTATGTGGAGTTGAATGGTGAAAGAAATTTTAAGTTTTGATGGCTGAGGAGTGAGTTTCGAATAAATGAAGTTCTATGGCAAGAGATCAGGCTCCAAGATTGTGTGAAATGGGCTCCTTGATGCTTGCATAAACAATGTTGATTGGCCAGAGAGTGGTTGTGGCACAGGCTGATTGGTATGGCTTGATTTGCAAAAAAGTCAAAAGTTATGGTACCTTAAGCATGGGCTGAGTCAGAGCTGGCTTTTAGGGTGTCTTGGCCTCAACTTGGTTCAAGGATGGCCCTAGGATCATGTTTATGCAGCTGACACAAGTGGATGAAGAGTTGTCATGGTTTTTGCAAAGTTATGCATAATTGTCATTTTGAGATTTCTTGAGAACCAAGCCATCAAAACCCTAGGTTCAAAGGCCAATTCTGAACTTTTGAAGTTGCTTTGACATGTTATGGTGCATAGAAGTTGATTAGAGGTCATGAAATGGCTTGGCAAGTGAAATTGCAAAAATCCCTCTTTGGCATGAACTTGAAAATTATTGGATTTTTTCCAACTTTGAAAGGCCATATCTTGAGTTCTAGGATGAATCAAGACATGTTCTTGTATTTTTTGAAAATGGGAAGACATAATCTACAACTTTCATGCCCAAGAATTTTTCATTTGAAGAATTTTTGGTCACGAAAGAATAGGTTGAATATCTTTCCCAAAATGGAAAGTTTCCATTACAAGTCATTTCCAAAAATAGCAAGCTTACATTTGGCTCAAAATTCTTCAACTCTGTGAACTTCCAATCACTTATAAGATCAAATAAAGATCATAGAGACTCAAATTGATGAATGTGACCCTTTGGTACCCTTGGTGGAGGCCTCAGATGCCCTGATTTTGACTTTACTTGCTCAAAAAGTTACCCAATGATCAGATGACTTCCACAGTGAATTTATTCATCAAATTTGGTACACATGATCCTTATAACATATTAAGACTATTAGAAACAAGAATGACCAAAATATTTGGGATTAAGGCCTCTGAAACTAAAACCCTAATTTTAGGTCATCTGTGTAGGAAATCTTCAGTCTGCCTCTATGCCTTTGCCATTCTTTGTGATCTCTTGACTTTTATGAACTTTGGGGAACATATTATGATCATGGAACACACATGAACCCTCTTGGAAAGCTTTAAGACCTTTGGGATGGCTCATATTATCTCTTGGATTGCTTATATCACAAACCTTAGATGCAGATGAAATGAAACTATGCAGTGAAACAAATATGCCATATGAGATGGTATGCTTATGCTAAAATGAAAGACCACAAGCCATGGTGTGAGAAAAAGTGAGGGAAAATTTGGGGTGTTTACAGGGTGCAAAGTTGACTGCCTTAGAATCAATCAAATCTTAAACCTTCACATGTAAGGCCCTGTATTTCTCTGTTGTATGGCCAGGTGCATTGGAGTGGAAGGAACATCTGGCATTGACATCATAGTTCCTTTGGAGATTTTGAGGATCTGGTGGTGCCAAAGTTCTCAATTCAATCAGATTGAGCTTCAGTAACTGTGGAAGGAGAGCTGCATAGGGCATCGGGATGGGATCGATAACCCTGTTGATTTGTGAAGTCCTTTGCTGGAACGAACGTTGTTGCTGAGTATTGTTGTTATTGTAATATCTATGTTGTTGAGGAAACTATTGCTGCTGTGGGAAGTGTTTTTGCTGAGAAAACTGTTGCTGAGGTGCTGGAGTGGGAATGGTGACAACATCTACTGATCTTGGCATGTATTGGGGCCTACCTCTGCCCATATGAACTGAGTTGGTCTCACCTATCCTTCGAGGTCCCGAGAAGGGTTTCCTTGCATTGCTGAAGCTAGCACCATTGTCTGAAATTTTCCCCATCTTCAAATGACTCTCAATTCTCTCACTACCTATAACTACATCAGCAAAACTGGTGGAAGAGAAAGCAGCAAGTCTGTCAATGTAGGTACCTTGCAGGGTGTTCATGAACATGTCAGCCATCTCTCTTTCTCACATAGGTGGCTGGACAGCAGCAGCAAGTTGTCTCCACCTTTGGGCATATTCACGGAAACTCTCTCTTGAAGATTGAGACATACCCATCAGGAGGGTCCTATTGGGTGCCATATCCAGGTTGTACTGATATTGGCGTATAAAATCTTCAGCTAAGTCCTTCCAGTTCCTGACTGTAGCTCTGGATAGGTGGGAATACCACTCACGGGATGCCCCGGTCAAGCTATCTTCAAAGTAAAACATCCACATCTTCTAATCCATGGTGTAAGCTTTTAATCTTCCCAGAAAGGATTGAAGATGTGTACGAGGACAGGAGGTACCATTGTACTTCTCAAAGCATGGAGGCTTAAACTTGTGAGAAATCCTGACTCCTTCTACTAATCCCATATCCATTACATCAAATCCCAAAGAGTTTTGGGATTCCAAGGATCTTAGCTTCTCCGCTATTTCGTCCTGACAACGATCATAGGCTTCATCCTTAAGACTAATTACTGTGAATTGTTCATCCTGAGGATCTTCTTGTAGAACACAACCTCCTAAATTTCCTTGGGTATTTCCGATAACATTGACTTCAGGATTGAGGTGGGGCCCAAACTCTGGCGGATTTGTTCGCTGCTGCCTGTGATCGTTGTTACTAGTACCTCCAATGTCTGGATGATTCTCTTCTGGAGTTTGCCGCTCGACTAACTCTCTCATTCTTTCTTGGCTCTGAGCCAACCCAGTCATCACTGCCATGAACTGGTTCATCTGAGCCCTCTTCTCAGTTCTCTCATTAGCCATCTGAGTTCTAACGTCAGTCAAATCATGTTGAACTTGGTCCATCTGAACTCTCGGAAGGTTGTGTCTTATAGATACCTGTGGACTCTGTTGATGGGGAAAACCCTCCTACGAGAAATGTTTCCTAAAACACACAGCAAAGTGAGAAAACAACAACAAAAACACCTGCAAAAACACAGAGAATTAGGTTAGCATGCAATGCAGTATGTCTATTTGTCTTCCAAGGGTATCCGGCTTGGCTTTTTGGTTTTAACCTTCCAGACCTCTAGGAATGATGAAGATGTTGAAGAGAAGTGAAGTTCAAAGAAGATCCAGGTAACACATAAACCATATATTACAAAATGTAAAAATACATAGTTTATGATTACAACAAGATCCCATAGTGGGTCAAAATACAATTAAGTCAAGAAATACAACAAGATCACCATGGAGGGAAAACACAATTTCCCATTTCCCAGTTGCAGCATAACTGGTAGCCTGAGTGATTAAGAAGTCCAAATAAAGGCCTGGGATTCCAGCCTTGGTGGTCATATGCTGATCAATGATAGTAACTTCCAAATATAGAGCCTTAGCTATGTCTTCATTCTTAGGAGCAGTCATCTTAGGGTTGAAAGGAATTCCTCTTCTGATAGGGACACCCAACAATATGGAAAACTCTTCCAGCAGAGGACCTATTTGAAAGTCTAGGAAAGTGAAACATCAGAGAGGAGGGTCATAGAACTAGAGACAGGTGTGAATCATGCTCCTCTGTGATGCATCCAAGTCCATGATCATGTCTATAATACCACCATAATGCTCCCTGAATAAAGGAACATGATCAGGAGTGATAAGGGCATGAATCTTCCTGATGCCTGCCAGGGGATACTCAAAGAAATGGTATGTGATGTTGCTCTTCCTGGTTGAATCCATACTGACAAAGGGTATTGATGAAGATAACTGGAAAAGATAACTGATGAAAGTAGTAGTTGCAGATAGCTGAAGAAGACAGATGAAGAAGATATCTGGTGAAGATGGCTGAAGCAGAAGAACGGTCAAAACCAAACCAAAGAAGATGTGGATACCCTGTAAAACAAATAGACAAGATGTTAAATGATGCAGTATGATGTATGCTGAATGATATGCAAGGGTTTGTGATCAGGTGCTGGATTATTAGTTGCTTTGATAGGGTCCATGAGAGTTCAGAAGTCTGGATGAAGGTCTGAGAACCAGTAACCAGGTGGGGGACTCAAATAAAGAGTCACAAGTCCAGGGTTTCATAAGGTCAGTCCAAAATAGTGTAACCTTAAGACAATATCAGTAACAGGGTATGTTGAGGCCAAGGGTTCCTGCAAACCTGTAAACAACCCCACCCACTCACATGTATTGTTCTAGAACAAGGATCCTCAAGTTCAGATCTATTATGAGAAGTGTAAACACTTCTAACCTGGAGGTACAATGTTTACATTAATCATAAAGGATCCTCCTCTAATTCACCTCAGATGTTGAAGGTCATCTAAAAAGGTCATCCAGACTTAGCAGGCTTCCCAGATAGCCCTGGTACTACAGGAAATCCATAGTACATAGTTCTCAAGAAGAAACCCATGTCTGAACCGTGTTTCATATTCCCGCACCAGACCGAAATGGAATGGGAAAGAATATGAAGCCACTCTAATCCTATGTCTGTCACTCAGGGCTTTGTGTTGGACCTTTCTCACTGGAATACCCCTCCCACCAAGGCAAACCAACAAATCCAGCACATATATGATATGATAATAAAAAGGAAATGCATAAAATAGTAAATGAAAGCGATAAAGTAAATGCAGTAAATAAAGTTGTACATAAAGCAATAAATAAAGCAAAAACAAAAGCACACATAGCACATAAGACCCCCATAAACACAAATCAAACAAGCGCTAGGAGAAACCCACAAGAGAACCAAAGACCCTGGTTGCAAAGGTCCCTAGTAGAGTCGCCAAGTTGTTGCTCCCGAAAATACTTACGTCCTGGTGCAAACGTGAACTGTCGGCGATGTTGGAGGTTGAGGTTGAATAGAGTCGCCAGCTAGACATTTTTATCCCGAAGGAAAGGTAATGTTGCATAAACCTGGAAGGGTATGGATAAGACGGTGGCGAAGCAAAGAAACTGAGAAAGGGGGTTGGTTACGACCTGGGAAGGTATTAGCACCCAGATTGTCCGTCGTACCCAACGGGATCCACGCTCACTTGATTGTGTTTTAAAGGGGGGGAGTGTTTGTGCTGACTGTGTATGAAAAGATAGGAATGAATGTACAGTGTGTCAGTGCGAAAAGAGAGGGTGAGTGCCCAAGAATGAGGCTTAGAAAAGAAAGCAGAAAGAGGGGGATGACAAAGAAGCTTTTGTTAGATAACTGTTAAGATATGATTACGTATCCTCTCGTGCAATGAGGAAGTCAGAACACCGTAATTCGACTCAAAGAGATTGGAATGATTTTGACTGTGAACTGATTGCTTGTCTATGCTCAAGTGTATGACTCGTCTGGCTCGAGTGCTAACTGTCTTGCATTAGACGGAAGAAGCAAGTTCTCGTTTATAGAATGAATGTGATGAGAAAAGAATCCCGGAGGAGACGTTTATTGTTTGTTTTTATGTTTTCAGTTTTTTATTGTTTTTGGTGTTTTGCATAAGATAATGAGCTTAAGCCTAAATCAAGGGTTAGTAAACTCATTATATCCTCCCTGATTAGGGATAATGAGCCTACTTAAGTGTGAGATAAGCATCTCAACTTAATTACCATGATGATATTGGATTAAGATCATTAACCTACTTGTAATTATTAAGTGTTTTTGGGTTTTTGTTTAGGGTTAAGTAATGAGTTTAATCTCAAATCAAGAATTCGTGAACTCATTACACCATCCTAAGAGAAGGATGATAGATGAGAATACTTAAGCTGAGAAAGAATCCTCAACTTAATCCATGGTTAGGGACTAAATTCATTATATAACAAGCCTTTATTAAGTGGATTTTAATTAAAGGGTGGGATTAAGAAATGGATTTTATGCTTGTAAGACAATCTTGAGGGGGACTTGTCCATTAAACACTAGGGTTAGTCCCTCTTAACCAAAAGGAAGAGATGTAACCCTAATATAAGGCCCAAGTTATAAGCTTAAGTCTTAGTGATTATTAGGTGTTTTGATTAAGAGGTGTAAACCAATTAAAGGTTTAACACTAAGGATTAAAGTTATACACTCCATCCTAAGATAAGGATGCAGGCATAATCCTAATTCAAAGTCCTAAAGCTTTAAGTGTTTAGCCTATGATTATGAGATGAGAAGAGAGACTCAAGGATACTCAAAGGTAAAAGAATAGGGGGGACTATGTACAACCCTAAAATTATCATGCTTGGATGTTCCTATGGTTTGTGAAGCTTAAAGAAAGATCTTCAGATGGCCACCAAGGAAGAAGAAGCAAATGAAAAGAGAAGAGAAAGGAGAATATGTTAATTACTTCCTGAAGAAGTTAAGTAACCTAAAAGAATGAGATAGGAGCAAGAGAGCACAAGTTAAGCAAGTTAACTTCAAAGACAAGTAAATATGCAAATGGGGAGAAGATAAGAGGTGGGATGTGAAGGCAAATCCATATCCCAATCAACTTACCATAAGCCCCTAAAATGTTAGTATGAATGCATAAGATGCAAAGCAAAAGGAAATGAGATGGATAAAGATGCAAAGACCACAACTAGAAGTGAATACACAATGCAAATGTGTTATGAGATGATGCAAAGTCATACATAATTCATATGAATGTTCATACAAGGATGAGATGCAAAGGAAGTATGAAAGAAGCTTGAAAACACATGAATGTTCATGGAATGTAATGAATGCCAAGCATAGAAAATGAATGAAGAAATTATCAATAAATGTTCAAGCATGTCTTAAGATGTCTAAGATGTCATACAAATGCTTGAAATGTCATGGCAAGTTCATATGATGATGATATGCAAAGATGAATGCAAATGAACATGAAAAATTAGGGTTTTAAGACAACATGAGATGCATATTACCAAAACAGAAGCATACATTATGATAAAAATATGAAATTGGACTCAAACAAACCCTAAACATATACAAGATCACTCACCAAAGGAGAAGGTCAGAAGCTAAACCTAGTGAAAGTTATGGATTTCCTAAGTTAACTAGGGTTTTTGGATACTTCTAAAGGAAAAATGCAAATCAAATTGAAAATGCAATGAAAAAATATAAGATAAATAACCTAGATACTAGATGCAATATGTGAAACAATGAAAAAAGAATCAAATTTAAACTCATCATGGTTAGGCAGAAATGATTTTTTCAAGTTAGAATTACAAAAGTGTGATTTTATGAACCCTAATTCAAAGATAATTGTGAAAATGTGATCAAACCTAAAAATAAATTTGTATGGTGAGTTCGAAAATATTTCTAAATGTATAAGAATGCCTCATGAATTTTTTGGTGATTTTTAGAAACTTAAATGTATTTTTAAAAATACTTTTTTAATGCAAAAATTAAAATAAAAAATGTTTTTGAGTTAAGAAAAATGTTTAAAGTAAAAATGCAGAAAATGAGATTTTTTAAATTGTTTTTGCTATTTTAAAATAAATGTGGAAATAAATGAAATAAAATTGAAATAAAAATCAATTAAAATGGGAAGTAATCTAATATGAAGGTTGAGATTTAAACCTAAGAAGACTGCGCGCGCTATCCCGAGGCTAGGATTGAATCTGGCAAAAATATTTAATTAAACTAAATTAATTTAATAAATCAAGATTAGGGTTTAAATGAACTAATCCTGGCCCTCCACACACGCGGGATCATGATCTAACGGCCTAAATTTAAAATGAGGAATTAATTACAGATTAGCGTTTAATGACTTTCAGGTGGCTGGAGAAGACCTCCGGTCATCTTCTCTGGCATCTCACTCAACCTATCTCTCTCAAAACGCCATGAAAACAACTCAAACTCTCTAGAATTACTCACTAGACATCACTAAACAAGAATCCAGCAACAAAAATCATTTATCATGCATCAAAAGAGAGAATCGAAGCCAAACGGAAAATGTGCAAAAAATTCAGAAGTTGAATACATCCTACATACTCAACCATTTTCAGTGATTCAAAGTGCATAATGATCAGGGAAACATGCTTTATCACATTGTAACTTAAAATCAAAGATCTGAGAAAAATGTTCTTGAGCTATACCTGAGCTGGAGTTGAGCAAATGTGGACCTCCAAAGCCTGCCTCTTGTGCTAGACACCTCCTTTGATCACCCTAATGCTATTGAGAAGCTTTGCAAGAGTTTAAATGGGCTTCTTTTGAAGATTCAATTCTGACAGGTGGAAAATCGTGTTTGAGTTTTAGTGACTTTCAGGCCATGGCAATGGGTGGTTTGTGATCCTTATGATGTGTGGAGATGATTGGTGGAAGAAGATTTTAGGTTTGATGCTTGTGTGATGAGATTTGAAGAGATGAGTGTCTTTTAGGTTTTTTGTGAAACTGAGCTTAGGGCTTCATTCAGGCTTGTGTGTGTTGTGTAATGAGCTCCTTGATGTTCACATAAACAATGTTGATTGGCCAGAGAGTTGTTGTGGCACAGGCTGATTGGTATGGGAGGTTTTGCAAAAAAGTCAAGATTGTGTACTATGAGGTATGGGCTCGGGTCAGAGCTGGCTTGGGGGCTTGTCTTGCCTCATCTTGCATCAAGGATGGCCCTAGGATTGGATTTGAGGATCTGGATGGCATGATACAAGAGTTATCACATGTTTTGCAAATTTCCCTCTTTGAAATTTCTTGGATCACAAGTCATGAAAACCTTAGGTCCAATGCCCAATTCTGATCAAGGCAAGTTGTGTTATCATGTAATTATGCTTAGAAGTGGATTAGAGGTCATTAGAAGTCTTGAAACTTTATTTTGCAAAAATCCCTCTTTGGCATGAACTTGAAAATTATATGATTTTTCCCAACTTTGAAAGATCATATCTTGAGTTCTAGGATGAATCAAGAGGAGTTCTTGTACTTTTTGAAAATGGAAAGATCCAATCAACAACTTTCATGTTTAAGGGTTTTTCATTTGAAGCATTTTTGATCAAGAAAGAGGAGGTTGAAAATCTTTCCCAAAATGGAAAGTTTCTATTACAAGTCATGTCCAAAAGTAGCAAGTTTGCAAATGGCTTGAAATTATTCAATCTTGTGCACTTCTAACCACTTATAAGATAAAATAAAGATTATAAAACCTCAAATTGATGAAAATGATCCTTTGGTTCCATTGTTGGGGGCCTCAGATGCCATGATTCCGACTTTTCTTGCACAAAGAGTTACTAGTTGATCAAAGGACTTCCACAATGAATTTCTTCGTCAAATTTGGTACACATACTCCTTATAACATACTAAGACCATTAGAAACAATAATGACCAAAAAATTTGAGATTAAGGGCCTCAAACCCAAAACCCAAATTTTAGGTCATCTGTGTAGAAAACCCTAGCCTGACTGGATCTCTGTGCAATCCCTTGTGATTTTGTGACTTTAAAGACCTCTTGGAGATGTAATATGATCATAGAACACTCATGGACCCTCTTGTCATGCTTCAAGTCCATTGGGATGGCTCAGATCACTTCTTGGATTGCTCAGATCACAAACCCTAGATGCAGATTAAATGAACTATGTAGTGAGATGTAATGAGATGTTTATGGAATGCAACATGGAAAGATCACAAGCCATGGTGTGAGAAAAAATGAGGGCAAATTTGGGGTGTTTACAAGTTCTGGTCCCGTTAAGTGTTACAAGTGTGGTGATTTGGATCATAAGTCTTTTGAGTGTGGGAAAAACATAGTGAAATGTTCTAACTGTGGAGGCCTTGGACATGCTACTACCGAGTGTAGAAGGAATGTTGCAAAGTGTTTCAATTGTGGAGAAGTAGGTCACATTAGTACTAAGTGTACTAAGCCGAAGCAAGCTCAAGCGGGCAGAAAGGTGTTTGCATTAGCAGGGAAGGACACTACTAGTGCAGACCGTTTGATTAAAGGTACATGTTTTATTAATAGTACACCTTTAGTTACTATTATTGATACGGGAGTGACTCATTCGTTCATTTCTCTTGAGTGCGCTAAGCGTTTGAATTTGTTTATGTCTTCTTGGGGTGGTGAGATGGTTATTGAGACTCCTTCTTCAGGGTCGGTAACTACTTCTTTGGTGTGTGTAAGTTGTTCTTTGACCATGTATGATAAAGATTTTGTTATGGATTTAGTTTGTTTGCCGATGGAGGGATTGGACGTAATCTTGGGTATGACTGGTTGCAATTTAATAGAATTCATATAGATTGCTACCACAAGTTAGTAAGGTTTTCTTCTTTGGATGATGTTGAAGATGAGAGTTTCCTATCCACTAAAGAGTTGAAGAAACTTTTAGCGGACGAAGCTCAATTGTTCGGTTTGTTTACATCATTGTCGGTGGAGAGTGAGGTTGAACTCAATGTGTTTCCAGTGGTGTGTGATTTTCCAGAAGTGTTTCCGGAGGATATTAAGGATGTACCGCCGGAAAGAGAAGTTGAGTTTTCTATTGATCTAATTTCCAATACTAAACCGATTTCGATGGCACCGTATCGTATGTCAGCATCCGAGTTGGTAGAGTTGAAGAAGAAATTGAATTACTTGTTGGACATGATATTTATTAGGCCGAGTGTTTCTCCTTGGGGTGCTCCGGTATTGTTGGTAAAGAAGAAGTATGGGAGTATGTGGTTATGCATTGATTATCGACAGTTGAACAAGGTGACAATTAAGAAAAAGTATTCGCTTCCAAGGATCATGATTTAATGGACCAATTGGTTGGTGCACGTGTTTTTAGTAAGATTGATTTGAGATCAGGATATCACCAGATTCGTGTGAAAGAAGAGGATATTCAAAAGACGGCTTTTAGGACACGATATGGTCATTACGAGTATTCTGTGATGCCATTCGGAGTTTCTAATGCGCCGGGTGAGTTTATGGAATACATGAACCGTATTTTTCATGAGCAGTTGGATCGTTTTGTGGTTGTGTTCATCGACGATATTTTGATTTATTATAAGTGTCAATAGGAGCATGAAGAGCATTTAAGGATTGTGTTACAGATTTTGAAAGAGAAACAATTGTATGTTAAGTTGTCGAAATGTGAGTTTTGGTTGTCGAAAGTAAGTTTTCTTGGACATGTTATTTCTGATGGTGGTATTAGTGTTGATCCATCCAAGATTGATGCGGTAATGCAATGGGAAGTTCCTAGACCGGTTACGGAGATTCGAAGCTTTTTAGGCTTGGCGGGTTATTATCGGAGGTTTATTGAGGGATATTCATTGTGAAGAGAGTTTCATTAAACCTAAGAGAAGGTTGACAACGGCTCCGGTCTTGATTTTGCCAAATCCGACGGAACCATTTGTGGTGTTTTGTGATGCTTCATTGTTTGGTTTAGGTGGTGTTTTGATGCAAGATGGGAAAGTTGTGGCATATGCTTCAAGATAATTAAGAGTGCATGAAAAGAATTATCCTACGCATGATTTGGAGTTAGCGGCTATGGTGTTTGTTTTAAAAATTTGGAGGCATTATCTTATGGTGCAAGATTCGAAGTTTTTAGTGATCACAAGAGTTTGAAGTATTTATTTGATCAAAAGGAATTGAATATGATACAAAGAAGGTGGTTAGAGCTTTTGAAGGATTATGATTTTGGTTTGAATTACCATCCGAGTAAGGCAAATGTGGTGGCCGATACTTTGAGTCGGAAGTTGTTACATATGTCCGCATTGATGATAAGAAAATGGGAACTTTTGGAGGATTTTAGAGACTTGAGTTTAGTTTGTGAAGTGATGCTGAGAAGTGTGAGATTTGGTATGCTACATGTTGCGAATGATTTTCTTGAAACCGTATGTGAAAAGAAAAAGTTGGACTTGAAGTTTTTTGATTTGATGATGAATGAGAATGTGGATTTCAAGGTTGATAATTTTGGAGTTTTGAGATTCCGTGGTCGTATTTGTATTCCCGATGACGCGGAGTTGAAAAAGATGATATTGGAAGAGGGACACCGAAGTAACTTAAGTATTCATCTGGGAGCGAATAAGATGTATCAAGATTTGAAGAAGACCTTTTGGTGGTCCGGATTGAAGAGAGATGTAGCTCATTTTGTATATGCGTGTTTGACTTATCAGAAGTCTAAGGTAGAACATCAAAAGCCTAGTGGATTGATGCAACCGTTGGACATTCCAGAGTGGAAATGGGATAGTATATCGATGGATTTTGTTACGGGATTGCCGAATACGCAAAGAGGTCATAATTCTATTTAGGTGATTGTATATAGACTTACTAAATCTGCTCACTTTATTCCAATTGATATTAGTTATCCTCTGGAGAAGTTAGCCGAGATTTATGTTTTTGTGGTTGTGAAGTTCCATGGAGTTCCTAAGAGTATTGTATCGGATAGAGATCCTAGGTTTACATCAAGGTTTTGGGAGAGTTTGCAAAAGGCTTTGGGTTCTAAGCTAAGATTGAGTTCGGCTTACCATCCGCAAACGAACGGTCAAACTGAGAGGACAATTCAATTATTGGAGGATTTGTTACGTGCTTGTATGCTAGAGAGCAAGGTGGTGCTTGGGATAGTTATTTAGCGTTGATTGAGTTCACCTAATATAACAATTTTCATTCAAGTATAGGTATGGCACCATTTGAGGCTTTGTATGGTCGGAGATGTCGAACACCTTTGTGTTGGCATGAAACCGGTGAGAGAACGATAGTTGGACCAAAGATGGCACAACAAGCGACGGAGAAGGTGAAGTTTATTCGGGAGAGATGAGAGCTTCTCAAAGTAGACAAAAGAACTATCATGAAAAGAGAAGGAGAGATCTTGAGTTTCAGGAAGGCGACCATGTGTTTTCGAGAGTTACACCAGTTACAAGTGTGGGTCGTGCTTTGAAGTCGAAGAAGTTGACTTCTCGTTTTATTGGACCGTATCAAATTACTGCACGAGTTGGCGCTATGGCTTACCGTGTGGCGTTGCCTCTGAATCTTTCGAATTTCCATGATGTGTTCCATATTTTGCACCTTCAGAAGTATGTTCCGGATCCGTCACATGTTATTCCTATGGATGAGGTTGAAGTGAGAGATAACCTTACGGTTGAAGCTTTACCGATTATGATTTGGACCGTGAGGTCAAGAAGCTAAGAGGCAAGGATATTGCGCTTGTGAAAGTATCATGGGGAGGCGCTTCGGAAGGCAATATAACTTGGGAATTAGAGAGTGGGATGCAAGAGTTGTATCCGGAGTTTTTTGAATCAGGTAATATTTTTGAGGACGAAAATTTCTAAAGTGGGGAAGAGTTGTAACGCCCCGATTCGATTATTTCCCATTTTTATTGAGTCTTTTATTTAAATTGAGTGATAATTGTTTTAATTATGAAATTGGTGTGTTTATATGATATGTTGATGTGTTATATTATTTTACCGTTTTGAGAATTTTTGGGTAAAATTAGATTGGAGGGTATTTTAGACATTTTCTAATTAATGTTAAGTTAGAAATTATGTAGAATTATAATTTTGAGAGAAAATGATATTTGGTAGAAAAATAGAAATAGATAGAAAGATATAAGAGTAGAAAGAGAAGAAAAAGAGAGATAAAAAGAAATAGAAAGGAAAGAAAAGGAGAAGAAGAGAAAAGAGAAGGAAAAGAGGGAAAGCTTGGAAAATCTTCAAGATAGCTCCTAGGAATCGAAACAATCGGGTAAGGGTGTGAAATATTATTATCTTATCACTGTGTATGATTATGTATGTGTTAGATTAATTGGGTTTTTGTTTTGGAGACGTTTAGAGAATATGAGGTTTTAAGGTTTTTGATGAAAATCTAAGAAATTGGTAGATTAATCGATTGAAACTTGATATAATCGAAGTATGATAGTTAATACATATTAATGATCATGTTTGTTGAGGTTTGGTGGGGTTTTGGAACCCTTAGGTATAACTGTTGCGCGACTGAGCTGCTGCTGAAATCGCAGTGTTCGCTCAGCGAGCGATTCCTCGCTCAACGAGCTATCCAGAAACATTTTCGCTCAGCGAGCACGCTCCTCGCTCAGCGAGACCTGGAAGTTGGAATTTTGTGTTTGAATTCAAAACTTTTGATCTGAGTATCTGTTTTAAACGTTCCACATATTGATTCGAAGCTAAAAACATGTAGAAACTAATGAAGGTAAAAGATGTAATTTGTAGCCGACTTTTACCCTACTTTTCCGATAAAACGTTATTATGTTAGTTAAGGAATAGTGGGATTGATTGTGGTATAGTGGCGGCTTGGAAAATAAATGCATTTCGTGAAGTGAATATGAATGCATGTTGATAGTGAAAGAGTTTGTTTCCGTTTGGCGTAATTGATGCAAATGCGTATAGTTTGTTTGTTATTGTATGAGATGAATTCATAATTATATTATGAATATGTATGCATTTTCAATAATGTTGTGGGTCATTTTGCATGTGAAGCATAATGTATACATTCTTGTATTGTGGGATTATATGTGAATCCGTTGTAACATCGTGTGCCCATATGGAGTGTGAGCGATGATTACAACATGATTGTGTGCCTGTGTGGGGTGTGAGCAATCGGATTGTGTGCCCGTGTGGGGTGTGAGCAATCCATAAACATTGTGTGCCAATGCGGGATGTGAGCAATGGGTGATTTAATCACGAATGATTGTGTGCCCGTGTGGGGTGTGAGCAATCAGATTGTGTACCCGTGTGGGGTGTGAGCAATCTATAAACATTGTGTGCCCATGTGAGGTGTGAGCAATGGGTGAACATCGGATGCCCGACAGGAAGTTTACTTTAGGTAACGAGCGATGGTTCCAATAAGTTCCTGAGTGAACTTGAGATGATTGAGTCGGTACCGCATTGCATTTGCATAGAGTCGTGAGTCAGTCTCTATGATTTGCATTTATCATCTATAATTGAAAACTGGTGAATAAACATGAAGAATGTATGTTTATGCGGAGTGATAGACTTTGGTGAATAAACATGAATGTATATGTTTATATAGAATGATGTGAAATGGAGAAATTGTGCATGACGAATATGCTTGGTTTGTATATATACATTGTGATGTATATGTGTGATGAGAAATGCATTATGGTGAGAGTATATATATGTGTATTTTTATGTTAAGATATATAATTATATGCATTGTTATTATGATAATATTTCTCACCCTTCTGCTATTTTATGATGCTCTATGAGGCATTGCAGAGTAGGTTTGCCGGAGGTCTTTTTGTGAAGCGTGTCTTCATTCTTTTGGTCGGTCGACTCTGATATGCAGCACCGGGTAGCTAGGGTTGGCTTGATGCCGTTTTGTGATGCATTTGTATATGTATCTTGGTGATGAATGTTTTATGTAAACATGAATTATGTGGTGGATCAAACTTGATGATATATATAAGTATATATGTTTGATGTTGATTAATGTTTAGTTTCCGTTGTTATTCTAATTTTGAGGTATGGGTGTAAGGATTAAATCCCTCTGTTGTAAGTTACCCCATTGTTGCATATCGTTAAATGAGCAGGTGTTGGATGTTTTGTATAATGTGAAATGCCTCTTTTATACTATGTTTTAATTATACTCTGATGGAATTTTAAATTTGTGCCTAAATAATTAATTGATTGTTTGGGGATATAGAAAAGGGGTGTTACAATATATGTTTTGGTGCCATTAGGTGTTAGATAATGGCCTTTAGGTGTAAAATTCGTGCTCATTAGAAAATTATTACGTTAGGAGCTTTAGGAAATAAGTCGATTGCGAGAAGTGCTTTTTTCCTTTGGATTTGCTCCACTCTGATCAGTGTTAATCAGTTAACGCTATGGGTTAACCGGTTAACACATGTATTTTGGCCTCTGAAACTATTGTTTTAAAACCGTAAACCGGTTAACCTATATCGTTAACCGGTTAACGCTGAACTGAATAGAGAAAAAGTATTTGTTTCATGGCCTTTTTATGCATATCTCTTCTTTTAATCCCCATAGATTGATAGATCTCAATTTTAGGGAATTTTTAGGATCATTTTAGGTGTATGATTCTGTAGCTTTGGTAGCTTTCGACATGAGTTTCGTTAGTTTCCGTTTTTTGTGCGTAAATGTTGCATATATGTTCATGGCATTTTGTAACCATTGTTTGCATAGTTTTGCATCATTCATAGCCTCATAGTACGTAGCATGCTTATGTATTTTGCATTGCATTATGAAATCGTTTGCATTTGGTTAAATCATGTGCATATTTGAAAACTTGCACAATGTTAAAAAACAACAAAAGATCATTTAATTCACATCACTTAATTGCATGATAATTTTTGCATGAAATCATTGATAATGCATTGCATTTTGTGGCATTAATTCTTGCATAAAATTTTACATTCCATTTTGTGCATCAAAAACCATTTTGTGCATAATTGAAAAAGGATCCAAATCAGCCTTGCATTCCATAGCTGCATTCTGAAATAAGAGCTGTAAAAAGTGTTGCTTTCATGCTTTTTAAACCTTTTTACACCTGTTTTGCATGCTGATTATTAGCTGTAAAAAGCTGCTTGTTTTGTGCATTGCATTTCATTGTTGTTTGTGTTTTAGGAGCTGTAGTAGCTGTTGGATTTTTTGCGTCGCATTGTTTTTAGGTCCTTTAAACTTAAGATTGAGTCTAGTTTAGGTCCTAGATCTCTTAGGAATTGTATGGTAATTGTTTAACTCATTTCTTATTCATGTTTATACTACTAACCATTATTTTATAGGGATGGGAAGGTAAGTTCTCACAAACCTTTATCGTTTTTAATTCTTTTTATGCTTTCAAAGTGTATTTGTTTTAGCATTACGTGCTTGTGTTTCACTACTTCATGCTAATCCCCCTTTGAAATCAACTTAACTTCATTAGGAAGTAAGTTGCGTTCTACTTCCTACTTCTTCTTTTCTTTTTGCTCATTAGGATTAGAAAGCCGCACTAACCTAGGTTCATCCATGCATGACAACACTTAGGATAATTAGTACCCCCTTAGACTATTACCTTTAGTTCGCTTTGCTTTCTTTTTCATCTCAAAGAAAATAATAAAAAGCACCTAATAAAGGTTGAGCTTCTCATACGACATGAGACTTTTTTCGTGGGTTACTTATGCAGGTATAAGGCATCTACCACGATGAACAAGTCTTAGTGCGAGAATACTTCACAAACAAATAAGCAAAACACTTCTCTTAAAAGACAATAAACAAATACTCCATGTCTTCTCTTCTCATCTCTCCACTCTTTGCGGATGATTACGACTTGTCTCAACAGTTCAAACAACGATACAGTAACACCCTCGATTCAGTGAGCCGGTAACACCTGAGTTAGAGCTAAGACAATGTAATCCTAAAAAACACAAACAAATAGTTTTCGCCTTAGTTAGGAGAACTACGTCGACTCTGATCCTTATTTTCCCAATGAGGTACGTAGGCAACAGGGTAGGGCCTGTTCGAGCACTTTCCTTATTTTCCCTACATTCCCCTATTTCCTTTTCGTTCTCCTTTTCTCGTTCCTCTCCTCATTCCAGTTCCAGTTAGCGGTTTTATTCAGCTGCAGTTTATTTTGTACCCTTTGAAGAAGGCAAACAAACATGGATCTCGTCGGGTACGGCGGACAATCTAGGGTGCTAACACCTTCCCAAATCGTAACCGACTCCCGAACCCAGAATCTCTAGTTCGAAGGACCTCGTCCTTTCCTTCTTCCTCAAGTTTGTGCAGCATTAACTTTCCCGTTCCTTCGGGATAAAAATACCTGGCTGGCGACTCTACCTTTTCCGTGCCACTTTCGCGCTTGTACTAGGATGAAAATCCTGGGAGCAACAGCTGGCGATTCTTTTGGGGACCGAACCCAGAATCTCTGGTTTCCCTTGAGAGTCAATCCTAGCGTCTGTTTGTTTATGTTTCTTCGGGTGTTTATCTGTTTGCTGATGTGTGCTTTAGTTTTAACTTTACTGTTTTTATTTACAGTTTTACTTTACAACTTTACTTTACAGCATTTATTTACTGCTTTCAGTATTTATTCTACATGCATCATATATACTGGACAGTCTGTTTTGGTTTGGCTTTTTTTGTGGGTTGGGAGTTACTGTGAGATAAGCCAAATACCTATCTTGAGTGCACCCTAGGATTTGCATGGATACGTGGTACTCACATGTGGCATGATGAGTGGCGATGTGTTCCACACCCAGATTGCGAACGTCTTGGAAATATCTTGTGTGGATATTTCCTCCACTTCAGGATAGGACCTAGATATTTATGTGCATCTGGGGACCGATCATTGAGGACCTTAGTGGAAACAACCCTCTCCAGTGATGACAGTGGCAGACCACATTTGTTGGCAAACCCACTCGCATCCGAGGGTCCACTAGGAAATCACATAGGATGGCCTGGTTCTCTCATAGGAATCCAGTTAAAGAAAAAATGTTCATATGACGATAGTACTGTATCCTACGGGCTGAATGTACTATTGTTTCTCAATTCAGTGCTTGAAGCTGAGGACTTAGAGGGATGCTTGTTTTTCTCAGACTCAGCTGAGACCTCCCTGGGTAGTATATAATGCCAAGGCCATCCTATGAGAGTCCGTGATGTTGACCCGGAGTAGCACACCCGTGAGATGGGAGGGGTTTACAGGTTTGTAGGAACCCTGAAACTTCCAACATACCCACTTTGCCAGCGTTGTTCAGTATTATGATCGGATTCTACATGGTCCTTTGGTTCAGAGATCCGGGATTTTGGTTGTACTGTTATTATGACTCTTCAATAGCACGTGACTGTCTTCTCAATGCCAACATCCGGACAATGATCACCGGACCGTTGATCACATTCTAGTGCATTTCATAACATCATATGCATGCTTGCATTCCTAACACATGCTTACTCATTTGCAGGGTCGCATGTCACATCCTTATGGACACATCATACACATTCATTGCATGATTTCCATATTTTTGCATTTTGTAGGTTATCCGGACTTCCAAACATATTCAACTACAGGCAGTATAGCTGGTCAACGCTTTCACCGATATCTAACTCGCAGAAATCAAGTAAGAATGGCTGAGCGAATGCAGAACGATCTCAATGAGCTTCGACAGAGAATGGATTAGTTCATGGAAATGATGACTGACATGGCCCAGAACCAGGAGCGCCTTAGATTGATGGTTGAGCAACCCCAGGTGAATGATAATACTGGAACACCTGTCGGGATTGTGGATCCGAGTGCTGCCCGTAACGAAGGGCCAAATCCAAATGGGATTGCAGCCCGCAATGTGGTTTTAGAAGACACATCAGAAGACCAGTTCACTCTACTGGATGCTGATGTGGGTAACATGAACGAGGTCAATAATCGGAGGTATGAAGAGCTGGAAGAAAAGGTTAAGTCCATGGAATGCCAGAATTCTTTGGGCATCGATGTAACCAGTCTGAGTTTAGTACCAGATGTTAGAATCCTTCCTAAGTTTAAGGTGCCATCATTCGACAAGTACAACGGAAACACGTGCCCTAGAACTCACATTCACGCCTATTTTGGAAGAATCTCGGATCACACTGATGACAAGAAACTTTGGATGCATTTCTTCCAAGATAGTTTGTTCGAAGCTTCATTGAGCTGGTACATGAAGCTAAGCAGGGTCTTTATATGAAGCTGTAAAGATTTAGCTGAAGCTTTTCTTAAGCAGTATCAATATAATATTGATATGGCTCCTAACCGCACCTAGTGCAGAACTTGTCTCAAGGACCTAAGGAAAGTTTTAAACAGTATGCCCAGAGGTGGCGTGAGCTGGCTGCACAGGTTCAACCTTCATTACTAGGTCGGGAAATGGCTGACATGTTTATGGGCACCTTGTAAGGTGCATTCTTGGATCGTCTGGCCGCTTTCTCGTCCATCGGTTTTTCTGACATCGTCATCGCTGGAGAAAGGATAGAAAACTTTCTGAAATTATGGAAGATCTAGGATGCAAGTGGTGATGGTTCTTCTGGTGCGAAAAAGCCTTTTCGAAAAGGCCAAAGACGAAGAGAAGGAGATACCAATGTTGTGTATAGGGGCCGAGATAGAGGTCGTTCTCAAGGTTACCACCAAGCAGCTACAATAACTATTACACCACATGTTCAACAACAACCCCAGGGTCAACAACAACAGGCACAAAGACCATTTTAGCAAAGAACAAGAGCGAAGAACCGCATAATCGACCCTATCCCATATCCATATGCTGTATTGCTTCCAGAGTTACTTAAGTTGCACATGGCTGAGCTTCGTACCATGAGAGCTCCTTCTCCTGACAATCTACCACCCAATTTTGATGCTAATGCCAGATGAGAATTCCATTCAAGTGCCCAGGGGAATAATATTGAGAAATATTGGGCCTTTCAGAACAAGGTACATGACCTAATTGACTCCAAGGTGATCAATTTTGCTCCTCAACCAAATGTACTCCAAAATCCACTTCCTAATCACGGTGTAGCCGATGTCACAGTCCTTCTACCAGATGGTCCGCATTAAGCCGAAATCTTCAGGTTGCAAGGGTATTCTTAGAAGCAAATAAAGCCAACAGTATTCAAATACTCCCAATCATTGCATTTGTGTGTTTGTCTTTCTTCAATGCATTATCTTCCCTATTGAGGGGAACTACATCGCTCTAATTCTTCATTGGTCATGGGTCAATGGAGATACATAGACAAAAGATCGTCAGGTCTTTCCGAGCAACCTTATGGGGAAACTTTAGTCCCCAACTTTACTCTTTCCTCCGAGACGTCTCGTGTCAGAGCCTCAAGGTCAAAATAACTGAGTGAAGACTGATAGGTCCATACGGAGTCAAGCCTCCTCAACAACAGCAATATTCAGCTTCTATACTGCATTTCCATTTGTAGTTTCTTTTATTTTCTAAACAATTATATACATGTACGAAAATTGTTTTCTTTTGAATGTTATCAATAATAAAACTCACACGTTTTCCTTATTTTCCCTACATTTCCCTCTTTCCTTTTTGTTCTCTTTTTCCCGTTCATATCCTCATTCCAGTTCCAGTTAACGGTTTTATTTAGCAATAATTTATTTCTTACCCTTTGAAGCAGACAAACAATCGTGGATCCCGTCTGGTACAACAGACGATCTGGGGTGCTAACACCTTCCCAGATCGTAACCGACTCCCGAACCCAGAATATCTAGTTTGCAGGACCTCGTCCTTTCCTTCTTCCTCGGGTTTGTGCAGCATTACTTTTCCCGTTCCTTCGGGATAAAAATGCCTGGCTGGCGACTCTACCTTTTTCATGCCACTTTTGCGCTTGTACTAGGATGAAAATCCCGGGAGAGACTGTCAATCGCACAGGTTTCTCGTCCACAGATTCATAAGCCATTAGTAGCACATGTTCGTCATCATCATAACTTCTAGCTACATTTGCTTCTTCTTTTGACTTTCTTTCTTTGTTTGACCAACAATCTTTAGCAAAGTGGCCAAACCTATCACAACAGTAACATTGAACCATTCTTTTGTCAAACTTCTCCTTTTCGTTCTGATGTTTCTTCTCAACAGAGTAGAAGGCTTTTGACTTTTGACCATCATCAGATATTCTCCTAGCTTCTGACCAAGATTGCTTCTGATACCTCTTATCAGAAACTGCTTTCAGAGCCTGTTGCTCTTTTTCCCTTTCAGAAGTTCTCTCAGTTAGATGCAACTCTTGCGCTTCTAAACTGCTTTGTAGCTCTTCAATCCTCATGGTGCTCAGATCTTTAGAATGTTCTATTCTTACCATAATATAATCAAACTGATGAGTAAGGGATCTCAATACTTTCTCAATGATTACTTGTTCAGAAAGAGTTTCTCCACACGCCTTCATCTCATTAGTGATCAGAATCACTCTAGAGATGTACTCAGAAACATTCTCATTGTTCTTCATGTTGAGATTCTCATATTGCTTTCTCAGGGACTGAAGCTTCACTTTCTTCACTGATGCGTCACCACCGTAACATCTGACCAGTCTGTCCCACGCACCCTTTGCTGTCGTTGAATCTTCAATCTTATCAAACACATTTGCATCCATGCACTGATGGATGTAGAACAATGCTTTCTGATATTTCTTCCTTGTATCTTTTTGCGTGTCCTTTATTCCTCTGTTGCATCTGCTGCTACTGAAACGTAACCATTAGTGACAAGATCTAGAACATCTTGAGCACCAAACAATACATGCATTTGAATAATCCAACGAGTCTAGTTTTTTCCATCAAATACTGGAAGCTTGGTGTTTATTCCACCGTTTTCGTTCATCTTCAACCTTATACGGTACACTCAGATCTCACAACACAATGTTTCCCAAACCCACAGACTCAGAGAGTGTGATTTTGATCAGATTTTCATTCAAGATTCAACGTGAATCCAAGAACCAAAATCAATCACACAAGCCTCAATTTTTCACGCGTGTTTCCTAAGAATCTGAACCAGAGCTCTAGATACCAATTGTTGGTGCACAAGGTGAAAATTAGAATGATGAACAAAAGGAATGTATTAAACGGGAGAGTAAATTAAAGGAGAATAATACATTAAAAGAAAATGACGGCTACAAGGAGAGAATATTTCCTCTCTAGTCACTAGTCTGTTTATAGAAAATACCAGGGCTACAAAAAAAAACAACAAACAAAATAAAAAATACCCCTTAGTAAAATTAGCCTACAAGTAACAATACACTTAATAAATAAGATAATAAAACAAACTAAAACTCCAAAAGTTAAACATACTTCTGGGTACAACCTCATCAGAACTTCTACTTCTGATTAACACAAAATGCTTCTGAAATCTGAATTACTTATAACATATACAAGAACCATGCAACTTCTTTATACATACTCCCTTCTCTCAATCTCCCCTGAACTTTCATAAAACTCATAAATCACATCCTCCATCTTTAACCTCAACCTTTATTTTCTTCCATAAGTCCAAACACTAACCCAACCTTATTCAACCATTAACATATCCATGAAAAAACCTCTTCCCTCTTCATCATGTGATACTCTGTTAGGAAGCAAATTAGGAGCTCTAACAAAATTAGAGAAAGGTATAAATTCTAAATCGAATAAAATATAAATTAAACAAAGAGATAGAGAGAGAGATAAAATAAAAATAAATACTTTCATTGATTTCTTTGATGCCAATACAAATAGAGTACTACACTATATATTCTACTCTAAACATTTCTTAACCTTCCAAGTGGCAAAATTGGAATGATTTTGGAAATACCATAGGCTGATTTTGTTGACTGGAAATTGGAAAAGGCAGGTGATTGGAAATGTGACACTATAGTTAATGGAACACGTGAGGTGATGGAACGTATATGGAATCAACAATTTAGTAAAAACTCCCATTTTTCTCTATCTTTGTTATTACTTTCTTTTCTCTTTTTTTTCTTCATTTTTTCTTCATGTATTTTTTTTCTCTCTTTTTTTAATTCATTTATTCTTCTATTTCATTTTCCTTTCTTCTTTTTCTTCTTTTTTACTACTGCTTTCTTCTTTCTTCCTTTCTACATTCTTACTCTTTCTCTTTATTTTTTTTCTTTTTCTAAACAATAGAAAAATAAAATTAAAAAGATGAATGAAATAAAAAATGGTGGTGGTTCCGACAGTGACCATTGGAAATTTACTTTTTCCGATGACTGTTGTAAATCCGATGGTTTTTCCGGTGACTGTTGCAAATCCAGTGTTTTTTTTATTGAAACGAAAATGAGTTTGTGAACAACAAAGATTGTTGTTTCAATGTTTCTAGTATTAATACCAAAAAGTATGACACCTGAAGTGATGCGGGAAATAAAAAATCGGGTGGTTTTGGTAGTGGTGGTTCTGATTGCAGATCTGGTGGTTTCCATATTAATCAAGTCGGAAATATCATCGAAAATTGTTGTTGGAAATTTTGTCGGCATCAGAAATATCGCTGGAGAAGTTGCTGGAAAAATTCTATGTTCTGCCTAGATCTGACTCCTCCATGAACGATGGTGGTTGGGTTCATACATGTTTGGTTGTTCTGGTTGTCTTCTATATAGATCTGATGATTTTTCCTTATAATAAAGTTGTGATGCTTTGAGAGAGTAACCAAAAGTTGTGATGCTTTGAGAAAGTAAAAAAAAGTTGTGATGGTGGTTGGGTTCATACATGTTTAGTTATTATGTATTTTTTCTTTTTTATTTGAAGAGGCGAAGAGAGACTCAAAGTTTGAAAAGAAAAAACTAAGGGGAGACTAACATTATCCTCATGTTATCATGCAATATTATTCTTATAGTTAGGTTTGAAAGGGAATGATCTACCTAAGTTAGCATGCAAAAGACTATCCTAATCTCTATCCTACTCCAAAATTAATCAAAGACTAAGTTGGAATAGGTACCTAACATCTATCTTACTTCAATCTTAATCGGGAATTAAGTTGAAATAAGTGTTTCCTAAGGGAGCGAGCAAAAGAGAAATGAAATAAGAGATGATATGAAAAGGAATTGTAAAATTAAACACCAAGTAAAAGAGACGTATCTCACACATAAGCTCAACCAATTTATGGTTTAAATTTTATGCAAACAAGCTCAACTAGCTAGATAGTTTAAAGTTTATGCAAACTATGTCCTAAGACTAATGCAAATGCCTTACAATGGCTCTAGATGCAAAACCAATATAAAAAAAACGAGATAGGTCCTAAAAGGATAGAATCCTATATAGGTTATTACCTAACCTAAATTGAATCCTATATGTGTCAAAGTCCTAATAAAGATCAAACAATTTCAAACTATACCTCAAACTATCACACATTCAATGTTATTCACAAACTATGCACAATTGACCTTTAAAGGTCACATGAATTGAATTAAGGCATGCATAGGATATGAGGTCAGTAGTGTACATCATGAGAAATGGGGTTTGAAGTGTTCATAAATTACCATGACATTTATACCAAATCACCTTCAAAAGCTTAGACAATCTTATGCAAAGAAGTGTCACTTAAGATGCAACAATCACTTAAAGTTGTATGATGCACAAACAAGTATGAGATGAACATGAAAATGACACGTTTAAGAACTTAAAAATGTATCCAAGGTATGAGAATGATCCTAATTTGTCTTCGAAGTTCCATGTGATGGCATATTTAAGAATCATGCAAGTCTATGCATAAAAAGTTCACTTAAGATGCAACAAACATGTTTGATCAAGCAAGGCACAAGTAATCATGGAAGCATGCATGTGAAATGGTATAGGTTATAAATTAACGCACATTTGGATGTTTAAGTATGAACTATAATTTTTATGAAGGTTCTATGTTGATGCACATTTAGAAGTCAAGATAAGTGAGGCACAAAACAAGTTTCAAACATTTCCTAAAGACTTGTGATTTGTGAGTCAAGTGAGAATTGAAAGACACAAATCATATACACATGTATGAGCATACAAGGCAGTAGGTAAAGACTCAAAATAATTCATGTTTGTTTTCCCTAAGTGTCACACAAAGAAGGTATGCAAATGTCCTTGAGAGGTGTCACCAAAATGCACAAGTGTACAAGTTCAAAGTAGCTCAAGAAATCACGTCAAAAGAAATGAACAAATAACCTATAAAAACACAATTAAGAGGCACTACCTTATACTGAAACAAATTTACCCAAGCAAATACATTTACAAGTCTTTTTGGTTACAAAAACTTGTCATTGTCAAACAATATCAAATACTAGCACGCACTAGGTCAAAGCTTAACCTAATTTAAACCTATGCACTTAGGAAGCATCAATCATGAACACAATATGAGAATACTCATTCAAGTTGACATTTATGCATCTAGGGCTGTGGCAAACACATCTCAAAACATCACATTTTACTCAACAAGCATTGGTAAGTGAATGACATGTGAATTCAATCAAAAGGCACCACACTCTAAGACTTATGCAAATTCAAACTTATGCCACAAGTAAGATCATTTAAAGGCAAGTAACATGACCTATAATGCATATACGAAGCTTCAAATTCATGTCATCATAAATGCACAGAAATGAACTCTAATAGGTTTCACAAATAAAATCTTAAACCTTAGTGTAGTGGGGAAATCAGGAGTGTAAGCTATGAATTAACTTAACTCAAAGTAAACAGAGTCGCCACTGCGCTTTTATTTTATTCCAAGAGGAAAAGGAAAAAAGAGCAAATAAATCCTAATGAATATAAAAACAAAAAGCTAAGGAAACAAGCAAAGAAAGGGTTAGGGGATATGTTACAAAATGGGAAGGTTTTAAGCACCCAAAATGTTTGTGGTACTCCACGTGAGCCCTTTGAAAAATTTATTTCTTTTGGTTTGAAAATTTTTTGTTTAAATGAGAATGGGGATATGAAAAAAGAATTAATTTTTAATGTTTTTGTGTTTGGAGAGGTTTACCACCTCATGCCTATGTACCCACAATGTGAAATGTAAGATCAAAACCCCGTAGTTTGTGGTACAAATAGTGAAAATTGGTTGGTTTTGATTAATTTTATTAAGTGAAGACAATTTTTCATTATTTAAGTGGATAGCCTCACAAATCTACCATGAGAATGAGGGCATGGACTCACACATCATCATGGGGAGGGCGCCAACTCGGATAAAGTCGACAAGTATGCCACTAAACCCCTATGAATGACAAGAGACTCAATTCACTATGCCAAAAATGACTTTTAATAGCGCACCTTAGACAATGCTTTAATACAAAAGCGCTGCTTTAAGTTAAATAAAAAAAACACGGAAACTATTTACGAAAAATAGTAAAAGTGCTGCTAAAAGTCCTACCTTAGACAATGCTGTTGGAAAAGCGCTTTCTAAGGTACACATTCGCCAGCGCTTTCGGAAAGCGCTTTTAAAGGAATAAATTAGACAACGCATTTCTCAAAAGCATTGGCTAAGGTCTTATAAATTAAAAAAAATCTCAAAAGCGCTGTCGAAGATAGACATTAGCCAACGCTTTTCAAAAGCGCTTTTAAAGGATTATATTAGCCATCACTTTTCTCAAAAGAGTTGTCTAAGGTCTTATTAAATTAAAATATTAGAATAGTCTCAGTATTCGGTTTTCATATTCTTTTCTTTTCCTCTCTGCGAACAAACGAAACCTAACGAACAACTATCGTCCATCGTCCTCCATCTGAAACCTTATTGCCTATTGCCATCGTTTTGAGTTCATTGTTCAAGCTTTCGTTCTGATACATTGTTTTTTCGTTCTTTTGTTCTTGCATTTCCGTTGTCGTTTGAAGCTATTTTGTTTTTGTAGTTCATTACCGTCGTTTGGAAACCGCCATTGTCGTCGTTTTGAGGTACGTCGTTATTTGTGATGTTGTTGTTGTTGTTGTACTGCTTTACATTGTTGTTGTGAAGAATAGGGATTTGTTGTGAAGCTTAGTGTTTCTAAACTGATTATGTGTTAAATAACTCATAACAATATTTTTGTGAAGAATAGGGTTTTGTTGTGAAGAATAATGTTGTAAACTAATTTTTTTATTTTGTAAACTAATTTTGTAAACTGATATTGTAAACAAATATTTCTGTGAAGAATAATGTTGAAAACTCATTTTGTAAACTGATTATGTGTTAAAGAACTCAGAACAATGTTTTAAGAAACTTGTCTAATTCTCTCATCTTGTTTGAAATCATAACCAACTTTATTTCATTGTTTATATTTGTGATCGTGTCAATGAAATGCCAATGATGATATACCATTGCCGATCATAAGGTGGTGAGACATCAACGATGATATCACATTGATGGGTTTATGATTTAAGAAAAAATGGAGTAGTCTTATCCCCGACTCATTTTCATGTGCAATATAGAAATTAGTTAGTTTGGATTAGATAGTTATTGAAATGTAGAACTTGATGGTTAATTGTTGTAGTTAGCATTATGATTAATTATAAATATCAATTAGTTAAACAATTTGAATTATTGGTAGCTGATGTTGTTTTGAAGTTGATATTGATTGCTTTCAATTGTGATTGTTCTTTTCAGATCGTTGTTTGAGGAGAATTTGTTTTGAACCAAGTGCTACTACGAGAAAGGTATTTTATTCTTGCACTCAAATCCTCATACGAGATTTTATTTTGCTTACCTTAATAAGTAGGAAAAACATGGATAAAAAATGGATGTCTATCGATCGATTGTCCAAAGAGTACGAGAATGGGGTTGTGGAATTCGTTAAGTTTACTGTTCAACATGTTGAAGACCCCAGTCGAGTGAAATGTCCTTGCTTGGGTTGTTGTTATGTGGGTAAGGTTGACGCAGATGGATTGAAATCTCATTTACTGAGGCATGGAATTGATCGAAGTTATAAGTGTTGGATATTTCATGGTGAGAAAATTAACGAGAATATTAAATTGAGGGGGAAAAGTAATACGACCTATGCTTCAGACGACAAAGACACGGAAGCACACGATTATGATCGAGTCGAAGAGATTGAAGAAGTACTTGAAGAAGATCTTCATGATTGTCCCAAAATGTTCGAAAGGTTTTTAAGCGATGCATAGAAACCGTTTTATAAAGGTTGCACTAAATTCACAAGACTATCTGCGGTACTAAAGTTGTACAACTTAAAGGCGGACAATGGATGGCCGAATAAAAGTTTCACAGAGTTTTTGGCCCTTATGAGAGAAATGCTACCAGAGGATAATGTTCTTCCTAATCGAACCTATGAGGCCAAAAAAATGTTGTACTCTATTGGAATGAGCTATGATAAGATACATGTTTGTCCAAACGATTGCGTTTTGTTTCGAAACGAATATGCATCGTTAAGTGAGTGCCCTAAATGCGGTTTGTCTCGATATAAGAAAAAATTGTCTCCAACAAAATTCTTATGGTATTTTCTTATAATTCCGAGATTTAGGCGCATGTTTCATAGTGAAACCGATGCAAGACACCTAACTTGGCATGCAAATGAAATATTATTGATGGAAAGTATCGACATCCGGCTGGTTCACCACAGTGGTCGAAAATTGATAATTATTATCCTGACTTTGGAGAAGAAGCAAGAAACCTTCGCTTGGCATTATCTACTGATGGAATGAACCCGCATGGTCTTTAGAGTATCTCACATACCATATGGCCTATGATTCTTATGATTTATAACCTACCTCCATGGCTATGTATGAAGCGTAAGTACATGATGTTATATATGTTAATTTCTGTGCCTAAACAACCAGGGAATGACATAGACGTATACTTGACACCTTTGATCGAAGATTTAAAGATTTTGTGGGAGAACGGTGTGAAGGTTTATGATGGATATAAGATAGAAAGTTTCAATTTGAGGGCGATGTTTTTTGGAACAATTAATGATTTTCCAGCATACGGGAATCTATCTGGGTATAGCATTAAAAGTCAATGTGCGTGTCCTATTTGTGAAGATGGAACTGATACGACACGATTGGAACTTTGTCAGAAGAATGTGTTTCTCGGTTGTAACATGATGGGAGAACTCACTTTTAGTATTTGTCGCAAGATATGTTGCGGTAAGAAAGAGTCACCATCGACTTTTATTTCATCCATTAGGAAAGGCATAAAAGAATAGGAAAAACCTTTAAAGATTTTGAGTTCAGGGGGTAAGTTATACAAAGGGGAGGTGTTAGCACCCTTTGTATCCATGGTTATCCATGGGGTCTTAATTTCTAAGCTAACTATTTACTTGTTTTGTTTGAAAAGTGTAGTGTGTGATTAAAATATTTCGTAAAGATTTATTTTGTAATGATTCTCGTATGAATGTATACAAAGGGTTTACTTGTTTGAAAGTATTTTGAAAAAGAGGGTGGGATGTAAAAAGTATTTGTTTTGAAAGTTGTGAGCAAGCATTTAAGAGTTACTTACCCTAAGTTGTAAGGTCTTTCTTGTCATTTTCGTTTCCTTAGGGATAAAACTATCCTTACTATTAGTTAGTAAGTAGTCTTATCCTTTGATTTGGAGGGACAAGCGTAGGGTCATCGTTATGGTCATAGAAGGCAACATGTAGAGATACCTTAACAATTCGAAGGGACTATCATCATTTTCTTAGGGACAAGATCATTTATTTGTAGGCAACTTTGAAGGGACAATAAGGGACTATGATCTTTTATTCTAAAGGAAATTGTGATGATTTATTTCTTTAGGCGACAATTTAAGGTATCCCTACGTTTGAGGGACTTGACCATTTATTGTAAGGAAACAAAGAGGGATTACCCTAGAGGCGAGAATGTGCAAGTGTGTTCAATTTAGTTATTTTAATCTTATAATTTAGGGTTATCTAACGATTGATTTTAGTCTTTCCATACAACCCTATTAAGCATACATCTAACAGTTTATAATATGCGAAAAAATAAAACCCTAGTTTTAAGCTATTATATGACTTTGGGAGAGGTACATAATCATAAAAAACCCTGGCAGAAATATAAAATGCGGAAAATAAACCTACGTTATTACAAGGCTTTAGCAGTTACATTATGAAAAAAATCGGGCGAGAAAAGTAAATCTGAACAATACAAATTCAAGCAATCTATACAATTACTCTAAGAAATAAAATCGGGAAGAAAATATGAAGGAGATAAAAGTTTCGAATATCGATTAATTGATTTTTGTTATAAAAGATAAATAATTGATTAAAGAAATTAATTTGATAAAAATAACTCTAATTTAATTTAATTATATAAACATATATATTTTTTTGGTATTTTATGATATTATGAAAAGATTATTAATTTTTCTATTTTTTGATTGGTTAAAAATAAATAGATAATTGAATTAATTAATTAATATAAATAAAAGAAAAGTGAAAAAAAAGAAAGAAAAAAAGAAGGAGGAAGAAAAGGATAAAGAAAGAACAAATGGGAGGGCGTCGGGGATTGAACCTAAGCCTCCTTGATCACCACTACGTGCCCCCACTACTGGGCCATCTAGTATTTGGTGATAACTGAATAGAAACAATATATCATATAATAAAACTAAAATTCAAATTATTCAAACACCAAAACACGCGCACTTAGCTTCATCTTCTTCATTAATAGTCCAAATTTTAACTACAGTTTTTTGTCGGTGCTAATGCTTATAGTGACGATTTTGTCCGTCACTATAGCACCTGCAAATTTCCAAACATTAAAATACGCATTATAAATACAATCTAAGGGTATAGGACAACTGGAAATCATCCCTTGAATCCATTGGTACCCTTAATTTGGCCTGAAATCACCTCTAGCTAGGGTTCCCCAAAATCACAATTGTGAACCCTAACAATGGTGGTTTAAGATTCCTGCACTTAAAATCAAATTAAATTATCTAGAAAGCTTATAAACATCATTATAAACAAGAATATACAACCAAATTGAGTTTATCATGCGTGTAAAAATGAAATTTATTTTTAAAAAAATGGTGAATAACCAAGTGACATTTATGGTGTTTTATAAGATTTTGGATGATGGTAATGGTTGGGATACCTTCAGAGGAACCTCAATAATGTGTTTGGACTTTCAAATCACCTTGAAAAGGGATGCAACCTTAAAATCGAAACTCACTTGTTCTTGAGTTTTTTTTGAAGTTTTTAGGGTTCTTTTGATCAATAATTTCGTCCCTTTAACATCTGAAGTTGTTATGTACTTATAGAGGAATGAATTAGGTCAACTTGTGGGCTTGGATTCACATCATTTTGGGATGATGTGATTTGATTGAATTTGATATTGAAGACTTTCTATTTTTGACATTATTTTGCTATCATGACTTTCCCTCTTGTTGTGCACGAATTTGGGATCACATATCATGTAATTAACTTCAATATCTGATCCTAAAATAGACCTAATATCAAATCTTTTGATTTTTTAATATTTTTTTTAATTAAAATTGAATTTAAATGAATTAAATCCAAGAAAATATGAAATAAATAAAGAAAATCAAAAGATATGAATTAAGGGTCATGGACCAACTTAGGATTAATTTTGGATTGTGAAAAAATAGGCACATTGGGCAAAAACTCAAGTTTTGGTCATTATTTGCTTTATGCACCTCCTCAATTTTGCTCAACCTTAACAATGCACAACTCTCTCAATTCGTATCCTATGAATGTGTTCTTGGACGTTTTAGAAATCTTAAAGTGTCCTTTAATTGCTCCTTTTGGTCCCATGTCAATTTGATCTTCCATGTTCAAGTTATGAGCTTTTGAAAAAGTTGACTTTTTGTTGACTTTTTAGAGACCTGTAATATCTTAGCCCATATCTCTTAAATGAAGCATTTCTGGCCTTGGCCTTATAGAGACAAAGTTGTAGAGAATTGAATTTCCTTCAAGATAGGCTTTAGTTGGGAAATTTATAATGAAGTATGTGAAAGTTAGGTCTGGTCAAAGTTCAGTTGACTTTCTCATTAAGAAACCCTAATTTAGCAACTTTTGCCTTGTGATGAATTTGAGCTTTTCTTGATGAATCATGATCAATCTTTGATCAAATGATGAATCTTACTTCATAATCTTGATGTAGACCAAAAATCCTGAAGTTTGACTGTATGTTGACCATAATTGACTTTTTACTCAAATCCACTTATTAAATGATTATCTGAGCATCTGACTGGCCAAACTTGTAGGGTAAGTCTTGAAACATGCTATGAGCATCCTTTGAAGTATATGGGATACCATGAAGTCCACTTAAGGACTTAGAAGTCCAATTTTCTTTGAGAAACACAAAACCCTGATTTGAGATCCACTGCTTAGGAGGAGGTTTTGTCTGATGAAACCTTGAGTTCCTTTGAGCAATTAAGAATCCTATGAACTTTAGGAGACCTCTTGAGACATATTGTCTTGAAGATATGAGGGAAAATTTTGGGGTACAACATCGGTTATCGTAGATTCTTAAATTCTAAACATCACTACTGTGGGTGGAGAAAAGCATTCAATGGAGACACCGAACATCGTAAAGCTCCACCCGCATTGTCGGGTGACCAAGTTTCTGAAAGGGTGAATAATGTGCGTACTAAGTTTGAAAAGCCTTTTGCACATAAGGTTGTCAAAAGTGGGTGGAAGAAGAGGTCAGTATTTTTTGAATTGCCATATTGGAAGTCTTTGTACGTGAGACATTTTCTCGATTTATGCATATTGAAAATATGTATTTGAAAGTGTTATTCGTATGTTACTCGATATAAAAGGAAAGTCTAAGGATGAACTTACAACAAGGGAAGACATGTTAAAAATGAGAATAAGAACTAAATTAGAACCCGTGAAGAAAGGAAGACGAATATATCTACCACCTGCTGCTTTTACTCTATCTAGAAAGTAGAAAAAAATATTGTGTAAGTTTCTGAGTGAAGTTAAAGTTCTAGAAGGATACTCTTCAGATATTAGAAGATTTGTGTCTATGAAAGACCTCAAGTTGAAGAGTTTAAAGACACATGATTTCCATGTTATAATGGAACATTTTCTACCAATAGGTATACGTTCTATTTTTCCAGAAAAAGTAAGAAGCGCCATAACTAAATTGTGGTTTTTCTTTAGGTCAATTTGTACTAAGGTAATCGATCATGAGATCTTACCAACACTACAAAAAGAGATAGTTATTACCTAGTTTGAGATTCAAATGTATTTCCTCCCTCTTTTTTGTTCATCTTGTGAAAGAGACACAGTTGTGTGGACCAGCTTATATGAGATGGATGTACCCTGCTGAATGTTATATGAAAATATTAAAAGGGTATGTGAAAAACCAAAGTCGACCAGAGGATTGTATTGTTTAGCGATACATTGTTGAAGAAGCGGTTGAGTTTTGCACTGAATATTTGTCCAATGTTCAAACGATTGGACTCCCCAAAGCTCATATTTTTGAAAAAAAGGAAGGTAAAAAATTAATTGGAAATAAAATTGTGAAAATATCAAGGGATGAACGGGATCAAGTGCATTTGTATGTTCCGCACAACGATAATGAGGTTGAGCCGTATGTTGAAATGTACAAGGATGTACTCTGAAGGTTAAATCAGAACATAAATGAAAATTGGATAGTACGAGAGCATAATCAAAGTTTTATACAATGGTTAAAGGATCATATTTATTCAAAGCGCTCTTTAAATCCCGCTTCAGTAATAGAAAGGTCGAGATGTTTGGCATATGGTTCAAGTTTGCATGTTTTCTCATAGCGCAAACGCAATTAATGGATACACATTTTATACCAAAGAACAAGATGATAAAAGTACTATGCAAAATAGTGGTGTCACTGTGCTAGCTGAAGCAATGCATATATCAAGTATGAAGGACTTAAACCCCAAATATGCAAATTTGTCATAATATGGAGTTATTGAGCATATTTGGGTGTTTGATTACAAGAAGTTTCAGACTCCTATCTTTGGTTACAAGTGGGTAAATAATAGTTACATATGAATGGATAAGTCTGAATGGGCTTAAAGATGCCATTCAAAGTAGTTAGTACCTGGTGGAGAGAAGAAATGTTTCTTGCATGTAATTCATGGAGGATAAAGCAGTCCAAGATGTAGATACACATAATGTAGGGGAATAGAGAATTCCATAATGTTGATAGCAACTCAAGACACCAAAAGACAGAATTCTGGGGGAGGTAGCAACCCAAAATATTGATAAATGTAATCCTAGGGGAAGTAGCGGCCCAAGATATTGGTAGACATGTTCCCGAGGGTTTATCGTAGCCCAAGAGAGAAAAAGAAGTACCCGATGGTTTATAGTAGCCTAAGGTACTAGTAAACGTATCTCTGAGGGTTTATTATTTCCCAAGAGAGAAAAGGAAGTATCTGAGGGTTTATAGTAGCCCAAGGTACTAGTAAACATATCTCTGAGGGTTTATCGTAGCCCAAGAGAGAAAAGGAAGTATTCGGGGATTTATAGTAGCCCAAGGTACTGATGTAGTCCTGGAGGATAAAGCAGTCCAAGATGTTGATGTAGCCCTGGAGGATAAAGCAGTCTGAGACATTGATAGATGTAATCCTGGAGGATAAAGCGGCCCAAGATATTGTTTGATGCGATCCTGGAGGATAAAGCATCCCGAGATGTCATTTGAAGGATAATAAGTTGTTGTTGATATTTTCCTGCTGGGGAATTAACCTGAAAGAACAAGGTTAGTTCTATGCAGTGTCATGTTGTATGTAATGCATTGCCTGACACTCTTAATGCAAAAAGAGAATGTTATATGTATACCATGATATGCGGTAGATGATGTATGGATGAATAATATAGTAAGAACATATTAATGGCTTCATATAGAAACTGTTGGTTGGGGAAAATAAATCCCGATTTGCAGTTGAGGAATTTGAAGACATCATTTCCGTCTTGTTTCAGAATATTGTACTTGGGATCTTTCAACTTCTGTTTGGAAATGAAGGCATTCGAGGAGAGTTAACCGCTCGTCGTGTTTTTTTATTGAAGGATTAAGTTCCTAAATACCCTGATTGGGGATAAAAGAGACAGACATTCCCATGAGAGACTCATCTGACTAAGTATCAATTCTTCCGGGGATATTAGACTTACCTGGATCTTGACTGGAACTTCGTAGTGTTGGAAGTACAAACTCTATTGGGGGAGAATCTGTGGATGTTTATTAGATATAACCTTATTGGGGATTCCAATCGCCAAGAATCCTTAATAAATGCTATTTTATGCATTTTTGGTAAACATCAATCATTTACAAACATATATTTATTCAAAGTAATCAATGGACGTTTATGCATAGTAAAACAAACGAGAAAAGTAAAGCTGATTTATAAATAGAATTGTATAGATCTTGAAGGTAGCCTATAAATAGGTAATCTTGAACAAGGAGACATAAATCCTAGTAAGAAGAAATTTTCTTAAAATTGAAAAAGGTACAAAGTATTGAAACAAAGAAAACAACTATGTGTAAATGATCCCACCGGGTTTCAATTCTGCTATTGTCATTATGTCTTCAAGCATCTCATCCATTATGTCCGGAAGAAAAATGATTGGACTGATTTGCACCATTTGGACTTGATATTGGTAAATCAACTAATTGGAATTAGATGGGTGATCCAACGAGACATAGTCGTACAATTTAATCCCTAACTTTTTCCTGGACCTCCCTTTCAGGTTTTCAGTCTACCGGGATACCCTTTTTTGCCCAAGACGCCCTTTCAGGTTTCCGACTTGCCGGGTGTATAATTTTTTTTATATATCCCTAATTTTTTCCTGAACCCTTTTGGTTCGCCGGGATGCCCTTATATTTTCCTAGGCCAGTCAATCTAGCGGGTCTTTTTTTTTCTTCATGCGTAGTATTTTTTGACTATGTCTTAATTTACAGGGTGCGGGAAATCTTCACCATCCATGGTGGTAAGTATCATAGCACCTCCAGAAAATACCCTTTTTATCACAAATGGTCCTTCATATGTGGGAGTCCATTTTCCCCTGGGATCACCTTGTGGTAATATGATACGCTTTATTACCAAATCGCCAACCTGATATGCTTGATGCTTGACCTTCTTGTTAAAAGCTTTGATCACGCGCTTTTGATACATCTGACCATGACAAACAGTCGCGAGCCTCTTTTCCTCAATCAAATTTATTTGGTCAAGTCGAGTCTGGATCCATTCATCCTCATCTATCCCTACATCTTTCATAATCCTTAAGGAAGGAATTTGCACTTCAATAGGTAGGACAACCTCCATACCATAGACGAGAGAGAATGGGGTTGCCCTAGTTGAGGTACGTACTATGGTGCGATAACCATGGAGAGAAAATGGTGACATCTCATGCCATTCTTTGTATGTTACCGTCATATTTTGCACGATCTTCTTGATTTTCTTGTTGGTGGCATCCACTGCACCATTCAGTTTTGGTCGATATGGAGACGAATTGTGATGCTTAATCTTAAACTGCGTGCAGAGTTCAGTGATCATATTATTGTTTAGATTAGTACCATTGTATGTAATAATCCTTTCAGGGATGCCATATCGACATATAAGATTATGCTTGATGAACCGAGCCACAACATTCTTGGTAACAGAAGCAAACGAGGCTTCCTCTACCCACTTCGTGAAGTAATCAATGGAGACAAGGATGAAACAATGTCCTTTGGAAGCGGTAGATTTAATATATCTAATCATATCAATGCCCCACATTGCAAAAGGCCAAGGATCAGTTAGGACATTCAACGGAACTGTAGGTACATGTATTTTATCAGCATATATATGACATTTGTGACAAGTTTTGGAGTGATGATGGAAATCAGTTTCCATGGTAGAACAGTAGTAACATGCTCTCAAAATTTTCTTAGCCATCGTATGCCCACTAGAGTGAGTATCAAAGATCCCATCATGCATGTCTTCCATAATCTCTCTTGCTTCCTTCTTGTCCACACAATGAAGCAAAGTCGAATCGTGATTGTGCTTGTACAAAATTTCATTACTTAGGAAAAACTTGGCAGAAAGTATCCTTAGAAACTTCTTGTCATTGATAGATGACCCTTCAGGATACTCCTGAGCTTCAAGATATATTTTTACTTCGTGGAACCAAGGGTTTTCTTCTACTCCCTCAGTATCAACCTCATAATAGTATGCCGACTCATCTAATCTATCAATAGTAATTCTAGGGGCTTCATGGTCCCAACTGATTCTTAACAAAGATGACATGATAGCTAATGCGTCTGCCAAATGATTCTCTTATGAAATATGTTCGAAAGTGATCTCTTCAAAGTATGTGATCAAAGTCAACACATGTTCTCGGTAAGGAATGCGATTTGGATGCTTTGTGTCCCATTATCCTTTAATCTAGCTAACTACTAGGCTGAGTCCCCATATACATTCAAGAATTGGATCTTCATCTCAATGGAAACCTTGATACCCATGATACATGCTTCATATTCAGCCATATTGTTGGTACAATCAAAGCAAAGTATAGAAGTAAACGGCATATAACAACCCTCAGGAAAGATAATCACAACACCAATACCATTACCAAGTTCATTAGAAGCTCCGTCAAAACCATTATCCATCAGGATCCCTGTTCAGGTCCTTCATACGGTCCAGGTTCATTAGTCACAAGCATGATATCCTCATATGGGAACTCAAAATTCATAGATTGATAGTTATCCACCGCTTGATGAACCAAATGATCAGCTACCACGCTTCCTTTTACTTCTTTCTGCATAGTGTACTGAATGTCATATTCTGTCAAAATCATATGCCATCTCGCTATTCGTCCGGAGAGAGCAGGTTTCTAGAATATGTATTTGATAGGGTCCATCTTGGATATCAACAAAGTGGTATAAGTCAACATATATTGTCTTAGTCGGCAAGCAGCTGTCGCTCCCGGGATTTTCATCCTAGTACAAACGCGAAAGTGGCGCGGAAAGGTTAGAGTCGCCAGCCAGACATTTTTATCCCGAAAGAATGGGAAAGGTAATGTTGTACAAACCTGAGGAAGAAGGAAAAGGACAAGGCCTTGCGAACCAAAGATCTGAGTTCGGAAGTCGGTTACGAATTGAGAAGGTATTAGCACCCCAATCTATCCGTCGTACCCGACGGGATCCACGCTTGCTTGCTTGTTTCAAAGGGTGAGAAATAAGATGATGCTGAAATGAAATAATGGCTATCTGGAAATGGAATGCAATGAGAAAAGAAATTAAAAGAGAACGAAAAGAAAGAATGGGGAAAATTTAGGGAAAATAATGAATGTGCTCGAACGGGCCCTACCCCGCTGCCTACGTACCTCATCGGGATAATGAGGATCAGAGTCGACGTAGTTCGCCTAACTAAGGCGGGAACTATTTGTTTGTGTTTTATATGCTGGAACTGCGTATGTCTATGCTCAGGTGTTGCAGGCTCGTCTGGTACGAGTGCGTTTACCATCTTGCATGTGTGACAAGTCGTCGCGAGTTCGTGTTGTGAGTGAATGAGATGAGAAGAGAAGTTCCCGCAGGATAGTCGCTTATTGTGTTTTTGTCTTTTAAGAGAAGTATTTTGAATTTATTTGTTTTATGAAACAATCCATTGATGAGACTTGTGCATCATGATAGACGAGCTTACACCACTCCAAGATGGAATGAATGCAAGTGCTTCATGGAATAAGGCTATACACAAAGGATCCTTTCATTTATTTGTTAAGTGTTTTTTTGAATTTTGTTTGAAGATGAGAAAGAATGACTCAAATTGCAAAAGGGACAAACTAAGGGGACTAAGACACAACCCTAAGTTAGTTATTATATACAAAAAAGGAGATCCTAACGGTTTGTGAGGTTTTCTAATCCTAAGAAAGAAAAGAAGAGAAGAAAAAAGAGTTAGAAACTAACTTACTTCCTAAGGAAGTTAAGTTGTCTCTAAAGAAAGGGAAAACCTTAAAGCAAAGCACAAGGTGCTAAGGCAAACACAATTAAAATGCATAAGAGATAGGAATGAAGTAATGCTTACCTCAATCTTCCCCCCTACAAAACAAAAGTTAGCATGACAATGCATATTGAAAGTAAAATCGAAGCATGAAAGCGATTAAGTACCATAAACGTCCTAGAATGGAACTAGGGTTAAAAATAAGACCTAAGTCTAAAGGTGAAGGTACCTAAAGGTTACATGACTTCTAAAGTCAGTAGCTACATGCTATAGGTCCCTAAGTATTCTAGGATACCTCACAAGATCAAACTATGTCAAACTATGTACAAAAAGTTCACATAAATTCACCTAAATGCAAATTAGGGTTTATGGGTGAAGTATGAATGCATATGGCTTACAAGCATGAATTAATACATGAAATGAACATCAAAGTCAGTAGTGAATTCTTATGAAGATGGATGAATGAATATACAAACATAGATGCAATGGATTAGGCATATGGAGCAATGAGAAGAAGATGTGAGAAGAAACGAACAAAAATCGCATAAGATCGCACATGATGCAAACTAAGGAAGAATGGCATGTGAATATGAATGAAATGATTATGAGTCAGTAGCATACAAGGTATGAGATGCAATTATAATGCATAAGTAGGCATTAATGATTTCCACACAATTCAAGTTATTATTTAGAGGAGAAGAGCAACCCGTTTAAGTTAAACTAGTTCGCATAAGTATGCACTTTAAAGCACCAAGACAAACCAAATGAGTATGGTCCAAAAAGTGGTCTATAACTGGAATTAAGGACCTAAAAGTGACCTATAATTAACTCCTATAAGTTACCAAAAAGTTCTTTAATCAAATGGCATGAATGCCTTCTTAACATTTAAGTTATGCAACAAATGAACACATGAATCAACCTAGGATCTAGGTGACATGGAAAAATAGAAAAAAGCCTTTAAAAATTATGAAATTAAATCCCTGGAATAATAAAGTTATTATCTCACATGGTCGAAAAGGATTCTACAAAATTATGCACCAAAGTGCCAAAACAATTCCTTGATTAGCAAGGTAACAAATCGTGATCATCGAAAAACAACTCCACAAAGTGGATCAAAAAGGGCACTAGAAATTATGAAAAAAATGCCTAATGAGCATCAAAATGTCACAAATTACAGTGATTAATCATATACAAAAAATAGGTTTCACACTTATGGGGAAAAATTGTTTTTGGTACCTTATGTCAAAACACTCCTTTTTGGGACAGCTTATGATCTAAAATCCAAATTAATTATTAAAACCACCCAAATATGGAATCAAAAAATATGACAAATTAATTAAGAGGATGAGGATCACTCATGAATTTTTCCAGAATTTTATCACACCTAAAACTATTTTTAATAATTGCGACGAAACAGGCAAAAAAGTGGATTTTAAGGGGAAGTGAAAGGAAGTGAATTCTACAATCCGTAACCTAATCCCTAAGCTCCGAAATCGACACATATAATCAAAAATTATAAATAAATACAGTGCCTCAGGTAGTAGGACTCAATATGCACCTTAAGTTATATGATCCTAAGTCGCATACAACTAGAATGGTGCATTAAAGTAGAGAATCGAGATTACTTACTTGGTCGAAGTGCCGATTCTTTCACATAAAAGAAATCCAAAAAACTTCAAGCCAAGCCTTGTAATCTCCCATGAGCAAAATAAATGCTCATATTCCATAATTTCTCGAAGTGATTGCCCCAGCTTGGCTGAACTTTGAAGAGATTGCTCGACATGATTTCCCCAGATTAGTTGGCTCTTACCACGACTGTTGGGAATGTCCCTACTCAATGGAGTTCCTTGAAAAGTGCATCTCAACAAATTGACCTTCGGAAGTTTCAGACTTCTCAACTTGGCAAGATTAAGCTTCTGGAATGAGATTCCATACACGAACTTTTATGATGCCAAACAAATGTATGCAAGCAGAAAATTTTTATTTTAAGAATGAAAATTCTAATGCGACACACATGTTAATCTTGAAATTTTACTGTAAAAAGATGTCGCCAACCTTTGTGAGTGAATCACTGGTTAAGATACAACATTGATTTTTGATGAATGAAAGCATGCAAATGCAACACCAACAAAGAACTTTTAGCACAACTCATAGGAGTCAGGAACGCGGTCTCGTGGTAGTACGCTCTCAAAAATAACCCTGTTTCAGTTAGGACTTTTGAGGGTTGTATCGTGGCTTGGTTCACGGTTATAAAAACAAAGGATATAGGCTCGAAGTTTATTTGTGCCCACCCATCTTCGTGATGTTCTCCATTCCTATGTTCAGCTAGCTTTCACAAGCGCTCACCTCTCACAAAGGGTATGGTAACTTGCAAATGTGCCAACGGATTCAAATATGCAATCGGATTTTGAAAATTCCGCTCGGAAGTGGTACTTTTTGGCCGATTTTATCGGCTGGAAGTAGTGAAATAGCCGAAAAAATTGTCCGAAATCGACTAAAAAGTTTACCAATGGCTCCGGAATAATCAACAAAGTCAATTTACACTATTCACATTCGCGAAAACGCGCTACGGCTAGGAAGTTATGACCAAAACGCACTTATCGACACGCGACACATGAACAACATCAACAATTAAGCTTCAACCTATCCTATTCCGAATTTACACAATGAAACAAGCATGAATTCAAAAGTCAAGCACTTCAATTAATATCAAGTCATAATAATTAGCTCTCTTAGGAATTTTGTCAAATACCTAACATTCACCGATTATTCTATGTCAACTTTACCAAGCCTTTTCAATCATGCACCACAACAATTATTAGGATAAATTAATCAAGAATCAATCAATAATAAAATTATGAATCAATGCACATAATCTCCACAAGATTAATTCAACTTCAAAATTCAATTCAAGAAACAATTCAACAATTATTCATGAATTAAAGTTTAAGAAGCTTACCGAATGAAGAATCGACGAAGAAATTGCGAATCCGAAGGAAGTGAGACGCGATCATGAACGGAGGAGAGGCCGCGCGGCTGCCGGTGGCGGAAGATGGTGGTCTTACGGTGGTGAAGTTGATCGGAGGTGGTGGTTCGTGGCGGCTCGGCTACCGGAAGCTTGATCGGAATTGTTGTGTTCTTGAGTTCTTGATGAAGTTGTTGTTGTGTTCTTGAGAAAGAATTGAGAGAATGAACTTTGATCCTTTAGAGAGAGTTTGTGAGAGTTTTTTGGTGTTTGTAAATTATGATTGAAGTTATGAGACAAATTGTGGGTCAAAAGAATATATAGTGGAGTGTAAAATGAAAGGCAAAAGGTAGAATTTCGGCTTAAGTGAAAATAACAATATCTTCGGAAAAAAATTTCGACTCTGAACCTTCCACAACATCGTCCGCCTCTGAATCACGGTTGCAATGCAAAAATAACGAACGTCATACGATTAAAATCGAGTGCGATCGATACGTTTAAGCTGCAAGACGTCACTGAATAAGTTGTTTTTTCGGCTTATTTGGTGTCCGCTACTCGAAAATGTGACGAGGTCAACCTCTTCGGAGCATAATCTCGACTCGACTTTGTCAGAAAATTTGTAGATCTATGAGTCAGTGACCTGGTGTTAAAATCTAAGCTCAACCGGACAAACGAAGAGGGAGATATGAATTTTCTCGTGAAACCACTTTCAGCCTTTTTCTTCGGTTCAGCACTTCAGTTTTGTGAAATAAACCAAAACGATAATCTTTGGAGCACCGTTCAAACTCGCATTTGTCTTTGAACTTGAAGAGGATAAAATTTTTGAACCAACGCTTCAAGAACAGGTGCAATCCGATGAAAATTGACCGAGTTATGAATTTTACAAAATCTGACAGACAATGCAGTGCATCAAAGAACCTTATTGGTAATTCGCATTTTCGAGATCCTTCCGCTTGGACCAAACCAAAACTGAATTCACATAATGAAGATAACATCTAAACGTAATTTTAGGCACCAAAACGACATCAATTCGATAAACGATCCAAGAGTTATGAATTTTTTAGTGTTCAAAACTCACCGGTTCAGCACTGTTTTTCACTATGTCGACTCTAAAGACTCGCACATTCTGAGATCTTCTTCAAAGAATTAGTTCTCGACCAAAACCCAAAAGTTGGAAAGGATATCAAGACGGAACTTTTGGCATATGAATCTCTCAAACATGTTGACCCAATAAGAAGTTACAAACTCTTGAATACCGCTAGCACAGTTAATCGGCGAAACCGAAATTTCAGAAACAAATAAATCCCGCCATTTTCCTTGATGAATTGGCCTCCGAGCCGAACACAAAAGTTGTAGAGAATAATGAAACGGTCTAAACTATTGAGTTTCAAGCCAAAATGAGTTTCCGAGCATAAGTTACAACTTTTGCAAACTCCACCATAAAACTGATATTCAGCTTAAACTCCTCTGAATCAACCGAGAACTTTTGGCTTCTTCTGAGATTATTGTGCACGTGCCGCATGAAGAAATAAAGGCCAGTCGCAACCTGTGAAAGCTCAAATGGAGATGTATGTTCATGTATGTTTATGATGCAATTGTGATCTAAATGCAATGTAATGTATGAAAGGATATGCTAAATGGCATGAAAATGAGAGGGCAAATTTTGAGGTATTACAGCTGCCCCTATTCAATCATCTGCAGACCTGAATGAATAATTGCAACAGCTTTTAGACGTTCAAGGTGTGGAGTGATTGAATATTCGAACAAAACCTGAAAATTTGCACACTGAGGGTAATGGAAATGCCATCTGCCCATTTATTTATTTATATCTTTTTTGTTTTTGACCTCTGAATAGGTAGCGAAAATAGAACCAGGTGGAAATATGCTGGGAAGAATGCCATCCTCGAATGACCACTCACACGGGATCCTCGGATCCAGTACTAAAACCATCCTCGAATAGAAACATGATGGTATACCGGCCGCAGGCGATAACCATCAACAACAAAGACTGACCTCGGACAGACTTTGCAAAAGAGACAAACTGACCTCGATCAATAAGCTCAAAAAGTGAACTACTATCCTCGAATAATAGCCACACAAAACAACAAGACCAACCTCGGAAGGACTTGAAGAATGCCATCCTCGAAAGAATGCCATCCTCGAATGACAATCCAAAAGATCCTCGGATCTAACACGAAACCATCCTCGAATGGAGACGCAAAGGTATACCAGCCTCGACTGATAACCAAACACAAAGCTGACCTCAGACAGACTTTGCAAAAGAGACAAACTGACCTCGATCAATAAGCTCGAAAAGTGAACTACTATCCTCGAATAATAGCCACACAAAACAACAAGACCAACCTCAGAAGGACTTGAAGAAAAGAAATGTCATCCTCGAATGACAATCCAAAATATCCTCGGATCTAACACGAAACCATCTCCGAATGGAGACGCAAAGGTATACCGGCCGCAGGCGGTAACCAAACACAAAGAAAATAGGACAAGATGGAATGGGATCATTGTACATAAACGAGAGCCCAGGCGAACAAGACCGTTGTACGAAACGGGAACCTGTGACGCGACTGTTGTACCAAACAAGATGCGGAAAAATGACGAACATTGACTTGAAAAAGACAAGGATGTCTGAAAAATGATGTTGGTAACCTCTGTGCGGAGTACTTCAGGTTGAGAAGATGTTATAGGTCGTATGTAATATACCTCAAAATTGGCCCATGCTGGCATGCATATGTTTGAATTTATGGCGTAATGCTCCATGATGATGGAAATGCTATGCTTTGGAGGATGCAGATGTAGTGATGAATATGAGTATGCAAAATGCAAGGAGATCTCCTGATAAGGAGACTACAAGTATCCCGGATGGCTTGACTGGGGAGAACTGATGATCACTGCATTGATCTGATCCATCCTGATGAGGGGGAAGCAACTCTGCGGGGAACGTTGTTAATGATGCACCGACTCTGAACTGCCGGCATTGCCAAAAATAAATTGGACTTGGGGATTAGAATACCAGGACCCTGCTGGAGATGGACCCTTCTTGCTAGTCATGCTACCCGTTGACTCTGTTGGGGAAGTGAGGACTTCTTGATTTGGTTGAGAACCAAAGGCATGAAACTGTTGAGGAAGCAACCTGCTGGGGAGGAATGACACTCCTTGTACTACTGTGGATTGCCCCTGTATCGAAGGAAAGTCTCTGCTTGGGGATGACACCCACCTTCTGCTACCTTGCTGGGAGAAATTTCAACTTCCACATTACCGGGGATGACGGGTGGTGTCAATGATAAAGCTTCCTGCTGAAGATAAAAGCTCAAGCTGCCACTTACTGGGGATAAGAAATAAATCCTCTCATGTTGGGAATGAGAGATGTAAGGCGTCTCATGCTGGTGATGAGAGACGATGATACTCTTCTCCTCAAGAAGTAATCTTCCATGAGACTTACTAAGGAACTTTGATCGATGAAGTCCGCAGATGAAACAACTCTTGCAGTATTGTGCTGACAATGGCTTTGCCCCTAGCCCTGGGTTGATAGATTGCCAACTAATCACAAGTGATCAATGGTTCTTTGCAATTTCCAACTCGCCTCAAATTAAGGTCCATCAGAAGAAAATGTCTCAAGAGGATTTTACAGAAAACATGACATACGAAATGCCTCAGTGTCTTCAAACTCTTGGAGAGATTCGTTGGATCTCGAAATAACTGCCCCAGATTGGCTAAAATTTGAATGCATGCATCAAATTCACGAGAGATTCGATCTCGAAGTGATTGCCCCAGTTTGGTTGAGATTTGAATAATGCCTCCGCCTGAATGCTCTTTGAGAGATTTGAATCTCGAAGTGATTGCCCCAGCTTGGCTGAACTTTGAAGAGATTGCTCGACATGATTTCCCCAGATTAGTTGGCTCTTACCACGACTGTTGGGAATGTCCCTACTCAATGGAGTTCCTTGAAAAGTGCATCTCAACAAATTGACCTTCGGAAGTTTCAGACTTCTCAACTTGGCAAGATTAAGCTTCTGGACTGAGATTCCATACACGAACTTTTATGATGCCAAACAAATGTATGCAAGCAGAAAATTTTTATTTTAAGAATGAAAATTCTAATGCGACACACATGTTAATCTTGAAATTTTACTGTAAAAAGATGTCGCCAACCTTTGTGAGTGAATCACTGGTTAAGATACGACATTGATTTTTGATGAATGAAAGCATGCAAATGCAACACCAACAAAGAACTTTTAGCACAACTCATAGGAGTCAGGAACGCGGTCTCGTGGTAGTACGCTCTCAAAAATAACCCTGTTTCAGTTAGGACTTTTGAGGGTTGTATCGTGGCTTGGTTCACGGTTATAAAAACAAAGGATATAGGCTCGAAGTTTATTTGTGCCCACCCATCTTCGTGATGTTCTCCATTCCTATGTTCAGCTAGCTTTCACAAGCGCTCACCTCTCACAAAGGGTATGGTAACTTGCAAATGTGCCAACGGATTCAAATATGCAATCGGATTTTGAAAATTCCGCTCGGAAGTGGTACTTTTTGGCCGATTTTATCGGCTGGAAGTAGTGAAATAGCCGAAAAAAATTGTCCGAAATCGACTAAAAAGTTTACCAATGGCTCCGGAATAATCAACAAAGTCAATTTACACTATTCACATTCGCGAAAACGCGCTACGGTTAGGAAGTTATGACCAAAACGCACTTATCGACACGCGACACATGAACAACATCAACAATTAAGCTTCAACCTATCCTATTCCGAATTTACACAATGAAACAAGCATGAATTCAAAAGTCAAGCACTTCAATTAATATCAAGTCATAATAATTAGCTCTCTTAGGAATTTTGTCAAATACCTAACATTCACCGATTATTCTATGTCAACTTTACCAAGCCTTTTCAATCATGCACCACAACAATTATTAGGATAAATTAATCAAGAATCAATCAATAATAAAATTATGAATCAATGCACATAATCTCCACAAGATTAATTCAACTTCAAAATTCAATTCAAGAAACAATTCAACAATTATTCATGAATTAAAGTTTAAGAAGCTTACCGAATGAAGAATCGACGAAGAAATTGCGAATCCGAAGGAAGTGAGACGCGATCATGAATGGAGGAGAGGAGGAGAGGCCGCGCGGCTGCCGGTGGCGGAAGATGGTGGTCTTACGGTGGTGAAGTTGACCGGAGGTGGTGGTTCGTGGCGGCTCGGCTACCGGAAGCTTGATCGGAATTGTTGTGTTCTTGAGTTCTTGATGAAGTTGTTGTTGTGTTCTTGAGAAAGAATTGAGAGAATGAACTTTGATCCTTTAGAGAGAGTTTGTGAGAGTTTTTTGGTGTTTGTAAATTATGATTGAAGTTATGAGACAAATTGTGGGTCAAAAGAATATATAGTGGAGTGTAAAATGAAAGGCAAAAGGTAGAATTTCGGCTTAAGTGAAAATAACAATATCTTCGGCAAAAAATTTCGAATCTGAACCTTCCACAACATCGTCCGCCTCTGAATCACGGTTGCAATGCAAAAATAACGAACGTCATACGATCAAAATCGAGTGCGATCGATACGTTTAAGCTGCAAGACGTCACTGAATAAGTTGTTTTTTCGGCTTATTTGGTGTCCGCTACTCGAAAATGTGACGAGTTCAACCTCTTCGGAGGATAATCTCGACTCGACTTCGTCAGAAAATTTGTAGATCTATGAGTCAGTGACCTGGTGTTAAAATCTAAGCTCAACCGGGTAAAGGACGAGGGAGATATGAATTTTCTCGTGAAACCACTTTCAGCCTTTTTCTTCGGTTCAACACTTCAGTTTTGTGAAATAAACCAAAACGATAATCTTTGGAGCACCGTTCAAACTCGCATTTGTCTTTGAACTTGAAGAGGATAAAAGTTTTGAACCAACGCTTCAAGAACAGGTGCAATCCGATGAAAATTGACCGAGTTATGAATTTTACAAAATCTGACAGACAATGCTGTGCATCAAAGAACCTTATTGGTAATTCGCATTTTCGAGATCCTTCTGCTTGGACCAAACCAAAACTGAATTCACATAATGAAGATAACATCTAAACAGAATTTTAGGCACCAAAACGACATCAATTCGATAAACGATCCAAGAGTTATGAATTTTTTAGTGTTCAAAACTCACCGGTTCAGCACTGTTTTTCACTATGTCGACTCTAAAGACTCGCACATTCTGAGATCTTCTTCAAAGAATTAGTTCTCGGCCAAAACCCAAAAGTTGGAAAGGATATCAAGATGGAACTTTTGGCATATGAATCTCTCAAACATGTTGACCCAATAAGAAGTTACAAACTCTTGAATACCGCTAGCACAGTTAATCGGCGAAACCGAAATTTCAGAAACAAATAAATCCCGCCATTTTCCTTGATGAATTGGCCTCCGAGCCGAACACAAAAGTTGTAGAGAATAATGAAACGGTCTAAACTATTGAGTTTCAAGCCAAAATGAGTTTCCGAGCATAAGTTACAACTTTTGCAAACTGCACCATAAAACTGATATTCAACTTAAACTCCTCTGAATCAACCGAGAACTTTTGGCTTCTTCTGAGATTATTGTGCACGTGCCGCATGAAGAAATAAAGGCCAGTCGCAACCTGTGAAAGCTCAAATGGAGATGTATGTTCATGTATGTTTATGATGCAATTGTGATCTAAATGCAATGTAATGTATGAAAGGATATGCTAAATGGCATGAAAATGAGAGGGCAAATTTTGAGGTATTACAGCAGCCCATGCTAAAGCGCAACAAATTTTCTCGAGCAGTGAGTATCTTGTTTCACAGTCGGTAAATTTTTTACTAAGGTAGTATATTGCTTTCTTTTTTTGACCAGACTTGTCATGTTGCCCCAATACACACCCTATTGAATTTTCTAGCACTTTCAGGTACATAATCAGGGGTCTTCCTTCAACAGGTGGCATCAGAATCAGAGTTTTTTAGAGATACTTATTGATCTCATCAAAATCTATCTGATATTCGTTGTTCCATTCCATTACTTGATATTTCTTCAGCAATTTGAAGATTGCCTCACAAGTAGTGGTTAAGTGGAAAATAAATCTTACAATGTAGTTCAGGCATCCCGAGAAACCTCGGACTTCCTTCTCAGTATAGGGAGAGGGCATATCTTATATAGCTTTTACCTTTACAGGGTCAACTTCAATACCTTTACCCCTGACAACAAAACCCAAAGGTTTACCAGATCTAACCCCAAAGGTACAATTGTTTGGATTCAATCTCAGCTAGTATTTCTTCAACCTCTCAAACAGCTTGTGCAGATGGTCAATATGTTCTCCTTCAGTCTGGGATCTGGCTACCATGTCATAAACATATACCTCTATCTCGTGATGGATCATATCATGGAACAAAGCTACCATAGCACGCTGGTATGTTGCCCCATCGTTCCTCAAACCAAATGGCATTACTTTGTAAGAAAAGGTGCCCTAATGTGTGACAAACATAGTCTTCTCCATGTCTTCAAGCACCCTCTTAATCTGATTATAACTAGAGAAACCATCCATGAAAGAGAATACCTTATGCTGAGCAGTGTTGTCTACGAGAACATCAATATGTGGAAGCGGAAAATCATCTTTTGGGCCGGCCTTGTTCAAGTCTCTGTAATCCATGCACACGCATACTTTTCCATCCTTCTTAGGAGCTGGTACCACATTTGCAACCCATTGAAGATAAGTGACAGCTAGGAGCACTACCTCAAATTGTTTCATTATTTCAACTTCGATCTTTTCTGACATTTCGGGACGCATACGATGAACTTTCTGCTTTATCGGGCGACAACCTTCTTTCATCGCCAAACGGTGAACCACGATATCAGTATCAAATCCTGGCATATCTTCATAAGACCAAGCAAATATTTCCATGTAATCATGCAACATTTGAATTAACCTGTTTTTGACGTTGTCTTCTAATTCAGCTCCTATCTTGACCTCTTTCTTATCTTTCTCAGTACCCAGATTCACAACTTTGATCGGTTCTTCATGCGGCTGTATAACTTTCTTTTCTTGCTGTAGCAACCTAGCAAGTTCTATAGGCACTTCACAATCTTCTTCATCTCCGTCCTCGGCTTGATAAATTGAATTTTTGAAGTCATAATTGGCAATAGCAGAACTGTTATCAATGGGATCCAGAGTGGATGAGGATCTACAGTTTAGTGATGTGGGTGTGTGTAAGAACACATAGCGAATAAGTAAATAGAAAGATAAAAAGCGCAAAATTTGAATGCAAAACATCCATTGATTTAATGAATGAAAATATGTGATGAAATGGCAACCCTTAACAGATAGACATTTGTGCCCCGGGCAAGGCAAAAGGCTTAAAAGTTTAATTGTTCAAATTACAAAACCAAAATAAGAAAAACAAAAAATATCATTTACTCTTGACTAAAGGAGATAAGAATAATGTCTCCAGTCTTCCAATTGTTGAGCCCATTACCAATGGTAGGAAAGATCCAACTGTCTAAGTTGCAGTCTTCATCAGTGTTTTCCACAACATTGACTTGATCTTTCTGAACTCCTTTGTTGATGTTACGAATAGCACGAGCACGACGAAGAACCTTCTGAGCCTCTTAAGTGAAACCCAGACCAAATTTGTTAGAGTTGTAAGGAATGTCAGGAAGCTAAACCCAAACAATACAACCACCTTCTTCAACCACAACTTTAGCATATTTTAGAGAGGCCATTGTAGGAGATGATCTAATAACCTTAGGAACAATAGGAACGGGTTTAGCAGTAGGAATAGTCGGAGGAACCACTTCGAATGTTTGACAGGGAGTCTCGACGAATTCACCATCCATCTCAACATACTTGAAAGTACTCACATGACTTACCATGTACTTTTCTTCACCATAGACAATGACAATCTTTCTTTTCACATGATACTTCAACTTCTAGTGTAAGGTAGAGATTATAACACCTGCCCCATGTATCCAAGGGCGCCCAAGCAAACAGGAATAGGCAGGACGAATGTCCATCACATAGAAAATAGAGTCAAAGATTTGATCCATACACCATTCTTTTTGAACCATCAAAGACTCTCACCACCACATTACTAAGTCTCAGCACAACATCTTCATATTTAAGTTTGTCAAGAACGACCTTTGGTAACACATTTAATGAGGAACCATTATCCACCAACACATGAGATAAAGTAATGTCCCTACACTCAATAGAGATGTGTAGAGCTTTATTGTAGTTTCTTCCCGCGGGAGTTAAATCTGCATCAGAAAAGCCTAAGCCGTTGTTAGTCGTCAAGTTATCAATGCAATTTTCAAATTGGTCCATAGAGATTTCGTGCGGTACGTGCACAGATTTCAAGAATTTCACCAAAGCTTTAGCGTGGGCCTCAGAGCATAACAACAGAGATAGCATAGAGATCTTGGAGGGAGTGTGTCCCAACTGTTCGATAATATGGTAATCACTCTTGTGGATGATCTTTAGTACTTCTTCCATTTTCTTGGAGAAATCTTCAGTAGCTGGTGTCTCAATCTGAGTAGGCTCAATCACTGATTCTTTGCCTCGAGCTTCAGTACCTGGCTCAGAGGTAGAAATATGAACTAGAGTAGCAACAGTCTTTGAAGTGATTTCTGGAGAGAAAATCTTTCCACTTCGAGTAACTTTACTAGTCCCAATAATATTTCCGACATCGAGATTAGTATCTTCAACATGTCTATCAGTTAAATGCTCTTTCTTGACACCATGGACATAAAACATCAGCGCCATAATTCCAGGGGATGGCCTTGTTATAGGAATATGGGATCGGACCGGGAGTAGTAATAATCAAGGGAGCCACTTTTGGTTCAACAGTAATCTTCACATGACCCTTAGAGGTGATCCTTACAGGAGTTTTGGTAACCACAAACACGTCCTCAAGCTTCATACCTTGGGACAAACTTTCACATAAGCTCTCCATAGAAGGGCTCTTCTCAAATAGTATAGTACGGTTGTCCATTAAATGTTGAATACCTTCTTTCAGCTTCCAACAATCATTTGACTGAGATGCACAGTAATAACAGTTTTTATTGCAGCCCAGAAATAAACCAGCTTGCAACAACTTCTTTTTAACAATTGATAGAGGAGTGATCAAGTCATCCACAGTAGAAACATAAGAACACTCATTGATAGAATTAACAGTCTTATCATGATTGGGAATAGGAGCGGTAATCACATTAGGAGTCTTAGGAGGATCAAACTCAATCTCCCCAACATCAATCATATCCTGAATTTTATTCTTCAATGCCCAACAGTTATTAGTATCATGTCCGGGACAGTTGGAGTGATATGCACACCTTGCAGTAGGGTTATAGAGAGAAGAAGAAGTTATGGGATTCTAAGGAGGGTCTTTAAAGGTAATCATCTCCCCTTTCAACATGTGTTGCAGCGCTTGAGCCAATGACATATTGAGTTTTGTAAATTGTCTCCTAGGTCTGTCCTGCTTACGCTGATTATTCTGTTGTTGATTTTGTTGCACAAATACAGGATTAGAGATTATAATTGCTCTGAAAGATTGGTTATGGTTGTTCTTATTACGACCCTGTTGGTTGTACATAACATTGGATTCCTTTTTCCCACTAGGTGGCCTCTTGGTGGTACTTGAAGAGGTAGCCACTTGTATTTTACCACTTCGTATTCCACTTTCAACATGCTCTCCAGTCATTATCAGCAAGGTGAAACTAGATGACGAGCTTCCAGTTAAGTGACTATAGAAAGGACCAGTCAGCGTACTCATGAACATGTCAACCAACTCTATGACAGTTGAAGGAGGTTGAACCCTGCTTGCAAGATCTCTCCATTTCTGAGCATACTCTTTCAAACTTTCATTAGAGCCCATGAACATGCTTTGGAGTTGCATACGAGTTGGCTCTAAATTAGAGTTATATTGATATTGCTTGTAGAAGGCTTCAACAAGATCATTCTAGGTACGAATATTGGTACTCTCAAGTTGGTAGTACCATTCTAGTTGAGCTCCAGATGAACTTTCTTAGAAGAAATGTATCCACAACTTTTTATCAGCAGTATGTGGCTGGATTCTTCGGACATAAGACCTCAGATGTAGCTTCGGACACGAAACACCATCATATATCACAAAAGCAGGAACTTTAAATCCAAGAGGAATGACAACACCATAAATCAGACTCAAATCTTCAAAATCTAAACCAGATGTTTTCTGCAACTCCATGGCATTCAAACGGTCTTCCAACAATTTGTATTTCTCATCACCAGCCGAATCATAGTAATAATTATCCTCTTGATCAGAATTCCTAATAGTACCACATTGACTGCCTTCTTCTTTCACAGAATCTTGGTAATCATCGTCTCCAGGACTTTTAACCTCATCGACCGTGTTCATTTCTCCTCTAAATCTCCTACACATGTTGATGAAGCTGACTGATTTCCTTTTCTTCTTCTTCTTCTTGGTCAGGAGTGCTTTAAGCTTTTCTTGTCCATTGGATAAGTTCAGGATCATCCCTTGGAATTGGGCGTTCTGGGTTTGGAGATCTTTGACAGTCTGTTCAAGGTCCTTCTCAACTGAAATAAACAACAAGAAGATAAGAAACCTATTACGGAAACCTGTTATGCAATGGTATGGCATGTGAATGCATATGAAATGTTTTCAAGGACCTTATGGGATTTAAATTTGTTAAAAGAAAAACAGAAACAAAACTTTTATTAGTAAGTTCAAAAATATAAATGCCCCTTGGGCTTACAATAAAGGAAAAACAAGAAAGAAGCTACAAAGAAAATAAAAACATCGGAGACTTAAGACTCAAGTCTCCCATTGATGTTTCCTCTTGGTGTTGAAATATGAATTGATGTCTTGTTCTTCGTGAAGTCGCTTTGTCAGCTCCAACACTTTCTCTTCACTAGCATAGCACTGAGCCTCAAAGGTATCCCTTTCCTCCTTCAGTTGGATCCAAGATTTCTATAGCTCTTCCCAGTCAGTAGGAATGTCTGGATGAAGAATGTTGTAAGTAACATCTCCTTCAACAATAGGCTCAAATATCACCGGTAGAACAACAGGATATGGTATCATAAGAGTTTGAGCATGAGACCGCACCCATCTGATGTAAGGCTCCATAGGGATGTAGTTTTTTGGTTCCAGAGTGTTGTTATTAATCTTATTCACCATGCCCCAATCACGTATAAACCTTTGACGATAACCTTGAGGATCGTTGTCATAATCAAACAAAATATCTTGAATAATCATATCATGAGGACCATCACTCCGAGAATACCCAAATTGACGTAGTGCTAAAGAAGAATTATAAGTAATGCCTCCCCTTATGCCAAGGAGTGGCACATTAAGGAACTCTCCACAAAGGTCAATGATAATGATGTTTTCCATGGATCGGGAACACCAACAAATATCTGAATAAGAGAGTGACATTATCCTTCTAGACCACCTCAAACCTTGTTCATTCTTCATCACAGATCGAGGAAGTTGTGAAATAAACCACCTTGATAGTAGAGGTATGCAACACATCAGAGTCCCTCACGCGTTCGTAGTACGAGTGTGAAGAGAGTGCAAAATATCTCCAAGCAAAGTAGGCACAAGATTATGAGTAAGAAATATTTTAATTGCGTGTACATCTATGAATTGGTCCGGATTAGGGAACAACACCAAACCATAGATCAATAGGGCCAAGATCACCTCAAAAGCGTGGTAACTCATAGCATCTAAAAACACCTGAGCTTTCTCTATCAAGACTTTAGCAAGAAGACCTTCCACTTTTTGTTTCCAATACAATATCTGACTTCTTCAGATGCAAAGCTGCTGCAATAAATACAGGTTTAGGCTCCTTCTCTAGACCTGTGAAAGGTTTTTGATCAAGAATAGGTACACCAAGTAGTTTAGAGAATTCTTCCATTGTGGGCACCAACTGAAAATCGGGAAATGTGAAACAATGATGTTTAAGGTCAAAGAACTGGAACAAAACACTCATAAAGTTTTCACTAAACCCTGAGGTAAACAAACCAAGTAGACGACCAAGCCTTTCGATGAATTAAGAATTCTAAGGAACCTTTAAGACTAATTCCTTAAGCTTGGAAGGTATAATTACAAAGTTGATTCAGATAGTGTTTCTACGAGCGAAAGCCATAACCGGCAACAAAGAACAAAGATAAATCCCTTTGTCCTTGATATGGTTAGTGAAAATGCTATGTTATAATGTCATGATGTTATGTTTATTTTTAAAGCAAGCAAATGGAAAACACAAACAAGTCACACAAGAGCCTTATGTTTAAGAGCTTTCATGAATTCCATAGATAAGTACCCTCCCCACTGAAGTTTAGTTGGTTCAACCTGTCCTAACAATAGTAATCGGGTTCTAAGGAATCTCAATATCACTGATTCTTCTCAAAGTCTTTATTTCAGTATGGCAACTGTCTCACTAACTAAAACATCCCAAGATTAGAATCTTAATCAGTGCAACATCGAGTATCAACCAACTTTAGACTGCACCAAAGCCGACTATCTCACTACTTTCTAGTGGCCAGGATGGGTCAATTAAGGTTCTAAAGGGAAGTTAGTGTAAATGACACCATATGGCAGCCTGATATTATCCACAACTGACTTGAAGAATATCAGTACTAACCAAAGTATCACACTAACTGTAGCTACCATATCAACCATAGTAATATATGTCGTACACTTTCCTTGGTCTATTGCCACATACCTAAGGTACACTATATCCGGGTATAGGATCTTTCACACGAGTATCTCCCAAGAAAAATACCCTTTAAAAGTAAAGCATACAATTTAAACAAGTTAAAGCAAGTAGTAAAGTGATCGAACTCTAAGGTAACCCCTCTTTTTAAGAGATAAACTCTCCCCAGCAGAGTCGCCAGCTCTGTAACACGGTGGGAGAACTGTCTTTTAGTATTTGTTGCAAGATATATTGCGGTAAGCAAGATTTTCCACCGACTTTTATTTCATCCAATTAGGAAACGCATAAAAGAACACGAAAGACCTTTAAAATATTTTGAGTTTGGGGGGTAAGTTATACAAAGGGAAGGTGTTAGTACCCTTTGTATCCATGATTATCCATGGGCTCTTAATTTCTTAGTTCACTCTTTACTTGTTTTGTTTGAAAAGTGTAGTGTGTGATTAAAATATTTCATAAAGATTTAAATTTGTAATGATTCTCGTATGAATGTATATAAAGTTTTTACTTGTTTGAAATTATTTTGAAAAAGTGGGTGGGGTGTAAAGAGTATTTGTTCTGAAAGTTGTGAGCAAGAGTTTAAGAGTTACTTACCCTAAGTTGTAAGGTCTTTCTTGTCATTTTTGTTTCCTTAGGGATAAAACTATCCTTACTATTAGTTAGTAAGTAGTCTTATCCTTGGATTTGGAGGGACAAGCGCAAGGTCATTGTTATGGTCATAGAATGCAACATGTAGAGATACCTTAACAATTCGAAGGGACTATCATCATTTTCGTAGGAACAAGATCATTTATTTGAAGGCAACTTTGAAGCGACAACAAGGGACTATGATCTTTTATTCGAAAGGAAACTATGATGATTTATTTCTTTAAGAAATAATTTAAGGTATCCCAACGTTCGAGGGACTTGACCATTTATTGTAAGGCAACAAAGAGAGATTACCCTAGAGGAGAGAGTGTGCAAGTGTGTTCAATTCAGTTATGTTAATCTTAGTATTTAGGGTTATCTAACGATTGCTTTTAGTCTTTCCATACAATCCTATTAAGCATACATCTAACAATTTATAATATGCGAAAAAATAAAACCCTAGTTTTAAGCTATTACATGGCTTTGGGAGAGGTACATAATCATAAAAAACCATGGCAGAAATATAAAATGCGGAAAAGTCGGGCGAGAAAAGTAAATTTGAACAATACAAATTTAAGCAATCTATACAATTACTCTAAGAAATAAAATCGGGAAGAAAAGATGAAGGAGATAAAAGTTTCGGATATCGTTTAATAATTTTTGTTAGAAAAGATAAATGATTGATTAAAGAAATTAATTTGATAAAAAGAAATCTAAATTAATTTAATTATATAAAAAAATATTTTTTTAGTATTTTATGATTTTATGAAAAGATTATTAAGTTTTTTATTTTTTTATTAGTTAATAAAAGTAAATAATTTAATTAATTAATTAAAATAAATAAAAGAAAAGTGAAAAAAGAAAGAAAATAAGAAGGAGGAAAAAAAGGATAAAAAAAGAACAAAGGGGAGGGCGTTGGGGATTGAACCTAGACCCCTTTGATCACCACTGCGCGCCCCCACCACTGGGCCATCTGGTCTTTGGTGATAACTGAATAGAAACAATATATCATATAATAAAAATAAAAATAAAAATATTCAAACACCAAAACATGCGCGCTCAGCTTCATCTTCTTCATCAATGGTCCAAACTTTTACCTATAGGTTTTTGTTGTCGCTAAAGCCTATAGTGACGATTTTGTCCGTCACTATAGCACCTGCAAATTTCCAAACATTAAAATACGCATTATCAATACAATATAAGGGTATAGGCCAACTGGAAATCATCCTATGAATCCATTGGTATCCTTAATTTGGCCTAAATTCACCTCTAGCTAGGGTACCCCAAAATCACAACTGTGATCCCTAACAATGGTGGTTTACGATTCCTACACTTAAAATCAAATTAAATTATCCAGAAATCTTATAAACATCATTATAAACAAGAATATGCAGCCAAATTGAGTTCATCATGCGTGTATAAATGAAATCAATTTTGAAAAAATGGTGAATAACCTAGTGACGATTATGGTGTTTTATGCAATTTTGGATGATGGTAATGGTTGGGACACCTTCAGAGGAACCTCCAGAATGTGTTTGGACCTTCAAATTACCTTGAAAGGGGCTGCAACCTTGAAACCGAAACTCATTTGTTCTTGAGTTTTTTTTGATGTTTTTTTAGGGTTCGTTTGATCAATAATTTTGTCCCTTTAACATCTGAAGTTGTTATGTACTTATAGAGGAATGAATTAGGTCAACTTGTGGGCTTGGATTCACATCTTTTTGGGATAATATGATTTGATTTAATTTGATATTGAAGACTTTCTATTTTAGCCATTATTTTGCTATCATGAATTTCCCTCTTGTTGTGCACGAATTTGGGATCACATATCATGTAAATAACTTCAATATCTGATCCTAAAATATACCTAATATCAATTCTTTTGATTTTTCAATATTTATTTTGATTAAAATTGAATTTAAATGAATTAGATCCAATAAAATATGAAATAAATAAAGAAAAGAAAAAGGTATGACTTAGGGGTCGTGGACCAACTTAGGATTAAGTTTGGATTGTGAAAAGATAGGCCCATTTGGCAAAAAACTCAAGTTTTGATCATTATTTGCTTTATGCACCTCCTCAATTTTGCTCAAATTTAACAATGCACAACCCTCTCATTCTTATCCTATGAATGTATTCTTGGACTTTTTAGAAAGATTAAAGTGTCCTTTAATCACTCCTTTTGGTCCCATTTCAATTTGATCTTCCATGTTCAAGTTATGAGCTTTTGAAAAAGTTGACTTTTTGTTGACTTTTTAGAGGACTTGTAATGTCTTAGCCCATATCTCTTAAATGAAGCATTTGTGACCTTGGCCTTAGAGAGACAAAGTTGTAGAGAATTGAATTTCCTTCAAGATAGACTTTGGTTGGGAAATTTATAATGAAGTATGCAAAAGTTAGGTCTGGTCAAAGTTCAGTTGATTTTCTCCTTAAGAAACCCTAATTTAGCAACTTTTGCCTTGTGATGAATTTGAGGTTTTCTTGATGAATCATGATAAATCTTTGATCAAATGATGAATATTACTTCATAATATTGATGTTGACCAAAAAACCTGAAGTTTGACTGTATGTTGACCACAATTGACTTTTTACTCAAATCCATTAATTAAATGATTATCTGAGCATCTGACTGGCCAAACTTGTAGGGTAAGTCTTGAAACTTACCATGAGGATCCTTTGAATTATATGGGATACCATGAAGTCCACTTGAGTCTTTATAAGTCCAATTTAATTTGAGCAACACAAAACCCTGATTTGAGATCCACTGCTTAGGAGGAGGTTTTGTCTGATGAAACCTTGAGTTCCTTTGAGCAATTGAGAATCCTATGAACATTAGGAGACCTCTTGAGACATATTGTCTTGAAGATATGAGGGAAAATTTTGGGGTACAACATTGGTCATCGTAGATTATGAAATTCTAAACATCACTACCGTGGCTGGAGAAAAGCATTCAATGGAGACACCGAACAACGTAAAGCTCTACCCGCATTGTCAGGTGACCAAGTTTTTGAAAAGGTGAAAGATATGCATACTGAGTTTGGAAAGCCTTTTGCACATAAGGTTTTCAAAGGTGGGTGGAAGAAGAGGTCGATATTTTTTGAATTTCCATATTGGGAGCCTTTGTACGTGATACATTTTCTCGATTTATGCTTATTGAAAAAAATGTATTTGAAAGTGTTATTGGTATGTTACTTAATATAAAAGGAAAGTCTAAGGATGGCCTTACAGCAAGGGAGGAAATTTTAAAAAGGGGAATAAGAACTGAATTAGCACCCATAAAGAAAGGAAGACGAACATATCTACCACCTGCTGCTTTTACTCTATCTAGAAAGGAGAAAAAAATATTGTGTAAGTTTCTGAGTGAAGTTAAAGTTCTAGAAGGATACTCTTCAGATATTAGAAGACTTGTGCCTATGAAAGACCTCAAATTGAAGAGTTTAAAGACACATGATTTCCATGTTATAATGGAACATTTTCTACCAATAGATATATGTTCTTTTTTTCCAGAAAAAGTAAGAAGCGCCATAACTAAATTGTGTTTTTTCTTTAGGTTAATTTGTAGTAAGATAATCGATCTTAAGATCTTACCAACACTACAAAAAGAGATAGTTATTACCTTGTGTGAGCTTGAAATATATTTTCCTCCCTCTTTTTTGTTCATCTTGTCAAAGAGACACAATTGTGTGGACCAACTTATATGAGATGGAAGTACCCTGCTGAACGTCATATAAAAATATTAAAAGGGTACGTGAAAAACCCAAGTCGACCAGAGGGTTGTATTGTTGAACGATACATTGTTAAAGAAGCGGTTGAGTTTTGTACTGAATATTTGTCCAATGTTCAATCGATTGGACTCCCCAAAGCTCATATTTTCGAAGAAAGGAAGGTAAAAAATTAATTGGAAATAAAATTGTGACACTATCAAGGGATGAACGCGATCAAGTGCATTTATATGTTCTGCATAATGATAATGAGGTTGAGTCGTATGTTGAAATGCACAAGGATATACTCTAAAGGTTAAATCAGAACAAAAATGAAAATTGGATAGTACGAGAGCACAATCAAAGTTTTATACAATGGTTAAAGGATCATATTTATTCGAAGCGCTCTTCAGATCCTGCTTAAGTAACAAAAATGTTGAGATGTTTGGCATATGGTCCAAGTTTGCATGTGTTTTCTCATAGCGCATACGCAATTAATGGATACACATTTTATAGCAAAGAACAAGATGATAAAAGTACTTTGCAAAATAGTGGTGTCACCGTGCTAGCTGAAGCAATGCATATATTAAGTATGAAGGACTTAAACCCCAAATATGCAAATTTATCATATTTTAGAGTTATTGAGCATATTTGGGTGTTTGATTACGAGAAGTTTCAGATTCCTATCTTTGGAAGTGGGTAAATAGTAGTGACATACGAATGGATAAGTCTGAATTTTTGCAAGTGGATCTTAATAGGACGGGGGTACAAAGATGATCCTTTTATTCTAGCATCTCAAGCTAAACAAGTGTTCTATGTCACTGACTCGACGAGTACGAAATGGTCTATAGTGCTTTTATCTAACAAAATGGTTGATGATAGCGATGTAGATAAATGTGATATTGACATTGAAAATGAGTCATGCTTTAGACAGAATGAGTTAAATAGAAATGATCAAGATGATGATCTTATAGCGGATGAGTCATATATTAGAAATGATCATAACGAGGGAATTTGGATCAATTCATCCGTCCGCATTGCTAAGAAACAAGTAATTCATATTCCAACCAAGAAAAGAAAGAGATGTTAGTGAAAGAGGTAATATAATAAAATGTTATATATTATGTCATTTTCAATAAATTTATATGCTTTTCTTTATTTTTCATTTTATATATATATATATATATATATATATATATATATCACTTGGTATCATAATTTATAGCTTAGACAAGTACTTTCATTATTATTTATATTTGATATCCTTGGTTTCTTTATTACAGGTTAGATGGCTACTAATGAGGATCACCCACATGATGATGATTCTATTAATGATGGAGATAAAAAGGTATCTACGGAAGAGGACATTAAAAGAGGAATAACAGTTATGAAGAAAGTGATATGTGCTAGAGATCGAGGCATCATTTTAGATGTGCATTAGAGCCCATAAGGCCATCTTATTGAGCCTAATGGTTATAACTTGACAAGTTTCATTGGTGCACTTGTAAGGAATGAGATTCCAATTACTTGTGATGATTGGAGAAATAAACAGTTGAACGAAGCTAAAGAAAACATTTGGACTGAGATAAAGGTACCATAATTATGTATTTAATTATGACAACTAATTATGTCTTTTAATTTACTTGTACTAACGCATAATGTGTATGTTTTTCTAAGAGGTATTTCAACATTGATGATGATAGAAGACCTTTTTGTCTCAAATTGGCCGGAAAACTACTAAGAGGATTTAGAACATTTTTATCAACCATGTTTCTTAGGGATGCAGATGGTAATTTTGTTGATGCAGAGCTTCCATCTAAATATGGAAGTTTGATTTCACAAAAATAATGGGACACGTTTAAATCCAAACAAAAAACCCCATAATTTAAAAGTGTAAGTGAAACAAATCGGGAAAGAGCATCAAGTCCTGCGTATTCATACAAAAAAGGATATGTTGGATATGGACGCTTAAAATAATCTATGGTAAGTATCTATAAATTGCAATGATATACTTGTTCATCATGAGTTATATTTGATCATATTATTTGGCTTAATGCGTAGTTACAAAAGGAGAATAGTTCTGAAACATCTCTTCCTACATATGTTTTGTGGAAGGAAGCCCATGTGGGCAAGTCTGAAGTTGTTAAAGAAGATGTTCTACAAGTATTTGAGAAATGTGTAAGTATAACATTATTTATTTAATTAAATCAAAACTTTATTAACAAATATTTGATATTCATATGATTATTAGGAGGCGCTATCTCAGTCTTTATCTCCAGATGATTCCATAAGCATACTTAGTCGGGCATTAGATGTCCGTGAGTATTCTGGTCGGGTGAGGGGTAAGGGATTTGATATCACTCCGACCTACTTGAATATTAAAAAACAAAAGGCTCCTAGTAATAAAGAACTTCAACAAACATTGGAAGCACTACGAACTGAAGTTCATGAATTAAGAAAGGAAAAAGAAAGAGATAGAGCTTCAGGTTTTAAAGATGCTTCGGACAAAGATAGTATCAACTGTTACTTTCAATCGAATATTCCATAGGTAATTATATATATTTTTATGAAATTAAATTATTAGCTTAAATTATTTAATTGGCATATATACACATTAACAATTTCATATTTATTATTGGTTTTAGGGCATTTCCCTTTGTCACCTCTACTTATCGTCACCAACTTATCAGATGGTTGGCAAGGGAAACGTGTATAACACTTTAGGAGAATTAATTCACACTAACCCGCTCCCTACTGGATATTTAAAAGTCTCGGTCGATATTTATTTAGAGAAGGATGCATTATTACCATATCCTGACGATGTTTCGGATGCAACATTGGTGGGAGAAGCAATAGGTTTGTTTGTTGCATGGCCGTCAAGCCTCATTAGTGTATGATATGAGGTATGCTTAAAACCATTATGAACCTTTGTTAACCTTAATGTGTAGATTCAAAGTTTGTATGCACATTTTATGTACATTTTTTACATGGTAATGTTAATTAGACTCCAACAAGATCCAAAGCAAAAGATAAGGGGATTCCGCAGCATACCGAGTCCGTTGTTTCAAAAAAAGAGGTACATCACAATTATATGATATTTATGCATGGAAAATGTTATATTCGTGATCTTATACTTCATCTAACTAATTATATGATATATAGCTTCAAGGTAAAAATATTAGCAACGTTGCCACACAAAAAAGGTTATTGCTAAGAAGACCGCGACTAGAAAAAATCTACCTCCAAGTATAGGTCGTGCCTTCAGAAGTTTCTAGAATTGACAGATATTCCGAATGGAGGTATTCGTCTTATACCTATGGAGGAAGGTATTTATGGCTTTGAATATGAACAATCAATTAGTAATGATGAATTTGAGCAATTTTTTTGTCATGAAGAATTAGGCATCACTATTATCAATACATACGTGAGGTATATCTGATCTACTTTGTTATATTAATTGAACAACTTATTTACTTTATGTTTCAAATGAATAGTCTAATGTTAATGATGTTTTTATTTAAGGTTTCTATATGACAAAGTGATGGGTCCACGTGGATTGGAGAAACAATTTGTATTCTTAAGCCCCGCATCTGTCAACTTATCTTTAATCACAAATAAACCTGATGAGGTCATGGTGTATGTACGCAACCTCTTTATGGCCAACAAAGATACAAAAAAGTTGTTATTTTTACCGTTTAATACTGGGTTAGGTTTTCATTCTAAATTCATCTATTATAATTTTTTTTTTGTATTTTGACGTCGTGTAGAAAGTTTCCATCTAAGATTTGTTTAATCTTACAGTGGACATTGATTGTTGGTCACAATTAATCCTATCAGAGAATTTATGTATTATCTGGATTCGTTAGGAAATGATTGGACAACATACCCGAATATGAAGAATATGATTGACACGTAAGTGAGATTGTTCTAAATATTCATGTGTATATTTATTTATTTATGTGAATTGCTCTAAATATTCATTTATTTTATTAGCATTATACAAGCATTTTGAGCATAACGAGATATCCATGTACCAAAGAGGAGAGCCAACAACATTACATGGATAAGAGTGGAGGTATATTAATTATCACATTTTTTATTATATTAGTGATTATACATGATAAAACTTAGGATTTATCCATATTTTCATTTCATGTGTAGTGTCCTCGGCAACATAATGGTATAGATTGCAGATATTTCATGTTGAGGTTTATGAGAGAAACTCTCTTTTTGGATCGAATAGAGATTCCATCAAATGTATGTATTTCTAACTTATGATTTATTTTAATATTTAACACATATTTCTCATATAATTAAATAGTTGAAACTAAATCAAACTATGTTATATTATTATGTAGTACTTTGATGAATTCAAGTGTGCGTATTAATCAAGAGATCATTTGGATGAAATTAAAGAGGACTGATGTCAATTCATTATGGAGCTCAAAGTTTTATAAGGTATATTGTAATTTTACTTTAATTGATGAGAATTTTTATCATGTGTAACTTTGTAACTATAGACATTGTTTATGTCTTGTTTTAATTGAATTACAATCTTTGTGTTGTTTCAGGTTATATGTGCAAAGTAGAAGATAAATTGTTTTAGGTTATATGTGCAAAGTATAAGTAATATGTAGATTTGAAGCAAAAATTTTGTTGGATAAAATTATTTGTATAAATTGTTTTGTATATATAAATTGGTGCGTATATATTGTTTGAACTGCCAATTGTTTTGTTTATATAAATTGGTGCATATATATTGGTTTGAATTTCCAATTGTTTTGTATATATAAATTGGTGCGTTTAAATAGGAAAAATTGGATTGGTTTGAAGCTCCAATTTATGATATTTTTCTACAAAATGTGGTTGAAAAACAGGTGCAATTTGTGGTTGAAAACTTGGTGAAAATTGTGGTTTAAAACAGGTGCATATAAACTGTATAAAACAGACAACGCTTTTTTAAGTAATTTATTTAAAAAAAACATATACCTTAGACAACACTTTACACTAATCAATGAGGGCGGGCTCTAAGTGCAAGGCCTTAGTTATATCTTCATTCTTGAGAGCAATCATCTCAGGGTTGAAAGGAATCCCCCTCCTGACAGGGACACCTAACAACATGGAAAATTCTTCTAGCAGAGGTCCCAACTGAAAATCAGGGAATGTGAAGCATCTGAGAGGGGGATCATAAAACTGAAAGCAAGTATGGATCATGCTCCTCTTGGATGCATCCAGGTCCATGATCATGTCCAATATGCCCCCATAATGCTCCCTGAATAAAGGGACATGATCAGGAGTGATAAGAGATTGGATCTGTCTGATGCCTGTCAGGATAGGCTCAAAAAAGGGGTATGTGATGTTGCTCTTCCTGGAAGTGTCCATGCTGATGATGGGTGCTGGTGAAGAGTACTGAGGGTGACTGCTGATGAAGGTCACTGAAGAAGATGCTGAAGATGAGTCTCTGAAGAAGACAACTGATGGAGAGAACTGGGAAGAATCTCTGGTGAAAATGTTGGTGGAGGGTCTTTGATGAAGACAAAGTAAGGAAGGTGCTGGAGAAGGAACACTGATGAAGATGCTGGTGTAGATAACTGAAGAAGTCTGAGCAGCATAATAGGTCAAAACCAAACCAAAGATAAGAAGGTGGATACCCTGTAAAACAAATAGGAAAATGTTAAATGATGCAAAGATGATGTATGCAGAATGATATGCAAAGGGTTTGTGATCAAGTGCCGGATCTGTTATCTGCCTTGATAGGGTCCATATGTTCATAAGTCCGGATGGAGGCTTAGAAATCCAGTATCCATGTGGGGGACTCAAATAAAGAGTCACAAATCCAGGGTTTCACAAGAACTGTCCAAAGTGATGCATTCTTAAAACAAAACTGGTAACAAGGTATGATAAGGCCAAGGGTTCCTACAAACCTGTAAACATCCCAACCCCCTCACATATAATGTTCTAGAACAAGGATCCTCAGACTTGGATCAGTTATGAGAAGTGTAAACACTTATAACCTGGAGGTACAATGTTTACAATAACCATAAAAGATCCTCCTCTAATTCACCTCAGATGCTGAAGGTCATAAAAGGTCATCCAGACTTAGCAGGCTTCCCAGATAGCCTTATTACTACAGGAAATCCGTAGCACAAAGTTCTCAAGAAGAAACTCATGTCTGAACCGTGTTTCATATTCCTGCACCATACCGAAATGGAATGGGAAAGAATATGAAGCCACTCTATCCTATGTGTCACTCAGGTCCCCGATATGGAACCTTAATCACTCAATGATCCTCCACCTGCCAAGGAAACAGAAGATCCAGCACAAATGAAAGCAATGAATAAAGCTGTAAAGAAAGCAATAAATAAAGCAATAAATATGCACAAGTAGCACATAACACCACCGTAAACACAAATCAAACAAGCGATAGGAGGAACCCACAAAAAGAACCAGAAGCCCTGGTTGCAATATAAGGTTCCCCAGCAGAGTCACCAAGTTGTCGCTCCCCGGAAAAGACACCTGGTCAAGATAAAGTACATACGCGAACGATTGGCGAAAGGAGAAATGAAATGAACTGAATAGAGTCGCCAGCTAGGAATTTTTATCCCGAAGGAAAGGTAATACTGCATAAACCTAGGAAAAAAATGGATAAGACGGTTGCGAACCAGAGAAACTGAGAAAGGAAGTTGGTTACAACCTGGGAAGGTATTAGCACCCAGATTGTCCGTCGTACTCGACGGGATCCACACTTAAAGGATTGTGTTTAAAGGGGTAATGTATGTGCTATCTGTGTGCAAAAGCTGGAAAAGGATATACAAGTGTCAGTGCAAAAGGTGAATTGCTCAGGAATGAGGCTTAAAAGAGAATGCTGAAAGAGGGGGAAGACACAGAGACTTTTGTTCGATAACAGTTAAGTTATGCCTACGTATCCTCTCGTGCAATGAGAAAGTCATAACATCGTATTTCGACTCAAAGAGACTGAAAAAGATTGACTATGAACTGCTTGCTTGTCTATGCTCAAGTGTATGACTCGTCTGGCTCGAGTGCTAACTGTCTTGCATTAGACGGAAGAAGCAAGTTCTCTTTTGTGAGTGAAGGTGATGAGAAAAGAATCCCGAAGGAGACGATTATTGTTTGTGTTTTTGTGTTTTCAGTCTTGTTATTGTTTTTGGTGTTTGTCATAAGTTAATGAGCTTAAGCCAAAATCAAAGGCTTGTAAACTCATTATATCTTCCCTGATTAGGGATAATGAGAATACTTAAGTATGAGATAAGCATCTCAACTTAATTACCATGATGATGTAGGATTAGGATCATTAACCTACTTGTGATTTTTTAGATGTTTTTGGTTTTTTTTTTAGTGTTAAGTAATGAGTTTAAGCCATATTCAAGGATTAGTGAACTCATTACACCATCCTAATAGAAGGATAATAGATGAGAGCACTTAAGCTGAGGAAGATACCTCAACTTAATCATGATTAGGGATTAAATTCATGACCAAACAAGCCTTTATTAAATGGATTTTAATTAAAGGTGAGATTAAGAAATGAGTTTTATGATTTGTAAGAAAACTTGAGGGGGACTTGTCCATTAAACACTAAGGTTAGTCCTTCTTAACCATAAAGGAAGAATTAGAACCCTAATGTAAGGCCCAAGTTACAAGTTAATGTCTTAGTGATTATTAAGTGGATTGATTAAGAGGTTTAAACAAATTAAGGGTTTAACACTTAGGATTAAAGTTATACACTCCATCCTAAGAGAAGGATGCAGTCATAACCCTAATTCCAAAGTCTTAAAACCTTAAAGGTTTAGTCTCTAATGATGAGATGAGAAGAGAGACACAAAGAAGACTCAAAGGTAAAAACTAAGTGGGACTAATCACAACCCTAATTATTATCATGCTTGGATGCTCCTTTGGTTTGTAAGGCATGAGGAAGATCTTCAAGGAAGCCACCAATGGAAGAAGCAGATGAAAGGAGGAAGAAACAGGAGAAATAAGTTACTTACTTCATTGAAGAAGATAAGTAACTTAAAGAAAGAAAGTGAGAGAGAAAGAACACAAGTGAACAAGTTCACTCAAAGACAATAAAAAATGCAGCAAAGATGCAATATAAAAAAGATGAGAAGAAGTGGGAGGTGAAGGCATATTCACCTCTCAAACAACTTACCATTAACCTGAAAAGTTAGCACACGATGCATAAGGAAAGAAATGAAATGGAATGATGCATATGCAAAGACAAAGATCAAAACTAGAAGCATACACATGAAGCAAATGATGTTATGACATGATGCAAAGACATACTAAGTGCATGTGTGTGTTCATACAAGAGAATGAATGCAAATGAAGCATGCTTTGAAGTTTGAAAGTTCATGAAAGTTAATGAATGGAAATGAATGCAAATCATGTAAAATGAATGAAGAAATGATCAAATATGATTCTAACATGTCCTAATATGTCTAAGAAGACATATGAATGCATGAAATGTCATGGCGAGTTCATGTATTGTTGCATATGCAAGATGAATGCAAATGAAGATGCAAAATTAGGGTTTTAAGAAAGGATGAGATACAAATGGCAAATGCAGAAGCAAATGACATCATAAAAATTTGAAAATGCACTCAAAAGGACCCTAAACCTACACTAGGTTACCATCCAAAGGGGGAGGTCAGAAGCTAAACCTAGGTGGAGTTATGAATTTCCTAAGTTTCTAGGGTTTTTTAGGTGATCTTCAATGTAAAATGCTAAACAAATTGAAAATTAAAGATAAATCCATGCCAAAAATATCCTAGATACTAAATAATATGCACAAAACAATGCAAAAAGAATCATCTTCACACTCTTCTTGGTTAGGCAGAAAAGAGTTTTTCAAGTTAGGGTTCAAAAATGGGATTTAAATGACCCTTAATTCAAATAAAATTCTTATGTTATGATCAAACCTAAAAAGAAATTTGTATGAATAGTTTGGAAATGTTTCTAAATGCAAAAGGATGATTCATGATTTTTTTGGTGATTTTTAGAAACTTAAATGTATTTTTAATTAATTAAAAGACTTTAATTAATTAAAAATAACATTTAAATATTTTAAAAATACTATTTTTATGCAAAAAATAAAATAAAAATCATTTTCTGATTAAGAAAAATATTTGGAATTAAAATGCAAAAGGAAATATGTTTTGGGATTTTTCTAAGTATTTTAAAATAATTATGCAAGATAAATGAATAAAAATAAAATAAAAATGAAATTAAATGGAAAGTATGAAGATCTGATGGACCAGATTTAAAATGGGAAAATGGGCATTGACCAGTGCGCAAACCAAGGGTTGGGATTGATTCTGACCTAATTTCAATTAATTAAATTAATTAATCCTGATTAAAACTTAATGACAAATCTCAACCGTCCAAACACGCGCGGGAAAGGCTATCCAAGGGCTGACATTCAAACTCACCCTAAACCCTAATTAAACCCTAATTACACTCAGATGACCGGAATAGTGCTCCGGTCATCTTCTCCGGCGAGACCTTCACCCTATTATCGCTCCCACCTGATGACACCTGGTCAAGAGGGGTACAGACGCGAACGGTCGGCGAAAGGAGAAGAATGAAATGAAAAGAAAAGAGTCTCCAGCTAGGCATTTTTATCCCGAAGGAAAGGTAATGCTGCATAAACCTAGAAAAGATGGATAAGACGGTTGCGAACCAGAGAAACTGAGAAAGGGGGTTAGTTACAACCTGGGAAGGTATTAGCACCCAGATTGTCCGTCGTACTCGACGGGATCCACGCTTGAAAGTTTGTGTTTAAAGGGGTAGTGTCAGTGCTATTTTCTGTGCAAAAGCTGGAAAAGGATGAAAGTGTTAGTGCAAAAGAAATGTGAAGTGAAACAAAAGGAGTGTCAATGCAAGGAAAGAGTGCAAAGCTCAAGACTATGAGGCTTAAAGAATAATGCTGGAAGAGGGGGGATATACAGAGACTTTTCTTCGATAACAGTTAAGTTATGCCTACGTATCCTCTCGTGCAATGAGGAAGTCAGAATGCCATAGTTCGACTCAAAGAGACTGAAAGATAAATCGACTTGTGAACTGCTTGCTTGTCTATGCTCAAGTGTGTGACCTGTCTGGCTCAGGTGCTAACCGTCTTGCACTAGACGGAAAAAGCAAGTTCTCGTTTGTGAATGAGTGAGGTGAGAAAAGAATCCCGGAGGAGACGATTATTGTTTGTTTTTGGTGTTTTCAATCTTTTATTGTTTTTTGTGTTTGTCATAAGAAAATGAGCTTAAGCCTAAACCAAAGGGTTTGTAAACTCATCACATCCTCCCTCTGATTAGGGGTAATGAGAATACCTTAAGTATGAAGTAAGCACCTCACACTTAATCACCATGATGTAGGATTAAGATCAATAACCTACTTGCATTTATTTAGATGTTTTGGAGTTTTTGTTTAGTGTTAAGTAATGAGTTTAAGCCATAATCAGGGATTTAATGGACTCATTACACCATCCTAATAGAAGGATAATAGATGAGAACATTTAAGCTGAGGAAGGCTCCTCAACTTAATCCATGATTAGGGATTAACCTCATGACAAAACAAAACCTTTATTAAAGTGGATTTTAGTTAATGATAAGATTAAGAAGTGAATTTTATGGTTTGCAAGACAACTTGAGGGGGACTTGTCCATTAACACTAGGGTTAGTCCTTCTTCACCAATTAAGGAAGAATTAGAACCCTGATGCAAGGCCCAAGTTACAAGCTTGATGTCTTAGTGATTTTTAGGTGGATTGATTAAAGGATTTAAACACATTTAGGGCTTAACACTTAGGATAAAGTTATACACTCCATCCAAATAGAAGGATGCAGGCACAAACTTAATCACAAAGCCTTAAAAACCTTTATGGTTTAGTCCTTGGTTAAGAGATGAGAAGAGAAGAAAAAAAGATGACACAAAGGAAAAACTAATGGAGGGACTAATCAAACCCTAATTGTGATCATTCTTGGGTGTTCCTGGGGTTTATGAGGCTTGCAAGAAGATCTTCAAGGAAAAAGCCACCAAGGAAGAAGCAGAATGAAGGAAGAGAAGCAAGAAAAAGCAAGACAACTTGCTTCACTTAAGAAGACAATTTGCTTGAAGAAAGAAAGTGAGGAGGGAACATGAGTGAGCAAGCTTATTCTAATTCACAAATAAAATGCAGCAATGATGTATAAGAGAGATTAGAAAAGATTATGAAAAGTGAAGGCAAATTCACTTCTCAAACACTTACCTCCTGAAAAGTTAGCACAAAGAAATGAAATGAAAATGAGAAAGATGCAATGATGTAAATCAAAACCAGAAGCATAATCATGATGCCAATGATGTTATGAGATGGTACAAATGGATGTCATGAAATGTGGATGATCATACAAGTAATGAAGATGCAAATGAGACATGTAAGAACCATGAAAGTTCATGAATGCATATGACATGAAATGAAAGCAAAAGCATGGCAAATGGATGAGGCAATGATCAAACATGATTCTCATGTGTCCTAAGATGTCTTAGAAGTCATGTGGATGCACAAAATGTCATGGCAAGTTCATGTATGCAAGCATATGAAGAATGAATGCAAATGAAGGAAAATATTAGGGTTTATGTACAAGAAGCAATGCAAAATTCAAAATCAGAAGAAAATGACAAGATAAAAAATTGAAAATGGAATCAAAAGTACCCTAAACCTATATGATACCACACCCCAAAGGAGGAGACCTAACTCTTAACCCTAAGGAAGTTATGATTTTTCTAAGTTTGCTAGGGTTTTAAGGTACCTCACAAAGAAAAATGTAAAACAAATCAAAAATGAAAGATAAATTCATGCCAATTTTATCCTAGAAACTAAATGATATGTGAGATGCATTGCAAAAAGAATCACTATCAAACCCTTCATGGTTAGGCAGAAAAGATTTTTCTAAGTTAGGGTAAAAATATTAATTTTTAAGAACCCTAAATCCAAAGAAAAATGTCAAAATGGATCAAGAACCAAAAAGAAATTTGTATGAATGGTTTGATAATGTCTCTAAATGTGTCAAGATGCAATGTGATTTTTTTGGTGATTTTTAGAAACTTAAATGGTATTTTAATTAATTAATTAAAATAAACATTTAAATATTTTAAAAATACAAATTTTATGCAAAAAATAAAATAAAAATTATTTTTAGGATGAGAAAAATATTTTTAGTGAAAATGCAAAAGGAAAATATTTTTAGAATTTTCTAACTATTTTTAAAAAATGATGCAAAATAAATGGGAAAAAATGAAATAAAAATAAGAATTAATGAAAGTATGCGCATCTAAAGGTCTGGATTGAACCTGGGGAATTTTAGTTTGACCACGCACCACATCTAACGGCCATAATTCAAATTCAGCTAATTTTCATTAATTAATTAATTAAACTTAATTAAATCAGAATTAGGGTTAATGAAAAGATCTCAACCCTTGAAACGCGCGCGGGAAGCAAGATCTGATGGCTCACGTTTAAACCTCACTGATTACACTAATTAGGTCAAATTACTTTCAGGTGACCGGAACAGTGTTTCGGTCATCTTCTCCGACGAGCCAAAACCCTATCTCTCTCCCTAAGCATCTAAAACATGATTTCTCTGCCCAGAAATGAACCCCACGCATCACTAAACCTAAATCCCCAAACAAAAACCATTTATCATTCATCAATCAACCAAATCGAAACAAAACATTTCTAGGGTTGAAACTTTCAGAGACCCCATACATGCTCAATATCCCACCATTTTGAAAAATAAAATCATCAGCATCATCAGCACAACATAAGGATTCGATTAAGAACTTGAAATTAAGCTTCTGGGAAAAAAGTTCTTGAGCTATACCTGAGATTGAACATCCTAATGCTGAGCTTTCTGGATCCTTCTTTGGTGCAAATCCCCTACTATGAACCTCCTGGTGAAGAAATGAAGCTTAGAACAAGCTTGTATGGCCTGGTTTTAAGGTTTTGGCTCTGGTGTAGCAGATTTGGAGGGTTGTGTATGTGGTGTTTTAGGCTGTTTCAATGCTTGATTTTTTATCCATGGATGGTATGTGACTTATTGGTGAAGAAAAGTTTGAGGTTTGATGGTTGTGGGCAGAGTTTCGAAGAGATGAAGAAATTTGCAGTTTTTATGAATCCTCAGTTATGGGAGGATGCTGGCTTGTGTGTGTGTGTTTCAAGTCCTTGAGGTCCACATATTATGTTCTGATTGGGTAGAGGGTTGGTAATTTCACAGTTTGATTGGTATGGGCAAAGATGCAAAAAGTCAAGATTTTGTGTACCATAGGTATGGCTCGGGTCAGAGGAGATCTTAGGGCTTATCCTGCTTCAGCTTGAGTCATGGAGGGCCTTTGGATCAGGTTTTGTGAACTGGATGGTCTTGATCAAGAGTTTCCAATGTTCTTGCATATTTCCCTCTTTGGAGTTCCTTGTGAATCAAGGCAAGGAAACCTATGAACTCTTGGGCAATTTGCAGCAAAATGGACCACATGAAGTTGTTATGATGCTTTGAGATTGTTGCACCCCAAAATTTGCCCTCACAATACAAGACTTTGTGTTATAAGAAGGTTCACAAGGTTCACAAGTTTTCCAACACTTGCATAACCTTTCATGAGGTTCATGAAGTCTACAAGTCACTTTATGAAGGTTCACAAGGTTCACAAGTTTCTCAATACTTTCAATACCTTTCATGAGGCTCAGGAAGTCTACAAGTAACTTCTTGAAGGTTCACAAGGTTCACAAGTTTCTCTACATTTATAAAACCTTCCTTGAGATTCATGAAGTCCACAAGTTACTTTCTTGAAGGTTCACAAGGTTCACAAGTTTCACAAAGATTACAAAGCTTCCCTGAGGATCATGAGGTCTACAAAGCCACTTCATGAGGTTCACAAGGTTCACAAGCTTCACAATACTTCCCATGAGTATCACAAGACATTTTATGAAGATTCACAAGGTTCACAAAGTTCACAATTGGTCAAAGAAGTTGACAATTCCCTCAGACAATGCATCTCCTAAGCAGTGCATCCAAAACTAGGGTTTTGACTTTAATCAGGCTAAATGGACTTCCAATACCTCAAGTGAGTTTAATAACATCTTATATGTGTATAAGAACCCCCATGTCAAGTTTCAAGACTTTTCTCAAAAGTTTGCTCAGTCAGATGATCAGATAAGTCAAAATCAGTCAATGCAGTTAAAAAGTCAAACTGAGGTCAACTGTGGTTAAACCAAAGTCAAACTTCATGATTTTTTGCCAACATCAAGTATATGAAGTAAAATTCATCATTTGATCAAGGGTTGATCATGATTCATCAAGGAGATTCCAGATCATCAATAATCAGGAGTTTCTAAATTAGGGTTTCCTCAGTAAAAGTCAACTGAACTTTGACCAGGCATAACTTTCACATACTTCATCACCAAGTCTCCATCCAAAGCTCATTTTTAAGGACATTGAATTCTCTACAACTTTGATGTTGAAGGTTAATCCCAAAAATGCTTCATTTGAAAGATATGATCTAAGACATTATAGGTCATTTCAAAAGTCAACAAAAAGTCAACAACTTCAAAAGGGCATAACTTGAGATTGGTAAATGATATGGACCTGAAACCAATGGGGTTGTTTAGAGGACTCTTCAAGCTTTCCAAAAAGTCCAAGAACACCCTCATACCTTTAAAATTGAGGGAGATGTGCCTTTGCAAAGTTGGGAAATTTTGTGATGGTTTATGTTGAAAATGGAGGCTTAAAAGTATTTCCTTCCAAATGGGCTGCCCAAGTTATGATCCAATCCATACACAAACACTATGCACGACCCAAACCATTTAAAATCTGATTTTTATTATTTTTATTTTTATTTATTTTGATTTAAATCATTAAAAATCATTTTAAATAAGTATAAAATATAAAAATATTGGATTTTATTTGGATAATGTTTCTAGAAGATCATAATGGGTGATTAGAATCAAAGAGGAATGAAATCATGTGAATTATCCCAAAAAAGCAAGCATTCAAGAGCAAATATTTGACTTTTAACACTTGATCAATTTCAATCTTTTTTGGATCAAATATCCACACAACCCATCCATGTTTCTGACCTAAATCACTCCCACATATATACTAAGCATAACCCTAGTCCTCATTCACGAATTCGAGCAGCCACAAGTAAGTTCACAAAGTCAAAAAAATCTTCCAAAAACTCACTTTCGGTTTCTGATTTCTAGGCCTCCACAAGGTATTTTGAAGACATAGCAAGCTTCCTTGGACTCTTCTGATCATAAATCATCATCCATATGCATCCCATATGCACCCAATTGCTTAACCCGAACTCACTTTGACCTTGAATATATTTTTTTCGAATCCATTGATTTACTATGTTTAAATTGTTTTTGATTGTTGTATGATGTTTAGAATGGACTATAGAACGATTCTGGGTGGTTCAATTGGATTTTCCTTGCAGGTACAAGAATCCACCATGATTAGGGTTTTCGGCCCTCTTTAGGGTTTCATGATTTCCTAATGATAAATGGATTTGAAAGACATAGGACGATTGCAAAACTCAGTAGCAATTCAATGACATAATCAATTTTATGAAATTTTGTTGTTTGGATTGAGTTTATGATTCGCAGGGATGAAGAACTCGTAACAATATTCGCAGGAAAATTCAAGAGGAAATTCGCAGGAAATTTGGGGAAGAAGAAGGTCTCCCGCGCGCTGGAAAATTCAAATATTGGTGAAAATATGTTTTGAATTGTTGTTGTTTGGTTATCACAGGTATGCTTGTGGCCCAGTGGAAGGAAGCGTATGTATGCTGGCCGTATGACTTGTGTTCGAATCCTGCTTGGGCCATTGTTTTTTTTGTTATTTTTTCAGGATAAAAGCCAACATATTATATAATGTATTGTGGTCATTCCATAGTCAGATGGGCTCTCCCAGCCAGGCGGTTACGTATGCATGCTTGTCACTGAAAGGTACTGGGTACGAATCCCCCCCCAGGCCTTTTTGTCTCTCTATTTTTTCTGGATTTTTTTTAGATGAAGCATAAAACAAATTCTTCTCTCCTCAATACTGCCTGCGCATGGGCTAGCCTGATGGTTGTTATTGGTGCTGGCAAACATGAGGACATGGGTTCAAACCCAGCCAAGGTAAGTTCTCAATTTTTGTCATTCTTTTCTTCTATTTTTTTTTTAATTAATTAGTTATTTGATTTATATTCTTAATAAAATGTAAATTATATATGTATAGTCCAAATTCAAAATAATCTCATGTTCTCTAAAAAAATTTCTAAACTTTCTTTTTTTATTTTTATTCAAAAAAAATTTATCTTATTATTTATATAATTATAATATGTATATATATTAGTAAATTTTTTGTATATAAATTAACCCTAATTTTCCAAATCCTAAAATATTTTCTAAATGAACTTTAACCTAATTCTATTTTCCAAATAATTTTATTTTATAAATTTTTGTGAATAAAATTAAATCTTATAAATGTAAATATTTAATATAAAGTTTTGTAAATATGTTCTTATGATACTTAAAGTCTATATAATGTCTAAATATTTTTTATAATTAAATTTTTGTAAATAATCAAAATTTATAATTATATTGTGCTTAAAAATTTTTCTTATTATATTTATGTTACTAACTAAATTGTTATGTATTATTATATTATATTTCTATTATTCTAAACTTGTTTATTCCTTCTAATTATTCTTATTATTATATTTACTAACCATATTATTATTTATTATTATATTTCTAACCTTGTTCATTATTTCTAAATTATTATTATTATTTTATTGATACTAATCCCTTATTATTTATTTTTTATTATTTATTGCTTATTATTTAATTTGCTATTTTATTTATTATTATTATGTTGTAACTGTTTCCCGGATGTAAAATTGTAATTATTTAATTATTCATGTCATGGTTAGTAATTAGGGAGTGTAAAACATGTATGATATTTTAAAAAAATAAATTTAGATAATTTTTAATCATAAGATAATTAAATTAAACACGTCACACACGTAAGTCGATTTTAATCGCCGTCTCACTTCCTAAGGTTATCCCTCAAGTTGCCTATGAATAATGGTTAAATGGGGTGTATAAAGCAAGTCCCTCGAAAGAAAATCATCAAAGTCCCTTATGGTTGCCTTTACGAATCGAGTCCCTTCGAAATAAATGATGATAGTCCCTTCTTTATGCTTATTACACCCCACAATGGCCTTCAAAATCAAATTGTCCCTCACATGTCCCTTAACATCCAAAGTAAGGACTACCTACTCCTTAATAGTAGGGATAGTCTTACCAAGGAAAGGATAAAGAATAAGAAAGACCTTAAACATTAGGGTAGGTTACTCCTAGGTGCTTGCTCACTTCAAAAATTTTTCACACTTAAACAAATTTCAAACAAAATTTCAAACAAGTTTTTTACACATCCGTACATGGGTTATTACTAAACTATTCTGAAGATTTTTTCTATTCACACACTACACTTTCAAAATCAATTTAAAGTGAGCTTAAGTACCTAAGAGCCCATGGATAACCATGGATGAAAAGGATGCTAATACCTTCCCTTTTCATAACCTACCCCCCGGACCCAAAATATTCTCTAAGGTCTTTCCTGTTCTTTTATAACCTTTCCTTATGGATAAAATAAAAGTCGGTGGCGACTCTTGCTATCCGCAACATTGTTTAAAGTCAGTTCTCCCACCGTGTTACAGAACTGGCGACTCTGCTGGGGATCTAAATTTAAGAGGGGTACCCTTAGGAATTAAGATCACTTTAAATTGTTTGCCTTGTTTGTTTTATATTACTTGTTGGGGTTGCTCTTATGTGTGAAAGGTCCTAACCCGGATCTAGTGTACCTTAGGTAAATGGCAATAGACCAAGGAAACTGTACGACGTATATCGATACGGTTGATCTGGTGGCCATAGTTAGTGCGACTTCTTGGTTGGTGCTTATATTCCTTAAGTCAAGTTGAGGATAATATTGAGGCTGCCATATGTTGTCAATGCACTAACTAACTTTTAGAACCCTAGTTAACTCATCTTGGCCTTTAGAAAGTAGTGAGGTAACCGGCTTTGGTGCAGACTGAAGTTGGTTGACACTCGATACTACACTCATTGAGATCTTAAACTTGGAGGGTTTTGGTTGGCAAGTAAGTTGCCTTCTGATCAACCACCCTTGTGAAGGATCAATGATATTGAGATCCCTTAGAACCTGGTTACTTTTGTAGGACAGGATGAACCATATAACTTCAGGGGAGGGTACTTACCTTAAACCTCATGCAAGCCTTTAAACCTAGGGCTATGGTGTGACTTGTTTGTGTGTGCCACATGTTTGTGATTGAGCATAACATCATGACATCATCATGCATCATGAGCATATCATGTTCCCTAACCATTTCAAGGACCAAGGGATTTATTTTTGTTCTTTGTTGCAGGTCATGGCTTCTGCTCGTAGAAACACCATCAGGATCAACTTTGTAGGGATACCTCCCAAACTCAAAGAGTTGGTTTCCCAAGTGCCTGATCATTCCCAGTTCAACAAGAGACATGGTCACTTATTGGATCTAGTCACTTCAGGGTTTAATGAAGACATGATGAGTGTTCTGTTTCAGTTCTTTGATCCTAAACATCACTGTTTCACATTCCCCGACTATCAGTTAGTCCCTACCATGGAGGAGTTCTCTAAGCTTCTGGGCATACCTGTTCTTGATCAGAAACCATTCACAGGCTTGGAAAAAGAGCTTAAACCAGAGGTTATTGCTGCAGCTCTACATCTGAGGAAGTCTGACATTGTTCTAGAGACGAGAAATGGAGTTAAGGGTATTCTTGCCAAGGTATTAGTGGATAAAGCTCAAATGTTCTTGAAGGCCATGAGCTATGATGCTTTTGAGGAGATCTTAGCCTTGCTGATATATGGCTTAGTGTTGTTCCCCAATCCAGATCAGTTCATAGATGTTCATGCCATCAACATTTTCCTGAGTCACAATCCAGTGCCTACATTGCTTGGAGACATCCTGCATTCTCTTCACACCCGTACTACAAGGGCAAGAGGAACTTTGATGTGCTGCATACCTTTGCTATCTAGGTGGTTTATTTCTCACCTTCCTCGCTCAGTAATGAAGAATGAGCAAGGGTTCAGATGGTCCAAGAGGATCATGTCACTTTCTCACTCAGACATCCATTGGTGCTCCAGATCTATGGAGAATGTCACCATCATTGACCGTTGTGGGGAGTTTCCTAATGTGCCACTTCTAGGCATAAGAGGAGGCATCACCTACAACCCCTCTCTAGCTTTACGACAGTTTGGTTACGCCCGAAGTGATGGTCCACATGACATGTTGATTCAGGGCATTGTGTTTGACTACGACAACGATCTTCAGGGTTACCGTCAGAGATTCATACGAGCCTGGGGAAAGGTAAACAGGATTGACAGCAAGACACTGGAGCCTAAGTACACTATTCCTATGGAGGCTTATCTCAGATGGGTACGATCTCGTGCTCAGACACTCATGATTCCATATCCTGCCATCCTACCAGTTACCATGGAACCTGTTGCTGAAGGAGACACATCTTATACCATCCTTCACCCAGACATGCCTACTGATAAGGAAGACTTGCAGAGATCATGGATCCAACTGAAGGAGCAAAGGGATACTTTCGAGGCTCATTACAAAGCAAGCCAAGCAAGAATCCTAGAGCTCACAAAGCAACTTCACGAGGAACGAAACCTCAACTCATACCTCAACACAAAGAGGAAACGTCCATGGGAGACTTAAAACCCCATCTTTTGTACTTATTTCACTTTCATTTTTGTAAGCCTAAAAGGCAAAACAAGTTATTACTAATAAAAAGTTACTTTCTTGTTTGTTTAAGCAAATTTAAATCCTGCGGTCCTTGAAAACATTGCATATGCATTCCCATATCATTTCATTGCATCACAGGTTTATAATTGTGCACAGGTTTCTCATCTTCTCGCTGTTTATTTCAGCAATGGCTCTTGAACAATCAGTTAAAGATCTTCAGGCACAGAATGCACAGTTCCAAGAGCTGATCTTGAACCTGTCCAAGGGGCAAGATGATTTGAAGGCACTGCTGGCCAAGAAGACTAAGAAGACTAGAAGGTCTGCTGGGTTGCTCAACATGGGAAGAAGGTTCAAGGGTCCTGTCAAGACCAAGGAACAGGTTGAAGACTATGAATCTGAGGAATCTGAGAAAGAGAGAGGCAGTCTCCACAACACTATAGGGGACTCTGATTCTGAGGCTAATTACTACCATGAGCCTAATGAAGACAAATTCAAGATGCTGGTGGATAGGATGGATGCTATGGAATTGCAGAAATCATCTGGGCTGGATTTTGAAGATTTGAGTCTGATATCTGGGGTTGTGATACCCATTGGTTTCAAAGTTCCTACCTTTGTTGTTTATGATGGGGTCTCTTGTCCCAAGCTGCACTTGAGGTCTTATGTCAGAAGGATTCAACCTCACACTGCTGACAAGAAGTTGTGGATCCATTTCTTTCAAGAGAGCTTATCGGGAGCTCAGTTGGAGTGGTATTATCAGTTGGAGAGTGTCAACATCAGAGATTGGAATGATCTTGCTGAAGCTTTCTATAAGCAGTATCAATACAATGCTGACTTAGCCCCCACTCGCATGCAGCTTCAGAGCATGTCTATGGGTGCCAAAGAAAGTTTTAAGGAGTATGCTCAGAAATGGAGAGACTTGGCTGGAAGAGTTCAACCCCCTTTGACTGACAGGGAATTGGTTGATATGTTCATGTGTACGCTGAATGGTCCGTTTTACAGTCATCTCATTGGAAGCTCATCATCTGGCTTCACTGAGTTGATCATGACAGGAGAGCGGGTAGAGAATGGTATCAAGAATGGTAAGATCCAAGTGGGTACTTCTTCATCAGGTACTGCAAAGAAGCCTCCCACTGGGAAGAAAGAATCCAATGCTGTTTATGGTCAATCTGATCGTAACAGAAGGCATCAGTCTGTTAGTGCAGTTCATATTTCAAATCCAACTCCTGCAACAACAGAGCAGCCTCAAGGCAATCAACAGAGGGCTAGAAGACAGTTCACGAAGATCAACATGTCAATGGCTCAGGCATTGCAACACTTGTTGAAGGCTGAACTTATTACCTTGAGGGAGGCTCCTCAGAATCCCAATATTACCTCTCCCAAGTACAATCCCAATGCACGATGTGCATATCATTCAAACTGTCCAGGACATGATACCAATAACTGCTGGGTCTTGAAGAACAAAATTCAAGATATGATTGATGCTGGAGAAATTGAGTTTGATCCACCAAATGTGATTACAGCACCACTGCCAAATCACGAGAAGACTGTCAATGCCATTGATGAAGACATTGATGAAGATCTGCATGTCTATTCAGTTATGGAGTTGACCACACCATTGTCTGTTATCAAAAAGAGGTTAGTACAAGCTGGGATCTTTCCAGGTTGTCGTGAAGATTGTCTGTATTGTACCTATAAACCAGATAGTTGCTTCATTTTGAGAGATGGAATTCAACGTCTCATGGATAAGTATACTATAGTGTTTGAAAGAAGACCAACATCTGTAGAAGATATGGTAGATCATCTGACTAAGGGTAAGAAGATTGAAGAGGTTGATATGGTTGACAAAGTACCGGTAAGAATCACTTCAAAGGGTCCTATTAAAATCACTCGTCAGGGTCCAATCAAGATTACTGCTGAAGGTCCTGTGAAAGTTGTTGCTGAAGCCAGAGTGGCTCCTCTGATCATTACCACTCCTGGTCCTATTCCTTATACATCTGACAAAGCCGTGCCTTGGCACTATGGGTCTGATGTTTACATCCATGGTGTCAAGCAGGAGCCTTTACCTGATATGCCTGTTGACATTGATAATATTGCTGGATCTAGCAAGATCACTCGTAGTGGAAGAGTTTTCTCTCCTCCAGTTGCTTCTAAGAGTGCAGTTACTCCTGATGCTACTACCACCACTGATGCTCGGGGCAAAGGTCCTGTTATTGAGCCTGTATCTACTGATGTGCCAGCTGCTGATGATCTCTCTAAGCAGATGGAAGAAGTATTGAAAATCATTCGCAAGAGTGATTATGACATTGTTGACCAATTAGGACATACTCCCTCAAAGATCTCTATGTTGTCCTTGTTGCTGTGTTCTGAGGCTCATGCCAAGTCCTTGATCAAGTTTCTGAAGTCTGCTCATGTGCCCAGTGCAATTTCTGTTGATCAATTTGAGAATTGTGTTGCCCACCTGACCTATGATAATGGGTTAGGATTTTCTGATGCTGATTTGACCCCTGCCAAGAGGGATCATAACAGGGCCTTGCATATTTCAATTGAATGCAGGGGCACTACCCTGTCACATGTGCTGATAGACAATGGTTCATCTCTGAATGTGTTGCCCAAGGAAGTCCTGAATAAGCTGAGTCCTGAAGATACTGTGTTGAAGCCCAGTAATATTGTGGTAAAGGCTTTTGATGGTTCTAGAAGAGTAGTGCATGGGGAAATTGATCTTCCAATCAAGGTTGGCTCTCAGGTGTTTACTGCTACATTCTATGTGATGGATATTCGTCCTTCATACTCTTGTCTGCTTGGTCGTCCCTGGATCCATGGGGCAGGTGCTGTGACCTCTACATTGCACCAAAAGTTGAGATATCCAGTGAATGGAAAGGTTGTTACTGTCTTTGGAGAGGAAGAATACTTTGTCAGCCATGTGAACACTTTCAAGTATCTGGAAGTGGAAGGTGAATACATTGAGACTCCGTGTCAGTCATTTGAAGTGGTTCCCTGGGTTGTTAATGATTGTGCAGCTTCTCCTGCTGTGAAGAAAGTTCCTGTGGTCATCAGAAAACCTCCAACAATGGCAATGGCCTCCCTCAATGATGCTAGAGCTGTGGTGGATGAAGGTGGTTGTACTATTTGGGGTCAGCTTCCTGATATCCCATACAAGTCTGACAAGTTTGGTTTGGGTTTCACTGCAGAGTCCCAGAAGGCTGTTCGTCGTGCTCGTGCTGCTCGTATCACCAATCAAGGGGTTATCAATGCTGTGGGAGATCAAGATGAAGACTACAACTTGGATGCATGGATTTTTCCTACTGTGGGTGCTGGACTCAATAATTGGAAAGCTGAAGATGTTATCCCTATCTCCTTTAGTCAGGAGTAAATACTATTACTGTGTTGTTGCTTTTAAGTTTGTAATTTCTTGAACAATAAAACTTTCAAGCCATGTGCCTTACCCGGGGCACAATGGTGTGCTTGTTACGGGCTGTCATTTCATTTGCATACTTCATTCAATAAAATCAGTGGACGTTTCGTTTTAGTAAATATTGTGTTTCTTGTCTTTCTTTTTCTTTTATTTTTGCTTTATCAGCTATGTGTTCTTACACACACCCACATCACTAAATGCAGATCCTCATCCACTCTGGATCCTGTTGATAACAGTTCTACTATTGCCAATTACAATTTCGAGAATCCGATCTATCAAACTGAAGACGGAAATGAGGACGATTGTGAAATACCTGTAGAGCTGGCTAGGTTGTTACAACAAGAAGAAAGAGCTATACTGCCACATGAAGAGCCAGCCGAAGTTGTGAATCTGGGAACTGAAGAAGACAGAAAAGAGGTCAAGGTAGGGGCTGATTTAGAGGACAGTGTCAAGAGCAGGTTGATTCAGATGTTACGTGACTATGTGGAGATCTTTGCTTGGTCTTATGAAGATATGCCAGGGTTGGATACAGACATTGTGGTTCACCGGTTACCAGTGAAAGAAGATTGTCGTCCAAAGAAGCAGAAGGTTCGTCGTATGCGTCCTGAAATGTCAGAAAAGATCAAAGCAGAGGTAATGAAACAGTTCAATGCAGGGTTCTTGGCAGTAACTTCTTATCCTCAGTGGGTTGCAAATGTGGTACCGGTTCCAAAGAAAGATGGTAAGGTACGTATGTGTGTAGACTACAGAGATTTGAACAAGGCTAGCCCCAAAGATGACTTTCCCCTTCCTCATATTGATATTCTGGTAGACAACACTGCTCAGCATAAGGTATTCTCTTTTATGGATGGTTTCTCTGGTTACAATCAAATCAAGATGGCACCTGAAGATATGGAGAAGACAACATTTGTGACACAGTGGGGCACCTTTTGCTATAAGGTGATGCCATTTGGTTTGAAGAATGCAGGGGCAACATATCAGCGTGCTATGGTGGCTTTGTTTCATGATATGATTCATCATGAGATAGAGGTATATGTGGATGATATGATAGCCAGATCTCAGAATGAAGAGCAACATCTTGATCATCTGCACAAGTTGTTTGAGAGGTTGAAGAAATACAAGTTGAGATTGAATCCAAACAAGTGTACTTTTGGAGTTAGATCTGGAAAGCTCCTGGGTTTCATTGTCAGTGGAAAAGGTATTGAAGTGGATCCTGCAAAAGTGAAAGCTATACGAGAGATGCCAGCTCCCCGTACTGAGAAGGAGGTTAGAGGTTTCTTGGGACGGTTGAATTACATTGCAAGATTTATTTCCCAGTTAACTACCATCTGTGAGCCAATCTTCAAGTTGTTGAAGAAGGATCAGGTGATGGAATGGAATGATGAGTGCCAGATTGCCTTTGATGAAATCAAGAGATATCTGCTAGAACCTCCAATTTTGATGCCGCCAGTTGATGGAAGACCCTTGATTATGTACTTAACAGTGCTAGACAATTCAATGGGGTGTGTGTTGGGGCAACATGACGAGTCTGGTCGAAAAGAGCAGGCAATTTACTACCTTAGCAAAAAGTTTACTGACTGTGAAACAAGATACTCACTGCTCGAGAAAACTTGCTGCGCTTTGGCATGGGCTGCTCGCCGACTAAGACAGTATATGTTGACCCATACTACCTTGTTGATTTCAAAGATGGATCCAATCAAGTACATATTTGAGAAACCTGCTCTCTCCGGAAGAATTGCAAGATGGCAAATGATCTTGACAGAATATGATATACAGTATACTACTCAGAAGGCCATTAAGGGAAGTGTTGTTGCTGATCATTTGGCTCATCAAGCAGTAGATGATTACCAATCAATGAATTTTGAGTTCCCTGATGAAGACATTATGACTGTTACCAAAGAACCTGGACAATATGACGGACCTGAACAAGGATCCCGATGGACTATGGTTTTTGATGGTGCCTCTAATGCACATGGTAATGGTGTTGGTGTTGTAATTAGTTCCCCTGAAGGTTGTCATACCCCGATTACTGCCAGACTTTGTTTCTATTGTACCAATAACATAGCTGAGTATGAGGCATGTATCATGGGTATTAAAGTTGCTATTGATATGAAGATTCAGTTCCTTGATGTGTATGTAGATTCAGCCCTGGTAGTAAGTCAGATTAAAGGAGATTGGGACACCAAGCATGATAACCTCATTCCTTACAGAGAACATGTGTTGTCTTTGATCCCACATTTCAAGGAGATTACCTTTGGACATATTCCACGAAGAGAGAATCAGTTGGCAGATGCATTGGCCACCATGGCATCTATGTTTGAGATTAGTTGGGATGATGAAGCTCCCAAGATTACCATTGATAGATTTGAGAAGCCTGCATACTGCAATGAGATTGACACTGAAGGGGCAGAGGAGAAGCCTTGGTTCTATGAGGTGAAAAGATATCTTGAAGCTCAGGAATTCCCTGAAGGGGCATCTGTCAAAGATAGGAAGTTCCTGAGGAGGTTTGCTGCTAAGTTCTTTTTGAGTAATGGGATTCTGTACAAGCGCAATCATGATTCAACTATGCTCCGTTGTGTGGATAAGAAAGAAGCAACTGAGATTATGGAAGAGATGCATGATGGGACCTTTGGCACTCATTCCAGTGGTCACACTATGGCAAAGAAGATATTGAGAGCAGGTTACTATTGGTCTACCATGGAAGCTGATTGCTATCAACACTCCAGAACTTGTCACAAATGTCAAATCTATGCTGATAAGGTTCATGTACCTCCATCACCCTTGAATGTGTTGACTGCTCCTTGGCCCTTTGCCATGTGGGGCATTGATATGATTGGTGAGATCAAACCTACTGCTTCTAATGGGCATCGTTTCATTCTGGTTGCTATTGATTATTTTACGAAGTGGGTAGAGGCAGCTTCATATGCATCTGTGACTAAAAATGTTGTGGCTCGGTTCATTAAGAATAATCTCATATGTAGGTATGGCATCCCTGAAAGGATTATCACCGACAATGGCTCTAATCTGAACAACACTATGATTACTGATCTCTGCACGCAGTTCAAGATTAAGCATCATAACTCTTCTCCGTATCGTCCAAAGATGAATGGGGCAGTTGAAGCTGCTAATAAGAACATTAAGAAGATTGTACAGAAGATGACTGTTACTTACAAGGATTGGCATGAGATGTTACCATTTGCTCTTCATGGTTATCGTACTACAATACGTACTTCAACAGGGGCAACCCCATTCTCCTTAGTCTATGGTATGGAAGCAGTTCTGCCCATTGAAGTTCAGATTCCCTCCTTGAGAATTATGAAGGATGCAGGCTTGAATGAAGATGAGTGGATTCAGACTCGATTTGACCAGATAAATTTGATTGATGAGAAGAGGTTAGCAGCAGTTTGTCATGGCCAGATGTACCAGAAACGGATGATCAAAGCTTTTAACAAGAAGGTTAAGCCAAAGGTATATCAGGCTGGTGACTTGGTAATCAAGCGTATCATCTTACCACAGGGTGATCCTAGGGGCAAGTGGACTCCAACATATGAAGGTCCATTTGTAGTCAAGACAGTGTTCTCAGGAGGTGCCATGATACTGACTACAATGGATGGTGAGGACTTCCCACAGCCTGTAAACGCAGACATAGTTAAAAAATACTACGCATAAAAAGAGACCCGCTAGGTTGACAGGCCTAGGCAAAAATAAGGGCATCCCGGCAAACCAAAAGGGTTTGGGCAAAAATTAGGGATATATATAAAAAGAGGTACACCCGGCAAGTCGAAAACCTGAAAAGGCGGCTTGGGCAAAAAAGGGTATCCCGGTGGATTGAAAACCTGAAAGGGCAATCCAGGCAAAAGTTAGGGATTAAAGCGTATGACTATGTATCGTTTGGATCACCCATGAAACTGCAACTAGTTGTACTACTTACTCAAGCTCGAACAGATAAAGCTCAATCCAATCGTTTCCGTCTCAACAGCAAGAAGATGAGATACTTGAGTGGCAATAGTAGAATTGAAACTCAATAGGATTGTTTCCCACATAGCTGATTTCCTTTTGTAAAATTTTTACGACAAAATCCTCTTACTAGGGTTTATGTCTCCTTGTACAAACTTACCCATGTATGGGTCACTTTTTGATATAAATAAATTCCATCTTTGAAATCCAGATTTACTTTTACCCTATTTACATAAGCGAAACGTCCATTGGTTGTGTTTGAATGTATGTATGCTTTTGAATATGATTGATGTTTACCAGAAATGCATGAATGCTTTTAATATGATTAATGTTTACCAGAAATGCATGAAAATGCAGTAATAGTATTTACTAAGGACGAACGAGGGAAGGATCTCAACGAAGCTTCGCCAGTTCACCTTTACAAGACAGTTACAAACCCTCAGTAGGACGAATCCATCTTCATAAAGTCTTATCTCCCCTGGAATTTATATCCATCTCTTTTATCCTCATACGGATATTCGGGAAATTACTTTCCAATAAGGGTACGACGAACGAAGACGGGATGTTATACTTATCCTACTATCAAACGAAGACGAAGGTTATATATACCCTACTATCCCCAACAACGGGAGGTTATATATACCTTACCATCCCCAACAACGGGAGGTTATCTATACCCTGTTATCCCCAGCAGACGGAGGGTTACATATTCTTCAACAACGAATCGGGATTTATTTTCCCTGGCCAGCAGTTGTTATACGAAGATATCCAGACGCTTCCGGCAGTATCATATCATACATACATCATTTACATCATACCATAGCATACATATCCATAGACATATAGTACATTACCTAAGTGCATCATATCATACATGCCTGCATAAAGCATAAACTAATGTTATTATACGAAAGCTACCTTGTTTCAGGTTAATTATCCAACAAACAAACTTATGGTCTCCAGGACTGCTTTATTGTAACCTCAGGGTTACTTTATCCTCCTGATGAGTTTCTTATTACTTTGGGACTGCTTTATTGTAATCTCAGGGTTACTTTATCCTCCTGATAACTTCTCATGACTTCAAGACTGCTTTAGAGCCATCGATTGCTCTATCCTCCTGAAATCACATTATTACTTCAAGACTGCTTTAGAGCTATCCATTGCTCTATCCTCCTGGAGTCATATCATTACTTCAAGACTGCTTTAGAGCTATCCATTGCTCTATCCTCCTGAAATCATTGCTTCAAGACTGCTTTAGAGCTATTCATTGCTCTATCCTCCTGGAGTCATATCATTACTTCAAGACTGCTTTAGAGCTATCCATTGCTCTATCCTCCTGGAGTCATATCATTACTTCAAGACTGCTTTAGAGCTATCCATTGCTCTATCCTCCTGAAATCATATTATTTCTTCAAGACTGCTTTAGGGTTACCATTATTGATTGCTCTATCCTCATGAAGACATGTTGTTACATCAGTATTACTCCAAACTCCTGACAACTCTCATTATACTGCTGAAGAACTTTCCCCTAGTGGCATCTTTAAGCCTACTCAATCATGTTCAACCAACCATCAATATCACTCTATGCACTGGTGAGTGCAAATTTTTGGGCTTTTGTGTTCAATCCCCTTCAACCTTCCAGGTCACGACTGGTAAATATACCAATCTAACCCCTTAGGTTTCAGAAAATTGAACAGGGGCAGCTGTTGCACCCCAAAATTTGCCCTCACAATACAAGACTTTGTGTTATAAGAAGGTTCACAAGGTTCACAAGTTTTCCAACACTTGCATAACCTTTCATGAGGTTCATGAAGTCTACAAGTCACTTTATGAAGGTTCACAAGGTTCACAAGTTTCTCAATACTTTCAATACCTTTCATGAGGCTCAGGAAGTCTACAAGTAACTTCTTGAAGGTTCACAAGGTTCACAAGTTTCTCTACATTTATAAAACCTTCCTTGAGATTCATGAAGTCCACAAGTTACTTTCTTGAAGGTTCACAAGGTTCACAAGTTTCACAAAGATTACAAAGCTTCCCTGAGGATCATGAGGTCTACAAAGCCACTTCATGAGGTTCACAAGGTTCACAAGCTTCACAATACTTCCCATTAGTATCACAAGACATTTTATGAAGATTCACAAGGTTCACAAAGTTCACAATTGGTCAAAGAAGTTGACAATTCCCTCAGACAATGCATCTCCTAAGCAGTGCATCCAAAACTAGGGTTTTGACTTTAATCAGGCTAAATGGACTTCCAATACCTCAAGTGAGTTTAATAACATCTTATATGTGTATAAGAACCCCCATGTCAAGTTTCAAGACTTTTCTCAAAAGTTTGCTCAGTCAGATGATCAGATAAGTCAAAATCAGTCAATGCAGTTAAAAAGTCAAACTGAGGTCAACTGTGGTTAAACCAAAGTCAAACTTCATGATTTTTTGCCAACATCAAGTATATGAAGTAAAATTCATCATTTGATCAAGGGTTGATCATGATTCATCAAGGAGATTCCAGATCATCAATAATCAGGAGTTTCTAAATTAGGGTTTCCTCAGTAAAAGTCAACTGAACTTTGACCAGGCATAACTTTCACATACTTCATCACCAAGTCTCCATCCAAAGCTCATTTTGAAGGACATTTAATTCTCTACAACTTTGATGTTGAAGGTTAAGCCCAAAAATGCTTCATTTGAAAGATATGATCTAAGACATTATAGGTCATTTCAAAAGTCAACAAAAAGTCAACAACTTCAAAAGGGCATAACTTGAGATTGGTAAATGATATGGACCTGAAACCAATGGGGTTGTTTAGAGGACTCTTCAAGCTTTCCAAAAAGTCCAAGAACACCCTCATACCTTTAAAATTGAGGGAGATGTGCCTTTGCAAAGTTGGGAAATTTTGTGATGGTTTATGTTGAAAATGGAGGCTTAAAAGTATTTCCTTCCAAATGGGCTGCCCAAGTTATGATCCAATCCATACACAAACACTATGCACGACCCAAACCATTTAAAATCTGATTTTTATTATTTTTATTTTTATTTATTTTGATTTAAATCATTAAAAATCATTTTAAATAAGTATAAAATATAAAAATATTGGATTTTATTTGGATAATGTTTCTAGAAGATCATAATGGGTGATTAGAATCAAAGAGGAATGAAATCATGTGAATTATCCCAAAAAAGCAAGCATTCAAGAGCAAATATTTGACTTTTAACACTTGATCAATTTCAATCTTTTTTGGATCAAATATCCACACAACCCATCCATGTTTCTGACCTAAATCACTCCCACATATATACTAAGCATAACCCTAGTCCTCATTCACGAATTCGAGCAGCCACAAGTAAGTTCACAAAGTCAAAAAAATCTTCCAAAAACTCACTTTCGGTTTCTGATTTCTAGGCCTCCACAAGGTATTTTGAAGACATAGCAAGCTTCCTTGGACTCTTCTGATCATAAATCATCATCCATATGCATCCCATATGCACCCAATTGCTTAACCCGAACTCACTTTGACCTTGAATATATTTTTTTCGAATCCATTGATTTACTATGTTTAAATTGTTTTTGATTGTTGTATGATGTTTAGAATGGACTATAGAACGATTCTGGGTGGTTCAATTGGATTTTCCTTGCAGGTACAAGAATCCACCATGATTAGGGTTTTCGGCCCTCTTTAGGGTTTCATGATTTCCTAATGATAAATGGATTTGAAAGACATAGGACGATTGCAAAACTCAGTAGCAATTCAATGACATAATCAATTTTATGAAATTTTGTTGTTTGGATTGAGTTTATGATTCGCAGGGATGAAGAACTCGTAACAATATTCGCAGGAAAATTCAAGAGGAAATTCGCAGGAAATTTGGGGAAGAAGAAGGTCTCCCGCGCGCTGGAAAATTCAAATATTGGTGAAAATATGTTTTGAATTGTTGTTGTTTGGTTATCACAGGTATGCTTGTGGCCCAGTGGAAGGAAGCGTATGTATGCTGGCCGTATGACTTGTGTTCGAATCCTGCTTGGGCCATTGTTTTTTTTGTTATTTTTTCAGGATAAAAGCCAACATATTATATAATGTATTGTGGTCATTCCATAGTCAGATGGGCTCTCCCAGCCAGGCGGTTACGTATGCATGCTTGTCACTGAAAGGTACTGGGTACGAATCCCCCCCAGGCCTTTTTGTCTCTCTATTTTTTCTGGATTTTTTTTAGATGAAGCATAAAACAAATTCTTCTCTCCTCAATACTGCCTGCGCATGGGCTAGCCTGATGGTTGTTATTGGTGCTGGCAAACATGAGGACATGGGTTCAAACCCAGCCAAGGTAAGTTCTCAATTTTTGTCATTCTTTTCTTCTATTTTTTTTAATTAATTAGTTATTTGATTTATATTCTTAATAAAATGTAAATTATATATGTATAGTCCAAATTCAAAATAATCTCATGTTCTCTAAAAAAATTTCTAAACTTTCTTTTTTTATTTTTATTCAAAAAAAATTTATCTTATTATTTATATAATTATAATATGTATATATATTAGTAAATTTTTTGTATATAAATTAACCCTAATTTTCCAAATCCTAAAATATTTTCTAAATGAACTTTAACCTAATTCTATTTTCCAAATAATTTTATTTTATAAATTTTTGTGAATAAAATTAAATCTTATAAATGTAAATATTTAATATAAAGTTTTGTAAATATGTTCTTATGATACTTAAAGTCTATATAATGTCTAAATATTTTTTATAATTAAATTTTTGTAAATAATCAAAATTTATAATTATATTGTGCTTAAAAATTTTTCTTATTATATTTATGTTACTAACTAAATTGTTATGTATTATTATATTATATTTCTATTATTCTAAACTTGTTTATTCCTTCTAATTATTCTTATTATTATATTTACTAACCATATTATTATTTATTATTATATTTCTAACCTTGTTCATTATTTCTAAATTATTATTATTATTTTATTGATACTAATCCCTTATTATTTATTTTTTATTATTTATTGCTTATTATTTAATTTGCTATTTTATTTATTATTATTATTATGTTGTAACTGTTTCCTGGATGTAAAATTGTAATTATTTAATTATTCATGTCATGGTTAGTAATTAGGGAGTGTAAAACATGTATGATATTTTAAAAAAATAAATTTAGATAATTTTTAATCATAAGATAATTAAATTAAACACGTCACACACGTAAGTCGATTTTAATCGCCGTCTCACTTCCTAAGGTTATCCCTCAAGTTGCCTATGAATAATGGTTAAATGGGGTGTATAAAGCAAGTCCCTCGAAAGAAAATCATCAAAGTCCCTTATGGTTGCCTTTACGAATCGAGTCCCTTCGAAATAAATGATGATAGTCCCTTCTTTATGCTTATTACACCCCACAATGGCCTTCAAAATCAAATTGTCCCTCACATGTCCCTTAACATCCAAAGTAAGGACTACCTACTCCTTAATAGTAGGGATAGTCTTACCAAGGAAAGGATAAAGAATAAGAAAGACCTTAAACATTAGGGTAGGTTACTCCTAGGTGCTTGCTCACTTCAAAACTTTTTCACACTTAAACAAATTTCAAACAAATTTTCAAACAAGTTTTTTACACATCCGTACATGGGTTATTACTAAACTATTCTGAAGATTTTTTCTATTCACACACTACACTTTCAAAATCAATTTAAAGTGAGCTTAAGTACCTAAGAGCCCATGGATAACCATGGATGAAAAGGATGCTAATACCTTCCCTTTTCATAACCTACCCCCCGGACCCAAAATATTCTCTAAGGTCTTTCCTGTTCTTTTATAACCTTTCCTTATGGATAAAATAAAAGTCGGTGGCGACTCTTGCTATCCGCAACATTGTTTAAAGTCAGTTCTCCCACCGTGTTACAGAGATCACTTAGCAACTAATCCAATCATTAGAAGTCCCTTTTGCAAAAAATTCCATTCTTGAAGATTCATGAGAAAGGCCTTATGGTGACTTGTAATTCAAGGCATGAAAGTGAGAAATTCCTTGGGCAATTCTGAATTATAGTTCATGTATGATGTTTGTGTAATGGTTAGAAGTCAATTAGATGTCACAAATTGCCTTGGTATGAGTTTTTGCAAGTTTCCCTCTTTGGTACATAAGTGAAATTTTGTGATTTTTCCCAACTTTGCAAGGCCATAACTTGAGTTCTATGATGAATTAGATCAAGTTCTTGTACTTTTTGAAAAGGGAATGATCCAATCTACAACTTTCATGACCAAGAATTTTCCATTTGAAGCATTTTTGAATCAAAAAGAGGAGGTTGAAAAACTTTCCCAAAATGGCAAGTTTGCATTACAAGTCACTTCCCATAATGGCAATTTTGCAAATGGCTTGAAATTCTTCAATTTTGTGAACTTCTAACTTCTTATAAGATCAAATAAAGATCATAGACACCAAAAATGATGAAGAAGACCCTTTGGTTGGATGATTGGGGGCCTCAGATGCCCTGATTTTGCACTGACTTGTTGAAGAAGTCATTTATTGATCAGATGCCTTCCCCATTGAATTTCTTCATGAAAATTGGTGTGCATGATCTTTATATCATATAGAGACAAATATAAACAAGAATGACCAAAACAATTGGAGTTATGGCCTCTGAAACCAAAACCCTAATTTTTAGGTCATTTGTGCAGTTAAGCTTGGCTCTGCTTCCATGCCTTTCTCAGTTCTTGTGATTTTCTGACTTCTTTGATCTTGGGAGGATATAATATGAAGCTTGAACATACATGGACCCTCTTGAGATGATTGAAAACCTTTAGAGTGGCTCAGATGGCTTAGGGATTACTCAGATCACAAACCCTAGATGCAGATGACTTAGAACTAATGTAATGAGGCAAAAATGCAATATGAGATGACATGATTGAACTTATGCAAATGAAAAGAATCACAAGCCATGGTGAAATGAGTGAGGGCAAATTTGGGGTGTTTACAGCTGCCCCTATTCAAACATGAGTTAGTTGTGCAGGATGTAAGCAACGGCTTAACAGGCAAACAAGATAACTTGTGGTTGAATACCAAAGACAGTCCAAAATTTGCACTCACTGAATGAAGAAGACAAAGGGATATAGATTGTAAAAGGAAGTAAAGTATGGTTATAAAGATGCGGGCAATGGAGGACGACCATCAAACAGGGGACGACTGCTGGGGATAAAGCAATGACGGGGACGACCGACATGCTGGGGAAATAAAGGATCATGATGGGGACGGCCACCAGGTGAAGTAACAAGATTCTCTAGGGATTAAAGATAAGGTCAATGATGGGGACGACCATCGGGTTAATAAAATAAATGAAATAAATGGTGAGGTACGGTCATCAAAGGTGAAGGACGATCACCTAGCAGGGGACGGCTGCTCTGTTGGGGCAAGATGAGGGACAGTCATCTAAGGTGAAGGACGATCACCGAGAAGGGTACGGATGCCGAAAATATCACGACACAGGACGAATGCCGGATAGAAAAGGTCGACGATGGGGACGGCCATCGGATAAGCATGATGAAGGACGATCATAAGGAGGTGAAGGACGATCACCTGGCAGGGTACGGCTGCTCTCGGAGTTTATCATGACATAGGACGAATGTCAGATAACAAGATCAACGATGGGGACGGCCATCAGATAAAAGTGATGAAGGAAGATCATCAAGAGGTGAAGGATGATCACCTAGCAGGGGACGACTGCTAAAAATATCGCGACATAGGACGAATGTCGGATAGGAAAGGGTTCCAATAACGGAGACTCCGCTGGGGATGATGAAGGACGATCATCAAAAGGTGAAGGACGATCACCTGGCAGGGTACGGCTGCTGAAAGTATCATGACATAGGACGAATGCCGGGTAGAAAAGGTAATAATTTATTGGGATTTGCTGGGGACTCTTCTGGGGAATGGTAGACACAGACGAGTGTCTAACTTCAAGAAAGAAAAGGTATAAGTGTTTGACATTGTGTATAGATTAAATATGCGGACGAGCATCCTTAACACCATGATACGAACGAGTATCGATAGAAACAAACGCTGACGCGTGTTCAGAGATGATGGTACGGACGAGTATCAACTGGTTAACAAAGAAAATGGACGAGTGTCGACTCTGAGGGGAATTAAGTGTGTATACAAGATACGAACGAGTATCTGTATGAGTAAGATAGACATGAGCGAGACACAGACGAGTGTTCAACTTACAGGGGAGAGTATGATTCGGACGGGTATCATAAGAAAAAGTGTATAAGTTATGAATTTATGAATGTAAGAGATATTCTGAAGCTCTGTGGGGATAAGATGACACTGACGGGTGTTGGAAGAAATGTGTTATAAACAAGTGTTTGGTTTACAATAAGTGTTTAGGCAACCACGCTGGGGAAAGGTGACACAGACGAATGTCCAAAGAGTATATATAGATGTATTTGTCTGTGGAGAACGTTCAGGCGACTTTACTGGGGAATGATGACACGGACGAGTGCCAAAGGAGGATATATCTGTATTTGAGAGTGCAAAGAGGGATGCTCTGGCCTTCTACTGGGGATATGACACAGATGAGTGTAAAAAAGTATCTGTAATTGAGAGTGCAAAGGGAATGCTTTGGCTTTTGGTGGGGATTATGGATCTTTATATACATTGTTGATGGAATGTTGGTATAAACAGGTGTTTGATTCAAAACATGGCTTATGATTATGCAATATGTTTGATTTTTGTCGTAATGCTCCGTATTAGATGGAATGCTACGCTCTGAGGGGAAATATGATGTGAATGCTATGATTGTGCAAAAGATACTGTAAACACCCCAAATTTGCCCTCACCCATTCACATCATGGCTTGTGATCTCTTCATATGCATAAATTCAACCATGGCACCTCATACCACATATTTGCTTCACTGCATTGATTCAAAGTCATCTGCATTTAGGGTTTGTGATCTGAGTCATCCCTGAGCCATTTGAGCCACTTCAAAGGTCTTCAATCACTTCAAAGGGGTCCATGTGTGTTCAAGCATCATATTACATCCCCAAAAAGTCAAGAAATTCAAAGAATCACAAGAACTGAGAATGGCATGGAAGCAGAGCCAGGTTTAACTGCACAGATGACCTAGAATTAGGGTTTTGGTTTCAGAGGCCATAACTCCAAATTTTTTGGTCATTCTTGTTTCTATTTGTCTCTATATGCTATAAGGATCATGCATATCAAGTTTCATGAAGAAATTCCATGGGGAAGGCATCTAATCAAGAGTTGACTTTTTGAGCAAGTCAGTGCAAAATCAGGGCATCTGAGGCCCTCAATGACCCAACCAAAGGGTGTTCTTCATCATTTTGATTGTGTATGATCTTTATTTGATCATGGAAGATGTTAGAATTTCACAAAATTGAAGAATTTCAAGCCATTTGCAAAGTTGACTTTTTGGGAAAATGACTTGTAATGGAAACTTGCCATTTTGGGAAACTTTTTCAACCCTTGCTTTTTGATTCAAAAATGCTTCAAATGGGAAAACTTTGGTCATGAAAGTTGTAGAATGGATCATTCCCTTTTCAAAAAGTACAAGAACTTGTCCTAATTCATTTTGGATCAAAAGTTATGGCTTGTCAAAGTTAGGAAAAATCACATAATTTCAAGTTATGCACCAAAGAGGCAAAGTTGCAAAACCACTTGCCAAGACAAATTGTGCTATCAAATGGACTTATAATCTTCATACAAACATGAACCAATGTCTAAAAGTCAGATTGCATCAAGAGTTTGCTCATTTTTATGACTTGTGGATCAAGAAACTTCAAAAGGGCCAAAGATGAACAAAATTGCAAAACCTCACTCAAACCCTAATCCATTTGCTGGCTGACTTCAAAATTGATCCTATGGTTCTCCTCACTTCTTGCTGCGCAGGACACCCCTCTTGTCCTTGGCTAGCCATGAGCCCATACCTCTCTTACACAAAGCTTGACTTTATGGCAAAAGACCCATACCAATCACAATAGGGCACACCAACTCCACAGACCTATCCATGAGTGATAAGTGGACCAAAGGCAAGCACTAACACACAACAATTCATGCTGAAACACTCTCCAAGCCATAGTTACCAAAAATCCTCCAACTTGCAAAACCATTCGAAACACACTCCACAAGAATCAAACATTCAAACAAACTTCATAAAACATCTCAGCATGTTCCACTGATCACAAACCAACCATTGAAACAGCCCAAAACCTCACACAAACCAAATACGATTTCTCCCCCCCTTTGAACAGAACTCAAGCAATCTCTCAAACTAGCCCAAATAAACTCCAGATAAGCTTTGCAAACACTTGAGGGAGGTCAGTGGAGTTGATTGGATGCAAGAAACTGGTCCAGAAGCTCTTGGGTTGAAAGCTTCGATTCAGGTAGCCATGGAAATTCATTTTTCCAGAACTCTTATTTCTTGTTTCTAAATGATAAATCATGTTCTCATGATCACACTGAACCTTTTATTTTTGAAAATGATTGAGTTTTGAGGTTGTATGGATGTTCTGAAATTTTGTTCAGTTTTAAGTTTTTGTTCGAATCTTGTTGTTGATGATGAATAAATGAAATTTGATGCTGGATTCTTGTTCTAGGGGACTTGGGGATCATTTCTGGAGATTTGGGAGGTTTTATTTGACCTAGGGAGTGTTTTTGAGATTTTCAGGGAGGGAGGTCACCGGAGAAGACGACCGGAGCTCGTCTCCGGTGACTTGAAAATAATTAGGGCTAATTAATTAGGGTTAGCCAGGTTTAAATATGGACCCTTGATCTGGTTGACTAAGTCAATCTCCCGTGCGCGTGTGTGGCCCAGATTTGTCATTAAACCCTAATTTAAATTAATTAGCTTAATTAATTAGGTTTAATTTTAAATTTTCCAGAAGCAATCTCAACCGTCCATGAGCGCGCGCAGTCTTTCCCTCCCCCCTGAGTTTGAATGCTGACCCTTGATTGCGTTGACTCTCCATTTTTATTCATTTTAATTTCTTTTCTTTTCATTTCTTTTCCATATAATTTTTAAAATAGTAAAAATCATTTAAAAATTATGAAATTTTTTGTCAAAGATTTCATTAATTTTTAAGACACAAAAATATTTTTATTTTTATTTTTTGCATTAAAAATTATTTTTAAATCATTTAAAAGTTTATTTTTAATTAGTTAATGGAAATTAATTGATTAAAAATACTTTTAAGTATTTAAAAATCACAAAAAAATTCATGTAACCTTTAAAAACATTTAGAAACATTGTCCAACTCTCAAACCAAATTTTTTTTTTGTTCTTGATGCCTTTTGATAATTTTCTTTGGATTTAATTTCATTTCAAGGCATTATTTTGTTTCAAACTTCAAAAATTCATTTCTGTCTAACCTTTGAGAGTTGGATCATGATTCTTTTTGCATTGTATCTTGCATAGCATCTAGTTTATAGGTTAAAATTGGCATGAATTGATCTTGCATTTTCAATTTGTTTGGCATTTTTCCTTGATGAGGTACCTTAAAACCCTAGCAATCTTAGGAAATTCATAACTTTTGATAGGTTAAGAGTTGGATCCCCTCCTTTGGGAAGTGAGTTTGTGTATGTTTAGGGTATCTTTGATTGCATTATCAAATTTGTATCATGTCTCTTGCTTCTGGTTTTGGATTTTGCTTTGTGTGTTGATCATGAACCCTAATTTATGCCTTCCTTTGCATTCATCTTCCATTTACTTGCATACCATGACTTGCCATGACATTTTGTGCATTCATTTGATTCATAAAACACCTTAGGACATATTAGAATCATGTTTGATCATTGCATCTTTCATTTGCCATGTTGTATGTCATTTGCATTTCATAACTTTTCATGAACTTTCATGGTTCAATACATGCCTCATTTGCATCCTTATGCTTGTATGATCATTCTCATGCCTTGTCTCATGTTTGTATCATCTCTTAGCATCATTAACATCATGTATTTGCTTCTGACTTTGTCTTGCATCATGCCATTCCATCTCATTTGCATTGCATTTCATTTCTTTCACTAACTTTTCAGGTGGTAAGTTACTTTGAGAAGTGAATTTGCCTTCACTTCTCATGTTCTCTTTTCATCTCTTTCATACTTCCCTTGCTGCATTTTGTATGTGTTTGGGTTTGAGCTTGCTCATTCTTGTTCATCTTACTTTCTTTCTTCAAGCAACTTGACTTCTTAAGTGAAGCAAGTTGTTTTGCTTCTCTTTGTTCCTCTCATCTGCTCCTCTCCATGGTGGTTCTTTGAAGATTTCTTTCTTAAGCCTCATAAACCCTAGGAACAACCAAGCATGATAACAATTAGGGTTTGATTAGTCCCCCATTTAGCTTTTACCTTTGTGTCATCTTTGAGTCTTCTCTTCTCATCTCATAATCAGGGACTAAACCCTAAAGGCTTTAAGGCTTTGTGATTAAGTTTATGCCTGCATCCTTCTATTAGGATGGAGTGTATAACTTTAATCCTAAGTGTTAAACCCTTAATGTGTTTAAATCCTTTAATCAATCCACCTAATGATCACTAAGACATCAAGCTTGTAACTTGGGCCTTGCATTAGGGTTCTAATTCTTCCTTAATTGGTTAAGAAGGACTAACCCTAGTGTTAATGGACAAGTCCCCCTCAAGTTGTCTTACAAATCATATAACTCATTTCTTAATCATACCATTAACTAAAATCCATCTAATAAAGGCTTTTTTTTGTCATGAGGTTAATCCCTAATCATGGATTAAGTTGAGGAGCTTTCCTCAGCTTAAATGTTCTCATCTATTATCCTTCTATTAGGATGGTGTAATGGGTCCATTTAATCCTTAATTATGGCTTAAACTCATTACTTAACACTAAACAAAAACAACAAAAAACATCTTAATAATCACAAGTAGGTTAATGATCTTAATCCTACATCAGGGTGATTAAGTGTGAGATGCTGACTTCACACTTAAGGTATTCTCATTACTCCTAATCAGAGGGAAGATGTGATGAGTTTACTAACCCTGGGTTTAGGCTTAAGCTCATTAACTTATGACAAACTTCAAAAAGCAATAAAAGACTGAAAATACAAAAAACAAACAATAATTGTCTCCTACGGGATTCTTTTCTCATCTCATTCACTCACAAACGAGAACTTGCTTCTTCCGTCTAATGCAAGACAGTTTGCACCTAAGCCAGACAGGTCATACACTTGAGCATAGACAAGTAAGCAGTTCATAAGTCAATTTATCTTTCAGTCTCTCTGAGTCGAACTACGGTGTTCTGACTTCCTCATTGCACGAGAGGATATGTAGGCATAACTTAACAGTTATCGAACAAAAGTCTCTGTATATTCCCCCCTCTTCCAGCATTATTCTTTAAGCCTCATGGTCTTGAGCTTTGCCCTCCTGTTCTTACACTGACACTTTCATACTTCACCTCACATTTATCTCACACTGACACTCGCATTCTTTTCCAGCTTTGATACACAAATTGCACTGACACTACCCCTTTAAAACACAAATCTTTTAAGCGTGGATCCCGTCGAGTACGGCGGACAATCTGGGTGCTAATACCTTCCCAGGTTGTAACCAACCCCCTTTCTCAGTCTCTCTGGTTCGCAACTGTCTTATCCATATCTTTTCTTAGGTCTATGCAGCATTACCTTTCCTCCGGGATAAAAATGCCTAGCTGGCGACTCTTTTCTTTTCTTCTTTCGCCTACCGTTCGCGTCTGTACCCCTCTTGACCAGGTGTCGTTTGGTGGAAGCGACATCTTGGCGACTCTGCTGGGGACCCTTATACTGTAACCAGGGCTTCTGGTTCTTTTTGTGGGTTCCTCCTAGCGCTTGTTTGATTTGTGTTTACTGGGGTGTTATGTGCTATTTGTGTTTGTATATTTGCATTTATTTTTGCTTTATGTACAATTATTTACTACTTTCTTTATAGCTTTATACATCATACTGTCATATTGTCATCTGGCTGGTGTAAACACCCCAAATTTGCCCTCACTCATTTTACCATGGCTTGTGATTATCCTCATATGCATAAACACAATCATATCATCTCACATCTCATTTTTGATCCACTGCATAGTTTCTAAGGCATCTGCATCTAGGGTTTGTGATCTGAGCAATCCCAAAGCTTCTTGAGGCACTCCAAAGGCCACCAATCAACTCAAAGAGGTCCATGTGTGTTCTTATATCATATTCCATCTCCTCAAAGTCAAAATTGCAGAGGAATCACAAGAACTAGGGTTTGAGTGGATGCAGAGCCAGGCTAGGCTGCACAGTTGACTGAAAATTAGGGTTTTGGTTTCAGAGGCCATAACTCCAAATTTTTTGGTCATTCTTGTTTCCATTGGTCTCTATATGGTATAGGGAGTATGCATATCAATTTTCATTGCACGAGAGGATACGTAGGCATAACTTAACGGTTATCGAACAAAAGTCTCTGTTCATTCCCCCTCCTTTCAGCATTATTCTTTAAGCCTCATAGTCATGAGCATTTCACTCCTGTCCTTACACTGACACTGTACATTTATACACTTCACTTCTTTTACACTGACACCTGTACATCTTTTCCAGCTATTTTTATGCACAAATTGCACTGACACTACCCCTTTATAGCACAAATCTTTTAAGCGTGGATCCCGTCGAGTACGGCGGACAATCTGGGTGCTAACACCTTCCCAGGTTGTAACCAACCCCCTTTCTCAGTCTCTCTGGTTCGCAACCGTCTTATCCATCTTTTTCTAGGCCTATGCAGCATTGCCTTTCCTCCGGGATAAAAATGCCTAGCTGGCGACTCTATTCATTCTCCAGTGAGTTCACGGCTGTGTGTTCTCACTGTTCCCTTCGCCGACCGTTCGCGCTTGTACCTGGATGCAAATCTTTGGGAGCGACAGCTGGATCTGTTTTTTTTTGGTGGGTGGGGTTCTATTGAGAGTTTAAGGTCCTATACCTGGGACCTGAGTGACACCTAGGCTAGAGTGGTTCATGTTCTTTCCCATTCCATTTCGGTCTGGTGCGGGAATATGAAACACGGTTCAGATATGGGTTTCTTCTTGAGAAATCTGTGCTACAGATCTCCTGTAGTGCTAGGGCTATCTGGGAAGCCTGCTAAGTCTGGATGACCTTTACTATGACCTTCAGAAACTGAGGTGAATTAGAGGAGGATCTTTTATGGTTATTGTAAACACTGTACCTCCAGGTTAAAAGTGTTTACACTTCTCATAACTGATCCAAGTCTGAGGATCCTTGGTTTTGAATCAGAGTACTCCATTTTGGGACAGTTCTTGTGATTTTAACCCTGGACATGTGACTCTTTATTCGAGTCCCCCACCTTGGTTACTGGACTTTTGAACCTCCATCTGGACTTCTTGAACATACATGGACTTATATCAAAGCAGTAATCAGATCCAGCTTGATCACAAACCCTTGCATATCATTTGCATACTCATCATTTGCATCATTTAACATTTGTTTATTTGTTTTTCAGGGTATCCACATCCTATTTGGCTTGGTTTTGACCCCTTCATCTTCATAGACCCCTGTTCATCAGTAATCTGCTTCAGCTATCTTCATCAGCTACCTGCTTCAGTTACCTTCATCACCAGCCTCAGCCTATCAGTGGCCCATCTCCAGTATCAGTCTTCATCATCAGCATTTGTTTCCAGCTCTTCATCAGCAGTCATGGCACCCAAGAAGAGCAACATTTCATACCATTTCTTTGAGCCTGTGCTGGCTGGCATCAGGCAGGTCCAGGCACTTATCACTCCAGACCACATCCCATTATTCAGAGAGCATTATGGAGGCATCCTTGATATGGTTATGGACTTGGACCCTTCTCAGAGGAGTTTGATTCACACTTGCCTACAGTTTTATGACCCTCCTTTGAGATGTTTCACATTCCAGAACTTTCAGCTAGGACCTCTGCTGGAGGAGTTCTCATCATTGATTGGAGTACCTGTTAGGGGTGGTATCCCCTTCAACCCAGAGATGGCTTTTCCCAGCAATGAAGAAGTGGCAAAAGCACTGTACCTGGAGCCTATTTTGATTGAGCAGAACATGACAACAAAGGCTGGAATCTCTGGTCTACACTTGGATTTCCTGACTTATCAGGCCATCCTGAAGGCCTCTTTGGGAGAATGGAGGGCAGTTTGTGCATTATTAGCCGTCAGTATATATGGAGTGATATTATTTGCAGATGAGCCCAAGTTTATCAGCAAGAATTCCATTCATCTTTTCCTTCTGAGGAACCCAGTAACCACATTGCTGGGAGATTTTTATTATTCTGTCCACCAAAGAAATGAGAAACAGAGAGGGAGGTTGGTGAGATGCTGTGCTCCCCTATTTCATACCTGGCTGCTTAAACACTTGCCCAAGACTGATGCCTTCCTGAATCCTCACCAACAGAAGAATTGGGCTAGGAGACTTATTGCTTTGACTTCAGATGACATCAGGTGGTGCACCCAGAGCACCAAAGGCAGGGACATAATTACTAGCTGTGGACAGTTCCCCAATGTACCTCTAATAGGAGTGAAGGGTTGCATCAACTACAACCCTTTGCCGTTTAAGAGACAATTGGGCTATGCTTTGGTTCACCCTCCTAGAGTGCAAGACTTGGCTGAAACCCTGTATTGTGAGATAAAACCTAATCTAGCTGTTGTCAGAAAAGCATCCTGGGCTTGGGACAACATCCATATATACTCACTACTCATTGGTACACTTATACAGATACTCATCCGTATCTTGTATACACCGCTCATATCCCCACAGATTCGACAGTAGTCCTTGTTCTTTGTTAACCAGTTGGTACTCGTCCGTACCATCATCTCAGAACAGCGCGTCTAGTGTTTGTTTCTACATGATGCTCGTCCGTATCATAAGTCTTAAGGATGCTCGTCCGCATCTTTAATCCATACACCGTGTCAAACACTTGTGTCTTCTTGAATTTAGATACTCGTCTGTGTCTGTTATTCCCCAGAAGAATTCTCTCAGATTCAACACTCGTCCGTGTTCCTTGTTAACCAGTTGATACTCGTCCGTATCATCATCTCTGAGCATGTGTCAGTTTGTTTCTACGTGATACTCGTCCGTATCATAGTCTTAAGGATGCTCGTCCGCATCTTTAATCTATACACAATACCAAACACTTATACCTTTTGTTTCTTGGATGTAAACGCTCGTCCGTGTTTACTATTCCCCAGTAGATCGCCAACAAAGCAAATTTCCTTTTTATCTAACGCTCATCATGTGTTATGATAACTTTGAGAGCAGCCGTACCCTGCTAAGTGGTCGTCCTCCACTTCTTGATGGTCGTCCTCCATCATGCTCGTCCGATGGCCGTCCCCATCGTTGATATTTTAGCAGCCGTCCCCTGCTAGGTGGTCGTCCTCCACCTCTTGATGATCGTCCTTCATCACTTTATCCAATGGCCGTCCCCATTGTTGATTTTGGTTATCTGGCATTCGTCCTATGTCATGATGAACCTCGAGAGCAGCCGTCCCCTGCTGAGTGGTCGTCCTCCACTTCTTGATGGTCGTCCTCCATCATGCTCGTCCGATGGCTATCCCCATCGTTGACCTTTTCTATCCGATGGCCGTCCCCATCGTTGATCCTTTTTCGGCAGCCGTACCCTGCCAGGTGGTCGTCCTCCACCTTTGATGGCCGTCCCCATCATACTTCTTTTATTCCCAACAGAGCAGCCGTCCCCTGCTAGGTGATCGTCCTTCAACTTTGATGGCCGTACCCCATCATCTGTTTATTTCATTTATTCTTTAACCCGATGGCCGTCCCCGTCGTGGTCCCTTTTCTTTTTAGCCCGATGGCCGTCCCCATCGTTGGTTACTTTACCTTTATGAACTTGATGGCCGTCCCCGTCATGTTTCATTAATCCCCAGAGAATTTTACAGCTTTATCTTGATGGCCGTCCCCATCATGATTTTATTTTCCCCAGCTAGTCGGCCGTCCCCGTCTTGGCTTTACCTCTTATCCCCAGCATGTCGGCCGTCCCCGTCATCGCTTTGCTTCACACATTTTACCCAGCAGTCGTCCTCTGCTCGACGGTCGTCCTCCGTCGCCTACACCTTACAATATACTTTATTTTCCTTTACAATCTATATCCCTTTTCTTCTTCATCCTGTGAGTGCAAATTTTGGACTGTCTTTGGTATTCAACCACAAGTTATCTTGTTTGCCTGTTAAGCCGTTGCTTACATCCTGCACAGCTAACTCATGTTTGAATAGGGGCAGCTGTAAACACCCCAAATTTGCCCTCACTCATTTCACCATGGCTTGTGATTATCCTCATATGCATAAACACAATCATATCATCTCACATCTCATTTTTGATCCACTGCATAGTTTCTAAGGCATCTGCATCTAGGGTTTGTGATCTGAGCAATCCCAAAGCTTCTTGAGGCACTCCAAAGGCCACCAATCAACTCAAAGAGGTCCATGTGTGTTCTTATATCATATTCCATCTCCTCAAAGTCAAAATTGCAGAGGAATCACAAGAACTAGGGTTTGAGTGGATGCAGAGCCAGGCTAGGCTGCACAGTTGACTGAAAATTAGGGTTTTGGTTTCAGAGGCCATAACTCCAAATTTTTTGGTCATTCTTGTTTCCATTGGTCTCTATATGGTATAGGGAGTATGCATATCAATTTTCATGAAGAAATTCCATGGGGAAGTCATCTGATCAAGGGTTGACTTTTCAGACAAGTCAGTGTAAAATCAGGGCATCTGAGGCCCCCCAATGACCCAACCAATGGGTGATCTTCATTATTTTGAGTGTATATGATCTTTATTTGATCATGGAAGAAGGTTGAAGTTCATAGAAATCAAGAATTTAGGGTTTTTGCAAATGTTGACTTTTTGGGCATAGTTGACTTTTCAAGAATGCATCATTTTAGGTCATTTTTCAAGCCATGATTCTTGATCCAAAAAGGCTTCAAATGGAAAAACTTTGGTCATGAAAGTTGTAGATCTCATCTTTCCCTTTTCAAAAAGTACAAGAACATGATCAAACTCTTCTTGGATCAAAAGTTATGGCAATGCAAAGTTGGCTAAAATCACTTATTTTCAAGATATGCACCAAGTGTGAAAATTGCAAAATCATGTGCTAAGCCAAATTGCAACTTCTAATTGGTATCAAACCAGCACATAAGCATTCTCTAAGTCCTAAAAATCAGAATTGGACCAAGTTTCCCCATGGTTTGGTTTGTGTAACAAAACTTTCTCACATGTGAACAAAAGAGCAACAACTTGCAAAATCATCATGATCACTTCTTACAACTTGCAACCTTGGATGCTGACCTTGCCGGCTCACTCACCACACCATGCTGCGCAGCCCCTAGGCTTTGTACCAAGCTAGCACTTCACCATACTTCTCTTACACATTATTTGACTTTTTGCAAAAGGCAACTTACCAATCAATAAAGCACATGTCCAATCAACTGACCAATGAGAGAGAGTTATGTGGACAATTTGCAAGCCATTTCATGTACTAAGCAAGGCTGAAACACATTCATAACACACATACACAAAAACACTCCCAATTGCAAGTTGCTTCGAATCTGCATACACAGCTTGCAAACATTCAAACCCTCTTCACCATTCAACTCACCTTGCTCCATAGACCACCCAGCACCAAGAACACAAGCCTGAAACAGCCTGAACATCTCACTGCCATTTCTCACTTCATTTTGCAGTTTCAATCGAATCTCCTCCCACAAACCACAAACACACCAACAAACACTCCAGACCTTCTCCATTCATCCTCAGGATCACAAACCATCATTCACAATGGCCTGAAACCTCCAGAAACTCCATTGCCATTTCTGACCAAGCTTGAGCAGGAGCTTTCGAATCTCACTATCCAGCCAGCTCAAACTTCTTTTGAGCATTCAAACATCTTCTGGGGATCAAGTGGAGTGGTTTGCACTGAAAGAAGTGGCCAGAAAGTCCTCAAGTTGAAAGCTCCAAATCTCAGGTAGCTCGAAAATTATTTTTTCCAGAAATCATTTTTCTTGTTACAAACTTGTTCTATGTGATTCACTGATCATCCTGATGTTCTTAGTTTTTGAAATGACTTTGTTTTGAGTATTTAATTTGTCTCTGAAGCTTGCGTGCCCTAGAACTTGTTCTCTTCGATTCAGCTTGTTTAGGAAGAATAAATTTGTTTTGAGAGAGGGGTTTGATTCGTGAGAGGTTGGAGATCATTTCCCAATTCATAGATTTTGTTTTTGTTACGTTTTGAGGGAGTTGGTGAGTTTCCCGGTGAGGTGCTGGCCGGAGAAGACGACCGGAAGTCTTCTCCGGCCACCTGAGTCATTAAACCCTAATCTCAGGTCATTAACTCTAGTTTGAATTTGAGCCATGGATGTGCGTTGACCTGTTGACTTCCCTCTCTTTTGGATGGCCCAAATCATTTCATTTGCCCTAATCTCTCTCATTAGCTTTAATTAATTCGTAATTAAATTAATTAAGTCAGGTGCAATCCACACCCTTCATTCACGCGCCAGTCAACACTTTCAAACTCAGAATCAATCTCAGCCATCCTTTCCTTTGACTTTCTTTTTTATTTGATTTTTAATTCATTTTATTTCATTAAACTTGTACAATTATTTTAAAATAGCAAAAAATACATAAAAATTATGAAACTTTTTCCTCTGAGTTTTAATAATTTTTATGACACAAAAATATTTTTATTTTATTTTTCATCATTAAAAAAGTATTTTTAAATATTTAAAAGATTATTTTTAATTGATTAATGGGAATTAATTAATTAAAAATACTTTTAGGTATTTAAAAATTACAAAAAAATTCATGAAATGTTCTAAGACATTTAGAAACATTGTCCAACCTTCAAACCAAATTTCTTTTTTGATCTTGATGCATTTTAAGAATTTTTCATTGAATTAAATCATATTTTGTGCATTATTTTGATCATGGATTCAAAAATTCATTTCTGCCTATTGGAGAAGAGTTGGACATTGGTTCTTCTTGCATTGTTTTGTGTTTGGCATGTAGTTTCTAGGATAAAATGGCCATGATTTGATCTTGCATTTTCTAATTGTTTGGCATTTCTTTTGTTAAGAACCCTAAAAAACCCTAATAACTTAGGAAATTCATATCTTGAGATTGGTTAAGAGTTGAGAGTTCCCCTTTGGGCAGTGGTTCATTATAGGTTTAAGGTTTCATTGTGTGCCATTTTCCATTTTTTTTATCTTAGGGTTTGCTTCTGTTTTGGGTTTTTGTTTGATGTTTGATCCATGAACCCTAATTTGGGCTTTCTCTTGCATTCTTCTTGCATTCTCTTGCATAACATGACTTGTCTTTGCATTTTGTGCATGCTTATGATTCATTTGACATCTTAAGACATATAGAAAGCATGTTTGATCATTGCATCTCATATTTGCCATGTCATTTGCCTTGTATGCTTCATAACTTTTCATGTGTATCCATGCTTCTAAGCTTGCTTCATTTGCATTCATAATCTTGTATGAACATCTCCATGCCTTGCCTCATGTTTGCAGCACTTCATAACATCATTTTCATCATCAACATGCTTCTGGTTTTGCTTATCATCATACCATTTCATCTCATCTTGCATTGCATTGCATTTCTTTCTAACATTTCAGGTGGTAAGTAAACTTGAGAAGTGAATTTGCCTTCACTTCTCATAACCTTTCTTTTCATCTCTCTTGCATCCATTGCTGCATTTCTATTTGTGTTTGAGATTGAGCTTGCTCATTCTTGTTCCTCCCCCCTTCTTTCTTCAAGTGACTTGACTTCTTGAATGAAGCAAGTCACTTTGCTTCTCTTGATCTTATTCATCTGCTTCCTGGTGGCTCCTCTGAAGATTGTTCTTGAAAACCTCACAAACCTTAGGATCAACCAAGCATGACAATGAATTAGGGTTTTGTTTAGTCTCCCCCTCATAGTTTTACCTTTGTGTCTAATACCTTCCCAGGTTGTAACCAACCCCCTTTCTCAGTCTCTCTGGTTCGCAACTGTCTTATCCATATCTTTTCTTAGGTCTATGCAGCATTACCTTTCCTCCGGGATAAAAATGCCTAGCTGGCGACTCTTTTCTTTTCTTCTTTCGCCTACCGTTCGCGTCTGTACCCCTCTTGACCAGGTGTCGTTTGGTGGAAGCGACATCTTGGCGACTCTGCTGGGGACCCTTATACTGTAACCAGGGCTTCTGGTTCTTTTTGTGGGTTCCTCCTAGCGCTTGTTTGATTTGTGTTTACTGGGGTGTTATGTGCTATTTGTGTTTGTATATTTGCATTTATTTTTGCTTTATGTACAATTATTTACTACTTTCTTTATAGCTTTATACATCATACTGTCATATTGTCATCTGGCTGGTGTAAACACCCCAAATTTGCCCTCACTCATTTTACCATGGCTTGTGATTATCCTCATATGCATAAACACAATCATATCATCTCACATCTCATTTTTGATCCACTGCATAGTTTCTAAGGCATCTGCATCTAGGGTTTGTGATCTGAGCAATCCCAAAGCTTCTTGAGGCACTCCAAAGGCCACCAATCAACTCAAAGAGGTCCATGTGTGTTCTTATATCATATTCCATCTCCTCAAAGTCAAAATTGCAGAGGAATCACAAGAACTAGGGTTTGAGTGGATGCAGAGCCAGGCTAGGCTGCACAGTTGACTGAAAATTAGGGTTTTGGTTTCAGAGGCCATAACTCCAAATTTTTTGGTCATTCTTGTTTCCATTGGTCTCTATATGGTATAGGGAGTATGCATATCAATTTTCATTGCACGAGAGGATACGTAGGCATAACTTAACGGTTATCGAACAAAAGTCTCTGTTCATTCCCCCTCCTTTCAGCATTATTCTTTAAGCCTCATAGTCATGAGCATTTCACTCCTGTCCTTACACTGACACTGTACATTTATACACTTCACTTCTTTTACACTGACACCTGTACATCTTTTCCAGCTATTTTTATGCACAAATTGCACTGACACTACCCCTTTATAGCACAAATCTTTTAAGCGTGGATCCCGTCGAGTACGGCGGACAATCTGGGTGCTAACACCTTCCCAGGTTGTAACCAACCCCCTTTCTCAGTCTCTCTGGTTCGCAACCGTCTTATCCATCTTTTTCTAGGCCTATGCAGCATTGCCTTTCCTCCGGGATAAAAATGCCTAGCTGGCGACTCTATTCATTCTCCAGTGAGTTCACGGCTGTGTGTTCTCACTGTTCCCTTCGCCGACCGTTCGCGCTTGTACCTGGATGCAAATCTTTGGGAGCGACAGCTTGGCGACTCTGCTGGGGACCCTTATACTGCAACCAGGGCTTCTGGTTCTTCTTGTGGGTTCCTCCTAGCGCTTGATTGATTTGTGTTTACTGGGGTGTTATGTGCTTATTTGTGTTTGTATATTTGTACTTATTTTGCTTTATGTACAGTTACTTTACTGCTTTCTTTATTGCATTTATTTATATCATACTGTCATGCTGCTGGCTGGATTTGGTTTTCCTTTGGTGGGTGGGGTTCTATTGAGAGTTAAGGTCCTATACCTGGGACCTGAGTGACACCTAGGCTAGAGTGAATCATATTCTTTCCCATTCCATTTCGGTCTGGTGCGGGAATATGAAACACGGTTCAGATATGGGTTTCTTCTTGAGAACTCTGTGTTGCAGATTTCCTGCAATGCTAGGGCTATCTGGGAAGCCTGCTAAGTCTGGATGACCTTTTAGTATTGACCTTCAGAAACTGAGGTGAATTAGAGGAGGAATTGTTATGGTTATTGTAAACACTGTACCTCCGGGTTAGAAGTGTTTACACTTCTCATAACTGATCCAAGTCTGAGGATCCTTGTTCTAGATCATCACCTGTGAGGGGGTTGGGCTGTTTACAGGTTTGCAGGTACCTTGACCTCAGAATACCCTGTTACTTTGACTTTGTTAAGAATGCTCCATGTTGGATAGTTCTTGTGATTCTAAAACCCTGGACTTGTGGTTCTTTATTTGAACCCCCCACCCTGGTTACTGGATTTATAGACCTCCATCTGGGATTCTTGGACACACATGGACTTATACCAGGGCATTTTGATCAGATCCAGCTCAGTCACGAACCCTTGCATATCATTTGCATACATACCCATTGCATCATATTAACATTTGCTTATTTGTGTTTCAGGATATCCACCTTCATCTTTGGTTTTGGTTTTGACCCCATCTGCTATATTGACTTATCTCCACCAGCACTTGCTCCAGCTTGTCAGCCATATACTTCAGTTACTTGCACTAGCCAGCCAGTGGCCCACTTCTCAACATCCTCATCAGCACCCTACTCAGTCTTCAGCATCATGGCTCCAAAGAAAAGCAACATCACCTATCATTTCTTCCAACCAGACTTATCAGACATCAGGAGGATCCAAACCCTGATCACTCCAGATCACATACCTTTGTTCAGAGAGCATTATGGGGATATACTTGACTTGGTCATGGATCTGGACCCATCCCAGAGGAGTTTGATCCACACCTGCATTCAGTTTTATGACCCCCCATTGAGATGTTTCACCTTTCAAGACTTTCAGTTGGGGCCTCTTTTAGAAGAATACTCATCTCTGATTGGTTTGCCTATCAAGAAGGAAATCCCTTTCAACCCTGAAATGGTCTTTCCCAGCAATGGAGAGGTGGCAAAAGCTCTGCACCTGGAACCTGCTTTGATTGAGCAGCATATGACCTCTAAAGCTGAGATCCCTGGTTTTCATCTTGACTTCCTGATTTCCCAAGCTAGTCTGAAGGCCTCCCTGGGGGAGTGGAGAGCTGTTTGTGCTCTGTTGGCCTTAAGTGTATATGGAATTGTGTTGTTTGCAGATGAGCCTCGATTCATCAGTAAGAATGCAATCCATTTGTTCATCCTGAAGAACCCAGTGCCAACTTTGCTAGGAGATCTCTATTACTCAGTGCACCAGAAGAATGAGAAGCAGAGGGGAAGGCTAGTGAGGATTTGTGCTCCATTATTTCATACTTGGCTTCTCAAGCACCTACCCAGGACAGATGCATTTTTAAACCCTCATCAGCAAAGCAACTGGGCTAGGAGGCTCACTACCCTAACTTCAGCAGATATCAGATGGTGCACTTAGGGCACCAAGGGCAGAGATATCATCACCAGCTGTGGGCACTTTCCCAATGTGCCCTTAGTAGGAGTTAAGGGAAGTATTAATTACAACCCCCTGCTGTTCAGGAGGCAACTAGGCTATGCACTGGTCCATGCTCCTAAGGCACAGGACTTGGTGGAGACTCTCTATTGTGAGAACAAGATTAGTTTGGCTGTTGTTAGGCAGGCTGCCTGGGCCTGGGATAATGTTCAAACCAAGGGAATCACCATTCTGGGGAAGTGCAATAATGTGGCATCAGCCCAATATTATGAGTGGTCCCATGCCAGGGCCCAATTCTCTGGAATGCCCTTCACCATAGAAGACATGCCTGAGTCATCTTCAGCACCACCCCCTGCCACTATCAGTTTGGAGGAGTTTGAGAGCTTGAAGGAAAGAAATGAGAAGCTAACCCAGGCTTTGCAGAAGACCCTTAGGGAGAGGAGTGAAGGTGTGAGGGAGATTGAGAGACTGGAGAAGTTGAGGGTGGAACACTTGACTAAAATTGAGAAGTCTGGAGATTATATCAACAACTCTAAAGCTGGTGAACAGATTCTGAAGAATGCTTGTAAAGAAGCCCAGTTCCAAAGAGCAAGAACAGACTTGTATTTGAAAGAAAGTCAGGCCAGGTGGGTCCGGATCACTGAGGCCCGTACTCTAGAAGACAAGAGAGTTCAGGACAAGATGGAACAGATGGAAAAAGCCCTGGCAGCAGCCCAGAAGGAAAGATCAGAGCTAGAAATCAGAGCTGGAGTGAAGAGGTCTAAGGACCAAAGTCAGAACAAGAAATTGACTGCAGCTGTTGCAACAAGAAACCTTCTCATCAGGAATCTTACGGAGCATCCGGCTGATCCTGTGACCGAAGCACTTCTCAAGGAAGTTCGTGAGGATAAGTTTGGCCTTGGAGTTTGATCATTTGCTTGTTGTTATTCCTATTCCATGTACTTTTGTTTTTGTGATGTATTTTGACCCCTTAGAGGGCTGGTGTTGTAAAATGAACAAGATGTATTATTTCACCTTCTGTAATATATTTGTGTTAGTTTCCATCTGGGTTTATTTCGAAAGCAACTTCAACAACAACATCTTCAAGGGTCTGGAAGGGTCAAAACTGAAGACCAAACCGGATACCTTGAGAGCAAATAAGCATAGCTGCATTGCATACTAACCCTTTTGTTTGTTTTGTAGGTTTTTGTTTTGTTGTTACTAACCTCTGTTGTGATACTCAGGAATTATTGCTCGCCGCCGGGTATTTCCTCTCAACAGGCCACACAGGTACCCAACTAGAAACAACCTTCCGGGAATCCAGATGGACCAGATGCAGCAGGACCTTACGGAGGTCAGAAACCAGATGGCCAACGAAAGGTTGGAGATGAGAACTCAGATAACACAGTTCATGGAAGTAATGAACAATTTAGCTCAAAGCCAGGAGAGGCTCAGAGCCTTGGTAGAAGGGAGGAATCAAGATGAGCCCCATGTGGGGACTGCCGGCACAAGTAACAATGAAAGGGTGCAACCACATGTTAACCCCCCTGTGTTTGGTCCACATTTACATCCTGAGATTAACATTCCTGCAAATGTTCAAGGAACAGCCACTGCAGCCAGAGTACTTCAAGAAGATCCTCAGGAGGACCAATTTACAGTAATGGGTGCTAGAGAGGAAGCCTATGATAGGCGACTGGATGAAATAGCTGAGAAGTTGAGATCACTGGAGTCTCAAAATTCTTTGGGTTTCGACGTCATGGACATGGGTTTGGTAGACGGGGTCAGGATCCCCCATAAGTTCAAGCCTCCTTGTTTCGAAAAGTATAATGGGACTTCATGCCCCCGGACTCATTTGCAATCATTCCTGGGAAGGCTGAAGGCCTATACAATGGATGAGAAATTGTGGATGTTCTATTTTGAGGATAGCTTGACTGGAGCTTCGAGGGAGTGGTATTCCCATCTGACAAGGGCAACTGTGAGATGCTGGAAGGACCTGGCAGAGGCCTTCATTAGACAGTATCAATACAATCTAGACATGGCACCCAACAGGACTCTCCTGATGGGAATGTCACAGTCTTCGAGGGAGAGTTTCCGAGAATACGCCCAAAGGTGGAGGCAGCTGGCTGCTGCTGTTCAACCACCTATGTCTGAGCGGGAAATGGCAGATATGTTCATGAACACCCTTCAGAGAACATATATTGACAGGTTGGCAGCTTTCTCTTCCACTAGCTTTGCAGATGTTGTCATAGCCGGGGAGAGAATTGAAAGCTTGTTAAAAATGGGAAAGATCTCAGACAACGGTGCAAGCTCGTCCAGTAGTACAAGGAAGCCTTTTGCAGGCCCAAGAAGAACTGGCGAGACCAATGCCATCCATTCAAACAGGGGTAGGCCCCAATATGTTCAAAGGACAATAGCAGCAGTCACCATTCCTGCTCCAGCTCATCCACAGCCAGTCTATCAACCTCCGCAACAAAACTTCCAACAACAACCTCAGTATCAGCAGAATCAATATCCCCCAAGAAACTACAACAACAACAACTCCAACAACAACAGTCAGCAAAGGCCATTCCAACAGAGGCCATCTCAAGCTAACAGAGTGATCGACCCGATCCCGATGCCGTATGCCGCCTTGCTGCCACAACTTCTGAAACTCAACCTAGTTAAGCTAAGAACGTTGGCACCTCCGGATCCCAACAGTCTACCAAGAAACTATGACTCCAATGTTAGGTGTGCTTTTCATTCAAACGCACCTGGTCACAGTACAGAAAAATGCAGGGCTCTGCATATGAAGGTACAAGACTTGGTAGACTCCAAGGCTCTGAATTTTGCACCGCCGCCCAATGTCAATAAAAACCCAATGCCAAACCATGGTGGTCCTCGAATTAACGCTATTGAAGAAGACAGACCGTCTTATTTAATAACCAGTGTGGATCAGATCCGGACACCATTGGTGGAAATCAAGGCTCAACTTCGTGAGAACCAAATATTTCCGGGGTGTGAACTAGGGTGTCCCTATTGCAATATTTCATGGAATGGGTGTGAGGACCTGAGGAATGGCATTGACAGCCTTATTCAGAGTGGCCTGATACAGATCACTACATCATTCCCGACAAATCCGGCAACTTCATCAGCAACGGTTTCAGACCCTCCTACAACCGCAGCAACTATTGTTCCCGACAATTCATCAGCAACACCGACAAGTACTTCATCTGTCCTCCCAAATGATCAGTTTTCAACAGTTTCTCCTGCTACAACTTCAGCTTCATTCCATTTCGAATCTCCATCAACAACAACAACAGTCCTTTCAACAGTACCTCCTACAACACCAGCAATCAATCATGAAGATGTCTCCACTGTTACCATATTCTACGATCCTGAAAATAATTCCGCCTACCATTCAGAAGGTGCTGCTCCCACCAGAGCACCAGTTACAATCTTTTATGATCCACAGACAATTACAGTCCCTTCAGCAGCAGCAATCAGTCCAGTCACTGTCACGGTGCCTGGACCAGTACCATATGAAAGCAATAGGGCCATCCCTTGGCACTATGGCTCTGACGTGTACTGCGAAGGAAAAAGAATCACTCTTGAAACAACAGCACCTGCACCACAAGTAGATAATGTGGGGGGAGGCGGAGGCTTCACTCGAAGCGGACGTCTCTTTGCTCCACCAATGCAAAGACCTACTGTCGAAGCAGAAGCTGCTGCCAAGGCAAAAGGAAAGAGCCCTGTGCAGGAAGATCAAACTGTTAAAGAAGCCTTGAAGACACCGTTCGATCAAGAAGTTGATGAGTTTATGCGAATCATCAAAAAGAGTGATTACAAAATTGTGGATCAACTTCACCAGACGCCATCCAAAATCTCTATCCTCTCACTGCTTATGTGCTCCGAAGCCCATCGGAATGCACTACTTAAAGTCTTGCACGCAGCTTACGTGCCTGAGGAGATTACTGTCAACCAATTGGAAACCGTGGTTGGGAATGTTACTGCTAGCAATGGGCTAGGGTTTACCAATTCTGACTTGACAGCGGACGACCGCAACCACAACAAAGCCTTGCACATAACCATGGAATGCAAAGGAGCTGTCCTTTCACATGTGCTGGTGGACACAGGTTCGTCCCTGAATGTCTTACCAAAGAAGGCTCTGGTGAAATTAGAATATGATGGTTTGGCATTGAGACCCAGCAACCTGGTGGTAAGAGCCTTTGATGGTTCTAAGAGATCGGTTCTGGGAGAGATCGAGCTGCCTGTGACAATTGGCCCGCAGACCTTTAAAACTATCTTTTATGTGATGGACATTCAGCCCGCCTACAGCTGTTTGTTGGGTAGACCCTGGATTCACGCCGCCGGCGCAATAACGTCTACCCTTCACCAAAAGTTAAAATTTGAGTGGGAAGGCCAAGTTGTCACAATCTGTGGGGAGGAGGACATTTTTGTCAGCCACCTGGCAACCTATAAGTACATTGAAATGGATGGGGAGATCCATGAAACAATGAGCCAAGGTTTTGAAGCCTTGAATGTCAATGAAGCATCTGCTGTGTCGGGTATCTCCATGTCGTCTTACCAACAAGCCCGGAAGGTTGTTGAAGAAGGAACTGCCCTAGGCTGGGGCAAGGTCTTAGCTGTGGAGGAGAAGAAGGACAAATTTGGGTTGGGTTACAGACCAACTCAACATCAAGTAAAGGCTGCTGCAGAGCCTGGTTTTGTCAGTGGGGGGATGCTCACCCCTGATGCTATCAACTGTTTGGAAGACGAGCTGGAAGAGGAGCGCAATCTGGAGAATTGGATTCGTCCAAAGATCCCGGGGAGCAGTGTCTCGAACTGGTCTTCCCAGGAAATTATAAGAGTTACTCATGCAGAGTAATTATTATTTCCTGTATTTTATAGCATGCATCAAAGTCTTGCATCTTTCCCAAGATGACAAGACTCATTTTGTGATCAGGGCCATCTGTACTTTTGTGCAAACAAGATTAAATTAATGAAATATCAGACATCTTTTTGCAAACGAGTCTTTTTCTTTTCTGCTCACTGTTTTTCCATTTTTCTTTTTGTACAAAAATAAATGGCGGTGTTTTCAAAATGATAACTTCATTTCACCTTTTTTCTAAAATAAGACTAAAACCAGATCACTAAAATGAACAACTTAACCCTTGCAGAGAGTGCCTTCCAGACAGCACCGACAACAGCACGGCTATGACTTCGTATGACTTTGACAATCCAATCAATCAAGCTGATGAAGGGGTTGAAGAAGAATATGAGCTTCCTGAAGAGCTAGCCAGGTTGTTAAGACAAGAGGAAAAGATTATTACTCCTAACCAGGAGGAGATTGAAGTGATTAATCTTGGTACAGACGAAGACGTGAAGGAAGTTAAAATCGGGGCCTGCCTGCAAGACTCAGTGAAGAGACAACTGATAGATCTGCTTCAAGAGTATGTTGATGTGTTTGCTTGGTCGTATCAAGATATGCCAGGGTTGGATACCGACATTGTTGTGCATAAGCTGCCTTTGAGGGAAGAATGCCCACCAGTTAAACAGAAACTGCGCCGAACTCGCCCAGACATGGCTATGAAAATCAAAGAAGAGGTACAAAAGTAGTGGGACGCCGGGTTCCTTGCTGTGACTAGCTATCCGCCGTGGGTTGCTAACATAGTGCCTGTGCCTAAGAAAGATGGCAAAGTAAGAATGTGTGTTGACTACCGGGATCTGAACAGAGCCAGCCCGAAAGATGACTTCCCATTACCTCACATTGATGTATTGGTGGATAACACGGCTCAGTTCTCGGTATTCTCCTTCATGGATGGATTTTCAGGATATAATCAGATCAAGATGTCACCTGAAGACATGGAGAAGACAACATTCATTACACCTTGGGGCACGTTCTGTTACAAAGTAATGCCATTCGGACTGAAGAATGCTGGTGCAACGTATCAACGGGCTATGGTGACATTATTCCACGATATGATCCACAAGGAAATAGAATGTTATGTGGATGATATGATCGCCAAGTCCCTTACAGAGGAAGAACACCTGGTAAATCTGCTGAAGTTGTTCAAACGCCTGAGGAAGTACCAATTAAAGCTGAACCCCAACAAATGTACATTCGGGGTGCGATCCGGTAAGCTGCTGGGCTTTATTGTAAGCGAGAAAGGGATTGAGGTTGACCCTGATAAAGTCAAGGCTATTCAAGAAATGCCTGCGCCGAAAACTGAGAAAGAAGTTCGAGGGTTCTTAGGTCGATTGAACTACATTTCAAGGTTCATATCTCACCTCACAGCAACCTGTGAACCCTTGTTCAAGTTGCTAAGAAAAGAACAAACGGTCAGGTGGAACGAAGACTGCCAGAAGGCTTTTGACAAGATCAAGAAATATCTGCAAGAACCTCCAATCCTCATGCCGCCAGTTGAAGGAAGACCTCTGATTATGTACTTGACAGTATTAGAAGAGTCAATGGGGTGTGTGTTGGGCCAGCATGACGAGTCTGGTCGAAAAGAGTATGCAATATACTACCTAAGCAAAAAGTTTACCGACTGTGAACAACGTTATTCACTGCTCGAGAAAACTTGCTGTGCTTTAGCGTGGGCTGCTCGCCGACTGAGACAGTATATGTTGACCCACACTACCTTATTAATCTCAAAAATGGATCCAGTTAAGTACATTTTCGAGAAGCCAGCTCTTACTGGACGGGTTGCAAGATGGCAGATGATTCTCACAGAATACGACATACAGTACACGTCTCAGAAAGCCATCAAGGGCAGTGTACTATCTGAATATCTTGCTGAGCAACCTATTGAGGACTACCAGCCTATGAGGTTTGACTTCCCTGATGAAGACATCATGTTCATTAAAGCAAAAGATCACGAAGAGCCTATTCACATTGAAGGGCCTGACCCAGAAGAAGAATGGACTATGATGTTTGATGGGGCTGTTAACATGAATGGTCGTGGTGTTGGTGCAGTACTTATTACACCTAAAGGAGTTCACATGCCTTTCTCGGCAAAACTCACTTTCAACTGCACTAACAACGAAGCTGAATACGAAGCTTGCATTATGGGTCTTGAGGAAGCTATTGACCTCAGGATCAAGACATTGACCGTATTCGGAGATTCAGCTTTGGTAGTCAATCAGACCAATGGGAAATGGTATACACACCAGGATCATCTGATACCTTACAGGGATTATACAAGAAGGTTATTGACATTCTTCACAACAGTCAAACTTGAGTATATCCCTCGGGATGAGAATCAGTTTGCAGATGCCTTGGCTACCATTTCATCCATGATCAAAGTTCAAGCTGCTAACTTTGTACCTCAGATTTCAGTATCGAGACTTGATAGACCAGCATATGTATTTGCAGCAGATGTTGTCAAAGATGACAAGCCTTGGTTCCATGACATTAAGTGCTTCTTGGAGGATCAAACATACCCACCTGGGGCATCTTCCAATGATAAGAAGACTTTGAGAAGGCTTGCTGGTAGTTTCTTTCTGAACACTGATGGATCTTTATACAAAAGAAACTTTGATATGGTACTCCTCAGATGTGTTGACAAGACAGAAGCAGATTTGTTGATGCATGAAGTGCACGAAGGGTCCTTTGGTACCCATGCCGGAGGGCATGCCATGGCTAAAAAGTTGTTAAGATCAGGCTATTACTGGATCACAATGGATGCGGACTGTTGTGCTTACGCCAGAAAATGCCACAAGTGCCAGATTTATGCAGACAAGGTGCATGTGCCTCCCAATCCTTTGAACATCATGTCTTCACCATGGCCCTTTGCCATGTGGGGCATTGATATGATTGGCAAGATTGAGCCAACTGCTTCAAATGGCCACAGATTCATCCTGGTCGCCATTGACTATTTCACCAAGTGGGTTGAAGCAGCCTCATATGCAAATGTTACAAGGCAAGTGGTAGCCCGATTCCTAAAGAGAGATATCATTTGTCGATACGGAGTGCCCGAGCGAATCATTACTGATAATGGTTCCAACTTGAACAACAAAATGATGGCAGAGCTGTGCCGGGACTTCAAAATCCAACATCACAATTCTTCTCCTTACAGGCCAAAGATGAATGGCGCTGTTGAGGCAGCAAATAAGAATATTAAGAAGATTGTGCAGAAGATGGTAATCACATACAAAGACTGGCATGAAATGCTACCGTTTGCCTTGCATGGGTACCGCACGTCAATCAGAACATCCACTGGGGCAACACCGTATCAGCTTGTATATGGTATGGAAGCAGTCCTACCTGTTGAAGTTGAACTACCCTCGTTACGGGTATTAATGGATGTTAAACTGAGTGAAGCAGAATGGGTTCGGTCCCGATTCGAACAACTGAGTCTGATTGAAGAGAAAAGGTTGGCTGCAATTTGTCATGGGCAGTTATATCAGAAGAGAATGAAGAAAGCCTTCGATCAGAAAGTCAGACACCGGGAGTACCAAGTAGGGGATCTTGTGTTGAAAAGAATCCTCCCTCCTCATACAGACCACAGGGGCAAATGGACTCCAAATTATGAAGGACCATTTGTTGTAAAGAAAGTTTTCTCCGGTGGAGCACTGATGCTCAGCACCATGGATGGTGAAGATTTCCCGTCCCCTGTGAATTCAGATGCAGTTAAAAAATACTTCGCATAAAATGACCCGCTGGACATAAAAACAGAATGTAGGTCCAGGCAAAAATAGGGCATCCCGGCGAGTCAAAAACAGAATAAAAGACTCGGGCAAAAATAAGGGAAATAAATGAAAAGATGTACACCCGCTGAGTTGAAAAGCCGCATTGGACAGCTCAGGCAAAAATGGGTATCCCGATGGATTGAAAACCCGAAAGGGCGATCCATGCAAAATAAGGGAATAAGCGAACAACTGCACTCTGAATTCGTCTGTATCACTTACAACTTGGAAAGCTTCGACAGAATCAAGCTTCAATCAGAATCAACTTTCTCCAGAAAGCAAGACGAGAAGAAAGTCAAAAGTCATACGAGTCATAGTGAAGAGGAAGCTCCTCAAAGCGTCATCAACACTGCCAACATTTTGTTTCTCAATTTGTAGCAATCTCCTCATTCCAGGGGATTTGTTTCTTTGACTGTATCTCGCCAATTCAGGGCATATGAATTAATAAAATCAGAATTTTAGTCATGTCTCGTTTTGTACATTTTATTTGCAAAAGATGTCTGATGTCTCAAAAAAATCAATTGCATAAGTACAGATGCTTTTCTCCCAAAAAAAAAATAATAATAATAAAACGCATGCTTGCAGGGAATATACTTACTCTCGAAAGTGCTTAACTCCTATGACGGAATCCAGTAGAGGATACCTCGGGACCTTTTGTGCGTCTCCTTATCTTTGCAGGATTGCAGGTATCCAGAACGCAACCTGGGGCATGCCAGTTACGTTTCAGCGAGCAGGCGAATCATTATCAACTCGGTCTATCTTCCACGTGGCACTGGAGAGTGCCCACTTCCCCAGCAAAGTTGCCAAATCAACATACACTCAATCTCGGCATCCGAAATGCTCTATCCCCAGCTGAGTTGCCACTTGTTGCTCTCCCCAGCTGATTTGCCTCTCATAATTCCCCAGCCGAGTTGCCATTTCATCCTCAGTTGAGTACAGGAGTCAGGGAATCATCTCCCCACAGAATCTCCAGCCTCTATCCAGAAGAGCAGCGCATAGAAGATCACAACAGAGTGAAGAAAGCTTCTACAAACCCCAGCTGGGACCCGTATTACAAGGATATGTCAACCAGTGACCTATACCCCCAAATGAATACATCTCACCAGATCTACCAATGATCTCATCCCCAGCTGGGAGGTCCATTTCAAACAGATCAACCAGAGATCTTCGCAGCAACGGGATCCGAATCCCGGTTTGATATCCTTGCATAATCATAGCATCCGCATCATATTATCCCCTCAGAGCGTAGCATTCCGTCTAATACGGAGCATTACGGCAAAAATCAAACGCATAGCATAATCATAAGCCATGTTCTGAAGTAACACTTGTGAATAACAAACCGTTCATCATCATTATGCAAAAAAAACCCACCAGAGTCCCAGCAAAAGCAGTTGCCTCTCCAATCACCAAACACCAGTATATACACCTTTTGGCACCCGTCCGTGTCGTCATTCCCCAAACAGGTTGCCTGAATACACTTTACAAACAAAATCACCCGTACTACAGATACTTCTTGACACCCGTCCGTGTCATATTACCAGCAGAAAGCCAAAGACATCCTCTTTGCACTCACACATACCTTATATACACTTCCCTGACACCCGTCCGTGTCATATCCCCAGCGCAGTCGCCTAGACTTTGTATAGCAGATACTTGTTCATATTACACTTTTCTTTCTTGACACCCGTCCGTGTCATTCCCCCCAGCAGTTAAAATACTCATATATATATACTCACTACTCATTGGTACACTTATACAGATACTCATCCGTATCTTGTATACACCGCTCATATCCCCACAGATTCGACAGTAGTCCTTGTTCTTTGTTAACCAGTTGGTACTCGTCCGTACCATCATCTCAGAACAGCGCGTCTAGTGTTTGTTTCTACATGATGCTCGTCCGTATCATAATTCTTAAGGATGCTCGTCCGCATCTTTAATCCATACACCGTGTCAAACACTTGTGTCTTCTTGAATTTAGATACTCGTCTGTGTCTGTTATTCCCCAGAAGAATTCTCTCAGATTCAACACTCGTCCGTGTTCCTTGTTAACCAGTTGATACTCGTCCGTATCATCATCTCTGAGCATGTGTCAGTTTGTTTCTACGTGATACTCGTCCGTATCATAGTCTTAAGGATGCTCGTCCGCATCTTTAATCTATACACAATAACAAACACTTATACCTTTTGTTTCTTGGATGTAAACGCTCGTCCGTGTTTACTATTCCCCAGTAGATCGCCAACAAAGCAAATTTCCTTTTTATCTAACGCTCATCCTGTGTTATGATAACTTTGAGAGCAGCCGTACCCTGCTAAGTGGTCGTCCTCCACTTCTTGATGGTCGTCCTCCATCATGCTCGTCCGATGGCCGTCCCCATCGTTGATATTTTAGCAGCCGTCCCCTGCTAGGTGGTCGTCCTCCACCTCTTGATGATCGTCCTTCATCACTTTATCCAATGGCCGTCCCCATTGTTGATTTTGGTTATCTGGCATTCGTCCTATGTCATGATGAACCTCGAGAGCAGCCGTCCCCTGCTGAGTGGTCGTCCTCCACTTCTTGATGGTCGTCCTCCATCATGCTCGTCCGATGGCCGTCCCCATCGTTGACCTTTTCTATCCGATGGCCGTCCCCATCGTTGATCCTTTTTCGGCAGCCGTACCCTGCCAGGTGGTCGTCCTCCACCTTTGATGGCCGTCCCCATCATACTTCTTTTATTCCCAACAGAGCAGCCGTCCCCTGCTAGGTGATCGTCCTTCACCTTTGATGGCCGTACCCCATCATCTGTTTATTTCATTTATTCTTTAACCCGATGGCCGTCCCCGTCGTGGTCCCTTTTCTTTTTAGCCCGATGGCCGTCCCCATCGTTGGTTACTTTACCTTTATGAACTTGATGGCCGTCCCCGTCATGTTTCATTAATCCCCAGAGAATTTTACAGCTTTATCTTGATGGCCGTCCCCATCATGATTTTATTTTCCCCAGCTAGTCGGCCGTCCCCGTCTTGGCTTTACCTCTTATCCCCAGCATGTCGGCCGTCCCCGTCATCGCTTTGCTTCACACATTTTACCCAGCAGTCGTCCTCTGCTCGACGGTCGTCCTCCGTCGCCTACACCTTACAATATACTTTATTTTCCTTTACAATCTATATCCCTTTTCTTCTTCATCCTGTGAGTGCAAATTTTGGACTGTCTTTGGTATTCAACCACAAGTTATCTTGTTTGCCTGTTAAGCCGTTGCTTACATCCTGCACAGCTAACTCATGTTTGAATAGGGGCAGCTGTAAACACCCCAAATTTGCCCTCACTCATTTCACCATGGCTTGTGATTATCCTCATATGCATAAACACAATCATATCATCTCACATCTCATTTTTGATCCACTGCATAGTTTCTAAGGCATCTGCATCTAGGGTTTGTGATCTGAGCAATCCCAAAGCTTCTTGAGGCACTCCAAAGGCCACCAATCAACTCAAAGAGGTCCATGTGTGTTCTTATATCATATTCCATCTCCTCAAAGTCAAAATTGCAGAGGAATCACAAGAACTAGGGTTTGAGTGGATGCAGAGCCAGGCTAGGCTGCACAGTTGACTGAAAATTAGGGTTTTGGTTTCAGAGGCCATAACTCCAAATTTTTTGGTCATTCTTGTTTCCATTGGTCTCTATATGGTATAGGGAGTATGCATATCAATTTTCATGAAGAAATTCCATGGGGAAGTCATCTGATCAAGGGTTGACTTTTCAGACAAGTCAGTGTAAAATCAGGGCATCTGAGGCCCCCCAATGACCCAACCAATGGGTGATCTTCATTATTTTGAGTGTATATGATCTTTATTTGATCATGGAAGAAGGTTGAAGTTCATAGAAATCAAGAATTTAGGGTTTTTGCAAATGTTGACTTTTTGGGCATAGTTGACTTTTCAAGAATGCATCATTTTAGGTCATTTTTCAAGCCATGATTCTTGATCCAAAAAGGCTTCAAATGGAAAAACTTTGGTCATGAAAGTTGTAGATCTCATCTTTCCCTTTTCAAAAAGTACAAGAACATGATCAAACTCTTCTTGGATCAAAAGTTATGGCAATGCAAAGTTGGCTAAAATCACTTATTTTCAAGATATGCACCAAGTGTGAAAATTGCAAAATCATGTGCTAAGCCAAATTGCAACTTCTAATTGGTATCAAACCAGCACATAAGCATTCTCTAAGTCCTAAAAATCAGAATTGGACCAAGTTTCCCCATGGTTTGGTTTGTGTAACAAAACTTTCTCACATGTGAACAAAAGAGCAACAACTTGCAAAATCATCATGATCACTTCTTACAACTTGCAACCTTGGATGCTGACCTTGCCGGCTCACTCACCACACCATGCTGCGCAGCCCCTAGGCTTTGTACCAAGCTAGCACTTCACCATACTTCTCTTACACATTATTTGACTTTTTGCAAAAGGCAACTTACCAATCAATAAAGCACATGTCCAATCAACTGACCAATGAGAGAGAGTTATGTGGACAATTTGCAAGCCATTTCATGTACTAAGCAAGGCTGAAACACATTCATAACACACATACACAAAAACACTCCCAATTGCAAGTTGCTTCGAATCTGCATACACAGCTTGCAAACATTCAAACCCTCTTCACCATTCAACTCACCTTGCTCCATAGACCACCCAGCACCAAGAACACAAGCCTGAAACAGCCTGAACATCTCACTGCCATTTCTCACTTCATTTTGCAGTTTCAATCGAATCTCCTCCCACAAACCACAAACACACCAACAAACACTCCAGACCTTCTCCATTCATCCTCAGGATCACAAACCATCATTCACAATGGCCTGAAACCTCCAGAAACTCCATTGCCATTTCTGACCAAGCTTGAGCAGGAGCTTTCGAATCTCACTATCCAGCCAGCTCAAACTTCTTTTGAGCATTCAAACATCTTCTGGGGATCAAGTGGAGTGGTTTGCACTGAAAGAAGTGGCCAGAAAGTCCTCAAGTTGAAAGCTCCAAATCTCAGGTAGCTCGAAAATTATTTTTTCCAGAAATCATTTTTCTTGTTACAAACTTGTTCTATGTGATTCACTGATCATCCTGATGTTCTTAGTTTTTGAAATGACTTTGTTTTGAGTATTTAATTTGTCTCTGAAGCTTGCGTGCCCTAGAACTTGTTCTCTTCGATTCAGCTTGTTTAGGAAGAATAAATTTGTTTTGAGAGAGGGGTTTGATTCGTGAGAGGTTGGAGATCATTTCCCAATTCATAGATTTTGTTTTTGTTACGTTTTGAGGGAGTTGGTGAGTTTCCCGGTGAGGTGCTGGCCGGAGAAGACGACCGGAAGTCTTCTCCGGCCACCTGAGTCATTAAACCCTAATCTCAGGTCATTAACTCTAGTTTGAATTTGAGCCATGGATGTGCGTTGACCTGTTGACTTCCCTCTCTTTTGGATGGCCCAAATCATTTCATTTGCCCTAATCTCTCTCATTAGCTTTAATTAATTCGTAATTAAATTAATTAAGTCAGGTGCAATCCACACCCTTCATTCACGCGCCAGTCAACACTTTCAAACTCAGAATCAATCTCAGCCATCCTTTCCTTTGACTTTCTTTTTTATTTGATTTTTAATTCATTTTATTTCATTAAACTTGTACAATTATTTTAAAATAGCAAAAAATACATAAAAATTATGAAACTTTTTCCTCTGAGTTTTAATAATTTTTATGACACAAAAATATTTTTATTTTATTTTTCATCATTAAAAAAGTATTTTTAAATATTTAAAAGATTATTTTTAATTGATTAATGGGAATTAATTAATTAAAAATACTTTTAGGTATTTAAAAATTACAAAAAAATTCATGAAATGTTCTAAGACATTTAGAAACATTGTCCAACCTTCAAACCAAATTTCTTTTTTGATCTTGATGCATTTTAAGAATTTTTCATTGAATTAAATCATATTTTGTGCATTATTTTGATCATGGATTCAAAAATTCATTTCTGCCTATTGGAGAAGAGTTGGACATTGGTTCTTCTTGCATTGTTTTGTGTTTGGCATGTAGTTTCTAGAATAAAATGGCCATGATTTGATCTTGTATTTTCTAATTGTTTGGCATTTCTTTTGTTAAGAACCCTAAAAAACCCTAATAACTTAGGAAATTCATATCTTGAGATTGGTTAAGAGTTGAGAGTTCCCCTTTGGGCAGTGGTTCATTATAGGTTTAAGGTTTCATTGTGTGCCATTTTCCATTTTTTTTATCTTAGGGTTTGCTTCTGTTTTGGGTTTTTGTTTGATGTTTGATCCATGAACCCTAATTTGGGCTTTCTCTTGCATTCTTCTTGCATTCTCTTGCATAACATGACTTGTCTTTGCATTTTGTGCATGCTTATGATTCATTTGACATCTTAAGACATATAGAAAGCATGTTTGATCATTGCATCTCATATTTGCCATGTCATTTGCCTTGTATGCTTCATAACTTTTCATGTGTATCCATGCTTCTAAGCTTGCTTCATTTGCATTCATAATCTTGTATGAACATCTCCATGCCTTGCCTCATGTTTGCAGCACTTCATAACATCATTTTCATCATCAACATGCTTCTGGTTTTGCTTATCATCATACCATTTCATCTCATCTTGCATTGCATTGCATTTCTTTCTAACATTTCAGGTGGTAAGTAAACTTGAGAAGTGAATTTGCCTTCACTTCTCATAACCTTTCTTTTCATCTCTCTTGCATCCATTGCTGCATTTCTATTTGTGTTTGAGATTGAGCTTGCTCATTCTTGTTCCTCCCCCCTTCTTTCTTCAAGTGACTTGACTTCTTGAATGAAGCAAGTCACTTTGCTTCTCTTGATCTTATTCATCTGCTTCCTGGTGGCTCCTCTGAAGATTGTTCTTGAAAACCTCACAAACCTTAGGATCAACCAAGCATGACAATGAATTAGGGTTTTGTTTAGTCTCCCCCTCATAGTTTTACCTTTGTGTCTCTCTTTTGAGTCTTCTCTTCTCATCTCATAATCAGGGACTAAACCCTAAAGGCTTTAAGGCTTTGTGATTAAGCTTATGCCTGCATCCTTCTCTTAGGATGGAGTGCATAACTTTAATCCTAAGTCTTGAACCCTTAATGTGTTTAAATCTCTTAATCAATCCATCTAATAATCATCAAGACATCACACTTGTAACTTGGGCCTTGCATTAGGGTTCTAATTCTTCCTTAAGTGGTTAAGAAGGACTAACCCTAGTGTTAATGGACAAGTCCCCCTCAAGTTGTCTTACAAACCCTAAAAATCACTTCATCATCATATTATTAAATAAAATCCACTTAATCAAAGGCTTGTTTTGTCATGAGTTTAATTCCTAATCATGGATTAAGTTGAGGAGCCTTCCTCAGCTTAAACATCCTCATCTATTATCCTTCTATTAGGATGGTGTAATGAGTCTGTTTAATCCTTGATTATGGCTTAACCTCATTACTCAACACTAAACAAAAAACACCAAAAACATCTAAATAATCACAAGTAGGTTAATGATCTTAATCCTGCATCAAAGGTGATTAAGTGTGAGAATCTGACTTCACACTTAAGGTATTCTCATTACCCCTAATCAGAGGGAAGATGTGATGAGTTTACTAACCCATTGGTTTAGGCTTAAGCTCATTATCTAATGACAAACCTTCAAAAGCAATAAAAGACTGAAAACTCAAAAACAAACAATAATCGTCTCCTCCGGGATTCTTTTCTCATCATCTTCATTCATAAACGAGAACTTGCTTCTTCCGTCTAATGCAAGACAGTTAGCACCTGAGCCAGACAGGTCATACACTTGAGCATAGGCAAGTAAGCAGTTCACAAGTCAATTCACCTTTCAGTCTCTTTGGGTCGAACTACGGTGTTCTGACTTCCTCATTGCACGAGAGGATACGTAGGCATAACTTAACGGTTATCGAACAAAAGTCTCTGTTCATTCCCCCTCCTTTCAGCATTATTCTTTAAGCCTCATAGTCATGAGCATTTCACTCCTGTCCTTACACTGACACTGTACATTTATACACTTCACTTCTTTTACACTGACACCTGTACATCTTTTCCAGCTATTTTTATGCACAAATTGCACTGACACTACCCCTTTATAGCACAAATCTTTTAAGCGTGGATCCCGTCGAGTACGGCGGACAATCTGGGTGCTAACACCTTCCCAGGTTGTAACCAACCCCCTTTCTCAGTCTCTCTGGTTCGCAACCGTCTTATCCATCTTTTTCTAGGCCTATGCAGCATTGCCTTTCCTCCGGGATAAAAATGCCTAGCTGGCGACTCTATTCATTCTCCAGTGAGTTCACGGCTGTGTGTTCTCACTGTTCCCTTCGCCGACCGTTCGCGCTTGTACCTGGATGCAAATCTTTGGGAGCGACAGCTGGATCTGTTTTTTTTTTGGTGGGTGGGGTTCTATTGAGAGTTTAAGGTCCTATACCTGGGACCTGAGTGACACCTAGGCTAGAGTGGTTCATGTTCTTTCCCATTCCATTTCGGTCTGGTGCGGGAATATGAAACACGGTTCAGATATGGGTTTCTTCTTGAGAAATCTGTGCTACAGATCTCCTGTAGTGCTAGGGCTATCTGGGAAGCCTGCTAAGTCTGGATGACCTTTACTATGACCTTCAGAAACTGAGGTGAATTAGAGGAGGATCTTTTATGGTTATTGTAAACACTGTACCTCCAGGTTAAAAGTGTTTACACTTCTCATAACTGATCCAAGTCTGAGGATCCTTGGTTTTGAATCAGAGTACTCCATTTTGGGACAGTTCTTGTGATTTTAACCCTGGACATGTGACTCTTTATTCGAGTCCCCCACCTTGGTTACTGGACTTTTGAACCTCCATCTGGACTTCTTGAACATACATGGACTTATATCAAAGCAGTAATCAGATCCAGCTTGATCACAAACCCTTGCATATCATTTGCATACTCATCATTTGCATCATTTAACATTTGTTTATTTGTTTTTCAGGGTATCCACATCCTATTTGGCTTGGTTTTGACCCCTTCATCTTCATAGACCCCTGTTCATCAGTAATCTGCTTCAGCTATCTTCATCAGCTACCTGCTTCAGTTACCTTCATCACCAGCCTCAGCCTATCAGTGGCCCATCTCCAGTATCAGTCTTCATCATCAGTATTTGTTTCCAGCTCTTCATCAGCAGTCATGGCACCCAAGAAGAGCAACATTTCATACCATTTCTTTGAGCCTGTGCTGGCTGGCATCAGGCAGGTCCATGCACTTATCACTCCAGACCACATCCCATTATTCAGAGAGCATTATGGAGGCATCCTTGATATGGTTATGGACTTGGACCCTTCTCAGAGGAGTTTGATTCACACTTGCCTACAGTTTTATGACCCTCCTTTGAGATGTTTCACATTCCAGAACTTTCAGCTAGGACCTCTGCTGGAGGAGTTCTCATCATTGATTGGAGTACCTGTTAGGGGTGGTATCCCCTTCAACCCAGAGATGGCTTTTCCCAGCAATGAAGAAGTGGCAAAAGCACTGTACCTGGAGCCTATTTTGATTGAGCAGAACATGACAACAAAGGCTGGAATCTCTGGTCTACACTTGGATTTCCTGACTTCTCAGGCCATCCTGAAGGCCTCTTTGGGAGAATGGAGGGCAGTTTGTGCATTATTAGCCGTCAGTATATATGGAGTGATATTATTTGCAGATGAGCCCAAGTTTATCAGCAAGAATTCCATTCATCTTTTCCTTCTGAGGAACCCAGTAACCACATTGCTGGGAGATTTTTATTATTCTGTCCACCAAAGAAATGAGAAACAGAGAGGGAGGTTGGTGAGATGCTGTGCTCCCCTATTTCATACCTGGCTGCTTAAACACTTGCCCAAGACTGATGCCTTCCTGAATCCTCACCAACAGAAGAATTGGGCTAGGAGACTTATTGCTTTGACTTCAGATGACATCAGGTGGTGCACCCAGAGCACCAAAGGCAGGGACATAATTACTAGCTGTGGACAGTTCCCCAATGTACCTCTAATAGGAGTGAAGGGTTGCATCAACTACAACCCTTTGCTGTTTAAGAGACAATTGGGCTATGCTTTGGTTCACCCTCCTAGAGTGCAAGACTTGGCTGAAACCCTGTATTGTGAGATAAAACCTAATCTAGCTGTTGTCAGAAAAGCATCCTGGGCTTGGGACAACATCCATATATACTCACTACTCATTGGTACACTTATACAGATACTCATCCGTATCTTGTATACACCGCTCATATCCCCACAGATTCGACAGTAGTCCTTGTTCTTTGTTAACCAGTTGGTACTCGTCCGTACCATCATCTCAGAACAGCGCGTCTAGTGTTTGTTTCTACATGATGCTCGTCCGTATCATAAGTCTTAAGGATGCTCGTCCGCATCTTTAATCCATACACCATGTCAAACACTTGTGTCTTCTTGAATTTAGATACTCGTCTGTGTCTGTTATTCCCCAGAAGAATTCTCTCAGATTCAACACTCGTCCGTGTTCCTTGTTAACCAGTTGATACTCGTCCGTATCATCATCTCTGAGCATGTGTCAGTTTGTTTCTACGTGATACTCGTCCGTATCATAGTCTTAAGGATGCTCGTCCGCATCTTTAATCTATACACAATACCAAACACTTATACCTTTTGTTTCTTGGATGTAAACGCTCGTCCGTGTTTACTATTCCCCAGTAGATCGCCAACAAAGCAAATTTCCTTTTTATCTAACGCTCATCCTGTGTTATGATAACTTTGAGAGCAGCCGTACCCTGATAAGTGGTCGTCCTCCACTTCTTGATGGTCGTCCTCCATCATGCTCGTCCGATGGCCGTCCCCATCGTTGATATTTTAGCAGCCGTCCCCTGCTAGGTGGTCGTCCTCCACCTCTTGATGATCGTCCTTCATCACTTTATCCAATGGCCGTCCCCATTGTTGATTTTGGTTATCTGGCATTCGTCCTATGTCATGATGAACCTCGAGAGCAGCCGTCCCCTGCTGAGTGGTCGTCCTCCACTTCTTGATGGTCGTCCTCCATCATGCTCGTCCGATGGCCGTCCCCATCGTTGACCTTTTCTATCCGATGGCCGTCCCCATCGTTGATCCTTTTTCGGCAGCCGTACCCTGCCAGGTGGTCGTCCTCCACCTTTGATGGCCGTCCCCATCATACTTCTTTTATTCCCAACAGAGCAGCCGTCCCCTGCTAGGTGATCGTCCTTCACCTTTGATGGCCGTACCCCATCATCTGTTTATTTCATTTATTCTTTAACCCGATGGCCGTCCCCGTCGTGGTCCCTTTTCTTTTTAGCCCGATGGCCGTCCCCATCGTTGGTTACTTTACCTTTATGAACTTGATGGCCGTCCCCGTCATGTTTCATTAATCCCCAGAGAATTTTACAGCTTTATCTTGATGGCCGTCCCCATCATGATTTTATTTTCCCCAGCTAGTCGGCCGTCCCCGTCTTGGCTTTACCTCTTATCCCCAGCATGTCGGCCGTCCCCGTCATCGCTTTGCTTCACACATTTTACCCAGCAGTCGTCCTCTGCTCGACGGTCGTCCTCCGTCGCCTACACCTTACAATATACTTTATTTTCCTTTACAATCTATATCCCTTTTCTTCTTCATCCTGTGAGTGCAAATTTTGGACTGTCTTTGGTATTCAACCACAAGTTATCTTGTTTGCCTGTTAAGCCGTTGCTTACATCCTGCACAGCTAACTCATGTTTGAATAGGGGCAGCTGTAAACACCCCAAATTTGCCCTCACTCATTTCACCATGGCTTGTGATTATCCTCATATGCATAAACACAATCATATCATCTCACATCTCATTTTTGATCCACTGCATAGTTTCTAAGGCATCTGCATCTAGGGTTTGTGATCTGAGCAATCCCAAAGCTTCTTGAGGCACTCCAAAGGCCACCAATCAACTCAAAGAGGTCCATGTGTGTTCTTATATCATATTCCATCTCCTCAAAGTCAAAATTGCAGAGGAATCACAAGAACTAGGGTTTGAGTGGATGCAGAGCCAGGCTAGGCTGCATAGTTGACTGAAAATTAGGGTTTTGGTTTCAGAGGCCATAACTCCAAATTTTTTGGTCATTCTTGTTTCCATTGGTCTCTATATGGTATAGGGAGTATGCATATCAATTTTCATGAAGAAATTCCATGGGGAAGTCATCTGATCAAGGGTTGACTTTTCAGACAAGTCAGTGTAAAATCAGGGCATCTGAGGCCCCCCAATGACCCAACCAATGGGTGATCTTCATTATTTTGAGTGTATATGATCTTTATTTGATCATGGAAGAAGGTTGAAGTTCATAGAAATCAAGAATTTAGGGTTTTTGCAAATGTTGACTTTTTGGGCATAGTTGACTTTTCAAGAATGCATCATTTTAGGTCATTTTTCAAGCCATGATTCTTGATCCAAAAAGGCTTCAAATGGAAAAACTTTGGTCATGAAAGTTGTAGATCTCATCTTTCCCTTTTCAAAAAGTACAAGAACATGATCAAACTCTTCTTGGATCAAAAGTTATGGCAATGCAAAGTTGGCTAAAATCACTTATTTTCAAGATATGCACCAAGTGTGAAAATTGCAAAATCATGTGCTAAGCCAAATTGCAACTTCTAATTGGTATCAAACCAGCATATAAGCATTCTCTAAGTCCTAAAAATCAGAATTGGACCAAGTTTCCCCATGGTTTGGTTTGTGTAACAAAACTTTCTCACATGTGAACAAAAGAGCAACAACTTGCAAAATCATCATGATCACTTCTTACAACTTGCAACCTTGGATGCTGACCTTGCTGGCTCACTCACCACACCATGCTGCGCAGCCCCTAGGCTTTGTACCAAGCTAGCACTTCACCATACTTCTCTTACACATTATTTGACTTTTTGCAAAAGGCAACTTACCAATCAATAAAGCACATGTCCAATCAACTGACCAATGAGAGAGAGTTATGTGGACAATTTGCAAGCCATTTCATGTACTAAGCAAGGCTGAAACACATTCATAACACACATACACAAAAACACTCCCAATTGCAAGTTGCTTCGAATCTGCATACACAGCTTGCAAACATTCAAACCCTCTTCACCATTCAACTCACCTTGCTCCATAGACCACCCAGCACCAAGAACACAAGCCTGAAACAGCCTGAACATCTCACTGCCATTTCTCACTTCATTTTGCAGTTTCAATCGAATCTCCTCCCACAAACCACAAACACACCAACAAACACTCCAGACCTTCTCCATTCATCCTCAGGATCACAAACCATCATTCACAATGGCCTGAAACCTCCAGAAACTCCATTGCCATTTCTGACCAAGCTTGAGCAGGAGCTTTCGAATCTCACTATCCAGCCAGCTCAAACTTCTTTTGAGCATTCAAACATCTTCTGGGGATCAAGTGGAGTGGTTTGCACTGAAAGAAGTGGCCAGAAAGTCCTCAAGTTGAAAGCTCCAAATCTCAGGTAGCTCGAAAATTATTTTTTCCAGAAATCATTTTTCTTGTTACAAACTTGTTCTATGTGATTCACTGATCATCCTGATGTTCTTAGTTTTTGAAATGACTTTGTTTTGAGTATTTAATTTGTCTCTGAAGCTTGCGTGCCCTAGAACTTGTTCTCTTCGATTCAGCTTGTTTAGGAAGAATAAATTTGTTTTGAGAGAGGGGTTTGATTCGTGAGAGGTTGGAGATCATTTCCCAATTCATAGATTTTGTTTTTGTTACGTTTTGAGGGAGTTGGTGAGTTTCCCGGTGAGGTGCTGGCCGGAGAAGACGACCGGAAGTCTTCTCCGGCCACCTGAGTCATTAAACCCTAATCTCAGGTCATTAACTCTAGTTTGAATTTGAGCCATGGATGTGCGTTGACCTGTTGACTTCCCTCTCTTTTGGATGGCCCAAATCATTTCATTTGCCCTAATCTCTCTCATTAGCTTTAATTAATTCGTAATTAAATTAATTAAGTCAGGTGCAATCCACACCCTTCATTCACGCGCCAGTCAACACTTTCAAACTCAGAATCAATCTCAGCCATCCTTTCCTTTGACTTTCTTTTTTATTTGATTTTTAATTCATTTTATTTCATTAAACTTGTACAATTATTTTAAAATAGCAAAAAATACATAAAAATTATGAAACTTTTTCCTCTGAGTTTTAATAATTTTTATGACACAAAAATATTTTTATTTTATTTTTCATCATTAAAAAAGTATTTTTAAATATTTAAAAGATTATTTTTAATTGATTAATGGGAATTAATTAATTAAAAATACTTTTAGGTATTTAAAAATTACAAAAAAATTCATGAAATGTTCTAAGACATTTAGAAACATTGTCCAACCTTCAAACCAAATTTCTTTTTTGATCTTGATGCATTTTAAGAATTTTTCATTGAATTAAATCATATTTTGTGCATTATTTTGATCATGGATTCAAAAATTCATTTCTGCCTATTGGAGAAGAGTTGGACATTGGTTCTTCTTGCATTGTTTTGTGTTTGGCATGTAGTTTCTAGGATAAAATGGCCATGATTTGATCTTGCATTTTCTAATTGTTTGGCATTTCTTTTGTTAAGAACCCTAAAAAACCCTAATAACTTAGGAAATTCATATCTTGAGATTGGTTAAGAGTTGAGAGTTCCCCTTTGGGCAGTGGTTCATTATAGGTTTAAGGTTTCATTGTGTGCCATTTTCCATTTTTTTTATCTTAGGGTTTGCTTCTGTTTTGGGTTTTTGTTTGATGTTTGATCCATGAACCCTAATTTGGGCTTTCTCTTGCATTCTTCTTGCATTCTCTTGCATAACATGACTTGTCTTTGCATTTTGTGCATGCTTATGATTCATTTGACATCTTAAGACATATAGAAAGCATGTTTGATCATTGCATCTCATATTTTCCATGTCATTTGCCTTGTATGCTTCATAACTTTTCATGTGTATCCATGCTTCTAAGCTTGCTTCATTTGCATTCATAATCTTGTATGAACATCTCCATGCCTTGCCTCATGTTTGCAGCACTTCATAACATCATTTTCATCATCAACATGCTTCTGGTTTTGCTTATCATCATACCATTTCATCTCATCTTGCATTGCATTGCATTTCTTTCTAACATTTCAGGTGGTAAGTAAACTTGAGAAGTGAATTTGCCTTCACTTCTCATAACCTTTCTTTTCATCTCTCTTGCATCCATTGCTGCATTTCTATTTGTGTTTGAGATTGAGCTTGCTCATTCTTGTTCCTCCCCCCTTCTTTCTTCAAGTGACTTGACTTCTTGAATGAAGCAAGTCACTTTGCTTCTCTTGATCTTATTCATCTGCTTCCTGGTGGCTCCTCTGAAGATTGTTCTTGAAAACCTCACAAACCTTAGGATCAACCAAGCATGACAATGAATTAGGGTTTTGTTTAGTCTCCCCCTCATAGTTTTACCTTTGTGTCTCTCTTTTGAGTCTTCTCTTCTCATCTCATAATCAGGGACTAAACCCTAAAGGCTTTAAGGCTTTGTGATTAAGCTTATGCCTGCATCCTTCTCTTAGGATGGAGTGCATAACTTTAATCCTAAGTCTTGAACCCTTAATGTGTTTAAATCTCTTAATCAATCCATCTAATAATCATCAAGACATCACACTTGTAACTTGGGCCTTGCATTAGGGTTCTAATTCTTCCTTAAGTGGTTAAGAAGGACTAACCCTAGTGTTAATGGACAAGTCCCCCTCAAGTTGTCTTACAAACCCTAAAAATCACTTCATCATCATATTATTAAATAAAATCCACTTAATCAAAGGCTTGTTTTGTCATGAGTTTAATTCCTAATCATGGATTAAGTTGAGGAGCCTTCCTCAGCTTAAACATCCTCATCTATTATCCTTCTATTAGGATGGTGTAATGAGTCTGTTTAATCCTTGATTATGGCTTAACCTCATTACTCAACACTAAACAAAAAACACCAAAAACATCTAAATAATCACAAGTAGGTTAATGATCTTAATCCTGCATCAAAGGTGATTAAGTGTGAGAATCTGACTTCACACTTAAGGTATTCTCATTACCCCTAATCAGAGGGAAGATGTGATGAGTTTACTAACCCATTGGTTTAGGCTTAAGCTCATTATCTAATGACAAACCTTCAAAAGCAATAAAAGACTGAAAACTCAAAAACAAACAATAATCGTCTCCTCCGGGATTCTTTTCTCATCATCTTCATTCATAAACGAGAACTTGCTTCTTCCGTCTAATGCAAGACAGTTAGCACCTGAGCCAGACAGGTCATACACTTGAGCATAGGCAAGTAAGCAGTTCACAAGTCAATTCACCTTTCAGTCTCTTTGGGTCGAACTACGGTGTTCTGACTTCCTCATTGCACGAGAGGATACGTAGGCATAACTTAACGGTTATCGAACAAAAGTCTCTGTTCATTCCCCCTCCTTTCAGCATTATTCTTTAAGCCTCATAGTCATGAGCATTTCACTCCTGTCCTTACACTGACACTGTACATTTATACACTTCACTTCTTTTACACTGACACCTGTACATCTTTTCCAGCTATTTTTATGCACAAATTGCACTGACACTACCCCTTTATAGCACAAATCTTTTAAGCGTGGATCCCGTCGAGTACGGCGGACAATCTGGGTGCTAACACCTTCCCAGGTTGTAACCAACCCCCTTTCTCAGTCTCTCTGGTTCGCAACCGTCTTATCCATCTTTTTCTAGGCCTATGCAGCATTGCCTTTCCTCCGGGATAAAAATGCCTAGCTGGCGACTCTATTCATTCTCCAGTGAGTTCACGGCTGTGTGTTCTCACTGTTCCCTTCGCCGACCGTTCGCGCTTGTACCTGGATGCAAATCTTTGGGAGCGACAGCTGGATCTGTTTTTTTTTGGTGGGTGGGGTTCTATTGAGAGTTTAAGGTCCTATACCTGGGACCTGAGTGACACCTAGGCTAGAGTGGTTCATGTTCTTTCCCATTCCATTTCGGTCTGGTGCGGGAATATGAAACACGGTTCAGATATGGGTTTCTTCTTGAGAAATCTGTGCTACAGATCTCCTGTAGTGCTAGGGCTATCTGGGAAGCCTGCTAAGTCTGGATGACCTTTACTATGACCTTCAGAAACTGAGGTGAATTAGAGGAGGATCTTTTATGGTTATTGTAAACACTGTACCTCCAGGTTAAAAGTGTTTACACTTCTCATAACTGATCCAAGTCTGAGGATCCTTGGTTTTGAATCAGAGTACTCCATTTTGGGACAGTTCTTGTGATTTTAACCCTGGACATGTGACTCTTTATTCGAGTCCCCCACCTTGGTTACTGGACTTTTGAACCTCCATCTGGACTTCTTGAACATACATGGACTTATATCAAAGCAGTAATCAGATCCAGCTTGATCACAAACCCTTGCATATCATTTGCATACTCATCATTTGCATCATTTAACATTTGTTTATTTGTTTTTCAGGGTATCCACATCCTATTTGGCTTGGTTTTGACCCCTTCATCTTCATAGACCCCTGTTCATCAGTAATCTGCTTCAGCTATCTTCATCAGCTACCTGCTTCAGTTACCTTCATCACCAGCCTCAGCCTATCAGTGGCCCATCTCCAGTATCAGTCTTCATCATCAGCATTTGTTTCCAGCTCTTCATCAGCAGTCATGGCACCCAAGAAGAGCAACATTTCATACCATTTCTTTGAGCCTGTGCTGGCTGGCATCAGGCAGGTCCATGCACTTATCACTCCAGACCACATCCCATTATTCAGAGAGCATTATGGAGGCATCCTTGATATGGTTATGGACTTGGACCCTTCTCAGAGGAGTTTGATTCACACTTGCCTACAGTTTTATGACCCTCCTTTGAGATGTTTCACATTCCAGAACTTTCAGCTAGGACCTCTGCTGGAGGAGTTCTCATCATTGATTGGAGTACCTGTTAGGGGTGGTATCCCCTTCAACCCAGAGATGGCTTTTCCCAGCAATGAAGAAGTGGCAAAAGCACTGTACCTGGAGCCTATTTTGATTGAGCAGAACATGACAACAAAGGCTGGAATCTCTGGTCTACACTTGGATTTCCTGACTTCTCAGGCCATCCTGAAGGCCTCTTTGGGAGAATGGAGGGCAGTTTGTGCATTATTAGCCGTCAGTATATATGGAGTGATATTATTTGCAGATGAGCCCAAGTTTATCAGCAAGAATTCCATTCATCTTTTCCTTCTGAGGAACCCAGTAACCACATTGCTGGGAGATTTTTATTATTCTGTCCACCAAAGAAATGAGAAACAGAGAGGGAGGTTGGTGAGATGCTGTGCTCCCCTATTTCATACCTGGCTGCTTAAACACTTGCCCAAGACTGATGCCTTCCTGAATCCTCACCAACAGAAGAATTGGGCTAGGAGACTTATTGCTTTGACTTCAGATGACATCAGGTGGTGCACCCAGAGCACCAAAGGCAGGGACATAATTACTAGCTGTGGACAGTTCCCCAATGTACCTCTAATAGGAGTGAAGGGTTGCATCAACTACAACCCTTTGCTGTTTAAGAGACAATTGGGCTATGCTTTGGTTCACCCTCCTAGAGTGCAAGACTTGGCTGAAACCCTGTATTGTGAGATAAAACCTAATCTAGCTGTTGTCAGAAAAGCATCCTGGGCTTGGGACAATATCCAGACCAAAGGGATGGCCATTCTTGGGAGGTGCAATAATGTGGCTTCAGCTCAATATTATGAATGGTCTCATGCTAGGGCTCAGCTTTCTGGGATGCCTTTCACCATTGAGGATACACCTGGACCATCCACAACACCACCTCCAGCCACTGTCAGCCTGGAAGAATTTGAGAAACTGAAGGAGAGGAATGAGAATCTGTCTCAAGCTCTAAAGAGGACCCTCTGGGAGAGGAGTGATGGTCGTTTAGACATTGAAAGGTTGGAAAAGCTTAAGGTGGAGCATCTAGCTAGGATTGAGAAAGCAGAGGACTACATCAAGAAATCAAGAGCTGGAGAGCAGATTTTGAAGAATGCCTGTAAAGAGGCCCAGTTTCAGAAGGCTAGGACTGATCTCTATCTGAAAGAGAGTCAAGCTAGGTGGGTCAGGATCACTGAAGCTCGCACTCAAGAAGATAAGAGAACTCAAGACAGGATTGAGCAATTGGAGGCCAATGAAAAGAAACAACAGGAGGCTCTGCTAGCAGCCCAGAAGGAGATTTCAGAATTGAAGATTAGGGCTGGTGTGAAGAGGTCAAAGGACCAAGACAGGCACAAGAAGTTGACCACTGCTATTGCCACCAGGAACCTTCTTATCAGAAATATTACAGAGCATCCGGCTGGTCCTGTAACTGAAGCACTTCTGAAGGAGGTTAAGGAGGATGAGTTTGGTCTTGGTGTCTGACTTTTTGCTTATTGTTACTTTCATTTCATGTACTTTTCTTTTTATGTTGTATTTTGACCCCTCAGGGGCATGTGTTGTAAAAAACAAACTATGTGCTATGCACCATTTGTAATATATTTATTAGTTTGTTTCATTTGAGTTTCTTTCCTCAAGCAACATCAAAGCATCTTCCTCAGGGTCTGGAAAGGTCAAAACCAAGCACCAAGCCGGATACCTTGGAAAATAAATAAGCATACTGCATTGCATACTAACTCTTGTTTTGTTTTGTAGGTTTTTGTTTTGTTTGTTACTAACTCTGTTGTGATTCAGGAATTATTGCTCGCCGTCGGGTGTTCCCTCTCAACCGTCCGCACAGATATCCTACTCGCAACAATCTTCCTGGTATCCAGATGGATCAAGTACAGCAAGATCTGACAGAGGTCAGAACCCAGATGGCTAATGAAAGGCTGGAGATGAGAAACCAAATGACCCAGTTCATGGAAGTAATGAATGGCTTGGCCCAAAGCCAAGAAAGGTTGAGGGCATTGGTAGAAAGACAAACCCCGGAGGAACCCCATCTGGGAACTGGAGGAACAAGTAACAATGAGAGGGGTCAGCCTCATGTTAACCCACCAGTATATGGGCCTCATCTACATCCGGAAGTCAACATCCCTGGTAATGTACAAGGAAATACTACAGCAGGCAGAATCTTGCAAGAAGATCCTCAGGAGGAGCAATTCACTGTGATGGGAGCTGGGGATGAAGCCTATGATAGAAGGTTTGATGAAATTGCTGAGAAGTTGAGATCTCTGGAGTCTCAAAATTCCCTGGGTTTTGATGTCATGGATATGGGGTTAGTGGATGGGGTAAGAATCCCTCATAAGTTTAAACCCCCGTGCTTCGAGAAGTACAATGGAACCTCCTGTCCACGAACTCACTTGCAGTCCTTTCTGGGGAGACTTAAGGCATACACCATGGATGAAAAACTGTGGATGTTTTACTTTGAAGATAGTTTGATTGGGGCTTCAAGGGAGTGGTATTCACACTTGACCAGAGCTACTATCAGGTGCTGGAAAGACCTAGCTGAAGCTTTCATCAGACAGTACCAATACAACTTGGACATGGCTCCTAACAGGACCCTTTTGATGGGAATGTCTCAGTCCTCCAGAGAAAGCTTCAGGGAATATGCCCAGAGGTGGAGACAGCTTGCTGCTGCTGTCCAGCCACCCATGTCGGAAAGAGAAATGGCCGACATGTTTATGAATACTCTGCAAGGAACATATATTGATAGGCTAGCTGCCTTTTCTTCCACCAGCTTCGCTGACGTAGTTATAGCTGGAGAAAGAATTGAGAGCCTCCTGAAGATGGGTAAGATTTCTGATAATGGTGCAAGTTCGTCTAGTAATCCCAGGAAGCCTTTTGTGGGACCTAGAAGAACCGGTGAGACAAATGCCATTCATGCCAACAGGGGCAGACCTCAGTATGTTCATAGATCAGTGGCAGCTGTCACTATTCCAGCTCCGATTCCTCAGCAACCAACATATCAACCACATCAACAACCACACTATCAGCAGCAAGTTCAGTATCCGCCACAAAGGACTTACAACAACAGTAACAACAATCAGCAGCAAAGACCCTTTCAGCAAAGGCCATCACAGGAAAATAGGGTGATTGATCCAATCCCTATGCCTTATGCCGCTTTATTGCCACAACTCCTGAAACTCAACTTGGTTGAATTAAGGACATTGGCACCACCAGATCCCTCTAATCTCCCAAGAAATTATGACGTTAACGCCAGATGTGCTTTCCATTCCAATGCACCTGGCCACAATACGGAAAAATGCAGGGCTTTGCAAATGAAGGTACAAGACCTGGTGGATTCTAAGGCCCTCAACTTTGCACCCCCTCCAAGTGTCACCAAGAATCCCATTCCCAATCATGGAGGACCAAGAATTAATGCCGTTGAGGAAGACAAGCCATCTTTCTTAATCACCAGTGTTGGGCAGATTCGGACACCTCTGGTAGAAATTAAAGCTCAGCTCCTAGAATGCCAGATGTTCCCCGGGTGTGAGCTCGGTTGTGGTTATTGCAACATTTCGGTCAATGGGTGTGATAATTTGAGAAGTGGCATAGATGGTCTTATCAAGAGTGGCACACTTCAAATCACAACAACGGCGCCTACAAATCCAGCAATCCCTTTGACAACAATTCCTGACTCTTCTACAACTGCAACAACAATCATTCCAAATAATTCATCAATTTCATCAACAATGGTTTCATCTATCACTTCAACAAGTCAAATGTCAACAACCATCTCTTCTACAACATCAGCATCCATTTATTCAGCAGGATCTTCTACAACGCCAACAGAAATTAATCAAGATATCTCAGCAGTCACCATTTACTATGATCCATCAGATGTTCCTCCAAATAACAACTTTCAACAACAAACAGTGGCACTTCCTGCCAGGTCACCAGTCACCATCTACTACGATCCGCACACTATCTCTGTACCCTCCTCTGCAGCAGTCAGTCCAGTTACCATCACGGTGCCTGGACCAGTTCCATATGAAAGCAGTAATGCCATACCTTGGCATTATGGCTCTGACCTCTACTGCAACAGGGAGAAAATCATTTTGGACTCTTCAACCTCTTCTCCACAGATTGATAATGTTGGGGGAGGCGGAGGCTTCACCAGAAGCGGACGCCTTTTTGCCTCACAATTGCAAAGACCTAACGCCGAGGCAGAAGCTGCTGCCAAAGCAAAAGGAAAGAGTGTGATATCTGAAGAGCCAATTATCAAAGAGACTCAGAAGACATCTTTTGAACAAGATGTAGACAAGTTTATGAGGATTATAAAAAGAAGTGATTACAAAGTGGTGGATCAGCTTCACCAAACTCCCTCAAAGATCTCCATATTATCCCTGCTGATGTGTTCTGAAGCTCACAGGAATGCATTATTGAAAGTCTTGCACGCATCATATGTGCCAGAGGAGATCATCGTTAATCAGCTAGAAACTGTGGTGGCAAATGTCAATACTAGTCATGGACTGGGCTTCACCAATGCTGACTTAACAACTGAGGGACGTAACCACAACAAGGCTTTACACATCACTCTGGAATGCAAGGGTGCTGTTCTATCCCATGTACTGGTGGACACTGGGTCTTCACTCAATGTTCTACCAAAGAAAGCCTTAGTGAAGCTTGAGTATGATGGCTTGGCACTACGTCCGAGTAATTTGGTGGTGAGAGCATTTGATGGCTCTAAGAGATCAGTGCTTGGGGAGATTGATCTGCCCGTGATGATTGGCCCGCAGACTTTTAAAATTACCTTCTATGTGATGGACATTCAGCCAGCCTACAGCTGTTTGTTGGGTAGACCTTGGATCTATACCGTTGGCGCTGTTACGTCTACCCTTCACCAGAAGCTGAAATTCGAGTGGGAAGGCCAGATCATCACCATCTGTGGTGAAGAAGATATCTTTGTTAGCCATCTGGCTACGTATAAGTATATTGAGATGGATGGAGAGATCCATGAAACCATGAGCCAAGGGTTTGAGGCCCTGAACATAAATGAAGCATCTGCTGTACTTGGAACCTCCATGACATCTTATCAGCAAGCCAGGAAGGTTGTTGAAGAGGGTACTGCCCAAGGCTGGGGCAAGCTGCTGCCTGTGGAGAAGAAGGAGGACAGATTTGGGTTGGGTTACAAACCAACTCAACAAGGTCAATCAGAGGCTGCCAAGAAGCCCAGTTTTGTTAGCGGGGGAATGCTCACCCCAGATGCAGTGAACAACTTGGAAGACGAGGATGAAAGCGACCGCAACCTGGAGAGCTGGATACGTCCAAGGATCCCAGGGAGCCAAGTCCTTAACTGGTCTTCCCAGGAAATTATAAGGGTTACTCCTGCAGAGTAATTATTATTTCCTGTATTTTTAAGCATGCATCAAGTCTTGCATCTTGCCCAAGATGACAAGACTCATTTTGTAATCGGGCCATCTTGTAATTTTGTGCAAACAGATCAATCAATGAATATCGGGCATCTTTTGCAAATGAGTCTTCTTCTTTTCCACTCACTGTTTTTCATTTTTCTTTTTGTACAAAAATAAAGTGGCAATGTTTTCCAAAATGATAAACTTCATTTCACTTTTTCCTAAACAAGATTAAAATCAATCACTAAAATGAACAATCTAAACCCTTGCAGAGAGTGCCTTTCAGACTGCACCGACAACAACACAGCTATGGCTTCGTATGACTTTAACAATCCAATCAATCAAGCTGATGAAGGGGTTGAAGAAGATTTTGAGCTTCCTGAAGAGCTAGCCAGGTTGTTAAGGCAAGAGGAGAAGGTTATCACTCCTCATCAGGAGGAAGTCGAAACGGTTAATCTTGGTACAGAGGAAGATGTGAAAGAAGTTAAGATCGGGGCCTGCTTACAAGATTCAGTGAAAGAGCAACTGATTGATATGCTTCGGGAGTATGTGGATGTCTTTGCTTGGTCTTATCAGGATATGCCAGGGTTGGACACCGATATTGTCATGCAAAAGCTGCCTTTGAAAGAAGACTGCCCGCCGGTAAAACAGAAGTTGCGCCTTACTCGCCCGGATATGGTAATGAAGATAAAGGAAGAGGTGCAAAAGCAGTGGGACGCCGGTTTCCTTGCTATAACTAGCTATCCGCCGTGGGTTGCTAATATTGTACCTGTGCCTAAGAAAGACGGCAAGGTGAGAATGTGTGTAGACTACCAGGATCTGAACAGAGCCAGCCCGAAAGATGATTTCCCATTACCTCACATTGATGTATTGATTAATAATACAGCTCAGTTTTCGGTATTCTCCTTCATGGACGGATTTTTAGGATATAATCAGATCAAGATGTCACCTGAAGACATGGAGAAGACAACTTTCATCACACCCTGGGGCACGTTCTGTTATAAGGTGATGCCATTCGGACTGAAGAATGCTGGTGCAACTTATCAACGGGCTATGGTAACATTATTCCACGACATGATCCATAAAGAAATCGAATGTTATGTGGATGACATGATTGCCAAGTCCCTCACAGAAGAAGACCACCTGGTGAATCTGCTGAAGTTATTCAAGCGTCTGAGGAAGTACCAACTGAAGTTAAACCCCAACAAATGCACATTCGGGGTGCGATCTGGTAAGTTGCTGGGATTTATTGTAAGTGAGAAAGGGATTGAAGTTGACCCTGATAAAGTCAAAGCCATCCAAGACATGCCTGCACCAAAGACAGAAAAAGAAGTTCGGGGGTTTCTAGGTAGATTGAACTACATTTCAAGGTTCATATCTCATCTTACAGCAACCTGTGAACCCTTGTTCAAACTGTTAAGAAAAGAACAAACGGTCAGGTGGAACGAAGACTGTCAGAGAGCTTTTGATAAAATCAAAGAATACTTACAAGAGCCTTCAATCCTTATGCCTCCAGTCGAAGGAAGACCTCTGATAATGTACTTGACAGTATTAGAAGAGTCAATGGGGTGTGTGTTGGGCCAGCATGACGAGTCTGGTCAAAAAGAGTATGCAATATACTACCTAAGCAAAAAGTTTACCGACTGTGAACAACGTTATTCACTGCTCGAGAAAACTTGTTGTGCTTTAGCGTGGGCCGCTCGCCGACTGAGACAGTATATGTTGACCCACACTACTTTGTTGATTTCAAAGATGGACCCAGTTAAGTACATTTTCGAGAAGCCAGCACTTACCGGACGGGTTGCAAGATGGCAAATGATCCTCACAGAATATGAAATCCAGTACACATCTCAGAAAGCCATCAAGGGCAATGTATTGTCTGATTACCTTGCTGAGCAACCCATTGATGATTACCAGCCTATGAGATTTGACTTCCCTGATGAAGACATCATGTTCATAAAAGCAAAAGATCATAAAGAGCCTATTCACACTGAAGGGCCTGACCCGGAAGAAGAATGGACTATGATGTTTGATGGGGCTGTCAATATGAATGGTCGTGGTGTTGGTGCAGTACTCATTACACCTAAGGGAGTTCACATGCCTTTCTCGGCAAAACTCACCTTTAACTGCACTAACAACGAAGCTGAATACGAAGCTTGTATTATGGGTCTTGAGGAAGCCATTGACCTCAGGATCAAAACTTTGACTGTATTCGGAGATTCAGCTCTGGTAGTTAATCAAACCAACGACAAATGGTACACACACCAGGATCATCTGATACCTTACAGGGATTATACAAGGAGGTTATTGACTTTCTTTACAACGGTCAAGCTTGAGTACATCCCTCGGGACGAGAATCAGTTTGCAGATGCTCTGGCTACCATTTCATCAATGATCAAAGTTCAAGCTGCCAACTTTGTGCCTCGGATTTCAGTATCCAGACTTGACAGACCAGCATATGTATTTACAGCAGACACTGTCAAAGATGAGAAGCCTTGGTTCCATGACATTAAATGCTTCTTGGAGGATCAAACATACCCACCTGGGGCATCTTCCAATGATAAGAAGTCTTTGAGAAGGCTTGCTGGTAGTTTCTTCCTGAATACTGATGGTTCCCTATACAAGAGAAACTTTGATATGATACTCCTCAGGTGCGTTGATAGAACGAAAGCAGACTTGTTGATGCACGAGGTGCACAAAGGATCCTTTGGTACCCATGCAGGAGGGCATGCTATGGCTAAGAAGTTGCTAAGATCAGGTTATTACTGGATCACAATGGACGCCGACTGTTGTGCCTATGCCAGAAAATGCCATAAATGCCAGATTTATGCGGATAAAGTGCATATGCCTCCTAATCCTCTGAATGTGATGTCTTCACCTTGGCCCTTTGCTATGTGGGGCATTGATATGATTGGCAAGATTGAACCGACTGCTTCAAACGGCCACAGATTCATCTTGGTTGCTATTGATTATTTTACCAAGTGGGTCGAAGCAATTTCCTATGCAAATGTTACAAGGCAAGTGGTAGCCCGATTTCTGAAGAGAGATATCATCTGTCGGTATGGAGTGCCCGAGCGAATCATTACTGATAATGGTTCCAATTTAAACAACAAAATGATGGCAGGGCTCTGCCGGGACTTCAAGATCCAACACCACAATTCTTCTCCTTACAGGCCAAAGATGAACGGCGCTGTTGAGGCAGCTAATAAGAACATTAAGAAAATTGTGCAGAAGATGGTAGTCACCTATAAAGACTGGCACGAGATGCTATCGTTTGCCTTGCATGGGTACCGCACGTCAATCAGAACATCCACTGGGGCAACACCGTATCAGCTTGTGTATGGTATGGAGGCAGTCCTACCTGTTGAAGTTGAATTACCCTCCTTGCGGGTGTTGATGGATGTTAAGCTGAATGAAGCAGAATGGGTCCGATCCCGATACGAACAACTGAGTCTGATTGAAGAGAAGAGATTGGCTGCAATCTGTCATGGGCAGTTATATCAGAAAAGAATGAAGAAAGCCTTCGATCAGAAAGTCAGGCTCCGAGAGTACCAAGTAGGAGATCTTGTGCTGAAAAGACTCCTCCCTCCTCATACAGACCACAAGGGCAAGTGGACTCCGAACTATGAAGGACCATTCGTAGTAAGGAAAGTTTTCTCTGGTGGAGCACTGATGCTTAGTACTATGGATGACGAAGACTTCCCATCCCCTGTGAATTCAGATGCAGTTAAAAAATACTTCGCATAAAATGACCCGCTGGACATAAAAACAGAATGTAAGTCCAGGCAAAAATAGGGCATCCCGGCGAGTCAAAAACAGAATAAAAGACTCGGGCAAAAATAAGGTTATCCCGATGGACAACTCAGGCAAAAATGGGTATCCCGATGGATTGAAAACCCGAAAGGGCGATCCATGCAAAATAAGGGAATAAGTGAACAACTGCATTCTGAATTCGTCTGTATCACTTACAACTTGGTAAGCTTCGAAAGGATCAAGCTTCTTTCAGAATCAACCTTCTTCAGAAAGCAAGACGAGAAGAACGTCAAATGTCATACGAGTCATAGCAAAAGGGAAGCTCCTTGAAGCGTCGCCAACATCGCCAACATCTTGTTTCTCAATTTGTAACGATCTCCTCATTTTAGGGGATTTGTTTCTTTGACTGTATTTGCCAATTCAGGGCACATGAATTAATAAAATCAGATTTTCGGTCATGTTTCGTCTCGTACATTTTATTTTTGTTTGCAAAAAATGTCCGATGTCTCTAAGATACTGACTGCATAAATACAGATGTTTCTCTTCTAAAGGATACGTGCTTGCAGGAAATATACTTACTCCCGGGAGTGTCTAGACTCCTATGATGGAATCCGGTAAGGGATACCTCGGGATTACTTGTGCGTTTCTCTGTCTTTTCAGGAGTGCGGGTATTCAAAGCACAGCCTGGGGCATGAAAGCTTCCCCCCAGCAAGCTGGCAAATTATTATCTACTCAGCCTTAGCACCGGGGGTGTTTTCTCCCCAGCTGTGTTGCCATCCATCTTTCCTCCTCAGCCAAGTACAAAAGCCAGGGAACCATCTCCCCACAGAGTGTCAACCTCTATCCAGAAGAGCAACGCGCGAAGGAATCACAACAGAGTGAAGAAAGCTTCTACCAACCCCAGCTGGGTCCCTCATTAATGGGATAGGTTTATCAATGACCTATTCCCCGAGCAAAGTCATACATGACAGATCCACCAGTGATCCCCTCCCCAGCCGGGATATCCACTTCAAGAAGATCAGCCAGAGATCTTCGCAGCAATGGGATCCGAATCCCGGATTGGTATCTTTGCATAAACATAGCATTCACATCATATTCTCCCTACAGAGCGTAGCATTCCGTCTAATACGGAGCATTACGGCAAAAATCAAACATATTGCATAATCATAAGCCATAATCTGAAACTAAACATTTGTGAAAACTGACAATCCATCAACGGTATACAGAAAACTCCCCAGATTCCCCGGCAGAGAGCCCAGACATTTCTCTTGCAAATACAGATACTTCCTGACACCCGTCCGTGTCATATCCCCAGTAGAAAGCCAAAGCGTCTCCTTTGCACTCACAGATACATATATATATATATATATATATATATATATATATATATATATACAACTTTCTAGACATCCGTCCGTGTCACTTTCCTCAGCATAATTACCTAACACTTTGTATATCAGATACTTGTTTATACTGTACTTTTCTCCTTTTGACACTCGTCCGTGTCACTCTCCCCATCAAGTTAAACACTCATCCGTACATAACTCATACTTATTACTCCTGTTCCACTCATACAGATACTCGTTTGTATCTTGTATACACCACTTATGCCCCCTTTAGAATCAACACTCGTCCGTGTTCTTTGTTAACTAGTTGGTACTCGTCTGTATCATTATCTCAGAACATGCGTAAATACTCGTCCGTATCTCGGTCTTAAGAATGCTCGTCCGCATCTTTAATCCATACACGTGTCAAACACTTGTGTCTTCTTGAATTTAGACACTCGTCTGTGTCTACTATTCCCTAGAAGAGTCCCCGCAGAATCAACATTCATTTGTGTTCTTTGTTAACTAGTTGATACTCGTCCGTATCATCATCTCTGAACATGTGTCAGTTTTGTTTCTACCTGATACTCGTCCGTATCATAGTCTTAAGGATGCTCGTCCGCACCTTTAGTCTATGTCCAAACACTTACACCTTTCATTTCCTGGATGTAGACGCTCGTCCGTGTTTACTATTCCCCGGCAAAGTCCTCAACAAAACTTGTTAAACTATTTCTTTTCTATCTGACATTCGTCCTATGTCATGATACTCGCGGCAACCGTACCTTGCCAGGTGATCATCCTTCACCTTCGGATGACCGTCCCTCATCCTTTCCCCAGCGAAGTCCCTATTATTAGACCCATTTTCTATCCGGCATTCGTCCTATGTCGCGATACTCTTAGCAGCCGTCCCCTGCTAGGTGATCGTCCTTCACCTCTTGATGATCGTCCTTCATCACTTTATCCGATGGCCGTCCCCATCGTTGATCTTGTTATCTGACATTCGTCCTATGTCATGATAAACCCTGAGAGCAGTCGTACCCTGCTAGGTGATCGTCCTTCACCTCCTGATGTTCGTCCTTCATCATGCTTATCCGATGTCCGTCCCCATCGTCGACCTTTTTTATCCGGCATTCGTCCTATGTCGTGATATTATTGGCAGCCGTACCTTGCCAGGTGATCGTCCTTCACCAATAGATGATTGTCCCTCATCTTATCCCCAACAGAGCAGCCGTCCCCTGCTAGGTGATCGTCCTTTACCTTTGATGTCCGTACCTCATCATTCATTTTACCTATAATCCCCCAGAAAGTCTTATATCCTTGCTTGATGGTCGTCCCCATCATGAACTTATATCCCCAGCATGTCGGTCGTCCCCGTCATCGCTCTTTCCCCAGCAGTCGTCCTCTGCTCGACGGTCGTCCTCCGTCACCTGCACTTTATAATCATACTTTACTTTCCTTTTACAATCTATATCCCTTTTCTTCTTCATTCTGTGAGTGCAAATTTTCGACTGTCTTTGATATTCAACCACAAGTTATCTTGTTTGCCTGTTAAGCCGTCGCTTACATCCTGCACAGCTAACTCATGTTTGAATAAGGGCAGCTGTAAACACCCCAAATTTGCCCTCACCCATTCACATCATGGCTTGTGATCTCTTCATATGCATAAATTCAACCATGGCATCTCATACCACATATTTGCTTCACTGCATTGATTCAAAGTCATCTGCATTTAGGGTTTGTGATCTGAGTCATCCCTTAGCCATTTGAGCCACTTCAAAGGTCTTAAATCACTTCAAAGGGGTCCATGTCTGTTCAAGCATCATATTACATCCCCACAAAGTCAAGAAATTCAAAGAATCACAAGAACTAAGAATGGCATGGAAGCAGAGCCAGGTTTAACTGCACAGATGACCTAGAATTAGGGTTTTGGTTTCAGAGGCCATAACTCCAAATTTTTTGGTCATTATTGTTTCTATTGGTCTCTATATGCTATAAGGATCATGCATATCAAGTTTCATGAAGAAATTCCATGGGGAAGGCATCTAATCAAGAGTTGACTTTTTGAGCAAGTCAGTGCAAAATCAGGGCATCTGAGGCCCTCAATGACCCAACCAAAGGGTGTTCTTCATCATTTTGATTGTGTATGATCTTTATTTGATCATGGAAGATGTTAGAAGTTCACAAAATTGAAGAATTTCAAGCCATTTGCAAAGTTGACTTTTTGGGAAAATGACTTGTAATGGAAACTTGCCATTTTGGGAAACTTTTTCAACCCTTTCTTTTTGATTCAAAAATGCTTCAAATGGGAAAACTTTGGTCATGAAAGTTGTAGAATGGATCATTCCCTTTTCAAAAAGTACAAGAACTTGTCCTAATTCATTTTGGATCAAAAGTTATGGCTTGTCAAAGTTAGGAAAAATCACATAATTTCAAGTTATGCACCAAAGAGGCAAAGTTGCAAAACCACTTGCCAAGACAAATTGTGCTATCAAATGGACTTCTAATCTTCATACAAACATGAACCAATGTCTAAAAGTCAGATTGCATCAAGAGTTTGCTCATTTTTATGACTTGTGGATCAAGAAACTTCAAAAGGGCCAAAGATGAACAAAATTGCAAAACTTCACTCAAACCCTAATCCATTTGCTGGCTGACTTCAAAATTGATCCTATGGTTCTCCTCACTTCTTGCTGCGCAGGACACCCCTCTTGTCCTTGGCTATCCATGAGCCCATACCTCTCTTACACAAAGCTTGACTTTTTGGCAAAAGACCCATACCAATCACAATAGGGCACACCAACTCCACAGACCTATCCATGAGTGATAAGTGGACCAAAGGCAAGCCATAACACACAACAATTCATGCTGAAACACTCTCCAAGCCATAGTTACCAAAAATCCTCCAACTTGCAAAACCATTCGAAACACACTCCACAAGCATCAAACATTCAAACAAACTTCATAAAACATCTCAGCATGTTCCACTGATCACAAACCAACCATTGAAACAGCCCAAAACCTCACACAAACCAAATACGATTTCTCCCCCCCTTTGAACAGAACTCAAGCAATCTCTCAAACTAGCCCAAATAAACTCCAGATAAGCTTTGCAAACACTTGAGGGAGGTCAGTGGAGTTGATTGGAAGCAAGAAACTGGTCCAGAAGCTCTTGGGTTGAAAGCTTCGATTCAGGTAGCCATGGAAATTCATTTTTCCAGAACTCTTATTTCTTGTTTCTAAATGATAAAGCATGTTCTCATGATCACACTGAACCTTTTATTTTTGAAAATGATTGAGTTTTGAGGTTGTATGGATGTTCTGAAATTTTGTTTAGTTTTAAGTTTTTGTTCGAATCTTGTTGTTGATGATGAATAAATGAAATTTGATGCTGGATTCTTGTTCTAGGGGACTTGGGGATCATTTCTGGAGATTTGGGAGGTTTTATTTGACCTAGGGAGTGTTTTTGAGATTTTCAGGGAGGGAGGTCACCGGAGAAGACGACCGGAGCTCGTCTCCGGTGACCTGAAAATAATTAGGGCTAATTAATTAGGGTTAGCCAGGTTTGAATATGGACCCTTGATCTGGTTGACTAAGTCAATCTCCCGCGCGCGTGTGTGGCCCAGATTTGTCATTAAACCCTAATTCAAATTAATTAGCTTAATTAATTAGGTTTAATTTTAAATTTTCCAGATGCAATCTCAACCGTCCATGAGCGCGCGCAGTCTTTCCCTCCCCCCTGAGTTTGAATGCTGGCCCTTGATTGCGTTGACTCTCCATTTTTATTCATTTTAATTTCTTTTCTTTTCATTTCTTTTCCATATAATTTTTAAAATAGTAAAAATCATTTAAAAATTCTGAAATTTTTTGTCAAAGATTTCATTAATTTTTAAGACACAAAAATATTTTTATTTTTATTTTTTGCATTAAAAATTATTTTTAAATCATTTAAAAGTTTATTTTTAATTAGTTAATGGAAATTAATTGATTAAAAATACTTTTAAGTATTTAAAAATCACAAAAAAATTCATGTAACCTTTAAAAACATTTAGAAACATTGTCCAACTCTCAAACCAAATTTCTTTTTTGTTCTTGATGCCTTTTGATAATTTTCTTTGGATTTAATTTCATTTCAAGGCATTATTTTGTTTCAAACTTCAAAAATTCATTTTTGTCTAACCTTTGAGAGTTGGATCATGATTCTTTTTGCATTGTATCTTGCATAGCATCTAGTTTATAGGTTAAAATTGGCATGAATTGATCTTGCATTTTCAATTTGTTTGGCATTTTTCCTTGATGAGGTACCTTAAAACCCTAGCAATCTTAGGAAATTCATAACTTTTGATAGGTTAAGAGTTGGATCCCCTCCTTTGGGCAGTGATTTTGTGTAGGTTTAGGGTATCTTTGATTGCATTATCAAATTTGTATCATGTCTCTTGCTTCTGGTTTTGGATTTTGCTTTGTGTGTTGATCATGAACCCTAATTTATGCCTTCCTTTGCATTCATCTTCCATTTACTTGCATACCATGACTTGCCATGACATTTTGTGCATTCATTTGATTCATAAAACACCTTAGGACATATTAGAATCATGTTTGATCATTGCATCTTTCATTTGCCATGTTGTATGTCATTTTCATTTCATAACTTTTCATGAACTTTCATGGTTCAATACATGCCTCATTTGCATCCTTATGCTTGTATGATCATTCTCATGCCTTGTATCATGTTTGTATCATCTCTTAGCATCATTAACATCATGTATTTGCTTCTGACTTTGTCTTGCATTATGCCATTCCATCTCATTTGCATTGCATTTCATTTCTTTCACTAACTTTTCAGGTGGTAAGTTACTTTGAGAAGTGAATTTGCCTTCACTTCTCATGTTCTCTTTTCATCTCTTTCATACTTCCCTTGCTGCATTTTGTATGTGTTTGGGTTTGAGCTTGCTCATTCTTGTTCATCTTACTTTCTTTCTTCAAGCAACTTGACTTCTTAAGTGAAGCAAGTTGTTTTGCTTCTCTTTGTTCCTCTCATCTGCTCCTCTCCATGGTGGTTCTTTGAATATTTCTTTCTTAAGCCTCATAAACCCTAGGAACAACCAAGCATGATAACAATTAGGGTTTGATTAGTCCCCCATTTAGCTTTTACCTTTGTGTCATCTTTGAGTCTTCTCTTCTCATCTCATAATCAGGGACTAAACCCTAAAGGCTTTAAGGCTTTGTGATTAAGTTTATGCCTGCATCCTTCTATTAGGATGGAGTGTATAACTTTAATCCTAAGTGTTAAACCCTTAATGTGTTTAAATCCTTTAATCAATCCACCTAATTATCACTAAGACATCAAGCTTGTAACTTGGGCCTTGCATTAGGGTTCTAATTCTTCCTTAATTGGTTAAGAAGGACTAACCCTAGTGTTAATGGACAAGTCCCCCTCAAGTTGTCTTACAAATCATAAAACTCATTTCTTAATCATACCATTAACTAAAATACATCTAATAAAGGCTTTTTTTTGTCATGAGGTTAATCCCTAATCATGGATTAAGTTGAGGAGCTTTCCTCAGCTTAAATGTTCTCATCTATTATCCTTCTATTAGGATGGTGTAATGGGTCCATTTAATCCTTGATTATGGCTTAAACTCATTACATAACACTAAACAAAAACAACAAAAAACATCTTAATAATCACAAGTAGGTTAATGATCTTAATCCTACATCAGGGTGATTAAGTGTGAGATGCTGACTTCACACTTAAGGTATTCTCATTACTCCTAATCAGAGGGAAGATGTGATGAGTTTACTAAACCTTGGTTTAGGCTTAAGCTCATTAACTTATGACAAACTTCAAAAAGCAATAAAAGACTGAAAATACAAAAAACAAACAATAATCGTCTCCTACGGGATTCTTTTCTCATCTCATTCACTCACAAACGAGAACTTGCTTCTTCCGTCTAATGCAAGACAGTTTGCACCTGAGCCAGACAGGTCATACACTTGAGCATAGACAAGTAAGCAGTTCATAAGTCAATTTATCTTTCAGTCTCTCTGAGTCGAACTACGGTGTTCTGACTTCCTCATTGCACGAGAGGATACGTAGGCATAACTTAATAGTTATCGAACAAAAGTCTTTGTATATTCCCCCCTCTTCCAACATTATTCTTTAAGCCTCATGGTCTTGAGCTTTGCACTCCTGTTCTTACACTGACACTTTCATACTTCACCTCACATTTATCTCACACTGACACTCGCATTCTTTTCCAGCTTTGATACACAAATTGCACTGACACTACCCCTTTAAAACACAAATCATTTAAGCGTGGATCCCGTCGAGTACGGCGGACAATCTGGGTGCTAATACCTTCCCAGGTTGTAACCAACCCCCTTTCTCAGTCTCTCTGGTTCGCAACCGTCTTATCCATATCTTTTCTTAGGTCTATGCAGCATTACCTTTCCTCCGGGATAAAAATGCCTAGCTGGCGACTCTTTTCTTTTCTTCTTTCGCCGACCGTTCGCGTCTGTACCCCTCTTGACCAGGTGTCATTTGGTGGAAGCGACAGCTTGGCGACTCTGCTGGGGACCCTTATACTATAACCAGGGCTTCTGGTTCTTTTTGTGGGTTCCTCCTAGCGCTTGTTTGATTTGTGTTTACTGGGGTGTTATGTGCTATTTGTGTTTGTATATTTGCATTTATTTTTGCTTTATGTACAGTTATTTACTGCTTTCTTTATAGCTTTATACATCATACTGTCATATTGTCATCTGGCTGGATCTGGTTTTTGTTTTGGTGGGTGGGGTTCTATTGAGAGTTTAAGATCCTATACCTGGGACCTGAGTGACACCTAGGCTAGAGTGGTTCATGTTATTTCCCATTCCATTTCGGTCTGGTGCGGGAATATGAAACACGGTTCAGATATGGGTTTCTTCTTGAGAACTCTGTGCTACAGATCTCCTGTAGTGCTAGGGCTATTTTGGAAGCCTGCTAAGTCTGGATGACCTTTACTATTACCTTCAAAAACTGAGGTGAATTAGAGGAGGATCTTTATGGTTATTGTAAACACTGTACCTCCAGGTTAGAAGTTTTTACACTTCTCATAACTGATCCAAGTCTGAGGATCCTTGTTTTAGAACACCACCTGTGAGGGGGTTGGGCTGTTTACAGGTTTGCAGGTACCCTTGACCACAGAATACCCATATACTTGGTTTTGAATCAGAGTACTCCATTTTGGGACAGTTCTTGTGATTTTAACCCTGGACATGTGACTCTTTATTCGAGTCCCCCACCTTGGTTACTGGACTTTTGAACCTCCATCTGGACTTCTTGAACATACATGGACTTATATCAAAGCAGTAATCAGATCCAGCTTGATCACAAACCCTTGCATATCATTTGCATACTCATCATTTGCATCATTTAACATTTGTTTATTTGTTTTTCAGGGTATCCACATCCTATTTGGCTTGGTTTTGACCCCTTCATCTGCATAGACCCATGTTCATCAGTAATCTGCTTCAGCTATCTTCATCAGCTACCTGCTTCAGTTACCTTCATCACCAGCCTCAGCCTATCAGTGGCCCATCTCCAGTATCATTCTTCATCATCAGCATTTGTTTCCAGCTCTTCATCAGCAGTCATGGCACCCAAGAAGAGCAACATTTCATACCATTTCTTTGAGCCTGTGCTGGCTGGCATCAGGCAGGTCCAGGAACTTATCACTCTAGACCACATCCCATTATTCTGAGAGCATTATGGAGGCATCCTTGATATGGTTATGGACTTGGACCCTTCTCAGAGGAGTTTGATTCACACTTGCCTACAGTTTTATGACCCTCCTTTGAGATGTTTCACATTCCAGAACTTTCAGCTAGGACCTCTGCTGGAGGAGTTCTCATCATTGATTGGAGTACCTGTCAGGGGTGGTATCCCCTTCAACCCAGAGATGGCTTTTCCCAGCAATGAAGAAGTGGCAAAAGCACTGTACCTGGAGCCTATTTTGATTGAGCAGAACATGACAACAAAGGCTGGAATCTCTGGTCTACACTTGGATTTCCTGACTTCTCAGGCCATCCTGAAGGCCTCTTTGGGAGAATGGAGGGCAGTTTGTGCATTATTAGCCCTCAGTATATATGGAGTGATATTATTTGCAGATGAGCCCAAGTTTATCAGCAACAATGCCATTCATCTTTTCCTTCTGAGGAACCCAGTACCCACATTGCTGGGAGATTTTTATTATTCTGTCCACCAAAGAAATGAGAAACAGAGAGGGAGGTTGGTGAGATGCTGTGCTCCCCTATTTCATACCTGGCTACTTAAACACTTTCCCAAGACTGATGTCTTCCTGAATCCTCACCAACAGAAGAATTGGGCTAGGAGACTTATTGCTTTGACTTCAGATGACATCAGGTGGTGCACCCAGAGCACCAAAGGCAGGGACATAATTACTAGCTGTGGACAGTTCCCCAATGTACCTCTAATAGGAGTGAAGGGTTGCATCAACTACAACCCTTTGCTGTTTAAGAGACAGTTGGGCTATGCTTTGGTTCACCCTCCTAGAGTGCAAGACTTGGCTGAAACCTTGTATTGTGAGATAAAACCTAATCTAGTTGTATTCAGACAAGCATCCTGGGCTTGGGACAACATCCAGACCAAAGGGATGGCCATTCTTGGGAGGTGCAATAATGTGGCTTCAGCTCAATATTATGAATGGTCTCATGCTAGGGCTCAGCTTTCTGGGATGCCTTTCACCATTGAGGATACACCTGGACCATCCACAGCACCACCTCCAGCCACTGTCAGCCTGGAAGAATTTGAGAAACTGAAGGAGAGGAATGAGAATCTGTCTCAAGCTCTAAAGAGGACCCTCTGGGAGAGGAGTGATGGTCGTTTAGACATTGAAAGGTTGGAAAAGCTTAAGGTGGAGCATCTAGCCAGGATTGAGAAAGTAGAGGACTACATCAAGAAATCAAGAGCTGGAGAGCAGATTTTGAAGAATGCCTGTAAAGAGGCCCAATTTCAGAAGGCTATGACTGATCTCTATCTGAAAGAAAGTCAAGCTAGGTGGGCCAGGATCACTGAAGCTCGCATTCAAGAAGATAAGAGAACTTAAGACATGATTGAGCAATTGGAGGCCAATGAAAAGAAACAACAGGAGGCTCTACTAGCAGCCCAGAAGGAGATTTCAGAATTGAAGATTAGGGCTGGTGTGAAGAGGTCAAAGGACCAAGACAGGCACAAGAAGTTGACCACTGCTATTGCCACCAGGAACCTTCTTATCAGAAATATTACAGAGCATCCGGCTGGTCCTGTAACTGAAGCACTTCTGAAGGAGGTTAAGGAGGATGAGTTTGGTATTGGTGTCTGACTTTTTGCTTATTGTTGCTTTCATTTCATGTACTTTTCTTTTTATGTTGTATTTTGACCCCTCAGGGGCATGTGTTGTAAAAAACAAACTACGTGTTATGCACCATTTGTAATATATTTATTAGTTTGTTTCATTTGAGTTTCTTTCCTCAAGCAACATCAAAGCATCTTCCTCAGGGTCTGGAAAGGTCAAAACCAAGCACCAAGCCGGATACCTTGGAAAATAAATAAGCATACTGCATTGCATACTAACTCTTGTTTTGTTTTGTAGGTTTTTGTTTTGTTTGTTACTAACTCTGTTGTGATTCAGGAATTATTGCTCGCCGTCGGGTGTTCCCTCTCAACCGTCCGCACAGATATCCTACTCGCAACAATCTTCCTGGTATCCAGATGGATCAAGTACAGCAAGATCTGACAGAGGTCAGAACCCAGATGGCTAATAAAAGGCTGGAGATGAGAAACCAAATGACCCAGTTCATGGAATTAATGAATGGCTTGGCCAAAAGCCAAGAAAGGTTGAGGGCATTGGTAGAAAGACAAACCCCGGAGGAACCCCATATGGGAACTGGAGGAACAAGTAACAATGAGAGGGGCAGCCTCATGTTAACCCACCAGTATATGGGCCTCATCTACATTCAGAAGTCAACATCCCGGGTAATGTATAAGGAAATACTACAGCAGGCAGAATCTTGCAAGAAGATCCGCAGGAGGAGCAATTCATTGTGATGGGAGCTGGGGATGAAGCCTATGATAGAAGGTTTGATGAAATTGCTGAGAAGTTGAGATCTCTGGAGTCTCAAAATTCCCTGGGTTTTGATGTCATGGATATGGGGTTAGTGGATGGGGTAAGAATCCCTCATAAGTTTAAACCCCCGTGCTTCGAGAAGTACAATGGAACCTCCTGTCCACGAACTCACTTGCAGTCCTTTCTGGGGAGACTTAAGGCATACACCATGGATGAAAAACTGTGGATGTTTTACTTTGAAGATAGTTTGACTGGGGATTCAAGGGAGTGGTATTCACACTTGACCAGAGCTACTATTAGGTGCTGGAAAGACCTAGCTAAAGCTTTCATCAGACAGTACCAATACAACTTGGACGTGGCTCCTAACAGGACCCTTTTGATGGGAATGTCTCAGTCCTCCAGAGAAAGCTTCAGGGAATATGCCCAGAGGTGGAGACAGCTTGCTGCTGCTGTCCAGCCACCCATGTCGGAAAGAGAAATGGCCGACATGTTTATGAATACTCTGCAAGGAACATATATTGATAGGCTAGCTGCCTTTTCTTCCACCAGCTTCGCTGACGTAGTTATAGCTGGAGAAAGAATTGAGAGCCTCCTGAAGATGGGTAAGATTTCTGATAACGGTGCATGTTCGTCTAGTAATCCCAGGAAGCCTTTTGTGGGACCTAGAAGAACCGGTGAGACAAATGCCATTCATGCCAACAGGGGCAGACCTCAGTATGTTCATAGATCAGTGGCAGCTGTCACTATTCCAGCTCCGATTCCTCAGCAACCAACATATCAACCACATCAACAACCACACTATCAGCAGCAAGTTCAGTATCCGCCACAAAGGACCTACAACAACAGTAACAACAATCAGCAGCAAAGACCCTTTCAGCAAAGGCCATCACAGGAAAATAGGGTGATTGATCCAATCCCTATGCCTTATGCCGATTTATTGCCACAACTCCTGAAACTCAACTTGGTTGAATTAAGGACATTGGCGCCACCAGATCCCTCTAATCTCCCAAGAAATTATGACGTCAACGCCAGATGTGCTTTCCATTCCAATGCACCTGGCCACAATACGGAAAAATGCAGGGCTTTGCAAATGAAGGTACAAGACCTGGTGGATTCTAAGGCCCTCAACTTTGCACCCCCTCCAAGTGTCACCAAGAATCCCATGCCCAATCATGGAGGACCAAGAATTAATGTCGTTGAGGAAGACAAGCCATCTTTCTTAATCACCAGTGTTGGGAAGATTCGGACACCTCTGGTAGAAATTAAAGCTCAGCTCCTAGAATTCCAGATGTTCCCCGGGTGTGAGCTCGGTTGTGGTTATTGCAACATTTCGGTCAATGGGTGTGATAATTTGAGAAGCGGCATAGATGGTCTTATCAAGAGTGGCACACTTCAGATCACAACAACGACGCCTACAAATCCAGCAATCCCTTTGACAACAATTCCTGACTCTTCTACAACTGCAACAATAATCATTCCAACTAATTCATCAATTTCATCAACAATGGCTTCATCTATCACTTCAACAAGTCAAATGTCAACATTCATCTCTTCTACAACATCAGCATCCATTTATTCAGCAGGATCTTCTACAACGCCAACAGAAATTAATCAAGATATCTCAGCAGTCACCATTTACTATGATCCATCAGATGTTCCTCCAAATAACAACTTTCAACAACAAACAGTGGCACTTCCTGCCAGGTCACCAGTCACCATCTACTACGATCCACACACTATCTCTGTACCCTCCTCTGCAGCAGTCAGTCCAGTTACCATCACGGTGCCTGGACCAGTTCCATATGAAAGCAGTAATGCCATACCTTGGCATTATGGCTCTGACCTCTACTGCAACGGGGAGAAAATCATTTTGGACTCTTCAACCTCTTCTCCACAGATTGATAATGTTGGGGGAGGCGGAGGCTTCACCAGAAGCGGACGCCTTTTTGCCTCACAATTGCAAAGACCTAACGCCGAGGCAGAAGCTGCTGCCAAAGCAAAAGGAAAGAGTGTGATATCTGAAGAGCCAATTATCAAAGAGACTCAGAAGACATCTTTTGAACAAGATGTAGACAAGTTTATGATTATTATAAAAAGAAGTGATTACAAAGTGGTGGATCAGCTTCACCAAACGCCCCCAAAGATCTCCATATTATCCCTGCTGATGTGTTCTGAAGCTCACAGGGATGCATTATTGAAAGTCTTGCACGCAGCATACGTTGTCGCTCCCACCAAATGAAACCGGGTCAAATGGGGTACAGACGCGAACGGTCGGCGAAAGAAATGAGGACACACAGGAGTGAACTCAGAAAGACAAGAGTCGCCAGCTAGGCATTTTTATCCCGGAGGAAAGGCAGTGCTGCATAGACCTAGAAAGATATGGATAAGACGGTTGCGAACCAGAGAGACTGAGAAAGGGGGTTGGTTACAACCTGGGAAGGTATTAGCACCCAGATTGTCCGTCGTACTCGACGGGATCCACACTTAAAAGATTTGTGTTTTAAAGGGGTAGTGTCAGTGCAATCTGTGTATAAAAGAGCTAGGAAAGATGTACAGGTGTCAGTGTAAGAGAAGTGAAGTGTATAAATGAAGTGTCAGTGTAAGAATGAGAATGAATCGCTCAAGATCATGAGGCTTAAAGAATAAGGCTAGAAGAGGGGGAATATACAGAGACTTTTGTTCGATAACTGTTAAGTTATGCCTACGTATCCTCTCGTGCAATGAGGAAGTCAGAACACCGTAGTTCGACCCAAAGAGACTGAAAGGATGAATTGACTTGTGAACTGCTTACTTGCCTATGCTCAAGTGTATGATCTGTCTGGCACAGATGCAAACTGTCTTGCATTAGACGGAAGAAGCAAGTTCTCGCTTGTGAGTGAAGGTGATGAGAAAAGAATCCCGGAGGAGACGATTGTTGTTTGTTTTTTTGGAGTTTTCAGTCTTTTATTGCTTTTGAGAATTTGTCATAAGTTAATGAGCTTAAGCCTAAACCAATGGATTAAGTAAACTCATCACATCTTCCCTCTGATTAAGGGTAATGAGAATACCTTAAGTGTGAAGTCAGCTTCTCACACTTAGTCACCCTGGTGTAGTATTAAGATCATTAACCTACTTGTGATTATTTAGATGTTTTTGTGGTTTTTGTTTAGTGTTAAGTAATGAGATTAAGCCATAATCAGGGATTAAACAGACTCATTACACCATCCTAATAGAAGGATAATAGATGAGGATGTTTAAGCTGAGGAAAGCTCCTCAACTTAATCCATGATTAGGGATTAAGCTCATGACAAAACAAGCCTTTATTAGATGGATTTTATTTAATGATATGATGATGAAGTGAGTTTTATGATTTGTAAGACAACTTGAGGGGGACTTGTCCATTAACACTAGGGTTAGTCCTTCTTAACCAATTAAGGAAGAAATAGAACCCTAATGCAAGGCCCAAGTTACAAGTGTGATGTCTTGATGATTATTAGGTGGATTGATTAAGAGATTTAAACACATTAAGGGTTTAACACTTAGGATTAAAGTTATACACTCCATCCTAATAGAAGGATGCAGGCATAAGTTTAATCACAAAGCCTTAAAGCCTTTAGGGTTTAGTCCCTGATTATGAGATGGGAAGAGAAGACTCAAGAGAGACACAAAGGTAAAACTAAGAGGGGAGACTAATCAAAACCCTAATCATTGTCATGCTTGGTTGTTCCTAAGGTTTGTGAGGTTTTCAAGAGAAATCTTCAATGGAACCACCAGGAAGCAGATGAAAGGATCAAGAGAAGCAAAGCAACTTGCTTCATTCAAGAAGTCAAGTCACTTGAAGAAAGAAAGTGGGAAGAAGAAGAATGAGCAAGCTCAAATCCAAACACATATAAAAAATGCAGCATGGATGCAAGGGAGATGAAAAGAAAAGTTGTGAGAAGTGAAGGCAAATTCACTTCTCAAAATCACTTACCACCTGAAAGGTTAGAAAAGAAATGCAATGCAATGCAAAATGGGATGAGATGACATGATGAGAAACAAAACCAGAAGCATTTACATGATGCTAATGATGCTATGTGATGCTACAAACATGAGGCAGCACATGGGGATGATCATACAAGCTCATGAATGCAAATGAAGCAAGCTAAGAACCATGAACATACATGAAAAGTTATGAAGTGCACATGGCATACCACATGGCAAATACATGATGCAATGATCAAGCATGCTTTCAATATGTCTTATGATGTCAAATGAATCAAATGGATGCTTGAAATGCCATGGCAAGTCATGTTATGCAAGAGAATGCAAGATGGATGCATATGGAAGCCCAAATTAGGGTTTAAGAACAATACAACAAACAAAAATCAAAATCAGAAGCAAACCCTAAGATAAAAAATTGAAAATGCCACTCAAAGGACCCCTAATCCTATACTAACTCAATGCCCAAAGGAGAGATTTCAACTCTTAACCAAATTCAAGTTATGGTTTTCTTAAGATTTCTAGGGTTTTAGGGTTCCTAAACAAGAAAATTATCAAACAAATTGAAAATGAAAGATCAAATCATGGCCATTTAATCTCACAAACTACATGCTAAACACAATGCAATGCAAAAAGAATCAATGTCCAACTCCTCATGATTAGGCAGAAATGATTTTTTAGAACTTTGGATCAAATTAATGCATAAAAATGATTTTAAATCAATGAAAAATTCTCAAAATGCATCAAGATCAAAAAATAAATTTGGTTTGAAGGTTGGACAATGTTTCTAAATGTCTTAGAACATTTCATGAATTTTTTGGTAATTTTTAAATACCTAAAAGTATTTTTAATAAATTAATTTTCATTAATCAATTAAAAATAAACTTTTAAATATTTAAAAATACTTTTTTAATGCTAAAAATGAAAATAAAAATATTTTTGTGTTTTAAAAATTAATGAAACTCTTGACAAAAAGTTTCATAATTTTTAAAACAATTTTGCTATTTTAAATAAATTATGGAAGTTAAATACAAAGAAAATGAAAATAAAAGTAAATAAATGGAAAGTATTCTGATCTGATGGTGGAGATTTAAAGTTGAAGGAAAAGGGTTGACTGGCGCGCTAATGGATGGCCTGGATTGCTTCTGAGTTAATTAATTATGATTATTTTAATTAAACAAGATTAGGGCTAATGAACGAATCTGGGCCATTCGTGCACGCGGGAAGTCAACAAAGTCAGGCCATCTAACGCATGAGATTCAAATGGAAATTAATTACAGGAATTAGGGCTAACAACATTCAGGTGACCGGAGGGAAGCTCCGGTCATCTTCTCCGGCGACAACAAAACCCTAAATCATGATTCAGGCAACCATTCAACAAATTAAACACAGCCAAGTGATCCTCTAACAACCTAGGTCACGAATCCAACTTCAAACATCATTTAAACATCAAGAATCAAGCAAATCGAAAGAAACAAATTTCACGGGTAAAATTTCAGAGTGACAATACAAACTCATTTCCTACTCATTTTCGATTCTAAGAGTATCCCCATGATCAGCAAGACATAAGCAAACAGATTATAACTCAAAATGCAAGCTCTGAGAAAAAATGTTCATGGTCATACCTGAGCTGGAAAGCTTCACTACTGAGCTTCCAGAGCCTCCTTTGTGTGCAAATGAACTTCTTTGACTCCCTTGGACTCAAAGAGAAGCTCCAAAGTTCTTGTGGATGGCTGGTTTGAAGAAAAGAGTTCTGGTGCAGCAGGTTTCACAGTCAGGAATTGTGAGGTTTCAGGCTACTCCAATGGTGGATTCTTGCTCCTTTGGGTGTATTTGACTTGTTGGTGAAGAGAAATGGGGTGTTTGATGGCTGGAAAGTGAGATTCGAAAGTTCTGGCTTTGAGGATGAGAAATGGTGAAGCTCAGTTCTTGCCTAGTTCAGGCCTGAGTCTTGCTGGTTTTGGCTCAGTGAAGCAAGGTGAGTTGATCAATGGACTTGGATTTTGTGTTTGTGAGTTGTATGGAGAGATTCGAAGAGAAATGCTCGAGGGAGTGAGTTTGTGAATGTGTTGTTCTTGTGTGTTTCAGCCTTGCTTGATGTATGAAATGGCTAGCATTTTTTCCACATAAAAAACTCCCATTGGTCAGATGATGTGACCTGGCCTGCTGTGATAGGTAAGTTCACTTTTGCAAATTGTCAACCTTTGTGTAAGAGAGGCATGGGTTGTGTTCTAGGCTAGTACAAAGGTGTGGGCTGGTGCAGCATGGTGAGGGGAAAGGCTATGGTTGGTTCAGCAGCCAAGGCAACAAATGGATAGAAGTGTGATGATGATTTTGCAACTTGATCACCTTTGGTTCACATGAAACTTTCTTGTCCCACAAGCCATGAAACATGAGAAGTTTTGGTTCAAATCTGATTTTTAGGTCACATGTGATGTTTGTGTAATGGTTAGACATGAACTAGAAGTCACAAATGCCTTGGTACAAAGTTTTTTGCAAGTTTCTCATTTGAGGCATATCTTGAAAATTAGTGATTTTTGCCAACTTTGACACACCATAACTTTTGATCCAAGAAGAATTAGATCATGTTCTTGTACTTTTTGAAAAGGGAAAAATCTAATCTACAACTTTCATGACCAAAGTTTTTCCATTTGAAGCATTTTTGGATCAAAAAGTAAGGTTTGAAAAGTGGCATAAAATGGCATATTCCTTAAAAGTCAACCATGCCCTAAAAAAGTCAACTTTGCAAAAACTTGTAATTCTTGAATTTTGTGAACTTAAACCTTCTTCCATGATCAAATAAAGATCAAATACACTCAAAATGATGAAGATCACCCCTTGGTTGGGTCATTGGGGGCCTCAGATGCCCTGATTTTGCACTGACTTGTCCAGAAAGTCAACTCTTGATCAGATGACTTCCCCATGGAATTTCTTCATGAAAATTGATATGCATACTCCCTATACCATATAGAGACCAATGGAAACAAGAATGACCAAAAAATTTGGAGTTATGGCCTCTGAAACCACAACCCTAATTTTAGGTCAACTGTGCAGTCAAACTTGGCTCTGCTTCCATACCAATCCCAGTTCTTGTGATTCTTTGGCATTTTTGACTTTGAGAGGATGTAATATGATATAAGAACACACATGGATCCCTTGGAAGTGATTGGTGGCCTCTGGAGTGGCTCAAGAAGCTCTTGGATTGCTCAGATCACAAACCCTAGGTGCAGATGACTTTGAATCTATGCAATGAATCAAAAATGAGATATGAGATGGTATGATTGAGTTTATGCACATGAAACAATCACAAGCCATGGTGTGAATGGGTGAGGGCAAATTTGGGGTGTTTACAGCTGCCCCTATTCAAACACGAGTTAGCTGTGCAGGTTGTAAGCAACGGCTTAACAGGCAAACAAGATAACTTGTGGTTGAATACCAAAGACAGTCCAAAATTTGCACTCACAGAAATGAAGAAGAAAAGGGATATAGATTGCAAAGGAAAATAAAGTATATTGTAAAGTGTGGACGACGGAGGACGACCGTCGAGCAGAGGACGACTGCTGGGTAAAGGGCAATGACGGGGACGACCGACATGCTAGGGATAAAAGGGTAAAGCTAAGACGGGGACGGCCGACTAGCTGGGAAAAAGATAATGATGGGGACGACCATCAAGATAAAGTTGTAAGATTCTCTGGAAATTAATGAAACATGACGGGGACGGCCATTAGGTTCATAAAGCAAAATAACCGGCGATGGGGACGGCCATCGGGCTAAAAAGAAAAGGGACCACGACGGGGACGGCCATCGGGTTAAAGAATAAATGAAATAAACAGATGATGAGGTACGATCATCAAAGGTGAAGGACGATCACCTAGCAGGGGACGGCTGCTCTGTTGGGGTTAAGATGGGGGACGGTCATCTTAGGTGGAGGACGACCACCTGACAGGGTAGGGCTGCCGAAAAGTATCGCGACATAGGACGAATGCCGGATAAAAGGTCAACGATGGGGACGGCCATCGGACGAGCATGATGGAGGACGACCATCAAGAGGTGGAGGACGACCACCTAGAAGGGGACGGCTGCTCTCGAGGTTTCTCATGACATAGGACGAATGTCAGATAACCAGAATCAACAATGGGGACGGCCATTGGATAAAGTGATGAAGGACGATCATCAAGAGGTGGAGGACGACCACCTAGCAGGGGATGGCTGCTAAAAATCAACGATGGGGACGGCCATCGGATGAGCATGATGGAGGACGACCATCAAGAGGTGGAGGACGACCACCTAGCAGGGTACGGCTGCTCTCAAGGTTTTATCATGACACAGGACGAGCGTCAGATAAGAAGGAAAATTCACTTACTTGGCGATCTACTGGGGATATAGTGAACACGGACGAGTGTTTACAACCAAGAAAAGAAAGTATAAGTGTTTAGATGTTGTGTATAGATTAAAGATGCGGACGAGCATCCTTAAGACTACGATACGGACGAGTATCGGGTAGAAACACATTGACACGTGTTCAGAGATGATGACACGGATGAGTATCAACGGGTTAACAGAGAACACGGGCGAGTGTTGAATCTGAGGGGACTCTTTTGGGGAATAGTTAGACACAGACGAGTATCTATATTCAAGAAGACATAAGTGTTTGACACGGTGTATGGATTAAAGATGCAGACGAGCACCCTTAAGACTATGATATGGACGAGTATCAGGTAGAAACAAACGCTTGACGCACGTTCTGAGATGATGGTACGGACGAGTACCAACTGGTTAACAAAGAACATGAACCAATGTTGAATCTGTGGGGATATGAATGGTTTATACAAGATACGGGCGAGTATCTATATAAGTGTAACATGAGTAGTATGAGTGGTGTATAGATGAATGTTTATCTGCTGGGGAGGGTGACACGGACGAGTGTCAAGAGAGAAAAGTATAATAATATCAACGAGTGTATGGGTTGTGAAAGTGTAGGCGACTGCGCTGGGGATATGACACGGGCGGGTGTCAAAGGATGTATATACAAGTATAGGTGAGTGCAAAGATGACGTCTTCGGCTTTCTGCTGGGAATATGACACGGACGGGTGTCAGGAAGTATCTGTAATACGGGCGGTTTTGCTTGTAAAGAGCGTTCAGGCGACTTTACTGGGGAGTGATGACACGGACGGGTGTCCAAAGGAGTATATACCGGTGTTTGTGATTTGTGAGGCAACTGCTTTTGCTGGGGGCTCTGGTGGGGATTTTGGGGAAAGTATTCCGCATTCTGACGAATGGTTATTATTCACAAGGGTCTGATTCACGACATGGCTTATGATTATGCTATGTGTCTGATTTTTGCCGTAATGCTCCGTATTAGACGGAATGCTACGCTTTGTGGGGTGAATATGATGCAAATGCTATGATTATGCAAGGATAACGGTCCGGGATTTGGATCCCGCTGCCATGGAGATCTCTGGTCGATTTGTTGCAATGGACATCCCAGCTGGGGATGAGATTACTGGTGGATCCGAAGAGATGCATCTGCTTGGGGAGATAGGTCACTGATAGACCCATCCCGGTAATGAGGGACCCAGCTGGGGTTTGTAGAAGCCTTCTGTACTCTGTTGTGACTCCTTCATGCGTTGCTCTTCTGAAAAGAGGCCGAGGATTCTGTAGGGAGATGGTTCCCTGACTTCTGCATTCTGCTGAGGAAGAATGATTGGCACTACGGCTGGGGAAATTGACAAGTGGCAACTGGCTGGGGAAAGTTGTTGGCAACTCAGCTGGGGAGAAAACACCTCTGGTGCCAAGAGTGAGTGTTGATTTGCCAGCTTGCTGGGATGTAGCTTGCATGCCCCAAGTTGCGTTCTGGATACCTGCAATCCTGCAAAGATAAGGAAACGCACAAATGGTCCTGAGGTATCCTTTACCGGATTCCGTCATAGGAGTTAGACACTCTTGAGAGTAAGTATATTCCCTGCTAGCATGTGTTTTTATTATTATTATTTTTTTTTTTTTAGAGAAAAGCATCTGTACTCATGCAATTAGTTTTTTAGAGACATCAGACATTCTTTGCAAATAAAAATGCATAAGACGAGACATGACTGAAAAATCTGATTTTATTAATTCATGTGCCCTGAATTGACGAGATACAGTCAAGGAAACATATCTCCTGAAATGAGGAGATTGTTACAAATTGAGAAACAAAATGCTGGCGATGTTGACGACGCTTTAAGGAGCTTCCTCTTTCGCTACGACTCGTATGACTTTTGACGTTCTTCTCGTCTTGCTTTCCGGAGAAGGCTGATTCTGAAAGAAGCTTGATCCTTTCGAGGTTTGTCAAGTTGTACGTGATACAGACGAATTCAGAGTGCAGTTGTTCGCTTATTCCCTTGTTTTGCATGGATCGCCCTTTCGGGTTTTCGATCCATCGGGATACCCATTTTTGCCTGAGTTGTCCAATGCGGCTTTTCAACTCAGCGGGTGTACATTTTTTTTGTTTATTTTCCCTTATTTTTGCCCGAGTCTTTTATTCTGTTTTTGACTCGCCGGGATGCCCTATTTTTGCCTGGACTTACATTCTGTTTTTATGTCCAGCGGGTCATTTTTATGCGAAGTATTTTTTTACTGCATCCGAATTCACATGGGACGGGAAGTCTTCACCATCCATGGTGCTGAGCATCAGTGCTCCACCAGAGAAAACTTTCTTTACCACGAATGGTCCTTCGTAATTTGGAGTCCATTTGCCCCTGTGGTCCGTATGAGGAGGGAGGATTCTCTTTAGCACAAGATCTCCTACTTGGTACTCTCGGTGCCTGACTTTCTGATCGAAAGCTTTCTTCATTCTTTTCTGATACAGCTGCCCATGACAAATTGCAGCCAATCTCTTCTCTTCAATCAGGCTCAGTTGTTCGTATCGGGACCTGACCCATTCTGCTTCGTTCAGCTTAACATCCATCAATACCCGGAGGGAGGGTAATTCAACTTCAACCGGCAGGACTGCATCCATACCATACACAAGCTGATACGGTGTTGCCCCAGTGGATGTCCTGATTGACGTGCGGTACCCATGCAAGGCAAATGGTAGCATTTCATGCCAGTCTTTGTATGTGACTACCATCTTCTGCACAATCTTCTTGATATTCTTATTTGCTGCCTCAACAGCGCCGTTCATCTTTGGCCTGTAAGGAGAAGAATTGTGGTGTTGGATCTTGAAGTCCCGGCATAACTCAGCCATCATTTTGTTGTTTAGATTGGAACCATTATCAGTAATGATTCGCTCGGGAACTCCATATCGACAGATGATATCTCTCTTCAGAAATCTGGCTACCACTTGTCTTGTAACATTTGCATATGAGGTTGCTTCAACCCACTTGGTGAAATAATCAATGGCGACCAAGATGAATCTGTGGCCATTTGAAGCAGTTGGTTCAATCTTGCCAATCATATCAATGCCCCACATAGCAAAAGGCCACGGTGAAGACATTATGTTCAAAGGATTGGGAGGCACATGCACCTTATCTGCATAAATCTGGCATTTATGGCACTTTCTGGCATAAGCACAACAGTCTTCATCCATTGTTATCCAGTAATAACCTGATCTTAACAACTTCTTAGCCATGGCATGCCCTCCTGCATGGGTACCAAAGGATCCTTCGTGCACTTCATGCATCAACAAATCTTCTTCCGTCTTGTCAACACATCTGAGGAGTACCATATCAAAGTTCCTCTTATATAAAGACCCATCAGTGTTCAGAAAGAAACTACCAGCAAGCCTTCTCAAAGTCTTCTTATCATTGGAAGATGCCCCAGGTGGGTATGTTTGATCCTCCAAGAAGCATTTAATGTCATGGAACCAAGGCTTATCATCTTTGACAACATCTGCTGCAAATACATCTGCTGGTCTATCCAGTCTGGATACTGAAATCTGAGGTACAAAGTTGGCAGCCTGAACTTTGATCATGGATGAAATGGTAGCAAGAGCATCTGCAAACTGATTCTCGTCCCGAGGGATATACTCAAGCTTGACCGTTGTGAAGAAAGTCAATAACCTTCTTGTATAATCCCTGTAAGGTATCAGATGATCCTGGTGTGTGTACCATTTTCCGTTGGTTTGATTAACTACCAGAGCTGAATCTCCGAATATGGTCAACGTCTTGATCCTGAGGTCAATGGCTTCCTCAAGACCCATAATGCAAGCTTCGTATTCAGCTTCGTTGTTAGTGCAGTTGAAAGTGAGTTTTGCCGAGAAAGGCATGTGAACTCCTTTAGGTGTAATGAGTACCGCACCAACACCACGACCATTCATATTAACAGCCCCATCAAACATCATAGTCCATTCTTCTTCCGGGTCGGGCCCTTCAGTGTGAATAGGCTCTTCACGATCTTTTGATTTTATGACCATGATGTCTTCATCAGGGAAGTCAAATCTCATAGGCTGGTAGTCATCAATGGGTTGCTCAGCAAGATATTCAGACAATACACTGCCCTTGATGGCTTTCTGAGAAGTGTACTGGATGTCATATTCTGTGAGAATCATTTGCCATCTTGCAACTCGTCCGGTAAGAGCTGGCTTCTCGAATATGTACTTAACTGGGTCCATCTTTGAGATCAATAAAGTAGTGTGGGTCAACATATACTGTCTCAGTCGGCGAGCAGCCCACGCTAAAGCACAGCAAGTTTTCTCGAGCAGTGAATAACGTTGTTCACAGTCGGTAAACTTTTTGCTTAGGTAGTATATTGCATACTCTTTTCGACCAGACTCGTCATGCTGGCCCAGCACACACCCCATTGACTCTTCTAATACTGTCAAGTACATTATCAGAGGTCTTCCTTCAACTGGAGGCATAAGGATTGGAGGTTCTTGCAGATATTCTTTGATCTTGTCAAAAGCCTTCTGGCAGTCTTCATTCCAACTGACCGTCTGTTCTTTTCTTAACAGCTTGAACAAGGGTTCACAGGTTGCTGTAAGGTGGGATATGAACCGTGAGATGTAGTTCAATCGACCTAATAACCCTCGAACTTCTTTCTCTGTTTTCGGTGCAGGCATCTCTTGAATAGCTTTGACTTTATCAGGGTCAACTTCGATCCCCTTCTCGCTTACAATAAATCCCAGCAGCTTACCAGATCGCACCCCGAATGTGCACTTGTTGGGGTTCAGCTTTAGTTGGTACTTCCTCAGACGCTTGAACAACTTCAGCAGATTTACCAGGTGATCTTCCTCTTTAAGGGACTTGGCGATCATGTCATCCACATAACATTCAATTTCTTTATGGATCATATCGTGGAATAATGTCACCATAGCCCGTTGATACGTTGCACCAGCATTCTTCAGTCCGAATGGCATCACCTTGTAGCAGAACGTGCCCCAGGGCGTGATGAATGTTGTTTTCTCCATGTCTTCAGGTGACATCTTGATCTGATTGTATCCTGAAAATCCGTCCATGAAGGAGAATACCGAGAAATGAGCCGTGTTATTCACCAATACATCAATGTGAGGTAATGGGAAGTCATCTTTTGGGCTGGCTCTGTTCAGATCCCGGTAGTCAACACACATCCTTACCTTACCATCTTTCTTAGGCACGGGCACTATGTTAGCAACCCACGGCGGATAGCTAGTTACAGCAAGGAACCCGGCGTCCCATTGCTTTCGTACCTCTTCTTTGATTTTCATTGCCATGTCTGGGCGAGTACGGCGCAGTTTCTGTTTAACCGGTGGGCATTCTTCTCTCAAAGGCAGCTTGTGCACAACAATGTCGGTGTCCAACCCTGGCATATCTTGATAAGACCAAGCAAACACGTCCACATACTCTTGAAGCAGGTCAATCAGTTGTCTCTTCACCGAGTCTTGTAAGCAGGCCCCGATTTTAACTTCTTTCACGTCTTCATCTGTACCAAGATTGATCACTTCAACCTCCTCCTGGTGAGGAGTAATAACCTTTTCCTCTTGTTTCAACAACCTGGCTAGCTCTTCAGGAAGCTCATATTCTTCTTCAACCCCTTCATCGGCTCGATTGATCGGATTGTCAAAGTCATACGAAGTCGTAGCCGTGCTGTTGTCGGTGCTGTCTGGAAGGCACTCTCTGCAAGGGTTCAGTTTGTTCATTTTAGTGATTGATTTTAATCTTGTTTAGAAAAGTGAAATAAAGTTATCATTTTGAAAACATCGCCATTTATTTTTTTGTACAAAAAGAAAAATGGAAAAACAGTGAGCGGAAAAGAAAAGGACTCATTTGCAAAAAGATGTCTGATATTTCATTGATTAATCTTGTTTGCACAAAAAGTACAGATGGCCCGATTACAAAATGAGTCTTGTCATCTTGGGCAAGATGCAAGACTTTGATGCATGCTATAAAAATACAGGAAATAATAATTACTCTGCATGAGTAACTCTTATAATTTCCTGGGAAGACCAGTTTGAGATACTGCTCCCCGGGATCTTTGGACGAATCCAATTCTCCAGATTGCGCTCTTCTTCCAGCTCGTCTTCCAAATTGTTGATAGCATCAGGGGTGAGCATCCCCCCACTAACAAAACCGGGCTTCTCAGCAGCCTCTGCTTGATTTCGTTGAGTTGGTCTGTAACCCAACCCAAATTTGTCTTTCTTCTCCTCCACAGATAAAACCTTGCCCCAGCCTTGGGCAGTTCCTTCTTCAACAACCTTCCGGGCTTGTTGATAAGATGACATGGAGATCCCAGATACAGCAGATGCTTCATTAACATTCAGGGCCTCAAACCCTTGGCTCATTGTTTCATGGATCTCCCCATCCATCTCAATATACTTATAGGTAGCCAGATGGCTAACAAATATATCCTCCTCCCCATAGATAGTAACGACTTGGCCTTCCCACTCAAATTTTAACTTCTGGTGAAGGGTAGACGTTATTGCGCCAGCGGCATGAATCCATGGTCTACCCAACAAACAGCTGTAGGCAGGCTGAATGTCCATCACGTAGAAGATCGTTTTAAAAGTTTGTGGTCCAATCGTCACAGGCAACTCAATTTCTCCCAGAACCGATCTCTTAGAACCATCAAAGGCTCTTACTACCAGGTTACTGGGACGCAATGCTAATCCTTCATACTCTAGCTTCACCAGGGCCTTTTTGGGTAGGACATTAAGGGATGACCCTGTGTCTACCAGCACATGGGAAAGGACTGCGCCTTTACATTCCATGGTGATGTGCAAGGCCTTGTTATGGTTGTGGCCTTCTGTTGTCAAGTCAGTATTGGTGAACCCTAGCCCATTGCTAGCAGTAACATTTCCAACCACAGTTTCCAACTGATTGACAGTGATCTCTTCAGGCACGTAAGCTGCATGCAAGACTTTGAGTAGTGCATTCCGATGGGCTTCGGAGCACATAAGCAATGATAAGATAGAGATCTTGGATGGCGTCTGGTGAAGCTGATCCACTATTTTGTAGTCACTCTTTTTGATGATTCTCATGAACTCATCAACTTCTGGATCGAATGGTGTTTTCAAAGCTTCCTTAACAGCTTGATCTTCCTGCACCGGGCTCTTTCCTTTTGCCTTGGCAGCAGCTTCTGCTTCGGCAGTGGGTCTTTGAATTTGTGGAGCAAAGAGACGTCCGCTTCGAGTGAAGCCTCCGCCTCCTCCCACATTGTCTATCTGTGGTGCAGGTGTTGATGGTTCAAGGGTGATTTTCTTTCCTTCGCAGTATACGTCAGAGCCGTAGTGCCAAGGGATGGCCCTATTGCTTTCATAAGGCACTGGTCCAGGCACTGTGACAGTGACTGGACTGATGGCGGCTGCAGAAGGGACTGTGATAGTTTGTGGATCATAATAAATCGTGACTGGTGCTCTGATGGGAGCAGCACTTTCTGAGTTGTAGGCAGAGTTGTTTTCAGGATCATAAAATATTGTGACAGTTGAGACATCTTCAGAGTTTGTTGCTGGAGTTGTAGGAGACATTGTCGGAAGGATGGATGTTGTTGTTGTAGGAGATTCAAATTGGAGTGGTGCTGAAGTTGTAGAAGAAAAATTTGTTGATAACTGATCAGTTGAGATGATAGATGAAGTATTTGTTGACGAAGCCGAAGAATTGTCAGGAACAATGGTTGCTGCAGTTGTAGGAGATACCGGAACTATTGCTGATGAGATTGCTGGATTTGTTGGAAATGATGTGGTGATCTGAAGTTGGCCACTCTGAATGAGACCATCTATGCCATTCCTCAGGTTATCGCACCCATTTATTGAAATATTGCAGTAAGCACACCCTAACTCACACCCCGGGAACATGTGACATTCGAGGAGCTGAGCCTTAATTTCTACCAACGGTGTCCGAATCTGACCCACACTGGTTATTAAATAAGGCGGCTTGTCTTCTTCAATAGCGTTGATCCTGGGACCCCCGTGGTTTGGCATGGGGTTCTTATTGACATTGGGTGGTGGTGCGAAATTCAGGGCTTTAGAGTCTACCAGGTCTTGTACCTTCATGTGCAAGGCTCTGCACTTTTCCGTACTATGGCCAGGGGCATTTGAATGAAAAGCACATCTGGCGTTGGAGTCGTAATTCCTGGGTAGACTGTTGGGATCTGGAGGTGCCAATGTCCTTAGCTCAACTAGGTTGAGTTTCAGGAGTTGTGGCAGCAATGTAGCATATGGCATAGGGATCGGATCGATCACCCGGTTGGCTTGAGATGGCCTCTGCTGGAATGGCCTTTGCTGGTTATTGTTGTTGGTGTTACTGTTGTTGTAATTTCTCGGAGGATACTGATTTTGTTGGTGGTACTGAGGTTGTTGCTGATAGTTTTGCTGCGGAGGTTGATAAGCTGGTTGTGGATGAGCTGGAGCGGGAATGGTGACTGCTGCCATAGATCTATGCACATATTGGGGCCTGCCCCTGTTGGTGTGGATGGCATTAGTCTCACCAGTCCTTCTTGGGCCCGCAAAAGGCTTTCTTGCATTACTGGATGAGCTTGCACCGTTGTCTGAGATCTTACCCATCTTCAATAGGCTTTCAATTCTCTCCCCGGCTATGACTACATCTGCAAAGCTGGTAGATGAGAAGGCAGCTAGCCTATCAATGTAAGTCCCCTGAAGGGTGTTCATGAACATATCAGCCATCTCCCTTTCTGACATAGGTGGCTGGACAGCAGCAGCAAGCTGTCTCCATCTTTGAGCATACTCTCGGAAGCTCTCTCTAGATGACTGTGACATTCCCATTAGGAGGGTCCTGTTGGGTGCCATATCCAGATTATATTGATACTGTCTGATGAAGGCCTCTGCCAGGTCCTTCCAGCATCTAATAGTTGCTCTTGTCAGATGGGAATACCATTCCCTCGAAGCTCCAGTCAAGCTATCCTCAAAGTAGAACATCCACAGCTTCTCGTCCATGGTATAGGCCTTTAGCCTCCCGAGAAAAGATTGTAGATGGGTTCGGGGACAGGACGTCCCATTATACTTCTCAAAGCATGGTGGCTTAAACTTGTGGGGAATCCTGACCCCATCTACCAAGCCCATATCCATAACATCAAAACCCAAAGAGTTTTGAGACTCTAAGGATCTTAATTTCTCAGCTATCTCATCCAGCCTTCTATCATAGGCCTCCTCCCCTGCTCCCATTACTGTGAACTGGTCTTCTTGAGGGTCTTCTTGCAGTACCCTCCCTGCTGTGGCAGTCCCTTGTATATTGACAGGGATGTTGGCCTCTGGATGGAGGTGGGGTCCAAAGACTGGGGGATTGACATGAGGTTGGACTCTTTCATTGTTGCTAGTCCCAGCAGTCCCTGGCTGATGATCTTCCTGTTTTCTCCCTTCCACCAGTGCTCTGAGCCTCTCCTGGCTTTGAGCCATGTTGTTCATTACTTCCATAAACTGTGTCATTTGGTTCCTCATTTCCAACCTCTCGTTGGTCATTTGGTTCCTGACCTCTGTAAGGTCCTGCTGCATCTGATCCATCTGTATGCCCGGGAGGTTGTTACGGGTTGGATATCGGTGCGGACGGTTGAGGGGAAATACCCGGCGCCGAGCAATAGTTCCTGAACATCACAACAGAGTTAGCAACAACAAAACAAAAACCTACAAAACAAACAAAGGGTTAGCATGCAATGCAGTATGCTTATTTGTTTTCAAGGTATCCGGCTTGGCATTCAGTTTTGACCCTTCCAGACCCTTGAAGATGATGCTGTTGATGTTGCTTTCGAAGTAAACTCGGATGGAACAAACTAATACATATATTACAAAAGGCCAATGGTAAACAGTTTGTTTTACAAATACAAGCCCTCTGAGGGGTCAAAATACATTACAAGAAAATAAAAGTACATGGAATGAAAACAACAACAAGCAAATGGTCAAACACCAAGACCAAACTCATCCTCCCGAACTTCCTTGAGAAGTGCTTCGGTCACAGGATCAGCCGGACGCTCCGTGAGATTCCTGATAAGGAGGTTCCGGGTAGTGACAGCTGTAGTTAGCTTCTTGTGCTGACTTCGGTCCTTTGACCTCTTCACTCCAGCTCTGATCTTTAGCTCTGATATCTCCCTCTGGGCTGCTGCCAGGGCTTCTTGCTGCTCCTTTGCACTGGCTTCCAGTTGCTCTATCTTGTCTTGGACCCTCTTGTCCTCCAGAGTACGAGCCTCGGTGATCCTGACCCACCTAGCCTGACTCTCCTTCAGATACAAGTCTGTCCTGGCTTTCTGGAATTGGGCTTCCTTGCAAGCATTCTTCAGGATTTGTTCTCCAGCCCTAGATTTCTTAATGTAGTCTTCAGACTTCTCAATTCTAGCCAAGTGTTCCATCTTCAACTTTTCTAACCTCTCAATATCCAACCTACCATCACTTCTCTCCCAGAGGGTCTTCTGTAGAGCTTGAGTCAGCTTCTCATTCCTCTCTTTCAATTTCTCAAACTCCTCTAGACTGACAGTTGCTGGAGGTGGTGTTGTGGAAGGTCCAGGCATATCTTCTATAGTAAAGGGCATCCCAGAGAATTGAGCCCTGGCATGGGACCAATCATAGTATTGTGCTGATGCCACATTGTTACACTTCCCCAGGATGGTTACCCCCTTAGTCTGCACATTGTCCCAGGCCCAGGCTGCCTGCCTAACAATAGCCAGATTAAGCTTGTTCTCACAATAAAGAGTCTCGACCAAGTCTTGTGCTTTAGGAGTGTGGACCAGTGCATAGCCCAGTTGTCTTTTGAACAGCAGAGGGTTGTAATTAATACTACCTTTAACTCCTATCAGGGGAACATTGGGAAAATGCCCACAGCTGGTGATGATATCCCTGCCTTTTGTGCTTTGAGTGCACCACCTGATATCAGCTGAAGTTAGAGTAGTAAGTCTTCCAGCCCAGTTTTTCTGTTGATGAGGGTTCAAAAATGCATCTGTCCTGGGCAAATGCCTGAGAAGCCAAGTATGGAACAAAGGAGCACAGCACCTCACTAATCTTCCCCTCTGCTTTTCATTCCTCTGATGCACTGAATAGTAGAGATCCCCTAATAGAGTTGGCACTGGGTTCTTTAGAATGAACAAATGGATTGCATTCTTACTAATAAATCGAGGCTCATCTGCAAATAATATGATCCCATATATGCTCAAGGCCAATAAAGCACATACTGCTTTCCACTCTCCTAAAGAAGCTTTCAGGGTAGCTTGAGAGATCAAGAAATCCAGATGCAGGCCAGGGATTCCAGCCTTAGAAGTCATATGCTGCCCAATCAGGACTGGTTCCAGATGCAATGCCTTTGCTACCTTTTCATTACCAGGAAAGACCATCTCAGGGTTGAAAGGGACTCCACCCCTGATAGGTATACCAACTAATGATGAGTATTCTTCCAATAAGGGGCCCAGCTGAAAGTCTTGGAAAGTGAAACATCTCAGTGGGGGATCATAAAACTGAAGGCAAGTGTGGATTAGGCTTCTCTGTGAGGGGTCCAGATCCATAACCATATCAAGTATATCTCCATGGTGTTCCCTGAACAGTGGTATATGGTCTGGAGTGATCAGGGTCTGAATCCTCCTGATGTCAGCTAACTCTGGCTGGAAGAAGTGGTAGGTGATGTTGCTCTTTTTAGGTGCCATGATGTTGAGACTGAGTAGAGACAAGTGCTGATGATGATACTGAAGAATGGGCCACTGATTGGCTGGTGCAGGTGACTGAAGTAGATAGCTGATAGCTGAAGCAGGTGCTGATGAAGATAGGTTAATACTGAAGATGGGGTCAAAACCAAAACCAAATGAAGATGGATACCCTGAAACACAAATAAGCAAATGTCAATATGATGCAATGATTATGTATGCAAATGATATGCAAAGGGTTTGTGACTGAGCTGGATCTGATCAAGTGCTCTGATATAAGTCCATGTGTGTAAGAAATCCAGATGGAGGTCTATAAGTCCAGTAACCAAGGTGGGGGGCTCAAATAAAGAGCCACATGTCCAGGGTTTAGAATCACAAGAACTGTCCCAACATGGAGTATTCTTAATCAAATCAAAGTAACAGGGTATTTTGAGGTCAAGGTACCTGCAAACCTGTAAACAGCCCAACCCCCTCACAGGTGGTGTTCTAAAACAAGGATCCTCAGACTCGGATCAGTTATGAAAAGTGTAAACACTTCTAACCCGGAGGTACAGTGTTTACAATAACCATAAAAGTTCCTCCTCTAATTCACCTCAGTTTCTGAAGGTCATTACTAAAAGGTCATCCAGACTTAGCAGGCTTCCCAGATAGCCCTAGCATTGCAGGAAATCTGCAACACAGAGTTCTCAAGAAGAAACCCATATCTGAACCGTGTTTCATATTCCCGCACCAGACCGAGATGGAATGGGAAAGAATATGATTCACTCTAGCCTAGGTGTCACTCAGGTCCCAGGTATAGGACCTTAACTCTCAATAGAACCCCACCCACCAAAGCAAACAACAGATCCAGCCAGCAGCACAGTATGACAATATGATAATATGCAAAGCTATAAAGAAAACAGTAAAGCAACTGTACATAAAGCAAAAATAAATACAAGTATACAAACACAAGTAGCACATAACACCCCAGTAAACACAAATCAATCAAGCGCTAGGAGGAACCCACAAAAAGAACCAGAAGCCCTGGTTACAGTATAAGGGTCCCCAGCAGAGTCGCCAAGCTGTCGCTCCCACCAAATGAAACCGGGTCAAATGGGGTACAGACGCGAACGGTCGGCGAAAGAAATGAGGACACACAGGAGTGAACTCAGAAAGACAAGAGTCGCCAGCTAGGCATTTTTATCCCGGAGGAAAGGCAATGCTGCATAGACCTAGAAAGATATGGATAAGACGGTTGCGAACCAGAGAGACTGAGAAAGGGGGTTGGTTACAACCTGGGAAGGTATTAGCACCCAGATTGTCCGTCGTACTCGACGGGATCCACACTTAAAAGATTTGTGTTTTAAAGGGGTAGTGTCAGTGCAATCTGTGTATAAAAGAGCTAGGAAAGATGTACAGGTGTCAGTGTAAGAGAAGTGAAGTGTATAAATGAAGTGTCAGTGTAAGAATGAGAATGAATCGCTCAAGATCATGAGGCTTAAAGAATAAGGCTAGAAGAGGGGGAATATACAGAGACTTTTGTTCGATAACTGTTAAGTTATGCCTACGTATCCTCTCGTGCAATGAGGAAGTCAGAACACCGTAGTTCGACCCAAAGAGACTGAAAGGATGAATTGACTTGTGAACTGCTTACTTGCCTATGCTCAAGTGTATGATCTGTCTGGCACAGATGCAAACTGTCTTGCATTAGACGGAAGAAGCAAGTTCTCGCTTGTGAGTGAAGGTGATGAGAAAAGAATCCCGGAGGAGACGATTGTTGTTTGTTTTTTTGGAGTTTTCAGTCTTTTATTGCTTTTGAGAATTTGTCATAAGTTAATGAGCTTAAGCCTAAACCAATGGATTAAGTAAACTCATCACATCTTCCCTCTGATTAGGGGTAATGAGAATACCTTAAGTGTGAAGTCAGCTTCTCACACTTAGTCACCCTGGTGTAGTATTAAGATCATTAACCTACTTGTGATTATTTAGATGTTTTTGTGGTTTTTGTTTAGTGTTAAGTAATGAGATTAAGCCATAATCAGGGATTAAACAGACTCATTACACCATCCTAATAGAAGGATAATAGATGAGGATGTTTAAGCTGAGGAAAGCTCCTCAACTTAATCCATGATTAGGGATTAAGCTCATGACAAAACAAGCCTTTATTAGATGGATTTTATTTAATGATATGATGATGAAGTGAGTTTTATGATTTGTAAGACAACTTGAGGGGGACTTGTCCATTAACACTAGGGTTAGTCCTTCTTAACCAATTAAGGAAGAAATAGAACCCTAATGCAAGGCCCAAGTTACAAGTGTGATGTCTTGATGATTATTAGGTGGATTGATTAAGAGATTTAAACACATTAAGGGTTTAACACTTAGGATTAAAGTTATACACTCCATCCTAATAGAAGGATGCAGGCATAAGTTTAATCACAAAGCCTTAAAGCCTTTAGGGTTTAGTCCCTGATTATGAGATGGGAAGAGAAGACTCAAGAGAGACACAAAGGTAAAACTAAGAGGGGAGACTAATCAAAACCCTAATCATTGTCATGCTTGGTTGTTCCTAAGGTTTATGAGGTTTTCAAGAGAAATCTTCAATGGAACCACCAGGAAGCAGATGAAAGGATCAAGAGAAGCAAAGCAACTTGCTTCATTCAAGAAGTCAAGTCACTTGAAGAAAGAAAGTGGGAAGAAGAAGAATGAGCAAGCTCAAATCCAAACACATATAAAAAATGCAGCATGGATGCAAGGGAGATGAAAAGAAAAGTTGTGAGAAGTGAAGGCAAATTCACTTCTCAAAATCACTTACCACCTGAAAGGTTAGAAAAGAAATGCAATGCAATGCAAAATGGGATGAGATGACATGATGAGAAACAAAACCAGAAGCATTTACATGATGCTAATGATGCTATGTGATGCTACAAACATGAGGCAGCACATGGGGATGATCATACAAGCTCATGAATGCAAATGAAGCAAGCTAAGAACCATGAACATACATGAAAAGTTATGAAGTGCACATGGCATACCACATGGCAAATACATGATGCAATGATCAAGCATGCTTTCAATATGTCTTATGATGTCAAATGAATCAAATGGATGCTTGAAATGCCATGGCAAGTCATGTTATGCAAGAGAATGCAAGATGGATGCATATGGAAGCCCAAATTAGGGTTTAAGAACAATACAACAAACAAAAATCAAAATCAGAAGCAAACCCTAAGATAAAAAATTGAAAATGCCACTCAAAGAACCCCTAATCCTATACTAACTCAATGCCCAAAGGAAAGATTTCAACTCTTAACCAAATTCAAGTTATGGTTTTCTTAAGATTTCTAGGGTTTTAGGGTTCCTAAACAAGAAAATTATCAAACAAATTGAAAATGAAAGATCAAATCATGGCCATTTAATCTCACAAACTACATGCTAAACACAATGCAATGCAAAAATAATCAATGTCCAACTCCTCATGATTAGGCAGAAATGATTTTTTAGAACTTTGGATCAAATTAATGCATAAAAATGATTTTAAATCAATGAAAAATTCTCAAAATGCATCAAGATCAAAAAATAAATTTGGTTTGAAGGTTGGACAATGTTTCTAAATGTCTTAGAACATTTCATGAATTTTTTGGTAATGTTTAAATACCTAAAAGTATTTTTAATAAATTAATTTTCATTAATCAATTAAAAATAAACTTTTAAATATTTAAAAATACTTTTTTAATGCTAAAAATTAAAATAAAAATATTTTTGTGTTTTAAAAATTAATGAAACTCTTGACAAAAAGTTTCATAATTTTTAAAACAATTTTGCTATTTTAAATAAATTATGGAAGTTAAATACAAAGAAAATGAAAATAAAAGTAAATAAATGGAAAGTATTCTGATCTGATGGTGGAGATTTAAAGTTGAAGGAAAAGGGTTGACTGGCGCGCTAATGGATGGCCTGGATTGCTTCTGAGTTAATTAATTATGATTATTTTAATTAAACAAGATTAGGGCTAATGAACGAATCTGGGCCATTCGTGCACGCGGGAAGTCAACAAAGTCAGGCCATCTAACGCATGAGATTCAAATGGAAATTAATTACAGGAATTAGGGCTAACAACATTCAGGTGACCGGAGGGAAGCTCCGGTCATCTTCTCCGGCGACAACAAAACCCTAAATCATGATTCAGGCAACCATTCAACAAATTAAACACAGCCAAGTGATCCTCTAACAACCTAGGTCACGAATCCAACTTCAAACATCATTTAAACATCAAGAATCAAGCAAATCGAAAGAAACAAATTTCACGGGTAAAATTTCAGAGTGACAATACAAACTCATTTCCTACTCATTTTCGATTCTAAGAGTATCCCCATGATCAGCAAGACATAAGCAAACAGATTATAACTCAAAATGCAAGCTCTGAGAAAAAATGTTCATGGTCATACCTGAGCTGGAAAGCTTCACTACTGAGCTTCCAGAGCCTCCTTTGTGTGCAAATGAACTTCTTTGACTCCCTTGGACTCAAAGAGAAGCTCCAAAGTTCTTGTGGATGGCTGGTTTGAAGAAAAGAGTTCTGGTGCAGCAGGTTTCACAGTCAGGAATTGTGAGGTTTCAGGCTACTCCAATGGTGGATTCTTGCTCCTTTGGGTGTATTTGACTTGTTGGTGAAGAGAAATGGGGTGTTTGATGGCTGGAAAGTGAGATTCGAAAGTTCTGGCTTTGAGGATGAGAAATGGTGAAGCTCAGTTCTTGCCTAGTTCAGGCCTGAGTCTTGCTGGTTTTGGCTCAGTGAAGCAAGGTGAGTTGATCAATGGACTTGGATTTTGTGTTTGTGAGTTGTATGGAGAGATTCGAAGAGAAATGCTCGAGGGAGTGAGTTTGTGAATGTGTTGTTCTTGTGTGTTTCAGCCTTGCTTGATGTATGAAATGGCTAGCATTTTTTCCACATAAAAAACTCCCATTGGTCAGATGATGTGACCTGGCCTGCTGTGATAGGTAAGTTCACTTTTGCAAATTGTCAACCTTTGTGTAAGAGAGGCATGGGTTGTGTTCTAGGCTAGTACAAAGGTGTGGGCTGGTGCAGCATGGTGAGGGGAAAGGCTATGGTTGGTTCAGCAGCCAAGGCAACAAATGGATAGAAGTGTGATGATGATTTTGCAACTTGATCACCTTTGGTTCACATGAAACTTTCTTGTCCCACAAGCCATGAAACATGAGAAGTTTTGGTTCAAATCTAATTTTTAGGTCACATGTGATGTTTGTGTAATGGTTAGACATGAACTAGAAGTCACAAATGCCTTGGTACAAAGTTTTTTGCAAGTTTCTCATTTGAGGCATATCTTGAAAATTAGTGATTTTTGCCAACTTTGACACACCATAACTTTTGATCCAAGAAGAATTAGATCATGTTCTTGTACTTTTTGAAAAGGGAAAAATCTAATCTACAACTTTCATGACCAAAGTTTTTCCATTTGAAGCATTTTTGGATCAAAAAGTAAGGTTTGAAAAGTGGCATAAAATGACATATTCCTTAAAAGTCAACCATGCCCTAAAAAAGTCAACTTTGCAAAAACTTGTAATTCTTGAATTTTGTGAACTTCAACCTTCTTCCATGATCAAATAAAGATCAAATACACTCAAAATGATGAAGATCACCCCTTGGTTGGGTCATTGGGGGCCTCAGATGCCCTGATTTTGCACTGACTTGTCCAGAAAGTCAACTCTTGATCAGATGACTTCCCCATGGAATTTCTTCATGAAAATTGATATGCATACTCCCTATACCATATAGAGACCAATGGAAACAAGAATGACCAAAAAATTTGGAGTTATGGCCTCTGAAACCACAACCCTAATTTTAGGTCAACTGTGCAGTCAAACTTGGCTCTGCTTCCATACCAATCCCAGTTCTTGTGATTCTTTGGCATTTTTGACTTTGAGAGGATGTAATATGATATAAGAACACACATGGATCCCTTGGAAGTGATTGGTGGCCTCTGGAGTGGCTCAAGAAGCTCTTGGATTGCTCAGATCACAAACCCTAGGTGCAGATGACTTTGAATCTATGCAATGAATCAAAAATGAGATATGAGATGGTATGATTGAGTTTATGAACATGAAACAATCACAAGCCATGGTGTGAATGGGTGAGGGCAAATTTGGGGTGTTTACATACGTGCCAGAGGAGATCACCGTTAATCAGCTAGAAACTGTGGTGGCAAATGTCAATACCAGTCATGGACTGGGCTTCACCAATGCTGACTTAACAACTGAGGGACGTAACCACAACAAGGCTTTACACATCACTCTAGAATGCAAGGGTGTTGTTCTATCCCATGTACTGGTGGACATTGGGTCTTCACTCAATGTTCTACCAAAGAAAGCCTTAGTGAAGCTTGAGTATGATGGCTTGGCACTACGTCCGAGTAATTTGGTGGTGAGAGCATTTGATGGCTCTAAGAGATCAGTGCTTGGGGAGATTGATCTGCCCGTGATGATTGGCCCGCAGACTTTTAAAATTACCTTCTATGTGATGGACATTCAGCCAGCCTACAGCTGTTTGTTGGGTAGACCTTGGATCCATGCCGCTGGCGCTGTTACGTCTACCCTTCACCAGAAGCTGAAATTCAAGTGGGAAGGCCAGATCATCACCATCTGTGGTGAAGAAGATATCTTTGTTAGCCATCTGGCTACGTATAAGTATATTGAGATGGATGGAGAGATCCATGAAACCATTAGCCAAGGGTTTGAGGCCCTGAACATAAATGAAGCATCTGCTGTACTTGGAACCTCCATGACATCTTATCAGCAAGCCAGGAAGGTTGTTGAAGAGGGTACTGCCCAAGGCTGGGGAAAGCTGCTGCCTGTGGAGAAGAAGGAGGACAGATTTGGGTTGGGTTACAAACCAACTCAACAAGGTCAATCAGAGGCTGCCAAGAAGCCCAGTTTTGTTAGTGGGGGAATGCTCACCCCAGATGCAGTGAACAACTTGGAAGACGAGGATGAAAGCGACCGCAACCTGGAGAGCTGGATGCGTCCAAGGATCCCAGGGAGCCAAGTCCTTAACTGGTCTTCCCAGGAAATTATAAGGGTTACTCCTGCAGAGTAATTATTATTTCCTGTATTTTTAAGCATGCATCAAGTCTTGCATCTTGCCCAAGATGACAAGACTCATTTTGTAATCGGGCCATCTTGTAATTTTGTGCAAACAGATCAATCAATGAATATCGGGCATCTTTTGCAAATGAGTCTTCTTCTTTTCCACTCACTGTTTTTCATTTTTCTTTTTGTACAAAAATAAAGTGGCAATGTTTTCCAAAATGATAAACTTCATTTCACTTTTTCCTAAACAAGATTAAAATCAATCACTAAAATGAACAATCTAAACCCTTGTAGAGAGTGCCTTTCAGAATGCACCGACAACAACACAACTATGGCTTCGTATGACTTTGACAATCCAATCAATCAAGCTGATGAAGGGGTTGAAGAAGATTTTGAGCTTCCTGAAGAGCTAGCCAGGTTGTTAAGGCAAGAGGAGAAGGTTATCACTCCTCATCAGGAGGAAGTCGAAACGGTTAATCTTGGTATAGAGGAAGATGTGAAAGAAGTTAAGATCGAGGCCTGCTTACAAGATTCAGTGAAAGAGCAACTGATTGATATGCTTCGGGAGTATGTGGATGTCTTTGCTTGGTCTTATCAGGATATGCCAGGGTTGGACACCGATATTGTCATGCACAAGCTGCCTTTGAAAGAAGACTGCCCGCCGGTAAAACAGAATTTGCGCCGTACTCGCCCGGATATGGCAATGAAGATAAAGGAAGAGGTGCAAAAGCAGTGGGACGCCGGTTTCCTTGCTGTAACTAGCTATCATCCGTGGGTTGCTAATATTGTACCTGTGCCTAAGAAAGACGGCAAGGTGAGAATGTGTGTAGACTACCGGGATCTGAACAGAGCCAGCCCGAAAGATGATTTCCCATTACCTCACATTGATGTATTGATTGATAATACAGCTCAGTTCTCGGTATTCTCCTTCATGGACGGATTTTCAGGATATAATAAGATCAAGATGTCACCTGAAGACATGGAGAAGACAACTTTCATCACACCCTGGGGCACGTTCTGTTATAAGGTGATGCCATTCGGACTGAAGAATGCTGGTGCAACTTATCAAAGGGCTATGGTAACATTATTCCACGACATGATCCATAAAGAAATCGAATGTTATGTGGATGACATGATTGCCAAGTCCCTCACAGAAGAAGACCACCTGGTGAATCTGCTGAAGTTATTCAAGCGTCTGAGGAAGTACCAACTGAAGTTAAACCCCAACAAATGCACATTCGGGGTGCGATCTGGTAAGTTGCTGGGATTTATTGTAAGTGAGAAAGGGATTGAAGTTGACCCTGATAAAGTCAAAGCCATCCAAGACATGCCTGCACCAAAGAAATAAAAAGAAGTTCGGGGGTTTCTAGGTAGATTGAATTACATTTCAAGGTTCATATCTCATCTTACAGCAACCTGTGAACCCTTGTTCAAACTGTTAAGAAAAGAACAAACGGTCAGGTGGAACGAAGACTGTCAGAGAGCTTTTGATAAAATCAAAGAATACTTACAAGAGCCTCCAATCCTTATGCCTCCAGTCGAAGGAAGACCTTTGATAATGTACTTGACAGTATTAGAAGAGTCAATGGGGTGTGTGCTGGGCCAGCATGACGAATCTGGTCGAAAAGAGTATGCAATATACTACCTAAGCAAAAAGTTTACCGACTGTGAACAACGTTATTCACTGCTCGAGAAAACTTGTTGTGCTTTAGCGTGGGCTGCTCGCCGACTGAGACAGTATATGTTGACCCACACTACTTTGTTGATTTCAAAGATGGACCCAGTTAAGTACATTTTCGAGAAGCCAGCACTTACCGGACGGGTTGCAAGATGGCAAATGATCCTCACAGAATATGACATCCAGTACACATCTCAGAAAGCCATCAAGGGCAGTGTACTGTCTGATTACCTTGCTGAGCAACCCATTGATGATTACCAGCCTATGAGATTTGCCTTCCCTGATGAAGACATCATGTTCATAAAAGCAAAAGATCATAAAGAGCCTATTCACACTGAAGGGCCTGACCCGGAAGAAGAATGGACTATGATGTTTGATGGGGCTGTCAAAATGAATGGTCGTGGTGTTGGTGCAGTACTCATTACACCTAAGGGAGTTCACATGCCTTTCTCGGCAAAACTCACCTTTAACTGCACTAACAACGAAGCTGAATATGAAGCTTGTATTATGGGTCTTGAGGAAGCCATTGACCTCAGGATCAAAACTTTGACTGTATTCGGAGATTCAGCTCTGGTAGTTAATCAAACCAACGGCAAATGGTACACACACCAGGATCATCTGATACCTTACAGGGATTATACAAGGAGGTTATTGACTTTCTTTACAACGGTCAAGCTTGAGTACATCCCTCGGGACGAGAATCAGTTTGCAGATGCTCTGGCTACCATTTCATCAATGATCAAAGTTCAAGCTGCCAACTTTGTGCCTCGGATTTCAGTATCCAGACTTGACAGACCAGCATATGTATTTACAGCAGACACTGTCAAAGATGAGAAGCCTTGGTTCCATGACATTAAATGCTTCTTGGAGGATCAAACATACCCACCTGGGGCATCTTCCAATGATAAGAAGTCTTTGAGAAGGCTTGCTGGTAGTTTCTTCCTGAATACTGATGGTTCCCTATACAAGAGAAACTTTGATATGATACTCCTCAGGTGCGTTGATAGAACGGAAGCAAACTTGTTGATGCACGAGGTGCACGAAGGATCCTTTGGTACCCATGCAGGAGGGCATGCTATGGCTAAGAAGTTGCTAAGATCAGGTTATTATTGGATCACAATGGACGCCGACTGTTGTGCCTATGCCAGAAAATGCCATAAATGCCAGATTTATGCGGATAAAGTGCATGTGCCTCCTAATCCTCTGAATGTGATGTCTTCACCTTGGCCATTTGCTATGTGGGGCATTGATATGATTGGCAAGATTGAACCGACTGCTTCAAACGGCCACAGATTCATCCTGGTTGCTATTGATTATTTTACCAAGTGGGTCGAAGCAGCTTCCTATGCAAATGTTACAAGGCAAGTGGTAGCCCAATTTCTGAAGAGAGATATCATCTGTCGGTATGGAGTGCCCGAGCGAATCATTACTGATAATGATTCCAGTTTAAACAACAAAATGATGGCAGAGCTCTGCCGGGACTTCAAGATCCAACACCACAATTCTTCTCCTTACAGGCCAAAGATGAACGGCGCTGTTGAGGCAGCTAATAAGAACATTAAGAAAATTGTGCAGAAGATGGTAGTCACCTATAAAGACTGGCACGAGATGCTACCATTTGCCTTGCATGGGTACCGCACGTCAATCAGAACATCCACTGGGGCAACACCGTATCAGCTTGTGTATGGTATGGAGGCAGTCCTACCTGTTGAAGTTGAATTACCCTCCTTGCGGGTGTTGATGGATGTTAAGCTGAATGAAGCAGAATGGGTCTGATCCCGATACGAACAACTGAGTCTGATTGAAGAGAAGAGATTGGCTGCAATCTGTCATGGGCAGTTATATCAAAAAAGAATGAAGAAAGCCTTCGATCAGAAAGTCAGGCTCCGAGAGTACCAAGTAGGAGATCTTGTGCTGAAAAGACTCCTCCCTCCTCATACAGACCACAAGGGCAAGTGGACTCCGAACTATGAAGGACCATTCGTAGTAAAGAAAGTTTTCTCTGGTGGAGCACTGATGTTTAGTACTATGGATGACGAAGACTTCCCATCCCCTGTCAATTCAGATGCAGTTAAAAAATACTTCGCATAAAATGACCCGCTGGACATAAAAACAGAATGTAAGTCCAGGCAAAAATAGGGCATCCCGGCGAGTCAAAAACAGAATAAAAGACTCGGGCAAAAATAAGGGAAATAAATACAAAAATGTACACCCGCTGAGTTGAAAAGCCGCATTGGACAACTCAGGAAAAAATGGGTATCCCGATGGATTGAAAACCCGAAAGGGAGATCCATGCAAAATAAGGGAATAAGCGAACAACTGCATGCTGAATTCGTCTGTATCACTTACAACTTGGTAAGCTTCGAAAGGATCAAGCTTCTTTCAGAATCAACCTTCTTCAGAAAGCAAGACGAGAAGAACGTCAAATGTCATACGAGTCATAGCAAAAGGGAAGCTCCTTGAAGCGTCGCCAACATCGCCAACATCTTGTTTCTCAATTTGTAACGATCTCCTCATTTTAGGGGATTTGTTTCTTTGACTGTATTTGCCAATTCAGGGCACATGAATTAATAAAATCAGATTTTCGGTCATGTTTCGTCTCGTACATTTTATTTTTGTTTGCAAAAAATGTACGATGTCTCTAAGATACTGACTGCATAAATACAGATGTTTCTCTTCTAAAGGATACGTGCTTGCAGGAAATATACTTACTCCCGGGAGTGTCTAGACTCCTATGATGGAATCCGGTAAGGGATACCTCGGGATTACTTGTGCGTTTCTCTGTCTTTTCAGGAGTGCAGGTATTCAAAGCACAGCCTGGGGCATGAAAGCTTCCCCCCATCAAGCTGGCAAATTATTAACTACTCAGCCTTAGCACCGGGGGTGTTTTCTCCCCAGCTGTGTTGCCATCCATCTTTCCTCCTCAGCCAAGTACAAAAGCCAGGGAACCATCTCCCCACAGAGTGTCAACCTCTATCCAGAAGAGCAACGCGCGAAGGAATCACAACAGAGTGAAGAAAGCTTCTACCAACCCCAGCTGGGTCCCTCATTAATGGGATAGGTTTATCAATGATCTATTCCCCGAGCAAAGCCATACATGACAGATCCACCATTGATCCCCTCCCCAGCCAGGATATCCACTTCAAGCAGATCAGCCAGAGATCTTCGCAGTAATGGGATCCGAATCCCGGATTGGTATCTTTGCATAAACATAGCATTCGCATCATATTCTCCCCACAGAGCGTAGCATTCCGTCTAATACGGAGCATTACGGCAAAAATCAAACATATTGCATAATCATAAGCCATAATCTGAAACTAAACATTTGTGAAAACTGACAATCCATCAACGGTATACAGAAAACTCCCCAGATTCCCCGGCAGAGAGCCCAGACATTTCTCTTGCAAATACAGATACTTCCTGACACCCGTCCGTGTCATATCCCCAGTAGAAAGCCAAAGCGTCCCCTTTGCACTCACAGATACATATATATATACAACTTTCTAGACATCCGTCCGTGTCACTTTCCCCAACATAATTACCTAAACACTTTGTATATCAGATACTTGTTTATATTGTACTTTTCTCCTTTTGACACTCGTCCGTGTCACTCTCCCCATCAAGTTAAACACTCATCCGTACATCACTCATACTTATTAGTCCTGTTCCACTCATACAGATACTCGTCCGTATCTTGTATACACCACTTATGCCCCCTTTAGAATCAACACTCGTTCGTGTTCTTTGTTAACCAGTTGGTACTCGTCTGTATCATCATCTCAGAACATGCGTCAATACTCGTCCGTATCTCGGTCTTAAGAATGCTCGTCCGCATCTTTAATCCATACACGTGTCAAACACTTGTGTCTTCTTGAATTTAGACACTCGTCTGTGTCTACTATTCCCCAGAAGAGTCCCCGCAGAATCAACATTCGTCCGTGTTCTTTGTTAACCAGTTGATACTCGTCCGCATCATCATCTCTGAACATGTGTCAGTTTTGTTTCTACCTGATACTCGTCCGTATCATAGTCTTAAGGATGCTCGTCCGCACCTTTAGTCTATGTCCAAACACTTATACCTTTCATTTCTTGGATGTAGACGCTCGTCCGTTTTTACTATTCCCCGGCAAAGTCCTCAACAAAACTTGTTAAACTATTTCTTTTCTATCTGACATTCGTCCTATGTCATGATACTCGCGGCAACCGTACCTTGCCAGGTGATCGTCCTTCACCTTCGGATGACTGTCCCTCATCCTTTCCCCAGCGGAGTCCCTATTATTAGACCCCTTTTCTATCCGGCATTCGTCCTATGTCGCGATACTCTCAGCAGCCGTCCACTGCTAGGTGATCGTCCTTCCCCTCTTGATGATCGTCCTTCATCACTTTATCCGATGGCCGTCCCCATCGTTGATCTTGTTATCTGATATTCGTCCTATGTCATGATAAACCCTGAGAGCAGCCGTACCCTGCTAGGTGATCATCCTTCACCTCCTGATGATCGTCCTTCATCATGCTTATCCGATGGCCGTCCTAATCGTCGACCTTTTTTATCCGGCATTCGTCCTATGTCGTGATATTATTGGCAGCCGTACCTTGCCAGGTGATCGTCCTTCACCAATAGATGATCGTCCCTCATCTTATCCCCAACAGAGCAGCCGTCCCCTGCTAGGTGATCGTCCTTCACCTTTGATGTCCGTACCTCATCATTCATTTTACCTATAATCTCCCAGAAAGTTTTATAGCTTTGCTTGATGGTCGTCCCCATCATGAACTTATATCCCCAGCATGTCGGCCGTCCCCGTCATCGATCTTTCCCCAGTAGTCGTCCTCTGCTCGACGGTCGTCCTCCGTCACCTGCACTTTATAATCATACTTTACTTTCCTTTTACAATCTATATCCCTTTTCTTCTTCATTCTATGAGTGCAAATTTTGGACTGTCTTTGATATTCAACCACAAGTTATCTTGTTTGCCTGTTAAGCCGTCGCTTACATCCTGCACAGCTAACTCATGTTTGAATAGGGGCAGCTGTAAACACCCCAAATTTTCCCTCACCCATTCACATCATGGCTTGTGATCTCTTCATATGCATAAATTCAACCATGGCATCTCATACCACATATTTGCTTCACTGCATTGATTCAAAGTCATCTGCATTTAGGGTTTGTGATCTGAGCCATCCCTGAGCCATTTGAGCCACTTCAAAGGTCTTCAATCACTTCAAAGGGGTCCATGTGTGTTCAAGCATCATATTGCATCCCCACAAAGTCAAGAAATTCAAAGAATCACAAGAACTGAGAATGGCATGGAAGCAGAGCCAGGTTTAACTACACAGATGACCTAGAATTAGGGTTTTGGTTTCAGAGGCCATAACTCCAAATTTTTTGGTCATTCTTGTTTCTATTGGTCCCTATATGGTATAGGGAGCATGCATATCAATTTTCATGAAGCAATTCCATGGGGAAGTCATCTGATCAAGAGTTGACTTTTCAAGCAAGTCAGTGCAAAATCAGGGCATCTGAGGCCCCCAATGACCCAACCAAAGGGTGTTCTTCATCATTTTGATTGTGTATGATCTTTATTTGATCATGGAAGATGTTAGAAGTTCACAAAATTGAAGAATTTCAAGCCATTTGCAAAGTTGACTTTTTGGGAAAATGACTTGTAATGGAAACTTGCCATTTTGGGAAACTTTTTCAACCCTTGCTTTTTGATTCAAAAATGCTTCAAATGGGAAAACTTTGGTCATGAAAGTTGTAGAATGGATCATTCCCTTTTCAAAAAGTACAAGAACTTGTCCTAATTCATTTTGGATCAAAAGTTATGGCTTGTCAAATTTGGGAAAAATGACATAATTTCAAGTTATGCACCAAAGAGGCAAAGTTGCAAAACCACTTGCCAAGACAAATTGTGCTATCAAATGGACTTCTAATCTTCATACAAACATGAACCAATGTCTAAAAGTCAGATTGCATCAAGAGTTTGCTCATTTTTATGACTTGTGGATCAAGAAACTTCAAATGGGCCAAAGATGAACAAAATTGCAAAACCTCACTCAAACCCTAATCAATTTGCTGGCTGACTTCAAAATTGATCCTATAGTTCTCCTCACTTCTTGCTGCGCAGGACACCCCTCTTGTCCTTGTCTAGCCATGAGCCCATACCTCTCTTACACAAAGCTTGACTTTTTGGCAAAAGACCCATACCAATCACAATAGGGCACACCAACTCCACAGACCTATCCATGAGTGATAAGTGGACCAAAGGCAAGCCATAACACACAACAATTCATGCTGAAACACTCTCCAAGCCATAGTTACCAAAAATCCTCCAACTTGCAAAACCATTCGAAACACACTCCACAAGCATCAAACATTCAAACAAACTTCATAAAACATCTCACCATGTTCCACTGATCACAAACCAACCATTGAAACAGCCCAAAACCTCACACAAACCAAATACGATTTCTCCCCCCCCCCTTTGAACAGAACTCAAGCAATCTCTCAAACTAGCCCAAATAAACTCCAGATAAGCTTTGCAAACACTTGAGGGAGGTCAGTGGAGTTGATTGGAAGCAAGAAACTGGTCCAGAAGCTCTTGGGTTGAAAGCTTCGATTCAGGTAGCCATGGAAATTCATTTTTCGAGAACTCTTATTTCTTGTTTCTAAATGATAAAGCATGTTCTCATGATCACACTAAACCTTTTATTTTTGAAAATGATTGAGTTTTGAGGTTGTATGGATGTTCTGAAATTTTGTTCAGTTTTAAGTTTTTGTTCGAATCTTTTGTTGATGATGAATAAATGAAATTTGATGTTGGATTCTTGTTCTAGGGGACTTGGGGATCATTTCTGGAGATTTGGGAGGTTTGATTTGACCTAGGGAGTGTTTTTGAGATTTTCAGGGAGGGAGGTCACCGGAGAAGACGACCGGAGCTCGTCTCCGGTGACCTGAAAATAATTAGGGCTAATTAATTAGGCTTAGCCAGGTTTGAATATGGACCCTTGATCTGGTTGACTAAGTCAATCTCCCGCGCGCGTGTGTGGCCCAGATTTGTCATTAAACCCTAATTCAAATTAATTAGCCTAATTAATTAGGTTTTAATTTAAATTTTCCAGAAGCAATCTCAACCGTCCATGAGCGCGCGCAGTCTTTCCCTCCCCCCTGAGTTTGAATGCTGGCCCTTGATTGCGTTGACTCTCCATTTTTATTCATTTTAATTTCTTTTCTTTTCATTTCTTTTCCATATAATTTTTAAAATAGTAAAAATCATTTAAAAATTATGAAATTTTTTGTCAAAGATTTCATTAATTTTTAAGACACAAAAATATTTTTATTTTTATTTTTTCATTAAAAATTATTTTTAAATCATTTAAAAGTTTATTTTTAATTAGTTAATGGAAATTAATTGATTAAAAATACTTTTAAGTATTTAAAAATCACAAAAAAATTCATGTAACCTTTAAAAACATTTAGAAACATTTTCCAACTCTCAAACCAAATTTCTTTTTTGTTCTTGATGCCTTTTGATAATTTTCTTTGGATTTAATTTCATTTCAAGGCATTATTTTGTTTCAAACTTCAAAAATTCATTTTTGTCTAACCTTTGAGAGTTGAATCATGATTCTTTTTGCATTGTATCTTGCATAGAATCTAGTTTATAGGTTAAAATTGGCATGAATTGATCTTGCATTTTCAATTGTTTTGGCATTTTTCCTTGATGAGGTACCTTAAAACCCTAGCAATCTTAGGAAATTCATAACTTTTGATAGGTTAAGAGTTGGATCCCCTCCTTTGGGCAGTGAGTTTGTGTAGGTTTAGGGTATCTTTGATTGCATTATCAAATTTGTATCATGTCTCTTGCTTCTGGTTTTGGATTTTGCTTTGTGTGTTGATCATGAACCCTAATTTATGCCTTCCTTTGCATTCATCTTCCATTTACTTGCATACCATGACTTGCCATGACATTTTGTGCATTCATTTGATTCATAAAACACCTTAGGACATATTAGAATCATGTTTGATCATTGCATCTTTCATTTGCCATGTTGTATGTCATTTGCATTTCATAACTTTTCATGAACTTTCATGGTTCAATACATGCCTCATTTGCATCCTTATGCTTGTATGATCATTCTCATGCCTTGTCTCATGTTTGTATCATCTCTTAGCATCATTAACATCATGTATTTGCTTCTGAATTTATCTTGCATCATGCCATTCCATCTCATTTGCATTGCATTTCATTTCTTTCACTAACTTTTCAGGTGGTAAGTTACTTTAAGAAGTGAATTTGCCTTCACTTCTCATGTTCTCTTTTCATCTCTTTCATACTTCCCTTGCTGCATTTTGTATGTGTTTGGGTTTGAGCTTGCTCATTCTTGTTCATCTTACTTTCTTTCTTCAAGCAACTTGACTTCTTAAGTGAAGCAAGTTGTTTTGCTTCTCTTTGTTCCTCTCATCTGCTCCTCTCCTTGGTGGTTCTTTGAAGATTTCTTTCTTAAGCCTCATAAACCCTAGGAACAACCAAGCATGATAACAATTAGGGTTTGATTAGTCCCCCATTTAGCTTTTACCTTTGTGTCATCTTTGAGTCTTCTCTTCTCATCTCATAATCAGGGACTAAACCCTAAAGGCTTTAAGGCTTTGTGATTAAGTTTATGCCTGCATCCTTCTATTAGGATGGAGTGTATAACTTTAATCCTAAGTGTTAAACCCTTAATGTGTTTAAATCCTTTAATCAATCCACCTAATTATCACTAAGACATCAAGCTTGTAACTTGGACCTTGCATTAGGGTTCTAATTCTTCCTTAATTGGTTAAGAAGGACTAACCCTAGTGTTAATGGACAAGTCCCCCTCAAGTTGTCTTACAAATCATAAAACTCATTTCTTAATCATACCATTAACTAAAATCCATCTAATAAAGGCTTTGTTTTGTCATGAGGTTAATCCCTAATCATGGATTAAGTTGAGGAGCTTTCCTCAGCTTAAATGTTCTCATCTATTATCCTTCTATTAGGATGGTGTAATGGGTCCATTTAATCGTTGATTATGGCTTAAACTCATTACTTAACACTAATCTAAAACAACAAAAAACATCTTAATAATCACAAGTAGGTTAATGATCTTAATCCTACATCAGGGTGATTAAGTGTGAGATGCTGACTTCACACTTAAGGTATTCTCATTACTCCTAATCAGAGGGAAGATGTGATGAGTTTACTAACCCTTGGTTTAGGCTTAAGCTCATTAACTTATGACAAACTTCAAAAAGCAATAAAAGACTGAAAATACAAAAAACAAACAATAATCGTCTCCTACGGGATTCTTTTCTCATCTCATTCACTCACAAACGAGAACTTGCTTCTTCCGTCTAATGCAAGACAATTTGCACCTGAGCCAGACAGGTCATACACTTGAGCATAGACAAGTAAGCAGTTCATAAGTCAATTTATCTTTCAGTCTCTCTGAGTTGAACTACGGTGTTCTGACTTCCTCATTGCACGAGAGGATACGTAGGCATAACTTAACAGTTATCGAACAAAAGTCTCTGTATATTCCCCCCTCTTCCAGCATTATTCTTTAAGCCTCATAGTCTTGAGCTTTGCACTCTTGTTCTTACACTGACACTTTCATACTTCACCTCACATTTATCTCACACTGACACTCGCATTCTTTTCCAGCTTTGATACACAAATTGCACTGACACTACCCCTTTAAAACACAAATCTTTTAAGCGTGGATCCCGTCGAGTACGGCGGACAATCTGGGTGCTAATACCTTCCCAGGTTGTAACCAATCCCCTTTCTCAGTCTCTTTGGTTCGCAACCGTCTTATCCATATCTTTTCTTAGGTCTATGCAGCATTACCTTTCCTCCGGGATAAAAATGCCTAGCTGGCGACTCTTTTCTTTTCTTCTTTCGCCGACCGTTCACGTCTGTACCCCTCTTGACCAGGTGTCATTTGGTGGAAGCGACAGCTTGGCGACTCTGCTGGGGACCCTTATACTGTAACCAGGGCTTCTGGTTCTTTTTGTGGGTTCCTCCTAGCGCTTGTTTGATTTGTGTTTACTGGGGTGTTATGTGCTATTTGTGTTTGTATATTTGCATTTATTTTTGCTTTATGTACAGTTATTTACTGCTTTCTTTATAGCTTTATACATCATACTGTCATATTGTCATCTGGCTGGATCTGGTTTTTGTTTTGGTGGGTGGGGTTCTATTGAGAGTTTAAGGTCCTATACCTGGGACCTGAGTGACACCTAGGCTAGAGTGGTTCATGTTATTTCCCATTCCATTTCGGTCTGGTGCGGGAATATGAAACACAAATCTTTTAAGCGTGGATCCCGTCGAGTACGGCGGACAATCTGGGTGCTAATACCTTCCCAGGTTGTAACCAATCCCCTTTCTCAGTCTCTCTGGTTCGCAACCGTCTTATCCATATCTTTTCTTAGGTCTATGCAGCATTACCTTTCCTCCGGGATAAAAATGCCTAGCTGGCGACTCTTTTCTTTTCTTCTTTCGCCGACTGTTCGCGTCTGTACCCCTCTTGACCAGGTGTCATTTGGTGGAAGCGACAGATACCAATCCGGGATTCGGATCCCGTTGCTGTGAAGATTTCCGGTTGATCTGCTTGCAGTGGTATCCCAGCTGGGCATGAGATCATTGGTAGATCTGACATAAGATTCTGCCTGGGGAAATAAATCACTGATAGACCTATCTTGGTAATGAGAAGCCCAGCTGGGGTCTGTGGAAGCTTCCGTCACTTTGTTGTGAGATCTTCAGACATTGTTCTTCTGGACAGAGGCTGGAGCTCTGCGGGGAGATGGTTCCCTGTCTTTGCACTTGGCTGGGGAGGAACGATCACTGAACGACCTTCCTATTGATTTTTGTAGAGATCCTGCTGAGGATGATGGACTTAGCTGGGGAAATAAGCCCCTTCTGGTGTTGCTCTGGATAAAGTGTTGTAGAAATGATGCCTGGTAGTTCTGATGGGAAGAAAACATCTCTGGTGCTGTTTGGAAGGTGTGCTGAGGAAATAATGACTTGGCATCCTGCTGGGGAGAAGCTTCCATGCCCCATGTTGCGCTTTGAATACCCGCAATCCTGTTATGACAAAGAAACGCACAAGTACCCCGAGGTATCCCTTACCGGATTCCATCATAGGAATTTAGACACTCCCGGGAGCAAGTATATTTCCTGTAAGCATATAATTTGGAAAAGACGCATCTTTATTTATGCAATTGATATTTTAAGGACATCAGACGTTTTTGCAAATGAAAATAAAATGTACGAGACTAAGTGTGACTGAAGATCTGATTTTATTAATTCGGGTGCCCTGAATTGGCAAGTACAGTCAAAGAAACAGATCCCCTGAAATGAGGAGATTGTTACAAATTGAGAAACAAAAAGATGTTGGCAATGTTGATGACGCTTCAATGTGCTTCCCTTTTGCTATGACTTGTATGACATTGACGTTCTTCTCATCCTGCTTTCTATAGAAGGCTGATTCTGACCGATGCTTGTACCTTTCGAAGCTTGCCATGTTGTAAGTGATACAGACGAATTCAGAATGCAGTTGTTCGCTTATTCCCTTATTTTGCGTGGATCGCCCTTTCAAGTTTTCAATCCACCGGGATACCCATTTTTGCCCGAGCTGTCCAATACGGCTTTTCAACTCAGCAGGTGTACATTTTTTTATTTATTTTCCCTTATTTTTGCCCAAGTCTTTTATTCTGTTTTTGACTTGCCGGGATGCCCTATTTTTGCCTGGACTTACATTTTGTTTTTATGTCCAGCGGGTCATTTTTATGCGAAGTATTTTTTAACTGCATCTGAATTAACAGGGGATAGGAAGTCTTCACCATCCATAGTACTGAGCATCAGTGCTCCACCAGAGAATACTTTCTTCACTATGAATGGACCATCGTAATTCGGAGTCCACTTGCCCATGTGGTCTGTATGAGGAGGGAGGAGTCTTTTCAGCACAAGATCTCCTACTTGGTATTCCCGAAGCCTGACTTTCTGATCGAAGGCTTTCTTCATTCTTTTCTGATACAGCTGCCCATGACAAATCGTAGCTAATCTCTTCTCTTCGATCAGACTTAGTTGTTCGTATCGGGATCAGACCCATTCTGCTTCATTCAGTTTGACATTCATTAGTACCCGCAAGAAGGGTAATTCAACTTCAACATGTAGGACTGCTTCTATACCATACACAAGTTGATACGGTGTTGCCCCAGTGGATGTTCTGACTGACGTACGGTACCCATGCAAGGCAAATGGTAGCATTTCATACCAGTCTTTGTAGGTGACCACCATCTTCTGCACAATCGTCTTGATATTCTTGTTGGTTGCCTCAACAGCGCCATTCATCTTTGGCCTGTAAGGAGAAGAATTGTGATGTTGGATTTTGAAGTCCCGACATAGCTCTGCCATCATTTTATTGTTCAAATTAGAACCATTATCAGTAATTATTCGCTCGGGCACTCCATACCGACAGATGATATCTCTCTTCAGGAATCGGGCTACCACTTGCCTGGTGACACTGGCATAGGAAGCTGCTTCAACCCACTTGGTAAAATAGTCAATGGCTACCAGGATGAATCTGTGGCCATTTGAAGCAGTCGGTTCAATCTTGCCAATCATATCTATGCCCCACATGGCAAAGGGCCAAGGTGAAGACATCACATTCAGAGGATTCGGAGGCACATGCACCTTATCTGCATAAATCTGGCATTTATGGCACTTTCTGGCATAGGCACAACAGTCTGCATCCATTGTGATCCAGTAGTATCCTGATCTTAACAACTTTTTAGCCACTGCATGCCCTCCAGCATGGGTACCAAAAGATCCTTCGTGCACCTCGAGCATCAACAAGTCTGCCTCTGTCTTATCAACACATCTGAGAAGTAACATGTCAAAGTTTCTCTTGTATAAGGAACCATCAGTATTCAGGAAGAAACTACCAACCAGCCTTCTTAATGTCTTCTTGTCATTGGATGATGCCCCAGGTGGGTATGTTTGATCCTCCAAGAAGCATTTGATGTCATAGAACCAAGGCTTATCATCTTTAGCCAGGTCTGCTGAGAATACGTATGCTGGTCTGCCAAGTCTGGATACTGAAATCCGAGGCACGAAGTTGGCAGCTTGAACTTTGATCATGGATGAAATGGTAGCCATAGCATCTGCAAACTGGTTTTCGTCTCGAGGGATATATTCAAGCTTGACTGTTGTGAAGAATGTGAGTAACCTCCTTCTATAATCCCGGTAAGGAATCAGATGCTCCTAGTGAGTATACCATTTGCCATTGGTTTGATTGATTACCAAAGCTGAATCTCCGAATACAGTTAAAGTCTTGATCCTGAGGTCAATGGCTTCCTCAAGACCCATAATGCAGGCTTCGTATTCAGCTTCGTTGTTAGTGCAGTTAAAGGTGAGTTTTGCCGAGAAAGGCATGTGAACTCCTTTAGGTGTAATGAGTACTGCACCAACACCACGACTATTCATATTAACAGCCCCATCAAACATCATAGTCCATTCTTCTTCTAGGTCAGGCCCTTCAGTGTGAACAGTCTCTTCGTGATCTTTTTCTTTTATGAACATGATGTCTTCATCAGGGAAGTCAAATCTCATAGGCTGGTAATCATCAATGGGTTGCTCAGCAAGATAATCAGACAATACACTGCCTTTGATGGCTTTTTGAGATGTGTACTGGATGTCATATTCTGTGAAAATAATTTGCCATCTTGCAACCCGTCCGGTAAGTGATGGCTTCTCAAATATGTACTTGACTGGGTCCATCTTTGAGATTAATAAGGTAGTGTGGGTCAACATATACTGCCTTAGTCGGCGAGCAGCCCACGCTAAAGCACAACAAGTTTTCTCGGGCAGTGAATAACGTTGTTCACAGTCGGTAAAATTTTTGCTTAGGTAGTAAATTGCATACTCTTTTCGACCAGACTCGTCATGATGGCCCAGCACACACCCCATTGATTCTTCTAATACTGTCAAGTACATTATTAGAGGTCTTCCTTCAACTGGAGGCATAAGGATCGGAGGCTCTTGTAAGTATTCCTTGATTTTGTCAAAAGCCCTCTGGCAGTCTTCATTCCACCTGACCGTTTGTTCTTTCCTTAACAACTTGAACAAGGGCTCACAGGTTGCTGTAAGGTGAGATATGAACCTTGAAATGTAGTTCAATCTACCTAGGAACCCCCGAACTTCATTTTCAGTTTTTGGTGCAGGCATTTCTTGAATGGCTTTGACTTTGTCAGGGTCAATTTCAATTCCCTTTTCACTCACAATAAATCCCAACAGCTTACCGGATCGCACCCCGAATGTGCACTTGTTGGGGTTCAGCTTCAATTGGTATTTCCTCAGACGCTTGAATAGCTTCAACAGATTCACCAGGTGATCTTCTTCTGTAAGGGACTTGGCAATCATATCATCCACAAAACATTCAATTTCTTTATGGATCATGTCATGGAATAATGTTACCATAGCCCGTTGATAAGTGGCGCCAACATTCTTCAGTCCGAATGGCATTACCTTATAACAAAATGTGCCCCAGGGTGTGATGAAAGTTGTCTTCTCCATGTCTCTAGGTGAAATCTTGATCTGATTATATCCTGAAAATCCATCCATGAAGGAGAACACCGAGAACTGAGTCGTATTGTCTACCAATACATCAATGTAAGGTAAAGGGAAGTCATCTTTCGGGCTGGCTCTGTTCAGATCCCGGTAATCCACACACATCCTCACTTTGCCATCCTTCTTAGGCACATGTACAATGTTAGCAACCCACGGCGGGTAACTAGTTACAGCAAGAAAACCGGCGTCCCACTGTTTTTGTACCTCTTCTTTTATCTTCATTGCCATATCTGGTCGAGTACGGCGCAACTTCTGTTTTACTGGCGGACAGTCTTCCTTTAGAGGCAGCTTGTGCACAACAATGTCGGTGTCCAACCCTGGCATATCCTGATAAGACCAAGCAAAAACATCCACATACTCCCGAAGCATGTCAATAAGTTGATCTTTCACTGAATCTTGCAGACGGGCCCCGATTTTAACTTCTTTCAAGTCTTCTCCTGTACCAAGATTAACCGTTTCAATCTCCTCCTGATGAGGAGTGATAACCTTCTCCTCTTGTCTTAACAACCTGGCTAGTTCTTCAGGTAGCTCATAATCTTCTTCAACCCCTTCATCGGCTTGATTAATCGGATTGTCAAAGTCATACGAAGTCATAGCAGTGTTGTTGTCGGTGCAGTCTGGAGGGCATTCTCTGCAAGGGTTTAGATTTGTTCATTTTAGTGATAAGTTTTATCTTGCTTAGGAAAAGTGAAAATGAAGTTATTATTTTGAAAAACATTGCCATTTTATTTTTGTACAAAAAATGAAAAATGAAAAACAGTGAGCGGAAAAGAAAAGACTCATTTGCAAAAGAGGTCCTAATATTCATTAATTGATCGTTTGCATAAAATACAAGATGGCCCGATTACAAAATGAGCCCTGACATCTTGGGCAAGATGTAGGACTTAATGCATGCTTAAAGACAGGAAATAATAATTACTCTGCAGGAGTAACTCTTATAATTTCCTGGGAAGACCAGTTTGAGACATGGTTCCCCGGGATCCTTGGACGTATCCAGCTTTCCAGGTTGCGCTCGTCTTCTGACTCATCTTTCAAACTATTCACAGCATCCGGGGTGAGCATTCCCCCGCTGACAAACTTGGGCTCTGTTGCAGCCTCTGGTTGATCTTGTCGAGTTGGTCTGTAACCCAACCCGAATCGGTCTTCTTTCTTTTCAACTGGCAGCAGCTTGCCCCAGCCTTGAGCGGTACCTTCCTCAACAACCTTTCGGGCCTGTTGATATGATGTGATGGAAGTCCTAGACACAGCAGACGCCTCATTGATATTAAGGGCTTCAAACCCTTGACTCATGGTCTCATGGATCTCCCCATCCATTTCAATGTATTTGAAAGTAGCCATCTGGCTAACGAAGATATCCTCTTCCCCACAAATGGTAATGACTTGGCCCTCCCACTCGAATTTTAACTTCTGGTGAAGGGTTGACGTCACGGCGCCAGCGGTGTGTATCCATGGTCTACCCAATAGACAGCTGTAGGCAGGCTGTATATCCATCACAAAGAAGGTCGTTTTGAAAACCTGTGGGCCAATCATTATTGGCAACTCTATCTCTCCCAGAACTGATCTTTTAGAACCGTTAAAGGCTCTCACTACCAGGTTGCTTGGGTGTAGTGCCAATCCATCATGTTCCAGCTTCACAAGGGCTTTCTTGGGTAGGACATCGAGTGATGACCCTGTGTCCACCAATACGTGAGAAAGAACTGCACCCTTACACTCCAAGGTAATGTGCAAAGCCTTGTTGTGACTGTGACCTTCCGTTGTCAGATCAGCGTTGGTAAATCCTAGTCCGTGACTAGCGTTGACATTTCCAACCACAACCTCTAACTGATTGACAGTAATCTCCTCCGGCACATAAGCTGCGTGCAGGACTTTTAATAGTGCGTTCCGATGAGCCTCGGAGCATATTAGCAATGATAGTATGGAGATTTTGGAAGGTGTTTGGTGAAGCTGGTTCACCACCTTATAATCGCTTTTTTTATTATCCGCATGAATTCATCAACCTCTTGATCAAAAGGAGTCTTCAAAGTTTCTTTAGCAACTGGTTCTTCTTGCACCATGCTCTTCCCTTTTGCCTTAGCAGCAGCTTCTGCTTCAGCAATGGGTCTTGGTATTTGCGAGGCAAAGAGACGTCCACTTCTAGTGAAGCCTCCGCCTCCCCCCACATTGTCTATATGAGGTGAAGAAGTTGACGACTCTAAAGTGATTTTCTGCCCCTCGCAGTATAGATCTGAGCCATAATGCCAAGGGATGGCATTATTGCTTTCGTAAGGAACTGGCCCAGGCACTGTGATAGTGACCGGACTGATAGCAGCTGCAGAGGGGACCACAATGGTGTGTGGATCATAATATATGGTAATTGGAGTTCTGACAGGAATAACATTTTGTTGTGAGTTGTTGGGAGGAACATTTGCGGGATCGTAGTATATCGTAACCGTTGAGACGCTTTCATTAACTGTTGCTGATGTTGCAGACGGAGTTGATTGGATGGGTGTTGAAGTTGTAGTAGGAACTGACGGAGTAATGGGTGTTGTCGTTGTAGAAGGAAATGTGACTGAACTTGTATCGATTGAAGTGATTGATTGAGTATTTGTTGGAGTTGTAGCAGAATCTATTGGAACATGGGTTGCTGATGTTGTAGGAGTATCTGTGATTGTTGATGAAGGAATTGTTGGAGTTGTAGTCGCTGTTGTCGTAATCTGAAGAGTGCCATCTCTAATGAGGCCATCTATGTCGTTTCTCAATCTCTCACATCCATTAACGACAATATTGCAATATCCACAGCTGATCTCACATTCGGGGAACACTTGGCATTCTAACAACTGAGCTTTGATTTCAACCAGAGGTGTTCGGATTCGTGTAACACTGCTAATTAATGTGGATGATTTGCCCTCCTCAATAGCATTAATCTTAGGCCCATTGTGACTAGGCATTAGATTTCTTGTGACGTTCGGAGGAGGCGCAAAATTGAGAGCTTTTGAGTCCACCAAATCCTGGACTTTCATCTGTATGGCCCTGCACTTTTCAGTATTATGCCCCGGTGCGTTTGAGTGGAATGCACACCTGGCATTTACATCATAGTTCTTTGGCAGATTGAGAGGACCTGGAGGAGCCAACGTCCTTAATTCAACTAGGTTGAGCTTTAGGAGTTGTGGCAAGAGTGCAGCATACGACATTGGGATTGGGTCAATTACCATGTTTGCTTGTGATGACCTCTGTTGGAAAGGACGCTGCTGATTACCGTTGTTGTTGTTATACGACCTTTGTTGCGGATAATGAGTTTGTTGTTGATATTGTGGTTGTTTCTGTTGAAGATATGATGATTGTTGTGGAATCGGAGCTGGGATGGTAATAGCTGCTACTGACCGGTGAGCATATTGAGGCTTGCCTCTGCTTGTATGAATAGAATTAGTTTCACCTGCCCTTCGAGGTCCTACAAAAGGTTTTCTTGGATTGCTGGAGGAACTTGTACCACTGTCGGAGATTTTGCCCATCTTTAAGAGACTTTCAATCCTCTCACCAGCTATGACCACATCAGCAAAACTGGTAGAGGATAAAGCGGCCAGTCTATCAATATAAGTCCCTTGCAATGTGTTCATGAACATGTCAACCATTTCCCTCTCTGACATGGGTGGTTGGACAGCAGCAGCTCTCCATCTTTGAGCATAATCCCGGAAGCTCTCTCTAGAAGACTGAGACATGTCCATCAGAAGAGTTCTATTGGGAGCCATGTCCAGGTTGTACTGATATTGCTGGATGAATGCTTCAGCTAAATCCTTCCAACACCTTATGGTGGCCCTAGTCAAATGCGAATACCATTCTCTCGAAGCTCCAGTCAGACTATCCTCAAAGTAGAACATCCATAACTTTTCATCCATAGTATAAGCCTTGAGCCTACCCAAGAAATATTGCAGGTGAGTTCGTGGAAAGGGGGTACCATTATACTTCTCGAAGCATGGGGGTTTTAATTTGTGGGGAATTCTCACCCCATCTACTAGGCCCATGTCCATCACATCGAAGCCCAAAGAATTCCGAGACTCCAAAGATCTTAACTTTTCAGCAATCTCGTCCAATATTCTGTCATATACCTCATCTCCAGCCCCTATAACAGTAAACTGTTCTTCCTGGGGATCCTCTTGCAGGATTCTACCCCCAGCAATATTACCTTGCACATTCCTCGGGATGTTAACTTCTGGATTCAAGTGAGGTCCATACTCTGGTGGATCAATACGAGGCTTGCCCCGTTCATTGTTGCTAGTTCCCCCTGTTCCCAGATGAGGCTCTTCAGGAGCTTGTCTTTCCACCAACTCTCTTAACCTTTCTTGACTCTGGGCTAAGCCAGTCATCACTGCCATAAACTAAGACATCTGATTTCTCATCTCTACTCTCTCATTGGCCATCTGATTTCTGACCTCGGTCAAATCCTACTGTACTTGTTCCATTTGAATGTCGGGAAGGTTGTTACGAGTCGGGTACCGGTGCGTGCGGTTGACAGGTAACACTCGGCGACGAGCAATGTTTCATGAGATCACAACAAAGTTAGAAACAATAATCATAACAAAACCTACAAAACAAAAGAAAAGTTAGTATGCAATGCAGTATGTTTATTTGTTTTCCAAGGTATCCGGTTTGGTTCTTGGTTTTGACCTTTCCAGACCTCGAGGAAGATGCTTGATGTTTTTGAGAGAAAACACAAATGAAAACTCAAACTAAAATATATTACAAATGATGAACAATACATAGTTTGTTTTACAATACATGCCCCTGGAGGGTCAAAATACAACAAAAGGAAAAGTACATCAAAGGGAAACAAACAACAAGCAAAGAATCAGACATCCAGTCCAAACTCATCTTCTCTGACCTCCTTCAGGAGTGCCTCAGTCACTGGACCAGCTGGGTGCTCTGTAATGGTCCTAATGAGGAGGTTCCTGGTAGCAATGGCAGTAGTCAGCTTCTTATACTTATCCTGTTCTTTTGATCTTTTCAATCCTGCTCTGAGCTTCAACTCTGATATCTCTTTCTGTGCAGCCAACAGAGCTTCTTGCTGTTTCTTCTCATTAGCCTCTAGCTGTTCGACCTTGGCTTGAGTCTTCTGGTATTCTTGTGTACGGGCTTCGGTGATTCTGACCCACCTAGCCTGACTCTCTTGCAGATAGTGCTCAGCCCTAGCTTTCTGAATCTTGGCCTCTTTACAGGCATTCTTCAATATCTGTTCCCCAGCCCTTGCTTTCCTTATATAATCTCCTGTCTTCTCAATTTTGGCAAGATGCTCAACCCTGAGCTTTTCCAATCTCTCAATGTCCATACGACCATCACTCATTTCCCAAAGAGTCTTCTTCAAGGCTTGAGATAGCTGCTCATTCCTTTCCTTCAACTTTTCAAATTCCTCCAGGCTAACTGTTGCTACAGGCTGTACTGTGGATGACCCAGGTATGTCTTCCAAGGTGAAAGGCATTCTGGTAATCTGAGCTCTAGTATGGGACCAGTCTGAGTACTGAGCTGAAGCAACATTGTTACATCTTCCAAGAATAGCTACCCCTTTTGTCTGGATGTTGTCCCAAGCCCAGGATGCTTGTCTAACAACAGCTGAATTAGGTTGCACCTCACAATACGGGTCTCAGCTAAATCCTGTCCTCTGGGAGGGTGAACCAAGGCATAGCCCAGTTGTCTTTAAACAGTAAAGGATTGTAGTTGATGCAACCCTTCACTCCTATCAGAGGCACATTTGGGTATTGTCCACAGCTGGTAATAATGTCCTTGCCTTTGGTGCTCTGGGTGCACCATCTAATATCATATGAAGTCAAGGCAATGAACCTCTTTGCCCAATTCTTCTGCTAGTGTGAGTTCAACAAAGCATCTGATTTAGGCAGGTGTCTGAGCAGCCAGGTGTAAAACAAAGGAGCACAACATCTTACCAACTTCCCCATTTGTTTCTCATTCCTCTGATGAATGGAATAATAAAACTCTCCTAGCAGTGTAGGTACTGGGTTCTTCAGAAGAAATAAATGGATGGCATTCTTGCTGAAGAATTTTGGTTCATCTGCAAACATTATAGCCCCATATATGCTGAGGGCTAACAGTGCACAAACTGCCTTCCACTCTCCCAATGAAGCATTCAGGATGGCCTGAGAAATCAAGAAGTCTAAATGCAAACCATGAATCCCAGCTTTTGTTGTCATACTTTGCTCAATAAGGGCAGGCTCCAAGTACAATGCCCTTGCTATTTCTTCATTTCTGGGAGCAGTCATCCCTGGGTTGAAGGGGATTCCACCTCTGATAGGTACTCCAATCAATGAAGAAAACTCTTCCAGCAGAGGCCCTAACTGAAAGTCTGGAAATGTGAAGCATCTCATTGGTGGGTCATAAAACTGCAAGCATGTGTGGATCATGCTCCTCTGAGAAGGATCAAGGTCCATGACCATATCCAAGATACCTCCATAGTGCTCTCTAAACAGTGGGATATGGTCAGGGGTGATGAGTGACTGGACCTGCCTGATACCAGTCAATACAGGCTCAAAGAAGTGATAGGATATGTTGCTCTTCCTGGGAGTAGTCATGAGTGTTGCTGAAGAAGCTGAAGATAAGTGCTGATGAAGATCACAAACTGAAGTACTGAAGGTGGACCACTGATAGACTGGTGCTGGTGAGGGTGGAGATGAATGAAGCAGATAACTGGTGAAGACAGCTGAAGTAGAGGCCTATGCAGAAGAAGGGGTCAAAACCAAAACCAAGATACAAAGAAATGGATACCCTGAAAAGAAAATAAACAAATGTCAAATGATGCAATGATGATATATGCAAATGATATGCAAGGGTTTATGATCAAGCTGGATCTGATTATCTGTCTTGACATAAGGCCCATGTATGTTCAAAAGTCCAGATGAAGGCTCAGAAATCCAGTAACCAGGGTGGGGGACTCAAATAAAGAGTCACATGTCCAGGGTTAATCACAAGAACTGTCCAAAATGGAGTATTCTTAAACAAAACAGTAACAGGGTATGATGTGGCCAAGGGTTCCTGCAAACCTGTAAACAACCCAACCCCCTCACATGTAGTGTTCTAGAACAAGGATCCTCAGACTTGGATCAGTTATAAGAAGTGTAAACACTTCTAACCCGAAGGTACAATGTTTACAATAACCATAAAAGGTCCTCCTCTAATTCACCTCAGTTTCTGAAGGTCATAGTAAAGGTCATCTAGACTTAACAGGCTTCCCAGATAGCCCTAGCACTATAGGAAATCTGTAGCACAGAGTTCTCAAGAAGAAACCCACATCTGAACCGTGTTTCATATTCCCGCACCAGACCGAAATGGAATGGGAAAGAACATGAACCACTCTAGCCTAGGTGTCACTCAGGTCCCAGGTATAGGACCTTAAACTCTCAATGGAACCCCACCCACCAAAACAGCAAACCAGATCCAGCAAATGATAATATGAAATATGCAAAACTGTAAAGAAAGCAATAAATAAAGCTGTACACATAGCAGTAAATAAAGCAAAATAAAATAAACACACATAGCACATAACACCCCAGTAAACACAAATCAAACAAACGCTAGGAGGAACCCACAAAAAGAACCAGAAGCCCTGGTTGCAATATAAGGGTCCCCAGCAGAGTCGCCAAGTTGTCGCTCCCACCTGATGACACCTGGTCAATAGGGGTACAGACGCGAACAGTCGGCGAAAGGAGAAGAATGAAATGAAAAGAAAAGAGTCGCCAGCTAGGCATTTTTATCCCGGAGGAAAGGTAATGCTGCATAAACCTAGAAAAGATGGATAAGACGGTTGCGAACCAGAGAAACTGAGAAAGGGGGTTAGTTACAACCTGGGAAGGTATTAGCACCCAGATTGTCCGTCGTACTCGATGGGATCCACGCTTGAAAGTTTGTGTTTAAAGGGGTAGTGTCAGTGCTATTTTGTGTGCAAAAGCTGGAAAAGGATGCAAGTGTCAGTGCAAAAGAAATGTGAAGTGAAACAAAAGGAGTGTCAATGCAAGGAAATAGTGCAAAGCTCAAGACTATGAGGCTTAAAGAATAATGCTGGAAGAGGGGGGATATACAGAGACTTTTGTTCGATAAAAGTTAAGTTATGCCTACGTATCCTCTCGTGCAATGAGGAAGTCAGAACGCCGTAGTTCGACTCAAAGAGACTAAAAGATAAATCGACTTGTGAACTGCTTGCTTGTATATGCTCAAGTGTGTGACCTGTCTGGCTCAGGTGCTAACTGTCTTGCACTAGACGGAAGAAGCAAGTTCTCGTTTGTGAATGAGTGAGGTGAGAAAAGAATCCCGGAGGAGACGATTATTGTTTGTTTTTGGTGTTTTCAATCTTTTATTGTTTTTTGTGTTTGTCATAAGAAAATGAGCTTAAGCCTAAACAAAAGGGTTAGTAAACTCATCACATCCTCCCTCTGATTAGGGGTAATGAGAATACCTTAAGTATGAAGTAAACACCTCACACTTAATCACCATGATGTAGGATTACAATCATTAACCTACTTGCATTTATTTAAATGTTTTTGGAGTTTTTGTTTAGTGTTAAGTAATGAGTTTAAGCCATAATCAGGGATTTAATGGACTCATTACACCATCCTAATAGAAGGATAATAGATGAGAACATTTAAGCTGAGGAAGGCTCCTCAACTTAATCCATGATTAGGGATTAACCTCATGACAAAAAAAAAACTTTATTAACGTGGATTTTAGTTAATGATAAGATTAAGAAGTGAATTTTATGGTTTGCAAGACAACTTGAGGGGGACTTGTCCATTAACACTAGGGTTAGTCCTTCTTCACCAATTAAGGAAGAATTAGAACCCTGATGCAAGGCCCAAGTTACAAGTTTGATGTCTTAGTGATTATTTAGTGGATTTATTAAAGTATTTAAACAAATTTAGGGCTTAACACTTAGGATTAAAGTTATACACTCCATCCTAATAGAAGGATGCATGCACAAACTTAATCACAAAGCCTTAAAAACCTTTATGGTTTAGTCCTTGGTTAAGAGATGAGAAGAGAAGACACAAAGATGACACAAAGGCAAAACTAATGGGGGGACTAATAAAACCCTAATTGTGATCATGCTTGGGTGTTCCTAGGGTTTATGAGGCTTGCAAGAAGATCTTCAAGGAAAAGCCACCAAGGAAGAAGCAGAATGAAGGAAGAGAAGCAAGAAAAAGCAAGACAACTTGCTTCACTTAAGAAGACAAGTTGCTTGAAGAAAGAAAGTGAGGAGGGAACATGAGTGAGCAAACTCATTCTAGTTCACAAATAAAATGCAGCAATGATGCATAAGAGAGATGAGAAAAGATTATGAGAAGTGAAGGCAAATTCACTTCTCAAACACTTACCTCCTGAAAAGTTAGCACAAAGAAATGAAATGAAAATGAGAAAGATGCAATGATGTAAATCAAAACCAGAAGCATAATCATGATGCCAATGATGTTATGAGATGGTACAAATGGATTTCATGAAATGTGGATGATCATACAAGTAATGAAGATGCAAATGAGACATGTAAGAACCATGAAAGTTCATGAATGCATATGACATGAAATGAAAGCAAAAGCATGGAAAATGGATTATGCAATGATCAAACATGATTCTAATGTGTCCTAAGATCTCTTAGAAGTCACGTGGATGCACAAAATGTCATGGCAAGTTCATGTATGCAAGCATATGAAGAATGAATGCAAATGAAGGCAAAGATTAGGGTTTATGTACAAGAAGCAATGCAAAATTCAAAATCAGAAGCAAATGACAAGATAAAAAATTGAAAATTGAATCAAAAGTATCCTAAACCTATATGATACCACACCCCAAAGGAGGAGACCTAACTCTTAACCCTAAGGAAGTTATGATTTTTCTAAGTTTGCTAGGGTTTTAAGGTACCTCACAAAGAAAAAATTCAAAACAAATCAAAAATGAAAGATAAATTCATGACAATTTTATCCTAGAAACTAAATGATATATGGGATGCAATTCAAAAAGAATCACTATCAAACCCTTCATGGTTAGGCATAAAAGATTTTTCTAAGTTAGGGTCAAAATATTGATTTTTAAGAACCCTAAATCCAAAGAAAAATGTCAAAATGGATCAAGAACCAAAAAGAAATTTGTATGAATGGTTTGATAATGTCTCTAAATGTGTTAAGATGCAATGTGATTTTTTTGGTGATTTTTAGAAACTTAAATGATATTTTAATTAATTAATTTCCATTAATTAATTAAAATAAACATTTAAATATTTTAAAAATACAAATTTTATGCAAAAAATAAAATAAAAATTATTTTTAGGATGAGAAAAATATTTAGAGTGAAAATGAAAAAGGAAAATATTTTTGGAATTTTCTAACTATTTTTAAAAAATGATGCAAAATAAATGGGAAAAAATGAAATAAAAATAAGAATTAATGAAAGTATGCGCATCTAAAGGTCTGGATTGAACCTGGGGAATTTTAGTTTGACCAAGCGCCACATCTAACGGCCATAATTCAAATTCAGCTAATTTTCATTAATTAATTAATCAAACTTAATTAAATCAGAATTAGGGTTAATGAAAAGATCTCAACCCTTGAAACGTGCGCGGGAAGCAAGATCCGATGGCTCACGTTTAAACATCATTGATTACACTGATTAGGGCAAATTACTTTCAGGTGACCGGAACAGTGTTCCGGTCATCTTCTCCGACGAGCCAAAACCCTATCTCTCTCCCTAAGCATATAAAACATGATTTCTCTGCCCATAAATGAACCCCACGCATCACTAAACCTAAATCCCCAAACAAAAACCATTTATCATTCATCAATCAACCAAATCGAAACAAAACATTTCTAGGGTTGAAACTTTCAAAGACCCCATACATGCTCAATATCCCACCATTTTGAAAAATAAAATCATCAGCATCATCAGCACATCATAAGGATTCGATTAAGAACTTGAAATTAAGCTTCTGGGAAAAATGTTCTTGAGCTATACCTGAGATTGAACCTCCTAATGCTGAGCTTTCTGGATCCTTCTTTGGTGCAAATCCCCTCCTATGAACCTCCTAATGAAGAAATGAAGCTTAGAACAAGCTTATATGGCCTGGTTTGAAGGTTTTGGCTCTGGTGTAGCAGATTTGGAGGGTTGTGTATGTGGTGTTTTAGGCTGTTTCAATGCTTGATTCTTGATCCATGGATGGTATGTGACTTATTGGTGAAGAAAAGTTTGAGGTTTGATGGATGTGGGCAGAGTTTAGAAGAGATGAAGAAATTTGCAGTTTTTATGAATCCTCAGTTGTGGGAGGATGCTGGCTTGTGTGTGTGTATGTTTCAAGTCCTTGAGGTCCACATATTATGTTCTGATTGGGCAGAGGGTTGGTAATGTCACAGTTTGATTGGTATGGTCAAAGATGCAAAAAGTCAAGATTTTGTGTACCATAGGTATGGCTCGGGTCAGAGGAGATCTTAGGGCTTGTCCTGCTTCAGCTTGAGTCATGGAGGGCCTTTGGATCAGGTTTTGTGAACTGGATGGTCTTGATCAAGAGTTTCCAATGTTCTTGCATATTTCCCTCTTTGGAGTTCCTTGTGAATCAAGGCAAGGAAACATATGAACTCTTGGGCAATTTGCAGCAAAATGGACCACATGAAGTTGTTATGATGCTTTGAGATCACTTAGCAACTAATCCAATCATTAGAAGTCCCTTTTGCAAAATATTCCATTCTTGAAGATTCATGAGAAATGCCTTATGGTGACTTGTAATTCAAGGCATGAAAGTGAGAAATTCCTTGGGCAATTCTGAATTATAGGTCATGTATGATGTTTTTTTAATGGTTAGAAGTCAATTAGAGGTCAAAATTGCCTTGGTATGAGTTTTTGCAAGTTTCCCTCTTTGGTACATAAGTGAAATTTTGTGATTTTTCCCAACTTTGCAAGGCCATAACTTGAGTTCTATGATGAATTAGATCAAGTTCTTGTACTTTTTTAAAAGGGAATGATCCAATCTACAAATTTCATGACCAAGAATTTTCCATTTGAAGCTTTTTTTAATCAAAAAGAGGAGGTTGAAAAACTTTCCCAAAATGGCAAGTTTGCATTACAAGTCACTTCCCAAAATGGCAATTTTGCAAATGGCTTGAAATTCTTCAATTTTGTGAACTTCTAACTTCTTCTAAGATCAAATAAAGATCATAGACACCCAAAATGATGGAGAAGACCCTTTGGTTGGATGATTGGGGGCCTCAGATGCCCTGATTTTGCACTGACTTATTCAAGAAGTCATCTATTGATCAAATGCCTTCCCCATTGAATTTCTTCATGAAAATTGGTGCGCATGATCTTTATATCATATAGAGACCAATAGAAACAAGAATGACCAAAAAAATTGGAGTTATGGCCTCTGAAACCAAAACCCTAATTTTTAGGTCATCTGTGCAGTTATGCTTCGCTCTGCTTCCATGCCTTTCTCAGTTCTTGTGATTTTATGACTTCTTTGATCTTGGGAGGATATAATATGAAGATTGAACATACATGGACCCTCTTGAGATGATTGAAGATCTTTGGAGTGGCTCAGATGGCTCAGGGATTACTCAGATCACAAACCCTAGATGCAGATGACTTAGAACTAATGCAATGAGGCAAAAATGCAATATGAGATGACATGATTGAACTTATGCAAATGAAAAGAATCACAAGCCATGATGAAATGAGTGAGGGCAAATTTGGGGTGTTTACACCTATCTCTCTCAAAACGCCACTAAAACGCATCAAACTCTCCAAATTCACTCAACTAAACTTCCTAAACACGAATCCAACAACAAAATCCATTTATTTTTCATGAATCAAGAGAAACGAACAAAATCATTTTCACGGGCAAAGTTTCAGACAGTCAGTACATGCTTATTTCTTGCTCATTTTCAAAACCAAACACATTCCCATGATTAGTGCAACATATAGAACAATATAAGAACTTAAAAACACATTTCTGGAAAAAGTGTTCTTGAGGTTACCTGAGTTGAAGCTTTCGAAACTGGGACTTTATGGGCTCCTCTTTGGTGCTAAACCACCCCCTTGATCCCCTTATGCTTCTGGAATGCTTGAAACAAGTTTATATGGAGTGTTTTGAAGGTTTTAGTTAAGAGGTGAGGAAATCGTGTTTTAGATTCTTGAGGTTTCAGGCTTGTTTAATGGTTGGGAAATTATCTGGAGAGTATGTGGAGATGATTGGTGAAGTTTGCTTGAAGGTTTGATGGTTGGTTTATGAATTTAGAAGAGATGAAGTTTGAGAGGGATTTTTGCAATCTGAATGTGTGAGAGCTTGCAGGCTTGTGTGTGTATGAAAATGAATCCCTTGAGGCATGTATGTGAAGATGTGATAGGTCAGAATAGTTGGTGTGGGCTATGTTGATCGGTATGGGTGATTTTGCAAAAAGTCAAGGTTGGTTATACTTGAGGTATGGGCACATGGAAGGTATGGATTTGGGAATGGCTTGGCTCAGCAGAGATCAAGGGAAGCTATAAAAACAGATTTGGGGTGCTGATGCAAGTGTATGGAAAGTTTTGTACCATTTTGCAAATTTGAGAAGCTTTGGCCCTTTTAAGATTTCTTGAAGTTCAAGGCATGAAAGTGTATGATTCTTGGGCCAATTCTGATCAAAATGAGTTGCACTATGATGGTATGATGTTTAGAGATGCATTAGAGGTCATGAAATGGCTTGGCAAGTGGTTTTGCAAAAAATCCTCTTTGGTGCATTCTTGAAAATTATAGGATTTTTGCCAACTTTGAAGGATCATAACTTGAGTTCCATAATGAATTAGAACATGTTCTTGTACTTTTTGAAAAGGGAAAGACCTAATCTACAACTTTCATGACCAAGAATTTTTAATTTGAAGCATTTTTGATCAAGAAAGAGGAGGTTGAAGAACTTTCCCAAAATGGAAAGTTTCCATTACAAGTCATTTCCATTTTTGGCAACTTTTGGTTTAGCTCAAATTTCTTCAATTTTGTGAACTTCCAAGCACTTCAATGATCAAATAAAGATCATATAACTTCAATTTGATGAAAATACCCCTTTGGTTCCATTGTTGGGGGCCTCAGATGCCCTGATTTTGCTCTGACTTGCTCAAGAAGTTACCTAATGAACATATGACTTCCACAATGCGTTTCATCATCAAACTTGGTACATATGATCCTTATAACATCTTAAGAACATTAGAAACAAAAATGACCAAAAAATTTGGAGTTATGGCCTCTGAAACGAAAACCCTAATTTTGGTCATCTGTGTAGTGAAAACCCTAGCTCTGCTTCCATGCCTTGCCAGTTCTTGTGATTTCTTGACTTCCTTGAACTTTGAGGGATATAATATGATGATAGAACACACATGGACCCTCTTGGAACAATTGGAGACCTTTGGAGTGGCTCAGATGGATCTTTGGATTGCTCAAATCACAAACCCTAGATGCAGATGAACTTGAACTATGCAGAGAAACAAAAATGCAATATGAGATAGTATGATTATGCTTATGCAAAAAGGAAAGATCACAAGCCACGGTGTGATATGAGTGAGGGAAAATTTAGGGTGTTTACACGCGCATGTTTCAAGGGTTGGGATTCAAACTGAGTTAATTTTAATTAATTAAACCTAATTATGTAATTAATTATGAATTAAGTTAATGAAGCAATCTGGACCACTCAAATGCGCGCTAACCCTAAGATCCAAAGGCCCGAATTCAAACTGACTGATAAACCCTAATTAAGCCCTAAACATTTTCAGGTGACCGGAGCAAGCTCTGATCATCTTCTTCGGCCACACCTTCATGCCATCTCACTCCCTAGGCTAACTCAGACCCTCTAAAGCTCCAGAATCAATCCTCTAACATCCCCAAGCATGAAACCTAGCATCAAACAACATTTATGTTCCACCAAAATCATGAATCGAAGCAAAACGGAAAAATACACAAAACATTCAGAAGTTAAATACATGCTTGATTCTTAACCATTTTGAAAACTAAACACATCACCATGATCAGAGAGACATATAGAATCATTTAAGAACTTAAAATGGAAGTTCTGGAAAAAATGTTCTTGATGATACCTGAGATGAAGCTTTGCAGTTTTGAGCTTTTTGGCCTCCTCCCTTGTGCAAATCAACTCCAATGGTCACCCTGATGCTAATGAGGAGCTTAGAACAAGTTTATGGTGACTATTTTGAGGTGTGTGGTTCTGGTTTTGCAGAAATCGTGTTTGTGAATGGGGAGATTTCAAACCATTTTAATGGTTGGTTTGTGTTCCTTGTGATGTGTAGAGATGATTGGTGAAAGAATTTTTGAGTTTTGATGGTTGGTTTGAGAGAATCGAAGAACGGAAGGTTTATGGAATTTTTGGGCAATCTGAGTTGTAGAATGTTTCAGGCTTGTGTATTGTGTGAAATGAGTTCCATAATGCTTGTATGTGATGTCTTGATTGGTCAGAAGGTTTGTGGTGGCATAGTGTGCTTGGTATGGGCCAAGTTGCAAAAATGTCAACTTTGTGTACTTGAGGTATGGGCATGGTGCAGAGCTGTTTCAAGGGGTGTCTTGGCCTTAGCTTGATTCATGGATGGCCATAGGATCATTTGTATGCAGCTGGAACACTTGGATCAAGAGTTGCCATAGTTTTTGCAAAGTTTATGCATAATGGTCATTAAGATATTTCTTGTGAACCAAGCCATGAAAACCATGCAATCTTGGGCCAATTCTGATGTTTTGAAGTTGCCTTGACATGTTATGGTGCATAGAAGTTGATTAGAGGTCATAAAAAGCTTGGCAAGTGAAATTGCAAAATTCCCACTTTGGCATGAACTTGAAAATTATAGGATTTTTGCCAACTTTGGAAGGCCATATCTTGAGTTCTAGGATGAATTAAGACATGTTCTTGTACTTTTTAAAAATGGGAAGACATAATCTACAACTTTCATGCCCAAGAACTTTTCATTTGAAGCATTTTTGGTCATGAAAGAATAGGTTCAATATCTTTCCCAAAATGGAAAGTTTCCATTACAAGTCATTTCCAAAAATAGCAAGTTTGCATTTGGCTAAAAATTCTTCAATTTTGTGAACTTTTAACCACTTCCAAGATCAAATAAAGATCATAGAGACTCAAAATGATGATGATGACCCTTTGGTACTGTCGCTCCCCCGAAAAGACACCTGGTCAGATAGGGTACAGACGCGAATGGTCGGCAAAAGGAGAAATGAAATGAACTGAAAAGAGTCGCCAGCTAGGCATTTTTATCCCGAAGGAAAGGTAATGCTGCATAAACCTAGAAAAAAGATGGACAAGATGTTCGCGAACCAGAGAAACTGAGAAAGGGGGTTGGTTACAACCTAGGAAGGTATTAGCACCCAGATTGTCCGTCATACTCGACGGGATCCATGCTTAAAAGATTTTGTTTAAAGGGGTAGTGTTTGTGTTATCTGTGTGCGAAAGCTGGAAAAGAATGTACAAGTGTCAGTGCAAGAAAATGAAGTGAGGTGCTCAGGAATGAGGCTTAAAAAGAATGCTGAAAGAGGGGGGAGACACAGAGACTTTTGTTCGATAACTATTAAGTTATGCCTACGTATCCTCTCGTGCAATGAGGAAGTCAGAACACCGTAGTTCGACTCAAAGGGACTGAAAGATAAATTGGCTGATGAATTGATTGCTTGTCTATGCTCAAGTGTACGACTCGTCTGACTCGAGTGCTAACTATCTTGCATTAGACGGAAGAAGCAAGTTCTCATTTGTTAGTGAAGATGATGAGAAAAGAATCCCGAAGGAGACGATTATTGTTTGTTTTTATGTTTTCAATCTTTTATTGTTTTTGGTGTTTGTCATAAGTTAATGAACTTAAACCTAAACCAAGGGTTAGTAAACACATCATATCCTCCCTTTGATTAGGGATGATGAGAATACCTTAAGAATGAGATAAACATCTCAACTTAATTACCATGATGATGTAGGGTTAAGATCATTAACCTACTTGTGATTCTTTAGATGTTTTTTGAGTTTTTGTTTAGTGTTAAGTAATGAGTTTAAGCCATAATCAAGGATTAGTGAACACATTACACCATCCCAATAGAAGGATAATAGATGAGCACACTTAAGCTGAGGAAGATACCTCAACTTAATCCATGATTAGGGATTAACCTCATGACAAAACAAACCTTTATTAAATGGATTTTAATTAAGGATGAGATTAAGAAGTGGATTTTATGGTTTTTAAGACAACTTGAGGAGGACTTGTCCATTAAACACTAGGGTTAGTCCTTCTTAACCAATAAAGGAAGAATTAGAACCCTAATGCAAGGCCCAAGTTACAAGTTAATGTCTTAGTTATTATTAGATGGATTGATTAAGAGATTTAAACAAATTAAGGGTTTAACACTTAGGATTAAAGTTATACACTCCATCCTAAGAGAAAGATGCAGGCATAACCCTAATCACAAAGTCTTAAAGCCTTAAAGGTTTAGTCTCTAATGATGAGATGAGAAGAGAGACACAAAGAAGATTCAAAGATAAAAAAACTAAGGGGAACTAATCACAACCCTAATTATTATCATTCTTGGATGTTTCTATGGTTTATAAGGCTTGAGAAAGATATTCAAAGAAGCCACCAATGGAAGAAGCAGATGGAAGGAAGGAGAAGCAGAAGAAACAAGTTACTTACTTCACTGAAGAAGATAAGTAACTTGGAGGAAGAAAGTGAATGATGAACATGAATGAGCAAGCTCACTCTATGGCAAAGAAAAATGCAGCAATGATGTGTATGAAGAATGAGAAGAGAAGTGAGAAGTGAAGTCAAATTCACTTCTCAAGTTACTTACCACCTGAAAAGGTTAGCATAAGGAAATGAATGAAATGAATGAAGCATATGCTAAGATAAAAACCAAAACCAGAAGCAAACACATGATGCAAATAATGCTATGATATGATGCAAAGGCATACCAAGTGCTATGAATGTTCATGTGAAGAGAAAGAATGCAAATGAATCATGTAGGAAGCATGAGAACACATGGATGCTTATGAAATGAAATGGATGCAAAGCATAGCAAATGTATGAAGAAATGACCAAGCAATGTTCAAGCAATGTATTAAGATGTATAAGATGGCATACAAGTGCTTATAATGTCATGGCAAGTTCATATATTCATGCAATGCTATGTAAGATGCAAGTATGGATGCAAGATTAGGGTTACATGAAAGGATGAGATGCAAATGTCAAAAACAGAAGCAAATCACATGATAAAAAAATTGCAAATGAACTCAAAGGAACCCTAACCCCGTATGATATCACACCCCAAAGGAAAAGGTCTAACTCTTAACCTAAAGAAAGTTGTGAATTTCCTAAGTTAACTAGGATTTTTGGGTACCTTAAGAGGGAAAATGCAAATCAAATGGAAAATGCAAGATAAATTCATGACAAACATATCCTAGGAACCACATGCTATATGGAAAACAATTCAAAAAGAACCATTGTCAAACCCTTCATGGTTAGGCAGAAAAGAATTTTTAAAGTTAGGGTTCCAAAAAGGGATTTTTATGAACCCTAAATTCAAGAAAAATGTCAAAATAGAATCAAAACCAAAAAGAAATTTGTATGGATGGTTTGACAATGTTTCTAAATGTCCTAAGATGCAATGTGATTTTTTTTGGAATTTTTAGAAACCTAAATGGTATTTTAATTAATTAATTTCCATTAATTAATTAAAATAAACATTTAAATATTTTTAAAATGATTTTTTAATGCAAAAAATAAAAATAAAAATGTTTTTGGAATGAGAAACATATTTGAAATACAAATACATAAGGAAATATTTTTGGGATATTTCTAAGTATTTTAAATAAAATGGACAAAATAAATAGATAAAAAATGAAAATAAAATGAATTAAAGAGAAAGTATGACAATCTGAGGGCCAGGATTCAAAATTGAGAAAAAAAGGTTGACTGGCGCGTGAATGGGTGGCTGAGATTCCACCTGGCTAATTAATTTGGATTTATTTAATTAAACATAAATTAGGGCTAATGAAGGGATCTGGGCCTTTAAAACGCGCGCGGGAAGCATGATCTGAGGGTTCACATTCAAAGTTCATTAATCACACTGATTAACCCTAATTATTTTCAGATGACCGGAACAGTGCTCCGGTCATCTTCTTCGGCGAGCCAAAATGCTATCTCTCTCCCTAAGCCTCTAAAACCTAATCTCTCTGCCCAGAATCCATCCCCAAGCATCATACAACAAGAATCATCCATCAAAACAAATTTATTTCACATATTCAAGTTGAATCGAAGCAAATTAGTTCTAGGTCAAAAAAACTTCAGAGAGCTTATACATGTTTAATACTCAATCATTTTCAAAACTAAACACATCAGGATCGTCAGTGAATAACAAAGAACCATTTAGGAACTTAAAAACACATTTCTGGAAAAAATGTTCTTGAGGTTACCTGAGTTGAAGCTTTCGAAACTGGCACTTTCTGAGCTTTTCTTTGGTGCTTTTCCACTCCCTTTGATCCCCTTATCCTTCGGAATGCTTGAAAGGAGTTTATATGGAGTGTTTTGAAGGTTTCAGTTCAGAGGTGATGAAAATCGTGTTTTTGTTTGAGGTGGTTTCAGGCCAATGTGAGGGGTGGGAAATGATCCGGGGGTTATGTGGAGGTGATTGGTGAAAGAATTTTGAAGTTTTGATGGTTGAGTTGGGAGATTCGAAGAGATGAAGTTTTGGGAGGATTTTGGAAATCTGAGCTATGGTTGTGTTTCAGGCTTGTGTGTTGTGTGTTATGAGTTCCATAATGCTTGCATATGATGCTGTGATTGGTCAGAGGAGTTGGTGTGGAAGTGTGATTGGTATGGGTGTTTTTGCAAAAAAGTCAAGAATGCGTACTTGAGGTATAGGCATGGTGCAGGCCTGAGATTTTGGGGTGTCTGGCCTCAGCATGGATCAAGGAAGGCCATAGGATTGAAACATTTCAGCTGGATCACTTGATGCTAGGGTTTCTATGTGTTTTGCAAATTTTCCCTCTTTGGTGTATCTTGTGATGCAAGGCATGAAATGTTGTGATTTCTTGGGCAATTCTCAGCAAAATGAGTCATGTGATGTTGTTATGATGTTTAGAAGTCAATTAGAGGTCACTTAGAAGCTTGGCAAGTGAATTTGCAAAAATCCCTCTTTGGCATGAATGTGGAAATTATGTGATTTTTGCCTACTTTGCAAGGCCATAACTTGAGTTCCATAATGAACTAGAACTTGTTCTTGTACTTTGTGAAAAGGGAATGATCCAATCTACAACTTTCATGACCAATAATTTTCCATTTGAATCATTTTTGGTTGAGAAAGAGGAGGTTGAAAAACTTTCCCAAAATGGAAAGTTTCCATTACAAGTCATTTCCATTTTTGGCAACTTTTGGTTTAGCTCAAATTTCTTCAATTTTGTGAGCTTCCAATCACTTCAATGATCAAATAAAGATCATATAACTTCAATTAGATGAAGATACCACTTTGGTCCCATTGTTGGGGGCCTCAGATGCCCTGATTTTGCTCTGACTTTCTCAAGAAGTTACCCAGTGAACAGATGACTTCCACAATGAATTTCTTCATCAAACTTGGTACACTCATCCTTATAACATATTGAGACTATTAGAAACAAGAATGACCAAAAAATTTGGAGTTATGGCCTCTGAAACCAAAACCCTAATTTCAGGTCATCTATGTAGTGAAACCCTAGCTCTGCTTCCATGCTTTTCAAGTTGTTGTGATTTCTTGACTTCCTTGATCTTTTAGGGATATAATATGATGATAGAACACACATGGACCCTTTTGGAGTGATTGGAGACCTTTGGAGTGGCTCAGATGGATCCTTGGATTGCTCAGGTCACAAACCCTAGATGCAGATGAACTTGAACTATGCATATGAAACAAAAATGCAAGATGAGACGGTATGCTTATGCTATTGTAAATATGAAAAGATCACAAGCCATGGTTTGAAATGAGTGAGGGAAAATTTGGGGTGTTTACAGCTGCCCCTATTGAAGCATGAGTTAGCTGTGCAGGATGTAAGCGCTTAACTTAACAGACAAACAAGATAACTTGTGGTTGAATACCAAAGACAGTCCAAAATTTGCACTCACTAGGGAGAAGAAGAAAAGGGATATAAATTGTAACAAATAGTATAGTATGATTATAAAGTGCGGGTGATGGAGGATGACCATCGAGTAGAGGACGGCTGCTAGGGATAAAGCAATGACGGGGACGACCGACAAGCTGGGGAAATAAGAAATCATGATGGGGACGACCATCAAGTAAAGAAACAAGATTCTCTGGGGATTAAAACAAAGGTAATGATGGGGACGGCCACCAGTTTTGCAAAGTAACGTAAACAACGACAAAGACGACCATCAGTTTAAAGAATAAACGAAATATTGATGAGGGACGGTTATCAAAGGTGAAGGACAATCACCTAGCAGGGGGCGGCTGCTCTTTATCATGACATAGGACGAATGTCAGATAGAAAAGGTCGACGATGGGGATGGCCATCGGATAAGCATGATGAAGGACGATCATCAAGAGGTGAGGGACGATCACCTAGCAGGGTACAACTGCTCTCAGGGTTGTATCATGACATAGGACGAATGTCAGATAACAAGATCAACAATGGGGACGGCCATCGGATAAAAAATGATGAAGGACAATCATCAAAAGGTGAAGGACGATCACCTAGCAGGGGACAGCTGCTAAATATCACGACATAGGACAAATGTCGGATAGGAGAAAAGTTGTTCTACCGGGGAATGGTAAACACGGATGAGTGCTTATGCTTAAGAAATAAAAGGTATAAGTGTTTGAAGTTGTGTATAGATTAAAGATGCAGACGAGCATCCTTAAGACTATGATACAGACGAGTATCGGTAGAAACAAACGCTGACGCTTGCTCAGAGATGATGGTACGGACGAGTACCAACTAGTTAACAAAGAACACGGACGAGTGTCGAATCTGTGGGGAATAATATATGTATATATAAGATACGGACGAGTATATGTATAAGTATGAATGACTATTGTGAAGTATGAGCAAGACACGGACGAGTGTTCAACTTGTTGGGGAATGGTGACACGAACGGGTGTCAAAAGAGTATATAGGTATCTGTATTTGTGAAGATGTTTTGGCTTATATTTGCAGGGGAATAGCATGACACGGACGAGTGTCAAAAGGGGTATATATGAACATGCATTTATGTTGGAGAGTGCAAAGGGGACACTTTGGCTTTTTAAGGGATGTGAGCTTTTATATTTATTGCCGAGGAGGTACTGTTGGTATTTACAGGTGACTGGTTCAAACCTGACTTGTGATCATGCAAATGTTTGATTTTTGCCGTAATGCTCCGTATTAGACAGAATACTACGCTTTGTGGGGAAAAATGATGCGAATGCTATGATTATGCAAAAGAAGCCGACCCGGGATTCGGATCTTGTTGTTGTGAAGATCTCTGGCTGATCTGTTTGGAGGAGTATCCCAGCTGGGGAAGATCAGTGGTGGATCTGCTAGGATTTATAGCTCTTATTGGGTAACTAGATGATTGGTAGACCTATCCCGTAAGGAGAAAACCCAGCTGGGGATAAGGAAACTTCTGTCACTTTGTTGTGTGAGAAATTCAGGTATTGCTCTTCTTAGGAGAGGCTGGAACTCTGCGGGGAGATAGTTCATTTCCCTTTAAGAGACCCGGTACTCTGCTTGGGGAAGGAATGACCACTAAATGATCTTCCTATAGAACTCTGTGGGGTCCCGGATGGGGGAAGCTTCTGTTGAATAGACTTATGCAGGTATTGAGGAGGTTTAGACAACTCCGTTGGGGAAAAGCATACCGGATGCTGTTTGGGGAGGAGGTATGCTGAGGAAGTGATGCTTGGCATGCCCCATGCTGCATATTTGAATACCTGCAATCCTGTTAAGACAAAGAAACGCACAAGTATCCTGAGGTATCCCTTACCTGATTCCGTCGTAGGAGCTAGATATCCCTGAGAGTAAATACATTTCCTGCAAGCATCTATTAAGAATGGCACATTTGTTTTATGCAAATATTATATCATGGATATTGGACATTTTGCAAATGGAACGAAAATGTACAAGACAAGGTGTGACTGAAAATCTGATTTTATTAATCTGGGTGCCCTGAATTGGCAAATACAGTCAAAGAAACGAATCCCCTGGAATGAGGAGATTGTTACAAATTGAAAAAAAGTAAAAGTGATGGCAATGTTGAGGACGCTCCGGTGAGCTTCCTTTTCTATGACCTGTATGACCTTGACGTTCTTCTCATCTTGCTTTCTGAAGAAGGTTGATTCTGACCGATGCTTTAACCTTTTGAAGCTTTCCATGTTGTAAGTGATACAAATGAATTCAGAATGTAGTTGTTCGCTTATTCCTTGATTTTGCGTGGATCGCCCTTTTGGGTTTTCAATCCACCGGGATACCCATTTTTCCTGAGCTGTCCAATGCGGCTTTTCAACTCAGCGGGTGTACAGATTTTCAATTTTCCCTTATTTTTGCCCGAGTCTTTTATTCTGTTTTTGACTCGCCGGGATGCCCTATTTTTGCCTGGACTTACATTCTGTTTCTGTTTTTATGTCCAGCGGGTCATTTTATGCGAAATATTTTTTAACTGCATCTGAATTCACAGGGGATAAGAAATCTTCACCATCCATAGTAGTGAGCATCAGTGCTCCACCAGAGAAAACCTTCTTTACTATGAATGAGCCCTCGTAGTTTGGAGTCCATTTGCCCTTGTGGTCTGTATGAGGAGGAAGGAGTCTTTTCAGCACAAGATCTCCCACTTGGTATTCCCGAAGTCTGACTATCTGATCGAAGGCTTTCTTCATCCTTTTCTGATATAGCTGCCCATGACAGATAGCAGCTAACCTCTTTTCTTCGATCAGATTCAGTTGATTGTACCGAGAACGGACCCATTCTGCTTCATTCAGCTTGACATCCATCAGTACCCGTAAGGAGGGTAGCTCAACTTCAACAGGTAGGACTGCCTCCATACCATACACAAGCTGGTAAGGTGTTGCCCCAGTGGACGTTCTGATTGAGGTTCGGTACCTGTCGCTCCCCGGATTTTCATCCTGGTACAAACGCGAAAGTGGCGCGGAAAAGAATAGAGTCGCTAGCCAGGAATTTTTATCCCGAAGAAAGGGAATGATAATGCTGCACAAACCAGAAGAAAGAAGAGGAAGGACACGGGTCCTGCGAACCAAAGAGACTGAGTTTGGGAGTCGGTTACGACCTGGGAAGGTATTAGCATCCAGATCGTCCGCCGTACCCGACGGGATCCACACTTGCAAGAGAAACTATTTCAAAGGGTGAGGGTATGAAAGCTGCAGCAAAGAAAAGAAAATGAACTAGATAAAAGAACGGGTAAAAGAACTGAATAAGAAATGAAAAGGAAAAATGTAGGGAAAATAAAGATTGTGCTCGAACGGGTCCTACCCCGCTGCCTACGTACCTCATCAGGATTATGAGGATCAGAGACGCCGTAGTTCCCCTAACTAGGGGTGGAAACGATTGCTTGTGAATTAAGGCTTGAACTGCCTATGTCAATGCTCAGGTGTTGCAGGCTCAGACGACGAGTGTGTTACCGTCTTGCATAATGACAAGAAGAAGCAAGTTCGTGTACGGAGCGAAGGAGATGAGAAAAGAATTCCCGAAGGAAAGACGTTTATTATTTGTTTGTGTTTTTTAGAGCTTTTTATTAGTGAAAGTTTGTATAGGTAAGTGTACCTAAGTCTTACTCAATGGGATGTGTACGCCTCACATCATCCCGAAATGGAATGCGCAAGAGGCACACCTATCCATGTAGGAAATCCCCAAAGCTAGTCCCACAAGTGAAGGCTTAAGCACACTTTCCTATTACCCTTATTAAGTGTTTTTGTGGTTTTTTGGTCAAGAAGTGTTTTTTAGCTTTTCTTTGTGAAGTACTCATGCTAAGACCTATCCACCACGAGGGATAACTCACACCTCGCCCCGAAACGGAACGTGTGCAAGTATCTCATAGCAAAGTCTCATGTTGTCGCTCCCGATAAATGGGAAATGGCCCAGATAAAGGTACAGACGCGAACGGTCGGCAAAAGGAGATGCGAGAACACACAGGAGTGAACTCACAGGGAAATGAATAGAGTCTCCAGCTAGGCATTTTTATCCCGGAGGAAAGGCAATGCTGCATAGACCTAGAAAAACATGGATAAGACGGTTGCGAACCAGAGAGACTGAGAAAGGGGGTTGGTTACAACCTGGGAAGGTATTAGCACCCAGATTGTCCGTCGTACTCGACGGGATCCACGCTTAAAAGATTTGTGTTTTAAAGGGGTAGTGTCAGTGCAATTTGTGTATAAAGAGCTGGAAAAGGATGTACAGGTGTCGGTGTAAAAGAAGTGTAGAGTGTAATATATACAGTGTCTGTGTAAGGAAAAAAGTGAAATGCTCATGATAATGAGGCTAAAAGAAAGAAGCTGAAAGAGGGGGAATATACATAGACTTTTGTTCGATAACTGTTAAGTTATGCCTACGTATCCTCTCGTGCAATGAGGAAGTCAGAACACCGTAGTTCGACCCAAAGAGACTGAAAGATGAATTGACTTGTGAATTGCTTACTTGTCTATGCTCAAGTGTATGACCTGTCTGGCTCAGGTGCAAACTGTCTTGCATTAGACGGAAGAAGCAAGTTCTCGTTTATGAGTGAATCAGATGAGAAAAGAATCCCGGAGGAGACGATTATTGTTTGTTTTTTTTGTATTTTCAGTCTTTTATTGCATTTTGAAGTTTGTCATAAGTTAATGAGCATAAGCCTAAACCAATGGATTTAGTAAACTCATCACATCTTCCCTCTGATTAGGGGTAATGAGAGTACCTTAAGTGTGAAGTCAGCTTCTCACACTTAATCACCATGATGTAGGATTAAGATCATTAACCTACTTGTGATTATTTAGATGTTTTTGGTGTTTTTGTTTAGTGTTAAGTAATGAGATTAAGCCATAATCAGGGATTAAACAGACTCATTACACCATCCTAATAGAAGGATAATAGATGAGAATGTTTAAGCTGAGGAAGGCTCCTCAACTTAATCCATGATTAGGGATTAACTTCATGACAAAACAAAGCCTTTATTAAATGGATTTTAGTTAATGATAAGATGAAGAAGTGATTTTTATGGTTTGTAAAACAACTTGAGGGGGACTTGTCGATTAACACTAGGGTTAGTCCTTTTTAACCAATTAAGGAAGAATTAGAACCCTAATGCAAGGCCCAAGTTACAAGCTTGATGTCTTAGTGATTATTAGATGGGTTGATTAAGCGGTTTAAACACATTAAGGGTTTAACACTTAGGATTAAAGTCATACACTCCATCCTAATAGAAGGATGCAGGCATAAGCTTAACCATAAAGCCTTAAAGCCTTTAGGGTTTAGTCCCTGATTATGAGATGAGAAGAGAAGACTCAAGAGATGACACAAAGGTAAAATCTAAATGGGGGACTAATCAAAACCCTAATTATTGTCATTCTTGGTTGTTCCTAAGGTTTGTGAGGTTTACAAGAAAGATCTTCAGAGAAACCACCAGGAAGCAGATGAAAGGAGCAAGGAGAAGCAAAGTAACTTGCTTCATTCAAGAAGTCAAGTCACTTGAGGAAAGAAAGTAAGGAGAAAAAGAATGAGCAAGCTCAATCTCAAACACATAACAAAATGCAGCAAGGATGCATAAAAGAAATGAAAAGAAGTTGTGAGAAGTGAAGGCAAATTCACTTCTCACAACTTCTTTTCATTTCTTTTATGAATTTCCTAAGATTTCTAGGGTTTTTGGGTACCTTAACAAGAAAAATGCCAAACAAATGGAAAATGAAAGATCAATTCATGCCAATTTAATCTCACAAACTACATGATATGCTAAACACAATTAAAAAAGAATCAAAGTCCAACTCTCAATGGTTAGGCAGAAATGATTTTTGGAAGTTTGGATCAAAATAATGCTTTGAAAATGAATTAATTCCATGGAAAATTATCAAAATGCATCAAGATCAAAAAAGAAATTTGGTTTGAGGGTTGGACAATGTTTCTAAATGTTTTTAAAGGTTTCATGAATTTTTTGGTGATTTTTAGATACCTAAAAGTATTTTTAATTAATTAATTCTCATTAATTAATTAAAAATAAACTTTTAAATATTTAAAAATATTTTTAAAATGCAAAAAATAAAAATAAAAATGTTTCTGGTTTCTGAAATTTAATAAAAGTTTGTACAAAAAATTTCAGAATTTTTAAAATGGTTTTGCTATTTTAAAATAAATGAACAAAAGAAATACAAAATAAATGAATTAAAATTAAAATAAAAGAAAGTAAACGCATTGGACGGATCAGATTGAAACTGGGGAGAGGGCCGTTGACTGCGCGCGCAATCCTAAGGTCCACATTCAAACTGAGTTAATTTCCAATTATGAATTAATTAATCCAGATTAATAAAGTCAACTAGGATTAGGGCAAAATGGAGTGATCCTGGGCGTCCAAACACGCGCGAGTCAACACATCCAAGGGACCAAATTCAAACTTCATTAAACATAGGGATTAGCCCTAATTATTTTCAGGTGGCCGGAGAAGACCTCCGGTCATCTTCTTCGGTGGGAACCCCACCTGAAAATCCCTAAAATCTTCAAAACCTCACTAAAACGAAAACTAAGAACCCAGAAAGCATCCCCACATCCCCCTGAATCAAAACCCTAACTCAAAACTCATTTATCTTTCATCAATCACATGAATCGAAAGCAAACAATTTTAGGTCAGAAAAGTTTCAGAGCAAGATTAAATGCTTATTTCTCAACCATTTTCAAAACCAAGAACATCAGAGTGATCAGCAAATCATGAAGAACAACTTAGGAACTTAAAAATCCATTTCTGGAAACAAAGTTCATGAAGCTACCTGAGTTTGAAGCTTTTCAGTTTGGAACTTTCTGACCCTTTCTCTTGCGCAAAACCACTCCTATGACTTCCCTTGTGCTTCTGAAAGGCTTGGAACAAATTTATTTGGCCTGGTTTGAGAGTTTGCAGAGGTTCTGTTCAAGGTGGTGTGGTGATCATGTTTTTGATTCTTTGAGTTTCAGGCTGCTTTGAAGGGTGGTTTGTGACCAGGAAGATGTGTTGAGTTGGTTTATGAAGTTAGTTTGTGTGTTGGTGAGTTGAGTGATGAGTTTCAAAAGCTTTTGCTCAAGAGGGTGAAAATGAGAATGCTGTCTTGTGGGGTGCTTCAGGCTTGCCTCTTGTTATGTTTAGCTTGCATTTGATTAGTATAAAGAATTGGGATTGGTCAGATGACATGATGTGTGCTTTATTGATTGGTATGGGTGCTTTTGCAAAAATGTCAACTTTGTGTAAGAGAGGCATGGGCCACTTGCTAGCCTAGTACAAGGAGGGTGTGCTGTGCAGCATGATGTGAGGAAGGGCCTAGGATTGATCAGCCAACTAGCCAGCAAGTGGATGAGAAGTTATCATGAGTTTTGCAACTTGCCTTGCCTTTGGTTCTCATGAAAGAAACATGATCCATGGGCCATAAAACATGTGATTCCTTGGGTGCATTATGAACTTTAAATGTTGTGTGATCATGTTGTGTGGATTAGAAGTCCATTTGATGACTTAATTGGCCTTGAGAAGTGAATTTGCAACTTTTCCTCTTTGGTGCATGACTTGAAATTTTGTGATTTTAGCCAACTTTGACAAGCCATAACTTTTGATTCAAAATGAATTAGGTCATGTTCTTGTACTTTTTGAAAAGGGAAAGATCTATTCTACAACTTTCATGACCAAAGTTTTTCCATTTGAAGCTTTCTTGAATCAAAAAGTAAGGATTGAAAAAGTTGCCTAAAATGACATTTTCATTAAAAGTCAAACTTGCCCAAAAAGTCAACTTTGCAAAAGACTTGAAATTCTCCAATTTTGTGAACTTCCAACCTCTTCTATGATCAAATAAAGATCATATACAATCAAAATGATGAAGAACACCCTTTGGTTGGGTCATTGGGGGCCTCAGATGCCCTGATTTTGCACTGGCTTGCTTGAAAGGTCAACTATTGATCAGATGATTTCCCCATGGAATTTCTTCATGAAAATTGATATGCATACTCCCTATACCATATAGAGACCAATAGAAACAAGAATGACTAAAAAATTTGGAGTTATGGCCTCTGAAACCAAAACCCTAATTTTAGGTCATCTGTGCAGTCAAGCCTGGCTCTGCTTCCATACCAATCCCAGTTCTTGTGATTCTTTGACATTCTTGACTGTGAGAGGATATAATATGATGTTTGAACATACATGGACCCCTTTGAAGTGATTGATGGCCTTTGGAGTGGCTCAAAAAGCTCTTGGATTGCTCAGATCACAAACCCTAGGTGCAGATGACTTTGAATCTATGCAGTGAATCAAAAATGCAATATGAGATGATATGGTTGAGTTTATGCATATGAAAAGGTCACAAGTCATGGTGTGAATGGGTGAGGGAAAATTTGGGGTGTTTACAGCTGCCCCTATTCAAACATGAGTTAGCTGTGCAGGATGTAAGCGACGGCTTAACAGGCAAACAAGATAACTTGTGGTTGAATACCAAAGACAGTCCAAAATTTGCACTCACAGAATGAAGAAGAAAAGGGATATAGATTGTAAAAGAAAATAAAATATACTGTAAAGTATGGGCGAAGGAGGACGACCGTCGAGCAGAGGACGACTGCTGGGTAAAGAGAAATGACGGGGACGGCCGACATGCTGGGAAAAGTGCGGGAAATAAAGCAATGACGGGGACGACCGACATGCTGGGGATAAAAGGTATTATGATGGGGGACGACCATCAAGTAAAGCTGTAATATTCTCTGGGGATTGGTGAAACATGACGGGGACGGCCATCAAGTTCATAAAGTAAAGTAACCAACGATGGGGACGGCCATCGGGCTAAAAAGAAAAGGAAAAGGGACCACGACGGGGACGGCCATCGGGTTAAAGAATAAATGAAATAAACAGATGATGAGGTACGATCATCAAAGGTGAAGGACGATCACCTAGCAGGAGACGGCTGCTCTGTTGGGGTTAAGATGAGGGACGGTCATCTAAGGTGGAGGACGACCACCTGGCAGGGTACGGCTGCCGAAAATATCGCGACATAGGACGAATGCCGGATAAAAGGTTAACGATGGGGACGGCCATCGGATGAGCATGATGGAGGACGACCATCAAGAGGTGGAGGACGACCACCTAGCAGGGGACGGCTGCTCTCAAGGTTTATCATGACGTAGGATGAACGCCAGATAACCAAAATCAACAATGGGGACGGCCATTGGATAAAATGATGAAGGACGATCATCAAAAGGTGAAGGACGATCACCTAGCAGGGGACGGCTGCTAAATATCACGACATAGGACGAATGTCGGATAGGAAGGAAATTTTGCTTTGCGGGCGATCTACAGGGGAAAAGTAAACACGGACGTGTGTTTACATCCAAAAGAAAATAAGAGGTATAAGTGTTTTGACGCTGTGTATAGATTAAAGATGCGGACGAGCATCCTTAAGACTACGATACGGACGAGTATCGGGTAGAAACAAATACTGACACGTGTTCGGAGATGATGATACGGACGAGTATCAACCGGTTAACAACGGCCACGGACGAGTGCTGATTCTGAGGAGACTCTTCTGGGGAATAGTAGACACAGACGAGTGTCTAAATTCAAGAAGACATAAGTGTTTGACACGGTGTATGGATTAAAGATGCGGACGAGCATCCTTAAGACTGTTATACGGACGAGTATCAGGTAGAAACAAACGCTTGACGCATGCTCTGAGATGATGATACGGACGAGTACCAACGGGTTAACAAAGAACACGGACTAGTGTTGAATCTGTGGGGATATAAATGGTGTATACAAGATACGGACGAGTATCTGTATAAGTATGAGTATGAAGTATGGGTGATGTATATTTAAGTGTTCCACCTGCTGGGGAAAGTGACACGGACGAGTGTCGAAAGGAGAAGAGTGTAGTATAAACAAATATTTGGTATACAAAGTTTTTATGCTACTGTACTGGGGAAGGTGACACGGACGGATGTCAAGAAAATTATATATGTATGTATCTGTGAGTGCAAAGGGGATACTTTGGCTTTCTGCTGGGGATATGACACGGACGGGTGCCACAAGGAGTATATACTGATGTTTGTGAATGTAAGGCAACTGTTTTAGCTTTAGCTCTCCGCTGGGGAATCTGGGGAGCATTCTGTATACTGTTGTCGGGTTGAAAGCTTTTAACTCTGAGGGGAACGAAGTGTTGGCAACCTGATGCTTGTTGGAGAGGTTTTCACTGGAGGAAAGACGACTCTGCGTGAGGTATACTTCGTTTAACTATTTTGAACATCTGCTGAGGATCTGATCATCCTGCTCTGACTCTACTGGGGAGAATTTCTTCTTGCTCAGCTGGGGAAATCCCTTGGAAATGAGAATCCCGATGACTCTATGGGGAAAGATCATCTTTAGACTTGGCTAGGGAAGATGCTTGATCACACAATCCTGCTGAGGAGGGAATTCTGATAATTCTAACTTTGTGGGGAAGCAAGGCCTTCAGCTTCCTGTTGGGAAAACTTCGTTGTGGAAAGATAAGTCCGCTTGGGGATGAGAACGATTCAATTAGCCTTGAAGTTCTGTTGGGGTTATCATCTGTTCCAACTCAGCTGGGGATGTGTCAACCCTCTGGCATGGTTGAGAAAAGATTTGGCAATGCTCTGCTGAGGAGAGACTTTGCTGGAGAATCAAAATATGCCCCAAGTATAGCATAACAGCTGTGTTGGGAAGATATGCCAATGAAAATTGGACTTTGATTGAATGAGAATAACCAAATCCTCACGAACAAACCTTGTCCGCTGAAAGAAGATCTTTACGCTCGGGGAAGAAATAAACTTCCAATGCCCTGCTGGTAAAATAAATACCAGACATTCCCTGAGAATTAACACAGTGCTTCAAACTTCTGAGCTCAACAAAAGCATTACTGATCATCCTGAGTGAACTAAGATTCCCTTAACTCCTCAATTATACCATACTGCATCATCCATAAAAAGATCGTCTTCAGAGGATTTTACAGAAGACTTGGCATCCAGAATTGCCCCAGTATCTTCAAACTCTCGCAGAAATTCAACAAGTCTTGAGATAACTGCCCCAGATTACGTCTTGAAACGATTCTTGCCCCACATCAGAGCTAAAACAGAAACCATGCGGTATGAAGATGCAATGCAAATGATGTACAATGCAGACGTATGCTCATAACCAAAGATATGAAACAAGAATGGTTGGGCGCTAGGGCCAGGTTGATAGATATATATATATTTTTTTGGTTGCCAAGCAATTAGACTTTTGAAGGTGAATTACCAGACGAGAACTGGTTTAATAAAGGTAGGCCAACAGACGAGAACTGATGGGCAAAAAATAAGTCGTCAGACGAGAACTGACTCCTTGGGTTCATTGTCAAACGAGAATTGACTCTGAAAAAAGAGAGACTACCAGACGGGAACTGGCGTTCAATGGGTTGAATGAAAAGGTGACCAGACGAGAACTGGTAAAAGATTCGCCTACCAGACGAGAACTGGTATTTGAAATTGGTTCGCCAGACGAGAACTGGACTTTGGGTTTGTCTGCCAGACGAGGACTAGACTTTGAAAAGTTTTGCCAGACGAGAACTGGACTTTGGATTGGTTTGCCAGACGAGAACTGGACTTTGAAACGGTTTTCCAGACGAGAACTGGACTTTGAACGGTCAAGAAGTTGGGGTTACGAGGCCCTGGGTGTGAGATTGATGTTTGAGGGGTTGTGACCAATGCAAATATGATGCATATGCTCTATATGCTCGAGCGACATGAGTAACGTATGCAAACGATTTATGCAATGATTATGAAAGGCTATAAGAACTCCCGAGGATGGGGAAAAAAAAGGTCATAGGTGACAAGGCTTCTGGTTGAGAAGGGTGACAAAGGCGACGGTGGGTAGCATGATTTCCCGACACTCGTCTTGAACTCGGAGATCACTGATATAACTTGCTCTGTGTAGCTAAGTTTGCCCCTGCTTGGTAAGTCTCTGAACAGACTACCTCTGATTATCCAATTCCTGGAATAGCAGACCTGGATGCTCGAGGGGAATTGCATCTAGTGAACTCTGGAAGTGTCCTGCCCCGGTATGAGCGTGAAAGCGACTTGACTCATTCTGACTGAGCATTGGAAGATTTCATCCCTGGACAACAGAAATGTCGGGTGGCCTGCCCCTGTTTGGCAGATTCAGCTCTGATCAACTGACTTTGAATGACGTTCCTCGATCAACTGATGCTTGGGAACTCTCTTTACCCTGACAGATTCCTTGGTCAACAAAACCACTGGATAACATGCCCCTGATTCATAGGCCTATACGATGCGCTTGATTCTGGTCATCATTGTTGAATAACCAAGTTCCCTCGCGATTGCTCTTTGTAGGAACTTTCCTGATGACACAGGCTGACTTGCAATTAAAACTGTTCATTTACAAATGGTAATTTTAATGCAGTACACATGCAAGTTTTTGAAAATTTATTTATTTTGATGTTGTGACAGTGTGTGACGAAAGGACGATTAGTCCAAACGTAGTGTTGAGTTAGTAAATCGTTAGGAGTCAGTTTACGCAACCTTGTCGTAGTATGCTTTCAGAATTGAACCCGATTCAATTAGGACTTTCAAGGGTTGTAACGTGGTCTGGTTCACGGTTTTAGAAAGAAAGATTTATGGCTCAAAGTTTATCTGTGCCCACCCATTCTCCTTGATGTTCTCCAGTCCTATGTTCAGCTAATTCGACTTAAGCGCTCACCTCTCGGAAGGGTTTTGTGATGGTTGAGGAACCAATGATGTTGACTGTTTAAGCACCAATGAGGTTTCTTGGAGTAACAGTCACCCATTCTGACTTTGTGTCTGGTCACACGACTTTGTTCTCAGGGAAGATTCTCTTTCATTTTTTTTTACTCCCTAACTTTTGCCTGGACTGGTTCTCTTTTTTTTTTTTTTTGAATTTTTCGATTTTGAAGTCCAGCGGAATGCCATAACTTTTGCCTAAGTCATATGTTTTCACACATTTTTTCGACTTAGCGGGCTTTATTTCTTTTTTCCTTCTTTGATTTTTGTTGAACAAATCGTGTGACACTGGCTTGTCACGACTTGCTGAAAGGGTTGACTGCCTCATTCCTTTGTTTGTGAGGGATAACCATTGTGGTTTCACGTCCCTTGACCTCTTGAGGTGTAATGAATGAAAGTAATGGATCCCCGGATGCACACTCCTTTGGAAATTTGAACGCTCGGTCAAATTAACTGATAACTACCCTGCCTCGGGTTAAATGTGAGGGTTTTTTCGTTCAGAAAAGAAACTCCTGCTTCAAGGCTCAAAGGGGTTGACGAGGGTTTATCTCCCTTATATCTCCGGTGTTTGGGAATTGAAACAATGCCTGTACATCGTCAGCAGGTTCTACTCTGAAAGCATACCTTGAACAATTATGGGTATTCAGTTGTCATCATCCTCCCTCAAACCTGCTAAACAACAGTGAAATAAATGGGAGGTATATGGATGCAAATTTTTTTATTTCTTTTTTCAATGCAAGTAAAGAAAAATGAGCGAATGCGACATAATTGATTCAAAAGTGCAAGATCACTACATTAACATTACCATTTAAAATAACAATGCTTAAAAGACAAGTAGCTTCTAACAGGAAAGAAACTACAATGCAAATGATAAAAGGATACAATAATCATCAGCTCTGATGACATCTTCTTGTCTGGACCACCGAAATCAGGATACGCTCCTTCGAAGTCTTTGAACTCAATCAGGCGAGAGGTTGACGTGCACAACCAAGCTTCCTTCTGGAAAGGAGATGTAGCCCTTGTCGATCAACTGTTGTACTCTGGCTTGAAAAGCTTTGCAATATTCAGTTGAATGCCCCATTGATCCACCATGATACCCGCACTGCTCATGAGGATTGTACCCTGGAGGGTACGGCCCTGGTAACGGCTTGAGAGGCTTAGGAACCACCAATGAGCTCTGAATTAGATGTGGCAAGAGTTCACTGTACGTCATGGGAACTGGATGAAGAGAAGCAATCCTTCTTTCCAGATTGTTACGAGGCCTAGGCTGGCTCTGAAGTTGATTCTGAGGTCTTCGACCATGAGCTTGCAGATTTGGACGAGGAGGAGTCCAGGACTTCTGATATGGTGTTCTGAGCATTGCCGAATGCCCGTAAGAGTAATCAGATTCAGGAAAAGATGATCTCTTAGAAGACGTTGTTCTAGAATATTCGATATTTGCCATGACTGCACTGACGTCATTCCATTCTTCCTCTTGGGAGCTAACAACAGACTCACCTTCACTAGCTGGGATATTCGAAAAGTCCTGGATCTTTCCACTTTTGAGCAGGCTTTCGATGCGTACTCCAACTTTTATCAAATCAGCGAAGCTTGATATCCAAATGCTACTCATTCTTTCCAAGTACGTTCCTTGCAACGTGCCCACGAACAGGTCCACTAATTCTCTGTCTGAAAGTGGTGGTTGCACTTGGGCTGCCAATTCTCTCCACCGCTGTGCATATTCTCTGAAAGATTCACCACTCCTCTGGGATAGGCTCTGCAAGTGCGTGCGATTGGGCGCCACGTCCATATTGTACTGGTATTGCTTTACGAAAGCTCTGGATAAATCATTCCAAGATCGGATATGACTGCTTTCCAAATCCATGTACCAACTTAAAGATGCCCCACTTAAACTGTCCTGAAAACAGTGAATCATCAACTTATCATCGCAGGCATACGAAGTCATTTTTCTACAGAACATCACCAAATGACGCTTCGGGCAACTGATACCAGTGTATTTCTCAAACTTCGGAGTCTTGAAATCTGGAGGAATGACAAGACCAGGCACCAAACACATGTTTAGAGCATCAAAACCAAAGGCATCAGGATCCGATAAGGCTTTGAGTTGCTCCTCCAACACACGAAACCTTTCAGCAGGATCAATAACTTGTGGATCCTTGGTTTTCACAAGAGGGATTGCCCCTTGGAAGTTCGGCATGGGGAAGGCAAAACTCTGATAATCTGTAGTATCAGAAGAAGATGAAGGTCCACCTCGGACAACAGATGGTTCAAGTACATTCTGATTCACGATCGGGGTCTGTGCAGGCTGAGCTTGAGCAAGATTGTTCACTTGTGGAAGATCCTCATCAGGAGAAAGACCATACAACGGATTGGTCATTGAAGTGAAACCAGGTGGAAACTCAACATTCTGACGGTTGTTCTCTAACATAGCTACTGACGGCTTCCAATCTGACCCTTTACCTCTTGACACTGCTCAGTCTAGCTTCACACACTGTCGTCTTCCAACAGTTAACACTTGTTCAAACTGAGTACCGGGAAATCAACTGGCTGGTCATGGACAAAAGAGGAAGGATGAGCTCTCTGGAGGAGGAAAATGCAATGCAGATGCAAATGCAAAATGCAATATGATGATGCAAAAGATGCAAAGACATGGGATCACAGCTGGAAACTGCCTGGAATCTGGAATGCCGGACCAAGAATCGAGTGTCTGTAACCACAAGATCTCTGTATAATAACCCGAAATAGTAACTGAAAACCAGAGGTCAATAACTTCAGGATCATAATGACCGGATCAAACAATTGTACTGGTAATGAGGGTATGCTGAGGTCAAGGGTTCCTGCAAACCTGTAAACAGCCCAACCCCCCTCACAGGTGGTGTTCTAAAACAAGGATCCTCAGACTTGGATCAGTTATGAGAAGTGTAAACACTTCTAACCCGGAGGTACAGTGTTTACAATAACCATAAAAGATCCTCCTCTAGTTCACCTCAGTTTCTGAAGGTCATAGTAAAGGTCATCCAGACTTAGCAGGCTTCCCAGATAGCCCTAGCACTACAGGAAATCTGTAGCACAGAGTTCTCAAGAAGAAACCCATATCTGAACCGTGTTTCATATTCCCGCACCAGACCGAAATGGAATGGGAAAGAACATGAACCACTCTAGCCTAGGTGTCACTCAGGTCCCAGGTATAGGACCTTAACTCTCAGTAGAACACCCACCCACCAAAACAGAAACAACAGATCCAGCCAGAATAGTATGACAATATGATATATGTAAAGCTGTAAAGAAAGCAATAAACAAAACTGTACATAAAGCAATGACATAAATACATAAACACAAATAGCACAAAACACCCCAGTAAACACAAATCAATCAAGCGCTAGGAGGAACCCACGAAAAGAACCAGAAGCCATGGTTGCAGTATAAGGTTCCCCAGCAGAGTCGCCAAGCTGTCGCTCCCGATAAATGGGAAATGGCCCAGATAAAGGTACAGACGCGAACGGTCGGCGAAAGGAGATGCGAGAACACACAGGAGTGAACTCACAGGGAAATGAATAGAGTCGTCAGCTAGGCATTTTTATCCCGGAGGAAAGGCAATGCTGCATAGACCTAGAAAAACATGGATAAGACGGTTGCGAACCAGAGAGACTGAGAAAGGGGGTTGGTTACAACCTGGGAAGGTATTAGCACCCATATTTTCCGTCGTACTCGACGGGATCCACGCTTAAAAGATTTGTGTTTTAAAGGGGTAGTGTCAGTGCAATTTGTGTATAAAGAGCTGGAAAAGGATGTACAGGTGTCGGTGTAAAAGAAGTGTAAAGTGTAATATATACAGTGTCTGTGTAAGGAAAAAAGTGAAATGCTCATGATAATGAGGCTAAAAGAAAGAAGCTGAAAGAGGGGGAATATACAAAGACTTTTGTTCGATAACTGTTAAGTTATGCCTACGTATCCTCTCGTGCAATGAGGAAGTCAGAACACCGTAGTTCGACCCAAAGAGACTGAAAGATGAATTGACTTGTGAATTGCTTACTTGTCTATGCTCAAGTGTATGACCTGTCTGGCTCAGGTGCAAACTGTCTTGCATTAGACGGAAGAAGCAAGTTCTCGTTTATGAGTGAATCAGATGAGAAAAGAATCCCGGAGGAGACGATTATTGTTTGTTTTTTTGTATTTTCAGTCTTTTATTGCATTTTGAAGTTTGTCATAAGTTAGTGAGCATAAGCCTAAACCAATGGATTTAGTAAACTCATCACATCTTCCCTCTGATTAGGGGTAATGAGAGTACCTTAAGTGTGAAGTCAGCTTCTCACACTTAATCACCATGATGTAGGATTAAGATCATTAACCTACTTGTGATTATTTAGATGTTTTTGGTGTTTTTGTTTAGTGTTAAGTAATGAGATTAAGCCATAATCAGGGATTAAACAGACTCATTACACCATCCTAATAGAAGGATAATAGATGAGAATGTTTAAGCTGAGGAAGGCTCCTCAACTTAATCCATGATTAGGGATTAACTTCATGACAAAACAAAGCCTTTATTAAATGGATTTTAGTTAATGATAAGATGAAGAAGTGATTTTTATGGTTTGTAAAACAACTTGAGGGGGACTTGTCCATTAACACTAGGGTTAGTCCTTCTTAACCAATTAAGGAAGAATTAGAACCCTAATGCAAGGCCCAAGTTACAAGCTTGATGTCTTAGTGATTATTAGATGGGTTGATTAAGGGGTTTAAACACATTAAGGGTTTAACACTTAGGATTAAAGTCATACACTCCATCCTAATAGAAGGATGCAGGCATAAGCTTAACCACAAAGCCTTAAAGCCTTTAGGGTTTAGTCCCTGATTATGAGATGAGAAGAGAAGACTCAAGAGATGACACAAAGGTAAAATCTAAATGGGGGACTAATCAAAACCCTAATTATTGTCATGCTTGGTTGTTCCTAAGGTTTGTGAGGTTTACAAGAAAGATCTTCAGAGAAACCACCAGGAAGCAGATGAAAGGAGCAAGGAGAAGCAAAGTAACTTGCTTCATTCAAGAAGTCAAGTCACTTGAGGAAAGAAAGTAAGGAGAAAAAGAATGAGCAAGCTCAATCTCAAACACATAACAAAATGCAGCAAGGATGCATAAAAGAAATGAAAAGAAGTTGTGAGAAGTGAAGGCAAATTCACTTCTCAAAGTTACTTACCACCTGAAAAGTTAGTAAAGGGATGCAATGCAATGCAAAATGAAATGAAGTGGCATGATGTAAATCAAAACCAGAAGCATATATGAGATGATAATGATGCTATGAGATGATGCAAACATGAAACAAAGCATGGGGATGATCATACAAACTTATGGATGCAAATGAAGCAAGTTTAGAACCATAATCAAACATGAAAAGTTATGAAATGCAAATGACATACAACATGGCAAATGCAAGATGCAATGATCAAACATGCTTACAATATGTCTTAAGATGTCTAATGAATCAAATGGATGCACAAAATGCTATGGCAAGTCAAGGTATGCAAGCAAATGCAAGATGGATGCATATGGAAGCTCAAATTAGGGTTTATGATCAATGCAACAAACAAAAACCAAAATCAGAAGCAAACATCAAGATAAAAAATTGAAAATGCACTCCAAGGAACCCTAAACCTATACTAACTCACTTCCCAAAGGAGAGGTTCCAACTCTTAACCTAATTAGGGTTATGAATTTCCTAAGATTTCTAGGGTTTTTGGGTACCTTAACAAGAAAAATGCCAAACAAATGGAAAATGAAAGATCAATTCATGCCAATTTAATCTCACAAACTACATGATATGCTAAACACAATTCAAAAAGAATCAAAGTCCAACTCTCAATGGTTAGGCAGAAATGATTTTTGGAAGTTTGGATCAAAATAATGCTTTGAAAATGAATTAATTCCATGGAAAATTATCAAAATGCATCAAGATCAAAAAAGAAATTTGGTTTGAGGGTTGGAAAATGTTTCTAAATGTTTTTAAAGGTTTCATGAATTTTTTGGTGATTTTTAGATACCTAAAAGTATTTTTAATTAATTAATTCTCATTAATTAATTAAAAATAAACTTTTAAATATTTAAAAATATTTTTAAAATGCAAAAAATAAAAATAAAAATTTATTTGGTTTCTGAAATTTAATAAAAGTTTGTACAAAAAATTTCAGAATTTTTAAAATGGTTTTGCTATTTTAAAATAAATGAACAAAAGAAATACAAATTAAATGAATTAAAATTAAAATAAAAGAAAGTAAACGCATTGGACGGATCAGATTGAAACTGGGGAGAGGGCTGTTGACTGCGCGCGCAATCCTAAGGTCCACATTCAAACTGAGTTAATTTCCAATTATGAATTAATTAATCCAGATTAATAAAGTCAACTAGGATTAGGGCAAAATGGAGTGATCCTGGGCGTCCAAACACGCGCGAGTCAACACATCCAAGGGACCAAATTCAAACTTCATTAAACACAGGGATTAGCCCTAATTATTTTTCAGGTGGCCGGAGAAGACCTCCGGTCATCTTCTCCGGTGGGAACCCCACCTGAAAATCCCTAAAATCTTCAAAACCTCACTAAAACGAAAACTAAGAACCCAGAAAGCATCCCTACATCCCCTTGAATCAAAACCCTAACTCAAATCTCATTTATCTTTCATCAATCACATGAATCGAAAGCAAACATTTTTAGGTCAGAATAGTTTCAGAGCAAGATTAAATGCTTATTTCTCAACCATTTTCAAAACCAAGAACATCAGAGTGATCAGCAAATCATGAAGAACAACTTAGGAACTTAAAAATCCATTTCAGGAAAAAAAGTTCATGAAGCTACCTGAGTTTGAAGCTTTTCAGTTTGGAACTTTCTGACCCTTTCTCTTGCGCAAAACCACTCCTATGACTTCCCTTGTGCTTCTGAAAGGCTTGGAACAAATTTATTTGGCCTGGTTTGAGAGTTTGCAGAGGTTCTGTTCAAGGTGGTGTGGTGATCGTGTTTTTGATTCTTTGAGTTTCAGGCTGCTTTGAAGGGTGGTTTGTGACCAGGAAGATGTGTTGAGTTGGTTTATGAAGTTAGTTTGTGTGTTGGTGAGTTGAGTGATGAGTTTCGAAAGCTTTTGCTCAAGAGGGTGAAAATGAGAATGCTGTCTTGTGGGGTGCTTCAGGCTTGCCTCTTGTTATGTTTAGCTTGCATTTGATTAGTATAAAGAATTGGGATTGGTCAGATGACATGATGTGTGCTTTATTGATTGGTATGGGTGCTTTTGCAAAAATGTCAACTTTGTGTAAGAGAGGCATGGGCCACTTGCTAGCCTAGTACAAGGAGGGTGTGCTGTGCAGCATGATGTGAGGAAGGGCCTAGGATTGATCAGCCAACTAGCCAGCAAGTGGATGAGAAGTTATCATGAGTTTTGCAACTTGCCTTGCCTTTGGTTCTCATGAAAGAAACATGATCCATGGGCCATAAAACATGTGATTCCTTGGGTGCATTATGAACTTTAAATGTTGTGTGATCATGTTGTGTGGATTAGAAGTCCATTTGATGACTTAATTGGCCTTGAGAAGTGAATTTGCAACTTTGCCTCTTTGGTGCATGACTTGAAATTTTGTGATTTTAGCCAACTTTGACAAGCCATAACTTTTGATTCAAAATGAATTAGGTCATGTTCTTGTACTTTTTGAAAAGGGAAAGATTTATTCTACAACTTTCATGACCAAAGTGTTTCCATTTGAAGCTTTCTTGAATCAAAAAGTAAGGATTGAAAAAGTTGCCTAAAATGACATTTTCATTAAAAGTCAAACTTGCCCAAAAAGTCAACTTTGCAAAAGACTTGAAATTCTCCAATTTTGTGAACTTCCAACCTCTTCTATGATCAAATAAAGATCATATACAATCAAAATGATGAAGAACACCCTTTGGTTGGGTCATTGGGGGCCTCAGATGCCCTGATTTTGCACTGGCTTGCTTGAAAGGTCAACTCTTGATCAGATGACTTCCCCATGGAATTTCTTCATGAAAATTGATATGCATACTCCCTATACCATATAGAGACCAATAGAAACAAGAATGACCAAAAAATTTGGAGTTATGGCCTCTGAAACCAAAACCCTAATTTTAGGTCATCTGTGCAGTCAAGCCTGGCTCTGCTTCCATACCAATCCCAGTTCTTGTGATTCTTTGACATTCTTGACTGTGAGAGGATATAATATGATGTTTGAACATACATGGACCCCTTTGAAGTGATTGATGGCCTTTGGAGTGGCTCAAGAAGCTCTTGGATTGCTCAGATCACAAACCCTAGGTGCAGATGACTTTGAATCTATGCAGTGAATCAAAAATGCAATATGAGATGATATGATTGAGTTTATGCATATGAAAAGGTCACAAGTCATGGTGTGAATGGGTGAGGGCAAATTTGGGGTGTTCACACATGTCACATAAAAGTACTCAACCTTTATTAAGTGAATTAGAAATGAGTTTGAAGATGAGAAGAGAAAGCACCAAAGGATCACAAAGGTAAAATTCTGAAGGGGAACTACAGAATCCTAAGTGTTAACATGTATGGATGTCCTAAGGTTAGTGAGGTTTCTATCCTAATGAAGAAAGAAAGAATAATAGAAGAAGAAGATAGAAGGAGAGATGAGAAAGGCCTAATCCAAACAACAAAAGAGTTAGTACAGATAAACATAAGAGGAAGAGATGAGATTTGGAGATGTGGAACTCAACTTCCACACCTCACCCTTACCATAGCCCCTGCAAGGTTAGTAACATACATACAAGTGAATCAAAATGAAACAAATCACATGCCATCATCATACAACCAGAATTGAAATGATATGAACAAATGCACAATGCAAATGCAACTCAAAAGAATGAGAGATGAAGCTTATAAGTCAAAATGATGCAACATGAACACTTATGAAAACAAATGCACACTTAAGGAGGATGCAAAGCAAATATGCACAAACATGGACACAATGCACACAATCAGAACCAAAACAAGATGAATAAGGGCTTAAGAAGCCAACAAGATGAAGAGAATGGAGGTACAATACCAAACAATCACCAAATGGGAATGAAAGAAGAAATGAGGAGGTAAAAGCATACTTAAGAAAGGAAGAACACAAAAGGTAAACAAACACAAAGGTTTCTAAGACACAAACCCTATCCTAGGACCAGGAAGGCACCCATACCCCAAAAGATCCCCAAATGAGAAGAAGAAGTTGGCACAAGTGCCCTTCTAAGCTTATGAGAGACTTAAAGGTTCAAAGGAAACAAAATGGGACAAGGTTCAAAGTAAAATTCAAATCAAATCAACCAAGCATCTAAAAATTCCACAACTTAAACCAAATGATCTTCAAACATGGTGTATTAATGAGCCAAAAGGGTTTGAGAGAACTCAGAAGCAAACTAGGTCAAATGGAGGCTTAAACACAAGCTAGGGTTACAAACTTTCAACATAAGTCAAAGGATCAAGACCTAAGGAATAAATTTCTAAAAATCAAGAGAAAAATCACACAAGGGGTACATTGTCTTAGGAATCCAGAGCAAAAATAATGGGATCAAAATTCAAAAAGTCTATGGAAATTTGACAAGGCAGTGTACTCAAAATGAACTTAAAAAGAAGCTAATTGAAACAATGAATTAATTGTGACACGTGGAAATAGAAAAATGAGAAATAAAAAATATGGAAAAATAAAAGAATCTTCAAATAAGGCTCATGATTTTTTTGTGAATTTTTTTATGAAGGGAACTATTTTTAATAAATAGAAACTAAACTGAAATAAAAGAGAAATAAAGAAAAAGGAAATTAAAATAGAAATAAAGATGGGGTGCAAATAGGAAGGGATTACATTGAAAATGAATTGGGCTTAGCTGTGTGGGGGGTGCGGATAGCATGCCAAACCCACTAAGGCTGCGCTGGTTCACTGAATTATGGTGGATATTTGAATTAAAAACTGGAAAAAGAGAGATCCGTAGGATGCATCAGACACGTGGGCTTGAACTTTCATTAAATGATGTGGCAGTTTGGCTGATTGTGAATAGAGAGAACACAGTTGTTAACATAGGCTGCGAAACATGGTGCATTAAATGAAATGAAAAAGAAACACGTGATATGGGAGTGGGGCTAGGGCTAGGTGGCAGCGTCTGGGGCGTACGATGGAGGGATCTAATGGCCAGGACTCATCTTCTTCCTTGAGCAAACCCTAGAACACAAACCCAGTTTCCGGTGACCGGAGCTAGGGCTCCGGCACCGAAATTCGTAACAGTAGCCTAAACAACCAAATAAATGAATAAAAACTGCCCAGATCAAGTAAATCAACCTCACTGAATCCAAATATGAGCTAAAAAACCTCTAAAATTCAATGAAACTAAGGGATCAAACCAAAACAACTTGCACCATCAAAACTGAAACCCTAATAACTTTCACTACAATGCATCAAATTCAAATCTAAAAGTTGCAGCATGATCAGTGAACTTCAAATATCACAAAACACATCACTAATTTCATTTTTAGATCACAAGATTTCAAAGTATACCTGAGGTGAAGATCTTGATTCAGTGAGATAGAAAGCCCAATGATGCATGCAAATCACTCCTCTTTCACCCTAGATGCAAAATAAATGCATCTAAGGTCTTGAATGAAGCTGGATCTTGAGATTTGATCACACCTGCCCTGAAATGGCAAGCTTGCTAAACTTGAGAGAAAGCTTGAATGAATGGTTGCTTAATGATCATTGGCTCTCCCTGATCACAGATCCACAATTTGTTTTGAGATTGAGTGCTTGTATGAAGAGAAATGGAAGAAAATGCAAATGTTGCATGAACTTGAGAATGAGATAATGAGAGAGAGAGATTGTGCTTGCTGAAACCCTAGCTGCTTATATGTGATCTCACAAACCCTTGTTGAAAGAATTGGCTCACTTGCACCTGTGGATCATGAGATTTGTGTGATTTTGCAAATTTTGCAAAATGTCAAATAAGCATGCCACCCTCATGCCTTGCTTCCATTCTAAGCCCATGTGAAATGCAATCTGTACCCTTAATCATCATACAAATGATATTGGCCATTGGATTGAGGTATCACACCTTTTTCATGATTTTGCAAAATATCCTCTTTGTATGTAACTTTCTTATTGTGCATGAAAAATGGAATTTCTTTGGAGCAAAATGATCAAAATGTGATGTATTTCATCATTTAAACAAGTTTGAACCAAAACCAAGTCTCACAAATAAGTTTTGAAGCATTTAGCATTTGGTCATATTGACATATAGAAGACTTTGACCAAATGAAATGGCCAAAGTTGTGAGGTTTTGGGTCTTGAATATCAAACCCTAGTTTAGGTGCCTTGTGTAGGAGCTTTGCCTTATCCTGAGATCTCTGATGATCATGCAATCTTCTGAGCTTTTGCCAATGGACTTAATCTTGTAAATGGAGTGTAGACTCACCATAAGACTTGTATACAACCATTGGGACCCTTGTCATGGCTTGTGGTGCCTCGAGAACCTCCACAAATGACCATATGCTTGATGTTAGGACATGAAGGATGTTATGCCTCATCTTTCCATTATATGATGCTAAGAAAATGATATGTTCATGATGAATATGATGTGATATGATGCTTAAAATGAAGAGGGTAAATTTGGGGTGTTACAGCTGCCCCTATTCAATCATCAGTTAATCTCAAAAGGACGGTAGCACGAGCTATCGACCGTTCAAGATAAACTGTGGTTGAATACCAAGAAGACCAGAAATTTGCACTCTGACGAAGAATGCAACACTGGGAAATAAACCCAACCAAATGACGCTTTGGTGACTGAAGGGGGAGAAAAAGCAGACGAGCTTCTTCCAAGTTGAAACTGATATCTGGAATAAGAATGCTAATACAGACGAGTCTTCTTCAAACAATCCTGTTACGCCAGGAGCTGGACAGACGAGTCCTCAAACACTACAAGAACATATGACTTGAGACAGACGAGTCTCCTTCGGATATACTTGTTACGCCAGGACTGTGGGATAGACATGCATAATCAAGGTAGACGAACATTCTTCATATATTATCCATGGATATATGGTATAAGACAGACGAGTCTTCTGAGCAAACCTGTTACGCCAGGTGCAGCAACAACAATAATTGGTGCCTGAGACAGACGAGCCCCCTTCGGATTTACCTGTTACGCCAGGACCGATAACCATTTTGACATTTAATCCCACTATCAGGATTTTAAACCTCTTCAATACAGACGAGTATTGGATGATCATCAAGATAACACATACGAGTGCCATAAGTCAATGATACAGACGAGTATCAGACGATGATCTGAGAAACACAGACGAGCGCCTCAGGCAATGATACATATGAGCATCAGCCACTGGTAAAGATGAATACCAGAAATTCAAACACAGACGAGCATTTGGAGTAACAATACATACAAGTACGAGAACAATCAGCAAATCCACACAAACAGATATAAGCCTAGCACATACGAGTACTGGGGATGATACAGACGAGTATCCAAGCAAAGCAGACGAGCTTCAGAACACAGACGACCTCTGGGGATAAAAAGCAGACGAGCTTCAAACAAACACAGACGAGTGCCGGAGAATGCAGACGAGCGAAATCAAGGATGATAACACCAAACACAAACGAGTGTTGGGGAGTGCAGACGAGTAACAACAAACATCAAATATCAAATACAGACGAGTGTTGGCGACTTCACTGGGGAAAAGCAGCAAATATGGATATCCAACACAGACGAGTATTGGAATTTGCAGACGGGCAACAACAGAAATCGTATACCAAACACAGATGAGTGCTGGAAATTGCAGACGAGCAATAGCAAAGTGATAACACAGACAAGTGCTGGAAATGATACAGAAGAGTATCCAACAGGTATTGGCTTCCAAACACAGACGAGTGTTGAGAATTGCAGACGAGCAAAAAGTAGAGATTATATATCAAACACAGACGAGTGTTGGAAATTGCAGAGGAGCATCCAACATGTATTGGTTTCCAAACACAAACGAGTGTTGAGAATTGCAGACGAGCAAAAAGCAGAGATTATATATCAAACACAGACGAGTGTTGGAAATTGCAGAAGAGCAAAAAGCAGAGATTATATATCAAACACAGACGAGTGTTGGAAATTGCAGACGAGCAACAACAAATGAATATAAGGACCTCAAAACACAGACAAGTGTTTGAAATTGCATACGAGCAATATCAAGGTAATCATGGACCACTGCTAGAGAAAGCAAACGAGCAAACCGGAGTGATAACAAACGAGTGTTGAGAAATGCAGACGGGCATCAATAATATGTCACTGCTGGGGAATACTCTGCTCAGGGATAACACAGAAGAGTGTTAAGAAATGTAGACAAACATCAATAAGGTATCCAATATCAAACACAGACGAGTGTTGAGAAATGCAGACGAGCATCAATAAAGTAAGAACACAGACGAGTGTTGGAAATTGCAGACGAGCAATAGACAAGGCTGGAGCACAGACGAGCAACAAACAAATGCCTGATTGGCCACAAGAGTTACAACTCTGCAGGGGAAGACAAGTCAGGAGGTCTGGACACCTAGCTCTGACTGAAGTGATGAATACCTGACTGTATCATCAATTGGCCAACAGAATGACAACTTGGCTGGGGAATATTTCACTGACGGAAGTGAAAATCAAATATGAACTCTGTGGGGACAGGTCATCCTCAGACTTGGCTAGATAGATGTTTCAACAATGTTCTGGCTGGGGAGAGCATTGTGCTAATTCCAAGCTCTGGCTATGACCCTTGCTGGGGATATAATTATGCTTGGGGTTGTCAGGCTTTCAGATACCTGCTGGGCATACTCCACTGGGGAAGAAATAGACTGCTTGGGCTGCTGCCAATGCTTAGCTGGGGAAGAATTCTGATGGAGATACTCCATTGGGGAAGAATAAATTGCATGGAAAAATGTGACGCCATCCTGCAACCTGCAACAACATAAAACACAAGTGTGCCCCGGGGATTTGCATGGTATGAACTGTTCATCCATCGTCACCTGACACTCAAAGAGGGTTTACAGTTTCCCTGCATGTCATTTTCATTTCAAATCATCACCATGTTCAGATGCAATGCTATTTTTGCCAAAAATTCAGGACATTTTGCAAACAAAAATAAACACACACAGCTTTTTGACTGAATATTCTTTTTATTGAAAGGCCTCTGAATAGGCAAAGATTTACATCAGGAAGCAACCACCTGGAAAGAGGTAGCTACCATAAAAATTGAGAAAAGAAACTATCCTAATGGAAATGGACACGGCATCCCAATGAGTTCTATTTCTGCTATGACCAGCATGTCTTCAAGACTCTCCATTCTGCTTTTGCTTTTTGAGAGGATGAGGAGACTGCTTCCTATCCTTCAGATATTGTCAAGTTGTACGAAACGATGACGTGGTTCAGATTACTCGGATCGCATTTGTTCGCTTATTCCCTGGTTTTGCGTGGATCGCACTTTCGGGTTTTCAATCCACCGGGATTCCCTTTTTTGCCTGAGCTGTCCAATGTGGCTTTTCAACTCAGCGAGTGTACATTTTTTTTATTTCCCTAAATTTTTCCCGAGCTTTTTATTCTGTTTTTAGCTCGCCGGGATGCCCTTTTTTTTGCCTGGACTTTAATTCTGTTTTTGTGTCCAACGGGTCTCTTTATGCGAAGTATTTTTTAACTGCGTCCGAGTTAACAGGGGACTGGAAGTCATCTCCATCCATAGTGGTAAGCATCAGTGCTCCTCCTGAAAAAAATTTCTTCACTATGAATGGTCCTTCGTAGTTTGGGGTCCACTTGCCCCTGTGATCTGAACCTGGAGGAACGATCCTCTTCAATACAAGCTCTCCCACTTGATACTCCCAAGTACGTACTCGTTGGTCTAATGCACACTTCGTTCTCCTTTGATAAAGCTGACCATGACAGATAGCCGCTAATCTCTTTTCCTCAATTAGACATGGCTAATTGTAACGGGCACGCACCCATTCAGCCTCATCCAGCTTCACATCCATCATCACACGCAATGAAGGAATCTCTACTTCAACAGGCAAGACTGCTTCCATACCATATACTAGAGAAAAGGGAGTTGCCCCTATTGACGTCCTGACTGACGTTCGGTACCCATGCAACGTAAATGGTAACATCTCATGCCGGTCTTTGTAGGTGACAACCATTTTCTGCATAATCTTCTTGATATTCTTGTTTGCTGCCTCTACCGCACCATTCATCTTTGGTCGGTAAGGAGAAGAATTGTGATGCTGAATCTTGAAGTCCCGACACAACTCTGCCATCATCTTGTTGTTGAGATTAGAACCATTATCAGTAATGATCCTTTCAGGCACTCCGTATCTGCATATGATATCTCTTTTCAGAAATCTTGCCACCACTTGACGAGTGACGTTGGCATAAGATGCTGCTTCCACCCATTTGGTGAAGTAATCAATCGCGACCAAGATGAAGAGATGACCATTTGAAGCAGTAGGCTCTATCTTTCCGATCATGTCAATGCCCCACATGGAAAAGGGCCAAGGAGATGACATGACGTTGAGCGGGCTAGGAGGAACATGCACTTTGTCTGCATATATCTGGAACTTGTGGCACTTACGAGCGAATGAACAACAATCTGCATCCATTATCATCCAGTAATACCCTGATCTCAGCAATTTATTAGCCATAGCATGCCCTCCTGCATGGGTACCGAAAGATCCTTCGTGGACTTCCTGCATCAACAGGCTTGCTTCGTGTCTATCCACGCATCTGAGCAAGACCATGTCGAAGTTTCTCTTGTACAAAACTCCGTCGATGTTCAAGAAGAAGCTAGCAGTAAGTCGCCTTAAGGTCTTCTTGTCATTGGAAGATGCCCCAGCTGGGTATTCTTGCTTTTCCAGGAATAACTTGATATCAAAATACCAAGGTTTCTCGTCAGACACGGCGTCTGCAGAGAAGGCATGAGCTAGAGCGTCAAGCCTGGATATGTAAATTCTGGGTACATAATTCCAACACAAGACTTTGATTGATGAAGAAAGAGTGGCCAATGCGTCGGCAAACTGATTTTCATCACGTGGTATGTATTGAAGCTTAACTGTCGTGAAGAACGTCAACAGTTTTCTAGCATAATCCCTGTATGGAATTAGATGCTCTTGATGCGTATACCACTTGTCGGTAACTTGGTTAATGACGAGGGCTGAATCACCGAATATATCAAGGTTCTTAATCCGAAGATTAATAGCCTCCTCTACTCCCATTATACATGCCTCGTATTCCGCTTCATTGTTGGTGCAGCCAAAAGTAATTCTGGCAGCGAAGGGTAAGTGAACACCTTCGGGGGTGATAAGAACGACACCAACTCCACGTCCATTGATATTGACTGCCCCATCAAACATCAACTTCCATTTGGATTCAGGATCTGGCCCCTCTTCCGGAAGTGGTTCCTCGCAATCGTTTGCTTTGAGGTACATGATGTCCTCATCAGGGAAGTCAAACTTCATTGGCTGATAATCATCTTCAAGAGGTTGCTGTGCAAGGTAATCCAACAATACACTTCCCTTGATGGCTTTCTGAGAGGTATACTGGATGTCGTATTCAGTCAAAATCATCTGCCACCTAGCAACCCTTCCGGTCAACGCTGGTTTCTCAAAGATGTACTTGACATGATCCATTTTGGAAATGAGCAGTGTGATATGAGTCAACATGTACTGCCTCAGTCGGTGAGCAGCCCATACCAAAGCACAACAAGTTTTCTCGAGCAGTGAGTAACGGGATTCACAGTCGGTAAACGTTTTGCTAAGGTAATAAATAGCGTACTCTTTTCGACCAGACTCGTCATGTTGGCCTAGCACACACCCCATTGACCCTTCTAGCATGGTCAAGTACATGATTAAAGGTCTTCCTTCCACTGGAGGAATTAGAATTGGAGGCTCCTGCAAATATTCTTTTATTTTGTCGAAAGCTCTTTGGCAGTCATCGTTCCACCTGACCGTTTGCTCTTTTCTTAGCAACTTGAATATGGGTTCGCACGTGGAAGTTAGATGAGATATGAACCGAGAAATGTAGTTCAACCTCCCTAAAAACCCGCGCACTTCTTTTTCTGTCTTCGGTGCAGGCATATCTTGAATAGCTTTTACTTTATCAGGATCTACCTCAATTCCTCTTTGACTAACAATGAAACCCAGTAGTTTCCCGGAACGCACTCCGAAAGTGCACTTGTTTGGATTCAACCTCGGCTTGTATTTTATCAGTCTATCAAACAACTTCTTGAGATTGACCAGATGCTCTTCTTCGTTTCGGTACTTAGAAATCATATCGTCCACATAACACTCAATCTCCTTGTGTATCATGTCATGGAACAATGTGACCATCGCCCGTTGATAAGTTGCCCCGGCGTTCTTCAAACCAAAGGGCATGACCTTATAACAGAACGTACCCCACGGGGTAATGAACATTGTCTTCTCCATGTCCTCCGGCGCCATCTTAATCTGGTTATATCCGGAGAAGCCATCCATGAAGGAAAATACCGAGAATTGAGCAGTATTGTCTACCAACACATCAATGTGTGGCAACGGAAAATCATCTTTTGGGCCCGCTCGATTCAAATCCCGGTAGTCAACGTACATTCGGACCTTGCCGTCCTTCTTAGGCACAAGTACAATGTTGGCTACCCAAGGTGGGTAACTAGTTACAGCAAGGAAACCGACATCCCATTGCTTCTGAACCTCCTCTTTGATCTTCATCGCCATGTCAGGACGAGTTCTTCTCAATTTCTGTTTCACAGGAGGACAGTCCTCTCTCAAAGGTAACTTATGCACAACGATGTCGGTATCCAACCCTGGCATATCTTGATATGACCAAGCAAAGATATCCACATACTCTTTCAGCATACTGATCAGCTCTTTCTTGACGTCGGCCTGCAGACTGGCCCCAATTTTGATCTCTTTCTTCACATCTTCACTACCAATGTTGATGATCTCAATTTCTTCTTGATGAGGTTGAATAACCCGTTCCTCTTGTTTCAACAATCTGACCAATTCTTCAGGGAGGTCACAGTCTTCCTCAACCCCTTCATCAGCTTGGTAGACTGGATTGTCAAGGTCATGCGTAGTCATAGCAGAAACATTATCAATGGAATCCGGATGATCAACACTACACAGATGATGTGCTCATTCAGAATCTGCTTATTTTGAAAAAGAGACGCTAACACAAAACAAAAAGGAAAACACATTGCCATTTTTATATTTTTGTGAAAAATTTTAAACACAAAGAAAGGGAACACAATTTGTCTGAAAATGTCCTTTTATTTCATAGCAAAAATAAGATGCATACAAAACATGGTGGCCCAATACAATGGATCCTAGCATCTTGGGCAGAATGCTGGATTTGATAATGCAGTATGATAATAAAAGGAAACAAAATGAATTACTCTGAGTGCCAGGTAACTTGAACAATGTCTTTAACAGACCAGTTCCTTAGCTCCTCGCCGGGCGCACACGGGTGGATCCAGTTGTCCCAGTCACCGTCACTGTCCCCATCTTGGCTTGCTGTACAGATCTGGTTGCGGTAAAGCAACCCAGCACTTGTAAATGTGATAGCCTTACCACTTGGAGTAGATCCACCAGGCTGATACCCTAGGCCGAACTTGTCGTCTTTCTTTTCCAGCTCCAACAGCTTTCCCCAGCCTTGGGCACTTCCTGACTGAACAACCTCCTTTTCCTGCTTGTAGGAGTGGATAGATGTACCTTCCTTCTCACTGCTCTTCTCCACAGGAGTCAAGATGTTGACGCTGACTGCTTCGAAGGCTTGACATAAAGTCTCATGGATCTCTCCATCCATCTCCACATACTTGAATGTCGACAAGTGGCTTACGAAGATGTCTTCCTCTCCACAGACTGTGATTACCTGGCCATCAACTACATATTTGAGCTTCTGATGCAGGGTTGAAGTAACAGCTACAGCAACATGTATCCATGGGCGTCCCAACAAGCAGCTGTACGCAGGATGGATGTCCATGACGTAGAAGACACTTTTGAAAACTTGAGAACCTATCTTGACGGGCAACTTAACTTCTCCAAAAACTTATCTTCTCGAACCATCAAAAGCTTTGACAATCAGATCACTCGGTTTCAGGACTATACCATCAACGTTGAGCTTCATTAATGCCTTCTTCGGAAGCACATTAAGAGAAGAGCCTGTGTCTACAAGAACATGTGACAACACAACACCCTTGCACTCCATAGTGATATGTAGTGCTTTGTTGTGGTTTCTGCCCTCTGACGTGAGGTCTCTGTCTGTAAAGCCTAGCCCATGGATGGCATTAACACTGCCTACAACAGCTTCAAGTTGGTTGACAGTGATTTCCTGAGGAACATAGGCCATCTGCAGTACTTTCAATAAGGCCTCTCTGTGTGCGGGATAACACATCAGCAGTGATAAGATGGATATCTTGGAAGGTGTCAGGTTCAGCTGATCGACCACCTTATAGTCACTCTTTTTGATAATCCGCATGAATTCCTCGACCTCCTTTTCAAATGTACCCTGCCCAGCAACAGGAGTAGTTGATTCATCAGTCACAACTTGCTTTCCTTTGGCTTTGGATGAAGCCTCAGCCTCAGGATCCCCTCTCAACACAGGGGGAGCAAATAAATGACCACTTCTGGTAAAGCCTCCAACTCCTCCGACATTCTCTACAATCGGGTCAACAACAACAGACTTGCTCTCAATCTTTTGTCCAGCCACATATACATCTGAGCCATAATGCCAAGGAATGGCTTTATCATCTGTGTAAGGAACAGGCCCAGGCACAGTGATAGTCATAGGACTAATCTCAGGAGCATAGATGGTAACAGGCTCTCTTCTGACAGGCATGTCAGCTTCATCATAGAATATGGTAATGGTTGACACATCTTCAGCTTCATTACAACCTCTGTTGAACTGCAAAGATCCATCATCAATCAAACTCTGCAATCCCATCTTCAGCTTCTCACACCCATTCTCAGCATTCAAGCATTCTTCACAGTCAGCACTGCAACCTGGAAACACTTGACCCTTCAGCAACCTCTCCTTTACTACCCTCAAAGGAGTCTTCCCTTCTTCAATACTCAGCACAAGACTTAACTTTTCACCACCCTCAACAACATTGATTCTTGCCCCTCCATGATTCGGAATAGGGTTCGAATTAACATTCGGCGGTGGTGCGAAGTTGATTGCTTTAGAGTCTATCAGATCCTGAACCTTGTGGTGCAACGCCCTGCACTTTTCAGTCGAGTGCCCGAGTGCTCTAGAGTGTGTAAACACCCCAAATTTTCCCTCACATATTTCACCATGGCTTGTGATCTTTTCATATGCATAAGTTCAATCATAGCATCTCATACCACATTTTTGATTCACTACATTGCTTCTAAGTCATCTGCATCTAGGGTTTGTGATCTGAGCCATCCAAGAGCCATTTGAGCTACTCCAAGGGTCATCAATCACTTAAAAGGGGTCCATGTATGTCCAAGCATCATATTATATCCCCACAAAGTCAAGAAAGTCAAAGAATCACAAGAACTGAGAATGGCATGGAAGTAGAGCCAGGTTTAACTGCACAGATGACCTAGAATTAGGGTTTTGGTTTCAGAGGCCATAACTCCAAATTTTTTGGTCATTCTTGTTTCTATTGGTCTCTATATGTTATAAGGATCATGCATATCAAGTTTCATGAAGAAATTCCATGGGGAAGGCATCTAATCAAGAGTTGACTTCTTGAGCAAGTCAGTGCAAAATCAGGGCATCTGAGGCCCCCAATGACCCAACCAAAGGGTGTTCTTCATCATTTTGAATGTGTATGATCTTTATTTGATCATAGAAGATGTTATAAGTTCACAAAATTGAAGAATTTCAAGCCATTTGCAAAATTGCCTTTTTGGGAAAGTGACTTGTAATGGAAACTTTCCATTTTGGGAAAGTTTTTCAACCCTTTCTTTTTGATTCAAAAATGCTTCAAATGAGAAAACTTTGGTCATGAAAGTTGTAGAATGGATCCTCCCATTTTCAAATAGTACAAGAACTCATTCTAATTCATTTTGGATCAAAAGTTATGGCTTGTCAAAGTTGGATAAAATCATTGAAATTTCACCTTTGCACAAAATGGAAAACTTGCAAATTCTCATGACAAGCCTTTATGTGACTTCAATGTGACCTCTAATCGTCATACAAACACAATGCATGACCTAAAATTCAGTTTGGCCCAAGAAATATCCCAATCCCATGTCTTGATTTTCAAGTAGCCATAAGCCATTTTCCATGAAAAGTGCAAAGAGGGGACTTCTTGCAAAATGATTCTCAAAGGATTGCATGATCTCTAGCTGGTCTCAAGACATTATCATAACCTCATAAGGCATCTCACACCAAAAATTCAGCAAGACTTATCGCATGTTCATGGCCAAAAATCATGAAATGTAACAAGTTGCCAAATTGCAAAAATATTTCAAACTTGTGATCCAATGCACCCATCTGTTTTCTCTTGATCCTAGGGTCTTCCTTGACTCAAGCTGAGGCAGGACAAGCCCTAAGATTTCCTCTGCCATAGCCCATACCCATAGTACACAATCCTTGACTTTTTGGCCAATCACCCCATACCATTCCCACAGTACATGTCACTTCCTCAGACCTCTTCCAATAATCTAGGGATGTGTTATGGAACATAAAGAAAGCAATACACAGGCCTGAAACATACACAAGCCAACCCACACAAAAAACTGTCAAAAAACTCTTTCTCTTCGAATCTCCTTACACAACCATCAAACCTCAGTTCTTTCTTCACCAGTGAACCACACATTCTCCATAGAGCAAAAGCCCACCATTAAAACAGCCTGAAACCCCCTACAGCATAACTGTGAAACCTGCCATATCAGAACACAAACTCACATATCAGCCACCAACAAGAGGTTTGAAGCATCCCATTGAGTTCAGGGGGTTCAGGAGGGACATTTTGCATAAGAGAAGGGTCAAAAAAGCTCATCTTCACAGTTCTTCACCTCAGGTAGCTTCAAACTTCCAACTTTTCAGAGCTTGCTTTTTTTGTTACATAATGAAAGTGCACATCATGGGGATCACTCTGATGCTTTTAGATTTAAAAATGGTGTGAAAATGAACATTTTGTGCCTCTCTGAAATTTTGCCCGTGAATATGTTTGGTTTCGATTCTCTTTGTTCATGGCTGATAAATGGTTTTTGGTGATGGATTTAGGTTTAGTTTGGGGAGAGGAATGTTTCTGGGCAATTAATTTAACTTGGGGTAGCCTGTAGAGGAAACTAGGGTTTTGCCCTGCCGGAGAAGACGACTGGAGCTCATCTCCGGTCGCCTGAAGTTAATTAGGGTTAAACCTGTTTAATTAAGCAACTTTGAATTCTGTCCCTAGGATTTTGTTTCCCGCATGCTTGCGAACGGTCCAGATGGCTCATTATGCACTAATCCTGATTAATTAAGTAAAACATAATTAATTAAATCAACTTAAAACCTCAGCCATCAGATTGCGCGCGTTTAGGAACTTTGAACCATGGCCTTGGATTCTGCTTACCCCAGTCTTGTTGACTTGCACACGCAGCCTTTGGATCTTTCAACTTTCCATCTGAGCCACTCATATTGCATACTTCTCATTTTTATTTTATTTTCTTTATATTTTATTTCTTATATTTATTAAAAATAGCAAAAATAGTTAAAAAAATTCTGAAATTTTTTATCACATCTTTTATTAATTTTTAGAACCCAAAAATATTTTTATTTTTATTTTTTGCATTAAAAATCATTTTTAAATTATTTAAATGTTTATTTTTAATTAGTTAAAGGAAATTAATTAATTAAAAATGCATTTAGGTATTTAAAAAATCACAAAAAAATTCACATTGTATTTAGAAACATTTAGAAACATTATCAAACTCTCAAAGCAAATTTCTTTTTTGTTTTTGATGCCTTTTGATCATTTTCATTGGAATTAATTTCATTTATAGGCAATATTTTGGTGCAAACTTTGAAAAATCCTTTCTGTCTAATCTTTGAGAGTTTGATGTTGTTTCTTCTTGCATTGCACCCTCCATAGCATGTAGTTTATAGGATAAATTTGGTTTGAATTGATCTTGCATTTTCAATTTGTTTTGCATTTTTCATGATGAGGTACCTTGAAACCCTAGCCAACTTGAGAAATTCATAACTTTCACTAGGTTAAGAGTTAGGTCCCCTCCTTTGGGCAGTGAACTTGTATAGGTTTAGGGTACCTTTGATTGCATTTTCAATTTTTTTTCATGTCATATGCTTCTGATTTTGAATTTTTCTTTGTGTGTTGATTATAAACCCTAATTTGTGCCTTCCCTTGCATCCATTTCTCATTTGCTTGCATCCAACAACTTGCCATGACATTTTGTGCACCCACATGATTCATAATACATCTTAGGACACATTAGAATCATGTTTGATCATTGCATATTTCATTTGCCATGTTGTATGTTCATTTCATTTCATAAACATTCATGAATCCTTATGGTTCAAGGCATGCCTCATTTGCATCCTTATGCTTGTATGATCATTCTCATCCCTTGTCATGTGTGTGCATCCTCTATTAGCATCATTAACATCATGTTTATGCTTCTGGTTTTGGTTTGCATCATGACACTTCATCTCATTTGCATTGCATTTCATTTCTTTTGCTGACTTTTCAGGTGGTAAGTTGTTTTGAGAAGTGAATTTGCCTTCACTTCTCACAATCTCTTTTCATCTCTCTCTTGCATCATTGCTGAATTTTATCTTATGTATTAGAGTGAGCTTGCTCATTCATGCTCTTGCTCTCTTTCTTTCTTTAAGCAACTTGTCTTCTTAAGTGAAGCAAGTTGTCTTGCTTCTCTCTGCTTCTTGCTCCTTTCATCTGCTTCCTGGTCGTTTCTCTGAAGATCTTATTGCAAACCTCATTAACCCTAGGAACACCCAAGCATGATAATAATTAGGGCTTGATTAGTCCCCCCATTAGTTTTACCTTTGTGTCATCTTTGAGTCTTCTCCTCTCATCTCATAATCAAGGACTAAACCCTAAAGGTTTTAAGGCTTTGTGATTAAGCTTATGCCTGCATCCTTCTATTAGGATGGAGTGTATAACTTTAATCCTAAGTGTTAAAACCTTAATGTGTTTAAACCCTTTAATCAATTCATCTAATAATCACTAATACATCAAGCTTGTAACTTGGGCCTTGCATTAGGGTTCTAATTCTTCCTTAACTGGTTAAGAAGGAATAACACTAGTGTTAATGGACAAGTCCCCCTCAAGTTGTCTTACAAACCATAAAAATCATTTCTTCATCTTATCATTAACTAAAATCCATTTAATAAAGGCTTTGTTTTGTCATGAGGTTAATCCCTAATCATGGATTAAGTTGAGGAGTCTTCCTCAGCTTAAATGTTCTCATCTATTATCCTTCTATTAGGATGGTGTAATGAGTCCATTAAATCCTTGATTATTGCTTAAACTCATTACTTAACACTAAACAAAAACAACAAAAACATCTAAATAAATGCAAGTAGGTTAATGATCTTAACCCTACATCATGGTGTTTAAGTGTGAGGTGCTTACTTCACACTTAAGGTATTCTCATTACCCCTAATCAGAGGGAGGATGTGATGAGTTTACTAACCCTTTGGTTTAGGCTTAAGCTCATTTTCCTATGACAAACTTCAAAAAAGCAATAACAAGATTGAAAGTATCAAAAACAAACAATAATCGTCTCCTCCGGGATTCTTTTCTCATCTCATTCACTCACAAACGAGAACTTGCTTCTTCCGTCTAATGCAAGACAGTTTGCACCTGAGCCAGACAGGTCATACACTTGAGCATAGACAAGTAAGCAGTTCACAAGTCAATTTACCTTTCAGTCTCTTTGAGTCGAACTACGGTGTTCTGACTTCCTCATTGCACGAGAGGATATGTAGGCATAACTTAACAGTTATCGAACAAAAGTCTTTATATATTCCCCCTCCCTCCAGCATCATTCTTTAAGCCTCATAGTCTTGAGCATTTCACTCTTGTTCTTACACTGACACTTCTCTTGTACACTTCACATTTCTTTTACACTGACACTTTCATTCTTTCCAGCTTTGATACACAGATTGCACAGACACTACCCCTTTAAAACACAAATCTTTTAAGCGTGGATCCCGTCGAGTACGGCGGACAATCTGGGTGCTAATACCTTCCCAGGTTGTAACCAACCCCCTTTCTCAGTCTCTCTGGTTCGCAACCGTCTTATCCATATCTTTCTAGGTTTATGCAGCATTACCTTTCCTCCGGGATAAAAATGCCTAGCTGGCGACTCTTTCCTCTTGAGTTCACCCTTGTGTGTTCTCTTCTCCTTTCGCCGATCGTTCGCGTCTGTACCCCATTTGACTTAGCCTCATTTGGTGGGAGCGACAGCTTGGCGACTCTGCTGGTGAACCTTATACTGTAACCAGGGCTTCTGGTTCTTTTTGTGGGTTCCTCCTAGCACTTGTTTGATTTTTGTTTACTGGGGTGTTATGTGCTATGTGTGTTATTTATTTTGCTTTATTATTGCTTTATGTACAACTTTATTTGTTGCTTTCCTTTACAGCTTTTCATATTTCATACTGTCACTATCATTGCTGGATCTGGTTTTCTGTTTTGGTGGGTGGGGTTCCACTGAGAGTTTAAGGTCCTATACCTGGGACCTGAGTGACACCTAGGCTAGAGTGGTTCATGTTCTTTCCCATTCCATTTCGGTCTGGTGCGGGAATATGAAACACGGTTCAGATATGGGTTTCTTCTTGAGAACTCTGTGCTACAGATTTCCTGTAGTGCTAGGGCTATCTAGGAAGCCTGCTAAGTCTGGATGACCTTTATTATGACCTTCAGAAACTGAGGTGAATTAGAGGAGGATTTTTTTATGGTTATTGTAAACACTGTACCTCCGGGTTAGAAGTGTTTACACTTCTCATAACTAATCCAAGTCTGAGGATCCTTGTTTTAGAACACTACCAGTGAGGGGGTTGGGCTGTTTACAGGTTTGCAGGTACCTTTGACCACATCATACCTTATTACTTGTTTTGATTAAGAGTACCTCACTTTGGACAGTTCTTGTGATTTAACCCTGGACATGTGACTCTTTATTTGAGTCCCCCACCTTTGTTACTGGATTTCTGAACCTCCATCTGGACTTCTTGAACATACATGGACCTTATATATCAAGACAGTTAATCAGATCCAACTTGATCACAAACCCTTGCATATCATTTGCATACATCATCATTGCATCATTTAACATTTGTTTATTTGTTTTTCAGGGTATCCACATTTTATCTGGCTTGGTTTTGACCCATTTATCTACATAGGCCTCTGTTTCATCAGTTATCTGCTTCAGCTACCTTCACCATCACCAGCACTAGCCTATCAGTGGCTCATCTCCAGTACCAGTCTTGATCTTCATCAACACTTGTCTCTAGCTCTTCATCAGCACTCATGTCTGCACCCAGGAAGAGCAACATTTCATATCATTTCTTTGAACCTGTGTTGATTGGTATCAGGCAGGTCCAGGCACTCATCACACCAGATCACATCCCATTATTCAGAGAGCATTATGGAGGCATCCTTGATATGGTTATGGATCTGGACCCTTCTCAGAGGAGTATGATCCACACCTGCCTACAGTTTTATGACCCTCCTTTGAGATGCTTCACTTTCCAGAACTTTCAGTTAGGACCTCTGCTGGAGGAGTTCTCATCATTGATTGGAGTACCTGTCAGGGGTGGTATCCCCTTCAACCCAGAGATGACTTCTCCCAGCAATGGAGAAGTGGCAAAAGCACTGTACCTAGAACCTATTTTGATTGAGCAAAACATGACAACAAAGGATGGGATCCCTGGTTTACACCTAGATTTCTTGATTTCTCAGGCCATCCTGAAGGCCTCTTTGGGAGAATGGAGGGCAGTTTGTGCATTGCTAGCCCTCAGCATATATGGGATTATACTGTTTGCAGATGAGCCCAAGTTTATCAGCAAGAATGCCATTCATCTTTTCCTTCTGAGGAACCCAGTACCCACATTGCTGGGAGATTTCTATTATTCCATTCATCAGAGGAATGAGAAACAGAAAGGGAAGTTGGTGAGATGTTGTGCTCCCCTGTTTCATACTTGGCTGCTCAAACACTTACCTAAGACTGATGCCTTCTTGAATCCTCACCAACAGAAGAATTGGGCTAAGATACTTATTGCTTTGACTTCAGATGACATCAGATGGTGCACCCAGAGCACCAAGGGCAAGGACATCATCACTAGCTGTAGGCAGTACCCCAATGTACCTCTAGTAGGAGTGAAGGGTTGCATCAACTACAATCCTTTGCTATTTAAAAGACAACTAGGCTATGCTTTGGTCCACCCTCCTAGAGCGCAAGATTTAGCTGAGACCCTGTATTGTGAGATAAAGCCTAATCTAGTTGTTGTCAGACAAGCATCCTGGGCTTGGGACAACATCCAGACAAAGGGGGTGGCTATTCTTGGAAGGTGCAATAATGTTGCTTCAGCCCAGTACTATGAATGGTCCTATGCTAGAGCTCAGATCACTGGAATGCCCTTTACCATTGAGGATACACCTGGACCTTCTACAGTGCAGCCAGCAACAACTATCAGCCTGGAGGAATTTGAGAAGCTGAAGGAAAGGAATGAGAATCTGTCTCAAGCTCTGAAGAAGACCCTCTGGGAGAGGAGTGATGGTCGTCTGGACATTGAGAGGTTGGAGAAGCTTAAGGTGGAGCATCTGGCCAAGATTGAGAAAACAGAGGACTACATCAAGAAATCAAGAGCTGGGGAGCAAATATTGAAGAATGCTTGTAAAGAGGCCAAGCTTCAGAAGGCTAGGACTGATCTCTATCTGCAAGAAAGTCAGGCTAGGTGGGTCAGGATCACTGAAGCCCGTACTCAAGAAGATAAGAGAACTCAAACCAGGATTGAGCAGTTAGAGGCCAATGAAAAGAAACAACAGGAAGCTTTGCTGGCAGCCCAAAAGGAGATTTCAGAGTTGAAGCTTAGGGCTGGTTTGAAGAGGTCAAAGGACCAAGACAGGCACAAGAAGCTAACCACTGCTATTGCCACTAGAAACCTCCTCATCAGGACTATTACAGAGCATCCAGTTGGTCCGGTGACTGAGGCACTTCTGAAGGAGGTTAAGGAGGATGAGTTTGGACTAGATGTCTGACTCTTTGATTGTTGTTGCTTTCATTTGATGTACTTTTCTTTTATGTTGTATTTTGACCCTTCAGGGGCATATGTTGTAAAAACAAACTATGTATTATGCACCATTTGTAATATATTTGTCAGTTTGTTTCATTGGATTTCTTTCTCTCAAGCAACATCAAAGCATCTTCCTCGAGGTCTGGAAAGGTCAAAACCAATAGCCAAGCCGGATACCTTGGAAAATAAATAAGCATACTGCATTGCATACTAACTTTTGTTTTGTTTTGTAGGTCTTGTTATTATTTTGCTTGTTTCTAACTCTGTTGTGCCTCAGGAAATATTGCTCGCAGAAGAGTATTCCCTGTCAACCGTGCACACCGGTATCCTACTCGCAACAACTTTCCGGGTATTATAATGGAGCAAGTACAGCAAGACCTAACCGAGGTCAGAACCCAGATGGCTAACGAAAGAGTGGAGATGAGGAACCAAATGGCCCAATTCATGACTGTGATGACTGGTCTGGCTCAGACCCAAGAAAGGTTGAGGGCATTGGTAGAAAGACAAACCCCCGAGGAGGCCCATCTAGATCCGGAAGTCAACATCAAGGCTAATGTACAAGGAAATACTACTGGGGGGAGGATCTTACAAGAAGACCCCCAAGAGGAGCAATTCACTGTCATGGGAGCTGGTGATGAAGTCTATGATAGGAGGTTTGATGAAATTGCTGAGAAGTTGAGATCTCTGGAGTCTCAAAATTCATTGGGTTTTGATGTAATGGATATGGGGTTAGTAGACGGGGTAAGAATTCCCCATAAGTTCAAACCCCCGTGCTTCGAGAAATACAATGGAACCTCCTGTCCACGAACTCACCTGCAGTCTTTTCTGGGGAGACTTAAAGCATATACCATGGATGAAAAGCTGTGGATGTTCTATTTTGAAGACAGTTTGACTGGGGCTTCAAGGGAGTGGTATTCACACTTGACCAGAGCTACTATCAGATGCTGGAAGGACTTAGCTGAAGCCTTCATCAGGCAGTACCAATACAATCTGGACATGGCTCCTAACAGGACCCTCCTAATGGGAATGTCCCAATCTTCCAGGGAAAGCTTCAGGGAATATGCCCAAAGGTGGAGACAGCTTGCTGCTGCTGTCCAGCCACCCATGTCGGAAAGGGAAATGGCCGACATGTTTATGAATACTCTACAAGGAACATATATTGATAGACTGGCTGCCTTTTCTTCCACCAGCTTCGCAGACATAGTTATAGTTGGGGAAAGGATTGAAAGCCTTTTGAAAATGGGTAAGATTTCTGATAATGGTGCAAGTTCGTCCAGTAATCCTAGGAAGCCTTTTGTGGGACCTCGAAGGACCGGTGAGAAAAATGCCATTCATACCAGCAGGGGCAGACCTCAGTATGTCCACAGATCAGTAGCAGCTGTCATTATTCCAGCTCCGATTCCTCAACAACCAGCATATCAACAACCACAACAACCACATTATCAACAGCAAGTTCAGTATCCGCCACAGAGAGCCTATAACAACAACAATAACTGTAACGCCTGTTTATTTAATTAATTTATTTAATTAAATATAAGTGAATTACGTTGTGTTGATTTGTGATGTTTTGTGTATTTGAAGTTGATTTAAGTTGGTTTCCAAAATATCGGAATAATTCGTGGATGTTTATAAGTTGATTCAAGTTGAATTTATTAAATAAGTTGATTTAAGTTGTAGATAATAATATTGAATATTTTACGTTTATAGTTGATTATGTTGATTTGGTAGTTTGGGCAATTTATTTGATAGTCAGTGATTTGTCGGTTTAGTCGGGAGAAATGATATTCGAATTAATATTATGGAATTATAAGAATATTGATTTTAGTGGGTCTAGTTGTGGCGTGGATGGTAGAAATCGTGAGGGTGTGAATTAGAAAGCCCAATTAAGATTGATTTATAATAATTATTATTATAATAAAAAGAAAAATAAAGAGGAGAATTAGTCAAGAGGAGAAGTTGGAATCAGTAGAAGTTGAGAAAAGGGAATCGTGGAAATTAGGGAAAACGAGGAAAAAGTCTTAGAGAAAAATAAAGGTTTTAGAGGAGAGAAAACATCTTGGGAGAAAAGAAGGAGAAAGAAGGATTCATGTTCATATCTTAATTTTCGCACATTTGGTACAGCTTCCACTAAACAGGTGATAACGTTTTACTCGTAATTCTAATTAAAGTGATTCTTGAATTTTTGGAAATCTTACGAAATTCCCTTTGATTTGATATATAATTTTGTGTCAATAAGTTCTGTATTGAAGGAGAAAAACGCATTTGAAGTTTGGAAGTTCATGCTGGAAATTGGTCAAATAGTAGTTACGGGATTGATGGTGATGATGGCTAAATTTTGGTCAATATAGGAACTCAATGGCAGCGTGTTCGTATTTCTAATCTCCATGGATGAAAGAGGAGAGGAAAAGGGCCACATATGCAAAGGGGTTGGAAATTCGATCGAAGATTCGAAACGGCCATCGATTAAGGTAAGAGTGGGGTTCAAACTCTATAATCGGGATTATGATGATTAATATGTGGGTTTGGGATCGTATAATTTTTGTGTTGTCCGTAGTTGAGTCGGTCGAATTGTGGTTGTGAAATTGATGGAATAATGTTGTTTGTGGAAATTGATTAATCGATGTTATTGAGTTTTATTGTTAAATTAATTTGATGCATGTCTCCATGAAATTGTAGATTTTGAAAAAAATTAATTTGGGGACGGAACCCCTAAACAAAGGGTGGCGCAGGCCACCCATGTAAGATGCATTAGGTGGCGCAGGCCCTAGCTAGGTGGCGCAGGCCACTTTCCTTGTGGATGACGCAGGCCATACTTTTTACGGCCCAGGTCGTGGTTTCATGGCAAGGGCCATGATTTAGTAGATAGTATTTTATGTTATAACGTTGGAATAAATAAATATATATAATAAAGTCATACACATTTTATATTAAGAAAATAAATAAAGGATTATTTACCTTTTTATTCTTAATAAAATTAACATAAATGTTTAGTATAATTAAATAAAAATGTTAATTGGTTTTTAAGATGTGGAGTATAGCAGTAGTATATGAGCGTATACCAGTATGTTGCAGAATGGTATTAACTAGTCTTTTGATAAAAACAGAGTTTTGGAGTTGGACAGAAAAAAATGGTTCGTTGAATTTCATGATAGAATAATTGAAAAGAAAAAGGATTTGTATCAGTGAGATGGAATTTAACAAGATTCAGTGGGAATTATTGGTAGCAGTAATAGTAGTAAAAGTAGTATCGATTTAGTCGATTGGGTGAAATTACGCGATAAAATTAGTTGTCCAAAATTTAACGAAAAGTGATGAGGTAGTTCATAATACTCAGTAGATAATTTTAGTCAGTTTACTTTGTTGAATATGTGTTGAATATGTGGATTTTCTTGTATGTTAAATGTGTCAGTTTGTCCCGATTGATGGGCATATTTAAGTTGAAGGTCGAAGGACCAATGTTGAAATTAAAGTTGTAGGTCGTATGACCAACGTTGAAAGTTGTAGGCCTATGGCCAAGGTTGAATCATGTTGAATTTAAGTTGTTACGTTGTTGTGATATGTTGTTTGAGTTGTTCATTGTTTATGTGTTGCGTTGTTGGTCTCATGGCATCTATTGCATTTCTAAGTTGGAGCGGATGCTCACCACGTTGGCCTGAATTGGCAAATTTATTAAGTTGAAGGCTTATGCCTTGCAGATACCTCGATAACCTGGTATATTTTAAGTTGGGAGTTTAACTCCAATGGTACCACATGCATATACACAGTCGAGTCACATTCCGTGTCGCATTAATTATGTTGTTTGTGTTGTTTATGTTGTCGAGTTGATAAAGTTGTTCTTGTTGCCTACATTGATAAAGTTGTTCTTGTTGCCTACATTGATAAAGTTGTGTACGTTGCTCAAGATGAATAAGTCGTTTATGTATACTTAAGTGGATTATGTGGTTTAAGTTGATTATGTCGAGTAAGTGGTTCATGCTAAGTTTATTATATTATTATGTTGGACAAGTTGATTATGTTGCTAAGTTGATTATATTATTATGTTGGATAAGTTGATTATGTTGCTAAGTTGATTATATTATTATGTTGGACAAGTTGATTATTTTGCTGAGTTGATTATATTATTATGATGGATGAGTTGATTATAGGATTATGTTACCTGAGTTGTTTATATATTTATGGTTGTAATGTCGATTATGCTGATATTGAAGGAGTTGAATATGTTGTAAACGTTCGTCGAAGTTGATGAAGGTGTGTATGACAAGGTTATAGTTGGAATTGATTATGTTGATGTGTAAATTAAGATGATAAAATATGTTGGTTGTTTGGGGTGTTTAGTAAGACGTTGTTTTGGATAGTGTGAAAATTGTATGATTCTATCTAGCGTATTAATTATCATACTCTTGTTTATATGGTTCGATATCTCACCCCTTTCTGTTGTTGAATGTTACCTTGATTGGTAACGTGCAGGTATTCCAGTTTAGAGTTGCTTACTTTTGTAATCAAGTCGGTGTCGTCGCTTTGATACGTAACACTCGGGGGGATGAACGCTTAGTTGTTTTGTTATTATATTATGTTGTTGTTGAGTTAAGTTGTTTCAATGCAAAATGTGTTATTACCAAGTTGATTGGTTGAAAAATGTAGCATCCTGTTTTGTTGTTGAAATTTTTGAAACTCTGAATTATGATTTTCCGCCGGGTAGATTTGGGGTGTTACATTAGTGGTATCAGAGCAGGTCGGTCCGTCTGGCCAATGTTGTCTAACGTTGTTGATTCCTTAGTACGCGACATGTTTGTGAAACACTGTCGGTACTTGTTGTTAGTTTCTAGTCGTTGTCTGCAGGTGTTTGTTGGAATTAAGTGGGGGAGAAGCTTGACTCCCGGACTGTTGTTGGGAAGTAGAAGTTGGTTCAAAGTTGATGTTGATTGCAAGAGTGCAAGGTTGTTGAAGAGACGTTGTTGCAGACTGGAGAGAGTATGGATTCATGAATTTGTATCGGTCGGGTTGAGCAGTGCGTGGATTTTGGATGGAGATTGTTTAAGGAAGAAGGATTTATTCCAAATACAAAGAAAAGTTGATGGATCAAGTTGAGGGATCACGTCGGTAGATCACTATGCCTTGAGTGTAGTTGGATTAAAGTCAAGTAATTTTTGAAGTTGGATGTAGAGCAAGATTTTTTGGTAGAACTTGGAAGTAAGATAGAGAGGGGTGGAATTTACATTCATCAATCTCAAAAATTCTGGTTTTTTCATTCTTGGAGCAGCTGTCACGAGAAGTGGCATAACTTTTTAACCGTGATTCAGATTGAAGCGGTTCTGGACTTTTTGGAAAGATTACGAAATTCCCTACAGTTTGAATATAAGATTTACATTTAGGAGGTTTATTATGAGGGAGATAAGTGCATTTTAATAGTTGGGTCTGCTGCTGATTTTTGGAAAATTCTGTATACTGGAATTGTTGACCAGTCCCATTGCAAGGAGGATAACTTTTTATTCGTAAGTCAGATTCAAGCGATTCTTGAAGTTATGGAATCTTCACAAATTTATCTTCATGATAGAATATAATTTTGTGATTTAGAGGTCTATATTGAAGAAGATAATTGTGTTTGAAGTGGAGCGTGTGTTGCTGGAAATTTTAGAAAAATGAAAATGTTGAAAAAATAATAAGATGTTGGTACTAGAGGGAATGCATAAGTATTCGGAGAATGAATAAATATGTAATGAGAATGATTAAAGTGCTGATGTTAGATGGTAGTAATGTCGAGAGGAAGATGGATGTCTGATTGGTGTTGTTAAGAATCGTAACTTGGTTGGAAGTTGTAATTGGAGCTAACCACTTTGAATGGAACTTGTTGTAGTGATTCCAATGTTAGAGGGACATTGAAAGTCGTGTGGTAATATGTGTGTACATAAGAGAATGTGTACTGGATTTTGGACATTTTGTATCGTTGATGAAGTTGGAATTAAGGGGACTAAGAAGGAGTTGATAAGCCGTGGAGAGTTGGCGGAGCATTATGCTTACGGACTATGGGCACAAGTCGAAGTACGCTATTGTGTTGGGTAATGATGATTTATGCCACCGTTATGGTTGTCGGACGTCTATTGACAAATTGAGGAACTGATCATCCTTAATCTATTGTTGATAGCAGACGTAATCATAATTGATAGATAGATGTGTCATGCCAACTAGTATAGTCTGTACGTCGAATTGGTTGAAGTCAAGATGAGTGCTTGAGTATTGTTTGTTTTATTGATGCAAGTTATTATATAGGAGTATAGTTAGAATTTAAGATGAATGTATGAAGTTGCGGTTGGATTGAATTGTAATAAGAAAATTCATAGTTGAACTCTGAAGGATTTGAATGTTGTTTTGGTGATGAGTTAAGTGGCATAAGACGTGAAGCTTTCTTGAGATGATTGGAAAAGAAAGTAGGTGGAAATGTAAAACGATGATTTGACAAGAATGTCGGACAAATTTAAGTTGCAAGTATTAAAAGTGAAATTATAAGTTGGTTTATTAAAGTGCGATTTTTGGTTGGACAATAGTTGGTTGGTTGTGTCTATTCAGATTATAATCTATAAAAGGTTGTGTCGGTATGAGTAAGAATCGAGTATTCGGTAAGTTGAATCAGTTGGAAGCGAAGGGTGTGAGTTATCTAATGGAGATTCGTTGGACCCTTGTATCTTATATTGGTGTAATGATGTTGCGTGGTTAAGATGAATTTTGCAGGACGTGTTGTTAAAAGATGGTAAAGTTGTAGCCTATGTTGATGATAATTTGGAATTCATGGAAGTATATGAATGTCTTATCCAAGATTTGGAAGTAGTTGTCATTGTAATTATATTGAATGTTCAAAGGTGTTATCGTACGAATCTAAGTTGAAGTATATGGTAACTACAAGAGTTAGAATACATTTTGGAATGAAATTCCAAAAGGATTGAGTTGAAGGGCTTTGTGGATATGTCGATTCTGATAATTGTAAGTTGGATTTAGACTCAGTAAACTTTGTAAATTGCAAGTAATCAGAGTGCGCAGCGAACGCGTAGTGTAGTGTTGTTATTCTTATGTGAATGAGTTGAGATGTTGATAGTTGATTGAGTTGATGTTGTGTTTAAGTTGGATGTTCTTGTGTTGATGTGTTCTAAATTGTAAGTTGGATGTTCTTGTGTTGATGTGTTCTAAATTGTAAGTTGGATGTTCTTGTGTTGATGTGTTCTAAATTGTAAGTTGGTTACTCGTTGTGTTATGTTAATGGTTGTCGAGTTTATTGTTTGATTGTTATTTGTGTTTTTGTTAACGTTGATGTTATGAATTGTTGTCTGTATTATAAGTGGGGTTGCCTTCGAGGATGAGAGTTGATTAGTCGGAATAAATAAGTAGTTTGAGTAGTTGAATCAGATAAATTTTTGAGGACGAAAATATTCTAAGTGGGGGAGAGTTGTAATGCCCGTTTATTTAATTAATTTATTTAATTAAATATAAGTGAATTACGTTGTGTTGATTTGTGATGTTTTGTGTATTTGAAGTTGATTTAAGTTGGTTTCCAAAATATCGGAATAATTCGTGGATGTTTATCAGTTGATTCAAGTTGAATTTATTAAATAAGTTGATTTAAGTTGTAGATAATAATATTGAATATTTTACGTTTATAGTTGATTATGTTGATTTGGTAGTTTGGGCAATTTATTTGATAGTCGGTGATTTGTCGGTTTAGTCGGGAGAAATGATATTCGAATTAATATTATGGAATTATAAGAATATTGATTTAAGTGGGTCTAGTTGTGGCGTGGATGGTAGAAATCGTGAGGGGGCGAATTAGAAAGCCCAATTAAGATTGATTTATAATAATTATTATTATAATAAAAAGAAAAATAAAGAGGAGAATTAGTCAAGAGGAGAAGTTGGAATCAGTAGAAGTTGAGAAAAGGGAATCGTGGAAATTAGGGAAAACGAGGAAAAAGTCTTAGAGAAAAATAAAGGTTTTAGAGGAGAGAAAACATCTTGGGAGAAAAGAAGGAGAAAGAAGGATTCATGTTCATATCTTAATTTTCGCACATTTGGTACAGCTTCCACTAAACAGGTGATAACGTTTTACTCGTAATTCTAATTAAAGTGATTCTTGAATTTCTGGAAAGCTTACCAAATTCCCTTCGATTTGATATATAATTTCGTGTCAATAAGTTATGTATTGAAGGAGAAAAACGCATTTGAAGTTTGGAAGTTCATGCTGGAAATTGGTCAAATAGTAGTTACGGGATTGATGGTGATGATGGCTAAATTTTGGTCAATATAGGAACTCAATGGCAGCGTGTTCGTATTTCTAATCTCCATGGACGAAAGAGGAGAGGAAAAGGGCCACATATGCAAACGGGTTGTAAATTCGATCGAAGATTCGAAACGGCCATCGATTAAGGTAAGGGTGGGGTTCGAACTCTATAATCGGGATTATGATGATTAATATGTGGGTTTGGGATCGTATAATTTTTGTGTTGTCCGTAGTTGAGTCGGTCGAATTGTGGTTGTGAAATTGATGGAATAATGTTGTTTGTGGAAATTGATTAATCGATGTTATTGAGTTTTATTGTTAAATTAATTTGATGCATGTCTCCATGAAATTGTAGATTTTGAAAAAAATTAATTTGGGGACGGAACCCCTAAACAAAGGGTGGCGCAGGCCACCCATGTAAGATGCATTAGGTGGCGCAGGCCACAGCTAGGTGGCGCAGGCCACTTTCCTTGTGGATGGCACAAGCCATACTTTTTACGGCCCAGGTCGTGGTTTCATGGCAAGGGCCATGATTTAGTAGATAGTATTTTATGTTATAACGTTGGAATAAATAAATATATATAATAAAGTCATACACATTTTATATTAAGAAAATAAATAAAGGATTATTTACCTTTTTATTCTTAATAAAATTAACATAAATGTTTAGTATAATTAAATAAAAATGTTAATTGGTTTTTAAGATGTGGAGTATAGCAGTAGTATATGAGCATATACCAGTATGTTGCATAATGGTATTAACTAGTCTTTTGATAAAAACAGAGTTTTGGAGTTGGACAGAAAAAAATGGTTCGTTGAATTTCATGATAGAATAATTGAAGAGAAAAAGGATTTGTATCAGTGAGATGGAATTTAACAAATTCAGTGGGAATTATTGGTAGCAGTAATAGTAGTAAAAGCAGTACCGATTTAGTCGACTGAGTGAAATTACGCGATAAAATTAGTTGTCCAAAATTTAACGAAAAGTGATGAGGTAGTTCATAATACTCAGTAGATAATTTTAGTCAGTTTACTTTGTTGAATATGTGTTGAATATGTGGATTTTCTTGTATGTTAAATGTGTCAGTTTGTCCCGATTGATGGGCATATTTAAGTTGAAGGTCGAAGGACCAATGTTGAAATTAAAGTTGTAGGTCGTATGACCAACGTTGAAAGTTGTAGGCCTATGGCCAAGGTTGAATCATGTTGAATTTAAGTTGTTACGTTGTTGTGATATGTTGTTTGAGTTGTTCATTGTTTATGTGTTGCGTTATTGGTCTCATGGCATCTATTGCATTTCTAAGTTGGAGCGGATGCTCACCACGTTGGCCTGAATTGGCAAATTTATTAAGTTGAAGGCTTATGCCTTGCAGATACCTCGATAACCTGGTATATTTTAAGTTGGGAGTTTAACTCCAATGGTACCACATGCATATGCACAGTCGAGTCACATTCCGTGTCGCATTAATTATGTTGTCTGTGTTGTTTATGTTGTCGAGTTGATAAAGTTGTTCTTGTTGCCTACATTGATAAAATTGTTCTTGTTGCCTACATTGATAAAGTTGTGTACGTTGCTCAAGATGAATAAGTCGTTTATGTATACTTAAGTGGATTATGTGGTTTAAGTTGATTATGTCGAGTAAGTGGTTCATGCTAAGTTGATTATATTATTATGTTGGACAAGTTGATTATGTTGCTAAGTTGATTATATTATTATGTTGGATAAGTTGATTATGTTGCTAAGTTGATTATATTATTATGTTGGACAAGTTGATTATTTTGCTGAGTTGATTATATTATTATGATGGATGAGTTGATTATAGGATTATGTTACCTGAGTTGTTTATATATTTATGGTTGTAATGTCTATTATGCTGATATTGAAGGAGTTGAATATGTTGTAAACGTTCGTCGAAGTTGATGAAGGTGTGTATGATAAGGTTATAGTTGGAATTGATTATGTTGATGTGTGAATTAAGATGATAAAATATGTTGGTTGTTTGGGGTGTTTAGTAAGACGTTGTTGTGAATAGTGTGAAAATTGTATGATTCTATCTAGCGTATTAATTATCATACTCTTGTTTATATGGTTCGATATCTCACCCCTTTCTGTTGTTGAATGTTACCTTGATTGGTAAACGTGCAGGTATTCCAGTTTAGAGTTGCTTACTTTCGTAATCAAGTCGGTGTCGTCGCTCTGATACGTAACACTCAGGGGGATGAACGCTTAGTTGTTTTGTTATTATATTATGTTGTTGTTGAGTTAAGTTGTTTCAATGCAAAATGTGTTATTACCAAGTTGATAGGTTGAAAAATGTAGCATCCTGTTTTGTTGTTGAAATTTTTGAAACTCTGAATTATGATTTTCCGCCGGGTAGATTTGGGGTGTTACAATAACAATCAACAACAAAGACCCTTTCAGCAAAGACCATCACAGGCAAATAGGGTGATTGACCCTATCCCTATGCCTTATGCTGCTTTATTGCCACAACTCCTGAAGCTTAACTTGGTCGAGTTAAGGACATTGGCGCCTCCAGATCCCTCCAATCTCCCTAAGAATTACGATGTCAACGCCAGGTGTGCTTTCCATTCCAATGCACCAGGCCACAATACAGAAAAATGCAGGGCATTGCAAATGAAAGTTCAAGATTTGGTGGATTCTAAGGCCTTCAACTTCGCACCTCCTCCAAATGTCAACAGAAATCCTATGCCTAACCATGGTGGGCCGAGGATTAATGCCATTGAGGGAGATAAGCTATCTACTTTGATCACCAGTGTTGCACAAATTCGAACGCTTCTGGTCGAAATTAAAGCTCAGCTTCTAGAGTGCCAGGTGTTTCCCGGGTGTGAGCTCGGTTGTGGGTGTTGCAACATTGCAGTCAACGGGTGTGATAATTTGAGAAGCGGCATAGATGGTCTTATCAAGGATGGTATCCTTCAAAGATCAACGACGGCGCCTACAAATCCAGCAATCCCTTTGACAACAATTCCTGATTCTTCTACAACAGCAGCAACAATCATTCCAACCGATTCATCAATATCATCAACAATGACTTCATCCATCACTTCAACAAATCAAATGTCAACAACCATTTCTTCTACAACATCAGCATCCCTTTTACCAACAGAAGCTTCTACAACACCAACAGAAATTAATGAAGATGTCTCAGCAGTCACCATTTACTATGATCCATCAGATGTTCCTCCAAACAACAATTTTCAGCAACAAGTAGTGGCACCTCCTGCCAGATCACCAATTATAATTTACTATGATCCGCACACCATTACGGTACCCTCCTCTGCAGCAGTAAGTCCAGTTACCATCACGGTGCCTGGACCAGTTCCATATTAAAGCAGTAATGCCATACCTTGGCATTATGGCTCTGATCTTTATTGCAACGGGGAGAAAATCACTTTGGATTCTTCAACCTCTTCTCCACAAATTGATAATGTTGGGGGAGGCGAAAGCTTCACCAGAAGCGGACGCCTTTTTGCCTCACAAACTCAAAGACCTAATGCTGAAGCAGAAGCTGCTGCTAAAGCAAAAGGAAAGAGTGTGGTGTTTGAAGAGCCGGCTTCCAAAGAAACTCAGAAGACATCTTTTGAACAAGATGTAGACGAGTTTATGAGAATCATAAAGAGAAGTGATTACAAGGTGGTGGATCAGCTTCACCAAACTCCCTCAAAAATCTCCATATTATCCCTATTGATGTGTTCTGAAGCTCACAGGAATGCATTATTGAAAGTCCTGCACGCAGCATATGTGCCAGAGGAGATTATCGTTAATCAGCTAGAAACTGTGGTGGCAAATGTCAATACCAGTCATGGACTGGGCTTCACCAATGCTGACTTAACAACAGAGGGACGTAACCACAACAAGGCTTTACATATCACCTTGGAATGCAAGGGTGCTGTTCTATCCCATGTACTGGTGGACACTGGGTCTTCACTCAATGTTCTACCAAAGAAAGCCTTAGTGAAGCTGGAATATGATCGCTTGGCACTGCGTCCGAGTAATTTGGTGGTGAGAGCATTTGATGGCTCTAAAAGATCAGTGCTTGGGGAGATTGATCTGCCTGTGATGATTGGCCCGCAGACCTTCAAAACTACCTTCTATGTGATGGACATTCAGCCGGCCTACAGCTGTTTGTTGGGTAGACCCTGGATCCATGCCGCTGGCGCTGTTACGTCTACCCTTCACCAGAAGCTGAAATTCGAGTGGGAAGGCCAGATCATCACCATCTGTGGGGAGGAAGACATCTTTGTTAGCCATCTGGCTATGTACAAGTACATAGAAATGGATGGAGAAATCCATGAAACTATGAGCCAGGGATTTGAGGCCCTGAACATTAATGAAGCATCTGTTGTACTAGGAACCTCCATGACATCTTATCAGCAAGCCTGGAAGGTTGTTGAAGAGGGTACTACCCAAGGCTGGGGCAAGTTGTTGCCCGTGGAGAAGAAAGAAAACAGATTTGGGTTGGGTTACAGACCAACTCAACGAGATCAATATGAGGCTGCTAAGAAGCCCAATTTTGTCAGCGGGGGAATGCTCACCCCGGATGCAGTGAACAACTTGGAAGACGAGGAGGAAAGCGACCACAACTTGGAGAGCTGGATACGTCCAAGGATCCCGGGGAGCCAAGTCCTTAACTGGTCTTCCCAAGAAATTATAAGGGTTACTCCTGCAGAGTAATTATTATTTCCTATTTTTTTAAGCATGCATCAAGTCTTGCATCTTGCCCAAGATGTCAAGACTCATTTTGTAATCGGGCCATCTTGTAATTTTGTGCAAATGGATTAATCAATGAATATCGGACATCTTTTGCAAATGAGTCTTTTCCTTTTCCGCTCACTGTTTTTCATTTTTCTTTTTGTACAAAAATAAAATGGCAATGTTTTCCAAAATGATAACTTCATTTCACTTTTTTCTAAACAAGATTAAAATTGATCACTAAAATGAACAATCTAAACCCTTGCAGAGAGTGCCTTTCAGACTGCACCGAACAACACTGCTATGACTTCGTATGACTTTGACAATCCAATCAATCAAGTTGATGAAGGGGTTGAAGAAGATTATGAGCTTCCTGAAGAGCTAGCCAGGTTGTTAAGGCAAGAGGAGAAGGTTATCACTCCTCATCAGGAGGAGGTTGAAACGGTTAATCTTGGTACGGAAGAAGACGTGAAAGAGGTAAAGATCGGGGCCTGCCTACAAGACTCAGTGAAAGAACAACTGATTGATATGCTTCGGGAGTATGTGGATGTATTTGCTTGGTCTTATCAGGATATGCCTGGGTTGGACACCGACATTGTCATGCACAAGCTGCCACTGAAAGAGGATTGCCCACCGGCAAAACAGAAGTTGCGTCGTACTCGCCCAGATATGGCAATGAAGATTAAAGAAGAGGTACAAAAACAGTGGGACGCCGGTTTCCTTGCTGTGACTAGCTATCCGCCGTGGGTTGCTAATATTGTACCTGTACCTAAGAAAGACGGCAAGGTGAGGATGTGTGTGGACTACCGGGATCTGAACAGAGCCAGCCCGAAAGATGACTTCCCTTTACCTCACATTGATGTATTGGTTGACAATACGGCTCAATTCTCGGTATTCTCCTTCATGGACGGATTTTCAGGATACAATCAGATCAAGATGTCACCTGAAGACATGGAGAAGACAACTTTCATCACACCCTAGGGCACATTCTATTACAAGGTGATGCCATTCGGACTGAAGAATGCTGGTGCAATTTATCAACGGGCTATGGTAACATTATTCCACGACATGATCCATAAAGAAATTGAATGTTATGTGGATGACATGATTGCCAAATCCCTCACAGAAGAAGACCACCTGGTGAATCTGTTGAAGTTATTCAAGCGTCTGAGGAAGTACCAACTGAAGTTAAACCCCAACAAATGCACATTCGGGGTGCGATCCGGTAAACTGCTGGGATTTATTGTGAGTGAGAAAGGGATTGAAGTTGAACCTGATAAAGTTAAAGCCATCCAGGAAATGCCTGCACCGAAGACAAAAAAAGAAGTTCGAGGGTTCCTAGGTAGATTGAATTACATTTCAAGGTTCATATCTCACCTTACAGCAACCTGTGAGCCCTTGTTCAAGCTGTTAAGAAAAGAACAAACGGTCAGGTGGAATGAAGACTGCCATAAGGCTTTTGACAAAATCAAGGAATACTTGCAAGAGCCTCCAATCCTTATGCCGCCAGTTGAAGGAAGACCTCTAATAATGTACCTGACAGTATTAGAAGGATCAATGGGGTGTGTGTTGGGCCAGCATGACGAGTCTGGTCGAAAAGAGTATGCAATATACTACCTAAGAAAAAAGTTTACCGACTGTGAACAACGTTATTCACTGCTCGAGAAAACTTGTTGTGCTTTAGCGTGGGCTGCTCGCCGACTAAGGCAGTATATGTTGACCCACACTACTTTGTTGATATCGAAGATGGACCCAGTTAAGTACATTTTTGAGAAGCCAGCACTTACCGGACGAGTTGCAAGATGGCAAATGATCCTCACAGAATACGACATTCAGTACACATCTCAAAAAGCCATCAAGGGCAGTGTATTGTCCGATTATCTTGCTGAGCAACCCATTGATGATTACCAGCCTATGAGATTTGACTTCCCTGATGAAGACATCATGTTCATAAAAGCAAAAGATCATGAAGAGCCTGTTCACACTGAAGGGCCTGACCCGGGAGAAGAATGGACTATGATGTTTGATGGGGCTGTTAACATGAATGGTCGTGGTGTTGGTGCCGTACTCATTACACCTAAGGGGTTGACATGCCTTTCTCGGCAAAGCTCACCTTCAACTGCACTAACAACGAAGCTGAATACGAAGCTTGTATTATGGGTCTTGAGGAAGCCATTGACCTCAGGATCAAGACTTTGACGGTATTCGGAGATTCAGCTCTAGTAATTAATCAAACCAACGGCAAATGGTACACCCACCAAGATCATCTGATACCTTACCGGGATTATACAAGGAGGTTATTGACTTTCTTCACCACGGTCAAGCTTGAGTATATCCCTTGAGATGAGAATCAGTTTGCAGATGCTCTGGCTACCATTTCATCAATGATCAAAGTTCAAGCTGCCAACTTTGTGCCTCGGATTTCAGTGTCCAGACTTGACAGACCAACATATGTATTTGCAGCAGATGTTGTCAAAGATGATAAGCCTTGGTTCCATGACATTAAGTGCTTCTTGGAGGATCAAACATACCCACCTGGGGCATCTTCCAATGACAAGAAGACATTAAGAAGGCTAGCTGGTAGTTTCTTCCTGAATACTGACGGTTCCTTGTACAAGAGAAACTTTGATATGGTACTTCTCAGGTGCGTTGATAGAACATAAGCAGACTTGTTGATACACGAAGTGCACGAAGGATCCTTTGGTACCCATGCCGGAGGGCATGCAATGGCTAAAAAGTTGCTAAGATTAGGTTATTACTGGATCACAATGGATGCTGACTGTTGTGCCTATGCCAGGAAATGTCATAAATGCCAGATTTATGCGGACAAAGTGCATGTGCCTCCCAATCCCCTGAATGTGATGTCTTCACCCTGGCCCTTTGCCATGTGGGGCATTGATATGATTGGCCAGATTGAACCGACTGCTTCAAATGGCCACAGATTCATCCTGGTAGCCATTGACTATTTTACCAAGTGGGTTGAAGCAGCTTCATATGCAAATGTTACAGGACAAGTGGTAGCCCGATTTCTAAAGAGAGACATCATCTGTCGGTATGGAGTTCCCGAGCGAATCATTACTGATAATGGTTCCAACTTGAACAACAAAATGATGGCAGAACTGTGCCAGGACTTCAAGATCCAACACCACAATTCTTCTCCTTACAGGCCAAAGATGAATGGCGCTGTTGAGGCAACTAATAAGAATATCAAGAAGATTGTACAGAAGATGGTAGTCACCTATAAAGACTGGCATGAAATGCTACCATTTGCCTTACATGGGTACCGTACGTCAATCAGAACATCCACTAGGGCAACACCGTATCAACTTGTGTACGGTATGGAGGCAGTCCTACCTGTTGAAGTTGAATTACCCTCCCCGCGGGTACTGATGGATGTTAAGCTGAGCGAAGCAGAATGGGTCCGGTCCCGATACGAACAACTGAGTCTGATTGAAGAAAAGAGACTGGCTGCAATCTGTCATGGGCAGCTGTATCAGAAAAGAATTAAGAAAGCCTTCGATCAGAAAGTCCGGCTCCGAGAGTACCAAGTAGGAGATCTTGTGCTGAAAAGACTCCTCCCTCCTCATACAGACCACAGGGGCAAGTGGACTCCGAACTATGAAGGGCCATTCGTAGTAAAGAAAGTTTTCTCTGGTGGAACACTGATGCTCAGTACTATGGATGGAGAAGACTTCCTGTCCCCTGTGAATTCAGATGCAGTTAAAAAATACTTCGCGTAAAATGACCCGCTGGACATAAAAACAGAATGTAAGTCCAGGCAAAAATAGGGCATCCCGGCGAGTCAAAAACAGAATAAAAGACTCGGGCAAAAATAAGGGAAAATATATATAAAAAAATGTACACCCGCTGAGTTGAAAAGCCGCATTGGACAACTCAGGCAAAAATGGGTATCCCGGTGGATTGAAAACCCGAAAGGGCGATCCACGCAAAATAAGGGAATAAGCGAACAACTGCATTCTGAATTCGTCTGTATCACTTACGACTTGGTAAGCTTCAAAAGGTTCAAGCTTCGTTCAGAATCAACCTTCTTCAAAAAGCAAGACGAGAAGAACGTCAAATGTCATACGAGTCATAGCAAAAGGGAAGCTCCTTGAAGCGTCATTAGCATTGCCAGCACCTTTTTGTTTTTCAATTTGTAACGATTCCCTCATTTCAGGGGATTTGTTTCTATGACTGTATCTTGCCAATTCAGGGCACGAATTAATAAAATCAGATTTTCAGTCATGTTTCGTCTCGCACATTTTATCTTAGTTTGCAAAATGTCTGATGTCATTAAGATATTGATTGCATAAATACAGATGCTTCCCTTCTAAAAATACGTGCTTGCAGGAAATATATCTACTCCCAGGAGTGTCTAAACTCCTATGACGGAATCCGGTAAGGGATACCTCGGGGGACTTGTGCGTTTCTTTGTCTTTACAGGACTGCAGGTATTCAAAGCGCGACATGGGGAATGAAAGCTTCTCCCCAGCAAGCTGTCAAATCATTATCTAATCAGTCCGTCTTCCAGATTAGCACCGGAGGTGTTTTATCCTCAGTTGAGTTGTCAACTATCATCCTCAGCAGGATCCCTACAGAAATCTTTAGGAAGATCTTCCAGTGATCTTTCTTCTTCCCCAGCCAAGTGCCAACCAGGGAACTACCTCCCCACAGGGTTTCAACCTCTATCCAGAAAAGCAACGCGTGAAGAAATCACAACAGAGTGAAGAAAGCTTCTATAAACCCCAGCTGGGTCCCCCATTACAAGGATAGGTATATCAGTGACCTATTTCCCCAAGCAGAGTCATACATCTTATCAGATCTACCAATGATCTCATCCCCAACTGCGATGACCACTTCAAGCAAGATCAGTCAGAGATCTTCACCGCAGCGGGATTCGAGTCCCGGATCGATATATTTGCATAATCATAGCATTCACATCATATTTCCCCCCACAAAGCGTAGCCTTCCGTCTAATACGGAGCACTACGGCAAAAATCAAACATATTGCATAATCATAAGCCATGTTCTGAATCAAGCACTTGTAAAAACTGACAATCCATCAACGGTATACAAAATGCTCCCCAAAATTCCCCGGCAGAGAGCCAAGACGTTTCTCTTACAGATACAGATACATACTTCCTGACACCCGTCCGTGTCATATCCCCAGTAGAAAGCCAAAGCATCCCCTTTGCACTCACCATACAAATACATATACATACAATCCCTTGACACCCGTCCGTATCACCTTCCCCAACATAGTTACCTAAACACTTTGTAAATCATATATTTGTTTATAATACACTTTTTCAGACACCCGTCCGTGTCATGCTCTCTCCACAGCAAGATAGACACTCGTCCGTGTCTTACTCATACTTGTTACTCATACATTTTACTCATACTTTTTACTCATACAGATACTCGTCCGTATCTTGTATACACCACTTATCTTTCTTAGATTCGAAACTCGTTCGTGTTCTTTGTTAACTAGTTGATACTCGTCCGTATCATCATCTCTGAACATGTGTCAGCGTTTGTTTCTACTGATACTCGTCTGTATCATGGTCTTAAGGATGCTCGTTCGCATCTTTAATCCATACACAATGTCGAATACTTTTACCTCCTTTTTAGAATTTAGACACTCGTCTGTGTCTATTATTCCCCAGAAGAGTCCCCTCAGATCCGACACTCGTCCGTGTTCTTTGTTAACCAGTTGATACTCGTCCGTATCATCATCTCTGAACATGTGTCAGTGTTTGTTTCTACCCGACACCCGTCTGTATCGTAGTCTTAAGGATGCTCGTCCGCATCTTTAGTCTATACACAGTGCCCAAACACTTATACCTTTCTTGGATATAGACACTCGTCCGTGTTTACTTTTCCCCAGCGAAGTCCCCAACTAGACTTGTTAAACTATTTCCTTTCTATCTGACATTCGTCCTATGTCATGATACCTTTGCGGCAGCCGTACCCTGACAGGTGATCGTCCTTCACCTTTTTGATGATCGTCCTTCATCAACCCCCAGTGGAGTCTCTATTCATTAGAACCCCTTATTATCCGACATTCGTCCTATGTCGTGATATCTTGAGCAGCCGTACCCTGCTAGGTGATCGTCCTTCACCTCCTGATGATCGTCCTTCATCATTTTATCCGATGGTCATCCCCATCGTTTTGTTGTCTGACATTCGTCCTATGTCATGATAAACCCCGAGAGCAGCCGTACCCTGCTAGGTGATCGTCCTTCACCTCTTGATGATCATCCTTCATCATGCTTATCCGATGGCCGTCCCCATCTTCGATCTTTTTATCCGACATTCGTCCTATGTCGTGATACATTCGGCAGCCGTACCCTGCCAGGTGATCGTCCTTCACCTTAGATAATCGTCCCTTATCTTATCCCCAACAAAGCAGCCGTCCCTTGCTAGGTGATCGTCCTTCACCTTTTGATGACCGTACCTCATCATTTATTTCATTTACCTATAATCCCCAGAGAGTCTTATAGCTTTACTAGATGGCCGTCCCCCATCACGATCTCTCATATCCCCAGCATGTCGGCCGTCCCCGTCATTGCTCTTTCCCCAGCAGTCGTCCTCTGCTCGACGGTCGTCCTCCGTCGCCCGCACTTTATAATTATACTTTATTTTCTTTTACAATCTATATCCCTTTTCTTCTTCATTCTGTGAATGCAAATTTTGGACTGTCTTTTGGTATTCAACCACAAGTTATCTTGTTTGACTGTTAAGCCGTTGCTCACATCCTGCACAACTAACTCATGCTTGAATAGGGGCAGCTGTAAACACCCCAAATTTGCCCTCACCTATTTCACCATGGCTTGTGATCTTTTCATATGCATAAGTTCAATCATAGCATCTCATACCACATTTTTGATTCACTACATTGCTTCTAAGTCATCTGCATCTAGGGTTTGTGATCTGAGCCATCCAAGAGCCATTTGAGCTACTCCAAGGGTCATCAATCACTTCAAAGGGGTCCATGTATGTCCAAGCATCATATTATATCCCCACAAAGTCAAGAAAGTCAAAGAATCACAAGAACTGAGAATGGCATGGAAGCAGAGCCAGGTTTAACTACACAGATGACCTAGAATTAGGGTTTTGGTTTCAGAGGCCATAACTCCAAATTTTTTGGTCATTCTTGTTTCTATTGGTCTCTATATGTTATAAGGATCATGCATATCAAGTTTCATGAAGAAATTCCATGGGGAAGGCATCTAATCAAGAGTTGACTTCTTGAGCAAGTCAGTGCAAAATCAGGGCATCTGAGGCCCCCAATGACCCAACCAAAGGGTGTTCTTCATCATTTTGAATGTGTATGATCTTTATTTGATCATAGAAGATGTTAGAAGTTCACAAAATTGAAGAATTTCAAGCCATTTGCAAAATTGCCTTTTTGGGAAACTGACTTGTAATGGAAACTTTCCATTTTGGGAAAGTTTTTCAACCCTTTCTTTTTGATTCAAAAATTATTCAAATGAGAAAACTTTGGTCATGAAAGTTGTAGAATGGATCCTCCCATTTTCAAAAAGTACAAGAACTCATTCTAATTCATTTTGGATCAAAAGTTATGGCTTGTCAAAGTTGGATAAAATCATTGAAATTTCACTTTTGCACAAAATGGAAAACTTGCAAATTCTCATGACAAGCCTTTATGTGACTTCAATGTGACCTCTAATCATCATACAAACACAATGCATGACCTAAAATTCAGTTTGGCCCAAGAAATTTCCCAATCCCATGTCTTGATTTTCAAGTAGCCATAAGCCATTTTCCATGAAAAGTGCAAAGAGGGGACTTCTTGCAAAATGATTATCAAAGGATTGCATGATCTCTAGCTGGTCTCAAGACATTATCATAACCTCATAAGGCATCTCACACCAAAAATTCAGCAAGACTTATCACATGTTCATGGCCAAAAATCATGAAATGTAACAAGTTGCCAAATTGCAAAAACACTTCAAACTTGTGATCCAATGCACCCAGCTGTTTTCTCTTGATCCTAGGGTCTTCCTTGACTCAAGCTGAGGCAGGACAAGCCCTAAGATTTCCTCTGCCATAGCCTATACCCATAATACACAATCCTTGACTTTTTGGCCAATCACCCCATACCATTCCCACAGTACATGTCACTTCCTCAGACCTCTTCCAATAATCTAGGGATGTGTTATGGAACATAAAGAAAGCAATACACAGGCCTGAAACATACACAAGCCAGCCCACACAAAAAACTGTCAAAAAACTCTTTCTCTTCGAATCTCCTTACACAGCCATCAAACCTCAATTCTTTCTTCACCAGTGAACCACACATTCTCCATAGAGCAAAAGCCCACCATTAAAATAGCCTGAAACCCCCTACAGCATAATTGTGAAACCTGCCATATCAGAACACAAACTCACATATCAGCCACCAACAAGAGGTTTGAAGCATCCCATTGAGTTCAGGAGGTTCAGGAGGGACATTTTGCATAAGAGAAGGGTCAAGAAAGCTCATCTTCACAGTTCTTCACCTCAGGCAGCTTCAAACTTCCAACTTTTCAGAGCTTGCTTTTTTTGTTACAAAATGAAAGTGCACATCATGGGGATCACTCTGATGCTTTTAGATTTAAAAATGGTGTGAAAATGAACATTTTGTGCCTCTCTGAAATTTTGCCCGTGAATATGTTTGGTTTCGATTCTCTTTGTTCATGGCTGATAAATGGTTTTTGATGATGGATTTAGGTTTAGTTTGGGGAGAGGAATGTTTCTGGGCAATTAATTTAACTTGGGGTAGCCTGTAGAGGAAACTAGGGTTTTGCCCTGCCGGAGAAGACGACTGGAGCTCATCTCCGGTCGCCTGAAGTTAATTAGGGTTAAACCTGTTTAATTAAGCAACTTTGAATTCTGTCCCTAGGATTTTGTTTCCCGCGTGCTTGTGAACGGTCCAGATGGCTCATTATGCCCTAATCCTGATTAATTAAGTAAAACATAATTAATTAAATCAACTTTAAACCTCAGCCATCAGATTGCGCGCGTTTAGGAACTTTGAACCATGGCCTTGGATTCTGCTTACCCCAAGTCTTGTTGACTTGCACGCGCAACCTTTGGATCTTTCAACTTTCCATCTGAGCCACTCATATTGCATACTTCTCATTTTTATTTTATTTTCTTTATATTTTATTACTTATATTTATTAAAAATAGAAAAAATAGTTAAAAAAATTCTGAAAATTTTTATCACATCTTTTATTAATTTTTAGAACCCAAAAATATTTTTATTTTTATTTTTTGCATTAAAAATCATTTTTAAATTATTTAAATGTTTATTTTTAATTAGTTAATGGAAATTAATTAATTAAAAATGCATTTAGGTATTTAAAAAATCACAAAAAAATTCACATTGTATTTAGAAACATTTAGAAACATTATCAAACTCTCAAAGCAAATTTCTTTTTTGTTCTTGATGCCTTTTGATCATTTTCATTGGAATTAATTTCATTTTTAGGCAATATTTTGGTGCAAACTTTGAAAAATCCTTTCTGTCTAATCTTTGAGAGTTTGATGTTGTTTCTTCTTGCATTGCACCCTCCATAGCATGTAGTTTATAGGATAAATTTGGTTTGAATTGATCTTGCATTTTCAATTTGTTTTGCATTTTTCATGATGAGGTACCTTTAAACCCTAGCCAACTTGAGAAATTCATAACTTTCACTAGGATAAGAGTTAGTTCCCCTCCTTTGGGCAGTGAACTTGTATAGGTTTAGGGTACCTTTGATTGCATTTTCAATTTTTTGTCATGTCATATGCTTCTGATTTTGAATTTTGCTTTGTGTGTTGATTATAAACCCTAATTTGTGCCTTCCCTTGCATCCATTTCTCATTTGCTTGCATCCAACAACTTGCCATGACATTTTGTGCATCCACATGATTCATAATACATCTTAGGACACATTAGAATCATGTTTGATCATTGCATCTTTCATTTTCCATGTTGTATGTTCATTTCATTTCATAAACATTCATGAATCCTTATGGTTCAAGGCATGCCTCATTTGCATCCTTATGCTTGTATGATCATTCCCATCCCTTGTCATGTGTGTGCATCCTCTCTTAGCATCATTAACATCATGTTTATGCTTCTGGTTTTTGTTTGCATCATGACACTTCATCTCATTTGCATTGCATTTCATTTCTTTTGCTGACTTTTCAGGTGGTAAGTTGTTTTGAGAAGTGAATTTGCCTTCACTTCTCACAATCTCTTTTCATCTCTCTCTTGCATCATTGCTGCATTTTATCTTGTGTATTAGAGTGAGCTTGCTCATTCATGATCTTGCTCTCTTTCTTTAAGCAACTTGTCTTCTTAAGTGAAGCAAGTTGTCTTGCTTCTCTCTGCTTCTTGCTCCTTTCATCTGCTTCCTGGTGGTTTCTCTGAAGATCTTCTTGCAAACCTCATTAACCCTAGGAACACCCAAGCATGATAATAATTAGGGCTTGATTAGTCCCCCCATTAGTTTTACCTTTGTGTCATCTTTGAGTCTTCTCATCTCATCTCATAATCAAGGACTAAACCCTAAAGGTTTTAAGGCTTTGTGATTAAGCTTATGCCTGCATCCTTCTATTAGGATGGAGTGTATAACTTTAATCCTAAGTGTTAAACCCTTAATGTGTTTAAACCCTTTAATCAATTCATCTAATAATCACTAAGACATCAAGCTTGTAACTTGGGCCTTGCATTAGGGTTCTAATTCTTCCTTAACTGGTTAAGAAGGACTAACCCTAGTGTTAATGGACAAGTCCCCCTCAAGTTGTCTTACAAACCATTAAAATCATTTCTTCATCTTATCATTAACTAAAATCCATTTAATAAAGGCTTTGTTTTGTCATGAGGTTAATCCCTAATCATGGATTAAGTTGAGGAGTCTTCCTCAGCTTAAATGTTCTCATCTATTATCCTTCTATTAGGATGGTGTAATGAGTCCATTAAATCCTTGATTATGGCTTAAACTCATTACTTAACACTAAACAAAAACAACAAAAACATCTAAATAAATGCAAGTAGGTTATTGATCTTAACCCTACATCATGGTGTTTAAGTGTGAGGTGCTTACTTCACACTTAAGGTATTCTCATTACCCCTAATCAGAGGGAGGATGTGATGAGTTTACTAACCCTTTGGTTTAGGCTTAAGCTCATTTTCCTATGACAAACTTCAAAAAAGCAATAACAAGATTGAAAGTATCAAAAACAAACAATAATCGTCTCCTCCGGGATTCTTTTCTCATCTCATTCACTCACAAACGAGAACTTGCTTCTTCCGTCTAATGCAAGACAGTTTGCACCTGAGCCAGACAGGTCATACACTTGAGCATAGACAAGTAAGCAGTTCACAAGTCAATTTACCTTTCAGTCTCTTTGAGTCGAACTACGGTGTTCTGACTTCCTCATTGCATGAGAGGATACGTAGGCATAACTTAACAGTTATCGAACAAAAGTCTTTGTATATTCCCCCTCCCTCCAGCATCATTCTTTAAGCCTCTTAGTCTTGAGCATTTCACTCTTGTTCTTACACTGACACTTCTCTTGTACACTTCACATTTCTTTTACACTGACACTTGCATTCTTTCCAGCTTTGATACACAGATTGCACAGACACTACCCCTTTAAAACACAAATCTTTTAAGCGTGGATCCCGTCGATTACGACGGACAATCTGGGTGCTAATACCTTCCCAGGTTGTAACCAACCCCCTTTCTCAGTCTCTCTGGTTCGCAACCGTCTTATCCATATCTTTCTAGGTTTATGCAGCATTACCTTTCCTCCGGGATAAAAATGCCTAGCTGGCGACTTTTTCCTCTTGAGTCCACCCTTGTGTGTTCTCTTCTCCTTTCGCCGACCGTTCGCGTCTGTACCCCATTTGACTTAGCCTCATTTGGTGGGAGCGACAGAGTGGAAAGCGCGTCGTGCATTGACATCATAACCCACTGGAAGCTCTCCAAGAGGTGGTGGTGCCAAAGTTCTCAATTGAATAAGATTCAAATCCAGCAGTCTTGGTAGCAAAGCAACATAAGTCATAGGGATAGCCTCAATCACCCTATTAGTCGGGCGAGTTTTCCTTGGCTGATACGGTCTCTGCTGATAGTTGTTTCTGGGTTGTTGTTGTTGTTGCATTTGTTGCACTGGAGTAGAAGGGATTGTGACTGCTGCCACATGCTCATACGGTCTTATATAACCACGGCCCCAACCTCAGCCAAATACAGCATTTGTCTCACCCTCTCTTCTCCTAGGAGGTCCACTGAAAGCTTTCCTCGCTCCATTTGAGCTGCTAGCACTTGTATCTTGGATCTTCCCCATCTTCAACAAGGTCTCAACCCTTTCACCAGCAATAACAATATCATTAAATTTGGTGGCAGAACTGGACGCCAATCTTTCAAGAAACACACCCTGCAAAGTCCCCATAAACATGTCAGCCATTTCGTTCTTTAGCAATGGTGGTTGCACTCTGGCAGCGAGCTGACGCAACCTCTGAGCATACTCTTTGAAACCTTCCTTAGCAGTCTGAGCCATGTGTTGCAATTGCGTGCGGTTTGGAGCCATGTCCAAATTATATTGATATTGTCTCACAAAAGCTTCTGCTAGGTCTTTCCAGCTCTTGATATTGACTCTGCTAAGCTTCATATACCGTTCCAGAGAAGCTCCAACCAAGCTGTCTTGGAAATAGTACATCCAGAGTTTTTCATCATCCGTGTGAGCAACAATTCTCCCAACGAAAGATTGAATATGGGTCTTCGGGCACGCAGTGCCATTGTATTTCTCAAAAGTTGGAACTTTGAACTTGTAGGGGATTCTGACCCCTGGAACCAAGCCCAAGTTTGTTATGTCAAATCCCAAAGAACTCTGGGATTGGATGGCTCTTATTTGTTCTTCCATTTCCTCAAACCTCTTGTTCATCTCAGCCCCCTGACCTTCAGCTTCGTCCAGCAGAGTGAACTGTTCGTCCTGATTATCCATTTGAATATTATTCAGCCCATCATTGATTATAGTAGCCCCTAGCTATGTTACAGGGACTTCAACCTGACGTGCGCCCGCACCGTTACGATTACCATCAACAGCAGTGTTGTTCCTAGGTTGACCATTTTCTATCATCTCCCGCAGACGCTCTTGATTCTGACCCATGCCTGCCATCAGAGTCATAAAGTTATCCATCCTTAGCCTCAGGTCAGCTAAGTCAGCTTGCATCTGGTCCATAATTCTCCCTCTGTTAATCTTTGTTGGATATCTGTGTGCTACTGGTTGTTCCCGAACTTTCCGGGGAGCTATAGTGCCTGAAACACAAAACACGTTAGCAACTGAGATACTACCTGCAAAACAGACAAACAGGTTATATGTATGCAATGCAGTTGTTTATGTTTCCAATCCCAGGTCATTCCTGCCCCGGTTCCGGTATTTAGCAAAGAAAACCAGATGGGTACTGATCCTCGAGTTTCAGAAACCTTCGCAAAAAACCACATTCAAACCATGACAGCAGGCACACCAAGAAATGATGAAAAAGTCATAACATAAATCAGCCTATTAAACAAAACAGAATTCCCCGTAGGGTACAAGTTTCTAAAAAGAAAAACAAACAACCAAGACTCCTACAACATGTCTGTAGGTAATCCAGATACAAGGAAAACAAACTAAGAAGCAAAACCACTGCCTGAGGACCCTGAACCTCCCTCACTAAGCCCCACATCAGACCTAACCTTCTTGACTCCAGCCATCAACTTGAGGTCTTCAATCTCTTTAAGTTCTTCTTCTAGGGCTTGTTGACTACCTGCTAACTGCTGAGTCTTCTCCCTTCGAATCTTGTGGACTTGCTTCACCTCTTCCTTCTTATAGGCCATTTTCACTTCAAAGAACTCTTCTTTTTCCTTATATCTCTTCAACTCTTGCTCTCTCTGTCCCTGCAACCAGACAATAGACTGACGAGCTTCCTTGAGAGTCTTCGAATTTTTCTTGCGTTCAGCTTCTCTTTTTGCTTCCATCATACCCAACCTATGGAAGTGAGCTTCCCTTCCAGCAAAGTCTTTCTCTTTAGCCTCCAAGGTAGTCTGCATCTTCAGCAATTTCTCTTCAGCTTCATTCTTGGCCCTGTTAGCAAGATGATACAGACTAACCACTTCAGTGTTCTCCACTCTGGTTGCATGCAGCTGGGCTTCCAGCTTCTTGAACTCCTCTAAAGACACAGTATCAGTAGACTCAGCAACTGGAGGAACTGGAGATGAGAATGGCAACAATACCCTTCTGGCTCTGTCTTTCAACCAAGCTTCATACTCCGGGAATGTCTGATTGTTGCACTTTCCAAAACTGGTTATCCCTTCCCCCTTAATGCACTTCCAGGCTCCAGCAACCTTCCTCACTAAGGGCATATTGTCCTTCACAAGGAAATAGAAAATAGGGGTTAACTTCAATTCTTCTGGTACCTCTCTCAAGGAATATCCCAATTGTCTTCTTAACAAGATTGGATTGTAATTGATCCCTCTAGTTATTCCCAATAAAGGTACACTAAGATAACTCCCATAGCTAGTGATGAAAAGTGCACCTTGCAACTTTTCCATATCGGCAAACAAGATAATGCCATAGACAGAAAGAGCCAAGATAGCACAAACAGAATCCCACTCCTCCTCAACAGCCAACTCTTCCACCTTCTTTACTAAAGCCTCAAAAGAAAACCCAGGTACACCTCCCTTAATGATGGTCAAGGAATTCACAGCAGAAGTGCTCAAATAAAGAGCCTTAGCAATAGCCTCAGGTGCAGGTCTACTCATCTCAGTATTGAACGGAATCTGGTCTCGAACAGGAACTCCCAAGATCAAAGCATACTCCTCCAGCAAAGGACCTAACTGAAAATCAGGAAAAGTGAAAAAACGGAGCTGAGGATCATAGTACTGAAGCAGGGTATGAATGGAACTTCTCTCAGAAGGATCTAACTCTACCACCACATCCAGAATACTCCCATAAGCCTTCATGAATCTCTCTACATGATCGGGTGTGATCAGCTTCACCATCTTCTTCAACAGACCAACCTTAGTGTCAAAAAACTTGAAGTGAATATTCTTCTTGCGAGGATCTTCCATCTCTGAAGAGAATACCGGAACCGGAAGCAAAGATATGAACCTGTGAATGAAAACAGAACATGATTAATGATGAAATGATGCAATGCAAATGCAAATGCAAAGACATATGATCCATCTGGGACTGTCTGGAATCTGGATACCAAGGCCAAGTGATTAAAAACCCAAATCCTCTGGAGATCAGCCCATAAACACTCCGATAAGCTCAGATACTCCCAATCAAAGACCAGATAGACCCAAGAACATCGGAACCAAAGTAACTGTATCAGAACATGAAACTGTACTGGTAACAAGGGTATGATGAGGTCAAGGGTTCCTGCAAACCTGTAAGCCCTTCCCAATCTCATAGGTATACTCCGGGTCAAACATCACGGACTCTCAAAGCCGAATAGCAATAATACTTTCACCATTTCCGAGAAATGGCTCATGACCAAATCAGGGAATCGGTTAGGCATTATGTACTACCCAGGGAGGCCTCAGCTGAGCCCGGGAAAAACAAGCATCCCTTATAAGTCCCCAACTTCAAGCGCTGAAATCGAGAAACAATAGTACATTCAGCCCATAGGATACAGTACTAATGTCATACGACCAGATGCTTTGACTAAGTTCCTATAAGAGAACCAGGCCATCCTATGCGAGTCCCCAGTGGACCCTCGGGTGCGAATGGGTTTGCCACAAAATGTGGTATGCCATTGCCACCACTGGAGAGGGTTGTTTCCACAAAGGTTCTCAATGATCGGTCCCCAAATGCACATAACTATCAAGGTCCTATCCCGAAGTGGAGGAAATCCCCACACAAGATATTTCCAAGACGGTCGCAATCTGGGCGTGAAACACACTGCCACTCATCATGTCACATGTGAGCACAATATGTCCACTATAATCCTATAGTGCGCTCAAGCCGGGTACTTGGCTTATCTCTCAGAAATAGTATCACCCGAGCCCACCAAACAGAAAACCAGTCCAGACAGTCCAGTATGATATATATGATGCGGAAAATAAATACTGAAAACTGTAAATAAAGCTATAAATAAAACTATAAATAAACAATAGTAAAATACAACACACAACAGCAAACAGTCAACACCCAAAGAAACATAGACACGCAAGCGCTAGGAGAGACTCACAGGGGAACCAGAGATTCTGGGTTGTTCTCCCCAGCAAAGTCGCTAGCTGTCGCTCCCCGGATTTCCATCCTGATACAAACGCGAAAGTGGCGCGGAAAAGAATAGAGTTGCCAGCCAGGAATTTTTATCCCGAAGAAAGGGAATGGTAATGCTGCACAAAACAGAAGAAAGAAGAGGAAGGACACGGGTCCTGCGAACCAAAGAGACTGAGTTCGGGAGTCGGTTACGACATGGGAAGGTATTAGCATCCAGATCATCCGCCGTACCTAACGGGATCCACGCTTGCAAGAGAAACTATTTCAAAGGGTGAGGGTATGAAAGCTGCAGCAAAGAAAAGAAAATGAACTAGATAAAAGAACTGGTAAAAGAACTGAATAAGAAATGAAAAGGAAAAATGTAGGGAAAATAAAGATTATGCTCGAACGGGGCCTACCCCGCTGCCTATGTACCTCATCAGGATAATGAGGATTAGAGACGCCGTAGTTCCCCTAACTAGGGGTGGAAACGATTGCTTGTGAATTAAGGCTTGAACTACCTATGTCAATGCTCAGGTGTTGCAGGATCGGACGACGAGTGCGTTACCGTCTTGCATAATGACAAGAAGAAGCAAGTTCGTGTACGAAGCGAAGGAGATGAGAAAATAATTCTCGAAGGAAAGACGCTTATTGTTTGTTTGTGTTTTTTAGAGCTTTTTATTAGTGAAAGTTTGTATAGGTAAGTGTACCTAAGTCTTACTCAATGGGATGTGTACGTCTCACATCATCCCAAAATGGAATGTGCAAGAGGCACACCTATCCATAGAGGAAATCCCCAAAGCTAGTCCCACAAGTGAAGGCTTAAGCACACTGGTCTATTACCCTTATTAAGTGTTTTTGTGGTTTTTTGGTCAAGAAGTGTTTTTTAGCTTTTCTTTGTGAAGTACTCATTCTAAGACCTATCCACCACGAGGGATAACTCACACCTCGCCCCGAAACGGAACGTGTGCAAGTATCTCATAGCAAAGTCTCATGTCACATGAAAGTACTCAACCTTTATTAAGTGAATTAGAAATGAGTCTGAAGATGAGAAGAGAAAGCACCAAAGGATCACAAAGGCAAAATTCTGAAGGGGAACTACAGAATCCTAAGTGTTAACATGCATGGATGTCCTAAGGTTAGTGAGGTTTCTATCCTAATGAAGAAAGAAATAAGAAAAGAAGAAGAAGATAGAAGGAGAATTGAGAAAGGCCTAAGCCCAACAACAAAAGAGTTAGTACAGATAAACATAAGAGGAAGAGATGAGATTTGGAGATGTGGAACTCAACTTCCACACCTCACCCTTACCATAGCCCCTGCAAGGTTAGTAACATGCATACAAGTGAATTAGAATGAAACAAATCATATGCCATCATCATACAACCAGAATTGAAATGATATGAACAAATTCACAATGCAAATGCAACTCAAAAGAATGAGAGATGAAGCTTATAAGTCAAAATGATGCAACATGAACACTTATGAAAACAAATGCACACTTAAGGAGGATGCAAAGCAAATATGCACAAACATGGACACAATGCACACAATCAGAACCAAAACAAGATGAAGAAGGGCTTAAGAAGCCAACAAGATGAAGCGAATGGAGGTACAAGACCAAACAATCACCAAATGGGAGTGAAAGAAGAAATGAGGAGGTAAAAGCACACTTAAGAAAGGAAGAACACAAAAGGTAAACAAACACAAACGTTTCTAGGACACAAACCCTATCCTAGGAGCAGGAATGAACCCATACCCCAAAATATCCCCAAATGAGAAGAAGAAGTTGGCACAAGTGCCCTTCTAAGCTTATGAGAGACTTAAAGGTTCAAAGGAAACAAAATGGGACAAGGTTCAAAGTAAAATTCAAATCAAATCAACCAAGCATCTAAAAATTCCACAACTTAAACCAAATGATCCTCAAAAATGGTATATCAATGAGCCAAAAGGGTTTGAGAGAACTCAGAAGCAAACTAGGTCAAATGGAGGCTTAAACACAAGCTAGGGTTACAAACTTTCAACATAAGTCAAAGGATAAAGACCCAAGGAATAAATTTATAAAAATCAAGGCAGTGTACTCAAAATGAACTTAAAAAGAAGCTAATTGAAACAATGAATTACTTGTGACACGTGGAAATAGAAAAATGAGAAATAAAAAATATGGAAAAATAAAAGACACTTCACATAAGGCTCATGATTTTTTTGGGAACTGTTTTATGAAGGGAACTATTTTTAATAAATAGAAACTAAACTGAAATAAAAGAGAAATAAAGAAAAAGGAAATTAAAATAGAAATAAAGATGGGGTGCAAATAGGAAGGGATTGCATTGAAAATGAATTGGGCTTAGCTGTGTGGGGAGTGCGGATAGCACGCCAAGCCCACTAAGGATGCGCTGGTTCACTGAATTATGGTGGGAATTTGAATTAAAAACTGGAAAAAGAGAGATCCGTAGGATGCATCAGACGCGTGGGCTTGAACTTTCATTACATGATGTGGCAGTTTGGCTGATTGTGAATGGAGAGAACACAATTGTTAACATAGGCTGCGAAACATGGTGCATTAAATGAAATGAAAAAGAAACGCGTGATATGGGAGTGGGTCTAGGGCTAGGTGGCAGCGTCTGGGGCGTACGATGGAAGGATCTAATGGCCAGGACTCATCTTCTTCCTTGAGCAAACCCTAGAACACAAACCCAGTTTCCGGTGACCAGAGCTAGGGCTCCGACACCAGAATTCGTAACAGCAGCCTAAACAACCAAATAAATGAATAAAAACTGCCCAGATCAAGTAAATCAACCTCACTGAATCCAAATATGAGCTCAAAAACCTCTAAAACTCAATGAAACTAAGGGATCGAACCAAAACAACTTGCACCATCAAAACTGAAACCCTAATAACTTTCACTACAATGCATCAAATTCAAATCTAAAAGTTGCAGCATGATCAGTGAACTTCAAATATCATAAAACACATCACTAATTTCATTTTTAGATCACAAGATTTCAAAGTATACCTGAGGTGAAGATCTTGATTCAATGAGATAGAAAGCCCAATGATGCGTGCAAATCACTCCTCTTTCACCCTAGATGCAAAATAAATGCATCTAAGGTCTTGAATGAAGCTGGATCTTGAGATTTGATCACACCTGCCCTGAAATGGCAAGCTTGCTAAACTTGAGAGAAAGCTTGAATGAATGGTTGCTTAATGATCCTTGGCTCTCCCTGATCACAGATCAACAATTTGTTTTGAGATTGAGTGCTTGTATGAAGAGAATTGGAAGAAAATTCAAATGTTGCATGAACATGAGAATGAGAGAATGAGAGAGAGATGGTGCTTGCTGAAACCCTAGCTGCTTATATGTGATCTCACAAACCCTTGCTGAAAGAATTTGCTCACTTGCACCTGTGGATCATGAGATTTGTGTGATTTTGCAAATTTTGCAAAATGTGAAATAAGCATGCCACCCTCATGCCTTGCTTCCATTCTCAGCCCATGTGTAATGCAATCTGTACCCTTAATCATCATACAAATGATCTTGGCCATTGGATTGAGATATCACACCTTTTTCATGATTTTGCAAAATATCCTCTTTGTATGTAACTTTCTTATTGTGCACGAAAAATGGAATTTCTTTGGAGAAAAATGATCAAAATGTGATGTATTTCATCATTTAAACAAGTTTGAACCAAAACCAAGTCTCACAAATAAGTTTTGAAGCATTTTGCATTTGGTCATGCATGGAACTTTGGATTTTGCCCTAGAATGCAACACTTTTTCGAAGAGGCTAGAGGAAAAACTATAAATCCCATGAAAAAGTACTTGTACTTTTTGAAAATGGAAGCCCTTAATATCCAAATTTCATGTTTGACTTTGGTCCATTTGAAGAATTTTTGATCATGTTAAGGCCATTTGAAAATTAGGGCAAAAGTTGCCAAATTTGGAAATTCTCAAAAACCAACTTTGTACCATTTTTGCAAAACCCTTCAAATCTCCATGATTCTTGAACTTTGATCATTCCAAACCTCTTATAACATTGTAGGGACCCCTATTAGCCAAAAAATTTGGGTTAGACCCCTTGAAATCAAACAGTTGACTTTTTAAGGGCACAGTTGACTTTTTACTTCATTTGCAAGCAACTGAGGCATTCTCTGACTTCCACATGGAATTTTCTCATGAAAATTGACACCTAGGATCCTATTGACATATAGAAGACTTTGCCCAAATGAAATGGCCAAAGTTGTGAGGTTTTGGTGCTTGAATCTCAAACCCTAGTTTAGGTGCCTTGTGCAGGAGCTTTGCCTTATCCTGAGATCTCTGATGATCATGCAATCTTCTGAGCTTTTGCCAATGGACTTAATCTTGTAAATGGAGTGTAGACTCACCATAAGACTTGTATACAACCATTGGGACCCTTGTCATGGCTTGTGGTGCCTCAAGAACCTCCATAGATGACCATATGCTTGATGTTAGGACATGAAGGATGTTATGCCTCATATTTCCATGATATGATGCTAAGAAAATGATATGTTCATGATGAATATGATGTGATATGATGATTAAAATGAAGAGGGAAAATTTGGGGTGTTACAGTACCCATGCAAGGCAAATGGTAGCATTTCATGCCAGTCTTTGTAAGTAACTACCATCTTTTGCACAATCTTTTTGATGTTCTTGTTAGCTGCCTCAACAGCGCCATTCATCTTTGGCCTGTAAGGAGAAGAGTTGTGATGTTGGATTTTGAAGTCCCGACACAGTTCTGCCATCATTTTGTTGTTCAAATTGGAACCATTATCAGTAATGATTCGCTCGGGTACTCCATATCGACAGATGATGTCTCTTTTCAGAAATCTGGCTACCACTTGTCTGGTGACATTTGCATACGAAGCTGCTTCAACCCATTTGGTGAAGTAATCAATGGCTACTAGGATGAATCTATGGCCATTTGAAGCAGTCGTTTCAATCTTTCCAATCATGTCAATGCCCCACATGGCAAAGGGCCAAGGTGAAGACATCACATTCAAAGGATTTGGAGGCACATGCACCTTATCTGCATAGGCACAACAGTCTACATCCATTGTGATCCAGTAGTAACCTGATCTCAGTAATTTCTTAGCCATTGCATGTCCTCCAACATGGGTACCAAAGGATTCTTCATGCACCTCGTGCATCAGCAAGTCTGCTTCTTTCTTATCAACACATCTGAGAAGCACCATGTCAAAGTTTCTCTTGTATAATGAACCATCAACATTCAGGAAGAAACTACCAGCCATCCTTCTTAGTGTCTTCTTATCATTGGATGATGCCCCAGGTGGGTATGTTTGATCCTCTAAGAAGCATTTGATGTCATGTAACCAAGGCTTGTCATCCTTAGCAATGTCCACAGAGAATACGTATGCTGGTCGGTCTAGTCTGGATATCGAATTTCGAGGCACAAAATTGGCAGTTTGAACCTTGATCATGGAGGAAATGGTAGCTAAAGCATCTATGAACTGATTTTCGTCTCGAGGGATATACTCAAGTTTGACTGTTATGAAGAAAGTCAATAATCTCCTTGTGTAATTACGGTATGGGATCAGATGCTCTTGGTGGGTGTACCATTTGTCGTTGGTCTGATTGATTACCAAAGCTAAATCTCCGAATACAGTTAAAGTCTTGATCCTGAGGTCAATGGCTTCCTCAAGACCCATGATACAGGCTTCGTATTCAGCTTCATTGTTAGTGCATGCAAAGGTGAGTTTTTCCAAGAAAGGCATATGAACTCCTCTTGGTGTAATGAGCACTGCCCCAACTCCACGACCATTCATATTGACAGCCTCATCAAACATCATTGTCCATTCTTCTTCTGGGTCAGGCCCTTCAGTGTTAGCAGGCTCTTCATGATCGTTTGCTTTCAGGAACATGATATCTTCATCAGGGAAGTCAAATCTCATGGGCTGGTAATCATCAATGGGTTGCTCAGCTAGATAGTCAGATAGTACACTGCCCTTGATGGCTTTTTGAGATGTGTATTGAATATCATACTCTGTCAGAATCATTTGCCATCTTGCAACCCTTCCAGTAAGTGCTGGCTTCTCAAATATGTACTTGACAGGGTCCATCTTTGAGATCAATAAAGTAGTGTGGGTCAACATATACTGTCTTATTCGGCGAGCAGCACATGCTAAAGCACAACAAGTTTTCTCGAGTAGTGAATAAAGTTGTTCACAGTCGGTAAACGTTTTTCTTAGGTAGTATATTCCATACTCTTTTCGACCAAACTCATCATGCTGGCCCAACACACACCCCATTGATCCTTCTAATACTGTCAGGTACATTATTAGAGGTCTTCCTTCAACTGGAGGCATATGAATTGGAGGTTCTTGTAAGTACTCCTTGATTTTGTCAAATGCCTTCTGACAATCTTCATTCCAACTAACTGTCTGTTCCTTTCTTAACAATTTGAACAGGGGCTCACAGGTTGCAGTAAGATGAGATATGAACCTTGATATGTAGTTCAATCTACCTAAGAACCCCCGAACTTCCTTTTCAGTCCTAGGTGCAGGCATCTCCTGAATGGATTTGACTTTATCAGGATCAACTTCAATTCCTTTTTCACTTACAATGAATCCCAACATCTTACCGGAACGTACCCCGAATGTGCAATTGTTGGGGTTTAGCTTCAGTTGATACTTTCTCAGACGCTTGAACAACTTCAGCAGATTTACCAGATGATCTTCTTCAGTGAGGTACTTGGCAATCATGTCATCCACATAGCATTCAATTTATTTGTGGATCATATCGTGGAATAATGTCACCATAGCCCGTTGATAAGTAGCACCGGCATTTTTTAGTCCAAAGGCATTACCTTGTAACAAAATGTGCCCCAAGGTGTGATGAAGGTTGTTTTCTCCATGTCTTCGGGTGACATTCTGATCTGATTATACCCAGAAAATCCATCCATGAAGGAAAACACCGAGAACTGAGTTGTGTTGTCGACCAATACATCAATGTGAGGTAAAGGGAAGTCATCCTTCGGGCTAGCTCTGTTCAGATCCCGATAATCCACACACATCCGTACTTTGCCATCCTTCTTAGGCACTGGTACAATATTAGCGACCCACGGTGGGTAACTAGTTATAGCAAGGAAACTGGCGTCCCACTGTTTTTGTACTTCTTCCATAATCTTCATGGCCATATCTGGACGAGTACGACGTATCTTCTGCTTTACTGGAAGACAATCTTCTTTCAAAGGCAGCTTGTGTATAACAATATCAGTATCCAGACCTGGCATGTCTTGATAGGACCAAGCAAAGACGTCGACGTATTCTCGAAGCATGTCAATAAGTTGTTCCTTCACTGAATCTAGCAGACCGGCCCCAATCTTAACTTCTTTCAAATCCTCTTTGGTACCGAGATTAATTGTTTCAACATCCTTCTGATAAGGAGTAATCACTTTCTCTTCTTGACTCAACAACCTGGTTAACTCTTCAAGTAAATCATAGTCTTCTTCAACCCCTTCATCAGCTTGATTAATTGGATTGTCGAAGTCATACAAGGTCATAGCAGTGCTGTTGTCGGTGAAATCTGGAGGATAGTCTCTGCAAGGGTTGAGATTGGTTCGTTTTAGTGATCAGTTTTAATCTTGTTTAAAAAAAGTGAAAATGAAGTTATTTATTTTGAAAACATTTCCATTTTATATTTTTGTACAAAAGTGAAAAAATGAAAAGACAGTGAGCGAAAAAGAGACTCGTTTGCAAAAGATGTCCGATATTCATTGATTAATCATTTGCACAAAATTACAATATGGCCCTATTACAAAATGAGTCCTGATACCTTGGGCAAGATGCAGGACTTGATGCATTCTAAAAAGACAAGACTTAATAATTACTCTACAGGAGTAACCCTTATAATTTCCTGGGAAGACCAGTTAAGGACTTGGTTCCTCGGGATCCTTGGACGTATCCAGTTCTCCAGGTTGCGGTTGCTTTCTGCCTCATCTTCTAGATTATTAACAGCATCTGGGGTGAGCATCCCCCCATTGATGAACTTGGGCTCCTTGGCAGCCTCTGATTGATCTTGTCGGAATGTCTGTAACCCAAACCGAATCTATCTTCCTTTTTTTCTACTGGCAGCAGCTTGCCCCAGCCTTGAGCATTACCTTCTTCAACAACCTTCCGGGCTTGCTGATAGGAAACAATTGAAGTACCCATCCTGTCTTCCTGGGATGCAGCAAATACTTCGGTAGCCTCATTGACATTCAGGGCCTCGAACCCTTGGCTCATTGTCTCATGGATTTCACCATCCATCTCAATATATTTATATGTAGCCAGATGGCTAACAAATATGTCTTCCTCACTGCAAATGGTGATAATTTGTCCTTCCCATTCATTCTTCAGTTTCTGGTGAAGGGTCGACGTTACAGCGCCTGAGGCGTGAATCCAAGGTCGACCTAGCAAACAGCTGTAAGCAAATTGTATGTCCATCACATAGAAAATGGTCTTAAAGACTTGCGGACCGATTATCACTAGCTGCTCCACCTCTCCAAGAACAGATCTCTTGGAGCCATCAAAAGCCCTGACCACAAGGTTACTTGGCCAGAGAGCTATTCCGTCATACTCGAGCTTGACAAGGGTTTTCTTGGGTAAGACATTGAGTGAGGACCCAGTGTCTACAAGAACATGAGATAGTACAGCCCCTTTGCATTCTAGGGTTATGTGCAAAGGTTCTTTGTGGAGACGTCCTTCTGCAGTTAAATCAGCATCAGTGAAACCTAGCCCATGGCTGGTGTTGACATTTGACACTACTGTTTCCAACTGATTTACTATGATCTCTTCTGGCACGTAGGCAGCGTGCAGAACTTTGAGTAGTGCATCCCGATGGGCTTCGGAACACAACAGCAGAGATAAGATTGAGATCTTTGAAGGGGTCTGGTGGAGATGGTCCACAACTTTATAGTCACTTCTTTTAATAATCCTCATGAATTCATCCACATCTTGATCGAAGGATGATTTGTGAGTCTCTTTTGGTGCAGATTCTTCAGGTATCACACTCTTCCCCTTGGCTCTGGCAGTAGCCTCTGCCTCAGTGTTGGTTCTAGGGACTTGTGATGTGAAGAGACGTCCGCTTCGGGTGGAGCCTCCGCCTCCCCCAACATTATCCACTCGGGGAGTCAGAACTGGAGAATCAAGAAGGACTTTCTCTCCGTTGCAGTACAGATCAACACCATAATGCCATGGTATATGACTGTCTTTATCATATGGGATTGGCCCGGGCATTGTGATAGTGACTGGGCTCACTGCAGCAGATGTTGGGACTTTAATAGTATGTGGATCATAGAAAATAGTAATAGGACCCCTGGTGGATGTTGGTGGAGGTGAATTGAAGCTTTGTTGAGATTGTTGTTGATGTTGTTGAAAGTTGCTGGAGTTCGGGACCGTTGTCGGGTCATAATAAATTGTGACAGTGGAAACATCATTGTTGGTGGTTGTTGAAGTTGTAGTAGCTGGTGCAAATGAATTATGGTGTGTTGAAGTGACAGATGGAATGATTGTTGAAGTTGTAGCTGAATAAGTTGGAACAATGTTTGTTGCAGTTGTAGAAGACTCGCTTGTTGTTGACAAAAGGGTTGCTGGTGTGGTAGAAGCAGTTGTTGTAATTTGCAGGATGCCTTCCCTGATCAAACTATTGATGCCATTCTTCAAGCTTTCACACCCATTCTCGAAACGTTTGCATAATTCACAACAGGCCTCACAACCTGGATAAACTTGGCATTTTAAAAGCTGGGCTTTAACCTCTGCCAAAGGTGTCTGAATACATGCAATGTCTTCTATTAAACTTATGGGTGAGCCATCCTCTATAGCATTAATCCTTGGCCCACTGTGGCTTGGCATAGAATTTTTCATTACGTTGGGAGGTGGTGCAAAGTTCAGGGCCTTTGAATCTACCAGATCCTGAACCTTCATATGCAGAGCTCTGCATTTTTCCGTAGAGTGACCAGGCGCGTTGGAATGAAAAGCACACCTAGCATTGACATCGTAGTTTCTTGGAAGGTTTTGAGGATCAGGTGGAGCCAATGTCCTCAACTCAATAAGATTGAGTTTTAGGAGTTGTGGCAGTAGTGTAGCATATGGCATTGGAATGGGGTCAATTACCCGGTTGACCTAAGATGGTCGTTGTTGAAATGGGCGTTGTTGTTGGTTGTTGTTATTGTTGTGGTATGATCTCTGTTGTGGAAATTGTTGTTGTTGCGGAAAGTGTTGCGGTTGTTGGGCATACTGAGGAGGTGGAGCAGGGATAGTAACAACAGCAACTGTTCTGGGCAAGTATTGGGGCCTCCCTCTTCCCATGTGCACAGAGTTTGTCTTACCAGATCTACGGGGCCCAACAAATGGTTTTCTTGTACTGCTTGAACTGGCACTGTTATCAGAGATCTTTCCCATCTTTAATAGGCTCTCTATTCTTTCCCCAGCTATCACCACATCTGCAAAGCTGGTAGAAGAAAATGCAGCCAATCTGTAAATGTAGGTTCCTTGAAGAGTATTCATGAACATGTCTGCCATTTCCCTCTTAGACATGGGGGGTTGAACTGCAGCAGCAAGTTGCCTCCACCTTTGGGCATATTCCCTGAAGCTTTCTCGGGAAGATTGAGACATTCCCATTAGGAGGGTCCGGTTTGGAGCCATGTCCAAGTTATACTGATACTGACGGAGAAAAGCTTCAGCCAAGTCTTTCCAGTTCCTCACAGTGGCTCTAGTCAAATGGGAATACCATTCTCGGGATGCCCCTGTTAGACTATCCTCAAAGTAAAACATCCACAGCTTTTCGTCCATGGTGTATGCTTTTAATCTTCCCAAGAATGACTGAAGGTGGGTGCGTGGGCAGGATGTGCCATTATACCTTTCAAAACATGGGGGTTTGAACTTGTGAGGAATTCTAACCCCCTCCACTAATCCCATGTCCATGACATCAAAACCCAGAGAGTTTTGGGATTCAAGAGATCTCAGCTTCTCTGCAATCTCATCCAACCGACGGTCGTAAACTTCGTCTCCAGCCCCAACAACTGCTACCCTGAGTATCTTCCTGCAAGACCCTTCCTCCAGTAGTGTTAACCTGAGTATTTCTTATGGCATTGATTTCTGGGTTCAGATGAGGCCCAAACTCTGGTGGATCAGTGCGAGGTTGCACGTGATCATTGTTACTGGTACCCCCTGTACCTGGATGGTTTTCTTCAGGAGTTTGTCTCTCAACCAACTCCCTTAGTCTTTCCTGGCTCTGAGCTAGGCCAGTCATCACTGTCATGAACTGAGTCATCTGATTTCTCATCTCAACCCTTTCATTGGCCATCTGGGCCCTCACTTCATTCAAGTCTTGCTGAACTTGATCCATCTGGAGTCCCGGAAGGTTGTTTCTTGTCGGGTACCGGTGTGTTCTGTTGACAGGGAACACTCTTCCGCGAGCAATGTTTCCTGAAACCACAACAAAGTGAGAAACAAAAATAAAACAAAAACCTATAAAACAAAGAAAATGTTAGTATGCAATGCAATATTCCTAATTGTCTTCCAAGGGTATCCGGGTTGGTTCTTTGGTTTTGACCTTTCCAGACCTCGAGGAAATGCTGATGCTGAAGAGAGATTAAGCCCACCAAAAATAATACAAACCATATATATATATATATATATATATATATATATATATATATATATATATTACAAAGAGTGAAAATACATAGTTTGATTACAATAAAGTCCCCATGGTGGGTCAAAATACAATAACAAAATCAAAAGTACAACAAAAGAAAAGTACAAGCAAAAGAGTCAAACATCTAATCCAAAGTCATCCTCTCTGACTTCCTTCAGGAGGGCCTCAATCACTGGACCTACTGGGTGCTCTGTAATAGTCCTGATGAGAAGGTTCCTGGTAGCAATGATACTAGTTAACTTCTTATGCTTATCCTGATCCTTTGAACTCTTCAACCCCGCCCGGAGTTTCATTTCAGATATCTCTTTCTGAGCTGCCAGCAAAGCCTCCTGATGCTTCTTTTCACTAGCCTCCAACTGCTCTATCTTAGCCCGAGTCCTTTGATCTTCCTGTGCACGGGCTTCAGTGATCCTGATCCACCTAGCCTGGCTCTCCTCTAGATAATGCTCTACCCTAGCCTTCTGAGTTTTTGCTTCCTTGCAAGCATTCTTCAATACTAATTCCCCTGCTCTTGCCTTCCTGATGTAGTCATCCGTCTTCTCAATCTTGGTCAAATGCTCAACCCTGATCCTTTCCAATCTCTCATTATCTAGACGGCTGTCATTTCTCTCCCAGAGAGTCTTCTTCAAGGCTTCAGATAGCTGAGTATTCCTTTCCTTAAGCTTTTCAAACTCTTCCAAACTGACAGTAGCTGCAGGTTGTACTGTAGAAGGTCCAGGTGCATCTTCTAAAGTAAATGGCATCCGGGTGATCTGAGCTTTGGTACGAGACCAATCAGAATACTGTGCTGAAGCAATGTTGTTGCACTTGCCAAGGATGGTTGTTCCCTTAGTATGAATGTTATCCCAAGCCCAGGAAGCTTGTCTGACAACTGCAGAGTTGGGTTGGATTTCACAGTAGAGGGTCTCAGCCAAGTCTTGCCCTCTGGGAGGATGAAACAAAGCATATCCTAATTGTCTCTTAAATAGTAAAGGGTTGTAGTTGATGCAACCTTTTACTCCTATCAAAGGCACATTAGGATATTGCCCACAGCTAGTAATGATGTCCTTGCCCTTGGTGCTCTGAGCGCACCATCTAATGTCTTCTGATGTCAAGGCAATAAATCTCTTAGCCCAGTTCTTTTGCTGATGAGGGTTCAGGAAAGCATCTGATTTTGGAAAGAATCTTAAAACAAAACTAGTAACAGGGTATGATGTGTCCAAGGGTTCTTGCAAACCTGTAAATATCCCAACCCCCTCACATGTAATGTTCTAGAACAAGGATCCTCAGACTTGGATCAGTTATGAGAAGTGTAAACACTTATAACCCGGAGGTACAATGTTTACAATAACCATAAAAGATCCTCCTCTAATTCACCTCAGATGCTGAAGGTCATAAAAAGGTCATTCAGACTTAGCAGGCTTCCCAGATAGCCCTAGTACTACAGGAAATTTGTAGCACAGAGTTCTCAAGAAGAAACCCATGTCTGAACCGTGTTTCATATTCCCGCACCAGACCGAAATGGAATGGGAAAGAATATGAAGCCACTATAGCCTATGTGTCACTCAGGTCCCAGGGATAGGACCTTAATCACTCAATGAACCCCACCCACCAAAACAGACAAGAGATCCAGCACATGATAATGACAGTATGAAATGCATAAAACTGTAAAAGAAAGCAATAAATAAAGTTGTACATAAAGCAATAAATAAAGCAAATAAATAAGCACAAGTAGCACATAACACCCCCGTAAACACAAATCAAACAAGCGCTAGGAGGAACCCACAAAACGAACCAGAAGCCCTGGTTGCAAGATAGGGTCCCCAGCAGAGTCGCCAAGCTGTCGCTCCCCCAAAAAGACACCTGGTCAGATAGGGTACAGACGTGAACGGTCGGCGAAAGGAGAAATGAAATGAACTGAAAAGAGTCGCCAGCTAGGAATTTTTATCCCGAAGGAAAGGTAATACTGCATAAACCTAGAAAAAATATGGACAAGACGGCCGCGAACCAGAGAAACTGAAAAAGGGGGTTGGTTATAACCTGTGAAGGTATTAGCACCCAGATTGTCCGTCGTACTCGACGAGATCCACGCTTAAAAGATTGTGTTTAAAGGGGTAGTGTTTGTGTTATCTGTGTGCGAAAGCTGGAAAAGAATGTACAAGTGTCAGTGCAAGAAAATGAAGTGAGGTGCTCAGGAATGAGGCTTAAAAAGAATGCTGAAAGAGGGGGGAGACACAGAGACTTTTGTTCGATAACTGTTAAGTTATGCCTACGTATCCTCTCGTGCAATGAGGAAGTTAGAACACCGTAGTTCGACTCAAAGGGACTGAAAGATAAATTGGCTGATGAACTGCTTGCTTGTCTATGCTCAAGTGTACGACTCGTCTGGCTCGAGTGCTAACTGTCTTGCATTAGACGGAAGAAGCAAGTTCTCGTTTGTGAGTGAAGATGATGAGAAAAGAATCCCGAAGGAGACGATTATTGTTTGTTTTTATGTTTTCAATCTTTTATTGTTTTTGGTGTTTGTCATAAGTTAATGAACTTAAACCTAAACCAAGGGTTAGTAAACTCATCATATCCTCCCTTTGATTAGGGATGATGAGAATACCTTAAGTATGAGATAAACATCTCAACTTAATTACCATGATGATGTAGGATTAAGATCATTAACGTACTTGTGATTATTTAGATGTTTTTTGAGTTTTTGTTTAGTGTTAAGTAATGAGTGTAAGCCATAATCAAGGATTAGTGAACTCATTACACCATCCCAATAGAAGGATAATAGATGAGCACACTTAAGCTGAGGAAGATACCTCAACTTAATCCATTATTAGGGATTAACCTCGTGACAAAAAAAACCTTTATTAAATGGATTTTAATTAGGTATGAGATTAAGAAGTGGATTTTATAGTTTGTAAGACAACTTGAGGAGGACTTGTCCATTAAACACTAGGGTTAGTCCTTCTTAACCAATAAAGGAAGAATTAGAACCCTAATGCAAGGCCCAAGTTACAAGTTAATGTCTTAGTGATTATTAGATGGATTGATTAAGAGATTTAAACAAATTAAGGGCTTAACACTTAGGATTAAAGTTATACACTCCATCCTAAGAGAAGGATGCAGGCATAACCCTAATCACAAAGTCTTAAAGCCTTACAGGTTTAGTCTCTAATGATGAGATGAGAAGAGAGACACAAAGAAGATTCAAAGGTAAAAAACTAAGGGGAACTAATCACAAACCTAATTATTATCATGCTTGGATGTTCCTATGGTTTGTAAGGCTTGAGAAAGATCTTCAAAGAAGCCACCAATGGAAGAAGCAGATGGAAGGAAGGAGAAGCAGAAGAAACAAGTTACTGAATTCACTGAAGAAGATAAGTAACTTGGAGGAAGAAAGTGAATGATGAACATGAATGAGAAAGCTCACTCTAAGGAAAAGAAAAATGCATCAATGATTCATATGAAGAATGAGAAGAGAAGTGAGAAGTGAAGGCAAATTCACTTCTCAAGTTACTTACCACCTGAAAAGGTTAGCATAAGGAAATAAATGAAATGAAATGAAGCATATGCTAAGATAAAAACCAAAACCAGAAGCAAACACATGATGCAAATGATGCTATGATATGATGCAAAGGCATACCAAGTGCTATGAATGTTCATGTGAAGAGAAAGAATGCAAATGAAGCATGTAGGAAGCATGAGAACACATGGATGCTTATGAAATGAAATAGATGCAAAGCATAGCAAATGTATGAAGAAATTACCAAGAAATGTTCAAGAAATGTCTTAAGATATATAAGATGGCATACAAGTGCTTATAATGTCATGGCAAGTTCATATATTCATGCAATGCAATGTAAGATGCAAGTATAGATGCAAGATTAGGGTTACATGAAAGAATGAGATGCAAATGTCAAAAACAGAAGCAAATCACATGATAAAAAAATTGCAAATGAACTCAAAGGAACCCTAACCCCATATGATATCACACCCCAAAGGAGAAGGTCTAACTCTTAACTTAAAGAAAGTTGTGAATTTCCTAAGTTAACTAGGGTTTTTGGGTACCTTAAGAGGGAAAATGCAAATCAAATGGAAAATGCAAGATAAATTCATGACAAAAATATCCTAGGAACCACATGCTATATGGAAAACAATGAAAAAAGAAACATTGTCAAACCATTCATGGTTAGGCAGAAAAGAATTTTTAAAGTTAGGGTTCCAAAAAGGGATTTTTATGAACCCTAAATTCAAGAAAAATGTCAAAATAGAATCAAAACCAACAAGAAATTTGTATGGATGGTTTGAAAATGTTTCTAAATGTCCTAAGATGCAATGTGAATTTTTTTGAAACCTAAATGGTATTTTAATTAATTAACTTCCATTAATTAATTAAAATAAACATTTAAATATTTTTAAAATTATTTTTTAATGCAAAAAATAAAAATAAAAATGTTTTTGGAATGTGAAAAATATTTGGAATAAAAATACATAAGGAAATATTTTTGGGAGTTTTCTAAGTATTTTAAATAAAATGGACAAAATAAATGGATAAAAAATGAAAATAAAATGAATTAAAGAGAAAGTATGACAATCTGAGGGTCAGGATTCAAAATTGAGAAAAAAAGGTTGACTGGCGCGTGAATGGGTGGCTGAGATTCCACCTGGCTAATTAATTTGGATTTATTTAATTAAACATAAATTAGGGCTAATGAAGGGATCTGGGCCTATAAAACGCGCGCGTGAAGCACGATATGAGGGTTCACATTCAAAGTTCATTAATCACACTAATTAACCCTAATTATTTTCAGATGACCGGAACAGTGCTCTGGTCATCTTCCCCGGCGAGCCAAAATGTTATCTCTCTCCCTAAGCCTCTAAAACCTAATCTCTCTGCCCAAAATCCATCCCCAGGCATCATACAACAAGAATCATCAATCAAAACAAATTTATTTCACATATTCAAGCTGAATCGAAGCAAATTAGTTCTAGGTCAAAAAGATTTCAGAGAGCTCATACATGCTTAATACTCAATCATTTTCAAAACTAAACACATCAGGATCATCATTAAATCATAAAGAACCATTTAGGAACTTAAAAACACATTTCTATAAAAAAAATGTTCTTGAGGTTACCTAAGTTGAAGCTTTCGAAACTGACACTTTCTGAGCTTTTCTTTGGTACTTTTCCACTCCCTTTGATCCCATTATCCTTCTAGAATGCTTGAAAGGTGTTTATATGGAGTGTTTTGAAGGTTTCAGTTCAGAGGTGATGAAAATCGTGTTTTTGTTTGAGGTGGTTTCAGGCCAATGTGAGGGGTGGGAATGGACCTGGGGTTATGTGGAGGTGATTGGTGAAAGAATTTTGAAATTTTGATGGCTGAGTTGGGAGATTCGAAGAGATGAAGTTTTGGGAGGATTTTGGAAATCTGAGCTATGGCTGAGTTTCAGGCTTGTGTGTTGTGTGTTATGAGTTCCATAATGCTTGTATATGATGTTGTGATTGGTCAGAGGAGTTGTTGTGGCATAGTGTGATTGGTATGGGTGTTTTTGCAAAAAAGTCAAGAATGTGTACTTGAGGTATGGGCATGGTGCAGGCCTGAGATTTTGGGGTGTCTGGCCTAAGCATCGATCAAGGAAGGCCATAGGATTGAAACATTTCAGCTGGATCACTTGATGCTAGGGTTTCTATGTGTTTTGCAAATTTTCCCTCTTTGGTGTATCTTGTGATGCAAGGCATGAAATGTTGTGATTTCTTGGGCAATTCTCAGCAAAATGAGTTATGTGATGTTGTTATGATGTTTAGAAGTTAATTAGATGTCACTTAGAAGCTTGGCAAGTGAATTTGCAAAAATCCCTCTTTGGCATGAATGTGAAAATTATGTGATTTTTGCCAACTTTGCAAGGCCATAACTTGAGTTCCATAATGAATTAGAACTTGTTCTTGTACTTTTTGAAAAGGGAATGATCCAATCTACAACTTTCATGACCAATAATTTTCCATTTGAATCATTTTTGGTTGAGAAAGAGGAGGTTGAAAAACTTTCCCAAAATGGAAAGTTTCCATTACAAGTCATTTCCATTTTTGGAAACTTTTGGTTTAGCTCAAATTTCTTCAATTTTGTGAGCTTCCAAGCACTTCAATGATCAAATAAAGATCATATAACTTCAATTTGATGAAGATACCACTTTGGTTCCGTTGTTGGGGGCCTCAGATGCCCTGATTTTGCTCTGACTTGCTCAAGAAGTTACCCAGTGAACAGATGACTTCCACAATGAATTGCTTCATCAAAATTGGTACACATGATCCTTATAACATATTGAGACTATTAGAAACAATAATGACCAAAAAAGTTTGAGTTATGGCCTCTGAAACCAAAACCCTAATTTCAGGTCATCTGTGTAGTGAAACCATAGCTCTGCTTCCATGCTTTTCAATTTCTTGTGATTTCTTGACTTCCTTGATCTTTGAGGGATATAATATGATGATAGAACACACATGGACCCTCTTGGAGTTATTGGAAACCTTTGGAGTGGCTCAGATGGATCCTTGGATTGCTCAGGTCACAAACCCTAGATGCAGATGAACTTGAACTATGCATATGAAACAAAAATGCAAGATGAGACAGTATGCTTATGCTATTGTAAATATTAAAAGATCACAAACCATTATTTGAAATGAGTGAGGGAAAATTTGGGGTGTTTACAGGTACCCTTGATGGAGGCCTCAGATGCCCTGATTTTGACTTTACTTGCTCAAGAAGTTACCCAATGATCAGATGACTTCCATAGTGAATTTCTTCATAAAAATTGGTACACAAGATCCTTATAACATATTAAGACCATTAGAAACAAGAATGACCAAATTTTTTGGGATTAATGCCTCTGAAACCAAAACCATAATTTTAGGTCATCTGTGTAGGAAATCTTCAGTCTGCCTCTATGCCTCTGCCATTCTTTGTGATCTCTTGACTTTTATGAACTTTGAGGAGCATATTATGATCATGGAACACACATGGACCCTCTTGGAAAGCTTCAAGACCTTTGGGATGGCTCAAATCACTTCTTGGATTGCTCAGATCACAAACCCTAGATGCAGATGAAATGGAACTATGCAGTGAAACAAATATGCAATATGAGATGGTATGCTTATGCTAATGCAAAAATGAAAGATCACAAGTCATGGTGTGAGAAGAAAGTGAGGGAAAATTTGGGGTGTTTACACCCTTATCTCCTCTCAACCACCACTCATCTTTGACATCCCTACACCAGAAGATTCCCTCTCTTCATACAATACCACTCCACCAAAATCTCCCACATTCATTACAATACCAGATACCCCAACTCCTCCAAACACACCAGAAGACCCTCTTAGAACCATCATATACCTAGAAACTCTAGAAAAACTTGCCTCAACCTCCAAGAAAATTCCTATTCCAAAACGTAAACCAAAACCAAGGAAATCAGATGTTGGTACTTTACTATTGGCCTTTGATGCAGAACAAGGGTTCACAGGTTGCTGTAAGGTGAGATATGAACCTTGAGATGTAATTCAATCTACCTAGAAACCCTCGAACTTCTTTTTCAGACTTCGGTGCAGGCATTTCTTGAATGGCTTTGTTTTTATCAGGGTCAACCTCAATCCCTTTCTCGCTTACAATAAAACCCAGTAGCTTACCAGATCGCACCCCGAATGTGCACTTGTTGGGGTTCAGCTTCAGTTGGTACTTCCTCAGACGCTTGAATAACTTCAACAGATTTACCAGGTGGTCTTCTTCTGTGAGGGACTTGGCAATCATGTCATCCACATAACACTCGATTTCTTTATGGACCATATCGTGGAATAATGTTACCATAGCCCGTTGATATGTTGCACCAGCATTCTTCAGTCCGAATGGCATCACCTTGTAACAGAATGTGCCCCAGGGTGTGATGAAAGTTGTCTTCTCCATGTCTTCAGGTGACATTTTGATCTGATTGTATCCTGAAAATCCGTCCATGAAGGAGAATACCAAGAACTGAGCCGTATTATCAACCAATACATCAATGTGAGGTAATGGGAAATCATCTTTCGGGCTGGCTCTGTTCAGGTCCCGGTAGTCAACACACATCCTCACTTTGCCGTCCTTCTTAGGCACAGGTACTATATTAGCAACCCACGGTGGATAGCTAGTTACAACAAGGAACCCGGCGTCCCACTGCTTTTGTACCTCTTCTTTGATCTTCATTGCCATGTCTGGGCGAGTGCGGCGCAGTTTTTGTTTAACCGGTGGGCAATCTTCTCTTAAAGGCAGCTTGTGCATAACAATATCGGTATCCAACCCTGGCATATCTTGATAAGACCAAGCAAACACATCCACATATTCCTGAAGCAGGTCAATCAGTTGTTTCTTCACTGAGTCTTGTAAGCAGGCCCCGATTTTAACCTCTTTCACGTCTTCATCTGTACCAAGATTGATCGTTTCTATCTCCTCCTGATGAGGAGTGATAGCCTTTTCCTCTTGTCTCAACAACCTAGCTAGCTCTTCAGGAAGCTCATACTCTTCTTCAACCCCTTCATCAGCTTGATTGATCGGATTGTCAAAGTCATACGAAGTCATAGCCGTGCTGTTGTCGGTGCGGTCTAGAAGGTACTCTCTGCAAGGGTTCAGTTTGTTCATTTTAGTGATTGATTTTAATCTTGTTTAGAAAAGTGAAATAAAGTTGTCATTTTGAAAACATTGCCATTTATTTTTTTGTACAAAAAGAAAAATGGAAAAACAGTGAGCGGAAAAAGGAAAAAAAGACTCATTTGCAAAAGATGTCTGATATTTCATTGATTAATCTTGTTGCACAACAAACAGCTGTAGGCCGGCTGAATGTCCATCACGTAGAAAGTCGTTTTGAAAGTTTGTGGGCCAATCGTTATAGGCAACTCAATTTCTCCCAGAACTGATCTCTTAGAGCCGTCAAAGGCTCTCACTACCAAGTTACTGGGGCGTAATGCCAATCCTTCATACTCCAGCTTCACAAGGGCCTTCTTAGGTAAGACGTTGACGGATGATCCCGTGTCTACCAGTACATGAGAAAGAACTGCACCTTTACACTCCATGGTAATGTGCAAAGCCTTGTTGTGATTGCGGCCTTCCGTAGTCAAATCAGTGTTGGTAAATCCTAGTCCATGACTAGCGTTAACATTTCCAACTACAGCCTCCAACTGATTGACGGTAATCTCTTCTGGCACATAAGCTGCGTGCAACACTTTTAATAGCGCGTTCCGATGAGCCTCGGAGCACATTAGCAGTGATAAAATAGAGATCTTGGAAGGTGTCTGGTGAAGCTGGTCCACTATCTTGTAATCACTTTTCTTGATGATTCTCATGAATTCATCAACTTCTTGATCAAACGGGGTTTTCAGAGCTTCTTTAGCAGCCTGATCTTCTTGCACCATGCTCTTCCCTTTTGCCTTTGCAGCAACTTCTGCTTCGGCACTGGGTCTTGGAATTTGTGGGGCAAAGAGACATCCGCTTCGAGTGAAGCCTCCGCCTCCCCCCACATTGTCTATTTGTGGTGAAGAAGTTGATGATTCAAGAGTGATTCTCTGTCCTTCGCAGTATAGATCGGAGCCGTAATGCCAAGGGATGGCATTACTGCTTTCATAAGGTACTAGCCCAGGCACTGTGATAGTGACTGGACTGATGGCAGCTGCAGAAGGGACCATGATAGTCTGTGGATCATAGTATATTGTGACTGGTGCTCTGATAGGAGTGCCATTTTGTGAGTTGTAGGCAGAATCATTTGCAGGATCATAATAAATTGTAACTGTTGAGACACTTTCATTGTTTGTTGTTGATGTTGTAGGAGACACTGTTGACTGGATGGATGTTGTTGTTGTAGGAGGTTCTGAATGAAGGGGTGCTGAAGTTGTAGAAGGGATGTTTGTTGATATTTGGTCCATTGAAGTAATAGATGAAGCATTTGTTGATGAAACTGAAGAGTTGTTTGGAACAATGGTTGTTGTAGTTGTAGAAGACTCGGGAATTGTTGTTAAGGAGATTGCTGGATTGGTAGGTATTGATGTTGTGATTTGAAGCAGGCCACTCTGGATGAGACCATCTATGCCCTCTCTCAAGTTATCACACCCATTCACTGAAATGTTGCAATAAGCACACCCTAGCTCACATCCCGGGAACATTTGACATTCAAGGAGTTGAGCTTTAATCTCTACCAAGGGTGTCCGAATCTGACCCACACTGGTTATCAAGTAAAACGGCTTATCTTCTTCAATAACATTGATTCTCGGTCCACCGTGGTTGGGCATAGGGTTCTTGTTAACATTTGGTGGGGGTGCAAAGTTTAGGGCCTTGGAATCCACTAGGTCCTGTACTTTCATGTGCAAAGCTCTGCACTTCTCTGTACTGTGGCCAGGTGCATTTGAGTGAAAAGCACATCTGGCGCTGGCATCATAATTTTTGGGCAGACTGGCAGGATCTGGAGGCGCCAATGTCCTTAGCTCAACCAGGTTGAGTTTTAGGAGTTGTGGCAATAATGTGGCATAGGGCATAGGGATCGGATCAATCACCCTATTGGCCTGAGAAGGTCTCTGTTGAAATGGTCTTTGCTGATTATTGTCGTTGTTGTTGTTGTAGTTTCTCTGAGGAGGATACTGAGTTTGTTGTTGGTAATTTTGTTGCTGTGGTTGATAAGCTGGTTGAGGATGAATTGGAGCGGGAATGGTGACTGCTGCCACAGACTTATGAACATATTGGGGTCTGCCCCTGTTGGTATGGATAGCATTGGTCTCACCAGCTCTTCTTGGGCCCACAAAAGGCTTTCTTGTGTTGCTGGACGAGCTTGCACCGTTGTCAGAAATCTTACCCATCTTTAATAGGCTCTCAATTCTTTCCCCGACTATGACCACGTCAGCAAAGCTAGTGGAAGAAAAGGCAGCTAGCCTGTCAATGTATGTCCCTTGGAGGGTGTTCATAAACATATCAGCCATCTCCCTCTCTGACATGGGTGGCTGGACAGCAGCAGCAAGCTGTCTCCACTTCTGAGCGTACTCCCGGAAGCTTTCCCTGGATGATTGAGACATTCCCATCAGGAGGGTCCTGTTGGGAGCCATATCCAAGTTGTACTGATATTGTCTGATAAAGGCCTCAGCCAGGTCCTTCCAGCATCTAATGGTTGCTCAAGTCAGGTGAGAGTACCATTCCCTTGAAGCTCCTATTAAGCTATCTTCAAAATAAAACATCCATAGCTTTTCGTCCATGGTATATGCCTTCAGCCTCCCCAGAAAGGATTGCAAGTGGGTCCGGGGACAGGAAGTTCCGTTGTACTTCTCAAAGCACGGAGGTTTAAATTTGTGGGGAATCCTGACCCCGTCCACTAAGCCCATGTCCATGACATCAAAACCCAAGGAGTTTTGAGACTCCAAGGATCTTAATTTCTCAGCAATCTCATCTATCCTTCTGTCATAAGCTTCCTCCCCAGCTTCCATCACTGTAAATTGATCTTCCTGGGGGTCTTCTTGCAGTACCCTGCCTGCAGTGGCAGTCCCTTGCACATTAACAGGGATGTTGATCTCTGGATGAAGGTGGGGTCCATAGACTGGAGGATTAACATGAGGTTGAACTCTCTCATTATTGCTTGTCCCAGCAGTCCCTAGATGGGGGTCTTCCTGATTCTGCCTCTCTACCAGTGCTCTTAATCTCTCTTGGCTTTGAGCCATATTATTCATCACCTTCATAAACTGAGTCATCTGATTCCTCATTTCTAGTCTCTCATTGGCCATTTGAGTCCTGACCTCTGTAAGATCCTGTTGTACTTGGTCCATCTGTATACCCGGAAGGTTGTTGCGGGTTGGATATCTGTGTGGACGGTTGAATGGAAACACCCGACGTCGAGCAATAGTTCTTGAGATCACAACAGAGTTAGTAACAAAAACAAAACAAACCTACAAAACAAACAAAGGTTAGTATGCAATGCAGTATGCTTATTTGTATCCAAGGTATCCGGCTTGGTGCTTGGTTTTGACCTTTCCAGACCCCTGAGGAAGATGCTTTTGATGTTGCTTGAAGAATTCAGATAAAACAAACCAACACATATATTACAAAAAGTAAATGATACATAGTTTGTTTCTTTTTACAATACATGCCCTCTGAGGGGTCAAAAATTCAACATAAAAAAGGAAAAGTACAATGAAATGAAAGCAACAACAAGCAAAAAGTCAGACACTAAGACCAAACTCATCCTCCTGAACTTCCTTTAGAAGTGCTTCAGTCACAGGGTCAGCTGGATGCTCTGTGAGATTCCTGATGAGAAGATTCCTGGTGGCATTAGCTGCAGTTAGCTTCTTGTGTCTGCCTTGGTCCTTTGACCTCTTCACACCAGCTCTGAGTTTCAATTCTGAGATCTCCCTCTGGGCTGCTACCAGGGCTTCCTGCTGCTCCTTTGCACTAGCCTCCAGCTGCTCAATCTTGTCCTGAGTTCTCTTATCCTCCTGAGTGCGAGCTTCAGTGATTCTGACCCACCTAGCTTGGCTCTCCTTCAGATAAAGATCAGTCCTAGCTCTCTGGAACTGGGCCTCTTTGCAGGCATTCTTCAAAATCTGTTCTCCAGCCCTCGACTTCTTGATATAGTCTTCTGACTTTTCAATCCTGGCTAGATGCTCCACCTTTAGCTTTTCCAACCTTTCAATGTCCAGCCGACCATCACTCCTCTCCCAGAGGGTCTTCTGCAGAGCTTGAGTCAGATTCTCATTTCTCTCTCTCAATTTCTCAAACTCTTCCAGGCTGACAGTTGCTGGAGGTGGTGCTGTGGAGGGTCCAGGCACATCTTCAATGGTAAAGGGCATCCCAGAAATTTGAGCCCTGTCATGAGACCACTCATAGTACTGAGCTGAGGCCACATTGTTGCATCTCCCAAGAATGGTTACCCCTTTAGTCTGGACATTGTCCCAAGCCCAGGATGCTTGCCTGACAATAGCCAGATTAGGCTTGATCTCACAATAAAGGGTCTCAGCTAGATCTTGTACTCTAGGAGGGTGGACTAATGCATAGCCCAGTTGTCTTTTGAATAGCAGAGGGTTGTAGCTGATGCAACCCTTCACTCCTATCAGAGGTACATTGGGAAATTGCCCACAACTAGTAATGATGTCTCTGCCCTTGGTGCTCTGAGTGCACCACCTGATATCATCTGAGGTTAAAGCAACAAGTCTCCTAGCCCAGTTCCTTTGCTGGTGAGGGTTCAAGAATGCATCAGTCTTTGGCAAATGTTTGAGCAGCCAAGTATGGAACAAAGGAGCACAGCATCTCACTAGTCTTCCCCTTTGCTTTTCATTCCTCTGGTGGACAGAGTAGTAGAAATCCCCCAGTAAGGTGGGCACTGGGTTCCTCAGAATGAAAAGATGGATTGCATTCTTGCTAACAAACTTAGGCTCATCTGCAAATAATATAACCCCATATATGCTTAGGGCTAATAATGCACAGACTGCCTTCCACTCTCCCAAGGAGGCCTTCAGAATAGCCTGAGAGGTCAAGAAATCCAAGTGCAGACCAGAGACTCCAGCCTTGGCTGCCATGTTCTGCCGAATCAGAACCGGTTCCAGATATAATGCCTTTGCTACTTCTTCATTACTAGGAAAAGCCATCTCAGGGTTGAAGGGGACTCCACCCCTGATAGGTATACCAATCAGTGATGAATACTCTTCCAACAAGGGTCCCAACTGAAAATTCTGGAAGGTGAAGCACCTCAGAGGGGGATCATAGAACTGCAGGCAAGTATGAATAAAGCTCCTCTGGGAAGGGTCCAAATCCATAACCACATCAAGGATTCCTCCATAATGTTCTCTGAATAGTGGTATATGGTCTGGAGTAATCAGGGCCTGGACCTTTCTGATGCCAGCTAGCTCAGGCTCAAAGAAATGATAGGAGATGTTGCTCTTCTTAGGTGTCATGTTGCTGAAGAACAGATGCTGATGATGATGACTGATACCAGAAGATGGGCCACTGACAGGCTGAGACTGGTGATGCAGGTAACTGAAGCAGGTAGCTGATGAGGAATAGCTGAAGCAGATACTGGTGAAGATAGGCCTATGCAGATGAAGGGGTCAAAACCAAGCCAAAATACAGTATGGATACCCTGAAAAACAAATAAGCAAATGTCAAATGATGCAATGATGATGTATGCAGATGATATGCAAGGGTTTGTGATCAAGCTGAATCTGATTAACTGCCTTGATATAGGTCCATATATGTTCAAGAAATCCAGATGGAGGTTCATAAGTCCGGTAACCAAGGTGGGGGACTCAAATAAAGAGTCACATGTCCAGGTTTAAAAAATCACAAGAACTGTTCCAAAATGGAGTACTCTTAATCAAAACACAATAATAGGGTATGTTGAGGTCAAGGGTACCTGCAAACCTATAAACAGCCCAACCCCCTCACAGGTGATGTTCTAAAACAAGGATCCTCAGACTTGGATCAGTTATGAGAAGTGTAAACACTTCTAACCCGGAGGTACAGTGTTTACAATAACCATAAAAATATCCTCCTCTAATTCACCTCAGTTTCTGAAGGTCAATACTAAAGGTTATCCAGACTTAGCAGGCTTCCCAGATAGCCCTAGCACTATAGGAAATCTGTAGCACAGAGTTCTCAAGAAGAAACCCATATCTGAACCGTGTTTCATATTCCCGCACCAGACCGAAATGGAATGGGAAAGAACATGAACCACTCTAGCCTAGGTGTCACTCAGGTCCCCGGTATAGGACCTCAACTCTCAATAGAACACCCACCCACCAAAGCAACAAACCAGATCCAGCCAGCACAGTATGACAGTATGATATATGTAAAGCTATAAAGAAAGCAAATAAACAACTGTACATAAGGCAATAAACAAAATAAATACACAACACAAATAACACATAACACCCCAGTAAACACAAATCAAACAAGCGCTAGGAGGAACCCACGAAAAGAACCAGAAGCCCTGGTTACAGTATAAGGGTCCCCAGCAGAGTCGCCAAGCTGTCGCTCCCACTAAATGAAGCCGGGTCAAATAGGGTACAGACGCGAACGGTCGGCGAAAGGAGGATGTGAGAACACACAGGAGTGAACTCACAGGGAATGAAAAGAGTCGCTAGCTAGGCATTTTTATCCCGGAGGAAAGGCAATGCTGCATAGACCTAAGAAAAGACTTGGATAAGACGGTTGCGAACCAGAGAGACTGAGAAAGGGGGTTGGTTACAACTTGGGAAGGTATTAGCACCCAGATTGTCCGTCGTACTCGACGGGATCCACGCTTAAAAGATTTGTGTTTTAAAGGGGTAGTGTTAGTGCAATTTGTGTATAAAAGAGCTGGAAAAGGATGTACAGGTGTCAGTGTAAAAGAAAAGTGAAGTGTATAAATGTACAGTGTCAGTGTAGGAATAGGAATAAAATGCTCAAGACTATGAGGCTTAAAGAATGATGCTGGAAGGAGGGGGAATATACATAGACTTTTGTTCGATAACTGTTAAGTTATGCCTACGTATCCTCTCGTGCAATGAGGAATTCAGAACACCGTAGTTCGACCCAAAGAGACTGAAAGATGAATTGACTGGTGAACTGCTTACTTGTCTATGCTCAAGTGTATGACCTGTCTGGCTCAGGTACAAACTGTCTTGCATTAGACGGAAGAAGTAAGTTCCCGTTTGTGAGTGAATGAGATAAGAAAAGAATCCTGGAGGAGACGATTATTGTTTGTTTTTTTGAGTTTTCAGTCTTTTTATTGCTTTTGAAAGTTTGTCATAAGTTAATGAGCTTAAGCCTAAACCAATGGATTTAGTAAACTCATCACATCTTCCCTCTGATTAGGGGTAATGAGAATGCCTTAGGTGTGAAGTCAGCTTCTCACACTTAATTACCATGGTGTAGGATTAAGATCATTAACCTACTTATGATTATTCAGATGTTTTTGTTGTTTTTGTTTAGTGTTAAGTAATGAGATTAAGCCATAATCAAGGATTAAACAGACTCATTACACCATCCTAATAGAAGGATAATAGATGAGAGTGTTTAAGCTGAGGAAAGCTCCTCAACTTAATCCATGATTAGGGATTAAACTCATGACAAAACAAAGCCTTTGGTTAAGTGGATTTTAATTAATGATAAGATGATGAAGTGATTTTTAGGGTTTGTAAGACAACTTGAGGGGGACTTGTCCATTAACACTAGGGTTAGTCCTTCTTAACCAATTAAGGAAGAATTAGAACCCTAATGCAAGGCCCAAGTTACAAGTGTGATGTCTTGATGATTATTAAGTGAATTAATTAAGAGATTTAAACACATTAAGGGTTTAACACTTAGGATTAAAGTTATACACTCCATCCTAATAGAAGGATGCAGGCATAAGCTTAATCACAAAGCCTTAAAACCTTTAAGGTTTAGTCCCTGATTATGAGGTGAGAAGAGAAGACTCAAAGAGACACAAAGGTAAAACTAAGTGGGGAGACTAATCAAACCCTAATTATTGTCATGCTTGGTTGTTCCTAAGGTTTGTGAGGTTTAAGAAAGAAGATCTTCAGAGGAACCACCAGGAAGCAGATGAATGGAGCAAAGAGAAGCAAAGCAACTTGCTTCATTTAAGAAGACAAGTCACTTGAGAAAAGAAAGTAAGGAGAAAAATAAAGATCAAGTTCAATCTCAAACACATAACAAAATGCAGCAATGATGCATAAGAAAGATGAAAAGAGGTTGTGAGAAGTGAAGGAAAATTCACTTCTCAAAATGACTTACCACCTGAAAAGTTAGTGAAAGAAATGCAATGCAATGCAAAATGAGATGAAATGTGATGATGCAAACCAAAACCAGAAGCATACACATGATGATAATGATGCTATGGGATGATGCAAACATGAAACAAAACATGGGGATGATCATACAAACTTATGGATGCAAATGAAACAAGTTTAGAACCATGATCATACATGAAAAGTTATGAAATGCAAATGACATACAACATGGCAAATGAAAGATGCAATGATCAAACATGCTTCTATTATTTCTTAAGATGTCAAATGAATCAAATGGATGCACAAAATGCTATGGCAAGTCAAGGTATGCAAGCAAATGCAAGATGGATGCATATGGAAGCCCAAATTAGGGTTTATGATCAATATACCAAACAAAAACCAAAATCAGAAGAAAACATCAAGATAAAAAATTGAAAATGCATTCCAAGGAACCCTAACCCTACACGAACTCACTGCCCAAAGGAGGGGTTCTAACTCTTAACCTAATGAGGGTTATGAATTTCCTAAGTTTCCTAGGGTTTTAAGGTACCTTAACAAGAAAAATGTCAAACAAATGGAAAATTCAAGATCAATTCATGCCAATTTAATCTCACAAACTACATGATATGCAAAACACAATGCAAAAAGAACCAAAGTCCAACTCCCGATGGTTAGGCAGAAATGAATTTTTGAACATTGGATCAAAATAAAGCTTTGAAATTGAATTAATTCCATGGAAAATTATCAAAATGCATCAAGATCAAAAAAGAAATTTGGTTTGAGGGTTGGAAAATGTTTCTAAATGATTTTAAAGGTTTCATGAATTTTTTGGTGATTTTTAAATACCTAAAAGTATTTTTAATTAATTAATTCTCATTAATTAATTAAAAATAAACTTTTAAATGATTTAAAAATATTTTTTAATGCAAAAAATAAAAATAAAAATGTTTTTGGTTTCTGAAAATTAATAAAAGTTTATACAAAAATTTTTCAGAATTTTTAAAAAGGTTTTGCTATTTTAAATTAAATGGAGAAAACAAATGAAATAAAATGTAAATTAAAATGAATTTAAACTGAAAAAAGAAAAGTATGCGCATCTAAGGGCCCAGATTCAAACATACGCGCGCGGGAGTAGACTTGGCGCCACATCCAAAGGCTGAGATTCAAAATTCGCTAATTAAATGATTAAACCCTAATCCTGCCCTAATCACTTTCAGGCGACCGGAACACTGTTCCGGTCGTCTTCTCCGGCTAGCTCATTTCTCTATCTCTCTCTATAGGCAATGAAATCATGCCAAACTCTCCATATCAACTAAACTAACATCCCTAAACAACAATCCAGCAACAAAATCCATTTATTTCAACTCAAAATCAAGATACGAATCAAACATCAAAAACTGCAGAAATTTAAGAAACATCATACAAGCTCATTTCTCAATCTTTTTCAAAAGTAAAAGGCTCAGTGAACTCAGGGAAGCATGCTTTATCATTTAGAAACAAGAAATAAAGGTTCTGCAAAAATGAAATTCCATGGCTACCTGAATCGAAGCTTTCAACCCAAGAGCTTCTGGACCAGTTTCTTGCTTGCAATCAACTCCCCTGGACCTCCTGAGAAGCTTTCAAGGCTTGATTGAAGTTTGTGATGGCTGGTTTGAGAAATGGCTGAAGTTCTGCTCAATGAGGGACAGAAATCGTATTTTTGATTCAATGGCTTTCAGGCTGTTTTAAGGGTTGGTTTGTGTTCAGTGAAGCATGGTGAGATGGTTTATGAAGTTGGTTTGTATGTTTGAGGCTTGAGCTGAGAGTTTCGAAGGCTCTTGCAAATGGAGGGGAAAATGAGAATGTTGTGATGTGTGAGGTTTCAGGCTTGTGTTCTTGTTGCTTTGGCTTGCTTTTTGTTTGTATAAACAAATGTGATTGGTCAGAAGAAGTGATGTGTGCTTTATTGATAGGTATGGCTCAAGTTGCCAAAATGTCAAAGTTGTGTAAGAGAGGTATGGGCTACTTTCTAGCCAAGGACAAAAGGTGTGTCCTGCGCAGCATGATGTGGGGAGATGCCTAGGATGGTTCAGCAAGCTAGCAAGCAAGTGGATGATAAACTATGATGAGTTTTGCAAGTTGGTTCATTTTTGCTTCTTATGAAAAATCTTGATCCATAAGCCACAAAATGAGAGACTTCTTGGTGCAATCTGACTTTTAGGACTTGTATGATCATGTTGTGAAGTTTAGAAGTCCATTTGATAACTTAATTTGCCTTGAGAAGTGAATTTGCAACTTTGCCTCTTTGGTGGAAACTTATAAATTTTGTGATTTTAGCCAACTTTGACAAGCCATAACTTTTGATCCAAAATGAATTAGGTCATGTTCTTGTACTTTTTGAAAAGGGAATGATCCATTCTACAACTTTCATGACCAAAGTTTTTCCATTTGAAGCATTTTTGAATCAAAAAGTGAAGGTTGAAAAAGTTTCCTAAAATGGCAATTTCATTAAAAGTCAAATTTTCCCAAAAAGTCAACTTTGCAAAAGACTTGAATTTCTTCAATTTTGTGAACTTCCAACCTCTTCTATGATCAAATAAAGATCATACACAATCAAAATGATGAAGAACACCCCTTGGTTGGGTCATTGAGGGTCTCAGATGCCCTGATTTTGCACTGACTTGCTTGAAAAGTCAACTCTTGATCAGATGACTTACCTATGGAATTTCTTCATGAAAATTGATATGCATACTCCCTATACCATATAGAGACCAATAGAAACAATAATGACAAAAAAATTTGGAGTTATGGCCTCTGAAACCAAAACCCTAATTCTAGGTCATCTGTGCAGTCAAACCTGGCTCTGCTTCCATGCCATTTTCAGTTCTTGTGATTCTTTGACATTCTTGACTTTTAGAGGATATAATATGATGTTTGAACACACATGGACCCCTTTGAAGTGATTGATGCCCTTTGGAGTGGCTCAAGAAGCCCTTGGATTGCTCAGATCACAAACCCTAGATGCAGATGACTTTGAACCAATGCAGTGAATAAAAAATGTGGTATGAGATGCTATGATTGGATTTATGCATATGAAATGATCACAAGCCATGGAGTGAATGGGTGAGGGAAAATTTGGGGTGTTTACACACTGTTCCAGGGACATCCTCCTCCTCCACAACCTTAGTTTTTGTTTCTGTTGTTTTCTTTGTTTTTTTAGATTTTGATTAAGTTGCTTCTGTGCTATCAGGATTATCTTCAATGAAGTTCTCATGTTCCGTTTATGTGTGTTTTTATTTACTATGATTATTTATTTTTGATTCATGACAAAAAGGGGGAGAATGTAAAATATTTTGATCAATAACAGTTCACCAGGGCTAAGTCTCAAACATTCTATAATATTATGATAATTATAATATTCTTATAAGTAAACAGGAAAAGGCTCTAACACAGGGGTAGTTTTTCCATAAGAACTTCCAGCCAAAGCTCTGAGAAACATATTCAAGGAAGTTTATAACTCTGGGGGAGTTTTTCTACCTTATGTTCTTATTTTATCCATCAAAATATAAGAGTTTTGTCATCATAAAAGAAAGGGAGATTGTTATAACAAGAATTGATTCTACTCTCTATAATTAGTTTTGATGATAACAAACACCATATTAATTTAAAAGAACAAATACGGTCCTTAAAATGATTTACTTTGATGTGCAGGAAATTCTAATACATAGCAAGAAGTTCTCCTCATACGATAGAAGTTCTAATGCTTCAAAAAGGAATATTCACGAAAGACTAATATGGATGATCTGATTGTTTATCACGCTTTTAGCACCAACTACACTTTTGAATAAACTATGATATTCTCATGCAAAGAAAACTATGATTTCAAGCATCATACTCATTAAATGAGTATCAAGTTTTAAACACGTATCAAACAAGAATCATTATTTTTGGAAAGATCTTAAACATATTTTATCATCATTCAAAAATACCTCTTGGTGTCTCCAACGAATCAAAATTCTTTATCTATATAAAGGAGTATCTTGAAAGAAAAAGTGACCTACATTTGCACACATACAAAACAATTTTAATATCCTCAGTCTCTTTTGTATTAAACTTGTGTAAAAATATCACAATTATGATAATAGCTTATTAGAAGCAATCTTATACACACTTGTAATCTAAGATTTTTGTTATTCCTTGAGTGACTAAAGTGTTAGTCAATAAACTCAAGAGACATTGATAGTAGGTCTCTGTGATTGTATTTAAATCTTGAATAGTGGATTAAGACCTCGCTTTAGAGAGGAAAAATCACCTTGGCGGGTGGACTGGAGTAGTTTGAGTTCAAACGAACCAGGATAAACGTGTTTATCGCTTTATTTTTTTATGAAAACTCCAATTCAAATCCCCTTTTCTTGTGTTTTTCGTCCCTTCAAGGGTAAACACTACTGAGGATGGTGAAGTTTTGAATCAGTTAATTAATGTGAATCAGGTAAAGAATTCTCTGTTGGTGGTGAAAAGCAAGTTACTGAAGGGGAAGGTGTTCCCCGGTTGTGATGAAAATTGTGATTAATGTGCTAGTTAGAGCAATGGTTGTGCTATGTTGAAAGCTAGAATCTAGAGTTTGATGGATAAGGGATGTTTGTAGTTTGACCAGCTGAACTAAGAGAATGATGACATGTCAATTATTACCATCTATTACATACCTTTGGAGATCCTAGTGCCGACTAGGCCACCCCCTATTAATATTGTGGTGCCAACTGAGGTAAGTCCAGTTACCATCACGGTGCTTAGACATGTTCCCTATACGAGCGAAAAGGCTATCTCATGGCATTATGGTGCATATGTGTATGTTCAGAGGTAGAAACAAGAAGAGAAGACTCCAATTGCGAGTGGTTCTAGAATTGATAACGTCGGAGGACATGGTGGGTTTACTCGAAGTGGACACTTATTTGCTCCATAAACTTTGAAAAGGAAGTGGAAGAATTTATGAAGATTATCATGAAAAGTGACTACAAAGTGGTGGACCAATTGAATCAGACGCCATCGAAGATTTCCATACTATCATTATTGATGTGTTCCCATGTCCATTGGGAAGCATTATTGAAAGTGTTGAATATAACATATGTACCATAGGAGATTACCGTCGATAAGTTGGACTTCATTGTTGTCAATGTTAATGCTAGTCACAGGCTAGGCTTTACAGATCATGATTTGACGTTGGAAGGTCGCAATTATAACAAGGCCTTGCACATCATTATGGAGTGCAAGGGGGTTGTGTTATCCCATGTACTGGTAGAAACAAGCTCGTCCCTGAACGTGTTACCAAAGAAAGCTCTGATGAAGTTGGATGCTGATGAGATTATTCTAAGACCGAGCGATTTGGTTGGAAGAGCTTTTGACGGTTCTAAGCGGTATGTGTTTGGAGAAGTAGAGCTTCCAATGAAGATTGGCCTCTAGGTTTTCAAGTGTGTATTATATGTCATGGACATTCAACCAGCATATAGTTTTCTTTTGGGCAGGCCTAAGTACATGTTGCAGGAGCAGTAATGTCCACCTTGCACCAGAAATTAAAATATGTGGTTGACGGCCATGTTGTGATGGTGTGTGGCAAAGAGGAAAGTTTTGTAAGTCACTTGTCAACTTTTAAGTAAGTTGAAATGGATGGGGAGATTCTTGAAATGTTGTGCCAGGTATTCGAAGTTGTAAATGCCAGTGAAGCTTCTCCCAAAGCAGTGGTTCAAAGCAAAGAACAGGTTGGTACTTCCATCGCTTCTTACAAATAGGAATTGGAATAGTCAAAGCTGGCAATGCCCAAGGATGGGGCAAAATGGTTGAGGTTTTTGTAAAAGAAGACATGTATGGCGCAGGCTATCAACCAAATCATACTACTGCTTCAAAGCGCTGAGGGCCGATTACCTTTTCCAGCAGAGGTGTTATCAACCTAAACCAGATGTGTGCTGCCATAAAAGAAGATGTCGACAGTGACTGCAACCTTGACAACTGGGTGCACCCATGTGTCCATGAGGAGGAACTTAGCAATTGGTTTGCTGAAGAAATCATCCAAGTCACTCTTCAGACAGAGTAATTTTCTATGTTTTCTCTCATATCATATACATGTTAAATCCTACACTCTGCCCAAGGTGTATGGATCCATTGTAGGGCCACCTTTGCATTTGCAATTTATTTTATCATGAATAAAGGACGTTTTTCATTCAAAATTGTGTTCCTTTTCTTCCAATTTAAATTTTTCACAAAAACAATAAAATGGCAATATTTAATTTCTTTTTTTATATCTTTTCAAAAAAATGAATTCTAAAATAAAGCATGAACCATCACTCGTGAAGACTTAATCACCCGGATTCCATTGATAACGATTCTGCTATGGCCATGTATGAATTTAATAATCCAATCTATCAAGCCGAAGAAGAGGGTGAGCATGACTGTGAACTCCCCGAAGAATTGGCCAGATTGTTGAGACAAGAGGAAAGGGTCATTCAACCTCATCAGGAGGAGATTGAGGTTATCAACATTTGTTTCGAGGACGACAAAAAAGAGATCAAGATTGGGGCCAGTCTGCAGGCCGGTGTGAAAGAAGAGTTGATCAGTATGCTACAAGAGTATGTTGATATCTTTGCTTAGTCATATCAAGATATGTCAGATCAAGATGTGCATAAGCTTCCATTGAGAGAGGGATGACCTCCAGTTAAGCAGAAGCTTTGTAGAACTCGCCTTGACATGGCCATGAAGATTAAAGAGGAAGTTCATAAGCAATAGGATGCGGGATTTCTTGTTGTGACTAGTTATCCAATTAGGTAGCAAATATTGTGCCTGTGCGAAAGAAGGATGGCAAGGTCAGAATATGAGTTGATTACCGATATCTCAATCAAGCAAGTCCGAAAGATGACTTCCCATTACCTCACATCGATGTATTAGTTGACAACACCGCTCAATTCTCAGTATTCTCCTTCATGGATGGCTTCTCCGAATACAATTAAATTAAGATGGCGCTGGAAGACATGGAGAAGACAACGTTCATTACCCCGTGGGGTACATTCTGCAATAAGGTGATGCCTTTTGGTCTGAAGAATGTCAGGGTAACGTATCAGAGAGTTAATGGTAACATTATTCCATGATATGATTCATCGAGAGATTGACTGCTATGTTGATGACATGATTGCCAAGTAGAGAATAGAAGAAGAGCATCTAGTTAATCTTAAGAATTTGTTTGAAATGATGAGAAAGTATTGTTTGAGGCTAAATCCTAACAATTTCACTCTCGAGGTTGATCCTGCCAAAGTAAAAGTAATACAAGATATGCATGTACCGAAAATAAAAAAAGAAGTATGTGGTTTCCTAGGTAGATAGAACTACATTGCAAGGTTCATATCTCATCTCATAGCCACTTGTGAAGCAATATTCAAGCTACTAAGAAAAGAATAAGTGGTCAGGTGGAATGAAGATTGCCAAAGGAATTTCGAGAAAATAAAAGAATATTTATAGGAACCTCCGATTCTCGTGCCTCTGGTTCTAGGGAGGTTGCTCATCATGTAAATGACAGTACTTGAAGGGTCTATGGGTTGTGTTCTCGGTAAACATTATGAGACAGTTAGGAAGGAGCATGCCATCTACTACCTGAGCAAGAAGTTTTATGACTGTAAATTGAGATACTTAATGCTTGAAAATACATGCTCTGCACTTGCATGGGTTGCTAAGCGATTTAGGCAATACATGCTCACACATACGACCTTGTTGATTTCAAAGATGGATCATGTCAAGTAGATATTTGAGAAACCCTTATTAACCGGAAGGGTTGCCCGTTGGCAAATGGTGCTGACTGAATATGATATACAATAGACTTCCCAGAAAGCCATCAAAGGAAGTATTTTGTCGGACTATCTTGCACAACAACCCATCGATGATTATTAACCGATGCGATTTGACTTCCCTAATGAGGACATCATGTACCTCAAAGCTAAATACTACGAGGAACCACTCCTGGAGGAGGGGCCTGACCCTGAATCCAAATAGAGTCTGATGTTTGATGGGGTTGTCAACATGAATGGTCGTGGAGTTGGTGCAATACTTATCACTCCTGAAGGTGTTCACTTTCCCTTCGCTGCCCGAATAACTTTTGGATGCACTAATAATGAAGCATAGTACGAGGCTTGTATCATGGGAATAGAGGATGAGATTAATTTACGGATTAAGACCCTCAATATATTTGGAGATTCCTCTCTCGTGATTAACCATATCACTGGAAAATAGTTCACTCAACAACCTCACTTAATTCCATACTAGGATTATGCGAGAAGACTATTGACGTTCTTTACAACAGTGAAGCTGCATTACATGCCTCGTGAGGAGAACCAGTTTGCTGATGCGTTGGATACCTTGGCTTCCATGATCAAAGTGATATGTTGGAATTATGTACCCAATATCGACGTGTCACTCCTTGACATACCTGCATATGTGTTTGTTGTTGATGTAGTGTCTGATGACAAGCCATGGTATCATGATATTAATGGGTGGAAGTAGCATCTTATGCCAATGTCGTAACACCCCACTTTTCTCAATTTAGAAAATAATAGTTTAATATGAAAAGTCAATGTTAAAAATAAGTGGAATGGCACATCTACAGAAATAAACAACAAACTTCTCAATTAAAACAGCGGAAAACATAATTTGTTCAACTTAGGCAACATGCCAATATCAACAATAAATCCTCAATAAATTTGGTTTATAAATTTCCAATAACCATGATAAGATACATAACAAAATAAAAAAAACATAAAAAATATCCCTATCTCGTGTTACGTATCAGAGCATCCTATGACTCGAACAAGCAACACACTTCCACGCACACTCAGGTACCTAGATTATCTGTACTTCCAAAGAAGCGCAAGCACAACAACAAAAAACAAAGGGGTGAGAAACAAATTCAAATATTAACGGTGCATAAAACACATCAATGGTAGTTTCTCATTCAAAGCAACAATACTTAAACATCACACCAATAATTATGCAACAACGAATGTAACAATAATTATGCAATATGACTCAATAACAACACAATACATGTGGTACCAATTTTTGTTCATTCAAAGGAACACAGATGAATCACATACACCCATCCGACAATGATTTTCCCACCATTCTCCACAACAAAGTACATATGAATTGGATACGCCCATCTGACAACGATTCATCCCAACAATAATATTACAATATATGCACGACCATGAATATGCATACAACATGTATAACCACCTTATTATACATCTACACAATCCATCTGATCCATACGCAACAATAATTCCACACAATCAAAAATATATTCCTCACGTTACTTAACCGATTAACCGTCTAGTTAAATCTACCTAATTTTCATCATTAACTCAATCTCCACATTAATACTCGATTAAATATGTCCTAAGGTCTACCTCAATGCCTCAGGTCAAAAGAATCGACAACGGATGTCAACTCGGGAAAGAAATCGCGAAACTACAAAAATTACCCTACAGGCCTGGTCATACGCATATGGACCAGGCCATACGCGTAATGCCCATCCACTACGCGACTCATACGCCCATCACTCACCTTCCTTACGCGTATGGGACCCATTTACATCGCTCATTGCGCGTATTGACCTCCAATACGCGTATTGCCTTGGTGCTCTCACGTGTATGCTACTAAAATGGGTAGAGGGCCCTAAAATTTCAACTTTCATACGCGTATTGCCTTGGATTCACGCCCTCCATATGCGTATAGACATGCCCCATACGTGTATGGGAAGAAACCAGTGGTTTTCTGTGTTTTCTCTTATTTTCTGATTCCCTTCATCCTAGTTCTCGATTTCACACTTCATTCCAGACTTAGGAATGTTTCTATACCAGTTTCACACTCCTAACCTGAACCTTATCCCCCGGGATAATATGATATGGGTCAGACACATGCTTCTGAAGTTTCGACACATGAAACACGTCATGCAAATTCGAAATCTCTGGTGGTAACGCCACTCTATAAGAAACAATACCAACTTTCTGAAAAATTTGGTACGGTCCAATGAACTTAGGATCCAACTTCTTCGATTTCAAAGCACGTCCAACACCCCTCATTGGATTAACCCTCAAAATACATGATCACCTTTAGCAAATTCTAATTCTTTTCTTCGATTATCATGATAACTCTTCTGTCTATTTTGAGATACTTTCTTCTTCTCACGGATCATCTGAGTTACCTCAGTAGTCCATTGCACAATTTCAGGTCCAAGCACCACATTTTCACCAGTCTCATACCAACACAGAGGCGTCCTACACCTCCTACCATACAAAGCTTCAAAAGGTTCCATTCCAATACTAGAATGGTAATTGTTGTTATACGTGAACTCAATCAATGGTAAATGAGTATCCCACACACCACCATGTTCTAATACACAAGTCCTCAGCAAATCTTCTAATGTTTGACTAACCCTTTCCGACTGGTCGCCCGTCTGCGAATGATAAGGTGGACTCAATTTCAACTTTTAACCCAAAGCTTCTTGTAAACTCTACTAAAATTAAGAAGTGAAACTCAGGTCTCTAACTGAAATTATACTTGAAAGTACACCATGCAGCTTCACAATTATCCTAATATAAATCTCTGCCAACTTCGTCAACGGAATACTCATATTAATAGGAATAAAATGTGCTGATTTCGTAAGTCTATCCACAACAATCCAAATAGCATCAAATCCTCTCGCCATATTCAAAAAACTAGTAACGAAGTCCATAACAATATTGTCCCACTTCCATTCTGGAATTTCAACCAGTTTCATAATCCCCGAAGGCTTCTGATGCTCCACCTTTGATTTCTGACATACCATGCAAGCATATACAAATTGTGCTATGTCCATTTTCATACCAAACCACCAAAATAACTTCTTCAACTCCTGATACATCTTTGTAGCTCCTGCATGAATACTCAAGTTACTCCGATGACTTTCCTCTAAAATTACCTTTTTCAACTCCGCATTATCTGAGACACAAATTCTGCCCTGGAATCTCAACACACCAGAATTATCAACCTGGAAATCACTATCAGGATCATTTCCTCCTGTAGGCATCACGTCTAGAAACTTCACGTTAAGTCTCTGATTCAATTTAATCACGTCCAACAAGTCATTATTCCCCTTTAGCATACCAAGCCTAACACTCAGGTGTCGTCTCACAAACCATGCTTAAATCTCTAAACTGCTCAATTAATTCCAACTCTGTCACCATCGATGCCGACATATGAATTGTCTTACGACTCAATATGTCTGCTACTACATTAGCTTTACCTAGATGATAGATCAAATTAAAATCACAATCTTCTAGAAATTATAACCATCTTCTCTATTTCATATTCAATTCTTTCTGGTCAAACAAATACTTCAATCTCTTGTGATCACTGAATACCTCGAATCTTGATCCATACAAATAGTGCCTCCAAATTTTCAACACAAAAACCATTGCGGGTTATTCAAGATCATGAGTAGGATAATTCCTTTCATGTACTCTCAATTGTCTCGAAGCATAAGCCATTACTTTACCATCTTGCATCAGAACACCACCTAGTCCCATCTTGGACGCATCGCAATACACGACAAAAGGTTCACCAGGACATGGAAAAACCAATATTGGTGTCGTAGTTAATTTCTTTTTCAATTCTTAGAAAATTTCCTCGCAAGCTGTATCCCAAATAAACGCTTGACTCTTTCTAGTCAATTGAGTCAACGATAATGCCATATTAGAAAACCCTTGAATAAATCTTCTATAATAACCTGCTAAGCCCAAAAAACTTCTAATCTCTGTAACTGTATTCGGAGGTTCCCATTCCAACATATCACTCACTTTTGAAGGATCCACCGCTATACCATCACCAGAAATAATATGACCCAAGAAACTTACATGCTTAAGCCAGAACTCACACTTTGATAATTTTGCAAACAACTTATTATCCTTCAACACATGTAACACAATCCTCAAATGCTCTCTATGATCATCTCCAGTCTTAGAATAAATAAGAATATCATCAATAAATACCACAATAAACTGATCCAAATAAGAATGGAAAATACGATTCATATACTCCATAAATACACCTTGCACATTAAACATTCCAAAAGATATCACAACATACTCATAATGTCTATAACGAGTTCTAAATACAGTCTTCTGAATATCACCTTCTTTCACTCTAATCTGATGGTACCCTAACCTCAGATCAATCTTACCAAAAATACGAGCACCATCAAGCTGATCCATTAAGTCATCAATCCTCAAAAGCAGATACTTATTCTTAATGGTCACTTTATTCAACTGACGATAATCAATACACAGACACATACTACCATCTTTCTTCCTTACCAACAACACTGGAGCTCCCCACAGCAACACACTTAGCCTAATAAACTTTTTATCAAGTAACTCTCCAATATGAGATTTCAATTCAGCCAACTCCGATGCAAACATCTTGTACGACGCCATAGAAATAGGCCTTGTACCAGGAATCAAGTCAATAGTAAATTCAACTTCTCTCGTCGGAGGTAATTTTGTAATATCATCAGGAAATACTTCTGGAAATTCATTCACAGCTGGCAACTCACTAACTAACACTTTGCTTTCTACAGATAAAGATGCGAACAATGCAAACATCCTAGCCTCATCTTCCAACAATGTTCTCAACTCTTTAGTAGATAAAGAATTATCCAATGTTTCCTCTTCAGGATTCAGGAAATAACAACTTCTTCCTATAATAGTCAATATAAACCCGGTTGAATTCTAACCAGTTCATCCCCAAAATAACATCTAGATTACCAAGCGATAAGAAAATCAAATCCACATTAAATCTCTATTAAAAATAGTCAATAAACACTTCAAACACACTAAAGATGTAAACATAGAACCAATAGACGGAGTCTCAATTGTCATCCTTTGACCTAGAGTAGACAGTACAATTCCTAACCCTTCACATAATAAACATAAATAAACGAGTGGGTTGCACCTGTATCAATAATAGCAATCAAAGGAGTACTATTAATAAAAAAGTACCATTGACGGAACGCTCCTCATTAATGGATTGGGCTCCCACTAAAGCAAACACTTTCCCACTAGCTATTTAGGACTTCTTCGGTTTCCGACAAGTCGTACTAATATAACCTTGTTCACCACAATTGAAACAAGTAGGTATAGTAGCTCCATAATCTACCACCACATGACCTGTTCATCCATACTTGAAGCATTTCTTCACTTTATTCTAGCATGTATTATCATGATGACTTGTACTTCCACATCTGAAACACTTCAAAGGATTGGGATTTACCCCTCTCCCACATGGCTTCTTGTCAGCAACAACTTTTTGTTTACCTTTGTCAGCTGGAGCACTATAAGGAGTACCCCTAAACCTCGGCTTACCCTTTTTGTCATTCACAGCTTTGTAGTGAGAAATCATAGTTTTGTTATCATTATCATAAATCCCGCTCCTACTCACCAACTCTGGATAATTCCTGATCTTATGACAAGCAATGCCCTATTTGATCTCAGGATGCAAACCGTTCTTACAGTTTAGACACTTAGAATTCATAGCATCCTCGATGTTTTAATATGCACAATACTGCACTAACTCCTTAAACTTGGTAGCATACTCAGCCACGGTCATGCTATCCTGCTTAAGCTCTATAAACTCTACCTCCCTAGCACTGCGAATGTCCTCTGGAAAGTATTTCTCTAGAAACTCACCTCGAAACACAACCCAAGTAATAGTTGTACCTGCAGCTTCCAACCTTTGGCGACTGTTGTCCCACCAGACTTCAGCTTTGCTCTCCAGCATGTGAGTACCAAACCTCACCTTTTGATAATCATTGCACCCCATGGTCCTGAAGATTTCCTCAACAGCCTTCAACCATTTCTCTGTAGCCTCTGGATCAAGAATACCCCCTTCATAAGTAGGCAGCTTGTTACTTTTGAACTGATCCAGATCCCGAAACACACCATTCCCGGCAGCTGGACCAATATTCTCAACAGCTTGTGCCATGGCTTGCGTAGCAGCAGCAAGAGCAACACCATTCCTTCCTGCCATACTGATACAACAAACACCTTAGGTTAGAACACAACAACAACTCCTATTCTAAGGACTAACTCGACTACAACATCTGGATGGTTGGACTAACCTGCTCTGATACCAATTGTAACACCCCACTTTTCCCAATTTATAAAATAATAGTTTAATACAAAAATTCAGAGTTTAAAATAAGTGAAATTCCACATCTACATAAATAACCAAAAAACTTCTAGATTATAATAGCGGAAAACATAATTTGTTCAATTTAGGAAACATGCCAATATCAACATTAAATCCTCAATAAATTTGGTTTATAAGTTTCCAACAACCATGATAAGATACGTAACAAAATAAATAAAAAAGATCAAAAATATCCCCGTCCCATGTTACGTATCAAAGCATCCTATGACTCGAACAAGCAACACACTTCCACGCCCATTCAGGTACCTGGATATTTGTACTTCTAAAGAAGCACAGACACAACGACAAACAACAAACAACAAAGGGGTGAGAAACAAATTCAAATATTAACGGTGCATAAAACACATCTGTCGCTCCCGAAGATTTGCATCCCGGTACAAGCGCGAACGGTCGGCGAAGGGGACAGTGAGAACACACAGCCGTGAACTCACTGGAGATGAAAAGAGTCGCCAGCTAGGCATTTTTATCCCGGAGGAAAGGCAATGCTGCATAGACCTAGAAAAAGATGGATAAGACGGTTGCGAACCAGAGAGACTGAGAAAGGGGGTTGGTTACAACCTGGGAAGGTATTAGCACCCAGATTGTCCGTCGTACTCGACGGGATCCACGCTTAAAGATTTGTGTTTTAAAGGGGTAGTGTCAGTGCAATTTGTGTATAAAATAGCTGGAAAGAATGTACAGGTGTCAGTGTAAAAGAAGTGTGAAGTGTACAAATGATGTGTCAGTGTGAGAACAAGAATGAATTGCTCAAGAATATGAGGCTAAAGAATGAAGCTGGAAGGAGGGGGAATGAACAGAGACTTTTGTCCGATAACCGTTAAGTTATGCCTACGTATCCTCTCGTGCAATGAGGAAGTCAGAACACCGTAGTTCGACCCAAAGAGACTGAAAGGTGAATTGACTTGTGAACTGCTTACTTGCCTATGCTCAAGTGTGTGACCTGTCTGGCTCAGGTGCTAACTGTCTTGCATTAGACGGAAGAAGCGAGTTCTCGTTTGTGAGTGAAGATGATGAGAAAAGAATCCCGGAGGAGACGGTTATTGTTTGTTTTTGAGTTTTCAGTCTTTTATTTCTTTTGAAAGTTTGTCATAAATTAATGAGCTTAAGCCTAAACCAATGGATTTAGTAAACTCATCACATCTTCCCTCTGATTAGGGGTAATGAGAATACCTTAAGTGTGAAGTCAGATTCTCACACTTAATCACCTTTGATGCAGGATTAAGATCATTAACCTACTTGTGATTATTTAGATGTTTTTGGTGTTTTTTGTTTAGTGTTAAGTAATGAGGTTAAGCCATAATCAAGGATTAAACAGACTCATTACACCATCCTAATAGAAGGATAATAGATGAGAATGTTTAAGCTGAGGAAAGCTCCTCAACTTAATCCATGATTAGGGATTAAACCCATGACAAAACAAGCCTTTATTAAGTGGATTTTATTTAATGATATGATGATGAAGTGAATTTTATGGTTTGTAAGACAACTTGAGGGGGACTTGTCCATTAACACTAGGGTTAGTCCTTCTTAACCACTTAAGGAAGAATTAGAACCCTAATGCAAGGCCCAAGTTACAAGTGTGATGTCTTGATGATTATTAGATGAATTGATTAAGAGATTTAAACACCTTAAGGGTTTAATACTTAGGATTAAAGTTATACACTCCATCCTAAGAGAAGGATGCAGGCATAAGCTTAATCACAAAGTCTTAAAGCCTTTAGGGTTTAGTCCCTGATTATGAGATGAGAAGAGAGGACTCAAGGAGACACAAAGGTAAAAACTATGAGGGGAGACTAATCAAAACCCTAATCATTATCATGCTTGGTTGTTCCTAAGGTTTTTGAGGTTTGCAAGAACAATCTTCAAAGGAACCACCAGGAAGCAGATGAAAGGATCAAGAGAAGCAAAGTGACTCGCTTCATTCAAGAAGTCAAGTCACTTGAAGAAAGAAAGTGGGAAGGAGAAGAATGAGCAAGCTCAAACTCAAACACAAATAGAGATGCAGCAATGGATGCAATAGAGATGAAAAGAAAAGTTATGAGAAGTGAAGGAAAATCCACTTCTCAGGTTTACTTACCACCTGCAATGTTAGAAAGAAATGCAATGCAATGCAAGATGAGATGAAATGATATGATGCAAAGCAAGACCAGAAGCATGTTGATGATGATTATGATGTTATGAGGTGCTGCAAACATGAGGCAAGACAATGGGGATGTTCATACAAGCTTATGAATGCAAATGATGCAAGCTAAGGAGCATGAACAAGCATGAAAAGTTATGAATCATACAAGACAAATGACATGGCAAATATGAGATGCAATGATCAAAGATGCTTCCTATATGTCTTAAGATGTCAAATGAATCATAAACATGCACAAAATGCAAAGACAAGTCATGTTATGCAAGAAAATGCAAGAAGGATGCAAATGAAAGCCCAAATTAGGGTTTATGGATCAAACATCAAACACAAACCAAAAACAGAAGCAAAACCCTAAAGTAAAAAAAGGAAAATGGCACTCAAAGAAACCCTAGGCCTATGATGAACCACTGCCCAAAGGGGAGCTCTCAACTCTCAACCAAACTCAAGATATGAATTTTCTAAGTTATTAGGGTTTTTTAGGGTTCTTAACAAAGTAAATGCCAAACAATTTGAAAATGTAGGAACAATTCATGGCCTTTTTATCCTTGAAAATACATGCTAAACAAAAGACAATGCAAGAAGAATCAATGTCTCAACCTTCACCAATAGGCAGAAATGAATTTTTGAATCCATGATCAAAATAATACATAAAAAATGATTTAATTCAATGAAAAATTCTTAAAATGCATCAAGATCAAAAAAGAAATTTGGTTTGAAGGTTGGACAATGTTTCTAAATGTCTTAGAACATTTCATGATTTTTTTTGTAATTTTTAAATACCTAAAAGTATTTTTAATTAATTAATTCTCATTAATCAATTAAAAATAATCTTTTAAATATTTAAAAATACTTTTTTAATGATAAAAATAAAATAAAAAATATTTTTGGGTCTTAAAAATTAATAAAACTTTAAAGAAAAAGTATCATAATTTTTAAGATTTTTTAGCTATTTTAAAATAATTGTGCAAATTTAATGAAATGAAAATGAATTAAAAATGAATAAAACTGAAGTATGCACAATGGAAGGCTGAGATTGATCCAGAGTTTGAAAAGGTTGACTGCGCGCTTCATCCAAGGGTCTCAATTCAAACAGGCTTAATTTTAATTAATTAAATAAATAAAGCTGATTAGGGTTTAATGAACGAATCTGGGCCCTTGATCACGCGCGGGAATGGACCAAGTCAACCCATCCAACGCTCACCATTCAAACGCTCATTAATTACAGGGATTTGCCCTAATGACTTTCAGGTGGCCGGAGAAGACCTCCGGTCGTCTTCTCCGGCCAGCATCTCACCTGAGAAAACTCCAAATCACTCAAATCGTAACTAAAATGAAAACTAAGCACATAGAAATGAACCCCATGATCTCCTGAATCAAAACCCTAACCCCAAACAAATTTATTCTTCATCAATCACATGAATCGAAGGCAAACATTTTTAGGGCAAACCAGTTTCAGAGTCAAATTAAATGCTCAAATCACAACCATTTTCAAAACTAATGGTACCAGGATGATCAGCAAGACATGAAGAACAAGTTTGTAACAAGCAAAATCATTTCTGGAAAAATAAATTTCAGGCTACCTGAGATTTGAAGCTTTCCACTTGAGGACTTTCTGGCCTTCTCTTTATGTGCAATCTACTCCTTAGAACCCCTTGATGATGTTTGAATGCTCAAAATGAGTTTGTGCTGGCTGGATAATGAGTTTCGAAAGGAACTGCTTCAAGCTCAGTCAACAATGGCTATGGTGATTCTGACTGATTCAGGCCATGGTGAATGATTGCTTGTGGTCCAGATGATGTATGGAGAAGCTTTGCAAGGTTTGTTTGGCTGTTTGTGGGCTAGGGAGGGAGATTCGAATGAATCTGCAGAATGGAGTGAGAGATGGCAATGAGGTGTTCTGGATGTTTTAGGCTTGTGCTTTGGGTGGTTTCTACTCAGTGATACATGGTGAGTTTAATGGAGGAAAAGGTTTGAGTGTTTGCAGGCTGTATATAGAAATTCGAAAGCTTTTGCAAAATGGTGAGTTTTTGTGTATGTCCTAAATGTCATGGTTTCAGCCTTGCCTTATGCTATGCTTTGCTTGCAAATTGTCCATATGACTCTCTCTCATTGGTCAGTTGATTTGACATGTGCTTTTTGGATAGGTGAGGCAACTTTTGCAATTTGTCAACTCTTGTGTAAGAGAAAGTATGGTGAGGTGCTAGCTTGGTACAAGGCATGGGCTATGCGCAGCAAGATGAGGGGGAAATGTCAGCTTGGTCCAGCATTCAAGGCAGCAAGTGGTGAAGGCTTGATCATGAGTTTTGCAACTTGGTTACTTTATGGATTTTCATGAAAAATGCCTTGTTACACAAACCAAACCATGATGAAACTTGATCCAATTCTGAATTTGGTAACTTAGAGAATGCTTATGTGCTGGTTTGAAATGAATTAGAGGCTGCAATGTGCATTGGTCCAAAATTTTGCAAAGTTCTCACTTAGGGCATGCCTTGAAAATTAATGATTTTAGCCAACTTTGCATTGCCATAACTTTTGATCCAAGAAGAGTTTGATCATGTTCTTGTACTTTTTGAAAAGGGAAAGATGAGATCTACAACTTTCATGACCAAAGTTTTTCCATTTGAAGCCTTTTTGGACCAAGAATCAAAGCTTGAAAAATGACCTAAAATGATGCATTCTTGAAAAGTCAACTATGCCCAAAAAGTCAACATTTGCAAAAACCCTAAATTCTTGATTTCTATGAACTTCAATCTTCTTCCATGATCAAATAAAGACCATATACACTCAAAATGATGAAGATCACCCATTGGTTGGGTCATTGGGGGCCTCAGATGCCCTGATTTTGCACTGACTTGTCTGAAAAGTCAACTCTTGATCAGATGACTTCCCCATGGAATTTCTTCATGAAAATTGATATGCATACTCCCTATACCATATAGAGATCAATGGAAACAAGAATGGCCAAAAAATTTGGAGTTATGGCCTCTGAAACCAAAACCCTAATTTTCAGTCAACTGTGCAGTTCAACCTGGCTCTGCATCCACTCAAACCCTAGTTCTTGTGATTCCTCTGCATTTTTGACTTTGAGGAGGTGAAATATGATATAAGAACACACATGGACCCCTTTGAGTTGATTGGTGGCCTTTGGAATGCCTCAAGAAGCTTTGGGATTGCTCAGGTCACAAACCCTATGTGCAGATGCCTTGAAAGCTATGCAGTGAATCAAAAATGAGATGTGAGATGACATGATTGTACTTATGCATATGAGAATGATCACAAGCCATGGTGTGAATGGGTGAGGGCAAATTTGGGGTGTTTACAGCTGCCCCTATTCAAGCATGAGTTAGCTGTGCAGGATGTAAGCGACGGCTTAACAGGCAAACAAGGTAACTTGTGGTTGAATACCAAAGACAGTCCAAAATTTGCACTCACGGAATGAAGAAGAAAAGGGATATAGATTGTAAAGGCAAAACAAAGTATATTGTAAAGTATGGGCGACGGAGGACGACCGTCGAGCAGAGGAAGACTGCTGGGTAAAGTGGTATGTGAAGCAAAGCGATGACGGGGACGGCCGACATGCTGGTAAAATGCAGGAAATAAAGCGATGACGGGGACGGCCGACACGCTGGGGATAAAAAGTAAAGCTAAGACGGGGACGGCCGACTAGCTGGGGAAAAACAAGTAAAGCTAAGACGGGGACGGCCGACTAGCTGGGGAAAATAGGATATTATGATGGGGACGGCCATCAAGATAAAGCTGCAAAGTTCTCTGGGGATTAATGAAACATGACGGGGACGGCCATCAAGTTCATAAAGGTCAAGTAACCAACGATGGGGACGACCGTCGGGCTAAAAAGGAAAAGGGACCACGACGGGGACGGCCATCGGGTTAAAGAATGAATGAAATAAACAGCTGATGGGGTACGGCCATCAAAGGTGAAGGACGATCACCTAGCAGGGTACGGCTGCTCTGTTGGGTATAAAAGAAATATGATGGGGACGGCCATCAAAGGTGGAGGACGACCACCTGGCAGGGTACGGCTGCCGAAAATATCAACGATGGGGACGGCCATCGGATAGATAAGGTCAACGATGGGGACGGCCATCGGACGAGCAAGATGGAGGACAACCATCAAGAAGTGGAGGACGACCACTCAGCAGGGGACGGCTGCTCTCGAGGTTTGTCATAACACAGGACGAGTGTTAGATAACCAAAAATCAACAATGGGGACGGCCATTGGATAAAGTGATGAAGGACGATCATCAAAAGGTGGAGGACGACCACCTAGCAGGGGACGGCTGCTAAAATCAACGATGGGGACGGCCATCGGATGAGCATGATGGAGGACGACCATCAAGAAGTGGAGGACGACCACTCAGCAGGGTACGGCTGCTCTCACAGGTATCATAACACAGGACGAGTGTTAGATAAAAAAGGAAATTTGTTGGTGATCTACTGGGGATATAGTAAACACGGACGAGCGTTTACATCCAAGAAACAAAAGGTATAAGTGTTTGGTATTGTGTATAGATTAAAGATGCGGACGAGCATCCTTAAGACTATGATACGGACGAATATCATGTAGGAACAAACTGACACATGTTCAGAGATGATGATACGGACGAGTATCAACTGGTTAACAAAGAACACGGACGAGTGTTGCATCTGAAAGGACTCTTCTGGGGAATAATAGACACGGACGAGTATCTATATTCAAGAAGACATAGGTGTCTGACACGGTGTATGGATTAAAGATGCAGACGAGCATCCCTAAGACTGTGATACGGACGAGTATCATGTAGAAACAAACACTAGACGCAATGTTCTGAGATGATGGTACGGACGAGTACCAACTGGTTAACAAAGAACAAGGACTACTGCCGAATCTGTGGGGATATGAGTGGTGGTGTATACAAGATACGGACGGGTATCTGTATAAGTGTACCATGAGTAGTGAGTATTGTATTGTATAGATGAGCGTTTATCTGCTGGGGGGAGTGACACGGACGAGTGTCAAGAGAGAGAAAAGTATAATATTAACAAGTGTATGGGTGATAAAGGTGTAAGCGACTGCGCTGGGGATATGACACGGACGGGTGCCAAAAAGGGTGTATATACAAGTATATGTGAGTGCAAAGAGGATGTCTTTGGCTTTCTGCTGGGGATATGACACGGACAGGTGTTAGGACGTATCTGTAATACGGGTGATCTTGTTCGTAAAGATGCTCAGGCGACTTTACTGGGGAATGATGACACGGACGGGTGCCAAAAGGTGTATATACTGGTGTTTGTGATTTGGAAGGGCAGCTGCTTTTGCTGGGATTCTGGTGGGGATTTCTGTACGGTGATGATGAACGGTTTATTATTCACAAGTGTTTGATTCACGACATGACTTATGATTATGCTATGCGTTTGATTTTTGCCGTAATGCTCCGTGTTAGACGGAATGCTACGCTCTGAGGGGATAGTATGATGCGAATGCCATGATTATGCAAAGGGACACGGATCCGGGATTCGGATCCAACTGCTGTGAAGATCTCTGGTTGATTTGCTTGAAGTGAACATCCCAGCTGGGGATGAGATCATTGGTAGACCTAATGATGTATCTGCTTGGGGATATAGGTCACTGATAGACATATCCTTGTAAATGAGGGACCCAGCTGGGGTTTGCAGAAGCTTTCTGTACTCTGTTGTGATCCTTCATGCGCTGCTCTTCTGAATAGAGGCTGAAGATTCTGTGGGGAGATGATTCCCTGACTCCTGCATTCTGCTGAGGAAGAATGGCAACTCGGCTGGGGAATTGTGAGAGGCAACTCAGCTGGGGAGAGCAACAAGAGGCAACTTAGCTGGGGAAATGGGCACCTCCCAGTGCCATGTGAGTTGATAATGATTCGCCAGTTTGCTGAGACGTAACTTGCATGCCCCAGGTTGCGCTCTGGATACCTGCAGTCCTGCAAAGGTAAGGAAACGTACAAAAGGTCCCGAGGTATCCCTTACTGGATTCCGTCATAGGAGTTAAGTACTTTCGAGAATAATCACATTCCCTGCAAGCATGTGTTTTGTTTTTAGAGAAAGGCATTTGTACTTATGCAGTTGTATTTTTAGAGATATCAGACAACTCTTTGCAAAACATAAACGTAAAAACGAAACATGACCGAAAATCTGATTTTATTAATTCATGTGCCCTGAATTGGCAAAGATACAGTCAAAGAAACATGTCTCCTGAAATGAGGAGATTGTTACAAATTGAGAAATAAAGTGCTGGCGATGTTGACGACGCTTTAAGGAGCTTCCTCTTCTGCTATGACTCGTATGACAATGACGTTCTTCTCGTCTTGCTTTCTGGAGAGAGTTGATTCTGATTGAAGCTTGATCCTTTGGAAGCTTACCAAGTTGTAGGTGATACAGACGAACTCAGAGTGCAGTTGTTCGCTTATTCCCTCATTTTGCATGGATTGCCCTTTCGGGTTTTCAATCCATCGGGATACCCATTTTTGCCTGAGCTGTCCAATGCGGCTTTTCAACTCAGCGGGTGTACATTTTTTTATTTCCCTTACTTTTGCCCGAGTCTTTTATTCTGTTTTTGACTCGCCGGGATGCCCTATTTTTGCCTGGACTCATATTCTGTTTTTATGTCCAGCGGGTCATTTTATGCGAAGTATTTTTTAACTGCATCTGAATTCACAGGGGACGGGAAATCTTCACCATCCATGGTGCTGAGCATCAGTGCTCCACCAGAGAAAACTTTCTTTACAACAAATGGTCCTTCATAATTTGGAGTCCATTTGCCCCTGTGGTCTGTATGAGGAGGGAGGATTCTTTTCAGCACAAGATCTCCCACTTGGTACTCTCGGTGCCTGACTTTCTGATCGAAGGCTTTCTTCATTCTCTTCTGATATAACTGCCCATGGCAGATTGCAGCCAATCTCTTCTCTTCGATCAGGCTCAGTTGTTCGAATCGGGACCGTACCCATTCTGCTTCACTCAGTTTAACATCCATCAATACCCGTAGAGAGGGTAGTTCAACTTCAACAGGTAGGACTGCTTCCATACCATACACAAGCTGATACGGTGTTGCCCCAGTGGACGTTCTGATTGATGTGCGGTACCCATGCAAGGCAAACGGTAGCATTTCATGCCAGTCTTTGTATGTGACTACCATCTTCTGCACAATCTTCTTGATATTCTTATTTGCCGCCTCAACAGCGCCGTTCATCTTTGGCCTGTAAGGAGAAGAATTGTGATGTTGGATCTTGAAGTCCCGGCACAGCTCTGCCATCATTTTGTTGTTTAAATTGGAACCATTATCAGTAATGATTCGCTCGGGCACTCCGTATCGACAGATGATATCTCTTTTCAGAAATCTGGCTACCACTTGTCTTGTAACATTAGCATATGAAGCTGCTTCAACCCACTTGGTGAAATAGTCGATGGCGACCAGGATGAATCTGTGGCCGTTTGAAGCAGTTGGCTCAATCTTGCCAATCATATCAATGCCCCACATAGCAAAGGGCCATGGTGAAGACATGATGTTCAAAGGATTAGGAGGCACATGCACCTTATCTGCGTAGATCTGGCATTTGTGGCATTTTCTGGCGTAAGCACAACAGTCTGCATCCATTGTGATCCAATAATAGCCTGATCTTAACAATTTCTTAGCCATGGCGTGCCCTCCTGCGTGGGTACCAAAAGATCCTTCGTGCACTTCATGCATCAACAAATCTGCTTCCGTTTTGTCAACACATCTGAGGAGTACCATATCAAAGTTCCTTTTGTATAAAGACCCATCAGTGTTCAGAAAGAAACTACCAGCAAGCCTTCTCAAAGTCTTCTTATCATTGGAAGATGCCCCAGGTGGGTATGTTTGATCCTCCAAGAAGCATTTAATGTCATGGAACCAAGGCTTATCATCTTTTACAACATCCGCTGCAAATACATATGCTGGTCTATCAAGTCTAGACACTGAAATCTGGGGTACAAAGTTAGCCGTTTGAACTTTGATCATGGATGAAATGGTAGCAAGAGCATCTGCAAATTGATTCTCGTCCCGAGGGATATACTCAAGCTTGACTATTGTGAAGAAAGTCAGTAACCTCCTTGTATAATCCCTGTAAGGTATCAGACGATCTTGGTGGGTGTACCATTTCCCGTTGGTTTGATTGACTACCAGAGCTGAATCTCCGAATACGGTCAATGTTTTGATCCTGAGGTCAATGGCTTCCTCAAGACCCATAATGCAAGCTTCGTATTCAGCTTCGTTGTTAGTGCAGTTGAAAGTGAGCTTTGCCGAGAAAGGCATGTGAACTCCTTTGGGTGTAATGAGTACTGCACCAACACCACGACCACTCATGTTAACAGCCCCATCAAACATCATAGTCCATTCTTCCTCCGGGTCAGGCCCTTCGGTGTGAATAGGCTCCTCGTGACCTTTTGCTTTAATGAACATGATGTCTTCATCAGGGAAGTCAAACCTCATTGGCTGGTAATCATCAATGGGTTGCTCAGCAAGATATTCAGATAATACACTGCCCTTGATGGCTTTCTGAGATGTGTACTGTATGTCGTATTCTGTGAGGATCATCTGCCATCTTGCAACCCGTCCGGTAAGAGCTGGCTTCTCGAAAATGTACTTAACTGGATCCATTTTTGAGATCAATAAGGTAGTGTGGGTCAACATATACTGTCTCAGTCGGCGAGCAGCCCACGCTAAAGCACAGCAAGTTTTCTCGAGCAGTGAATAACGTTGTTCACAGTCGGTAAACTTTTTGCTTAGGTAGTATATTGCATACTCTTTTCGACCAGACTCGTCATGCTGGCCCAGCACACACCCCATTGACTCTTCTAATACTGTCAAGTACATAATCAGAGGTCTTCCTTCAACCGGCGGCATGAGGACTGGAGGTTCTTGTAAATACTCCTTGATCTTGTCAAAAGCCTTCTGGCAGTCTTCGTTCCACCTGACCGTTTGTTCTTTTCTTAACAGCTTGAACAAGGGTTCACAGGTTGCTGTAAGGTGAGATATGAACCTTGAAATGTAGTTCAATCGACCTAAGAACCCTCGAACTTCTTTCTCAGTCTTCGGTGCAGGCATTTCTTGGATAGCCTTGACTTTATCAGGGTCAACCTCAATCCCTTTCTCGCTTACAATAAAGCCCAGCAGCTTACCGGATCGCACCCCGAATGTGCATTTGTTGGGGTTCAACTTTAGTTGGTACTTCCTCAGGCGCTTGAACAACTTCAGCAGATTTACCAGGTGATCTTCCTCTGTAAGGGACTTGGCAATCATATCATCCACATAACATTCTATTTCCTTGTGGATCATATCGTGGAACAATGTCACCATAGCCCGTTGATATGTGGCACCAGCATTCTTTAGTCCGAATGGCATCACTTTGTAACAGAAAGTGCCCCAAGGTGTAATGAATGTTGTCTTCTCCATGTCTTCAGGTGATATCTTGATCTGATTATATCCTGAAAATCCATCCATGAAGGAGAATACCGAGAACTGAGCCGTGTTATCCACCAATACATCAATGTGAGGTAATGGGAAGTCATCTTTCGGGCTGGCTCTGTTCAGATCCCGGTAATCAACACACATTCTTACTTTGCCGTCCTTCTTAGGCACAGGTACTATGTTAGCAACCCACGGCGGGTAGCTAGTCACAGCAAGGAACCCGGCGTCCCATTGCTTTTGTACCTCTTCCTTGATTTTCATAGCCATGTCTGGGCGAGTTCGGCACAACTTCTGTTTGACTGGTGGACACTCTTCTCTCAAAGGCAGCTTGTGCACAACTATATCGGTATCCAACCCTGGCATATCTTGATACGACCAAGCAAACACATCAACATACTCTTGAAGCAGATCAATCAGTTGTCTCTTCACTGAGTCTTGCAGGCAGGCCCCGATTTTAACCTCTTTCACGTCTTCGTCTGTACCAAGATTAATCACTTCAATCCCCTCCTGGTGAGGAGTAATAACCTTTTCCTCTTGTCTTAACAACCTGGCTAGCTCTTCAGGAAGCTCATATTCTTCTTCAACCCCTTCATCAGCTTGATTGATTGGATTGTCAAAGTCATACGATGTCATAGCCGTGCTGTTGTCGGTGCTGTCTGGAAGGCACACTCTGCAAGGGTTAAGTTGTTCATTTTAGTGATTGATTTTAATCTTGCTTTAGAAAAAAGTGAAATGAAGTTATCATTTTGAAAACACCACCATTTATTTTTGTACAAAAAGAAAAAGTGGAAAAACAGTGAGCAGAAAAGAAAAAGACTCGTTTGCAAAAGATTGTCTGATATTTCATTAATTTAATCTTGTTTGCACAAAAGTACAGATGGCCCTGATTACAAAATGAGTCTTGTCATCTTGGGCAAGATGCAAGACTTTGATGCATGCTTAAAAAAATACAGGAAATAATAATTACTCTGATTGAGTAACTCTTATAATTTCCTGGGAAGACCAGTTCGAGACACTGCTCCCCGGGATCTTCGGACGAATCCAATTCTCCAGATTGCGCTCCTCTTCCAGCTCGTCTTCCAAACAGTTGATAGCATCGGGGGTAAGCATCCCCCCACTGACAAAACCAGGCTCTGCAGCAGCCTTTGCTTGATGTTGAGTTGGTCTGTAACCCAACCCGAATTTGTCCTTCTTCTCCTCCACAGCTAAGACCTTGCCCCAGCCTAGGGCAGTTCCTTCTTCAACAACCTTCCGGGCTTGTTGGTAAGATGACATGGAGATACCTGACACAGCAGATGCTTCATTGACGTTCAAGGCTTCAAAACCTTGGCTCATTGTTTCATGGATCTCTCCATCCATCTCAATGTATTTGTAGGTAGCCAGATGGCTAACGAAAATATCCTCTTCTCCACAGATTGTGACAACTTGGCCTTCCCACTCAAATTTTAACTTTTGGTGAAGGGTAGACGTTATTGCGCCGGCGGCGTGAATCCAGGGTCTACCCAACAAACAGCTGTAGGCGGGCTGAATGTCCATCACATAAAAGATAGTTTTAAAGGTCTGCGGGCCAATTGTCACGGGCAGCTCAATCTCTCCCAGAACCGATCTCTTCGAACCATCAAAGGCTCTCACCACCAGGTTGCTGGGTCTCAATGCCAGTCCATCATATTCAAGCTTCACCAGAGCCTTCTTCGGTAAGACATTCAGGGAAGAACCTGTGTCCACCAACACATGAGAAAGGACAGCTCCTTTGCATTCCATGGTTATGTGCAAGGCTTTGTTGTGATTACGGCCATCCGCTGTCAAGTCAGAATTGGTAAACCCTAGCCCATTGCTAGCAGTAACATTTCCAACCACGGTTTCCAACTGGTTGACAGTAATCTCCTCAGGCACGTAAGCTGCGTGCAGGACTTTAAGTAGTGCATTCCGATGGGCTTCGGAGCACATAAGCAGTGAGAGGATGGAGATTTTGGATGGCGTCTGGTGAAGTTGATCCACAATTTTGTAATCACTCTTTTTGATGATCCGCATAAACTCATCAACTTCCTGATCAAATGGAGTCTTCAGGGCTTCTTTGGCAGCTGGATCTTCCTGCACCGGGCCTTTTCCTTTTGCCTTGGCAGCAGCTTCTGCTTCGGCAGTAGGTCTTTGAACTTGTGAAGCAAAGAGACGTCCGCTTCGAGTGAAGCCTCCGCCTCCCCCCACATTATCTACTTGTGGTGCAGGTGTTGATGTTTCAAGAGTGATTCTTTTTCCTTCACAATACAAGTCAGAGCCATAGTGCCAGGGGATGGCCCTATTGCTTTCATATGGTACTGGTCCAGGCACCGTGACAGTGACCGGACTGATTGCTGCTGCTGAAGGGATTGTTATTGTTTGTGGATCATAAAAGATTGTAACTGGTGCTCTGGCGGGAGCAGCACCTTCTGAATGGTAAGCGGAATTATTTTCAGGATCATAGAATATGGTAACAGTAGAGACATCTTCATGATTGATTGCTGGTGTTGTAGGAGGTACTGTTGGAAGGACTGTTGTTGTTGCTGATGGAGAGTCGAAATGGAATGAAGCTGAAGTTGTAGCAGGAGAAACTGTTGAAAACTGATCATTTGGGAGGACAGGTGAAGTACTTGTTGATGGTGCGGATGAATTGTCGGGAACAATAGTTGCTGCATTTGTAGGAGGTTCTGAAACCGTTGTTGATGAAGTTGCCGGATTTGTCGGGAATGACGTAGTGATCTGTAGTAGGCCACTCTGAATAAGGCTGTCAATGCCATTCCTCAAGTCCTCACACCCATTCCATGAGATATTGCAGTAGGGACACCCTAGTTCACACCCCGGGAATATTTGGTTTTCGCGGAGTTGAGCCTTGATTTCCACCAATGGTGTCCTGATCTGATCCACACTGGTTATTAAATAAAACGGTTGGTCTTCTTCAATAGCATTAATTCGGGGACCACCATGGTTTGGCATTGGGTTTTTATTGACATTGGGCGGAGGTGCAAAGTTCAGAGCCTTGGAGTCTACCAAGTCTTGTACCTTCATATGCAGAGCCCTGCATTTTTCTGTACTGTGACCAGGTGCGTTGGAATGAAAAGCACACCTAGCATTGGAGTCATAGTTCCTTGGTAGACTGTTGGGATCCGGAGGTGCCAACGTTCTTAGCTCAACCAGGTTGAGTTTCAGAAGTTGTGGCAGCAAGGCAGCATACGGCATTGGGATCGGGTCGATCACTCTGTTAGCTTGGGATGGCCTTTGTTGGAATGGCCTCTGTTGATTGTTGTTGTTGGAGTTGTTGTTGAAGTTCCTTGGAGGATACTGATTCTGCTGATACTGAGGTTGTTGTTGGAAGTTTTGTTGCGGAGGTTGATAGACTGGCTGAGGATGAGCTGGAGCAGGGATAGTGACTGCTGCTATTGACCTTTGAACATATTGGGGCCTACCCCTGTTGGTGTGAATGGCATTGGTCTCGCCAGTTCTTCTCGGGCCTGCAAAAGGCTTTCTTGTACTACTGGACGAGCTTGCGCCGTTGTCTGAGATCTTTCCCATCTTTAACAGGCTTTCAATTCTCTCCCCAGCTATAACAACATCCGCAAAGCTAGTGGAAGAGAAAGCAGCTAACCTGTCAATATACGTTCCCTGGAGAGTGTTCATAAACATGTCTGCCATTTCTCTCTCAGACATTGGTGGTTGAACGGCAGCAGCCAATTGCCTCCATCTCTGAGCATATTCTCTGAAGCTCTCCCTGGACGACTGTGACATTCCCATTAGGAGGGTCCTGTTGGGTGCCATATCTAGATTATACTGATACTGTCTGATGAAGGCCTCTGCCAGGTCCTTCCAGCATCTAATTGTTGCTCTTGTCAGATGGGAATACCACTCCCTCGAAGCTCCAGTCAAGCTATCTTCAAAATAGAACATCCACAATTTCTCATCCATTGTATAGGCCTTCAGCCTTCCCAGAAATGATTGTAGATGAGTCCGGGGGCATGAAGTCCCATTATACTTTTCGAAGCAAGGAGGCTTGAACTTATGGGGAATCCTGACCCCTTCTACCAGCCCCATGTCCATGACGTCGAAACCCAAAGAATTTTGAGATTCTAAGGACCTCAACTTCTCAGCTATCTCTTCCAATCGTCTATCATATGTTTCCTCTCCGGCACCCATTACTGTATACTGGTCCTCCTGAGGATCTTCTTGAAGTACTCTGGCTGCTGTGGCTGTCCCTTGAATGTTGACTGGGATGTTGGCCTCTGGATGGAGATGGGGTCCAAAAATTGGGGGATTGACATGAGGTTGGACCCTCTCGTTGTTACTTGTGCCAGCAGTTCCCACATGGGGCTCCTCTTGATTCCTTCCTTCTACCAAAACCCTGAGCCTCTCCTGGCTTTGAGCTAAATTGTTCATCACTTCCATGAACTGGGTTATCTGGGTTCTCATCTCCAACCTTTCGTTGGCCATCTGGTTTCTGACCTCCGTAAGGTCCTGCTGCATCTGATCCATCTGAATTCCCGGAAGGTTGTTTCTAGTTGGGTACCTGTGAGGCCTGTTGAGAGGAAATACCCGGCGGCGAGCAATAATTCCTGAGCATCACAACAGAGGTTAGCAACAACAAAACAAAAACCTACAAAACAAACAAAAGGGTTAGCATGCAATGCAGTTATGCTTATTTGTTATCAAGGTATCCGGTTTGGCCTTCAGTTTTGACCCTTCCAGACCCTTGAAGATGATGCTGTTGAAGTTGCTTTTGATGTGAACCCAGATAGAAACCAACACAAATATATTACAAAGGTGAAATAATACAATTTGTTCATTTTACAACACAAACCCTCAAAGGGGCCAAAATACATCACAAAAAGCAAAAGTACATGGAAAAGGAACAACAACAAGCAAATGATCAAACTCCAAGGCCAAACTCATCCTCACGAACTTCCTTGAGAAGTGCTTCGGTCACAGGATCAGCCGGATGCTCCGTGAGACTTCTGATGAGAAGGTTTCTTGTTGCAACAGCTGCAGTCAACTTCCTGCTCTGACTTTGGTCCTTAGACCTCTTTACTCCTTCTTTGATTTTCAGCTCTGATATCTCCTCCTGGGCTGCTGCCAGGGTTTTTTCCATCTGCTCCATCTTGTCTTGAGCTCTCTTGTCTTCTAGAGTACGGGCCTCAGTGATCCGGACCCACCTGGCCTGACTCTCTTTCAAATACAAGTCTGTTCTTGCTCTTTGGAACTGGGCTTCTTTACAAGCATTCTTCAGAATCTGTTCACCAGCTTTAGACTTGTTGATATAATCTCCAGACTTCTCAATCTTAGTCAAGTGTTCCACTCTTAACTTCTCCAATCTCTCAATCTCCCTCACACCTTCACTCCTCTCCCGGAGGGTCTTCTGCAAGGCTTGAGTTAACTTCTCATTTCTTTCCTTCAAGCTTTCAAACTCTTCCAAACTGATAGTGGCAGGGGGTGGTGCTGAAGATGACTCAGGCATGTCTTCTATGGTGAAGGGCAATCCAGAGAATTGGGCCCTAGCATGGGACCACTCATAATATTGGACTGATGCCACATTATTGCACTTCCCCAGAATGGTGATTCCCTTGGTTTGAACATGATCCCAGGCCCAGGCAGCCTGCCTAACAACAGTCAAACTAATCTTGTTCTCACAGTAGAGGGTCTCAACCAGGTCTTGTTCCCTAGGAATGTGGACCAGTGCATAGCCCAATTGTCTCCTGAACAGCAGAGGGTTGTAGTTGATACTTCCCTTAACTCCTATCAAAGGCACATTGGGAAAGTGCCCACAGCTGGTGATCATATCTCTGCCTTTGGTGCTCTGAGTACACCATCTGATGTCTGCTGAAGTGAGAGTAGTGAGCCTCTTAGCCCAGTTGCTTTGCTGATGAGGATTTAGAAATGCATTTGTCCTGGGTAGATGCCTGAGAAACCAAGCATGGAATAATGGAGCACAAATCCTCACTAATCTTCCCCTCTGCTTCTCATTTCTCTGATGGACTGAGTAATAGAGATCACCCAGTAAAGTTGGCACAGGGTTCCTCAGGATGAACAAGTGGATTGCATTCTTGCTGATGAATCGAGGCTCATCTGCAAACAGCACAATCCCATACACACTTAAGGCCAACAGAGCACAAACAGCTTTCCACTCCCCCAAGGAGGCCTTCAGACTAGCTTGAGAAATCAGGAAGTCCAGATGAAATCCAGGGATCCCAGCTTTAGAGGTCATATGCTGTTCAATCAAAACAGGTTCCAGATACAAAGCTTTTGCTACCTCTCCATTGCTAGGAAAGACCATTTCAGGGTTGAATGGGATTTCTCTTTTGATGGGCAGACCAGTCAATGATGAGTATTCTTCCAGAATAGGCCCCAACTGAAAGTCTTGAAAGGTGAAACATCTCAATGGGGGGTCATAGAACTGAATGCAGGTGTGGATGAGGCTCCTCTGTGAAGGGTCCAGATCCATAACCATGTCCAGTATATCTCCATAACTCTCCCTGAACAAGGGTATGTGATCTGGAGTGATCAGGGTTTGGATCCTCCTGATGTCTGACAAGTCTGGTTGGAAGAAATGATAGGTGATGTTGCTTTTCTTTGGAGCCATGATGCTGAAGACTGAGCAGGGTGCTGATGAAGATGTTGAGAAGTGGGCCACTGGCTGGCTAGTGCAAGTAACTGAAGTATATGGCTGACAAACTGAAGCAAGTGCTGGTGGAGATAGGTCAAAACTGCAGATGGGGTCAAAACCAAAACCAAAGATGAAGGTGGATACCCTGAAACACAAATAAGCAAATGTTAATATGATGCAATGAGTATGTATGCAAATGAAATGCAAGGGTTTGTGACTGAGCTGGATCTGATTAACTGCCTTGATATAGATCCATGTGTGTTCAAGAATTCCAGATGGAGGTCTAAAAATCCAGTAACCAGGGTGGGGGGACTCAAATAAAGAGCCTCATGTCCAGGGTTCAGAATCACAAGAACTATCCAACATGGAGTACTCTTAACAAAGTCAAAGTAACAGGGTATTCTGAGGTCAAGGTACCTGCAAACCTGTAAACAGCCCAACCCCCTCACAGGTGGTGATCTAGAACAAGGATCCTCAGACTTGGATCAGTTATGAGAAGTGTAAACACTTCTAACCCGGAGGTACAGTGTTTACAATAACCATAACAATTCCTCCTCTAATTCACCTCAGTTTCTGAAGGTCAATACTAAAAGGTCATCCAGACTTAGCAGGCTTCCCAGATAGCCCTAGCATTGCAGAAAATCCGCAACACAGAGTTCTCAAGAAGAAACCCATATCTGAACCGTGTTTCATATTCCCGCACCAGACCGAAATGGAATGGGAAAGAATATGATTCACTCTAGCCTAGGTGTCACTCAGGTCCCAGGTATAGGACCTTAACTCTCAATGAAATACCCACCCACCAAAGAAAAACCAGATCCAGCCAGCACAGTATGACAGTATGAAAAATATAAAGCTATAAAGAAAGCAATAAATCAACTGTACATAAAGCAAAAATAAAGCAAATATACAAACACAAATAGCATATAACACCCCAGTAAACACAAATCAATCAAGCGCTAGGAGGAACCCACAAAAAGAACCAGAAGCCCTGGTTGCAATATAAGGGTCCCCAGCAGAGTCGCCAAGCTGTCGCTCCCGAAGATTTGCATCCCGGTACAAGCGCGAACGGTCGGCGAAGGGGACAGTGAGAACACACAGCCGTGAACTCACTGGAGATGAAAAGAGTCGCCAGCTAGGCATTTTTATCCCGGAGGAAAGGCAATGCTGCATAGACCTAGAAAAAGATGGATAAGACGGTTGCGAACCAGAGAGACTGAGAAAGGGGGTTGGTTACAACCTGGGAAGGTATTAGCACCCAGATTGTCCGTCGTACTCGACGGGATCCACGCTTAAAGATTTGTGTTTTAAAGGGGTAGTGTCAGTGCAATCTGTGTATAAAATAGCTGGAAAGAATGTACAGGTGTCAGTGTAAAAGAAGTGTGAAGTGTACAAATGATGTGTCAGTGTGAGAACAAGAATGAATTGCTCAAGAATATGAGGCTAAAGAATGAAGCTGGAAGGAGGGGGAATGAACAGAGACTTTTGTCCGATAACCGTTAAGTTATGCCTACGTATCCTCTCGTGCAATGAGGAAGTCAGAACACCGTAGTTCGACCCAAAGAGACTGAAAGGTGAATTGACTTGTGAACTGCTTACTTGCCTATGCTCAAGTGTGTGACCTGTCTGGCTCAGGTGCTAACTGTCTTGCATTAGACGGAAGAAGCGAGTTCTCGTTTGTGAGTGAAGATGATGAGAAAAGAATCCCGGAGGAGACGATTATTGTTTGTTTTTGAGTTTTCAGTCTTTTATTTCTTTTGAAAGTTTGTCATAAATTAATGAGCTTAAGCCTAAACCAATGGATTTAGTAAACTCATCACATCTTCCCTCTGATTAGGGGTAATGAGAATACCTTAAGTGTGAAGTCAGATTCTCACACTTAATCACCTTTGATGCAGGATTAAGATCATTAACCTACTTGTGATTATTTAGATGTTTTTGGTGTTTTTTGTTTAGTGTTAAGTAATGAGGTTAAGCCATAATCAAGGATTAAACAGACTCATTACACCATCCTAATAGAAGGATAATAGATGAGAATGTTTAAGCTGAGGAAAGCTCCTCAACTTAATCCATGATTAGGGATTAAACCCATGACAAAACAAGCCTTTATTAAGTGGATTTTATTTAATGATATGATGATGAAGTGAATTTTATGGTTTGTAAGACAACTTGAGGGGGACTTGTCCATTAACACTAGGGTTAGTCCTTCTTAACCACTTAAGGAAGAATTAGAACCCTAATGCAAGGCCCAAGTTACAAGTGTGATGTCTTGATGATTATTAGATGAATTGATTAAGAGATTTAAACACCTTAAGGGTTTAATACTTAGGATTAAAGTTATACACTCCATCCTAAGAGAAGGATGCAGGCATAAGCTTAATCACAAAGTCTTAAAGCCTTTAGGGTTTAGTCCCTGATTATGAGATGAGAAGAGAGGACTCAAGGAGACACAAAGGTAAAAACTATGAGGGGAGACTAATCAAAACCCTAATCATTATCATGCTTGGTTTTTCCTAAGGTTTGTGAGGTTTTCAAGAACAATCTTCAAAGGAACCACCAGGAAGTAGATGAAAGGATCAAGAGAAGCAAAGTGACTCGCTTCATTCAAGAAGTCAAGTCACTTGAAGAAAGAAAGTGGGAAGGAGAAGAATGAGCAAGCTCAAACTCAAACACAAATAGAGATGCAGCAATGGATGCAAGAGAGATGAAAAGAAAAGTTATGAGAAGTGAAGGCAAATCCACTTCTTAGGTTTACTTACCACCTGCAATGTTAGAAAGAAATGCAATGCAATGCAAGATGAGATGAAATGATATGATGCAAAGCAAGACCAGAAGCATGTTGATGATGATTATGATGTTATGAGGTGCTGCAAACATGAGGCAAGACAATGGGGATGTTCATACAAGCTTATGAATGCAAATGATGCAAGCTAAGGAGCATGAACAAGCATGAAAAGTTATGAATCATACAAGACAAATGACATGGCAAATATGAGATGCAATGATCAAAGATGCTTCCTATATGTCTTAAGATGTCAAATGAATCATAAACATGCACAAAATGCAAAGACAAGTCATGTTATGCAAGAAAATGCAAGAAGGATGCAAATGAAAGCCCAAATTAGGGTTTATGGATCAAACATCAAACACAAACCAAAAACAGAAGCAAAACCCTAAAGTAAAAAAAGGAAAATGGCACTCAAAGAAACCCTAGGCCTATGATGAACCACTGCCCAAAGGGGAGCTCTCAACTCTCAACCAAACTCAAGATATGAATTTTCTAAGTTATTAGGGTTTTTTAGGGTTCTTAACAAAGTAAATGCCAAACAATTTGAAAATGTAGGAACAATTCATGGCCTTTTTATCCTTGAAAATACATGCTAAACAAAAGACAATGCAAGAAGAATCAATGTCTCAACCTTCACCAATAGGCAGAAATGAATTTTTGAATCCATGATCAAAATAATACATAAAAAATGATTTAATTCAATGAAAAATTCTTAAAATGCATCAAGATCAAAAAAGAAATTTGGTTTGAAGGTTGGACAATGTTTCTAAATGTCTTAGAACATTTCATGATTTTTTTTGTAATTTTTAAATACCTAAAAGTATTTTTAATTAATTAATTATCATTAATCAATTAAAAATAATCTTTTAAATATTTAAAAATACTTTTTTAATGATAAAAATAAAATAAAAAATATTTTTGGGTCTTAAAAATTAATAAAACTTTAAAGAAAAAGTATCATAATTTTTAAGATTTTTTAGCTATTTTAAAATAATTGTGCAAATTTAATGAAATGAAAATGAATTAAAAATGAATAAAACTGAAGTATGCACAATGGAAGGCTGAGATTGATCCAGAGTTTGAAAAGGTTGACTGCGCGCTTCATCCAAGGGTCTCAATTCAAACAGGCTTAATTTTAATTAATTAAATAAATAAAGCTGATTAGGGTTTAATGAACGAATCTGGGCCCTTGATCACGCGCGGGAATGGACCAAGTCAACCCATCCAACGCTCACCATTCAAACGCTCATTAATTACAGGGATTTGCCCTAATGACTTTCAGGTGGCCGGAGAAGACCTCCGGTCGTCTTCTCCGGCCAGCATCTCACCTGAGAAAACTCCAAATCACTCAAATCGTAACTAAAATGAAAACTAAGCACATAGAAATGAACCCCATGATCTCCTGAATCAAAACCCTAACCCCAAACAAATTTATTCTTCATCAATCACATGAATCGAAGGCAAACATTTTAGGGCAAACCAGTTTCAGAGTCAAATTAAATGCTCAAATCACAACCATTTTCAAAACTAATGGTACCAGGATGATCAGCAAGACATGAAGAACAAGTTTGTAACAAGCAAAATCATTTCTGGAAAAATAAATTTCAGGCTACCTGAGATTTGAAGCTTTCCACTTGAGGACTTTCTGGCCTTCTCTTTATGTGCAATCTACTCCTTAGAACCCCTTGATGATGTTTGAATGCTCAAAATGAGTTTGTGCTGGCTGGATAATGAGTTTCGAAAGGAACTGCTTCAAGCTCAGTCAACAATGGCTATGGTGATTCTGACTGATTCAGGCCATGGTGAATGATTGCTTGTGGTCCAGATGATGTATGGAGAAGCTTTGCAAGGTTTGTTTGGCTGTTTGTGGGCTAGGGAGGGAGATTCGAATGAATCTGCAGAATGGAGTGAGAGATGGCAATGAGGTGTTCTGGATGTTTTAGGCTTGTGCTTTGGGTGGTTTCTACTCAGTGATACATGGTGAGTTTAATGGAGGAAAAGGTTTGAGTGTTTGCAGGCTGTATATAGAAATTCGAAAGCTTTTGCAAAATGGTGAGTTTTTGTGTATGTCCTAAATGTCATGGTTTCAGCCTTGCCTTATGCTATGCTTTGCTTGCAAATTGTCCATATGACTCTCTCTCATTGGTCAGTTGATTTGACATGTGCTTTTTGGATAGGTGAGGCAACTTTTGCAATTTGTCAACTCTTGTGTAAGAGAAAGTATGGTGAGGTGCTAGCTTGGTACAAGGCATGGGCTATGCGCAGCAAGATGAGGGGGAAATGTCAGCTTGGTCCAGCATTCAAGGCAGCAAGTGGTGAAGGCTTGATCATGAGTTTTGCAACTTGGTTACTTTATGGATTTTCATGAAAAATGCCTTGTTACACAAACCAAACCATGATGAAACTTGATCCAATTCTGAATTTGGTAACTTAGAGAATGCTTATGTGCTGGTTTGAAATGAATTAGAGGCTGCAATGTGCATTGGTCCAAGATTTTTGCAAAGTTCTCACTTAGGGCATGCCTTGAAAATTAATGATTTTAGCCAACTTTGCATTGCCATAACTTTTGATCCAAGAAGAGTTTGATCATGTTCTTGTACTTTTTGAAAAGGGAAAGATGAGATCTACAACTTTCATGACCAAAGTTTTTCCATTTGAAGCCTTTTTGGACCAAGAATCAAAGCTTGAAAAATGACCTAAAATGATGCATTCTTGAAAAGTCAACTATGCCCAAAAAGTCAACATTTGCAAAAACCCTAAATTCTTGATTTCTATGAACTTCAATATTCTTCCATGATCAAATAAAGACCATATACACTCAAAATGATGAAGATCACCCATTGGTTGGGTCATTGGGGGCCTCAGATGCCCTGATTTTGCACTGACTTGTCTGAAAAGTCAACTCTTGATCAGATGACTTCCCCATGGAATTTCTTCATGAAAATTGATATGCATACTCCCTATACCATATAGAGATCAATGGAAACAAGAATGGCCAAAAAATTTGGAGTTATGGCCTCTGAAACCAAAACCCTAATTTTCAGTCAACTGTGCAGTTCAACCTGGCTCTGCATCCACTCAAACCCTAGTTCTTGTGATTCCTCTGCATTTTTGACTTTGAGGAGGTGAAATATGATATAAGAACACACATGGACCCCTTTGAGTTGATTGGTGGCCTTTGGAATGCCTCAAGAAGCTTTGGGATTGCTCAGGTCACAAACCCTATGTGCAGATGCCTTGAAAGCTATGCAGTGAATCAAAAATGAGATGTGAGATGACATGATTGTACTTATGCATATGAGAATGATCACAAGCCATGGTGTGAATGGGTGAGGGCAAATTTGGGGTGTTTACAACATCAAGGGTAGTTTCTTACTCAAAGCAACATTATAACAACATCACACCAATAATCATGCAACAACTAAAACAACAATAATTATGCAATGTGACTCAACAATGACACAATGCATGTGGTACCAGTTTTTGTTCATTCAATCGAATATGGATGAATCACATACACCCATTCGACAATGATTATCCCACCATTCTCCACAACGGAGTAGAGATGAATTACATACGCTCATACGACAAAGATTCATCCCAACAATAGTATTACAATGTATGCATGACCATGAATATGCATACAACATGTATAGCCACCATAATATACATCTACACGATCCATCTGATCAATACGCAACAATAATTCCACACAATCAACAATATATTCCTCACGCAACTTAATCGATTAATTGTATAGTTAAATCTACCTAATTTTCATCATTAACTTAATCTCCACATCAATAATCGATTAAATATGTACTAAGGTCTACCTCAATAACACGGGTCAAAAGAATCGACAACGGATGCGAAATCAGGACACAAATCGCGAAACTGCAAAAATTACCCTACAGGCCTGGTCATATGCGTATGGACCAGGACATACGCGTAATGCCCAGCCACTATGCAACTCATATGCCCATCACTAACCTTCCTTACATGTATGGGACCCCTTTACGTTGCTCCTTACGCGTATTGACATCTAATACACGTATTGCCTTGGTGCTCTCACGCGTATGCTACTAAAATGGGAAGAGGGTCCTAAAATTTTAACTTCCATACGCATATTGCCTTGTTATTACACATATTGTCTCAGATTCACGCCCTCCATACACATATAGACATTCCCTATACGCGTATGGGAAGAAACCAATGAGTTTCTGTGTTTTCTCCTATTTTCTGAATCCTTTCATCCTAGTTCTCGATTTCACACTTCATGCCAGACTTAGGAATGTTTCAATACCAGTTTTACACTCTTAATCTCATCCTTCTTCCATCTAAATTACTAAATCTAGTTTTATTATCGTTCTAGATCTAGATTCGCAATTGTCTTCTACAACAACAAAAATCTACATAGGAAGAAACCAATGAGTTTCTGTGTTTTCTCCTATTTTCTGAATCCTTTCATCCTAGTTCTCGATTTCACACTTCATGCCAGACTTAGGAATGTTTCAATACAAGTTTTACACTCTTAATCTCATCCTTCTTCCATCTAAATTACTAAATCTAGTTTTATTATCGTTCTAGATCTAGATTCGCAATTGTCTTCTACAACAACAAAAATCTGCATAAACATTGCATATACCAGAACAACAACAATATTTCACCAATAATCAATAAGATCATACTATAATATTCATAGATTTGCAACAACAATCATACATTTACATATTCATCATAGAACATCATAAATAACAAAAATCCTACGAGGGAAGGAACCCCTCACTACCCCATCATGTTAAATCACCCTTTCTCCCCCCTTACCTCGAATTTGGATGAATTTTCTTGCGAATTTCTTCTATGAAAGATGCCATAGTTTTTCTTCCTCTTCCTAGCCCTACTTGGTTCTTTCACAAAAATATGACTAATCCTCTTCCTAATTCTAATTAATCCCCTATTATTGGTCTTTTACTAATTCCTCTATATTTTAAATAAAACTAAAAAATAATAATAATACTAATTCTAATATTACTAATATTATTTTCATAATAATAATACTAATAATAAAAATAGTTATTAATTGTTCTTACTATTATTCGCACACCCACTATTACTAAACACACTACAATTCTACTTGTCCCACTAGGACACTACACCATAACAATAAGACATACGCCTTACCCAAGGCTAACAATGCACCAAAAATACCCGACGGATAAATATTAAAAATGGGGTGTTACAAATGTCACCAAGTAAGTGGTAGCCAGATTTCTGAAAAGGATTATCATTTGTCGATACGGAGTTCCCGAGAGAATCATTACTGATAATGGTTCCAATCTTAACAACAAGAGGATGGCATAATTATGTTGGGACTTCAAAATTCAGCATCATAATTCTTCTCCTTATCGTCCGAAGATGAATGACGTTGTTGAGGCGGCCAATAAGAACATTAAGAAGATTGTACAGAAAATGGTTGCCAGTTACAAAGATTGGCATGAGATGTTACCGTTCGCTTTGCATGAGTACCAAACATCAATAAGGACATCTACTAGGGAAACACCGTTCTCGCTTGTGTATGGTATGGAAGAAATCCTACCATTTGGGATGTCAAACTTGATGAAGTCGAATGGGTTTGTTCCAGGTTCAACTAGTGTAGCCTGATTGAAGAGAAAATATTGGCAGTTCTATGTCATGGTCAACTATATCAGAGACATATGAAACGTGCATTCGATCAGAGAGTGTGTCATCAGGAGTATCAAGTTGGAGAACTTGTACTCAAAAGGATCCTTCCTCCCAACACAAATCACAGGGGCAAATGGACTCCCAACTATAACGGTCCATTCGTGGTTAAGAAGGTTTTCTCAGGTAGAGCCTTAATTCTTAGAACCATGGATTGCAAAGATTTTCCATCCTTTGTCAACTCAGATGCAGTAACAAAATACATCACATAAAGAGACCTACTGGATAAAAAAAGAAGAAGAAAGTCCTGGAAAAAAAGGGCATCACGGCGAACCAAATAAAGAATAAAAGGTCCGGGAAAAAAGTTAGGTATAAATGAAAAATGTACACCCGGTGAGATGAAAATCCACAAGGATAACTCTGGCATTAAAAGCTATCTCGGTGGATTGAAAACCCGAAAGGGAGGTCCACACAAAAGAGGGATTAAGCGAACGACTGTGATCTGAGTCATCTGTACCACATCACCGTCTCATTCAATATGGTAATCTCCCAAGGATAGGAATTAGTCAAATCATCCTCTTCGGAAATCAAGATAATCAGATGAATCTTGAAGACATATTGGTCATAGCAGAATTGAAACTCAGTGGAATGTCATTTTCACATTTCCATTAGGATTTTTTTCTCAATTTACAATAATCACCTCTTTCCTGGGGATTTCATCCTGATGTACTTTGCCTATTCAGGGCCTTTTAATAAAATGAATTATTTAGTAAAAAAGCTTCATCTTTGTTTTTATTTTACTGTTTTGTTTGTAAGAATGTTCTGAATTTTTGATAAAAAAACATTGTGGCTTTACAATAACATGCGTCGGAAAAACATTTAAAATTGATTTGAATTGTGAGTAATATCGGGTGGTAAATTCAGGACATGTATTTCCCCGAGACATGTGTGTGCATTTTTGTTGCAGGATTCACAGTTAGGAGCTTGAAAGAAAAGAATCATTTTCAACATGAAGCAGGGTGAAGATCTCTTCCCCAATCAGAGTCGATATAGTTTTTAATTACTCTCATATGCTTCTCAAAGCAAGGTGTTAAAAGGATGTTATTCCCCAAGCAGATAGTATTCCCATCGAGAGGTGCTTTCTATCTCTTCTCCCCAACAAGAGATGCCTTACAACTCTTATCCCCAGCAGAATGGCGGTTCATATTGTCGCTCCGCAGACTTTCGTCCCGGTGCAAATGCGAACCGTCGGCGATGTTGGAGGTTGAGGTTGAATTGAGTCGCCAACTAGGCATTTTTATCCCGAAGGAAAGGTAATGCTGCATAAACCTGTAAGGGTATGGATAAGACGGTTGTGAACCAAAGAAACTAAGAAAGGGGGTTGGTTATGACCTGGGAAGGTATTAGCACCCAGATCGTCCGTCGTACTTGACGGGATTCACACTTACTTGATTGTGTTTAAAGGGGGATAATGTATGTGCTAAACTGTGCATAAAAATCTAGGGAGAAAAGGATGTACAGAGTGTCAGTGCAAAAAGAAAGTGAGTTCTCAAAACTGAGGCTAAGGAATGAGAGCTGGAAAGAGGAGAGGGGGGAGACTTGGGGACTTTTGTTCGATAATTGTTAAGTTATGCCTACGTATCCTCTCGTGCAATGAGAAAGTCAGAACACCGTAGTTCGACTCAAAGACACTTAGATGTTTTTATGGTGTGACCTTATTACTTGTCTATGCTCAAGTGTATGACTCTTCTGGCTCGAGTGCTAATTGTCTTGCATTAGACGGAAGAAGCAAGTTCTCGTTTTCAGAGTGAATGTGATGAGAAAAGAATCCCGGAGGAGATGTTTATTGTTTGTTTTTTGCGTTTTCAGTTTTTTATTATTTTTGGTTTTTTGTATAGGATAATGACCTTAATCCTAAATCAAGGGTTGTAAACTTATTATATCTTCCCTGATTAGGGATAATGAGCCTACTTAAGTATGGGATGAAGATCCCAACTTAATTACCATGATGATATAGGATTAAGATCATTAACTTACTTTGGTAATTATTAAGTGTTTTTGGGTTTTTGTTTAGTGTTAAGTAATGAGTTTAATCTCCAATCAAAGATTAGTGAACTCATTACACCATCCTAAGAGAAGGATGATAGATGAGAACACTTAAGCTGAGGAAGATACCTCAACTTAATCCATGGTTAGGGATTAAATTCATTATATAACAAGCCTTTATTAAGTGGATTTTAATTAAAGGTTGGATGAAGAAGTGTTTTTTATGTTTTCAAGACTTTAACATGAGGGGGACTTGTCCATTGAATACTAGGTTTAGTCCCTCTGAACCACCAGGCAGAGATGTAGCCCAAGTTACAAGCTTAAGTCTTTAATGATTATTAGGTATGTTTGATTGAAGGTGAAAATAACATAAAGGTTTAGCACTAAGGATCAAAGTAATACACTCCCTCCTAAGATAAGGATACATACATAACCCTAATTCAGAGTCCCAAAACTTTAACTGTTTAACCTTGATTATGAGATGAGAGAGAGACTCAAGGAGACTCAAAAAGTAAAAACTAGGGGGAACTATGTACAACCCTAAAGTTATCATTCTTAGATATTCCTAAGGTTTGTGATGCATCAAGAGAATTCTTCAAGTTGGCCACCAAAGGAAGAGAAGCAGATGAAAAGAGAGAGAGAGATAGAAGGATTAGGTTACTTATTTCATGAAGAAGTTAAGTAACCTAAGAACAAGAGAAAACATAAGTGAATGAGATTCACTTCAAACACAAACAAAGTTCATAAAAATAAAGAGAGAAAGAGAGGTTGGATGTGGATGCACATCTACATCCTGATTAACTTACCAAATGCACTTGAAATGGTTAGTTTGAAAGCAAGATATGTACAAATTCAAAAGCATAATCAAACCAAGAGATAAAAAATTGAAAATGCATCCAAGGGGACCCTAAGCACTCATGAAATCACCATCCAAAGGGGGAGGTCAAAAAATTAACCAAATTCAAGTTATGTTTATCCTAAGATTGGCTAGGGTTTTGGATACTTCTCAAAGGGAAAATGCACATTAATTTGAAAATGCAAGATAAAAATGTGACAAAAATATCTTTGGAAACTAGAGGTCAAATGTTAAAGATTACAAAAAGAATCAAATGCAAACTCATCTTGGTTTGAAAGTTATGAATTTTTGAAGTTAGGGTTGAAAAATAAGAAATTTAGAAACCTTAATTCAATGAAAATTGGCAAAGTTTGATCAAAACCAAAAAGAAATTTGTGGGATGAGTTTGTAAATTTTTGTAAATGTTTAAAGAACCTCTGGATTTTTTGTGATTTTTAAATACTTTAAAGTATTTTTAATTAATTAAATGGAATTAATTAATTAACATATACAATTAAAATATTTAAAAATGAATTTTTTAATAAAAAATAAAAATAAAAATGTTTTTGGTTTCTGAAAATTAATTTAAGTGTTGAGAAAAATTTCTAGAATTTTTAAATAGTTTTTGGTATTTTTAATAAATAAAGCAAATTAAAACAAAATAAAATTAAAGAAAATGGGAAAGTATGCGCATCTAATGGTCCAGATGACTGGGGGAAGGATCTAAAGCTTGAGGATGAAAGTCACATTGACCAAGAGTATGAATATTTTAAGGCCTAGGTTTAAATATGCTTTTCGCGCGTGATTCAATGGCCTGAGTTTAACCTGACTTAATTAATTACAATTAATTTAATTAATTAAAATTAAGGTTAAGTGAATTATCTAAGTCGTCCGTACACTAATTTAAACATGATCCAAGGGTCCTCATTTAATCTAGCAATCTAAACCCTAATTAGCCCTAATCACTTTCATGTGACCGGAGACAAGCTCTGGTCATCTTCTCCGGCAACCAAAAATGCCAACTTCCTATTTAAGCTTCTAAACCTCAATTTTTCTGTCCAGAAACAATCTTCTAACATCATACAACTCTAATCAACAAGCAAAAATAATTTATCATGCATCAAGAAGCCAAATCGAAGCAAACAAGTTCTAGGTCAAAAATTTAAGAACATCATGAAATCCTCATTTCTAACCTATTTTCAATTCTAACCATATCAAGATCATCAGGGAAGCATGGAGAATCAATTTAGAACTTAAAATTATGCTTCGAGAAAAAAGGTTCATGAAGGTTACTATCGCTCCCACCTGATGACACAGGGCCAAGAGGGGTACAGATGCGAACGGTCGACGAAAGAGGAAGAATGGATAGAGTCGCCAGCTAGGCATTTTTATCCCGAAGGAAAGGTAATGCTGCATAAACCTAAGAAGAGATGGATAAGACGGTCGCGAACCAGAGAAACTGAGAAAGGGGGTTGGTTACAACCTGGGAAGGTATTAGCACCCAAATTGTCCGCCGTACTCGACGGGATCCACGCTTAAAAGATTTATGTTTTAAAGGGGTAGTGTCAGTGCAATCTGTGTATCAAAGCTGGAAAGAATGCAAGTGTCAGTTCTAAAAGAAAGTGAAGTGAAATATGTGAAGTGTCAGTGCTAGAACAGGAGTGAAATGCTCAAGAATATGAGGCTCAAAGAATAATGCTGGAAGGAGGGGGAATATACAGAGACTTTTGTTCGATAACTGTTAAGTTATGCCTACGTATCCTCTCGTACAATGAGGAAGTCAGAACACCGTAGTTCGACTCAAAGAGACTGAAAGGTAAATTGACTTGTGAACTGCTTACTTGTCTATGCTCAAGTGTATGACCTGTCTGGCTCAGGTGCTAACTGTCTTGCATTAGACGGAAGAAGCGAGTTCTCGTTTGTGAGTGAATGAGGTGAGAAAAGAATCCCGGAGGAAACGATTATTGTTTGTTTTTGGTATTTTTAATCTTTTATTATTTTTGGTGTTTGTCATAAGTAAATGAGCTTAAGCCTAAACCAAGGGTTAGTAAACTCATCACATCCTCCCTCTGATTAGGGGTAATGAGAATACCTTAAGTATGAAGTAAGCACCTCCCACTTAATCACCATGATGTAGGATTAAGATCATTAACCTACTTGCAATTATTTAGATGTTTTTGTTGTTTTTGATTAGTGTTAAGTAATGAGTTTAAGCCATAATCAAGGATTTAATAGACTCATTACACCATCCTAATAGAAGGATGATAGATGAGAACATTTAAGCTGAAGAAGGCTCCTCAACTTAATCCATGATTAGGGATTAACCTCATGACAAAACAAAGCCTTTATTAAATGGATTTTAAGTTAATGATAGGATTAAGAAATGGATTTTATGGTTTTTAAGACAACTTGAGGGGGACTTGTCCATTAACACTAGGGTTAGTCCTTCTCAACCAATTAAGGAAGAATTAGAACCCTAATGCAAGGCCCAAGTTACAAGCTTGATGTCTTGATGATTATTAGATGGATTGATTATAGGATTTAAACACATTAAGGATTTAACACTTAGGATTAAAGTTATACACTCCATCCTAATAGAAGGATGCAGGCATAAGCTTAATCACAAAGCCTTAAAACCTTTAAGGTTTAGTCCTTGATTATGAGATGAGAAGAGAAGACTCAAAGATGACACAAAGGTAAAACTAAATGGGGAAACTAATCAAACCCTAATTTTTATCATACTTAGAGATCCTAGGGTTTGTGAGGCTTAAGAGAGAAATATCTTCAAAGAGCCACCAAGGAGGAACAAGATGAAAGGAGAAGGAGAAAGAGAAACAAGCTAACTTACTTCACTTAAGAAGATAAGTTACTTGAAGAAAGAAAGTAAGAGATGAACATGAATGAGAAAGCTCACTCTAATACACAAGTAAAATGCAGAAATGAATGCATAAGAGGGATGAGAAGAGATTATGAGAAGTGAAGGCAAATTCACTTCTCAAAGGACTTACCACCTGAAAAGTTAGTAAAGAGAAATGAAATGGAGTGAAAATGAGATGAATTCAATGATGCAAACAAAAGTCAGAAGCATAAACATGATTTTAATGATGCTAAGAGATGATACAAACATATGTCAAGAGTTGTGAATGATCATACAAGGATGTGGATGCAAATGAAACATGCTTTGAACCATGAAAGCTCATGAAAGTATATGAGATGGTATGAATGCATAACATGGCAAAGGAATGATGCAATGATCACACATGATTCTAATATGTCCTAAGATGTCTTATATGTCATGAGGATTCACAAAATGTCATGGCAAATTCATGAATGCAAGCATATGGAAGATGGATGCAAATGAAGGCAAAAATTAGGGTTTTATGCACAAGACACAAAGCAAAATCCAAAATCAGAAGCAAGTGACAAGATAAAAAATTGAAAATGGGATCAAAGGAACCCTAACCCTACACAAGTTCACTGCCCAAAGGAGGAGACCTAAATCTTAACCTAATGGAAGTTATGATTTTCTCAAGTCAGCTAGGGTTTCAAGGCACTTCAAAAGGAAATATGCACATCAAATTGAAAATAAAAGATAAATTCAAACCAATTTTACCCTAGAAACTATATTACATGAGGAATGCAATGCAAGAAGAACCATCATCAAACTCTTCATGGTTAGGCAGAATGAATTTTTCTAAGTTAGAACAAAAATATTGCCTTTTAACCACTTTAATTCCAATGAAAAATGTCAAAACAGGTCAAGAACCAAAAATAAATTTGTTTGAAGAGTTTGATAATGTTTCTAAATGTGTTAAAATGCAATGTAAATTTTTTGGTGATTTTTAAATACCTAAATGCATTTTTAATTAATTAATCTTCATTAACTAATTAAAAATAAGCATTTAAATGATTTAAAAATAATTTTTAATGCAAAAAATAAAAATAAAAATATTTTTGGGTTCTGAAAATTAATAAAAGATTTGATAAAAAATTTCAAAATTTTTTAATGTATTTTGCTATTTTTAAAAATTCGTGGAAATTAAATACAAAACAAATGAAATAAAAATGAAATTAAAGAGAAAATGAGAAAGTCAGCTGATCTAAAGGCCCAGATTCAAAACTAGGGGGGGCGGGAGTTGACTACGCGTGCGAACGAACGACTGAAATTCAAATCTCACTAATTATGATTAAACCCTAATCCTGAACCCTAATCACTTTCAGATGACCGGAACAGTGTTCCGGTCATCTTCTCCGGCCATCCAATCCTTCAATTTCACTCAAAACGCAATCTTAAGCTCTCTAAATCTCCAGAATCAAACATCTAACAACCCTAAGCATGAATCCAACCCTAAAACTCATTTATTTTCACTCAAGAACAAGAATCAAAGCCAAACAGAAAAGAACGCAGAAAGTTTCAGAGGTTCAATACATGCTTAATACTTGACCATTTTCAAAACCAAACATATCAGAATCATCAGTGAATCATGGAGAACCAATTAACAACTTAAAAACACATTTCTGGAAAAATTGTTCTTGATGATACCTGAACTGAAGCTTTCGAAAATGGTGCTTTCTGGCCAGTTCCTTGCTTCAAACGAGCTCCAATGATCCTCCCCAAATGTTTGTGATGCCTAGCTGGAGTTTATATGGCCCCAAAATGGAAATGGCAGAAACTCAGTTCATGAAGTGTGGAAATCGTATTTTTGATTGTGGAGGTTTTAGGGCCAAATGAAAGGTGGGAAATGATCAGTGGATCATGGTGAGTTGAATGGTGAAAGAAACTTGAAGGTTTTATGACTGAATCAAGAGATTTGAAAGCTTTTGCAAATTTGGGATTTTGGAGTGTGCTGAGTTCTTGGAGTTTCAGCCTGTGTTGTGTTGTGCTTTTGCTTGGTTTTGATCCACATAAGGAAGTGTGATAGGTCAGAGAGTGGGTGCTGACATATGTTGATTGGTATGGGCAAGTTGCCAAAATGTCAAAAGTTGGTGTACTTGAGGTATGGGTCATGGCAGGCCAAGGACAATGGGGTGTCCTGCACAACAAGGATCAAGGAGTGTCATGAGATCAGATTTTGTGAGCTGTGGCAAGTGGATGAGAAGCTTTGGATCATTTTGCAAATTCATGGAGTTTTAGCGCCTTTTGAATTTCTTAATGATCAAGGCATGAAAATGAGTGATTCTTTGGGCCATTCTGAGTTTTAGGTCATGTGTTATGTTTATGTAATGCTTAGAAGTCATTTTGAAGTCATGGAAATGCTTGGCATGTGAATTTGCAAGTTTCCCTCTTTGGTGTAAAAGTGAAAATTTAGTGATTTTGTCCAACTTTGACAAGCCATAACTTTTGTTCTAAAATGAATTAGAATGAGTTCTTGTACTTTTTGAAAATGGGAGGATCCAATCTACAACTTTCATGACCAAGAATTTTCCATTTGAAGCATTTTTGGATCAAAAAGAGGAGGTTGAAAAACTTTCCCAAAATGGCAAGTTTTCATTACAAGTCACTTTCCCAAAATGGCAACTTTGCAAATGGCTTGAAATTCTTCAATTTTATGAACTTCTAACATCTTCTAAGATCAAATAAAGACCATACATAATCAAAATTGTGGAGAATACCCTTTGGTTGGGTGATTGGGGGCCTCAGATGCCCTGATTTTGCACTGACTTGCTCAAGAAGTCACCTTTGGATCAGATGCCTTCCCCATTGAATTTCTTCATGAAAATTGATATAAATGATCCTCATAACATATAGAGACCAATAGAAACAAGAATGACCAAAAAAATTGGAGTTATGGCCTCTGAAACCAAAACCCTAATTCTAGGTCATCTGTGCAGTTAAGCCTGGCTCTGCTTCCATGCCTTTCTCAGTTCTTGTGATTATTTGACTTCCTTGACCTTGTGAGGATATAATATGATGCTTGAACATACATGAACCCTCTTGAGATGATTGAAGCCCCTTGGAATGGCTCAGATGGCTCAGGGATGGCTCAGATCACAAACCCTAGATGCAGATGACTTTGAACCAATGCAGTGAAGCAAAAATGCAATATGAGATGACATGATTGAACTTATGCAAATGAAAAGAATCACAAGCCATGGTGAAATGAGTGAGGGCAAATTTGGGGTGTTTACAGTTACCTAAGAATGAATCCTTCAAAATGCAGCTTTCTGGGCTTCCCTTTTGTGCAATCCAACCTCTTTTGAACTCTTGAGCTTAATGGAATGCTTGAATGGAGCTTAGAGTGGCTAGTTTATGAGTTTCAGTTCTGACAAAGCAGAAATCGTGTTTGTGTTTGGGCTTGTTTCAGGCTATGGTGATGGGTGGGATTTGTTCCTTAGGTTATAAGGGTTGAATGGTGAAAGAAATTTTGGTTTTTGTTGGCTGGATTGTGTGTTTCGAAGAGACACAGTTTCAAGGTAATTTTGGAAATCTGAGCTTGTGTGTCCTTTGCAGCCATGAAGCTTGCATATTTATAGCCTTGAGGATTCATGTAAGCCATACCATTGGTCAGGATAATGGTTGTGGCACTGTGTGATTGGTATGGGAGCTTTGTGCAAAAAGTTAAGTTTCTTGGTACTTGGGGTATGGGCTTGTGCAGCATAGATTTATGTGTTTAGATCTCTTCAGCATGCTTCATATAGAGCCCCTGGATCAATGAAATGCAGCTGTAATGCATAGATGAAGAGATAACAATGTTTATGCAACTTGGCCATTTTGGAATTTCTCATGCATCAAGCCATGAAATACTTGTATTCTTCGGCCAATTCTATTGTTTTGAATTTGTATTGACATGTTGTGAAGTAATTATCCACATTAGAGGTCATTTAGAAGCTTTAAAATGCCAAAATGCAAAATCCCTCTTTGACATGAAACTTGAAATCATGTGATGTTGGCCAATTTTGCAAGGTCATAACTTGAGTTCTAGGAAGAGTTAGAATGAGTTCTTGTACTTTTTAAAAATGGGAGGATCTAATCTACAACTTTCATGTTTGAAGAAATTTCATTTGAAACCATGTTGATCAAGAAAGAAGAGGTTGAAGATCTTTCCCAAAATAGAAAGTTTATATTACAAGTCATTTCCATTTTTGGCAAGTTTTGGCTTTGCTCATTTTTTCTCAACTTCGTGAATTTCCAAGCATTCCAATGATCAAATAAAGATCATAGGACCTCAAATTGATGATGATGACCCTTTGGAACCCTTGTTGGGGGGCTCAGATACCCAAAATCTGACTTTTCTTGCTCAATAAGTTACCATTTGATCAGATGACTTCCACAAGGAATTTTTGCTTCAAAATTGATACACAAGCTCCTTATAACATATATGGACCAATAGCAACAATAATGACCAAATATTTTGAGTTCAAGGGCCTCAAACCCAAAACCCTAATTTCTGGTCATCTATGTAGGAGCTCCTAACCAGCCTGGGTGGCTCTGCAATCTCTTGTGATCTTTTTGACTTTCAAGAACCCTTGGGGGTATAAAATGACCATAGAACACTCATGGAACCTCTTGAAATGCTTCTTGGCCTTTGAGATATCCTAAACCACTTCTAAGATTCATCTGATCACAAACCCTAGCTATGCAGCGTATGCAGTGAAATAATTATGCAGTGTGAGATGGTATGCTTATGCAATGCAAGATGAAAGATCATAAGCCAAGGTGTGAGAAAAAAGAGAGGGAAAATTTGGGGTGTTTACAACTGCCCCTATTCAAGCATGAGTTAGTTGTGTAGGATGTAAGCGCCTGGCTTAACAGACAAACAAGATAACTTGTGGTTGAATACCAAGACAGTCCAAAATTTGCACTCTTTATTATAAGAATAAAAGGGATATAAATTGTAATTGACAGTATAAACTGAATATCAAATGATAGCGACGGAGGACGACCATCGAGCAGAGGACGACTGCTGAGAAACACACTGACGGGGACGGCCATCATGCTGGGGAATAAAGAATTCGCGACGGGGATGGCCATCGGGTAAAGAAAGGCGACATTATTGGGGATTTAAAAGCACTAACGAGGAAGATCGTCAGGCTGAAGAATGAAGAAACCGCGACGGGGAGGACCCTCGGGTGAAGAGTAAATAAATCAATTATGAGGGACGGTCATCGAGAGGTGAAGGACGATCACCGAGCAGGGTACGGCTGCTGAAGATTATCGCGACATAGGACGAATGTCGGATAGATATATTGACGATGGGGACGACCATCAGAATAATGATGAGGTGCGGTCATCAAAAGGTGAAGGACGATCACCTAGCAGGGTACGACTGCTGAGAGTTATCGCGACATAGGAGAATGTCAGATAAAAATATCAACGATGGGGACGACCATCGGATAACATGATGAGGGTAGGTCATCAAAATAAATGATGAGGAATGGTTATCAAGAGGTGAAGGACAATCACCTAGCAGGGGACGACTGCTTTGAGTTATCGCGACATAGGACGAATGCCGTATAAAAAGATCGGCGATGGGGACGACCATCAGAGAAATGATGAGGTACGGTCATCAAAAAGATGAAGGACGATCACCTAGCAGGGTACGGCTGCTGAGAGTTATCGCGACATAAGACGAATGTCGGATAAAAGTTGTTTTGTTGGCGACTTTTGGGGAGAGATAAACACAGACGAGTGTTTAAGCCCTAAAAATAAGATGGTATAAATGTTTCGACAGTGTGTATAGACTAAAGATACAGACGAGTATCTTTAGGACTACGATACGAACGAGTAACGATAGGAACAAGCAATGACACATGTTTAAGGAGTGATGATACGGACGAGTATCAACTGTTTGAACAAGGAACACAGACGAGTGTTGATCTGTTGGGGAGATGCGTAAGATACAGACGAATATCAAAGAATTATGTAAGTAGGATACAGACGAGTATCAAAAGGATTGTGTATAAGTATGTACAAGTATTTGTATTGAGAGTGCAAAAGGAAATTTTGGCTTTTATCTGCATGGGATAAGTTTTTGCGTACTGCTGGAGGAGTGATTTTGGTATTTTGCAGGTGATTGGCTCGAACCTGGCTTATGATCATGTGAATGTTTGATTTTTGCCGTAATGCTCCATATTAGATGGAATGCTACGCTCTGTTTGGGGAGAAATGATGTGAATGCTATGATTATGCAAATGAGAGAAATGAGGTCTGAGATTTGAAATCTGCTGGGAGAACGGATCACTGGACGATCTGTAGGGAGAAAGAATTAATGCACGATCTTTCTGGAGAGCTCTTGGGGAAGAACTCTATGGGGATCCAATGCCGAGGATGAGAAGATCTAGCCTTTACTAGGGAAAAGCTATTTAGGAATTGCTTCGGAGATCCTGCTTGGGGATGAAAGAACTTCTGCGAAGTAATTTGTCAGAGGATCAGCTTCGCGGGGATACTCTGAGGGGATAAAAGAGCTCCGTGGGGAATACTTTTGTCAGGTAGTCCTTCTGATGATTTGAATATCGGCTTGGCTGGGGATATAGTGCTTGATATGCCCCATGTTGTGAAAGATTGTCCGCCTTAAGTACCTGCAAACTATTAAACAAAGTAAATGCACAAGTGTCTTGAGGCATCCTCAACCGGATTCCATCATAGGAGTTAGGTTTTCTTAAAAGCACATATTTCCTGCAAGCATTTATTGAAAATGGCTTAAATGTTTTCATGCAAATGTTGTATTACGAACTTTGGACATTTTGCAAACAAAACAAAAAGGTACAAAACAAAGTGTGAATGAACATTTAACTTTATTGATTTGTGTGCCCTAAACAGGCGAGTACATTTGGAGAAGCTAATCCCTGAAATGAGGAGATTGCTACAAAATTGAGAAAATAAAATTCTTATTTGGCAATGCGGAAGTTGACGCTCCAATGAGCTTCCTTTGCTATGACCTGTATGACCTGAATGCTCTTCTTATCTTGATTTCTGAAGGAAGTTGATTTTGACCGATGCTTTTTTCTTTCGAAGCTTTCCATGTTATGGGAGTGATACAGGTGAATTCAGAATGCAGTTTTTCACTTATTCCCTGATTTTACGTGGATCGCCCTTTCGGGTTTTCAATCCACCGGGATACCCTTTTTTGCCTGAGTTGTCCGATGTGGATTTTCAACTCAGCGGGTGTACATTTTTCAATTTTTCCCTTATTTTTGCCGAAGTCTTTCATTCTGTTTTTTTTTACTCGCCGGGATACCCTAGTTTTTGCCTGGACTTACATTCTGTTTTTATCTCCAGCAGGTCATTTATGTGAAGTATTTTTTAACTGCATCTGAATTCACAGGAGATAAGAATTTTTCGCCATCCATGGTTGCGAGCATCAATGCTCCTCCTGAGATGACTTTAGTTATCACATAGAGACCTTCATAGTTAGGCGTTCAATTGCCCCTGTGGTCTGTATGAGGAGGAATGAGTCTTTTCATTACAAGCTCTCTCACTTGATATACCCGAGGTCTGACTTTTTGATCGAAGGGTTTCTTCATCCGTTTCTGATATAATTGACCATGACAGATGGCTGCTAGCCTTTTTTCTTCAATCAGGCTCAATTGGTTATAACGAGTTCGTACCCATTCAGCTTCGTCCAGCTTTACATCCATCAATACCCGAAAGGTGGGTAATTCAACTTCAACAGGTATGACTGCTTCCATACCATACACGAGCTGATAAGGCGTTGCCCCGGTAGATGTTCTGATGGAAGTTCGGTACCCATGCAAGGTGTCGCTCCCAAAGATTCTCATCCCGGTGCAAACGCGAACTGTCGGAGATGTTGGAGGTTGAGGTTGAATAGAGTCGCCAGCTAGGCATTTTAATCCCGAAGGAAAGGTAATGCTGCATAAACCTAGAAAGATATGGATAAGACGGATGCGAACCAGAGAAACTCAGAAAGGGGATTGGTTACGATCTGGGAAGGTATTAGCACCCAGATCGTCCGTACTCGACGGGATCCACGCTTACTTGATTTTGTTTAAAAGGGGTAGTGTATGTGCTGACTATGTGCAAAAGCTAGGGAAAAAAGGTACAGGTGTCAGTGCAAAAGGTGTGAATTGCTCAGGAACTGAGGCTTAAAAAGAAGGCTGAAAGAGGGGGAAGACACAGAGAATTTTGTTCGATAACTGTTAAGTTATGCCTACGTATCCTCACATGCAATGAGGAAGTCAGAACATCGTAGTTCGACTCAAAGAGACTGAAAATAAATTGGCTATGAACTGCTTGCCTATCTATGCTCAAGTGTATGACTCGCCTGGCTCGATTGCTAATTGTCTTGCATTAGACGGAAGAAGCGAGTTCTCGTTTTTAGAGTGAGTGTGATGAGAAAAGAATCCCGGAGGAGACGATTATTGTTTTTTTTTTTATGTTTTCAATTTTTTATTGTTTTTGGTGTTTTGCATAGGATGATGAGCTTAAGCCTAAATCAAAGGGTTGTAAACTCATTATATCCTCCCTGGTTAGGGATAATGAGCCTACTTAAGTATGAGATAAGCATCTCAACTTAATTACCATGATGGTGTAGGATTAAGATCATTAACCTACTTGTGATTATTAAGTGTTTTTGGGTTTTTGTTTAGTGTTAAGTAATGAGTTTAGTCTCCAATCAAGGATTAGTGAACTCATTACACCATCCTAAGAGAAGGATGATAGATGAGAACACTTAAGCTGAGGAAGATACCTCAACTTAATCCATGGTTAGGGATTAAATTCATTATATAACAAACCTTTATTAAATGGATTTTAGTTAAAGGGTGAGATTAAGAAGTAAATTTTATGGTTTGTAAGACAACTTGAGGGGGACTTGTCCATTAAACACTAGGGTTAGTCCCTCTTAACCATGAGGAAAAGATAGAACCCTAATGTAAGGCCCAAGTTACAAGATAAAGTCTTAGTGATTATTAATGTGTTTTGAATAAGAGGTGCAAAAAAATTAAAGGTTTAACACTAAGGATTAAGATTATACACTCCATCCTAAGATAAGGATACATGTATAACCCTAATTCCAAAGTCCTAAAGCTTTAAGAGTTTAGCCTCTAATTAAGAGATGAGAAGAGAGACTCAAGGAGACTCGAAGGTAAAAACAAAGGGGGGACTATACACAACCCTAAAAATTATCATGATTCAATATCCTATGGTTTGTGAGGCTTAAGAGAAAAGATCTTCAAGGCCACCAAGGAAGAGAAGTAGATGAAAATAGAAGAGAAAAAAGAGTAGGTTACTTACTTCTTGAAGAAGATAAGTAACCTAGGAGAAAAGAAAAGAGCAAGAGAAACACAAATGAAGCAAGTTCACTCCAAAGAAAATTAAGGGATGCAAATGCAAAGGAAAGAAGAGGTGGGAGGTGAAGGCAAATCCACCTCCTAGATAACTTACCAAAAGTTCCTGAAATGTTAGTATGAATGCATAAGATGCAAAGCAAAAGGAAATGAGATGAATAAAGATGAAAAGACCAAAACTAGAAGTGTAAATTCAATGAAAATGGTGTATGAAATGATGCAAAGACATAAACATGTCATGTATATGATCATACAAGAGAATGAGTGCAAATGAAGCATGTTAGGAGCATGAAAACACATAGAAGTTCATGAAACAAAATGAATGCAAAGCATGCTAAAATGATACAACAATGATCAAGCAATGTTTCAAACATGTCCTAATATGTCTAAGATGATATAAAAAAGAATGGAGTGGCATGAAAAGTTCATAAGTTCATGATATGCAAAGAAGAATGCAAATGAAGATGCAAAATTAGGGTTTTATGAACAAACATGATGCATATGACCAAAACAGAAGCATACATCATGATAAAAAATTGAAATAGAACTCGAACAAACCCTAAATATGTACAAGATCACACCCCAAAGGAGAAGGTCAGAAGCTTAACCTAGTGAGAGTTATGAAATTTCTAAGTTAACTAGGGTTTTTGGGTGATTCTTAAGGGAAAATGCAAATCAAATTGAAAATGCAAGATAAAAAAATGAGATAAATAACCTAGAAACTATATGAAATATGAAAACCAATGCATAAAGAATCAAGTTCTAACTCATCATGGTTAGGCAGAAATGAATTTTTCAAGTTAGGGTTAGAAAATGTGAAATTTAAGAACCCTAATTCAAAGAAAATTGTGAAAATGAGATTAAACCTAAAAAGGAATTTATATGGTGAGTTTGAAAATGTTTCTAAATGTTTTAGAATGCTTCATGAATTTTTTAGAAACTTAAATGCATATTTAATTAATTAAATTCAATTAATTAATTAAATAAAACATTTAAATATTTTAAAAATACTTTTTCAATGCAAAAATTAAAATAAAAAATGTTTTTAGGTAAAGAAAAATATTTGAAACAAAAATGCAGAAAATGGAATTTTTTAAAATTGTTTTTGCTATTTTTAAAAATTATATGAAAGAAATGCAATAAAAAATGAAATAAAAATGAATTAAATGAGAAGTATGTAAATCCAATGGTCCAGATTCAAACATGGGGGATGGGTTGACTGTGCGCGTGTTTGAAGGGTCAGGATTCATTCTAGCCATTCACACACATAATTAAAAAAGATCCAAGGGTCCATATTAAAACTAGAAAACTAACCCTAATTAAACCTTAAACATTTTCAAGTGACCGGAGTAAGCTCCGGTCATCTTCTTCGGCGACCCCCTCAACCCAACTTCCACCATAGGCCATGAAACCTCACCAAAATCTCCATAAATGATTTATGAACATCATTAAACAAGAATCCAACACCAAAAATAATTTATTTTCAAAAACCAGCATGAATCGAAGCAAACTTCTTTTAGGTCAAAAATTTCAGAAATACGGTTCATGCTCATTTCTTCACCATTTTCAAAAACAAGTGCAGTGTGATCAGGGGAGCATGGGGTACATTTCTAAAACATAAAATAAAGCTTCTGGAATTTTTTTTGGATGAACTACCTGAGATGAATGTAGAATCAGAATGCGCCTAAGAGGGGGGCTGAATTAGGTGTTATCAAAATTTTCTCGATTCTTTTTCTTTGATGGATGGATTTTGCTTTTACGGTTTAAAGAACAAAAATTGTAAAGCAGAAAAGTAAAGAAGACACGGAGGTTTATCCTGGTTCCCTTCACAATCTGAAGGTACATCCAGTCCCCTTTCAACACGAAAGAGATTTCCACTAGTTTTCTTTAGAACAGTACAACCTATCACACCTTCAATGGTGAGACCTACTTTCTAGCAAACTATACAAACAAGTGTGCAAGAACAATCCTCTTGCCACACTTACCCTTATGTCCAAACAATCCTTGGAACACAAGTCACAAAATAGAAAGACACTTTCTATAGTATTATTTTGAGTGAGAGTACAATGAAAGATATCAATAAAAATTGATCTTCTCCTATAATCAAGAATTCACTACTAAATATTCAACACAAGTGTTCAAGACAAAATATGAAATAGATGAACTTATGAACACTTTTGAAAGATGAAAAGAATTTGAATAAAGTGAATTTGATTGTATGAAAATATTTGAAATTGTCTAGGAGGTGTTTATGAATTTGAAATTTTTTGAATTTATAATAGTTGAAACACCTATTCAAAAAGGTATGAAAATTTAAAAAGAATTTCTTTTGAAAAGGTATAAAAACTTATGAAATAAAATCATGAAGAGGTATAACTTTAACAAAATATTTGAATTTGAAGAGAAACAATTTTTCAACATTTCTACAGTGTTAACCGGTTAACCAAATAGGTTAATCGGTTAACGCCTAGGAACGTTACCACAGAATTGAAAAATTGCTACCGTTAACCGGTTAACCCATATGGTTAACCGGTTAACACTGTTAAAATACAGAAAAATATTTTTGTTTAAAGTGTTAAACCAGTTCCAATTTCTTTTCAAAAAATATGCACATGCATTTAAAAACTATGAAGATTATGTTGAACACTTGTATATCATATTTAAGACGTAATTATTGATATACCTAAGCCTTGAGACAAGTCTTGAAAGAGTAGCACAAAAGCTTGAATCGATCGGAAACATTCCATTGATGATGCATAGCCATGGTCTTGATCGTTTGTTATCATCTCGACTTCTTGCAATCTGGAATGATCTTGAAAAATGTTGACGTCATCAAAAACAAAGAGCTTGAAGTATGCTTCTACATTCTCCCCCTTTTTGATGATGACAACCGAGCGAATTTGCGTACAAGCTTTGATCAATCAATGATGTTCTAGACTTGCTTCTCCCCCTATGTCCAGCAGCTCCCCCTATCTAAACAGAGGCAAAATTTTGCACAGAGAGATGTTAGAAACCAAAGCTCTTCTCCCCCTTTGTCATTAGCAAAAAGGAAGAGAGGACCAAGCATAAATATGAAAAATACAGCATAAAATTCAGCATGATGCAACTTAGTATGAAAGCATATATGAACACACACATATAACAAAAACATAATTGAATTAAAAACGGATAAGAGTACGAAAACATAACCGAAACGAAATCAAAATTGCCTAACAAACTTAGGACTTATAACAGAATTTTTAAACTAAAACAAAAACAACAAGACATGCATGTTCATTCCTCTTCCGACATATCATCACTTTCATCTTCACCATCTTCGCCATCTTCACCATCTTCACTACCGCCTTCACTTTCATCTTCCTCTTCGGTTTGGTTGTGAGAACCGATAATCAATTTTCGAAGACTTTTGAGAGTGCGTTGGGTTTCACGGTGGTTTTGTTGAGCTTCTCGGAGATGTGTCATGATGGTGGTGTAGAGGAAGTCATTGGTTATGCCACCTTCGGGAATAGGAAAGGATGGAGCGGAGGAACATCGGCATATTCATAAGAACCATCGTTGCGTAACACAATTCCGGTAATCTTCACAATTGTAATCTCATTGATTTCATTCGCCGTAGCCTTCATGGCGATAAAAGGTTCCCTACCAATAACCAAGTCGGTTTGCTCAATGATCTGAGAAATGAGCCTAGCATAAGGAAGTCTTGTCTTCAAAGAGAGTTGTTGCTTCAAATGATACATTATAGTGAGCATCCAATTAATATTTACCCCTTTTTTGATAGCAAACAGAACTTGCATCTCCAAGTCGTTGATTTGAGAGTGGTTTGAGTCCTTGGGCAGCAGCACATAGCAAATGATATAGTGTAACAACCGATCATCGACGGTCAAGTTCTTCGCATAGCACAGAGTTCTTGAAGTGCGCTGTCCCGATGTCACAACATCCTTTGGAAAACGGCAGATTGAGTAATAATACTCCATTTTGTTGTAGCCGGACCAAATATCATCAATGTGATTCACGCCTTTGCGGAGAAACACACCGGAAAAAGGAATGTTCAAGGACGCATCCAAAGCACCTAAATCCTCCTTAATTTCACAATTCTTAACAAGAGTATGCAACTTATGTTTACCATGCCTATCCATGTTCAGAGAAAAATTATGCATAAAGGATTGGACCAAATTCGGGTAAACTCTCCCGTTGTCAACAACAAAATCAAGCATCCCTTGAAATTCTAGCAATGTAGGAAATTTAAAGGTTGGAGGTTTGAAGGATTTCAGAAGAACATATTTACCCTTAAGCAATGGTCTGACTCTGACTTTGAAATCCAGCCTCCTCTTCTTGGTAGATTCCATTGTTTCTACAGCTGGAGCTTCTTCTGACACAGAAGCCGGTTCCTTTCCTTTCCTTTGGGGTGCCATGAACAATGATGGAGTTAGGGTTTATGGAGGAGATGATATTGGGTGAGTTTAATGTAGTTTGAAGAGTGTTATAAAGATGAAGAGATAGTGGGTTTTGTTGAAGGTTGGAAGTTGGAAGAGGATGATAAATATTGTTTTATGGTAGTCAAAGAGTTTAAAAGTTTAAAACATGTGGAAGAGAATGAACCAAATATGCAATATATGTACTAGAATAATATATTAAAACATCGTAAAACAAATAAAACAAAAAAATTCAAACAGACAGAAGCTGAAACCTGTGCTGGAAATCCAAGTTTTGGATGTGTTAACCGGTTAACGTAATAGGTTAACCGGTTAACGGTTAAAAAATTTGAATTTTTTGAAAAATCCAGCAGCATGTTTTAGACAAAAAATAATCACTTTTTCATAAAAAAAAAATCATAAAGTGTTAGCACTCATCAAGACGCAACTTTCGATCAAAAAATTTTTTGAAACCGATTATTTTCGGGTATACGAAAGTGAGAAAAACGAAAAACGGCGAAAAGGGAGTGCTAGCATTTTATGACCAAAAAGTGAATAGACATACATAAAATGCAATAGAACATACATTAAGCAATTTTTAAAGTAAAGATTAGATGTCACCTTCATTGAGAATACCAAGTTCTCGTCGAATCTTGTAAAATTGCTCTTTAGCCAATGGTTTCGTGAATATGTCGGCGAGTTGATTGTGTGTATCCCCGAACGTAACATCTACATCTCCGTTTAAAACATGATCTCGAAGGAAGTGGTGTCGGATATCAATGTGCTTTGTTCTTGAATGCATGACCGGGTTCTTTGTGATATTGATGGCACTTGTGTTGTCACACCGGAGAGGTATACAACCGAGATCTATACCGAAATCGAGAAGTCGTTGTTTAAGCCACAAGATTTGAGCACAACAACTTCCTATTGCAATGTACTCCGCTTCGACCGTGCTAAGTACAACGCATGCTTGCTTCTTGCATGCCCACGACACTAGTGCATTCCCGAGAATGTGACAAGTACCACTTGTACTCTTTCTATCGGTCTTACATCCTGCATAATCAGCGTCAGAATAATCAATTAAAGAACATGTACTACCTTTAGGATACCATAGTCCGACGTGCGTCATTCCTTTGAGATACTTCATGATCCTCTTCACGACAGTGAGATGTGATTCCTTCAGATTAGCTTGAAAGCGGGCACACAAACAAACACTAAACATAATGTCAGGACGGCTCGCCGTCAAATATAAGAGTGAACCGATCATACCTCGATACTTTGTAATATCTATTGAAGTGCCGGAAAGATCTTGATCAACATACGTTCCGGATCCCATTGGAGTAGACATCTCTTTGCAATTGTCCATATCAAATCTTTTCAATAACTCCTTGCAATACTTGGATTGGTTGATGAAGATGCAATCCTTTGTTTGCTTGATTTGTAATCCAAGGAAGTAGTTCATCTTTCCCATCATGGACATCTCGAATTCGCCTTGCATCATACGAGAGAATTCTTCGCAGAGATCTTTGTTTGTTGAACCGAAGATGATGTCGTTGACATAGACTTGAACAAGTAAGGTGTTGCCCTTGAGATTCTTGATGAACAAAATATTGTCAACCTTTCCTTTCGTAAAGCCTTTCTCACATAGGAAGTTGCTAAGGCGATCATACCAAGCCCTTGGTGCTTGCTTTAAGCCATAAAGAGCCTTCTTCAACTTGTAGACATGAGATGGGTTCTTGAAGTCTTCAAAACCCGGAGGTTGTTTTACGTAGACTTCTTCATTGATGTAACCATTTAGGAAAGCGCTTTTGACATCCATCTGGTACAACTGAAAATTCATAGAACAAGCGTAAGTAAGTAATAATCTAATTGCTTCTAACCTTGCTACCGGAGCGAATGTTTCATCAAAGTCGATTCCTTCTTCTTGGTTGTAGCCTTGTGCGACCAATCTTGCTTTGTTACGAACTATGATCCCATTCTCGTCAAGTTTGTTCTTGAACACCCATCTTGTGCCTATGATATGTTTGTTGTCCGGTCTTGGTACAAGAGTCCAAACTTGGTTCCTTTCGAATTGGTTGAGTTCTTCTTGCATAGCTATTATCCATTGATCGTCGCCTAAGGCTTCATCAATTTTTGTTGGTTCAATTTGAGACACAAACTCCTTGTTGAGGCAAGCATCCTTGAGATTGAGTCGAGTTGCAACGCCTTGGCTAATATCACCAATCACTTTATCTATCGGGTGATCTCTATGAGTTCTCCATTCTTTTGGAAGATCTTGATGTTCTTCAATGGTTGGTGACTTATCTTCTTGTGATATTGCTTGTTCTTTTGATATCTCCTTTTGTTGTTGTGATAGATCTACTACATCATCATCATCATCCACAATAATATTATCCTCTTTCGAGGGGTTAGTCTCATCAAACGAAACATGTATGGATTCTTCAATGGTAAAAGTACGTTTATTGAAAATTCTAAAAGCTTTACTTGATAGAGAATATCCAAGAAAAATACCTTCATCGGATTTCTCATCAAACTTACCAAGGTTGTCCTTACCGTTGTTGAGAACGAAGCATTTGCATCCGAAAATGTGGAAGAAAGATATGTTGGGTTTCCTTCCCTTGAACAACTCATAAGGGGTCTTCTTGAGAATAGGTCGAATATTGACACGGTTACTTACAAAACAAGCCGTGCTAACCGCATCCGCCCAAAAATATTTAGGAAGATTTGAGTCGCTAAGTATTGTCCTTGCAAGTTCCACTAATGCCCTATTCTTCCTTTCTACTACACCGTTTTGTTGAGGAGTCCTTGGTGCGGAAAAGTTGTGAGAGATTCCATATTCTTCACAAAAATCTTCAAATTATGAATTTTGAAATTCGCCACCATGGTCGCTTCTTATGGAAACAATTGAGAGTGACTTCTCATTTTGAATTTGCTTGGCATACTTCTTGAATGCTTTAAAGGCATCACTTTTCTGCACTAAAAAACAAAGTCCAAGTATATTTAGAGAAATCATCAACAATAACTAGTGCAAAAACGTTACCTCCGAAGCTTTTTGTCCTTGATGGACCGAAAAAATCCATATGTAACAATTGTAGTGGTCTTGTAGTAGATATCACTTTCTTGGTCTTGAAGGATGTTTTGGTTTGCTTCCCTTTTTGACATGCGTCACAAAGCTTATCCTTGATAAACTTCATCTTTGGAAGACCAACAACTAGATCATGCTTTAATAATTTATTCAAGTGCTCCATGTGAATGTGAGCAATCCTCTTATGCCAAAGCCATGCATCGTTGTTGTTTGCCATTAAGCACTTCACCTTCAAGAGAGAGTCATCAAAAGAAATCATAAAAATGTTATTAAATTGTTTACCTTTTAGCAAGAGTTCATGAGTTACTTCGTGTTCTATCAAACGTTCCTCCTTTGTGAAGTTGATTCGGAACCCTTTGTCACACAATTGACTTATGCTAAGAAGGTTGTGTTTAAGGCCTTCCACATAAAGGACGTCTTCGATGATTGTATGAGGAGATGCACCAATGGTTCCAACTCCAAGAATTCTTCCTTTATTATCATCACCGTAAGTAACGTATCCTTTGGCCTTAAGTGTTAGACTTGAAAATTTGTTGATATCGCCCGTCATATGCTTTGAACAACCGCTATCGAGATACCATTGCGTAGAAGTTGTTTTCAAGCATACCTACAAAACAAAATCAAGTATTGTTAGGTACCCAAATTGCTTTGGGTCCTTTATAGTTAGTACCCTTTTCAACCCACACATAATGCCCTTTAGCAACACCAATGTTGCGCACATAGCAAGCATTAGGTGTATGACCTTTAATTCCACAATAAAAGCAAATAGGTTGAAATTGACTTTTAAATCTAGGAACATATTTTTGTTTCTTAATGATCCTTTTCCTTTTATTACTTTGATGCATAGTTTTAGCAATGTTAGTCTTTTCCTTAACATTTTGTTCACTAGCTTTTATGAAAACGGTTTCACTTGTACTTGGTTTGGAAAACATAGAATATCCTAGGCCACTTTTATCATTTGGATATCTTTGGTGCCTAAGAATTTCCTCCAAGCCAATTTGACATTTTTCATATCTTTCTAAAACTCTTTTTAGTTGAACAATTTGAAAGGACAATGACTCACAATTTTTACATGTAAGGCTTTGTTTTTCATCCTTTATCTTTTGTTTTTCATTTTCAATGTATTTTTCAAAAGATGCATTTTGTTCTTCTAAAGATAATATTTTCTTCTTTTGGGATGAAATATTTTTGTACAAAGTCTTACATTCCTTTAGAAGTTCATCTATGACTTCTTGTGCATCATTTTCATAAATTGAAAAGTTACTACTAACCTCATCATTTTCTTCATCGGAGTGATGTGATGCCATTAACGCCATATTTGCACATTCTTTGCTTTCCGATTCCGATGAGGAACTAACTTCATTGTCATCCCATGCGACATAAGTCTTTTTATTTTTGAAGTCCTTCTTGCCTTTGAAACCTCCTTTCTTCGCAAGTCTTGGACAATCCGGTTTTATGTGACCTTGCTTTCCACATTCATAGCATGTAACTTCTTGATTTGATATGGATGCATCCTTCTTCCTGAAATGTTTATTCTTTTTTGGAAAAGAAGAATTATTATTTTTGTTAAAAAACTTACCAAGCTTCTTAACAAGAAGCATGAAGTTCTCATCTTCGGAGATCTCGTCATCTTTGTCATCCTTCGTGTCAATCTTCAAAGCAATTCCTTTGGACTTTTTCTCTTGATTTTCATGCTTCTCGAGCCTTCCAAGTTCCAACTCGTGCTCTTGAAGTTTTCCGAATAGAGATGCGGATGTCATTGTTGAGAGACTCTTCTTCTCCGAGATTGCGGTCACTTTCGGTTGCCATTCCCTTGTCAAAGACCTTAGAACTTTCAAATTAAGATCATCGTTGGTGAAGGTCTTTCCGAGTGCAATCAAATGGTTGGTTAGATGAACAAATCTTTTTTGTAAAGCCACAATAGATTCTCCGGGCTGCATGCGGAACATTTCATATTCTTGACTCAACGTGTTAAGCCTTGATCTTTTAACTTCTGTTGTTCCTTCATGTGTTTCTACCAAAGTATCCCAGATCTCCTTCACCGATTTGCATTGTGATACACGAAAAAAATTGTCCATGCTAAGAGCTCTTTGAAGTATGTTGATTGCTTTATTCTTATTTAGGATCTTCCTTTTATCATCTTCATCATACATATTCTTCAACTTCGCGGTTCCAACACCGTTGATCACATTGACGGGATTATGCGGACCTTCTTCGATTGCTTCCCATATGCCTTCTCCTTGGGCTTCAAGATGTGCCCTCATTCTGATTTTCCAGAAATCGAAGTATTCGCCGGAGAAGAGCGGAGGCTTGTTGCTACTTCCACCATCTTTGAAAACAGGATTCGAGTTTGCGGAAGCCATAAGGATCTTATAGGAACAGGTTACCTAAACCTGCTCTGATGACAATTGTAGAACCAGAATGCGCCTAAGAGGGGGGGTGAATTAGGTGTTATCAAAATTTTCTCGATTCTTTTTCTTTGATGGATGGATTTTGCTTTTACGGTTTAAAGAACAAAAATTGTAAAGCAGAAAAGTAAAGAAGACACGGAGGTTTATCCTGGTTCCCTTCACAATCCGAAGGTACATTCAGTCCCCTTTCAACACGAAAGAGATTTCCACTAGTTTTCTTTAGAACAGTACAACCTATCACACCTTCAATGGTGAGGCCTACTTTCTAGCAAACTATACAAACAAGTGTGCAAGAACAACACTCTTGCCACACTTACCCTTATGTCCAAACAATCCTTGGAACACAAGTCAAAAAATAGAAAGACACTTTCTATAGTATTGTTTTGAGTGAGAGTACAATGAAAGTTATCAATAAAAATTGATCTTCTCCTATAATCAAGAATTCACTACTAAATATTCAACACAAGTGTTCAAGACAAAATATGAAATAGATGAACTTATGAACACTTTTGAAAGATGAAAATAATTTGAATAAAGTGAATTTGATTGTATGAAAATATATGAAATTGTCTAGGAGGTGTTTATGAATTTGAATTTTTTTGAATTTATAATAGTTGAAACGCCTATTCAAAAAGGTATGGAAATTTAAAAAGAATTTCTTTTGAAAAGGTATAAGAACTTATGAAATAAAATCATGAAGAGGTATAACTTTAACAAAATATTTGAATTTGAAGAGAAACAATTTTTCAACATTTCTACAGTGTTAATCGGTTAACCAAATAGGTTAATCGGTTAACGCCTAGGAACGTTACCACAGAATTGAAAAATTGCTACCGTTAACCGGTTAACCCATATGGTTAACCGGTTAACACTGTTAAAATAAATAAAAATATTTCTGTTTAAAGTGTTAAACCAGTTCAAATTTCTTTTCAAAAAATATGCACATGCATTTAAAAATTATGAAGATTATGTTGAACACTTGTATATCATATTTATGTAATTATTGATATACCTAAGCCTTGAGACAAGTCTTGAAAGAGTAGCACAAAAGCTTGAATCGATCGGAAACATTCCATTGATGATGCATAGCCATGGTCTTGATCGTTTGTTTTCATCTCGACTTTTTGCAATCTGGAATGATCTTGAAAAATGTTGACGTCATCAAAAACAAAGAGCTTGAAGTATGCTTCTACAATGAAGCTTTCACTCCTTGAGATTTCTGGCCTCTTTCTTTGTTCAATCCACCTCCAATGAACTCCCTGATGATGTTGCAATGCTTAGAACAAGTTTATGTGGCTTGGTTTGAGAGGTGCAGCTCCTCTGCACCAGGAATCATGTTTTTGTTTGGTTATGTTGCAAGGCTTTTTAAAGGGTGTTTTGTGTTTTATGGACCATTTGGAGATGATTGGTGAAGTTTGTTTTGAGGTTTGTGGCTTGTGTGATCAGATTCGAAGAGATGAAGGTTTTGGGGATTTTTTGCAATCCTGAGTTGTGGGATGATTCAGGACAATGTGTGTTATGAAAATGAGTACATGATGTTAGTGTAGGCCAATGGGATTGATCAGAAAGTGGGTGGTGGCACAACTTGATTGGTATGGGCAAAGTTGCAAAAAAGTCAATGAATGTGTACTTGAGGCATGGCACGGGTCATAGCTTGTTTGAAGGGGTGTCTGGCCTCAGCTTGCATCAAGGATGGCCTTTGAATCAATAGAATGCAGCTGGATCGCCTTGATCGAGTGTTTTCATGGTTTATGCAATTTTCCTTCTTTGGAGTTTCTTGAAGTGCAAGGCATAGAAACTTTTGATTTTTGGTGCAATCTTGATCAAAATGTGTTGCATTATGTTGGTATGATGTTTAGATGTTGATTAGAGGTCATTGTAAGAACCCCAAATTTGCCCTCACTTTTTCTTACACCTTGGCTTGTGATCTGTCATTTTTTCATAAGCATAGGCATACCATCTCATATTGCATATTTGTTTCATCTGCATAGTTTATTTCATCTGCATCTAGGGTTTGTGATCTGAGCAATCCAAAAAGTGATTTGAGCCATCCCAAGGGTCTTGAAGCTTACAAAGAGGGTCCATGTGTGTTCCATGATCATAATATTCTCCACAAAGTTCATAAAAGTCAAGGGATCACAAAGCATGGCAAAGGCATAGAGGCAGACAGAAGATTTCCTGCACAGATGACCTAAAATTAGGGTTTTGGTTTCAGACGCCCTAAACCCAAATTTTTTGGTCATTATTGTTTCTAATGGTCTTAATATGTTATAAAGATCATGATTACCAAATTTGATGAAGAAATTCACTGTGGAAGTCATCTGATCATTGGGTAACTTCTTGAGCAAGTAAAGTCAAAATCAGGGCATCTGAGGCCTCCATCAAGGGTACCAAAGGGTCATCATCATCATTTTGAGTCTCTAAGATCTTTATTTGATCTTAGAAGTGGTTAGAAGTTCACAAAATTGAAGAATTTTGAGCCAAATGCAAACTTGCAATTTTTGGAAATGACTTGTAATGGAAACTTTCCATTTTGGGAAAGATATTCAACCTATTCTTTCATGACCAAAAATGCTTCAATTGAAAAATTCTTGGGCATGAAAGTTGTAGATTATGTATTCCCATTTTCAAAAAGTACTAGAGCATGTCTTGATTCATCCTAGAACTCAAGATATGGCCTTTCAAAGTTGGCAAAAAACCTATAATTTTCAAGTTCATGCCAAAGAGGGATTTTTGCAAATTCAAGTTTCAAGCCATTTCATGACCTCTAATTGATTTCTAGGAATCATGCAAACATCGTGCAATGCATTTGGACCAGAATTGTGCCTTGGATTTCAAGATTCATCAAGCCATTTTCACAAAATTCTCAAAGTTGGAAATTTGCCAAACCTATTGAAACTCTTGATCCAAGTGTTCCAGCTGCATAAACATGATCCTAGGGCCATCCATGAATCAAGCTGAGGTCAGACACCCCTTGAAACAGCTTCTGCCATGGCCCATGCTTGTGGTACAAAACTTTTGACTTTTTTGCAACTTGCCCATACCAATCACACTATGCCACCACCAACCTTCTGACCAATCAAGACCTCACATACAAGCATTATGGACCTCATTTCATATGATCTTGGAGCCTAAAACACAACACAAATCAGATTGCAAGAAAAACACAAAACTTCCCTTCTTCGATTCTCAAAAAACCAGCCATCAAACCTAAAAAATTTCTTCACCAATAAGTCATACATCATCCACATAACAAAGCTCAACCCTCAAAAAGGCCTGAAACATCACAAACACAAACCTCCATTTCTGCTACACCAGAACTGGAGCTTTCGAATCAGCCATTGTAAAAGCTTTTGAAGCATTCCACAAGCACTAGGAGGACCAGAGGAGCTAGTTTGCCCAAGAGAAAGGCTCTGAAAGTCCACTTTTGGGGATCTCCAGCTAAGGTAACCTCAAGAACACTTTCTCTCAAAACCTTATTTTCTTGTTCTAAAATGAAAATACATGTTGTGGGGTTCATCATGATCTTTTTAAAATTGAAAATGGTGGAGAAATGAGGATTTCATAAGCTTCTAAAAGTTTGTCCAGTTTTTGTTTTTTCTTCGATTCACCATGATTATGAAGCATAAATGATGTTTGTTGGGTGATTTAAGTTGCGTGGGGGTAGGGGATCATTTCTGGGCAGTTAATTTGGGGTGGGGTAGCCTGTAGAAGGATTTAGGGTTTTGGTGCCACCGGAGAAGATGACAGGAGCTTGTCTCCGGTCACCTGAAAGTAATTAACCCTAATTAGGGTTTAGTGCCCAGATTGATTGAGGACCCTTGGATGTGTAATTAGCTTAAGCCTTGGACGGACCAGATTAGCTCCTTAATACTAATTTATGTTTAATTATATAAATCATAATTATTAAGCCAAAACACATCCTGACCATTCAATAGCGCGCGCAGTCAAACCCCTCCCCTCAAGTTTGAATCATGGCCTTCAGATCATTTGACTTCCATTTAAATCCATTTTTAATTCATTTTCTTTTTATTTCTTTTGTTCATTTTATTTAAAATAGCTAAAAATATCAAAAAAATATGATTTCTTGCATTTCTGTTTTAAATATTTTTCTTAACCTAAAAACATTACTTATTTTATTTTTTGTATTAAAAAAGTATTTTTAAAATATTTAAATGCTTTATTTAATTAATTAATTGATTTTAATTAATTAAATATGCATTTAGGTTTCTAAAAATCACCAAAAAAATCATGAGGCTTCCTTAAACATTTAGAAACATTTTCAAATTTACCATACAAATTTCTTTTTAGGTTTAATCACATTTTCACAATTTTCTTTGAATTAGGGTTCTTAAAAATCATATTTTTTAACCCTAGCTTGAAAAGTTCATTTATGCCTAACCATGATGAGTTTGAACTTGGTTCTTCTTGTATTGTTTCACATATTGCATATAGTTTCTAGGTTATTTTTCTCATGATTTTATCTTGAATTTTTAATTTTATTTGCATTTTCCCTTTGGAAGCACCCAAACACCATAACAAACTTAGGAATTTCATAACTTCCACTAGGTTAAGCTTTATTTCAGAAGCTTTATTTCATGTTCTAGAAATGTTCCCCATGCTCTCCTGATCACACTGCACTTGTTGGTTATGAAAATGATGAAGAAACAAGCATGAAGCGTATCTCTGAAAGTTTGACCTAGATTTTGTTCTTCTTCGATTCTCTTTGTATGTGCATGATAAATTGTTTTTGTTGCTGGATTTGAGTTCATTGATGTTTAAAGATTGATTCAGGAGCTTTTGGTGAGTTTTTGTGGTGTTTTGAGAGATTCAGGGGAGGGGTTTGGCCGGAGAAGATGACCGGAGGTCTTCTCCGGCCACCTGAGAGTCCTTAGCGCCCTAATTGGGGTTTAGGCTCAGTTTAAATATGGACCTTAGGATCTTGCTTCCCGCGCGTGAATGGAGGGCCCAGATTGCCTCATTAAAACCCTAATCAGTTTAATTAGGTTAATTAATTAGGTTTAATTTAAATTATGCCAGATCAAATCCTGACCACACAATAACGCGTCAGTTAACTCCCTCCATTTATATTTGAATCTAGACCCTTGGATGCGTTTACTTTTCATTTAAATCATTTTATTTTCATCTTTATTCATTTCTTTTGTATATTTTATTTAAAATAGTTAAAAACATCACAAAAATATAATCTTTTTCATTTCTGATCCAAATATTTTTCTTAACCCAAAAATGATTTTTATTTTATTTTTTGCATTAAAGAAGTATTTTTAAAATATTGAAATGTTATTTTTAATTAATTAATGGATTTTAATTAATTAAAAATACATTTAGGTTTCTAAAAATCACCAAAAAAATTCATGAACCATTCCAATACATTTAGAAACATTTTCAAACTCATCATACAAATTTCTTTTTAGGTTTGATCATAATTTCACAATTTTCTTTGAATTAGGGTTCTTAAAAAATCACATTTTCTAACCCTAACTTGAAAAATTCATTTCTGTGTAACCATAATGAGTTTGAACTTGATTCTTTTTTCATTGTTTCACGTATTGCATGTAGTTTCTAGGTTATTTTTCTCATGAGTTTATATTGCATTTTCAATTTGATTTTCATTTTCCTTTAAGAATCACCCAAAAACCCTAGCAAACATAGAAAATCCATAACTCTCAATAGGTTTAGCTTTTGACCTTCTCCTTTGGGGTGTGACCTTATATGGGATTAGGGTTTGATTGAGCTTCATTTCAATTTTTTATCATGGTGTATGCTTCTGTTTTGGTCATTTGCATCTCATACATTCATAAAACCCTAATTTATCATGTTCATTTGCATTCACCTTTGCATATCATCATCATGTGAACTTGCCATGACATTTCAAGCATTGGTATGACATCTTAGACATCTTAGGACATCTTAGAACATTGCTTGATCATTTCTTCATTCATTTTCCATGTCTTGCATTCATTACATTTCATAAACATCCATGTGTTTTCATGCTTCTAAGCATGCTTCATTTGCATCTCATCTTTGTATGATCGCTCATATGCATCTTGTATGACATTGCATCATCTCATATGCCTTTTGCATTGCATTTTCACTTCTGACTTTAGTCTTTACATCTCATTTCAATTCATTTCTTTATGCTTTATGTCTTATGCATTCATACTAACATTTTCAGGGTCTTTTGGTAAGTTATTTGGGAGGTGGATTTGCCTTCACCTCCCACCTCTTCTTATCTCATTCATATGCATATTTACATGTCTTTGAAGTGAATCTAATTCACTTATGTCCCATCCTTCTTACTTTCTTTATTTTAAGTTACTTATCTTCTTCAGGAAGTAAGTAACTTATTCTTCTTTTTCCCTCTCTTTTCATCTGCTTCTTCCATTGGTGGCCTTGAAGATCTTTTCTCTTAAGCCTAACAAACCATAGGGTACCCAAGCATGATAACTTTTAGGGTTGTGTATAGTCCCCCTTAGTCTTTTACCTTTGAGTCTCTCTTCTCATCTCAATAATCAGAGACTAAACTCTTAAAGCTTTAGGAATTTGAATTAGGGTTATGCCAGCATCCTTCTCTTAGGATGGAGTGTATAACTTTAATCCTAAGTGTTAAACCTTTAATTTGTTTACATCTCTTAATCAAATCACACTAATAATCACTAAGACTTTATCTTGTAACTTGGGCCTTACATTAGGGTTCTATCTCTTCCTTATGGTTAAGAGGGACTAACCCTAGTGTTTAATGGACAAGTCCCCCTCAAGTTGTCTTACAAACCATAAAATCCACTTCTTAATCTCATCCCTTTAATTAAAATCCACTTAATAAAGGTTTGTTATATAATGAATTTAATCCCTAACCATGGATTAAGTTGAGGTCTCTTCCTCAGCTTAAGTGCTCTCATCTATCATCCTTCTATTAGGATGGTGTAATGAGTTCACCAATTTGTGATTAGAGATTAAACTCATTACTTAACACTAAACAAAAAACCAAAAACATCTAAATAATCACAAGTAGGTTAATGATCTTAATCCTACATCATCATGGTAATTAAAATGAGATGGTTATCTCACACTTAAGTAAACTCATTATCCCTAATCCGGGAGGATATAATGAGTTTACAACCTTTGATTTAGGTTTAAGCTTATTAACTTATGCAAAACACCAAAAACAATAACAAAACTGAAAACACAAAAAAATAAACAATAATCGTCTCCTCCAGGATTCTTTTCTCATCACCCTCATTCACAAACAATAACTTGCTTCTTTCGTCTAATGCAAGACAATTAGCACTCGAGCGAGACGAGTCATACACTTGAGCATAGACAAGCAAGCAGTTCACAGTCAATTTATTTTCAGTCTCTGAGTCAAACTACGGTGTTATGACTTCCTCATTGCACGCGAGGATACATAGGCATAACTTAACGGTTATCGAACAAAAGTCTCTTTGTCATCCCCCTCTTTCAGCATTCTTTCTTAAGCCTCGGTTTCTGAGCAATTCACCTTTTGCACTGACACCTGTACATTCATTCCTAGCTTTTGCACACAGACATCACATACACTTACCCCCTTTAAACACAATCTTGTAAGCGTGGATCCCGTCGAGTACGACGGACGATCTGGGTGCTAATACCTTCCCAGGTTGTAATCAACCCCCTTTCTCAGTTTCTCTAGTTCGTAACCGTCTTAACCATCTCTTTCCAGGTTTATGCAACATTACCTTTCCTTCGGGATAAAAATGCCTAGCTGGAAACTCTATTCAGTTCATTTCATTTTCTCTTTTCGCCGAATGTTCGCGTCTGCATCGGGATGCAAATCTTTGGGAGCGACAGCTTGGCGACTCTGCTGGGTATGCTTATCTTGCAACCAGGGCTTCTGGTTCTTTTTTTGGGTTTTACCAAGCGCTTGTTTGATTTGTGTTCATGGGGGTGTTATGAGCTATATGTGTTTTTTGTTTATTGCTTTATTTATTGCTTTCTGTATAGCTTTATTTATTGTTTAATTTACTGTTTTATTGCATTCCATATTACTGTCATCATATCATTGTGTTGGATCTGTTGTTTACCTTGGTGGGAGGGATACTCAGTTAGTAAGGTTCCATCCCGGGAGCCTGAGTGACACATAGGATAGAGTGGCTTCATATTCTTTCCCATTCCATTTCGGTCTAGTGCGGGAATATGAAACACGGTTCAGACATGGGTTTCTTCTTGAGAACTCTGTGCTACAGATCTCCTGTAGTACTAGGGCTATCTAGGAAGCCTGCTAAGTCTGGATGACCTTTTAGATGACCTTCTGCATCTGAGGTGAATTAGAGGAGGATCCTTTATGATTAATGTAAACATTGTACCTTCAGGTTAGAAGTGTTTACACTTCTCATAACTGATCCAAGTCTGAGGATCTTTGTTCTAGAACAATACCTGTGAGGGGGTTGAGACGTTTACAGGTTTGCAGGAACCCTTGGCCTCATCATACCCTATTACTGATATTGTTAAGGTTACACTATTTTGGACTGATTCTATGAAACCCTGGACTTGTGGCTCTTTATTTGAGTCCCCCACCTGGTTATTGGTTCTTTAAGTCTTCATCTGGATTTCTGAACACACATGGACCTTATCAAAGAAGATAACAGATCCAACACTTGATCACAAATCCTTGCATATCATTCTACATACATCATTTTGCATCATTTTAACATTTTTCTATTTGTTTTACAGGGTATCCACATCTTATCTTTGGTTTGGTTTTGACTGTTCTTTTGCTCAGCCACCTTTATCAGATATTGTTCTCAAAGACATCTTCATCAGATATATTCATCATCCATCTTCATCAGAGATTCTCTTCAGCACCTTCATCAGTTGTCTTCATCCATATTTCTCCTCAGTTATCTCCATCAGCATCCATTATCAGTATGGACCCATCCAGGAAGAGTAACATCACTTATCATTTCTTTGAGACTTCCCTAGCAGGCATCAGGAAGATCCAAACACTCATCACTCCTGATCATGTCCCTTTATTCAGGGAACACTATGGTGGTATCATGGACATGATCATGGACTTGGATGCATCAGAGAGGAGCATGATCCACACTTGCCTTCATTTCTATGACCCTCCTCTCAGATGTTTTACCTTTCCAGACTTTCAGTTGGGCCCTTTGTTAGAGGAGTTTTCCATGTTGTTGGGTGTCCCCATCAGGAGAAGGATTCCCTTCAACCCTGAGATGACTGCTCCTAGGAATGAGGATATATCTAAGGCTCTGTATTTGGAAACCACCATCATTGATCAGAATATGACTACCAAGGCTGGAATCACAGGCCTCCATTTGGACTTCTTGATTACTCAGGCCACAAGTCATGCTGCAGCAGGGAAGTGGGAAACTGTTTGTGCTCTCATAGCTCTTAGCATATATGGTATCATCTTGTTTGTAGACGAGTCTAAGTTTGTAATCAAGAATGCTATCCATCTCTTCCTGCTGAAGAATCCAGTTCCTACCTTGCTCGGGGATTTCTATTACTCAGTGCATCAGAGAAATGAGAAGCAGAGGGGAAGATTAGTCAGATGTTGTGCACCTCTCTTCTACTGTTGGTTATTGAGACACTTGCCGAAGACGAAAGCTTTCTTGAATCCTCATCAGTCAAGAAATTGGGCAAAGAGAATGATTGCTCTCACTTCAGAAGACATCAGGTGGTGCACTCAGAGCACCAAGGGCAGAGACATAATCACCAGCTGTGGGCAGTATCCCAATGTACCTCATATTGGAGTGAAGGGTTGCATCAACTACAATCCTTTGCTATTCAAAAGGAAGCAAGGGTATGCCTTATTACATCCACCAAGAGAGCAGGACTTGTCAGAAACCTTTTACTGTGACATCCAGAATAATCATGCTATCGTCCGACAAGCAGCTTGGGCTTGGGATAAGATTCAGACAAAAGGGACTTCTATTCTTGGCAAGTGTAATAACATAGCTTCAGCTCAGTACATTGATTGGTCTCGCATCAGAGGACAGATCACCCGCATGCCATTTACCCTGGAGGATGTGCCAGGGCCATTAGCAGTAGAGCCTGTGGCTACAGTCATCTTAGAGGAATTTGAGAAGTTGAAAGAAAGGAATACTCAGCTTTCTGAAGCTCTAAAGAAGACCCTCTAGGAGAGGAATGATAGTCGTCTGGACAATGAGAGGTTAGAGAAGCTCCGGATCGAGCATATGACCAAAATTGAGAAGACAGATGATTACATCAGAAGAGCCCAAGTAGGGGAGTTGGTATTGAAGAATGCTTGCAAAGAAGCCAGGATTCAGAAGGCCAGAGTTGAGCACTACTTGGAAGAGAGTCAGGCTAGATGGATCAGAACTACTGAAGCTCGTTCAAAGGAAGATCAGAGGACATAGACTAGGATAGAGTAGCTAGAAGCTAATGAGAAGAAGAGTCAGGAAGCCTTGTTAGCAGCACATAAGTAAATCTCCGAGTTGAAACTTCGGGAAGGGTTGAAGAGATCCAAAGACCAAGACAAGTATAAGAAGTTGACAAATGCTATTGCCACTAGGAACCTTCTTATCAGGACCATCACAGAGCATCCAGTTGGACTAGTGACTGATGCTCTCCTGAAGGAAGTCAAAGAGGATGACTTTGGGCTAGATGTTTGATTTCTTTGTATTTGTACTTTATTTTGTTTGTACTTTGTTGATCTTTTTGTTGTATTTTGACCCATCATGGGAACTTTTTGTAACCTTAAACTATGTATCTTTGCATTCGTAATATATGGTTTGTGTGTTATCCTTTGGGCTTCATTTCTCTTCAACATCATCATTCCTCGAGGTCTGGAAGGTCAAAACCAAAGAACCAAATCGGATACCTTTGGAAGGCAAATAGACATATTGCTTTGCATAGTAACCTTATTCTTAGTTTTTTAGGTATTTTTGTTGTTGTTTTCTCACTTTGTTGTGGTTTCAGGAAACATTGCTCGTAGGAGGGTCTTCCCCATCAACAGAGTTCATCGGTATCCAACATGAAACAACCTTCCGAGCTTACAGATGGACCCGGTTCAGTAAGACTTAACTGACGTGAGAACTCAGATGGCTAATGAAAGAACTGAAATGAGGGCTCAGATGAGCCAATTCATGGCAATAATGACTAGGTTGGCCCAAATCCAAGAAAGATTAAGAGAGTTGGTCGAGTGGAAAACTCCTGAAGAAAATCACCCAGGTACAGGGGGTACCAGCAACAATGATCATGTACAGCCACGTACTGACCCCCCCCCCCCAGAGTTTGGGCCTCATCTCAACCCTGATGTTAATGCTATCAGGAATACCCAAGGTAATACTGGAGGGCGGGCCTTGCAGGAGGACCCTCAGGAGGAACAATTCACTGTAGTTGGAGCAGGAGATGAAATCTACGATCGTCGTCTGGACGAGATAGCAGAAAAGTTGAGATCTCTGGAGTCCCAAAACTCCTTAGGGTTTGATGTTATGGACATGGGCCTAGTTGAGGGAGTAAGAATTCCTCACAAATTCAAACCTCCCTGCTTTGAAAGATATAACGGTACCTCCTGTCCTTGTACCCATCTTCAATCTTTTCTGGGAAGATTAGAGGCTTACACCATGGATGAAAAGCTATGGATGTTTTACTTTGAGGATAGCTTGACCGGGGCATCCCGTGAGTGGTACTCTCATCTGACTAGGGAAAAACTCAGAAATTGGAAGGATTTGGCCGAGGCTTTCATACGCCAATATCAATATAATTTAGACATGGCTCCTAACAAAACTCTTCTAATGGGTATGTCAAAATCCTCAAGGGAAAGCTTCAGAGAGTATGCTCAGAGGTGGAGACAGTTAGCTACTGCTGTTCAAATTCCAATGTCAGAAAGAGAAATGGCCGATATGTTTATGAACACCCTACATGGGACATACATTGATAGGTTGGCTGCTTTCTCTTCCACTAGCTTTGTTGACGTAGTCATAGAAGGGGAAAGAATTGAGAGTTTGTTAAAAATGGGTAAGATTTTTGATAATGACGCCAGCTCTAGCAGCTCAAGGAAACCTTTTGCAGGGCCTCACAGGTCGGGTGAAACCAATTCAATACACATGGGCAGAGGTAGGCCCTAGTATATGCCAAGATCAATAGCCGTTGTCACAATTCCCACTCCATAACCTCAACAACAATACACTCCGCAACCACAACATTTCCCTCAGCAATATTTTCCTCAACAAAGGTCTTACAACAACAACAACCAACAACAACGTCCTTTCCAGCAAAGGCCATCTCAAGTCAACAGGGTAATCGATCCTATACCGATGCCCTATACCACTTTGCTACCACAACTTTTGAAACTCAATCTTGTTGAATTGAGGACTCTGGCTCCACCAGATCCTCAAAAACTTCCAAGAAATTACAACATCAATGCCAGATGTGCCTTCCATTCCAATGCACCTGGCCACACAACAGAAAAGTGCAGAGCTTTGCACATGAAGGTCCAGGATCTAGTTGATTCAAAGGCTTTAAATTTTGCACCACCTCCTAACGTCACGAAAAATCCTATGCCTAGCCATGGTGGGCCCATGATAAATGCAATTGAGGAGATCAACCAGTGAACCTAATTGAAGATACTGCAAGTATTCAAACACCTTTGGCAGAGGTTAAAGCTCATCTTTTAAAATGCCAGGTGTTCCCAGGTTGTGAGGCCTGCTGTGAGTCTTCCAAAGTTTCTGCCAATGGTTGTGCAAGTTTAAGAAGTGGCATCAATGGCCTTATTAGAGAAGGTATCTTGCAGATAACATCAATGTTTTCTACAACATCAACAATTCCTCCTACACTACCAACAAGCACCCCTCTTACAACTTAAAAAACAATTGTTCCGACAGACTCTTCTGCAAAGTCAAAAATCATCTCCTCTACCACTTCAACAAGCATTAGTTCAACCGCATCCGCTTCTACAACGACAACAACCATTAATAATGACATCTCCATAGTCACCATATATTACGACCCGACAATGGTCCCCAATTCCAACAATTTTCAACAACAATCTCAACAAAAACCCAGCTTCAGTCTTTCACCACCACCATCAGTCAGATATCATGTTACCATATATTACGATCCACAGACAATAACAGTTCCTACTTCCGCTGCAGTTAGTCCAGTCACCATCACGGTACCTGGATCCATTCCGTATGAAAAAGATAATGTTGTGCCATGGCACTATGGTTCACACCTCTACTGCAACAGGGAGAGAGTCGTTCTTGATTCTTCACTCATACACCAAATATTGATAATGTCGGGGGAGACGGAGGCTTCACTCGAAGCGGACGTCTCTTCGCGTCACAAGTTCCAAGAGTTCATACTGAGGCAGAAGCTACTGCCAAGGCTAAAGGCAAAAATGTGGTGCCTGAAGAACCAGTTTTGAAAGAAGCTCAGAAAATGTCCTTTGATCAGGATGTGGATGAATTTATGAGGATAATCAAGAGAAGCGGTTATAAGGTTGTGGATCAGCTCCACCAAACTCCTTCCAAGATCTCCATTTTATCCCTGCTATTGTGTTCCGAAGCTCATCGGGATGTATTACTTAAAGTCATGTACGCAACCTACATGCCTGAGGAGATTACGGTGAATCAGCTAGAGACGGTGGTTTCTAATGTTAATACTAGTCATAGGCTGGGCTTCACCAATGCTGATTTAACAATGGAAGGTCGTCATCATAATAAAGCTTTGCACATCACTCTAGAGTGTAAAGGAGTTGTGCTTTCACATGTTCTAGTTGACACTGGGTCCTCACTCAATGTCTTGCCAAAGAAAGCCCTTGTTAAGCTTGAATATGATGATATAGCTCTCTGACCAAGCAATCTGGTGGTCAGAGCTTTTAATGGTTCCAAGAGGTCTGTTATTGGAGAAGTGGAACTGCCTGTGATAATTGGCCCGCATGTCTTTCAAACTACTTTCTACGTGATGGACATTCAGCCGGCCTACAACTGTTTGTTGGGTCGACCTTGGATTCACGCCGTTGGCGCAGTTACATTGACCCTTCACCATAAATTAAAATACGAGTGGGAAGGGAAAATTATCACAATATGTGGTGAAAAGGACATTTTTCTTAGCCATCTGGCTACCTACAAATATATTGAGACGGATGGTGAAATCCATGAGACCATGAGCCAAGGTTTCGAAGCACTGAACGTCAACGAGGCGACAACTGAAGTATTTGCTGCATCCCAAGAAGTTAGGATGGGTAATTCAATTGTCTCCTACCAACAAGCTCGGAAGGTTGTTAAAGATGGAAACGCCCAAGGCTAGGGCAAGCTGCTACCTGTGGAGAAGAAAGAAGACAGATTTGGGTTGGGTTACAAACCATCCTGACAAGATTAAACAGAGGCTGCTAAAGAGCCCAAATTTATAAGTGGGGGAATACTGACCCCAGATGCTGTCAATAAAGTGGAAGACGAGGCTGAAAACGACCTCAACCTGGAAAGCTGGATTTGTCCAAGAGTCCCGGGTTAACAAGTCCTTAACTGGTCTTCCCAGGAAATTATAAGAGTTACTCTTGTAGAGTAATTATTATTTCCTAATTAAGCATGCATCAAGTCCTGCATCTTGCCCAAGGTGTCAGGACTCATTTTGTAATAGGGCCATATTTTTATTTTGTGCAAATGGAATATCAATGAACAATGGACATCTTTTGCAAACAATTTTCTTTTTCGCTCACTGTTTTTCATTTTTGTTATTTTCACACAAAACAATAAATGGTAATGTTTTTCAATAGTAACTCCATTCACTTTTAAAAAAAGATTAAAATCAATCACTAAAATGAACAAATCTCAACCCTTGCAGAGACAATCCTCTAGATTGCACCGGCAACAGCACTGATATGACCTTGTATGACTTCGACAATCCAATTAATCAAGCAGACGAAGGGGTTGATGAAGATTATGATTTGCCCGAAGAGTTAGCCAAGTTGTTGATGCAAGAAGAGAAAGTGATTACTCCTCATCAGGAGGAGGTTGAAACTGTCAATCTTGGTACTGAGGAAGATGTAAAAGAGGTAAAGATTGGGGCCAGTCTGCAAGCTCTAATAAAAGAACAGCTCATCAGTATGCTTTGGGAATATGTCGACGTCTTCGCTTGGTCCTATCAAGACATGTCAGGTCTAGATACGGGTATTGTCATGCACAGGCTACCATTGAGAGAAGATTGTCCTTCGGTTAAACAAAAGCTACGTCGTACTCGCCCAGATATGGCCATGAAGATTAAGGAGGAAGTACAAAAGCAGTGGGACGTCGGTTTCCTTGTTGTAACTAGTTACCCGCAGTGGGTAGCTAACATTGTACCCGTACCTAAGAAGGATGGCAAGGTGCCTATGTGTGTGGATTACCGGGACCTGAACAGAGCTAGCCCGAAGGATGATTTCCCATTACCTCACATTGATGTATTGGTAGACAACACAACTCAGTTCTCGGTATTTTCTTTCATGGACGGATTTTCTGGATACAATCAGATCAAGATGTCACCCAAAGACATGGAGAAAACAACTTTCATCACACCTTGGGGCATATTTTATTACATGGTAATGCCGTTTGGACTAAAGAATGTCGGTGCAACGTATCAACAGGCTATGGTAACATTATTCCACGATATGATCCACAAAGAAATCAAATGCTAAGTGGATGATATGATTGCCAAGTCCCTTACTGAAGAAGACCATCTGGTGAATCTTCTGAAGTTGTTTAAGCGTCTGAGGAAGTATCAGTTGAAATTGAATCCCAACAAATGCACATTCGGGGTACGTTCCGGTAAGCTGCTGGGTTTTATCGTAAGTGAAAAGGGAATTGAGGTTGATCTCGACAAAGTCAAAGCCATTCAGGAAATGCCTGCACCTAAGACTAAGAAAGAAGTTCGAGGGTACTTAGGTAGATTGAACTAAATCTCAAGGTTCGTATCTCACCTCACTGCAACATGTGAACCCATGTTCAAGCTGTTAAGAAAGGAACAAACAGTCAGGTGGAACGATGATTGTCAGAAATCTTTTGACAAGATCAAGGAGTATCTGCAAGAACCTCCAATTCTCATGCCTCCAATTGAAGGAAGACCTCTGATAATGTACCTGATAGTATTAGAAGGGTCAATGGGGTGTGTGTTCGGCCAGCATGACGAGTCTGGTCGAAAAGAGTATGCAATATACTACCTACGCAAAACGTTTACCGCTTGTGAACAATGTTATTCACTGCTCGAGAAAACTTGTTACTCTTTAGCGTGGGTTGCTCGCCGACTAAGACAGTATATGTTGACTCACACTACCTTGTTGATCTCAAAAATGGACCCCGTCAAGTACATATTTGAGAAGCCAGCACTTACCGGAAGGGTTGCATGCTGGAAAATGATTCTAACAGAGTATGACATTTAGTACACCTCTCAAAAATCCATCAAGGGCAGTGTATTGTCTGATTATCTGGATGAGCAACCCATTGATGATTACGAGCCTATGAGATTTGACTTCCCGGATGAAGACATCATGTTCTTGAAAGCAAGAGATTATGAAGAGCCAGTTCACACTGAAGGGCCTGACCCAGAAGAAGCATGGACTATGATGTTTGACGGGGCAGTCAATATGAATGGTCGTGGAGTAGGTGCAGTACTTATTACACCTAAAGGAGTTCACATGCCTTTCTCGGCAAAACTCACCTTTGCCTGCACAAACAACGAAGCAGAATACGAGGCCTGTATCATGGGTCTTGAGGAGGCCATTGACCTCAGGATCAAAACCTTGAATGTATTCGGAGATTTGGCTTTGGTAATCAACCAGACCAACGACAAATGGTACACTCATCAGGAGCATTTGATTCCATACCGTGACTATATGAGGAGATTATTGACTTTCTTCACAATAGACAAACTTTAATACATCCCTCGAGATGAGAATCATTGTGCATACGCTTTAGCTACCATTTCATCCATGATCAAAGTACAAGCTGCCAATTATGTGCCTCGGATTTTGGTATCCAGACTGGACCGGTCGGCATATGTATCCTCTGTGAACACTGTCGCTGATGACAAGCCTTGGTACCATGACATCAAATGCTTCTTAGAGAATCAGACATACTCACCTGGGGCATTGTCAAATGATAAGAAGACATTGAGAAGACTGGCTGGCAGTTTCTTCCTCAATACTGATGGTTCATTATATAAGAGAAACTTCGACATGGTCCTACTCATATGTGTTGACAAGAAGGAAGCGGACCTATTGATGCACGAAGTACATGAAGGTTCTTTCGGCACCCATGCCGGGGGGCATGCAATGGCAAAGAAGTTATTAAGATCAGGTTACTACTGGATTACAATGGATGCATACTATTGTGCCTATGACAGAAAATGTCACAAGTGCTAAATCTACGCAGATAAAGTGCATGTGCCTCCAAATCCTTTGAACGTGACGTCTTCACCTTGGTCCTTTGCCATGTGGGGCATTGACATGATTGAAAAGATTGAACCGACTGCTTCAAATGGTCACCGATTAATCCTGGTAGCCATTGATTACTTCACCAAATGGGTTGAAGCAGCTTCATATGCAAACGTCACCAGACAAGTGGTAGCCAGATTTCTGAAAAGGGATATCATCTGTCGATATGGAGTTCCCGAGCGAATCATTACTGATAATGGTTCTAATTTGAATAACAAAATGATGGCAGAACTTTGCCGGGACTTCAAAATCCAACATCACAACTCTTCTCCTTACAAGCCAAAGATGAATGGTGTTGTTGAGGCCGCTAACAAGAACATCAAGAAGATTGTGCAGAAGATGGTAGTTACCTACAAAGACTGGCATGAGATGCTACCATTTGCTTTGCATGGGTACCGAAACTTAATCAGAACATATACTGGGGCAACGCCTTATCAGCTTGTGTATGGTATGGAAGTTGTCCTACCTGTTGAAGTTGAGCTACCCTCCTTACGGGTAATGATGGATGTGAAACTAGATGAAGCAGAATGGGTCCGGTCTTGGTACAATCAACTGAATCTGATTGAATAGAAAAGATTAGCTGCCATCTATCATGGGAAGTTATATCAAAAGCGAATGAAGAAAGCTTTCGATCAGAAGGTCAGATCTCGGGAATACCAAGTGGGAGAGCTTGTTCTGAAAAGAATCCTTCCTCCTCATACAGACCACATAGGAAGTGGATACCAAACTATGAAGGTCCTTATGTGATAACTAAAGTCTTCTCGGGTGGAGCACTGATGCTCGCAACCATGAATGGTGAAGACTTCCCGTCTCCATTGAATTCAGATGCAGTTAAAAAATACTTTACATAAAATGACCCGCTGGACATAAAAACAGAATGTAAGTCCAGGAAAAAATAGGGCATCCCGGCGAGTCAAAAACAGAATAAAAGACTCGGGTCAAAATAAAGGAAAAAATCAAAAAAAATGTACACCCGCTGAGTTGAAAAGTCGCATTGGACAACTCAGGCAAAAATGGGTATCCCGGTGGATTGAAAACCAGAAAGGGCGATCCACACAAAATTAGGGAATAAGCGAAAAACTGCATTCCGTCGTCTGTATCACTCACAGCGTGGAAAGCTCCGAGAGAACAAAGCGTCAGTCAGAATCAGCCTTCTTCAGAAAGCAAGATAAGAAGAACATCAAGGTCATACATGTCATAGAAAAGGAAGCTCACTGGAGCGTCAACTTCAACATTGACAACACTTTTTATTTTCTCAATTTTCAACAATCTCCTCCTTTCTAGGGATTCGCCTCTTTGACTGTACTTGCCTATTCAGGGCACACAAATCAATAAAATCAGAATATTCAGTCACACTTTATTTTGTACATTTTTGTTTCGTTTGTGAAATGTCCAATGTTCATGATACAACACTTGCATAAAACATATGAGCCATTTTAATAAATGCTTGCAGGAAATATATTACTTTCAGGTAAATCTAACTCCTATGACGGAATCCGGTTAAGGATACCTCAGGACACTTGTGCGTTTTCCTTTGTCTTAACAGGTTGCAGGTACTCAAGACAAATAATCTTTCACAACATGGGGCATATCAAGCATTACATCCCCAGCGCACTACTTCCCAGAAGTATCTCCTCCCCAAGAAGGACCTCCTGAATAGTGTCTAATGATACTTCCACAGCAAAGTGGTCAAAGAACTTTCTATTCCCCACCAGATATTCCAAAATTCTCTCACCCTCAGCAGAGTTGGTGGAATTTATTCCCCACAAAGTTGCCTCCCCGGTAGGGAAATACCTGAAACACATCCCCATCGGAGTTGCTAAAACCTCCTCGTCCTCATTAAGGAGTTCTCCCTCCGGACAGATTTTTCAATAATCTCTTCCCCCAGCTGGGTTATCCCTCCAAGCAGATCGCCCAGAGATCTTTCTCCCCAAAGGATCCAGATTTTGGATCGGGTTTCTCATTTGCATAATCATAGCATTCACATCATATTCACCAAATAAGCGTAACATTCCGTCTAAAACGGAGCATTACGGCAAAAATCAAACATTTGCATGATCATAAGCCAGGTTCGAGCCAGTCACCTGCAAATACCATCGTCACTTCATCAACAATATTCAAAACTCATATCCCCTACAGATAGAAGGCCAAAGCATCCCCTTTGCACTCTCAAAACACAGATGCCTGTTTATATTTATACATGCTCTTTTCGAAACTCATCTGTGTCATCCTATCTCCCGCAGGTCGCCAGAATACCTTTTGCACTCTCAAATACAGATATTGGTTCATAGTTTGTACATATTCTTTTTTTGGCACTTTTGCGTGTCATACTTCCCCCAACAAGTCAAACACTCGCCCATGTCCCTTTCCCAATCTTTCGACACTCGTATGTGTCTTACACATACTCCACCAACAGATCAACACTTGTACATATACAATCCTTTGATACTCGTCCGTATTTTGTATATATCTCCCTGGAAGATTAAACATTTGTCCATGTTCCTTGATTAACCGATTGATACTCGTCAGTATCATCACCCTTAAGCACGCGTCAGCGTTTGTTTCTATCGATACCCGTCCGTATCGTGGTCCTAAGGATGCTCGTCCGCATCTTTAGTCTATACACACTGTCAAACACTTATATCTTTTTTTTTAAAAAAAGGAATAAGCACTCGTCTGTATTTACCATTCCCCAGTAAGTCGCCAACAAAACAGCTTTCTCCTATCCGACATTTGTCCTATGTCGTGATATTTTCAGTAGCCGTCCCCTGCCAAGTGATCGTCCTTCACCTTTGGATGACCGTCCCTCATCCTTTCCCCAGTTGAATCCCCATTGTTGGAACCTTTTATCCGACATTCGTCCTATGTCGTGATAAAGAGCTACCATCCCCTGCTAGGTGATCTTCCTTCACCTTTTGATGACCGTCCCTCATCATTTATCTGATGGTCGTCCCCATCATTGATCTTGTTATCCGACATTCGTCCTATATTGTGACATTCCCCAAAAGCAGCCGTACCCTGCTAGGTGATCGTCCTTCACCTCTTGATGATCATCCTTCATCATGCTTATCTGATGGTCATCCCCATCGTTGACCTTTTCTATCCGACATTCGTCCTATGTCGTGATATTTTCAGCAGCCGTCCCCTGCTAGGTGCTCGTCCTTCACCTTTTTTATGACCGTCCCTCATCATTATTTCATTTATTCTTTTACCCGATGGCCGTCCCCGTCGCGTTTTAGTTACTTTCCAGCTTGATGGTCGTCCCCATCATTTCTTTTCTCACTTCTTCAAATCCCCAGAGACTTTTATTTCCTTACCCGACGACCGTCCTTGTCGTGGTCTCTTTATTTCCCAGCATGATGGTCGTCCCCGTCATTGCTTTGCTTACCATTTTACCCCCAGCAGTCATCCTCTGCTCGATGGCCTTCCTCCATCGTTTTCATTTGATAATCATACTATACTATCTTTTACAATTTATATCCCTTTTCTTCTTCTCCCCAGCGAGTGCAAATTTCGGACTGTCTTTGATATTCAACCACAAGTTATCTTGTTTGTCTGTTAATCCAGGCACTTACATCCTGCACAGCTAACTCATGCTTGAATAGGGGCAGCTATAAACACCCTAAATTTTCCCTCACTTTTTCCCACACCATGGCTTGTGATCTTTCCTTTTTTTTTAGTATGAGCATTTTGCATATTTGTTTCATTGCATAGTTCCATTTTCATCTGCATCTAGGGTTAGTGATCTGAGCAATCCAAGAATCAATCTGAGTCATCCCAATGGTCTTGAAGCTTTCCAAGAGGGTCCATGTGTGTTCTATGATCATAATATGCTCCCCAAAGTTCATGAAAGTCAAGAGATCACAAAGAATGGCATAGGCATAGAGGCAAAGCTAGGGTTTTCCTACACAGATGACCAAAATTAAGGTTTTGGTTTCAGAGGCCTTAACCCCAAATTGTTTGGTCATTCTTGTTTCTAGTGCTCTTAATATGTTATAAGGATCATGTATACCAAGTTTTATGAAGAAATTCATTGTAGAAGTCATCTGATCATTGGGTAACTTCTTGAGCAAGTAAAGTCAAAATCAAGGCATTTGAGGCCTCCATCAAGGGCACCAAAGGGTCATCATCATCATTTTGAGTCTTTATGATCTTTGTTTGATCTTAGAAGTGGTTGGAAGTTCACAAATTTTAATAATTTTGAGCCAAATGCAAACTTGCTATTTTTGGAAATGACTTGTAATGGAAACTTTCCATTTTGGGAAAGATTTTCAACCTATTCTTTCACGACCAAAAATGCTTCAAATGAAAAATTCTTGGGCATGAAAGTTGTAGATTATGTCTTTCCCTTTTCTAAAAGTACTAGAACATGTCTTGATTCATCCTAGAACTCAAGATATGGCCTTTAAAAGTTGGCAAAAATCCTATAATTTTCAAGTTCATGCCAAAGAGGATTTTTTGCAAATTCAAGTTCCAAGCCATTTCATGACCTCTAATTGATTGCTAGGCATCATACAAACATAGTGCAATGCATTTGAACCAAAATTGTGCCTTGGATTTCAAGTTTCCACAAGACATTTTCATGAAATTCTCAAAGAGGGAAAAGTTGCAAAACCTCTTGAAACCTTCCTTCCACTTGTGCCAGCTGCATAAAACCAATCTTATGGCCCTCCATGAATCTTGCTGAGGCCAGACACCCCTTTGAGCAGCTCCTGCCATGGCCCATGCTTGAAGTACAAAGTTGTTGACGTTTTTGGCAACTTACCCATACCAATCAAACCATGCCACTAACCACTCTCTGACCAATCAAGACATTACATACAAACATTATGGAGCTCATTTGACACAAGAAGCAAGCCTAAAACCTCCAAGAACTCAGCATTCACAAAATTGCCAAAAAGCCTCCCTTCTTCGATTCTCAAAAACCAGTCATCAAACATCAAAACAAACTTCACCAATCATCTTCAAATGGTCCATAGAACACAAAGCACCCTCTGAAAATCCCTAAAACACAGCCAAACCAAAACACGGTTCCTGGTGCAGAGGAGTTGTATCTCTCAAACCAAGCCACACAAACTTGTTCTAAGCATTGCAACATCATCAAGGGGTTCATTGGAGGTGGATTGAACCAAGAAAGAGGCCAGAAAGCTCATGGAGTGAAAGCTTCATCTCAGGTAGCCCCTTAGAACTTTTTTTCCAGAAGCTTTATTTCATGTTCTAGAAATGTTCCCCATGCTCTCCTGATCACACTGCACTTGTTGGTTTTGAAAATGATAAAGAAACAAGCATGAACTATATCTCTGAAAGTTTGACCAAGATTTTGTTCTTCGATTCTCTTTGTATGTGCATGATAAATTGTTTTTGTTGCTGGATTTGAGTTCATTGATGTTTAAAGATTGATTCTAGAGCTTTTGGTGAGTTTTTGTGGTGTTTTGAGAGATTCAGGGGAGGGGTCTGGCCGGAGAAGATGACTGGAGGTCTTCTCCGACCACCTGAGAGTCATTAGGGCTCTAATTAGGGTTTAGGCTCAGTTTAAATGTGGACCTTAGGATCTTGCTTCCCGCGCGTGAATGGAAGGCCTAGATTGCCTCATTAAAACCCTAATCAGTTTAATTAGGTTAATTAATTAGGTTTAATTTAAATTATGCCAGATCAAATCCTGACCACACTATAAAGCGCTAGTCAACTCCCTCCATTTTTATTTGATTATGGACCCTTGGATGCGTTTACTTTTCATTTTAATCATTTTATTTTCATTTTTATTCATTTCTTTTGCATATTTTATTTAAAATAGTTAAAAACATCACAAAAATATGATCTTTTGCATTTCTGATCCAAATATTTTTCTTAACCCAAAAATGATTTTTATTTTATTTTTTGCATTAAAAAAGTATTTTTAAAATATTCAAATGTTATTTTTAATTAATTAATGGATTTTAATTAATTAAAAATACATATAGGTTTCTAAAAATCACCAAAACAATTCTTGAATCATTTTAATACATTTAGAAACATTTTCAAACTCATCATACAAATTTATTTTTATGTTAGATCATAATTTCACAATTTTCTTTGAATTAGGGTTCTTAAAAAATCACATTTTCTAACCCTAACTTGAAAAATTCATTTCTGCCAACCCATGATGAGTTTGAACTTGATTCTTTTTGCATTGTTTCACATATTGAATGTAGTTTCTAGGTTATATTGCTCATGAAAATATCTTGAATTTTCAATTTGATTTGCATTTTCCTTTAAGAATCACCCAAAAACCCTAGCAAACTTAGAAAATCCATAACTCTCAATAGGATTAGCTTCTGACCTTATCCTTTGGGGTGTGACCTTATATGGGATTAGGGTTTGATTGAGCTTGATTTTAATTTTTTACCATGTTATATGCTTCTGTTTTGGTCATTTGCATCTCATACATTCATAAAACCCTAATTTCTCATGTTCATTTGCATTCACCTTTGCATATCATCATCATGTGAACTTGCCATGACATTTCAAGCATTGGTATGACATCTTAGACATCTTAGAACATGTTAGAACATTGCTTGATATTTCTTCATTCATTTTCCATGTCTTGCATTCATTACATTTCATAAACATCCATGTGTTTTCATGCTTCTAAGCATGCTTCCTTTGCATCTCATCTTTGTATGATCGCTCATATGCATCTTGTATGAAATTGCATCATCTCATATGCCTTTTGCATTGCATTTTCACTTCTGACTTTGGTCTTTACATCTCATTTCAATTCATTTCTTTATGCTTTATGTCTTATGCATTCATACTAACATTTTCAGGGTCTTTTGGTAAGTTATTTGGGAGGTGGATTTTCCTTCACCTCCCACCTCTTCTTATCTCATTAATATGCATATTTACATGTCTTTGAAGTTAATCTAATTCACTTATGCCCCATCATTCTTACTTTATTTCTTTTAAGTTACTTATCTTCTTCAGGAAGTAAGTAACTTATTCTTCTTTTTCCCTCTGTTTTCATCTGCTTCTTCCATTGGTGGCCTTGAAGATCTTTTCTCTTAAGCCTAACAAACCATAGGGTACCCAAGCATGATAACTTTTAGGGTTTTGTATAGTCCCCCTTAGTCTTTTACCTTTGAGTCTCCTTAAGTCTCTCTTCTCATCTCAATAATCAGAGACTAAACTCTTAAAGCTTTAGGACTTTGAATTAGGGTTATGCCTGCATCCTTCTCTTAGGATTGAGCGTATAACTTTAATACTAAGTGTTAAACCTTTAATTTGTTTACATCTCTTAATCAAATCACACTAATAATCACTAAGACTTTATCTAGTAACTTGGGCCTTACATTAGGGTTCTATCTCTTCCTTATGGTTAAGAGGGACTAACCCTAGTGTTTAATGGACAAGTCCCCCTCAGGTTGTCTTACAAACCATAAAATCCACTTCTTAATCTCATCCCTTTAATTAAAATCCACTTAATAAAGGTTTGTTATATAATGAATTTAATCCCTAACCATGGATTAAGTTGAGGTTTCTTGCTCAGCTTAAGTGCTTTCATCTATCATCCTTCTATTAGGATGGTGTAAGGAGTTCACTAATCTGTGATTAGAGATTAAACTCATTACTTAACACTAAATAAAAAAACCAAAAACATTTAAATAATCACAAGTAGGTTAATGATCTTAATCCTACATCATCATGGTAATTAAGTTGAGATGCTTATCTCACACTTAAGTAAACTCATTAACCCTAATCAGGTAGGATATAATGAGTTTACAACCTTTGATTTAGGTTTAAGCTTATTAACTTATGCAAAACACCAAAAACAATAACAATACTGAAAACACAAAAAACAAACAATAATCGTCTCCTCCGGGTTTCTTTTCTCATCACCCTCATTCACAAACGATAACTTGCTTCTTCTGTCTAATGCAATACAATTAGCACTCGATCCAGACGAGTCATACACTTGAGCATAAACAAGAAAGAAGTTCACAGTCAAGTTATTTTTCAGTCTCTTTGAGTCGAACTACGGTGTTCTGACTTCCTCATTGCACGCGAGTATACTTAGGCATAACTTAACGGTTATCGAACAAAATTCTCTTTGTCATCCCCCTCTTTCAGCATTATTTCTTAAGCCTCAACTCCTGAGCAATTCACCTTTTGCACTGACACCTGTACATTCATTCCTAGCTTTTACACACAAACAACACATAGACTTACCCCCTTTAAACACAATCTTGTAAGCGTGGATCCCGTCGAGTACGACAGACGATCTGGGTTTTAATACCTTCCCAGGTTGTAATCAACCCCCTTTCTCAGTTTCTCTAGTTCGCAACCGTCTTATCCATCTCTTTCCAGGTTTATGCAGCATTACCTTTCCTTCGGGATAAAAATGCCTAGCCGGCGACTCTATTCAGTTCATTTCATTTTCTCTTTTCGCCGACCGTTCGCGTCTGCACCGGGATGAAAATCTTTGGGAGCGACAACTTGGTGACTCTGATGGGGATGCTTATCTTGCAACCAGGGCTTCTGGTTCTTTTTTTGGGTTTCTCCTAGCACTTGTTTGATTTGTGTTCATGGGGGTGTTATGTGCTATATGTGCTTTTTGTTTATTGCTTTATTTATTGCTTTCTGTATAGCTTTATTTATTGTTTAATTTACTGTTTTATTGCATTTCATATTACTGTCATCATATCATTGTGCTGGATCTGTTGTTTACCTTGGTGGGAGGGATACTCAGTTAGTAAGGTTCCATACCGGGAGCCCGAGTGACACATAGGATAGAATGGCTTCATAGTCTTTCCCATTCCATTTTGGTCTGGTGCAGGAATATGAAACACGGTTCAGACATGGGTTTCTTCTTGAGAACTCTGTGCTACAGATCTCATGTAGTACTAGGGCTATCTGGGAAGCCTGCTAAGTCTGGATAACCTTCTGCATCTGAGGTGAATTAGAGGAGGATCCTTTATGATTAATGTAAACATTGTACCTTCGGGTTATAAGTGTTTACACTTCTCATAATTGATCCATTCTGAGGATCTTTGTTCTAGAACAATACATGTGAGGGGGTTGGGATGTTTACAGGTTTGCAGGAACCCTTGGCCTCATCATACCTTGTTACTGATATTGTTAAGGTTACACTATTTTGGACTTATTCTATGAAACCCTGGACTTGTGGCTCTTTATTTGAGTCCCCCACCTGTTTACTGGTTCTTTAAGTCTTCATCTGGATTTCTGAACACACATGGACCTTATCAAGGCAGATAACAGATCCAACACTTGATCAAAAATCCTTGCATATCATTCTGCATACATCATTTTGCATCATTTTAACATTTGTCTATTTGTTTTACAGGGTATCCACATCTTATCTTTGGTTTGGTTTTGACTGTTCTTTTGCTCAGCCACCTTTATCAGATATTGTTCTCAAAGACATCTTCATCAGATATATTCATCAGCCATCTTCATCAGAGATTCTCTTCAGCACCTTCATCAGTTGTCTTCATTAGTATTTCTCCTCAGTTATCTCCATCAGCATCCATTATCAGTATGGACCCATCCAGGAAGAGTAACATCACTTATCATTTCTTTGAGCCTTCCCTAGCAGGCATCAGGAAGATCCAGACACTCATCACTCCTGGTCATGTCCTTTTATTCAGGGAACACTATGGTGGTATCATGGACATGATCATGGACTTGGATGCATCACAGAGGAGCATGATCCACACTTGACTTCTATGACCCTCCTCTCAGATGTTTTACCTTTCCAGACTTTCAGTTGGGCCCTTTGTTAGAGGAGTTTTCCATGTTGTTGGGTGTCCCCATCAGGAGGGGGATTCCTTTCAACCCTGAGATGACTGCTCCAAGGAATGAGGATATAGCTAAGGCTCTGTATTTGGAAACCACCATCATTAATCAGAATATGACTACCAAGGCTGGAATCCCAGGCCTCCATTTGGACTTCTTGATTACTCCGGCCACCAGTCATGCTGCAGCAAGGAAGTGGGAAACTGTTTGTGCTCTCATAGCCCTTAGCATATATGGTATCATATTGTTTGCAAACGAGCCTAAGTTTGTAAGTAAGAATGCTATCCATCTCTTCCTGCTGAAGAATCCAGTTCCTACCTTGCTCGGGGATTTCTATTACTCAGTGCATCAGAGAAATGAGAAGCAGAGGGGAATATTAGTCAGATGTTGTGCACCTCTCTTCTACTGTTGGTTATTGAGACACTTGGCGAAGACGGAATCTTTCTTGAAACCTCATCAGTCAAGAAATTTGGCAAAGAGAATGATTGCTCTCACTTCAGAAGACATCAGGTGGTGCATTCAGAGCACCAAGGGCAGAGACATAATCACCAACTGTGGGCAGTATCCCAATGTACCTCTTATTGGAGTGAAGGGTTGCATCAACTACAATCCTTTACTATTCAAAAAGCTTCTAGGGTATGCCTTAGTACATCCACCAAGAGAGCAGGACTTGCCAGAAACCCTTTACTGTGACATCCAGAATAATCATGCTATCGTCCGACAAGCAGCCTGGGCTTGGGATAAGATTCAGACAAAAGGGACTGTTATTCTTGGAAAGTGTAATAACATAGCTTCAGCTCAGTACATTGATTGGTCTCACATCAGAGGACAGATCACCCGCATGCCATTTACCCTGGAGGATGTGCCAGGGCCATTAGCAGTAGAGCCTGTGGCTACAGTCATCTTAGAGGAATTTGAGAAGTTGAAAGAAAGGAATACTCAGCTTTCTGAAGCTCTAAAGAAGACCCTCGGGGAGAGGAATGATAGTCGTCTGGACAATGAGAGGTTAGAGAAGCTCCGGATCGAGCATATGACCAAGATTGAGAAGATAGATGATTACATCAGAAGAGCCCGAGCAGGAGAGTTGGTATTGAAGAATGCTTGCAAAGAAGCCAGGATTCAGAAGGCCGGAGTTGAGCACTACTTGGAAGAGAGTCAGGCTAGATGGATCAGAATTACTGAAGCTCGTTCACAGGAAGATCAGAGGACACAGGCTAGGATAGAACAGCTAGAAGCTAATGAGAAGAAGAGTCAGGAAGCTTTGTTAGCAGCACAGAAGGAAATCTCCGAGTTGAAACTCCGGGTAGGATTGAAGAGATCCAAAGACCAAGACAAGTATAAGAAGTTGACAAATGCTATTGCCACTAGGAACCTTCTTATCAGGACCATCACAAAGCATCCAGTTGGACCAGTGATTGATGCTCTCCTGAAGGAAGTCAAAGAGGATGACTTTGGGCTAAATGTTTGATTTCTTTGTATTTGTACTTTATTTTGTTTGTACTTTGTTGATCTTTTTGTTGTATTTTGACCCATCGTGGTAACTCTTTGTAACCTTAAACTATGTATCTTTGCATTCATAATATATGGTTTGTGTTTTATCCTTTGGGCTTCATTTCTCTTCAACATCATCATTCCTCGAGGTCTGGAAGGTCAAAACCAAAGAACCAAACCGGATACCTTTGGAAGGCAAATAGACATAATGTTTTGCATACTAACCTCATTCTTTGTTTTGAAGGTATTTTTGTTGTTGTTTTCTCACTTTGTTGTGGTTTCAGGAAACATTGCTCGTAGGAGGGTCTTCCCCATCAGCAGATTTCACCGGTATCCAACAAGACACAACCTTCTGAGCTTACAGATGGACCAGGTTCAGTAAGACTTAACTGACGTGAGAACTCAGATGGCTAATGAAAGAACTGAAATGAGGGCTCAGATGAGCCAATTCATGGCAATAATGACTGGGTTGGCCCAAAGCCAAGAAAGATTAAGAGAGTTGGTCGAGTGGCAAATTCCTGAAGAAAATCACCTAGGTACAGGGGGTACCAGCAACAATGATCATGTACAGCCACGTACTGACCCCCTGGAGTTTGGACCTCATCTCAACCCTGAATTCAATGCTATCAGGAATACCCAAGGTAATACTGGAGGGCGGGCCTTGCAGGAGGACCCTCAGGAGGAACAATTCACTATAGTTGGAGCAGGAGATGAAATCTATGATCGTCGTCTGGACGAGATAGCAGAAAACTTGAGATCTCTGGAGTCCCAAAATCCTTAGGGTTTGATGTTATGGACAGGGGCCTAGTTGAGGGAGTAAGAATTCCTCAAAAATTCAAACCTCCCTACTTTGAAAGATATAACGGTACCTCCTGTCCTCGTACCCATCTTCAATCTTTTCTGGAAAGATTAAAGGCTTACACCATGGATGAAAAGCTATGGATGTTTTACTTTGAGGATAGCTTGACCGGGGAATCCCGTGAGTGGTACTCTCATCTGACTAGGGCAACAGTCATAAATTTGAAGGATTTGGCCGAGGATTTCATACACCAATATAATTACAATTTAGACATGGCTCCTAACAAAACTCTTCTAATGGGTATGTCACAATCCTCAAGGGAAAGCTTCATAGAGTATACTCAGAGGTGGAGACAGTTAGTTGTTGTTGTTCAACCTCCAATGTCGAAAAGAGAAATGGCCGATATGTTTATGAACACCCTACAAGGGACATACATTGATAGGCTGGCTGCTTTCTCTTCCACTAGCTTTGCTGACGTAGTCATAGTAGGGGGAAGAATTGAGAGTTTGTTAAAAATGGTAAGATTTTTGATAATGGCGCCATCTCTAGAAGCACAAGGAAATTTTTTGCAGGGCCTCGCAGGTCGGGTGAAACCAATTCAATACACATGGGAAGAGGTAGGCCCCAGTATATGCCAAGATCAATAGCCGTTGTCACAATTCCCACTCCATCACCTCAACAACAATACACTCTGCAACCACAACATTTCCCTCAACAACATTTTCCTCAACAAAGGTCTTAAAACAACAACAACCAACAACAACGTCCTTTCCAACAAAGGCCATCTCAAGTCAAGAGGGTAATCGATCCTATTCCGATGCCCTAAGCCACTTTGCTACCACATCTTTTGAAACTCAATCTTGTTGAATTGAGGACTCTGGTTCCACCAGATCCTCAAAACCTTCCAAGGAATTACAACGTCAACGCCAGATGTGCCTTCCATTCCAATGCACCTGGCCACACAACGGAAAAGTGCAGAGCTTTGCACATGAAGGTCCAGGATCTAGTTGATTCAAAGGCTTTAAATTTTGCACCACCTCCAAACGTCACGAAAAATACTATGCCTAGCCACGGTGGGCCCATGATAAATGCAATTGAGAAGATCAACCAGTGAACCGAATTGAAGATACTGCAAGTATTCAAACACCTCTGGAAGAGGTTAAAGCTCAGCTTTTAAAATGCTTGGTGTTCCCAGGTTGTGAGGCCTGCTGTGAGTCTTGCAAAGTTTCCGCCAATGGTTGTGCAAGTTTAAGAAGTGGCATCAATGGCCTTATTAGAGAAGGTATCTTGCAGATAACATCAATGTTTTCTACAACATCAACAATTCCTCCTACACTACCAACAAGCACCCCTCTTACAACTTAAAAAACAATTGTTCCGACAGACTCTTCTACAAAGTCAAAAATCATCTCCTCTACCACTTCAACAAGCATTAGTTCAACCGCATCCGCTTCTACAACGACAACAACCATTAATAATGACATCTCCATAGTCACCATATATTACGACCCGACAATGGTCCCCGATTCCAACAATTTTCAGCAACAATCTCAACATCAACCCAGCTTCAGTCTTTCACCACCACCATCAGTCAGAAATCCTGTTACCATATATTACGATCCACAGACAATAACAGTTCCTACTTCCGCTGCAGTTAGTCCAGTCACCATCACGGTACCTGGACCCATTCCGTATGAAAAAGATAATGTTGTGCCATGGCACTATGGTTCAGACCTCTACTGCAACAGGGAGAGAGTCGTTCTTGATTCTTCAACTCATACAACACATATCGATAATGTCGGGGGAGGCGGATGCTTCACTCGAAGCGGACATCTCTTCGCGTCACAAGCTCCGAGAGTTAATACTGAGGCAGAGGCTGCTGCCAAGGCTAAAGGCAAAAATGTGGTGCCTGAAGAACCAGTTTTGAAAGAAGCTCAGAAAATGTCCTTTGATCAGGATGTGGATGAATTTATGAGGATAATAGAGAGAAGAGATTATAAGGTTGTGGATCAGCTCCACCAAACTCCTTCCAAGATCTCCATTTTATCCCTTCTATTGTGTTCCGAAGCTTATCGGGATGCATTAATTAAAGTCCTGCACGCAGCCTACGTGCCTAAGGAGATTACGGTGAATCAGCTAGAGACGGTGGTTGTTAGAACAATTATGGTTCTAAACCTCTACGAGTTTTGATGATAACAATCATTAATATGCAAGAATAGAAGTTCTAATACATACTGAAAATAACTTTCTTTGTTATATGTGTAGAAGTTATAGAAGAGGAAGTTATTGAAAGGAAGACGTGCTTTATTAGAAGAAGCATGGCGCCCTATATAGAATATACATTAATTGAAGAATCCATCATTATAGACATGATTTATTGGCTGCGTATCAAGATTTAATTCTCTCTGATTTATGTCCAGAAGATGATGATTCTCATATTAAAGGCATTAATTAAAGAATATATCAATTAATGGTAATGACAAGTATCTCTTGTTATGGAAGGATTTTATGGTATTAACTAATATCCAAAATTAGCTCAAGATGTCCCCAACGGCTATATCATTCAAGAAGTATATAAAGGAATCAAATTGAATATTTGAAGTACAGCTTCTACGAGACATAACTTATTCATTTGTGTTAAATATTCTTGTAACAAATCACATTGTGATTATAGCTTTATTAGAAGCAAGATAGTTATTATTTTATTATTATTGTAAAAGATAAGTTAAATCCCTTGAGTGACTAGTTTCAGTCAGAAGACTCAAGAGGACATTGACTGTAGGTCAGTGTGTGTATTCAATTATTGAATAGTGGATTAAGACCTCAGTGATAGAGGCAAAATCACCTTGGCGGGTGGACTGGATGTAGTTTGAGTTCAAACGAACCAGGATAAATCAACTTGTCATAGAAGTTAATTTTAAGTTGTTAAGAAAACCCAATTCCAACCCCCTTCCTTGTGTTTTATGCCCCTTCAATTGGCATCAGAGCGCTAGGTTCTGAGAAATACACTTAACCGTGTCATTAAAAGATCCAGAAGTTAAAACACATGGCAGATGCTGGTAACAACAACAATGACTACCAAAATGATAAGATCAATGCAAAACCTCTAGTGTTCAATGGTGACAACTTTGACTACTGGAAAGATGTTCTGGAAAGTTTCTTTCTAGCTCTGGATGGAGATCTTTAGGACATGGTGACAGATAGATACACTCATCCTGTTGGAGCAGATGGTCAGAAGATTGAAAGGAAAAATATGACAGCTCAATAGAAGAAGGAGTTCAGAAATCATCATAAAGCTAGAACCATACTTCTGAGTGCTATCTCATATATAGAATATGAGAAAATTACAAACAGAGACTCAGCCAAACACATGTTTGATTCCCTGAGGATGACACATGAAGGCAACACTCAAGTCAAGGAGACAAAAGCTCTGGCCCTCATCCAGAAGTATGAAGCATTCAAAATGGAAGAAGATGAGACAATTGAAAAAATATTCTCAAGGTTACAAATTCTGGTAGCTGGACTGAAAGTTCTGTACAAAGGCTACTCAACAGCAGATCATGTAAAGAAGATCATCAGAAGCTTGCCAAAGGCTTGGAGGCCCATGGTCACTGCTCTAAAGCTATCAAAAAATCTGAACGAAATATCTTTAGAAGAACTTATCAGCTCCTTAAGAAGTCATGACATAGAACTAGAAGAAGATGAACCCCAGAAGAAAGGTAAGTCTGTAGCTCTTAAATCTAACAAATTTGGTTCTAAAGCTTTACAGGCAAAAGAAGAAGAAAGTTATGGATGCTCATCAGAAGAAGATGAATTATCTCTTCTATCCAGAAGAGTCCAACAACTCTGGAAGCATCGTCAGAAGAAGTTCAGAAATACCAGAAGAACAAGCAATCACCCTGAAGCAACATCTGGTCACAAGAAATCCAGAAGCAAAGAAGTAGTGTGCTACGAGTGCAAAGAACCAGGACATTACAAGAGTGAATGTCCAAAACTCCAGAAAGAGAAACCCAGAAACAAATTCAACAGAGAAAAGAAAAAGAGTCTCATGGCAACATGGGATGATTCTGAATCATCTGAAGCAGAGTCGGATTCAGAAGATGAACATGCTAACATTGCACTAATGGCAAAAATACCAGAAGATGATCACTCATCAGAATCAGAATCAGACTTAGATACAGAAGAGGTATTCTCTAAACTTTCTAGATCTCAATTAGAAGCTAAGCCTCTCAAAAATTCAAGAAAAATATCAAAAGCTTTAATTCAAATACAAAGACATGAAACAAAGTCTGGTATCTGAATTAGAAGAAGTTAGAAAACTAAAAACAGAAAATTCTGAGCTGAAAGAAAATATTTTTGAATGCAAAAACTCTCTTGAAAAACTTAAAGCTCAGAAGGAATCTGAATTAGAAGATCTACTCAATTCTGATAGTATCATAAAGCAATATGACTATAGTTTTCAAAAATTTCTAACTAAAAGCATAGATAGAAGCAAAATTGCATCTATGATCTATGGAGTTAGCAGAAATGATAGAAGAGGCATATGCTATGTGAAAACTAAAGAAAAGGAAACTCTGAAGTTTAAAAAGATTGATGACGTTGTCATAAAAGTTAATACTCCTCTAAATTCTCATTTTACCTATGGTCATAATCATGACTTAATATATACTAGTGAGTCATCTTGTTCCACAAGTTCTAATTTGAAACCTAAAATAAATCAGAAGATTGTGAAAACTAAGAAACAAGGACCCAGAAAAATATGGGTACCCAAAGATAAAATTGTGTATGTTGCAGATGTCTTTAACAGCAAAACTGAAACACCAATCTTGGTACCTGGACTCTGGATGCTCACGACACATGACGGGAAGAAAGCATATGTTCCAAAGTCTTGAATTAAAAGCTGGAGGCCATGTAGGTTTTGGAGGTAACCAAAAAGGAAAAATAATTGGCTCTAGAACTATTGGTAATGGAAATCTCCCCTCTATCTCTAATGTTCTATTGGTAGAAGGATTAATGCATAATCTATTATCCATAAGTCAATTAAGTGATAATGGCTATGACATAATCTTCAATCAAAAGTTCTGTAAAGCTGTTAGTCAGAAAGATGGAACAATCTTCTTCAGTGGAAAGAGAAAGAACAACATATATAAAATAAAACTTTCTGAATTAAAAATTCAGAATGTAAAATGTCTAATGTCTGTGGAAACTGAGCAATGGGTCTGGCCCAGAAGATTGGGACATGTTAATATGAGAAGATTATCTCAACTTAACAAACTCAATCTGGTCAGAGGACTTCCAAACTTGAAGTTCAACTCAGAAGCTCTGTGTGAAGCATGTCAGAAAGGAAAATTTTCAAAACCTGCCTTTAAAGCTAAAAATGTTGTATCTTCCTCTAGACCACTAGAACTTCTGCACATTGACTTGTTTGGACCAGTGAAAAATGCTTCAGTCAGTGGCAAGAAGTATGGATTGGTGATCGTAGATGACTTCAGCAGATGGACATGGGTAAAGTTCCTTAGACACAAGGATGAGTCAATTGTTGTATTCTCTAACTTCTGCAAACAAGTTCAAAATGAAAAAGAATTTAAAATTATTAAAGTTAGAAGTGATCATGGTGGAGAATTTGAAAACAAACTCGAAGAGCTTATTCAAAAAAATCTTTGGTGAAAGAAGGGAAAGTGAAAGAGAAAAAGTGATTGTGAAAGAGTGAAAAGTTGGAAAATTGTGGGAACCTTTTGCATTGAAGTGATTAGTGGTTATATAGAGGCTAGGCTTGGAGCTAGGTTTTGGAATGGAATTAGGTTTGGGGCCCAAAAATTAGGCTTGGGATCCAAAATTATGGTTTGGTAGTTAGTTAGGGTTAGGGTTGGAAAAGGATTCCTCGGAATATTCCTTGGAATATTCCTTGGAACACTCTAGAAGATGGTAGAACATGGTAGAAACATCCAAGGGAAATGGAGTGGAATTGAAGTGGAAAAATAAGAGGGAAAGAGTGAAAGGAAGGGTGGAAAGAAAGTGGAAGGAAAGGTGGAGAGAAGAGTGGAAGGAAAAGGGAGGGAAAGGTGAAATATTTCCTTTTGGTTGGTTAGCTTAGAAGTGGTTCGGATTATTTTTGGTACATCATTTTTCTCTTGAACTCCAATGTTTGGCAAACCTCGATCGACCACACACCTCATGCGTATGCAAAGGATGATGATTTATTATTTTTTCAAATGCGATGCAATGATATGCGGAATGATGCGAGAATGAAGCGTAAATCGCTCGAGGTTATAATGAATAAGAGGGCAAATTTTGGGGTGTTACAGCTGCCCCTATTCAATCACTGTAGACTTGAATGGATGATAGCAGTCGCTTTCAGACGTTTGAAGTATGCAGGGATTGAATACTAAGAACAACCAGAAAATTTGCACCTGGTGGAAAAGAAATGGGAAATAAACCCAACCATCTGAACTCTGCTTATGGGGAACTCGGATGTGATGAGTAGTGAATTGGTGAATGCTTTGGAATAATGTTGGGAGATTGTTGATTTGCCACGCTACGGGTGGACTTTTGCTGGGATATTAATGACATGCCACACAATGAGTGGTCTTCTGAATGCTTTGCCACACGACGGGGGTTACTGCTCGCTACGAGAGACTTTTGATACCTTACCACCCTGAGGGTGGGCTTATGCTCACTCTGCGGGGATACTCTGCCCACTACGGGGATACATTGCTCAGCTATGGGAGACTTTCAGAAAATTTGCCACACTACAGGGGCCCATTTCTCGCTACGGGAGACTTTTGGAAAATTTGCCACACTACGGGGGCACGATGCTCAGCTACGGGAGACTTTGATGATTCGCCACACTACGGGGGCACATTGCTCAGCTACGGGAGACTTCTGCTCACTATAGAGGACTTTGGCTCACTACGGGAGACTTTCAGAAAATTCGCCACACTACGGGGGCACATTGCTCGGCTACGGGAGACTTCTTCTCACTACGGGAGACTTTTGCTTACTACGGGAGACTTTTAGAAAATTTGCCACACTACGGGGGCACATTGCTCGCTACGGGAGACTTTGGCTCACTACATGAGACTTTTGCTCACTACGGGAGACTTTGGGAAACTCGCCACACTACGGGGGCTGCTGCTCGCTACGGGAGACTTTGGAAATTCGCTACACTACGGGGGCTGCTGCTCGCTACGGGAGACTTTAAGAATTTTCCACCAAGAGGATGGACTTTGGCCAATCTACGGTTGGACTTTGGAATTTTCCACCCAGAGGATGGATTTTGGATATAAACCTTGGATCGAACACGCATATGTTGAACTATATGACATGATGCCCCATGACACTGGGGGATAGATACAAAGGGAATTCCTAACACGTAAATAACAAATCCTTGCTGACTCTGTGGGGAATACAGATGATTGTCGATATTTTTGCTGGAAAAGAGTGTGACTAGTTTGTCTCGACTTATTACTTTTGCCAAAAATAAATTGGACTTTAGATCTGAAGACCCTGCTAGGGGATGCCTCAACTGCTGAGGATTGAATCTCACCCCACAGATTTCGCTGGGAAATCGACAACTTTTTGACTTAGCTGGGGGAAGACCAGTCAAGGCTCTGCTAAGGAGAACTCTCTTGTCTACCTGAATTTTCCAAACCTCTGTGGGGAAGGGAACCGTTCAGCTAACTGCCGAGAATTTCTGGATTCTTGTAAGAAGTGCTTCACTACAGGAAGACGATTCCTGCTAGGGATGATCCTTGTGTCTTGGCTGGGGAAGAGAAGGATTTGGTTTGAGATCTGCTGGGAAATAAGATCAAGGAAACCTGCTGAAGAAAAGTTTGACGACTTTACTGGGGATAACTTCCATGCGTCTATTGGGGATAACGAAACTGAACTGCATCCTGCTGAGGAGGAAATATTTCAATTAGCCTCGTGCTAGGGATCATTTGCTTTGATTAGGGCTTTACCTTAAGAGGATTTTACAAAAGACTTAGTGTCTTTAAACTCTCAGGTATCGTAGTGATTGCTTGAATTGGCATAATAACCTTGCTGAGGAGGTAACCATTGTCAACGCATATGAGCTAGGAGTTGTTGAAAGCATTGAATGAGATAATTGGCTTGATGAGCAACCTCTAGATAAGTGATGGACTCAATCAATAAGAGTTATTGCAGAAGGGTGTCATAGAAACTCTGTGAGGGTATAACTGTCCTGGTACTCTGAACTCCGAGTAGATGCTTCCGATTGTCTGTCTTTGGGAAAGAATGAACTCTCGTGTTATTGGGGTGGCTTGCCCCAGTATGAGTCTTTGAAGAGATGGATCTAGGAGAGATCTGAATCTTGAGGTAATTGCCCCAGTTTGGCTGACTCTTGAGGATATTACTTGACATAACTGCCTCAGATTGGTTGGCTCTTACCATGACTGGTTGGGAAAGTCCTTACTCAATGGAGCTTTCTCGGAAAAGTGCACCTCGACGTGACTGTCTTTCAGAAGTTTTAGACTTCTCAACTTGGTCAGCTTAAGCTTCTGGACTGAATTTCCGCTTGTGAGCTTTTAATGATGCCAAACAGATGTATGCAGACAGAAAAATGTTTATTCTGAGAATGGAAATTCTAATGCAACACACATGTTAATCCTGAAGTTTTGAAAAAGTGTCGCAAACCTTTGTGAGCAAGTCACTGGTTAAGATGCGACATTATTTTTGAAGAAATGAAAGTATGTACATGCAATACCAACAAGGTCTTTTAGCACAACTCATAGGAGTCAGGAACGACATCTCGTGGTAGTACGCTCTCAAATTATCCCTGTTTCAGTTAGGACTTTTGAGGGTTGTATCGTGGCCTAGTTTACGGTTATAGAAACAAAGGATATAGGCTCGAAGTTTATTTGTGCCCACCCCTTTTTGTGATGTTCTCCATTCCTATGTTCAGCTCATTTTCATAAGCGCTCACCTTTCATAAGGGTTTCGTATCGGTCGAGGAACCATTGCTGCTATCGGTTTAGGTACCAATCAAGTTGTTATTTGGAGTCAGTCACCCATTGGTCTTTTATGTCTGTGCCACGCGACTTTGTTCTTGCTTAAGGACCTTTCTTGTGTCATCCTTTTCGTCTTTCGCTTTTGTGTTATTTTGCTTATCCCTAACTTTTGCCTGGACTGATTCTTGTGAATCTTTGATTGTGAAGTCCAGCGGGATGCCCTAATTTTTACCTAAGTCGCTTGTTTTCAAGTTTCGACTTAGAGGGCTTTTCATTTCTTTCCTTTTTTGAACAAATCGCGTGACACTGTTTGTCTTGATTGTTTTGCGAGGGTTGCGACTGCCTCATTCTTTGGTCGATGAAGGATAACCATTGTGGTCTTCAATCTTTGGACCTCTCTATTAGCATAATGGAATGTAATGGATCCTCAAATACACTCCTTTATGAAATCCTGAACGCTCAGTCCGATTAGCCGACATCTACCATGCTCATGGGTTAAACGTAAGGGTTTTTTCATGCGAAAAGAAACTCCTACTTCAAGGCTCAAAGGGGTTAGCGAGGGTCTATCTCCCTTATATCTCCGGTGTTTAGGGATTTGAAACAAAGTTTGTACATCGTCAACAGGGCCTTACTCGAGAGCACACAATTAGAGATTTTGCGTTTTTGTTTCGTCATTCTCCTTCATAGAGTTTAAGCACGACAATTAGTATTGCGATGTACACATGCAAAATTATAAGTGAATGCGAATGAATTACTTCAAGAAAAACATGTGAGTTTTATTATTACTAACATTCAAAAGAAAACAAATTTCATACATGTAGACGAATGTTTAGCATATAAAAGAACTACAAATAGAAATACAGTAAAGAAGCTGAATATTGCCGTTGTTGAGGAGGCTTGACTCCGTCTGGACCTGTCAGTCTTGGATACTTTTAGTGATCAATAGCTCTTTCACAGACTTGTAATCTTCAATTTGCAGTCGTATACTCAACCATGGCAATCATACCTCTTCTTCTAGTTATTCTGACTCTGACACGAGACATCTGAAGGAAAAAGTGAAGCTGGGGAGTAAAGTTGCCCCATAAGGTTGCTCGGAAAGACCTGACAATCTTCTGCCTACGTATCTCCATTGACCAAAGACCAATGAAGAATCAGAGCGACGTAGTTCCCCTCAATAGGGATGGAAAAAAGCATTGAAGAAAAACAAACAAACAGTTGCCATTGCTGAGAGTATCTGAATATTGATGGCTTTATTTGCTTCCTGAAGATTCCAGCTTAACACGGACCATCTGGTAACACAACCGTGACACCGGCTCCGTTGTGATTAGGCATTGGATTCTGGAGTACATTTGGGTGAGGTGCAAAATTGATCTCCTTGGAGTCAATTAGGTCTTGTACCTTGTTCTGAAAAGCCCAACATTTCTCAATACTGTGCCCCTGGGCACCCGACTGGAATTCGCACCTGGAGTTGGCATCAAAGTTTGGAGGTAGATTATCAGGAGAAGGAGCTCTCATGGTACGAAGCTCGACCATGTTCAACTTTAGTAGCTCTGGAAGCAAAATAGCACATGGGCATGGGACGGGATCAAGTCTGCGGTTTCTCGCTCTTGTTCTTTCCTGATTTGGTCTCTGTGCCTGATATTGCTGACCTTGAGGTTGTGGTTGAACATGTGGAGTAATAGTCACAGCAGCTGTTTGGTAGTAACCTTGAGAACGACCTCTATCTCGGCCCCTATATACAGCATTGGTCTCGCCTTCTCTTCGCCTTTGGCCATTACCAAAAGGTTTCTTCATACCAGAAGAATTAGCACTGCTTGCATCCTGAATCTTTCCCAATTTTAGAAAGTTTTATATCCTTTCTCCAGCGATGACAATATCAGAAAAACCAATGGACGGGCAGGCGGCCAGATGATCCAAGTAAACACCTTGCAAGGTTCCCATAAACATATCGGCCATTTCCCGATCTAGCAATAGAGGTTGAACCTGTGCGGCCAGCTCACGCCACCTCTAAGCATACTGCTTAAAACTTTCCTTGGGTCCTTGAGACAAATTCTGCAACTGAGTGCGGTTTGGAGCCATATCAATATTGTATTGATACTGCTTGAGAAAAGCTTCAGCTAAATCTTTCCAACATCGGATAGAGACCCTGCTCAGCTTCATGTACCAGCTCAATGAAGCTCCAGATAGACTATCTTGGAAGAAATGCATCCAAATTTTCTCGTCACCAGTGTAAGCCAAGATTCTTCCAAAGTATGCATGAATGTGAGATCTAGGGCACGTGCTGCCATTGTACTTGTCAAATGATGGCACCTTGAACTTAGGAGGGATTCTGACTCCTGGCACTAACCCAAGATTGGTTACATCGATGCCCATAGAATTCTGACATTCCATGGCCTTAATCTTCTCCGCCAGCTCTTCATGCCTTCGATTGTTGACCTCATTCATATTACCCATATCAGCATCCAGTAGAGTGAACTGGTCTTCCTGAGTGTCTTCATTACGGGCCGCAGTCCCATTTAGATTTGGCCCTCCGTTACGGGCAGCGTTAGGATCCACATTCTCAGTCGGTGTTCCAACATTAGCATTCCCACGGGGTTTCTCAACTATCAACCTGAGACGCTCTTGATTCTGAGCAATGTCGGTCATCATGTCCATGAACTGATCCATCCTCTGTCGGAGCTCATTGAGATCAGTCTGCATTCGTTCAGCCATTCTCACTCGGTTTCATTTTGTTGGATACTGATGAACGTGTTGACCAGCTATATTGCCTGAAGTTGAATAAGTTAGGAAGTCCGAATGACCTGTAAAAATGCAAAATATGCAAATCATGCAGTAAATGCATATGATATGTTCATGAGGATGCTACATGCGACCCTGCAAATGAGTAAGCATGTGTTAGTAATGCAAGCATGCAGAGGATGTTATGCAATGCACTGGCATGTGATCAAAGGTCTGGCGATCGTTGGTCTGACGTTGGTGTCGAGAAGACAATCGTGCTGGTGAAGAGTCATAGTAAGAGTACCACCGAAGTCCCGGATTTCAAAACCAGAAAACCATGTAGAATCTGATCATAATACTGAACAATGCTGGCAAAGTGGGTATGTGGGAAGTTTCAGGGTTCCTGCAAACCTATAAACCCCTCCCATCTCACGGGTGTGCTACTCGGGTCAAACATCACGGACTCTCAAAGTCGGATAGCAATAATATGTTCACCATTTCCGAGAAATGGCTCATGACCAAATCAGGGAATCGATTTGGCATTATGTACTAACCAGGGAGGTCTCAGCTGAGTCCCGAAAAACAAGCATCCCTCATAACTCCTCAGCTTCAAGCACTGAATCGAGAAACAATAGTACATTCATCCCGAAGGGTACAATACTATCGTCATACAAACAGTTTGCCTTAACTGAATTCCTATGAGAGAACCAGGCCATCCTATGCGAGTTCCCAGTGGGCCCTCGGATGCGAGTGGGTTTGCCAACAAATGTGGTCTGCCAGTGTCATCACTGGAGAGGGTTGTTTCCACTAAGGTTCTCAATGATCGGTCCCTTGACTGCACATAACTATCAAGGTAGCGTATTAACCCAGAAAGATTCTGGTATCAATACATTCCCGAGAAGGTCGCAAGTCAAGGTGTGGAACTCACTACTACCAAGATAGCAAGATGCCATGAAGCCAAAGTGGAACCACTCTAAGTCCTAGGGTGCACTCGAGCCCCGGTTACGAGCTCATCTCACAGTAACCCCATCCCACAGAAAAAATGAAAACCAGCACAGCCAGATAGTGATGCATGAAAAATAAATGCCGAAAGCATTAAATAAAGCTATAAAGTAAAGCTGTGAATGAAAACAGTAAAGCTAAACTAAAGCACACAACAGCGAATAGATAAACACCCAAAGAAACAAAAACAGACAAGCGCTAGGATTGACTCTACAAGGGAAACCAGAGATTCTGGAAACTATCCCCAGCAGAGTCGCCAGCTGTCGCTCCCGGGATTTTCATCCTAGTACAAATGCGAAAGTGGCGTGGAAAAGGTAGAGTCTCCAGCCAGGCATTTTTATCCCGAAGGAACGGGAAAGGTAATGCTGCACAAACCGGAGGAAGAAGGAAAGGACAAGGTCCTGTGAACCAAAGATCTGGGTTCGGGAGTCGGTTACGACCTGGGAAGGTACTAGCACCCCAGATCGTCCGTCGTACCCGACGGGATCCACGCTTGTTTGTTTTGTTTCAAAGGGTGAGAAAATAAAGTTGTTGCTGAATAAAACTACTAACTGGAATGGGAACTGAAATGAGAAAGGAACTTGAGAAGAGAACAAAAAGAAATAATGGGGAAAATGTAGGGAAAATAAAGAATGTGCTCGAATGGGCCCTACCCCACTGCCTACGTACCTCATCAGGATAAATGAGGATCAGAGTCGTCGTAGTTCGTCTAACTAAGGCGGGAACTTTGTGTTTGTATTTTTTAGGATGACGTTGCCATAGCTCTAGCTCAGGTGTTACCGGCTCTGACTCGAGGGTGTTTATCGTATCGTTGTTTGAACTGTCGAGGCAAGTCGCATTCGTCCGCAAAGATTAGGAGATGAGAAGAGAAGACGTGATGCCTTTGTTGGTTGTCTTTTATGAGAAGTGTTTTGGAGTTTGTTTATGAACATTCTCATACTAAGACTTATCCATCGTGGTAAATACTTACACCTCGCCCCGAAACAGGACGTGTATAAGTACTCCGCAACAAAGTCTCATGGCGTACAAGAACGTTCAGTTTTTATTAAGTGTCTTTTAGATTTTGTTTGAAGATGAGAGAAGAAGACTCAAATCGGAAAAGGACAAAAACTAAGGGGGACTAAGACCAACCCTAAGTTATTTATTATACACAAAAGGGAGATCCTAATGGTTTGTGAGGTTTTCTAATCCTAAGAAGTAAAAGGAAAAGAAAGAAGAAAAAGGATGCAACTTACTTCCTAAGGAAGGTAAGTTGGTCCTAACAAAGGGGGGAAATCCTACCAAACACAAATATGGAAGGAAAAATTGAATTAAAATGCATAAAAGAAATGCATAAAAAATAAAAGGATAAGGTGTAAGGAAACATACCTTTCCCTCCCTACAAAACAAAGATTAATGTTGCATTTTATTAAAAATAATAAAGCAAACACACAACAATTAAAACCTAATGACTTTAGGACTCAATCTATCTTAATTCTAGGAGAACTAAAAGAATGCTAAGACAAAGATTCAGCACCTATTACAGCCCCTAAAGTACAAACAGCTATGAAAATAATGCACAACACAAATCAGCTTTTTACAGCCAGCATACAGCATAAAAAGGTAGGTGTAGCAAGTCACATACAACATACAAACATAATAAACCACATGTGTTTTATAGCCCCTATATTAACAAACAGCTATGAAAACATGGGACAGATTTGATCATTTTTATTTATGTGCACAAAGTGAATGATAAATAACACATCAATGTGAATTAACATGGATCTACATACACCACAAAATGAACTCAAACATGTGAATTTATTTACATCATTTATTTGATTAAAAGGAACAATGATCAACAAGAATAACCACACTTTTCCATATTGCACAAATGAGCCTTTTATCATGAGATTGAACAAGTAACACTACAAACATCAATTGTTACACATGCATGGCATAAAAATCAGAATTAAACTCATGTTATGATATGATAAATTAAGCACAAGAAACTTACATGAACATGTGAAGCATTTAATCACTTTTGGCACACAAAAAAAATCAACATGGCATTTAATCACTTTATCAATCAAGCGAGCAATGACAATAATCATGAAGCACATATTGTATTTAAGCAAGCATTTAACATGTGAAATAAATGATTAAAGTGTAGCAAAACAACATCAAGAATCAATTATATCACATTTGCACATTTAACACAAAACATGAAAAAGTGAACGGAATCATGTCGAAATGACTCGAAACAAATGAATTGGCTACTAAAAATAGACTCAAAAATTCCCTAAAATCAATACCTAAACATACATGAACCATAGGAGCACTAGGAAGCAAGATTGAGCAAGAAAATAAGCTAAAAATCCAAAAATGAACAGCGTTAACCAGTTAACCCGTTAACGGACCCTGGACAGCACTAAAAATGGCCAAAAACGCATGTGTTAACCGGTTAACCAAATGCGTTAACCGGTTAACGCTGAACAGAAAGTGAAAAATGCTTTTGAAATAAGTGCTTTTGGCCAAAATCTTACTTCTAATGATCCCTAACATACCTAGGAACATGCTAACACTAATTTCTACTTAATTGGGGCTTATTTACACATGATAGAATCTATAACAAGCTACAACCTAGCTTCTAATCCATTAAACTCCACAAATTGCAAGCAAAACGTAACGAAAACGTAATCAAACATAAGCAATACGAAAAGCACTTAAAGAATGCCGAAATGGCGAGATGAAGAGTATAACTTAAAGGAAAAGTGATTTAGATCATCAACCTACGAAGCAGAGAAGTGCTTCGGTAATTGTTGCAAGAATCGGAGCTTGATCGAAGAGAAAACTAAAAACCGCGAAACCGGAAAATAAATGCGTTCTTGATGCTTGAACCTTCGTGTACTTCCGATAAGCCGAAATCCTCACAAAAATCACTAGCTTCTTCTTCTACAATCCACAATCAATGGAGGTTGAAGGCTTAAGCTTTAAGATCTTCAAGTTTCAATGTGAAACTCGAAGAGTTTATTCAAAAAAAGCTTTGGTGAAAGAAGGGAAAGTGAGAGAGAAAAAGTGATTGTGAAAGAGTGAAAAGTTGGAAAATTGTGGGAACCTTTTGCATTGAAGTGATTAGTGGTTATATAGAGGCTAGGCTTGGAGCTAGGTTTTGGAATGGAATTAGGTTTGGGGTCCAAAAATTAGGCTTGGGATCCAAAATTATGGTTTGGTAGTTAGTTAGGGTTAGGGTTGGAAAAGGAATATTCCTCGGAATATTCCTTGGAACACTCTAGAAGATGGTAGAACATGGTAGAAACATCCAAGGGAAATTGAGTGGAATTGAAGTGGAAAAATAAGAGGGAAAGAGTGAAACGAAGGGTGGAAAGAAAGTGGAAGGAAAGGTGGAGAGAAGAGTGGAAGGAAAAGGGAGGGAAAGGTGAAATCTTTCCTTTTGGTTGGTTAGCTTGGAAGTGGTTCGGATTATTTTTGGTACATCATTTTTCTCTTGAACTCCAATGTTTGGCAAACCTCGATCGACCACATACCTCATGCGTATGCAAAGGATTTTTCAAATGAGATGCAATGATATGCGGAATGATGCGAGAATGAAGCGTAAATCGCTCGAGGTTGATAATAAATAAGAGAGCAAATTTTGGGGTGTTACACCCTACTGACGAATTTGGGCTCCTTGGCAGCCTCTGATTGATCTTGTCAGAATGGTCTATAACCCAAACCGAATTTGTCCTCCTTCTTCTCCACTGGCAGCAGCTTGCCCCAGCCTTGAGCATTACCTTCTTCAACAACCTTCCGGGTTTGCTGATAAGAGATGGTTGAAGTACCCATCCTGTCCTCCTGGGATGCATCCAATACTCTAGTAGCCTCATTAACATTTAGGGCTTCAAACCATTGGCTCATTGTCTCATGGATTTCACCATCCATCTCAATATACTTGTAAGTAGCTAGCTGACTAACAAATATGTCTTCCTCACCACAGATGGTGATAATCTGTCCTTCCCATTCATACTTCAGTTTCTGGTGAAGGGTCGACATTACTACGCCTTAGACGTGAATCTAGGGTCGACCTAGCAAACAGCTGTATGCCGGCTGTATGTCCATCACATAGAAAATGGTCTTAAAGACTTGTGGACCGATTATCACTGGCAACTCTACCTCTCCCGGAACTGATCTTTTGGAACCGTCAAAAGCCCTGACCACAAGGTTACTTGGCCGGAGAGCTATCCCATCATACTCAAGCTTGACAAGAGCTTTCTTTGGTAAGACATTGAGTGAGGACCCAGTGTCTACAAGCACATGAGATAAGACAGCTCCTTTACACTCCAAGGTTATATGCAAGGCTTTGTTGTGGAGACGTCCTTCTGTTGTCAAATTAGCATCAGTAAAACCTAGCCCATGGCTAGTATTGACATTTGATACTACTGTTTCCAGCTAATTTACAGTGATCTCTTCTAGCACGTAGGCAGCGTGCAGAACTTTGAGAAGTGCATCCCGATGGGCTTCGGAACACAACAGTAGTGATAGGATTGAGATCTTTGAAGGAGTCTGGTGGAGCTGGTCCACAACTTTATATTCGCTTCTTTTAATAATTCTCATAAACTCATCCACATCTTGATTGAAGGATGACTTATGAGTTTCTTTGGGTGCAGATTCTTCCGGTATCACACTCTTCCCCTTGGCTTTGGCAACAGCTTCTGCCTTAGTGTTAGTTCTAGGGACTTGTGATGCAAAGAGACGTCCGCTTCGGGTGAAGCCTCCGCCTCCTCCAATATTATCTACTTGGGGAGTGAGAACTGGAGAATCAAGAAGGACTTTCTCTCCATTGCAGTATAGATCAGCACCATAATGATATGGAATAGCACTGTCTTTGTCATATGGGATCGGCCCGGGCACCGTGATGGTAACTGGGCTTACTGTAGCTGTTGTTGGGACTGTAATAGTCTGTGGGTCATAGAAAATTGTAACAAGACCTCTGTCGCTCCCGGGATTTTCATTCTAGTACAAACGCGAAAGTGGCGCGGAAAGGTAGAGTCGCCAGCCAGACATTTTTATCCCGAAAGAATGGGAAAGGTAATGTTGCACAAACCTGAGGAAGAAGGAAAGGACAAGGTCCTGCGAACCAAAGATCTGGGTTCGGGAGTCGGTTACGACCTGGGAAGGTATTAGCATCCAGATCGTCCGCCGTACCCGACGGGATCCACGCTTGCAAAAGAAACTGTTTCAAAGGGTGAGGGTATGAAAACTGCAGCAAAAGAAAAGAAATGAACTGGAAAAGAAGCTGAGAAAAGAATTGAAAAGAAAACAAAGAGAAAAAATGTAGGGAAAATAAAGATTGTGCTCGAACGGGCCCTACCCCGCTGCCTACGTACCTCATCAGGATAATGAGGATCAGAGACGCCGTAGTTCCCCTAACTAGGGGTAGAAAAGAAAATTGCTTGTGAATTAAAGGCTTGAACTGCCTATGCCATTGCTCAGGTGTTGCAGACTCGGACGACGAGTGCGTAACCGTCTTGCAAAGTGACAAGTAGGAGCAAGTTCGCGTACGGAGCGAATGAGGTGAGAAAAGAATTCCCGAAGGAAAGACGCTTATTGTTTGTTTGGTGTTTTTCAGAAGCTTCTATGATTGAAGGTTTGCATAGGTAAGTGTACCTAAGTCTTACTCAATGGGATGTGTACGTCTCACATCATCCCGAAATGGAATGCGCAAGAGGCACACCTATCTATGGAGGAAATCCCCAAAGCTAGTCCCACAAGTGAAGGCTCAAGCACACTGGCCTATTACCATTATTAAGTGTTTTTGTAGTTTTATGATTAAGAAGTGTTTTTTAGCTTTTCTTTGTGAGGTACTCATGTTAAGACCTATCCACCACGAGTCATGACTCACACCTCGCCCCGAAATGGAACGCATGCAAGCATCTCATAGCAAAGTCTCATGTCACATGAAAGTACTCAACCTTTATTAAATGAATTAGAATTAAGTTTGAAGATGAGAAGAGAGAGAGAGCACCAAAGGATCTCAAAGGAAAAATTCTAAAGGGGACTAAAATAATCCTAAGTGTTAACATGCATGGATGTCCTAAAGTTGGTGAGGTTTCTCTCCTAATGAAGGAGGAAGAAGAAGATAGAAGAAGGGATGAGAAAGGCCTAGGCCCAACAAAAGAGGGTTAGTTCACATAAACATAAAAGGAAAAGATAAGAATTAGAGATGTGGAACTCAATTCCCACAAACAAAATGAGAAAATTAACATGACATCATCCAACAATCAGAAGTGAAATGAAATGAATAAATGCTTAATTCCAATTCAACTCAAAGAAATGAAAATAAGAGACTTATGACTTAAAATGAGGCAACATGAATACATATGGAAACAAGTGCGCACCTATGAAAGATGTAATGCAAAACACACAAAATACAAGCACAAAGTTCAAAACCAGAATCAAAATGATATGAAGAATGGCTTAGGAGGCCAGCAAGATGAAGAGAGAAGTCACACAATACCAAACAATGTCAAAATAAAAGCAACGGAATCAAAAGATGGAATTTAAGCACTTAAAGAAACAAATGACTTGAATAAGAAGCAAACCTAAAAATTCAGAAGAAACAAGACCTATCCTAGGACCAGGAAGGCACCCACACCCCAAAGGAACCCCAAATAAGAAGAAGAAGTTGGCACAAGTGCCCTTCCAAGCCTATAAGAGATCTAACAAACCAAAAGAAGCAAAATGGGACAAGGTGAGAACAAAAATCCACAAATAATAAACCAGCCATCTAAAAATTCTACAACTGAAACCAAATGATCTTAAAACACATTATATCAACTTGCCAAAAGGACTTGCAAAAATTCAGAAAGAAACTAGGTCAAATGGAGGTACAAACACAAGTTGGGACAGAAAACTTACATCACAAGATATCAGATCAAAACTCAAGAAATAATTTCCTAAAAATTCAGAGAAAAATCACATGAAAACTACAAGATCTTAGGAACACAATGCAAAAAGAATGGGATCAAAACTCCAAATATTGAAAGCTATAGAAAATGGACAAGACAGACTGGTCAAGAAATGAAGCAAAAGAAGTTATGCACATTGGTGAATTATTTCTGGCACGCTAATCAATGAAAAAAATAAAATAAAAATTTGATAAAAAACTAGAGACTCAAAATGACATTCAGGATTATTTTGGGAATTTTTAGGTGATTAGAAGTATTTTACATGAATTAAAACTAAACTGAATTAAAGAAAGGAAGAAAAAAAATGAAAAGAAAAATGAAAAGAAAAATAAAGAAAGGAGAGGTGGGATTAGTAACTGCTGCGTGTGCAATTGGACTGGGCTGGATTCCATGGGGTGTAGATAGCACGCAGGAAAGCAAAAAGGGAGGTCCTACCGGACGGTGACAAGTGTCACCGCCGGTATGGACAAAATCCAAAAATCTGCCCTAACTCTATCCTCTTATCACCTCGGTAATCACCTTATTTTTATATTCTTTATAACTTTTACCACATCTCTTAAAACCAAAACAATAAAAAATAAAGAAAGAAGCATGAATCAGAAGAACAGAAACGCGTTCTCTCCTCACACTGCTCCCCCCTCACGCTGCAACCTCATCATCAACCTATCCCGCTGGAGTTGACGGTGGTCGGCGACGGCGCCGCCGTCTTCTCCGGCACCTAACCACCACCAAACGCAAAACTCCTAACATGAACCCTAGCCTAACCTTTGCGCTCATCACGAATCCAAAACCAACAAACTCAAAAACTCAACTGAAACACCGGATCGACGTAATCAGATTCACGATAACAACAAAATACAAACCACAAACAAATACGTCTACAAGTTGAGATAAGCACCTGTTAACCGAAGGAAATGAAGAAGCTACCGTGAAGATTACGCGCGATTACAAAACTCCGGTTGACGAAGAGTGATAGCAACGATCGGTGAATGACAAGAGCTCGGATCTCTATTTGTTGATGAAGAAATTTGTTCGAAGCTGCTATTTGTTGACACGGATCTACTCAATAACTCAACAATGGCGCTATTCGATGAAGAAAGCAACGGTACGGAATCTCGTTTGACGCAAGAGTAGCGAATTCAATCCGTTCAATTGCTCAATCCAAGAATGCTGACGGATTTCTTTTTGTTAACTCTTGTGATGCAGAGTCATGCTTCTAGTTTTTTGTTGTAGCTCTTGTGAGATGAAGAAGAGCATTCAGTTTGTGCTTTCGTGATGATGAAGTTCGCTGCTGATGAAGATTTTCGAGGAACGACGATGTTGAGGCTTTGATGGATGATGCACGCTGATATGAGATGCCGAAACTTATTCCTGATGCAGAAGGTTGATTAATCTTCAGTTTGCTGATGCAGAAGCTTGATGGAAGCCGTTGTTGGTTGATGAATGTGACGTCGACATGATGACGATGAACACGGTTTTGATGCCATGAAGAAATGACGAATCCAGCTTTTATGATGCAGATGATGAGGAGTGATTGAAAACTTCTGTTATTGTTTAGGGATGGAGAAGGATTTTCGGTTCTCTGTGTATGGTGAAGCCTGAAGCTCAATTGCTGAGTGATGAATCGAAACTGTTATTGGTTTTGTGATGAAGAAGAATGGATTCTAATTGTTACTGGTGATGAAGAAAAGTGCATTGGCTTTTTCAAATGTGAAGAGTGGTGCGGGATTTCGAAGATTGGAGAAAATCAGAGAGATTTTTCTGTTATTTTTCTGTGTGATCTTGAAAGAGAGTGGTCCCAATCAGTTATTGTTTCTCCTCAAAAGCTGAGACTCCAATCCGTTTATTCTTTCTCCTCCAAAGCTGTGTGATTCTGTTCTTTTTGTTTTTGTGAAGAAAAATGAGAAGAGAAAGCTGTTATTAGTGGTGAATGATGGATCTGTTATTCTCAATGAATTTTCGTGACCTCCTTGTTGTTATTCTCTTTCCTTCTCAAATTTTGTTATCATTTTTCTCCTGATCTATGCGTGATTGCGTTGCATTTTTTCGTGTATACCGCGTGTCCACTTGCACATGCCTTCTTGCGTTTTTGTCCTGTTTCCCTTGCATTTTGATATTGCTCACATAATGCGTGTGAATACAGGCGCGTGACATTGCTGGAAAAGGGCATATTGATATGTGGCTTGGAAAAAATTGTGGGCCATGGTATAACTTGTTTGTGAGAATTTACATGCAATTGGAATTATGATGCAGTGTATTTTGTGGAGTGTGAGTAAGAAAAAGCTCCTGAATTGAAGTGTAGTGTAATTTGGTTTAACATAAGATCCAATGGGCCTTGTAAGAAAGGTTATGTTAAAGAAAATGGATTAAAAGGAATATGGTCTTAAAAATGGATTAATGAAATTGAGAAAAAGAAAATAATAATTATGATTTATAGTTAAAGGTAACTCAAAAAAAATGGATATGGTTTGGAAATAAAATGTAAAGAAAAAACGATAGGGAATGAATTGATTTAATGGATAATTTGACAAAAATGGTTTAGAAATAGATATGGAACTTAATATTTTGTGGAACGGACCAATGACCACAAACACACGCTTAGCCACGAAACTTTAACCCCAACCAGCTTTGCATCACTTCCACAGAAATCACCGATCTTCTGGATAAATCACACTCTGAGTGTCATCATAATAAACTTGAATCTTTGGACTTGAAACCCTCTCATCAACCACTGCTTGGTAAACTGATAATTCCCGCACATAATACAACTCGACTTTGAGACACATCGCCTGAGAAATAACCCCCAATCAAGATAAGTTGCAATTCAGCCAATCTTTTGATAATTTGACCAAGATTAGGTCAAATGTCCATCTGAAACGAATTGCGAACCGAACAACCACACTCAACTGAAATCACTGCCAGCTCTATGTTATGCTATGGATGTTATGCTTCATCTTTCTATGCAAAGATGCAATGCGAAGTATGCTATGATATGTTGAATGCTATGAAAATGAGAGGGCAAATTTGGGGTGTTACAGCTGCCCCTATTCAATCACCAGTTAATCTGAAAAGGACGATAGTACGGGACATACGAGTCTCCTTCGGATTTACCTGTTACACCAGGACCGGTAACCATTTTGACATTAATTCCCACTGTCAGGATTTGAAACCTCTTCAATACAGACGAGTATTGGATGATCATCAAGATAACACAGACGAGTGTTATAGGTCAATGATACAGACGAGTATCAGACGATGATCTGAGAAACACAGACGAGTGCTTCAGGCAATGATACAGACGAGTACCACAAATATCAGGCATACCAAACACAGACGAGTGCTGGAAAGTTGCAGACGAGCAACCGCATATGAGATTCTACAACACAGACGAGTGTTGAGAAGTTGCAGACGAGCAACAACAAATACCATATCAGAACACAGACAAATGTTGAGGAGTTGCGGACGAGCAACAACAACTATCATAACCAAACACAGACGAGTGTTGGAAAATTGCAGACGAGCAATATCAAGGTAATCATAAGCCAATGCTGGGGGAAAGCAGACGAGCAATACCACAGAGCCAACACAGACGGGTGTTGAAAGATGCAGACGAGCAACAATAAAGAAACAATACCAATGCTGGGGAGACCTCCACTTAGGGATAACACAGCCGAGTGTTGACAAACGCAGACGAGCGGTAGACAAATGCCTGATTGGCAGCAAGAGATACAACTCTGCAGGGGGAGACAAGTCGAGAGGTCTGGATACCCAACTCTGATTGAGGTGATGAATACCTGGCTGTATCATCAAATACCCAAAAGTACGACAACTTTGCTGGGAAATATTTCATGGACGGAGATGAAAATCCAATATGAACTCTGTGGGGAATATCATTTAGTGACCTCTTGCATTTTCTGGACTAGTTGACTGCTTGAAGATCAACCTAAGAGGATTTTACAGAAGACCTGACATCCAAAATGTACAAGTCTTCAAACTCTTTAGAGATTCGTCGAATCTTGACATAACTGCCCCAGACTGTATAGACTATGGAAGAATTTGTCTCGCGGGGATTCCTAAAAGACCTTGCATCACTGCGAAATACCGTGCCCTATAAGCACAAAGATATGCACACTTGCCCCTGGCATAAATGAATCCAGTGGTTGAACTTTGATGTTGTGATTTTGAATTTCCTTTTATGACAGACTCACTGGGTATCAACTCAAGGGTTGAAGAAGTGAAGACTATAATATCGACTCAAGGGTCGAGGAGAACACAACAACATCAACTCGAGGGTTGAGGAATAAGGCGACAACAACATCGACTCGAGGGTCGAGGAAACGAAAGCGACGATATTGACTCAAGGGTCGAGGATAACAAAGCAACATCAACTCGAGGGTTGAGAGAATAAAATAGCAACATCGACTCGAGGGCCGAGGAAAACGAAACAACATCAACTCGAGGGTTGAGGAAACAAGATGACAATATCGGCTCGAGGGTCGAAAAAAACAAAACAACATCAACTCGAGGGTTGAGGAAACGAAGGAAGCAACATTGACTCGAGGGTCGAGAAACAGAAGCGATGATATCGACTCGAGGGTCGAAGAGATGCCAACAAAGATTGGACTTTAACCTTGAAGATGCCAATGACTATTGGGCTTTTAGTCATGTACGATGAAGAAACCATAACGACTGAGGATAACTTCTTTGATCAGGGAAACATGCCTCTCGCGCCCTACTGGGATAAATCATCAGACGTTTATTTTGGGAACGGCCTCGCATACCGTAATATTGTCTTAAGAGGATTTTACAGAAAACATAGCATCTGGAATGCTTCAGTGTTTCCAAACTCTTGTAGACCTCAAAGTAGCCACCTCAAACTATATGGTCCATGAAGGAAATTTCCCCAAGATCTCACATCATCATGAGGTGTTCTGCCCCAGTATCCTGGACCTTTGGTAAGTGATGACTCTTAGTGCTTCTAGGATGACCTGCCCCAGTACGAGTATTGCTTTGGAGAAAACACCCATGCTAACTGCTCTGCGAGAGATTTAAATCTCGAAGTGATTGCCCCAGTTTGGCTGGAACTTGAAGAGATTGATCGACGTGATTGCCACTGATTGGCTGCATTTAACCCAACTGGTTAGAAAAGTCCATATTCAAAGGAGTTTCTTGGAAAAATGCCCCTTGACATGAATGTCCTTCCGAAGTTTCCGCCTTCTCAACTTGGCAAGATTAAGCTTCTATACTGAGGTTCCATATGTGAATTTCTTTGATTCCAAACAAATGTATGCAAGCAGAAAATGTCTTATTCTGAGACTGAAAATTCTAATGCAACACATGTCAATTTTGAAGCTTTTATTGAAAAGATGTCGTTTATGAACGAATCACTGGTTAAGACAGTATAAAATTTTTATTTTTTTTTATGAAATGAACATGCATATGCAATACCAACGAGCGTCTTTTAGCACAACTCATAGGAGTCAGGAACGCTATCTCATGATGGAACGCTCTCGAATTAACCATGTTTCAATTAGGACTTTTAAGGGTTGTATCATGGTCTGGCTCGCGGTTATGGAAACAAAGGATATAGGCTCGAACTTTATATGTGCCCACCCATCTTCGTGATGTCCTTCCATTCCTATGTTCAGCTAGTTTTCGCAAACGCTCACCTTTCCTAAGGGTTTCGCATTGGTTGAGGAACGATTACTCTAACAGTTTAAGCACCATTGAGGTTATTGTGGGCATAACAGTCACCCTTATTGTCTTTCGTGCCTGTATCACACGACTTGTTCTTTCTTAAGGATCTTTATTATGCAATACTTTTCGTCTTTCCTCTTTTTCATTCTTTTTCTTATCCCTAACTTTTGCCTGGACTGATTCTTGTGAATCTTTTTCAATTGGAGTCCAGCGGGATGCCCTAATTTTTGCCTAAGTCGTTTGTTTTCAAGTTTCGACTTAGCGGGCTATTTATTTCTTTTTTTTTCTTTTTCTTTTCGAACAAGTCGTGTGACACTGTTTGTCTTGATTGTTTTGTAAGGGTTGTGACTGTCTCACTTTTCAGTCGATGAAGAAGAACCATGGTGGTTTTCGGTCTTTGGACCTCTTGATTTGGTACAACGAAATGTTAGGGATCCTCAGATAAACTCCTTTATGGAAGCATGAACGCCTGGTCCAACTAGCTGACACCTACCCTGCCCCGGGTTAAATGTGAGGGTTTTTTCATGTGAAAAGAAACTCCTACTTCAAGGCTCAAAGGGGTTAGCGAGTGTTTATCTCCCTTATATCTCTGGTGTTTAGGATTTGAAACAAAGCCTGTACATCGTCAACAAGATCTTATTCAAGAGCACACAAATGGAGATTTTTGCGTTTTCATTTCGTCATCCTCCGTCACAGAGTTTAAGAACAACAGTTGGTATTGCAATGCACACACAAAATTATAAGTAAAACGAATGAATTACTTCAAGAAAAAACATGTGCATTTCATTATGATTAACATTCAAAAAGCAAACAAGTTTCATGCAAGCATACAAATGTTCAAACAAACGTATAAAAGCGACACATGGAAACGCAGTAAAAACCCGAGCAATGCCATTGTTGAGGAGACTTGACTCCGTCTGGACTTGTTGATCTTGAATACTTTCAGTAGTCAGCAGCTTCCCTGATAAGATCTGCAGTCTTCAATCAAACGACCATGCTTCTTTCCCAATTATTCTGACCTGAAGCTTCCGACATTCAAACCTTCACATGAGACGTCTAAAGAAAAGAGTGACACTGAGATGAAATTGCCACATAAGTTTGACACCTAAGGTTGCTCGGAAAGACCTGACGATTTTCTGCCTACGTATCTCCATTGACCACAGGCCAATGAAGAATCAGAGCGACGTAGTTCCCCTCAATAGGGATCAAAATGAGGTATACAACCACTCTTCAGAATCAAACTGAGAATCACCTTCACACATATCTTCGATAAATTCCTCCATAACATGAGCTGACAAACCCACATGACCAAACGGAGACTCGTTAACTTGAATGCCTTGAGGTGTCACTGAAATCAACCCGGACTCAATCAAATCCTGGACCTTATCCCTGAGAGGCTTGCATTCTTCAGCTGAATGCCCTGGTGCGTTGCCATGGAAACCACATTGAACATTGGGATCAAAACTTGGTGGATATGGAGAAGGCACTGGACCCGGCTTCTTCGACACTATCAATCCACTATCAATCAGGCATGGAAGTATCTGACTGTATGGTACTGGCAATGGATCAAAATACCTTTTGGATCTCTTAGTGTAGTAATGACGCCTTTGCGGAGTATGCTTCTGTTGGCATGGTATTTGTTGATACTGAGGAGGTTCACTGTTAACTGAAATCTGACATACGGATTCAGAAGGTTGCTGACTCTGAGCAGCTGAAATGCATGGGTAATGTGGATAAGTCAATGGAGTTTGAGGATCTTCCCATATTGCATCAATCACATCCTTTTCCTGGGAACTGACGAAAGATTCATTCTCTTCAGCTGAGCTATCTGACATTCCTTGGATCTTTCCCATCTTGATAAAACTCTCAATGCGTTCTCCAACTATCACCAAGTCCGAGAAACTTGAAGTTCCACTACCACTCAACCTTTCCAAGTACGGACCCTGTAATGTTTCTATGAAAAGATCCACCAATTCTCTGTCTGATAACGGGGGTTGCACTCGAGCAGCTACTTCTCTCCACCTCTGGGCATACTCTCTGAAAGATTCACCATCTCCCTGGGATAAAACTTGCAAATTCATGCGGCTAAGAGCCCTGTCAAGATTGTAGTCATACTGCTTCACAAATGCATTGGCTAGGTCAAACCATGATTGGATACGACTGCTCTCTAACTGCATATACCAACTCGATGATGCCTCACTCAGACTGTATTGGAAACAATGAATCATCAATTTGTCATTATGCTCATGTGAGGCCATCCTTCTGCAAAATCTCACCAAATGCTGCCTTGGACAACTATCCCCTTTGTAATTTTCAAACTTCGGCACTTTGAACTTTGGAGGTATTACCAGGCCGTGCACCAGACACATGCTTGCAGCACTTAAATCAATGACATTACGACTTTGAAGGGCTTTGATCTCTTCCTCCAACACACGGAATCTTTCCTCTGTCTCCACAACTCGTGGATCTGGGATTCTCACCACAGGGGTTGCCTCTTGGGGATCTGGCATAGTGAAAGCAAAACTGTGATAATCTGCAGCATCAACAGAAGAAGAATGTCCACTTCGGGCGACCTGGCGCTCTTGAACATCTGGATGCTCAACAGGAATATGTGCAGGCTGAGCTTGAGCGGAATTACGGTCATCCTGCCTTGCCAAAGTCATCATAACCTCTAAAAGTTGGTCCCACTGATCTCTTGTCAACCCAACACATGCAGACTGGCTTTGCTCTCCAGGGTCCATGATTTTTCTCGAAAGTTGCCTCAAGTCTGATACAAGAACTGGAGTCTCAACTGTAGATGGTGAACAAAGGACGGATGAGCCCTGCCTGCTGAACAGAAATGCAATGCAAAGGCTATGAGATGCCATGTTCAGTTACTTCCAAAGAATATATCTGCTTTGATCCACATTTTTATACAAAAATCCAACAGAAATAATTCAGGGATGAGATCCTCAGAAATAACTGAACATGTATGCTAGAATGCTATGATGGCATGTATGCAACTGGCAAGTGATCGAGAACTGGTGTCTGTCTGGATACAGAACACTGATCCAAGAACCAAGTATCCGATGATATATGTCCTCTGAATAATAACCATCTGATAAGAACTCAAAACCAAGGATCAAGAACTCCAGAACCATAGTAACCGGATCAAAACATAAGATCGCACTGATGATGAAGGGTATGTTGAGGTTAAGGGTTCCTGTAAACCTGTAAACCCCTCCCAATCTCACGGGTAAGCTCCGGGTCAAACATCACGGACTCTCAAAGCCGAATAGCAATAATACTTTCACCATTTCCGAGAAATGGCTCATGACCAAATCAGGGAATCGGTTAGGCATTATGTACTACGCAGGGAGGCCTCAGCTGAGTCCGGGAAAACAAGCATCCCTTATAAGTCCTCAGCTTCAAGCGCTGACATCGAGAAACAATAGTACATTCAGCCCGTAGGATAGAGTACTAATGTCATACGACCAAATGCTTTGACTGAGTTCCTATAAGAGAACCAGGCCATCCTATGCGAGTCCCTAGTGGACCCTCGGGTGCGAATGGGTTTGCCACAAAATATGGTCTGCCACTGCCACCACTAGAGAGGGTTGTTTCCACAAAGGTTCTCAATGATCGGTCCCCAGATGCACATAACTATCAAGGTCCTATCCCGAAGTGGAGGAAATCCCCACACAAGATATTTCCAAGACAATCTCAATCTGGGCGTGAAACACATCGCCACTCATCATGTCACATGCGAGTACAATATGTCCACTCTAATCCTAGGGTGCACTCAAGCCGGGTACTTGGCTTATCTCTCAGAAACAGTATCACCTGAGCCCACCAAACAGAAAACCAGTCCAGACAGTCCAGTATGATATATGTGATGCGGAAAATAAATACTGAAAACTGTAAATAAAGCTGTAAATAAGGCTGTAAACAAACAACACTACAACAAGCCACAACAAACAAACATCACCCAATGAAACAGAAACACACAAGCGCTAGGAGAGACTCACAGGGGAACCAGAGATCACTGGTGTGCTTTCCCCAGCAGAGTCGCCAGCTGTCGCTCCCGGGATTTTCATCCTAGTACAAACGCGAAAGTGGCGCGGAAAGGTAGAGTCGCCAGCCAGACATTTTTATCCCGAAAGAATGGGAAAGGTAATGTTGCACAAACCTGAGGAAGAAGGAAAGGACAAGGTCCTGCGAACCAAAGATCTGGGTTCGGGAGTCGGTTACGACCTGGGAAGGTATTAGCACCCAGATCGTCCGCCGTACCCGACGGGATCCACGCTTGCAAAAGAAACTGTTTCAAAGGGTGAGGGTATGAAAACTGCAGCAAAAGAAAAGAAATGAACTGGAAAAGAAGCTGAGAAAAGAATTGAAAAGAAAACAAAGAGAAAAAATGTAGGGAAAATAAAGATTGTGCTCGAACGGGCCCTACCCCGCTGCCTACGTACCTCATCAGGATAATGAGGATCAGAGACGCCGTAGTTCCCCTAACTAGGGGTAGAAAAGAAAATTGCTTGTGAATTAAAGGCTTGAACTGCCTATGCCATTGCTCAGGTGTTGCAGACTCGGACGACGAGTGCGTAACCGTCTTGCAAAGTGACAAGTAGGAGCAAGTTCGCGTACGGAGCGAATGAGGTGAGAAAAGAATTCCCGAAGGAAAGACGCTTATTGTTTGTTTGGTGTTTTTCAGAAGCTTTTATGATTGAAGGTTTGCATAGGTAAGTGTACCTAAGTCTTACTCAATGGGATGTGTACGTCTCACATCATCCCGAAATGGAATGCGCAAGAGGCACACCTATCTATGGAGGAAATCCCCAAAGCTAGTCCCACAAGTGAAGGCTCAAGCACACTGGCCTATTACCATTATTAAGTGTTTTTGTAGTTTTATGATTAAGAAGTGTTTTTTAGCTTTTCTTTGTGAGGTACTCATGTTAAGACCTATCCACCACGAGTCATGACTCACACCTCGCCCCGAAATGGAACGCATGCAAGCATCTCATAGCAAAGTCTCATGTCACATGAAAGTACTCAACCTTTATTAAATGAATTAGAATTAAGTTTGAAGATGAGAAGAGAGAGAGAGCACCAAAGGATCTCAAAGGAAAAATTCTAAAGGGGACTAAAATAATCCTAAGTGTTAACATGCATGGATGTCCTAAAGTTGGTGAGGTTTCTCTCCTAATGAAGGAGGAAGAAGAAGATAGAAGAAGGGATGAGAAAGGCCTAGGCCCAACAAAAGAGGGTTAGTTCACATAAACATAAAAGGAAAAGATAAGAATTAGAGATGTGGAACTCAATTCCCACAAACAAAATGAGAAAATTAACATGACATCATCCAACAATCAGAAGTGAAATGAAATGAATAAATGCTTAATTCCAATTCAACTCAAAGAAATGAAAATAAGAGACTTATGACTTAAAATGAGGCAACATGAATACATATGGAAACAAGTGCGCACCTATGAAAGATGTAATGCAAAACACACAAAATACAAGCACAAAGTTCAAAACCAGAATCAAAATGATATGAAGAATGGCTTAGGAGGCCAGCAAGATGAAGAGAGAAGTCACACAATACCAAACAATGTCAAAATAAAAGCAACGGAATCAAAAGATGGAATTTAAGCACTTAAAGAAACAAATGACTTGAATAAGAAGCAAACCTAAAAATTCAGAAGAAACAAGACCTATCCTAGGACCAGGAAGGCACCCACACCCCAAAGGAACCCCAAATAAGAAGAAGAAGTTGGCACAAGTGCCCTTCCAAGCCTATAAGAGATCTAACAAACCAAAAGAAGCAAAATGGGACAAGGTGAGAACAAAAATCCACAAATAATAAACCAGCCATCTAAAAATTCTACAACTGAAACCAAATGATCTTAAAACACATTATATCAACTTGCCAAAAGGACTTGCAAAAATTCAGAAAGAAACTAGGTCAAATGGAGGTACAAACACAAGTTGGGACAGAAAACTTACATCACAAGATATCAGATCAAAACTCAAGAAATAATTTCCTAAAAATTCAGAGAAAAATCACATGAAAACTACAAGATCTTAGGAACACAATGCAAAAAGAATGGGATCAAAACTCCAAATATTGAAAGCTATAGAAAATGGACAAGACAGACTGGTCAAGAAATGAAGCAAAAGAAGTTATGCACATTGGTGAATTATTTCTGGCACGCTAATCAATGAAAAAAATAAAATAAAAATTTGATAAAAAACTAGAGACTCAAAATGACATTCAGGATTATTTTGGGAATTTTTAGGTGATTAGAAGTATTTTACATGAATTAAAACTAAACTGAATTAAAGAAAGGAAGAAAAAAAATGAAAAGAAAAATGAAAAGAAAAATAAAGAAAGGAGAGGTGGGATTAGTAACTGCTGCGTGTGCAATTGGACTGGGCTGGATTCCATGGGGTGTAGATAGCACGCAGGAAAGCAAAAAGGGAGGTCCTACCGGACGGTGACAAGTGTCACCGCCGGTATGGACAAAATCCAAAAATCTGCCCTAACTCTATCCTCTTATCACCTCGGTAATCACCTTATTTTTATATTCTTTATAACTTTTACCACATCTCTTAAAACCAAAACAATAAAAAATAAAGAAAGAAGCATGAATCAGAAGAACAGAAACGCGTTCTCTCCTCACACTGCTCCCCCCTCACGCTGCAACCTCATCATCAACCTATCCCGCTGGAGTTGACGGTGGTCGGCGACGGCGCCGCCGTCTTCTCCGGCACCTAACCACCACCAAACGCAAAACTCCTAACATGAACCCTAGCCTAACCTTTGCGCTCATCACGAATCCAAAACCAACAAACTCAAAAACTCAACTGAAACACCGGATCGACGTAATCAGATTCACGATAACAACAAAATACAAACCACAAACAAATACGTCTACAAGTTGAGATAAGCACCTGTTAACCGAAGGAAATGAAGAAGCTACCGTGAAGATTACGCGCGATTACAAAACTCCGGTTGACGAAGAGTGATAGCAACGATCGGTGAATGACAAGAGCTCGGATCTCTATTTGTTGATGAAGAAATTTGTTCGAAGCTGCTATTTGTTGACACGGATCTACTCAATAACTCAACAATGGCGCTATTCGATGAAGAAAGCAACGGTACGGAATCTCGTTTGACGCAAGAGTAGCGAATTCAATCCGTTCAATTGCTCAATCCAAGAATGCTGACGGATTTCTTTTTGTTAACTCTTGTGATGCAGAGTCATGCTTCTAGTTTTTTGTTGTAGCTCTTGTGAGATGAAGAAGAGCATTCAGTTTGTGCTTTCGTGATGATGAAGTTCGCTGCTGATGAAGATTTTCGAGGAACGACGATGTTGAGGCTTTGATGGATGATGCACGCTGATATGAGATGCCGAAACTTATTCCTGATGCAGAAGGTTGATTAATCTTCAGTTTGCTGATGCAGAAGCTTGATGGAAGCCGTTGTTGGTTGATGAATGTGACGTCGACATGATGACGATGAACACGGTTTTGATGCCATGAAGAAATGACGAATCCAGCTTTTATGATGCAGATGATGAGGAGTGATTGAAAACTTCTGTTATTGTTTAGGGATGGAGAAGGATTTTCGGTTCTCTGTGTATGGTGAAGCCTGAAGCTCAATTGCTGAGTGATGAATCGAAACTGTTATTGGTTTTGTGATGAAGAAGAATGGATTCTAATTGTTACTGGTGATGAAGAAAAGTGCATTGGCTTTTTCAAATGTGAAGAGTGGTGCGGGATTTCGAAGATTGGAGAAAATCAGAGAGATTTTTCTGTTATTTTTCTGTGTGATCTTGAAAGAGAGTGGTCCCAATCAGTTATTGTTTCTCCTCAAAAGCTGAGACTCCAATCCGTTTATTCTTTCTCCTCCAAAGCTGTGTGATTCTGTTCTTTTTGTTTTTGTGAAGAAAAATGAGAAGAGAAAGTTGTTATTAGTGGTGAATGATGGATCTGTTATTCTCAATGAATTTTCGTGACCTCCTTGTTGTTATTCTCTTTCCTTCTCAAATTTTGTTATCATTTTTCTCCTGATCTATGCGTGATTGCGTTGCATTTTTTCGTGTATACCGCGTGTCCACTTGCACATGCCTTCTTGCGTTTTTGTCCTGTTTCCCTTGCATTTTGATATTGCTCACATAATGCGTGTGAATACAGGCGCGTGACATTGCTGGAAAAGGGCATATTGATATGTGGCTTGGAAAAAATTGTGGGCCATGGTATAACTTGTTTGTGAGAATTTACATGCAATTGGAATTATGATGCAGTGTATTTTGTGGAGTGTGAGTAAGAAAAAGCTCCTGAATTGAAGTGTAGTGTAATTTGGTTTAACATAAGATCCAATGGGCCTTGTAAGAAAGGTTATGTTAAAGAAAATGGATTAAAAGGAATATGGTCTTAAAAATGGATTAATGAAATTGAGAAAAAGAAAATAATAATTATGATTTATAGTTAAAGGTAACTCAAAAAAAATGGATATGGTTTGGAAATAAAATGTAAAGAAAAAACGATAGGGAATGAATTGATTTAATGGATAATTTGACAAAAATAGTTTAGAAATAGATATGGAACTTAATATTTTGTGGAACGGACCAATGACCACAAACACACGCATAGCCACGAAACTTTAACCCCAACCAGCTTTGCATCACTTCCACAGAAATCACCGATCTTCTGGATAAATCACACTCTGAGTGTCATCATAATAAACTTGAATCTTTGGACTTGAAACCCTCTCATCAACCACTGCTTGGTAAACTGATAATTCCCGCACATAATACAACTCGACTTTGAGACACATCGCCTGAGAAATAACCCCCAATCAAGATAAGTTGCAATTCAGCCAATCTTTTGATAATTTGACCAAGATTAGGTCAAATGTCCATCTGAAACGAATTGCGAACCGAACAACCACACTCAACTGAAATCACTGCCAGCTCTATGTTATGCTATGGATGTTATGCTTCATCTTTCTATGCAAAGATGCAATGCGAAGTATGCTATGATATGTTGAATGCTATGAAAATGAGAGGGCAAATTTGGGGTGTTACAACCTCTGGTGGATGTAGGTGAAGGTGAATTCAAAGCTTTGTTGAGACTGTTGTTGATGTTGTTGAAAGTTGTTGGAACTCGGGACTGTTGTCGGGTCATAGTAAATTGTGACAGTGGAAACATCATTGTTGGTTGTTGAAGTTGTAGTAGCTGGTGCAAATGAATTGTTGTGTGTTGAAGTAACAGATGGAATGATTGTTGAAGTTGTTGTTGAATCGGTTGGAACAATGGTTGTTGCAGTTGTAGAAGAAACACTTGGAAAGATGGTTGTTATATTTGTAGGAGTTTCACTTGTTGTTGTCAAAAGAGTTGTTGGTGTTGTAGAAGCTGTGGTTGTAATTTGCAGAATTCCTTCCTTAATCAAATCATCAATGCCTTTCCTCAAGCTGGCACACCCATTCTCAGAAAGTTTGCATAATTCGCAACAGGCCTCACAACCTGGAAACACTTGGCACTTTAAAAGCTGGTTTTTAACCTATGCCAGGGGTGTTTGAATACATGCAATGTCTTCTATTAAACTCATGGGTGAGTTATCCTCTATAGCATTAATCCTTGGCCCACTGTGGCTTGGCATATGATTCTTCATTACATTGGGAGGAGGTGCAAAGTTCAGGGCTTTTGAATCTACCAGATCCTGAACCTTCATATGCAGAGCTCTACACTTTTCCGTAGAATGACCAGGTGCGTTAGAGTGAAAAGCACACCTAGCATTGACATCATAGTTTCTAGGAAGTTTTTGAGGATCATGTGGAGCCAATGTCCTTAACTCAACAAGATTGAGCTTTAAGAGCTATGGCAGCAGTGTAGCATATGGCATTGGAATGGGGTCAATCACTCGGTTGACCTGAGATGACCGCTGTTGAAACGGGCGTTGTTGTTGATTGTTGTTATTGTTATATGATCTTTGTTGCGGAAATTGTTGTTGTTGTGGAAACTGTTGTGGTTGTTGTGCATACTAAGGAGGTGGAGCAGGGATAGTAACAGCAGCAACTGTCCTGGGCAAGTATTAGGGTCTCCCTCTTCCCATGTGCATAGAGTTGGTCTCACCAGATCTACGGGGCCCAGCAAATGGTTTTCTTGTACTGCTTGAACTAGCAACGTTATCAGAGATCTTTCCCATCTTCAATAGGCTCTCTATTCCTTCCCCATCTATCACCACATCTGCAAAGCTGGTAGAAGAGAATGCAGCCAATTTGTCAATGTATGTTCCTTGAAGAGTATTCATGAACTTGTCTGCCATTTCCCTTTAAGACATGGGGGGTTGAACTGCAGCAGCCAGTTGTCTCCACCTTTGGGCATATTCCCTGAAGCTTTCACGGGAGGATTGAGACATTCCCATTAGAAGGGTCCTATTTGGGGCCATGTCCAAGTTATACTGATACTGACGGATAAAAGCTTCAGCCAAGTCTTTCCAATTCCTCACTGTGGCTCTAGTCAAATGGGAATACCATTCTCAGGATGCCCCTGTTAGACTATCCTCGAAGTAAAACCTCCACAGCTTTTCGTCCATGGTGTATGCTTTTAACCTTCCCAAGAATGATTGAAGGTGGGTGCGTGGGCAGGATGTGCCATTATACCTTTCAAAACACGGGGGTTTGAATTTGTGAGGAATTCTCACCCCTTCCACCAGTCCCATGTCCATTACATCAAATCCTAGGGAATTCTGGGATTCAAGAGACCTCAGCTTCTTAGCAATTTCATCCAGCCTACGGTCGTAAACTTTGTCCCCAGCCCCAACAACTATGAACTGCTCTTCTTGAGGATCCTCTTGCAAGATCCTACCTCCATTAGTGTTACCCTGAGTATTCCTTATGGCATTAACCTCTGGGTTTAGATGAGGCCTAAACTCTGGTGGATCAGTGCGAGGTTGCACATGATCGTTGTAACTGGTACCTCCTTTACCCGGATGGTGTTCTTCAGGAGTCTGCCTTTCCACCAACTCCCTTAGTCTTTCCTGGCTCTGAGCTAAACTAGTCATTACAGTCATGAATTGGGTCATTTGATTCCTCATCTCAACCCTCTCATTGGCCATCTGAGCCCTCACTTCATTCAAGTCTTGTTGTACTTGATCCATCTGAATTCCCGGAAGGTTGTTTCTCGTCGGGTACCGGTGTATTCTGTTGATAGGGAACACTCTTCTGCGAGCAATGTTTCCTGAAACCACAACAAAGTGAGAAACAGCAATAAAACAAAAACCTACAAAACAAAGAAAATGTTAGTATGCAATGCAATATGCTTATTTGTCTTCCAAGGGTATCCGGTTTGGTTCTTTGGTTTTGACCTTTCCAGACCTCAAGGAAATGCTGATGATGTTGATAGATAAAGCCCACCATAAATAATACAAACTGATATATTACAAAGGATGAAAGTACATAGTTTGATTACAATACATTCCCATGGTGGGTCAAAATACAACAACAAAAGAAACGTACAATAAAAGAAAAAGTACAAGCAAAAGAATCAGACATCCAATCCAAAGTCATCCTCCCTGACTTCCTTCAGGAGGGCCTCAGTCACTGGACCCACTGGATGCTCTGTAATAGTCCTGATGAGGAGGTTCCTTGTAGCAATGGCACTGGTTAACTTCTTATGCTTGTCCTGATCCTTTGACCTCTTCAACCCCGCCCGGAGTTTCAATTCAGATATCTCCTTCTGAGCTGCCAATAAAGCTTCCTAATGCTTCTTCTCACTAGCCTCTAATTGCTCTATCTTAGCCTGAGTCCTTTGATCTTCTTGTGCAAGGGCCTCAGTGATCCTGATCCACCTAGCCTGGCTCTCCTCTAGATAATGCTCTGCCCTAGCCTTCCGAGTCTTTGCTTCCTTACAAGCATTCTTCAGTACTAACTCCCCTGCTCTTGCCTTCCTGATGTAATCATCAGTCTTCTCAATCCTGGACAAGTGCTCGATCCTGAGCCTTTCCAATCTCTCATTATCTAGACGACTATCATTTCTCTCCCAGAGAGTCTTCTTCAAGGCTTCAACTAGCTGAGTGTTCCTCTCTTTTAGCCTTTCAAACTCTTCCAAACTAACAGTGGCTGCAGGTTGCACTTTAGAAGGTCCAGGTGTATCTTCCAAGGTGAAAGGCATCTGGGTGATCAGAGCTCTGGTACGGGACCAATCAGAATACTGTGCTGAAGCAATGTTGTTGCACTTGCTAAGGATGGTTGTTCCCTTGGTCTGAATGTTATCCCAAGCCCAGGCAGCTTGCCTGACAACAGCAGAGTTGGGTTGAATTTCACAGTAGAGAGACTCAGCCAAATCTTATCCTCTAGGAGGATGAACCAAAGCATATCCCAATTGTCTCTTAAGCAGTAAAGGGTTGTAGTTGATGCAACCTTTCACTCCTATCAAAGGCACATTAGGATATTGCCCACAGCTAGTAATGATGTCCTTGCCCTTGGTGCTCTGAGTGCACCATCTGATGTCATCTGATGTCAAGGCAATAAATCTCTTAACCTAGTTCTTCTGCTGATGAGGGTTCAGGAAGGTATCTGATTTTGGCAAGTGTCTTAGCAGCCAAGAGTAATAAAGAGGAGCATAACATCTGACCAGTCTTCCTTTTTGCTTCTCATTCCTCTGGTGTACTGAGTAGTAGAAGTCTCCTAGCAATGTAGGAACTGGGTTCCTCAATAAGAACAGGTGAATGGCATTCTTGCTCACAAACTTTGGCTCATCTGCAAACAAGATAACCCCATATATACTGAGGGATAGAAGTGCACAGACAGCCTTCCATTCCCCTATTGCAGCCTGCAGGGTGGCCTGGGAGATCAAGAAGTCTAGGTGGAGGCCTGGAACCCCAGCCTTGGTTGTCATGTTCTGATCAATGAGGGCAGGCTCCAAATGCAATGCCCTGGCTATGTCTTCATTTCTGGGAGCAACCATCTCAGGGTTAAAAGGGATCCCTCTCCTGATATGAACTCCAATCAACAAGGAAAATTCTTCTAGCAAAGGTCCCAACTAGAAATCAGGGAATGTGAAGCATCTGAGTGGAGGATCATAAAACTGCAAGCAAGTATGGATCATGCTCCTCTGAGATGCATCTATATCCATGACCATGTCCAAAATGCCCCCATAATGCTCTATGAATAGTGGAATATGATCAGGAGTAATGAGGGACTGGACCTACCTGATGCCAGTCAGGGTGGGCTCAAAGAAGTGGTATGTGATGTTGCTCTTTCTTGAAGTGTCCATGTTGTTGATGGATGTTGGTGAAGAAGCTGAGAGAAACTGCTGATGAAGGTCACTGAATGAGATGCTGGAGATGAGTCTCTGATGAAGATAGCTGGAGGAGAATCACTGACAAACTAATGAAAGACTAGAGAAGATAACTGAAGCAGTCTGAGCAGCAGAAAGGGTCAAAACCAAACCAAAGACAATAAGATGGATACCCTGTAAAACAAATAAGCAAATGTTAAATGATGCAAAAATGATGTATGCAAATGATATGCAAAGGGTTTGTGATCTAGTGCTGGATCTATTTATCTGCCTTGGTAAAAGTCCATGTATGTTCATAAGTCCGGATGAAGGCTTAGGAATCCAGTAACCAGGTGGGGGACTCAAATAAAGAGTCACAAGTCCAGGGTAATCACAAGAACTGTCCAAATAATACAACCTTAACAAATCTAGTAACAAAGGGTATGATGAGGTCAAGGGTTCCTGCAAACCTGTAAACATCCCAACCCCCTCACATGTAATGTTCTAGAACAAGGATCCTCAGACTTGGATTAGTTATGAGAAGTGTAAACACTTCTAACCCGGAGGTACATTGTTTACAATAACCATAAAAGATCCTCCTCTAATTCACCTCAGATACTGAAGGTCATAAAAAGGTCATCCAGACTTGGCAGGCTTCCCAGATAGCCCTAGTACTACAGGAAATATGTAGCACAGAGTTCTCAAGAAGAAACCCATGTCTGAACCGTGTTTCATATTCCCGCACCAGACCGAAATGGAATGGGAAAGAATATGAAGCCACTCTAGCCTATGTGTCACTCAGGTCCCCGGTATAGGACCTTAATCACTCAATGAACCCCACCCACCAAAACAGACAAGAGATCCAGCACAATGATAATGACAATACGAAATGCAAAAAACTGTAAATAAAAGTAATAAATAAAGTTGTACATAAAGCAATAGATAAAGCAAATAAACAAGCACAAGTAGCACATAACACCCCCGTAAACACAAATCAAACAAGCGCTAGGAGGAACCAGCCAAAAGAACCAGAAGCCCTGGTTGCAATATAAGGGTCCCCAACAGAGTCGCCAAGCTGTCGCTCCCAAAGATTTGCATCCCGGTACAAGCGCGAACGGTCGGCGAGAGGAGAAAATGAAATTAACTGAAAAGAGTCGCCAACTAGGCATTTTTATCCCGAAGGAAAGGTAATGCTGCATAAACCTAGAAAAAGATGGATAAGATGGTTGCAAACCAAAGAAAATGAGAAAGGGGGTTGGTTACAACCTGGGAAGGTACTAACACTCAGATTGTCCTTCGTACTCGACGGGATCCACGCTTAAAAGATTTGTGTTTAAAGGGGTAGTGTCTGTGCTATCTGTGTGCAAAAGTTGGAAAAGAATATACAAGTGTCAGTGCAAGAAAATTAAGTGAGGTGCTCAGGGATGAGGCTTAAAAGAATAATGCTGGAAGAGGGGGGGAAGAGACAGAGACTTTTGTTCAATAACAGTTAAGTTATGCCTACGTATCCTCTCGTGCAATGAGGAAGTCAGAACACCGTAGTTCGACTCAAAGAGACTGAAAGATAAATTGACTGGTGAACTACTTGCTTTTCCATGCTCAAGTGTATGACTCGTCTGGCTCAAGTGCTAACTGTCTTGCATTAGACGGAAGAAGCGAGTTCTCGTTTGTGAGTGAAGATGATGAGAAAAGAATCCCGGAGGAGACGATTATTGTTTGTTTTTGAGTTTTCAATCTTTTATTGCTTTTTTGTGTTTGTCATAAGTTAATGAGCTTAAGCCTAAACCAAGGATTAGTAAACTCATCATATCCTCCCTTTGACTAGGGATAATGAGAATACCTTAAGTATGAGATAAACACCTCACACTTAATTACCATGATGATGTAGGATTAAGATCATTAACCTACTTGTGATTATTTAGATGTTTTTGAGTTTTTGTGAGTTTAAGTAATGAACCCATTACACCATCCTAATAGAAGGATAATAGATGAGCACACTTAAGCTGAGGAAGATACCTCAACTTAATACATGATTAGGGATTAACCTCATGACAAAACAAGCCTTTATTAAAGTGGATTTTAATTAAAGGTGAGATTAAGAAGTGAATTTTATGGTTTGTAAGACAACTTGAGAGGGAACTGTCCATTAACACTAGGGTTAGTCCTTCTTAACCAATAAAGGAAGAATTAGAACCCTAATGTAAGGCCCAAGTTACAAGTTAATGTCTTAGTGATTATTAAGATGAATTTATTAAGAGGTTTAAACAAATTAAGGGTTTAACAGTTAGGATTAAAGTTATACACCCCATCCTAAGAGAAGGATGCAGGCATAACCCTAATCACAAAGTCTTAAAGCCTTAAAGGTTTAGTCTCTAATGATGAGATGAGAAAAGAGACACAAAGAAGACACAAAGGTAAATACTAAAGGGATACTAATCACAACCCTAATTATTATCATGCTTGGATGTTCCTATGGTTTGTGAGGCTTAAAAGAGATCTTCAAAGAAGCCACCAATGGAAGAAGCAGATGAAAGGAGGAGAAGCAGAAGAAACAAGTTACTTACTTCACTGAAGAAGATAAGTAACTTGGAGAAAGAAAGTGAATGATGAACATGAATGAGCAAGCTCACTCTAAAGCAAAGAAAAATGCAGCAATGATGCATAAGAAGAATGAGAAGAGAAGTGAGAAGTGAAGGCAAATTCACTTCTCAAGTTACTTACCACCTGAAAAGGTTAGCATAAAGGAAAGAAATGAAATGAAAATGAAACATATGAATGGGAAAATGCCAAAACCAGAAGCAAATACATGATGTAAATGATGCTATGAGATGATGCAACAGCATGCCAAGTGTTATGAATGTTCATACAAGAGATGGAATGCAAAGGATGCATGCTTTGGAGCTTGAAAGTTCATGAAAGTTCATGGAATGAAATGAATGCACATCATGGCAAATGAATGAAGAAATAATCAAGCATGATTCTAATATGTCCTAAGATGTCTTATATGCCATATGAATGCAAGAAATGTCATGGTAAGTTCGTGTATGGATGCATATGCAAGATGAATGCAAATGAACATGAGAAATTAGGGTTTTATGACAACATGAGATGCAAAAGTCAAAAACAGAAGCAAAACATAAGATAAAAAATTGCAAATGAACTCAAAGGAACCCTAACCCCATATGATATCACACCCCAAAGGAGGATGCCTAACTCTTAACCTAAAGAAAGTTGTGATTTTTCTAAATTTGCTAGGGTTTTAAGGTACCTTAAGAGGAAAAATGCAAATCAAATGGAAAATGAAAGATAAATTTGTGAAAAAAATATGCTAGACACTACATGCTATATGAAGATCAATGCAAAAAGAACCAGTGTCAAACCCTTCATGGTAAGGCAGAAAAGAATTCTTGAAGTTAGGGTTCAAAAATGGGATTTTTATGAACCCTAAATTCAAGAAAAATGTCAAAGTTGAATCAAAACCAAAAATATATTTGTATGAATGGTTTGACAATGTTTCTAAATGTCCTAATATGCAATGTGAATTTTTTTGGGATTTTTAGAAACCTAAATGGTATTTTAATTAATTAATTTCCATTAATTAATTAAAATAAACATTTAAATATTTTTACAATGGTTTTTTAATGCAAAAAATAAAAATAAAAATGTTTTTGGGTGAAAAAAAATATTTGAAATCAAAATGCAGAAGAAAAATATTTTTTTGGATTTTCTAAGTATTTTAAATTAATTATGCAAAAAAAATGGTTAAAAATGAAATAAAAATAAAATTAAATGAAAGTAGGACAATATGATGGACAGGATTCAAACTGGGAAGATTTTGGTTGACCAGCGCGCAATCTAAGGGCTGAGGTTCAATCTGAGTTAATTTTAATTAATTAATTAATTAATCATAATTAAAACTTAATGAGCTAATCCTGGCCTTTCATTACACGTAGGAAACAAACATCAAACGGCCCACATTCAAACTCACGCTAACCCTAATTAAAACCCTAATTAATCTCAGGTGGCCCGAGAAGACTTCTGGTCGTCTTCTCCGGCGAGCTCCTCCCCTGAGCTACCTCAAAACACCACCCCAGGCTCTCAAACTCTCCAGAATTCATCCCTAAACATCATAGAACACTAATCCAGTAACAAAAACAATTTTTCATGCATCAAAATGAAGAATCGAAGAAGAACATTTTTAGGTCAAAACTTTCAGAAGTTCATGAAAACCTTAATACGCAACCATTTTCAAAAATAAAAGCATCAGCATGATCAGCACATCACAAGGAACATTTCTATAACCTAAAATTACATTTCTGGAAATTTTGTTCTTGAGGTTACCTGAGCTTGAGCTTTCTCAGTTTGAAGCTTTTGGTCCTCTTCTCTTGTGCAAATCCACTCGTCTTGACCTCCTGATGATGTTGGAATGCTTTGATGAAGCTTAGAATGGCTATAATAAGAGCTTGCACTCTTGCTGCACCATAATCGTATTTTGGTTTTGGGTGCTTTGAGGCTTGTTTGGTGGTTGGTTTATGCTCTATGGATCATTTCTGAATGAATGGTGAAGTTTGTTTTGGAGTTTGATGGCTGGATAGAAAGTTTCGAAGGTTTTTGCTCTTGGGATGATTTTTTGGAACTTGGTGAATCTGAAGTGTTAGGTTTGTGTGTGTTGTGTTATGAGCTATGTTTGATCCATATAACAAGCTTTGATAGGTCAGAAGAGTTGTTGTGGCCTGTGGTGATTGGTATGGGCTCTCTTGCAAAAAGTCAACAAAATTTGTACTTGAGGTATGGGCTCTTGTTGCAGCTGGCTTTTGGCTTGTCCTGGCTCAACAAAGATCAAGGAGAGCCATGGAATTGGTTTTGTGGTGATTCAACAAGTTTATGAGAGGTTTTGTGCCCTTTTGCAAATTTGAGGAAGTTTGGCCCCTTTGTGATTTCTTGAAGTGCAAGGCATGAAATGAGATGGTTCTTTGGGAAATTATGATTTTTAGGCAATGCACTATGTTTGTATGATGCATATAAGTGTATTAGAGGTCACAAAATGGCTTGGCAAGTGGTTTTGCAAAAATCCCTCTTTGGTGTATTCTTGAAAATTATAGGATTTTTGCCAACTTTGAATGATCATAACTTGAGTTCCATAATGAATTAGAACTTGTTCTTGTACTTTTCGAAAAGGGAATGATCCAATCTACAACATTCATGACCAATAATTTTTCATTTGAAGCATTTTTGGTTGAGAAAGAGGAGGTTGAAATACTTTCCCAAAATGGAAAGTTTACATTACAAGGTATTTCCATTTTTGGCAACTTTTGGTTTAGCTCACTTTTCTTCAATTTTGTGAACTTTCAAGCACTTCAATGATCAAATAAAGATCATATAACTTAAATTTGATGAAAAATCCACTTTGGTTCCATTGGTAGGGGCCTCAGATGCCCTGATTTTGCTCTGACTTGCTCAAGAAGTTACCCAGTGAACAGATGACTTCCACAATGAATTTCTTCATCAAACCTGGTGCACATGACCCTTATAACATATTAAGAACATTAGAAACAAGAATGACCAAAAAATTTGGAGTTATGGCCTCTGAAACCAAAACCCTAATTTCAGGTCATCTGTGCAGTGAAACCCTAACTCTACTTCCATGCTTTCCAAGTTCTTGTGAATTTTTGACTTCCTTGATCTTTGAGGGATATAATATGATGATAGAACACACATGGACCCTATTGGAATGATTGGAGACCTTTGGAGTGGCTCAGATGGATCCTTGGATTGCTCAGATCACAAACCCTAGATGCAGATGAACTTGAACTTATGTAGTGGGACAAAAATGCAATATGAGATGGTATGCTTATGCTAATGCAAAGATGAGAGATCACAAGCCATGGTGTGAAATTAGTGAGGGCAAATTTTGGGTGTTTACACCGTGTCAGGCGACACGGGCGGCCGTGTCAGACCACTGTAGATGGCTTTCTAGATGGGTTTTGGGAACCTTGGGCGCGTGTCCATGACACGGGCCGTGTCCCGTGACACGGGAGCCCGTGTCAACCCTCTATTTTTGTGGATTTTGGTGATTTTGATGATCCGTAATGGTATTATGATCGGTATTAATGATAGGGAAGCTTTACGTATAATATAAGGGGTCGATAATATAACTTGAATTTAAACATAATGATTATGATATTAGTTTGGTTGTTGATATGATGATATGTATGTATATAGATATATAATTTTGTATGGCTTATGTTCACGTGTGATGTGTTGTTGTTGCGTTGTGAAGAATAAAGTGGATTGATGTTGTTATATGTTAAGCCATGTATGATGTTGATAATAGCTAGTGAGGTTGTGATGTGAGATGTAGTTGTTGTGTATAGTAATGTATATATGTCATTAGTGTTGAATGACATGTTGAATGATGATTAACATACTATGGTGTAGTATGTCGTTGCTATGATGTTGGTACGGTCATGAAATAGGGATCATACGTGGTCATGAAATAGGGGCCAAGAGTGTGACCATGAAATAGGGGTCATACTGGACCACGAAAGAGGGGTCGAGAGTTCCGACGGGAACTGGATCTTGAAATAGAGATCGGGGTCGGTACCACATGCATAGAGTCAGGTCTTATTGCATAATGATTGTTGTTGTGAGGATGTTGTTGATGAGTATGTATTAGGTTGTTATATATATGATGAAGTAATATCGTTGTTATTGGGTGATGTTGTATTGTTTGATGCTTCTCAACCCTTATTATATTTTCCTTTGCAACGTAAGTTATCTCACCCCTTTTGTTTAAATGTTACCCTTTGTGGGTAATGTGCAGGTGAGCAGGACGAGTCGAGTGGTGGTCGTTGAAGTCGGCGTGTTTCACGTCATAGGATGTCAGCTCTGATACGTAACTTTGGGGGTGTCGGGCGATCTTGTCTCATTTATTTTCTTTAAGAAAACCTTGTGTACTGTCTTACGAGACTAGAATTTCAATTTTATTATTTTCCGCTGCAAAGTAAACGATTTCATTTAAAAACGTATCATCGAACTTATTATCATGTTTAGTTGAATTGTAAAATTCAAACATTTTTTATTGAAAATTTTACTCTGATTTTTATGATTATTACCGCGGGTGTATTTGGGTGTTACAATCCTTGCCGATAACACTTGAGGTGGGTATTTCACTGAGTCCCACGTGAAGTGTTGAGGGTGTTGTATAGATATTCTCCATCTTGTTTTGGTTACTTATTGAGAAGTAGCCAAAGATTTTGTGAAATGTTTAGATTCGAACCTTTAGAGCCGAGATAACTCTAAGATAGGAAACTCACTGAGATGTTGATATCTCACCCCACTATTGTTGTTGCTTTTCTGGTTTTATTTGCAGGTTTGATTTACAAGTTGAGCTATGCTTGGGATGTTTCAAGAGAAGCATAGTCTTAGTTTTTCCGCTGTGTATTTATCTTGTACAATAATGGATATTATATTAATCTTAGTAATTTTTTATTTTAGTATAATTTCCATGTCTTACACCATAGATTGTATTGTTTTAGAATTGGTCAAAAATGTGAATTATGTTATTAGGCACTTATGATGGTGTCAGTACCAAATAAACTCTTGTATAATGATATTCTAGGTATTTATTATATGAGGTGTTACAGTCGTTTACAGAGAGTTGCTCGCTTAGCGAGCAAGCCCTTCGCTTAGCGAGACCTGGAGTGAAAAATAAAATGTTTTTATTTTAAAGAATTCTCTAGAATTATTTAATTAATATATTAAAGAATGGGGATCGATGTAGTGTTGTTAGAGGTAGGTAGAGATGGATTATGAAATTAATTAGAGGAATAATGAGCATAACTGTAAATGAACATGAATTGATATGTACACTTGTTGTTGTTGTTGTTATGTGTGGTTGTTATTGTTATTACATGACATTGATGTTGATATATGTTGATGTGTGTTGTGTCGTTGTTATGTGTTCTCGTGGATGTTGATATATGTTATTGTATTCGAAGATGCATGTTGTGGATGTTATTCAATGTTGTAGTAAGTTGTTATATGTTAGTTGTTGGTGTTAATTGCATGAAGTAGTTGTTATAGACATGCATAATTGTCATTGATGGTGCATGACATGTGCATGGTTGGGAATGGCGTACCAAGGTAGGGTATGTCCATTTGAATCCCAAAAGGGGATCAGTGTGATGTTGGTGCGGTCATGAAATAGGGATCGTACGTGACCATGAAACAATTGTCAAGGGTGTGATCATTAAATAGGGATCATATTAGACCATGAAATAGGGGTCGAGAGTTCCGACGGGAACTAGATCTTGAAACAGAGATCGATATATGGTTTTGTATGCATATAGTTGGTAGAGACTCATTGCATAAGTTGTTGTTGGTGTGCATAATGTCGTTATGTATTTTGGAGTATTTGTTTGTTTGTTGTTTATGAGAAGTGGTGAACTACTTAATGATACTTGCATTTTGTTCTTATTATTTTTCTCTTCTGTTGGTGTAAATATCTCACCCCTCCTGTTTGAATGTTACCCTTATGTTGGTCGAGATTAGTAGAGTGGTGGTCGATGTTGTCAGTGTACTTCACAGTTAGAAGAGTCGGCTCTGATACGTGTTTTGGGGTGTTCGAACGCCGATTATTTCTTTGTTTACTTATTTTGAAAAAACATTTTGTAATTAAATCTTATTTTTTTATTGTTTTTTAGAGTTTTCCGCTGCAAGTAAAAATATTTTGTAAAACGTATCACATTGAGTCGTGTGTTTGTAGTGAATGTGACACTCAAAAGGAATAGTGTGTTTTATTTACTCTGATTTTTAACTGAAAAATTCGTGGGAATAATTTGGGTGTTACAAACATCATTACACATTAAATGCATACACTTCTAGAGACACACACGTCAAACGACTCTTTAGCACCATTCAGTCATTGATCTCCCCGCCACCGGGCACGTCGCAACACCCAGGCTGACTCGAACAAGTCCCTCGTCGGGCAGGTGACGAAACTTTACAGAATACTTGATTCATCCCGTGAGTAACGAGTTTCCCTTAAGTCATCACTTATGCGACAAGAAGCAACGACTTGGGGGCTCCTGTTTCGGACTGCCCCAATGACTAGGCATGACCCAATTCACTCCTGCATCCAGGACAACCCAATAGCCCAATGTCAGAGGGACCCGCTAACTCTTTGCCACTCAGTCGGGGAGGCCGTGTCAACCAAGATTACATGTGGTCGGACTCCTCTGCTCCTTTCAGACTTTTGCCCGACACCAAAGGTAAGTCACCCAGATTCAGCCAACGATAGCTTCTGCTCAGTAGACACCTCATCTGAGCAGATCTGTCCATCCCAACGGTTAGTTTCTGGCAATTATCTGTTTTTGGGGATCCACGATCCATGCCCAAAATAGGAACCAATGATCAAGCACTTGGGGTATTATATAAATCCTCTCACACGAGAGGGATATGTATCCAATATTCACTATAACAATACTCTCTCTTGTACTTGCTCATTCTTCTGTCAATTATCTTACTTTGACATCAGAGTGTCTTGTAGGTACACTTCATCCTCTTTTCAACGACCGAGTATCTTCAACAACGTCATTGGCCCACACAAAAGTCTGATCACCAGTAATGATCAATTTATACCACAAGTTTGAGCAGGGACGACTAGGAAATTACTAATCTAAAGAGAGAATAGGACATTATTCTTCATTTGTTTTCTCTAGGTCAAAATATAAGTTAATATCATCGAGACCGATGAAGGAGAAAATAAGTCGAGCTTGGAATGATTAAGCTAGACACTTTAGAAACATAACCACAAATAAAGTTGAAATTTTCATGGTAGATTAAAACGATATTTGTTGGATAGTAAAAGTGAATTGAAAGGATTCGGAAGAAATGAGAGCATGTAATACTGTAGTAGGTTTTTCTACTAAGGATGATTGTATTGACTTTGTTATGTGATTCAAAAATGAATGTGAAAACCACTTAACAATTAAAAATTTAAAATTGTGTTCTCCAATCCCTTATTCTTTTTTAAGCAAATCAAACTTACCTTTATTATTTAAATGAATCTAAACGATTAATAATATTTATTTATAAATCATCAACTTTAAAAAAAAAAAAACTATAACCATGAATTATTGTGAAACGGATTAAATAAACAAAATTAGTATAACCATTAATTAGTGCGGAATGGATTAAATAAAAAAGTATAACCATTAATTATTGTGGATCAGATTAATTAAAAAAAATAAAGTTAAATAAGAAATTCAAAATTGACGCCGACTCAAAACACATTTTTTCTTCTCTATATAAAGTAGAAAATCACTCTCTCTCTCTCTCTCTCTCTGGTTATTGGGTTAATTTCGTCTCTCTAACCTCATTGATCACATTTTTTCTTCTTTCTCCGTATCTCTCTCACTCTCACCTTCCAAATTCCCCTATTTCTCCCTTCTATCGTTACAACTTTTTGATTCTCTATCTCCACCACACCATAACAATGGTGGATCATCAAACCGTTTGCTGCATGTGCGGTGATGTTGGTTTCCCTGACAAGCTTTTCCGTTGCAACAAATGCGGCAACCGCTTCCAACACTCGTAAGTTCTATCCATCTCTCATTCTCAATCTTCGTCATCATCGTCATTTATCATATGTGAAAGAGAATTAATCATAAAATTTAATTTAATGTTGCTTTAATTTTTTTCCAGGTATTGTAGCAACTACTATGGAGAACAAACGGAGCTAGAACAGTGCGACTGGTGCCATAGCGAAGGGAAGAATTCAAGACATACAGGTTCAAATTCAAAAAAACCAGTGATGGAGATCGTTGGACCAACAACGAACCGTTCGGAATATCCCGGCCAGAAAATAATGAAACAGCATGACCGCGAAGAGAGTGGCACAGAAAAAGGAAAGAGTCCTTCTCCGTCGCCACGAACCGCCACACGTAGGTACAAGCTTCTCAAGGATGTAATGTGTTAGATAATTGCGAAATCGTAATCGTGAACGTGAACAAGAAGAAGATAGATGATGATGATGATGATGATGATAATGAAAAATAGGTGACTTTTGTATTAATAAGATGTGTGTTTTGTTTATGTCTATATAGCGTGTAGTGTGTTTGCAACAAATTAAAGAGTGTGTTTTCTTTGAGTGTTTTTCTCAACTTCTTCTCTTGTTATGGATGGCTTTTCAGCAAGTTGTGAATAATAAAAAACTATGTAGTAACTTTCAATCTATGTCGTAAATTTTCAAGTTCTTATCTCCACTTTCTTTTTTATAACTATATCTATCTTTAATCACATTCTCTCACACACACACACATATATATATATATATATATATATATATATATATATATATATATATATATATATATATATATATATATATATATATATATATATATATATATATATATATATATATATATATATATATATATATATATATATATATATATTATTGCTAATAAATACTATTCACAAATAGGTTCCATAGAAAAACAATCTAGCTATATCATTTTTCATTGTTTCATTTCATTAAAATATTATGAGGCTAATGCATGATATACATGACATGAAATGACATAGGTTTCTTGCATGAGAAATGATGGAAAAAATAATATTCTATTGAAATTCGATTCTTTTAATACGCAAAGGTTAGTTAATTATTCATAATATTTTTAAAATTATTATAATTATAATACATATAGAGTTTATTTTATCTTGTTATAATTAATTAACAAAATAAGTTGAAAGTTTAGGATGAATGAGTTTTTCTTTTGGGCGAAGATATCATAGTACTAGAATCCTGTTTCTTTATAACACTTTGCAGATTCATTGAAAGCCTTTAATTGCTAGGACCTCTCTATTATTGTCCATTGTCAATGAAATTGAAGAGCTTCTTTAATTAGAAGTGGACGATTTTCACCACGTAAGTTATTATTATCCCTTCATTCTCTCTCACTTTTAATATTTTAATTATAAATAAAATATAACCTTCGTGATCCGCAATCTCAAGAACCATATATCTTTAAAATATAGGTCAAAGTCTACTCATAAATTCTTCTTGCATGTCTTTTTCATTAATTAATTTATCATACATAAAAAAAAAAAAGAAAAACATCATAAAAAACCATCATGTTAACATGTAAAATGGTTAGTTTATCGGACAAAAGTCGACGTTGATAAGCTGAGTGTCATTACTAGAGTTTAAACTCTATATTCTCAATATTCTCAGCTTTTTATTTGTCTTTTTTGCAGTTATTACAATGACAAGAAAAACTGTATTTCTTGATAATAAAATTTTTGTCTAGTAAAAATGAATATATGGAGAGAAGACAGTGAATGAAAAAGTTTTTAGATGATGTACTAGAGTTTCTTGTTTTGGTGGTTGTATTATACACCATACATTTATGTCTATGTGATATTTTTTTTTCCTATGAATTGTTTGTACAGTGTTGACTCCTAGTTTGTGAGTATCTTCAAAGTACACAATGACAAGGCCTCTCCTTCACTGTGTCTGTTCTACCTATTTATTAGAGACCAACAAATACTTTCTCATTGAGCTTTTGAAAGTGGACAATTATTTTCACCTTTTCCATCTCCTTAGTATTAATTTCACCTAAGAAATTTTTCACATAGATAAAATCTCTCTCTTTCTCTTTCATGTTTCAACCTTTGTCTGACCTTCATGTAAGCTTCCTACCTAGTTGGGGACCTTATGAAGTGACAACAAAGAAATGAAATCTATGTGCCAGTAAACATATACATCGGCCAAATCTTGTACGGTTCCATGTGAAATAAAAGAGAAATAAAAAAAGAAGAGAGAGATGGACAATTAGAGTTCCCCCAAATTTGTCCTAACAATTTTAGATAGGGTCGTTTTCAGCTAACTACTGTACAATAATTCTCTCTTTTGGAAAGCATCCTTTTCTCTCTTTTGGATTCATCCAAGTTATCACGTGTTGAGAGTGTGAGACTATTTGTTCATGTATGAGTTTACTCTCATCTATAGATTATAAATTAGAATTTCTCAATCCAACTCATGATGAAATTCCTAAAATGTTCTTAGTTTCCGTAAGTATATCCCCGGACGCATCGTTTGTGTTTTAAATTTTGGGTGTTTCCGTAAGTGTATTTACGGAAGTATCCAAAATATAATTTATTTTGGATTATTCCGTAAATGTACCAGCGGAAGTTTCTGCTATAAGTTTAAACTGCATGATCACTCCCTCGATTGTAGCTTCTTCCTCTTCTCCAACCATCCACAACTAAAAAACCCTATCCATTATTTTTTACTCCAAAATTCAATTTTGTTGTGTGCAACAAATCAAAGGGAACAAGAGAAAAGCAAATTTCAGATAAAAATCTAAATTTGTCCACTACATTGTTCACATTGATCATCAAACTTTTGTATAAAAAAGTTACGTTACTTCCGTAAGTACATAAGCGAAACTTATTCATGAAGAACAGTTCCGCGGGTACATTTGCGGAACTTTCGTTGTTACTTGTTTTTGTTGTATGCTACAATTTTTTGAGTTTTGTTAATTTTTCTTATTCTTTGCCATAAATATGGTGCCCTCGGATAACATCTCAAAAGAACTAGTATCTTTAAACGTTAGTGTTCCAAATGTACCGGGGTTATTGTGAAGACAGAAGAAGTCAACGGTAACTTTAATCACAAGCAAGACTTTGATGATCGTGAAAGCATGATCAAATGGATTCGTAGGATGGCAACTACACTTGGTTTTGATGTGGTTATTGGAATATTAGATAATGGATTGAAAAGAAGAAATCCTTTTGTAATCTTGTTGTGCGAAAGAAGCGGATATATCAATTTCCATTGTTGAAGTTTAAAAGAGACGACACAGGTTGTAACGCCCATATAATAATATCTAGAATAATATCATACAAGTATTATTTTGGTACTGACACCATCATAATTGTCTAATAGTACAATTCACATTCTTGACCAATTCTAAAATTCTATACAACAAAGGTACAAGACATGGAAATCATACTAAAATAAAAATACTAAGATCAAATACAATATCCATTATTGTACAAGATAAATACACAGCGGAAGAACTAAGACTATGCTTCTCTTGAAACATCCCGAGCATAGTTTCACTTGTAAATCAAACCTGCAAAGAAATCTGAAAAGAAACAACAATAGTGGGGTGAGATATCAACATCTCAGTGAGTTCCCTATCTTATGGATTCTCTCGGCTCTACAAGGTTCTATCAAACCTAACTAAAATCTAAGGTTACTTCTTTATAAGGAACCAAAACAAGATGGAATATCCATACAACGTTCTCGACACTTCGCGTGAGACTCAATATAATATCCACCTCAAGTGTAAACCATGCTTCTCATGGGACTCGGTGTAATACCCACCTCAAGCCTTCACCTAATGCTTCCCGTGAGACTCAGTGTAATACCCACCTCAAGACTTACTCAAAGCTTCTCGTGGGACTCAGTGTAATACCTGTAACACCCCAAATTTTCCCTCTTCATTTTAAGCATCATATCACATCATATTCATCATGAACATATCATATTTCTAGCATCCTAGCATGGAAAGATGAGGCATAACATTCTTCATGACCTAGCATTAGACATATGATCATCTGTGGAGGTTCTTGAAGCATCACAAGTTATGACAAGGGCCCCAATGGATTTGTACAAGTCCTATGAGGGGTCTATGTTGCATTTACAAGTTCAAGTTCATTTGCAAAAGCTCAGAAGGTTGGATGATCATCAGAGATTCCAGGATAGGGCAAAGCTCCTACACAGAGGATCCTAAACTAGGGTTTGAGATTCAAGCTTGAAAACCTCACAACTTTGTCCATTTCATTTGGGCAAAGTCTTCTATATGTCAAGAGGATCCTAGGTACCAATTTTCATGAGAAAATTCCTTGTGGAAGTCAGGAAATTCTTCAGTTGCTTGCAGATGAAGTAATTGGTCAACTGTGCCTTTAAAAAGTCAACTGTGTGATTTCAAGGGGTCCAACCCAATTTTTATAGCCAAGGGATGTCCTTAAAATGTAATAAGAGGTTTGGCAAGTTCAAAGATCAAGAATCATGGAGTTTTGAAGGGTTTTGCAAAATTGGTGCAAAGTTGGTTTTAAGGAAATTCCATTTTTGGCAACTTTTGCCCTAAAATTCAAGTGACCTTAACATGATCAAAAAATCTTCAAATGGACCAAAGTCAAACATGAAAGTTGGAGATTAAGACCTCCCATTTTCAAAAAGTATAAGTACTTTTTCATAGCATGTGTGGTTTGTGATATAGGCCCCTCGAAAATTTGGTTCAAACTAGGGCAAAACCTAAAATTTCATGCATGCACCAAAGCCAAAAATCTTGTAACTTGGTTTTAAGGGTTGGTATGGATCAAGTGAGGTTCCAAAGTTAAAATTAATTGCAAATGGACCATTTTTCTCCAAATAAATTCACAAATTCGTGCACAACAAGAATGTTGCTTCATAAGTGGATTTTTTTGCATATTCATGAGAAAAGTGTGACAACTTAATCCAATGGCCAAGATTTTGTTTGTTTGAGATTAATGGATCAGATTAGAGTGCACATGGGGCTGAAAGCAAGGGAATGCATGAGGATGACATGCTCTCACACCAAATTTGCAAAATTTGCAAAATCACAAATTCTTCTCATTCCCACGTGCAAACCTCTTGATTTTTTCAGCATTAGGTCATGAGGTGGTATATAAGAAATTAGGGTTTCAGAATCCCTCATCTCTCTCTCATTTCTCAGTTTTCACCTTCTTGCACAACTTGCAATTTCTCCAAAATCTCCTCATACACGAGCTCAATTCCAAAACCAATTGTAGATCCTTGATCCTTGGATGCTCAGGATCATTAATCACACACTTGTTCAAGTTTTCTCTCAAGATCAACAACCTTGCCATTTCAGGGCAGGTGCTTGCAAAGCTCAAGATCCAGCCATATTCAAGGCTCTAGTTGCATTTATTTTGCAACTAGAGAGCATTTGGAGTGATTTTGCTTCATCATCTGGCCTTCTCTCAAGCTCTCTCAAGATCTGCAACTCAGGTAAGCTTCTGATTCTTCACATCTGGAAATGGAAATGTTGATGTGTATATTAATCTTTGATGTTCACTGATCACTCTGCTGGTTGTGGTTTTGAATTTGGTGCATTGTAAAGTTAGATATTTGAATTTCAAGTTTCATGGTCATTTCTGTTTGCTCTCGATCCAGATGATTCTTTGATCCAATGATCTTTTCAATGTCATTTTTGAATTCAGAGCCTATCAATTACCCAATCTGGAGGTCTTTGTTAGTTTTAATTGATGTTTGTTCATGTTGTTAATTTCCGGTGCCGGAGCCCTAGCTCCGGTCACCGGAATCTGAAAAAGTGATGAGCTAGGGTTTTGAGGTTGAAGATAAGTCTCTCACCATTGGATCTGTCCTCCCAGCATCCAGGATGTTGCCATGCGTTTAATGAGCCCTCATCTCATTTTCAGTTTCAGTTCATTTTCTTTTCTTTGCAGCAACTTTCATACCCCCACCCTTTGAAATAGTTTTCTTTACAAGCGTGGATCCCGTCGGGTACGGCGGAAGATCTGGGTGCTAATACCTTCCCAGGTCGTAATAGACTCCCAAACTCAGTCTCTTTGGTTCATAGGACCCGTGTCCTTCCTTTTCTTTTCTTTTGGTTTGTGCAGCATTACCATTCCCTTTCTCTTGGGATAAAAATGCCTGGCTGGCGACTCTTTTCTTTTCCGCGCCACTTTCGCGTTTTTAACAGGATGGAAATCCGGGGAGCGACAGCTGGCGACTCTGCTGGGGATCGAACCCAAAATCTCTGGTTCCCCTGTGAGTCTATCCTAGCGCTTGTGTGTTTCTGTTTCTTTGGGTGATGTTTGTTTGTTGTGGCATGTTGTATTTTATTGTTGTTTATTTACAGTTTATTTACAGCTTTATTTACAGTTTTCAGTATTTATTTTTTGCATCATATTATATACTGGACTGTCTGGACTGGATTTTCTATTTGGTGGGTTGGGTGTTACTGTTTCTGAGAGATGAGCTCATTACCATGGCTCGAGTGCACCTTAGGACTTAGAGTGGTTCCACTTTGGCCTCATGAGATCTTGTCATGGGGGTAGTATTGAGTTCCACACCCAGATTTGCGACCGTCTTGGAAATGTCTTGATTTGGGGATCTTCCTCTCTCATTTCATAACCTTGATAGTTATGTGCAGCTGGGGACCGATCATTGAGAACCTGGTGGGAACATCCCTCTTTAGTGATGACAGTGGCAGACCACATTGTGTGGCAAACCCGTTCGGATCCGAGGGCCCACTTGGGACTTACATAGGATGACCTTGTTTCCCGGACTCAGCTGAGGCCTCCCTGCGTAGTATATAATGCCAAACCAATTCCCTGATTTGGTCATGAGTCATTTCTCGGAGATGGTGAAAGTATTATTGCTATTCGGCTTTGAGAGTCTGTGATGTCTGACCCGGAGCCTACCAGTGAGATTGGGAAGGGGTTTACAGGTTTGCAGGAACCTTTGGCCTCTACATACCCTCATATTCAGTGGTCCTTATTATGATCTTTGGTCCTATGGTTCTGGTGTTCTGGTTTTCTTGGTACTGGTTTTCTTGGTACTGTGGTTTTGAGATTTTCTATCAGAGAGTTGTGAATATTTCTATCAGAGAGTTGTGACTCAAAGGATTTGTGGTTGACAGTTGATCAGAGGGTTCTTGTGTTCAGTGTCCAGTATCCAGATGGTCCCAGTTGATCATATGCCTGCATTGCATTTGCATTTGCATCATTCTTGCATTAACTGTTTATGTTTCCATTTTTCAGGTCATTGTTCATAATCAGCTCCCAGTTCTGGTAAACCTTATCTCCAGATGGCAGAAATCAGAAGAGTTACAAGGAAAAAGAATGTTCACTATACTTTTCTTCAACCTGAAGTCAGAGGTGTTCAGAAATTAGCAGGTTTGATGAATGAACAAGTCTTGGGCAATTTCAGAAAGAGATATGGCCAGATATTAAAGTATGTGGACAAGCCCACTGCAGACCAGAAGGACAGTTTGCATACCTTGCTTCAGTTTTATGATCCCTTGCTGTGTTGCTTTGTGTTTCCAGGTTACATCTTAGCTCCTACATTGGAGGAGATTTCCAGCATTCTGAATGTTCCAGTCAGAGAGACATTGCCTTTCTATGGGTCTGAGGTGGTGCTCAAAGAAGAAGACATAGCCAAAGTTTGTCGTTTTCCAACTGCTACAGTCAAGAGGGCTATGAATGATAGTGAAGGCAAAGGACTCCCTTGGAGTGTGCTCATCCCAGAAGCAAAGAGATATGCAAAAGAGGGTAGTTGGGGTGACTTTGGTGATGTGCTTTCTGTGATGGTGTATGGGTCCAGCTTGTTCCCTGGAGAGAAAGAGTTTGTAAGCTTGGAAGTGATCTCCATCTTTGCCAAAGGAAATCCTGTGCCAACTCTTTTGGGTGACTTCTACTACAGTGTTCATTACAGGAATGAGAAAGGTAGAGGAGGACCAGTAGTCTGTTGTGCTTCTTTGTTTGCTGAGTGGTTTTCCAGACAACTGCAAAAATCAGGTGCCTTCAAGGATATGAGGGATGAGTGGAGATGGTCAAGAAGGTTGATGGGGCTAACTGCTGAAGATATTGCCTGGGGATATGACATAGATTTTCTAGGTAAATAATTGCTGGTTAGTTGTGGAAGGTTTGTTGGAGTACCTTTGCTGGGAAGGAAAGGTGTGATCAGTTATTATCCAACATTAGCCATGAAGCAATTTGGTTATCCTTTGAAAGATCCACCACAGATGGAAGAGTTTGATGGGTCTTTGTATTTTCCTGTGGAAGGAAACAAGGAGTTAGTTCTACAATCCTCCCAAGCTTGGGCTCACAAGATAAGGAAGGGTAAGAAAGACTTTAGCAGAGTAGATCCCAAGACGTATCCTCATGCCTTTCTCAATTGAAGCTCCACTTTATCCCAAAGAAGTTCCAAGCCAGAGTAGTATTGTATCCCTTGAAGAGTACAAGAAATTGGAAGCTCAGCTGCATGAAGTTCGAGTGGAGAATGCTGAAATGGTAAGCCTGTACCATCTAGCCAACAGGGCCAAGAATGAAGCAGAAGGGAAGCTGCAGAAGATCCAAGCCTCCTTGGAAGTTAAAGAGAAAGACTTTGCTGGAAGGGAAGCTCACTTTCACAGGTTGGGTCTGATGGAGGCAAAAAGAGAAGCTGAACGCAAAAAGACTTTGAAAACTCTCAAGGAAGCTCGTCAGTCCATTGTTTGGTTGCAAGGCCAAAGGGAGGAAGAGCAGAAGAAGTTCAAAGAGAAAGAAGAGTTCTTTGAGGTACAAATGGCCTTCAAAAAGGAAGAGGTGGAGCAAGTCCACAACATTCGGAGGGAAAAGACTCAGTAGTTAGTACAAAGCCAGTTAGCCTTGGAGGAGGCACGGAAGGAGATTGAAGAGCTCAAGCTGAGAGCGGGTGTCAAGAAGAGCATAGCAGAGGTGGCAGAGCCTGGGTCCTTGGTTTAGTTTATTTTTCAGACTACCTACAGGCTTGTTGTAGGAGTCTTGCTTTGTTTTGTCTTTTATTCATGTAATGGCTTGTAACCCTTCGGGGAATATTTCTGTTTGTGCTCTGACTTTTGGCCGGCAGTGGTTTGTCCATGATATACAGTGTTAATGTGCAAATTATCATTTCTGAATGTGCAAGACTCGTTTGTCTGATACTGCTAATATCTGAACATTCTTCAAAGAGAAAGTTTGAAAGTTAATACCGAAAGTGACTGTCTGAAGTAAAATGCCAGAACCGGGGCATGCAAATGCTTAAAATTTGGGAACATGAGCAGTTACATTGCATTGCATATGACGTGTTTGTTTGTTTTACATATAGTGCTTCAGTTTCTAATGTTCTTGTTGTTTCAGGCACTATAGCTCCCAGGAAAGTTCGAGAGCAACCAGTCGCACACAGATATCCAACAAAGATCAACAGAGAGAGAGTCATGGATCAAATGCAAGCTGACTTAGCTGACTTGAGGCTGAGGATGGATAATTTCATGACTCTGATGGCAGGCATGGGTCAGAATCAAGAACGTCTGCGGGAGATGATAGAAAATGGTCAAGCCAGAAACACCGGTACTGCTGAGGGAGGTAATCGTAATGGTGCGGGCGCACGTCAAGTTGAAGTCCCTGTAACACAGCCAGGGGTTACCATAATTAATGATGGGCTGAATAATGTGCAAATGGATGGCCAAGACGAACAGTTCACGTTGCTGGACGAGACTGAAGGCCAGGGGGCTGAAATGAACAGGAAGTTTGAGGATATGGCAGAACAAACCAGGGCTATTCAATCCCAGAATTCTTTGGGATTTGACATTACTGACTTGGGCTTGGTTCCAAGGGTTAGAATCCCTTACAAGTTCAAGGTTCCAACTTTTGAGAAATACAATGGCACTGCATGCCCAAAGACCCATCTTCAGTCCTTCGTAGGGAGGATTGCTGCTCACACCGATGATGAAAAGCTATGGATGTACAATTTCCAGGACAGCCTGGTCGGGGCCTCTTTGGAATGGTATATGAAGCTAAGCAGAGTCAACATTAAAAGCTGGAAGGACCTGGCAGAGGCTTTTGTGAGACAATACCAGTATAATTTGGACATGGCTCCAAATCGCACTCAATTGCAACACATGTCTCAAACTGCTAAGGAGGGTTTCAAAGAATATGCTCAAAGGTGGCGTCAGCTCGCTGCCAGAGTGCAACCACCCCTGCTGGAGAATGAGATGGCTGATATGTTTATGGGGACATTGCAATGTGTGTTTATTGAAAGATTGGCGTCTTGTTCGGCTACCAAGTTCAACGACATAGTAATTGCTGGGGAGAGGGTTGAGACCTTGTTGAAAATGGGAAAGATCCAGGATACAAGTGCAAGCAGCTCGAATGGAGCAAGAAAACCTTTCAGTGGACCTCCTAGGAGAAGGGAGGGTGAGACAAATGTTGTGTTTGGCCGAGGCCGAGGCCGAGGATATAAAAGACCATATGAGCATGTGTCAGCAGTCACAATCCCTTCCAGCCCTGTGCAGCATGCACAACCTCAACAACAACATCAACAATAGCAGCCACAACGTAACAACTATCAACAGAGACCTTATCAGCCAAGGCAAACTCGCCCGGCTAATAGGGTGCTTGAGGCAATCCCCTTGACATATGCTGCTTTGCTACCAAGATTGCTGGACCTGAATCTGATTCAATTGAGGACTTTGGCACCACCACCTCCTGGAGAGCTTCCAGTGGGGTACGATGTCAATGCAAGATGTGCTTTCCATTCAGGGGCACCCGGGCACTCAACTGAGAAGTGCAGGGCGCTACAGCACAAGGTTCAAGATCTGATAGACTCCAAGGCGATTAACTTCGCACCACCGCCGAATACTACTTCAAACCCTATTATGAATCACGGAGGGGCTAGAATCAATGCTGTTGAGGATGGTGAGAAGTTAAGCCTTATCCTGAGCATAGAAGAGTTGAAAACTCCGCTGTTGGTAGTGAAAGAGAGGTTGCTGAAAGGTCAAGTGTTTCTAGGATGCAGTTCTGATTGTGAGAAATGTGTGAATTCAGAGAATGGGTGTGAGAATCTGAAGATGGGATTGCAGAGTTTGATTGATGAGGGATCTTTGCAGTTTAACAAAGTTGGTAATGAAGCTGATGGTGTGTCCACCATAACCATATTCTATGATGAAGCAGAGATGCCTATTAGAAGAGAGCCGGTGACCATCCATGCTCCTGAAGTTAGTCCTGTGACTATCACCGTGCCGGGGCCTATTCCTTATACAGATGATAGGGCCATTCCATGGCATTACGGCTCAGAGGTGTACGTGGCTGGACAGAAAGTGGAGAGCAAGTCTGTTGCTGTTGACCCGACTGTAGTGAATGTCGGAGGAGTTGGAGGTTTCACAAGAAGTGGTCGTCTATTTGCTCCCCCAGTTCTGAGAGGGGATCCTGAGGCTGAGGCTTCGGCAAAGGCTAAGGGGAAGCAAGCTGTGACTAATGAGACAATAACTCATGCTGCTGTACAGGGAACATTTGAGAAGGAGGTCGAGGAATTCATGCGCATAATCAAAAAGAGTGACTATAAGGTGGTCGAACAGTTGAATCAGACACCTTCCAAGATATCCATTCTATCCTTGCTGATGTGTTCTCCTGCACACGCAGAGGCCTTGTTGAAAGTGCTGCAGATGGCGTATGTTCCTCAAGAAATAACTGTCAACCAACTTGAAGTTGTGGTGGGCAGCGTGAATGCAAGCCATGGGCTGGGCTTCACAGATAGAGACCTCACGTCAGAGGGCTGAAACCATAACAAAGCACTACATATTACTATGGAGTGCAAGGGTGTTGTGTTGTCGCATGTTCTTGTAGACACAGGCTCTTCTCTTAATGTACTTCCGAAGAAGGCATTAATGAAGCTCAGTGTTGATGGGATAGTCCTGAGACCCAGTGATTTAATTGTCAAAGCTTTCGACGGGTCCTGAAGATCAATGTTTGGAGAGGTTGAATTACCTATGAAGATAGGTTCTCAGGTTTTCGAAAGCATCTTCTATGTCATGTACATTCAGCCCGCGTACAACTGTTTGTTGGGACGCCTGTGGATTCATGCTGCCGGGGCTGTGACGTCCACTCTGCATCAAAAGCTCAAATATGTGGTTGACGGCCAGGTAATCACAGTGTGCGGAGAGGAAGACATCTTTGTAAGCCACTTGTCAATATTCAAGTATGTAGAGATGGATAGAGAGATCCATGAGACTCTGTGTCAAGCTTTCAAAGCAGACAACGTTAGCATTCTGACTCCTGTAGAGAGGAGTAGTGAGAAAGAAGGTACCTCCATCCATTCCTACAAGCAAGCAAAAGAGGTGTGAAATTCTAGGATCAGATATGTGATGTCGAAACAGATGTTTAGACACTGATATCCTAAGCAATAAATTAATGAGCTAGTAAATTAATTAACACAGGAAATTGTTAACCCAGTTCAGTGTATCTCCACACTTACATCTGGGGGCTACCAAGCCAGGAAGGAAATTCAATATAAGTAATATTAATTAGGGAGTTAAACTAATCAGTTTAATCCTTCACTTAATATCTACCCAAGGCAATTTCTATCTAAGACTCTACTTAGATATGAGTACCTACTCATTCCCCCTCAATCACACAGTGATCTATAACTTAGAATGATTAATAAGTTTGAAGTCACACTTCAGACACACCAGCTTGATCTTACTTATCAGTTTCAATCAAGACACAATTCACTTTTTGCTTAAAAGCTTATAAAGTGAATAACACACAAATAAAACCTGCTTCAGTAACTAGCTTCACTAACACCCTTGACACTCTGCTTAAATTCGTTAAATTTACTTGAGTGTAACAGTTTCTTAAATAGATGTTGAGTTTGTGGGCTTTTTGCAAATTATCCAGACTTGTAATTTCTAAATCCCACAGTTATCTCCTTGAATAAAGGTGAATTAGTTTTCTGTTTTAAATCCCACAGTTATCTCCTTGAATCAAGGTGAGTTAGTTTTCTGTTTCCTTTACACTGGAACCAGACAACTTAACTTCCTAAAGAGGGGCCTTAGAGTGCTCACATTTTACATTTATTTCCAGATATTTACTCCTGATTTTAAGCACTTCTATTGCGTATCACTTAGGGCAGATAATAGGTTCACAATGTCACAACATCTGGTGTGACATCCTGATGTCCTGAACTAAGTTCATAACTTTTACTTTGTTTGTCAAAAATTCTGCCAATTTCTAACATCTACAAACTCCCCCTTTGGCTAATTTTTGGCTAACATATTCTTCTGGTTTTGTCAGAGAGCAGCGGAGTTCCTTTCTGTTTGATCATGTGAGAGCTAAGAATTTGCTCCCCCTCAAACATGTAGTTACTTGAGCTGTACACTGCCATGACTTGGCCCAACAGACTTTGATAAGTATCCATTACACCCAGTGACACTTTGATAGGTCCAAACAAAATATACCATTGAAAATTCAACTTAGTTCAGCAGACAGACATTAACATCATTGTTCAACACACACAGATTTCTCCCCCTTGTTAGACATAAATTTTGGGGCCAAACAAAACATTACAGAAAAAATAGACATAAAAAATTACAATTCAGAACATACAGACATTTTCCACCAACAAACAGCTTCACTCTTCATCCTCTGTATCCTCAGACTCATCATCCTCTGTATCCTCAGACTCATCACCGGCTCCATCATCATTCCCAGAGGCCTCTTCCAGCTCCAGTCTTTGAATTAGATCCTCAAGCTTCTTCTTCCTTTCTTCCAGCTCCTTGCAGGTTGTCCTGAGCTCTGCAATTAGGCCTGCCTTTGATATAGGTGTCTTGACAGCAGATGTCCCAGCAGATGTCCCACCTGGTGCTTTAACATCTGCAACATGATGACCTAGAAACAACTTGTAATGGAAAGACAGTGGACTTTCCCTTTTACAGACAGAGTCCTTGTCAGTAAGGATTCTTGGATACTGGTTGAGAATCACCCCATAGAGTAGTGATGGGAAGGCTATTGGAAGCTTGATGGCTGAGGTTCCTGCATGCTTGAGAGTCTGGTCAAAGATGTATACTCCATAATCCAGCTTGGTTTGGGTGCCTACATCACATATAAACCTCCCAAGCCAAGTTGCTATGGTTGAGGTGTGGTTGGTTGGGACCCAGTTGGCTGTCCCAATTCTGTGTAGCATGGCATATTTCCTGGTTAACAAGCTGACTGAGAGTTTGCCTTTTACTGGCCATGTCTTGACCTGGTTAGATGTAATTATTCTGCACACTTGATTGTCAGTCTTGCCAAGCTCAGTTGGCCCATCTGCTTCTCTCCCCAGGTACTGATTGATCACCATAGGAGAAAAGTCTACACACCTTCCCCTAACATACACTTTTCTGAAATCCTCAGATTTCCCATCAGCACATCCTTCTTGTAAGTTCACTATAAATTCTTTTACCAATAACTCATAGCATGGAGAGAATTTAGAGACAGTCTTGAACAGTCCAACATTGGAAATTAGATCAATTACCTCAGTACAATCCAAGGCATTATTACCCAGCTCTCGTTCCAGAGCTACCCTTCTCTGATAGACATATTTCCACATGCTTACGCTGGAGACATGGTGGAAGGACACATTATCCAGGGGTGCTTCAGGGACAGCAGTGGCAGTCCTAGAAGGTGCTGGCCTCTTTCTAGGTTGAGATGTTGGGACATCCTCCTCAACATCAGAATCAGATGGAGCTGTGGCCTTCCTCTTATATGTGCTGACCTTACTCCATGGCTTTGTTGGTCCAAAAGCAGTTTTGACCTTGTCCTTCTTGAGGGTTGACTGTCTTTTCTCAGGGGTTGCTTGAGCAGCTGGCCTCTTATTCTTCCTAGCCCTAAGCCTCTTGGCTATGCTAGGATCAACAGCTGCTATGATCTCTATATCAGAATCATCGTCTAGATTCACATCTGGTGGAGGTTGGGAAGCCTCATTCTCAGCATCTTGATCATCAGTAGGACCTTATACTCCTTCATCATCATTTGGTGCTTTCTCCTGGCCCTCAGTTGTCTCAACATTGCTTAGGACATCTTGTGGAGCAGGCATGTCTTCTTTAGCTTGGTTGCTGAGAGTTGATGCAGGCATCCTGTTCAGGGGAACTGACACCCCAGGCACAACCCTTTCTTCTGTCAGGATCCTGGTTACAAGATCTCTGATTGTGGAGTCCACGTAAGCAGAAGCTTTGGGAGCACTGGAAGTTGAAGAGGTTCCCTTACTTTTGCTGAAGACTGGCTCCTTGGGTCTTCTTGCATGGGGAGTCTTGGGCTTTTGGGCGATGGGAATGCTTCCTCTGACAACGTTTATGGGTGTCGCATCCATGGGTACTACAGACAATGGAGTGATGTCCACTACGTCTTCCTGAAGGAGACCTTCATCAATGGAGTTAGGGTTCTGATGTTGTGACATGTTTGCGATTGTAGTGGGGATGCAAAAAGATTTGATGATAGACTTAGATGGTTTCAGAATCTCAACTGTAGCATGCAAAGGGTTCAGTGGTGCTAATGAGAATGTGAGAAGCTGAAGGCACTTTTGTACATAACTAGAGCCCGCTTCTATTGGAATTTTTAAAACTGGAATACAAACGGTTATTGGCCAGACTATTGCTGCCACCGGGTGGTCATGCCCCACGATGTCATAAGACATGCTGGCACTTCTCCATAATTGCTATATGTCACACATGCAGATTCCCAATTTACCCCTTAGGTTTTCAAATTGGGTAGCATCCAAAGCCTTGGTGAATATGTCAGCTAATTGCAACTCTGTGGCTACATGCTCCAATGTGATCACCTTCTCCTCCACAAGGTCTCTGATGAAGTGATGTCTGATGTCTATGTGCTTAGTCCTACTGTGTTGGATAGGATTTTTGGAGATATTAATAGCACTTAAATTGTCACAGTACAATGTCATGACATCTTGTGTGACATTGTATTCTGTGAGCATTTGTTTCATCCATACCAGTTGTGAACAACTGCTACCAGCTGCAATGTATTCAGCTTCAGCAGTGGATAAGGACACACAATTCTGTTTCTTACTGAACCAAGAAATTAGATTGTTCCCTAGAAAGAAGCATCTTCCTGATGTACTCTTTCTATCATCAGCACTTCCAGCCCAGTCAGCATCACAAAACCCAGTGAGGATGGGTTCACAACCATGAGAGTACATTATGCCATAGTTACAAGTGCCATTTACATATTTTAAGATCCTCTTAACCTGGTTGAGATGGCTCACCTTTGGTTCAGCTTGATATCTTGCACACACACCTACTGCAAAAGCTATATCTGGTCTGCTAGCTGTAAGATATAGTAGACTTCCAATCATGCTCCTGTACAAACTTTGGTCCACACTCTCACCTTTGTCATCCTTTGTCAGTTTTAGATGAGTGGGGGCAGGTGTTCTCTTGTGACTTGCATTGTCCATCCCAAACTTCTTGACAATGTTCTTTGCATACTTGCTTTGGGATATGAACACGGAGTCCTCCATCTGTTTGATTTGCAGTCCAAGGAAGTAAGTTAATTCTCCCACTAGGCTCATTTCAAACTCAGACTCCATTTGAGTCACAAAATGTTTAACCATCCTGTCTGACATCCCACCAAACACTATGTCATCCACATATATCTGAGAAATCATAACCTTTCCCTCTTCATCTTTTACAAACAGGGTTTTGTCTATTCCTCCCTTCCAGTATCCATGCTTAATGAGAAAGATGGTCAGTCTTTCATACCATGCTCTGGGAGCTTGCTTTAGCCCATACATAGCCTTCATCAGCTTATATACATGGTCTGGATAGCTTGGATCAACAAATCCCTTTGGTTGCTCCACATATACTTCCTCATTAAGGTACCCATTTAGGAAGGCACTTTTAACATCCATCTGAAATAATTTGAACTTTAAGATGCAAGCAATTCCTAGGAGTAGTCTGATGGATTCAATTCTTGCTACTGGTGCAAAAGTTTCATCAAAATCCACCCCCTCAATTTGAGTATATCCTTGAGCCACAAGCCTAGCCTTGTTTCTTGTAACTACTCCCTGCTCATTAGACTTATTTTTATACACCCACTTAGTGCCAATCACATTAATGCCATCAGGCCTAGGGACAAGATCCCATACTTCATTCCTTGTAAACTGGACTAATTCTTCCTGCATAGCAGAGATCCAGTACTCATCATTCAGAGCTTCCTTGATGTTCTTAGGTTCTACCTTTGAAACAAAGCAGGAGCCTGAGATCATCTCTCTTGATCTAGTGGTGACACCACTATTGAGATCACCAAGTATCAGTTCTTTAGGATGATCTTTCTGGATTCTGATGGAGGGAGATTTGTTGGATTGCTCTGACTTTGCCTCAGTTAAGGTGAAGTCAAGATTATCACTTTCTGTTTTAACTTCAGTTGGATTGTCAGCAGATGTTCCAACATCATCAGCAACATCTGTCTTTGCATAGATATCATCAATAGTCACATTTATTGACTCCATCATAACCTTGGTTCTGGAGTTAAATACTCTGTAAGCTCTGCTATTTATAGAGTATCCAAGAAATATCCCTTCATCACTCTTAGGGTCCATCTTCCTTCTTTGATCCCTGTCAGCCAGGATGTAGCACTTACTTCCAAATACATGAAAGTACTTGACTGTAGGTTTTCTACCCTTCCAGACTTCATAGATGGTGGATAGAGTTCCCTTTCTTAGTGTGACTCTATTGTGGATGTAGCATGCTGTGTTCATGGCTTCAGCCCAAAAGTACAGGGGTAACTTCTTGGCATGAATCATAGCTCTAGCTGACTCCTGAATAGTTATGTTTTTCCTTTCTACAACCCCATTCTGTTGAGGGGTGATGGGAGAAGAGTACTCATGGTTGATCCCTTTAGATGAACAGAAGTCTGAGAATTTTTGATTCTCAAACTCCTTTCCATGATCACTTCTTATTCTGACCACACAACTTGCCTTTTCTCTTTGGATCCTATGGCACAGATCTCTAAACACCTCAAACACATCTGACTTTTCTTTGATGAAGTTTATCCAGGTATATCTTGAGAAGTCATCAACAACCACATAGGCATATCTTTTTCCACCAAGACTCTCTACCTGCATTGGTCCCATAAGATCCATGTGCAGTAATTCCAAGACTTTGGAGGTTGTCAGATGTTGAAGCTTTGGGTGTGACATCTTGGTTTGCTTACCCATTTGACACTCACCACACACTTTTCATTCATCAATCTTAAGTCTTGGGATCCCTCTTATAGCCTCCATAGAGATGATCTTCTTCATTCCTCTGAGATGGAGATGACCCAATCTTTGATGCCATAGCTTCACTTCTTCTTCTTTGGCTATGGAACAAGTAGATGTGAGGCTGGAATCTTGGGGTTCCCACATATAGCAGTTATCTTTTGATCTAGCTCCTCTCATGACCACTTTCTGCTCTTTACCAGAAACTATGCACTCAACTTTGGTGAAGTTGACACTGTAACCTTGGTCACATAACTGACTTATGTTGATCAAGTTAGCAGTTAACCCTTTCACCAACAGCATATCATCTAGACTTGGTACACCTGAGCAGTCCAGGGTCCAAACTCCCTTGATTTTCCCCTTTGCTCCATCTCCAAAGGTTACATAGCTGGATGAGTGTGGCTTTAAGTCTACCACCAGATTCTTCAGTCCAGTCATGTGCCTTGAGCAGCCACTGTCAAAATACCAGTCTTCCTTAGCAGATACCCTGAGAGATGTGTGTGCTATAGAGGCAACAACCTGCTTGAACCACTTGTGCCTGTTGTGAGGTTTCCTTTGCCTATAATGTGAGTTTAGATCAGGTTGTCTTCCTCTCTTAGGCTCCCACTGCTGGATATATGTGTGTCTCCTCTGATGCATCTGCCCTGGGTAGTGTCCATCTCTAGAGTTCCAAGGTTTCCTGGTGAACTTATTCTTCTGCTTAGGCATGTACTGGTAGCTATGATCAGTATCATGTCTAGCTTTAGGTATCCAATTTTTCCTGGTGACCTCTGTCTTCTGCTTAGAAAGGAGCTGGAAACTCTGATTGGGGTATCCATGCAGTTTGTAGCAAAAAGGTTTGATGTGACCAAAACTTCCACAGTGATGGCATCTCCACCTTTGATATATCTTTTTCATTATGTTTTTCTCATGATGTTGAGACATCGGCTTGAACATCTTGTTTGACTTCATAGGATCTGGAGTTGTTTGGCTGGTGCTAGCCTCAGAGTTTTGAGCTTTATTAAATCCCAGCCCAGTCCTATCCCCTGAGTGCTTGTTGTTGTTGAGAATGGAATCCAGTGTGTTTGAGCCACTGTTCAGCATTCTGACAGATTTGGACATATGCTCCATTTTGGAGTTGAGTAGGCTGATTTCATTTTTCAAAGTGGCAATGATCTCCAGATGACTTGCCTTTTCAGCTTTTAATTCCTCAATCTTCTTCTTCTGCTGTTCACTTTCCTTGCATACCTCAGTGCTCCTTTCACACAGCATCCCGTAAGATGTTTCAAGCTCTTCAAATGTCAGATCCTCATCACTGGATTCCCCTTCAGTTTCACATACTCCAGCTAGAGCAGTGATGTTCCTTGCAGACTCTTCTTCTGACTCACTGCTTGAGTCTTCATCTGACCAGGACACAGAAAGGCCTTTCTTTTGCTTCTTTAGATAGGTTGGGCATTCACTTCTAATGTGTCCATAACCTTCACATCCATAACATTGGATCCCTTTTCCTTGGTTAGTCTTCTCATCATAGTTTGACCTTCTGTTAGAGTCATAAGATCTTTTATTCTCAGAGGTTGAGTTTCTTCCACTTGGTCTGGGCCTGTTGTCCAGTCTTTTGATAATTTTGTTAAATTGCCTCCCAAGCATAGCAATTTCATCTGATAAGTTGTCCTCAGAGCCTGCTTCATGACTTTCTTCTTCCTTATCAGTGTTTGAGACCAGGGCTATGCTCTTGTTTTTCTTCACAATAGTATCACTCATTCCCATCTCAAAGGTTTGAAGGGAACCAATGAGCTCCTCAACTTTCATTGTGCAGATGTCATGAGCTTCTTCTATGGCAGTGACCTTCATGTCAAACCTCTTGGGCAGTGATCTGAGAATCTTCCTTACCAACTTTTCATCACTCATCTTCTCTCCCAAGGATCCAGAAGTATTAGCAATCTCCAGGATGTTCATGTAGAACTCATGAATGGTCTCATCTTCCTTCATCCTCAAGTTCTCAAACTTGGTGGTGAGAAGTTGAAGTCTTGACATCTTCACCTTTGATGTTCCTTCATGAGTAGTTTTAAGAGTGTCCCAAACATCCTTGGCTAGCTCACAGTGGTGCACAAGCCTAAATATGTTCCTGTCAATGCCATTGAACAAGGCATTTAAGGCTTTGGAATTTCCAAGTGCTGACTCCTCTTCCTCCTTGCTCCACTCTTCTTCAGGCTTCATCACTTTTGTCCCATCCTTATTGTCTTTGACAGGGTGTTCCCATCCTTTGTTAGCTGCTTTCCAAGCCCTGCTATCAAGAGATTTCAAGAATGCTACCATTCTTGGCTTCCAGTAATCATAGTTGGATCCATCCAAAATAGGTGGTCGATTCACAGATCCTACATCTCTGTCCATGTTCCCAAAATTTGCAGTCCCTAGATCTCACCCAGATATACAGGCAGGGTGCCTGCTCTGATGCCAATTGAAATTCTGGGATCAGATATATGATGTCGAAACAGATGTTTAGACACTGATATCCTAAGTAATAAATTAATGAGCTAGTAAATTAATTAACACAAGAAATTGTTAACCCAGTTCCGTGTATCTCCACACTTACATCAGGGGGCTACCAAGCCAGGAAGGAAATTCAATATAAGTAATATTAATTAGGGAGTTAAACCAATCAGTTTAATCCTTCACTTAATATCTACCCAAGGCAATTTCTATCTAAGACTCTACTTAGATATGAGTACCTACACACTCCCCCTCAATCACACAGTGATCTATAACTTAGAATGATTAATAAGTTTGAAGTCACACTTCAGACACACCAGCTTGATCTTACTTATCAGTTTCAATCAAGACACAATTCACTTTTTTCTTTAAAGCTTATAAAGTGAATAACACACAAATAAAACCTGCTTCAGTAACTAGCTTCACTAACACCCTTGACACTCTGCTTAAATTCGTTAAATTTACTTGAGTGTAACAGTTTCTTAAATAGATGTTGAGTTTGTGGGCTTTTTGCAAATTATCCAGACTTGTAATTTCTAAATCCCACAGTTATCTCCTTGAATAAAGGTGAGTTAGTTTTCTGTTTTAAATCCCACAGTTATCTCCTTGAATCAAGGTGAGTTAGTTTTCTGTTTCCTTTACACTGGAACCAGACAACTTAACTTCCTAAAGAGGCGCCTTGGAGTGCTCACCTTTTACATTTATTTCCAGATATTTACTCCTGATTTTAAGCACTTCTGTTGCGTATCACTTAGGGAAGATAACAGGTTCGTGATGTCACAACATCTGGTGTGACATCCTGATGTCCTGAACTAAGTCCATAACTTTTACTTTGTTTGTCAAAAATTCTGCCAATTTCTAACATCTACAAGGTGGTTCAGTCAGGAAGCGCCCAAGGCTGGGGCAAATTGCTGGAATTGGAGAAGAAAGATGACAAGTTTGGTTTGGGATATCAGCCTGGTGGATCTACTCCAAGTGGCAAAGCTATCACCTTTACAAGTGCTGGGATGCTCGACCACAACCAGATCTGTGCAACCACTGTAGAGGGAGACAATGATGGTGACTGGGACAATTGGATACATCCGTGTGCGCCCGGAGAGGAGCTGAGGAACTGGTCTGCTGAAGAAATTGTTCAAGTTACCTGGCACTCAGAGTAATTTATTTGTTTCCTTTTATTATCATACTGCATTGTCAAATCCAACATTCTGCCCAAGATGCTAGGATCCATTGTATTGGGCCACCATGTTTGTTAGGCACTTATTTTTACCATGAAATAAAAGCACATTTTCAGACAAATTGTGTTCCCTTTCTTTTGTTTTAAATTTTTCACAAAAAATATAAAAATGGCAATGTGTTTTCTCTTTTTGTCTTGTGTTTGCGTCTCTTTTCAAAATAAGCAGATTCTGAAATAAGCACATCATTTGTGCAGTGTTGATCATCTGGATTCCATTGATAACATTCCTTCTATGACTATGCATGACTTTGACAATCCTGTCTACCAAGCTGATGAAGTGGTTGAGGAAGACTGTGAACTCCTTGAAGAATTGGTCAGATTGTTGAAACAAGAGGAACGGGTTATTCAACCTCATCAGGAAGAAATTGAGATCATCAACTTCGGCACTGAAGATGTTAAGAAAGAGATCAAGATTGGGGCCAGTCTGCAGGCCGAAGTAAAGAAAGAGCTGATCGGTATGCTGCGAGAGTATGTGGATATATTTGCCTGGTCGTATCAAGATATGCCAGGGTTGGATACCGACATCGTTGTGCATAAATTATCTTTGAGAGAAGACTGTCCTCCTGTGAAACAGAAATTGAGAAGAAATCGTCCTGACATGGCGATGAATATCAAAGAGGAGGTTCAGAAGCAATGGGATGCCGGTTTCCTTGCTGTAACTAGTTACCCACCGTGGGTAGCTAACATTGTACCTGTACCAAAGAAGGACGGCAAGGTCCGAATGTGCGTTGACTACCGGGATTTGAACAGATCAAGCCCAAAATATGACTTTCCGTTGCCTCACATTGATGTGTTGGTAGATAATACTGCTCAATTCTCGGTATTTTCCTTCATGGATGGCTTCTCCGGATATAATCAGATTAAGATGGCACCGGAAGACATGGAGAAGACAACGTTCATTACCCCGTGGGGTACATTCTGCTATAAGGTCATGCCCTTTGGTTTGAAGAACGCCGGGGCAACTTATCAGCGGGCGATGGTCACATTGTTCCACGACATGATACACAAGGAGATAGAGTGTTATGTGGACGATATGATTGCTAAGTCCCGAAATGAAGAAGAGCATCTGGTCAACCTTAAGAAATTGTTTGATAGACTGATAAAATACAAGCTGAGGTTGAATCCAAACAAGTGCACTTTCGGAGTGCGTTCCGGGAAACTGCTGGGTTTCATTGTTAGTCAGAAAGGAATTGAGGTAGATCCTGCTAAAGTAAAAGCAATTCAAGATATGCCTGCACCGAGAACAGAAAAAGAAGTGCGCGGGTTTTTAGGGAGGTTGAACTACATTTCTCGGTTCATATCTCATCTAACTGCCACGTGCGAACCAATATTCAAATTGCTAAGAAAAGAGAAAACGGTCAGGTGGAATGATGACTGCCAAAGAGCTTTCGACAAGATAAAAGAATATTTGCAGGAGCCTCCAATTCTAATGCCTCCAGTGGAGGGAAGACCTTTAATCATGTACTTGACTGTACTAGAAGGGTCAATGAGGTGTGTTCTAGGCCAACATGACGAGTCTGGTTGAAAAGAGTACGCTATTTATTACCTTAGCAAAAGGTTTACCGATTGTGAATCCTGTTACTCACTGCTCGAGAAAACTTGCTGCACTTTGGTATGGGCTGCTCACCGACTGAGACAGTACATGTTGACTCATACCACACTGCTAATTTCCAAAATGGATCCTGTCAAGTACATCTTTGAGAAACCAGCGTTAACCGAAAGGGTTTCTAGGTGGAAAATGATTTTAACTGAATATGACATCCAATATACTTCTCAGAAAGCCATCAAAGGAAGTGTATTGTCGGATTACCTTGCACATCAACCTCTTGAAGATGATTATCAGCCAATGAAGTTTGATTTCCCTGATGAGGACATCATGTACCTCAAAGCAAACGATTACGAGGAACCACTTCCGGAGGAGGGGCCAGACCCTGAATCCAAATGGAAGTTGATGTTTGATGGGGCAGTCAATATCAATGGACATGGAGTTGGTGTCGTTCTTATCACTCCCGAAGGTGTTCACTTTCCCTTCGCTGCCAGAATTTCTTTTGGCTGCACCAACAATGAAGCAGAATACGAGGCATGCATAATGGGAATAGAGGAGGCTATTAATCTTCGGATTAAGAACCTCGATATATTCGGAGATTCAACCCTCGTTATTAACCAAGTTACCGGCAAGTGATATACGCATCAAGAGCATCTAATTCCATACAGGGATTATGCCAAAAAACTGTTGACGTTCTTCACAACAGTTAATCTTCAGTACATACCACGTGATGAAAATCAGTTTGCCGACGCATTGGCCACTCTTTCTTCGTCTATCAAAGTCTTGTGTTGGAATTATGTTCCTAGGATTGACATCTCCAGGCTTGATGATCCAGCTCATGCCTTCTCTGTAGACGCCGTGTCTGACGAGAAACCTTGGTATTTTGATATCAAGTTATTCCTGGAAAAGCAAGAATACCTAGCTGGGGCATCTTCCAATGACAAGAAGACCTTAAGGCGACTTGCTGCTAGCTTCTTCTTAAATACAGACGGGGTTTTGTACAAGAGAAACTTTGACATGGTCTTGCTCAGATGCGTGGATAGACACGAAGCAAGCCTGTTAATGCAGGAAGTCCATGAGGGATCTTTTGGTACCCATGCAGGAGGGCATGCTATGGCAAAGAAATTACTGAGATTGGGGTATTACTGGATGACAATGGATGCAGACTGTTGTTCATTCGCTCGTAAGTGCCACAAGTGCCAGATTTATGCAGACAAAGTGCATGTTCCTCCAAGCCTGCTCAACGTCATGTCATCTCCTTGACCCTTTTCTATGTGGGGTATTGACATGATCGGGAAGATAGAGCCTACTGCTTCAAATGGTCATCGCTTCATCTTGGTCTTGATTGATTACTTCACCAAGTGGGTCGAAGCAGCATCTTATGCCAATGTTACTCGTCAAGTAGTGGCTCGTTTCCTGAAAAGAGATATCATATGCAGATACAGAGTGCCCGAAAGAATCATTACTGACAATGGTTCTAATCTCAACAACAAGATGATGGCAGAGTTGTGTCGGGACTTCAAGATACAGCATCACAATTCTTCTCCTTACCGACCAAAGATGAATGGTGCGGTAGAGGAAGCAAACAAGAATATCAAGAAGATTGTGCAAAAAATGGTTGTCACCTACAAAGATTGGCATGAGATGTTACCATTTGCGCTGCATGGGTACCGAACGTCAGTCAGGACGTCAACTGGGGAAACTCCCTTCTCTCTGGTATATGGCATGGAAGCAGTCCTGCCTGTTGAAGTAGAGATTCCATCATTGCGTGTGATGATGGATGTGAAGCTTGATGAGGCTGAATGGGTGTGTGCTCGTTACAATCAGCTGTGTCTAATTGAGGAAAAGAGATTAGCGGCTATCTGTCATGGTCAGCTTTATCAGAGGAGAATGAAGAGATCATTCGACCAACGAGTACGTACTCGGGAGTATCAAGTGGGAGAGCTTGTGCTGAAGAGGATCATTCCTCCAGGTTCAGATCACAGGGGAAAGTGGACCCCAAACTACGAAGGACCATTCACAGTGAAAAAAGTTTTCTCAGGCGGAGCACTGATGCTCACTACTATGGATGGAGAAGACTTCCAGTCCCCTGTTAACTCGGACGCAATTAAAAAATACTTCGCATAAAGAGACCCGCTGGACACAAAAACATAATTAAAGTCCAGGCAAAAAAAGGGCATCCCGGCGAGCTAAAAACAGAATAAAAAGCTCGGGCAAAAGTTAGGGAAATAAATAAAAAAATGTGTACACCCGCTGAGTTGAAAAGCCACATTGGACATCTCGGGCAAAAAAGGGTATCCCGGTGGATTGAAAACCCGAGAGGGCGATCCACGCAAAACAAGGGAATAAGCAAACAACTGCGATCCGAGTAATCTGAACCACATCATAGTTTTGTACAACCTGACAATATCAGAAGGGTAGGAAATAGTCCCCTCATCCTCTCAGAAAGCAAAGGAGAATGGAGAGTCTTGAAGATATGCTGGTCATAGCAGAAATGGAACTCATTTGGATGCCGTGTCCATTGCCATTAGGGTAGTTTATTTTCTCAATTTTGTGGTGGCTACCTCTTTCCAGGTGGTTGCTTCCTGATGTAAATCTTTGCCTATTCAGAGGCCTTTCAATAAAAAGAATATTCAGTCAAAAAACTGTGTTGTGTTTATTTTTGTTTGCAAAATGTCCTGAATTTTTGGCAAAAATAGCATTGCATCTAAACATGGTGATAATTTGAAAGAAAATGACATTGCAGGGAAACACTGTAAACCCTCTTTGAGTGTCGGGTGACGATGGATGAACAAATCATACCATGCAAGTCCCCGAGGCACACTTGTGTTTTCTGTTATTGCAGGTTGCAGGATGGCGTCACATTCTCTCAAGCATAATTCTTCCCTAGCTAAGTCTTGGCAGGCAGCCCAAGCAGTTTACTATCCCCCAGTGGAGTATGCCCAACAGGAAGCTGAATGCCTGATGTCCCCACAGAGCTCAGAATTAGCAGAATGCTCTCCCCAGCTAGAGCATTGTTGAAGCATCTTTCCCAGCCAAGTATGAAGATGATCTTTCCCCACAAAGTTCATATTTGAATTTTCACTCCCATCAGTGAAACATTTCCCAGCGAAGTTGCCATTATTTTGGTCGATATGGTGATACAAACAGGTATTCATCACTCTAGTCAGAGATAGGTGTCAAGGCCTCTTGACTTGCTCTTCCCCTGCAGATTTGTAACTCTTGTGGCCAATCAGAAATCTGTTTGTTGCTCGTCTGCATCTCTCCAGCACTCGTCTGTGTTCATGCTTTACTGCTGCTCGTCTGCAATTTCCAACACTCGTCTGTGTTTGATATTTGATACCTGCTTGCCGCTCGTCTGCGTTTTTCAACACTTGTCTGTGTTATCCCTAAGCAGAGTTTTCCCCAACAGTGACATATTATTACTTTATTGCTGCTCGTATGCACTTTTCAACACTCGTCTGTGTTATCCCTTTGGTATTGCTCGGTTGCTTTCCCCAGCAGTGGTCCATGATTACCTTGATATTGCTCGTCTGCAATTTCCAACACTCGTCTGTGGTTGGTATATGGTATTTGCTGTTTGCTCGTCTACAATTTCCAGCACTCGTCTGTGTCTGATATTCAATATTGCTCGTCTGCATCTCTCAGCACTCGTCTGTGTTTGATATGGAATATTTCTACATTCCCCAGCACTCGTCTGTGTTGACTATCTGTTTGAAGCTCGTCTGCTTTGTCTGGATACTCGTCTGTATCATCCCTAACACTCGTCTGTGTTAGCTTATATCTGTATATGTGGATTTGTTGATTATCCTGGTACTTCTCTGTATGGCTACTCCAAATGCTCGTTTGCGTTTGAATTTCTGGTATTCGTCTGTACCAGTGGCTGATACTCGTCTGTATCATTGCCTGAAGCGCTCATCTGTGTTTCTTAGATCATCGTCTGATATTCGTCCGTATCATTGACTTAGGGCACTTGTCTGTGTTCTCTGGATGATCATCCAATACTCGTCTGTAATGAAGAGGTTTAAAATCCTGACTGTGGGAATAAATGTCAAAATGGTTATTTATCCTGGTGTAACAGGATTATTCGAAGGAGGCTCGTCTGTCTCAAGCACCACTTGTTAAAGTTGCACATGGTGTAACAGGTTTGCTCGTAGAAGACTCGTTTATCTTATACCATATATCCACGGATAATATATGAAGAAGGTTCGTCTACCTTGATTATGCATGTCTATCCCACAGACTTTAGTGCATCCCGGTCTTGGCGTAACAGGTATATCCGAAGGAGATTCGTCTGTCTCAAGTCATATGTTTTTGTAGTGAGGACTCGTATGTCCAACTCCTGGCGTAACAGGATTGTTCGAAGAAGACTCGTCTGTCAAAGTATTCTTATTCCAGATAACAGTTTCAACTTGGAAGAAGCTCGTCTGCTTTTTCTCCCTTCAGTCACCAAAGCGTCATTTGGTTTGGTTTATTTCCCAGTGTTGCATTCTTCGTCAGAGTGCAAATTTCAGGTCTTCTGGGTATTCAACCACCGTTTATCTTGAACGGTCGATAGCCCGTGCTACCGTCCTTTTCAGATTAACAGTTGTTTGAATAGGGGCAGCTGTAACACCCCAAATTTGCCCTCTTCATTTTAAGCATCATATCACATCATATTCATCATGAACATATCATATTTCTAGCATCCTAGCATGGAAAGATGAGGCATAACATTCTTCATGACCTAGCATTAGGCATATGATCATTTGTGGAGGTTCTTGAAGCATCACAAGTTATGACAAGGGGCCCAATGGATTTGTACAAGTCCTATGAGGGGTCTATGTTGCATTTACAAGTTCAAGTTCATTTGCAAAAGCTCAGAAGGTTGGATGATCATAAGAGATTCCAGGATAGGGCAAAGCTCCAACACAGAGGATCCTAAACTAGAGTTTGAGATTTAAGCTTGAAAACCTCACAACTTTGGCCATTTCATTTGGGCAAAGTCTTCTATATGTCAAGAGGATCCTAGGTACCAATTTTCATGAGAAAATTCCTTGTGGAAGTCAGGAAATTCTTCAGTTGCTTGCAGATGAAGTAATTGGTCAACTGTGCCTTTAAAAAGTCAACTGTGTGATTTCAAGGGGTCCAACCCAATTTTTCTAGCCAAGGGATGTCCTTACAATGTAATAAGAGGTTTGGCAAGTTCAAAGATCAAGAATCATGGAGTTTTTAAGGGTTTTGTAAAATTGGTGCAAAGTTGGTTTTAAGGAAATTCCATTTTTGGCAACTTTTGCCCTAAAATTCAAGTGACCTTAACATGATCAAAAAATCTTCAAATGGACCAAAGTCAAACATGAAAGTTGGAGATTAAGACCTCCCATTTTCAAAAAGTACAAGTACTTTTTCATAGCATGTGTGGTTTGTGATATAGGCCCCTCGAAAATTTGGTTCAAACTAGGGCAAAACCTAAAATTTCATGCATGCACCAAAGCCAAAAGTCTTGTAACTTGGTTTTAAGGGTTGGTATGGATCAAGTGAGGTTCCAAAGTTAAAATGCATTGCAAATGGACCATTTTGCTCCAAATAAATTCACAAATTCGTGCACAACAAGAATGTTGCTTCATAAGTGGATTTTTTGCATATTAATGAGAAAAGTGTGACAACTTAATCCAATGGCCAAGATTTTGTTTGTTTGAGATTAATGGATCAGATTAGAGTGCACATGGGGCTGAAAGCAAGGGAATGCATGAGGATGACATGCTCTCACACCAAATTTGCAAAATTTGCAAAATCACAAATTCTTCTCATTCCCACGTGCAAACCTCTTGATTTTTTCAGCATTAGGTCATGAGGTGGTATATAAGAAATTAGGGTTTCAGAATCCCTCATCTCTCTCTCATTTCTCAGTTTTCACCTTCTTGCACAACTTGCAATTTCTCCAAAATCTCCTCATACACGAGCTCAATTCCAAAACCAATTGTAGATCCTTGATCCTTGGAAGCTCATGATCATTAATCACACACTTGTTCAAGTTTTCTCTCAAGATCAACAACCTTGCCATTTCAGGGCAGGTGCTTGCAAAGCTCAAGATCCAGCCATATTCAAGGCTCTAGTTGCATTTATTTTGCAACTAGAGAGCCTTTGGAGTGATTTTGCTTCATCGTCTGGCTTTCTCTCAAGCTCTCTCAAGATCTGCAACTCAGGTAAGCTTCTGATTCTTCGCATCTGGAAATGGAAATGTTGATGTGTATATTAATCTTTGATGTTCACTGATCACTCTGCTGGTTGTGGTTTTGAATTTGGTGCATTATAGAGTTAGATATTTGAATTTCAAGTTTCATGGTCATTTCTGTTTGCTCTCGATCCGGATGATTCTTTGATCCAATGATCTTTTCAATGCCATTTTTGAATTCAGAGCCTATCAATTACCCAATCTGGAGGTCTTTGTTAGTTTTAATTGATGTTTGTTCATGTTGTTAATTTCCGGTGCCGGAGCCCTAGCTCCGGTCACCGGAATCTGGAAAAGTGATGAGCTAGGGTTTTGAGGTTGAAGATAAGTCTCTCACCATTGGATCTATCCTCCCAGCGTCCAGGATGTTGCCATGCGTTTAATGAGCCCTCATCTCTCTCACGTGCATTCTGTGTTCTATTTTAAATCATAATGTTACACACACACACAATAACACCCATGTTCCTCAGCTCCTCAGCCAATACTCCGTCCACGTCATTTAATGAAATGAGAACCAGATGCGTTGGATCAATCTTCAGGCTTTTGTTTTTTCCATTTTTATTTTGTGAAATTCCAACCAGTCCTTTATGTTCCTGCGCAGCCTTATGGGCTTGTTTCTTCTATTTGCACCCCACCTGGTTCTAAGCCCAATTGTTTTCAACTGAAGCTTCTTCTATTCGCACCTCCCAGCCAATTTCCTTATTTTATTTTATTTTCTTTTTATTTCTTTATTCCATTTTTGGTTTCTAATTATTAAAAATACCTCCAAGTGTCAAAAAATTCCAAATTAATTCATGAGTCTTCATTTGAGTTTTCTTTAATTTTCTATATTTTTATTTTCCATTTTTTCTTAATATCCACGTGTCAATTAATTCTTCATTTCAATTAATTCTTTTTAAGTCTTTTTTGAGCACCCTGTCTTGTTCAATTTCCCTAGGGTTCATCTTTTTGATTTTTGTGATGGTTCTTTTTGCTCTGGATTCCTAAGAGGATGTAGTTTATGTTTGTTTTTTCCCCTGATTTTTAGAAATTTATTCATTGGGTTTTGGTCCTTGCCTTGTAAGTGAAGTTTCTTAACCCTAGTTCATGTTCTTGTCCTCATTTGACCTATCTAGCTTCTGAATTTCTCCCAACCCTTTTGGCTCATTGTTATATCATGTTTAAGGATCATTTTTACTAAGTTGTGGATTTTTTAGATGCATTTTTGACTTGATGTGAATTTTTGTTCTTACCTAGTCTCATTTTGTTTCCTTTTGATCCTAAGGTCTCTAATTGGCTTAGAAGGGCACTTGTGCCAACTTCTCCTTCTCATTTGGGGTCCCTTTGGGGTATGGGTTCCATTCTGATCTTAGCTTAGGGTTTGTGTCTTAGAAATGTTTGTGTTTGGCTTACCTTTTGAGTTCATCTTTTCTTATGTGCTTTCACTTCACTTCTTTACTTCTTTCACCCCATTGTGTGAGTGTTTGGTCTTGTATGTCTCTTCTCTTCATCTTTCTAGATTCCTAAGCTCTTCTTTGATTTGTTTTGGTTCTGGTCTTGTGCATTGAGTTCATGTTTTGTGCATTTTGCCTTGCATCTTTCTTAAGTTTGCATTTGTTTGCCATGTGTTTCATGTTGCATCATATTGTCTTGCATGCTTCATTTCTCATTCTTGTAACTTGCATTTGCATTGAGCATTTGTATATATGACTTCACTTCTGTTTGCATGATGTTGGCATGTCATTTGTTTCATTTTGCTTTGTTTTTGTGCTTATGTTGCTAACCTTGCAGGGGCTATGGTAAGTGAGAGGTGTGGAAGTGATGTCCACATCTCCAAGTCTCATCTCTTCTTCTTATTTCTTACTTGTGCTAACCCTTTGCTTGTTGGGCTTAGGCCTTACTCATCTCTCTTCTTTCTTCTTCTTCTCTTCTTCTTTCCTTCTTCCTTAGGATAGTAAACCTCACTAACCTTAAGATATCCATGCATGTCAACACTTAGGATTCTTTAGTCCCCCATTAGACTTTTTCCTTTGTGATCCTTTTGGTTCTTCTTCTCTTCTCATCTTATAACCTTAAAGAAAACACTTAATAAAGTTTGAAGTAATACCTTGAGGAATAGCCTTATCCCATGAGGTACTTGTAGTCTTCCCATCTTGGGATAGTACAAGCTTACCTTGTGATGCACAAGTCTGATCAAGGTATCTTCTTCACCAAGAAAAGCATAAAAAACACTTCTTCATTGTAAATACCAAAAACACTTAATAAGTCAATAAGTTAGTGAGCTTAGGCCCTAATCTCTGGGTTCAAGTTTTGGGGATCTTCTCCTTACTTGAGTGTGCTTGTTCTATTATTCCATCATGGAATGTAGTGACAAGTTCACATTCCATGGAAAAGAGCTTGAGTTCACTTTCTTGTGACACACTCATAAAAGCTTCATAAAAAACACAAACAAACAATAAGCGTCTTTCCTTTGGGAATTCTTTTCTCATCTCCTTCGCTCCGCACGCAAACTTGCTCCTACTTGTCATTTTGCAAGACGATTACGCACTCGTCGTCCGAGTCTGCAACACCTGAGCAATGGCATAGGCAGTTCAAGCCTTGATTCACAAGCAATCCTTGCCACCCCTAGTTAGGGGAACTACGGCGACTCTGATCCTCATTGTCTAGATATGGTACGTAGGCAGCGGGGTAGGGCCCGTTCGAGCACAATCTTTATTTTCCCTACATTTTTCTCTTTGTTTTCTTATTCAGTTCTTTTCTCAGTTTCAGTTCCAGTTCATTTTCTTTTCTTTGCAGCATCTTTCATACCCTCACCCTTTGAAACAGTTTTCTTTGCAAGCGTGGATCCCGTCGGGTACGGCGGACGATCTGGGTGCTAATACCTTCCCAGGTCGTAACCGACTCCCGAACTCAGTCTCTTTGGTTTGTAGGACCCGTGTCCTTCCTTTTCTTTTCTTCTGGTTTGTGCATCAGTACCATTCCCTTTCTCTTGGGATAAAAATGCCTGGCTGGCGACTCTTTTCTTTTCCGCGCCACTTTCGCGTTTGTACCAGGATGGAAATCCGGGGAGCGACAATACCTACCTCAAGCCTTCAACTGATGCTTCCTGTGAGACTCGGTGTAATACCCACCTCAAGATTACTCAATGCTTCCCGTGGGACTCATTGTAATACCCACCTCAAGCCTTCAACTTGGGCAAGACGTCTCGTGGGACTTAGTGTAATACCCACCTCAAGTCACTACTCGCCTCACCAACGGTACCTCAAGCCTTTACAGATGTTTCCCATGGGACTCAGTGTAATACGCACCTCAATACTTACTCAAGACTCTACGGAGAACACCGTGTAATACGCGTCAATGGTTACGCAACAACCTAGGGTAACCCTAAACATCTCACAAATTATACCATCTAACAATTTATTGTAATATTACTAGACCACACTATTGATTTATGGTAAGATTTCCTCACTCTTTTTCTATTCTTGATGCCTTTAATTATATAATTCTCAATCATATAATCTAACATTTTAATTTGATTATCATAATTAAACTAATCCCACAATGATCTTATTGTCTCTACTCTCATTCAATCCTCATGATTAAACATATATTCCACAAATCAATTAATACCACAATTCCCTAACTAACATAATTACAGTTAATCAGAAAATTCGGGTAAAAGTCAGCTCAAAATAATATTTCTTAGTCTCATTAGATAGAATATATTATTAGCTTGAAATCGATATAAAGAACAGATAAGTCGGATAAAGGATGAAGAAGTTATGAATTTTCAAAGTATTTCAAAAAGTAATATTTTTCCTCAGCTTACAGTGTTAACCGATTAACGCTCTGGGTTAACCGGTTAACCAGTTTGGCTTTCCACTTCCTTTAACGCGTTAGGGTCCCGTTAACCGGTAACACCTTGGGTTAACCGGTTAATGACAATCAGTAGCAGCAAAAAACTGCTTTTTTCATGTCAAAAACTTCATTTTCTCACCCAAAATGCATTGGTTCATCCAAACAATCTCAGAAGGTTAAACATACATATAAAGCGACTATTCTACCTGATTATTTCAACATTTTATCCGTTAGAAACTTCTATTATCATATTAATCATTTCTAACCTAAAACTCTAGAATTCCAAAACTCTTAAAACAAAAGTTTCTATCTAGAACCCACCTTGACAATGAAGAGGAGTTTGATGAAGATTAAGATGATAGCAAGCTCTTCCATGAATTTCTTCTCCTTCCAAGAGTTTTTCCTTCTTCTTCTCTTAGGGTTTATTTCTTCTTTCTCTCTTTCTCTTCTTTCTTTTCTCTTATAAAAATAATAATTTTCTATCAGTTAGTAACATTAACTGGTCCAAATTGAGGGTATCTGAAAATGTCTCTGAGTAAGTAATTTAATAAAACCTCTGAGTTAGATAATACTAATTAATTGATCTAAGTTCGTTGGTTTCTCTTATTATTTTAATTGAAAACTCTCAAAGCAAACCAGAATCCTATTAATCTTAATTAATATTATCCAGAGCATTTAATTAAAATACGGGGTATTACATCCTCCCCTCCTTAAATTGAAATTCGTCCTCAAATTTCCTTTAGTCTATAACAACAACAGTTTACAACACTGTCTTAGATCCATACTTATTCTTACTTCTGTTACATACTCCGACATACTCAGATTCCAATTTGACTTCGCGACTCAAAGTTTTGTTTCATAATAAATCAAACTCCATGTCCTTACTCATACGCTTGTTCCAACATTAGGTTAATTTCTAACTTACTATCTCTGCAATTTGTCTGTTGTTTCATACTGAATCACTTATTCACGTTTCTCCTTCGGAGAAGCATACCACTCTAGTTCCTTTCATTTAGTCAAAACACAAAGCATAACACTCCAACTTGATTTCGGGACAACGACACTCGACAAAACTCCATAAGGTATCTTAGTGAAATATTATCTACGCACAAATTTCCAACAAAACTCTAATTAAATTCCTTCAGTTACTAAAACTATTACAAAAGTTGTCCAATAACTTCTGTACTAACTCCACTTGGTTTGATACTATACGATGTAACCATTTACATCTGAAACTTCATCCTTTCAGTATCTTACAATAGATAATACACTTAGAACAAAATTCTCTTACCTCGACACTTATAAATAACTCTCTTCTGATTCTTAATAATCCAACTGAACTCTTTCATTTGTCTCCTTCCACTACGCTTTCAAAGTCTAACAGTGGAGATACTGCGAACTCTCCAGCAGCATTAGGTAGTTTATAGTCTGTGGAGAACACACTTATACATTGGAGTTCTCACCATCCAATGAAAAAAAACTTGCAGATATTCAGGGATAGAAAAATTTACTTGCCAATCACACGATAATAACATCGGTCCAAACTCTCCAATGACAGGGATACATGGGTTGTACTACTGCAATCAAAACTGGTACAATTTCCAAATCCATTCTAAACTCGAATCAATTTATCTAATTCAGCTTAACAAGACCTCCATGGTTACTACACTCCATATCAATCCTCTTCACAGGATTCTATTCACTTAAGGTTTCCTATTGACACAAGGTCTTCATTAATAACAACATAGCAACATCACAAAACTTACAATTATTGTCGAGTCATCCGTACCAAACTTAAATCATTCTTATTACACTTGTTGATTTCCATAACACTTTCCTATTGCATACAATATTCCATACACTCACATTTGAAGCCCACACAGAACTTCTCGTTCAAATCCATTTCTCTCAAGTTCTTGTTCCTTAACCGATTCAATTTACATGCTTAACTTCGGAACATTCATCATTCACTTTTACCTGGAAGGGTAACTTAAAAATCCATATCTCTGAGTACGGCTCAACTGCACACATCTGATATTACTCCTACGGAGTCCATAACAGATGTTAAGAATTAACGATACCAAAACAGATCAATTGTTCATCTCTTATCCACACAACAATTTGGATACCAAAAATGTTTCCTAGAAGATCAACACTTCATTAGTCTATTAAAACTTCACATTTTAGGTCCTCAATAGTCGCAACGACGACACACCAAATTTTAGACCATTTACTGTCTACCAAATCATGCTCAAAAGAAAGTTCAACACTTTATCCTCTGACATTTCGAACGGAAACCAAAACAGACTTATAGTTCAGAAAGTACGATTCTCTAAAGTCCTACACAAAAGTCATGTGTCGATCGATTACCTATCTGAGGCTAAACGGTCGAACACAACTAAACTTGTTCCTTTTTGTTGACAACCAAACTAACTCAAAATTACCAATCTAGCCCACACTAACTTGTAAGACGATTCTCATCCGCGGTTTCTAACCATGTATAACAATCGCCCACCATCCACAACTCAAGGTAACACAGAACGGGGCACAACATACATATCACATACTACAACAAACGACGAAATAGAACTACCATTTCTGTTATAGTCACACCACAAATACTCAACGGGATAGCTCGATACCACTCGTACAACGACTTTAGTAGGAAAACGACAATGACAACATTAAAAAGGGTTTTAGTCACAAGCTAATGTCGCTCCCACCAAAATGACACCTAGTCAGAAGGGGTACAGACGCGAACGGTCGGCGAAAGGAGGAGAGAACACACAGGGGTGAACTCAGAAAGACAAGAGTCGCCAGCTGGGCATTTTTATCCCGTAGGAAAGGTAATGCTGCATAGACCTAGAAAGGTATGGATAAGACGGTTGCGAACCAGAGAGACTGAGAAAGGGGGTTGGTTACAACCTGGGAAGGTATTAGCACCCAGATTGTCCGTCGTACTCGACGGGATCCACGCTTAAAAGATTTGTGTTTTAAAGGGGTAGTGTCAGTGCAATCTGTGTATCAAAGCTGGAAAGAATGCAAGTGTCAGTGTAAAAGGAAAGTGAAGTGTATAAGAGAAGTGTCAGTGTAAGAATAAGAGTGTAAAGCTCAAGACTATGAGGTTAAAATAATAATGCTGGAAGGAGGGGGAATATACAGAGACTTTTGTTCGATAACTGTTAAGTTATGCCTACGTATCCTCTCGTGCAATGAGGAAGTCAGAACACCGTAGTTCGACTCAAAGAGACTGAAAGACAAAATGACTTGTGAACTACTTACTTGCCTATGCTCAAGTGTAAGACCTGTCTGGCTCAGGTGCAAACTGTCTTGCATCAGACGGAAGAAGCAAGTTCTCGTTTATGAGTGAATGAGATGAGAAAAGAATACCGGAGGAGACGATTATTGTTTGTTTTTGTGTTTTCAATCTTTTATTGCCTTTTTTGGAGTTTGTCATAGATTAATGAGATTAAGCCTAAACCAATGGGTTAGTAAACTCATCACATCCTCCCTCTGATTAGGGGTAATGAGAATACCTTAAGTGTGAAGTCAGCATCTCACACTTAATCACCATGGTATAGGATTAAGATTATTAACCTACTTGTGATTATTTATATGTTTTTGTTGTTTTTGTTTAGTGTTAAGTAATGAGTTTAAGCCATAATCAAGGATCTAATGGACTCATTACACCATCCTAATAAAAGGATAATAGATGAGAACATTTAAGCTGAGAAAGACTCCTCAACTTGATCCATGATTAGGGATTAAACTCATGACAAAACAAAGCCTTTCTTAAGTGGATTTTAGTTAATGGTGAGATTAAGAAGTGATTTTCATGGTTTGTAAGACAACTTGAGGGGGACTTGTCCATTAACACTAGGGTTAGTCCTTCTTAACCAGTTAAGGAAGAATTAGAACCCTAATGCAAGGCCCAAGTTACAAGCTTAATGTCTTGATGATTATTAGATGAATTGATTAAAGGATTTAAACACATTAAGGGTTTAACACTTAGGATTAAAGTTATACACTCCATCCTAATAGAAGGATGCAGGCATAAGCTTAATCACAAAGCCTTAAAACCTTTAGGGTTTAGTCCCCGATTATGAGGTGAGAAGAGAAGACTCAATGATGACACAAAGGTAAAAGCTAAATGGGGGGACTAATCAAAACCTAATTGTGATCATGCTTAGAGGTTCCTAGGGTTTATGAGGCTTAAGAGGGAAATCTTCAAAGAACCACCAAGGAGAGAAGCAGATGAAAGGAGGAAGGAACAGAGAGAAGCAAAACAACTTGCTTCACTTAAGAAGACAAGTTGCTTGAAGAAAGAAAGGAAGAGATGAACATGAATGAGCAAGCTCACTCAAATACACATACAAAATGCAGCAAAGATATTATGAAAGAGATGAAAAGAGATTGAGAGAAGTGAAGGCAAATCCACTTCTCTAAACAACTTACCACCTGAAAAGTTAGCAAAAGAAATGAAATGCAATGCAAATGAGATGAAATATGATGATACAAACCAAAACCAGGAGCAAGATCATGAAGTTAATGATGCTATGAGTTGATATAAACATGAGGCAAGGCATGAGAATGATTAACTAAACATAAGGATGCAAATGAGGCATGCTTTGAACCATGAACATACATGAAAAGTTATGAAATGCAAATGACATACTACATGGCAAATGAAATATGCAATGATCAAACATGATGCTAACATGTCCTAAGATGCATTATGAATCAAAAGAATGCACAAAATGTCATGGCAAGTCAATGGATGCAAGCAAATGAGAAATGGATGCAAAAGAAGGCACAAATTAGGGTTTCATGCATCACACAAAGCAAAAATCCAAAACCAGAAGCAAACAACATGATAAAAAATTGAAAATGCAATCAAAGATACCCTAAACTTATACAAACTCACTGCCCAAAGGAGGGGATCCAATTCTTATCCTAGTGAAAGTTGTGAATTTCTTAAGATTGCTAGGGTTTTAAGGTACCTTGCAAAGAAAAATGCCAAACAAATTGAAAATGCAAGATCAATTCAAACCAATTTTACCCTATGAACTACATGATATGAAGAGCACAATGCAAAAAGAATCATCATCCAACTCTCACTGGTTAGGCAGAAAAGAATTTTCAAAGTTTGAACCAAAACATTACCTCAAAATCAATTTAATTCCATTGAAAATTATCAAAAGGTATCAAGAACAAAAAAGAAATTTGGTTTGAGAGTTGGACAATGTTTCTAAATGTTTTTAAATGCTATGTGAATTTTTTGGTGATTTTTAAATACCTAAATGTATTTTTAATTAATTAATTTCCATTAATTAATTAAAAATAAACATTTAAATGATTTAAAAATAATTTCTGATGCAAAAAATAAAAATAAAAATATTTTTGTGTTCTGAAAAATAATGAAAACCTTGACAAAAATTTTCATAATTTTTAAACATTTTTTGCTATTTTAATTAATTCGTGCAAAATAAATCAAAAGAAAATGAATTAAAATGAAAATAAATGAAAGTAAGCAGATCCAGTGGCTGAGATTTAAACCTAGGGCGCGGGAATTGACTGGCACCAGATCTAAGGGTTGAAATTCAAACTGAGTGGATTTTAATTAAACCTGATTAATTAAATTAATAAATTAGGATTAGGGTTAAGTGATGAATCTGGACCATTGGTTTGCGCGCGGGTCAAAGGAAGTCAACCAGATCTAAGGCCTGAATTCAAACTGAGCCCTAAACCTAATTAACACATTAATGACTCTCAGGTGGCCGGAAATGACCTCCGGTCATCTTCTCCGGCCACAATCTTCCCTGAAAATTGCTATCTTCCTCCCTAGGTCACTAAAGTCCAATCTCTCTGCCCAGAAATGATCCTCATACATCATACATCAAGAATCAACAAACAAACAACATTTAAAACACATCAACAAGGAGAATCGAATCAAAACAGTTCTAGGTTAAAAAATTTCAGAACACGAATACACACTCATTTCTCAACCATTCTTGAAACAAAACATATCAACATGATCAGTGAAGCATAGAGAACCATCTAGGAACTTAAAAACATGTTTCTGGAAAAAAAGTTCTTGAGCTCACCTGAACTGGAGCTTTGATCTTTGGAACTTTCTGGCTGCCCCTTTTATCCAAAACGCCTCTGATGAACCTCCTGAGAAGCTTGCAATGCTTGGTTGTAGTTTAAAATGGCTGGTTTGTGAGATTGAGCAAGTTCTATTCAGTGAAGGGAGGAAATCGTGTTTTGATTTCATGGGGTTTCAGGGCAAAGTGAGGGGTCAAGGATGATCAGTGAGACATGCTGAGATGTTCTGTGAAGTTTGTTTTTGTGTTTGATGCTTGTGGAGTGTGTTTCGAATGAAAATGCATATGAGGCATAAACTTGGAACTATGGCTTGGAGAGAGTTTCAGGCTTTAGTGTCTTGTGTGTTATGCTGCATTTGGTCCACTTATCAATCTTACGTAGGTCAGAAGAGTGGTTGTGCCCTATTGTGATTGGTATGGGTCTTTTGCAAAAAAGTAAAGCTTTATGTAAAAGAGGTATGGGCCAATAGTTAGCCAAGGACAAGAGGGGTGTCCTGCGCAGCAAGAAATGAGGAGGACCATGGAATCAGTTTTGAAGCTAGCCAGCAAGTGGGTTAGGGTTTGAATGATGTTTTGCAACTTTGTTCCACTTTGCCCCTTTTGAAATTTCTTGATCCACAAGTCATGAAAATGAGTAAACTTTTGATGCAATCTGATCTTTAGGCCTTGGTTTATGTTTGTACAAAGGTTAGAAGTCCATTTGATAGCACAATTTGTCTTGGCAAGTGGTTTTGCAACTTTGCCTCTTTGGTAGAAAACTTGAAATTATGTGATTTTTCCCAACTTTGACAAGCCATAACTTTTGATCCAAAATGAATTAGAATGAGTTCTTGCACTTTTTGAAAAGGGAAAGATCCATTCTACAACTTTCATGACCAAAGTTTTCTCATTTGAGGCATTTTTGAATCAAAAAGCAAGGGTTGAAAAAGTTTCCCAAAATGGAAAGTTTCCATTACAAGTCATTTTTCCAAAATGGCAACTTTGCAAATGGCTTGAAATTCTTCAATTTTATGAACTTCTAACATCTTCTATGATCAAATAAAGATCATACACAATCAAAGTGATGAAGAACACCCCTTGGTTGGGTCATTGGGGGCCTTAGATGCCCTGATTTTGCACTGACTTGCTCAAGAAGTCATCCCTTGATCAGATGCCTTCCCTATGGAACTTCTTCATGAAACTTGATATGCATGATCCTTATAATATATAGAGACCAATAGAAACAAGAATGACCAAAAAATTTGGAGTTATGGCCTCTGAAACCAAAACCCTAATTCTAGGTCATCTGTGTAGTCAAGCCTGGCTCTGCTTCCATGCCATTCTCAGTTCTTGTGATTCTTTGACTTTCTTGACTTTGTGGGGATACAATAACACACATGGACCTCTTTGAAGTGATTTAAGCCCTTTGGAGTGGCTCAAGTGGCTCTTGGATAGCTCAAATCACAAACCCTAGGTGCAGATGACTTAGAAGCAATGCAGTGAGACAAAAGTGTGGTATGAGATGCTATGATTGAACTTATGCACATGAAAAGATCACAAGATATGGTGTGAATGGGTGAGGGCAAATTTGGGGTGTTTACAGCTGCCCCTATTCAAGCATGAGTTAGCTGTGCAGGATGTAAGCGATGGCTTAACAGGCAAACAAGATAACTTGTGGTTGAATACCAAAGACAGTCCAAAATTTGCACTCACAGAATGAAGAAGAAAAGGGATATAGATTGTAAAAGAAAATAAAGTATAATATAAAGTGCGGGCGACAGAGACGACCATCGAGCAGAGGACGACTGCTGGGGATGAAGCAATGACGGGGACGGCCGACATGCTGGGGAAAATGCGGGAAATGAAGCAATGACGGGGACGGCCGACAAGCTGGGGATATAAGAGATTATGATGGGGACGGCCATCAAGCAAAGCTATAAGACTCTCCGGGGATTATAGGTAAATGATGGGGACGACCATCAAGCTCAAAATGAAATAAATTATGAGGTACGGTCATCAGAGGTGAAGGACGATCACCTAGCAGGGGATGGCTGCTCTGTTGGGGATACAATGAGGGACAATCATCTAAGGTGAAGGACGATCACCTGGCAGGGTACGGCTGCCGAAAGCATCGCGACATAGGACGAATGTCGGATGAAAAGGTAGACGATGGGGACGGCCATCAGATAAGCATGATGAAGGACGATCATCAGGAGGTGAAGGACGATCACCTAGCAGGGTATGGCTTCTCTCGGGGTTTATCATGACATAGGACGAATGTCAGATAGCAAGATCAACGATGGGGACGGCCATCGGATAAAATGATGAAGGACGATCATCAGGAGGTGAAGGACGATCACCTGGCAGGGTACGGCTGCCGAAAATATCACGACATAGGACGAATGTCGGATAGGAAGGGGTCCTAATGAATAGAGACTCCACTGGGAATGATGAAGGACGAACATCAAAAAGGTGAAGGACGATCACCTGGCAGGGTACGGCTGCCGAAAAGGTATCATGACATAGGACGAATGTCAGATAGAAAGGAAATATTTTAATAAGTTTATTGGGGACTTCGCTGGGGAATAGTAAACACGGACGAGTGTTTACATCCAAGAAATGAAAGGTATAAGTGTTTGGGCATTGTGTATAAATTAAAGATGCGGACGAGCATCCTTAAGACTACGATACGGACGAGTATCGGGTAGAAACAAACGCTTGACGCAGGTTCAGAGATGATGATACGGACGAGTATCAACTAGTTAACAAAGAACACGGACGAATGTTGATTCTGCGGGGGCTCTTCTGGGGAGTAATAGACACAGACGAGTGTCTAAACTCTAAAAAGAGGTAACAATATCTGACATTGTGTATGGATTAAAGATGCGAACGAGCATCCTTAAGACCATGATACGGACGAGTATCAATAGAAACAAACGCTGACACATGTTCAGAGATGATGATACGGACGAGTATCAACTAGTTAGCAAAGAACACAGACAAGTGTCGAATCTGAGGGGATAAGTGGTGTATACAAGATGTGGACGATTATCTGTATGAGTGAAAAACTGGTAAGTGAGACACGGACGAGTGTCGGAAAAAGTGTATTATAAATAAGTATGCGGTTTTCCAAGTGTTTAGGCAACTGTGCTGGGGAAGGTGACACGGACGGGTGCCAAGGATTTGTATAGATATAGGTAAGTATGTGGTGAGTGCAAAGGGGACGCTTTGGCTTTCTTCTGGGGGTATGACACGGACGGGTGCCGAAGGGAGCATGTATCTGCATCTGTAAGAGAAATGTCTTGGCCCTCTGCTGGGGAATTTTGGGGAGCATTCTGTATATTGTTGATGAGTTGTCAGTATTCAGAACATGGCTTATGATTATGCAGTATTGTTTGATTTTTGCCGTAATGCTCCATATTAAACGGAATGCTACGCTCTGTGGGGAGAATATGATGCGAATGCTATGATCATGCAAAGAGTAACGATCCGGGATTCGGATCCCGTTGCTGTGGAGATTTCTGGCTGATCTGATTGAAGTAGACATCCCCAGCTGGGGATACGATCATTGGTAGATTTGTTAAGACGTATGACTCTGCTTGGGGAAATAGGTCACTGATAGACCTGTCTTGGTAATGGGGGACCCAGTTGGGGTTTGTAGAAGCTTTCTTCACTCCGTTGTGATTTCTTCACGCGTTGCTCTTCCGGGTAGAGGTTGACACTCTGTGGGGAGATGGTTCCCTGGCTTTTGCATTTGGCTGAGGAGGAAGTAATAAAATGTAACTCAGCTGGGGAGAAAGCACTTCCGGTGCTAAGACTGAGTAAATACTGATTTGCCAGCTTGCTGGGGAGAAGCTTTCATGCCCCATGTTGCGCTTTGGATACCTGTAGTCGCACAAATACCCCGAGGTATTCCTTACCGGATTCCATCATAGAAATTTGGACACTCCCGGGAGTAAGTATATTTCATGTAAGCATGTAATTCAGGAAAGACGCATCTGTATTTATGAGATCCACAAATTAATGACATCGGACATTTTTGCAAATAAAAGAGTACGAGACAGTGTGTGACTGAAAATCTGATTTTATTAATTCGAGTGCCCTGAATTTGGCAAGATACATTCAAAGAAACGGATCCCCTGAAATGAGGGAATCGTTACAAATTGAAAAACAAAAAGGTGTTGGCAATGTTGATGATGCTTCAAAGAGCTTCCCCTTTGCTATGACTCGTATGACTTTTGACGTTCTTCTTGTCTTGCTTTCTGAAGAAGGCTGATTCTGAAAGAAGCTTGATCCTTTCGAAGCTTACCAAGTTGTAAGTGATACAGACGAATTCAGAATGCAGTTGTTCACCTATTCCCTTATCTTGCATGGATCGCCCTTTCGGGTTTTCAATCCATCGGGATACCCATTTTTTCCTGAGTTGTCCAATGCGGCTTTTCAACTCAGCGGGTGTACATTTTTTATTTATTTTCCCTTATTTTTGCCCGAATCTTTTATTCTGTTTTTGACTCGCCGGGATGCCCTATTTTTGCCTGGACTTACATTCTGTTTTTATGTCCAGCGGGTCTTTTTATGCGAAGTATTTTTTAACTACATCTGAATTCACATGGGATGGGAAATCTTCACCATCCATAGTGTTGAGCATCAGTGCTCCACCGGAGAAAACATTCTTTACCACGAATGGTCCTTCATAGTTTGGGGTCCATTTGCCCCTGTGGTCTATATGAGGAGGGAGGAGTCTTTTCAGCACAAGATCTCCTACTTGCTACTCTCGGAGCCTGACTTTCTGATCGAAGGCTTTCTTCATTCTCTTCTGATACAACTGCCCATGACAGATTGCAGCCAATCTCTTCTCTTCAATCAGATTCAGTTGTTCGTATCGGGATCGGACCCACTCTGCTTCGTTCAGCTTAACATCCATTAGTACCCGCAAGGAGGGTAATTCAACTTCAACAGGTAGGACTGCCTCCATACCATACACAAGCTGATACGGTGTTGCCCCAGTGGATGTTCTGATTGACGTACGGTACCCATGCAAGGCAAATGGTAGCATCTCATGCCAATCTTTATAGGTGACTACCATCTTCTGCACAATCTTCTTAATGTTCTTATTAGCTGCTTCAACAGCGCCATTCATCTTTGGCCTGTAAGGAGAAGAATTGTGGTGTTGGATTTTGAAGTCCCGGCATAGCTCTGCCATCATTTTGTTGTTTAAGTTGGAACCATTGTCAGTAATGATTCGCTCGGGCACTCCATACCGACAAATGATATCCCTCTTTAGAAATCGGGCTACCACTTGCCTGGTAACATTTGCATAAGAAGCTGCCTCGACCCACTTGGTAAAATAATCAATAGCAACCAGGATGAATCTGTGGCCGTTTGAAGCAGTCGGCTCAATCTTGCCAATCATATCAATGCCCCACATGGCAAAGGGCCAGGGTGAAGACATCACATTCAAAGGATTGGGAGGCACATGCACCTTATCCGCATAGATCTGGCATTTATGGCATTTTCTGGCATAGGCACAACAGTCGGCGTCCATTGTGATCCAGTAATAACCTGATCATAACAACTTTTTAGCCATTGCATGTCCTCCAGCATGGGTACCAAAGGATCCTTCGTGCACCTCGTGCATCAACAAGTTTGCTTCTGTTCTATCAACGCATCTGAGGAGTACCATATCAAAGTTTCTCTTGTACAGGGAACCATCAGTATTCAGGAAGAAACTACCAGCAAGCCTTCTTAATGTCTTCTTATCGTTGGAAGATGCCCCAGGTGGGTATGTTTGATCCTCCAAGAAGCATTTAATGTCATGGAACCAAGGCTTATCATCTTTGACAACATCTGCTGAGAACACATATGCTGGTCTGTCAAGTCTGGACACTAAAATCCGAGGCACAAAGTTGGCCGCTTGAACTTTGATCATGGATGAAATGGTAGCCAGAGCATCTGCAAACTGATTTTCGTCCCGAGGGATATACTCAAGCTTGACCATTGTGAAGAAAGTAAATAACCTCCTTGTATAATCCCTGTAAGGTATCAGATGATCCTGGTGTGTGTACCATTTGCCATTGGTTTGATTAACTACCAGAGCTGAATCTCCGAACACGGTCAAAGTCTTGATCCTGAGGTCAATGGCTTCCTCAAGACCCATAATGCAAGCTTCGTATTCAGCTTCGTTGTTAGTGCAGTTGAAGGTGAGCTTTGCCGAGAATGGCATGTGAACTCCCTTGGGTGTAATGAGTACTGCACCAACACCATGACCATTCATGTTAACGGCCCCATCAAACATCATAGTCCATTCTTCTTCCGGGTCAGGCCCTTCAGTGTGAACAGGCTCTTCATGATCTTTTGCTTTTATGAACATGATGTCTTCATCAGGGAAGTCAAATCTCATAGGCTGGTAATCATCAATGGGTTGCTCCGCGAGATAATCAGACAATACACTGCCCTTGATGGCTTTCTGAGACGTGTACTGAATGTCGTATTCTGTGAGGATCATTTGCCATCTCGCAACCCGTCCGGTAAGTGCTGGCTTCTCAAAAATATACTTGACTGGGTCCATCTTTGATATCAATAAAGTAGTGTGGGTCAACATATACTGTCTTAGTCGGCGAGCAGCCCACGCTAAAGCACATCAAGTTTTCTCGAGCAGTGAATAACGTTGTTCACAGTCGATAAACTTTTTGCTTAGGTAGTAAATTGCGTACTCTTTTCGACCAGACTCGTCATGCTGGCCCAGCACACACCCTATTGACTCTTCTAATACTGTCAAGTACATTATTAGAGGTCTTCCTTCAACTGGAGGCATAAGGATTGGAGGCTCTTGCAAGTATTCCTTGATTTTGTCAAAAGCCCTCTGGCAGTCTTCGTTCCACCTGACCATTTGTTCTTTTCTTAACAGCTTGAACAAAGGCTCACAGGTTGCTGTAAGATGAGATATGAACCGTGAAATGTAGTTCAATCTTCCTAAGAACCCTCGAACTTCTTTTTCTGTTTTTGGTGCAGGCATTTCTTGAATGGCTTTAACTTTATCAGGGTCAACTTCAATCCCTTTCTCACTTACGATAAATCCCAGCAACTTACCAGATCGCACCCCGAATGTGCACTTGTTGGGGTTCAATTTCAATTGGTACTTCCTCAGACGCTTGAATAAATTCAACAGATTCACTAGGTGGTCTTCTTCTGTGAGGGACTTGGCAATCATGTCATCCACATAACATTCAATTTCTTTGTGGATCATGTCGTGGAATAATGTTACCATAGCCCGTTGATAGGTTGCACCAGCATTCTTCAGTCCGAATGGCATCACCTTATAACAGAACGTGCCCCAGCGTGTGATGAAAGTTGTCTTCTCCATATCTTCAGGTGACATCTTGATCTGATTGTATCCTGAAAATCCATGCATGAAGGAGAACACCGAGAACTGAGCCGTATTATCCACCAATACATCAATGTGAGGTAAAGGGAAATCATCTTTTGGGCTGGCTCTGTTCAGATCCCGGTAGTCTACACACATCCTCACTTTGTCGTCTTTCTTAGGCACAGGTACAATATTAGCGACCCACGGCGGATAACTAGTCACAGCAAGGAACCCGGTGTCCCACTGTTTTTATACCTCCTCCTTTATCTTCATTGCCATATCTGGGCGAGTATGGCGTAGCTTCTGTTTCACTGGCGGGCAGTCTTCTTTTAAAGGCAACTTGTGCATGACAATATCGGTGTCCAACCCTGGCATATCCTGGTAAGACCAAGCAAACACATCCACATACTCCCGAAGCATATCAATCAGTTGCTCCTTCACTGAATCTTGTAGGCAGGCCCCAATCTTAACTTCTTTCACGTCTTCTTCCGTACCAAGATTAACCGTTTCGACCTCCTCCTGATGAGGAGTGATAACCTTCTCCTCTTGCCTTAACAACCTGGCTAGCTCTTCAGGAAGCTCATATTCTTCTTTAACCCCTTCATCGGCTTGATTGATCGGATTGTCAAAGTCATACGAAGTCATAGCAGTGTCGTTGTCGGTGCGGTCTGAAAGGCACTCTCTGTAAGGGTTTAGATCGTTCATTTTAGTGATTGATTTTAATCTTGTTTAGAAAAAAGTGAAATGAAGTTTATCATTTTGGAAAACATTGCCATTTTATTTTTGTACAAAAATAAAAATGGAAAACAGTGAGCGAAAAAGGAAAAGACTCATTTGCAAAAGATGTCCGATATTCATTGATTGATTTGTTTGCACAAAATTACAAGATGGCCCGATTACAAAATGAGTCTTGTCATCTTGGGCAAGATGCAAGACCTGATGCATGCTCAAAAATACAGGAAATAATAATTACTCTGCAGGAGTAACCCTTATAATTTCCTAGGAAGACCAGTTAAGGACTTGGCTCCACGGGATCCTTGGACGTATCCAACTCTCCAGGTTGCGGTCGCTTTCATCCTCGTCTTCCAAGTTGTTCACAGCATCCGGGGTGAGCATTCCCCCGCTGACAAAACTGGGCTTCTTGGCAGCCTCTGATTGATCTTGTTGAGTTGGTTTGTAACCCAACCCAAATCTGTCCTCCTTCTTCTCTACGGGCAACAGCTTGCCCCAGCCTTGGGCAGTCCCCTCTTCAACAACCTTCCTGGCTTGCTGATAAGACATCATGGAGGTTCCCAGTATAGCAGATGCTTCGTTAATGTTCAGGGCTTCAAATCCCTGGCTCATGGTTTCATGGATCTCTCCATCCATCTCAATATACTTATACGTAGCCAGATGGCTAACAAAGATATCTTCTTCACCACAGATGGTGATGATCTGGCCTTCCCACTCGAATTTCAGCTTCTGGTGAAGGGTAGACGTAACAGCGCCAGCGGCATGGATCCAAGGTCTACCCAACAAACAGCTGTAGGCCGGCTGAATGTCCATCACATAGAAGGTAATTTTAAAAGTCTGTGGGCCAATCATCACAGGCAGATCGATCTCCCCAAGCACCGATCTTTTAGAGCCATCAAATGCTCTCACCACCAAATTACTCGGACGCAGTGCCAAGCCATCATACTCTAGCTTCACTAAGGCTTTCTTTGGCAAAACATTGAGTGAAGACCCAGTGTCTACCAGTACATGGGATAAAACAGCACCCTTGCATTCTAGAGTGATGTGTAAAGCCTTGTTGTGGTTACGTCCCTCAGTTGTTAAGTCAGCATTGGTGAAGCCCAGTCCATGACTGGTATTGACATTTGCCACCACAGTTTCTAGCTGATTAACAGTGATTTCCTCTGGCACGTATGCCGCGTGCAGGACTTTCAATAATGCATTCCTATGGGCTTCATAACACATTAACAGAGATAATATGGAGATCTTTGAGGGAGTTTGGTGAAGCTGATCCACCACTTTGTAATCACTTCTCTTTATAATCCTCATAAACTCGTCTACATCTTGTTCAAAAGATGTCTTCTGAGCTTCCTTGATAATTGGTTCTTCAGATATCACACTCTTTCCCTTTGCTTTGGCAGCAGCTTCTGCTTCGGCATTAGGTCTTTGCAATTGTGAGGCAAAAAGGCGTCCGCTTCTGGTGAAGCCTCCGTCTCCCCTAACATTATCAATCTGTGGAGAAGAAGTTGAAGAGTCCAAAGTGATTTTCTCCCCGTTGCAGTAGAGGTCAGAGCCATAATGCCAAGGTATGGCATTACTGCTTTCATATGGAACTGGTCCAGGCACCGTGATGGTAACTGGACTGACTGCTGCAGAGGAGGGTACTGAAATGGTGTGCGGATCGTAGTAAATGGTGACTGGTGACCTGGCAGGAGGTTCCACTGTTTGTTGTTGAAAGTTGTTGTTTGGAGGAACACTTGACGGATCATAGTAGATAGTGACTGCTGAGATATCTTCATTAATTTCTGTTGACATTGTAGAAGATTCTGCTGAATAAATGGATGCTGATGTTGTAGAAGAAATGGTTGTTGACATCTGGTTTGTTGAAGTGATGGATGAAGCCATTGTTGATGATATTGATGAATTGGTTGGAATGATTGTTGTTGCAGTTGTAGAAGAGTCAGGGATTGTTGTCAAAGGAATTGTTGGATTTGTAGGCGCCGTTGTTGTGATCTGAAGTATACCACTCTTGATAAGACCATCTATGCCGCTTCTCAAATTATCACACCCGTTGACTGAAATGTTGCAGTACCCACAACCGAGCTCACACCCGGGGAACATCTGGCACTCTAAGAGCTGAGCTTTAATTTCGACCAGAGGTGTCCGAATCTGTCCAACACTGGTGATTAAGAAAGATGGCTTGTCTTCCTCAATGGCATTAATTCTTGATCCTCCATGATTGGGCATGGGATTCTTGGTGACACTTGGAGGGGGTGCAAAGTTGAGGGCTTTAGAATCCACCAGATCTTGTACCTTCATTTGTAAAGCCCTGCATTTCTCAGTATTGTGGCCTGGTGCATTGGAATGGAAAGCACATCTGGCGTTGACATCATAATTTCTCGGGAGATTGGAAGGATCCAGTGGTGCCAATGTCCTTAATTCAACCAAATTGAGTTTTAGGAGTTGTGGCAATAAAGCGGCATAAGGCATATGGATTGGATCAATCACCCTATTGGCCTGTGATGGTCTTTGCTGAAAAGGCCTTTGCTGTTGATTGCTGTTATTGTTGTTGTAGGTCCTTTGTGGCGGATACTGAACTTGTTGTTGATAGTGTGGTTGTTGTGGTTGTTGATATGTTGGTTGCTGAGGAATCGGAGCTGGAATAGTGACAGCTGCTACTGATCTGTGGACATACTGAGGTCTGCCCCTGTTGGCATGAATGGCATTTGTCTCACCAGTTCTTCTTGGTCCCACAAAAGGCTTCCTGGGGTTACTAGACGAACTTGCACCATTATCAGAAATCTTGCCCATTTTCAGAAGGCTTTCAATTCTTTCTCCAGCTATAACTACGTCAGCGAAACTGGTGGAAGAAAAGGAAGCTAGCCTATCAATATATGTTCCTTGCAGAGTATTCATAAACATGTCGGCCATTTCTCTTTCCGACATGGGTGGCTGGACAGCAGCAGCAAGCTGTCTCCACCTCTGGGCATATTCCCTGAAGCTTTCTCTGGAGGACTGAGACATTCCCATCAAAAGGGTCCTGTTAGGAGCCATGTCCAGATTGTATTGGTATTGTCTGATGAAGGCTTCAGCTAGGTCCTTCCAGCATCTGATAGTAGCTCTGGTCAAGTGAGAGTACCACTCCTTTGAAGCCCCAGTCAAACTGTCTTCAAAGTAGAACATCCACAGTTTTTCATCCATGGTGTAGGCCTTAAGTCTCCCCAGAAAGGACTGCAAGTGAGTTCGTGGACAGGAAGTTCCATTGTACTTCTCGAAACACGGTGGTTTGAACTTATGGGGAATCCTTACCCCATCTACTAACCCCATATCCATGACATCAAAACCTAGGGAATTTTGAGACTCCAGAGATCTCAACTTCTCAGCAATTTCATCAAATCTCCTGTCGTAGACTTCATCCCCAGCTCCCATTACAGTGAACTGCTCCTCTTGAGGATCTTCTTGCAAGATCCTTCCTGCAGTGGTATTTCCTTGCACGTTACCCGGGATGTTGACTTCAGGATGTAGATGAGGCCCATATACTGGTGGATTAGCATGAGGCTGACCCCTTTCATTGTTACTTGTTCCTCCAGTTCTCAGATGGGGTTCTTCCGGGGTTTGTCTTTCTACCAATGCCCTCAACCTTTCTTGACTTTGGGCCAAGCCATTCATTACTTCCATGAATTGGGTCATTTGGTTTCTCATCTCCAGCCTTTCATTAGCCATCTGGGTTCTGACCTCTGTCAGATCTTGCTGTACTTGGTCCATTTGGATACCAGGAAGATTGTTGCGAGTAGGATACCTGTGCGGACGGTTGAGAGGGAACACCCGACGGTGAGCAATAATTCCTGAAGCACAACAGAGTTAGTAACAAACAAAACAAAATCCTACAAAACAAAACAAGAGTTAGTATGCAATGCAGTATGCTTATTTGTTTTCTAAGGTATCCGGCTTGGCTTTTGGTTTTGACCTTTCCAGACCCTGAGGAAGATGCTTTGATGTTGCCTGAGAAAAGAAACTCAAATGAAACAAACTGACAAATACATTACAACTGGTGGATCATACATAGTTTGTTTTTTTTACAACACATGCCCCTGAGGGGTCAAAATACATCATAAAAAGAAAAGAAAAGTACATGAAATGGAAATAACAACAAGCAAAGAAGTCAAACATCTAATCCAAACTCATCCTCCTTAACCTCCTTCAGTAGTGCTTCAGTTACAGGACCAGCCGGATGCTCTGTAATGTTTCTGATGAGAAGGTTCCTGGTGGCAATAGCAGTGGTCAGCTTCTTGTTCCTGTCTTGGTCCTTTGACCTCTTCAAACCAGCCCTGAGCTTCAACTCTGAAATCTCCTTCTGGGCTGCTAGCAGAGCCTCCTGTTGTTTCTTTTCATTGGCCTCCAATTGCTCAATCCTGGCTTGAGTTCTCTTATCTTCTTGAGTACGAGCTTCAGTGATCCTGACCCACCTAGCTTGACTTTCCTTCAGATAGAGATCAGTCCTAGCCTTCTGAAACTGGGCCTCTTTACAGGCATTCTTCAAAATTTGCTCCCCAGCTCTTGATTTCTTGATGTAGTCCTCTGCTTTCTCAATCTTGGATAGATGCTCCACCTTAAGCTTCTCCAACCTCTCAATGTCTAGACGACCATCACTCCTCTCCCAGAGGGTCTTCTTCAGAGCTTGAGACAGATTCTCATTCCTCTCCTTCAGTTTCTCAAATTCTTCCAGGCTGACAGTGGCTGGAGGTGGTGCTGTGGATGGTCCAGGTATATCCTCAATGGTGAAAGGCATCCCAGAAATCTGAGCTCTAGCATGAGACCATTCATAATACTGAGCTGAAGCTACATTATTGCATTTCCCAAGAATGGCCATCCCTTTGGTCTAGATGTTGTCCCAAGCCCAGGATGCTTGTCTGACAACAGCTAGATTAGGTTTTATCTCACAATACAAGGTTTCAGCCAAGTCCTGCACTCTAGGAGGATGAACCAAAGCATAGCCCAACTGTCTCTTAAACAACAAAGGGTTGTAGTTGATGCAACCCTTCACTCCTATTAGAGGTACATTGGGGAATTGTCCACAGCTAGTAATTATGTCCCTGCCTTTGGTGCTCTGGGTGCACCATCTGATGTCATCTGAAGTCAAAGCTATAAGTCTCTTAGCCCAATTCTTTTGTTGGTGAGGATTCAAGAAAGCATCAGTCTTGGGTAAGTGTTTGAGCAGCCAGGTATGGAACAGGGGAGCACAACATCTCACCAACCTCCCTCTTTGCTTCTCATTTCTTTGGTGAACAGAATAATAGAAATCTCCCAGCAATGTGGGCACTGGGTTCCTCAGAAGGAAAAGATGAATGTCATTCTTGCTGATAAACTTGGGCTCATCTGCAAATAATATCACCCCATATATACTGAGGGCCAACAATGCACAAACTGCCCTCCATTCTCCCAAAGAGGCCTTCAGGATGGCCTGAGAAGTCAGAAAGTCTAAGTGTAGGCCAGGGATCCCAGCCTTTGTTGTCATGTTCTGCTCAATCAAAATAGGCTCCAGGTACAGTGCTTTTGCCACTTCTTCATTGCTGGGAGAAGCCATCTCTGGGTTGAAGGGGATACCACCCATGACAGGTACTCCAATCAATGATGAAAACTCCTCCAGCAGAGGTCCTAGCTGAAAGTTCTGGAAAGTGAAACATCTCAAGGGAGGGTCATAGAACTGTAGGCAGGTGTGGATCAAACTCCTTTGAGAAGGGTCCAAGTCCATAACCATATCAAGGATGCCTCCATAATGCTCTATGAATAAAGGGATGTGGTCTGGAGTGATAAGTTCCTGGACCTGTCTGATGCCAGTCAGCACAGGCTCAAAGAAATGGTATGAAATGTTGCTCTTCTTGGGTGCCATGACTGCTGATGAAGAGCTGAAAACAAGTGCTGATGATGAAGACTGATACTGGAGATGAGCCACTGATAGGCTGAAGCTGGTGATAAGAGTAGCTGAAACAGACAACTGATGAAGATAGTTGAAGCAGATAACTGATGAACAGAGGTCTATGCAGATGAAGGGGTCAAAACCAAGCCAGATATGATGTGGATACCCTGAAAAACAAATAAACAAATGTTAAATGATGCAAATGATGAGTATGCAAATGATATGAAAGGGTTTGTGATCAAGCTGGATCTGATTACTGCCTTGATATAAGTCCATGTATGTTCAAGAAGTCCAGATGGAGGTTCAGAAGTCCAGTAACCAAGGTGGGGGACTCAAATAAAGAGTCACATGTCCAGGGTTAAATCACAAGAACTGTCCAAAGTGGAGTACTCTTAATCAAACAAGTAACAGGGTATGATGTGGCCAAAGGTACCTGCAAACCTGTAAACAGCCCAAACCCCCTCACAGGTAAGGTTCTAAAACAAGGATCCTCAGACTTGGATCAGTTATGAGAAGTGTAAACACTTCTAACCCGGAGGTACAATGTTTACGATAACCATAAAGGATCCTCCTCTAATTCACCTCAGTTTCTGAAGGTCATAGTAAAGGTCATCCAGACTTAGCAGGCTTCCCAGATAGCCCTAGCACTACAGGAGATCTGTAGCACAGAGTTCTCAAGAAGAAACCCATATCTGAACCGTGTTTCATATTCCCGCACCAGACCGAAATGGAATGGGAAAGAACATGAACCACTCTAGCCTAGGTGTCACTCAGGTCCCAGGTATAGGACCTTAACTCTCAATAGGACCCCACCCACCAAAACAAAACCAGATCCAGCCAGATGACAATATGACAATATGATATATAAGGCTGTAAAGAAAGCAAATAAATAACTGTACATAAAGCAAAAATAAATACAAATATACAAACACAAATAGCACATAACACCCCAGTAAACAAAAATCAAACAAGCGCTAGGAGGAACCCACAAAAAGAACCAGAGGCCCTGGTTACAGTATAAGGGTCCCCAGCAGAGTCGCCAAGCTGTCGCTCCCACCAAAATGACACCTAGTCAGAAGGGGTACATACGCGAACGGTCGGCGAAAGGAGGAGAGAACACACAGGGGTGAACTCAGAAAGACAAGAGTCGCCAGCTGGACATTTTTATCCCGTAGGAAAGGTAATGCTGCATAGACCTAGAAAGGTATGGATAAGACGGTTGCGAACCAGAGAGACTGAGAAAGGGGGTTGGTTACAACCTGGGAAGGTATTAGCACCCAGATTGTCCGTCGTACTCGACGGGATCCACGCTTAAAAGATTTTTGTTTTAAAGGGGTAGTGTCAGTGCAATCTGTGTATCAAAGCTGGAAAGAATGCAAGTGTCAGTGTAAAAGGAAAGTGAAGTGTATAAGAGAAGTGTCAGTGTAAGAACAGGAGTGTAAAGCTCAAGACTATGAGGTTAAAAGAATAATGCTGGAAGGAGGGGGAATATACAGAAACTTTTGTTCGATAACTGTTAAGTTATGCCTACGTATCCTCTCGTGCAATGAGGAAGTCAGAACACCGTAGTTCGACTCAAAGAGACTGAAAGACAAAATGACTTGTGAACTGCTTACTTGCCTATGCTCAAGTGTAAGACCTGTCTGGCTTGGGTGCAAACTGTCTTGCATCAGACGGAAGAAGCAAGTTCTCGTTTATGAGTGAATGAGATGAGAAAGAATCCCGGAGGAGACGATTATTGTTTGTTTTTGTGTTTTCAATCTTTTATTGCCTTTTTTGGAGTTTGTCATAGATTAATGAGCTTAATCCTAAACCAATGGGTTAGTAAACTCATCACATCCTCCCTCTGATTAGGGGTAATGAGAATACCTTAAGTGTGAAGTCAACATCTCACACTTAATCACCATGGTATAGGATTAAGATTATTAACCTACTTGTGATTATTTAGATGTTTTTGTTGTTTTTGTTTAGTGTTAAGTAATGAGTTTAAGCCATAATCAAGGATCTAATGGACTCATTACACCATCCTAATAGAAGGATAATAGATGAGAACATTTAAGCTAAGAAAGACTCCTCAACTTGATCCATGATTAGGGATTAAACTCATGACAAAACAAAGCCTTTATTAAGTGGATTTTAGTTAATGGTGAGATTAAGAAGTGATTTTCATGGTTTATAAGACAACTTGAGGGGGACTTGTCCATTAACACTAGGGTTAGTCCTTCTTAACCAGTTAAGGAAGAATTAGAACCCTAATGCAAGGCCCAAGTTACAAGCTTAATGTCTTGATGATTATTAGATGAATTGATTAAAGGATTTAAACACATTAAGGGTTTAACACTTAGGATTAAAGTTATACACTCCATCCTAATAGAAGGATGCAGGCATAAGCTTAATCACAAAGCCTTAAAACCTTTAGGGTTTAGTCCCTGATTATGAGGTGAGAAGAGAAGACTCAATGATGACACAAAGGTAAAAGCTAAATGGGGGGACTAATCAAAACCTAATTGTGATCATGCTTAGAGGTTCCTAGGGTTTATGAGGCTTAAGAGAGAAATCTTCAAAGAACCACCAAGGAGAGAAGCAGATGAAAGGAGGAAGGAACAGAGAGAAGCAAAACAACATGCTTCACTTAAGAAGACAAGTTGCTTGAATAAAGAAAGGAAGAGATGAACATGAATGAGCAATCTCACTCAAATACACATACAAAATGCAGCAAAGAGATTATGAAAGAGATGAAAAGAGATTGAGAGAAGTGAAGGCAAATCCACTTCTCTAAACAACATACCACCTGAAAAGTTAGCAAAAGAAATGAAATGCAATGCAAATGAGATGAAATATGATGATGCAAACCAAAACCAGGAGCAAGATCATGAAGTTAATGATGCTATGAGTTGATACAAACATGAGGCAAGGCATGAGAATGATTAACTAAACATAAGGATGCAAATGAGGCATGCTTTGAACCATGAACATACATGAAAAGTTATGAAATGAAAATGACATACTACATGGAAAATGAAAGATGCAATGATCAAACATGATGCTAACATGTCCTAAGATGCATTATGAATCAAAAGAATGCACAAAATGTCATGGCAAGTCAATGGATGCAAGCAAATGAGAAATGGATGCAAAAGAAGGCACAAATTAGGGTTTCATGCATCACACAAAGCAAAAATCCAAAACCAGAAGCAAACAACATGATAAAAAATTGAAAATGCAATCAAAGATACCCTAAACCTATACAAACTCACTGCCCATAGGAGGGGATCCAATTCTTATCCTAGTGAAAGTTGTGAATTTCTTAAGATTGCTAGGGTTTTAAGGTACCTTGCAAAGAAAAATGCCAAACAAATTGAAAATGCAAGATCAATTCAAACCAATTTTACCCTATGAACTACATGATATGAAGAGCACAATGCAAAAAGAATCATCATCCAACTCTCACTGGTTAGGCAGAAAAGAATTTTCAAAGTTTGAACCAAAACATTACCTCAAAATGAATTTAATTCCATTGAAAATTATCAAAAGGTATCAAGAACAAAAAAGAAATTTAGTTTGAGAGTTGGACAATGTTTCTAAATGTTTTTAAATGCTATGTGAATTTTTTGGTGATATTTAAATACCTAAATGTATTTTTAATTAATTAATTTCCATTAATTAATTAAAAATAAACATTTAAATTATTTAAAAATAATTTCTGATGCAATAAATAAAAATAAAAATATTTTTGTGTTCTGAAAAATAATGAAAACCTTGACAAAAATTTTCATAATTTTTAAACATTTTTTGCTATTTTAATTAATTCGTGCAAAATAAATCAAAAGAAAATGAATTAAAATGAAAATAAATGAAAGTAAGCAGATCCAGTGGCTGAGATTTAAACCTAGGGCGCGGGAATTGACTGGCGCCAGATCTAAGGGTTGAAATTCAAACTGAGTGGATTTTAATTAAACCTGATTAATTAAATTAATAAATTAGGATTAGGGTTAAGTGATGAATCTGGACCAATGGTTTGCGCGCGGGTCAAAGGAAGTCAACCAGATCTAAGGCCTGAATTCAAACTGAGCCCTAAACCTAATTAACACATTAATGACTCTCAGGTGGCCGGAAATGACCTCCGGTCATCTTCTCCGGCCACAATCTTCCCTGAAAATTGCTATCTTCCTCCCTAGGTCACTAAAGTCCAATCTCTCTGCCCAGAAATGATCCCCATACATCATACATCAAGAATCAACAAACAAACAACATTTAAAACACATCAACAAGGAGAATCGAATCAAAACAGTTCTAGGTTAAAAAATTTCAGAACACGAATACACACTCATTTCTCAACCATTCTTGAAACAAAACATATCAACATGATCAGTGAAGCATAGAGAACCATCTAGGAACTTAAAAACATGTTTCTGGAAAAAAAGATCTTGAGCTCACCTGAACTGGAGCTTTGATCTTTGGAACTTTCTGGCTGCCCCTTTTATCCAAAACGCCTCTGATGAACCTCCTGAGAAGCTTGCAATGCTTGGTTGGAGTTTAAAATGGCTGGTTTGTGAGATTGAGCAAGTTCTGTTCAATGAAGGGAGGAAATCGTGTTTTGATTTCAGAGGGTTTCAGGGCAAAGTGAGGGGTCAGGGATGATCAGTGAGACATGCTGAGATGTTCTGTAAGGTTTGTTTTTGTGTTTGATGCTTGTGGAGTGTGTTTCGAATGAAAATGCATATGAGGCATAAACTTGGAACTATGGCTTGGAGAGAGTTTCAGGCTTTAGTGTCTTGTGTGTTATGCTGCATTTGGTCCACTTATCAATCTTGGGTAGGTCAGAAGAGTGGTTGTGCCCTATTGTGATTGGTATGGGTCTTTTGCAAAAAAGTCAAGCTTTGTGTAAGAGAGGTATGGGCCAATAGTTAGCCAAGGACAAGAGGGGTGTCCTGCGCAACAATAAATGAGGAGGACCATGGAATCAGTTTTGAAGCCAGCCAGCAAGTGGGTTAGGGTTTGAATGATGTTTTGCAACTTTGTTCCACTTTGCCCCTTTTGAAATTTCTTGATCCACAAGTCATGAAAATGAGTAAACTTTTGATGCAGTCTGATCATTAGGCCTTGGTTTATGTTTGTACAAAGGTTAGAAGTCCATTTGATAGCACAATTTGTCTTGGCAAGTGGTTTTGCAACTTTGCCTCTTTGGTAGAAAACTTGAAATTATGTGATTTTTCCCAACTTTGACAAGCCATAACTTTTGATCCAAAATGAATTAGAATGAGTTCTTGTACTTTTTGAAAAGGGAAAGATCCATTCTACAACTTTCATGACCAAAGTTTTCTCATTTGAGGCATTTTTGAATCAAAAAGCAAGGGTTGAAAAAGTTTCCCAAAATGGAAAGTTTCCATTACAAGTCATTTTTCCAAAATGGCAACTTTGCAAATGGCTTGAAATTCTTCAATTTTGTGAACTTCTAACATCTTCTATGATCAAATAAAGATCATACACAAGCAAAGTGATGAAGAACACCCCTTGGTTGGGTCATTGGGGGCCTCAGAAGCCCTGATTTTGCATTGACTTGCTCAAGAAGTCATCCCTTGATCAGATGCCTTCCCTATGGAACTTCTTCATGAAACTTGATATGCATGATCCTTATAATATATAGAGACCAATAGAAACAAGAATGACCAAAAAATTTGGAGTTATGGCCTCTGAAACCAAAACCCTAATTCTAGGTCATCTGTGTAGTCAAGCCTGGCTCTGCTTCCATGCCATTCTTAGTTCTTGCGATTCTTTGACTTTCTTGACTTTGTGGGGATACAATAACACACATGGACCTCTTTGAAGTGATTGAAGCCCTTTGGAGTGGCTCAAGTGGCTCTTGGATAGCTCAAATCACAAACCCTAGGTGCAGATGACTTAGAAGCAATGCAGTGAGACAAAAGTGTGGTATGAGATGCTATGATTGAACTTATGCACATGAAAAGATCACAAGCCATGGTGTGAATGGGTGAGGGCAAATTTGGGGTGTTTACAGCTAACACTTGGTCCGTCCATAAGCAAAATCCAACACACAATCCTTATTGGGAAGAAAACAAAATAATGGACATCTCATGTCTAGTATACAACTTTGTCCTCTCTCTTTAATTCCTTGGCGAGAATTAAAACAACAACATTCTTAATCTCACTAGAGATAATTTCCAAATATTCTGATCATATAAAAATATAGGAGTTTTCCTTACACTTGAAAACCGAGGTAATGCACTTTGTAACACCCTTCTACCCCAAAGTAAAATATTTAGAGTAATATCAGAGTAACAACAAGAAGGGTAATACATTTCTTCGGAAAAACATCAAATAACAGTGTTCTGTCCCATAATACGAGTTAATCAACATCATAAAACAATATATAATCATTTTGCAGCAGAATCAAACTTTATAATTCAAAAGTCAATATTTTACTTCAGGCACATATCATCAATCATCCAGAGTTTTAACATCATAAAATAAAGGAAATATTCTTCAAATAATAATATCACTAGAACAAGTCTAATAACTAAAACCCCATCCCGGTGTTACATGACACAGAGCAGGACACAAAGACTCCAGACCACTCCTAAAGTAATATAAGGTACGCTTTGAGACTCTAAAAAACTCCTCATGTAATGCGAGGCTATTCTTATCATCTGCAAGTTACCCACATAGGAGGCAACATTTCCAAGCAGGCAAGGTGAGTAATCATAATTTATCATAAATATACTAGAATATGGAATATAAATAAATTAGCATAAACATTTCATAACATCATCCACCATAAAATCCAGCAAAAACAACACAATCATGAACACATTATAAAAATTCAGCAACACAACACAATCGTGAATTCATCCAGAAATATGCAATTCCAACTATCATGATATACAATTATGCATGTGGTACCAATTTCATCGTGAGATGGATACATAACCATCAACCCTCCACAAGGGAGCACACCGTAATCATCGAGATACTTCAATCCACACAATGGGATTGAAGCTACTAAATAGGTCGAAGCCCCATCGTGAATGTTATGAAATGCAATGATGCGCTACATCCTAAAATTCATCAAAATAACTCGCATCATTCATTTCACATCAGCAATCCAACATCAAATATTCATCTATTTTCATCATGACAATACACCAAAAACTCCAGTTCATTAACAACTTCAACTCATCAAGACTCAACCTGAACCCGGTAAAATTATGAGGTAATCCTATCCGTTTTTCTAAAAAATCAGTTCAGAAAATTATCTCACTTCCCTCATTTTCGTCCATCAAAATAGAGTCTATTTCATGCCCTTTCCGACGCTTCAAACGGAATGCGAATCGGACTTACGGTTTGAAAGTTTTGAATTTTTAAAGATTTTAAAATTGCCTCTCATACAGTGTTAATCGGTTAACCCATACTGTTAACCAGTTAACGCCTGCGAAACTTCAGAAAAACACCAAAATTGCAATGGTTAACCGGTTAACCCATAGCGTTAACCAGTTAACGCACGTTTTACAGCAGTTTTCTGCTACTCAATGCAGACTGCACTCCAACCATTAAAACTCCCAAATTTCACTATGGGTTTCATATCAATCCACCAAAAAACCATTTCAATGCATCAATCAAAACACAATAACATCGATACAACAAGTTATACAATCAATTATATGATTCAACACATTTTTATCACTCTAATTCATCAAGATTTTACTCATAAACTCAACCTAAATCAAAAACCCCTAAACTCACAAAACTCATACAAATCTAATCTACTCATAATCCAATTCTTATATAATTATAATAGATTATGAAAACTCCTCATACCTTAGATAATTTCACCGATTGACACTCTTCTCTGGGGTTCTTCACAGTTTCCTGACTCTGAGCTTCCTCTCCTTCTTCTTTCTTCAGAGCACTTCACCAAAACACGATAGATGAGAAAAACTGATCGTGTAATCCTTTTTACCAAAACTATCCCAGTTATGTCTTTTCCCATCTTACCCTCATAATTTTCACAAAAGGACCACCTTACTATTTTCTTTAATATATTTTTAATAATAATAATAATAGTATAATAATACACTAATTATTCATATTATATAAAAATACTCCTTATACTCCCAATGACCAATATAACCTCCATACCCCCACTTCTATTATTTTAAATAATAATCAATAATTCGAATAATACTACATGATCATTCTTATTATTAATATTATTAAAATAATCTCACCACAATGCATCGGCCACATAACCGCATATTGTCCAAAATCCTCATGTATCCTCAAATAAGCAACAATTACTCATAATCGAATTTGGGGTGTTACAACTCTCCCCCACTTAAAGAATTTTCATCCTCGAAAATTACCTGAATTAGACAGAGTCAGGTACAACTCCCTCATCTGATCCTCTCACTTGTAACTCAAGTCCTTTTCTCTTCTTATCATGATAACTCTCCTGACAACTCTGAGACGTCTTCATCCTTTCCTGAATCATTTTTATCTTTCCAGTTGTCTCTTGGACAATCTCAAGCCCAAGCACCAAACTCTCTCCTGACTCATACTAACACAATAGAGTACGACAACGTCTACCATACAATGCTTCATATGGAGCCATTCCAATACTAGCACGAAAACTGTTGTTGTATGTAAACTTAACCAACGAAAATTGACTATCCCAAGATCATCCTTGGTCCAATACATAAGCTCTCAGCACATCTTCAAGAGATTGGATTGTTCTTTCTGTCTGACCATCCGTTTGCGGGCGATAAGCAAAACTCATCCTCAACTTAGTACCCAAGGTATCTTGTAACCTCTTCCAAAACCTCGATGTAAACCGCAAATCTCTATCCGACACAATTCTCAAAGGTAAACCTTAATATAAATCTCAACTAACCTTTGCATAGTATGGTTAATCTTCATCGGCAAGAAGTGCGCCGACTTAGTTAACCGATCTATAATCACCCAAATCAAATCATTACCTCTTGCAGTATTAGGTAACCCAATCTCAAAATCCATGGAAACACTATCCCATTTCTACTCAGGAACATTCAATGGTTGCATCATACTGTTGCTCCCGATAAATGGGAATGGCCCAAATAAAGGTACAGACGCGAACGGTCGGCGAAAGGAGGGTGTGAGAACACACAGGGAATGAATAGAGTCGCCAGCTAGGCATTTTTATCCCGAAGGAAAGGTAATGCTGCATAAACCTAAGAAAGATATGGATAAGACGGTTGCGAACCAGAGAGACTGAGAAAGGGGGTTGGTTACAACCTGGGAAGGTATTAGCACCCAGATTGTCCGTCGTACTCGACGGGATCCACGCTTAAAAGATTTGTGTTTTAAAGGGGTAGTGTCAGTGCAATCTGTGTATCAAAGCTGGAAAGAATGTACAAGTGTCAGTGTAAAGAAGTGTGAAGTGTATAAATATACAGTGTCAGTGTGAGAACAAGAATAAAATGCTCAAGATCATGAGGCTAAAAGAATAATACTGGAAAGAGGGGGAATATACAGAGACTTTTGTTCGATAACTGTTAAGTTATGCCTACGTATCCTCTCGTGCAATGAGGAAGTCAGAACACCGTAGTTCGACCCAAAGAGACTGAAAGGTAAATTGACTTTTGAACTGCTTACTTGCCTATGCTCAATTGAAAGACCTGTCTGGCTCAGGTGCAAACTGTCTTGCATTAGACGGAAGAAGCAAGTTCTCGTTTATGAGTGAAGATGATGAGAAAAGAATCCCGGAGGAGACGTTTATGGTTTGTTTTTGTATTTTCAGTCTTTTATTGCTTTTTGGATTTGTCATAAGTTAATGAGCTTAAGTCTAAATCAATGGATTAGTAAACTCATCACATCTTCCCTCTGATTAGGGGTAATGAGAATACCTTAAATGTGAAGTCAGTTTCTCACACTTAATCACCTTTGATGCAGGATTAAGATCATTAACCTACTTGTGATTATTTAGATGTTTTTGTTGTTTTTGTTTAGTGTTGAGTAATGAGATTAAGCCATAATCAAGGATTAAACAGACTCATTACACCATCCTAATAGAAGGATAATAGATGAGAGTGTTTAAGCTGAGGAAAGCTCCTCAACTTAATCCATGATTAGGGATTAAACTCATGACAAAACAAAGCCTTTATTAAATGGATTTTAATTAATGATAAGATGATGAAGTGGATTTTATGATTTGTAAGACAACTTGAGGGGGACTTGTCCATTAACACTAGGGTTAGTCCTTCTTAACCAATTAAGGAAGAATTAGAACCCTAATGCAAGGCCCAAGTTACAAGCTTGATGTCTTGATGATTATTAAGTGAATTGATTAAAGGATTTAAACACATTAAGGGTTTAACACTTAGGATTAAAGTTATACACTCCATCCTAATAGAAGGATGCATGCATAAGCTTAATCACAAAGCCTTAAAGCCTTTAAGGTTTAGTCCCTGATTATGAGATGAGAAGAGAAGACTCAATGAGACACAAAGGTAAAAGCTAAATGGGGGACTAATCAAAACCCTAATTATTGTCATGCTTGGTTGTTCCTAAGGTTTGTGAGGTTTACAAGAGAAATCTTCAGAGAAACCAACAGGAAGTAGATGAGAGGAGCAAAGAGAAGCAAAGTAACTTGCTTCATTTAAGAAGACAAGTCACTAGAAGAAAGAAAGTAAGAAGAAGAAGAAAGAGCAAGCTCAATCTCAAACACAAGATAAAATGCAGCAATGATGCATAAGAGAGATGAAAAGAAATTGTGAGAAGTGAAGGCAAATTCACTTCTCAAAGTTACTTACCACCTGAAAAGTTAATGAAAGGAATGCAATACAATGCAAGATGAGATGAAATGACATAATGCAAATCAAAACCAGAAGCATACACATGATGCTAATGATGCTATGAGATGATGCAAGCATGAAATAAAGCATGGGGATGATCATACAAACCTATGGATGCAAATGAAGCAAGTTTAGAACCATGAACAAACATGAAAAGTTATGAAAGGTAAATGACATACAACATGACAAATGAAAGATGCAATGCTCAAACATGAATCTAACATGTCTTAAGATGTCTTATGAATCAAATGGATGCATAAAATGTCATGACAAGTCATGGTATGCAAGCAAATACAAGATGGATGCAAAAGGAAGCCCAAATTAGGGTTTATGATCAATGCACCAAACAAAAACCAAAATCAGAAGCAAACATCAAGATAAAAATTTGAAAATGCATCCAAGGGAAACCTAAACCTATACAAACTCACTGCCCAAAGGAGGGGTTCTAACTCTTAACCTAATGAGGGTTATGAATTTCTTAAGATTGCTAGGGTTTTAAGGTACCTTGTCAAGAAAAATGTCAAACAAATTGAAAATGCAAAATCAAATCATGCCAATTTAAACCTACAAACTACATGATATGCAAGATACAATGCAAAAAGAATCAAAGTCCAACTCTCAATGGTTAGGCAAAAATGAATTTTGGAAGTTTGGAACAAGATATTGCCTTGAAATGATTTTAATTCCATGAAAAATTGTCAAAAGACATCAAGATCAAAAAATAAATTTGGTTTGAGGGTTGGACAATGTTTCTAAATGGTTTTAAAGGTTTCATGAATTTTTTGGTGATTTTTAAATACCTAAAAGTATTTTTAATTAATTAATTCTCATTAATTAATTAAAAATAAAATTTTAAATGATTTAAAAATATTTTTTAATGCAAAAAATAAAAATAAAAATGTTTTTGGTTTCTAAAAATTAATAAAAGATTATGTAAAAAATTTCAGAATTTTTAAATGATTTTTGCTATTTTAAATAAATTAAACAAAACAAATGAAATTTAATGAAATAAAAATGAAATAAAACTGAAAAAAAAGAAAAGTCAGCAAGATCAAAGGCCAGCATTTAAACCTACACGCGCGCGAATTGACTTGGCGCCATATCCAAGGGCTGAGATTCAAAATCTCCTAATTATGATTAAACCATAATTAAATGCCCTAATGACTTTCAGACGACCGGAACACTGTTCCGGTCGTCTTCTCCGGCAAGCCCAAACCTCTAACTCTCTCTACACGTAATAAAAATGAAATCTAACTGCCTAGAATTCATCCCCATTCAACACTGAATCAAAACCCCCTAATAAACATCATTTTTCATTCATCAATCAGTCAAATCGAAGCAAAACTCATTTAGGGCAAAAAGTTTCAGACAGTTCATACATGCTGGTTTCTCAACCATTTTAAAAAATAATCACATCCCCATGATCAGGGGAGTGCATAGAAGCATTTAAGAACTTAAAATGGATTTCCTGGAAAAAAAGTTTGAGATGGCTACCTGAACTGAAGCTTTGGTTTCTGGCACTATCTGGCTGGTTTCTTGCTTGCAGTCAACTCTACTGGACCTCCTGAGAAGCTTTCAATGCTTGTTTGAAGTTTATAATGGATGGTTTGAGAGATGGCAGAAGTTCTGTTCAAGGTGGGGTGGAAATCGTGTTTGTGATTCTGGGAGTTTTAGGCAATGGTGATGGGTGCTTTGTGACCAGAAAAGTGTGTTGAGTATGTTTGTGAAGTTGGTTTGTATGTTTGTAGCTTGTACAATCAGTTTCGAATGCTTTTGCAAAATGGTGTGAAAATGAGAGAGCTGTGTTGGAGAGTGTTTCAGGCTTGTGTTGTATGTGCTTTGGCTTGCTTTTTGTTTGCATAAACTAATGGGATTGGTCAGATGAGTTGATGTGTGCTTTAGTGATTGGTATGGATCAAGTTGCCAAAATGTCAAGTTTGTGTAAGAGAGGCATGGGCTACTTGCTAGCCAAGGACAGATGGGGTGTCCTGCGCAGCAAGATGTATGGAGAGCCATAGGATTGGTTCTGATGTCAGCCAGCAAGTGGATTCACACTTGAGTGAGTTTTTGCAACTTGCCTCACTTTTGCTTCCTTTGAGAAATCTTGCTCCATAAGCCATAGAAATGAGTGATCCTTTGGTGCAATCTTACTTTTAGGTCTTGGTACATGTTTGTGTGAAGATTAGAAGTTTGTTTGATAGCTCAATTTTCCTTGACAAGTGAATTTGCAACTTTGCCTCTTTGGTAGAAAACTTCAAATTTTGTGATTTTTGCCAACTTTGACAAGCCATAACTTTTGATCCAAAATTAATTAGGTCATGTTCTTGTACTTTTTGAAAAGGTAATGATCCATTTTACAACTTTCATGACCAAAGTTTTTCCATTTGAAGCATTTTTGAATCAAAAAGTAAAGGTTGAAAAAGGTTCCTAAAATGGCAATTTCATCAAAAGTCAAACTTTCCCAAAAAGTCAACTTTGTAAAAGACTTGAAATTCTTCAATTTTGTGAACTTCCAACATCTTCTATGATCAAATAAAGATCATACACAATCAAAATGATGAAGAAAACCCTTTGGTTGGGTCATTGGGGGCCTCAGATGCCCTGATTTTGCACTGACTTGCTTGAAAAGTCAACTCTTGATCAGATGACTTCCCCATGGAATTTATTCATGAAAATTGATATGCATACTCCCTATACCTATAGAGACCAATGGAAACAAGAATGACCAAAAAATTTGGAGTTATGGCCTTTGAAACCAAAACCCTAATTCTAGGTCATCTGTGCAGTCAAACCTGGCTCTGCTTCCATGCCATTCTCAGTTCTTGTGATTTTTTGACATTCTTGACTTTGAGAGGATATAATATGATACTTGAACATATATGGACCCCTTTGAAGTGATTGATGGCCTTTGGAGTGGCTCAAGAAGCTCTTGGATTGCTCAGATCACAAACCCTAGATGCAGATGACTTTGAACTAATGCAATGAATCAAAAATGTGATATGAGATGCTATGATTGAGTTTATGCATATGAAATGATCACAAGCCATGGTGTGAATGGGTGAGGGAAAATTTGGGGTGTTTACAGCTGCCCCTATTCAAGCATGAGTTAGCTGTGCAGGATGTAAGCAACGGCTTAACAGGCAAACAAGATAACTTGTGGTTGAATACCAAAGACAGTCCAAAATTTGCACTCACAGAATGAAGAAGAAAAGGGATATAGATTGTAAAAGAAAATAAAGTATAATATAAAGTGTGGGCGACGGAGGACGGCCGTCGAGCAGAGGACGACTGCTGGGGAAATAACAATGACGGGGACGGCCGACACGCTGGGAAAAGTGCGGGAAATAAAGCGATGACGGGGACGACCGACATGCTGGGGATAAAAGGGATTATGATGGGGACGGCCATCAAGTAAATCTGTAAGATTCTCTGGGGATTAATGAAAAATGATGGGGACGGGCATCAAGTTCATAAAGTAAAGTAACCAACGATGGGGACGGCCATCGGGCTAAACTGATGAAGGACGATCATCAGGAAAAGGAAAAGGGACCACGACGGGGACGGCCATCGGGTTAAAGAATAAATGAAATAATGATGAGGGACGGTCATCAAAGGTGAAGGACGATCACCTAGCAGGGGACGACTGCTCTGAAAGGGTTAAGATGAGGGACGGTCATCTAAGGTGAAGGACGATCACCTGGCAGGGTACGGCTGCCGAAAGTATCGCGACATAGGACGAATGCCGGATAAAAGGTCAACGATGGGGACGGCCATCGGATGAGCATGATGAAGGACGATCATCAAGAGGTGAAGGACGATCACCTAGCAGGGTACGGCTGCTCTCAAAGTTTACTATGACATAGGACGAGTGTCAGGTAAAAAAGATCAACGATGGGGACGGCCATCGGATAAAATGATGAAGGACGATCATCAAAAGGTGAAGGACGATCACCTAGAAGGGGACGGCTGCTAAATATCACGACATAGGACGAATGTCGGATAGAAAAGATCAATGATGGGGACGGCCATCGGATGAGCATGATGAAGGACGATCATCAAGAGGTGAAGGACGATCACCTAGAAGGGTACGGATGCTCTCAGGGTTTATCATGACATAGGACGAATGTCAGATAATAAAAGAAGTTTTGCTTTGTTGGCGATCTAATGGGGAATAGTAAACACGGACGAGTGTTTATATCCAAGAACTAAAAGGTATAAGTGTTTGGTGTTGTGTATAGATTAAAGATGCGGACGAGCATCCTTAAGACTATGATACGGACGAGTATCAGGTAGAAACAAATACTGACACGTGTTCAGAGATGATGATACGGACGAGTATCAACTGGTTAACAAGGAACACGGACAAGTGTTGAATCTGAGGGGACTCTTCTGGGGAATGGTAGACACAGACGAGTGTCTAATTTCAAGAATATGAAAAGTGTTTGACACAGTGTATGGATTAAAGATGCGGACGAGCATCCTTAAGACTATGATACGGACGAGTATCAGGTAGAAACAAACACTAGACGCATGTTCTGAGATGATGGTACGGACGAGTACCAACTGGTTAACAAAGAACACGGACGAGTGTCGAATCTGTGGGGATATAAATGATGTATACAGGATACAGACAGGTATCCGTATAAGTAAAACAACTATGAGTAGTGTATATTTGAGTGTTCAACCTACTGGAGAGAGTGACACGGACGAGTGTCAAGAGGTATATTATAAACAAGTATATGCTTTACAAAGTGTTTAGGTAAATATGCTGGGGGTGGTGACACGGACGGGTGTCAAGAAGGTTATATATAAGTATCTGTGAGCGCAAAGGGGACGCTTTGGCTTTCTGCTGGGGATATGACACGGACGGGTGTCACAAATAGTATGTACTGATGTTTGTGAATGTAAGGCAACTGCTTTAGCTTTAGCTCTCTATTGGGGAGTCTGGGGAGCATTCTGTATATTGTTGATGGATTGTCATTATTCACAAGTGTTTGATTCAGACCATGACTTATGATTATGCAACATGTTTGATTTTTGCCGTAATGCTCCGTATTAGACGGAATGCTACGCTTTGTGGGGTGAATATGATGCGAATGCCATGATTATGCAAAAGATACCGATCCGGGATTCGGATCCCGTTGTTGTGAAGATCTCTGGTCGATCTGTTTGAAGTGGACATCCGAGCTGGGGATGAGATCATTGGTAGATCTGATGAGATGATTCTGCTTGGGGAAATGGGTCAATGATAGACCTATTCCCGTAAATGAAGGACCCAGCTGGGGTTTGTAGAAGCTTTCGTCACTCTGTTGTGATTCTTTCGTGTGCTGCTCTTCTGGATAGAGGCTGAGACTCTGTGGGGAAGTGGTTCCCTGGCTTTTATACTCGGCTGGGGAGGAAGAATGATTGGCACCTCGGCTGGGGAGAGATAACAAGTGGCAACTCAGCCGGGGAGAAAACACTTTGGGTGCTAAGACTGAGTGTTGATTTGCCAGCTTGCTGGGATGAAACTTTCATGCCTCATGTTGTGCTTTGAATGCCTGCAATCCTGAAAAGATAGAGAAACGTACAAGTAATCCCGAGGTATCCCTTACCGGACTCCATCATAGGAGTTCAGACACCCCCGGGAGTAAGTATATTTCCTGCAAGCATGTGTTTTAAGAGAAGCATCTGTATTTATGCAATCAGTATCTTAAGGACATCAGACATTTTGCAAATGAAAATAAAATGTACGAGACAGAACATGACTGAAAATCTGATTTTATTGATTTATACGCTCTGAATTGGCGAGATACAGTCAGAGAAACAAATCCCCTAAAATGAGGAGATTGTTACAAATTGAGAAACAAAATGTTGGCAATGTTGACGATGCTTCAAGGAGCTTCCCCTTTTGCTATGACTCGTATGACTTTTGACGTTCTTCTCGTCTTGCTTTCTGAAGAAGGTGATTCTGATAGAAGCTTGATCCTTTCGAAGCTTACCAAGTTGTGGGTGATACAGACGAATTCAAAATGCAGTTGTTCGCTTATTCCCTTATTTTGCATGGATTGCCCTTTCGGGTTTTCAATCCATCGGGATACCCATTTTTGCCTGAGCTGTCCAATGCGGCTTTTCAACTCAGCGGGTGTACATTTTTTTGGTTATTTTCCCTTATTTTTTGCCCGAGTCTTTTATTCTGTTTTTGACTCGCCGGGATGCCCTATTTTTGCCTGGACTTACATTCTGTTTTTATGTCCAGCGGGTCATTTTTATGCGAAGTATTTTTTAACTGCATCCGAATTCACAGGGGACGGGAAGTCTTCACCATCCATAGTGCTGAGCATCAGTGCTCCATCGGAGAAAACTTTCTTTACCACGAATGGTCCTTCATAGTTTGGAGTCCATTTGCCCCTGTGGTCTGTATGAGGAGGGAGGATTCTCTTCAGCACCAGATCTCCCACTTGGTACTCTCGGAGCCTGACTTTCTGATCGAAGGCTTTCTTCATTCTTTTCTGATACAACTGCCCATGACAGATTGCAGCCAATCTTTTCTCTTCAATCAGACTCAGTTGCTCGTATCGGGATCAGACCCATTCTGCTTCGCTTAGCTTAACATCCATCAGTACTTGTAGGGAGGGTAACTCAACTTCAACAGGTAGGACCACTTCCATACCATACGCAAGCTGATACGGTGTTGCCCCAGTGGATGTTCTGATTGACGTACGGTACCCATGCAAGGCGAATGGTAGCATTTCATGCCAGTCTTTGTAGGTGACTACCATCTTCTGCACAATCTTCTTGATATTCTTATTAGCTGCCTCAACAACGCCATTCATCTTTGGCCTGTAAGGAGAAGAATTGTGGTGTTGAATCTTGAAGTCCCGGCACAGTTCTGCCATCATTTTATTGTTTAAATTGGAACCATTATCAGTAATGATTCGCTCGGGAACTCCGTATCGACAGATGATATCTCTCTTCAGAAATCTGGCTACCACTTGCCTTGTAACGTTTGCATATGAAGCTGCTTCGACCCACTTGGTGAAGTAGTCAATGGCAACCAGGATGAATCTGTGGCCATTTGAAGCAGTCGGTTCAATCTTGCCAATCATATCAATGCCCCACATAGCAAAGGGCCAGGGTGAAGACATCACGTTCAAAGGATTGGGAGGCACATGCACCTTATCCGCATAGATCTGGCATTTATGGCATTTTCTGGCATAGGCACAACAGTCGGCATCCATTGTGATCCAGTAATAACCTAATCTTAGCAATTTCTTAGCCATGGCATGCCCTCCTGCATGGGTACCAAAGGATCCTTCGTGCACCTTGTGCATCAACAAGTCTGCTTCTGTTCTATCAACGCATCTGAGGAGCACCATATCGAAGTTTCTCTTGTACAGGGAACCATCAGTGTTCAGAAAGAAACTGCCAGCAAGCCTTCTTAAAGTCTTCTTATCATTGGAAGATGCCCCAGGTGGGTATGTTTGATCCTCCAAGAAGCACTTAATGTCATGGAACCAAGGCTTATCATCTTTGACAACGTCTGCTGCGAACACATATGCTGGTCTGTCAAGTCTGGATACTGAAATCTGAGGTATAAAGTTGGCAGCTTGAACTTTGATCATGGATGAAATGGTAGCCAGAGCATCTGCAAACTGATTCTCGTCCCGAGGGATATACTCAAGCTTGACCGTTGTGAAGAAAGTTAACAACCTTCTTGTATAATCCCTGTAAGGTATCAGATGATCCTGGTGGGTGTACCATTTGCCGTTGGTTTGATTAACTACCAGAGCTGAATCTCCGAATACAGTCAATGTTTTGATCCTGAGGTCAATGGCTTCCTCAAAACCCATAATGCAAGCTTCGTATTCAGCTTCGTTGTTAGTGCAGTTGAAGGTGAGCTTTGCCGAGAAAGGCATGTGAACTCCCTTAGGCGTAATGAGTACTGCACCAACACCACGACCATTCATGTTGACAGCCCCATCAAACATCATAGTCCATTCTTCTTCCGGGTCAGGCCCTTCAGTGTGAATAGGCTCTTCATGATCTTTTGCTTTTATGAACATGATGTCTTCATCAGGGAAGTCAAATCTCATAGGCTGGTAATCATCAATAGGTTGCTCAGCAAGATAATCAGACAATACACTGCCCTTGATGGCTTTCTGAGATGTGTACTGGATGTCATATTCTGTGAGGATCATCTGCCATCTTGCAACCCGTCCGGTAAGAGCTGGCTTCTCGAAAATGTACTTAACTGGGTCCATTTTGGATATCAATAAAGTAGTGTGGGTCAACATATACTGTCTTAGTCGGCGAGCAGCCCACGCTAAAGCACAACAAGTTTTCTCGAGCAGTGAATAACGTTGTTCACAGTCGGTAAACTTTTTGCTCAGGTAGTATATTGCATACTCTTTTCGACCAGACTCGTCATGCTGGCCCAGCACACACCCCATTGACTCTTCTAATACTGTCAAGTACATTATCAGAGGTCTTCCTTCAACTGGAGGCATAAGGATTGGTGGCTCTTGTAAGTACTCCTTGATCTTGTCAAAAGCCCTTTGGCAGTCTTCGTTCCACCTGACCGTTTGTTCTTTTCTTAACAGCTTGAACAAGGGTTCACAGGTTGCAGTAAGGTGAGATATGAACCTTGAGATGTAGTTCAATCTACCTAGAAACCCTCGAACTTCTTTTTCAGACTTTGGTGCAGGCATTTCTTGAATGGCTTTAACTTTATCAGGGTCAACTTCAATCCCTTTCTCGCTTACAATAAATCCCAGCAGCTTACCAGACCGTACCCCGAATGTGCACTTGTTGGGGTTCAATTTCAGTTGGTACTTCCTCAGATGCTTGAATAGCTTCAACAGATTCACCAGGTGGTCTTCTTCTGTGAGGGACTTGGCAATCATGTCATCCACATAACACTCGATTTCTTTATGGATCATATCGTGGAATAATGTTACCATAGCCCGTTGATATGTTGCTCCTGCATTCTTCAATCCGAATGGCATCACCTTATAACAGAAAGTGCCCCAGGGGGTGATGAAGGTTGTCTTATCCATGTCTTCAGGTGACATCTTGATCTGGTTGTATCCTGAAAATTCGTCCATGAAGGAGAACACCGAGAACTGAGCCGTATTATCAACCAATACATCAATGTGAGGTAATGGGAAATCATATTTCGGGCTGGCTCTGTTCAGATCCCGGTAGTCAACACACATCCTTACCTTGCCGTCTTTCTTAGGCACAGGTACTATATTAGCAACCCACGGCGGATAGCTAGTTACAGCGAGGAATCCGGCGTCCCACTGCTTTTGTACCTCTTCCTTTATCTTCATTGCCATATCCGGGCGAGTACGACGCAACTTCTGCTTTACTGGCGGGCAGTCTTCTTTTAATGGCAGCTTGTGCATGACGATATTGGTGTCCAACCCTGGCATATCCTGATAAGACCAAGCAAACACATCCACATATTCATGAAGCAGGTCAATCAGTTGTCTCTTCACTGAGTCTTGTAAGCAGGCCCCGATTTTGACTTCTTTCACATTTTCATCTGTACCAAGATTAATCGTTTCGACCTCCTCCTGATGAGGAGTGATAACCTTCTCCTCTTGCCTTAACAACCTGGCTAGCTCTTCAGGAAGCTCATAATCTTCTTCAACCCCTTCATCAGCTTGATTGATTGGATTGCCAAAGTCATACGAAGCCATAGTTGTGTTGTTGTCGGTGCAGTCCGAAAGGCACTCTCTGCAAGGGTTTAGATTGTTCATTTTAGTGATTGATTTTATTCTTGTTTAGAAAAAGTGAAATGAAGTCGTCATTTTGAAAACATTGCCATTTATTTTTGTACAAAAAAAAAATGGAAAAACAGTGAGCGGAAAAGAAAAAGACTCATTTGCAAAAGATGTCTGATTATCATTGATTGATCTATTTGCACAAAATTACAGATGGCCCGATTACAAAATGAGTCTTGTCATCTTGGGCAAGATGCAAGACTTGATGCATGCTTAAAATATACAGGAAATAATAATTACTCTGCAGGAGTAACCCTTATAATTTCCTGGGAAGACCAGTTTGAGATACGGCTCCCCGGGGTCCTTGGACGTATCCAGCTCTCCAGGTTGCGCTCATCTTCCGACTCATCTTCCAAGTTGTTTACAGCATCAGGGGTGAGCATCCCCCCACTGACAAAATTGGGCTTCTTAGCAGCCTCTGCTTGATCTTGTTGAGTTGGTTTGTAACCCAACCCAAATCTATCCTCTTTCTTTTCCACGGGCAACAGCTTGCCCCAGCCTTGAGCGGTCCCTTCTTCAACAACCTTCCGGGCTTGCTGATAAGATGTCATTGAGGTTCCAGGTACAACGGAAGCTTCATTTATGTTCAAGGCTTCAAACCCTTGACTCATAGTTTCGTGGATCTCCCCATCCATCTCAATGTATTTGTATGTAGCCAGATGGCTAACAAAAATGTCCTCTTCTCCACAAATAGTAACGACTTGGCCCTCCCACTCGAATTTTAACTTCTGGTGAAGGGTTGAGGTCACGGCGCCAGCGGCGTGTATCCATGGTCTACCCAATAGACAGCTGTAGGCAGGCTGTATATCCATCACGAAGAAGGTCGTTTTGAAAGTCTGTGGGCCAATCGTTATAGGCAACTCAATTTCTCCCAGAACTGATCTCTTAGAACTGTCAAAGGCTCTCACTACCAAGTTGCTGGGACGTAATGCCAGTCCTTCATACTCCAGCTTCACAAGGGCTTTTTTAGGTAAGACATTGAGGGATGACCCTGTGTCTACCAGTACATGGGAAAGAACTGCACCATTACACTCCAAGGTAATGTGCAAAGCCTTGTTGTGATTGCGGCCTTCCGTAGTCAAATAAGTGTTGGTAAATCCTAGTCCATTACTAGCGTTAACATTTCCAACCACAACCTCTAACTGATTGACGGTAATCTCCTCTGGCACATAAGCTGCGTGCAAGACTTTTAATAGTGCGTTCCGATGAGCCTCAGAGCACATTAGCAATGATAAAATGGAGATCTTGGAAGGTGTCTGGTGAAGCTGGTCCACTATCTTGTAATCACTTTTCTTGATGATTCTCATGAATTCATCAACCTCTTGATCAAAAGGGGTCTTTGAAGCTTCTTTAGCAACTTGTTCTTCCTGCACCATGCTCTTCCCTTTTGCCTTGGCAGCAGCTTCTGCTTCAGCAATGGGTCTTGGAATTTGTGGGGCAAAAAGACGTCCGCTTCGAGTGAAGCCTCCGCCTCCCCCCACATTGTCTATTTGTGGTGAAGAAGTTGATGATTCAAGAGTGATTTTCTGTCCTTCGCAGTATAGATCGGAGCCGTAATGCCAAGGGATGGCATTACTGCTTTCATAAGGAACTGGCCCAGGCACTGTGATAATGACTGGACTGACAGCAGCTGCAGAAGGGACCATGATAGTATGTGGATCATAGTATATTGTAACTGGTGCTCTGACAGGAGTGGCATTCTGTGAGTTGTAGGCAGAATCATTTGTGGGATCATAATATATTGTAACCGTTGAGACGCTTTCATTATTTGCTGTTGATGTTGTAGGAGACACTGTTGGCTGGATGAGTGTTGCTATTGTAGGAGATTCTGAATGAAGGGGTGCTGAAGTTGTAGAAGAGATGTTTGTTGATATTTGGTCCGTTGAAGTGACATACGAAGCATTTGTTGATGAAACTGAAGAATTGTTTGGAATTATTGTTGTTGCAGTTGTAGGAGATTCTGGAACTGTTGTTAAGGAGATTGCTGGATTGGTAGGTATTGATGTTGTGATTTGAAGCAGACCACTCTGGATGAGACCATCTATGCCACTTCTCAAGTTATCACACCCATTTACTGAAATGTTGCAATAAGCACATCCTAGCTCACATCCCGGGAACATTTGACATTCAAGGAGTTGAGCTTTAATCTCTACCAAAGGTGTCCGAATCTGCCCCACACTGGTTATCAAGTAAGACGACTTATCTTCTTCAATAACATTGATTCTGGGCCCTCCATGGTTGGGCATAGGGTTCTTGTTGACATTTGGCGGGGGTGCAAAGTTTAGAGCTTTGGAATCCACTAGATCCTGCACCTTCATCTGTAAAGCCCTACACTTCTCTGTACTGTGGCCAGGTGCGTTAGAATGAAAAGCGCATCTGGCGTTGGTGTCGTAATTTCTTGGCAAACTGGAAGGATCTGGTGGTGCCAACGTCCTCAACTCAACCAGGTTGAGCTTCAGGAGTTGTGGCAGTAAAGCGGCATAGGGCATAGGGATTGGATCAATCACCCTATTGGCCTGAGATGGTCTCTGTTGGAATGGTCTTTGCTGACTGTTGTTGTTGTTGTAGTTTCTCTGAGGAGGATACTGAGTTTGTTGCTGGTAATGGGTTTGTTGTTGTGGTTGATATGCTGGTTGCTGAGGCATTGGAGAGGGAATGGTGACTGCTGCCACTGACCTATGAACATATTGTGGTCTGCCCCTGCTGGCCTGAATAGCGTTGGTCTCACCGGTTCTTCTTGGACCTACAAAAGGTTTTCTGGGGTTGCTGGACGAGCTCGCACCATTGTCAGAAATCTTGCCCATCTTTAATAGGCTCTCAATTCTTTCCCCGGCTATGACCACGTCAGCAAAGCTAGTGGAAGAAAAGGCAGCTAGCCTGTCAATGTATGTCCCCTGGAGGGTGTTCATAAACATATCAGCCATTTCCCTCTCTGACATGGGTGGCTGGACAGCAGCAGCAAGCTGTCTCCACCTCTGGGCGTACTCCCGGAAGCTTTCCCTGGATGATTGAGACATTCCCATCAGGAGGGTCCTGTTGGGAGCCATATCCAAGTTGTACTGGTATTGTCTGATAAAGGCCTCAGCCAGGTCCTTCCAGCATCTAATGGTTGCTCTAGTCAAGTGAGAGTACCATTCCCTTGAAGCTCCTGTTAAGCTATCTTCAAAATAAAACATCCATAGCTTTTCATCCATGGTATATGCCTTCAGCCTCCCCAAAAAGGATTGTAAGTGGGTTCGTGGACAGGAAGTTCCGTTGTACTTCTCAAAGCACAGAGGTTTAAACTTGTGGGGAATCCTTACCCCGTCCACTAGACCCATGTCCATAACATCAAAGCCCAGAGAATTCTGGGACTCCAGGGATCTCAGTTTCTCAGCAATTTCATCTAGCCTTCTGTCATAGGCTTCATCCCCAGCTCCCATCACAGTAAATTGATCTTCCTGGGGGTCTTCCTGTAATAATCTGCCTGCAGTGGCATTCCCTTGCACATTAGCAGGGATGTTGATCTCTGGATGAAGGTGGGGTCCATACACTGGAGGATTAACATGAGGCTGAACTCTCTCATTGTTGCTCGTTCCCCCAGTCCCTAGATGGGGTTCCTCCTGGGTCTGCCTTTCTACTAATGCCTTTAATCTCTCTTGGCTCTGTGCCAATCCATTCATCACCTCCATAAACTGGGTCATCTGATTTCTCATTTCCAGTCTCTCATTGGCCATTTGAGTCCTGACCTCTGTAAGGTCCTGCTGTACTTGGTCCATTTGTATACCCGGAAGGTTGTTGCGGGTGGGATATCTGTGTGGACGGTTGAGTGGGAACACCCGACGTCGAGCAATAGTTCCTGAACCACAACAGAGTTAGTAACAACAAAACAAAAAGACCTACAAAACAAAACAAAAGGTTAGTATGCAATGCAGTATGCTTATTTGTTTCCAAGGTATCCGGCTTGGCATTTGGTTTTGACCTTTCCAGACCCTGAGGAAGATGCTGTTTGATGTTGCTTAGGAGTGAGAGATTCAAATGAAACAAACCAATGAATATATTACAACAAAGTGCAAGATACATAGTTTGTTTTTTACAATACATGCCCTCTGAGGGGTCAAAAATACAACATAAGAAAAGAAAAGTACATGAAATGAAAGCAACAACAAGCAAAATTCAGACACCAAGACCAAACTCATCCTCCTGAACTTCCTTCAAAAGTGCTTCAGTCACAGGATTAGCTGGATGCTCTGTGAGGTTCCTGATGAGAAGATTCCTGGTGGTGATAGCAGTGGCTAGCTTCTTGTGTCTGCCCTGGTCCTTTGACCTCTTCACACCAGCTCTGAGTTTCAATTCTGAGATCTCCCTCTGGGCTGCTACTAGGGCTTCCTGCTGCTCCTTTGCATTAGCCTCCAACTGCTCAATCTTGTCCTGAGTTCTCTTATCCTCCTGAGTGTGAGCTTCAGTGATCCTGATCCACCTAGCTTGGCTCTCTTTCAGATAGAGATCAGTCCTGGCCTTCTGAAACTGAGCCTCTTTGCAGGCATTCTTCAAAATCTGCTCTCCAGCCCTTGACTTCTTAATGTAATCTTCTGACTTCTCAATCCTGGCTAGATGCTCCACCTTTAGCTTTTCTAACCTCTCAATGTCCAGCCGACCGTCACTCATCTCCTAGAGGGTCTTCTGTAGAGCCTGAGTCAGATTCTCATTCCTCTCTTTCAGTTTCTCAAACTCCTCTAAATTGGCAGTGGCAGGAGGTGGTGCTGAGGATGGTCCAGGCACATCTTCAATGGTGAAGGGCATCCCAGAAATTTGTGCCCTGGCATGAGACCACTCATAGTACTGAGCTGAGGCCACATTGTTGCATCTCCCAAGAATGGCCATCCCTTTAGTCTGGACATTGTCCCAAGCCCAGGATGCTTGCCTAACAATAGCCAAATTAGGCTTTATTTCACAATAAAGGGTCTCAGCTAGATCTTGTGCTCTAGGAGGGTGGACCAATGCATAGCCCAGTTGTCTTTTGAATAGCAGAGGGTTGTAGTTGATGCAACCCTTCACTCCTATCAGAGGTACATTGGGGAACTGCCCACAACTAGTAGTGATGTCCCTGCCTTTGGTGCTCTGAGTGCACCACCTGATGTCAGCTGAGGTTAAAGAAATGAGTCTTCTAGCCCAATTCTTTTGTTGGTGAGGATTCAATAATGCATCCGTTTTGGGCAAGTGTTTGAGCAGCCAGGTATGGAATAGGGGAGCACAGCATCTCACCAATCTTCCCCTTTGCTTTTCATTCCTTTGGTGAACAGAGTAGTAGAAATCTCCCAGTAAAGTGGGCACTGGGTTCCTCAAAATGAAAAGATGGATTGCATTCTTGCTAATAAACTTAGGCTCATCTGCAAATAATATAACCCCATATATGCTTAGGGCTAATAATGCACAGACTGCCTTCCACTCCCCCAAGGAAGCCTTCAGAATAGCCTGAGAGGTCAAGAAATCCAAGTGTAGACCAGAGATTCCAGCCTTTGCTGTCATGTTCTGCCCAATCAGAACTGGTTCCAGATACAATGCCTTTGCCACCTCTTCATTACTAGGGAAAGCCATCTCAGGGTTGAAGGGGACTCCACCCCTGATAAGTACACCAATCAGTGATGAATACTCTTCCAACAAGGGTCCCAACTGAAAATCCTGGAAGGTGAAGCACCTCAGAGGGGGATCATAGAACTGCAGGCAAGTATGAATCAAGCTCCTCTGGGAAGGGTCCAGATCCATAACCACATCAAGGATGCCTCCATAATGTTCTCTGAATAGTGGTATATGGTCTGGAGTAATCAGGGCCTGGACCTTCCTGATGCCAGCTAGCTCAGGCTCAAAGAAATGATAGGAGATGTTGCTCTTCTTAGGTGCCATGTTGCTGAAGAAAAGCTGAAACAAATGCTGATGATGGTGACTGATACTAGAAGAGGGGCCACTGACAGGCTGAGACTGGTGATGCAGGTGACTGAAGCAGGTAGCTGATGAGGATAGCTGAAGCAGATACTGGTGAAGATAGGTCTATGCAGATGAAGGGGTCAAAACCAAGCCAAAATGTAATATGGATACCCTGAAAAACAAATAAACACATGTTAAATGATGCAATGATGATGTATGCAAATGATATGCAAGGGTTTGTGATCAAGCTGGATCTGATTACTGCCTTGATATAGGTCCATGTATGTTCAAGAAATCCAGATGGAGGTTCAGAAGTCCAGTAACCAAGGTGGGGGACTCAAATAAAGAGTCACATATCCAGGGTTAAATCACAAGAACTGTCCAAAGTGAAGCATTCTCAAATTAAAGTATCAGGGTATGCTGAGGTCAAGGGTACCTGCAAACCTGCAAATAGCCCAACCCCCTCACAGGTGATGTTCTAAAACAAGGATCCTCAGACTTGGATCAGTTATGAGAAGTGTAAACACTTCTAACCCGGAGGTACAGTGTTTACAATAACCATAAAAGATCCTCCTCTAATTCACCTCGGTTTCTGAAGGTCAATACTAAAGGTCATCCAGACTTAGCAGGCTTCCCAGATAGCCCTAGCACTACAGGAAATCTGTAGCACAGAGTTCTCAAGAAGAAACCCATATCTGAACCGTGTTTCATATTCCCGCACCAGACCGAAATGGAATGGGAAAGAACATGAACCACTCTAGCCTAGGTGTCACTCAGGTCCCAGGTGTAGGACCTTAAACTCTCAATAGAACACCCACCCACCAAAGCAACAGAACCATATCCAGCCAGAATAATATGACAGTATGATATATGTAAAACTATAAAGAAAGCAGTAAAACAACTGTACATAAGGCAATAAATAAAACAAAATATACAAACACAAATAGCACATAACACCCCAGTAAACACAAATCAAACAAGCGCTAGGAGGAACCCACAAAAAGAACCAGAAGCCCTGGTTACAATATAAGAGTCCCCAGCAGAGTCGCCAAGCTGTCGCTCCCGATAAATGGGAATGGCCCAAATAAAGGTACAGACGCGAACGGTCGGCGAAAGGAGGGTGTGAAAACACACAGGAGTGAACTCACAGGGAATGAATAGAGTCGCCAGCTAGGCATTTTTATCCCGAAGGAAAGGTAATGCTGCATAAACCTAAGAAAGATATGGATAAGACGGTTGCAAACCAGAGAGACTGAGAAAGGGGGTTGGTTACAACCTGGGAAGGTATTAGCACCCAGATTGTCCGTCGTACTCGACGGGATCCACGCTTAAAAGATTTGTGTTTTAAAGGGGTAGTGTCAGTGCAATCTGTGTATCAAAGCTGGAAAGAATGTACAAGTGTCAATGTAAAGAAGTGTGAAGTGTATAAATATACAGTGTCAGTGTGAGAACAAGAATAAAATGCTCAAGATCATGAGGCTAAAAGAATAATACTGGAAAGAGGGGGAATATACAGAGACTTTTGTTCGATAACTGTTAAGTTATGCCTACGTATCCTCTCGTGCAATGAGGAAGTCAGAACACCGTAGTTCGACCCAAAGAGACTGAAAGGTAAATTGACTTGTGAACTGCTTACTTGCCTATGCTCAAGTGAAAGACCTGTCTGGCTCAGGTGCAAACTGTCATGCATTAGACGGAAGAAGCAAGTTCTCGTTTATGAGTGAAGATGATGAGAAAAGAATCCCGGAGGAGACGTTTATGGTTTGTTTTTGTATTTTCAGTCTTTTATTGCTTTTTGGATTTTTCATAAGTTAATGAGCTTAAGTCTAAATCAATGGATTAGTAAACTCATCACATCTTCCCTCTGATTAGGGGTAATGAGAATACCTTAAATGTGAAGTCAGTTTCTCACACTTAATCACCTTTGATGCAGGATTAAGATCATTAACCTACTTGTGATTATTTAGATGTTTTTGTTGTTTTTGTTTAGTGTTGAGTAATGAGATTAAGCCATAATCAAGGATTAAACAGACTCATTACACCATCCTAATAGAAGGATAATAGATGAGAGTGTTTAAGCTGAGGAAAGCTCCTCAACTTAATCCATGATTAGGGATTAAACTCATGACAAAACAAAGCCTTTATTAAATGGATTTTAATTAATGATAAGATGATGAAGTGGATTTTATGATTTGTAAGACAACTTGAGGGGGACTTGTCCATTAACACTAGGGTTAGTCCTTCTTAACCAATTAAGGAAGAATTAGAACCCTAATGCAAGGCCCAAGTTACAAGCTTGATGTCTTGATGATTATTAAGTGAATTGATTAAAGGATTTAAACACATTAAGGGTTTAACACTTAGGATTAAAGTTATACACTCCATCCTAATAGAAGGATGCATGCATAAGCTTAATCACAAAGCCTTAAAGCCTTTAAGGTTTAGTCCCTGATTATGAGATGAGAAGAGAAGACTCAATGAGACACAAAGGTAAAAGCTAAATGGGGGACTAATCAAAACCCTAATTATTGTCATGCTTGGTTGTTCCTAAGGTTTGTGAGGTTTACAAGAGAAATCTTCAGAGAAACCAACAGGAAGTAGATGAGAGGAGCAAAGAGAAGCAAAGTAACTTGCTTCATTTAAGAAGACAAGTCACTAGAAGAAAGAAAGTAAGAAGAAGAAGAAAGAGCAAGCTCAATCTCAAACACAAGATAAAATGCAGCAATGATGCATAAGAGAGATGAAAAGAAATTGTGAGAAGTGAAGGCAAATTCACTTCTCAAAGTTACTTACCACCTGAAAAGTTAATGAAAGGAATGCAATACAATGCAAGATGAGATGAAATGACATAATGCAAATCAAAACCAGAAGCATACACATGATGCTAATGATGCTATGAGATGATTCAAGCATGAAATAAAGCATGGGGATGATCATACAAACCTATGGATGCAAATGAAGCAAGTTTAGAACCATGAACAAACATGAAAAGTTATGAAAGGTAAATGACATACAACATGACAAATGAAAGATGCAATGCTCAAACATGAATCTAACATGTCTTAAGATGTCTTATGAATCAAATGGATGCATAAAATGTCATGACAAGTCATGGTATGCAAGCAAATACAAGATGGATGCAAAAGGAAGCCCAAATTAGGGTTTATGATCAATGCACCAAACAAAAACCAAAATCAGAAGCAAACATCAAGATAAAAATTTGAAAATGCATCCAAGGGAAACCTAAACCTATACAAACTCACTGCCCAAAGAAGGGGTTCTAACTCTTAACCTAATGAGGGTTATGAATTTCTTAAGATTGCTAGGGTTTTAAGGTACCTTGTCAAGAAAAATGTCAAACAAATTGAAAATGCAAAATCAAATCATGCCAATTTAAACCTACAAACTACATGATATGCAAGATACAATGCAAAAAGAATCAAAGTCCAACTCTCAATGGTTATGCAGAAATGAAATTTGGAAGTTTGGGACAAGATATTGCCTTGAAAAGATTTTAATTCCATGAAAAATTGTCAAAAGACATCAAGATCAAAAAATAAATTTGGTTTGAGGGTTGGACAATGTTTCTAAATGGTTTTAAAGGTTTCATGAATTTTTTGGTGATTTTTAAATACCTAAAAGTATTTTTAATTAATTAATTCTCATTAATTAATTAAAAATAAACTTTTAAATGATTTAAAAATATTTTTTAATGCAAAAAATAAAAATAAAAATGTTTTTGGTTTCTTAAAATTAATAAAAGATTATGTAAAAAATTTCAGAATTTTTAAATGATTTTTGATATTTTAAATAAATTAAACAAAACAAATGAAATTTAATGAAATAAAAATGAAATAAAACTGAAAAAAAAGAAAAGTCAGCAAGATCAAAGGCCAGCATTTAAACCTACACGCGCGCGAATTGACTTGGCGCCATATCCAAGGGCTGAGATTCAAAATCTCCTAATTATGATTAAACCCTAATTAAATGCCCTAATGACTTTCAGACGATCGGAACACTGTTCCGGTCGTCTTCTCCGGCAAGCCCAAACCTCTAACTCTCTCTACACGTAATAAAAATGAAATCTAACTGCCCAGAATTCATCCCCATTCAACACTGAATCAAAACCCCCTAATAAACATCATTTTTCATTCATCAATCAGCCAAATCGAAGCAAAACTCATTTAGGGCAAAAAGTTTCAGACAGTTCATACATGCTGGTTTCTCAACCATTTTCAAAAATAATCACATCCCCATGATCAGGGGAGTGCATAGAAGCATTTAAGAACTTAAAATGGAGTTCCTGGAAAAAAAGTTTGAGATGGCTACCTGAACTGAAGCTTTGGTTTCTGGCACTATCTGGCTGGTTTCTTGCTTGCAGTCAACTCTACTGGACCTCCTGAGAAGCTTTCAATGCTTGTTTGAAGTTTATAATGGATGGTTTGAGAGATGGCAGAAGTTCTGTTCAAGGTGGGGTGGAAATCGTGTTTGTGATTCTGGGAGTTTTAGGCAATGGTGATGGGTGCTTTGTGACCAGGAAAGTGTGCTGAGTATGTTTGTGAAGTTGGTTTGTATATTTGTAGCTTGTACAATCAGTTTCGAATGCTTTTGCAAAATGGTGTGAAAATGAGAGAGCTGTGTTGGAGAGTGTTTCAGGCTTGTGTTGTATGTGCTTTGGCTTGCTTTTTGTTTGCATAAACTAATGGGATTGGTCAGATGAGTTGATGTGTGCTTTAGTGATTGGTATGGCTCAAGTTGCCAAAATGTCAAGTTTGTGTAAGAGAGGCATGGGCTACTTGCTAGCCAAGGACAAATGGGGTGTCCTGCGCAGCAAGATGTGTGGAGAGCCATAGGATTGGTTCTGATGTCAGCCAGCAAGTGGATTCACACTTGAGTGAGTTTTTGCAACTTGCCTCACTTTTGCTTCCTTTGAGAAATCTTGCTCCATAAGCCATAGAAATGAGTGATCCTTTGGTGCAATCTTACTTTTAGGTCTTGGTACATGTTTGTGTGAAGATTAGAAGTTTGTTTGATAGCTCAATTTGCCTTGACAAGTGAATTTGCAACTTTGCCTCTTTGGTAGAAAACTTCAAATTTTGTGATTTTTGCCAACTTTGACAAGCCATAACTTTTGATCCAAAATGAATTAGGTCATGTTCTTGTACTTTTTGAAAAGGGAATGATCCATTCTACAACTTTCATGACCAAAGTTTTTCCATTTGAAGCATTTTTGAATAAAAAAGTAAAGGTTGAAAAAGGTTCCTAAAATGGCAATTTCATCAAAAGTCAAACTTTCCCAAAAAGTCAACTTTGCAAAAGACTTGAAATTCTTCAATTTTGTGAACTTCCAACATCTTCTATGATCAAATAAAGATCATACACAATCAAAATGATGAAGAACACCCTTTGGTTGGGTCATTGGGGGCCTCAGATGCCCTGATTTTGCACTGACTTGCTTGAAAAGTCAACTCTTGATCAGATGACTTCCCCATGGAATTTCTTCATGAAAATTGATATGCATACTCCCTATACCATATAGAGACCAATGGAAACAAGAATGACCAAAAAATTTGGAGTTATGGCCTTTGAAACCAAAACCCTAATTCTAGGTCATCTGTGCAGTCAAACCGGCTCTGCTTCCATGCCATTCTCAGTTCTTGTGAGTTTTTGACATTCTTGACTTTGAGAGGATATAATATGATACTTGAACATATATTTACCCCTTTGAATTGATTGATGGCCTTTGGAGTGGCTCAAGAAGCTCTTGGATTGCTCAGATCACAAACCCTAGATGCAGATGACTTTGAACTAATGCAATGAATCAAAAATGTGATATGAGATGCTATGATTGAGTTTATGCATATGAAATGATCACAAGCCATGGTGTGAATGGGTGAGGGTAAATTTGGGGTGTTTACACATACCTGAAGGTTTCTGATACTCAATCTTTGACTTCTGACATGTCAAACAAGCATACAAAAATCAATATCTCTTTTCATACCTAGCCACCAAAACAACCTGCGTTAATCCTGATACATCTTCGTAGCGCCAGGATGAATACTCAGTCGACTCTTATGTCCTTCCTCTAAAATACTCTTTTTAATTTCTGGAATATCCGGAACACATACTTTATTCTGAAATCTCAAAACCCCATTTTCACCAAATTCGGAAGTCACCTTCGTTACCTTGATCCACCAACATCAATTGATCGACTAATATATAATCAGGTTTCTGACCCTCACAAATCTCTTCCAAAATCTCACTGGTCAGCTTTAACATACCCAAATTCACACTATAAGTAGTAGTTTCACACAACAAGCTCATGTCTTTGAATTTCTCAATCATTTCTAACTCTCTCACCATAAGCATCAAAATATACGACTTCCTACTCAAAGCATCGACTACTATATCTGCCTTACCAGGATGGTAATTCAAATCAAATCAAAATATTTTAATAATTCAAGCCACCGCCTCTGCCTCATATTTAACCCTTTATAAATTTCGTTCCAACATGTATTTTACTCTCGTAGTTACCGAATACTTCCAACTTAGAATCCTAAGACAACATCTTCGAATGTTCAACATAAATACAACCGCGACAACTACCAAATTTTGGATAAATATTTATATACTTCATGAATTTCCAATTATCCTTAACACAACTACAACTTTACCATCTTAAAATAACACATCCTTCGAAAATCACCTTAAACACACTACATCATTATGACAATATAAGGTGCACCGATACAACAGCTTCCACAAGATAACTCATATTTCTTTGCTGCTAACTAATCCAACGTATGGAATCCTCGATTCTTACTCGTACTAACACGACCTTTCACAAATTCCTATCCGAACCAACGCAACCAAAACAACTATCCTTGTTCTAATCAAAACCACGCTTTAATAAACCCACTTATAATTTCACTTCGTCATAATTCTTGTAACTCAACTCTATCCTAGATTCTTGAAAATCTCGGTTTTACTTTTCTGTATACTTTTCTATTGAATCGTCTTAAGAAAACTTCAAGCCTTTTGCCATTTAATTCATCACAAACAACATTCTCATTACCTAGAGTTCAACTACAACTTTCCATAATACTATTTGATCCCAATGCAACTTCATATCATCATTCTTAAATCTGACTAACATTCTTATATACGATTCTTCATTGACAACTCAAACAATACTCAAACGCCCAGCTCTACTTCAACCGATTTAACTCACATACTTTACTAGTTGGCATGACACATTTATCCCTCAGTTATGATTCCGTCTACTATCAACAATAGATTAAGAGTGATCAGTTCCACAATTTGCCAATAGATATTCGACAATCATAACGGTGGCATAAGTCATCATTACCAAACGCAATAGCATACTTCAACTCGTACCCATAGTCTGTAAGCGTAAAGCTTTGTCAACTCTCTACGGCTCATCAACATATTCTTTGTTTCCCTAATTCCGACTTCGTCGATTACACCAAAACATCCAAAATATAATACATAATATATCATACATGGTCATCGTACAACACAACTTTAAATATTCTTGTAACACCGGGATCACTGCAACATTAAGCGTAGTCCAATTCGGTTCTCTTCCAATTACGACTTTCTTCCCAATTATAATTCTTAACAGCATAATTAAAACATTTGTCTTCATCTCAACATTATTATCATACAACATCGGCACTTTAATCATCCTCATTCAATATAAATCGCATCTCTATTCATTCCCCAACACCGTTACGCTCTCACAAATACCCACATTTCATCCTTAATAATATTTCACACTTGTTTTCATCATTCTAAAATTTTCAGCAATAGTCGCTCAACTTCGACCACAATTATCTCTTTCGATACAGACCCCAAAACACAAAATCATATTTCAAAATAAATAGAATTTCGTGTAGATTTCAGAACTTCGAGAATCGTTTGAATCCGACTTACGAGTAAAACGTTATTCCTCTCGCAATGGGATTGGTCAACAATTCTCGCATGCAGAATTTTCCAAAATCAGCAACCGACCCAACTATTAAAACCTACTTATCTTCCTCATCACAAACCTCCCAAATGCAAATATTATATTCACACTATAGGAAATTCTGTAAGCTTTCCAAAAAGTCCAGAATCGCTTCAATCTGTATCACGGTTAAAACGTTATGCCACTTCTCATGAGAGCTGCTCCAAGATTGCCAAAAACCAGAGTTTTGAGATTGGTGAATATAAGTTCCATCTCTCTCGCTCTTACTTCTAAGCTCCTCCAAGAATCTTACTCTACCTCCAACTTTGAAAATTACTTTGCTTTAATCCAACTATACTCAAGGCAGGTTAATATACCAATTCGATTCATCAACTTATCATCTCCATTGGAATAACTCCCCATTCTTAATCAATTCACCACCCATAATCTACACGCATCTCCAAATCGACCGATACGAATTTGTGAGTCTAAACTCTCGCTGGCCCGCAATAACATCGCTTCGATAATAATCTCACTCTTGCGATCAACATCAAACTGAACTACTTCTACATTCCAACAACAGTCCAGGAGACAAGCTTCTCCCCCACTTAATTCTAAACTAACACCTGCAGACAACGACCAGAAACCAACAAACAAGTATTGACAGTGTTTCACACACATGTCGCTCACTGAAGAATAAATGATATTAACAACATTAGCCGGATGGACCGACCTTCTCTGATACCACTAATGTAACAACCTTCTACCCCAAAGTAAAATATTTAGAGTAATATCAGAGTAACAACAAGAAGGGTAATACATTTCTTCGGAAAAACATCAAATAATAGTGTCCTATCCCATAATACGAGTTAATCAACATCAAAAAATATTATATAATCATTTTGCAGCAGAATCAAACTTTATAATTCAAAATTCAAAATTTTACTTCATGCACATATCATCAATCATCCAGAGTTTTAACATCATAAAATAAAGGAAATATTCTTCAAATAATAATATCACTAGAACAAGTATAATAACTAAAATCCCATCCTGGTGTTACATGACACAAAGCAGGACACAAAGACTCTATATCACTCATAAAGTAATATAAGGTACGCTTCGAGACTCTGAAAAACTCCTCTTGCAGTGTGAGGCTATTCTTTATCATCTCCAAGTTACCCACATAGGAGGCAACATTTCCAAGAAGGCAGGGTGAGTAATCATAATTTATCATAAATATACTAGAATATGAAATCTAAATAAATTAGCATAAACATGTCATAACATCATCCACCATAAAATCCAGCAACAACAACATAATCCTGAACACATTATAAAAATTCAACAACACAACACAATCGTGAATTCATCCAGAAATATAAAATTCCAACTATCATGAAATACAATTATGCACGTGTGTCGCTCCCCAGATTTTCATCTCGGTCCAAACACGAACGGTTGTTGAAAGAGAAATAGGTTGAATTGAATAGAATCGCCAGCTAGGCATTTTATCCCGAAGGAAAGGTAATGCTGCATAAACCTGGAAAGAGATGGATAAGACAACAGCAAACCAGAGAAACTGAGAAAGGGGGTTGGTTACGACTTGGGAAGGTATTAGCACCCAGATCGTCCGTCGTACTCGACGGGATCCACACTTACAAGATTATGTTTAAAACGGGTAAGTATATGTGCTATCTGTGTGCAAAAGCTAGGGAAAGAAAGTACAAGTGTCAGTGCAAAAGGTCTGAATTGCTCAGGAACTGAGGCTTAAAAAAAGAATGCTGAAAGAGGGGGAAGATACATAGACTTTTGTTCGATAACCGTTAAGTTATGCCTACGTATCCTCTCATGCAATGAGGAAGTCAGAACACCGTAGTTCGACTCAAAGAGACTGAAAAATAAATTGACTATGAACTGCCTGCTTGTCTATTCTCAAGTGTATGACTCGTCTGGCTCGAGTGCTAACTGTCATGCATTAGACGGAAGAAGCATATTCTCATTTGTGAATGATTGTGATGAGAAAAGAATCCTGAAGGAGACGATTATTGTTTGTTTTTGTGTTTTTCAGTTTTTTATTGTTTTTGGTATTTTGCATAGGATTATGAGCTTAAGCCTAAATCAAGGGTTATAAACTCATTATATCCTCCCTGATTAGGGATAATGAGCCTACTTAAGTATGAAATAAGAATCTCAACTTAATTACCTTAATGATGAATGATTAAGATCATTAACCTACTTGTGATTATTAAAATGTTTTTGGGTTTTTGTTTATCGTTAAGTAATGAGTTTAATCTCTAATCACATATTAGTGGACTCATTACACCATCCTAATAGAAGGATAATATATGAGAATACTTAAGCTGAGGAAGATACCTCAACTTAATCCATGGTTAGGGATTAAATTCATTATATAACAAGCCTTTATTAAGTGGATTTTAATTAAGGGATGAGATTAAGAAGTGGATTTTAGGTTTGTAAGACAACTTGAGGGGGACTTGTCCATTAAACACTAGGGTTAGTCCCTCTTAACCATAAGGAAGAGATAAAACCCTAATGTAAGGCCCAAGTTACAAGATAAAGTCTTAGTGATTATTAGGTGTTTTGATTAAGAGGTGTAAACAAATTAAAGGTTTAGCACTAAGGATTAAAGTTATACACTCCATCCTAAGATAAGGATGCATGCATAACCATAATTCCAAAGTCCTAAAGCTTTATAAGTTTAGTCTCTGATTATTGAGATGAGAAGAGAGACTAAAGGAGACTCAAAGGTAAAAAACTAGGGGGACTATAAAAACCTAAAAATTATCATGCTTGGATATCCTATGGTTTGTGAGGCTTAAGAGAAAAGATCTTCAAGGCCACCAATGGAAGAAGCATATGAAAAGAGAAGGAGGAAGAAGTATAAGTTACTTACTTCCTAAAGAAGATAAGTAACTTAAAAGAGAGAAAGTAAGAAGGAGAGAACATAAGTGAAGCAAGTTCACTTTAAAGACAAGTAAATATGCATATGAATGATGAGAAAAGGTGGTAAGTGAAGGCAAATCCACCTCCCCAATAACTTACCAAAAGCTCCTGAAATGTTAGTATGAATGCATAAGACATGAAGCAAAAGGAAATGAGATAACATGAGATGCAAAGACCAAAGTCAGAAATGAAAATGAAATATAAATGGCATATGAGATGATGCAAAGTCATACAAGATGCATATGAATGATCATACAAAGATGAGATGCAAAGGAAGCATGTTTAGAAGCATGAAAACACATGAATGTTCATGAAATGTAATGGATGCAAAGCATAGAAAATGAATGGAGAAATGATCAAGCAATGTTCAAGCATGTCTTAAGATGTCTGAGATGTCATACAAATGCTTGAAATGTCATGGCAAGTTCATATGATGATGATATGCAAAGATGAATGCAAATGAAGATGCAAAATTAGGGTTTTAAGGCAACATGAGATGCATATGACCAAAATAGAAGCAATCAACATGATAAAAAATTGAAACAAGCACAAACAAACCCTAATCATATATAAGATCACACCCCAAAGGAGAAAGTCAGAAGCTTAACCTAGTGAAAGTTATGAAATTCCTAGGTTTGCTAGGGTTTTTGGGTGATTCTTAAGGGAAAATGCCAATCAAATTGAAAATGCAAGATAAAATCATGAGAAAAATAACCTAGAAACTATATGAAATATGTGAAACAATGCAAGAATAACCAAGTTCAAACTCATCATGGTTAGGCATAAATGAATTTTTCAAGTTAGGGTTAGAAAATATGATTTTTAAGAACCCTAATTCAAAGAAAATTGTGAAATTTTGACCAAACCTAAAAAGAAATTTGTATGGTGAGTTTGAAAATGTTTCTAAATGTATTGGAATTGTTCATGAATTTTTTGGTGATTTTTAGAAACCTAAATGCATTTTTAATTAATTAAAATCCATTAATTAATTAGAAATAACATTTAAATATTTTAAAAATACTTTTAAAATGCAAAAAATAAAATAAAAATCATTTTTAGGTTGAGAAAAATATTTAAAACAAAATTGAAAATGTTGAGAATTTTTTGATGTTTTGTACTATTTTAAATAAAATGAACAAAAGAAATAAAAAGAAAATAAATAAAAAATGGATTTAAATGAAAGTCAGAGGATCCAAAGGCTCAGATTCAAACTTGAGAGATTTATGTTGACTGCACGCATGATTGGGTGGCTAGGATTCATTATGGAATTTTTATTAATTAAACCTAATTAATTAAATTAATTAAAGGATTAGGGTTAAGTGAAATGATCAGAACCGTCCATACGCTAATCTAATCAAAATCCAAGGGCCGTCATTCAATCTGGCAACAAAACCCTAATTAATCTCAGGCGACCGGAGATAAGCTCCGGTCGTCTTCTCCGGCCAATCCCCCAACCTATCTTCTTCCCCAGGCCACCCCAAGCCAAAATAACTGCCCAGAAACACTCCCCGTGCTTCATACAATCAAAATCACTCATCAAACATCATTTATATCACAAGAATCATGCAAATCGAATCAAAAACATTTTCACGGGCAAAGTTTCAGTACAAGCATACATACCCATTTCTCAACCATTTTCAATTCTAAACATATCAGAGTGATCAGCTAAGCATGTAGAACCATTTAAGAACTTAAAAGAGAGTTTCTGGAAAAATTGTTCTTGAAGGTTACCTGAATTGAGCTTCTTTAAAATGGAGCTTTCTGGGCCCCACTCTTGTGCAAATCAACTCCTATGGTCCTCCTTGTGCTAATGGAATGCTTGGATGAGGCTTATAGTGGCTGGTTTGGAGGTTCCAATTCTGATGAAGCAGGAATCGTGTTTTTGTTTCAGGGTGATCCAGGCCATGGTGAGGGGTGAGAAATGATCCTTGAGGTATGTGGAGTTGAATGGTGAAATAAATTTTTAGTTTTGATGGCTGATGAGTGAGTTTCAAAGAAATGAAGTTCTATGACAATTTTTGGGATTTCTGAGTTCTTGAGGATTCAGGCTCCAAGATTGTGTGAAATGGGCTCCTTGATGCTTGCATAAACAATGCTGATTGGCCAGAGAGTGGTTGTGGCACAAGCTGATTGGTATGGCTTGATTTGCAAAAAGTCAAAAGTTATGGTAACTTAAGCATGGGCTGAGTCAGAGCTGGCTTTTGGGGCGTCTTGGCCTCATCTTGATTCAAGGATGGCCATAGGATCGTGTTTATGGAGCTGGCACAAGTGGATGAAGAGTTATCATGGTTTTTGCAAAGTTATGTATAATTGTCATTTTGAGATTTCTTGAGAACCAAGCCATCAAAACCCTAGGTTCAAAGGCCAATTTTGATCTTTTGAAGTTGCTTTGACATGTTATGGTGCATAGAAGTTGATTAGAGGTCATGAAATGGCTTGACAAGTGAAATTGCAAAATTCCCTCTTTGGCATGAACTTGAAAATTATAGGATTTTTGCCAACTTTGAAAGGACATATCTTGAGTTCTAGGATGAATCAAGACATGTTCTTGTTATTTTTGAAAATGGGAAGACATAATCTACAACTTTCATGCCCAAGAATTTTTCATTTGAAGCATTTTTGGTCATGAAAGAATAGGTTGAATATCTATCCCAAAATGGAAAGCTTCCATTACAAGTCATTTCCAAAAATAGCAAGTTTGCATTTGGCTCAAAATTCATCAACTTTGTGAACATCCAAAAACTTATAAGATCAAATAAAGATCATAGAGACTCAAAGTGATGAATGTGACCCTTTGGTACCCTTGGTGTAGGCCTCAGATGCCCTGATTTTGACTTTAATTGCTCAAGAAGTTACCCAATGATCAGATGACTTCCACAATGAATTTCTTCATCAAATTTGGTACACATGATCCTTATAACATATTAATACTATTATAAACAAGAATGACCAAAAAAATTGGGATTAAGGCCTCTAAAACAAAAACCCTAATTTTAGGTTATCTGTGCAGGAAATCTTCAGTCTGCCTCTATGCCTTTGCCATTATTTGTGATCTCTTGACTTTTATGAACTTTGGGGAACATATTATGATCATGGAACACACATGGACCCTCTTGGAAAGCTTTAAGACCTTTGGGATGTCTCAGATCATCTCTTGGATTGCTCAGATCACAAACCCTAGATGCAGATGAAATGAAACTATGCAGTGAAACAAATATGCCATATGAGATTGTATGCTTATGCTAAAATGAAAGACTATAAGCCATGGTGTGAGAAAAAGTGAGGGAAAATTTACGGTGTTTAAAGCTGCCCCTATTCAAGCATGAGTTAGCTATGCAGGATGTAAGCGCCTGGCTTAACAAACAAACAAGATAACTTATGGTTGAATACCCAAGACAATCCGAAATTTGCACTCACCGGGGAGAAGAAGAAAAGGGATATAAATTGTAAAAGATATTATAGTATGAGTATCAAATGAAACGACGGTGGACGACCGCTGAGAGTAAAATAGTATGCAAAGAAACGATGGGGACGACCATTAGACTGGGAAAATAAAGAAACCACGACGGGGACGGTCATCGGGTAAAGTGATGAAATTCTTTGGGGATTAATGAGGAAAGTACTGACGGGGACGACCATCAGGTTGCAAGGTAAAGTAAATAATGATGGGGACGACCATCGGGTAAAAGCTGATGAATGACGATCATCAAGAAAAGGAAAAGGGACCACGACGGGGACGACCATCGGGTTAAAGAATAAATGAAATAATTGAGGAGGGACGGTCATCAAGGGTGAAGGAATATCACCTAGCAGGGGACGACTTCTCTTTATCTCGACATAGGACAAATGCCGGATAAAAAAGATCAACGATGGGGACGGCCATCAGAAAAGCGTGATGAAGGACGATCATCAAGAGGTGAAGGACGATCACCCAGCAGGGTACGGCTGCTCTGGGGGATTATCGCGACATAGGACGAATGCCGGATAAAAAGATCAACGATAGGGATGACCATCGGATAAAATGATGAGGGACAGTCATCAGAAGGTGAAGGACGATCACCTAGCAGGGGACGGATGCTCTTTATCACGACATAGGACGAATGCCAAATAGAAGTTTCCAACAATGGGGATTCCACTGGGGAAAGGATGAGGGACGATCATCCAAAGGTGAAGGACGATCACCTGGCAGGGGACGGCTGCCGAAAGTATCACGACATAGGACGAATGCTGGATAGGAAAATTTGTTTTGTTGGCGACTTACTAAGGAATGGTAAACACGAACGAGTGCTTACGTCTTAAAAAATAAAAGGTATAAGCGTTTGACAGTGTGTATAGATCAAAGGTGCGGACGAGCATCTTTAGTACCATGATACAGACGAGTATCAGTAGAAACAAATGCTGACTCATGTTTAAGGATGATGATACGGACGAGTATCAATCGGTCGAGCAAAGAACACAAACGAGTGTTGAATCTGCTGAGGGATGATATACACAAGATATGGGCGAGTATTGAAGACTTTTGTATAAGTATGTATGAGTATGATCTGCTGGTGAAGTATGTGCAAGACACAGACGAGTGTCAAAAGATTAAGCAAGAGACCCAGACGAGTGTTTTGACTTGCTTGGGAAGTATGACATGAACGAGTGCTGAGAAGAATATATACAAGTATGAACAAGTGTTTGTATTGAGAATGCAGAAGGTATTCTGGCGACCTTACTGGGGAATGGTAAACACGGACGAGTGTCGAGAAAGAGCATGTATAGATATGAACAGGCCTTTGTGTATGAGAGTGCAAAGGGGATGCTTTGGCTTTTATCTGCAGGGGATATGAGTTTTGATATTTGCAGGTGACCGAATCGAACCTGGCTCATGATCATGCAAATGTTTGATTGTTGCCGTAATGATCCATTTTAGACGGAATCTTACGCTTATTTTGGTGAATAATGATGCGAATGTTATGATTATGCAAATGAGAATCCTGATCCGAGATCCGGATCCTGCAGGGATAAATATCTCTGGCTGATCTGTCTGAAAGGAGGACTCGACTGGGGAAAGAGATCATTGGTTGATCTGTCCGGAGGGAGAGCTCCTATTGGGGATGAGGAAGTTTTAGCAACTCCGTCGGGGAAGTATTTCAGGCATTGCTCTAATGGGAAGAGAATGACAACTCTGTGGGGAAACAATTCCACCGACTCTGCTGAGGATGAGAGAATCCTAGCAACTCTGATGGGAAATAGAAAGTTCCTGACCACTTTGCTGGGGAAAAGCCGTCAGGCAGTGCTCGGGAGGTCCTGCTTGGGGAGGAGATAACTTCTGGGAAGTAATACGCTGGGGATTGATGAATTCCTCAAGGGATCCCCTGGGGGGATAAAAACTTTGCGAGGAGATACATCTTGTCAATGAGTCCTGCTGATGATGCGATTGCTGACTTGGATGGGGATACTATGCTCGATATGCCCAATGCTGTGAAGGATTGTCTACCATGGGTACTTGCAACCTGTTAAGACAAAGGAAAACGCACAAGTGTCCTGAGGTATCCTTAACCGGATTTCGTCATGGGAGTTAAATTTACCTAAAAGTAACATATTTCTTACAAGCATTTATTAAAAAAAATGGCTCATATGTTTTATGCAAGTGTTGTATTATGAACTTTGGACATTTTGCAAACGAAACAAAAAAAATGTACAAAAACAAAGTGTGACTGAAAATTCTGATTTTATTGATTTGTGTGCCCTGAATAGGAAAGTACAGTCAAAGAAGCGAATCCCCTGAAAGGAGGAGATTACTGTAAATTGAGAAAATAAAAGTGTTGGCAATGTTGAAGATGACGTTCCATTGAACTTCCTTTGCTATGACCCGTATGACCTTGACATTCTTCTTATCTTGCTTTCTGAAGAAAGTTGATTTTGACCGATGCTTTATCCCTTCGAAGTTTGCCATGTTATGAGTGATACAGACGAATTCAGAATGCAGTTGTTCGCTTATTCCATGATTTTGCGTGGATCGCCCTTTCGGGTTTTCAATCCACCGGGATACCCATTTTTTCCTAAGTTGTCCGATGTGGCTTTTCAACTCAGCGGGTGTACATTTTTCCAATTTTCCCATTATTTTTGCCCGAGTATTTTATTCTGTTTTTTTTTACTCGTCGGGATGCCCTATTTTTTCCAGGACTTACATTATGTTTTTGTGTCCAGTGGGTCATTTTATGCTAAGTATTTTTTAACTACATATGAATTTACAGGAGAAGGGAAGTCTTCACCATCCATGGTTGTGAGCATCAGTGCTCCACCCGAGAAGACTTTGGTTATTACGTAGGGACCTTCATAGTTTGGTGTCCATTTTACCCTGTGGTCTGTATGAGGAGGAAGAATCCTTTTTAGTACAAGCTCCCCCACTTGGTATTCCTGAGGTCTGACTTTCTTATCGAAGGCTTTCTTCATTCGCTTCTGATATAGCTGCCCATGTCAGATGGCTGCTAATATTTTCTCTTCAACCAGATTCAGTTGGTTGTATCGAGACCAGACCCATTCTGCTTCATCCAGTTTCACATCCATCATTACCTGTAAGGAGGGTAGTTCAACTTCAACAGGCAGGACAACTTCCATACCGTACACAAGCTGATAAGGTGTTGCCCCGGTAGATGTTCTGATAGAGGTTCGGTACCCATGCAAGGAAAATGGTAGCATCTCGTGCCAGTCTTTGTAGGTGACTACCATCTTTTGCACAATCTTCTTGATATTCTTGTTAGCGGCCTCAACAACACCATTCATATTTGGCATGTAAGGAGAAGAGTTGTGATGTTAGATTTTGAAGTCCCGACAAAGTTCTGCCATCATCTTGTTGTTCAAATTGGAACCATTATCAGTAATGATTTGCTCGGGAACTCCATATCGACAGATGATATCCCTTTTCAGAAATCTAGCTACCACTTGTCTGATGACGTTTGCATATGAAGCTACTTCAACCCATTTGGTGAAGTAATCAATGGCTACCAGGATGAACCTGTGACCATTTGAAGCAGTCGGTTCAATCTTTCCAATCATATCAATGCCCCACATGGCGAAGGGCCAAGGTGAAGACATTACATTCAAAGGATTCAGAGGCACATGTACTTTATCTGCGTAGATCTGGCATTTGTGGCATTTTCTGGCATAAGCATAACAATCTGCATCCATTGTGATCCAGTAGTAACCTGATCTTAACAATTTCTTTTCCATTGCATGTCCCCCGACATGGGTACCTAAAGAGCCTTCATGTACTTCGTGCATCAGTAGGTCTGCTTCCTTCTTGTCAACACATCTGAGCAAGACCATGTTGAAGTTTTGCTTGTACAAAGAGCCATCAGTATTGAGGAAGAAACTGCTGGTTAGCCTTCTTAATGTCTTCTTATTGTTTGATGATGCCCCAGGTGGGTATGTTTGATTTTCCATGAAGCATTTGATGTCATGGTACCAAGGCTTGTTGTCACTAGCGGTGTATACAAAGAATACATATGCCGGTTTGTCCAGTCTGGATACCAAAATCCGAGGTACATAATTGGTAGTCTGTACTTTGATCATGAATGAAATGGTAGCCAAAGCGTCTGCAAACTGATTCTCATCTCGAGGGATGTATTCAAGCTTTACTATTGTTAAGAAGGTCAACAATCTTCTCGTATAGTCACGGTAGGGAATCAGATGCTCCTGATGAGTGTACCACTTGCCGTTGGTCTGGTTGATTACCAAAGCTAAATCTCCGAATACATTCAAGGTTTTGATCCTGAGGTCAATGGCCTCCTCAAGACCCATGATACAAGCTTCGTATTCTGCTTCGTTGTTAGTGCAAACAAAGGTGAGTTTTGCTGAGAAAGGCATATGAACTCCCTTGGGTGTGATAAGCACAACACCAATTCCACGACCGTTACAATTAACTGCCCCGTCAAACATCATAGTCCATGCTTCTTCTGGGTCAGGCCTTTCAGTGTGAATAGGCTATTCACAATCTTTTGCTTTCAAGAACATGATGTCTTCATCAGGGAAGTCAAATCTCATAGGCTGGTAATCATCAATGGGTTGCTCAGCCAGATAATCAAACAATACACTGCCTTTGATGGCCTTTTGAGATGTGTACTGAATGTCATATTTTGTTAGAATCATTTTCCATCTTGCAACCCTTCCGGTAAGTGTTGGCTTCTCAAATATGTACTTGACTGGATCCATCTTTGAGATCAATAAGGTAGTATGAGTCAGCATATACTGTCTTAGTCGGCGAGCAACACACGCTAAAGCACAACAAGTTTTCTCGAGCAGTGAATAACGTTGTTCACAGTCGGTAAAATTTTTGCTTAGGTAGTATATTGCATACTCTTTTCGACCAGACTCGTCATGCTGGCCCAACACACACCCCATCGACTCTTCTAAAATTGTCAGATACGTGATTACAGGTCTTCCATCGATTGGAGGCATGAGAATTGGAGGTTCTTGCAGATATTCTTTGATCTTGTCAAAAGCTCTTTGACAATCATCGTTCCACCTGACTGTTTTCTCTTTTCTTAATAGTTTGAACAAGGGTTTGCAGGTTGCAGTGAGATGAGATATGAACCTTGAGATGTAGTTCAATCTACCTAGGAACCCTCAAACTTCTTTATCAGTCTTAGGTGCAGAAATTTCCTGAATAGCTTTTACTTTATCGGGATCAACCTCAATTCCCCTCTCACTTACAATAAAAACCAGCAGCTTACCGGAACGTACTCCGAATGTGCATTTGTTGGGGTTCAACTTTAAATGGTACTTTCTCAGACGCTTGAACAATTTCAGCAGATTCACCAAATGTTTTTCTTCTGTAAGGGACTTGGCGATCATATCATCCATATAGCACTCGATTTCTTTGTGGATCATATCATGGAACAATGTTACCATAGCCCATTGATAAGTTGCACCGGAGTTTTTTTAGACCAAACGACATTACCTTGTAACAGAACGTGCCCCCAGGTGTGATGAAAGTTTTCTTCTCCATGTCTTCTGGTGACATCTTAATCTGATTGTATCCCGAAAATCCGTCCATGAAAGAAAATACCGAGAACTGAGTCGTGTTGTCTACCAATACATCAATGTGAGGTAATGGGAAGTCATCCTTTGGGCTAGCTCTGTTCAGGTCCCAGTAATCCACACACATACGTACCTTGCCATCCTTCTTAGGTACGAGTACAATATTAGAAACCCACGGCGGGTAACTAGTTACAGCAAGAAAACCGGCATCCCACTACTTTTGTACTTCCTCTTTAATCTTCATGGCCATATCTAGGTGAGTACAGCGTAATTTCTATTTGACAGGTGGACAATCTTCTTTCAGTGGCAATCTGTGCATGACAATATCCGTATCTAGAACTGGCATATCTTGATAGGACCAAGCAAAGACGTCAACATATTCCCGAAGCATACTGATGAGTTGTTCTTTCACTGAAGCTTGCAGACTGGCCCTGACCTTCACTTCCTTCACATCTTCCTCGGTACCAAGATTGACAGTTTCAACCTCCTCCTGATGAGGAGCAATCACTTTTTCCTCTTGTCTCAACAACCTGGCCAACTCTTTAGGCAACTCATAGTCTTCATCAACCCCTTCATCCGCTTGATTAATTGGATTGTCAAAGTCATACAAGGTCATATCAGTGTTGTTTTCGGTGTAATCTGGAGGATTATCTCTGCAAGGGTTGAGATTTGTTCATTTTAGTGATTGATTTTAATCTTGGTTAGAAAAAAGTGTGAATGGAGTTATTATTTTGAAAACATTGCCATTTATTGCTTTATGCGAAAATAACAAAAATGAAAGACAGTGAGCTGAAAAAAAAGATCGTTTGCAAAAGATGTCCATTTGTTCATTAATCATTCATTTGCACAAAATACAAATATGGCCCTATTACAAAATGAGTCCTGAGACCTTGGGCAAGATGCAGGACTTGATGCATGCTTAAACAGGAAATAATAATTAATCTGCAGAAGAAATCCTTATAATTTCCTGGGAAGACCAGTTAAGGACTTGTTGGCCTGGGACCTTTGGACGAATCCAGCTCTCCAGGTTGAAGTCACTTTCAGCCTCGTCTTCCACATTGTTGATTGCATCTGGGGTTAGCATTCCCTGCTGATAAACTTGGGAGCTTCAGCAGCCTCCTCTTGGACCTGTCGGGATGGTTGGTAACCCAACCCGAACTTGTCTTCCTTGATCTGGACTTGTAGCATCTTGCCCCAGCCCTGGGCATTCCCGTCTTCAACAACCTTCCGAGCTTGCTTATAAGAGGAGATCGAAGTACCCGACACTTCAATTGTTGCTTCATTGACATTGAGGGCCTCAAACCCTTGGCTCATTGTCTCATGGATTTCTCTGTCCATCTCAATATATTTGTAAGTAGCTAGATGACTAACGAAGATATCCTCTTCCCCACAGATTGTGATTACTTGATCCTTCCATTCGTATTTCAACTTCTGGTGAAGGGTCGAAGTTACAACACCAGCGGCATGAATCCATTGCCGACCCAACAAACAACTATATGTAGGCTGAATGTCCATCACGTAGAAGAATATTTTGAAGATCTGTGGGCCAATCACCATAGGTAGATCAATTTCCCCAAGAACCGATTATTTAGAGCCGTCAAAGGCTGTCACTACCAGGTTACTTGGACATAAAGCAAGACTGTCATATTCCATTTTGACCAAGGCTTTCTTTGGAAGAACATTGAGAGAAGACCCAGTGTCAACTAAGACATGAGAGAGAACAACACCTTTACACTCCAAGGTGATTTGTAAAGCCTTATTATGATTACGGCCCTCCGTAGTTAGGTCAGCATCAGTAAAACTAAGCCCACGGCTAGTATTGACATTTGAAACCACCATTTCTAGCTGATTAACTGTAATCTCTTCTGGCACGTAAGCTGCGTGCAGGACTTTGAGAAGTGCATTCCTATGAGCTTCGGAACACATCAGTAGTTATAGAATAGAGATTTTGGAGGGGGTCTGATGGAGCTGGTCCACAACCTTGTAGTCACTCTTCTTGATTATTCTCATGAACTTGTCTACATCCTGGTCAAAGGATGTCTTCTGAGCTTCCTTGGCAATAGGCTCTTCAGGCACCACACTTTTACCATTAGCCTTGGCAGCAGCTTCTGCTTCAGCATTGGTTCTTGGGAATTGTGATGTAAAGAGACGTACGCTTCGAGTGAAGCCTCCGCCTCCCCCCACATTATCAATCTGTGGTGTAGAAGTGTCAAGAGTGACTTTCTTTCCGTCCCAATATAAATTTGAGTCATAGTGCCAAGGCACGACACTACTGCTATCATATGGAACTGGTCCAGGCACTGTGATAGTAACTGGACTGATCGTTGCGGAAGAAGGAATTGATACAGACTGAGGTTCATAATAAATCGTGACAGGAGGTCTAACCAGAGATGGTGCAGGTGATGAAGGTTGCTGATGTTGATGGAGTTGTTGATTGTTGAAAGAATCTGGAACGTGGATTATTGCAGGATCATAGTAAATAGTTACTATGGAAATGTCTTCATTGATGGTTATTGTTGTAAAAGGATGTGTGAACTGATGTCTATTGAAGTGGCAGAAGGAATGATTGTTGATGTTGTAGAAGAATCTGTTGGAATAATTGTTGTTGGAGTTGTAGGAGTGACATATGATGGAATGACATGTGCTGGAGTTGTAGAAGGAATGGTTGTTGATGCTGTAGGAGCTAGAACTATTAAAGTGATCTGTAAGGTGCCTTCCTTGATAAGATTGTTGATACTAGTCTTCAAATCTGCACAACCGTTGATAGAAGTCTTGCAAGCTTCACAATGGTCCTCACAACCCGGGAACACTTGGCATTTCAAAAGCCGGGCTTTAACCTCGACCAGAGGTGTCTGAATGCTTACAACATTGTCAATTAGGTTCATCGGTTGACCCTCCTCAATGGTATTTATCCTAGGACCACCATGGCTAGGCGTAGGATTATTTGTAACACTTGGAGGTGGCGAAAAGTTGACTGCCTTAGAATCAATCAAATCCTGAACCTTCATGTGTAAGGCTCTGCACTTTTCTGTAGTATGGCCAGGTGCATTTGAGTGGAAGGCACACCGGGCATTAACATCATAGTTTCTTGGAAGGTTCTAGGGATCTGATGGAGCCATAGTCCTCAATTCAATCAAGTTGAGCTTTAACAATTGTGGAAGTAAGGCAGCATAGAGCATCAGAATGGGATCGATAACCTTGTTGACTTGTGAAGGCCTATGTTGAAACGACCGTTGTTGATAGATATTGTTGTAAGATCTCTGTTGAGTAAATTGTTGTTGCAGTGGGAAGTGTTATGGTTGAGGATACTGTTGTTGAGGTGCTGGTGTTGGAATGGTGACAACAGCCACTGATCTTCGCATGTATTAAGGTCTACCTCTGCCCATATGCACTGAGTTGGTTTCACCTGTCCTATGAGGTCCTGCAAAAGGTTTCCTTGTATTGCTGGAACTGGCTCCATTGTATGATATTTTTCCCATCTTCAGCAGACTCTCAATTCTCTCACCAGCTATGACTACATCTGCAAAGTTGGTAGACGAGAAAGCAACAAGTCCGTCAATATATGTTCCTTGCAAGGTGTTCATAAACATGTCGGCCATCTCTCTTTCAGACATTGGAGGCTGGACAGCAGCAGCAAGCTGTCTCCATCTTTGGGCATACTCCCTGAAGCTTTCTCTTGAAGATTGTGACATACCCATTAGGAGGGTCCTGTTGGGAGCCATGTCCAGGTTATATTGATACTGGCGTATGAAAGCTTAGGCCAAATCCTTCCATTTTCTATCTGTTGCTCTGGACAGGTGAGAATACCATTCACGTGATCCCCCAATCAGACTGTCCTCGAAGTAAACATCAATAACTTTTCGTCCATGGTATAAGCCTTCAATCTCCCTAGAAAAGACTGTAGGTGAGTACATGGACAAGAGGTTCCATTATATTTCTCAAAGCAAGGAGGCTTGAATTTGTGAGGAATCCTGACTCCCTCAACCAGTCCCATGTCCATTACATCAAAACCTAGAGAGTTTTGGGACTCCAAAGATTTCAGCTTTTCTGCTATTTCGTCCAGACGACGATCATAGGCTTCATCTCCTGCACCAATTACTGTAAATTGTTCCTCCTGAGGGTATTCTTGCAAGGCACGACCTCTAGTGTTTCCTTGAGTATTACTGAGAGCATTGACTTCGGGATTGTGGTGAGGCCCAAACTCTGGCACATTTGTTCGTGGCTTCCCGTGATCATTGTTACTAGTACCTCATGTACCTGGGTGATTCTCTTCTGGAATTTGTCGCTCGACCAACTCTCTTAATCTTTCTTGGCTTTGAGCCAACCCAATCATTACTACCATGAACTGGTTCATCTGAGCCCTCATCTCAGTCCTCTCATTAGCCATCTGAGTTCTCACGTCAGTCAAATCTTGCTGAACTTGGTCCATCTGTAAGCTCGGAAGGTTGTTTCTGGTTGGATACCGGTGAACTCTGTTGATGGGGAAAACTCTCCTACGAGCAATGTTTCCTGAAACCACAACAAAGTGAGAAAACAACAACAAAAACAGCTACAAAACAAAGAATGAAGTTAGTATGCAATGCAATATGTCTATTTGTCTTCCAAGGGTATCCGGTTTGGTTCTTTGGTTTTGACCTCCCAGACCTCGAGGAATGATGATGTTTGAAGAGAAATGAAGCCCAAAAGATAACACATAAACCATATATTACAAATGCAAAGATACATAGTTTGTGATTACAACAAAATTCCCATGGTGGGTCAAAATACAATAAAGTCGAGAAATACAACCAAATTATCATGAGGAATAAAGTACAACCAAAATAAAATACAAGTAAAAAGAAATCAAACATCCAACCCAAAGTCATCCTCCTTGACTTCCTTCAAGAGAACATCAGTCACAGGTCCAACTGGATGCTTTGTGATGGTCCTAATAAGAAGGTTCCTGGTGGCAATGGCACTTGTCAACTTCTTATGCTTATCTTGGTCCTTTGATCTCTTTAACCCTGCCCGGAGTTTCAGCTCAGAGATTTCCTTCTGTGCTGCTAACAAGGCTTCCTGATTCTTCTTCTCATTAGCTTCCAAATGCTCTATCCTAGCCTGGGTCTTCTGATCCTCTTGCACATGAGCCACAGTGATCCTGATCCACCTAGCCTGACTCTCTTCCAAGTAGTGCTCAACTCTGGCCTTCTGAATCTTGGCTTCTTTACAAGCATTCTTCAATACCAACTCCCCTACTCGGGCTTTTCTGATGTAATCATCTGTCTTCTCAATCTTGGTCATATGCTCGATCCGGAGCTTCTCTAACCTCTCATTGTCCAGACGACTATCATTCCTCTCCCAGAGGGTCTTCTTTAGAGCTTCAGAAAGTTGAGCATTCCTCTCTTTCAACTTCTCAAACTCCTCTAAACTGACTATAGCTATAGGCTCTACTGCTGATGGTCCTGGCACATCCACCAGGGTGAATGGCATGCGGGTGATTTGTCCTCTGATGTGAGACCAATCAATGTACTGAGCTGAAGCTATGTTGTTGCACTTGCCAAGAATGGAAGTCCCTTTTGTCTAAATATTATCCCAAGCCCAGGCTGCTTGTCGGACGATGAAATGATTATTCTGTACATCACAGTAAAGGGTCTCTGATAAATCCTGATCTCTTGGTGGATGTACTAAGGCATACCCTAGATGCCTTTTGAAAAGCAAAGGATTGTAGTTGATGCAACCTTTCACTCCAATAAGAGGTACATTGGGATAATGCCAACAACTTGTAATTATGTCCCTGCCCTTGGTGCTCTGAGTGCACCACCTGATGTCTTCTGAAGTAAGGGCAGTCATTCTCTTAGCCCAGTTTCTTGACTGATGAGGATTCAAGAAAGATTCTAACTTTGGCAAGTGTCTCAATAACCAACACTAGAAGAGAGGTGTACAACATCTGACTAATCTTCCCCTCTGCTTCTCATTTCTCTGATGCACCGAGTAATAGAAATCCCCTAGCAAGGTAGGAACTAGATTCTTCAACAGGAAGATATGGATAGCATTCTTGCTTACAAACTTAGGCTCGTCTGAAAACAAGATGATTCCATATATACTAAGAGCCAGGAGAGCACAACAGTTTCCCACTTCCCAACTGCATCATGACTGGTGGCCTGAGTGATCAAGAAGTCAAAATGGAGGCCTGGGATTCCAGCCTTGGTGGCCATATGCTGATCAATGATGATGGTTTCCAAATACAGAGCCTTTGCTATGTCTTCATTCCTAGGAGCAGTCATCTCAGGGTTGAAAGGAATCCCCCTCCTGATGGGGACACCCAACAACATGGAAAATTCTTCTAACAAAAAACCCAACTGAAAGTCTAGGAAGGTAAAGCATCTGAGAGGAGGGTCATAGAACTGAAGGCAAGTGTGGATCATTCTCCTCTGTGATGCATCCAAGTCCATGATCATGTGCATAATACCACCATAATGTTCCATGAATAAAGGGACATGATTAGGAGTGATAAGTGTCTGAATCTGCTTGATGCGTGCTAAAGAGGGCTCAAAGAAATGATAAGTGATGTTGCTCTTCCGGGATGAGTCCATACTGACAATGGATGTTGATGAAGATAATTGAAGAAAATAACTGGTGAAGGAAATTGGAGGAAGTATCAACTGAAGAAGATCTCTGATGAAGGTAACTGATGAAGATGGCTGAGTAGAAGAACAGTCAAAACCAAACCAAAGAAGATGTGGATACCCTGTAAAACAAATAGCCAAATGTTAAAATGATGCAAAATGATGTATGCAAAATGATATGCAAGGGTTTGTGATCAGGTGTTGGATTTGTCATTTGCTTTGATAGGGTCCATGGTGTTCAGAAATCCAGATGGAGGCTAGAGAACCAGTAACCAGGTGGGGGGACTCAAATAAAGAATCACAAGTCCAGGGTTTCATAGAATCAGTCCAAAATAGTGTAACCTTAAAACAATTCTGGTAACAGGGTATGATGAGGCCAATGGTTCCTGCAAACCTGTAAACAACCCAACCCCTTCACAGGTATTATTCTAGAACAAGGATCCTCAGACTTGGATTTATTACGAGAAGTGTAAACAATTCTAACCCGAAGTTACAGTGTTTACCCTAATTATAAAGAATCCTCCTCTAATTCACCTCAGATGCTGAAGGTCATCTAAAAAGGTCATCCGGACTTAGCAGGCTTCCTAGATAGCCCTAGTACTACAGGAAATCCGTAGCATAGAGTTCTCAAGAAGAAACCCATGTCTAAACCCTGTTTCATATTCCCACACCAGACCGAAATGGAATGGGAAAGAATATGAATCCACTCTAATCCTATGTGTTACTCAGGCTCCCGATGTGGAACCTTATTCACTGAGATACCGCTCCCACCAAGGTAAACAACAAATCCAGCACAAGTGATATGATGACAATAATATGAAATGCATAAAACAGTAAATGAAAGCGATAAGTAAATGCAATCAATAAAGTTGCACAAAAAGCAATAAATAAAGCAAAAACAAAAGCACACATAGCACATAACACCCCCAGTAAACAAAATTAAACAAGCTCTAGGAGAAACCCACAAAAGAACCAGAAGCTCTGGTTGCAAAGATAAAGTCCCCAACAGAGTCGCCAAGTTGTCGCTCCCCAGATTTTAATCCCGGTGCAAACGCGAACGGTCGGCGAAAGAGAAAGAAGTTGAATTGAATAGAGTCGCCAGCTAGGCATTTTTATTCCGAAGTTGCATAAACCTATAAAGAGATGGATAAGACGGCAGCGAACCAGAGAAACGGAGAAAAGGGGTTGGTTACGACCTAGGAAGGTATTAACACCCAGGTCATCTGTCATACTCGACGGGATCCACGCTTACTAGATTGTGTTTAAAAGGGGTAAGTGCATGTGCTATCTGTATGCAAAAGCTAGGGAAAGAAAGTACAGGTGTCAGTGCAAAAGGTGTGAATTGCTCAGGAACTGAGGCTTAAAAAAAGAATGCTGAAAGAGGGGGAAGACACAAAGACTTTTGTTCGATAACCGTTAAGTTATGCCTATGTATCCTCTTGTGCAATGAGGAAGTCAGAACACCGTAGTTCGACTCAAAGAGACTGAAAAATAAATTGACTGTGAACTGCCTGCTTGTCTATGCTCAAGTGCATGACTCGTCTGGCTCGAGTGCTAACTGTCTTGCATTAGACGGAAGAAGCATATTCTCGATTTTGAATGATTGTGATGAGAAAAGAATCCCGAAGGAGACAATTATTGTTTGTTTTTGTGTTTTTAGTTTTTTTTATTGTTTTTGGTATTTTGCATAGGATTATGAGCTTAAGCCTAAATCAATGGTTGTAAACTCATTATATCCTCCCTGATTAGGGATAATGAGCCTACTTAAGTATGAGATAAGCATCTCAACTTAATTACCTTAATGATGAAGGATTAAGATCATTAACCTACTTGTAATTATTAAGATGTTTTTGGGTTTTTGTTTATTGTTAAGTAATGAGTTTAATCTCTAATCACAAATTAGTGAACTTATTACACCATCCTAATAGAAAGATAATAGATGAGAACACTTAAGCTGAGGAAGATACCTCAACTTAATCCATGGTTAGGGATTAAATTAATTATATAACAAGCCTTTATTAAATGGATTTTAATTAAGGGATGAGATTAAGAAGTGGATTTTAAGTTTGTAGGACAACTTGAGGGGGACTTGTCCATTAAACACTAGGGTTAGTCCCTCTTAACCATTAGGAAGAGATAGAACCCTAATGTAAGGCCCAAGTTACAAGATAAAGTCTTAGTGATTATTAGGTGTTTTGATTAAGAGGTGTAAACAAATTAAAGGTTTAACACTAAGGATTAAAGTTATACACTCCATCCAAAGATAAGGATGCATGCATAACCCTAATTCCAAAGTCCTAAAGCTTTAAAAGTTTAGTCTCTGATTATTGAGATGAGAGACTCAAGGATACTCAAAGGTAAAAAACTAGGGGGGACTATACAACCCTAAAAGTTATCATGCTTGGATATCCTATGGTTTGTGAGGCTTAAGAGAAAAGATCTTCAAGTCCACCAATGGAAGAAGCAGATGAAAAGAGAAGGAGGAAGAAGAATATGTTACTTACTTCCTGAAGAAGATAAGTAACTTAAAAGAGAGAAAGTAAGAAGGAGATAACATAAGTGAAGCAAGGTCACTTCAAAGAAAATTAAATATGCATATGAATGATGAGAAAAAGGTGGGAAGTGAAGGAAAATCCACCTCCCCAATAACTTACCAAAAGCTCCTGAAATGTTAGTATGAATACATAAGACATGAAGCAAAAGGAAATGAGATAACATGAGATGCAAAGACCAAAGTCAGAAATGAAAATGCAATATAAATGGCATATGATTATGCAAAGTCATACAAGATGCATATGAATGATCATACAAAGATAAGATGCAAAGGAAGCATGTTTAGAAGCATGAAAACACATGAATGTTCATGAAATGTAATGGATGCAAAGCATAGAAAATGAATGGAGAAATGATCAAGCAATGTTCAAGCATGTCTTAAGATGTCTAAGATGTCATACAAATGCTTGAAATGTCATGGCAAGTTCATATGATGATGATATGCAAAGATGAATGCAAATGAATATGCAAAATTAGGGTTTTAAGGTAACATGAGTGAAAGTTATGAAATTCCTAAGTTTGCTAGGGTTTTTGAGTGATTCTTAAGGGAAAATGCCAATCAAATTGAAAATGCAAGATAAAATCATGAGAAATATAACCTAGAAACTATATGCAATATGTGAAACAATGCAAGAATAACCAAGTTCAAACTCATCATGGTTAGGCAGAAATGAATTTTTCAAGTTAGGGTTAGAAATTATGATTTTTAAGAACCCTAAATCAAAGAAAATTGTGAAATTGTGACCAAACCTAAAAAGAAATTTGTATGGTTAGTTTGAAAATGTTTCTAAATGTATTGGAATGGTTCATTAATTTTTTGAAACCTAAATGCATTTTTAATTAATTAAAATCCATTAATTAATTAGAAATAACATTTAAATATTTTAAAAATACTTTTTAAATACAAAAAATAAAATAAAAATCATTTTCAGGTTGAGAAAAATATTTAAAACAAAAATGCAAAGTTTGAGAATTTTTTGATGTTTTTTACTATTTTAAATAAAATGAACAAAAGAAATAAAAAGAAAATGAATAAAAAATGGATTTAAATGAAAGTCAGAGGATCCAAAGGCTCAGATTTAAACTTGAGAGATTTGTGATGACTGCACGTGTGATTGGGTGGCTAGGATTCATTCTGGCATTTTTATTAATTAAACCTAATTAATTAAATTAATTAAAGGATTATGGTTAAGTGAAATTATCAGAACCGTCCATACGGTAATATAATCAAAATCCAAGGGCCCTCATTTAATCTGGCAACAAAACTCTAATTAATCTCAGGCGACCGAAGATAAGCTCCAGTCGTCTTCTCCGGCCAATCCCTCAACCTATCTTCTTCCCCAGGCCACCCAAGCCAAAATAACTACCCAGAAACACTCCTCATACATCATACAATCAAAATCACTCATCAAACATCATTTATATCACAAGAATCATGCAAATCGAATCAAAAACATTTTCACGGGCAGTGTTTCAGAACAACCATACATACTCATTTCTCAACCATTTTCAATTCTAAACATATCAGAGTGATCAGCTAAGCATGTAGAACCATTTAAGAACTTAAAAGAGATTTTCTGGAAAAATTGTTCTTGAAGGTTACCTGAACTGAGCTTCTTCAATATGGAGCTTTCTAGGTCTATCTCATGTGCAAATCAACTCCTCTGGTCCTCCTTGTGCTAATGGAATGCTTGGATGAGGCTTATTGTGGCTGGTTTGGAGGTTTCAGTTCTGATGAAGCAGGAATCGTGTTTTTGTTTCAGGGTGATTCAGGCCATGGTGAGGGGTGGGAAATGATCCTTGAGGTATGAGGAGTTGAATGGTGAAAGAAATTTTTAGTTTTGATGGTTGAGGAGTGAGTTTCGAAGAAATGAAGTTCTATGGCAATTTTTGGGATTTCTAAGTTCTTGAGGATTCAGGCTCTAAGATTGTGTGAAATGGGCTCCTTGATGCTTGCATAAACAATGCTGATTGGCCAGAGAGTGGTTGTGGCACAGGCTGATTAGTATGGCTTGATTTGCAAAAAGTCAAAAGTTATGGTACCTTAAGCATGGGCTGAGTCAAAGCTGACTTTTGGGGTGTCTTGGCCTCATCTTGGTTCAAGAATGGCCCTAGGATCATGTTTATGCAGCTGGCGCAAGTGGATGAAGAGTTGTCATGGTTTTTGCAAAGTTATGCATAATTGTCATTTTGAGATTTCTTGAGAACCAAGCCATCAAAACCCTAGGTTCAAAGGCAAATTCTGATCTTTTGAAGTTTCTTTGACATGTTATGGTGCATAGAAGTTGATTAGAGGTCATGAAATGGCTTGGCAAGTGAAATTGCAAAATTCCCTTTTTGGCATGAACTTGAAAATTATAGGATTTTTGTCAACTTTGAAAGGTCATATCTTGAGTTCTAGGATGAATCAAGACATGTTCTTGTACTTTTTGAAAATTGGAAGACATAATCTACAACTTTCATGCCCAAGAATTTTTCATTTGAAGCATTTTTGGTCATGAAAGAATAGGTTGAATATCTTTCCCAAAATGGAAAGTTTCCATTACAAGTCATTTCCAAAAATAACAAGTTTGCATTTGGCTCAAAATTATTCAAATTTATGAACTTCCAAAAAATTATAAGATCAAATAAAGATCATAGAGACTCAAAGTGATGAATGTGACCCTTTGGTACCCTTGGTGGAGGCCTCAGAGGCCATGATTTTGACTTTACTTGCTCAAGACGTTACCCAATGATCAGATGACTTCCACAGTGAATTTCTTCATCAAATTTGGTACACATGATCCTTATAACATATTAAGACTATTAGAAACAATAATGACCAAAAAATTTTGGATTAAGGCCTCTGAAACCAAAACCCTAATTTTAGGTCATCTGTGCAGGAAATCTTCAGTCTGCCTCTATGCCTTTGCCATTCTTTGTGATCTTTTGACTTTTATGAACTTTGGGGAACATATTATGATCATGGAACACACATGGACCCTCTTGGAGAGCTTCAAGACCTTTGGGATGGCTCAGATCATCTCTTGGATTGCTCAGATCACAAACCCTAGATGCAGATGAAATGAAACTATGCAGTGAAACAAATATGACATATGAGATGGTATGCTTATGCTAAAATGAAAGACCACAAGCCATGGTGTGTGAAAAAGTGAGGGCAAATTTTGGGTGTTTACAACGTGGTAGTAATTTCATCGTCATATGGATACATGACCATCAACCCTCCACAAGGGAGCACACCGTAATCATCCAGATACTTCAATCCACACAATGGGATTGAAGCTACTAAATAGGCCGAAGCCCTATCGTGAATGTTATGAAATGCAATGATGCACTACATCGTAAAATTCATCAAAATAACTCGCATCATTCATTTCACATCAGCAATCCAACATCAAATATTCAACTATTTTCATCATGACAATACATCAAAAACTCCAGTTCGTTAACCACTTCAACTCATCAAAACTCAACCTGAACCCGGTAAAATTATGAGGTAATCCTATCCGTTTTTCTAAAAATTCAGTTCAGAAAATTATCTCACTTCCCTCATTTTCGTCTATCAAAATAAATTTTATTTCATGCCTTTTCATACGCTTCAAGCGGATTGCGAATCAGACTTACGGTTTGAAAGTTATGAATTTTTAAAGAATTTAAAATTGCCTCTCATATAATGTTAACCAGTTAACCCATAGTGTTAACTGGTTAACGCCTGCGAACCTTCAGAAAAACACCAAAATTGCAATGGTTAACCCATAGCGTTAATATAACACCCCATTTCTATACCCCCAAATAAGCACTTTAAATCACATAGGCATAAAATAATATTCCATTAGAGTATATTTGAAATTACGGTATAAAAGAGCAATGCCACATTATACTTGAAATTAAAACCATATTACACCTGCTCATAATAGATATACAACAATAAGATAGTTTTCAAATGGTAAATGATTATACAGCGGAAACATTTCAACAACATCAACATATATCTTTCCGTTCATATATATATATATATATATATATATATATATATATATATATATATATATATATATATATATATATATATATATATATCAACAAGTTTGATGCCAACAACAATATTCATGTTTATACAAAACATTTATCCAAAATATACATGTACACAATGCATCAAAAAAATGGCGCTAAACCAACCTAACTACCTGATGCTACATATCAGAGCCGACCAACCAAAAGATAAAGACGAGCTTCACAAAAATGTCATCCAACAACCTACTCCGCAATGCCTCATAGAGCATCATAAAACAGCAGAAGGGTGAGAAACATTATCATAATAACATTGCATATAATTATATATCTCAACATATAAAATACACATAAAACATATTCTCACCACAAATCATCCCTCATCACCTATACACATCGCAACGCGTACATACACAATTCAAGAATATTCATCATGCATAATTCACTAATTCACATAAACTTATAATATTTATGGTTATTCCTCAATTCTATTCATTCCGCATAAACATACGTCTAGCTATGTCTAATCACACATATACATTACAAATGTATAAATCATATACATATACATACATCAAACATGTATATATACAAACAAGTATGTTTCATCACACATACTATCATCTCCATAATACTCCAAATAAACATATACACATTCATGTTTATTTCTGCATATCATAATTAAAATGATAAAATGCAACTCATAGAGACCGACACACGACTCTATGCATATGCAATGCGGTACCGACTCAACATTTCGGCAAGTTCACTCAGGAACCAAATGGAATCATCACTTGTTACCTAAAGTAACTCCCCGGCAGGCACACAATGTTCCCCATTGCTCACACCCCACATGGGCACACAATTAATGTGAATAAATCACCCATCGTGCACACCCCACATGGGCACACGATGTTTCTGGATTGCTCACACCCCACACGGGCACACAATCCGATCGCTCACACCCCACATGGGCACACAATCTTGTTGTAGTCATTGCTCACACTCCACATGAGCACACGATGCTACAACAGATTCATAAAGAATCCCACAACACAAGAATGCATACATTATGCTTTACATGCAAAACGACACACAACATTCTTAAAAATGCATACATTATTCACGACATAATTACACACTCCACTCATTCAATTAACATACAATTGCATTCCATTCTAGCAATGTATTCATTTGCCAAACAGCCACGACATCACATCAAACCCAAATTTTCATAATTAAATTATTTTCGTTTTATCGGGAAAAGTCGGGTGAAAGTCGGCTAATCATTACATTTCTTAGCATCACTATTTTCTACATGTCTCTAGCTTCAAATCGATATAATGAATGCCTAAAACGGATAACTGAAACTAAAACTACGGATTAAAACACAAATTCCTCAAAAACCTACAGGCTCGCTGAGCGCCTTCTCGCTCGCTGAGCGAGAAAATCCCTGGAACTTTCGTTGAGCGAGGGATAGGCCGCTGAGCGACCACTGCGATTTCCAGAATTTCTCAGCTTCGTGACAGTAAACCTAAACCCATCCAAACCTCCAAAATACTTCCATAAACATGATCAACAACATATTCTAGCTATCATACTTCGATTACAACGATTTCTAACCGATTAATCCACTAATTTCTCACATTTTCTCTAAAACTCTAACTATTCATCTTCTCTAAACTTCCATCAAAACCAAAACTCAACCAATCAAACACACACATAATCATACACAATATCAAGATAACAATGCTTATCACCCTTACCCGATTGTTTCGTCTACGTGGAGAAATCTTGATCAAAACCTAGCTTTTCCTCTCTTCCTCTTCTCTTTTCTCTTCTCTTCCTTTCTTCTCTTTTTCTTTCTATTTCTTTTTCTTTCTCTTTCTCACACTTATACTCTTTTCTCTCTATTTCTATTCTTACTAACTATCCTTTCCACCAAATATCATTTTTCTCTCAAAAATATAATTCCATCTAATTCTAACTCATCACTAATTAACAAAAGTCTAAAATACCCTCTTATCCAATTTTACCCGAAAATTCACAAAACGGTAAAACCACATATCACACCAATATATCACATTAATTCATCAACATATCATCATGATAATTTCACAATTAAAACAATTATCATTCAAATAAAATAAAAGACTCCACAAAAATGGGAATTATCAAATCGGGGCGTTACAGTTAATCGGTTAATGCACGTTTTACAACATTTTTCTGCTACTCAATGCAGACTGCACTCCAACCATTAAAACTCCCAAATTTCACTACGGGTTTCATATCAATCCACCCCAAAACCATTCCAATGCATCAATCAAAACACAATAACATCGAGACAACAAGTTATACAATCAATTATATGATTGAACACATTTTTATCACTCTAATTCATCAAGATTTTACTCATAAACTCAACCTAAATCAAAAACCCCTAAACTCACAAAACTCATACAAATATAATCTACTCATAATCCAATTCTTATATAATTATAATAAATTATGAAAACTCCCCATACCTTAGAGAATTTCACCGATTGACACTCTTCTCCGGGGTTCTTCACAATTTCCTGACTCTGAGCTTCCTCTCCTTCTTCTTTCTTCAGAGCACTTCACCAAAACACGATAGAATGAGAAAAATTGATCGTGTAATCCTTTTTACCAAAACTATCCCAATTATGTCTTTTCCCATCTTACCCTCATAATTTTCACAAAAGGACCACCTTACCCTTTTCTTTAATATATTTTTAATAATAATAATAATAATATAAATAATACACTAATTATTCATATTATATAAAAATACTCATTATACTCCCAAATGACCAATATAACCTCCATACCATCACTTCTATTAATTTAAATAATAATCAATAATTCGAATAATACTACATGATCATTCTTATTATTAATATTATTAAAATAATCTCACCACAATGCATCGGCCACATAACCACCTATTGTCCAAAATCCTCATATATCATCAAATAAGCAACAATTACTCATAATCAAATTTAGGGTGTTACACACTCCTCTTAAGAACCTTGTTGTCTCTACTTACGTATTAATCAGGGTTCCCTTACCCTCTACTAACCATTGCATAGAATGTCCCCACAGATTTCTATCGGTACCAAGAATGCTTCGATCGGGTACTCAAGTCAAAAGTAAGAATCTTAGAAAAATAATTTTTCAAAACTTAAAAGTGGTAACTGGTTACTACCAGGAGGGTAATCGATTACTCAGTGCAAATCTGAACTTCCAGTAGCTAAAAGAGATTTAAAAACACAATTCTGTAAACGGGTACTACCCAGAGGGTAATCCGATTACTTCAAACACAGAAGCACAATTCATGTTTTCATTGCTACTTGAACCTCCCAACTCATTCCAATCACCTCCAAAAGTTACAACCATACCAACAGACGATTTCACTCATATAGTAATCATACTACCTGAGTCCTAATGGGCGAACCATCATTGCATACACTTCCTTAACTTTAGTTTTAACAACAACTTAACAACTTCATTTTACATTCGTCCAAAAATATATTTCGTTATCACTTTCTCGCATTGTACTGTTAATATCGTTCCCATGCCGTGTTCACTTCACGCTCTGCAGTAATCCTCTCATACCCAAAACATAATCCATCTTACTAGAGTTCTCCAGAATCCAAGGTGCCTACTCTATTACTTATCACAACTTCATCAAGTTCATTCCAAATACACCTCAAGTTACTAAATAAAGCTTATTCTTCCTCCGGTATTATACCTTATACAATTCCTTGGGTAATTCAACACTTCCGAATTGATCCCTTACTAAATATAACACCCTGGCGTATTACTCTAAACTTGTCTCCTCTATCATAACTGAATATACAACTCTAATCTTCTACTCTTCGCTCGGGGTATACTCGTCTTACTTGAAACGTGTAATCACATCCTTGTGTTTCTCTTGACGCTTCACCACAACTTTAGGTTCTCAAAAGAACTGAACATTCTTAACTTGTAACCTCTATCCATCCGTAAGATATTATCCGAATACATTACTTGAATTACTCTCATTAATCTACTATGCCACCGTGATCTTAGAAGTGAAACACTAACAATTAACTCACTCCCGGACTTTACGTCACACGTTTCACAAAGCATCTTCTCTTTTCGTGGAAAGAGATTTCTCAAAACTCTTGTCCATACTACTGACTTTATGTATTCCTTGATACATTGACCACTCATCCTGTAGATATATGTACCTTTTAGATTCTATACATTCCAAAGGATTTCTCAAATAACACACTACTCAGAAACTTCATGTTACAGGAAATACAACTCTTAAGAAGACTCTAACTGAGCTGACCAAAGCTCCCTCGCTAACTCTTGGCTTGAGCCTACTCCCACAACACAAGTTCTAAAAACACTTTAGAGTCCTCATGGTCACACAACAATGATTCTACATATCACATACATAGCATTAGGTTGACCAGGCCAAATACTACATAATATGATATTAAGAACCATGTCAGCAAGACGCACTTAAGAGACACAGAAGATTTACTTATGATGTTTCAAGGCTAGGTCGAGGATACGACCTGCTTTCATACCAACTGTAATGCCCATATAATATATATCTAGAATAATATCATACAAGTGTTATTTTGGTACTGACACCATCATAAGTGCGTAATAGTACAATTCACATTCTTGACCAATTCTAAAATTCTATACAACAAAGGTAGAAGACATGGAAATCATACTAAAATAAAAATACTAAGATCAAATACAATATCTATTATTGTACAAGATAAATACACAGCGGAAGAACTAAGACTATGCTTCTCTTGAAACATCCCGAACATAGCTCCACTTGTAAATCAAACCTGCAAGATACCTGAAAAGCAACAATAATAGTGGGGTGAGATATCAACATCTCAGTGAGTTCCCTATCTTATGGATTCTCTAGGATCTACAAGGTTTTATCAAACCTAACTCAAATCTAAGTTTACTTCTCTATAAGGAACCAAAATAAGATGGAATATCCATACAACGTTCTCGACACTTCACGTGGGACTCAATGTAATACCCACCTCAAGTGTAAACCATGTTTCCCGTGGGACTCAGTGTAATACCCACCTCAAGCCTTCGTCTGATGCTTCCCGTGGGACTCAGTGTAAAACCCACCTCAAGACATACTCAATGCTTCCTGTGGGACTCAGTGTAATACCCATTTCAAGCCTTCAACTGATGCTTCCCGTGGGACTCAGTGTAATACCGACCTCAAGACATACTCAATGCTTATTGTGGGACTCGGTTTAATACCCACCTCAAGCCTTCAACTTGGACAAGAATTCCTGTGGGACTCAGTGTAATACCCAGCTCAAGTCACTACTCGCCTCACCAATGGTACCTCAAGCCTTTACGGACTCTTCCCGTGGGACTCCGTGTAATACACACCTCAAGTCTTACTCAAGACTCTACGGAGGACACCGTGTAATACGCGCCAACGGTTACGCAACAACCTAGGGTAACCCTAAGCATATCACAAGTCATACCATCTAACAATTTCTAGTTACATTACTAGGCCACACTATTTGTTTATGGTAAGATTTCCTTACTCTTTCTCCATTCTTGATGCCTTTAATTATATAATTATCAATCATATAATCTAATGTTTTAATTTAATTATCACAATTAAACTAATCCCACAATGATCTCATTGTCTCTACTCTCATTCAATCCTCATGAGTAAACATATATTCCACAAATCAATTAATACCACAATTCCTTAACTAACATAATTACAATTAATCAGAAAATTCGGGTAAAAGTCGGATCAAAATAATATTTCTCAGTCTCATTAGATAGAACATATTATTAACTTCAAATCAATATAAAGAACAGATAAATCGGATAAAGGATGAAGAAGTTATGAATTTTCAAAGTATTTCAAAAAGTAATATTTTTCCTCAGCTGACAGTGTTAACCGGTTTGCGCCCTGGGTTAACCGGTTAACCAGTATGGTTTTCCACTTCCTTTAACGCATTAGGGTCGCGTTAACCGGTTAACACCCTGGGTTAACTGGTTAACGACAGTCAGTAGCAGCAAAAAGCTGCGTTTTGCATGTCAAAACTCCATTTCCTCACCCAAAATGCAAAGGTTCATTCAAACAATCTCAGAAGGTTAAACATACATATATACCGACTATTCAACCCTATTATTTCAACATTTTATCCTTTAGAAACTTTGATTATCATATTAATCATTTATAACCTAAATCTCTAGAATTCCAAAACTCTTAAAACAAAAGTTTCTATCTAGAACCCACATTGACAATGAAGAGGAGTTTGATGAAGATGAAGATGATAGCAAGCTCTTCCATGAATTTCTTCTCCTTCCAAGAGTTTTTCCTTTTCTTCTCTTAGGGTTTCTTTCTTCTTTCTCTCTTTCTCTTCTTTCTTTTCTTTTATAAAAAAACAATTATCTATTAGTTAGTAACACTAACTGGTCCAAATTGAGGGTATCCAAAAATGTCTTTGAGTCAGTAATTTAATAAAACCTCTGAGTCAGATAATACTAATTAATTAATCTTAGTTCGTCGGTTGCTCTAATTATTTTAATTGAAAACTCTCAGAGCACACCGGAATCCTGTTAATCTTAATTAATATTTTCCAGAGCATTTAATTAAAATACGGGGTATTACACAGGTAGTAGAAAATGTGAGTGTCCTTTTAAAATTTGTGGTTACATGTTGGCTAGCAAGAAGTGGAAATTTAGTGTTGTTTGTGGTTCTCATAACCATGAAATATGCTCAAAGTTACAAGGTCATCCTAGTGGTTGTCGCATCAAACCGGAAGAGAAGACATGCATCAATGACTTGACCTTGAATCTTGTCCAACCCAAAAATATCTTTGCCACTTTGAAACGGAAGGAACCCGAATGTGTGTCAAATATTAGGCAAGTTTATAACATTCGGTACCGCAATAACAAGGCTATTAGGGAAGACAAATCAAATATGCAACAACTACTGAAATTGTTGGATGATAACAAGTATGTGTCCCGGTACCGAACTTGCACCGATGGAGTCACAATAAGAGATATTTTTTGGACTCCCCCGTAATCGATATAGTTGTTCAACACTTTTTCGACAATGCTCATTCTTGATTCCACCTACAAAACCAACAAGTATAGGCTTCTGTTATTTGAGATGGTTGACGTAACCTTCACCGAGAAGACATATTGCGTTGGTTTTGCTTTTCTAGAATCTGAAAAAGAGGATAACTTTGTTTGAGCCTTAGAGGTGTGCCAGTCACTTTTTTTTAATAGTCAAGAGATATATTAATGAAAATGAGTACTAAGGGTACCCCACTTTAATACAAACAAAAGGTCAAGAAAAACTCTTGCCAACAAAAAAAAGGAATATTACAAACCAATTGCATTAAGACAAGAAAAACAACGGGTCTTTGACGAACTCGTATAGATTGCAATTGGGGTGGGTAATTTCCCCCGTTGAAGACCACCTCCAAATGGATAACTTGATCTTCCAAATAATGTCCAAGACATTCCAACTAGCGTTGCAAAAAATGATTTCATTCCTCTTCAACCAAATGTTCCAGACTATCGCTAACCACAAGCTACCTTCTCTACGCTTTGCAATATTAACAAATTTGCAAAAAGTGAACCAAGACATAAAACCACCCAAAAGATCGAGGTCCAAATCTACCTTGAAATCTAACTAACAAGCCATCTCCTGCCAAACGAGCTTAGCAACCACACAATCTAACATAAGGTGATTAAGAGTCTCGGTGGAAGAGGCACAAAACGAACATAAAATATTTTTATCAATCGAGATCACCCCTCTCCATAAAAGAGAACTCCTACTTAGTAAACAATTTAGAAAACTCCGCCACCCGAATGCATTGACTTTAAAGGGAACAATAGTTTTCCAAATTAAATCAAAATTCATGGTCGTTCCGATTAGAAGGGCCAAAAGGAGTGAAATGGGAAAAGGCCATATGATAATAAGAACTAACATTATAAACACCAAGAATCCCTCCACTCCAAGACGCTGCGTCCTTCTGCCCCGGCTGAGGCATAAAATTGATCAAAAAGTTCTTCAAACAGTGAAACTCAGCTAGTATTGCTGCCACTTTACCTTGAACTGAAGACGTCGTCTCGTTCACTACACTAACAACATGGAGATGCATTGAGTGCTGAGTGACGAACTGGGAGTAAACATCCTCGACAACAGGTTGGGAATTCTGAGGAAATAAAATGTTGATAACAGAATCAGTAGGTATTGAAATAAAATTAACCAAATTTTCCACCGCATGAGGCTCAGCTGGCATATGAGAAAGCGGACCCTTACTGTCATAACCTGCACTAACAATAAAACCAGAAGCAGTTTGTGACTTCTGAGAAAAACCAGTAGAAAGATTTTCAACCCCAACATGAGCATTAGACAGAGCAGACCCGATGAATCCATCTACCTCAACTGTTGGCACCATCTCGAATGTTCCAACCATCTGCAAAGAAAAAAGATCCACTGTTTCTGACTGATCCGGCACAGTAACAGTCAGATTCACCCCTTCAACCAGAACTGCTTCGTCCGATCCATCGGCATGACAATTGTATCTGAAAGCTCCCCAATGCCATTGGCCATCCCTCCAACCGCCCATTGCCGTGACCGAAACATTCTCCAGGCAAAAATCAGAAAAAACATTTGGATAAACTCGCGAGAGGGAAAATACTCCAATTCGCCTTCAAAAAGGAAACTCCAAAGCCATCTCCTAAAGAAACATTACAATTGTCCATAAGAGTATCCTCCTTCTTAGACTTGTCAAAAGCAAATAAGTCTGAGAACTGTAACACCCACTTTTCCCATTTTCAAAAATAACATAAATTTCCACGAAAATCAGAGTTTAATTAACAAACTGAGTGACTACACTTCAAAAACTTTTAATAATTTAATTCATTTTATCATAAGCAGCGGAAATATGTTTTCAATAACAATTGTGCCCAACGACATAACTATCTAGCAACATAAAACTGGTCCTCTAGATTATTAAACCAATACGTAACTTAACAAAGTTGAAAAATAAAGTAAAATAGCATAATAAAAAAATCCCCATTCCCGTGTTACGTATCAGAGCGCCCTAGAACTCGAACAAGCAACACCAGAGCACTTCTCAGGTACCTAGGTTATCTTTACTTCCGAAGAAGCACATACACAACAACACAAACAAAGGGGTGAGAAATAATTTCATATCATAATGGTACAAACAACATATTTGAAGGAATAATCACACACCAACCATAACATACAACACCAATCATACATTCAAATAAATATATATATGAAATGTGACTCTATACACAATGCAAAAGCGGTACCGACTTAAACAAATGTCCATCGATTCAGACCGGATGGATCGCTTACGCTCCTACGGAGACACGATCATCCCTCACCCATTGATTCCCAATGAATCCGAATAACCACTTACACTCCGTCCGAGACATGGTTATTCCCCTGTTATGTATGCATATTCAAAACTCGATTCACACATACAATATCCTCAACATGCATAGATATAATTATGCTCACACGATCCTCTTGATCCTCGTCATTCATCATATAAACACAAAGTGTACAATTCCATAATCAACACAAGTTAATGGTCTTTAAAACGTTTTTACTAAATGGTGATTGTCAGGTCATATGGTTTCTACTAAACATTATCCTCAACGCCTTAAATTAATGGTACGAACCTTAACTAGAAGAATGGGACGAAATCGACTTAAAATATAGCAAATTTTCCAAATGCAAACGCCTGACACGGCCCCCCGTGCCCTCTGACACGGCCCACCGTGTCCCCTATTACGGCCCCCCATGTCTCCTGACACGGCCTGTGTCAGGTGGCCTGAAGCGCACTCTTGAAAACTCAACCTTTAAAGAAAGACAGGGGGCCGACACGGTCGCCTGTGTCGTGTGAAACGACCTGTGTCACACTTCCTGAAGGCCCCCTCCCCAAAACCCATTCAATTATCATGTTCCCGTGTCCTGACACGGCCACCCGTGTCCTGTAACAAGGCCCATGTCGGGGAGCTTGCGCCAAGAATTACGTTTTCACCCAAAAATCACATTTCCTCCATCTTTGATACTAGTTCGATTTCAGTTCTTTTTACATGGATTTTTCACTCTCAAATAGTCCCATCATGGTTCTTAGGATCAAATTATACCTATAACACCATCTAAAATATTAGCCTAAATTTTACTAATCAAATTAAGAAAAATCATAGTTCTCCTCATCTTCCTCAATCATCTAACATCATCAACAACCATAACCAAATTCACATATCACAATTAATACACAAACCATTCAATCAACATCAAACATATATCAACAATCATCATATTTTTCATAAGCATATCATAAATCCATCAATTTCAATCCAAATTCATAAACCCCTAAGGGAGTAAGGAACTCCCAATTACCCTTCTTTGTTAGGTAACCAATATAAAACCCTTTCTCCCCTCTTAACTCAGATTCAATTGATCCTTGGAGAAATCTTGATCTTCAAATCCTACGATTCTTGATCTCCCTCTTTTTCTCCCTTTTCTCCAAAGCCATTTGTTCTTCGTCAAAAAGCACGATAATGAGAAATGTATCGTGTTACCCCTTTTTCACAATATAACCAAATTACCACCTTACCCCTTAGACCTCCAACTTACTCTTTTATTTTGTTTTATTAAATAATAATATTATAATAATAATAATAAACATCATCATATTATCATTATTTAAATAAAATACCTTCTCCTCTATAATTCTAAATATCTCACCATAGTCTTAATATTTATTTTATAAAAATAATTTATAGAATCGGGGCGTTACAACTCTCCCCCAATTAATTTATTTTCGTCCTCGAAAATGTACCTGAATGGAATAATTCTGGATATGATTCCTGCATCTTGCTCTCCAATTCCCATGTAATACTTCCACCAGTAGCTCTCCGCCAAGCTACTCTCACAAGAGGTATTTTCTTTCCTCATAGTCGCTTCATCTTGTGATCCTCAATCCTCAAAGGTAAGGTCTCCATTGTAAAGTTGTCACGAATTTGCACCTCATCCCTCTGGATAACATGTGACGGATCAGGTACATATTTCCTGAGCTGCTACACATGAAACACTTCGTACAGATTCGAAAGTTCTGGCGGTAATGCCACTCTGTAAGAAACTTTACATACTCTCTGCATAATCTGATATGGTCCATTAAACTTAGGATCCAACTTCTTAGATTTTAAGGCACGTCACACCGGTCATCGGGTTGACCCTCAAGAATACATGGTCACCCTCAATGAACTCTAAGTCCTTCCTTCTATTATCATGGTAGATTTTCTGTCTACTCTGAGATGCTTTCATTTTCTCTTTGATCATTTGAATAGTCTCAGTAGTTTGTTGAATAATCTCAGGTCCAAGCATAACATTTTCGCCCGTCTCATACCAACACAGAGGCATCCTACATATTCTACCATATAAAGATTCAAACGGTGCCATTCCAATACTTGAATGGTAACTATTATTATATGTGAACTCAATTAGTGACAAATGAGTATCCCATGCACCACCTTTTTCTAACACACAAGTCCTCAACAAGTCTTCCAATGACTGAATAGTCATCTTGGATTGTCCATCTGTCTGTGGGTGGTAAGCCGAACTCAATTTCATCTTAGAACCCAAAGCTTCATGCAAACTTTTCCAGAATCCAGAAGTGAACCGCGAATCTCTATCCGGTACTATACTCAACGGTACGCCATGCAATTTCCCAACAACCCGAATACAAATCTCCGCCAACTTAGTTAACAGAAAACTGATGTTGATCAGAATAAAATATGCATACTTATTTAACCGATATACAATTACCCAAATAGCATCAAAACCTCTCGTTGTATTTGGTAAACCCGTCATGAAATCCATAACAATACTATCCCATTTCCACTCCGGAATCTCTAATGGTTGCATCAACCCCGAAGGCTTCTGATGTTCCACTTTAGATTCCTGACACACCAAGCAAGCATAATCAAACTACACAATATCTCTTTTCATACCATGCCACCAAAAAAACTTCTATAAATCATGGTACATCTTCGTAGCTCCTGGGTGAATACTCAAGCTACTTCGATGACTTTCTTCCAAATTTGCTTTCTTTAACTCAGCACTGTCAGGTATACAAATTCTTCCTCGGAATTTCAAAATACCATCATTATCCAAACTAAAATCACTGCCTTGATCATTTCCTTCGGTAGGCATTAAGTCCACCAATTTCATATCTTGCCTTTGGCTCTCCTTAATCACATCAAGAAACTCATTATTTATCCGCAACCTACCCAACTTGACGCTTTCTGGTGTCATTTCACAAACCATGCTCAAATCTCTAAATTGCTCAATTAAGTCCATTTCTCTAATCGTCATAGTCGACATATGAATTTTCTTCTGGCTTAAAGCATCTGCTACCAGATTCGCTTTTCTTGGGTGGTAACTCAAATTAAAGTCATAATCTTCCAAAAATTCTAACCACCTCCTCTGCCTCATATTAAGTTCCTTATGATCAAATAAGTATTTTAAGCTTTTATGGTCACTAAAGACCTCAAACTGCGAACCATAAAGGTAATGCCCCAAATTTTCAATACAAATACCACCGCATCCAATTCTAGATCATGGGAAGGATAATTCCTCTCATCTACCCTCAATTGTCTTGAAGCATAAGCCACCACCTTACCAACTTGCATTAACACACCACCTAAACCCATTTTAGATGAATCACAATAAACCACAAAAGCTTCACTCGGATTCGGTAAAATCAATACCGGTGCCGAAGTTAATTTCTTCTTCAACTATTCAAAACGTTTCTCACAAGTTGCATCCCAAATAAAGGCTTGACTCTTCCGGGTCAATTGAGTCAATGGCAACACCAAATTAGAAAATCCTTCTATGAATCTTTGGTAATAACCAGCTAGACCAAGAAAACTTATAATTTCGGTTACCTTCTTTGGAGGTTCCCACTCCAGCATAGAACTGACCTTTGAAGGGTCTACTATTATACCTTCACCAGATATCACATGCCCCAAAAAGCTTACCGTCTTCAACCAAAATTCACATTTGGAGAACTTAGCGAATAATTTGTTATCTTTCAACACCTGCAATGCAATTCTCAAATGCTTTGCATGATCCTCTCCAGACTTCGAATATATCCATATATCATCAATGAATACTACAATAAACTAATCCAATTAAGAGTGAAATATACGGTTTGTATATTCCATAAACACTCATGGGGCATTAGACACTCCGAAAGGCATCGTTGCATATTCATAATGACCATATCGAGTTCTAAACGCCGTCTTCTGAATATCTTCCTCTTTTACTCTAATCTGATGATATCCAGACCTCAAGTCAATTTTACTAAAAACACAAGCTCCAACAAGTTGATCCATCAAGTCATCAATTCTCGGAAGAGGATATTTATTCTTAATGGTCACTTTATTCAGTTGTCGATAAACAATGCACAAACGCATACTACCATCCTTCTTCTTAACCAATAACACTGGAGCTCCCCACGGCGACACACTGGGTCTAATAAATTTCTTATCAAGCAATTCACCAATCTGAGATTTTAACTCAACTAACTCTGTTGCAGACATCCTGTACGACGCCATAGAAATAAGCCTCGTACCAGGAACCAAATCAATAGTAAACTCCACATCACGGGTCTGAGGCAACTTTGAAATATCACTAGGAAACACTTCCAGAAACTCATTAGCCACTGGCAACTCTTCAATAGTAATCGTTTCTTCAACAGATAACGAAGTGAACACTGCAAACATCTTCGCTTCGTCTTCCAATAAGGTCTTCAGTTCCTTTGTAGAAATTGAATTGGCCAAAGCCTCTTCCTCCGGAGTAAAAAACAATAATCTCTTCCTAAAACAATCAATATAAACTCGGTTGAATTCCAACCAATTCATACCCAAAATCACATCAAGATTACTGAGTGGCAGACATATAAGATCCACTCCAAACTCTTTACCAAAGATGATTAAAGGGAAGTTATGACACACCAAGGTGGTAGTCAGAGAACCTATGGATGGAGTGTCAATAACCATTCCTCAACTCAATTGGGAAGGTTCCAATCCTAGCTTCTTTACACATTCCAAAGAAATAAACGAGTGTGTTGCACCCATATCAATAATACAAATAAAGGAACATTATTGATAAAGAAAGTACCTTTGACCAATCGGTCCTCACTAGTAGGTTGAGCTCCCACTAATGCAAATACTTTCCCACCCTTCTGCTGCTTCTTCAGTTTCTGGAAATTGGTGCTGATATGACCCCGCTCTCCACAATTATAACAAGTAGGCGCAGTCACCCTGCAATCAGCCATCACATGACCCAGCTTCCCACACTTGAAGCATTTCTTCACTTCATTAGGACATTCATTGGCACGATGTCCCGTACCATGGCATATGTAGCATTTGAGTGGACCTGGAGTACTTCCTCCCCCACTCGGCTTCTTCTCATTACTAGCTTTCTACTTCCCCTTATCAGCTGGAGCACTGTAAGGGGTACCACCATATCTCTACATTCCCCTCTTGTCATTCACAACTTTATAGTGCACAATCTGAGCTCTATTATCATTATCATATATCCTTCTTCTACTTACCAGCTCTGGATAGTTCCTGATCTTCTGGCAAGCAATGCCCTATTTGATCTCAGGACGCAAACCATTCTTATACTTCATACACTTCGAGGTCATAGCTTCCTCAGTGTTGTAGTGTGCACAATACTGCACTAACTCTTCAAACATGGCAGCATACTCAGCTACCGTCATATTACCCTGCTTGAGTTCAAGGAACTCTACCTCTCTAGCACTGCATACATCTTCCGGAAAATATTTCTCCAAGAAATCTCTGCAAAACATAGCCCAAATGATTGCAGTACCCACAGCTTCCAAACTCTGGCGACTGTTGTCCCACCAGATTTCAGCTTCACCTTCCAGCATGTGAGGGTCAAACCTCACCTTCTGATCATCAGTGTACCCCATGGTCCTGAAGATCTTCTCAATAGCTTTCAACCACTTCTACGCAGCCTTTGGATACAAGATTCCACCTTCATACTTAGGCAGCTTGTTGCTCCGGAATTGATCTAATGCACGAGACTGAGCATCACCTCTAACCTGAACCACCTGAACAATGTTCTCGATCGTCTATGCCATGGCTTGCATATCCGCATCAAGAGCAACATCATTCCTTCCTGCCATACTGATACAATAAACAATCTCAAGTTAGGACACACAACAACTCCTATTCTAAGGATTGACTCGACTCTATATTTGGCTGGTTGGACCGACCTACTCTGATACCAATTGTAACACCCACTTTTCCCATTTTAAAAAAATAACATAAATTTCCATGAAAATCAGAGTTCAATTGACCAAGTGAGTGATTACACTTCAAAATTTTTTAATAATTCGATTCATTTTATCATAAGCAGCGAAAATATATTTTCAATAACTATTTTGCCCAATGGCATAACAATTTAATAACATAAAATGGGTCCTCTAGTTTATTAAGCCAATAAGTAACTTAACAAAGTTGAAAAACAAAGTAAAATAGCATAATCCAAAAATCTCCATTCCCGTGTTACGTATCAGAGCGCCCTAGGACTCGAACAAGCAACACTAGAGCACTTCTCAGGTACCTGGGTTATTTGTACTTCTGAAGAAGCATAGACACAACAACACAAACAAAGAGGTGAGAAATAATTTCATATCATAATGGTACAAACAACATATTTGAAGGAATAATCACACACCAACCATAACATACAACACCAATCATACATTCAAATATATATATATATATATATATATATATGCAATGTGGCTCTATACACAATGCAAATGCGGTACCGACTTCAACAAATGTCCATCGATTCGGACCGGATGCATCGCTTACGCTCATACTGAGACACGATCATCCCCCACCCATTGATTCCCAATGAATCTGAATAACCACTTACGCTCCGTCTAAGACATGGTTATTCCATTGTTATGTATGCGTATTCAAAACTCGATTCACACATACAATATCATCAACATGCATAGATATAATTAGGCTCACACGATCCTCTTGATCCTCATCATTCATCAATCATCATATAAACACAAAGCGTACATTTCCATAATCAACACAAGTCAATGGTCCTTCAAACTTATTTACTAAATGGTGATTGTCATGTCCTATGGTTGCTACTAAACATTATTCTCAACGCCTTAAATTAATGGTACGAACCTTAACTAGAAAAATGGGATGAAACCGACTTAAAATACCATGTCAGGTGGCCTAAAGCGCACTCTTGAAAACTCATCCTTTAAAGAAAGACAAGGGGCTGACACGGTCGCCCGTGTCGTGTGACACGACCCGTGTCACACCTCTTGAAGGCCCCCTCCCCTAAACCCATTCAATTATCATGTTCCCATGGCGTGACACGGCCACCCGTGTCCTGTAACACGGCCCGTGTCAGGGAGCCTGCGCTAAGAATTACTTTTTCACCCAAAAATAACTTTTCCTCCATCTTTGATACCAGTCCGATTTCAGTTCTTTTTACATGGATTTTTCACTCTCAAACAGTCTCATCATCGTTCTTAGGAACACATTATACCTATAACATCATCAAAATTATTAGCCTAACTTTTACTAATCAAATTAAGAAAAATCATAGTTCTCCTCATCTTCCTCAATCATCTAACATCATCAATAACCATAACCCAATTCACATATCACAATACATACACAAACAATTCAATCAACCTCAAACATATATCAAAAATCATCATATTATTCATAAACATATCATAAATCCATCAATTTCAATCCAAATTCATAAATCCCTAAGGGAGTAAGGAACTCCCAATTACCCTTCTATGTTAGGTCACCAATATAAAACCATTTCTCCCCCCTTACCTCAAATTCAATTGATCCTTGGAGAAATCTTGATCTTCAAATCCTACGATTCTTAATCTCCATATTCTTCTCTCTTTTCTCCATAGCACTCTGTTCTTCGTCAAAAAGCACAATAATGAGAAATGTATCGTGTTTTCCCTTTTTCACAATATAACCAAATTATCACCTTACCCTTAGACCTCCAACTTACTCTTTTATTTTATTTTATTTTATTAAATAATAATATTATAATAATAATACACATCATCATATTATCATTATTTAAATAAAATATCTTCTCCCCTATAATTCTGAATATCTCACCATAGTCTTAATATTTATTTCATAAAAATAATTTATAAAATCGAGGCGTTACAAGAATCACGCGGAAAATTTATTGCTATTTTTAGGAATGACTTCTCCATTCCACATAATCAATTTAATGTCTCTGTACCTCGCCTTCAAAACTCTAAACCACAACTCCTCCGACCCATTCATAATCTTCCACCTCCGTTTATTAATAAGCACCTCGTTGAAAACATCCATACGCCTCAAATGAATACCTCCCGACGAATAATGTAAACACAACGACCTCCAATTTTTCCAATGGATTTTCCTCTTAGCCTCCGAACTACCCTAAAGAAAACTATATTGGATCCTCATCATTTCCTTACAAACATTCACTGGAGCTTTGTAAAAAGAAAGATGAAATATGGACAAACTTCTAAGCATTGACTTAATTAATGTTCTTTTCCCACCAAAAGATAAAAAAACGACCTCGCCAAGAAGAAAGCCTTCGACCAAACTTAGATGACATAGAAGACCAAGAATCTATCCTCCTAGGATTAGATCCAACAGGAATGCCGAGAAAAGAGAAACAATGAGACTCCGGTCTACAAGAAAGAAAATTTGCCGCCGCATCCACAAAACTATCTTTCAAATTGATATCGATAATTTTGCTTTTATAAAAATTAATGCCTAGCCCCGAAACTATTTCAAAAGCATGAAGAACCGACTTGATATCCCATAAATGGTTCCAACTTCCATCCCCCACCAAAAGAGTATCGTCCTCAAATTGGAGGACATCAATGAAACACCTATGGTTTATGGCCAAACCGACAAAATCACCCAAACTCAGCGAATTGTGAATCAACCCCGTTAGCCCTTCCATAACCAAAACGAATAGAAACGGTGAAAGCGGATCACCTTGTTTTAACCCCCTCTCCACCACAAACTCCTAGGTCGGATTACCATTGACCAAAACTGACATCTTTCTGGAAAAAACCAAAGCTTCCATCCAATGCATCCATATCTCACCAAAGCCCATACTCGACATTGTGAATCTAAGAATATTCCAAGAAACTTTGTCATATGCTTTTTCAAAATCAACCTTGAAGAGAGTACATTCTTTCTTCTCCTTGATAGAAAAATCCACCAGCTCATTAGCCACAAGAACCACATCTAGAAGTTGATGTCCCGGGACAAACGTCGTTTGGTTGGGAGCTATAATAGAATTTAACACCATCTTCAATCTAGAAGCGAGAAGCTTGGCCAAAGCCTTGTAAAGGCAACCCACAAGACAAATCGGCATATAGTCATCAAGCCCTAAAGGATTGTCCTTCAGTGGAATAAGCGTTAAAAAAGAAGAGACAATCGATTTTGATAGAATAACACTTAGGTGAAAATCCGAAAAGAACCACAAGAAGTCTTAAGAAAATGTCAACAATTCTTTATAAAAGTAAAGGAGTACCCGTCCGGACCTGGGCTCTTAGATCCGCCACAATTCCAAATGGCCTCCTTGATCTCCTCCTCTGAGAACGTCCCTTCCAAAATATCTTTCTCCAAGAGCGATAATGATTTGAAAGACACCCCTTCTAAGATGGGTCTAGAAACATCGGGTTCCCTAAACTTCCTTCCAAATGCTCCCACACCTCCCTCTTTATGCCTTCGACCGAATCTACTATCCCTTCATCCGTGTTTATATAGCCAAAAAATTCCTTCTCCTCCTTTCCTTCATCACCCCATGAAAAAATCTTGTGTTATCGTCCCCGTCATTTAACCATTTCAACCTAGTCTTTTGGAGAATCATATTCTCTTTTATTCTTGGATTCATCCAAAAACATCCTGAATCAACCATTCTAAGATCATTGAAAGCCTCCACTTGATTGTCAACACAAGAAGCTAAAGCAATATCTACCTCATTGATACCCTTCATACCCTTTTCCACTTCTAAATCGAATTTATCGAAAACCTCAATATTCCACTCCCGAAGGCTAAATTTAAGTAAACAAAGCTTTTCCTTTAAGACAAAATAACTCCTACCATGAAAAATCAACTTATTCCATTCTCTTCAACAAACAGTAAAAAGTGTTTATCCCCAAACCACTCATTATTGATCTTAAACGATTTAGGCCCCCAATTAGAGAAATCTGACACCAACCAAACCGGGCAGTGATCCAAAATGTCCCTCAAACTAATCTTTTGGCCAACAATCCCCCACGCAATAATAGTTTTTTCCAAAATAAGAAAATGATCGAGTATTCTCATAAAAAAACCAACCCTACTGTACCAAATGAATATTTTAACTTTACACGGAACATTAACCAACTCACAATCAGAAATGAAATCTGTGAATTCCTTTATTTGGGCCGATCTTTATTTCTCGGCTTTCCCCCTTCTTTCGCAACACTTAGAAACAACGTTGAAATCCCCCCAATACACCATTCACCATCCGCGTATTTAGCTTTCAACAACTCCAACTCTTTCCATAATTTCCTCTTCAAAGCAAACTCGCAAGGAGAATACACATTGAATATATAATACATGTTGTTCTTCCAGACAACCTTGATACCAACGTATCCCTCCCCTCTAAAGCTACTTAAGACCTCAACATTATGATTCCACAATGTAATGAGATCACCAGATGAGCCAATTGAACCTGAAAAGAACCAACCAACCCTCTCATCCCAAAGGCTCTTGGCAACAATTTTTGTGACCTTGCCCAATTTCGATTCCCGAATGAGAAAGGTATCCGCCTTACCATCCTTGATGATCTTGCTAATTCTTTTCCTTTTCAATCGACTACCTCCCCCTCTAATGTTTAATGATCCAATAATCATTGAAAAATCTTATTTGATTCCATCTCACCAATAATGCTTTCTCTATTCCTCCCCTCTAACTCATTTAATTTTGCGCCAAAATCAACCTTCAAATCGGATACGGCTACACCAAGATTAACTATCGCCTTAAGAAGTTTATCTCCCACCTTCGAACTCAAATTATCCCACATCCTCCCATTGCACCTATTAATACACGAATTCTCTGAGTTGTCTCCATGAGTACAACTATTATTTCCAAACTTTGTGACTGCAATTTTATCATTCCCGAAAGAAGAGATGGGGTCAAACCCCTGTTTGCTCCCAGCCGTGGCTTTTGACTTAAAAGCTCTCCTTCTGTTACTCTTTCTAATACCATTAAATCCTTCAAGTCTCTTATATATAATTTTATTTTCTACCATATTGTTTATACATTTGGCCTGGGCCCCACTTTCCAAAACATGCCCTTGTTTAATCACGACAACACCATCCGTAGCTTTAGGAATTTGCGTTACGTTAGGAACAAGATGCATATTGTCCTTTGGTATCTTGCACTGCTCACTATGTACAAAACCTGCATTAACTGCCGAAATTCCTCTATCTACTGGACAAAAAATTGATTCTCTCACCTTGAAAATAGCCTCATCAAAGCTGCTCATATCTCTAGGTTCCCTTGAAAGTACAAAAGGAGCCTTTTCACTGTGGGCCCTTCTACTTTTAACCGGCTTATGAGCATACTTTCTGCCATAAAAACCTGCAACCTCTGCATCGTTACCAGCTATGTCCCCATCACCGCTGAAAAAATAATTCGAATTACCCTTGTGTAAAGCGCTAGAACTAATATCAGCTTATTCCCCCAAACCTTCCTCCACCAAGTCTTCATTCTCCACTGTGTGGAAACTACCACCATCTTGATAACAGTAAAAAGATACCTCACCCTTCGAAGAGTAATTCTTCCTCCCCGAAATTATATTCATCGAATCAAAAGAGTCCTCTCTGACATACAATTTATACGACACCATCAACATCGAGCACAACCTGTTCTTGAATAGTGAAATCGATTGGTTCTCTTACCTGGCCACATCCATCTTCAACCTACAAGACATATCTTCGTCGCAACTGATAATACTGCCGAAAGAACTTGCAAAAGTTTCAAAGAATTCAACACACCAAGTGTGATAGGGCAATCCGTAAATGCGCAACCAGAACACTTTATCATGATCTATATCATCCTCCCTTAACTCTTTAATAGAAGAGAACCATTGATTCCACCAAAAGTTTGCATCACTAATTAAATCTTTTATGGCACCCTCTTATCTTTCTTCTAGCAGGACAATCTGGACCCCAAATGAGTGACTTTAACATAAAAAACACCTTCTGATTAAAAAATCCTCTGCATATTGTAGGCCATGCAATGATGATGCGTGGTTCTCATGAAAGCTCATTTCATTACTTCTTTTTGTAGCCTCATGTTGAGTTGCCGAATGCTATTGTTACGGGCCGTGATACTTCCTTGATGAACATCATGCCAAAGATATTCCTTACTTCTTATGCATTACTTTGTAGATATCACATAACAAAGAATGTGGGATGTCGGGTTAAACCCGCGGTAGGGACAAAACAAGTGACATCCGAAGACATAAAATTGGTGAAAGCCGGTGTAATTGGAGAAAGTCGGTGTGATCTCATTAAGGCACATTCCGTAGCTACATATGGAAGTAGATAATAGAAAAATGTTTGGACCATATTCATCTAGGTTTTCTATAAAATTGGTGTTTCAGTCTTTATCTTTCTCACAAACACAGACTCAAACCCAAAAATGTCTCAATTGTATGCTATCAAGATTCATTGGTATGAAGTAAGTGTATCCTACACCGACGACGGGACACTCGGGCGGACTTTTAAAGTCACCCGCGACTCCTCGCTCGATGATATCAACGAAATTCATTATCTCCTACATTACAACAATCTAAGGAAGGTTAAGAAGCTCGAATATTGTTCTCCTTCGGTTGACAACGAAGGGAATATCGTGTTTAACAAACTCCAGCTCAAGAATTCAGACGATATTAGGGCGATGTGGCGAACATATTTTGGATTCGAAGAGAAATACCCGCTTGAATTGGAGGCGACAATAGGAAGAACAATCGATGAAATCTTGAAGATGTGCCAATGTCCACCGGGTTATTGAAACATATTATTTATTTTTATGTAGAAGTCATCAATGTATTATCGATTTTATTTTATAAATGTTGAACTTATGGTTGTTATGTTGAATGTATGAAGTTCCTGTCTTTGGGTTTCTTCCGCATCTATACCTATGGAAAATTTTCGTAAATACGTCTACGAAACTAATTAAAAAACGTGAAAATGGTGTATCCGGAGGTATATCGGCGGAAGCAGGAAGGATATTTTAGGAAGCACACATGGTGTCTAAGAAATACATGAGGTGACATAAGAATTTCCCTTATAAATATGATAAATGTTGATCGATCGAGATGTGATTTCGAGATCTCTTTTAATCTTGTATAATTTGTCTGATGTTTCTCTATAAACTTGCTCAAATTTTCTAATAAGTGATATTAAAGTCTTGATACATTTCATGGGAGAATGTGAGTGAGCACAACATGTTGTTCACAGGTGTGTTCTTGAGTCTCTTAATTTTTAATAAAACTCGTTCTAGAGGCTAAACATTTAAGTGTGTCTTGAATGGTTAGTTATCATTTTTTTTAAAATGGTGGTTGTGTTTATCTCTCTTCAGTTTATTCTCTTAATGAAAATAAGACTAATTGTGTACATGACACTAGAATTGATTGGATTATAAGACTAATTGACTTGTTTTTTTTTTCTTTTTTGTTTGTTTGTTCTGTTGCTTTGTTTTGCTATTAGTTTTTTTTTTATCTCAGGTTTTTGAAGAGTAACCGTGAAATAAACATTTTTAAGATATTTGCAATGACATTGCAATGCAAATTGCAATCGTGAGTCCATTTCATTTATCTTTATTTTGTGGCAATATAAATATTTGCAGCAAAACATCAACCACAATTTAAAATTATGGACCAGATTAAAATATCTGCTATGTCAAACAATGTTAGTTATCTCTTACATCATCTATATCTATTCATGTCTTGTCTCAAATTCATGTGATCCTAATTTTGGGGTTAAGGAAACTTGTTATCAAAAAACACATGATGACTCCATTTGTGGTCTCCTTTGTGTATCCACACTTTCCTTTCTTTCTAATCCATCATCAAGATGAGTCACATGCTTCCTTGGCTTCCCCTCATCCCCTCTATCTTTCCTTGTCTAACTTACAAGCTACTTTCCAAATGTAGGATCTAACACATATTAAGTCATGCAATAATGCTCATTCCACATGCAACTTCTGAGTCATTTTTCTCATTCTTTTATGCCATCATTTCAATCAATACCAACCGCATATTATCATTGTTAACTATTAAAGGTAATTTCTCATGTATATAATATTTTCAATTCTTCACACATTATTTTGGCATCCACCAAAAAAAGATATTATAGCATCTTTCAATTAATATATACTTGTTTTATCTTTCAAGACACATGATCCAACTGCCTAGCTAGTTATATGAAGCATTAGGAACTTTGTGAATCTTTTTCTGTACAGATGTTTGTCTCCACTTTTCTATACCTTTTATTGATCTTTCTTTGTATGGGTGGCAGTTTTTAGATGGTTAGACTTGGACATTATGAAGCCTCGTGGTTTATTTTTATACACAAATTTTAGAAGTTATATTATTTTAAGAGGAGGGAAAGGATTGAACTCTGAAATTTGTTAATAAAAATCTGTTTCAACTTCTTAACACATACACTGAAATAGGCAATTGAAAATGATGCCACATGTTTTATTCCACTTGTATAACTTTTGGCTATTAGTAAATAATCGAGAGAGAGAAATTTATGACAATATTTTTATTGGTTTTGATGTGCAATTGGTCTTTCCGTTTCTCTCATTGAGAGTGAAATGCGATTTAAAGAAGTTGTGTAGTGGATTTTAATATTAATTTTTAAGAACTGTGTTGTGGATTTTAATATTAATTTTTTTCATTTCAATCCGATGAGGGAGGGAAATACGTATACGTTCAAATCCGTAACAATCATAAATATATAATTTTAAGATTAAAATAGTATATATTTGAGAGTGGTGTGCAACCTACCTTTATATTATGGGTTTAGGATTTTTAAATACATAAAATCTTTTTTTGTTACAAGAGTCGGAGAAAACAAGTGTTAGAAGACCCCTAGTAATATGACCTATCAATCTTTAATGTCTTGTCGGTTCTTACTTGATTAGTTCTCTTTTTAGGATATAGTTTTCTAAGATTTTGTGGTACTAGTACATTCTTTGTGGGGAACTGTTGTAGAGGATTAACATCTCTAGTTTGACATTAATGGAGTGATGTTAGTGAACTTTGATCATTTGATCTGACAACCCTTAGAACCTTAATCAATTTTGGCCTCGTACGTCATTACGATAACTACGTATACGTTCAAATCCGTAACAATCATAAATATAAACTTTTAAGATTAAAATAATATATACTTGAGAGTGGTGTGCAACCTACCTTTATATTATGGGTTTAAGATTTTTAGATACATAAAATCTTTCTTTGTTACAACTGTCGAAGAAGATAGGTGTCAAAAGACGCCTAGTAATATGACCTATCAACCTTTAATGTTTTGTCAGCTCATTACGCCAAAATTGGCTTGTAGCAGCACGACAAAGACAACGCTTTTTGGAGAAAGCGCTGTTAAAGGTCTTTTAAGAATTTCGCTAAACAAAAGTGCTCTTAAAGTCAACCTTTAGAGATCGCTTATAAAAAAGCTGTTAAAAGTCCTAAACTGAAGCCACCTTGGACAACGTTTTTTCTCAAAAGCGCTGCTAGAGGTAAATCTTAGAAAGCGCTCTCTAAAGTCAATAAATATATTGAATTTTCAGAATATAAAAAATGTCAAACGGGGGTTCGAACTCACGCTCTTGTGGTTATAAATAAATATAGTAAACCTGAAACATTGCATTTTTGTAAATGCGCTCTTATAGGTTATATTTTGAAATCCATTGCGTCGACCTGCTCTCTTATAGCGTCGACGCAATGGACATTAATTTCAAATAAATTATATTTTAAATACCTTAGACAGCGCTTTCTGAAGAAAACGTTCTCTAAGGTAATTTATTCAATTAAATTATTATATATTATCAGAAAAGCTAAGAAAGCGCTTTTTAAGGAAAGCACTGTCTAAGGAAAGCGTTTTCTAAGGTATTTAAAATTTAATTTATTTGAAATTAATATCCATTGTCAATGCATTAAGTGAGCAGGTCGACGCAGTGGATTTCAAATTTGTGACAACTTGCTCTGTGCGCATGGGGAGTTGTTCCACTTTATGGGGATTTCAAATTTTAACTCTTCAAATGGTTAATATTTATTATTTGATTATATTTTAAATTATTTTCTATTCTTCTTCTTCCAATTCTTCCCAAAATTCCTCCAAAACCCTAAAACTCCTATTCTCTTTTCCAAAATTTCTATTCTCTTTTCCAATCTCTTTAACATCCTCATGGTTTCAACAAAAGTTACTAGTAAAAGGTCAAGCTAGTCTGCCTCAACATCTCATTCGTCTATACCGGTAAGTGCTCTATCACTCCTTGGAGATGAAATTAGGGATTTATATAATGAGGAGTTCAAGGATAGAAAAATTATTCTACAATATGTCTATTCTAGACTTACTACTAGTCAATTGCACTTGGATTATATTGTGGAACTCATGGACAATCAAGACATAAATTATTTCCTAGGATTAAGAATTGAGTATAATGAGGATTTGGTTCGTATGTTTTATGCCGGCATTATGGGAAAATTTGAGGGCTATGAATTTGAGTTTAGGATGGGAAATTTGGTTTATAATATTGATGCAAAAGGCTATCCATTTTGGGTATCCCTCCTGCTAGATTTGCTGACAAAGCCTTGATAACTGATGCCTCCCCTACTACTGGTTTTAAATATAAGATACACTTAAATAAGATATTGTGGTATCCTCATGATAACGATACGGTAAATAGTGATATGTTCCCAAAGGAATTCACAACTGGTTGTTTGAAACCGGGTATCCGGGTCCTTCATTGGATTGTGTCACATAATATTCGTCCCAAGAAAGGCGGATATTCCAGAATTGACAAAGCCGAAGTAGCCTTGATGTATTCTCTCACAAAGAAAGTCAAGGTTAATTGGCCTTACTATATTACTAGTCGCATTTTTTCACTGAGAGAAAAGAAAAACGTGGCTTTGAGTTATCTGTCTCTCATTCCGTCCATCTTGAATAATGCAAAGGTTATTGTGAGAGGGTTGCCTGTGATGCCCATCAATCCAAATCATGAATTTAATAGCAAATATCTCAGTCTTATGGGACACTCATGGGATCCTGTTCGAAATAACTTTGTTATAACTTTGAGACCTGGTAGTCAAATGGAATCTGCTATAGCAGCTGGTGAGCAAGAAAATGCTCCTAGTGGTGATAACATTGAGCCTGATGAGGAAAATGATGATGATCAAACTCAGCCTATGGAGGAAGATCATGGCAAATGGGTCAGAACAAATGTACATGAACATGACTATAGTTGGGATAGAAATGAAGAAGAGGTTCTCTATGATAATCAAGGTTGGGGAGAGTGGAAACACACTGGCTGGACTCAAAATCAGTCATCTTAGGCATATTCTCCACCAGATTACACTTCGCCTTCTACTGATGAGTCGACTATTCGTGCTATGTTGCATAATATGCAACTTCAACAACAAGAACACTATGAGGCTCAACATGCCTGGAACAACGAAATGGAAAAACAAATCAAAGGTCAGAATGAAGCTTTCGACACTTTCAACCAGAACTTCAACCCGTTTCTCGAGATGTATGAAAATGATAGGGGTTTGTCTTCTGGCACATCTGGTCATAAAGGGCAAAGGGGAAGATCTGATCATAGAAGGGAATATGGTTCATCTAGTTTTTAATTTGTTGCTATGTTGCTTCCTTTTAAATGTAATGATACTTCAATTACTTTGGTTTATATTTATCTCTATTTTTCAATCAATCCCTTATCGTGTTATTATGTGTAAGAAAATATTGAAAAAACGAGTTTTCACCCTGAACAGGCCGATCTGTCTCACTATCAGGTCGACACATATTGATTGGCAGTTTTTGGCACTGCCAGGTCAACGTATTTTGTAAAACAGGCCGACCTGGCTTTCTGGGTAGTAAAAGGTCGACCTACTTTCTAAGGAGGTCGACATGTCCTCATAGGAAACCCTTAGAAAGCGCTTTTCAAAGAAAACGCTCTCTAAAGTGTATCATATGTTAACCTGAGAAAGCGCTCTCTAAAGTTTGTGTGAATGGTTTGGGTTTGGGGTTCGAATCCCCCTCGCCCCAGACTCATTTTAATTTTGTTTTACATTTTTCAGACCTTTGAGAGCGCTTTCTCAAGAAAGCGCTCTCTAAAGTGTATCATATGTATCATATATTTAAATTTTTATTTAAATCATTGGATGTATCACCACCCCAGTGGTTAAAATTCCTTTACAATGCCTTTCCATATCACAAAGGTGTGGGTTCGAACCCCCCCTTTTGTATTTTTTGGTTTTTTTTTCTTGTTGAAGTAAAAACTAACCAGGTCGACCTATGCATCAACCAGGTCGACGCATTTTAATAAGTTTCAAAGTAATAAATTCACTAGGGTCATCAGGTCGATGCATCTTCTCAGGAGGTTGACCTGCCCATTTGGGCCAACCTTAGAGAGCGCTTTATAACTAAAGTGCTCTCTAATGCTTTTTATTAAACAATATTCAAATCATATTTAATATATACAAATTATATTAATATATAAATTATATACAAATTATATTAATATATAAATTACATACAAATTATATTAATATATAAATTATATACAAATTATATTAATATAAAAATTATATATAAATTAAAATAAAGTAAATATTTAAATTAATATATATATATATATATATATATATATATATATATATATTAACTTAAAATTATATTTAATATATACAAATTATATTAATATATACATTAAAATTATATTTAATATAATTAAATATATATATACAAATTATATTAATATATGATATCAATTCATATTATATATTATTAATGTGAGCATAATTAATGGATAAATGCGTAGTACCGCTGGTTAAGGAGGTTTGTGTGAATGCTTTGGGTCTGGGGTTCGAATCTCCCTCGCCCCAGACTCATTTTAATTCTTTTTTTACATTTTTCAGACCTTAGAAAGCGCTTTCTCAGGAAAGCGCTCTCTAAAGTGTATCATATGTATCATATATTTAAATTTGTATTTAAATAATTGGATGTATCACCACCCCAGTGGTTAAAACGCCTTTAAAATGCCTTTCCCTATCACCAGGGCGTGGGTTCGCTCTTTTCAGAAACCCATTTCTTCGTACACTATCATTGTTCATCATTGCTATAGTTTAAACTTAGAAAGATCAAGGATTGATCGAAACCATACTTTCTTTATCATTTTCTTCGTTAATCTCTTTTAACCTTGTTGCTCTTGTTCGTTCGTTGCTCTTGTTCGTTTCTCATTTTTGTTGTTCGTTGCTCATGTTCGTTTCTCATTGTTGTTGTTTGTTGCTCATTGTTCTTCATTTCTACTGAGGTATGTCATTGAAGCCTGAGGAAGAATGGAGCAAAGTGGAGGATGAGTTGGATTTAGGTAATTCTAAAGCCTTAAATGCTTTGTTCAATGGAATTGATAGAAACATATTCACGTTGGTGCACCATTGTGAATAGGCTAAGGAGGTTTGGGATATTCTCAAAACCACTCAGGAGCTTTAGGAGAAAATATGTCCAATGAAAAGCTTGTGTGGAAAATTCTCAGATATCTTCCCAAAAGATTTGCTATGAAGGTTACTGCTATATAGGAAGCACCTTACATCTGCAATATGAAGGTTGAAGATATCATTGGATCTATTCAAACATTTTAAATGGGATTCAGTGATATATCTAAAAAGAAGAATAAAATCATAACTCTTATTTCTAATACTGAAGAAGAAGCAGACGAATGTGAGATGGAAACCGAGGAAAACCTAACAGAAGCTCTAGCCATGATTGGAAGATAGTTCAAAACCGTTATGAAAAAGATGAATATGAATTCAAGACCTAATGTCAAGAACATATCGTCTGACATCAGTAGATCCCATGATTCTAGGAGAAGGACAAAGCCTGAAGAGAAGCCAAATCAAAGCAAAAGAGTTCAATGTCATGGTTGTAGGGTTTTGGCCACATTAGAGCTGAATGTCCTACTTATCTTAAGAAACAAAAGAAAGGTCTATCTGTTTCATGGTTTGATGGAGATTTTGAAAGTGATTTTGAAGAGGAATCATCTAAACATATCACTATTTTTGACAGGGACATGTATTTCTGATAACGACTCTAGTGAGGATGAGCTAACCTTTGAAGAACTTGCAGCATCCTATAGAAATCTATGTCTTAGAAGTTCACAAGTGATTCAAGAAGGAGAGAAGCAAAAGAAGCTCATAGTAAAATTGGAGGCTGAAAAGGAAGAGCGTCTAAAAAAAATATCTAACATGAATAATGAAGTCATCACGCTAAATTCCAAGCTTGATCAAATTACCAAATCCATCAGAATGTTGAATAGTGGATCTGAAACACTGGATGAGATTCTTTAGATTGGAAATAATGTAGGATACTTATATGGCATAGGGGTTGATGGTACCAAAAACATCTCTTCAAGTAGCAGTCAACCTGAACTCCAGTATGATGTTGCAAATCAGATGTCAAAACAATGTCTCAACATCATGGTAAAGGAAGATCAAATCATCAAAGGAGAAGATATCAAAGATGAAGATGTCATTACTGTGGCGGATTTGGTCACATAAAACCCTTCTATTACAGACTTCATGGATATCCTGATCATAATCCTCAGCCTAGACCTAAACAAAACATGATTAAGAAACAACAATGATTTCCTAAGGTTGTATCCTTGATAGCTCATACTTCTCTTAGAGTATCAGATTAAGAGGATTGGTATTTTGATAGTGGATACTTTAGACATATGACTGGAATAAAAAATTTGCTGGTTGACATCAAATCTCATTCTACCAGTGTAAACACCCCAAATTTCCCCTCACTTTTTCTCACACCATGGCTTGTGATATTTCATTTTTGTTTTAACATAAGCATTACATCTCATATTGCATATTTGTTTCACTACATAGTTCCATTTTCATCTGCATCTAGGGTTTGTGATCTGAGCAATCCAAAAATCAATCTGAGCCATCCCAATGGTCTTGAAGCTTTCCAAGAAGTTCCACGTGTGTTATATGATCATATTATGCTCCCTAAAGTTCATGAAAGGCAAAGGCATGGAAGCAGAGCTAGGGTTTTCACTACACAGATGACCAAAATTAGGGTTTTGGTTTCAAAGGCCTTAACTCCATATTTTTTGGTCATTCTTGTTTCTAATGTTCTTAAAATGTTATAAGGATCATGTGTACCAAGTTTGTTGAAGAAATTCATTGTGGAAGTCATCTGATCATTGGGTAACTTCTTGAGCAAGTTAAGTCAAAATCAGGGCATCTGAGGCCCCCAACAATGGAACCAAAGGGTCATTTTCATCAAATTGAAGTTCAATGATCTTTATTTAATCTTAGAATTGGTTGGAAGTTCACAAGATTGAAGAATTTTGAGCCAATTGCAAACTTGCCATTTTTGGAAATAACTTGAAATGCAAACTTTCCATTTTTGGAAAGATTTTCAACCTCCTCTTTCACGACCAAAAATGCTTCAAATGAAAAATTCTTGGACATGAAAGTTGTAGATTAGGTCTTTCCCTTTTCAAAAAGTACATGAACATGTCTTGATTCATCCTAGAACTCAAGATATGGGCTTTCAAAGTTGGCAAAAATCACATAATTTCAGGTTTAATGTCAAAGAAGGATTTTGCATATTGGCATTTTAAAGCTTCTAAATGACTTCTAATGTGCACAAATATGTTACAACATGTCAAGGAAGCATCCAAAGATCAGAATTGGCCCAAGAATTTGACATTTTTATGGCTTGATTCACAAGAAATACCAAAGAGAGAAAGTTGCATAAAGCTTGCCATCTCTCCATCCAAGCATCACAGCTGCCTTTCTTTGATCCAAGGGACCTCCATGAAGCATGTTGAGGAAATCTATGCTCAGAAACCCCTGCTGCATTGACCCATACCTCAAGTACACATAAGTTGGCATTTTTGCATTTCCTCCCATACCAATCAAACTGAGCCACCACCCACTCTCTGACCAATCACAACCTCTTATGCAACCCCTAAGGACCTCATTTCATAAAACCTTCAAGCCTGAAACACCTTAGAGCTCAGAAGCCACAAAAATTGTCAAAACCTTCCCTTCTTCGAAACATCATAGGGAGCACAAACCACCCTTCACTTTGCCTTGAAAGTCCCTACGATTTTCCACCTCTCAGAACTGAACCTTCAAAAGGAGGCCATTTAAACACTTGCAAAGCTTCTCAATAGCATTAGGGTGATCAAAGAAGGTGTCTAGCACAAGAAGCAGCCTCCGGGGATCCACATTTGCTCAACTTCAGCTCAGGTATAGCTCAAGAACTTTTTTCTCAGAGCTTTGATTTTAAGTTACAATGTGATAAAGCATGTTTCTCTGATCATTATGCACTTTGAATCACTGAAAATGGTCAAGTATATAGGATCTATTCAACTTCTAAATTTTTTTTCAGTTTTTCGTTTGGCTTCGATTCTCTCTTTTGATGCAAAATAAATTGTTTTTGTTTGTGGATTCTTGTTGTTTGATGTTAGAGGATGGATTCTTGAGATTTTGGCATGTTTTTATGGCCTGGGGAGGGAGATAGGGATTTGGCCTACCGGAGAAGATGACCGGAGCTTAGCCCCGGTCACCTGAAAATGTTTAGCCCTAATTAGGGTTTAGTTGCCCAGATTGATTTTGGACCCTTAGATCCTGATTAGTTTAATGCGTGAACGGACCAGATTTAGTCATTAGGTTTAATTTCTGTTTAATTAAATAAAACACAATTAATTAGTCAGAATCAATCCTGACCCTTGGATAGCGCGCGCGGTCAAACCTCTTCCCCCAAGTTTGAATCTGGAGCCTTCGATCAGTTGACTTGCATTTTTAATTCATTTTATTTTATTTTCTTTTCATTTCTTTTGCATTTTTATTTTAAAATACCAAAATCATCACAAAAATATGAAACTTTGCAATTCTGTTTTAAATATTTTTCTAAACCCAAAAATGATTTTTATTATATTTTTTGCATTAAAAAAGTATTTTTAAAATATTTAAATGTTATTTTTAATTAATTAATGGATTTTAATTAATTAAAAATACATTTAGGTTTCTAAAAATCACCAAAAAAATCATGAACCATTCCAATACATTTAGAAACATTTTCAAAGTCTTCATACAAATTTCTTTTTAGGTTTGATCATAATTTCCCAATTTTCTTTGAATTAGGGTTCATTAAAATCACATTTTCTAACCCTAACTTTGAAAAATCATTTCTGCCTAACCATGGAGAGTTTGAACTTGATTCTTTTTGCATTGTGTCACATATTGCATGTAGTTTCTAGGTTATTTTTCTCATGAACGTATCTTCCATTTTCAAATTGATTGGCATTTTCCCTTTTGAATCACCCGAAAACCCTAGCAAACTTAGAAAGATCATAACTTTCAATAGGATTAGCTTCTGACCTTCTCCTTTGGGGTTTGACCTTGTATGGGTTTAGGGTTTGATTGAGCTTGATTTCAATTTTTTATCATGATGTATGCCTCTGTTTTGGTCATTTGCATCTCATACATTCATAAAACCCTAATTTCTCATGTTCATTTGCATTCACCTTTGCATATCATCATCATGTGAATATGACATGGCATTTTGTCGCTCCCGAAGATTTGCATCCCGGTGTAGACGCGAACGGTCGACGAAAAGAGAAATGTAATTGAATAGAGTCGCCAGCTAGGCATTTTTATCCCGAAGGAAAGGTAATGCTGCATAAACCTAGAAAGAGATGGATAAGACGGTTGCGAACCAGAGAAACTGAGAAAGGGGGTTGGTTACAATCTGGGAAGGTATTAGCACCCAGATTGTCCGTCGTACTCGACGGGATCCACGCTTACAAGAATGTGTTTAAAGGGTAAGTGTATGTGCTATCTGTGTGCAAAAGCTAAAGAATGAATGTACAGGTGTCAGTGCAAAAGGTGAAGTGCTCATGAGTTGAGGCTTAAAAAGAATGTTGAAAGAGGGGGAAGACACAGAGACTTTTGTTCGATAACAGTTAAGTTATGCCTACGTATCCTCTCGTGCAATGAGGAAGTCAGAACACCGTAGTTCGACTCAAAGAGACTGAAAATAGAATTTGACTGTGAACTGTCTGCTTGTCTATGCTCAAGTGTATGACTCGTCTGGCTCGAGTGCTAACTGCCTTGCATTAGATGAAGAAGCAAGTTCTCGTTTATGAATGAGTGTGATGAGAAAAGAATCCTGAAGGAGACGTTTATTGTTTGTTTTTGTGTTTTCAGTATTTTATTGTTTTTGGTGTTTTTTGCATAGGATTATTAGCTTAAGCCTAAATTAAAGGCTTGTAAACTCATTATATCCTCCCTACTTAGGGATAATGAGCCTACTTAAGTATGAGATAAGCATCTCAACTTAATTACCATGATGATGTAGGATTAATATCATTAACCTAATTGTGATTATTTAGATGTTTTTGGGTTTTTGTTTAGTGTTAATTAATGAGTTTAATCTCTAATCACAAATTAGTGAACTCATTACACCATCCTAATAGAAGGATGATAGATGAGAACACTTAAGCTGAGGAAGATACCTCAACTTAATCCATGGTTAGGGACTAAATTCATTATATAACAAGACTTTATTAAATGGATTTTAATTAAAGGATGAGATTAAGAAGTGGATTTTAAGTTTGTAAGACAACTTGAGGAGGACTTGTCCATTAAACACTAGGGTTAGTCCCACTTAACCATAAGGAAGAGTTAGAACCCTAATGTAAGGCCCAAGTTACAAGATGAAGTCTTGGTGATTATTAGTGTGATTTGATTAAGAGGTTTAAACAAATTAAAGGTTTAGCACTTAGGATTAAAGTTATACACTCCATCCTAAGAGAAGGATGCAGGCATAACCCTAATTCCAAAGTCCTAAAACTTTAAGAGTTTAGTCCCTGATTATTGAGATGAGAAGAGAGACTCAAGAAGACTCAAAGGTAAAAGCTAAGGGGGACTAAACACAACCCTAAGATTATCATGCTTGGATGCTCCTATGGTTTGTTAGGCCTACAAGAGAAGAATCTTCAAGGAAGCCACCAATGGAAGAAGCAGATGAAAGAAGGATGAGAAAGAAGAACAAGTTACTTACTTCATTGAAGAAGATAAGTAACTTGAAGGAAGAAAGTGAGAGAGGGAACATAAGTGAATAAGATTCACTTCAAGAACAAGTAAGAATGCATACGGGTGAGATAAGAAGAGGTGGGAGGTGAAGGAAAATCCACCTCCCAAATGACTTACCAAAGTACCTGAAATGTTAGTATGGATGCATAATGTATAAAGCATGAAGAAATGAACTGAAATGAGAGGAGATGAGATGCAAAGACCAAAGTTAGAAGTGTTTATGCAATGCAAATGGCATATGAGATGATGCAATGTCAAACAATGTGCATATGAATGATCATACAAATATGAGATGTTATGAAAGCATACTTAGAAGTTTGAAAACACATGGATGTTTATGAAATGAAATGAATGCAACATGTGACAAATGAATGAGGAAATGATCAAGCAATGTTCTCACATGTCCTAAGATGTCTAATATGACATATGAATGCTTGAAATGTCATGGCAAGTTCATGTAATGATGAATATGCTAGGTGAATGCAAATGAACATGAGAAATTAGGGTTTTATGGACATATGAGATGCAAATGGATAAAACAGAAGCATACAACAAGATAAAAATTTGAAATCAAGCTCAAACAAACCCTAAACCTATACAAAGTCACACCCCGAAGGAGAAGGTTAGAAGCTAATTGTCACTCCCCGGATTTCCATCCTGGTACAGACGCGAAAGTGGCGTGGAAGAAAAATAGAGTCGCCAGCCAGGCATTTTTATCCCGAAGAAAGGGAATGGTAATGCTGCACAAACTAGAAGAAAGAAAGAGGAAGGACACAGGTCCTGCGAACCAAAGAGACTGAGCTCGGGAGTCGGTTACGAACTGGGAAGGTATTAGCACCCAGATCGTCCGCCGTACCCGACGGGATCCACGCTTGCAAGAGAAAACTATTTCAAAGGGTGAGGGTATGAAAACTGCAGCAAAAAGTAATGAAAATGAACTGGATAGAAGAACTGAGAAAAAAACAAAGGAAAAATGTAGGGAAAATAAAGATTGTGCTCGAACGGGCCCTACCCCGCTGCCTACGTACCTCATCAGGATAATGAGGATCAGAGACGCTGTAGTTCCCCTAACTAGGGGTACTAAAAGGAAATTGCTTGTGAATTAAAGCTTGAACTGCCTATGCCATTGCTCAGGTGTTGCAGTCTCGGACGAAGAGTGCGTAACCGTCTTGCAAAGTGACGAGTAGGAGCAAGTTCTCATGTAAGGAGTGAATGAGATGAGAAAAGAATTCCCGAAGGAGAGACGCTTATTGTTTGTTTGTGTTTTTTATGAAGCTTTTATGAGTGTGTCACAAGGAAGTGAACTCAAACTCTTTTCCATGGAATGTGCACTTGTCACTACATTCCAAGATGGAATAATAGAACAAGCACACTCAAGTAAGGAGAAGATCCCCAAAACATGAACCCAAAGATTAGGGCCTAAGCTCACTAACTTGTTAAATTATTAAGTGCTTTTGGTTATTTACAGATGAAGAAGTGTTTTTTATGCTTTTCTTGGTGAAGAAGATACCTTGATCAGACTTGTGCATCACAAGGTAAGCTTGTACTATCCCAAGATGGGAAGACTACAAGCATACCTCATGGGATAAGGCTATGGATCAAGACATCACTTCAAACTTATTAAGATGTTTTTTATGGTTATGAGAGGAGAAGAGAAGAAGAACCAAAAGGATCATAAAGGAAAAATTCTAAAGGGGGACTAAATAATCATAAGTGTTAACATGCATGGATGTCCTAAGGGTTAGTGAGGTTTCTATCCTAATGAAGAAAGAAAGAAGAAGAAGAAGAAGATAGAAGAAAGGGGAAGTAAGGCCTAAGCCCAACAATCACAAGGTTAGCATTAATGAAGAAAGAAGAAGAGATAAGAATTAGAGATGTGGGAATCACACCCACACCTCTCACTTACCTAAGCCCCTGCAATGGTTAGCCAAAATTCATTAATAAAATCATGGCAAAGACATGCTTAAAATTCACCCCAATCTAGATCAAACAATCATGCCAAATAATGCACATACAAGCATTTACGTGTCGAGAATATGGAAGCATGCATCAATCAGCATGAAAGTCACCCAAACAATCATATTCAATAATCACATAATGATCTATGGCATTTAAAACAAGTATGGGGATCAAACATGCCAAAAATCATTCAAAAGTAGCTCACTGCTTCAGTGTTAACCGATTAACCAATCCGTTAACCGGTTAACCATGCCAAAACCTGCGTAAAACAGCAAAATCCAGGTGCATTAACCGGTTAACCAATCCGTTAACCGGTTAACACTGTTAAAATAGCAGCACAAACCTGCAGAAACCAGCTCACAAATAGCTTATTCCACACAACCTCATACTAGTCCAGCAAGCATTCGAACATGAAAATAGTGCATCAATTCACATTAGATGGCATCAAGAAGCTTATGAACATTAATAAACGGATCCAGTTACCAATCAATCAATTAATTCAATCAACACAAACAAATACGCAATCACATGGCGGATCTAAAGCGCAAGCATGCAAATAAGCTAAAACAGAGCTAGATCTGAAATTAACCAACCTACAAAGCTGAGATATGCTTTGGTAATTGTTGATCAAACTGAAAATAATAGATCTCGCGCAAAGCCTTGAATATCCGATGCTAAACTTCACACTCCGTGCAAAATAAATGCAAGAACAAGCTCTTGATGCAGAATTTTGGATCCAAAAGCACCTCTAGATCCCAAACCAGATCTGAATCACCACTAAAACCAGCAAAAAGATGTAATGAAGTGATGCATGGAGGTCTAGTTCCAAGATCTACACACCTCAAGGCGAACTTTGAGTGATTTGGTAAATTGGGAGAGAAAAGTGAGAGAATTGTGAGTGAGAGGAATGAAAATTCAGAAAATGAGAGTCAAAAAATGAGGGAAGACCCTTTTGGTTTGGAGAGGAATGATTAAATATGCTTTAGGTTTGGGGCCCAAAAATTAGGCTTGGGATCCAAAATTATGGTTTGGGTAGGGTGATTAGGATGGAGCAATGGGATTAGGCTTGGACAAGAGCTCTAGATCTTTCCTTTAATTTCCAATTAATTCAAAAATGAATAAAAATCAGAAAAATGAAAAATGGAGCAAAAATCACACATACTGAATTGCTGCTGAAAATTCAAAATTTGTGGTTGTTAACCGGTTAACCAATTCGTTAACCGGTTAACGCCAGTGAATTTTGAATTTCCCTCCTTTTGGTGGGAACCTTCAAAAAATAAGCCGGTGCCAACCAAATTGATCTGATTTTGATCCCTAATCTTGCCAAATCTCTTTTAACATTATAAGAACATCCCTTGGCTAGAAAACTGGGTTGGACCCCTTGAAATCTCACAGTTGACTCTTTCAGGGCTCTGTTGACTTTTTTTCTTTCATCCGCAAGCAACTGAGGCATTGTCTGACTTCCACATGGAGTTTTCTCATGAAATTTGGCACATAGGGCCCTCTCAACATATAGAAGACTTGGCCCACAAGACATGGCCAAAGTTGTGAGGTCTTGGTGATTGAATCCCAAACCCTGATTTGGGTGCACTACATAGGAGCTTTGCCTTGTCCTGAGATCTCTGATGATCATGCAATCTTCTGAGCTTTTGTCCATGGACTTGATCTTGTAAATGGAGTGTAGACTCACCATAGAACTTGTATACAACCCTTGGGACCCTTGTCATGGCTTGAAAGGCTTCAAGGAACTCCACAGATGACCATATGCTTGATGTTAGGACATGAGGGATGTTATGCTTCATCTTTCCATGATAGGATGCTGAGGAAATGATATGAGTATGATGAATATGATGATATGATGCTTAAAATGAAGAGGGAAAATTTGGGGTGTTACAGCTGCCCCTATTCAATCATCAGTTAATCTGAAAAGGACGATAGTACGGCTATCGACCATTCAAGATAAACTGTGGTTGAATACCAAGAAGACCAGAAATTTGCACTCTGACGAAGAATGCAACACCGGGAAATAAACCCAAACAGATGCTCTGGGGATAAGCAGGGGAGAAAGAAGCAGACGAGCTTCTTCCAAATTGAAACTGATATCTGGAATAAGAAAGCGTTGACAGACGAGTCTTCAAACAATCCTGTAACGCCAGGAGCTGGACATACGAGTCCTCAAACACTTCAAACATAATCTGAGACAGATGAGTCTTCAAACAATCTTGTGACGCCAGGAGCTGGACATACTGTCGCTCCCACCAAATGACACCCGGCCAAGAGGGGTACAGACGCGAACGGTCGGCGAAGAGAGGGAATGAAAAGAGTCGCCAGCTAGGCATTTTTATCCCGAAGGAAAGATAATGCTGCATAAACCTAAGAAAAGATGGATAAGACGGTTGCGAACCAGAGAAACTGAGAAAGGGGGTTGGTTACAACCTGGGAAGGTATTAGCGCCCAGATTGTCCGCCGTACTCGACGGGATCCACGCTTGAAAGATTTGTGCTTTAAAGGGGTAGTGTCAGTGCAACCTATGTATCAAAGCTGGAAAGAATGCAAGTGTCAGTGCTATAACAAAGTGAGGTGAAGTATGTGAAGTGTCAGTGCTAGAACATGAGTGAAATGCTCAAGAATATGAGGCTCGAAGAATAATGCTGGAAGGAGGGGGAATATACAGAGACTTTTGTTCGATAACTGTTAAGTTATGCCTACGTATCCTCTCGTGCAATGAGGAAGTCAGAACACCGTAGTTCGACTCAAAGAGACTGAAAGGTAAATTGACTTGTGAACTGCTTACTTGTCTATGCTCAAGTGTATGACCTGTCTGGCTCAGGTGCTAAGTGTCTTGCATTAGATGGAAGAAGCGAGTTCTCGTTTGTGAGTGAATGAGGTGAGAAAAGAATCCCGGAGGAAACGATTATTGTTTGTTTTTGGTATTTTTAATCTTTTATTGTTTTTGGTGTTTGTCATAAGTAAATGAGCTTAAGCCTAAACCAAGGGTTAGTAAACTCATCACATCCTCCCTCTGATTAGGGGTAATGAGAATACCTTAAGTATGAAGTAAGCACCTCCCACTTAATCACCATGATGTAGGATTAAGATCATTAACCTACTTGCAATTATTTAGATGTTTTTGTTGTTTTTGATTAGTGTTAAGTAATGAGTTAAATCCATAATCAAGGATTTAATGGACTCATTACACCATCCTAATAGAAGGATGATAGATGAGAACATTTAAGCTGAAGAAGGCTCCTCAACTTAATCCATGATTAGGGATTAACCTCATGACAAAACAAAACCTTTATTAAATGGATTTTAAGTTAATGATAGGATTAAGAAATTGATTTTATGGTTTGTAAGACAACTTGAGGGGGACTTGTCCATTAACACTAGGGTTAGTCCTTCTCAACCAATTTAGGAAGAATTAGAACCCTAATGCAAGGCCCAAGTTACAAGCTTGATGTCTTGATGATTATTAGATGGATTTATTAAAGGATTTAAACACATTAAGGGTTTAACACTTAGGATTAAAGTTATACACTCCATCCTAATAGAAGGATGCAGGCATAAGCTTAATCACAAAGCCTTAAAACCTTTAAGGTTTAGTCCTTGATTATGAGATGAGAAGAAAAGACTCAAAGATGACACAAAGGTAAAACTAAATGGGGAAACTAATAAAACCCTAATTGTTAACATACTTTGAGATCCTAGGGTTTGTGAGGCTTAAGAGAGAAATATCTTCAAAGAGCCACCAAGGAGGAACAAGATGAAAGGAGAAGGAGAAAGAGAAACAAGCTAACTTACTTCACTTAAGAAGATAAGTTACTTGAAGAAAGAAAGTAAGAGATGAACATGAATGAGCAAGCTAACTCTAATACACAAGTAAAATGCAGAAATGAATGCATAAGAGGGATGAGAAGAGATTATGAGAAGTGAAGGCAAATTCACTTCTCAAAGGACATACACCTGAAAAGTTAGTAAAGAGAAATGAAATGGAGTGAAAATGAGATGAATGCAATGATGCAAACCAAAGTAAGAAGCATAAACATGATGTTAATGATGATAAGAGATGATAAAAACACATGTCAAGAGTTGTGAATGATCATACAAGGATGTGGATGCAAATGAAACATGCTTTGAACCATGAAAGCCCATGAAAGTATATGAAATGGTATGAATGCATAACATGGCAAAGGAATGATGCAATGATCACACATGATTCTAATATGTCCTAAGATGTATTATATGTCATGAGGATGCACAAAATGTCATGGAAAATTCATGAATGCAAGCATATGGAAGATGGATGCAAATGAAGGCAAAAATTAGGGTTTTATGCACAAGACACAAAGCAAAATCCAAAATCAGAAGCAAGTGACAAGATAAAAAATTGAAAATGGGATCAAAGGAACCATAACCCTACACAAGTTCACTGCCCAAAGGAGGATACCTAAATCTTAACCTAATGGAAGTTATGATTTTCTCAAGTCAACTAGGGTTTCAAGGCACTTCAAAAGGAAAAATGCACATCAAATTGAAAATGAAAGATAAATTCAAACCAATTTTACCCTAGAAACTATATGACATGAGGAATGCAATGCAAGAAGAAACATCATCAAACTCTTCATGGTTAGGCAGAATGAATTTTTCTAAGTTAGAACAAAAATATTGCCTTTTAACCACTTTAATTCCAATGAAAAATGTCAAAACAGGTCAAGAACCAAAAAGAAATTTGTTTGAAGAGTTTGATAATGTTTCTAAATGTATTAAAATGCAATGTGAATTTTTTGGTGATTTTTAAATACCTAAATGTAGTTTTAATTAATTAATCTTCATTAACTAATTAAAAATAAGCATTTAAATGATTTAAAAATAATTTTTAATGCAAAAAATAAAAATAAAAATATTTTTGGGTTCTGAAAATTAATAAAAGATTTGATAAAAAATTTCAAAAATTTTTAATGTATTTTGCTATTTTTTAAAAATTCGTGGAAATTAAATACAAAACAAATGAAATAAAAATGAAATTAAAGAGAAAATGAGAAAGTCAGCTGATCTAAAGGCCCAGATTCAAACCTAGGGGGGCGGGAGTTGACTACGCGCGCGAACGAACGGCTGAAATTCAAATCTCACTAATTATGATTAAACCCTAATCCTGAACCCTAATCACTTTCAGATGACCGGAACAGTGTTCCGGTCATCTTCTCCGGCCATCCAATCCTTCAATCTCACTCAAAACGCAATCTTAAGCTCTCTAAATCTCCAGAATCAAACATCTAATAACCCTAAGCATGAATCCAACCCTAAAACTCATTTATTTCCACTCAAGATCAAGAATCAAAGCCAAACGGAAAAAAACGCAGAAAGTTTCAGAGGTTCAATACATGGTTAATACCTGACTATTTTCAAAACTAAACACATCAGAATCATCAGTGAATCATGGAGAATCAATTAGTAACTTAAAAACACGTTTCTGGAAAAATTGTTCTTGATGATACCTGAAGTGAAGCTTTCGAAAATGAGGCTTTCTGGCCAGTTCTTTGCTTCAAACAAGCTCCAATGATCCTCCCCAAACGTTTGTGATGCTTGGCTGGAGTTTATATGGCCCCAAAATGGAAATGGCAGAAACTCAGTTCATGAAGTGTGGAAATCGTATTTTTGATTGTGGAGGTTTTAGGGCCAAATGAAAGGTGGGAAATGATCAGTGAATCATGGTGAGTTGAATGGTGAAAGAAACTTGAAGGTTTGATGGCTGAATCAAGAGATTCGAAAGCTTTTGCAAATTTTGGGATTTTGGAGTGTGCTAAGTTCTTGGAGTTTCAGCCTGTGTTGTGTTGTGTTTTTGCTTGGTTTTGATCCACATAAGGAAGTGTGATAGGCAGAGAGTGGGTGCTGGCCTATGTTGATGGGTATGGGCAAGTTGCCAAAATGTCAAAAGTTGGTGTACTTGAGGTATGGGTCATGGCAGGCCAAGGACAATGGGGTGTCCTGCGTAGCAAGGATCAAGGAGTGTCATGAGATCAAATTTTGTGAGCTGTGGCAAGTGGATGAGAAGCTTTGGATCATTTTGCAAATTCATGGAGTTTTGGCCCCTTTTGGATTTCTTAATGATCAAGGCATGAAAATGAGTGATTCTTTGGGCCATTCTGAGTTTTAGGTCATGTGTTATGTTTATGTAATTCTTAGAAGTCATTTTGAAGTCATGGAAATGCTTGGCATGTGAATTTGCAAGTTTCCCTCTTTGGTGTAAAAGTGAAAATTTAGTGATTTTGTCCAACTTTGACAAGCCATAACTTTTGTCCTAAAATGAATTAGAATGAGTTCTTGTACTTTTTGAAAATGGGAGGATCCAATCTACAACTTTCATGACCAAGAATTTTCCATTTGAAGCATTTTTGGATCAAAAAGAGGAGGTTGAAAAACTTTCCCAAAATGGCAAGTTTTCATTACAAGTCACTTTCCCAAAATGGCAACTTTGCAAATGGCTTGAAATTATTCAATTTTGTGAACTTATAACATCTTCTAAGATCAAATAAAGACCATAAATAATCAAAATGGTGGAGAATACCCTTTGGTTGGGTGATTGGGGGCCTCAGATGCCCTGATTTTGCACTGACTTGCTCAAGAAGTCACCTTTGGATCAGATGCCTTCCCCATTGAATTTCTTCATGAAAATTGATATACATGATCCTCATAACATATAGAGACCAATAGAAACAAGAATGACCAAAAAATTTGGAGTTATGGCCTCTGAAACCAAAACCCTAATTCTAGGTCATCTGTGTAGTTAAGCCTGGCTCTGCTTCCATGCCTTTCTCAGTTCTTGTGATTCTTTGACTTCCTTGACCTTGTGAGGATATAATATGATGCTTGAACATACATGGACCCTCTTGAGATGATTGAAGACCCTTGGAGTGGCTCAGATGGATCAGGGATGGCTCAGATCACAAACCCTAGATGCAGATGACTTTGAACCAATGCAGTGAAGCAAAAATGCAATATGAGATGACATGATTGAACTTATGCAAATGAAAAAGAATCACAAGCCATGGTGAAATGAGTGAGGGAAAATTTGGGGTGTTTACACATACGAGTCCTCAAACACTTCATATAGCACGAGACGGACGAGCCTCCTTCGGATTTACCTATTACGCCAGGACCGGAAATGCATTTAAGTCTGTGGGATAGACATGCAATCATTGTAGAAGAACCTTCTTCATATATTATCCGTGGATATATGGTACAAGACAGTCGAGTCTACTTAGAAAACCTGTGACGCCAGGTGCAGCAACAACAATTGGTGCCTGAGACAGACGAGCCTCCTTCGGATTTACTTGTTACGCCAGGACCGAAAACCATTTCGACATTAATTCCCACTTTCAGGATTTGAAACCTCTTCAATACAGACGAGTATTGGGTGATCATCCAGATAACACTGACGAGTGCTAAAAGTCAATGATGCAGACGAGTATCAGACGATGATCCGAGAAACACAGACGAGTGCTTCAGGCCATGATACAGACGAGTATCAGCCACTGGTATAGACGAATACCAGAAATTCAAACACAGACGAGCATTTGAAGCAGCAATAGAAGAATATCAATAAAAACAGCAAATCCTCACAATACATATATTAGCTAGCACAGATGAGTGTCGGGGATGATACAAACGAGTATCCGAGCTTCAGAACACAGACGACTTCTGGGGAGTAAAAGCAGACGAGCTTCAAACCAACACAGACGAGTGCTGGACAGTTGCAGACGAGCAAAATCAGAAAATACATATCAAGGCACAGACGAGTGCAGCAAAGGATCCAACACCAAACACATATGAGTGTTGGGAAGTTGCAGACGAGCAACAGCAAATATCAAATCAGAACACAGACGAGTGTTGGGGAGTTGCAGACGAGCAATCACAAAGATAACCATAACACAGACGAGTGTTGGGAATTTGCAGACGAGCAAAATCAAGGTAATCATAACCACTGCTGGGGAGAGCAAACGAGAAATACCAACATGATAACACAGACGAGTGTTGAGAGATGCAGACGAGCAGCAATAGAGCATGATATATCACGGCTGGGGAGAACTCTGCTTAGGGATAACACAGACAAGCGTTGAGGATTGCGGACGAGAAACAAACGAATGCCTAATTGGCAACAAGATATACAACTCCGCAGGGGAAGAAAAGTCAAGAGGTCTGGATACCCACTCTGACTGAGGTGATGAATACCTGACTGTATCATCAAAAATACCTAAAAGTATGGCAACTTCGATGGGGAAGATTTCACTGACGGAAGTGAAAATCCAATATGACCTCCGTGGGGACAGGATCATCTTCAGACTTGGCTTGGGAAGCTGCTTGGACAATACTCTGGCTGGGGAGAGCATCTGCTGATTCAAGACTCTGAGGGGACTCTTGCTGAGAATAGAATACTGATAACGTCAGGCTTCCGGATACCTGCTGGGCATACTCCGCTGGGGAAACATGCACTGTTACTTCACTGGGGAAGAAGAACCTGCTTGGGCTACTGCCAAGGCTTGGTTGGAGGAAATCTCTGCTGGAAAGGTCAGGCTTTCAGATACCTACTGGGAGAAATCTCTGCTTGGGGAGATACTTTACTAGGGAAGAGTAAATTGCTTGAGAGAATGTGGCGCCATCCTGCAACCTGCAACAACAGAAAACACACGTGTGCTCTGGGGATTTGCGTGGAATGATCTGTTCATCCATCGTCACCCGACACTCAAAGAGGGTTACAGTTTCCCTGTCTGTCAGTTTTCTTTTCAAAATTATCACCATGTTTAGATGCAATTCTATTTTTGCCAAAAATTCAGGACATTTTGCAAACAAAAATAAACACACACAGCTTTTTGCCTGAATATTATTTTTATTGAATGGCCTCTGAATATGCAAGATTTTACATCAGGAAGCAACCACCTGGAAAGAGGTAGCCACTATAAAATTGAGAAAAAGAAACTATCCTAATGGCAATGTACATGACATTCCAAGGAGTTCCATTTCTGCTATGACCTGCATGTCTTCGAGACCCTCCATTCTGTTTTGGCTTTCTGAGGGGATGAAGGGATTGTTTCCTACCCTTCTGATACTGTCAAGTTGTACGAAACGATGATGTGGTTCAGATAACTTGGATCGCAGTTGTTCGCTTATTCCCTTATTTTGTGTGGATCGCCCTTTCGGGTTTTCAATCCACCGGGATACCCTTTTTTGCCTGAGTTGTCCAATGTGGCTTTTCAACTCAGCGGGTGTACATTTTTTATTTATTTCCATAATTTTTGCCCGAGCTTTTTATTCTGTTTTTAGCTCGCCAGGATGCCCCTTTTTTGCCTGGACTATAATTCTGTTTTTGTGTCCAGCGGGTCTCTTTATGCGAAGTATTTTTTAACTGCATCCGAGTTAACAGGGGACTGGAAGTCATCTCCAACCATAGTGGTGAGCATCAGTGCTCCTCCTGAGAAGAATTTCTTTACTATGAATGGTCCTTCGTAGTTTGGGGTCCACTTGCCCCTGTGATCTGAACCTGGAGGAACGATCCTCTTCAACACAAGCTCTCCCACTTGATACTCTCGAGTACGTACTCGTTGGTCAAATGCACGCTTCATTCTCCTCTGATAAAGCTGACCATGACAGATAGCCACTAATCTCTTTTCCTCAATTAGACATAGCTGATTATAACGAGCACGCACCCATTCAGCCTCATCCAGCTTGACATCCATCATCACGCGCAGTGAAGGAATCTCTACTTCAACAGGCAGGACTGCTTCCATGCCATACACTAGAGAGAAGGGAGTTGCCCCTGTTGACGTCCTGACTGACGTTCGGTACCCATGCAAAGCAAACGGTAACATCTCATGCCAATCTTTGTAGGTGACAACCATTTTCTGCACAATCTTCTTGATATTCTTGTTAGCTGCCTCTACCGCACCATTCATATTTGGTCGGTAAGGAGAAGAATTGTGATGTTGTATCTTGAAGTCCCGACACAATTCTTCCATCATCTTGTTGTTAAGATTAGAACCATTATCAGTAATGATCCTTTCGGGAACTCCGTATCTGCATATGATATCTCTTTTCAAAAATCTTGCCACCACTTGACGAGTGACATTGGCATAAGATGCTGCTTCTACCCATTTGGTAAAGTAATCAATCGCGACCAGGATGAAGCGATGACCATTTGAAGCAGTTGGCTCGATCTTTCCGATCATGTCAATGCCCCACATAGAAAAGGGCCAAGGAGATGACATGACGTTGAGCGGGCTAGGAGGAACATGCACTCTGTCTGCATATATTTGGTACTTGTGGCACTTACGAGCGAATGAGCAACAGTCTGCATCCATTGTCATCCAGTAATACCCTGATCTCAGCAATTTCTTCGCCATAGCATGCCCTCCTGCATGGGTACCGAAAGATCCTTCGTGGACTTCCTGCATCAACAGGCTTGCTTCGTGTCTATCCACGCATCTGAGCAAGACCATGTCGAAGTTTCTCTTGTACAAAACTCCGTCTATGTTCAAGAAGAAACTAGCAGCAAGTCGCCTCAAGGTCTTCTTGTCATTGGAAGATGCCCCAGTTGGGTATTCTTGCTTTTCCAGGAATAGCTTGATATCAAAATACCAAGGTTTCTCGTCAGACACGGCGTCTACAGAGAAGACATAAGCTGGAGCGTCAAGCCTGGATATGTCAATTCTGGGCACATAATTCCAACACAAAACTTTAATTGACGAAGAGAGAGTGGCCAATGCGTCGGCAAACTGATTTTCATCACGTGGTATGTATTGAAGTTTAACTGTTGTGAAGAACGTCAACAGTTTTCTAGCATAATCCCTGTATGGAATTAGATGCTCTTGATGCGTATACCACTTGCCGGTAACTTGGTTAATGACGAGGGCTGAATCTCCGAATATGTCGAGGTTCTTAATCCGAAGATCAATTGCCTCCTCTATTCCCATTATACATGCCTCGTATTCTGCTTCATTGTTGGTGCAGCCAAATGTAATTCTGGCAGCAAAGGGTAAGTGAACACCTTCAGGAGTAATGAGTACGGCACCAACTCCACGACCATTGATATTGACTGCCCCATCAAACATCAACTTCCATTTGGATTCAGGGTCAGGCCCCTCCTCAGGAAGTGGTTCCTCATAATCATTTGTTTTGAGGTACATGGTGTCCTCATCAGGGAAATCAAACTTCATTGGCTGATAATCATCCTCAAGAGGTTGCTGGGCAAGGTAATCCGACAATACACTTCCCTTGATGGCTTTTTGAGAAGTATACTGGATGTCGTATTCAGTTAAAATCATCTGCCACCTAGCAACCCTTCCGGTCAACGTTGGTTTCTCAAATATGTACTTGACAGGATCCATTTTGGAAATGAGTAATGTGGTATGAGTCAACATGTACTGCCTCAGTCGGCGAGCAGCCCATACCAAAGCGCAACAAGTTTTCTCGAGCAGTGAATATCGGGATTCACAGTCAGTAAACCTTTTGCTGAGGTATTAAATGGCGTACTCTTTTCGACCAGACTCGTCATGTTGGCCTAACACACACCCCATTGACCCTTCTAGCATGGTCAAGTACATGATTAATGGTCTTCCTTCCACTGGAGGAATTAGAATTGGAGGCTCCTGCAAATATTCTTTTATTTTATCGAAAGCTCTTTGGCAGTCATCGTTCCACCTGACCGTTTGCTCTTTTCTTAGCAATTTTAATATTGGCTCGCACGTGGCCGTTAGATGAGATATGAACCGAGAAATGTAGTTCAACCTCCCTAAAAACCCACGCACTTCTTTTTCTGTCCTCGGTGCAGGCATATCTTGAATAGTTTTTACTTTAGCAGGATCTACCTCAATTCCTCTTTGACTTACAATGAAGCCCAGCAATTTCCCGGAGCGCACTCCGAAAGTGCACTTGTTCGGATTCAACCTCAGCTTGTACTTGATCAGCCTATCAAAAAGCTTCTTCAGGTTGACCAGATGCTCCTCTTCGTCTCGGGATTTTGCAATCATATCGTCCATATAACATTCGATCTCTTTGTGTATCATGTCATGGAACAATGTGACCATCGCCCGTTGATAAGTTGCCCCGGCGTTCTTCAAACCAAAGGGCATGACCTTATAGCAGAATGTACCCCACGGGGTAATGAACATTGTCTTCTTCATGTCTTCCGGCGCCATCTTGATCTGGTTATATCCGGAGAAGCCATCCATGAAGGAGAACACCGAGAATTGAGCAGTATTGTCCACCAACACATCAATGTGTGGCAACGGAAAATCATCTTTTGGGCTTGCTCTGTTCAAATCCCGATAGTCAACGCACATCCGGACCTTGCCCTCCTTCTTAGGTACAGGAACAATGTTAGCTACCCAAGGTGGGTAACTAGTCACAGCAAGGAACCCGACATCCCACTGCTTCTGAACCTCCTCTTTAATCTTCATCGCCATGTCAGGGCGAGTTCTTCTCAATTTTTGCTTTACAGGAGGACAGTCCTCTCTCAGAGGTAGCTTATGCATCACAATGTCGGTGTCTAACCCTGACATATCTTGATATGACCAAGCAAAGATATCCACATACTCTCTCAGCATACTGATCAGCTCTTTCTTGACGTCGGCCTGCAGACTGGCCCCAATCTTGATTTCCTTCTTTGCTTCTTCACTGCCAATGTTGATGATCTCAATCTCTTCTTGATGAGGCTGAATAACCCGTTCCTCTTGTTTCAACAATCTGGCTAATTCTTCAGGGAGGTCACAGTCTTCCTCAACCCCTTCACCAGCTTGGTAGACTGGATTGTCAAAGTCATGCATAGTCATAGCAGGAATGTTACCCGTGGAATCCGGATGATCAACACTGCACAGATGATGTTCTTATTCAGAATCTACTTATTTTGAAAAAGAGACGCTAACACAAAACAAAAAGGAAAAAACACATTGCCATTTTTATATTTTTTTTGTGAAAAATTTTTAAAACAAAGAAAGAGAACACAATTTGTCTGAAAATGTCCTTTTATTTCATAGCAAAATAACGATGCAATACAAAACATGGTGGCCCAATACAATGGATCCAAGCATCTTGGGTAGAATGCTGGATTTGACAATGTAGTATGCTAATAAAAGGAAACAAAATAATTACTCTGAGAGCCAGGTGACTTGAACAATGTCTTCAACATACCAATTTCCTAGCTCCTCGCCGGGCGCACACGGGTGGATCCAATTGTTGTCCTAATCTCCGTCACTATCCCCATCTTGGCTTGCCGTACAGATCTGATCGCGGTTGAGCAACCCAACACTTGTGAACGTGATAGCCTTACCACTTGAGGTAGAACCACCAGGCTGATACCCTAAGCCGAACTTATCATCTTTCTTTTCCAGCTCCAACAACTTGCCCAAGCCCTGGGCACTGCCTGATTGAACAACTTCTTTTGCTTCCCTGTAGGAATGGATGGACGTACCCTCCTTCTCATTGCTCTTCTCCACAGGAGTCATGATGCTGAATTCTGCTTCAAAAGCTTGGCATAAAGTCTCATGGATTTCTCCATCCATTTCTACGTACTTGAATGTCGACAGATGACTGACGAATATGCCCTCTTCCCCACAAACTATGATGACCTGGCCGTCAACCACGTATTTAAGCTTCTGATGCAGGGTTGAAGTAACGGCTCCAGCAGCATGTATCCACGGCCTTCCCAACAAACAACTATATGCGGGCTGGATGTCCATAACATAGAAAACACTTTTGAAGACTTGAGAGCCTATCTTGACGGGCAACTCAACCTCTCCAAAAACTGATCTTCTTGAACCATCGAAAGCTTTAACAACCATATCACTTGGCGTCAGGACAATCCCATCAATATTAAGCTTCATCAGTGCCTTCTTCGGAAGCACATTCAAGGAAGAGCCTGTGTCTACAAGAACATGAGACAGCACAGCGCCCTTGCACTCCATCGTGATGTGTAGTGCTTTGTTGTGGTTTCTGCCCTCCGACGTGAGGTCTCTGTCAGTAAATCCTAAGCCATGGCTAGCATTGACACTTCCAACAACAGCCTCGAGTTGGTTGACAGTAATCTCCTGAGGAACGTAGGCCATTTGGAGTACTTTCAGTAAGGCCTCTCGGTGTGCAGGAGAGCACATCAGCAGTGACAAGATGGAAATCTTGGAAGGCGTTTGGTTCAGTTGATCAACCACCTTGTAGTCACTCTTTTTAATAATCCTCATAAATTCCTCGACTTCTTCCTCAAACGTACCCTGCCCACCCATAGGAGTACTTGACTCATCATTCACAACCTGCTTTCCTTTGGCCTTGGACGGAGCTTCGGCCTCAGGATCCCCTCTCAGCGTAGGGGGAGCGAACAAACGACCACTTCGGGTGAAACCCCCAACACCTCCGACATTCTCTACAGTCGGGTCAGCAACAGATCTGCTCTCCATCTTCTGTCCAGCTACATAAACATCGGAGCCATAATGCCAGGGAATGGCTCTATCATCTGTGTACGGCACTGGCCCAGGTACTGTAATAGTTACGGGACTAATCTGAGGAGCATAGATTGTAACCGGCTCTCGTCTGACGGGCATATCAGCTTCATCGTAGAAAATAGTAATGGTTGACACATCACCAGCCTCTTCATTACCAACCTTACTGAACTGAAAGGACCCATAATCAATCAACCCTTGCAAACCCATCTTCAATTTCTCACAGCCATTCTCAGCATTCATACAGTCTTCACAATCAAAACAACAACCAGGAAACACCAGACCCTTCAACAGTCTCTCTTTCACTATCATCAAAGGTGTCTTCACTTCATCAACACTCAGCACAAGACTCAACTTTTCCCCACCCTCAACAGCATTAACTCTTGCCCCTCCATGATTAGGCATAGGGTTCGAGTTGACATTTGGCGGCGGTGCAAAGTTGATTGCTTTAGAATCTACAAGATCCTGAACCTTGTGATGCAAAGCCCTGCACTTCTCAGTCGAGTGCCCGGGTGCTCCGGAGTGGAAAGCGCATCGCGCGTTGACATCATAACCAACTGGAAGCTCTCCAGGAGGTGGTGGTGCCAAAGTTCTCAGCTGAATCAGGTTCAAGTCTAACAGTCTTGGAAGTAAGGCAGCATACGCCATCGGGATAGCCTCAATCACCCTATTAGCCGGGCGAGTTGGCCTGGGTTGATACGGTCTCTGCTGATAGTTGGTTCGAGGTTGTTGTTGTTGTTGATGCTGTTGTGGAGGAGGTAGCATCTGTTGTACTGGAGCTGTAGGAATGGTGACAGCAGCCACATGTTCATAGGGTCTTCTATAGCCACGGCCCCGACCTCGGCCGAATTCAGCATTTGTCTCGCCTTCTCGCCTTCTAGGAGGTCCACTGAAAGTTTTCCTCGCTCCATTGGAGCTGCTAGCACTAGGGTCTTGTATCTTCCCCATTTTTAGCAATGTCTCAACTCTTTCACCCGCAATAACAATATCGTTGAATTTAGTGGCGGAACTGGACGCCAACCTTTCAAGAAAAACACCCTGCAGAGTACCCATAAACATGTTAGCCATCTCGTTCTCTAGCAGCGGTGGTTGCACTCTGGCAGCGAGCTGGCGCCACCTCTGGGCATACTCTTTGAAACCTTCTTTAGCCGTCTGAGCCATGTGCTGCAACTGCGTGCGGTTTGGAGCCATGTCCAAGTTGTATTGATACTGCCTCACAAAGGCTTCAGCTAGATCCTTCCAACTCTTGATATTGACCCTACTGAGCTTCATGTGCCATTCAAGAGAAGCTCCCACCAAGCTGTCTTGAAAATAATACATCCAGAGTTTCTCATCATCTGTGTGAGCGGCAATTCTCCCAACAAATGATTTCAAATGGGTCTTCGGGCAAGCAGTGCCATTATACTTCTCAAAGGTTGGAACTTTGAACTTGTATGAAATCCTGACCCCAGGAACCAAGCCCAAGTCGGTTATGTCAAATCCCAAAGAGCTCTGGGACTGAATAGCTTTGATTTGCTCAGCCATCTCTTCGAACCTCTTGTTCATCTCTGCTCCTTGACCTTCAGCTTCATCAAGTAGAGTGAACTGGTCGTCATGATTGTCCATCTGAGTGTTGTTCATCCCATCATTGATGATAGTTACTCCTGGTTGAGTAATAGGAATTTCAACCTGACGTGCGCCCGCACCGGTACGATTGTCAGCAGTAGCAGCAGCAACAGTGTTCCTATTCTGATTCTCAATCATCTCCCGCAGATGCTCTTGGTTCTGCCCCATGGCAGCCATCTGTAGAAGCAAGCTTCAATCAAAAGTTTTGATGATGTCAACACTTGATTGCAAAAAGACAAGCCTTTCAAAGTTTCACAAAGATCTAGTCAAGATTTTAATCAAGACAAGCACTCATGGAAATGAATTTTCAAGAATTGAACACAAAGATGGTATATCATAATCTACCTCTCTAAATAATTTTTACAAGTGTTCAATTGCATAAAATATTTTTACATGCTGCATTAAATCTTTTTGAAAATAATTGGTTTTGGTATAACACTTTTTTATTAAGCATTTTTGGAAATTTCTTCAGTGTTAACCGATTAACCATATAGGTTAACCGGTTAACGCCCTAAAATTTTGAATATTCTGGGCCAACGTACATGTGTTAACCGATTAACCATATGGGTTAACCGATTAACACTGGACGTTTTCTGAAAAATTATTTATTTTAAAGATCAAATGATTTTCAAATGTTATATCTTTTCAACCATTAATTGGCACTTTGTTATACCTTTCTGAAATGGTGTTATACATCATATAAATTCAGAAACTTTCAAATTACAAAGAACCTCCTACACTTTCTACATTTTCAAGATCATCAAAAAGAATCAAATTCACTTTTCTACAAATATTTTCAAAGTGTTCATCTTGTTCATATTTTCATATTCTACATTGAACACTTGTATTAATTTTAGAAGTGGATTGTGATCAAAAGGAGAAGATCAATATTATTATTGATATCACAAAATTACTCACAAAATAGTTCTTTATGTTATTTGGAATTGACTTGTAATCCAGGATTGTTGGATACAAGGGTGAAAGTGTTTACAAGAGGATTGTTCTTGTACACTTGTTATGTTTGATAGTAGTCCTCACCGGTTGATGGTGTGTTAGGGTGTACTGATCAAAACAATAGTGAAAATCTCTTTCGTGTGAAAGGGGAGTGGAGTACCCTCGGATTGTGGGGGGAACCACTATAAATCCTGGTGTTCATCGTCTCTTTATTTTTACCGCTTTCATAACCATAAACACCAACCAAAATATTTTTAAGAATCAGAAAAACCGGAAAAAGATTTCAAGTCCTAATTCACCCCCCCTCTTAGGCATTCTCTGAACTTACATTTGGCATCAGAGCAGGTTAAGGTAACCTGTTCCTATCGATCCTATGGCTTCCGCTAGTACTAACCCGGTTTTTAAGGATGGTGGAAGTAGCAATAAGCCACCACTCTTTTCTGGAGAATACTTTGATTTTTGGAAACTCCGTATGAAAGCACATTTGGAGGCTCAAGGAGAAGGCATATGGGAAACCGTTGAAGATGGTCCACATATTCCGATGAATGTTATCAATGGCGTTGGAACCGCGAAGTTGAAAAACACTTTTGATGAAGATGATAAGAAAAGGATTCTAAATGAGAAAAAGGCAATCAACATACTCCAAAGCGCTCTTAGTATGGATGAGTTCTTTCGCATATCTCAATGTAAATCGGCAAAGGAAATTTGGGACACCTTGGTAGAAACACATGAAGGAACCACCGAAGTAAAGAGATCAAGGCTAAACACCCTAAGTCAAGAATACGAAATGTTCCGAATGCAGCCCGGAGAATCCATTGTAGAAATGCAAAAGAGATTTGTTCATCTTACAAATCATTTGATTGCTCTTGGAAAAACATTTACAAATGATGATCTCAATCTTAAAGTCCTAAGATCCTTAACAAGAGAATGGCAACCGAAAGTGACGGCTATTTCCGAGAAAAAGAGTCTCTCAACGATGACATCCGCATCCTTGTTTGGAAAACTCCAAGAACATGAATTGGAACTTGGAAGGTTAGAAAGACATGAGAATCAAGAGAAGAAGTCTAAAGGAATTGCCTTGAAAGTCGAAACCAAACAAAATAAAGATGAGGACACATCGGAAGATGAAGACTTCGTGCTACTTGTGAAAAAACTCGGTAAGTTGTTTAAAAATGATAAATCTCTTTTTACTAAAAAGTTTAGACATTTCAGAAAAAGAGAAGGATCCACACCAAGTCAAGATGTTACATGCTATGAATGTGGGAAGCAAGGACATATCAAACCGGATTGTCCAAAGCTTCAAAAGAAAGGAGGATTCAAAGGCAAGAAGGACTACAAAAACAAGAAGGCATATGTTGCTTGGGAAGACAATGAAATAAGTTCATCATCGGAATCGGAAAATGAAGAACGTGCAAATATGGCTTTAATGGCTTCTCACCAATCCGATGAAGAAAATGAGGTTAGTAGTAATTTTTCTGTTTATGATAATGATGTGCAAAAAGTTATTGATGAACTTCTAAAAGAGTGCAAGACTTTGTACAAAGACATCTCATCACAAAAGAAAAAAATTTTACTTTTAGAAAAACAAAATTCTGATTTCATGAAAAATATTGAAGAACAAAAAGTGATGGATGAAAAACAAAGTCTTGTATGCAAGAATTGTGAATCTTTGTCTTTTCAAATTGTTCAACTTAAAAGAGTTTTGGAAAGATACGAAAAGGGTCAAATTGGCTTGGAAGAAATTCTTAAACATCAAAGGTATCCTAATGATAAAAGTGGATTAGGATATTCAAAATTTTCAAAACCAAGTACCAATAAGACCATTTTCGTAAAAGCAAGTGAACAAATTGTTAAAGAAGAGATAAACACTTCTAAAATTCAGCATCAACATCATAAGAAGAAAATTGCTAAAACTTATGTTCCTAGATATAAAAGTAATTTTCAACCTACTTGCTTTTATTGTGGAATCAAAGGGCACACACCTAATGCATGTTATGTTCGTAATATTGGAGTTGCAAAAGGGCATTATGTGTGGGTTGAAAAAGGCACTAACTATCAAGGACCCAAAGCAACTTGGGTACCTAACACTACCTAATTTTGTTTTGTAGGAATGCTTGAAGACAACCACAAACCAATGGTATCTTGACAGTGGTTGTTCAAAGCATATGACGGGAGATGTAAACAAATTTTCAAATCTAAGGCTTAAGGCCAAGGGTTATGTCACTTATGGTGACAATAACAAAGGAAAGATTCTTGGCTTTGGCACCATTGGTTCACCACCTTTTACAACTATAGAAGATGTACTCTATGTCGAAGGACTCAAGCACAATCTTCTAAGCATTAGCCAACTTTGTGACAAAGGATTCAAGATCAACTTCAATAAAGATGAATGCTTGATTGTAGACGAAGTCACTCATGAGGTTATGTTAAAAGGTAATAGAATCAATAATATTTTTATGATTTCTCTTGACAATGTTTCTTTGAAGGTAAAATGCCTTATGGCAAACAACAATGAGGCATGGTTATGGCATAAAAGATTTGCTCACATTCACATGGAGCATCTAAACAAATTAATAAAACATGATCTGGTTGTTGGGCTTCCGAAGATAAAATTCATCAAGGATAAATTGTGTGATGCATGTCAAAAGGGAAAACAGACCAAGACAACTTTCAAATCCAAGCAAGTGATCTCTACATCAAGACCACTGCAATTGTTACACATGGATCTGTTTGGTCCATCCAGAACAAAGAGCTTTGGAGGTAGTATTTATGCTTTAGTAATTGTTGATGATTTTTCTCGATATACCTGGACAATGTTTTTAGTGCAGAAAAATGATGCTTTTAAAGCATTCAAAAAGTATGCAAAACAAATTCAAAATGAGAAGTCACTCACTATAGCCTCCATAAGAAGCGACCATGGTGGAGAATTTCAGAATTCAGATTTTGAGGAATTTTGCGAAGAACATGGAATTTCTCATAATTTTTCCGCACCAAGAACTCCTCAACAAAACGGCGTCGTAGAACGGAAAAATCGATCACTAGTGGAACTTGCCAGAACAATGCTCAGTGATACAAATCTTCCAAAATATTTCTGGGCAGAAGCAGTAAGCACGGCATGTTTCTGCTTTGTTCTCAACAACAACAAGGACAATCTCGGTAAGTTTGATGAAAAGTCCGACGAAGGTATATTTCTTGGTTATTCTCTTTCTAGTAAAGCATTTAGAATTTTTAATAAAAGAACTCTTACTATTGAAGAATCTATTCATGTATCTTTTGATGAGACTAACCCCTCGAAAGAGGATAAAATTACTTTGGATGATGATGATGACTTTATAGATACTCCACAAAATGAGGAAAATATTTCAAATGATCAAACATTATTACAAGAAGATGTTACTCAAGAAAATCAAGATCTTCCGAAAGAATGGAGAACTCACAGAGACCATCCAATTGACAGAGTTATTGGTGATATTAGTCAAGGCGTTGCAACTCGACTAAATTTGAAGGATGCTTGCCTCAATATGGCCTTTGTATCACAAATTGAACCATCAAAGATCGATGAAGCATTAGGCGATGACCAATGGATTGTAGCAATGCAAGAAGAACTAAATCAATTCGAAAGGAATCAAGTTTGGACTCTCGTACCAAGACCAGATAATAAGCACATCATAGGAACCAGATGGGTGTTCAAGAACAAACTTGATGAAAATGGGATTATAGTTCGTAACAAGGCAAGATTGGTCGCACAAGGATACAACCAGGAGGAAGGAATCGATTTTGATGAAACATTCGCTCCCGTAGCAAGGTTAGAAGCAATTAGATTATTACTTGCTTATGCCTGTTCTATGAATTTTCAGTTGTTCCAAATGGACGTCAAGAGTGCTTTCCTGAATGGCTACATAAATGAAGAAGTCTTCGTAAAACAGCCTCCGGGTTTTGAAGACTTTAGAAATCCCTCACATGTTTTCAAATTAAAGAAGGCTCTATATGGCTTAAAGCAAGCACCACGAGCGTGGTATGATCGCCTCAACAATTTTCTAAGTGAAAAGGGATTTACAAAAGGAAAGATTGACAAGACTCTGTTTATAAAGAAAATCAAGGGTAATACTTTGCTAGTACAAGTCTATGTTGACGACATCATATTCGGATCAACAAACAAAGAGATGTGTGAAGAATTCTCACTAATGATGCAAGGAGAATTTGAGATGTCCATGATGGGAAAGTTAAATTATTTTCTTGGACTACAAATCAAGCAAACCAAGGATGGAATCTTTCTCAACCAATCCAAGTATTGTAAGGAATTAATAAAGAAATTTGATATGGATAGTTGCAAAATGATGTCTACACCTATGGGATCCGGGATGTATGTTGATCAAGATGAATCCGGCACTCCAATTGATATTTCCAAATATCGAGGTATGATCGGCTCTTTATTATATTTGACGGCAAGCCGTCCTGACATTATGTTTAGTGTGTGTTTATGTGCTCGTTTCCAAGCAAATCCGAAGGAATCACATCTCACTGCTGTAAAGAGGATCATCAAGTATCTCAAAGGAACGATAAACGTCGGATTATGGTATCCTAAAGGTAGTACTTGTTCTTTAGTTGGTTATTCTGACGCTGACTATGCAGGATGCAAAACCGATAGAAAAAGTACAAGTGGTACTTGTCATATTCTTGGAAATGCTCTAGTATCATGGGCCTGCAAGAAGCAAGCGTGTGTAGCTCTCAGCACCGCCGAAGCAGAATATATTGCCGCAGGAAGTTGCTGTGCACAGATCTTATGGCTAAAGCAACAACTTCTGGATTACGGTGTTGATCTCGGGTGCATTCCACTACGCTGTGACAATACCAGTGCCATAAACATCACGAAGAATCCGGTGATGCATTCCAGAACAAAGCATATTGATATCCGGCATCACTTCCTTCGAGATCACGTTATGGATGGAGATGTCGATGTTACGTTCGTTGACACACATAATCAACTCGCCGACATATTCACCAAACCTTTGGCAAAAGAACCATTCTACAAGATTCGAAGAGAACTTGGAATTCTTGATGAAGGTGACATCTAAACTTTGTCTTTGATATATGTGCATAAGTTGTGTATGTATGCTCAATGTTTGCTTTCTGTTTTTTTTTCTTTTTTCACTGTTTTTCACATTTTCGTCAGTGTTAACCGATTAACCCATATGGTTAACCGATTAACACTGAAACTTTTTTAAATAAATTAATTTTTTAAATGTGTTAACCGATTAACCCATACGGTTAACCGATTAACACTGTTAAAATCAGCAAAAACAGAATACGAAAATTACATTTCTTTTTTGAAAAACTTATTTTGTTTTATTTATTTTATTTGTTGGCACATATTCTCAATCCCTCCAACTTCTAATCCTAAATCTCCTCTACTTCCTTGACCCACTTTCTCAAACCCTAGAAAATTTCCTAACAAAAACCCTAACCTTCCAAACCTCTCCAAAGTTCCTTCAATGGCTTCCACTCACAGAGGAAAGGGCAAACTTCCAGAGCATGCATCCGACTCAGATAGTGATAGCATCCCCATGGAAACCACAAAGAAAAGAAGAATGGACTTCAAGGTTCAGGTTCGTCAGTTGCTGCCGGTCAAGTATGTCAACCTACGGGTTTTTCCTGCATCTTCCTTCGACTTCCCTGCACTGCTGAAATTTCAAAGGATTGACAACTTCGTCACCGACTCTGGTATCATTTATCCTGACCTTGTCAAAGCTTTTATGCATAAGTTAACTGTTTACTTGGATGTTGATGGAAACCAAATGGTTAGTTCAACAATTAGAGACAATGAATTTGTTGAAAATTTGTCTACATTGTCTAGAGCTCTTTCAATTCCATCAAGAGGTTGCTTTCTGCGCAAAGGTGTTAATCATGTTGATGGTCCTTGGGCGCACTATGATAAAATGGAATATTACTATCAGATCTGCAGGTTTCCTAAAGAAGTGGTCATTGCAAATTCTCGCACGGCTCGAATGTTGTGCTATGCGAAGAATTTAACCGTGTCTGATCGTATGCTGCACTATATCATTTGCTACGTCCTCATTCCAAAGGACTCAAATCACTCGCAGATAAATGATTTGGAAATGCAGTTGCTGTTTGCTATCAAGAATCGCATTAAGGTTAATTGGATTCTAACAATTATGTATCATCTGCAACAACAGCTCCACTGCATTACCCGGCTGCCATATGCTCGGTTGATATCACGGATTTTGGAACTTACCGAACTTGACCTAAATAGGGAACCATCACTCAAAATGAAATCAGCAACCAATGAAATAAATGAAACCAACATTGTGAAGAACACCGGCATCCTCCGAGCGGCTGATGGTACTTATCGGTATGCTGATGAAGGCCCTGCTCAACCCGCCTATCTCATTCCAGAAGGAGGTATCTCTAATGAATTTCTATATACCACAATGATGAATCAACATAGGGAATCAATGAACATGCATAGAGAGACCTCTAGAGCGATTGCCTCCCTTCGGAGCCTTATGCTTAATCCTTTCCATTCCCATACCCATTCTAATACACGGGTTGTTGAAGAGGAAATTGAAGAATTGGAAAGTGATGAAGACGAAGGAAACGAGGATGATGCGGATATGGAGGACGAGGACCTTTGAGATTATGATGATGCTGCTTTTATGTTATTTTTATTGAATTCTAGTTTTTAGTTTCTTTGCACTATGGTTTATGTATTAAGAACAATTCTTGCTTTGCTGCATTTTATTTGTTTTTCCTTTTAATATGTGTTCTTGCAATGTATGTTTATTATATGCTGCTGCATTTTATGTTGGCTCTTTGAAAGCTCTTCCTTTTTGCTGATGTCAAAGGGGGAGAAGAGCTTGGTTCTGTTTTTTTGATCTATGTGTGCAGATGTTTGAAAGTCTCTCAAGATAGGGGGAGTTGCTAAACATGGGGGGAGCATCACATATCAAGAACCAAGAAGTATTGCTCAACAATTTTCAATTGCCATCATCAAAAAGGGGGAGAATGTAGAAGCAAGCTTCAATCAAAAGTTTTGATGATGTCAACACTTGATTGCAAAAAGACAAGCCTTTCAAAGTTTCACAAAGATCTAGTCAAGATTTTAATCAAGACAAGCACTCATGGAAATGAATTTTCAAGAATTGAACACAAAGATGGTATATCATAATCTACCTCTCTAAATAATTTTTACAAGTGTTCAATTGCATAAAATATTTTTACATGCTGCATTAAATCTTTTTGAAAATAATTGGTTTTGGTATAACACTTTTTTATTAAGCATTTTTGGAAATTTCTTCAGTGTTAACCGATTAACCATATAGGTTAACCGGTTAACGCCCTAAAATTTTGAATATTCTGGGCCAACGTACATGTGTTAACCGATTAACCATATGGGTTAACCGATTAACACTGGACGTTTTCTGAAAAATTATTTATTTTAAAGATCAAATGATTTTCAAATGTTATATCTTTTCAACCATTAATTGGCACTTTGTTATACCTTTCTGAAATGGTGTTATACATCATATAAATTCAGAAACTTTCAAATTACAAAGAACCTCCTACACTTTCTACATTTTCAAGATCATCAAAAAGAATCAAATTCACTTTTCTACAAATATTTTCAAAGTGTTCATCTTGTTCATATTTTCATATTCTACATTGAACACTTGTATTAATTTTGGAAGTGGATTGTGATCAAAAGGAGAAGATCAATATTATTATTGATATCACAAAATTACTCACAAAATAGTTCTTTATGTTATTTGGAATTGACTTGTAATCCAGGATTGTTGGATACAAGGGTGAAAGTGTTTACAAGAGGATTGTTCTTGTACACTTGTTATGTTTGATAGTAGTCCTCACCGGTTGATGGTGTGTTAGGGTGTACTGATCAAAACAATAGTGAAAATCTCTTTCGTGTGAAAGGGGAGTGGAGTACCCTCGGATTGTGGGGGGAACCACTATAAATCCTGGTGTTCATCGTCTCTTTATTTTTACCGCTTTCATAACCATAAACACCAACCAAAATATTTTTAAGAATCAGAAAAACCGGAAAAAGATTTCAAGTCCTAATTCACCCCCCCTCTTAGGCATTCTCTGAACTTACACCATCAACGTCATAAAGTTATCCATTCTCAGTCTCAGATCTGCCAAGTCCGCTTGCATCTGGTCCATGGCTCGTTTTCTGTTAATCTTGGTTGGATATCTGTGCACTGCTGCTTGTTCCCGAACTTTTCGAGGAGCTATAGTGCCTGTTACACAAAACACGTTAGTAACTGAGACAACACCTGCAAAACAAGCAAACAGGTTATATGTAATGCAATGTAACTGTTCATGTTCCCATGTTTTAACTATTTGGCATGCCCCAGTTCTGGCATCCAATCAGATAATCACTTTCAGTATTTGCTTTCAAACTCTCTCTTTGATAAGTGTTCAGACATTAGCAGTATCCAGACAAACGAGTCTTGCACATTCAAGATGATAACTTGCGCATTAATATTGTATATGAACAGACCACTGCAGGCCAAAAGTCAGAATACAACCAGAAATATTCCCCGAAGGGTTACATGTCAGTACATAAATAAAGACAAAAGAAATAAAAGCAAGACTCCTACAACAAGCCTGTAGGTAGCCTGAACAATAAACAACTAAGCCAAGGACCCAGGATCTGCCACCTCTGCCCTGCTTTTCTTGACACCCGCTCTCAGCTTGAGCTCTTCGATCTCTTTCCTTGCTTCCTCCAGAGCTAATTGACTTTGGGCTAGCTGTTGGTTCTTCTCCCTTTGGATGGCGTGGACTTGCTCCACTTCCTCCTTCTTGAAAGCCATCTAAACTTCAAAGAACTCCTCCTTCTCTTTGAATTTCTTCTGCTCTTCATCCCTTTGGCCTTGCAGCCAAGCAATGGATTGACGAGCATCTTTGAGAGTCTTTAGAGCCTTCTTGCGCTTAGCTTCTCTTTGAGCTTCCATCATACCCAATCTGTGGAAATGGGCTTCTCTACCAGTAAAATCCTTCTCTTTGGCTTCTAGAGAGGCTTGGAGCTTCTGCAGCTTGTCTTCAGCTTCATTCTTGGCCCTGTTGGCTTGGTGGTATAGGCTTACTATCTCAATATTCTCCACTCTGACCTCATGCAGCTGAGCTTCTAGCTTCTTGTACTCTTCAAGGGAGACAGTACTGCTCTGACTAGGCACCTCTCGGGGATAAAGCGGTGCCTCGACTGAAAAAGGCATGAGAACTGACTCGATATGTCTTTGCAACCATTCAGCATATGGTGGATATGTCTTGGGATCAACTCGGCCGAAGTCTTTCTTCCCCTTTTTTATCCTGTGAGCCCAGGCTTGGACTGCTTGTTGAACTAACTCTCTGTTTCCGTCAGCAGGAAAGTACAAAGATTCAGCAAACATTTCCATCTGAGGAGGATCTTTCAAAGGGTAGCCAAACTGCTTTCTAGATAATGTTGGATAGTAACTGATGACGCCCTTCCTTCCCAGCAAAGGTACTCCAGCAAACCTTCCGCAACTAACCATCAGCTCCTTTCCTAGCAAATCCCTGTCATAACCCTAAGCAATGTCTTCTACAGTCAATCCCATCAGTCTTCTGGACCATCTCCATTCGTCCCGCATCTCCTTGAAGGAACCTGACTTAGGCAACTATCTAGCAAACCACTCAGCAAACAAAGGAGCACAGCAGACCACTGGACCACCTCTACCCTTCTCGTTTCTGTAATGGACACTGAAGTAAAAGTCACCCAATAAAGTAGGCACTGTATTGCCTTTTGCAAAGATTGAGATCACCTCTAAGCTGACAAACTCTTTCTCTCCAGGAAACAAACTGGACCCGTATATCATCAATGCAAGCAAAACTCCAAAGTCGTTCCACTTAGCCTTTGTAGCATACTTCTCAGCCTCTGGGATAAGCACACTCCAGGGTAGACCTCTGCCTTCACTCTCTTGCAGAGCCTTCCTGACTGAAGCAACTGGAAACCTACAAACCTTGGCTATGTCTTCATCTCTGAGCACAACTCTGACCCGTAGAACGACAATGTCTCTCTGATCGGAACATTCAGCATGCTGGAGATCTCTTCTAATGTCGGAGCTAAGATGTAACCTGGAAAAACAAAGCAACGCAGCAGAGGATCATAAAATTGCAGCAGGGTATGCAAACTGTCCTTCTGGTCTGCAGTGGGCTTGTCCACAAACTTCAGTATCTGGCCATATCTTTTCTTGAAATTACCCAAGACTTGATCGTTCATCAGACCCGCTAACCTCTGAACACTTTTAACTTCCGGCTGAAGAAAGGTATAATGCACATTCTTTTTTCTCAGATCTCTTCTGATTTCTGCCATGGAGATTAGATTACCAGAACTGGGAGCAGATGAGAGCAATGACCTGAAAAATGGGAAACATAAACAGTTAATGCAAAGAATGATGCAAATGCAATGCAATGCAAGCATATGATCAACTGGGACCATCTGAACTGGATCACTGACAATGACCCCTCGGAATAACTGGCAAACCCAAAAGTCCACTGAGTCACACTCTCTGATAATCACAACTCATTGAAGAAGATCTCAGGACCACAATATCAAGAAGTCCAGAACCAAGAAAACTAGTATCAAGAAAACCAGAACTCCAGAACCAGAACTCCGGAATCAAAGGACCATAAAACCAAAGATCATCATCATAGGACTACAGATTATAACGAGAACCACTGTATAGACGAGTGTATGTTGAGGTCAAGGGTTCCTGCACACCTGTAAACAACCCCCCAACTCACATGTAAAAGGCTCCGGGTCAGGCATCACGGACTCTCAAAGCCACATACCAATAATACTGTCACCATCTCCGAGAAATGGCTCATGACCAAATCAGGGAATCAGTTTGGCATTATATACTACGCAGGGAGGCCTCAGCTGAGTCCAGGACACAAGGTCATCCTATGCGATCCCCAGGTGGGCCCTCGGATGTGAATGGGTTTGCCACAAAATGTGGGCTGCCACTGTCATCACTAAAGAGGGATGTTTCCACAAGGTTCTCAATGATCGGTCCCCAGCTGCACATAATTGTCAGGGTTATGTAATGAGAGAGGAAGATCCCCAAATCAAGACATTTCCAAGACAATCGCAACCTGGGTGTGGAACTCACTACTACCCCCACGACAAGATCTCATAAGGCCAAAGTGGAACCACGCTAAGTCCTATGGTGCACTCGAGCCGGGTACTTGGCTCATATCTCTCAAGAATCAGTAACACCCATCCCACCAAAGAAAACCAGTCCAGACAGTCCAGTATATACATGGTGCAGTAAATAAAGACTGAAAACTGTAAATAAACAACAATAACATACAACAAGCCACAACAAACAATCATCACCCAATGAAACAGAAACATACAAGCGCTAGGAGAGACTCACAGGGGAAACCAGAGATTCTGGGTTCGGTCCCCAGCAGAGTCGCCAGCTGTCGCTCCCCGGATTTCCATCCTGGTACAGACGCAAAAGTGGCACGGAAGAAAAATAGAGTCGCCGGCCAGGCATTTTTATCCCGAAGAAAGGGAATGGTAATGCTGCACAAACCAGAAGAAAGAAAGAGGAAGGACACAGGTCCTGCGAACCAAAGAAACTGAGCTCGGGAGTCGGTTACGACCTGGGAAGGTATTAGCACCCAGATCGTCCGCCGTACCCGACAGGATCCACGCTTGCAAAAGAAAACTATTTCAAAGGGTGAGGGTATGAAAACTGTAGCAAAAAGTAATGAAAATGAACTGGATAGAAGAACTGAGAAAAAAACAAAGGAAAAATGTAGGGAAAATAAAGATTGTGCTCGAACGGGCCCTACCCCGCTGCCTACGTACCTCATCAGGATAATGAGGATCAGAGACGCCGTAGTTCCCCTAACTAGGGGTACTAAAAGGAAATTGCTTGTGAATTAAAGCTTGAACTGCCTATGCCATTGCTCAGGTGTTGCAGTCTCGGACGACGAGTGCATAACCGTCTTGCAAAGTGACGAGTAGGAGCAAGTTCTCACGTAAGGAGTGAATGAGATGAAAAAAGAATTCCCGAAGGAAAGACGCTTATTGTTTGTTTGTGTTTTTTATGAAACTTTTATGAGTGTGTCACAAGGAAGTGAACTCAAACTCTTTTCCATGGAATGTGCACTTGTCACTACATTCCAAGATGGAATGATAGAACAAGCACACTCAAGTAAGGAGAAGATCCCCAAAACTTGAACCCAAATATTAGGGCCTAAGCTCACTAACTTGTTAAATTATTAAGTGTTTTTGGTTATTTACAGATGAAGAAGTGTTTTTTATGCTTTTCTTGGTGAAGAAGATACCATGATCAGACTTGTGCATCATAAGGTAAACTTGTACTATTCCAAGATGGGAAGACTACAAGCATACCTCATGTGATAAGGCTATGGATCAAGACATCACTTCAAACTTATTAAGATGTTTTTTATGGTTATGAGATGATAAGAGAAGAAGAACCAAAAGGATCATAAAGGAAAAATTCTAAAGGGGGACTAAATAATCCTAAGTGTTAACATGCATGGATGTCCTAAGGGTTAGTGAGGTTTCTAGCCTAATGAAGAAAGAAAGAAGAAGAAGAAGAAGAAGATAGAAGAAGGGGGAAGTAAGGCCTAAGCCCAACAATCACAAGGTTAGCATTAATGAAGAAATAAGAAGAGATAAGAATTAGAGATGTGGGAATCACATCCACACCTCTCACTTACCTAAGCCCCTGCAATGGTTAGCCAAAATTCATTAATAAAATCATGGCAAAGACATGCTTAAAGTTCACCCCAATCTAGATCAAACAATCATGCCAAACAATGCACATACAAGCATTTACGTGTCGAGAATATGGAAGCATGCATCAACCAGCAAGAAAGTCACCCAAACAATCATATTCAATAATCACATAATGATCTATGGCATTTAAAACAAGTATGGGGATCAAACATGCCAAAAATCATTCAAACGTAGCTCACTGCTTCAGTGTTAACCGGTTAACCAATCCGTTAACCGGTTAACCATGCCAAAACCTACGTAAAACAGCAAAATTCAGGTGTGTTAACCAGTTAACCAATCCGTTAACCGGTTAACACTATTAAAACAGCAGCACAAACCTGTAGAAACCAGCTCACAAACAGCTTATTCCACACAACCTCATACCAGTCCAACAAGCATTCGAACATGAAAATAGTGAATCAATTCACATTATATGGCATCAAGAAGCTTATGAACATTAATAAACGGATCCGGTTACCAATCAATGAATTAATTTAATCAACAAAAACAAATACGCAATCACATGGCGGATCTAAAGCGCAAGCATGCAAATAAGCTAAAACAGAGCTAGATCTGAAATTAACCAACCTACAAAGCTGAGATATGCTTTGGTAATTGTTGATCGAACTGAAAATAATAGATCTCGCACAAAGCCTTGAAGATCCGATGCTAAACTTCACACTCCGTGCAAAATAAATGCAAGAACAAGCTCTTGATGCAGAATTTTGGATCCAAAAGCACCTCTAGATCCCAAACCAAATCTGAATCACCACTAAAACCAGCAAAAAGATGTAATGAAGTGATGCATGGAGGTCTAGTTCCAAGATCTACACACCTCAAGGCGAACTTTGAGTGATTTGGTAAATTGGGAGAGAAAAGTGAGAGAATTGTGAGTGAGAGGAATAAAAATTCAGAAAATGAGAGTCAAAAAATGAGGGAAGACCCTTTTGGTTTGGAGAGGAATGATTAAATATGCTTTGGGTTTGGGGCCCAAAAATTAGGCTTGGGATCCAAAATTATGGTTTGGGTAGGGTGATTAGGATGGAGCAATGGGATTAGGCTTGGACAAGAGCTCTAGATCTTTCCTTTAATTTCCAATTAATTCAAAAATGAATAAAAATCAGAAAAATGAAAAATGGAGCAAAAATCACACATGCTGAATTGCTGCTGAAAATTCAAAATTCGTGGCCGTTAACCGGTTAACCAATCCGTTAACCGGTTAACACCAGTGAATTTTGAATTTCTATCCTTTTGGTGGGAACCTTCAAAAGATAAGCCGGTGCCAACTAAATTGATCTGATTTTGATCCCTAATCTTGCCAAATCTCTTTTAACATTATAAGAACATCCCTTGGCTAGAAAAATGGGGTTGGACCCCTTGAAATCTCACAGTTGACTCTTTCAGGGCTCTGTTGACTTTTTTTTCTTTCATCCGCAAGCAACTGAGGCATTGTCTGACTTCCACATGGAGTTTTCTCATGAAATTTGGAACATAGGGCCCTCTAAACATATAGAAGACTTGGCCCACAAGACATGGCCAAAGTTGTGAGGTCTTGGTGATTGAATCCCAAACCCTGATTTGGGTGCACTACATAGGAGCTTTGCCTTGTCCTGAGATCTCTGATGATCATGCAATCTTCTGAGCTTTTGTCCATGGACTTGATCTTGTAAATGGAGTGTAGACTCACCATAGAACTTGTATACAACCCTTGGGACCCTTGTCATGGCTTGAAAGGCTTCAAGGAACTCCACAGATGACCATATGCTTGATGTTAGGACATGAGGGATGTTATGCTTCATCTTTCCATGATAGGATGTTGAGGAAATGATATGAGTATGATGAATATGATGATATGATGCTTAAAATGAAGAGGGAAAATTTGGGGTGTTACACTAATCCTATTGAAAGTTATGATTTTCCTAAGTTTTCTAGGGGTTTTGGGTGATTCAAAAGGAAAAATGCATATCAAATTGAAAATGCAAGATAAATTCATGAGGAAAATAACCTAGAAACTACATGCAATATGTGAAACAATTCAAAACGAATCAAGTTCAAAATCTTCTTAGTTAGGCAGAAATGATTTTTCAAAGTTAGGGTTAAAAAATGTGATTTTAAAGACCCTTAATTCAAAGAAAATTGGTAAACTATGATCAAACCTAAAAAAAAATTGTATGAAGAGTTTGAAAATGTTTCTAAATGCATTGGAATGGTTCATGATTTTTTTTGTGATTTTTAGAAACCTAAATGTATTTTTAATTAATTAAAATACTTTAATTAATTAAAAATAACATTTAAATATGTTAAAAATACTTTTTAAATGCGAAAAATAAAATAAAACTTAATTTCAGGTTGGAAAAAATATTTGAAATTAGAATGCAAAGTTTCAAAATTTTGTGATGATTTTTTGTATTTTAAATTAATTATGCAAAAGAAATGAATAGAAATGAAATAAAAATGGATAAAATGCAAAGTAATCACATCCGAGGGTCCAGATTCAAACTGGGATGGAGGGAGTTGACCACGCGTGTAAATCAAGGGCTTGGATCAAATCTGACTAATTCAGTTTAATTAAATTAAATAATCATGGATTAATGCTAATGAACTAATCTGGTCCTCTCATTTGCGCGCTAACCCTAAGATCTAAAGGCCCACATTCAAACCTGACTAAACCCTAATTAATTAAACCTAATGAATTTTAGGTGACCGGAGCTTGCTCCGGTCATCTTCTCCAGCGAGGCAAAAATTCAGAAACTCATACAAGCATCAAAACTCCTAATTCTTTGCCCAGAATCATTCCTCTAACATCAATGAACATGAATCCACAACCAAAAATCATTTATCATGCATAACAAAGCTGAATCGAAGCCAACAAGTTTTAGGTCAAAAATTTCAGAAGCTTCGTACATGCTCATTTCTCAATCATTTTCTAAACAAAACATATCAGGGTGATCAGCTAAACATGTAGAATCATTTAGGAACTTAAAACAAGAGTTCTGGAAAAAATGTTATTGGTGACTACCTGAGTTGAAGCTTTGCAAACTGGAGCTTTCTGACCTCTTCCTTTGTGCAAAATGCCTCCAATGATCCCTCTGATGCTTCTAAAAGGCTTGAATGGAGTTTAAATGAGCTGGTTTGAGTGATTCAATTCTGATAACTCAGAAATCATGTTTGTGTTGTGGGGTGTTTCAGGCCATTGTAATGGTTGGGAAATGATCCTTGAGTGTTTTTGAGTTGATTGGTGGAAGAAGTTTGAAGTTTTGATGGTTGTGTTATGAAATTTGAAGAGAGGAAGGTGTGAGATGAGTTTTGTGATTCTGATCCTGTGTATGGATTCAGGCTTGTGTGTTATGTGTTTTGTGATCCATGATGTTTTTATAAACCAATGGGATTGCTCAGAAAGTGGGTGGTGGCACAACATGATTGGTATGGGCCAGGTTGCAAAAATTCAAGGTTATGTGTACTTGAAGCATGCCACGGGTCAGAGCTTGTTTGAAGGGGTGTCTGGCCTCAGCTTGCATCAAGGATGGCCTTTGGATCAATGTTATGCAGCTGGAAGGCTTGGATGAAGAGTTCTCATGGTTTATGCAAATTTCCCTCTTTGATGTTTCTTGTGATTCAAGTCATGAAATGCTTCAAATCTTAGGCCAATTCTGATCCTTTGAAGTTCTTTTGACATGTTGTAACATATTTAAGCACATTAGAAGCCATTTAGAAGCTTGAACATGCCAAAATGCAAAATCCCTCTTTGACATGAAACTTGAAATTATGTGATTTTTGCCAACTTTGAAAGGCCATACCTTGAGTTCTAGGATGAATCAAGACATGTTCTTGTACTTTTTAAAAAGGGAAAGACCTAATCTACAACTTTCATGCCCAATAATTTTTCATTTGAAGCATTTTTGGTCATGAAAGAGGAGGTTGAAAATCTTTCCCAAAATGGAAAGTTTGCATTTCAAGTCATTTCCAAAAATGGAAAGTTTGAAATTGGCTCAAAATTCTTCAATCTTGTGAACTTCCAACCCTTTCTAAGATCAAACAAAGATCATTGAACTTCCATTGTTTGGGGCCTCAGATGCCCTGATTTTGACTAACTTGCTCAAGAAGTTACCTAATGATCAGATGACTTCCGCAATGAGTTTCTTCATCAAACTTGGTACACATGATCCTTATAAAATATTAAGAACATTAGAAACAAGAATGACCCAAAAATTTGAAGTTAAGGCCTATGAAACCAAAACCCTAATTTTGGTCATCTGTAGTGAAAAACCCTAGCTCTGCTTCCATGCCTTTGCCAATTCTTGTGATCCCTTGACTTTCATGAACTTTGGGAAGCATAATATGATCATAGAACACACATGGACCCTCTTGGAAAGCTTTAAGACCTTTGAGATGGTTCAGATGGATTCTTGGATTGCTCAGATCACAAACCCTAGATGCAGATGAAATTGTACTATGTAGTGAAGCAAGTATGCAATATGAGATAGTATGCTTATGCTAATGCACAAATGAAAGATTACAAGCCAAGGTGTGATAAAGAGTGAGGGAAAATTTGGGGTGTTTACACATTTCAAGCATTCAGATGTCATCTTAGATATCTTAGGACATGTTAGAACATTGCTTGATCATTCCTTCATTCATTTGCCATGTTTTGCATTCATTTCATTTCATAAACATCCATGTGTTTCCAAACTTCCAAACATGCTTTCATGACATCCCATCTTTTTATGATCATTCATATGCACATTGTATGACTTTGCATCATCTCATATGTCATTTGTATTGTATAATCACTTCTAACTTTGGTCATTTCATCTCACTTCAATTCATTTCTTCATGCTTTATGCCTTATGCATTCATACTAACTTTTCAAGAGCTTTTGGTAAGTTATTGTGGGAAGTGGATTTGCCTTCACTTCCCACCTCTTCTTATCTCATTCATATTAATTTAACTTGTCTTTGAAGTGAATCAAATTCATTTATGTTCCATATTTCTCAATTTCTTCCTTTAGGTTACTTATCTTCTTAGGAAGTAAGTAACTTATTCTTCTGCTTCCTCCTCCTTTCATCTGCTTCTTCCATTGGTGGCTTCCTTGAAGATTCTTTCTCTTAAGCCTCATAAACCATAGGATATCCAAGCATGATAATTTTTAGGATTTTGTATAGTCCCCCTTAGACTTTCACCTTTGAGTCTTCTTGAGTCTCTCTTCTCATCTCAATAATCAGAGACTAAACTCTTAAAGTTTTAGGACTTTGGAATTAGGATTATGCTTGCATCCTTCTCTTAGGATGGAGTGTATAACTTTAATCCTAAGTGTTAAACCTTTAATTTGTTTAAAACTCTTAATCAAATCACCTTAATAATCACTAAAACTTTATCTTGAAACTTGGGCCTTACATTAGGGTTCTAACTCTTCCTTATGGTTAAGAGGGACTAACCCTAGTGTTTAATGGACATGTCCCCCTCAAGTTGTCTTACAAACTATAAAATTCACTTCTTAATCTCACCCTTGAATTAAAATCCATTTAATAAAGGCTTGTTATATAATGAATTTAATCCCTAACCATGGATTAAGTTGATGTATCTTACTCAGCTTAAGTGTTCTCATCTATTATCCTTCTATTAGGATGGTGTAATGAGTTCACTAATATGTGATTAGAGATTAAACTCATTACTTAATGTAACACCCCAAATTTACCCTCTTCTTTTTAAGCATCATCATCATATCATAATCATCATGAGCATATCATGTCTTTGGCATCTTTGCATGGAAAAGTAAAGCATAACATTCTCATGTTCTAGCATTAGGCATATGATCAACTATTGGTGGTTTTGAGGCATCACAAGCTATATCAAGAGCCCAAGTGGACTTGTCCAAGTCCCATAAAGAGTCTACATGAAACTCACAAGTTCAATATCCTTTACAAGAGCCCAGGAGGTTGGGAGGTCATCAGAGAATCCAAGCTAGGGCAAACTCCTACACAATGGTTCCCAAATTAGGGTTTCACTTTCAAGCAGAAATTCTTTGTGACTTTGGCCATTTCATCTGGGCAAATTCTTTAATATGATAAGAGGATCCTATGGATGAAATTTGGTGAGAAAATTTCTTGTGGAAGGCAGTTATTTCAACAGTTGCTTGCATAAGAAGAAATTGGTCAACTGTGCAATTTAAAAGTCAACTGTGAGGATTCAAGGGGTCCAACCCCATGTTCAAGTCAAGGGATGTCCTTAAGACCTTATAAGAGGTTTGGCAAAGTCAAGGATCAAGAATCAAGGAGTTTTGAAGAACTTTCCATTTTTGGCATATGGCTTGTTTTGAAACTTTCCATTTTTGGCAACTTTTGCCCTAATTTTCAAAGCCCTCTTTCATGATGAAAATGATCTCAAATGAATTTCCAACAAACATGAAAGTTGTAAGGTATGCTCTCCCATTTTTAAAAAGTATAAGAACTTGTCCATAGCATTTATGGTTGAAAAGTTATGAGCAAGGGATGTTTGGCCATTTTTAGGGTTTTACATGAATTATCATTTTACACCAAGTTGCAAAAAGCATTGCAAGTCATTTCTAAGTTGATCAATGGGAAAAGTGATACCATAATATCATAAAGCTTGGAATGAAACACATTTGGCTCAAGAGAAATCAAAGAAATCGTGCATGGAATGTGAGATATTTCACAAATTGCAAAAATGCATGATCACAAGGAAAGCATGAACCAAACATCCAAGGGTCAGGATTAAATCATGGGTGAATGAGTAAATCAAAATGGATCAGCATGTGCAAAGAGTGGAAGGAGAGCACGAGAAAATCACCCCATCACACAACTTTTGAAATTTTGCAAAATCACTCTTCCCTCACTATCCTCACGTGCATTCTCTTCACAATTCAAAACACTGAAAGCATGCACCCTATATAAGATTGCTAGGGTTTCATTTCACCTGAGATCCACACCATTTTCTCTCTTCAAAGTTTTTGCTCCATCTGCATTTTCCTTCGAATCTAACTATTCTTCCCCTCAATCCAAAAACTAATCACATATTCATGGTCCTTCAGGTGTAAGGAGCAAGAATTCACCATCATCTGAAGCTGAAACCAAAGATCATACACCTTGCAAGTTTGGTGCAGTTGTGCTCGGGTTCTTAGATTTAGAGAGATTCCAGACCTCTCTTGCATTTATTTTGCAAGGAGGAGTCTAAAGGAGGAGATCTAAATCTTCTAGAAGCTCATTTCAAGCTATTGTGACTTTTGCAACTTTCAGGTAAGCTCTAATTTCATAGATCTGGAAATGATTTTTGTTGTGTGCTTTGTGATCTACATGTTCTCCTGAGTTCTCTGATCTATTTAGATTTGAAAATTCATGATTATTGAGTGAGATATGTGGATTTTCAGTTTGATGTTCAAAGATGTTTGTGTTTGATCCGTTTGATTCCTTGATCTAATGTGAAATCTAAGCTCATTTTTGAATTCAGCATTCTTGAATTGCTTGATCTGGAAAGTTTGATTCATTTATTGGACGTTTTGTTCTTGAGCTTGAGTTTTCCGGTCACCGGATTCTGGAAATGTTTGATTGGAGAAGATGATCTCACAGCCCTAGGATTTTTGATCTGTACGATCCACATCACGCCAGCACATTAAAATGACCACATCCCTGGCACGTGATTTCATTTTATAAATTAACCTGAATTGAACTTTATGTTACGCACCTCGCCACAGCTATCATGTACACACGCACTGAACTCTTGGATGCTTGACCTAGTTTTAAGGTTTGACTTGATCTGATGCGTTGGTTGGATCCAATGGCTTGTTTATTTTCCTGATTTTCTTGAATTTCCACCATAATAATGTGTACTGCGTTGGATTCATTGGGCTCAGGTTGATATTTGCACCCCTCCCTCTCTCAGGCCCATTGATATTGAACTGAGTCTCTTACTATATGCACCCCTGGCCCATTAGTTTCTTATTTTTATTTTTATTTTATTTCAGGTTGCTTTTTAATTAATTAAAATAGCTAAATGTTCATAAAAATTCCAAAATAATTCATGAATGATATTTTGAGTTTTCTTTAATTTTTGATATTTTTATCTTCCATTTATTTTCATTTTCCACGCTGGAATTAATTGTTGCTTTTATTAATTGCTTTTATTTCATTTTAAGCACATGCTGTCTTGTAGAATTTATATCTTGATCATTAATTTGAATTTTGAATTGATTCTTTTTGCTATGGATTCACATTGAAGTGTAGTTTGTTGGTGATTTTCGTTCTGATTTTTATAAATTTTCTTGACTAATTTTGATCCCTAACTTGTGCATGAAGTTTCATAACCCTAATCCATGTTAAGGCACCTATTTGACCTACTTAGCTTCTGATTTTGATCCTATTCTTTTGGCATGCTAATATTAGATGTTTGAAGAGTCTTTGTGCAAATTTGTGGAATTTTTGGATGAATGCTTGATTTGATTTGAATTTTATTCTTTGCTTATCTTCTTTTGCATCCTTTTTGGTCATATGTTTAGTCCTTAGGATGGGAGGGCACTTGTGCCAACTCCCTTAGGTTGTTTAGAGCCCATTTAGGATGAGGATACCATTCTGGTCTTTGATTGATGTTTTTACTTTGAGAAATTTTATGGTTGTTTACCTTTGAAGTTCATTCACTTATGTACATGTTCACCTCACTTCTTATACATATTTGCTTCTCATGTTGATAATGTCTAAGTTTGTATGTTTCAATTCTTAACCTTTTGTGATGATTAGACACATTCTTGACATGTTAGGGTTCTAGTCTTAAAGTGTGTGATGTTTGTTTGCTTGGTATGCTTTGTGTTATCTCACATTTGTTTTGTTTTGTAATGATAATCAGTAATGCTTTATGTTGAACTGTTTAATCCATTTCTCATTTTTGTGTTGTGTGCTTATTCTTGACATTGGTAATTGAGGTTCCAATTTTGGTTGTGATGTCTTGGCTTGATCCTTATTCCATGAAACACTTGTAGTTTTTCCATCTTGGGATAGTACAAGCTTGTTCATCATGATGCACAAGTCTGATCATAAGACCATCTTCATCAAGAAAATCATAAAATAAACTTCTTCACAAAAATACAAAAAACACTTAATAACTTCAATGAGTTAGTGAGCTTAGGCCCTAATCTCTGGAATCAAGTTTTAGGGATCTTCTCCTTATTTGAGTGTGCTTGTTCTATTATTCCATCTTGGAATGTAGTAGCAAGTACACATTCCATGGAAAAGATCTTGAGTTCACTTCCTTGTGACACACTCATAAAAAGCTTCTAAAAAAACACTGGACAAACAATAAACGTCTCTCCTCCGGGACTTCTTTTCTCATCACCTTCACTCTCATCGTACGAACTTGATCCTACTTGTCATTTTTGCAAGACGGTAACGCACTCGTCGTCCGAGCCTGCAACACCTGAGCATTGATATAGGCAGTTCAAACCTTAAGACACGAGCAATCTTTTCCACCCCTAGTTAGGGGAACTACGGCGACTCTGATCCTCATTGTCCAGATGAGGTACGTCAGCAGAAGGGTAGGGCCCGTTCGAGCACAATCTTTATTTTCCCTACATTTTTTCCTTTTCATTTCTTTTCCATTCCCCTTTTATTTTCTTTTTATCCAATTTAGTTCATTTTCTTCGCAACGGCTTTCATTCCTTCACCCTTTGAAACATATTTCTTTGCAAGCTTTGATCTCGTCGGGTACGGCGGACGATCTGGGTGCTAATACCTTCCTAGGTCGTAACCGACTCCCGAACTCAGTCTCTTTGGTTCGCAAGACTTGTGTCCTTCCTTTTCTTTTCCTCTGGTTTGTGCAGTATTACCATTCCCATTCCTTCGGGATAAAAATGCCTGGATGGGGACTCTAACCTTTTTCGCGCCACTTTCGCATTTGTACCAGGATGGAAATCTGGGGAGCGACAACTGGCGACTTTGCTGGGGAATTCCTAACCACAATCCCTGGTTCCCTTGAGAGTCTCTCCTAGAACTTGCGTGTTTCTGTTTGTTTGGGTGTTGTTTGTTTGCTTCTGTGTGTATATGTTACTGTTGTTTATTTATAGTTTATTTACAACTTTATTTACAGTTTTCAGTATTTATTTTCCTGCATCATATATTATTACTGGACTGTCTGGACTGGATTTTCTGTTTGGTGGGACTTGGGTGATACCGTTACTATGAGATGAGCTCATTACCAAGGCTCAAGTGCACCTTAGGACTTAGAGTGGTTCCCACTTTGGCCTCATGAGATCTTGTCATGGGGGTAGTAGTGAGTTCCTCGCCCAGATTTGTGACCGTCTTGGAAATGTCTTGATTTGGGGATCTTCCTCTTTCATTTCATAACCTTGATAGTTGTGTGCAGCTGGGGACCAATCATTGAGAACCTTGTGGAAACATCCCTCTCTAGTGGTGACAGTGGCAGACCACATTGTGTGGCAAACCCATTCGCACCCGAAGACCCACCTGGAACTCACATAGGATGACCTTGTTTTCCCGGACTCAGCTGAGGCCTCCCATAGTAGTACATAATGCCAAACCGATTCCACGATTTGGTCATGAGCCATTTCTCGGAAATGGTGAACGTATTATTGTTTTTCGGCTTTGAGAGTCCGTGATGTTTGACCCGGAGCACACCCGTGAGAATGGGAGGGGTTTACAGGTTTGCAGGAACCCTTGAACTCTACATACCCTCATTATCAATATGGTCTCTGTTATGATTTGGTCATTATGGTTCAGGATTTCTTGATCTTTTGGTTCTAAGGGTTTCTATCTGATGGTTATGGCTCATAGAATCTTGGTTTTCAGTTACTTGGGGGTTCTAATGTCCAGTATCCAGATGGTTCCAGATTGATCATATGCCTGCATTGCATTTGCATCGCATCATACTCGCATTAACTATTTATGTTTCTGTTTTCAGGTGTTGTTTACGGTTTAGCACCCAGTTCTGGTAATTGTAAGCTTTCCAGATGGCAGAAGTTAAGAAAATTACAAGAAAGAAAAATGTCCATTACACTTTTCTCCAACCAGAAGTCAAGAGTGTTCAGAGGCTAGCAGGGCTGATGAATGATCAAGTATTAGGGAACTTCAGAAAGAGGTATGGTCAGATTTTGAAGTACATGGATAAACCTACTGCAGACCAGAAGGATAACTTGCACACTTTGCCTCAGTTCTATGATCCTTTATTGCGGTGTTTTGTATTTCCAGATTATATTTTGGCTCCTACTTTGGAGGAGAATTCTAGCATTTTGGGTATTCCTATCAGAGATACTTTGCCTTAGTATGGATCAAAGATAGTTCTCAAGGAAGAAGACATATCCAGAGTTTGTCGGATACCAGTTGCTAAGGTCAAGAAAGCTTTGAAGGACAGTGAGGGAAAAGTACTTTCTTGGGATGTGCTTATACCAGAAGCTGAAGAGTATGTCAAAGAGAGTAAGTGGGGAGATTTTGGTGCTGTGGTGGCCTTGATGGTATATGGATCTAGTCTTTTCCCGGGAGAGAAGGAGTTTGTGAGTTTGGAGGTGATCTCCCTTTTTTCTAAATGTAATCTTGTACCAACCTTGTTGGGAGATTTCTACTACAATGTTCATTACCGGAATGAGAAAGGCAGAGGTGGACCAGTGAGTTGTTGTGCTCCATTATTTGCTGATTGGTTTGCTAAGCAATTACCTAAGTCAGGCCCTTCAAAGAGATGAGAGATGAATGGAGGTGGTCCAGGAGGCTAATGGGACTAACTTCTGAGGATATAGCTTGGGGTTATAACAGGTATTTGTTGGGAAAGGAGTTACTGGTTAGTTGTGGGAGTTCTGCTAATGTGCCTTTGCTAGGAAGAAAGGGTGTGATCAGTTACCATCTAGTCTTAGCCAGGAAACAATTTGGCTATCCTCTAAGGGGTCCACCAAGTATGGAAGAATTAGCTGAGTCTTTATACTTTTCTGTGGAGGGAAACAAAGAGTTGGTCATACAAGAATCTCAGGCTTGGGCTCACAGGGTGAAGAAGGGAAAGAAGGATTTTGGAAGGGTGGATCCCAAGCCATATCCTCCTTTTGCTACATGGTTGCAGAAGCGTGTATAGGAAGTGCTCATGCCATTTTCAGTGGAAGCTCCATTGTATCCCAAAGAAGTGCCATGTCAGAATACTGTTTCTCTTGAAGAGTATAAGAAGTTGGAAGCTCAGTTGCACGAGGTCCAGGTAGAGAATGCTGAAATGGTTAACTTGTACCACCTTGCCAATCGTGCTAAGAATGAAGCAGAGGAAAAGCTACAGAGGATGCAGGTTACCTTAGAAGCTAAAGAAAAGGAGTTTGCTGGAAGGGAAGCTCATTTTCAAAGGTTGGGCCTAATGGAATCAAAAAGAGAAGCGGAGCGTTAGAAGACTTTGAAGACTCTTAAAGAAGCTCGCCAGTCCATTGTTTGGTTACAGGGCCAAAGGGAAAAGGAGCAGAAGAAGTACAAAGAAAAGGAAGAGTTTTTTGAGGTACAGATGACCTTCAAGAAAGAAGAAGTAGAACAAGTTCACAAAGTATGAAGGAAAAAGACTCAACAACTGGCACAGAGCCAGATGGCCTTGGAGGAGGCAATGAAGGAGATTGCAGAGCTTAAGTTGAGAGCAGGCGTAAAGAAGAACCGGACAGAAGTGATGGCTACAGAAGAAGAACCTGAGTCTTTCCTTTAGCCTAGGGTTTTAGTTTATTGTTGTCTAGGCTACCTACAGGCTTGTTGTAGGAGTCTTGCTTTATCTTTTTGTTTATGTATTGACTTGTAACCCTCTAGGGAATTTGTTGGTGTGCTCTAACTTTGGCTGCCAATGGGTAGTCCATGTTATGCAATGTTAAATTCCAGTTACCATTTCTGAGTAAGCAAAGCTTGTTTGTTTGAGACTGTTGAGATCTGAACACTCTTCAAAGGGAGAGTTTGAAAATTAATACTCAAAGGGGCTATTTGGAGCAAATACCAGAACTGGGGCATATAAATGCCAAAACTTGGAAACATGAATAGTTACATTGCATGTATATAATGTGTTTGTTGTTTTGCAGGTAGTTCATCAGTTTTCTAACGTTTATGTCCTTTCAGGCACTATAGCTCCCAGGAAGGTTTGTGAACAGCCAACGGCGCACAGATATCCTTCAAGAGTAAACAGAGAGAGAGTAATGGATCAGATGCAAGCAGATCTGGCTGACTTGAGGACAAGAATGGATAACTTCATGACCCTCATGGCTGGGATGGGTCAAACTCAGGAGCGCTTGCGCGAGATGGTGGAAAACAATCAGGCCAGGAACAATGGGGCAGCGGATGGAGGTAATCGCAATGGGGATGGCGCCCGTCACGTAGAGATCCCTGTGGTGCAACCAGGGGTCACTATTGTCAATGATGGAATGAATAACGTGAAGATGGATGGGCAGGATGAACAATTTACTTTGCTGGATGAGGCAGAAGGCCAAGGAATTGACATGAATAGAAAGTTTGAAGAGATGGCTGAGCAGATTCATGCCATTCAATCTCAGAGTTCTTTGGGGTTTGATATCACTGACTTGGGCTTGGTGCCAGGGGTTAGAATTCCCTACAAGTTCAAGGTTCCTACTTTCGATAAGTACGAACGGCACGGCATGCCCAAAAACTCACCTCCAGTCTTTTGTAGGAAGAATTGTTGCACATACAGATGACGAGAAGCTGTGGATGTATTATTTCCAGGATAGCCTTGTGGGGGCCTCCTTGGAGTGGTACATGAAGCTGAGCAGGGTTAATATTCGAAGCTGGAAGGATTTAGCAGAGGCATTTGTGAAACAGTATCAGTACAATTTGGATATGGCTCCAAATCGTACCCAGTTGCAAACTATGTCTCAGAATGCTAATGAAGGGTTCAAGGAGTACGCTCAGAGGTGGCGTCAGCTTGCTGCTAGAGTACAACCTCCCTTGTTGGAAAAAGAAATGGCGGACATGTTCATGGGAACACTACAGGGTGTGTTTATTGAGAGGCTGGCGTCTTGTTCAGCAACAAAGTTCAATGACATTGTGATAGTCGGAGAGAGGGTTGAAACTCTTTTAAAGATGTGGAAAAATCAAGACACTGGTGCAGGTAGCTCAAGTGGTGTGAGAAAAGATTTTAATGGACCTCCAAGAAGAAGAGAGAGAGAAACTAATGTTGTGTACGGCCGAGGTAGGGGCCGGGGATACAGAGGCTCCTATGAGCAAGTTGCAGCTGTCACTATTCCATCAAATCCTGTACAGCAAGCTCAACCACAACAGCAACAACAACAACAGCCACAACGCAATAATTATCAGCAAAGACCCTATCAACAGAGACAAGCTCGTCCAATTAACAGGGTGCTTGAAGCCATCCCAATGACATACACGACCCTACTTCAAAGGTTGTTAGATTTGAACTTGGTTCAATTGAGGACATTAGCACCACCTTCCCCTGGAGAACTTCTAGTGGGGTATGATTCTAACGCAAGATGTGCGTTTCATTCTAGAGCTCCCAGGCATTCAACAAAAAAGTGCAGGGCATTACAGCATAAGGTTCAAGACTTGATTGATTCAAAGGTGATTAACTTTGCACCGCCTCCTAATGTTACATCAAACCCCATTCCAAATCATGGAGGGGCAAGGATAAATGTTGTTGACGTTGGTGAGAGGTTAAGCTTGATTTTGAATGTGGAGGAAATGAAGATTTCATTGCTGGTAGTGAAGGATAGACTGTTGAAAGGACAAGTATTCCCAGGGTGTGGTTATGACTGTGAAGGGTGTTTGAGTTCAGTTAATGGCTGTAAAGACTTGAAGGATGGGTTACAATATTTGATTGACGATGGGTCGCTTTAGTTTGATAGGATTGATGATAGAAGCGATTGTGTGTCTACCATAAAAATTTACTTTTATCCTGCTGAAGTTCCAGTCCGGAGAGAGCCCGTGATTATCTATGTTCCAGAAGTGAGTCCAGTGACCATCACTGTTCCAGGGCCAGTTCCTTATGCTGATGACAAGGCCATCCCATGGCACTATGGCTCAGATGTGTATGTAGAGGGTCATAAGGTGGAAGGTAAAGCAGTGACAATTGACCCGATTGTGGTAAATGTCAGAGGAGTTGGTGGATTTACAAGAAGCGGGCGTCTTTTTGCTCCTCAAGCTTTTAGAGGAGATCCTAAAGTTGAAGCTGTAGCAAAGGCTAAGGGTAAACAGATAGCAACCGAAGAAGTGACAACTCCTGTTGCCGGACAGGGCATTTTTGAAAAGGAAGTCGAAGAGTTTATGAGAATAATAAAGAAAAGCGACTACAAAGTGGTTGAACTGCTGAATCAAACTCTGTCCAAGATATCTATCCTGTCATTGTTAATGTGTTCTCCGGCACACCGGGAAGCTCTATTGAAAGTCTTACAAATGGTATATGTACCACATGAGATAACGGTTAACCAGTTGGAGGCTGTAGTAGGCAGCGTGAACGCCAGCCATGGGTTGGGTTTCACGGATAGAGATCTTACTTCTGAAGGCCGCAATCACAACAAGGCCCTTCACGTCACCATGGAGTGTAAGGGTGTTGTCCTGTCACATGTCCTGGTTGATACATGCTCTTCTCTCAATGTGCTCCCTAAGAAGGCCTTGATGAAGCTGAACATTGATGGCATTGTCTTACGACCCAGTGATTTAATTGTAAAAGCCTTTGATGGGTTACGGAGGTTTGTGTTCGAGGAGGTTGAGCTACCTGTGAAGATTGGGTCCCAAGTGTTCAAAAGCATGTTCTATGTCATGGACATTCAACCTACTTACATTTGCTTGCTGGGACGTCCCTGGATTCATGCTGCAGGTGCAGTGATATCCATGTTGCATCAAAAGCTGAAGTATGTGGTAGATGGCCAGGTGATCACTGTATGTGGAGAAGAGGATATTTTTGTGAGTCATCTGTCAACTTTCAAGTACGTGGAAATGGACGGGGAAATTCATGAAACGTTGTGTCAAGCATTTGAAGCGGTCAATGTTAGTGCTTTGTCTCCGGCGGTTCGGAGCAATGAGAAGGAAGGGACTTCTATCTACTCCTACAAGCAAGCCAAAGAAGTGGTCCAAGCCGGAAGTGCCCAGGGTTGGGGCAAGCTCTTAGAAGTGGAAAGGAAAGATGACAAGTTCGGTCTTGGTTATCAACCTAATGGGTCCAACTGACCTCAGAGTGGCAAGGCCATAACTTTCACAAGAGCTGGAATGCTTGATCGCAACAACGTCTGTGTAACAAGTGAAGAGGGAGATAGTGACTGCGACTGGGATAGCTGGATTCACCCATGTGCACCTGGGGAGGAGCTCCGGAACTGGTTTGCTGAGGATTTTGTCCAAGTTACCTGGAAATCAAAGTAATTTACTTTTATTTTTTTATCATGCTGCATGTCAATCCTGCACTCTACCCAAGGTGCACGGATCCATTTGTAGGGCCACCATGCTTTTAATGCATTTACTTTTTCCCATGAAATAAAGGACATTTTTCAAGCAAATTTTGTTCTCTTTCTTTCGTTTTAAAATTTTTCACAAAAAAAAAATGGCAATGTTTCTCCTTTTCTTGTGTTTGTGTGTTTGCGTCTCTTTTGAAAAGAGCAGATTCTGAAATAAGCACATCATTTGTGTAGTGTTGATCATCCAGATTCTAGTGATAACGTTCCTGCTATGACCATGCATGACTTCGACAATCCTATCTACCAAGCTGATGAAGGGGTTGAGGAAGACTGTGAACTCCCCGAAGAATTGGTCAGGTTGTTGAAACAAGAGGAAAGGGTCATTCAGCTTCATCAGGAAGAATTAGAGATCATCAACATCAGGACTGAAGATGTAAAGAGAGAGATAAAGATTGGGGCCAGTCTGCAGGCCGAGGTAAAGAAGGAGTTGATTGGTATGCTACGTGAATATGTGGATATCTTCGCCTGGTCGTATCAAGATATGCCATGGCTAGATACTGACATTGTTGTGCACAAGCTGCCACTAAGAAAAGACTGTCCTCCAGTGAAACAGAAGCTGAGAAGAACTCGTCCTGATATGGCGATGAAGATCAAGGAGGAAGTCCAGAAACAGTGGGATGCCGGATTCCTTGTCGTAACTAGTTACCCACCTTGGGTAGCTAACATTGTGCCTGTACCAAAGAAAGACGGCAAAGTTCGAATGTGCATTGATTATCGGGATCTAAATAGAGCGAGTCCAAAGGATGACTTTCCGTTACCACACATTGATGTGCTGGTAGACAAAACCGCTCAGTTCTCGGTATTTTCTTTCATGGATGGCTTCTCCGGGTATAATCAGATCAAAATGGCACCGGAAGACATGGAGAAAACAATGTTCATTACCCCGTGGGGAACATTCTGTTATAAGGTTATGCCCTCTGGGTTGAAGAACTCCTGGGCAACGTATCAGCGGGCTATGGTCACATTGTTCCACGACACGATACACAAAGAAATTGAATGCTATGTGGACGACATGATTGCCAAGTCCCGGGACGAAGAAGAACATCTGGTCAATCTCAAAAAGCTATTTGATCGACTGATAAAGTACAAATTGAGGTTGAATCCAAACAAGTGTACTTTCAGAGTGCGGTTTGGAAAATTGCTGGGTTTTATTGTTATCCAGAAAGGAATTGAGGTGGATCCTGCAAAAGTAAAAGCAATACAAGATATGCCTGCACCGAAAACAGAAAAAGAAGTACACGGGTTTTTAGGGAGATTGAACTACATTTCACGGTTCATATCTCATCTAACTGCCATGTGTGAGCCAATATTCAAATTGTTGAGAAAAGAGCAAACAGTCAGGTGGAATGAGGACTATCAAAGAGCCTTTGAAAAGATAAAAGAATATTTGCAGACACCTCCGATTCTAATGCCTCCAGTTCCAGGACGGCCACTTATCATGTACTTGACTGTGCTAGAGGGGTCGATGGGGTGTGTTCTAGGCCAACATGACGAGTCTGGTCGAAAAGAGTATGTTATTTACTACCTTAGCAAAATGTTTACTGACTGTGAATCCCGTTACTCACTGCTCGAGAAAACTTGTTGCGCTTTGGTATGGGCTGCTCGCCGACTGAGACAGTATATGTTGACCCATACCACACTGCTAATCTCAAAAATGGACCCTGTCAAGTATATTTTCGAAAAACCAGTTTTAACCGGAAGGGTTGCAAGGTGGAAAATGATTTTAACAGAGTATGACATACAATATACTTCCCAGAAAGCCATCAAAGGAAGTGTGTTGTCAGATTACCTTGCACAAAAGCCACTGGAAGACGACTATCAGCCAATGAAATTTGATTTCCCTGATGAGGACATCATGTACATCAAAGCAAAAGATTGCGAGGAACCACTTCCGAAGGAGGGGCCAGACCCTGAATCCAAATGGAAGTTGATGTTTGATGGGGCAGTCAATATTAATGGACGTGGAGTCGGTGCCGTTCTCATGACTCCTGAAGGTGTTCACTTTCCCTTCGCTGCCAGAATTACTTTTGGCTGCACCAACAATAAAGCGGAATACGAGGCGTGCATAATGGAAATAGAGGAGGCTATTAATCTTCGAATTAAGACCCTCGATATATTTGGAGATTCAGCCCTCGTTATCAATCAGATTACCGGCAAGTGGTATACACATCAAGAACACTTAATTCCTTACAGGGATTATGCCAGAAGATTGTTGACGTTCTTCACAATAGTTAAGCTGCAGTATATACCACGAGATGAGAATCAATTCGCCGATGCATTGGCTACCCTTTCTTCGTCAATCAAAGTCTTGTGTTGGAACTATGTACCCAGGATTGACATTTCCAGGCTTGACGCACCAGCTTATGCTTTCTCTATAGACGCAATGTCTGATGAGAAATCTTGGTACTTTGATATCAAGCTCTTCCTGGAAAAACAAGAATACCCAGCTGAGGCATCATCCAACGACAACAAGACCTTAAGACGACTTGCTGCTAGTTTCTTCTTGAACGCAAACGGAGTTCTGTATAAGAGGAACTTTGACATGGTCTTGCTCAGATGCATGGATAGACACGAAGCAGACTTGTTAATGCAGGAAGTCCATGAGGGAACTTTCAATACTCGTGCAAGAGGACATGCAACGGCTAAGAAGTTGTTGAGGTAGGGGTACTATTGGATAACAATGGATGCAGACTGTTGTTCGTACGCCCGTAAGTGCCACAAGTGCCAAATTTATGCAGACAAGGTGCATGTTCCTCCCAGCCCGCTCAATGTCATGTCATCTCCTTAGCCTTTTTCAATGTGGGGCATTGACATGATCGGAAAAATAGAGCCTACTGCTTCAAATGGTCATCGTTTCATTCTAGTCGCGATTGATTACTTCACTAAGTGGGTTGAATCAGCATCTTATGCCAATGTCACTCGTCAAGTGGTAGCCAGATTTTTGAAAAGAGACATTATTTGCAGATACGGAGTGCCCGAGCGAATCATCACTGATAATGGTTCCAATTTGAACAACAAGATGATGGCAGAATTATGTCGGGACTTCCAGATTCAACATCATAACTCTTCTCCTTATCGACCAAAGATGAATGGTGCGGTAGAAGCGGCTAATAAGAATATTAAGAAGATTGTGCAAAAGATGGTTGTCACTTACAAGGATTGGCATGAGATGTTACCTTTCGCACTACATGGGTACCGAACGTCAGTCAGGGCATCAACTGGGGCAACTCCTTTCTCATTGGTATATGGCATGGAGGCAGTCTTGCTTGTCGAGGTGGAAATTCCTTCATTGCGTGTGATGATGGATGTGAAGCTTGATGAGGCTGAGTGGGTACGTGCTCGATACAATCAGTTGTGTCTAATTAAGGAAAAGATATTAGCGGCTATCTGTCATGGTCAGCTTTATCAGAGGAGAATGAAGTGAGCATTCAACCAATGAGTACGTACTCGAGAGTATCAAGTAGGTGAGCTTGTGCTCAAGAGGATCGTTCCTCCATGTTCAGATCACAGGGGCAAGTGGACCCCAAACTAAGAAGGCCCATTCATAGTGAAGAATGTTTTCTCGGGTGGGGCACTGATACTCACTACTATGGATGGAGAAGATTTCCAATCCCCTGTTAACTCGGACGCAGTTAAAAAATACTTAGCATAAAAGACCCGCTGGACACAAAAACAGAATTAAAAGTCCAGGCAAGAAAAGGGCATCCCGGCGAGCTAGAAACAGAATAAAAAGCTCGGGCAAAAGTTAGGGAAAAAAATAAAAAAAATGTACACCCGCTGAGTTGAAAAGCCACATCGGACAGCTCAGGCAAAAAAGGGTATCCCGGTGGATTGAAAACCCAAAAGGGCGATCCATGCAAAACAAGGGAATAAGCGAACAACTGTGATCCGGGTAATCTGATCAAAATCACCGTTTTGTACAGCCTGACAATATCAGAAGGATAGGAATCAATCCCCTCATCTTTTTTTAGAAAGCAAAGGCAAGAACGGAAAGTTTTGAAGACATGTTGGTCATAGCAGAAAGGAAACACATTGGAATGCCATGCACATTGCCATTAGGATAGATTATTTTCTCAATTTCATGGTAGCTACCTCTTTCCAGGTGGTTGCTTTCAATAAATGAATATCCAATCAAAAAGCTGTGTTGTGTTTATTTTGCTTGCGAAAATGTCCTGAGTTTTTGGCCAAAAGAACATTGCATTTAAAACATGGTGTTTGTTTTCTAAAAAAATGATGACATTGCAGGGAAACATTTAAAATCATCTTTGAGTACCGGGTGATGATGGATGAACAGATCATACCATGCAAGTCTCCGGGGCATATATGTGTTTTCTGTTGTTGTAGGTTTTGCAGGATGGTATCACATTTTCCCAAGAAAAATATTCCCCAGCTGAGTTAGAACAGGTGGAATCTCCAGTAGAACTCCAAGGTTAATTGAAGGGCTTTCATCCCCAAGCGGAGTATCTTTCCACAAGTGAAGTATGCCTAGCAAGCAGCTGAATGCCTGATTTCCCCACAGAGTTCATGTTTGGGTTTCACTCCTATCATTGAAATTTTCCCCAGAGGAGTCGCCAATTTATATTTGGTCAGTGTAATGATACAGACAGTTATTCATCCCCCAGTCAGAGTTAGGCATCGTTAAAGCCTCTTGACCAAGTTCCCCAACACTCGTTTATGTTTGTTATCTGTTTGTGCTCGTCTGCATTTCGTGGCACTCGTCTGTGTTGGGTGTCCGTTTTGAGCTCGTCTGCGTTTCCCAATGCTCGTCTGTGTTTAATGTTTGATAGTTGCTTGTTGCTTGTCTGCATTCCCCAACTTTCGTCTGTGTTTGTTATCTGTTTGAAGCTCGTTTGCATTGTTTGGATACTCGTCTGTATCATCCATCACACTCGTATGTGTTAGCTTATATCCCTACGTGTTAATTTGATAATCGCTCTGGTACTCGTCTGTATTGCTACTCCAATTGCTCGTATGTGTTGGATTTTTGGTATTCGTCTGTATTTCTACTCCAAATGCTCGTTTGTGTTGGATTTCTGGTACTCGTCTGTATTGCTACTTCAAATGCTCGTTTGTGTTGGATCTCTGGTACTCGTCTGTAATGCTACTCCAATTGCTCGTATGTGTTAGATTTCTGGTATTCGTCTGTATTTCTACTCCAAATGCTCGTTTGTGTTGGATTTCTGGTACTCGTCTGTATTGCTACTTCAAATGCTCGTCTGTGTTGGGTTTCTGGTGTTCGTCTGTACCAGTGGCTGATATTCGTCTGTATCATCGCCTGAAGCGCTCGTCTGCGTTTCTTAGATCATCGTCTGACATTCGTTTGTATCATTGACTTATGGCACTCGTCTGTGTTCTCTTGATGATCATCCAATATTCGTCTGTATTGAAGAGGTTTGAAGACCTGACGGTGGGATTAAACGTCAAAATGGTTACCGGTCCTGGCGTAACGGGTTATCCGAAGGAGGTTCGTCTGTCTCAGACACCACTTATCTACACAAGAATTGTGAAGAGGGTTCGTCAGATCCTATTGTTGCACCTGGCGTAACAGGTTTGCTCGAAGAAGGCTCGTTTGTCTTAAGACCATATATCTGCGAAGAATATATGAAGAGCGTTCGTATATCCTGATTATGCACGTCTATCCCACAAACTTAAGTGCATCACCGGTCCTGGCATAACAGGGTTATCCGAAGGAGATTCTTCTGTCTCAGGTCATATATTTTTGAAAAGTGTATGAAGAGGGCTCGTATGTTCGGTTCCTGGCGTAACAGGTTTGCTTGATGAGGGCTCGTATGTCCAGCACTTGACGTAACAGGTTTGTTCAAAGAAGACTCGTCTCTCTAAGTTTTCCTTATTTGGCGTAACAATTCAACTTGGAAGGAGCCCGTCTGGTTTCTCCCCATTTCAGTCGCAAAAGCTTCATTTGGTTGGGTTTATTTCCCATTGCTTGCGTTCTCCAGCAGAGTGCAAATTTTAGGTTTTCTTGGTATTCAACCACAGTTCATCTCGAACGGTCGATAGCCCGTGCTACCGTCCTTTTCAGATTAACAGTTGCTTGAATAGGGGCAGCTGTAACACCCCAAATCTGCCCTCTTCTTTTTAAGCATCATCATCATATCATAATCATCATGAGCATATCATGTCTTTGGCATCTTTGCATGGAAAAGTAAAGCATAACATTCTCATGTTCTAGCATTAGGCATATGATCAACTATTGGTGGTTTTGAGGCATCACAAGCTATAGCAAGAGCACAAGTGGACTTGTCCAAGTCCCATGAAGAGTCTACATGAAACTCACAAGTTCAAGATCCTTTACAAGAGCCCAGGAGGTTAGGAGGTCATTAGAGAATCCAAGCTAGGGAAAGCTCCTACTCAATGGTTCCCAAATTAGGGTTTCACTTTCAAGAAGGAATTCTTTGTGATTTTGGCCATTTCATATGGGAAAAGTCTTTAATATGATAAGAGGATCCTATGGATGAAATTTGGTGAGAAAATTCCTTGTGGAAGGCAGTTATTTCAACAGTTGCTTGCATAAGAAGAAATTGGTCAACTTTGCAATTTAAAAGTCAATTGTGAGGATTCAAGGGGTCCAACCCCATGTCTCAAGTCAAGGGATGTCCTTAAGACCTTAGAAGAGGTTTGGCAAAGTCAAGGATCAAGAATTTAGGAGTTTTGAAGAACTTTCCATTTTTGGCATATGGTTTGTTTTGAAACTTTCCATTTTTGGCAACTTTTGCCCTAATTTTCAAAGCCCTCTTTCATGATGAAAATGATATCAACTGAATTTCCAACAAACATGAAAGTTGTAGGGTATGCTCTCCCATTTTCAAAAAGTACAAGAACTTGTTCATAGCATTTATGGTTGAAAATTTATGAGCAAGGGAAGTTTGGCCATTTTTAGGGTTTTACATGAATTATCATTTTACACCAAGTTGCAAAAAGCATTGCAAGTCATTTCTAAGCTGATCAATGGGAAAAGTGAGACGATAATATCATAAGGCTTGGAATGTGAGATATTTCACAAGCCTTATGATATTTCACAAATTGCAAAAATGCATGATCAAAGGAATCGTGCATGGAATGTGAGATATTTCACAAATTGCAAAAATGCATGATCACAAGGAAAGCATGAACCAAACATCCAAGGGTCAGGATTAAATCATGGGTGAATGAGTAAATCAAAATGGATCAGCATGTGCAAAGAGTGGAGGGAGAGCACGAGCAAATCACCCCATCACACAACTTTTGCAATTTTTCAAAATCACTCTTCCCTCACTATCCTCACGTGCATTCTCTTCACAATTCAAAACACTGAAAGCATGCACCCTATATAAGATTGCTAGGGTTTTATTTCACCTGAGATCCACACCATTTTCTCTCTTCAAAGTTTTTGCTCCATCTGCATTTTCCTTCGAATCTCACTATTCTTCCCCTCAATCCGAAAACTAATCACATATTCATGGTCCTAGAGGTGTAAGGAGCAAGAATTCACCATCATCTGAAGCTGAAACCAAAGATCATACACCTTTCAAGTTTGGTGCAGTTGTGCTCGGGTTCTTAGATTTAGAGAGATTCCAGACCTCTCTTGCATTTACTTTGCAAGGAGGAGTCTAAAGGAGGAGATCTGCATCTTCTGGAAGCTCATTTCAAGCTATTGTGACTTTTGCAACTTTCAGGTAAGCTCTAACTTCATAGATCTGGAAATGATTTTTGTTGTGAGCTTTGTGATCTACATGTTCTCCTGAGTTCTCTGATCTATTTAGATTTGAAAATGCATGATTATTGAGTGAGATATGTGGATTTTCAGTTTGATGTTCAAAGATGTTTGTGTTCGATCCGTTTGATTCCTTGATCTAATGTGAAATCTAAGCTCATTTTTTAATTCAGCATGCTTGAATTGCTTGATCTGGAAAGTTTGATTCATTTATTTGACGTTTTGTTCTTGAGCTTGAGTTTTCCGGTGCCGGAGCTAGGGCTTCGGTCACCGGATTCTGGAAATGTTTGATTGGAGAAGATGATCTCACAACCCTAGGATTTTTGATCTGTATGATCCACATCACGCCAACACATTAAAATGACCACATCCCTGGCACGTTATTTCATTTTATAAATTAATCTGAATTGAACTTTATGTTACGCACCTCACCACAGCTATCATGCACACACGCACTGAACTCTTGGATGCTTGACCTAGTTTTAAGGTTTGACTTGATCTGATGCGTTGGTTGGATCCAATGGCTTGTTTATTTTCCTGATTTTCTTGAATTTCCACCATAATAATGTGTACATGCGTTGGATTCATTGGGCTCAGGTTGATATTCACACCTCTCCCTCTCTCAGGCCCATTGATTTTGAACTGAGTCTCTTACTATATGCACCCCTGGCCCATTAGTTTCTTATTTTTATTTTTATTTTATTTCTGGTTTCTTTTTAATTATTTAAAATAGCTAGAGGTTCATAAAAATTCCAAAAAAATTAATGAATGAGATTTTGAGTTTTCTTTAATTTTTTATATTTTTATCTTCCATTTATTTTCATTTTCCACGTTGGAATTAATTTTTGCTTTTATTAATTGCTTTTATTTAATTTTAAGCACATGCTTTCTTGTAGAATTTATATCTTGATCATTAATTTGAATTTTGAATTGATTCTGTTTGCTCTGGATTCACATTGAAATGTAGTTTGTTGGTGATCTTCCTTCTGATTTTTAGAAATTTGCTTGACTATTTTTGATCCCTAACTTGTGCATGAAGTTTCATAACCCTTATCCATATTTAGGCACCTATTTGACCTACTTAGCTTCTGATTTTGATCCTATTCTTTTGGCATGCTAATATTAGATGTTTGAAGAGTCTTTGTGCAAATTTGTGGAATTTTTGGATGAATGCTTGATTTGATTTGAATTTTATTCTTTGCTTATCTTCTTTTGCATCATTTTTGGTCATATGTTTAGTCCTTAGGTTGGGAGGGCACTTGTGCCAACTCCCTTAGGTTATTTAGATCCCATTTAGGATGAGGATACCCTTCTGGTCTTTGATTGATGTTTGTACTTTGAGAAATTTTATGGTTGCTTACCTTTGAAGTTCATTCATTTATGTACATGTTCACCTCACATCATATGCATATTTGCTTCTCATGTTGATAATGTCTCAGTTTGTATGTTTCAATTCTTAACCTTTTGTGATGATTAGGCACATTCTTGACATGTTAGGGTTCTGGTCTTAAAGTGTGTGATGTTTGTTTGCTTGGTATGCTTTGTGTTATCTCACATTTGTTTTGTTTTGTCATGATAACCAATAATGCTTTAGGTTGAACTGTTTAATCCATTTCTCATTTTTGTGTTGTGTGCTTATTCTTGACATTGGTAATTGAGGTTCCAATTCTGGTTGTGATGTCTTGGCTTGATCCTATGCCCATTTTGTGCTTCATTTGACATTAATTTCTTTTGTCATGATGTTTGCTTATGTTATTAACCATTTCAGGGGCTCTTGTAAGTGAGAGGTGTGGATGAGATTCCCACATCTCCAATTCTTATCTCTTCTCTTTTCTTTGTGCTTTCTTATTTGTGTTTGATGTGCTTAGGACCTCCTTTCTATTCTCCTCATCTTTTTCTTCTTCTTTTATTCTCATCTATTCTTTCTTTAGGATAGTAATCCACATTAACCTTAGGAATCCCTTGCATGTTAACACTAGGATTTTTTAGTCCCCCATTAGACTTTTACCTTTAAGATCTTTGTTTCTCTTCTCTTCTCATCTCAAAAACAAAAACCTAAAAAAACATTAAAAAGGATTGAAATGGTCTCCTGTGCAATAGCCTTATTCCATGAAACACTTGTAGTTTTCCCATCTTGGGATAGTACAAGCTTGTTCATCATGATGCACAAGTCTGATCATGAGACCATCTTCATCAAGAAAATCATAAAACACACTTCTTCACAAAAATACAAAAAACACTTAATAACTTCAATGAGTTAGTGAGCTTAGGCCCTAATCTCTGGAATCAAGTTTTGGGAATCTTCTCCTTACTTGAGTGTGCTTGTTCTATTATTCCATCTTGGAATGTAGTAGCAAGTACACATTCCATGGAAAAGAGCTTGAGTTCACTTCCTTGTGACACACTCATAAAAAGCTTCTAAAAAAACACTGGACAAACAACAAACGTCTCTCCTTCGGGACTTCTTTTCTCATCACCTTCACTCTCATTGTACGAACTTGCTCCTACTTGTCATTTTGCAAGACGGTAACGCACTCGTCGTCCGAGCCTGCAACACCTGAGCATTGACATAGGCAGTTTAAACCTTAAGACACAAGCAATCTTTTCCATCCCTAGTTAGGGGAGCTACAGCGACTCTGATCCTCATTGTCCAGATGAGGTACGTAGGCAGCGGGGTAAGGCCCGTTCGAGCACAATCTTTTTTTCCCTACATTTTTTCCTTTTCATTTCTTTTCCATTCCCCTTTTATTTTCTTTTTATCCAATTCAGTTCATTTTCTTCGCAACAACTTTCATTCCTTCACCCTTTGAAACAGATTTCTTTGCAAGCGTGGATCCCGTCGGGTACGGCGGACGATCTGGGTGCTAATACCTTCCCAGGTCGTAACCGACTCCCGAACTCAGTCTCTTTGGTTCGCAGGACCTGTGTCCTTCCTTTTCTTTTCCTCTGGTTTGTGCAGCATTACCATTCCCATTCCTTCGGGATAAAAATGCCTGGCTGGCGACTCTAACCTTTTCCGCGCCACTTTCGCGTTTGTACCAGGATGGAAATCCGGGGAGCGACACTTAACACTAAACCAAAACCCAAAAACATCTAATTAATCACAAGTAGGTTAATGATCTTAATCCTACATCATCCTGGTAATTAAGTTGAGATGCTTATCTCATACTTAAGTAGGCTCATTATCCCTAATCAGGGAGGATATAATGAGTTTACAATCCTTGATTTAGGCTTAAGCTCATTAACTTATGCAAAACACCAAAAACAATAAAAAAATGAAAAACACAAAAACAAACAATAAACGTCTCCTCTGGGATTCTTTTCTCATCACACTCATTCATAAACAAGAACTTGCTTCTTCCGTCTAATGCAAGACAGTTAGAACTCGAGCCAGACGAGTCATACACTTGAGCATAAACAAGTAAGCAGTTCATAGTCAATTCATTTTCAATCTCTTTGAGTCGAACTACGGTGTTTTGACTTCCTCATTGCACGAGAGGATACATAGGCATAACTTAACAGTTATCGAACAAAAGTCTTTGTGTCTTCTCCCTCTTTCAACATTCTTTAAAAGCCTCAGTTCCTGAGCATTCACCCTTTTGCACTGACACCTGTATATTCTTTTCTTAGCTTTTGAACACAGATAGCACATACACCTACCCCTTTTAAACACAATCTTGTAAGAGTGGATCCCGTCGAGTACGATAAACAATCTGGGTGCTAATACCTTCCCAGGCTGTAACCAACCCCCTTTCTCAGTTTCTCTGGTTCGCAACCGTCTTATCCATCTTTTCTTAGGTTTATGTAGCATTACCTTTCCTTCGGGATAAAAATGCCTAGCTGGCAACTCTATTCACTTCATCTTTCATTTCCACTTTTCGCCGACCGTTCGCGTCTGCACCCTGGGACCCTGGTGTCTTTTCGGGGGAGCGACAGCTTGGAGACTCTGTTGGGGACCCTTATCTTGCAACCAGGGCTTCTGGTTCTTTTTGTGGGTTTCTCCTAGCGCTTGTTTGATTTGTGCTTATGGGGGTGTTATATGCTACTTGTGCTTGTTGTTTATTGCTTTATTTATTGCTTTCTATACAACTTTATTTACTGTTTTCTTTTACTGTTTTTATGCATTTCATATTATTATCATCATATCATGTGTTGGATCTTTGTTTCCTTGATTGGGAGGGATACTCAGTGAGTAAGGTTCCATACCGGGAGCCTGAGTGACACATAGGATAAAGTGGCTTCATATTCTTCCAAACTTTCAGTTAGGCCCTTTGTTAGAGGAGTTTTCCATTTTGTTGGGTGTCCCCATCAGGAGAGGGATTCCTTTCAACCATGAGATGACTTCTCCCAGGAATGAAGACATATCTAAGGCTCTGTATTTGGAAGCCACCATCATTAATCAGAATATGACCACAAAGGCTGGAATCCCAGGCCTCCATTTGGACTTCTCGATCACTCAGGCAACCATTCATGTTGCAGCAGGGAAGTGGGACACTGTTTGTGCTCTCTTAGCCCTTAGCATATATGGTATCATCTTGTTTGCAGACGAGCCTAAGTTTGTAAGCAAGAGTGCTATCCATCTTTTCCTGTTGAAGAATCCAGTTCCTACCTTGCTTGGGGACTTTTACTATTCAGTGCATCAAAGGAATGAGAAGCAGAGGGGAAGATTAGTCAGATGTTGTGCACCTCTCTTCTATTGCTGGTTGTTGAGACAATTTCCAAAGTCAGAAGCTTTATTGAATCCTCATCAGTCAAGAAACTGGGCTAAGAGAATGATTTCTCTCACATCAGAAGACATCAGATGGTGCACTCAGAGCACCAAGGGCAGAGACATAATCACCAGTTATGGGCAGTATCCCAATGTACCCCTGATTGGAGTAAAGGTTTGCATCAACTATAATCCTTTGATGTTCAAAAGGAAATTAGGGTATGCCATGGTACATCCACCAAGAGAGTAAGACTTGTTAGAAACCCTTTACTGTGACATTCAGCATAACCATGCCATTGCCCGACAAGCAACTTGGGCTTGGGACAACATTCAGACAAAAGGGACTGCCATTCTTGGCAAGTGCAACAATATAGCTTCAGCTCAGTATATTGATTGGTCTCGTATCAGAGGACAGATCACCCGCATGCCATTCACCCTAGAGGATGTGCCTGGACCATCAGCAGTAGAGCCTGTAGCTACAGTCAATTTAAAGGAGTTTGAGAAGTTGAAGGAAAGGAATACTCAGATTTCTGAAGCCCTAAAGAAGACCCTTTGGGAGAGGAATGATAGTTGTCTGGACAATGAGAGGTCAGAGAATCTCCGAATCGAGCATATGACCAAGATTGAGAAGACAGATGATTACATCAGAAGAGCTAGAGCAGGGGAGTTAGTGTTGAGGAATGCTTGCAAGGAAGCCAAGATTCAGAAGGCCATAGCTTAAAACTACTTGGAAGAGAGTCAAGCTAGATGGATCAGAATCACTGAGGCTCGTTCACAGGAAGATTAGAAGACCAAGGCTAAGATAGAGCAGCTAGAAGCTAATGAGAAGAAGAACCAGGAAGCCTTGTTAGCAGCACAGAAAGAGATCTCTGAGTTGAAACTCCGGGCGGGGTTAAAGAGATCAAAGGACCAAGACAAGTATAAAAAGATGACAAATGCTATTGCCACCAGGAACCTTCTTATCAAGACCATCACAGAGCATCCAGTTGGCCCAGTGACTGATGCTCTCCTGAAGGAAGTCAGAGAGGATGATTATGGGCTGGATGTTTGATTTCTTTGTATTTGTACTTCATTTTGTTTGTACTTTTGTTAATTTTGTTGTATTTTGACCCAACAATGGGACTTGTTGTAATCATGAACTATGTATCTTTACATTTTGTAATGTATGGTTTGTGTTATTCTGTGGGCTTCATTTCTCTCCAATATCATCATTCCTCGAGGTCTGGAAGGTCAAAACCAAAGAACCAAGCCAGATACCCTTGGAAGACAAATAGACATATTGCATTGCATGCTAACCACATTCTTTGTTTTGTAAGTTTTTGTTTGTTGTTTTCTCACTTTGTTGTGGTTTCAGGAAACATTGCTCGTAGGAGAGTTTTTCCCATCAACAGAGTTCACCGGTACCCAACAAGAAACAACCTTCCAAGCTTACAGATTAACCAGGTTCAACAAGATCTCACTGACGTGAGAACCCATATGGCTAATGAAATAACTGAAATGAGGGCTCAGATGAACCAGTTCATGGCAGTAATGACTGGGTTGGCCCAAAGCCAATGAATATTAAGAGAGTTGGTCGAGCGGAAAACTCCTGAAGAAAACCACCCAGGTACAGGGGGTACCATCAACAATGATCATGTACAACCTCGTACTGATCCCCCGGAGTTTGGACCTCATCTTAACCCTGATATTAATGATATCGGGAATACCCAGGGTAATACTGGAGGGCGTTCCTTGCAAGAGGACCCTCAGGAGGAATAATTCACTGTAGTTGGAGCAGGAGATAAAGTATATGATCGTCGGCTGGACGAGATAGCAGAAAAGTTGAGATCTCTGGAGTCTTAAAACTCCTTAGGGTTTCATGTTATGGATATGGGGCTAGTGGAGGGAGTAAGAATTCCTCACAAATTCAAACCTCCCTGCTTTGAAAGATATAATGGAACATCTTGCCCTCGCACCCATCTTCAATCTTTCCTGGGAAGATTAAAGGCTTACACTATGGATGAAAAGCTATGGATGTTCTATTTTGAGGATAGCTTGACAGGGGCATCCTGTGAGTGGTACTCTCATCTGACTAGGGAAACAATCAGAAATTGGAATGATTTTGCCGTGGCTTTCATACACCAATACCAATACAATCTAGACATGGCTCCTAACAGAACACTTCTAATGGGTATGTCACAATACTCTAGGGAAAGCTTCAGAGAGTATGCTCAGAGATGGAGGCAATTAGGTGTTGTTGTTCAACCTCCAATGTCGGAAAGAGAAATGGAAGATATGTTTATGAACACCCTCCAGGGGACATACATTGATAGGTTGGCTGCTTTCTCTTCCACTAGCTTTGTAGATGTGGTCATAGCTGGAGAAAGGATTGAGAGTTTATTAAAAATGGGAAATATTTCTGATAACGGCGCTAGCTCAAGCAGCACAAGGAAACCATTTGTAGGGCCTCGAAGGTCCGATGAAACAAAATCAGTACACATGGGCAGAGGAAGGCCCCAGTATATGCCAAGATCAATTTCCGCTGTCACAATTCCTACTCCACCTCCTCAACAACAATACACTACGCAACCACAACAGTTCCCTCAGCAACATTTTCCTCAACAAACATCCTATAACAACAACAACAACCAACATCAACATCCTTTCTAGAAAAGGCCATCTCAAGTCAATAGGGTAATTGATCCTATACCAATGCCCTATGTCACTTTGTTGCCACAACTTCTGAAGCTTAATCTTGTTGAATTAAGGACTCTGGCTCCACCAGATCCTCAGAATCTTCCACGGAATTACGATGTCAACGCCAGATGTGCCTTCCATTCTAATGCACCTGGCCATACCACAGAAAAGTGCAGAGCTTTGCACATGAAGGTCCAGGATCTGTTTAATTCAAAGGCTTTAAATTTTGCACCACCTTCTAACATCACGAAGAATCCTATGCCCAACCACGGTGGGCCAAGGATAAATGCAATTGAGGAGGATCAACCCATGAATTTAATTGAAGATACTGCAAACATTCAAACACCTCTGGAAGAAGTTAAAGCTCAGCTTTTAAAATGCCAGGTGTTCCCAGGTTGTGAGGCCTGCTGTGATTCTTGCAAAGTTTTCGTCAATGGGTGTGCAAGTTTAAGAAGTGGCATCAATGGCCTTATCAAAGAAGGTATCCTGCAGATAACATCAACGGTTTCTACAACATCAGCAACTCCTCCTACAACAACAACAAACACTCCTCCTACAACTTCGAAGACAATTGTTCCGACAGACTCGTCTACAAAATCAACAATCATCTTTCCACCACTTCAACAAACACTAGTTCAACTGCATCCGCTTCTACAACTACAACAACCATTAACAACGACGTCTCCACAGTCACCATATACTACGACCCAACAATGGCCCCTGATTCCAACAGTTTTCAGCAACAATCTCAACAACACAGCTTCATTCCTTCACCATCACCACCACCAGTCAAAAGTTCCATTACCATATATTACGATCCACAGACGATCACAGTTCCTACTTCCGCTGCAGTTAGTCTTGTCACCATCACAGTACCTGGACCCATTCCGTATGAAAAAGATAATGATGTACCATGGCACTATGGTTCAAACCTCTACTGCAACGAGGAAAGAGTCTCTCTTGATTCTTCAGATTGAACAACGCAGATCGATAATGTCAGGGGAGGCAGAGGCTTCACCCGAAGCAGATACCTCTTCGCGTCACAAGTTCCAAGAGTTAATACTGAGGCAGAGGCTACTGCCAAAGCCAAAGGTAAAAATGTGGTGCCTGAGGAACCAGTTTTGAAAGAAGCCCATAAAACATCCTTTGATCAAGATGTGGATGAATTTATAAGGATAATCAAGAGAAGTGACTACAAGGTTGTGGATCAGCTCCACCAGACTCCTTCCAAGATCTCCATCTTATCATTGTTGTTGTGTTCCGAAGCTCATCGGGACGCATTACTTAAAGTCATGCACGCAGCTGTAAACACCCCAAATTTTCCCTCATTGATTTCACACCATTGGCTTGTGATCTTTCATGTTTGCATTAGTATAAGCATACCATCTCATATTGTATTTTTATTTCACAGCATAGTTCAAATTCATCTACATCTAGGGTTTGTGATCTGAGCAATTCAAGGATCCATCTGAGCCACTCCAAAGGTCTCCAATTTTTCCAAGAGGGTCCATGTGTGTTCTATCATCATATTATATCCCTCAAAGTTCAAGGTAGTCAAGAAATCACAAGAACTGGCAAGGCATGGAAGTAGAGCTAGGGTTTTCATTACACAAATGACCAAAATTAGGGTTTTGTTTTCAGAGGCCATAGTTCCAAATTTTTTGGTCATTCTTGTTTCTAATGTTCTTAATATGTTATAAGGATCATATGTACCAAGTTTTATAAAGAAATTCATTGTGGAAGTCATCTGTTCATTAGGTAACTTCTTGAGCAAGTTAAGTCAAAATCAGGGCATCTGAGGCCCCCAGCAATGGAACCAAAGGGGTATTTTCATCAAATTGAAGTCCTATGATCTTTATTTGATCATTGGAGTGCTTGGAAGTTCACAAAATGGAAGAAATTTGAGCTAAACCAAAATTTGCCAAAAATGGAAATGACTTGTAATGGAAACTTTCCATTTTGGGAAAGTTTTTCAACCTCCTCTTTCTCATTCAAAATTGCTTCAAATGAAAAATTATTGTAGATGTTTAGAATTGGCAGAATTTTTGACCAACAAGAAATATTGAATTCAGTTCAGAATGTCCTATCAGATGTTGGGACATTATCAAACAGAGTATAAGAACTTAATTCAAGATGTCACACCAGATGTTGGGACATTGTGTAAATGACTTAAGTTCAGTTTTTCAGGATGTCCCAACAGATGTTGAGACATCTCAAACCTGCTACAAGAATTAATTAATGACTAACTGATCTGAGATATTTAAGGAGAGTTATCTGGAATTAATTATGGATGGATAAAAACAGAACAAGGCGCATCTGTAGGAAGTTTTATTATGAAGTTTCAGATTAATCAGAAGAACTAAATCACCTAGAATCTAGGAAGTAACAAACCTTAATTCTAGGTGGAAGCTGCTGTGTTTTAGGACTGTATTAACCTACAGAAAGCCCAAATTACAAACACCTATTTAATCAACAGAAATTCACAGAATTGAGTACGAATTCCAGAAGACCAAATAGTGTGTTTATTGTTTTAATAGCAGGTTGTTTTTGATTGTACCAATTGATGAGCTTTTAAGCATAAGTGCATTTGTGACTTGATTGAAACTGTGAAGTAAGATCAAGCTGTTTTGTTTGAAGAATGTCTTCAATTTTATTAAACTTGTAAACAAGATCACTGTGTGATTTAGGGGGGAGTGAGTTGGTACTCATATCTAAGTTGTGTCTTAGGTAGAAATTGCATTGGGTAGATATTAAGTGAAAGATTAAATTGGGTTGTTTAAGTCTAGAATTAATATTACTTATAGTGGATTTCCTCCTGGCTTGGTAGCCTCCAGATGTAAGTGTGGTTATACACTGAACTGGGTTAACAAACTACTGTGTTGTTTAATTTTCTTGCACTTTAAGTTTTGGTTAAATCTGTCAAGTGTTGGGACATCTCATAGGACATCTCATACTTGATTACAGAATTTCAATTGGCATCAAAGCAGGCACCCTGCCTGTTTATACTGGGTGAGATCTATGGAATACAAATTCTGGAAACATGGACAGAGATATAGGATCAGTAAATAGACCACCTATACTGGATGGATCTAATTATGACTAATGGAAACCAAGAATGATTGCATTCTTAAGATCACTTGACAACAGGGCCTGGAGAGCAGTCAACATTGGATGGGAACATCCTATCCAAGACACCAAAGATGGATCAAAAGTGTTGAAACCTGAAGAAGAATGGAGTAAGGAGGAAGAAGATTCAGCACTAGGCAACTCCAAGGCCTTAAATGCTCTATTCAATGGCATTGATAGGAACATCTTTAGACTTGTGCATCACTGTGAGCTAGCCAAAGATGTGTGGGATACTCTCAAAACAACTCATGAAGGAACATCAAAGGTAAAGATGTCAAGACTTCAACTTCTCACCACCAAGTTTGAAAACTTGAGAATGAAGGAAGATGAGACAGTTCATGAATTCTACATGAACATCTTAGAAGTAGCTAATACTTCTGGAGCTTTGGGATAAAAGATGACTGATGAAAAGCTTGTAAGAAAGATCCTCAGATCTTTGCCAAAAATATTTGACATGAAAGTCACAGCAATAGAAGAAGCTCAAGACATATGCACTATGAAAGTTGAAGAACTCATTGGTTCCCTTCAAACATTTGAGATGGGAATGAATGACACAAATGTTAAGAAGAACAAAAGCATAGCCTTGGTGACAAATACTGATGAAGAAGAAGATGATGAATCAGAAACTGGTAAAAGCTTATCAGACAACATTGCTATGCTTGGAAGACAATTCAAAAAGATTCTCAGAGGGATGGAAGGCAAATCCAAACCCAGTGGAAGATACACAAACTCTTCTGAGAACAAGAGGCCTTATGATGCTAACAGAAGGTCAAATTATGATGAAAAGACCAGTCAAGAAAAAGGAATCAAATGCCATGGATGTGAAGGATATGGACACATCAGGAATGAATGTCCTACCTACTTAAAAAGGCAAAAGAAAGGACTCTCTGTAACCTGGTCTGATGAAGACTCAGGAGGTGATTCAGAAGAAGAATCAGCTAAGCATATCACTGCTTTAGCTGGATTATGTGAATCTGAAAGTGATTCCAGTGATGGGGAGCTTACTTTTGAAGAACTTGAGCAAGCCTACAAAGATCTATACAAAAGAAGCACTGAAATATGCAGTGAGGTTATAAAGCTAAAGAAGCAGAATGAGGCACTAGAAGATGAAAAAGCAAGTGATCAAGAGATCATTGACACCTTGAAAAGTGAAGTAAGACTTCTCAACTCCAAGTTGGAACACATGTCCAAATCTGTTAGAATGCTGAACAACAGTTCAAGTACACTGGATGTTATTCTCAACAACAATAAGCATCCAGGGGATAAAAGTGGACTGGGATTTAACAGAGTACATAAAGATGAAGCTAGCTCTAGCAAAACTACTTCAAAATCCAAACAGTCAAACAAGATGTCCCAACAGATGCTTCAACATCAAGAAAAGAACACAAAGTCAAACATAATGTTCCAACAGATGTCTCAACATTCTGAAAAGAACAAAATGAAGAAGAAGTATCAAAGATGGAGATGCCATCATTGTGGAAGATTTGGACATATCAAACCTCATTGTTATAAGCTGCATGGATATCCAAATCAGATGTATCAGCAACCTTCTAAGCAGAAAATAGAAGTTACCAAGAAAGTGTTGCATAAACATCAAAGAAATCAGCAACCTCCTAAGCAGAAAACAGAGGTCATCAAGAAGATATGGAGACCAAAAGCTAGCATTCAGGCTGATCAAAGCTACATAACCAAGAACAAGATCAACAATCAATCTTGGAGATCTACTGATGAATAATACACAGGGCAGAGGCATCAAAAGAAATCTCAACTTAAATGGTCAAAGAAAAGTGTTACATATATAGCACATACATCACTAAGAGTATCAGCTAAAGAAGACTGGTACTTTGAAAGTGGATGTTCAAGACACATGACTGGATTGAAGAATCTGCTAGTAAACTTAAAGTCACATTCATCCAGATATGTAACCTTTGGAGATGGAGCTAAAGGAGAAATCAAGGGAGTTGGGACCTTGGATTGTCAAGATGTTCCAAGACTAGATAATGTGCTGCTAGTTAAAGGTTTAACTGCTAACCTGATCAGCATAAGTCAATTATGTGATCAAGGGTACAGTGTAAACTTTACCAAAACTGAATGCATAGTGACTAACAAAGAACAAGAGGTTGTCATGAAAGGAGCCAGATCTAAAGACAACTGTTATATGTGGGAATCTCAAGACTTCAGTCTCACTTCAACTTGCTCTTTAGCTAAAGAAGAAGAAGTGAAACTATGGCACCAAAGACTAGGTCATCTTCATTTTAGAGGCATAAAGAAGATATTATCTATGGATGTTGTAAGAGGTATTCCTAAACTGAAGATTGATGATGGCAAAATATGTGGTGAATGTCAAATAGGCAAGCAAACCAAGATGTCCCATCCAAAGCTCCAACATCTGACAACTTCCAAAGTTTTGGAACTATTGCATATGGATCTTATGGGACCTATGCAGGTTGAAAGCCTTGGTGGCAAGAGGTATGCCTATGTGGTGGTTGATGACTTTTCAAGGTATACATGGATAAATTTTATCAAAGAAAAGTCTGATGTATTTGATGTATTCAAAGACTTATGCCAAAGAATACAAAGGGAAAAAGCCAGCTGTGTGATCAGAATAAGAAGTGATCATGGAAAAGAATTTGAGAACCAAAAGTTCTTAGATTTCTGCTCTTCAGAAGGAATCAATCATGAATATTCTTCACCAATCACTCCTCAACAGAATGGGATTGTTGAGAGGAAGAATAGAACTATTCAAGAATCAACAAGAGCTATGATCCATGCTAAAAAGTTACCTTTGTACTTCTGGGTTGAAGCTATGAACACAGCTTGTTACATCCATAACAGAGTTACTCTAAGGAAAGGAACTTTGTCCACAATATATGAAGTCTGGAAGGGCAGAAAACCCACAGTTAAGTACTTCCATGTATTTGGAAGTAACTGTTATATTCTGGCAGATAGGGAGCAAAGAAGAAAAATGGATCCTAAAAGTGATGAAGGGATTTTTCTTGGATACTCTATAAACAGCAGAGCATATAGAGTATTTAATTCTAGAACCAAGGTTTTCATGGAGTCCATAAATGTAATAATTGATGATGCTCCTACAGATGTCCCAGAAGATGTTGGAACATCTACTGATATCAAGATTGAAGCTGAAGAAAAGAGTGATCATTATGACTTCACTCAAACTGATGCAAGGACAGAACAATCCAGCAAACCTCCCTCCATCAGAATACAGAAGGATCATCCCAAAGATTTGATAATTGGTGATCCCAACAGAGGTGTAAGCACTAGATCAAGAGAAGTGATTTCAGGTTCCTGTTTTGTTTCTAAAATAGAACCTAAACACATCAAGGAAGCTCTTACTGATGAATACTGGATTTGTGCTATGCAAGAGGAATTAGGTCAATTCACAAGGAATGAAGTGTGGAATCTTGTTCCTAGACCTGATGACATAAATGTGATTGGAACAAAATGGGTGTATAAGAACAACTCAAATGAACAAGGAGTTGTTACAAAGAACAAAGCTAGACTTGTAGCTCAAGGATACACAAAAATTGAAGGAGTAGACTTTGATGAAACCTTTGCACCAGTAGCAAGGCTTGAATCAATCAGACTACTTTTGGGAATTGCTTGTATCTTAAAGTTCAAGCTATTTCAAATGGATGTGAAAAGTGCCTTTTTAAATGGCTATCTTAATGAAGAAGTATATGTAGAACAGCCTAAAGGATTTGTTGATCCAAGCTGTCCAAATCATGTATACAAACTAAAGAAGGCTCTTTATGGTCTGAAGCAAGCTCCAAGAGCATGGTATGAAAGACTAACTACTTTTCTTATCAAGCAAGGGTACAGAAAAGGTGGAATTGACAAAACCTTATTTGTTAAAGATGAAGAAGGAAATGTCATGATTGCTCAAATATATGTAGATGACATTGTCTTTGGTGGGATGTCTGATAGGATGGTCAAACATTTTGTCAACCAAATGGAATCTGAATTTGAAATGAGCCTAGTAGGAGAATTAACCTACTTTCTTGGACTGCAAATAAAACAAATGGAGGACTCCATGTTCATTTCCCAAAGCAAGTATGCTAAGAACATAGTCAAGAAATTTGGAATGGACAGTGCTACTCATAAGAGAACTCCTGCCCCCACACATTTAAAGCTGACTAAAGATGAAAAGGGTGAGAATGTAGATCAAAGCATGTACAGAAGTATGATTGGAAGCTTGTTATACCTGACTGCTAGCAGACCAGACATAGCATTTGCAGTAGGTGTATGTGCAAGATATCAAGCTGATCCAAAAGTCAGTCATCTTAATCAAGTAAAGAGAATTCTGAAATATGTTAATGGTACTTGTGACTATGGCATAATGTACTTTCATGGATGTAAACCAATTCTCACTGGCTTCTGTGATGCTGATTGGGCTGGAAGTGCTGATGACAGAAAAAGCACTTCAGGAGGATGCTTCTTTCTAGGAAACAATTTGATTTCTTGGTTCAGTAAGAAACAAAATTGTGTATCCTTATCTACAGCTGAAGCTGAATATATAGCAGCTGGAAGCAGTTATTCTCAGTTGGTTTGGATGAAGCAAATGCTCACTGAGTACAATGTCCCACAAGATGTCATGACATTGTACTGTGACAACTTAAGTGCAATTAACATATCAAAGAATCCTATCCAACATAGCAGGACCAAGCATATTGATATCAGACATCATTTCATCAGAGATCTTGTAGAAGAAAAAGTGATTTCATTGGAACATGTAGCTACAAATCTGCAGTTGGCTGATATCTTTACCAAAGCATTGGATGCTACACAATTTGAGAACTTAAGGGGCAAATTGGGAATCTGCTTATGTGAGATTTAGCAGTTACGGAGATGTGCCAACATGTCATATGACATTGTGTGGCATAAGCACCAGATGGCAACACCAGTCTGGTCAAGAACCTTGGGTATTCCATTCCTAATAATTTTCAATGTAACGGCTACTTATATAATAACAGCTTATAATCAGCTATCCATATTCTCATCATTCTATCAAAAGTGAATTGCATTATCTAGCTGTTCTTCAGAAATCATCAATCCTAAAACTCTTCATCCATCTTCTTTGAAAATGTCTCAAAACCCTAACATTCCTGAAGAAATTCTCAACAAAGAAGATGTGGTTCATGCAACCCCTATTTCTGTGGTACCCATGGAGTCAACCCCATTGGACGAAATAAGAGGAAGTGTTCCTCATGCTAAAAAGCCAAGAACTCCAAAAAGAGCAAAAGATCAAGTCTGCAGCAAATCCAAAGGCATTCCTTCACCAGTAAACATGCCTCAAAAATCTTCTGAATATGTGGATGCTTCCATAAAGGAGTTGGTTACCAAGATCCTATCTGAACAAAGAGTGGTAAGTGGCATTTTTATCCCTCTGAACACCATGCCTGCCCCTCAAGAAGATCAACAAACTCAAGCTGCAAAGGACACTCCTGCTCAACAGGATGTCCCAATAGATGTTGAAACATCTGAGGATGAGAAAAAGGCCTCATCTGATGCTGATGTTGAAACAACTGAGGACCAGAAAAAGGCCTCAAATGATAGTGATGAAGAAGCTTCTGAGGACCAAACTAAGGCCTCTAATGAAGAGCACATCTCTGCTGATCCACCAGCTGAAGAGGAGACTGCTCAATCTCCTCCTGTGGTGAACCTAGAGTATGATTCTGATACAGAAATCATTGCCTCTGTAAAGCCTAGCATAGCCAAAAGGCTCAGGACTAGGAAAGAAAAGATGCAAGCAGGACATGCAATTCCTGAGAAGAAACAAGCTACCCCAAAGAAAGACAAAGCCAAAACTGTCTTTGGTCCTACAAAACAATGGAGCAAAGTCCAAACACAAAAGAGGAAAGCTGTCACTCCATCAGACTCAGATGTTGAAGTAGATGTCCCAACATCTCCTCCAAAGAAGAAACCAGCACCCTCTAGGGCATCAACTGCTGTTCCAGAAGCTCCCTTGGACAACATCTCATTTCATCATGTTTCAAGTGTAAACAGATGGAAGTTTGTGTACCAAAGAAGGGTAGCACTTGAAAGAGAGCTGAGCAGTAATGCACTTGAGTGCACTGAATTAATTGATCTCATATCTGCTGCTGGTCTCTTCAAAACAGTCTCCAACCTCTCTCCCTGCTATGAGCTACTTGTCAAAGAATTCATAGTCAATCTTCAGGAAGATTGTGCCAATGGTAAGTCTGCTGAATTTAGAAAAGTCTTTGTTAGAGGCAGGTGTGTAGAGTTCTCTCCTCAGATCATCAACCAATTCCTTGGAAGAGAATCTGATGGACCAAATGAGCTAGGGAAGACTGATAACCAAGTCTGCAAGGTTATCACTGCAAACCAGGTCAAGGCTTGGCCAGTTAAAGGAAAGCTCTCAGTGAGCATGCTGACAAGAAAATATGCCATGCTGAACAGGATTGGTACAGCAAATTGGGTACCTACCAATCATACATCATCAATATCCACTGGCCTGGGCAGGTTCATTTATGCAGTGGGCACCCAAACTAAGCTGGATTAAGGTGCCTACATCTTTGATCAGACCTTGAAACATGCTAGCTCATCTGCAACAAAGCTGCCAATAGCTTTCCCTTCCTTGCTGTGTGGAATAGTGCTGAGTCAGTACCCTGGAATCCTCACTGAGAAGGACACAGTCTGCAAAAGAGAAAGCCCTCTGGCCTTTCACTACAAACTGTTCCTGAGTCATCATGCAGCAAATGTTGAAGCACCCTCTGGGACATCTGCAGGTCCTTCAAATGCAAAGACTCCAATCTCCAAAGCTGCATTGATTGCTGAACTGAAGAGCACCTGTAAAGAACTTGAAGCTAGGAAGCAGAAGCTTGAGGAAATTATCCAAAGGCTAGAGAGTGAAGGTGATCAGAAAGCTGCTTCTGATGAAGAAACTGAGGAAGATGAAGAAACTGAATGTGATGAATCTGAGTGATCATTGTATGTGAGGAAAAATGTATGACAGCTGCATTGTAATTTAGAATTAATGACTTTGGCCCCAAATTTGTGTCTAACAAGGGGGAGAACAACAACAACAACAGTGTGTAATGCTGTTTGATTATGAATGAAAAAAATCTGTTTGTGTCTGAACTGAATCAGGGTGTTTTTAATAAAAATTTCTGTTGCAACAAATCTGAATACATGTATGTTTGAGGGGGAGTAAACTCACTCATGACTTAACAGAAAAGGAAAGCTACACTCTGATAGAAAGAACTTCTGTTGCACTCTGATAACCAGAAAAGATGTTAGCCAAAAATTAGCCAAAGGCGGAGTTTGTAGATGTTTAGAATTGGCAGAATTTTTGACCAACAAGAAATATTGAATTCAGTTCAGAATGTCCTATCAGATGTTGGGACATTATCAAACAGAGTATAAGAACTTAATTCAAGATGTCACACCAGATGTTGGGACATTGTGTAAATGACTTAAGTTCAGTTTTTCAGGATGTCCCAACAGATGTTGAGACATCTCAAACCTGCTACCAGAATTAATTAATGACTAACTGATCTGAGATATTTAAGGAGAGTTATCTGGAATTAATTATGGATGGATAAAAACAGAACAAGGCGCATCTGTAGGAAGTTTTATTATGAAGTTTCAGATTAATCAGAAGAACTAAATCACCTAGAATCTAGGAAGTAACAAACCCTAATTCTAGGTGGAAGCTGCTGTGTTTTAGGACTGGATTAACCTACAGAAAGCCCAAATTACAAACACCTATTTAATCAACAGAAATTCACAGAATTGAGTACGAATTCCAGAAGACCAAATAGTGTGTTTATTGTTTTAATAGCAGGTTGTTTTTTATTGTACCACTTGATGAGCTTTTAAGCATAAGTGCATTTGTGACTTGATTGAAATTGTGAAGTAAGATCAAGCTGTTTTGTTTGAAGAATGTCTTCAATTTTATTAAACTTGTAAACAAGATCACTGTGTGATTGAGGGGGGAGTGAGTTGGTACTCATATCTAAGTTGTGTCTTAGGTAGAAATTGCATTGGGTAGATATTAAGTGAAAGATTAAACTGGGTTGTTTAAGTCTAGAATTAATATTACTTATAGTGGATTTCCTCCTGGCTTGGTAGCCTCCAGATGTAAGTGTGGTTATACACTGAACTGGGTTAACAAACTACTGTGTTGTTTAATTTTCTTGCACTTTAAGTTTTGGTTAAATCTGTCAAGTGTTGGGACATCTCATAGGACATCTCATACCTGATTACAGAATTTCAATTATTGGTCATGAAAGTTGTAGATTAGGTCTTTCCCTTTTCAAAAAGTACAAGAACATGTTCTAATTCATTATGGAACTCAAGTTATGATCCTTCAAAGTTGGCAAAAATCACATAATTTTCACATTCATGCCAAAGAGGGATTTTTGCAAATTAACTTGCCAAGCTTCTAAGTGACCTCTAATTGACTTCTAAAAATCATAACAACATCACATGACTTATTTTGCTCAGAATTTCCCAAGGAACCACAACATTTCATTCCATGCATAACAAGATACACCAAAGAGGGAAAATATGCAAAACTCATACAAACCCTAGTTCCATGTTTTCCAGTTGCATCAAACTTATCCCATGGCCACCCTTGATTCATACTGAGGCCAGACACCCCAAAATCGCAGGCCTGCACCATGCCCATAACTCAAGTACATAACCTTGACTTTTTGCAAATCACCCCATACCAATCAGCATAGCCCACACCAACTATTCTGACCTATCACAACTTCACATACATGCCTCAAGGGACTCATTTCATACAACACATTGCCCTGAATCATCCTACAACAAAAAGAACACAAAAATCCTCAAGAAGCTTTCCCTCTTCGAAACTCAGAAACCAACCATCAAAACTTCAAACAAACTTCACCATTCAACTCAGCATCACTCATAGAACACTTCCCACCCTCCATTATAGCCTGAAACATCACAAAACCAAGACACGATTTCTCACATTTCAAAACTGAAACCTCAAAACAGCCCAAATAAATTCATTCTAAGCATCAAAGCATATTCAGGAGGTCCATTGGGGTTGATTGACACCAAGGAAAGGCCCAGATAGCTCAAACTGAGAAAGCTCAAGCTCAGTATCATCAAGAACTTTTTTTCTAGAAATGTATTTTTAAGTTCATAAATGATTCTTCATGCTTCGCTGATTGTGCTGATGTAATTTGTTTCGAAAATGGTTGAGTATTAAGCATGTATTGAGTTTCTGAAATTTATGTTCAATTTCACGTTTTGCTTCGAATCTCATGATTGATGAATGATAAATGTGTTTTGAGGGTAGATTCTTGCTTAGGGGTGTTAGGGAAGTGATTCTGGAGCTTTAGAGCTCTTGATTTAACCTAGGGAAGAAGATTGGGTGAAGGTCTCGCCGGAGAAGATGACCAGAGCACTGTTCCAGTCATCTGAAAGTGATTAGGGCTTAATTAGGGTTTTATTTGCCAGATGTGTTCTGGGCCTTTGGACCAGGACTAGATTAGGAACGAGTGGTCAGGATTAGTTCACTTAGGGTTTAATTCAGATTAATTAAATTAATTAAATAATTAGGCCAGTTTGAATGTGAACCACTGGATCTGGCGCGCAGTCAATTCCCTCCATTTTTCCTTTGAATCTCAGCCACCAGATGTGATTACTCCCCATTTATTTGATTTTTAATTCATTTTCTTGCATTTTCTTTCCAAATTTATTTTAAAATAGCAAAAGTCATTAAAAAAATCTGAAAATTTTTATCATGACTTTTATTAATTTTCAGAAACCAAAAATATTTTTATTTTTATTTTTTGCATTAAAAGAGTATTTTTAAATCATTTAAGTATTTAAAAATCACCCAAAAAATCAGAGAGCATTCTTAGACATTTAGAAACATTTACAAACTCACCATACAAATTTCTTTTTGGTTTTGATCATGCTTTGACATTTTTGAATGAATTAGGGTTCTTAAAAATGTTCATTTTCTAACCCTAACTTCAAAAATTCATAACTTTTAAACCAAGTTGAGTTTGTGAATGGTTCTTTTTGCATTGTTCTATGCATGGCTTCTAGCATCCAAAAACATTTTTGTTTTATTTTTATCTTGAATTTTCAAATTATTTGGCATTTTACATTGAGGATCACCCAAAAAACCCTAGAAACTTAGGAAATTCATAACTCCTTCTAGGTTTAGCTTCTGACCTCCCCTTTGGATGGTAGCCTAGTATAGGTTTAGGGTTCCTTTGAGTTCATTTTAAATTTTTTATCATGTCATTTGCTTCTGTCTTTGCCATTTGCATCTCATCCTTTCATGTAACCCTAATTTTGCATCTTCATTTGCATTCATCTTGCATATGCATCCATACATGAATTTGCCATGACATTTCATGCATTCATATGTCATCTTAGACATCTTAGGACATGTTAGAATCATACTTGATCATTTCTTCATTCATTTTCCAGGATTTGCATTCATTTCCATTCATTAATTTTCATGAACTTTCAAACTTCAAAGCATGCTTCATTTGCATTCATTCTCTTGTATGAACACACACATGCACTTTGTATGCCTTTGAATCATGTCATAGCATCATTGGCATCATGTGTATGCTTCTGGGTTTGATCTTTGTCTTTGCATATGCATCATTCCATTTCATTTCTTTCCTTATGCATCTTGTGCTGACACTTTCAGGTGGTAAGTTACTTTGAGAAATGGATTTGCCTTCACTTCTCATTTCCCTTCATCTCTTTCATATGCACCTTGCTGGCTTTGAAGTGAACTTGTTCACTTGTGCTCTTTCTTTCTCACTTTCTTTCTTTAAGTTAATTATCTCCTTCATTGAAGTAAGTAACTTATTTCTTCTGCTTCTCCCTCCTTTCATCTGCTTCTTCCATTGGTGGCTTCCTTGAAGATCTTTCTTAAGTCTTAAAAACCATAGGATATCCAAGCATGATAATAATTAGGGTTTTGATTAGTCCCCCTAGTTTCTTACCTTTGAGTCTCCTTGAGTCTCTCTTCTCATCTTCATAATCAGAGACTAAACTCTTAAAGTTTTAGGACTTTGGAATTAGGGTTATGCATGTATCCTTCTATTAGGATAGAGTGTATAACTTTAATCCTAAGTGTTAAACCTTTAATTGGTTTAAACCTCTTAATCAAATCATCTTAATAATCACTAAGACTTCATCTTGTAACTTGGGCCTTACATTAGGGTTCTAATTCTTCCTTTATGGTTAAGAAGGACTAACCCTAGTGTTTAATGGACAAGTCCCCCTTAAGTTGTCTTACAAACCATAAAACTCATTTCTTATAATCACCCTTAATTAAAATCCACTTAATAAAGGCTTTGTTATATAATGAATTTAATCCCTAACCATGGATTAAGTTGAGGTATCTTCCTCAGCTTAAGTGTGCTCATCTATTATCCTTTTATTAGGATGGTGTAATGAGTTCACTAATCTGTGATTAGAGATTAAACTCATTACTTAACACTAAACAAAAAACCCAAAAACATCTAATTAATCACAAGTAGGTTAATGATCTTAATCCTATATCATCATGGTAATTAAGTTGAGATGCATATTTCATACTTTAGTAGGCTCATTATCCCTAATCAGGGACGATATAATGAGTTTACAAGCCCTTGATTTAGGCTTAAGCTCATTAACTTATGCAAAACACCAAAAACAATAACAAAACTGAAAACACAAAAACAAACAATAATCGTCTCCTCCGGGATTCTTTTCTCATCACACTCATTCATAAACGAGAACTTGCTTCTTCCGTCTAATGTAAGACAATTAGCACTCGAGCCAGACGAGTCATACACTTGAGCATAGACAAGTAAGCAGTTCATAGTCAATTTATCTTTCAGTCTCTTTGAGTCGAACTACGGTGTTCTGACTTCCTCATTGCACGCGAGGATACGTATGTATAACTTAACCATTATTGAACAAAAGTCTCTTTGTCTTCCCCCTCTTTCAGCATTCTCTTTTAAGCCTCAATTCCTGAGCATTCACCTTTTGCACTGACACTTGTACATTCTTTTCAGCTTTTGCACAACGATAGCACATACACCTACCCCTTTAAACACAATCTTGTAAGCGTGGATCCCGTCGAGTACGACGGAAAATCTGGGTGCTAATACCTTCCCAGATTGTAACCAACCCCCTTTCTCAGTTTCTCTGGTTCGCAACCGTCTTTTCCATATCTTTTCTAGGTTTATGCATCATTACCTTTCCTTCGGGATAAAAATGCCTAGCCGGCGACTCTATTCATCTTCACTTTATCTTCTCCTTTCGCCGACCGTTCGCGCTTGTACCGAGATGCAAATCTTTGGGAGCGACAGCTTGGCGACTCTGCTGGGGACCCTTATATTGCAACCAGGGCTTCTGGTTCTTTTTGTGGGTTTCTCCTAACGCCTGTTTGATTTGTGTTTACGGGAGTGTTATGAGGTACTTGTGCTTATTTGTTTACTGCTTTATTTATTGCTTTCTGTACAGCTTTATTTATTTCTTTCATTTACAGTTTTATGCATTTCATACTGTTATTGTCATATCATTGGTGTTGGATCTGTGTTTATCTTGGTGGGAGGGATTGTTGAGTGATTAAGGTTCCATACCAGGGATCTGAGTGACACATAGGTGTAACACCCTAATTTTTGCCCTAAGATTTTGTCACATTTCATCTGCATTTTGCATACAAACAAGATCGCACTTGCTTTCGAGTTTCTCCTTAGATGTGGGTCTATGCTTCGAAGGGGATCACCATTATTTTTACTTCTTTATATTTACTAATTACTAACCAAAATACAAAAAAAATATGTCGCAGTGTTCTTCTTCTTCTCTGTGTTGCAGGTTTACAAAGATAAGACAGTGGTTTCAATTCAGATGCATTCGTTCAGTCACAATTCGATTTCAGATGGATGTTTGACCTAAAATTGGTCAAACTATCAAAAGATTGTGTTGACTGCCAGTTGTGTGTGCCAGTAGTTTATTCCTCAGACGATGCGTTTCCAAAGTTCAAATGGTGTTGAGTGTGAAAGTCATCAGTTATCAGGCAGTGTTTTGTGCGAAGTTTGGTTTGAATCTTCAAGTGTTTATCAGTTCATCGGTTCTTCAGTTCATTAGCGATTCATCTGAGGATTTATTTTCCTAAATTTGGTTTCGAATCATCAGGGCATAATCAGACAGTTTTCAGATGACAGTTGGTTACTTTGTGAAATATTCAGTGGGGCTGTGTTCACTTTCATCAGAGGCTTGTGCAAGAGAAATCGAGATTTGTTGTGGGCTTGAAAACCAAATTCCATCCCTTATCCATTTCTCGATTAAACCATTTTATCCAAATCTTCAATAACCATTTTTCTAATTCAATTACCCGATTATCCATTTTTCTATTATTCACAAAAATTCCAAATTATAATGATCCATTTATCCACCCGTATTCCATTTCTTATAATCATTTCCATATCTTCATTTCTTTTTTCGTTTTTTTATCCAATCTATATATTGTCCATTTCTTTCATTCATTTTTCGATTTTGTTTATTTTTTACAAAATATCCTTTCTCTATCCAATTTCCACTTTTTTCTCATTTTTTTTCCTTTTCATCCATAAACTCATTTTTCTATCCATTTTTTTTCCTTTTCATCCATAAACTCATTTTTCAAATCCATTACCAAATAACCATAACAATGTTTATCCCTTTAATCCATCTTTTCTTTTTAAACCAAATGTTTTTTTTCAATTTACTTTTTTATTTCTTTCAATTACCTTTAAATCCAAATCCAATTCAGCTTCCATGAGCCCATTACAAAATTGTTATCACAAAATTACAAAAAAAAAAAAAGAGCAAGGCCCACACCAAGCCTTGTTCAAATAACTTTCAGCTAGCCAAGTACATATGAAAAAACACTTCACAAGCATTTTTTCTTCACACGCGCAAGGCACCAATAATACAAGCCCCAAACACACCAACAGCTTCACATGCCTTCAATTTCCAAGCCAACGCTTTCCTAAACACGCCGCAAGCCGCATCTCCACTTGCAAATGCCTTTTCCCGTAAGCAGCTTGCCCATAGCTTCCCCACACCACTAGCCTTCCATCCGTACCAAGTCATACACGCCAGCGTACCAATTCCTCAACAAGCCTGCACCAATAACAATTTTCGTACCGTATCAGCACAAGGCCCCACATGCCAAAAGACAATACACAAGCCATCCTGCATTCGCAGCCAAAACTGTACGCCCATGCCTTCAAGCCTTTTGCTCACAAGCATCAGCCGCACGCTTTCATATTACAAGACCCAGCTTCACGCCGCTTCAAACAAACAAATCAGCTGCCCAAAAGCTAGCAATCCGTACAGCCTTTCAAAACCAAGTCAAAGCCTCAGCTGCACAAACTGAAGCCAACAAACAACACCAGCCGCACACGGATTAAACAACAAGCCTCCTGCACACACCAGCTTTCCCAAACATTTTCAAGCACTACAAGCCGAAGCTTTCACTTCACCGCATCCAAACGCACGCATCTCACACACCTGTTTAACAAACACAACAAAATGCAAACACCCAACAATCAAAACGCAACAACAATTAAAATCACAAAAACTCAGATTTGAAATGAAAACTCACACGGATATTTCGTGAACCTCAAAACGCCAAAAATTGAACAAAACGACTTCAAGCTTTCTTCCTCATTCTTCTATAAATACAAACTCCTTCTCATTTCAAAACGAAGCTTCAATAGCCCCCATATATTCTGCCGAAATCAAGCTTCAAAATCAAGCCTCATATTCAAATCCCTAATTTCATCTTCATTCCCAAATCACCATTAAAACCTAAACCTCTCCATTTTCTTTTCTTCAATCTTCTTCCCCTTTCAATTAGTCACGAGAAATACACAGTAAACATGAGATTGTTTTAGAGAGTGAGAAGCCGAGAGGAAAGAGAAAGGATTCGCGAGTGAAAGAGGGAGTCCGCGAAATCGAGTTGAAGAAGAAGAGAGAAGAAATCGACGAGAGAAGAGAGGGATTCGTTTTCTTGTTGCGTGAAATTCCATTGAAGGTGAGGATCAGAGGAGTTCTCTTTCTCCTGTTTTTCTTTCCGCTGCGCACCAAGGGAGAAGAAGATCTTTGTTGCTTCTCTTTGCTTTTCTTTTCCATTTTTTTTTAATATTTTTTTATGTTTATTTGATTTTAATAAAAACAAATGTATTGGGCTTTCATTTAGATCCAGATCTGTTTGTTTACCACACCCCGCGGGTTACCCCCTCCTTTTGGTTTAATTTTGTTTTATCTTATTCTATTTGTTTCAAAAAGGTTTTTAAATAAAGAATTATTTTAATAATATTTTTTAGAATATTATTAAAATCATTCTTTTAAGAAATAGATTTTAGAGAAATTTTAGAAAGGAAATTTTTTTAAAAAAATGTTTAGAAAAGAGGTTTTAGAAATGGATTTCTTTAAGAAAAGATTTTAAAAAATATTTTCAATTTCCTTTTTATGGATCTATTTTTGATCCATTGTTCTTCATCTTTTTCTCTTTTGGTCGATGACAATCTCCGATTCGGGATTGTTGATTTCCGATTAGTTTAATCTTCATTATTTCAAATCTATGGTTGAATGATCATTTGGATCATTCTCCGTACTTTGAGATTGTGATAGGTTGCTTTTCGATAAAATCAACGAAAATCTCGATTAAGATTAGACCTTCCTTTTTCTTTTAGTGTGGCATGTTTTCAGAGAACGATCCATTATATCGTTTCTCTAACGTGTATTAACACGAATATTTTCCACTTTAATTAGTGGTGGCCGGCTTCATTTGTAGGGTAATTACTTCGTAAATTACTCGGCGATTGCTTAACATAGACCTAAAGTTGTCCCGATTCGAATTAAGATCCATTTGGATCCGGTTGCCTCGATTTTATTCTTCCTTGTTGTGGTTGTGCTTGATTAAGTTCATCATACCACTTATATTGTAAATATTATAATATTGTGAATATAATCCGTTTAAATTTAATCTCTCGCACCTTATCCTTTTACTTTAATCTCTTGCTCCTTTATCTCTTTATTATGCTTTATCATATTATATCATATATCATTTGTTTATGTTTATATTGTTACTTGCTTTTTTTATTTTGTCCATTTGGATATCAAAACACTAATAAAGGATTAAACACTTAAAAGAATTGTGACTTCTAATTTTGGACTATGGTTACTATCCCTTGCTTTGGAGAATGGACTTAGACTTTAAGATCTTCTCCCTTGCTCAAGTTGGAATGGATTAGAAACTTCGGCCTCAAGTTATTTCATTAGCCTTTGAAGAGGGAATTCCGAACTTTGAAGAATTGTGCATATTTTGGTTTGGTAAACTCTTCCCTTAACTTTTAATTCAAGTATTAGGATTAGTCCCTTCATCTCCTCCCCATTCTTAAATTTTCAAAACTTCTCCCTATTTCAAAAATCTTCTTTGTTTTCAAACTTCAAATGCTTTCATAATCAAACCTTGACTTAGGTCAAGCGATTTTAAACTTTTCACTTTATTTCTTAAACAAATGTTAATTCATGTAAATATATCAAAATCATTTTCTCATATACATTAAAAAATACAAAACTCACTCAATTGTTTTTGTGCCTTTGCGCACCTTTTCTTTTCTCATGTTTAGATATGATTCATCTTTTCTAGCGGAATTATTCGCTAAAGGATGACGACTTATCTCTACATCTTAAAGTTAATTTAACTCATTTGTTTCTTTTCAAATTTTGTACCACGAACTACGAGGTTTTGATCTCGCATTGCACTTTGTGGGTACGTAGGCATAAGGCGTTAAAACCTTATCAAACACAAAATCATTAAAAAATATTCTTCTCCTCATCTCTTCAATCATTTTTAAGCAAACCAATTTCAGACCAAAAAGCAATAAATATTTCAAAGGGCTCCCGTGGAGTACCACGGACGAGTCGGGTGCTTAAAACCTTCCCGGTTCGTAACCAATCCCCTTACCCATTCTCTGTTTGTTTCTTTTAGCTTTTGCTTTTAGATTCCTAGGTTTTTATTCGTTCTTTTACCTTTTTTCCTTTCGGAAATAAACAAAAGCGCGGTGGCGACTCTGTGTACATCGAGTTAAGTTAATCAATAGCTTACACTCACAATTTTACCGCTACAGAAAAGTGGCGACTCTGCTGGGGAGTAATCTCTAAGCGGATTCAGCCTACTTTGATTTATTTATTGCTTTGGTTTGACTTGTTTGTTATTTGGTTGTTCTGTTTCGGTTTTGGTGATCCTCTGTGTGAGATAGATTCTAACCCGGATCTGAGTTGAAACTTATGATAGGACGGCGATATTCGAAGCGATATGTGATGGAGTAGTCCAAAGCAATATCAATTTGATAATCTCCACTCGGTTAGGCTCTCTTGGACTATCAATGTCATGACGAGTAATCGTACGTGGCATTATTTTCCGACCTTGAGCTGATCATACTGAGGACCGTAGAACCCTTAACCCATCTAAGCCAATTTAGGAACGTAGTGCGGAAACTGTCTGGGTGTAAACCTAAGGCGGTTGTCACGCGATACTACACTCGGATGAGGTCTATTTTAATAATGTTATCGGTTGGGGAGTAATCCAACGTACCAATGATATTCTAAAGATGGCTGTTAACTCCGGGCACCTCTGTTAGCACCCTTTTGGTTTTCTGCAGGTACAATGAAGACAAAACCTTAGTACTTACCTGTGTGGGTTGGTGTTCTGTTACCTTGACTTCATGCTCGTGACTTGGAACCTAAGCCCGTGTGCCTTGTGTGATCTTGTTTGTGTTTGTTGCATACATGCCATCATACATTCATGAGCATTGTTCGTAAGATTTCAAAGGACTTATAAGGAACTTTTGCAAAATTTCAGATGTCCATGGCTATGACTTTTGAAAGGAGGAACACAAAGAAGTAAACTTTCAAGAATCCTAATGTCGTAGAGTTGAGAAAGCTAGGAGCTCTGGTTGTTGATACCCAAGAGTTCCGAAGATGTTATGGGAAGCTTTTGTATATGTTGGATATTGATGTACCTGAGGGGATTCTCCCTACTTTAGCTCAGTTTTATGATCCGTTGCACCATTGTTTCACCTTTCCGGATTATCAGCTTGTGCCGACTTTGGAGGAGTATTCTCATTGGTTAGGTTTTCCTATTCTGGACAAGGAGTTTCTTTTCACTGGTTTAGAGAAGGAGCTTACTGTCAAGGTCATCGCCAAAGCACTGTTTCTTAAGGAGTCCGATCTTAATGGGAAGTTTCTTCCAAAGGGGAGTGTTCGTGGTATTAATACTATGTTCTTGATGGGAAAGGCTTCTATTTCACTCACTTTGGGTCATAAAGATGCATTTGAGGCTATTCTTGCTTTGCTCGTTTACGGGATTGTCTTGTTTCCGAACTTGGATGGTATTGTGGATGAGAATGCTATTCAGATCTTCTTGAAGAAGAACCCGGTGCCTACTTTGCTTGGAGATATGTATCATGCTTTTCACTATAGGACCTCCAAAGGTGACGGAGAGATTGTATGTTGTGCGCCTCTTCTTTATAGGTGGTTTATTTCGCACCTACCCAAGTCAGATGTCTTCAAGGATAATAGAGAGAATCGAAGATGGTCTCAAAGGTTGATGTCGCTTTCTCATAAGGACATGACATGGTATAGTTCTCATTATGACACTGGAGTTCTTATTGATAGTTGTGGAGAATTTCCTAATGTACCTCTTCTTGGTACACGTGGGGGAATTAGCTACAACCCCATTCTGGCTAGACGACAGTTCGGTTATTGTTTGAAGGATGTTCCAAACAATCTTGCCTTATCCCGTTTCTTCTTTCTTAATGGTGCTGATCATATAGAGATGAAGAAAAGGATTGCTTATTCTTGGCATGCTGTTCATAGGAAAGAGAAGGGTCAGTTGGGTAGACAACATCTTCCTCCTTCCGATTGTTATATTCAGTGGGTTCGATCTAGAGCTTCCAAGATCAAGATGCCTTATCCACCTGAGGAGCCTATGTTTCCCATATTGCCTTTGTTTGCTTTTCTACCTCCAGTTGATGAGAAGATGGCTCTTCAAGAAGAGTTTGAGAAGATGAAGAAAGAAAAAGAAGAATGGCTACTTGAGAGGACTACTATGCAGGAGCAGCTTAAGGAGAAGGATGATCTTATCGAGCTACTTGAGCGGCGTGTCACGAAGAGGCCGAGAGAGGATTTATTTTCCTCTGATACTCCATCTACTATTCCTCCTACTTCCGGTGCATGGAAGGCCATTGTTGACAAGTTAGTGAAGGATAAGGAAGATATGGAAGATAGGTACAAGAATGAGATCAAGAGGATTCGCATGAAGTATCAACCGGGATTCGGAGCTTCTTCGGATATGATTCCTTAGGCCTACTCTTCCTCCAGTTGTGACTACTATACCGCCTGTGGTGCACAATATTCCGCATCATGATGAAATGATTTACCATGCTGAGCCCAGTGAAGGTGCTGGAGTTGCTGAAAGACTTGATGACTTCCAGGGACGCTTTGTTGAGATCCAGAGGGAGATGAGAGCTTTGAAGCACAAGGATTTGTTCGGAAAAGATGCCTATGATCTTTGTCTGGTCCCAAATGTTAAAGTTCCTTACAAATTCAAGTTGCCCGAGTTTGAGAAGTACAAAGGCAACACTTGTCCGTTGAGTCATCTGACGATGTATGCAAGAAAATGTCTGCTCAGACTGATAATGATAAGCTGCTGATTCACTATTTCTAGGACAGTTTGACCGGTGCGCCCATGAGGTGGTATATGAGTCTGGATAATAGCCAAATCAAGACCTTCAACGATTTGGGAGAAGCTTTTGTGAGGCAGTATAAGTACAATGTTGATATGGCTCCAGATAGAGATCAACTTCGTGCTATGTCCCAGAAGGACAAAGAGACTTTTAAAGAATATGCGCAGAGATGGAGAGAGCTGGCAGCCCAGATTGTTCCTCCGCTGGAAGAAAAAGAAATGATGAAGATCTTCTTGAAGACGTTGGGTTCTTTTTATTATGAGAGGATGATAGCAAGCGCTCCTTCTGATTTCATTAAAATGGTGATTATGGGGATGCGTTTAGAAGAAGGTGTCCGTGAGGGACGGTTAAGTCAAGAGAACAGTAATGGTTCAAGCTCTAGAAGATTTAACTTTGGGAAAAAGAAGGAAAATGAGACTAATGCAATATCCCGTGAAAGTTATAGAAGACCTCACAGTTGTGGGAATCACCATTCACAGCATGTGACTTCTGTAACACCAATGATTAACGTGGCTCCAACTGTGCCAGCGGTTCCAAAGTACCAACCCCGTTATCAGCAACCTTCTGTGCAACAAGGTGGTAATCAATAAGCTCGGGCTAAGCCAAGTTTTGATCCTATTCCGATGCCGTACGCGGACTTGCTTCCGTCTTTGATTGCAAAGAATCTTGTGCAAACTCGTCCTCCACCTCCAGTTCCAGAAACTATTCCATGGTGGTATAAGCCAGAGGCTCGCTGTGCTTTACATCAAGGTGCCCCGGGGCATGATGTTGAGAATTGTTATCCCTTGAAATTTGAAGTACAAAAATTGATGAGGAACAATGTTCTTTATTTTAATGATGTTAATCCAAATGTGTAGAAGAATCCGTTGCCGAAGCATGGTAATGCGTCTGTGAATATGGTTGATGGTTGTCCTGGTTTGTTCAAAATCTATGAAGTTCGTCATATCCGAAGATCTTTGGTGGAGATGCATGCTTTCTTGAGTGAATATCATGATATTGATCACGACTATGCTGGATGTTGTATTTGCTCGGTGAATCCTCGTGGTTGCGTGATTGTTAAAAGGGATATTCAAAAGATGATGGACGATAAATTGATCGAAGTAACAGCAAAAAGAGATGAATATGAGAATGAAGTAAATGTCATTATGCCTCAGTTCAATCTTCCTGATAGGGTTGTTCCTGAGAGAGTGGTTATTTCTTTTGATAGTCGCAAAAATGTTGTTACTCCATTGGTGATTAATGTGCCAGGTCCAATGCCATATGAATCCGACAAAGCTGTTCCGTACCGGTATAATGCTACGATGATAGAAAATGGTAGGGAAGTTCCTCTTCCTACTCCAAAATCCGTGGTTAGCATTGCTGATGTAACAAAGGTTACCCGAAGTGGTAGAGTGTATGCTTCAGATCCTCCGAAGAGAGCTGAAGATACAAGTGCAAGTAAGCAGATTATGGATGTTGTGGTCCAATCAGGCCAGCCTGGTAATAATGATGATGAGGTGCTAAAATTGATAAAGAAGAGTGAGTACAACATCACTGAGCAGTTGTTGCAGACTCCGTCGAAAATATCAGTTTTGTCTCTCTTGATGAGTTCTGAGGCTCATAGGCAGTCATTGCAGAAGATTCTCGATCAAGCTTATGTTGACCATGATGTAACTGTTGATCAATTTGATAGTATTGTAGCGAATATCACGTCTTGCAATAATTTGAGCTTCTGTGATGATGATCTGCTTGAAGAAGGAAGAAATCATAACTTGGCTCTGCATATCTCGGTGAATTGTCAAGAAGATGCTATGTCAAAGGTGCTAGTTGATACTGGATCATCTCTGAATGTTATGCCAAAATCGACATTGTCAAAGCTTGCGTTTCAAGGTGCTCCCATGAGGCACAGTGGGATTATAGTGAAAGCTTTTGATGGGTCGAAGAAGACAGTGATTGGAGAGGTGGATCTTCCTATTCTTATTGGACCGTTTATATTCAAGATTACTTTTCAAGTAATGGATATACGTCCCGCATATAGTTGTCTCCTCGGAAGACCATGGATCCACGAGGCAGGAGCTGTAACATCCACTCTTCATCAGAAGTTGAAGTTTGTGAGAGAGGGTAAATTGGTGACCATTGAAGGTGAAAGGGCGATGCTTGTGAGCAATTTGTCTTCTTTCTCCTATATTGATGTTGAGGAAGAGGTGGGAACTTCGTTTCAAGCTCTTTCTGTTGTGGATAATGTTGCTAAGAAGAATGTCATGCCCATGTCCTCTTTCAAAGATGCTCTGCGAGTGATTGAAGCTGGTCAGTCTGATGGTTGGGGGCGAATCATTGAAGTTGTCGACAACAAGGAAGGTTTTGGTATCGGCTTTGCACCAGGTGTAGTTATCAAAGATTCAAAGACTATTCAAGAAGGCTTCCGAAGTGCTGGATTTATCAACGATCATTCCGCTGCTGCCATCGTTGAAGATGATGAAGATGAAGAAGTGCCTGACTTCGTTACGCATGGAAAGATTTGCCAGAATTGGATTGCTGTTGATGTTCCTTTTATCGTTCATTCTTCAAAGTAATTTGTTTTTATTTTCTTTCAAAAATCCTTTCACTCTGCCCAAGGTGAAAGTGATGTTTGTCGGGCTTTGTTTCAAATTTTATCATCATCAATAAAATGTTATTTTGTTATTTCCATATGTGTTTTTCCTTTTTGCTTTATTCTGAAAAATGGTAACATAAAAAAAAACCCAAAATATAATAATTGTTTATCTGCATATTGTTTGCACTTTTGTCCATGTTCTAAAATAAAAATAAAATCATTGTGCAGATTGATTGATAAACCCATTGAAAACAATGATCCTATGCCCTCTCCCAACTTTGAATTCCATGTGTTTGAAGCTGAGGAAGAGGATGATGAAGAGATTCCAGATGAGATTTCTCGGTTGCTTGAGCACGAGGAGAAGATTATTCAGCCTCATGGAGAGTCAATAGAGATGGTCAACTTGGGTTCTGAAGATGAAAAGAAAGAAGTCAAAGTTGGAGCATTGCTTGGTCCTGATGTTAAGAAGAGGATTATAGAGCTTCTCAGAGAATATGTTGATGTATTTGCTTGGTCTTATCAAGACATGCCAGGTCTTGATACTGATATTGTGGAGCATAGATTGTCGTTGAAGCCTGAATGTCCACCTGTGAAGCAGAAACTCAGAAGAACTCATCCAGATATGGCAGTAAAAATCAAAGAGGAGGTTCAAAAGCATATTGATGCAGGTTTTCTTGTGACGTCAACTTATCCTGAATGGGTGGCCAATATTGTTCCTGTTCCAAAGAAAGACGGAAAAGTCTGAATGTGCATTGATTACAGAGATTTGAACAAAGCCAGTCCGAAAGATGATTTTCCACTGCCACACATTGATATGTTGGTAGACAATACGGCTAAGTTTGATGTGTTCTCTTTTATGGATGGATTTTCCGGTTATAATCAAATAAAGATGGCACCCGAGGACATGGAAAAGAACACATTTATTACACCATGGGGAACATTCTGTTACAGAGTGATGCCTTTTGGATTGAAGAATGCTGGTGCGACGTATCAAAGAGCTATGACTACACTTTTCCATGATATGATGCATAAAGAAATCGAAGTATATGTTGATGATATGATCGCCAAGTCGAAGACTGAAGAGGATCATGTTGAACATTTGCTGAAGTTGTTTCAGAGATTAAGGAAGTTTAAGCTTCGTTTGAATCCGAACAAGTGCACATTTGGTGTACGTTCTAGAATGTTGCTAGGTTTCATTGTCAGCCAAAGAGGCATCGAAGTTGATCCTGATAAAGTGAAAGCTATTCAGGAAATGCCTGCTCCAAGAACCGAAAATCAAGTAAGAGGATTCTTGGGCCGCTTGAATTATATCTCAAGGTTTATCTCTCACATGACTGCCACATGTGCTCCGATCTTCAAGCTGCTTCGGAAAGATAAAGGTTATGTCTGGACAGATGATTGTCAGAAGGCATTTGAAAGTATTAAAGAATATCTGCTTGAACCTCCTATCTTGTCTCCTCCGGTGGAAGGTAGACCGATGATCATGTACTTGACTGTGTTGGAAGATTCCATGGGTTGTGTGCTTGGTCAGCAAGATGAATCTGGAAGAAAAGAATATGCAATTTACTACTTGAGTAAGAAATTCACTGATTGTGAGTCTCGGTATTCCATACTTGAAAAAACTTGTTGTGCCTTAGCTTGGGTTGCAAAGCGTCTTCGCCAGTATATGTTGAATCATACGACTTGGTTGATCTCTAAAATGGATCCAATCAAGTATATCTTTGAAAAGCCTGCTTTAACTGGAAGGATTGCTCGTTGGCAAATGTTATTATCAGAATATGATATCGAGTACCGAACTCAAAAAGCTATAAAAAGTAGTATCTTGGCTGACTATTTGGGACATCAACCGATTGATGATTACCAACCAATCAAGTTTGATTTTCCAGATGAAGATGTGATGTTTTTGAAAGTAAAAGATTGTGATGAACCTTTGATTGAGGAAGGGCCGGAGCCTGGATCTCGATGGGGTTTAGTTTTTGATGGTGCTGTGAATGCACGCGGAAGAGGAATTGGGGCAATGATCATTACTCCCCATGGTTCACATATTCCTTTCGTCGCAAGATTGACTTTTCCTTGTACCAACAATGAAGCTGAGTATGAAGCCTGCATTATGGGTCTTGAAGAAGCTATTGATTTGAGGATTAAGCATCTTGATGTGTACGGAGATTCTGCCTTGGTAATTAATCAGATTCAGGGTACGTGGGTAACCCATCAACCCCACTTGATCCCCTATAGAGATTATGCCAGGAAGATATCAACTTTCTTCACCAAAGTTGAGTTTCATTATGTTCCTCGTGATGAGAATCAGATGGCGGATGCTTTAGCAACTATAGCTTCTATGATAAAAGTGCACCAGTGGAATGATGTTCCCATGATCAGTGTGATGCGACTAGAAAGACCAGCTCATGTGTTTGCAGTTGAAGAGGTCCATGATGACAAGCCTTGGTATCAGGATATTAAATGTTTTCTCCAGAGTCAAGAATACCCGCTTGGGGCATCTGATAAAGATAAGAGTACTTTGAGGAGATTGGCAGGCCATTTCTTCTTGAATGGAAATGTGCTTTACAAAAGAAATTTTGACATGGTCTTGCTCAGATGCGTGGATAGACACGAAGCAGACATGTTGATGAAAGAAATTCATGAAGGATCTTTTGGCACTCATGCTAATGGGCATGCAATGGCTAAAAAGGTGTTGAGAGCAGGTTACTATTGGTTGACAATGGAATCCAATTGTTGCAAGTATGTGAAAAAGTGCCATAAGTGTCAAGTGTATGCTGATAAGATTCATGTGCCACCAGCTTATCTCAATGTGATTTCTTCCCCATGGCCTTTCTCTATGTGGGGAATTGATATGATTGGCATGATTGAACCCAAGGCTTCAAATGGACATCGTTTTATTCTCGTGGAAATTGACTACTTCACCAAGTGGGTTGAAGCGACATCATATGTGAATGTGACCAAGCAAGTTGTGGTTCGGTTTATCAAGAACAATATTATCTGCAGATATGGTGTTCCGAATAGAATCATTACTGATAATGGTTCGAACTTGAACAATAAGATGATGAAAGAGCTTTGTGAAGATTTCAATATTCAACACCATAATTCCTCTCCTTATAGACCGAAGATGAATGGGGCTGTTGAAGCTACGAACAAGAACATTAAGAAGATCATTCAGAAGATGGTTGTGACGTACAAGGACTGGCACGAGATGCTCCCTTTTGCTTTGCATGGGTATCGTACATCTGTCTGTACTTCAACAGGGGCAACCCCTTTCTCACTTGTTTATGGTACAGAAGCAGTGCTCCCCATCGAAGTTGAGATCCCATCAATGAGAGTTCTGATGGAAGCCAAGTTGACTAAGGCTGAATGGTGTCAGAGTAGATTTGATCAGTTGAATTTGATTGAAGAAAAGAGAATAACAGCTTTGAGTCATGGTCGGTTGTACCAACAAAGAATGAAGAAAGCTTTTGACAAGAAGGTCAAACCTCGTGTATTCAGAGAAGGCGACCTCGTACTCAAAAATATTCAGTCTTTCCTTAAAGATTCTCGGGGCAAGTGGACTCCGAACTATGATGGCCCATATGTTGTTAAGAAAGCCTTCTCTAGCGGTTCATTAATTCTTGCAACTATGGATGGTGAGGAGATCACTCGCCCTATGAATGCGGATGCAGTCAAGAAATACTTCGCCTAAGAAATAAAAGAACAGCTCGCTAAGTTGAAAACCCGAAAGGGAGGCTTAGGCAAAAATGAGCGTCTCGGTGGATTGAAAACCCGAAAGGGCGGTCCAGGCAAAAATTAGAGACATAAACAGAAATAATTATCCCGGTAGATTGAAAACCCGAAAGGGCAATCTAGGCAAAAGTTAGGGATCATGGCAAGTAACTGCGTCGGCAGACTGAATCACTTGTAGTAACCAAGGATTTCAGATTCTATACCTCAGAAGATTATTCATCAAAGATTCTTATTCACTCATCCTTGACTGAAGTTTCGGACACAGTGGAGTTCAAAGTTGATAGGGAGAATAGTGATCATTGTATCTCAATGTAGCCCTTTTCCATATATTTACCATTTTTCAAACTTGTAATGATCCATGGAGTCATGCCATTTGCTGACTACCATTCTATCAATAAATTTGAGCTTTTATCCAATTGTTTGCAATTCTTTATATTGTTTCTGTTTACAAAATTTCAATTTATTGTTGATGATGATTTTTGAAACAAATTTAATAAATTTAATCTTTGAAGATTTTAAAAACATTTTCTTTTGATATATGAACAAAGAAAGGATATCAATAGTGATTCCAAGAATGGTAAGGTCTGGACGTGTGTAACTCGTCTCTCCCAAAGTAGGGTTTGATTCGGTTGTGTCCATGCGAAGTTCCTGGATAGTCTTGACAGATTGATGTTAATGTTGTTTTGTTCCCCAACAATGATGTTGAACGGAGATTGTATGTATTCCCCAGAAGAGTTGTTGGAAGGGATGTTCTTAAGAATCCCTAGCTGAGTTTTGATCTATTCCTCAACATGTTATCTGTGAATTGAGAAGCATTGGGAATCCCCAGCTGAACTCTTGTTCCTCAGCTTGATTCGTTTGCATCCTTGAATATAGAAGTATTGATATAGTAGTCAGTTTAGAGGTTTTCTTGTACCCTATGTTGGGTATAGATTTAAAATCCCTCGTAACTGTATTTTGGCTATGATGTTAACTTCTGATATCCCCATATGGATCCCCAGTAGGTCTGCATGTGTTGATTTCCAGCAGATTCCTATGCGATTTTTAGCAAGTCTTGCACTCTATCCTCAGGTGGAGTAGGAGTGGTATGACAGTTATTCCTCATGAAATTTTATTTTTATCAAGAATATTTCCATCCTCAGCGGATTATTACCTTTCCTCAGCAGGATGATATTCCTAGCAGATGTTGTCTCATCATGATTTAAGCCTTGTAGTAGGATTGTATTCCTTTAATGGCTTATGATATTCCCCTGCAGATTTCAAGTTGAATCTCCAGCATGTTTCCCCGCATTGTTGCTTTGGGATTAGCCGAGTATCCGGTTGTTGTGGTGCTCATGTCACCTGTTTCTTATCTTTATGTCTGTTTTGTCAGCATATTCATAAGCATATTCATACGCATAAACATAGCATCGGTTGCTTGCATTCTTGCATTTATCATTGTTATCTGCTCTTTGGTGTGGACTTTCCCCACAAAGTGTGTGTGTCGTATTCCTCTCAAGTTTAGAGTGTTGACCATTAAGCAGAAAGTGTTAATCCTTTCTAATTCCCCACTGAGTTTGTTTCTCGTGGATGATGTTGATTCAGTTTCCTCCCCAGTTTATTATCTGGATGGATTTTCCCCAGTTGAGATATTTCCTCCTCGGGATGAGTCTTGTTTGATCGTTTCTCTCCAATTTGTTCTTGGATTGAATTTTGGTCCCCTTTTGTGGATATTTTTGCTTTGGAATTAAGCTATCGTTGTTTGATAGTGGGCAACATTTTCTCCAGCTTGAGTATATTTCTTTGGATTAAGCTATCAGTAATCGATAGTGGGTAATATTACCAAATTGATTAAGTTCTTTTACTTGTACTCCTACCCAGTAAATTCGGTAGTCGAGATTTCTTCCTCTTACCCAGTAAAAAGGTAATAGAGTTAGCTCCTACCCAGTAAATCAGGTAGTCGAGAATTGTTCTACCCAGTAAATCCGGTAGTCAAGTTATTTTCCTCTTACCCAGTAAAAAGGTAATAGAATCAGATATTTTCATCTTACCTAGTAAAAAGGTAATTCGATTGAATTCCTACCCAGTAAATCAGGTAGTTTACTATACTCCTATCCAGTAAATCGATAGTCGAGTCCTTTTATATCTCCTATCCAGTAAATCGATAGTCGAGTCCTTTTTTTCTTACCCAGTAAAAAGGTAATTGAGGTCATTCCTCTGTATTTTGCTCCTATCCAGTAAATTGATAGTCGAGTCTGTTATATTTCCTACCCAGTAAACAGGTAGTTGATGTTTCTTTTCCAACATAGTATTTCTCCATTCTTGGATTCAAATACTTTGTTTAATTGTTAATTCTTGGCAGGGTGTTTATCTTTCCCTGGTTGGATCTGTTCCCTGATTATATCATATCTTTTCCCAAGTGGAGTCTGTTATCCAGTGATTTATTTTCCTGATAACTCTTTGGTTGTCTGTGGTTGTTTCCCCAGCGGGATTTTCTTCTGTGTCCCCAAGTTTTGCTTTTCTCTGGTGGTTATTATTTTCCCCACAGAGATCTTGGGCTTGCATATCATATTCATATTATATTATTGTTCTCTTAGGACAAAATTTGGGTATTCTGTATTTAAGTCTCTCCCATCTTGTAGAGACGAAGATGTCAATCTTCATATCTCCGGATTGAAGAAACTTAAATAGGGGCAGCTGTAACATCCTAATTTTTGCCCTAAGATTTTGTCACATTTCATCTGCATTTTGCATACAAACAAGATCGCACTGGCTTTCGAGTTTCTCCTTAGATGTATGTCTATGCTTCGCAGGGGATCACCATTATTTTTACTTCTTTATATTTACTGATTACTAACCAAAATACAAAAAAATATGTCGCAGTGTTCTTCTTCTTCTTTGTGTTGCAGGTTTACAAAGATAAGACACTGATTTCAATTCAGATGCGTTTGTTCAGTCACAATTCGATTTCAGATGGATGTTTGACCTAACATTGGTCAAACTATCAAAAGATTGTGTTGACTGCCAGTTGTGTGTGCCAGTAGTTTATTCCTCAGACGATGCGTTTCCAAAGTTCAAATGGTGTTGAGTGTGAAAGTCATCAGTTATCAGGAAGTGTTTTGTGCGAAGTTTGGTTTGAATCTTCAAGTGTTTATCAGTTCATCAGTTCTTTAGTTCATTAGCGATTCATCTGAGGATTTATTTTCCTAAATTTGGTTTCGAATCATCAGGGCATAATCAGACAGTTTTCAGATGACAGTTGGTTACTTTGTGAAATATTCAGTGGGGCTGTGTTGGCTGTGTTCACTTTCATCAGAGGCTTGTGCAAGAGAAATCGAGATTTGTTGTGGGCTTGAAAACTAAATTCCATCCCTTATCCATTTCTCGATTAAACCATTTTATCCAAATCTTCAATAACAATTTTTCTAGTTCAATTACCCGATTATCCATTTTTCTATTATTCACAAAAATTCCAAATTATAATGATCCATTTATCCACCCGTATTCCATTTCTTATAATCATTTCCATATCTTCATTTCTTTTTTCGTTTTTTTTATCCAATCTATATATTGTCCATTTCTTTCATTCATTTTTCGATTTTTTTTATTTTTTACAAAATATCCTTTCTCTATCCAATTTCCACTTTTTTCTCATTTTTGTTTCCTTTTCATCCATAAACTCATTTTTCTATCCATTATTCTAAACCATTTTTTTTATATATTTTCAAATCCATTACCAAATAACCATAACAATGTTTATCCCTTTAATCCATCTTTTCTTTTTAAACCAAATGTTTTTTTTTCAATTTTTTTTTTATTTCTTTCAATTACCTTTAAATCCAAATCCAATTCAGCTTCCATGAGCCCATTACAAAATTGTTATCACAAAATTACAAACAAACAAAAAAGAGCAAGGCCCACACCAAGCCTTGTTCAAACAACTTCCAGCTAGCCAAGTACATATGAAAAAACACTTCACAAGCATTTTTTCTTCACACGCGCAAGGCACCAATTTCCTCACAAGCCTAGCCAACACTTTTACGCCTAGCCCACTTTTCCAGCCAACAATACAAGCCCCAAACACACCAATTGCTTCACATGCCTTCAATTTCCAAGCCAACGCTTTCCTAAACACGCCGCAAGCCGCATCTCCACTTGCAAATGCCTTTTCCCGTAAGCAGCTTGCCCATAGCTTCCCCACACCACTAGCCTTCCATCCGTACCAAGTCATACACGCCAGCGTACTAATTCCTCAACAAGCCTGCGCCAAAAACAATTTCCGTACCGCATCAGCACAAGGTCCCACATGCCAAAAGACAATACACAAGCCATCCTGCATTCGCAGCCAAAACTATACACCCATGCCTTCAAGCCTTTTGCCCACAAGCATCAGCCGCACGCTCTCATATTACAAGACCCAGCTTCACACCGCTTCAAACAAACAAATCAGCTGCCCAAAAGCTAGCAATCCGTACAGCCTTTCAAAACCAAGTCAAAGCCTCAGCTGCACAAACTGAAGCCAACAAACAACACCAGCCGCACACGGATTAAACAACAAGCCTCCTGCACACACCAGCTTTCCCAAACATTTTCAAGCACTACAAGCCGAAGCTTTCACTTCACCGCATCCAAACGCACGCATCTCACACACCTGTTTCACAAACACAACAAAACGCAAACACCCAACAATCAAAACGCAGCAACAATTAAAATCACAAAAACTCATATTTGAAATGAAAACTCACACGGATATTTCGTGAACCTCAAAATGCCAAAAATTGAACAAAACGACTTCAAGCTTTCTTCCTCATTCTTCTATAAATACAAACTCCCTCTCATTTCAAAACGAAGCTTCAATAGCCCCCATATATTCTGCCGAAATCAAGCTTCAAAATCAAGCCTCATATTCAAATCCCTAATTTCATCTTCATTCCCAAATCACCATTAAAACCTAAACCTCTCCATTTTTTTTCTTCAATCTTCTTCCCCTTTCAATTAGTCACAAGAAATACACAGTAAACATGAGATTGTTTTAGAGAGTGAGAAGCCGAGAGGAAAGAGAAAGGATTCGCGAGTGAAAGAGGGAGTCCGCGAAATCGAGTTGAAGAAGAAGAGAGAAAAAATCGGCGAGAGAAGAGAGGGATTCGTTTTCTTGTTGCGTGAAATTCCATTGAAGGTGAGGATCAGAGGAGTTATCTTTCTCCTGTTTTTCTTTCCGCTGCGCACCAAGGGAGAAGAAGATCTTTGTTGCTTCTCTTTGCTTTTCTTTTCCATTTTTTTTTAATATTTTTTTTATGTTTATTTGATTTTAATAAAAACAAATGTATTGGGCTTTCATTTAGATCCAGATCTGTTTGTTTACCACACCCCGCGGGTTACCCCCTCCTTTTGGTTTAATTTTGTTTTATCTTATTCTATTTGTTTCAAAAAGGTTTTTAAATAAAGAATTATTTTAATAATATTTTTTAGAATATTATTAAAATCATTCTTTTAAGAAATAGATTTTAGAGAAATTTTAGAAAGGAAATTTTTTTAAAAAAATGTTTAGAAAAGAGGTTTTAGAAATGGATTTCTTTAAGAAAAGATTTTAAAAAATATTTTCAATTTCCTTTTTATGGATCTATTTTTGATCCATTGTTCTTCATCTTTTTCTCTTTTGGTCGATGACAATCTCCGATTCGGGATTGTTGATTTCCGATTAGTTTAATCTTCATTATTTCAAATCTATGGTTGAATGATCATTTGGATCATTCTCCATACTTTGAGATCGTGATAGGTTGCTTTTCGATAAAATCAACGAAAATCTCGATTAAGATTAGACCTTCCTTTTTCTTTTAGTGTGGCATGTTTTCGGAGAACGATCCATTATATCGTTTCTCTAACATGTATTAACACGAATATTTTCCACTTTAATTAGTGGTGGCCGGCCTCATTTGTAGGGTAATTACTTCGTAAATTACTCGGCGATTGCTTAACATAGACCTAAAGTTGTCCCGATTCGAATTAAGATCCACTTGGATCCGGTTGCCTCGATTTTATTCTTCCTTGTTATGGTTGTGCTTGATTAAGTTCATCATACCACTTATATTGTAAATATTATAATATTGTGAATATAATCCGTTTAAATTTAATCTCTCGCACCTTATCCTTTTACTTTAATCTCTTGCTCCTTTATCTCTTTATTATGCTTTATCATATTATATCATATATCATTTGTTTATGTTTATATTGTTACTTGCTTTTTTTATTTTGTCCATTTGGATATCAAAACACTAATAAAGGATTAAACACTTAAAAGAATTGTGACTTCTAATTTTGGACTATGGTTACTATCCCTTGCTTTGGAGAATGGACTTAGACTTTAAGATCTTCCCCCTTGCTCAAGTTGGAATGGATTAGAAACTTCGGCCTCAAGTTATTTCATTAGCCTTTGAAGAGGGAATTCCGAACTTTGAAGAATTGTGCATATTTTGGTTTGGTAAACTCTTCCCTTAACTTTTAATTCAAGTATTAGGATTAGTCCCTTCATCTCCTCCCCATTCTTAAATTTTTAAAACTTCTCCCTATTTCAAAAATCTTCTTTGTTTTCAAACTTCAAATGCTTTCATAATCAAACCTTGACTTAGGTCAAGCGATTTTAAACTTTTCACTTTATTTCTTAAACAAATGTTAATTCATGTAAATATATCAAAATCATTTTCTCATATACTTTAAAAAATACAAAACTCACTCAATTGTTTTTGTGCCTTTGCGCACCTTTTCTTTTCTCATGTTTAGATATGATTCATCTTTTCTAGCGGAATTATTCGCTAAAGGATGACGACTTATCTCTACATCTTAAAGTTAATTCAACTCATTTGTTTCTTTTCAAATTTTGTACCACGAACTAAGAGGTTTTGATCTCGCATTGCACTTTGTGGGTACGTAGGCATAAGGCGTTAAAACCTTATCAAACATAAAATCATTAAAAAAATATTCTTCTCCTCATCTCTTCAATCATTTTTAAGCAAACCAATTTCAGACCAAAAAGCAATAAATATTTCAAAGTCTCCCGTGGAGTACCACGGACGAGTCGGGTGCTTAAAACCTTCCCGGTTTGTAATCAATCCCCTTACCCATTCTTTGTTTGTTTCTTTTAGCTTTTGCTTTTAGATTCCTAGGTTTTTATTCGTTCTTTTACCTTTTTCCTTTCGGAAATAAACAAAAGCGCGGTGGCGACTCTATGTACATCGAGTTAAGTTAATCAATAGCTTACACTCACGATTTTACCGCTACAATAGGCTAGAGTGGCTTCATATTCTTTCCCATTCCATTTCGGTCTGGTGCGGGAATATGAAACACGGTTCAAACAAAGGTTTATTCTTGAGAACTCTGTGCTACGGATTTCCTGTAGTACTAGGGCTATCTGGGAAGCCTGCTAAGTCTGGATGACCTTTTATGACCTTCAGCATCTGAGGTGAATTAAAGGAGGATCCTTTATGGTTATTGTAAACACTGTACCTCCGGGTTAGAAGTGTTTACACTTCTCATAACTTATCCACGCTGAGGATCCTTGTTCTAGAACAATACATGTGAGGGGGTTGGGATGTTTACAGGTTTGCAGGAACCCTTGGCCTCATCATACCTTGTTACTAGATTTGTTAAGGTTGTATTATTTGGATAGTTCTTGTGATACCCTGGACTTGTGACTCTTTATTTGAGTCCCCCACCTGGTTACTGGATTTCTATGCCTCCATCCGGACTTATGAACACACATGGACCCTATCAAGGCAGATAACAGATCCAGCACTTGATCATAAACCCTTTGCATATCATTCTGCATACATCATCTTTGCATCATTTGGCATTTGCCTATTTGTTTTACAGGGTATCCACCTTCTTATCTTTGGTTTGGTTTTGACTTATTTTGTTGCTCAGACTTCTTCAGCTATCTACACCAGCATCTTCATCAGTGTTCCTTCTCCAACACCTTCATCAGTTTGTCTTCATCAGAGATTCCTCTCCAGTTTGTCTTCATCAGAGACCTTTTTTTAGCATCTTCTTCAGTGACCTTCATCAGCAGTCACCCTCAGTACTCTTCACCAACACCCATCATCAGCATGGACACTTCCAAGAAGAGCAACATTACATACCACTTCCTTTAGCCTACTCTGACAGGCATCAGACAGATCCAGTCTCTCATTACTCCTGATCATGTCCCACTATTCAGAGAACGTTATGGAGGCATATTGGACATGATCATGGACCTGGATTCATCACAGAGGAGCATGATCCATACTTGCTTGCAGTTTTATGATCCCCCTCTCAGATGCTTCACATTCCCTGAATTTCAGTTGGGACCTCTGCTAGAAGAGTTCTCCATGTTGTTAGGTGTCCCAATCAGGAGGGGAATTCCTTTCAACCCTGATATGGTTGCTCCCAAGAATGAAGACATAGCTAAGGCATTGCATTTGGAGCCTGCCCTCATTGATCAGAGCATGACCACCAAGGCTGGGGTTCTAGGCCTTCACTTGGATTTCTTGATCTCCCAGGCCACCCTGCATGCTGCAGAAGGGAATGGGATATTGTTTGTGCACTCTTGGCTCTCATCATATATGGAGTCATCTTGTTTGCAGACGAGCCAATGTTTGTAAGCAAGAATGCTATTCACCTGTTCTTATTGAGAAACCCAGTGCCTACCTTGCTGGGAGACTTCTATTATTAAGTACACCAGAGGAATGAGAAGCAAAGAGGAAGATTGGTCATATGATGTGCTCCTCTCTATTACTGTTGGCTGCTAAGACACTTTCCGAAATCAGATACTTTCCTGAACCCTCATCAGCCAAGGAACTGGGCTAAGAGATTGATTGCCCTTACATCAGAAGACATTAGATGGTGCACTCAGAGCACCAAGGGCAAAGACATCATTACTAGTTGTGGGCAATATCCTAATGTGCCTTTGATTGGAGTAAAAGGTAGCATCAACTACAACCCTTTGCTTTTCAAGAGACAATTAGGGTATGCTTTGGTTCATCCCCCAAGAGGGAAAGACTTGACTGAGACCCTCTATTGTGACATCCAGCACAACTCTGCTATTGTTAGACAGACATCCTGGGCCTGGGACAACATTCAGACTAAAGGGACATCAATTTTGGGAAAATGCAACAATATAGCTTCAACACAATATCTTGATTGGTCTCGTACCAGGGCACATATCACCAGAATGCCATTCACCTTAGAAGATGTACCTGAACCTTCAATAGTGCAACCTGCAGCTACTGTCAGTCTGGAAGAGTTTGAGAAATTGAAAGAGAGGAATACTCAGCTCTCTGAAGCCTTGAAGAAGACTCTTTGGAAGAGGAATGACAGCCGTTTAGATAATGAGAGGTTAGAGAAGCTCCAGATTGAGCACTTGACCAAGATTGAGAAGACGGATGACTACATCAGAAAGGCTAGGGCAGGGGAATTAGTACTGAAGAATGCTTATAAGGAAGCAAAGATTCAGAAGGCTAGGGCAGAACATTATTTAGTGGAGAGCCAGGCTAGGTGGATCAGGATCACTGAAGCCCGTGCATAGGAAGATCAGAGAACTCAAGCTAAGATAGAGCAACTGGTGGCTAGTGAGAAGAAGAATCAGGCAGCTTTGTTAGTAGCACAGAAGGAGATACCTGAATTGAAACTCCGAGCAGGGTTGAAGTAGTCAAAGGATCATGATAAGCATAAGAAGTTAACCAGTGCCATTGCTACCAGGAACCTCCTCATCAGGACTATCACAGAGCACCCGGTTGGCCCAATGACTGAGGCCCTCCTGAAGGAAGTCAGAGAAGATGACTTTGGGCTGGATGTTTGACTCTTTTTGTTTGTACTTCATTTTGATTGTATTTTCTTTTTGTTGATGTATTTTGACCCGTCATGGGAATGTTATTGTAATCAAATTATGTATCTTCACTCTTTGTAATATATATGGTTCGTATTATTTTTGGTGGGCTTTATCTCTCCCTGCAACATCATCAGCATTTCCTCGAGGTCTGGAAAGGTCAAAACCAAAGAACCAAACCGGATACCCTTGGAAGACAAATAAGCATCCTGCATTGCATACTACCATTCTCTTTGTTTTGTAGGTTTTTGTTTTATTGATGTTTCTCACTTTGTTTTGATTTCAAGAAACATTGCTCGCAGAAGAGTGTTCACTGTCAACAGAATACACTGATACCCGACATGAAACAACCTTCTGGGACTACAGATGGATCAGGTTCAACAAGACTTGAATGAAGTGAGGGCTCAGATGGCCAATGAAAGGGTTGAGATGAGAAATCAGATGAATCAATTCATGACAGTGATGATTGGATTAGCTCAGAGCCAGGAAAGACTGAGGGAGTTGGTTGAGCGACAAACTCCCGAGGAACACAATCCAGGTACAGGAGGTACCAGTAACAACGATCATGTGCAGCCTCACACTGATCCTCCAGAGTTTGGACCTCATCTGAACCCAGACATCAATTCCATAAGAAATACCAAAGGTAACACTACTGGAGGAAGGGTCTTGCAGGAGGATCCTCAAGAAGAGTAGTTTACTATGGTAGGGGATGGAGATGAAGTTTACGACCTTCGGTTGGATGAAATAGAAGAAAAGCTAAGGTCTCTTGAATCCCAAAACTCTCTGGGTTTTGATGTCATGGACATGGTATTAGTGGAGGGGGTTATAATTCCTCATAAGTTCAAACCTCCTTGTTTTCAAAGATACAATGGCAAATCCTGCCCACGTACCCATCTCTAATCTTTCCTGGGGAGATTGAAAGCCTACACCATGGATGAGAAGCTGTGGATGTTTTACTTCGAGGATAGCTTGACAGGGGCATCCCGAGAATGGTATTCCCACTTGACCAGAGCCACAGTAAGAAATTGGAAAGACTTGGATGAAGCTTTTATCCGTCAATATCAATATAATCTGGACATGGCTCCAAACAGGACCCTTTTAATGGGAATGTCTCAATCTTCCCGTGAAAGCTTTAGAGAGTATGCCCAAAGTTGGACGCAACTAGTTGCTGCAGTTCAACCCCCAATGTCTGAAAGGGATATGGCAGACATGTTCATGAATACTCTCCAGGGTACCTATATTGACAGATTGGCTGCATTTTCTTCCACCAGCTTTGCAGATGTGGTGATAGCTGGGGAAAGAATAGAGAGCTTACTAAAGATGGGAAAAATCTCCGACAATGGTGCCAGTTCAAGCAGTGCAAGAAAGCCATTTGCTGGGGCCCGTAGATCTGGTGAAACAAACTCTATACACATGGGAAGAGGGAGACCCCAATATCTACCCAGATCAGTTGCTGTTGTTACTATTCCTGCTCCACCTCCTCAGTATACTCAACAGCCACAACACTTTCCGCAACAACCACAATTTCCTCAACAGAGATCTTACAACAACAATAACAACAATCAACAACAACGCCCTTTTCAACAGCGGCCATCTCAGATCAACAAGGTGATTGACCTTATTCCAATGCCATATGCCACACTGCTGCCACAACTCCTAAAGCTCAATCTTGTTGAGTTGCGGACATTGGCTCCACTTGATCCTCAAAACCTTCCAAGAAACTACGATGTCAACGCTAGGTGTGCTTTTCATTCCAACGCACCTGGTCACTCCACGGAAAAATGCAGAGCTCTGCATATGAAGGTCCAGGATCTGGTAGATTCAAAGGCCCTAAACTTTGCACCACCTCCAAATGTAATGAAAAATCCTATGCCAAGCCACAGTGGGCCAAGGATTAATGCTATAGAGGAAGGCTCACCCATGATTTTAATAGAAGATATTGTAAATATTCAGACACCTCTGGCAGAGGTTAAAGCCCAGCTTTTGAAATTCCAAGTGTATCCAGGTTGTGAGGCCTGTTGTTAATTATGCAAACTTTCCGAGAATGGGTGTGCAAGCTTGAGGAATGGCATTAATGGCTTGATAAAAGAAGGCATTCTGCAAATAACCACAACCGCTTCTACGACACCAGCAACCCCTTTTACAGCAATAAATGATTCTTCTACAACTGCAACAACAATTGTTCCTACTGATTCATCTACAACTTCAGCAACCATTTCTTCCATCGCTTCAACAAACAACAGTTCCATTTTGTCTCCTTCTACAACTCCAGCAACCACCAACAATGATGTCTCCATAGTTACTATTTATTATGACCCGAAAACGGTCCCGAATTCCAGCAACTTTCAACAATCTCAATAACAGTTTCAACCAAGCTTCAATTCACCGCCACCAACATCCACCAGAAGTCCTGTCACTATCTTCTATGATCCACAGACAATAACGGTTCCAACATCTGCTGCAGTGAGCCCAATCACCATCACGGTACCAGGGCCAATTCCATATGATAAAGACAGTGTTGTACCATGGAATTATGGTGATGACCTTTACTGCAATGGAGAAAAAGTCTTTCTTGACTCTTCAATTCCTACTCCCCAAGTGGATAATGTCGGGGGAGGCGGAGGCTTCACCCGAAGCGGACGCCTCTTCGCGTCACAAGCTCCAAGAACCAATACTGAGGCAGAGACTGCTGCCAAAGCCTAAGGGAAGAGTGTGATACCTGAAGAATCTGCATCAAAAGAGACTCATAAATCATCCTTTGATCAGGATGTGGATGAATTTATGAGGATAATTAAAAGAAGTAATTATAAAGTTGTGGATCAGCTCCACCAAACTCCTTCTAAGATCTCTATGCTATCCCTGCTGTTGTGTTCCGAAGCCCATCAGGATGCATTACTCAAAGTTCTGCATGCTGCCTACGTTCCAGAAGAGATCACGGTGAGTCATCTTGAAACAGTGGTGTCTAATGTCAATACTAGCCATGGTCTAGGTTTCACTGATGCTGATTTGACAACAAAAGGACGTCACCACAACAAACCTTTGCACACAACCCTGGAGTGCAAAGGAGTTGTACTATCTCATGTTTTTGTAGACACTGGGTCCTCACTCAATGTCTTACCCAAGAAGGCTCTTGTCAAGCTCGAATATGATGGAAACGCTCTTCGGCCAAGTAACCTTGTGGTCAGGGCTTTTGATGGCTCCAAGAGGTCTGTTCTTGGAGAGGTGGAGATGTCAGTGATAATCAGTCCGCAAGTCTTTAAGACTACTTTCTATGTGATGGACATTCAGCCGGCCTACAGCTGTCTGTTTGGTTGACCATGGATTCACGCCGCAGGCGCAGTAACGTCGACCCTTCACCAGAAATTGAAATATGAGTGGGAAGGACAGATTATCACCATCTGTGGTGAAGAGGACATATTTGTTAGCCATCTGGCTACATACAAGTATATTGAGATGGATGGTGAAATCCATGAAACTATGAGCCAAGGGTTCGAGGCTTTGAACATCAATGAGACGACGACTGAAGTATTTGCTGCATCCCAGGAAGATAGGATGGGTACTTCAATTGTCTCCTATCAGCAAGCCCGGAAGGTTGTTGAAGATGGTAATGCTCAAGGCTGGGGCAAGTTGCTGCCAGTGGAAAAGAAGGAGGACATATTCAGTTTGGGTTACAGACCATTCCGACAAGATCAATCAGAGGCTGCAAAGGAGCTCAAGTTCATCAGTGGGGGATGCTCACCCCAGATGCTGTTAACTTCCTGGAAGACGAGGCGGAAAGCGACCGCAACCTAGAGAGCTAGATACGTCCAGGGATCCCGGGGAATCAAGTCCTTAACTAGTCTTCCCAGGAAATTGTAAAGGTTACTCTTGCAGAGTAATTATTATTTCCTGCCTTTTTTAGCATGCATCAATTCCTGCATCTTGCCCAAGGTGTCAGGACACATTTTGTAATAGGGCCATATTGTAATTTTGTGCAAATGGATTATCAATGAATATCGGACATCTTTTGCAAATAAGTCTTTTTTTTGCTCACTGTCTTTTCATTTTTCACTTTTGTACAAAACAATAAAATGGCAATGTTTTCAAAATAAATAATTTCATTTACACTTTTTCTAAACAAGGTTAAAACTGATCACTAAAACGAACCAATCTCAACCCTTGCAGAGATTACCCTCCAGATTGCACTGACAACATCACTGCTATGACCTTGTATGACTTCGACAATCCAATTAATCAAGCTGATGAAGGGGTTGAAGAAGACTATGAGTTACCTGAAGAGTTAGCTAGGTCGTTAAGGCAAGAAGAGAAAGTGATCACTCCTCATCAGGAGGAGGTTGAGAGAGTTAATCTTGGTACCGAAGAGGATTTGAAAGAAGTGAAGATTGGGGCCAGTCTGCAGGCTTCAGTAAAAGGACAACTCATTGACATGCTTCGAGAATACATCGACGTATTTGCTTGGTCCTATCAAGACATGCCAGGTCTAGATATAGATATTGTTATGCACAAGCTGCCGTTAAAGGAAGATTGCCCTCCAGTAAAACAAAAGCTATGCCGTACTCGCCTAGATATGGCCATGAAGATTAAGGAAGAAGTACAAATATAGTGGGACGCCGGTTTCCTTGCTGTAACTAGTTACCCACCATGGGTTGCTAATATTGTACCAGTTCCTAAGAAGGATGGCAAAGTACGAATGTGTGTGGATTATCGGTATCTGAACAGAGCTAGCCCAAAGGATGATTTCCCTTTACCTCACATTGATGTATTGGTCGACAACACAACTCAGTTCTTGGTGTTTTCCTTCATGGATGGTTTTTCTAGGTATAATCAAATCAGAATGTCACCCGAGGACATGGAGAAGACTACCTTCATCACACCTTAGGGCACATTTTGTTACAAGGTAATGCCTTTCGGACTGAAGAATGCCGGTGCAACTTATCAACGGGCTATGGTAACTTTATTCCACGACATGATCCACAAAGAAATTGAATGCTACGTGGATGACATGATTGCCAAGTCCCTCACTGAAGAAGATCATCTGGTAAATCTGCTGAAGTTGTTCAAGCGTCTGAGAAAGTATCAGCTGAAGTTATACCCCAACAAATGCACATTCGGGGTACGTTCCGGTAAACTGCTGGGATTTATCGTAAGTGAAAAGGGAATTAAAGTTGATCCTGAAAAAGTCAAAGCCATTCAAGAAATGCCCGCACCTAGGACTGAAAAGGAAGTTAGGGGGTTCTTAGGTAGATTGAACTACATATCAAGGTTCATATCTCACCTTACTGCAACCCGTGAGCCCCTGTTCAAATTGTTAAGAAAGGAGCAAACGGTCAGGTGGAACGAAGATTGTCAGAAGGCTTTTGACAAAATCAAGGAGTACTTACAAGAACCTCCGATTCTTATGCCTCCAATTGAAGGAAGAACTTTAATAATGTACCTGACAGTATTAGAAGGGTCAATGGAGTGTGTGCTGGGCCAGCATGACGAGTCTGGTCGAAAAGAATATGCAATATACTACCTAAGCAAAAAGTTTACCGACTGTGAACAACGTTATTCACTGCTCGAGAAAACTTGTTGTGCTTTAGCGTGGGCTGCTCGCCGACCAAGACAGTATATGTTGACTCACACTACCTTGTTGATCTCAAAAATGGATCCAGTCAAGTACATATTTGAGAAGCCAACACTTACCGGAAGGATTGTAAGATGGCAAATGATTCTGACAGAATATGACATTCAGTACACATCTCAAAAGGCCATCAAGGGCAGTGTACTGTCTGACTATCTGGCTGAGCATCATGTTTCTAAAAGCAAAAGATCATGAAGAGCCTGTTCACATTAAAGGGCCTGAACCAGAAGAAGAGTGGACAATGATGTTTGATGGGGCTGTCAATATAAATGGACGTGGAGTTTGTGCAGTGCTCATTACACCTAAAGGAGTTCATATGCCTTTCTCGGCAAAACTTACCTTCGCCTGCACTAACAATGAAGATGAATACGAAGCCTGTATCATAGGTCTTGAGGAAGCCATTGACCTCAGGATCAAGACATTGAATGTATTCGGAGATTCAGCTTTGGTAATCAATCAAACCAACAGCAAATGGTACACTCACCAAGAGCATCTGATTCCATACCGCGACTATACGAGGAGATTATTGACTTTCTTCACAATAGTCAAACTTGAGTATATCCCTCGGGACGAGAATCAGTTCGCAGATGCTTTGGCTACCATTTCCTCCATGATCAAGGTTCAGACTGCCAATTATGTGCCTCGGATTTCGGTATCCAGACTAGACTGACCAGCATACGTATTCTCCGTGGACATTGCTAAAGATGACAAGCCTTGGTTCCATGACCTCAAATGTTTCTTAGAGGATCAAACATACCCACCTGGGGCATCATCCAATGATAAGAAGACATTAAGAAGGTTGGCTGGCAGTTTCTTCCTTAACACTGATGGTTCATTATACAAGAGAAACTTTGACATGGTTCTACTCAGATGTGTTGACAAGAAGGAAGCAGACCTGATGATGCACGAGGTGCATGAAGGCTCTTTCGGTACCCATGCTGGAGGACATGCAATGGCTAAGAAATTATTAATATCAAGTTACTACTGGATCACAATGGATGCAGACTGTTGTGCCTATGCCAGAAAATGCCATAAATGCCAGATCTACGGAGATAAAGTGCATATGCCTCCAAATCCTTTGAATGTGATGTCTTCACCTTGGCCCTTTGCCATGTGGGGCATTGACATGATTGGAAAGATCAAACCAACTACTTCAAATGGCCACAGATTCATCCTGGTAGCCATTGATTACTTCACCAAGTGGGTTGAAGCAGCTTCGTACGCAAACGTCACCAGACAGGTGGTAGCCAGATTTCTAAAAAGAGACATCATCTGTCGATATGGAGTTCCCGAGCGAATATTTACCGACAATGGTTCCAATTTGAACAACAAAATGATGACATAACTGTGTCGGGACTTCAAAATCCAACATCACATCTCTTCTCCATACAGGCCAAAGATGAATGGCGATGTTGAGGCAGCTAACAAAAACATCAAGAAGATTGTGCAAAAGATGGTGGTTACTTACAAAGACTGGCATGAAATGCTACCATTTGTCTTGCATGGGTATCGAACCTCAATCAGAACGTCTACTGCGACAACACCATATCAGCTTGTGTATGGTATGGAGGCAGTTCTACCTGTTGAAGTTGAATTACCCTCCTTACGGGTAATGATGGATGTAAAGCTGGATGAAGCAGAATGGGTCCGATCTCAGTGCAATCAACTGAATCTGATCGAAGAAAATAGATTAGCTGCTATCTGTCATGGGCAGTTATATCAGAAAAGGATGAAGAAAGCCTTCGATCAGAAAGTCAGGCTTCGGGAATACCAAGTGGGAGATCTTGTACTGAAAAGACTTCTTCCTCCTCATACAGACCACAGGGGCAAGTGGACTCAAAACTATGATGGTCCATTCATAGTAAAGAAGGTTTTCTCTAGTGGAGCACTGATGCTCACTACTATGGATGGTGAATATTTCTTATCCCCTGTGAATTCAGATGCAGTTAAAAAATACTTCGCATAAAATGACCCGCTGGACATAAAAACAAAATGTAAGTCCAGGCAAAAATAGGGCATCCTGGCGAGTCAAAAACAGAATAAAAGACTCGGGCAAAAATAAGGGAAAATTGAAAAATATACACCCGCTAAGTTGAAAAGCCGCATTGGACAGCTCAGGCAAAAATGGGTATCCCGATGGATTGAAAACCCGAAAGGGAGATCCACGCAAAATCAGGGAATAAGCGAACAACTGCATTCTAAATTTATCTGTAACGTTCATGACACGGAATGCTTCGGAAGGATAAAGCATCAGTCAGAATCAACCTTCTTCAGAAAGCAAGATAAGAAGAACGTCAAGGTCATACAGGTCATAGCAAAGGAAGCTCACCAGAGCTTCGTCAACATTTCCAACACTTTTACTTTTTTAATTTGTAACAATCTCCTCATTCCAGGGTGTAACACCCCAAATCTACCCGGCGGAAAATCATAATTCAGAGTTTCAAAAATTTTAACAACAAAACAGGATGCTACATTTTTCAACTTTAACAAATTCATTTATTTTCGTAAACATCGATACATAACACTTTTAATCAGGATGAAACCATAACGTCAACTCTCTTATTCATTTCTTTAAAATAAAGCAACTTTTACAAATAGGCAGCGGATTCACAATATTCAACTTTGCATCAGTTAACATCTTATTCAACCTATCAACTTGGTAATAACACATTTCGCATTGAAACAACTCAACACTTCTGTCTCTCTTAAGGATCTGCTAAAGTATGCTACTTCTATACTCCACCTCTAACAAACTAATTAACATTATTATTTAATTATAATAAACATTTATGTTAATTTTATTAAGAATAAAAAGATAAATAATCCTTTATGTATTTTCTTATTATAAAATTTGTATGACTTAATTAAATATATTTACTTATTTCTTTCAAACTAACGTTAAAACAAATAATACTAACTACTAAAATCATGGCCCTTGCCATGAAACCACGGCCTGGGCCGTAGGATTATGGCCTACGCCATACAAGGACATGGCCTGCGCCATGAATTGCTTCCCTACCACATGGCCTGCGCCACATGCTCCTCTCATAATGGGTGGCCTGCGCCACCCCTTTCTTGAATAATTGTGCAGAATTTTCCCCAATTAATTTTTCCGAATACTCGAATAACTTTACAGCAGCATCTACCGATTCAATTCGGTAATAAAATACAACCGAAATTGACAATTCAACCACAACCAAGAACACACATAATTCACCAAATCAAGCAATGTAAAAATTACTAATTCAACAACGGATAACATGAAACTATTCAATCCCAATCCTACATACTAATTATCATAATCCCGGTTATATAATTCGAACCCCACCCTTACCTTAATCGATGACCGCTTCGAATCTCCGATCGAATTTCCAACCCCTTTGCATATGTGGCCCTTTTCCTCTCCTCTTTCATCCATGGAGATTAGAAATACGAACACGCTGCCATTGAGTTCCTATATTGACCAAAATTTAGCCATCATCACCATCAATCCCGTAACTACTATTTGACCAATTTCCAGTATGAACTTCCAAACTTCAAATGCGTTTTTCTCCTTCAATACAGAACTTATTGACACGAAAGTATATATCAAATCGAAGGGAATTTCTTCGTAAGCTTTCTAGAAATTCAAGAATCGCTTTAATCAGAATTACGAGTAAAATGTTATCACCTGTTTAGTGGAAGCTGTACCGAATGTGCGAAAATTAAGATATGAACATGAATCCTTCTTTCTCCCTCTTTTCTCCCAATCTGTTTTCTCTCCTCTAAAACCTTTATTTTTCTCTAAGACTTTTTCCTTGTTTTCCCTAATTTCCATGATTCCTTTTTTTCAACTTCTATTGATTCCAACTTCTCCTCTTGACTAATTCTCCTCTTTATTTTTCTTTTTATTATAATAATTATTATTATAAATCAATCTTAATTGGGCTTTCTAATTCGCACCCGCACGACTTCTACCATCCACGCCACAACTAGACCCACTTAAATCAATATTCTCATAATTCCATAATATTAATTCGAATATCATTTCTCCCGACTAAACCGACTAATCACCGACTATCAAATAAATTGCCCAAACTACCAAATCAAGATAATCAACTATAAACGCAAAATATTCAATATTATTATCTATAACTTAAATCAACTTATTTAATAAATTCAACTTGAATCAACTTATAAACATCCACGAATTATTCCCATATTTTGGAAACCAACTTAAATCAACTTCGAATACACAAAACATCACAAATCAACACAACATAATTCACTTATATTTAATTAAATAAATTAATTAAATAAACGGGCGTTACACAGGGGATCTGTTTCTTTGACTGTATCTGCCAATTCAGGGCGCCCAGATTAATAAAATCAGTGTTTTCAGTCACACCTCATTTTGTACATTTTTGTTTCGTTTGCAAAATGTCCAATATCCATGATATAATATTTGCATAAAACAAATGAGCCATTCTTAATAAATGCTTGCAGGAAATGTATTTACTCTCAGGAATATCTAACTCCTATAACGGAATCCGGTAAGGGATACCTCGGGATACTTGCGTGTCTCTCTGTCTTAACAGGTTGCAGGTATTCAATATGCAGCATGGGGCATGCCAAGCACATTTCCCCAGCATATCTCCTCCCCGAACAGTATCTGAAATACTTTTCCCCAGCAGAGTTGTCGGAACCTCCTCATCCCTAGCACAAGTTTACTCAATAGAAACATCCCCAGCTAATCTCCCCAGAGAAGTTCCAGCCTCTCCCCCAGAAGAGCAATACCTGAAACTCTCACACAACAAAGTGACGAAAGTTTCCTTCTCCTCAATTGGGTTTCTCCTTACAGGATAGGCCTATTAATGACCTGTTTCCTCAAGCAGAGCTATATATCTTAACAGATCGACCAATGATCTCCCCCAGCTGGGATATCCCTCCAAGCAGATCAGCCAGAGATCCAATCTTCAGTGGGATCCAAATCCCGGATTGGTTTCTCTTTTGCATAATCATGGCATTCGCATCATTTTTTTCCCACAAAGCATAGCATTCCGTCTATTACGGAGCATTACGGTAAAAATCAAACATTTGCATGATCACAAGTCAGGTTCGAGCCAGTCACCTGCAATTACCATCAGTATTTCATCGGCAATATATATAAAGCTCACATCCCTTCCAAATAAAAGCCAAAGCGTCCCTTTTGCACTCTCCAACACAAATGCCTGTTTATATATACTCTTTCGATACTCGTCCGTGTCATATCATTCCCCTGCAGATATAAGCAAAAAAAAACACCCCCTTTGCATTCTCAAATACAGATATCTATATATATTCTTTTGACACTCGTCCGTGTCACCTTTCCGCCACAGGTCGCCAAAACACCTTTTACACTCTCAAATACAAATATTTGTTCATAAATGTGTTTTGAGGGTAGATTCTTGCTTAGGGATGTTAGGGAAGTGATTCTGGAGCTTTAGAGCTCTTGATTTAACCTAGGGAAGAAGATAGGGTGAAGGTCTCGCCGGAGAAGATGACCAGAGCACTGTTCCGGTCATCTGAAAGTGATTAGGGCTTAATTAGGGTTTTAATTACCAAACGTGTTCTGGGCCTTTGGATCAGGATTAGATTAGGAACAAGTGGTCAGGATTAGTTCACTTAGGGTTTAATTTTGATTAATTAAATTAATTAAATAATTAGGTCAATTTGAATGTGAACCACTGGATCTGGCGCGCAGTCAATTCCCTCCATTTTCCCTTTGAATCTCAGCCACCAGATGTGATTACTTCCCATTTATTTGATTTTTAATTCATTTTCTTGCATTTTCTTTCCACATTTATTTTAAAATAGCAAAAATCATTAAAATATTCTGAAATTTTTTATCATGACTTTTATTAATTTTCAGAAACCAAAAATATTTTTATTTTTATTTTTTGCGTTAAAAAAGTATTTTTAAATCATTTAAATGTTTTATTTAATTAGTTAATTGATTTTAATTAATTAAAAATACATTTAAGTATTTAAAAATCACCCAAATAATCAGAGAGCATTCTTAGACAGTTAGAGACATTTACAAACTCACCATACAAATTTATTTTTGGTTTTGATCATGCTTTGACATTTTTCAATGAATTAGGGTTCTTAAAAATGTTCATTTTCTAACCCTAACTTCAAAAATTCATAACTTTTAAACCAAGTTGAGTTTGTGAATGGTTCTTTTTGCATTGTTCTATGCATGGCTTCTAGCATCCAAAAACATTTTTGTTTGATTTTTATCTTTCATTTTCAAATTATTTGGCATTTTACATTGAGGATCACCCAAAAAAACCTAGAAACTTAGGAAATTCATAACTCCTTCTAGGTTTAGTTTCTGACCTCCCCCTTTGGTTGGTAGCCTAGTATAGGTTTAGGGTTCCTTTGAGTGCATTTTCAATTTTTTATCATGTCATTTGCTTCTGTCTTTGCCATTTGCATCTCATCCTTTCATGTAACCCTAATTTTGCATCTTCATTTGCATTCATCTTGCATATGCATCCATACATGAACTTGCCATGACATTTCATGCCTTCATATGTCATCTTAGACAGCTTAGGACATGTTAGAATCATGCTTGATCATTTATTCATTCATTTTCCAGGATTTGCATTCATTTCCATTCATTAACTTTCATGAACTTTCAAACTTCAAAGCATGCTTCATTTGCATTCATTCTCTTGTATGACACACACATGCACTTTGTATGCCTTTGCATCATGTCATAGCATCATTGGAATCATGTGTATGCTTCTGGTTTTGATATTTGTCTTTGCATATGCATCATTCCATTTCATTTCTTTCCTTATGCATCCTGTGCTGACACTTTCAGGTGGTAAGTTACTTTGAGAAGTGGATTTGCCTTCACTTCTCATTTCCCTTCATCTCTTTCATATGCACCTTGCTGGATTTGAAGTGAACTTATTCACTTGTGCTCTTTCTTTCTCACTTTCTTTCTTTAAGTTACTTATCTCCTTCATTGAAGTAAGTAACTTATTTCTTCTGCTTCTCCCTCCTTTCATCTGCTTCTTCCATTGGTGGCTTCCTTGAAGACCTTTCTTAAGCCTTACAAATCATAGGATATCCAAGCATGATAATAATTAGGGTTGTGATTAGTCCCCCTAGTTTTTTACCTTTGAGTCTCCTTGAGTCTCTCTTCTCATCTTCATAATCAGAGACTAAACTCTTAAAGTTTTAGGACTTTGGAATTAGGGTTATGCATGTATCCTTCTATTAGGATGGAGTGTATAACTTTAATCCTAAGTGTTAAACCTTTAATTGGTTTAAACCTCTTAATCAAATCATCTTAATAATCACTAAGACTTCATCTTGTAACTTGGGCCTTACATTAGGGTTCTAATTCTTCCTTTATGGTTAAGAAGGATTAACCCTAGTGTTTAATGGACAAGTCCCCCTCAAGTTGTCTTACAAACCATAAAACTCATTTCTTAAACTCACCCTTAATTAAAATCCACTTAATAAAGGCATTGTTATATAATGAATTTAATCCCTAACCATGGATTAAGTTGAGGTATCTTCCTCAGCTTAAGTGTGCTCAACTATTATCCTTTTATTAGGATGGTGTAATGAGTTCACTAATCTGTGATTAGAGATTAAACTCATTACTTAACACTAAACAAAAAACCCAAAAACATCTAATTAATCACAAGTAGGTTAATGATCTTAATCCTATATCATCATGGTAATTAAGTTGAGATGCTTATCTCATACTTTAGTAGGCTCATTATCCCTAATCAGGGAGGATATAATGAGTTTACAAGCCCTTGATTTAGGCTTAAGCTCATTAACTTATGCGAAACACCAAAAACAATAACAAAACTGAAAACACAAAAACAAACAATAATCGTCTCCTCCGGGATTCTTTTCTCATCACACTCATTCATAAACGAGAACTTGCTTCTTCCGTCTAATGCAAGATAGTTAGCACTCGAGCCAGACGAGTCATACACTTGAGCATAAACAAGTAAGCAGTTCACAGTCAATTTATCTTTTAGTCTCTTTGAGTCGAACTACGGTGTTCTGACTTCCTCATTGCACGCGAGGATACGTAGGCATAACTTAACTGTTATCGAACAAAAGTCTCTTTGTCTTCCCCCTCTTTCAACATTCTTTTTTAAGCCTCAGTTCCTGAGCATTCACCTTTTACACTGACACTTGTACATTCTTTTCAGCTTTTGCACAACGATAGCACATACACCTACCCCTTTAAACACAATCTTGTAAGAGTGGATCCCGTCGAGTACGACGGACAATCTGGGTGCTAATACCTTCCCAGATTGTAACCAACCCCCTTTCTCAGTTTCTCTGGTTCGCAACCGTCTTATCTATATCTTTTCTAGGTTTATGCAGCATTACCTTTCCTTCGGGATAAAAATGCCTAGCTGGCGACTCTATTCATCTTCACTTTATCTTCTCCTTTCGCCGACCGTTCGCGCTTGTACCGGAATGAAAATCATTGGGAGCGACAGTAGCCTACGTGCCCGAGGAGATCACGTTAAATCAGCTAGAGACAGTGGTGTCTAATGTTAATACTAGTCATGGGCTTAACTGGTCTTCCTAGGAAATTATAGAGTTACTCCTGCAGAGTAATTATTATTTCCTGCTTTTTTAGCATGCATCAAGTCCTGCATCTTGCCCAAGGTGTCAGGACTCATTTTGTAATAGGGCCATATTTGTATTTTGTAATAGGGCCATTTTTGTTATTTTTCGCACAAAACAATAAAATGGCATTGTTTTCAAAATAATAACTTCATTTACACTTTTTCTAAACAAGATTAAAATTGATCACTAAAAACAGCACTGCTATGACCTTGTATGACTTCGACAATTCGATTAATCAAGCAGATGAAGGGGTTGATGAAGACTATGAGTTGCCTGAAGAGTTAGCCAGGTTGTTGAGGCAAGAGGAGAAGGTGATTACTCCTCATCAGGAGGAAATTGAAACTGTTAATCTTAGTATCGAGGAGGATTTGAAAGAAGTAAAGATTTTGGCCAATCTGCAAGCTCCAGTAAAAGAACAGCTTATCAGCATGCTTCAAGAATACATCGACGTCTTTTCTTGGTCCTATCAATACATGCCAGGTATAGATACGGATATTGTCATGCACAGGCTACCATTGAAAGAAGATTGCCCGCCGGTTAAACAGAAGTTGCGCCGCACTCTCCCGGATATGGCCATGAAGATTAAGGAAGAAGTACAAAAGCAGTGGGACGCCGGATTCCTTGCTGTAACTAGTTACCTTCCGTGGGTTGCTAACATTGTACCAGTGCCTAAGAAGGATGGCAAGTTGCACATATGTGTAGATTACCGGGACCTGAACAGAGCTAGCCCAAAGGATGATTTCCCATTACCTCACATTGATGTATTGGTCGACAACACGGCTCAGTTCTCGGTATTTTCTTTCATGAATGGGTTTTCTAGATACAATAAGATTAAGATGTCACCCAAAGACATGGATAAAACAACTTTCATCACACCTTGGGGCACATTTTGTTATAAGGTAATGCTGTTTGGACTAAAAAACACCGGTGCCACTTATCAACGGGCTTTGGTAACGTTATTCCACGATATGATCCACAAAGAAATCGAATGATATGTGGATGATATGATTGCCAAGTCCCTTAGTAAAGAAGATCATCTGGTAAATTTGTTGAAGTTGTTCAAGCGTCTGAGGAAATATCAGCTGAAGTTGAACCCCAACAAATGCACATTCGGGGTACGTTCCGATAAGCTGCTGGGTTTTATCGTAAGTGAAAAGGGAATTGAGGTTGATCCCGACAAAGTCAAAGCCATTTAGGAGATGCCTGCACCTAGGAATGAAAAAGAAGTTTGGGGGTTCTTAGGTAGATTGAACTACATATCAAGGTTCATATCTCATCTCACTGCAACATGTGAGCCCCTGTTCAAACTGTTAAGAAAGGAGCAAACAATCAGATGGAACGAAGATTGTCAGAAGGCTTTTGACAAGATCAAAAGTACTTGCAAGAGCCTCCAATTCTCATGCCTCCGATTGAAGGAAGACCTCTAATAATGTACCTGACAGTATTAGAAGGGTCAATGGGGTGTGTGTTGGGCCAGCATGACGAGTCTAGTCGAAAAGAGTATGCAATATACTACCTAAGCAAAAAGTTTACCGACTGTGAACAACGTTATTCACTTCTCGAGAAAAATTGTTGTGCTTTAGCGTGGGTTGCTCGCCGACTAAGACAGTATATGTTGACTCACACTACTTTGTTGATCTCAAAAATGGACCCCGTCAAGTACATATTTGAGAAGCCAGCACTTACCAGAAGGGTTGCAAGATGGCAAATGATTCTGATAGAGTATGATATTCAATACATCTCTCAAAAGGCTATCAAGGGCAATGTATTGTCAGACTATCTAGCCGAACAACCCATTGATGATTACCAGCCTATGAGATTTGAATTCCCGGATGAAGACATCATGTTCTTGAAAGCAAAAGATTGTGAAGAGCCAGTTCACACTAAAGGGCCTGACCCAGAAGAAGAATGGATTATGATGTTTGACGGGGCTGGCAATATGAATGGTCGTGGAGTTGGTGCAGTGTTCATTACACCTAAAGGAGTTCATATGCCTTTCTCGACAAAACTCACCTTTGCATGCACTAACAACGAAGCAGAATACGAAGCATGTATCATGGGTCTTGAGGAAGCCATTGACCTCTGGATCAAAACATTGAATGTATTCGGAGATTCAGCTTTGGTAATCAACCAGACCAAAGACAAATGGTACACTCATCAGGAGCATCTGATTCCATACCGTGATTATACGAGGAGATTATTGATCTTCTTCACAATGGTCAAACTTGAATACATCCCTCGAGATGAGAATCTGTTTGCAGATACTTTAGCTACCATTTCCTCCATGATCAAAGTTCAAACTGCCAATTATGTGCCTCAGATTTTGGTATCCAGACTAGACCGACTAGCATATGTGTTCTCTGTGGACATTGCTAGTGATTACAAACCTTGGTTCCACGACATCAAATACTTCTTAAAGAATCAGACGTACCCACCGGGGGCATCATCTAATGATAAGAAGATATTGAGAAGGCTGGCCGGTAGTTTTTTCCTCAATGTTGATGGTTCATTATACAAGCGAAACTTCGACATGGTCCTGCTCAGGTGTGTTGACAAGAAAGAAGCAGACCTCCTGATGCACGAAGTACATGAAGGTTCTTTTGGTACCCACGCCGGAGGACATGCAATGGCAAAGAAGTTATTAAGATCAGGTTACTGCTGGATCACAATGGATGCAGACTGTTGTGCCTATGCCAAAAAATGCCACAAATGCCAGATCTACGCAGATAAAGTGCATGTACCTCCGAATCCTTTGAACATGATGTCTTCACCTTGGCCCTTTTCTATGTGGGGCATTGACATGATTGGAAAGATTGAACCGACTGCTTCAAATGGTCACAGATTCATCCTGGTGGCCATTGATTACTTCACCAAGTGGGTTGAAGCAGCTTCATACGCAAACGTCACCAGACAAGTGGTAGCTAGATTTCTGAAAAGAAACATCATCTGTCGATACGGAGTTTCCGAGCGAATCATTACTGATAATGGTTCCAATTTGAACAACAAAATGATGGAAGAACTGTGCTGGGACTTCAAAATTCAGCATCATAACTCTTCTCTTTACAGGCCGAAGATGAATGGCGCTATTGAGGTCGCTAACAAGAATATCAAGAAGATTGTGCAGAAGATGGTAGTCACCTACAAAGACTGGAACGAAATGCTACCATTTTCCTTGCATGGATACCGAACCTCTATCAAAACATCTACTGGGGCAACACCTTATCAGCTTGTGTATGGTATGGAAGTTGTCCTACCTGTGGAAGTTGAACTACCCTCCTTACGGGTAATGATGGATGTGAAACTGGATGAAGCAGAATGGGTCCGGTCTCAATACAATCAACTGAATCTGATTGAAGAGAAAATATTAGCAGCTATCTGTCATGGGCAGTTATTTCAGAAGTGAATGAAGAAAGCCTTCGATCAGAAAGTCAGACCTCGGGAATACACAGTAGGAGAGCTTGTTCTGAAGAGAATTCTTCCTCCTCATACAGACCACAAGAGCAAGTGGACACCAAATTATGAAGGTCCCTATGTCATAACCAAAGTCTTCTCAGGTGGAGCACTGATGCTCGCAACCATGGATGGTTAAGACTTCCCGTCTCCTGTGAATTCAAATGCAGTTAAAAAATACTTCGCATAAAATGACCCGCTGGGCATAAAAACAGAATGTAAGTCCAAGGAAAAATAGGGCATCCCGGCGAGTCAAAAATAGAATAAAAGACTCGGGAAAAAATAAGGGAAAAATCAAAAAAATGTACACCCGCTGAGTTGAAAATCCGCATTGGACAGCTCAGGCAAAAATGGGTATCCCGGTGGATTGAAAACCCGAAAGGGCGATCCACGCAAAATCAGGGAATAAGCAAACAACTGCATTCTGAATTCGTCTGTATCACTCACAACATGAAAAGCTTCGAAAGGATAAAGCATCGGTCAGAATCAACCTTCTTCAATAGCAAGACAAGAAGAACGTCAAGGTCATACAGGTCATAGAAAAGGAAGCTCACCGGAGTGTCATCTTCAGCATTGCTAACACTTTTATTTTCTAAATTTACAGCAATCTCCTCCTTCCAGGGGATTCGCTTCTTTTGACTGTATTTGCCTGTTCAGGGCACCAAAAATTAATAAAATCAGAGTTTCAGTCACACTTTGTTTTTTGTACATTTTTGTTTCGTTTGCAAAATGTCCAATGTTCATAATATAACACTTGTGTAAATCATATGAGTCGTTTTAACAAATGCTTGCAGGAAATATATTACTTTTAGGTAAATCTAACTCCCATAACGGAATTCGGTTAAGGATACCTCAGGACACTTGCGCGTTTTCCTTTGTCTTGACAGGCTGTAGGTACTTAAGACAAACAATCTTTCACAACATGGGGCATATCAAGCATTACGTCCCCAACATACTACTTCCAGAAGTTATCTCTCCCCCAAGCAGGATCTCCCGGGCTGTGCCTGACAGCCTATTTTATAGAGAAGTGATCAAAGAACCTTCTATTCCCCACCAGAGATGCCAGATCTCTCTCATCCTCAGTAGAGTTGGTGGAACTGATTCCCCACAGAGTTGCCTCCTCGGAAGAGCAATACTTGAAACATATCCCCAACGGAGTTGCTAAATCTTCCTCATCCCCATTAAGGAATTCTCCCTCCAGATAGATCTACCAATGATCTATTTCCCCAAGTAGAGTTCTCCCTCCGAACAGATCCATCAATGATCTCTTCCCCATTCGGGTTATTCTTCCAGACAGATCAGCCAGAGATCATTATCCTCGCATGATCTGTCTCGGATCAAGCTTCTCATTTGCATAATCACAGTATTCGCATCATATTCACTAAAATAAGCGTAGCATTCCATCTAATACGGAGCATTACGGCAAAAATCAAACATTTGCATGATCATAAGCCAGGTTCGAGCCAATCACCTGCAATCATCAAAATCGCTTCACCGGCAATATACAAAACTTATCCCCCGCAGACAAAGCCAAAGCATCCTCTTTGCACTCTCAAATACAAATATTTTGACACTTGTCTGTGTCATACTTCCCCAGCAAGTCAAACACTCGTCTGTGTCTTGCACTTACTTCACCAACAGATCAATACTTTTACATACTTATATAGAAGTCTTTTGATATTCGTACATATCTTGTATATATCACTCCTCAGCAGATTCGACACTCGTCCGTGTTCCTTACTTAACCAGTTGATACTCGTCTGTATCATCATTTTTGAACCCATGTCATCATTTGTTTCTACCGATACTCGTCCGTATCATGGTCCTAAGGATGCTCGTCCGCAACTTTAATCTATACACATCGTCGAACACTTATATCTTTTATTCTTGAAAACATAAGCACTCGTCCGTTTTTACCGTTCCCTTGTAGGTCGTAAACAAAACAATTTTCTTCTATCCGATATTCGTCCAATGTCATGATATCTTCGGCATCCGTCCCCTGCCAGGTGATCGTCCTTCACCTTTGGATGACCGTCCCTCATCCTTTCTCCCAAGTGGAATCTCCATTATTGGAACCTACTATTCAGCATTCGTCCTATGTCATGATATTTGTAGCAGTCGTCCCCTGCTAGGTGATCGTCCTTCACCTTTTGATGACCGTCTCTCATCATTTATCTGATGGTCGTCCCCATCATTGATCTTATTATCCGACATTCGTCCTATGTCGTGATAATCCCCGAGAGCAGTCGTACCTTGCTAGGTGATCATCCTTCACCTTTGATGATCGTCCTTCATCATGTTTATCCGATGGTCGTCCCCATTGTTGACCTTTTCTATCCGACATTCGTCCTATGTCGTGATATTTTCAAGCAGCCGTCCCCTGCCAGGTGATCGTCCTTCACCTTTGATGTCCGTCCCTCATCATTATTTCATTTATTCTTTAACCCGATGGCCGTCCCCATTGTTGCTTACTTTACTTTCCAAGCCTGATGGTCGTCCCCATCCATGCTTGTTTAAATCCCCAGAGAGTTTTATTATTACCTGATGGTCGTCCCCGTCGTGGTCTCTTTATTTCCCCAGCTTGTCGGTCGTCCCCGTCATTGCTTTTATTACCGCTTTATCCCCATCACTCGTCCTTTGCTCGATGGTCGTCCTCCATCACCTTCATTTGATAATCATGTTATACTACCTTTTAAAATTTATATCCCTTTTCTTCTTCAATCCAGCGAGTGCAAATTTTGGATTATCTTTGGTATTCAACCACAAGTCATCTTGTTTGTCTGTTAAGCCAGGCGCTTACACCCTGCACAGCTAACTCATGCTTGAATAAGGGCAGCTGTAAAGACCCCAAATTTGACCTCACTTTTTCTCACACCATGGCTTGTGATCTTTCATTTTTGTTTTAACATAAGCATTACATCTCATATTGCATATTTGTTTCACTACATAGTTCCATTTTCATCTACATCTAGGGTTTGTGATCTGAGAAATCCAAGAATCAATCTGAGCCATCCCAATGGTCTTGAAGCTTTCCAAGAAGGTCAATATGTGTTCTATGATCATATTATGCTCCCCAAAGTTCATGAAAGTCAAGGGATCACAAGAATTGGCAAAGGCATGGAAGCAGAGCTAGGGTTTTCACTACACAAATGACCAAAATTAGGGTTTTGGTTTCAGAGGCCTTAACTCCAAAGTTTTTAATCATTCTTGTTTCTAATGTTCTTAATATGTTATAAGGATCATGTGTACCAAGTTTGATGAATAAATTCATCGTGGAAGTCATCTGTTCACTAGGTAACTTCTTGAGCAAGTTAAGTCAAAATCAGGGCATTTGAGGCCCCCAACAATGGAACCAAAGGGGTATTTTCATCCAATTGAAGTTCTATGATCTTTATTTGATATTATAAGAGGTTGGAAGTTCACAAGATTGAAGAATTTTAAGTCAATTGCAAACTTGCCATTTTTGGAAATGACTTGATATGCAAACTTTCCATTTTGGGAAAGATTTTCAACCTCCTCTTTCATGACCAAAAATGCTTCAAATGGAAAATTCTTGGACATGAAAGTTGTAGATTAGGTCTTTCCCTTTTCAAAAATTACAAGAAAATGTCTTGATTCATCCTAGAACTCAAGATATGGCCTTTCAAAGTTGGAAAATATCACATAATTTCAAGTTTCATTTCAAAGAAGGATTTTGCATATTGGCATTTTAAAGCTTCTAAATGACTTCTAATGTGCAAAAATATGTTACAACATGTCAAGGAAGCATCCAAAGATCAGAATTGGCCCAAGAATTTGACATTTTTATGGCTTGATTCACAAGAAACACCAAAGAGGGAAAATTGCATAAAACTTGCCATCTCTCCATCCAAGCATCACAGCTGCCATTCTTTGATCCAAGGGCCCTCCATGAAGCATGCTGAGGCAATCTATGCTCAGAATCCCCTATTGCATTGACCCATACCTCAAGTACACATAAGTTGACATTTTTGCATTTCCTCCCATACCAATAAAACTGAGCCACCACCCACTCTCTGACCAATCACAACCTCTTATGCAAACCCTAAGGACCTCATTTCATAACACCTTCAAGCCTGAAACACCTTAGAGCTCAGAAGCCACAAAAATTGTCAAAACCTTCCCTTCTTCGAAACTCTCAGTACAAGCTTCAAACCTAAAATCTTTTTCCACACATCATAGGGAGTAAAAACCACCCTTCACTTTGCCTGAAAGTCCCTAAAACTCAAACACGATTTTCCACCTCTCAGAACTGAACCTTCAAAAGGAGGCCATTTAAACACTTGCAAAGCTTCTCAATAGCATCAGGGTGATCAAAGGAGGTGTCTAGCACAAGAAGAAGGCTCTGGGGATCCACATTTTCTCAACTCCAGCTCAGGTATAGCTCAAGAACTTTTTTCTCTAAGCTTTGATTTTAAGATACAATGTGATAAAGCATGTTTCTCTGATCATTATGCACTTTGAATCACTGAAAATGGTCAAGTATATATGATGTATTCAACTTCTGAAAATTTTGTCAGTTTTCCGTTTGGCTTCGATTCTCTCTTTTGATGCAAAATAAATTGTTTTTGTTTGTGGATTCTTGTTGTTTGATGTTAGAGGATGGATTCTGGAGATTTTGGCATGTTTTTATGGCTTGGGGAGAGAGATAGGGATTTGGCCTGCCGGAGAAGAACCGGAGCTTAGCTCTGGTCACCTAAAAATGTTTAGCCCTAGTTAGGGTTTAGTTGCCCAGATTGATTTTGGACCCTTAGATCCTGATTAGTTTAATGCGTGAACGGGCTAGATTTAATCATTAGGTTTAATTTCTGATTAATTAAATAAAAAATAATTAATTAGTCAGAATCAATCCTGACCCTTGGATAGCGCGCACGGTCAAACCTCTTCCCCCAAGTTTTAATTCCTTTTATTTTATTTTCTTTTCATTTCTTTTGCATATTTATTTTAAAATACCAAAACTCATCACAAAAATATGAAACTTTTCATTTCTGTTTTAAATATTTTTCTCAACCCAAAAATGATTTTTATTTTATTTTTTGCATTAAAAAAGTATTTTTAAAATATTTAAATGTTATTTTTAATTAATTAATGGATTTTAATTAATTAAAAATACATTTAGGTTTCTAAAAATCACCAAAAAAATCATGAACCATTCCAATACATTTAGAAACATTTTCAAACTCTTCATACAAATTTCTTTTTAGGTTTGATCAGAATTTCCCAATTTTCTTTGAATTAGGATTCATTAAAATCACATTTTCTAACCCTAACTTTGAAAAATCATTTCTGCCTAACCATGAAGAGTTTGAACTTGATTCTTTTTCAATTGTGTCACATATTGCATGTAGTTCATCCCATCTTTGTATGATCATTCATATGCACATTGTATGACTTTGCATCATCTCATATGTCATTTGCATTGTATAATAACTTCTGACTTTGGTCATTTCATCTCACTTCAATTCATTTCTTCATGCTTTATGCCTTATGCATTCATACTAACTTTTCAGGAGCTTTTGGAAAGTTATTGTGGGAAGTGGATTTGCCTTCACTTCCCAACTCTTCTTATCTCATTCATATGCATTTAACTTGTATTTGAAGTGAATCAAATTCATTTATGTTCCATCTTTCTCACTTTCTTCCTTTAGGTTACTTATCTTCTTAGGAAGTAAGTAACTTATTCTTCTGCATCCTCCTCCTTTCATCTGCTTCTTCCATTGGTGGCTTCCTTGAAGATTATTTCTCTTAAGCCTCACAAACCATAGGATATCCAAGCATGATAATTTTTAGGATTTTGTATAGTCCCCCTTAGACTTTAACCTTTGAGTCTCCTTGAGTCTCTCTTCTCATCTCAATAATCAGAGACTAAACTCTTAAAGTTTTAGGACTTTGGAATTAGGGTTATGTCTGCATCCTTCTCTTAGGATGGAGTGTATAAATTTAATCCTAAGTGTTAAACCTTTAATTTGTTTAAACCTCTTAATCAAATAAACCTTAATAATCACTAAGATTTTATCTTGTAACTTGGGTCTTACATTAGGGTTCCAACTCTTCCTTATGGTTAAGAGGGACTAACCCTAGTGTTTAATGGACAAGTCCCCCTCAAGTTGTCTTACAAAATATAAAATCCACTTCTTAATCTCACCCTTGAATTAAAATCCATTTAATAAAGGCTTTTTATATAATGAATTTAATCCCTAACCATGGATTAAGTTGAGGTATCTTCCTCAGGTTAAGTGTTCTCATCTATTATCCTTCTATTAGGATGGTGTAATGAGTTCACTAATCTGTGATTAGAGATTAAACTCATTACTTAACACTAAACCAAAACCCAAAAACATCTAATTAATCACAAGTAGGTTAATGATCTTAATCCTACATCGTCCTGGTAATTAAGTTGAGATGCTTATCTCATACTTAAGTAGGCTCATTATCCCTAATCAGGGAGGATGTAATGAGTTTACAACCCTTGATTTAGGCTTAAGCTCATTAACTTATGCAAAACACCAAAAACAATAAAAAACTGAAAACACAAAAACAAACAATAAACGTCTCCTCCGGGATTCTTTTTTCATCACACTCATTCATAAATGAGAACTTGCTTCTTCCTTCTAATGCAAGACAGTTAGCACTCAGGCTAGACGAGTCATACACTTGAGCATAGACAAGTAAGCAGTTCACAGTCAATTCATTTTTAGTCTCTTTGAGTCGAACTATGATGTTCTGACTTCCTCATTGCACGAGAGGATACGTAGGCATAACTTAACAGTTATCGAACAAAAGTCTATGTGTCTTCCCCATCTTTTAACATTCTTTAAAAGCCTCAGTTCCTGAGCATTCACCCTTTTGCACTGACACCTGTATATTCTTTTCTTAGCTTTTACACACATATAACACATACACTTACCCCTTTTAAACACAATCTTGTAAGCATGGATCCCGTCGAGTACGACGGATAATCTGGGTGCTAATACCTTCCTAGGTTGTAACCAACCCCCTTTCTCAGTTTCTCTGGTTCGCAACCGTCTTATCCATCTTTTATTAGGTTTATGCAGCATTACCTTTCCTTCAGGATAAAAATGCCTAGCTGGCGACTCTATTCACTTCATCTTTCATTTCCTCTTTTCGCCGACCGTTCGCGTCTGCACCCTTGGACCCTGGTGTCTTTTCGGGGGAGCGACAACCAGCTATGTGACTTTTGGTGATTGAGTTAAAGGATAAATCAAAGGTGTTGGAAAACTGGAGTGTTCAAGAGTTCTAAATCTTGATGGTATTTTTCCTGTGAAAGGATTGACTACTAATCTTACCAGCATTAGTCAATTGTGTGATCAAGGGTTTAATGTCAACTTCACCAAATCTGAGTGTGTGGTTACAAATAAAGATAAGGAAGTGATCATGAGGGGAGTCTGGTCTAGAGATAACTATTACCTATGGGTCAATCATGATCCTAGTTACTCATTCGTGTGTTCCATAGCCAAAGAATATGAAGTAAAACTGTGACATCAAAAACTGGGTCATCTTCATCTAAGAGGGAAGAAAATGAGCTATATATATGGATGTTGTAAGAGGAATTCCAAAGCTTTAGACTGATGAAGGAAGAATGTGTGGTGGATGTCAAGTGGGGAAGCAAACCAAGACGTCACATCCGAAGATTCAACATCTTACTACCTCTAAAGTTTTGGATCTATTACACATGGACTTAATGGGTCCCATGCAGGTGGAATGTAAAATTCTGGTATAAAAGATCAAAGATGTCCTATGAGGTGTCGGAACAACTGATCTCTGCTTTCTCAAACAATGAACAAGATGAACACAAACAATTAGTTGCAGAAAGTAAACAAACACACAACAATTTTTAACCCAGTTCGGTGCAATCATACCTATGTCTGGAGGCTACCAAGCCAAGAAGGAACTCTAGTATAAGTAGTATCAATTCAAAGACCCTCAACAAAAATCCCAATTTACGATTTTCTCACTTAATCACTACCCAGAGCTAGTTCTATCTAGGAACTCCTAGATAAGAGACACCTCTCACTCCCCCTCAATCACATCAGTGATAACAAACTAACAACTAAGAAAAAGAAGACACATTTCAATGACAATACTTGACCTTGGTTAAAAGCTCCAGTCAAGTACAAAACACTCTTGCTTAAAAGCTCTGAGTGGACAACTTGAAGGTGGAAAAACACAAGAAAATGGGGGTTTGAATTGAGGTTTTCAAAAATTAATTGCGAACAACATGTTGATTTATACTGGTTCGTTTGAACTCAAACTACGTCCATTCCATCTGCCAAGGTGATTTCGTCTCTCTCAACGAGGTCTTAATCCACTAATCAAAAGTGATTACAAACACTAAGACCTACTGTCAAAGTCTTCTTGAGTCTACTGACTACACTTAGTCACTCAAGGAATATCTTAAGGATTAAAAGAAATCTGTAACACGAAATGCTTCTAGAAAGAGATTATCACTACTGTGATAGTTTTTACAATTTAGAATACAAGAAATATGAATTTTGATTGCTATAGACTGTTACGCGCGTAAGTGAGAGCTCAAAATTCTTCAAGTGTTTCCTTTAAATAGATTTGTAAATGCGATCCGTTGGAAACATCCTGTGTTATTTTTGGTTGTTAATAAATGCCATTAAGAGCTTCCAAAAATAAAGACCTTTGTCTGGAGCCGCTATTTCCGATTCTTCAATAAATGCGTATGATTTTGAGAATCAGATCATGTGTAGTCCATGTATCTTTCTCTTTGCAAGAACTTCTAATCCTGCACATGGAGAAAACAATAATTTTTAGGTATCATATTTTATTCTTAAGATAATTGTTATCATCAAAACTTATTAGAGAGGTAGTGTCGCTCCCTGGATTTCCATCCTAGTACAAACGCGAAAGTGGCGTGGAAAAGGTAGAGTCACCAGCCAGGCATTTTTATCCCGAAGGAATGGGAATGGTAATGCTGCACAAACCGAAGAAAAGAAAAGGAAGGACACAGGTCCTGCGAACCAAAGAAAATGAGTTTGGGAGTCGGTTACAACCTGGGAAGGTATTAGCACCCCAGATCGTCCGCCGTACCCGACGGGATCCACGCTTGCAAAGAAATCTATTTCAAAGGGTGAAGAAATGAAAGTTGCTGCAAAACTGAAACTGGATAAGAAAGAAAAGAAAGGGGGAAAATGTAGGGAAAATAAAAGAGTGTGCTCGAACGGGCCCTACCCCGCTGCCTACGTACCTCATCGGGAAAATGAGGATCAGAGTCGCTGTAGTTCCCCTAACTACGGGTGGAAAGGATTGCTTGTGTATTAAGGCTTGAACTGCCTATGTCAATGCTCAGGTGTTGCAGGCTCGGACGACGAGTGCGTTACCGTCTTGCAAAGTGACAAGTAGGAGCAAGTTCGCGAACGGAGCGAAAGAGATGAGAAAATAATTCCCGAAGGAAAGACGCTTATTGTTTGTTTGTGTTTTTTAGAAGCTTTTAGGAGTATGTCACAAGGAAGTGAGCTCAAGCTCTTTTCCATGGACTGTGTACTTGTCACTACATTCCAAGATGGAATAATAGAACAAGCACACTCAAGTAAGGAGAAGATCCCCAAAACTTGAATCCAGAGATTAGGGCTTAGGCTCACTAACTCATTGAATTTATTAAGTGTTTTGTATTTTTTTTTATGAAGAAGTGTTTTATGATTTTCTTGATGAAGATGGTCTAATGATCAGACTTATGCATCATGATGAACAAGCTTGTACTATCCCAAGATGGGAAAACTACAAGTGTTTCATGGAATAAGGTTATTGCACAGGAGACCACTTCAATCCTTATTAAGTGCTTTTTATGGTTTTTGTTCTGAGATGAGAAGAGAAAGAAACCAAGGAGCAAAAAAAGGTAAAAATCTAATGGGGGGACTAACAAATCCTAATGTTAGCATGCAAGGGATTCCTAAGGTTAGTGAGGTTTCAACTATCCTAATGAAGAAGAAAGAATGAAAGAAACCAAAGAAGAGCAAGAGGAAGAAAAAGTAAGAGCTAGCAAGCAACTTACTCCTCTAAAGGAGATAAGTTGCTCCTAAAGGGGAAGAAAATAGTTGAATTACATGATGGCATAAGGCATATCAAAAGCACAAAGAGAAAGCAACTTAACAAGAGAGAAGGATGAAGAGTTGAAATGTGGATGAACATCCACACTTCTCTTACCATGAGCCCCTGCAAGTGTTAGCAAAATCCAGCACATGTTCATCAATAAAATCAAGGCAATGACATGCTCAAAGTTCTCATCAACCAAGATCAAACAATCATATCAAACATGGCACACGCAAGCATTTACGTGTCGAGAACACGGGAACATGCATCGATCAGCAAGAAAATTAACCAAACAATCATATTCAATGATCATATAATGATCCATGGCATTTAGAACAAGTTTGGAGACCAAACATGCCAAAAATAACTCAAAAGTGGCTTACTGCTTCAGTGTTAACCGGTTAACCAAAGCGTTAACCGGTTAACCAGTCAAAAACCTGCATAAACACATCACAATTCAGGTGCGTTAACCGGTTAACCAATCTGTTAACCGATTAACGTTGTTAAAACAGCAGCAATTCTGCAGAAAATCAGCTTGCAATTAGCATAATCAAATAATCATGTACCAGACCAGCAAGCATTTGAACATGAAAATAGTGCATCAATTCACATTAAATGGCATCATCAAGCTTATGAACATTAACACAAGGATCCGGTCACAAATCAATCAATCAATTCAATCAACACAAACAAATATGCAAACACATGGCGGATCTAAAGTGCAAGCACAATAATAATCTAAAATAGAGCTAGATCTGAAATTAATCAACCTACAAAACTGAGGTATGCTTTGGTAATTGTTGATCGGACTGAAAATGATAGATCTCGCGCAAAGCCTTGAAGATCCGGTGCTAAACTTCACACTCCGTGCAAAATAAATGCAAGAACAAGCTCTTGATGCAGATGCAGAATTTTGGATCCAAAAACACTTCTAGATCCCAAACCAGATCTGAATCACCACTTAAACCAGAAAAAAGATGCAATGAAGCTATGGATGGAGGTCTAGTTCCAAGGTCTACACACCTCAAGGCAAGGTTATGTGATCTTCAAAGAGGAACTTTGAGTGATTTGGAAAATTGGGAGAGAAAAGTGAGAGAATTGTGAGTGAGAGGAGCGAAAATTCAGAAATGAGAGTGAAAAATGAGGGAGAGGTCCCTTTGGTTTGGAGAGAAATGATTAAATATGGTTTAGGTTTGGGGCCAAAAAATTAGGCTTGGGATCCAAAATTATGGTTTGGGTAGTGTGATTAGGATGTAGCAATGGGATTAGGCTTGGACAAGGGCTCTAGATCCGTCTTTTTAATTTCCAATTAATTCAAAATGAATAAATCAGAAAAATGGAAAATGGAGCAAAAATCACACATGCTGAATTGCTGCTGGAAACTCAAAATTCGTGGCCGTTAACCGGTTAACCAATCCGTTAACCGGTTAACGCCAATGAATTTTGAATTTCCCTCCTTTTGGTGGGAACCTTCAAAGATAAGCCGGTGCCAACTGTTTTGATCTGATTTTGATCCTCAATCCTTTCTAATGCTTAGACCCTGATGTCAACCTTGTAAAATGCCCTATGAACTTCGAAGTCCCCTGATGATTGATCATCTGCCTTATGCTGGAACATGCAAGTGCTATGCTTCATTTTTCTATGCAAAATAATAAGGACATGATATGCGTACGATGAATATGATATGATGATGATGCTAAATATGAGAGGGAAAATTTGGGGTATTACAGTTGCCCCTATTCAAGCAACTGTTAATCTGAAAAGGACGGTAGCACGGGCTATCGACCGTTCAAGATGAATTGTGGTTGAATACCAAGAAGACCTAAAATTTGCACTCTGCTGGAGAATGCAAGAAATGGGAGATAAACCCAACCAAATGATGCTTTGGTGACTGGAGTGAAGACAAAATAGATGAGCTTCTTCCAAATTGAATTGTTACGCCAGATAAGGAAAACTAAGACAGACGAGTCTTCTTCAAGCAGACCTGTTACGCCAGGTGCTGGACATACGAGCCCTCATCAAGTAAACCTGTTACGCCAGGAACTGGCCATACGAGCCATCTTCATACATTTTTATAAAAATATATGACTTGAGACAGACGAGCCTCCTTTGGATAACCTGTTACGCAAGGACCGGTGATGCACTTAAGTTTGTGGTATAGACATGCATAATTAGGATAGACGAACCTCTTCATATATCATTCGTAGATATATGGTCTAAGAAAAACTAGTCTTATTCAGATAACCTGTTACGCCAGGTGCAACATTAGGATTGGACTAACCTTCTTCACAAATCTTGTGTAGATAAGTGGTGTCTGAGACAGACAAACCTCCTTCGGATAACCTGTTACGCCAGGACCAGTAACCATTTTGACGTTTTAATCCCACCGTCAGGACTTCAAACCTCTTCCACATAGACGAGTATTGGATGATCATCAAGAGAACACAGACGAGTGCCACAAGTCAATGATACGAACGAATATCAGACGATGATCTAAGAAACACAGACGAGTGCTTCAGGCGATGATACAGACGAATATCAACCCTTGATGCAGACGAATAACAGAAATCCAACACAGACGAGCGTTTGTATTAGCAATACATACGAGTACCAGAAATCCAACACAGACGAGCATTTGGAGTAGCAATACAGATGAGTACCAGAGTGATTATCAAATCAACACATATGGATATAAGCTAACACGGACGAGTATGAGGGATGATACAGACGAGTATCCAAACAATGCAAACGGGATTCAAACAGATAACAACCACAAACGAGCGTTGGGGAATGCAGACGAGCAACAGCAACTAAAACCATGGGCTACTACTGGGGAAAGCAAACAAAGCATGAACACAGACGATTGTTGGAGTGATGCTAACGAGCAACTACCAAACATCAAACACAGACGAGCGTTAAGAAATGCAGATGAACACAAACAGATAATGAACACATACGAGTGTTGGGGAATGCAGACAAGCAACAAAAGCTGACGAACACATACGAGCAGCAAGCAAATATCAGACATAGACGAGCGCTGGGGGATGCATACGAGCATCAAACAAATGCCTGATTGTCAACAAGAATCACAACTCCGCAGGAGAGAACCAGGTCAAGAGGCTTTGACACTTGACTCTGGTTAGGGGGATGAATAACTGTTTGTATCATCACATTGACCAAAAATAAATTGGCGACTTCTCTGGGGAATATTTCAATGATGGGAGTGAAACCCAAATATGAACTTTGTGGGGAAATCGGGCATTCAGCTGCCTGCGGGGCATACTTCACTTGTGGAAAGATAATCTGCTTGGGGATTCCACTTGCCCTAACTCAGTTGGGGAAAATTCTATTTGGGAGAATGTGACGCCATCCTGCAAAACCTGCAACAACAGAAAACACATATGTGCCCCGGGGACTTGCATGGTATGATCTGTTCATCCATCGTCACCCGACACTCAAAGAGGATTTCAAATGTTTCCTTGCAATGTCAATTTCTTTTTAGAAAACAAATCAACATGTTTTAAATGCAATGCTATTTTTGCCAAAAAATCAGGACATTTTGAGAACAAAAATAAACACAACACAGTTTTTTGACTGAATATTCCTTTATTGAAAGGCCTCTGAATAGGCAAAGTTTTTACATTAGGAAGCAACTACCTGGAAAGAGGTAGCTACCATAATATTGAGAAAATAAACTATCCTAATGGTAATGGACACGGCATCCCAATGAGTTTCCTTCTTGCTATGGCTAGCATGTCTTCAAAACTTTCCATTCTTGCCTTTGCTTTCTGAGAAGATGAGGGGATTGATTCCTATCCTTCTGATATTGTCAGGTTGTACGAAACGATGCTTTAGTTCAGATTACTCGGATTGCAGTTGTTCGCTTATTCCCTTGTTTTGCATGGATCGCCCTTTCGGGTTTTCAATCCACCGGGATACCCTTTTTTGCCTGAGTTGTCCGATGTGGTTTTTCAACTCAGCGGGTGTACATTTTTTTATATTTATTTTCCCTAACTTTTGCCCGAGCTTTTTATTCTGTTTTTAGCTCGCCGGGACTCCCTTTTCTTGCCTGGACTTTAATTTTGTTTTTGTGTCCAGCGGGTCTTTTTATGTGAAGTATTTTTTAACTGCGTCTGAGCTAACAGGGGAATGGAAATCTTCTCCATCCATAGTGGTGAGCATCAGTGCTCCTCCTGAGAAAACATTTTTTACTATGAATGGTCCTTCGTAGTTTGGGGTCCACTTGCCCCTGTGAACTGAACTTGGAGGAACAATCCTCTTGAGCACAAGCTCTCCTACTTGATACTCCCGAGTACGTACTCGTTGGTCGAATGCTCGCTTTATTCTCCTCTGATAAAGCTGACCGTGACAGATAGCCGCTAATATCTTTTCCTCAATTAGACATAGCTGATTGTATCGAGCACGCACCCACTCATCCTCATCAAGCTTCACATCCATCATCACACGCAATGAAGGAATTTCTACCTCAACAGGCAAGACTGCCTCCATACCATATACCAATGAGAAAGGAGTTGCCCCGGTTGACATCCTGACTGACGTTCGGTACCCATGCAACGCGAATGGTAACATCTCATGCCAATCTTTGTAGGTGATAACCATCTTCTGCACAATCTTCTTAATGTTCTTATTTGCTGCCTCTACCGCACCATTCATCTTTGGTCAGTAAGGAGAAGAATTGTGATGCTGAATCTGGAAGTCCCGACACAACTCTGCCATCATCTTGTTGTTCAAATTGGAACCATTGTCAGCAATGATTCTTTCGGGCACTCCGTATCTGCAAATAATGTCTCTTTTCAAAAATCTGGCTACCACTTGACGAGTGACATTGGCATAAGACGCTGCTTCAACCCACTTAGTGAAGTAATCGATCGCGACCAAGATGAAGCGATGATCATTTGAAGCAATAGGCTCTATTTTCCCGATCATGTCAATGCCCCACATTGAAAAGGGCCAAGGAGATGACATGACGTTGAGCGGGCTGGGAGGAACATGCACCTTGTCTGCATAAATCTGGCACTTGTGGAACTTACGAGCGTACGAACAACAGTCTGCATCCATTGTCATCCAATAGTACCCCGATCTCAACAACTTCTTAACCATCGCATGTCCTCCTGCATGAGTACCGAAGGATCCCTCGTGGACTTCCTACATCAACAGGCTTGCTTCGTGTATATCCACGCATCTGAGAAAAACCATGTCAAGGTTCCTCTTATATAAAACCCCATCTGTATTCAAGAAGAAACTAGAAGCAAGTCGCCTTAAGGTCTTCTTGTCGTTGGATGATGCCCCAGATGGGTATTCTTGCTTTTCCAGGAAAATCTTGATATCAAAGTACCAAGGTTTCTCATCAGACACTGCATCTACACAGAAAGCATAAGCTGGAGCGTCAAGCCTGGAAACGTCAATCCTGGGTATGTAATTCCAACACAAGACTTTAATGGACGAAGAAAGAGTATCCAATGCATCGGCAAATTGATTCTCATCTTGTGGTATATATTGAAGCTTAACCATCGTGAAGAACGCCAACAGTCTTCTGGCATAATCCCTATAAGGAATTAAGTGTTCTTGATGTGTATACCACTTGTCGGTAATCTGATTGATAACGAGGGCTGAATCTCCGAATATATCGAGGATCTTAATCTGAAGATTAATAGCCTCCACTATTCCCATTATGCACGCCTCGTATCCTGCTTCATTGTTGGTGCAACCAAAAGTAATTCTGGCAGCGAAGGGAAAGTGAACACCTTCAGAAGTGATAAGAACGGCACCAACTCCATGTCCGTTGATATTGACTTCCCCATTAAACATCAACTTCCATTTGGATTCAGGGTCTGGCCCCTCCTCCGGAAGTGGTTCCTCGTAATCTTTTGCTTTGAGGTACATGATGTCCTCATCAGGGAAATCAAATTTCATTGGCTGATAGTCATCTTCAAGAGGTTGCTGTGCAAGGTAATCTGACAATACACTTCCTTTGATGGCTTTCTGGGAGGTATATTGTATGTCATACTCTGTTAAGATCATTTGCCACCTGGCAACCCTTCTGGTTAATGTTGGTTTCTCGAAAATATACTTGACAGGATCCATTTTGGAAATTAGCAGTGTGGTATGGGTCAACATATACTGTCTCAGTCGGCGAGCAGCCCATACCAAAGCGCAGCAAGTTTTCTCAAGCAGTGAGTAACGAGATTCATATTCGGTAAACTTTTTGCTAAGGTAATAAATAGCGTACTCTTTTCGACCAGACTCGTTATGTTGGCCTAGAACACACCCCATCAACCCTTCTAACACAGTCAAGTACATGATATGCGGTCGTCCTGGAACTGGAGGCATCAGAATCAGAAGTGTCTGTAAATATTCTTTTATCTTTTCAAAGGCTCTTTGACAGTCCTCATTCCACCTGATTGTTTGCTCTTTTCTTAGCAACTTGAATATTGGCTTACATATGGCAGTTAGATGAGATATGAACCGTGAAATGTAGTTCAACCTCCCTAAAAACCCGCGCACTTCTTTTTCTGTTTTCGGTGCAGACATATCTTGTATTGATTTTACATTTGCAGGATTCACCTCGATTCCTTTCTGACTAACAATAAAACCCAGCAATTTTCCGGAACGCACCCAGAAAGTGCACTTGTTTGGATTCAACCTCAGCTTATACTTTATCAGTCTATCAAATAGCTTCTTTAGATTAACCAGATGCTCCTCTTCGTCTCGGGACCTAGCAATCATGTCGTCCACATAGCACTCAATCTCTTTGTGTATCATGTCGTGGAACAATGTGACCATAGCCCGCTGATACGTTGCCCCGACGTTCTTCAAACCAAAGGGCATCACCTTGTAGCAGAATGTACCCCACGGGGTAATGAACGTTGTTTTCTCCATGTCCTCCGGTGCCATCTTAATCTGATTATAGCCGGAGAAGTCATCCATGAAAGAAAATACCGAGTATTGAGCGGTGTTATCCACCAGCACATCAATGTGAGGTAACAGAAAGTCATCTTTTGGACTTGCTTTGTTTAGATCCCGGTAATCAACGCACATCCGAACTTTGTCGTCTTTCTTTGGTACAGGCACAATTATAGCTACCCAAGGTGGGTAACTAGTTACGGCAAGGAATCCGACATCCCACTATTTCTGAACTTCCTCCTTGATCTTCATCGCCATGTCAGGACGAGTTCTTCTCAACTTTTGTTTCACAGGAGGACAGTCTTCTCTTAGTGGCATCTTATGCACAACAATGTCAGTATCCAACCCTGGCATATCTTGATACGACCAGGCGAAGATATCCACATATTCACGTAGCATGCCAATTAACTCTTTCTTTACCTCGGCCTGCAGACTAGCCCTAACCTTTATCTCTTTCTTCACATCTTCAGTTCCGATGTTGATAATCTCTATTTCTTCCTGATGAGGCTGAATGACCCTTTCCTCTTGTTTCAATAACCTGACCAATTCTTCGGGGAGTTCACAGTCTTCCTCAACCCCTTCATCAGCTTGGTAGATAGGATTGTCGAAGTCATGCATGGTCATAGCAGGAACGTTATCACTAGAATCCGGATGATCAACACTGCACAGATGATGTGCTTATTTCAGAATCTTTTTTTTTTCAAAAGAGACGTAAACACACAAACAAAAGAAAAGCACATTGCCATTTTATTTTTTTGTGAAAAATTTAAAACGAAAGAAAGAGAACACAATTTGCTTGAAAAATGTCCTTTATTTCATGGTAAAATATAAATGCCTTAAAAGCATGGTGGCCCTACAAATGGATCCGTGCACCATGGGCAGAGTGTAGGATTGACATGCCGCATGATAAAAAGGAAACAAGTAAATTACTTTGGTTTCCAGGTAACTTGAGCGATGTCCTCAGCAGACCAGTTCTTGAGCTCCTCCCCTGGTGCACACGGGTGAAACCAGCTATCCCAGTTGCATTCATTGTCTCCTTCTTCGCTTGCTGCACAGATGTGGTTGCGATTGAGCATCCCGGCGCTTGTAAAAGTTATGGCCTTACCACTCTGAGGCCAGTTGGATCCACCAGGATGATAACCAAGACCAAACTTGTCATCTTTCTTCTATAATCCCAGCAACTTGCCCCAGCCCTGGGCGCTTCCAGATTGAACCACTTCTTTGGCCTGCTTGTAGGAGTGAATAGAAGTCCCTTCCTTCTCATTGTTCCTCTCTGCCAGAGCCAAAATGTTGTCATTAACCGCTTCAAAGGCCTGACACAGCGTTTCATGGATCTCTCCGTCCATTTCTATGTACTTGAAAGTTGATAGGTGGCTCACAAAGATATCTTCTTCCCCACACACAGTGATTACTTGGCCATCAACCACGTATTTCAGCTTTTGATGCAAAATGGATGTTACTGCACCTGCAGCATGAATCCAAGGACGTCCCAGCAAGCAACTATACGCAGGTTGAATATCCATGACATAGAATGTGCTCTTGAACACTTGAGATCCTATCTTCACAGGTAACTCAACTTCTCCGAACACAGACCTTCGGGACCTATCAAAGGCTTTAACTATCAAATCACTGGGTCACAAGACGATTCCATCTACATTCAACTTCATTAAGGCTTTCTTAGGGAGTACGTTGAGAGAAGAGCCTGTGCCAACCAGGACATGTGACAAAATAACACCCTTACACTCCATGGTAATATGCAGTGCTTTGTTGTGATTGCGGCCTTCTGAAGTAAGATCTCTATCTGTGAAGCCCAACCCATGGCTTGCATTCACACTGCCCACTACAACTTCCAATTGATTAACAATTATCTCCTATGGAACGTATGCCATTTGCAAGACCTTCAGCAAAGCTTCCCTATGAGCTGGAGAACACATCAGCAAAGACAGAATTGATATCTTGGACGGCGTCTGATTCAACTTCTCAACTACCTTATAATCACTCTTCTTTATTATCCGCATAAATTCCTCCACTTCTTTCTCAAAAGTACCTTGTCCAACAACAGGAGTTGTCATTTCTTCGGTCGCTATTTGCTTTCCTTTAGCCTTTGCAACAACTTCATCTTCAGGATCTCCTCTCAGAGCTTGAGGAGCAAAAAGACGCCCACTTCTTGTAAAACCACCAACTCCTCCGACGTTCACCACAGTCGGGTCAATCGTTACTGCCTTACTCTCGACCTTCTATCCTTCCACATACACATTTGAGCCATAATTCCATGGGATAGCTTTATCATCAGTATAAGAAACAGGCCCGGGAACAGTAATAGTAATAGGACTGACTTCTGGAGCATATATAGTCACAGGCTCCCTCCTGGCAGGTACTTCAGCTGGATCATAGTAGATTGTTATGGTGGACACACAATCACCTTCATCAACTTTATCAAACTGCAACGACCCCTCATCAATCAGATACTGCAGCCCCACTTTCAAGTCTTCACAGCCATTCATTGAACTTAAACACCTTTCACAATCAGAACCACACCCCGGAAACACTTGTCCTTTCAACAGCCTTTCTTTCACCACCAGCAGTGGAGTCTTTACTTCTTCTACGTTCAGAATCAATCTTAACTTCTCACCACCGTCAACAACATTTATTCTTGCCCCTCCATGGTTTGGAATAGGGTTTGATGTAACATTAGGAGGTGGTGCAAAATTAATCGCCTTTGAGTCGATCAAATCTTGAACTTTATGCTGTAGCGCCCTGCACTTCTCAGTTGAGTGCCAGGGTGCCCCTGAATGGAATGTGCATCTAGCATTGGCATCATACCCCACTGGAAGCTCTCCAGGTGGAGGTGGTGCTAATGTCCTTAGTTGTATCAAGTTCAAGTCTAACAACCTCTGCAGTAGTGCCGTTTATGTCATAGGAATGGCTTCAAGCACCCTATTAGCCGGACGAGCTTGTCTCGGTTGATAAGGTCTTTGCTGATAATTATTACGTTGTGGTTGTTGTTGTTGCTGTTGTGGTTGAGTCTGTACCTGCTGCACAGGACTTGAAGGAATAGTGAGAGCTACCACTTGTTCATATGATCTTCTGTATCCACGGCCCCGTCCTCGGCCATACACATCATTGGTTTCACCTTCTCTCCTTCTCGGAGGTCCATTAAAAGTTTTTCTTACACCGCTCGAGCTACTCGCACCGGTGTCCTGAATCTTCCCCATCTTTAACAGAGTTTCGACCCTCTCTCCTGCTATTACTATATCATTGAACTTGGTAGCTGAACAAGACGTCAACCTCTCGATAAACACCCCTTGCAATGTTCCCATGAACATATCAGCCATCTCATTTTCCAGCAAAGGTGGTTGTACTCTGGCAGCCAGCTGATGCCACCTTTGAGCATACTCCTTAAACCCCTCCTTAGCATTTTGAGACATGGTTTGCAGTTGAGTGCGATTTGGAGCCATGTCCAAATTGTACTGGTATTGCTTCATGAACGCCTCTGCCAAGTCCTTCCAGCTCTTAATGTTAACCCTACTCAGCTTCACATACCACTCCAAGGAAGCCCCCACCAGGCTATCCTGGAAGTAATACATCCATAGCTTTTCGTCATCAGTATGGGCAGCAATTCTTCCTACAAAGGACTGGAGGTGAGTCTTTGGGAAAGCCGTGCCGTTATACTTCTCGAAAGTAGGAACTTTGAACTTGTAGAGGATTCTAACCCCTGGCACCAAGCCCAAGTCAGTAATATCAAACCCCAGAGAGCTTTGAGATTGAATGGCCCGGATCTGCTCAGCCATCTCTTCAAACTTCCTGTTCATTTCATCCCATTGGCCTTCTGCCTCGTCCAGCAAAGTAAATTGTTCATCTTGACCATCCATTTGTACATTGTTCAGTCCATCATTTATAATGGCGATCCCCGGCTGTGCCACAGGGATTTCAACTTGACGGGCGCCAGCACCATTGCGATTACCTCCATCGACAGCCCCGTTATTCCTGGCTTGACTATTTTCCACCATCTCACGTAAACATTCCTGAGTCTGACCCATTCCTTCCATAAGGGTCATGAAATTGTCCATTCTCAATCTCAAGTCAGCTAAATCAGCCTGCATTTGATCCATCACTCTTTCTTTGTTGACTCTTGTGGGATATTTATGTATGATCGGCTGTTCTCGAACCTTCCTAGGAGCTATAGTGCCTGAAAGGACATAAACGTTAGAAACTGAAGAACTACCTGCAAAACAAACAAACACGTTATATGCATGCAATGTAACTATTCATATTTCCAAGTTTAGGCATTTATATGACCCAGTTCTGGTATTTTCTCCAGATAACCACTTTGAGTATTAATTTTCAAACTTTCCCTTTGAAGAGTGTTCAGATCTTAGCAGTATCGGACAAACAAGCTTTGCATATTCAGAAATGGTAATTTGCATATTAACACTACATAACATGGATAACCCACTGCCGGCCAAAAGTTAGAGCACAAACAAAATCCCCAGAGGGTTACAAGTCAATACATGAACAAAGGAAAAAGCAAGACTCCTACAACAAGCCTGTAGGTAGTCTGAACAATAATAAATAAAATCTAAACTAAAGACCCAGGTTCTTCTGCAGCTATCACCTCTGTCCTGCTCTTCTTCACACCTGCTCTCAGCTTGAGCTCTTCAATCTCTTTCAATGCCTCCTCCAAGGCCATCTGACTCTCTGCCAACTGCTGATTCTTTTCCCTTTGTATGTTGTGGACTTGTTCCACTTCTTCTTTCTTGAAGGCCAATTGTACCTCGAAAAACTCCTCTTTCTCTTTATACTTCTTCTGCTCTTGTTCCCTTTGGCCTTGCAACCAAACAATAGACTAGCGAGCTTCTTTAAGAGTCTTCAAAGTCTTCTTACGCTCTGCTTCTCTTTTAGATTCCATTAGACCCAATCTCTGAAAGTGAGCTTCTCTTCCAGCAAACTCTTTCTCTTTAGCTCCTAATGAGGCTTGCATCTTCTGCAGTTTTTCCTCTGCTTCATTCTTGGCACGATTGGCAAGGTGGTACAAGTTAACCATTTCAGCATTCTCTATCCAGACTTCGTGCAGCTGAGCTTCCAACTTCTTATACTCTTCAAGAGGAACAGTATTGTGACATGGCACTTCTTTGGGATATAATGGAGCTTCCACTGAAAAATGGCATGAGCACCTCCTCTACACGTTTCTGCAGCCATGTGGCAAAAGGAGGATATGTCTTGGGATCTACCCTTCCAAAGTCTTTCTTACCTTTCTTCACCCTGTGAGCCCAAGCCTGAGATGCTTGTATGACCAACTCTTTGTTTCCCTCCACAGGAAAGTACAAAGATTCAGCAAACTCTTCCATATTTGGTGGATCTCTCAGAGGATAGCCAAATTGCTTCCTGGATAATGTTGGATGATAACTGATCACACCCTTTCTTCCTAGCAAAGGCACACCAGCAAATCTTCCACAACTGACCAGCAACTCCTTTCCCAGCAGATCTTTGTCATATCCCCAAGCTATATCCTCAGAAGTTAGTCCCATCAGCCTCCTAGACCACCTCCATTCATCTATCATCTCCTTGAAAGGACCTGACTTTGGCAATTGCCTAGCAAACCACTCAGCAAATAATGAAGCACAACAGCCTACTGGTCCATCTCTGCCTTTCTCATTCCGGTAATGAACACTGTAGTAGAAATCTCCCAACAAAGTTGGCACGGGATTGCCTTTAGCAAAAATGGAAATCACTTCCAAGCTCACAAACTCCTTTTCTCCCGGGAAAAGACTAGATCCATATACCATCAAAGCCACCACAGCACCAAAATCTCCCCACTTACCCTCTTTGGCATATTCTTCAGCCTCTGGTATAAGCACATTCCAAGGGAGTCCTCTGCCCTCAGTGTCCTTCAAAGCCTTCTTGATCTTAGAAACTGGTATACGACAGACTCTGGCTATGTCTTCTTCCTTGAGAACCACCTCAGACCCATAGTATGGCAAAGTATCTCTGACTGGAAAACCCAAAATGATGGAAATCTCCTCCAGGGTAGGGGCCAAGATGTAATCTGGAAATACAAAACACCGCAGCAAGGGATCATAAAACTGAAGCAAAGTGTGCAAGCTATCCTTCTGGTCTGCAGTAGGTCTGTCCATGTACTTCAATATCTGACCATACCTCTTTCTGAAATTCCCTAAGACTTGGTCATTCATCAGCCCTGCTAATTTCTGAACACTCTTGACTTCTGGTTGGAGAAAAGTATAATGAACATTCTTTTTCCTTGTAATTCTCTTAACTTCTGCCATCTGGAGAGCTTATAATTACCAAAACTGGGTGCTAGCTGTGAACAACAACCTGAAAAATGGAAACACAAATAGTTAATGCAAGTATGATGCAATGCAAATGCAATGCAGACATATGATCAATCTGGGACCATCTGGATACTGAATACTGAATATCAGGACCCTCTGAATAACTGAAAACCAAAATCCTCTGAGCCATAACCCTCTAAAAGAAACTATTAGAACCAAGAGACCAAGAAATCCAGAACCATAAGGACCCAATCATAACAAGGACCAAACTGATAATGAGGGTATGTAGAGACCAAGGGTTCCTGTAAACTTGTAAACCCCTCCCAATCTCACTGGTGTGCTCCGGGTCAAACATCACGGACTCTCAAAGCCGAATAGAAATAATACTTTCACCACTTCGGAGAAATGTCTCATGACCAAATCAGGGAATCGGTTTCGTATTATATACTACGCAGGGAGGCCTCAGCTGAGTCCGGGTAAACAAGGTCATCCTATGTAAGTCCCAGGTGGGCCCTCGGATGCGAATGGGTTTGCCACAAAATATGGTCTGCCACTGTCATCACCAAAGAGGGATGTTTCCACAAGGTTCTCAATGATCGGACCCCAACTGCACGTAACTATCAAGGTTATGAAATGAGAGAGGAAGATCCCCAAATCAAGACATTTCCAAGACGGTCGCAAATGTGGGCGTGGAACTCACTACTACCCCCATGACAAGATCTCATTAGGCCAAAGTGGAACCACTCTAAGTCCTAAGGTGCACTCGAGCCGTGGTAATGAGCTTATCTCTCAGAAACAGTATCACCCAAGCCCACCAAACAGAAAATCGAGTCCAGACAGTTTAGTATAAAATATGATGTAGAAAATAAATACAGAAAACTGTAAATGAAGTTGTAAATAAAACTGTAAATAAACAAAAGTAAAAATACAACACACAACAACAAGCAATCAACACCCAAAGAAACAAAAACATGCAAGCGCTAGGAGAGACTCTCAAGGGAACCAGAGATTCTGGGCTCGGTCCCCAGCATAGTCGCCAGCTGTCGCTCCCTGGATTTCCATCCTGGTACAAACGTGAAAGTGGCGCGGAAAAGGTAGATTCGCTATCCAGGCATTTTTATCCCGAAGGAACGGGAATGGTAATGCTACACAAACCGAAGAAAAGAAAATGAAGGACACAGGTCATGCGAACCAAAGAAAATGAGTTCGGGAGTCGGTTACGACCTGGGAAGGTATTAGCACCCCAGATCGTCCGCCTTACCCGACGGGATCCACGCTTGGAAAGAAATCTGTTTCAAAGGGTGAAGAAATGAAAGCTGCTGCAAAACTGAAACTGAAACTGGATAAGAAAGAAAAGAAAGGGGGAAAATGTAGGGAAAATAAAAGAGTGTGCTCGAACGGGCCCTACCCCGCTGCCTACGTACCTCATCGGGAAAATGAGGATCAGAGTCGTCATAGTTCCCCTAACTAAGGGTGGAAAGGATTGCTAGTGTATTAAGGCTTGAACTGCCTATGTCAATGCTCAGGTGTTGCAGGCTCGGACGACGAGTATGTTACCGTCTTGCAAAGTGACAAGTAGGAGCAAGTTCGCGAACGGAGCGAAGGAGATGAGAAAAGAATTCCCGAAGGAAAGACGCTTATTGTTTGTTTTTGTTTTTTAGAAGCTTTTAGGAGTATGTCACAAGGAAGTGAACTCAAGCTCTTTTCCATGGACTGTGTACTTGTCACTACACTCCAAGATGGAATAATAGAACAAGCACACTCAAGTAAGGAGAAGATCCCCAAAACTTGAATCCAAAGATTAGGGCTTAGGCTCACTAACTCATTGAATTTATTAAGTGTTTTGTATTTTTTTTATGAAGAAGTGTTTTATGATTTTCTTGATGAAGATGGTCTCATGATCAGACTTTTGCATCATGATGAACAAGCTTGTACTATCCCAAGATGGGAAAAATACAAGTGTTTCATGGAATAAGGTTATTGCATAGGAGACCACTTCAATCCTTATTAAGTGCTTTTTAAGGTTTTCGTTCTTAGATGAGAAGAGAAAGAAACCAAGGAGCAAAAAAAGGTAAAAATCTAATGGGGGGACTAACAAATCCTAATGTTTGCATGCAAGGGATTCCTAAGGTTAGTGAGGTTTCAACTATCCTAATGAAGAAGAAGGAAGGAAAGAAACCAAAGAAGAGCAAGAGGAAGAAAAAGCAAGAGCTAGCAAGCAACTTACTCCTCTAAAGGAGATAAGTTGCTCCTAAAGGGGAAAAAAAGAGTTGAATTACATGATGGCATAAGGCATATCAAAAGCACAAAGAGAAAGTGACTTAAAAAGAGAGAGGGATGAAGAGTTGAAATATGGATGAACATCCACACTTCTCTTACCATGAGCCCCTGCAAGTGTTAGCAAAATCCAGCACATGTTCTTCAATAAAATCAAGGCAATGTCATGCTCAAAGTTCTCATCGACCAAGATCAAACAATCATATCAAACATGGCACACACAAGCATTTACGTGTCGAGAACACGGGAACATGCATCGATCAGCAAGAAAATCAACCAAACAATCATATTCAATGATCATATAATGATCCATTGCATTTAGAACAAGTATGGAGACCATACATACCAAAAATAACTCAAAAGTGGCTTACTGCTTCAGTGTTAACCGGTTAACCAAAGCGTTAACCGGTTAACCAGTCAAAAACCTGCATAAACACAGCACAATTCAGGTGCGTTAACCGGTTAACCAATCCGTTAACCGGTTAACGCTGTTAAAACAACTGCAATTCTGCAGAAAATCAGCTTGCAATCAGCTTAATCAAATAATCCTATACCAGACCAACAAGCATTTGAACATGAAAATAGTGCATCAATTCACATTAAATGGAATCATCAAGCTTATGAACATTAACACAAGGATCCGGTCACAAATCAATCAATCAATTCAATCAACACAAACAAATATGCAAACATATGGCGGATCTAAAGCGCAAGCACAACAATAAGCTAAAACAGAGCTAGATCTGAAATTAACCAACCTACAAAACTGAGGTATGCTTTAGTAATTGTTGATCGGACTGAAAATGATAGATCTCGCGCAAAACCTTGAAGATCAGGTGCTAAACTTCACACTCCGTGCAAAATAAATGCAAGAACAAGCTCTTGATGCAGATGCATAATTTTGGATCCAAAAGCACTTCTAGATCCCAAACCAGATCTGAATCACCACTTAAACCAGAAAAAAGATGCAATGAAGCTATGGATGGATGTCTAGTTCCAAGGTCTACACACCTCAATGCAAGGTTATGTGATCTTCAAAGAGGAACTTTGAGTGATTTGGAAAATTGGGAGAGAAAAGTGAGAGAATTATGAGTGAGAGGAGTGAAAATTCAGAAATGAGAGTGAAAAATGAGGGAGAGGTCCCTTTGGTTTGGAGAGAAATGATTAAATATGGTTTAGGTTTGGGGCCAAAAAATTAGGCTTGGGATCCAAAATTATGGTTTGGGTAGTGTGATTAGGATGTAGCAATGGGATTAGGCTTGGACAAGGGCTCTAGATCCGTCTTTTTAATTTCCAATTAATTCAAAATGAATAAATCAGAAAAATGGAAAATGGAGTTAAAATGCTGAAATGCTGCTGGAAACTCAAAATTCGTGGCCGTTAACCAGTTAACCAATCCGTTAACCGGTTAAGGCCAATGAATTTTGAATTTCCCTCCTTTTGGTGGGAACCTTCAAAGATAAGCCGGTGCCAACTGTTTTGATCTGATTTTGATCCTCAATCCTTTCTAATGCTTCGACCCTGATGTCAACCTTGTAAAATGCCCTGTGAACTTCGAAGTCCCCTGATGATTGATCATTTGCCTTATGCTGGAACATGCAAGTGCTATGCTTCATTTTTCTATGCAAAATACTAAGGACATGATATGCGTACGATGAATATGATATTATGATGATGCTAAATATGAGAGGGCAAATTTGGGGTATTACAACTGCCCGTATTCAAGAAACTGTTAATCTGAATAGGACGGTAGCACGGGCTATCGACCGTTCAAGATGAATTGTGCTTGAATTCCAAGAAGACCAAAAATTTGCACTCTGCTGGAGAATGCAAGAAATGGAAGATAAACCCAACCAAATGACGCTTTGGTGACTGGAGTGAAGACAAAGCATACGAGCTTCTTCCAAATTGAATTGTTACGCCGGATAAGGAAAACTGAGACAGACGAGTCTTCTTCAAGCAGACCTGTTACGCCAGGTGTTGGACATACGAGCCCTCATCAAGTAAACCTGTTACGCCAGGAACTGGCCATACGAGCCCTCTTCATACATTTTTATAAAAATATATGACTTGAGCCAGACGAGCCTCCTTCGGATAACCTGTTACGCCAGGATCGGTGATGCACTTAAGTCTGTGGGATAGACATGCATAATTATGATAGACGAACCCTCTTCATATATACTCCGTAGATATATGGTCTAAGACAAACTAGTCTTATTCAGATAACCTGTTACGCCAAGTGCGACATTAGAATTGGACAAACCTTCTTCACAAATCATGTGTAGATAAGTGGTGTCTGAGACAGACGAACCTCCTTTGGATAACCTGTTACGCCAGGACCGGTAACCATTTTGACGTTTTAATCCCACCGTCAGGACTTCAAACCTCTTCCACATAGACGAGTATTGGATGATCATCAAGAGAACACAGACGAGTGCCACAATTCAATGATACGAACGAATATCAGACGATGATCTAAGAAACATAGACGAGCGCTTCAGGCGATGATACAGACGAATATCAACCACTGATGCAGACGAATACCAGAAATCCAACACAGATGAGTGTTTGTAGTAGGAATACAGACGAGTACTAGAAATCCAACACAGACGAGCATTTGGAGTAGCAATACAGACGAGTACCAGAGTGATTATCAAATCAACACATATGGATATAAGCTAACACGGACGAGTAAGAGGGATGATACAGACGAGTATCCAAACAATGCAAACGAGCTTCAAACGGATAACAACCACAGACGAGCGTTGGGGAATGCAGACGAGCAACATCAACTAAAACCATGGGCTACTGCTGGGGATTGCAAACAAAGCATGAACGCAGACGAGTGTTGGAGTGATGCTAACGAGCAACGACCAAACATCAAAAACAGACGAGCACCAAGAAATGCAGACGAGCACAAACAGATAATGAACACATACGAGTGTCGGGGAATGCAGACAAGCATAAAAAGCTGACGAACACATAAGAGCAGCAAGCAAATATCAGACACAGACGAGCGCTGGGGGATGCATACGAGCATCAAACAAATGTCTGATTGTCAACAAGAATCACAACTCCGCAGGGGAGAACCAGGTCAAGAGGCTTTGACACTTGACTCCGGTTAGGGGAATGAATAACTGTTTGTATCATCACATTGACCAAAAATAAATTGGCGACTTCTCCGGGGAATATTTCAATGATGGGAGTGAAACCCAAATATGAACTGAAATTTTGTGATCAGGTATGAGATGTCGAATGAGATGTTCCAACACTTGACAAATTTAACCAAAACTTAAAGTGCAGGAAAATTAAACAACATAGTAATTTGTTAACCCAGTTCAGTGTATAACCAGACTTACATCTGGAGGCTACCAGGCCAGGAGGAAATCCACTATAAGTAATATTAATTCTAGACTTAAACCACCCAGTTTAATCTTTCACTTAATATCTACCCAATGCAATTTCTACCTAAGACACAACTTAGATATGAGTACCAACTCACTCCCCCTCAATCACACAGTGATCTTGTTTACAAGTTTAATAAAATTGAAGTCATACTTCAAACAAAACAGCTTGATCTTACTTCACAGTTTCAATCAGGACACAAATACACTTTTGCTTAAAAGCTCATAAAGTGGTACAATAAAACAACCTGCTATTAAAACACAAAACACCCTATTTTTATCTTCTTGAATTCGTGTTCTATTCTGAGAGTTTCTGTTGCTTAAATAGGTGTTTGGATTTTGGGCTTTCTGTAGGTTAATCCAGTCTTAAAACGCATGCAGCTTCCACCTTGAATTAGGGTTTGTTACTTCCTAGATTCTAGGTGATTTAGTTCTTCTGATTATGCTGAAGTCTCATAACAACACTCCCTACAGATGCGCCTTATTCTGTTTTTGTCCATCCATAATAAATTCCAGATAACTTTCCTTAAATTACTCAGATCAGTTAGTCATTAATTAATTCTGGTAGCAGGTTTGAGATGTCACAACATCTGTTGGGACATCCTGAAAAACTGAACTTAAATCATTAACACAATGTCCCAACATCTGGTGTGACATCCTGAATTAAGTTCTTATACTCTGTTTGATAATGTCCCAACATTTGATAGGACATTCTGAACTGAATTCAACATTTCTTGTTGGTCAAAAATTCTGCCAATTCTAAACATCTACAAACTCCCCCTTTGGCTAATTTTTGGCTAACATTCTTTTCTGATTTTCAGAGTGCAGCAGAATTTCTTTTATCAGAGTATAGCAGTTCTTTTCTGTTGAGTCATGTGTGAGTTTACTCCCCCTCAAACATACATGTATTCAGTCTTGTTGCAACAAAAATATTTTTCATTAACATCACAGATTTAGTTCAGAAGCAAACAGAGATTTTTCATTAATAACCAATCAGCATTATACATTGTTGTTGTTGTTCTCCCCCTTGTTAGACATAAATTTGGGGCCAAAGTTACTAATTCAAAATTACAATGCAGAAGCTGTCATTACATATTCCTCACATACAATTTTCACTCAGATTCCTCATAGTCAGTTTCTTCCTCTTCCTCAGTCTCCTCATCAGAAGTAGCATCTTTCTGAGCACTTTCTTCAATCTCCAGCCTTTGGATAATCTCCTCAAGCTTCTGCTTCCTTGCATCCAGTTCTTTGCAAGTGCTCTTCAGTTCAGCAATCAATGCAGCTTTGGAGATTGGAGACTTTGCCTTTGAAGGACCAGCAGATGTCCCAGAGGGAGCTTCAACATCAGTTGCATGATGACTCAAAAACAGCTTGTAGTGGAAGGCCAGAGGGCTTTCTCTTTTGCAAATTGTGTCCTTCTCAGTGAGGATACCAGGGTACTGACTCAGCACTATTCCACACAGCAAGGAAGGGAAGGCAATTGGCAGCTTTGTTGCAGATGATCCAGCATGCTTCAATGTCTGATCAAATATATAAGCTCCATAATCCAGCTTTGTTTGGGTGCCCACAGCATATATGAACCTGCCCAATCCAGTTGATATTGAGGATGTATGGTTGGTAGGGACCCAGTTTGATGTGCCAATCCTATTCAGCATGGCATATTTCCTTGTCAGCATGCTAACTGAGAGCTTCCCTTTAACTGGCCAAGCCTTGACCTGGTTAGCAGTGATAACCTTGCAAACCTGGTTATCAGTCTTCCCTAACTTATTTGGACCATCAGATTCTCTTCCAAGGTATTGGCTGATAACCCTAGGAGAGAATTCTACACACCTGCCTCTTACATATACTTTTCTAAAGTCAGCAGACTTACCATTGGCACAATCTTCTTGGAGGTTGACTATGAATTCCTTGACAAGCAGCTCATAGCAAGGAGAGAAGTTGGAGACAGTTTTGAAAAGGCCAGCAGAAGAAATGAGATCAATTAGCTCTGTGCACTCAAGTGCATTACTGCTCAGCTCTCTTTCAAGTGCTACCCTTCTTTGATAAACAAACTTCCATCTATTCACACTTGAAACATGATTAAAGGAGATGTTGTCCAAGGGAGCTTCTGGAACAGCAGTTGATGACCTTGAGGGTGCTGGTTTCTTCTTTGGAGGAGATGTTGGGACATCTTCTTCAACATCTGAATCTGGAGGAGTGACAACTTTCCTCTTTTGTGTTTGCACCTTGCTCCATTGTTTTGTAGGACCAAAGACAACTTTAGCTTTGTCCTTCTTTGGTGTAGCTTGCTTCTTCTCAAGAATTGCATGTCCTGCATTCATCTTTTCTTTCCTAGTCCTAAGCCTTTTGGCTATGCTAGGGTTGACAGAAGCAATGATTTCTGTATCAGAATCATGCTCTAGGTTCACAACAGGAGGAGGTTGAGCAGTCTCCTCTTCAGCTGGTGGTTCAACAGAGATTTGATCTTCAGTGGAGGCCTTGTGATGGTCCTCAGATATTTCTTCATCACTGTCAGTGGAGGCCTTTTTCTTGTCCTCAGATGTTTCAACAGCAGCATCAGATGAGGCCTTTTGCTGGTCTTCAGATGTTTCAACATCTATTGGGACATCCTGTTGAACATGAGTGTCCTTTTCAGCCTGAGTTTGTTGATCTTCTTGTGGAGATGGCATGGTGTTCAGAGGGATAGATATGCCACTTACCACTCTTTGCTCAGTTAAGATTCTGTTTACCATCTCCTTTATGGAATCATCCACATATGCAGAAGCACTTGGAGTGGTGTTTAATGGTGAAGGCAAGCCTTTGGCCTTGCTGAATACAGGATCTTTTGTTCTTTTTGGAGTTCTTGGCTTTTGAGCAAGAGGAACACTTCCTCTGATTTCGTCCAATGGAGTTGAATCCATGGGTACCACAGAGATGGGGGTTGCATGCACCACATCTTCCTTGTTGAGGATTTCTTCAGAAATGTTAGGGTTTTGATGTTGAGACATTTTCGAAAGAGATGGATGAAGAGTTTTAGGTTTGATGAGTTCTGAAAAACAGTTAGAGAATGCAATTCGTTTTTGAGAGAATGATGAGAAGATGGATAGTTGAACACAAGCTGATATTTTATAAGTAGCCGTTACTTTGAGAATTTTTAGGAGTGGAATACCCAAGGTGCTTGACCAGACAGGGGTTGCCATTTGGTGTTCATGCCACATAATGTCATATGACATGTTGGCACATCTCCATAACTGCTAAATTTCACATAAGAAGATTCCCAATTTACCCCTTAGGTTTTCAAATTGAGTATCATCCAAGGCTTTGGTAAATATATCAGCCAACTGCAGATTTGTAGCTACATGTTCCAGTGAAATCACTTTCTCTTCTACAAGATCTCTGATGAAATGATGTCTGATATCAATATGCTTGGTCCTGCTATGTTGGATAGGATTCTTTGATATGTTAATTGCACTTAAGTTGTCACAGTACAATGTCATGACATCTTGTGGGACATTGTACTCAGTGAGCATTTGCTTCATCCAAACCAACTGTGAACAACTGCTTCCAGCTGCTATATATTCAGCTTCAGCAGTAGATAAGGATACACAATTTTGTTTCTTACTGAACCAAGAAATCAAATTGTTTCCTAGAAAGAAGCATCCTCCTGAAGTGCTTTTTCTGTTATCAGAACTTCCAGCCCAATCAGCATCACAGAAGCCAGTGAGAATTGGTTTGCATCCATGAAAGTACATTATGCCATAGTCACAAGTACCATTAACATATTTCAGAATTCTCTTGACTTGGTTAAGATGACTAACTTTTGGATCAGCTTGATATCTTGCACATACACCTACTGCAAATGCTATGTCTGGTCTGCTAGCAGTCAGATATAATAAGCTTCCAATCATGCTTCTGTATAGGCTTTGATCTACATTCTCACCCTTGTCATCTTTAGTCAGCTTTAAATGTGTGGGGGCATGAGTTCTCTTATGAGTAGTACTGTCCATCCCAAATTTCTTGACTATGTTCTTAGCATACTTGCTTTGGGAAATGAACATGGAGTCATCCATTTGCTTTATTTGCAGTCCAAGAAAGTAGGTTAATTCTCCTACTAGGCTCATTTCAAATTCAGATTCCATCTGATTGACAAAATGTTTCACCATCCTTTCTGACATCCCACCAAAAACAATGTCATCTACATATATTTGAGCAATCATGACATTTCCTTCTTTATCTTTAACAAATAAGGTTTTGTCAATTCCACCTTTCCTGTATCCTTGCTTGATAAGAAAAGTAGTTAGCCTTTCATACCATGCTCTTGGAGCTTGCTTCAAACCATAAAGAGCCTTCTTTAGTTTGTATACATGATTTGGACAGCTTGGATCAACAAATCCTTTAGGTTGTTCTACATATACCTCTTCATTCAGATATCCATTTAGAAAGGCACTTTTCACATCCATTTGAAATAGCTTGAACTTCAAGATACAAGCAATTCCTAAAAGTAGTCTGATTGATTCAAGCCTTGCTACTGGTGCAAAGGTTTCATCAAAGTCTACTCCTTCAATTTGTGTGTATCCTTGAGCTACAAGTCTAGCTTTGTTCTTTGTAACAACTCCTTGCTCATTTGACTTATTCTTATACACCCATTTAGTTCCAATCACATTTATGTCATCAGGTCTAGGAACAAGGTTCCACACTTCATTCCTTGTGAATTGACCTAATTCTTCTTGCATAGCACAAATCCAGTATTCATCAATAAGAGCTTCCTTGATGTTTTTAGGTTCTATTTTAGAAACAAAACAGGAACCTGAAATCACTTCTCTTGATCTAGTGCTTACACCTCTGTTGGGGTCACCAATTATCAAATCTTTGGGATGATCCTTCTGGATTCTGATGGAGGGAGGTTTGCTGGATTGTTCTGTCCTTGCATCAGTTTGAGTGAAGTCAGAATGATCACTCTTTTCTTCAGCTTCAGTTTTGATATCAGCAGATGTTCCAACATCTTCTGGAACATCTGTAGGAGCATCATCAATTATCACATTTATGGACTCCATGATAACCTTGGTTCTAGAATTAAATACTCTATATGCTCTGCTGTTTATAGAGTATCCAAGAAAAATCCCTTCATCACTTTTAGGATCCATTTTTCTTCTTTGCTCCCTATCTGCCAGAATATAACAGTTACTTCCAAACACATGGAAGTACTTAACTGTGGGTTTTCTGCCCTTCCAGACTTCATAGATTGTGGACAAAGTTCCTTTCCTTAGAGTAACTCTGTTATGAATGTAACAAGCTGTGTTCATAGCTTCAGCCCAGAAGTACAAAGGTAACTTTTTGGCATGGATCATAGCTCTTGCTGATTCTTGAATAGTTTTATTCTTCCTCTCAACTATCCCATTTTGTTGAGGAGTGATTGGTGAAGAATATTCATGATTGATTCCTTCTGAAGAACAGAAATCTAAGAATTTTTGGTTCTCAAATTCTTTTCCATGATCACTTCTTATTCTGATCACACAGCTGGCTTTTTCCCTTTGTATTCTTTGGCATAAGTCTTTGAATACATCAAATACATCAGACTTTTCTTTGATGAAATTTATCCATGTATACCTTGAAAAGTCATCAACCACTACATAGGCATACCTCTTACCACCAAGGCTCTCAACCTGCATAGGTCCCATAAGATCCATATGTAATAATTCCAAAACTTTGGAAGTTGTCAGATGTTGGAGCTTTGGATGGGACATCTTGGTTTGCTTGCCTATTTGACATTCACCACATATTTTGCCATCATCAATCTTCAGTTTAGGAATACCTCTCACAGCATCCATAGATATGATTTTCTTTATGCCTCTGAAATGAAGATGACCTAGTCTTTGGTGCCATAGTTTCACTTCTTCTTCTTTAGCTAAAGAGCAAGTTGAAGTGAGACTGAAGTCTTGAGGTTCCCACATGTAATAGTTGTCTTTAGATCTGGCTCCTTTCATGACAACCTTTTGTTCTTTGTTAGACACTATGCATTCAGTTATGGTAAAGTTTACACTGTACGCTTGATCACATAATTGACTTATGCTAATCAGGTTAGCAGTTAAACCTTTAACCAGCAGCACATCATCTAGTCTTGGTACATCTGGACAGTCCAAGGTCCCAACTCCCTTGATTTCTCCTTTAGCTCCATCTCCAAAGGTTACATATCTGGATGAATATGACTTTAAGTCTACTAGCAGATTCTTCAGTCCAGTCATGTGTCTTGAGCATCCACTGTCAAAGTACCAGTCTTCTTTAGCTGATACTCTTAGTGATGTATGAGCTATATATGCAACACCTTTCTTTGACCATTTGAGTTAAGATTTCTTTTGATACCTCTGCCCTGTGTATTGTTCATCAGTAGAGCTCCAAGGTTGTTTGTTGATCTTGTTCTTGGGCATGTAGCTTTGATCAGCATGAAGACTAGCTTTTAGTCTCCATACCTTCTTGATGACCTCTGTCTTCTGCTTAGGGGGTTGCTGATCTCTTTGATGTCTATGCAGCACTTTCTTGGTAACTTCTATCTTCTGCTTAGGAGGTTGTTGATACATCTGATTTGGATATCCATGCAACTTATAGCAGTGAGGTTTGATATGTCCAAATCTTCCACAATGATGACATCTCCATCTTTGATACTTCTTCTTCATTATGTTCTTTTCAGGATGTTGAGACATCTGTTGGAACATTATGTTTGGCTTTGTTTTCTTTTCATGATGTTGAAGCATCTGTTGAGACATCTTGTTTGACTGTAAGGACTTTGAAGTAGTTTTGCTAGAGCTGGCTTCAATCTTATGAACTTTGTTAAATCCCAGTCCACTTTTATCCCCTGAATGCTTATTATTGTTGAGAATAACATCCAGTGTGCTTGAGCTACTGTTCAACATTCTAACAGATTTGGACATATGTTCCAACTTGGAGTTGAGAAGACTTACTTCACTTTTCAAGGTGTCAATGATCTCTAGATCACTTGCTTTTTCCTCCTTTAGTGACTCAATCTGCTTCTTTAGCTTTATACTCTCCCTGCATATTTCAGTGCTTCTTTTGAATAGTTCTCTGTATGATTGCTCAAGTTCTTCAAAAGTAAGCTCCCCATCACTGGATTCACTATCAGATTCACATAATCCAGCTAAAGCAGTAATATGCTTAGCTGATTCTTCTTCTGAATCACCTCCTGAGTCTTTATCAGACCAGGTTACAGAAAGACCTTTCTATTGCCTTTTTAAATAGGTAGGACATTCATTCCTGATGTGTCCATATCCTTCACATCCATGGCATTTAATTCCTTTTTCTTGACTGGTCTTTTCATCATAATTTGACCTTTTATTAGCATCATAAGGTCTTTTGTTTTCAGAAGAATTTGTGTATCTTCCACTTGGTCTGGACTTGTCTTCCATCCTTCTGAGAATCTTTTTGAACTGTCTTCCAAGCATAGCAATGTTTTCTGATAAGCTTTCATCAGTTTCTGATTCATCATTTTCTTCTTCTTTATCAGTATTTGACATCAAGGCTATGCTTTTGTTCTTCTTTACAATTGTGTCATTCATTCCCATCTCAAATGTTTGAAGGGAACCAATGAGTTCTTCAACTTTCATTGTGCATATGTCTTGAGCTTCTTCTATTGCTGTGACTTTCATGTCAAATCTTTTTGGCAAAGATCTGAGAATCTTTCTTACCAGCTTTTCATCAGTCATCTTTTCTCCCAAGGCTCCAGAAGTATTGGCTATTTCTAAGATGTTCATGTAGAATTCATGAATTGTCTCATCTTCCTTCATTCTCAAGTTTTCAAACTTGGTGGTGAGAAGTTGAAGTCTTGACATCTTTACCTTTGATGTTCCTTCATGAGTTGTTTTGAGAGTGTCCCAAACATCTTTGGCCAGCTCACAGTGATGCACAAGTCTAAAGATGTTCCTATCAATGCCATTGAATAAAGCATTTAAGGACTTGGAGTTGCCAAGTGCTGAATCTTCTTCCTCCTTACTCCATTCTTCTTCAGGTTTCAACACTTTTGCTCCATCTTTGGTGTCTTGGACAGGATGTTCCCATCCATTGTTGACTGCTTTCCATGCCCTATTGTCAAGTGATCTTAAGAATGCAATCATTCTTGGCTTCCAGTAGTCATAATTAGATCCATCCAGTATAGGTGGTCTATTTACTGATCCTATATCTCTGTCCATGTTTCCAGAATTTGTATTCCCTAGATCTCACCCAGAATAAACAGGCAGGGTGCCTTCTCTGATGCCAATTGAAATTCTGTGATCAGGTATGAGATGTCGAATGAGATGTTCCAACACTTGACAAATTTAACCAAAACTTAAAGTGCAGGAAAATTAAACAACACAGTAATTTGTTAACCCAGTTCAGTGTATAACCACACTTACATCTGGAGGCTACCAAGCCAGGAGGAAATCCACTATAAGTAATATTAATTCTAGACTTAAACCACCCAGTTTAATCTTTCACTTAATATCTACCCAATGCAATTTCTACCTAAGACACAACTTAGATATGAGTACCAACTCACTCCCCCTCAATCACACAGTGATCTTGTTTACAAGTTTAATAAAATTGAAGTCATACTTCAAACAAAACAGCTTGATCTTACTTCACAGTTTCAATCAAGACACAAATACACTTTTTCTTAAAAGCTCATAAAGTGGTACAATAAAACAACCTGCTATTAAAACACAAAACACCCTATTTTTATCTTCTTGAATTCGTGTTCTATTCTGAGAGTTTCTGTTGCTTAAATAGGTGTTTGGATTTTGGGCTTTCTGTAGGTTAATCCAGTCTTAAAACGCATGCAGCTTCCACCTTGAATTATGGTTTGTTACTTCCTAGATTCTAGGTGATTTAGTTCTTCTGATTATGCTGAAGTCAAAAATTCTTCCAATTCTAAACATCTACATGAACTTTATGGGGAAATCGGGCATTCAGCTGCCTGCGAGGCATACTTCACTTGTGGAGAGATTATCTGCTTGGGGATTCCACCTGCCCTAACTCAGTTGGGGAAAATTTTATTTGGGAGAATGTGACGTCATCCTGCAAAACCTGCAACAATAGAAAACACATATGTGCCCCGGTGACTTGCATGGTATGATATTTTCATCCATCGTCACTCGACACTCAAAGAGGATTTCAAATGTTTCCCTGCAATGTCAATTTCTTTTTAGAAAACAAATCAACATGTTTTAAATGCAATGCGATTTTTGCCAAAAATTCAGGACATTTTGCAAACAAAAATAAACACAACACAATTTTTTGACTGAATATTCCTTTATTGAAAGGCCTCTGAATAGGAAAAGTTTTTACATTAGGAAGCAACTACCTGGAAAGAGGTTGCTACCATAAAATTGAGAAAATAAACTATCTTAATGGCAATGGACACGACATCCCAATGTGTTTCCTTCTTGCTATGGCCAGCATGTCTTCAAAACTCTCGATTCTTGCCTTAGCTTTCTGAGAAGATGAGGGGACTGATTCCTATCCTTCTGATATTGTCAGGTTGTACGAAACGATGCTTTGGTTCAGATTACTCGGATTGCAGTTGTTCGCTTATTCCCTTGTTTTGCGTGGATCGCCCTTTCGGGTTTTCAATCCACCCGGATACCCTTTTTTGCCTGAGTTGTCCGATATGGTTTTTCAACTCAGCGGGTGTACATTTTTTTCCCTAACTTTTTCCCGAGCTTTTTATTCTGTTTTTAGCTCGCCGGGATGCCCTTTTCTTGTCTGGACTATAATTCTGTTTTTGTGTCCAACGGTTCTTTTTATGCGAAGTATTTTTTAACTACGTCCGAGTTAACAGGGGATTGGAGATCTTCTCCATCCATAGTGGTGAGCATCAGTGCTCCTCCTGAGAAAAATTTCTTTATTATGAATGGTCCTTCGTAGTTTGGGGTCCACTTGCCCCTGTGATCTGAACCTGGAGGAACGATCCTCTTGAGCACAAGCTCTCCTACTTGATACTCCCGAGTACGTACTCGTTGGTCGAATGCTCGCTTCATTCTCCTCTGATAAAGCTGTCCGTGACAGATAGCCGCTAATCTCTTTTCCTCAATTAGAGATAGCTGATTGTATTGAGCACGCACCCACTCAACCTCATCAAGCTTCACATCCATCATCACACGCAATGAAGGAATTTCTACCTCGACAGGCAAGACTGCCTCCATACCATATACCAATGAGAAAGGAGTTGCCCCAGTTGACGTCCTGACTGACGTTCGGTACCCATGCAACGCGAATGGTAACATCTCATGCCAATCTTTGTAGGTGACAACCATTTTCTGCACAATCTTCTTGATATTCTTATTAGCTGCCTCTATCGCATCATTCATCTTTGGTCGGTAAGGAGAAGAATTGTGATGCTGTATCTTGAAGTCCCGACACAAGTCTGCCATCATCTTGTTGTTGATATTAGAACCATTGTCAGTAATGATCTTTTCAGGCACTCCGTATCTGTAAATAATGTCTCTTTTCAAAAATCTGGCTACCACTTGACGAGTGACATTGGCATAAGACGCTGCTTCAACCCACTTAGTGAAGTAATCGATCGCGACCAAGATGAAGCGATGACCATTTGAAGCAGTAGGCTCTATTTTCCCGATCATATCAATGCCCCACATAGAAAAAGTCCAAGGAGATGACATGACGTTGAGCGGGCTGGGAGGAACATGCACCTTGTCTGCATAAATCCGGCACTTGTGGCACTTACGGGCATACGAACAACAGTCTGCATCCATTGTCATCCAATAGTACCCCGATCTCAACAACTTCTTAGCCATCGCATGTCCTCCTGCATGAGTACCGAAGGATCCCTCGTGGACTTCCTGCATCAACAGGCTTGCTTCGTGTCTATCCACGCATCTGAGCAAAACCATGTCAAGGTTCCTCTTATACAAAACCCCATTTGTATTCAAGAAGAAACTAGCAGCAAGTCGCCCTAAGGTCTTCTTGTCGTTGGATGATGCCCCAGCTGGGTATTCTTGCTTTTCCAGGAAAATCTTGATATCAAAGTACCAAGGTTTCTCATCAGACACTGCGTCTACAGAGAAAGCATAAGCTGGAGCGTCAAGCCTGGAAACGTCAATCCTGGGTACGTAATTCCAACACAAGACTTTAATGGACGAAGAAAGAGTAGCCAATGCATCGGCAAATTGATTCTCATCTCGTGGTATATACTAAAGCTTAACCGTCGTGAAGAACGTCAACAGTCTTCTGGCATAATCCCTATAAGGAATTAAGTGTTCTTGATGTGTATACTGTAGGATCAAGCACTTACCACTGCACTAAAAGCAATTGTTGTTAGTGAAGGCGCAACTTTATTTCCTTATAGTATAGAGCCCTCAAGGGGTTGCGCCTATTAAGCGCCATGGGTTGGGATGTTAAGCCCATCGAATCCCTAAGGGTGACGCTGAATTAATAAATCCAACAATCTTCCCCCCCAGTGTCAGCCGGGGGGATTCGAACCCATGACCTTGCTCTGATACCACTTGTAAGATCAAGCGCTTACCACTGCACTAAAAGAAATTGTTGTTAGTGAAGGCGCAACTTTATTTCCTTATAGTATAGAGCCCTCAAGGGGTTGCGCCTATTAAGCGCCATGGGTTGGGATGTTAAGCCCATCGAATCCCTAAGGATGTTAACCCCAAATTTGCCCTCACCCATTCACTCCATGGCTTGTGATCATTTCATATGCATAAACTCAATCATAGCATCTTATATTGCATTTTTGATTCGCTGCATAGATTCAAAGTCATCTGCACCTAGGGTTTGTGATCTGAGCAACCCAAGAGCTTCTTGAGCCACTCCAAAGGCCATCAATCACTTCAAAGGGGTCCATGTATGTTCAAGCATCATATTATATCCTCTCAAAGTCAAGAATGTCAAAAAATCACAAGAACTGAGAATGGTATGAAAGCAGAGCCAGGCTTGACTGCACAGATGACCTAAAATTAGGGTTTTGGTTTCAGAGGCCATAACTCCAAATTTTTTGGTCATTCTTGTTTCTATTGGTCTCTATATGGTATAGGGAGTATGCATATCAATTTTCATGAATAAATTCCTTGGGGAAGTCATCTGATCAAGGGTTGACTTTTCAAGCAAGCCAGTGTAAAATCAGGGCATCTGAGGCCCCCAATGACCCAACCAAGGGGTGTTCCTCATCATTTTGATTGTATATGATCTTTATTTGATCATAGAAGAGGTTGGAAGTTCAAAAAATTGAAGAATTTCAAGTCTTTTGCAAAGTTGACTTTTTGGGCAATTTTGACTTTTAATGAAATTGCCATTTTGGGAAACTTTTTCAACCCTTGCTTTTTGATTCAAAAATGCTTCAAATGGAAAAACTTTGGTCATGAAAGTTGTAGAATGGATCATTCCCTTTTCAAAAAGTACAAGAACATGACCTAATTCATTTTGGATCAAAAGTTATGGCTTGCCAAAGTTGGCAAAAATCACAAAATTTCAAAGTTTCTACCAAAGAGGCATTTTGCAAAATGACTTGATCAAGTGTTCTAAAGCTATCAAATGGGCTTCTAATCTTCACAACATGATCACACAACACTTAAAAATCAGAATGGGCCAAGAAACTTCTCACTTTTGTGGCATATGGATCAAGATATTTCATAAAGATCAAAAGCAAGGCAAGTTGCAAAACTCATCATAGTTTATCATCCACTTGCTGGCTAGCTTGTTGAACCATCCTAGGCCTTTCCCCACATCATGCTGCGCAGGACACACTCTTTGTCCTAGGCTAGAAAGTAGCCCATACCCCTCTTACACCAACTTTGACATTTTAGCAAAAAGACCCATACCAATCAATAAAGCACACATCACTTCTTCTGACCAATCACAGTTATCTATGTCGCTCCCACTAAATGAAGCCGGGTCAAATAGGGTACAGACGCGAACGGTCGGCGAAAGGGACAATGAGAACACACAGCAGTGAACTCACTGGAGATGAATAGAGTCGCCAGCTAGGCATTTTTATCCCGGAGGAAAGGCAATGCTGCATAGACCTGGAAAGAGATGGATAAGACGGTTGCGAACCAGAGAGACTGAGAAAGGGGGTTGGTTACAACCTGGGAAGGTATTAGCACCCAGATTGTCCGCCGTACTCGACGGGATCCACGCTTAAAAGATTTGTGTTTTAAAGGGGTAGTGTCAGTGCAATTTGTGTGTAAAAGAGCTGGAAAACAAAATGTGCAGGTGTCAGTGTAAGAGAAAAGTGAAGTATATAAGTGAAGTGTCAGTGTAAGAACAGGAGTGAAATGCTCAAGATCATGAGGCTAAAAGAATGAGGCTAGAAAGAGGGGGAATATACAGAGACTTTTGTTCGATAACTGTTAAGTTATGCCTACGTATCCTCTCGTGCAATGAGGAAGTCAGAACACCGTAGTTCGACCCAAAGAGACTGAAAGATGAATTGACTTGTGAACTGCTTGCTTGCCTATGCTCAAGTGTATGACCTGTCTGGCTCAGGTGCAAACTGTCTTGCATTAGACGGAAGAAGCAAGTTCTCGTTTATGAGTGAAGATGATGAGAAAAGAATCCCGGAGGAGACGATTATTGTTTGTTTTTGAGTTTTCAGTCTTTTATTGCTTTTGAAAGTTTGTCATAAGTTAATGAGCTTAAGTCTAAACCAATGGATTTAGTAAACTCATCACATCTTCCCTCTGTTTAGGGGTAATGAGAATACCTTAAGTGTGAAGTCAGATTCTCACACTTAATCACCTTTGATATAGGATCAAGATCATTAACCTACTTGTGATTATTTAGATGTTTTTGGTGTTTTTGTTTAGTGTTGAGTAATGAGGTTAAGCCATAATCAAGGATTAAACAGACTCATTACACCATCCTAATAGAAGGATAATAGATGAGAATGTTTAAGCTGAGGAAAGCTCCTCAACTTAATCCATGATTAGGGATTAAACTCATGACAAAACAAAGCCTTTATTAAGTGGATTTTATTTAATGATATGATGATGAAGTGATTTTTATGATTTGTAAGACAACTTGAGGGGGACTTGTCCATTAACACTAGGGTTAGTCCTTCTTAACCAGTTAAGGAAGAATTAGAACCCTAATGCAAGGCCCAAGTTACAAGTGTGATGTCTTGATGATTATTAAGTGAATTGATTAAGAGATTTAAACACATTAAGGGTTTAACACTTAGGATTAAAGTTATACACTCCATCCTAAGAGAAGGATGCAGGCATAAGCTTAATCACAAAGCCTTAAAGCCTTTAGGGTTTAGTCCCTGATTATGAGATGAGAAGAGAAGACTCAAAAGAGACACAAAGGTAAAAACTAAGAGGGGAGACTAATCAAAACCCTAATCATTGTCATGCTTGGTTGTTCCTAAGGTTTGTGAGGTTAAACAAGAAAGATCTTCAATGGAACCACCAGGAAGCAGATGAAAGGAGCAAAGAGAAGCAAAGTAACTTGCTTCATTCAAGAAGTCAAGTCACTTGAAGAGAGAAAGTGGGAAGAAGAAGAATGAGCAAGCTCAAACTCAAACACATATAAAAATGCAGCAATGGATGCAAGAGAGATGAAAAGAAAAGTTATGAGAAGTGAAGGCAAATTCACTTCTCAAATCACTTACCACCTGAAATGTTAAAGAAGAAAATGCAATGCAATGCCAAATGTGATGAGATGACATGATGATAAACAAAACCAGAAGCATGTACATGATGCTAATGATGCTATGAGATGCTACAAACATGAGGCAGCACATGGAAATGATCATACAAGTTCATGGATGCAAATGAAGCAAGTTAGGAACCAAGAACATACATGAAAAGTTATGAGATGCATATGGCATACAACATGACAAATGCAAAGATGCAATGATCAAACATGCTTTCAATAGGTCTTATGATGTCAAATGAATCACATGGATGCTTGAAATGTCATGGCAAGTCATGTTATGCAAGAGAATGCAAGATGGATGCAAATGGAAGCCCAAATTAGGGTTTATGAATCAAACATCAAACACAAACCAAAACCAGAAGCAAACCCTAAGATAAAAATGGAAAAATGCCACACAAAGGACCCTTAATCCTATACTAAACCAATTCCCAAAGGAGAGGTCTCAACTCTTAACCAATCTCAAGTTATGATTTTCACAAGTTTTTAGGGTTTTTAGGGTTTCCAAACAAAAGAAATGTCAAACAATTTGAAAATGAAAGATCAAATCATGACCGTTTTATCTCAAAAACTACATGCTAAATACAATGCAATGCAAGAAGAATCAATGTCCAACTCTTCATAGATAGGCAGAAATGATTTTTTGAACTTAGGATCAAAATAATGCACAAAAATGATTTTTATTCAATGAAAAAATTCTCAAAATGCATCAAGATCAAAAAAGAAATTTGGTTTGAAGGTTGGACAATGTTTCTAAATGTCTTAGAACATTTCATGAATTTTTTGGTGATTTTTAGATACTTAAAAGTTTTTTAATAAATTAATTCTCATTAATCAATTAAAAATAATCTTTTAAATATTTAAAAATACTTTTTTAATGATAAAAATAAAAATAAAAATATTTTTGTGTCATAAAAATTAATAAAACTCTTGAGAAAAAGTTTCATAATTTTTAAAACATTTTTATTATTTTTAATAAATTATGCAAGTTAAATGAAAAAGAAATGAAAATAAATTAAAATAAAAGGAAAGTAATCAGAAGGAGAGGCTGAGATTGATTCTGGGTTCAAAATGATTGACTGGGCGCGTGAATGGAGGGTCCAGATGGCTTCTGAGTTAATTAATTATGATTATCTTAATTAAACAAGATTAGGGCAAATGACTTGATCTGAGCCATTCACACGCGCGGGAGGTCAATGGAGTCAACTGATCCTACGGCCCAAATTCAAATGGCATTTAATTACAAGATTAGGGCTTAATGATTTTCAGGTGGCCGGAGAAGACCTCCGGTCGTCTTCTCCGGTGGGAAGCCTACCTGAAAATCTCCAAACTCTCTCAAAACCTAACTAAAACGAAATCTAAAACCATGGAAATGATTCCCACTCACTCACGAACCAAAACCCCCAATCAAAACAAAATTATTCTTCCTGGAATTCATGAATCGAACAAAACAAGTTTTTAGGTCACAGAGTTTCAGAGAGCAATTAAATTCTCATTTCATCACCATTTTCAAAACCAAAAGCAACAGGATAATCAGTGAAGCATGAAGAACAAGTTTAGAACTTAAAAAATGATTTCTGGAAAAATATTTCTTGAGCTACCTGAGATTCGAAGCTTTCACTCCAGCAACTTTCTGACCTCCCCTCCTTGTGAAATCCACTCCACTTGACCCCCTGGTGATGCTTGAATGCTTAGGAGAAATTTATGTTGGCTGGATGAAGAGTTTGAACAGCTTCTGCTCAAGCTCAGTTGAAAATGGCAATGGTGATTCAGGCTGTTTCTGGCAAGGGTGAAGGGTTGTTTGTGGTCCAGATGATGAGTGGAGAAGGTTTGTGAAGTTTGTTTGGATGTTTGTGAGCTGTGGAAGGTGTTTCGAAGGAAACTGCAGCTTGGGGTGAAAATGGTGAAGTGATGTTATGGCTTGTTTCAGGCTCAGGCTTTGCTTGGTTTATGCTCTATGGAACATGGTGAAATGATTGGTGAAGTTGGTTTGGATGTTTGAGGTTTGTGGAGGCAGATTCGAATGGTTTTGCAAAAATAGAGTGTTTTTGTGAATGTGTTCTTGTGTCTTGTTTCAGCTTTGCTTCTTGAGTGTTATGGCCAGCATTTGGATAGTATATTTTAATCCTATAGGTCAGATGATTTGACATGGCCTCTATTGATTGGTAAGTTTGCTTTTGCCAAAAGTCCACTTTTTGTGTAAGGGAAGTATGGCTTGGTTATAGGCTATTACAAGGCATGGGGCTGCGCAGCAAGGGTGAGGGGAAAGGCTAGCCAAAGTCAGCATCCAATGTTGCAAGTTGTAGGAAGTGTGATGAGTGGTTTTGCAAGTTGGCTCTTTTTGAAACTTCATGGAAAATGCCTTGTTACACAAACCATACACATGTGATCTTTGGTCCAATTCTGATTTTTTAGGTCACATAGAATGTTTGTGTCATGGTTTGATGTCAACTAGAGGTCACAAACAGCCTTGGTTCATGGTTTTGCAAAATTCTCATTTAGGGCACATCTTGAAAATCAATGATTTTTACCAACTTTGTCACATCATAACTTTTGATCCAAGAAGAATTTGATCATGTTCTTGTACTTTTTGAAAAGGGAAAGATGTATTCTACAACTTTCATGACCAAAGTTTTTTTATTTGAAGCATTTTTGGATCAAGAATCAAGGCTTGAAAAATTACCTAAAATGAAGCATTCTTGAAAAGTCAACTATGCCCAAAAAGTCAACACTTGCAAAAACTCCAAATTCTTGAATTTTGTGAACTTCAACCCTCTTCCATGATCAAATAAAGATCATATACACTCAAAATGATGAAGATTACCCCTTGGTTGGGTCATTGGGGGCCTCAGATGCCCTGATTTTACACTGACTTGTCCAGAAAGTCAACTCTTGATCAGATGACTTCCCCATGGAATTTCTTCATGAAAATTGATATGCATACTCCCTATACCATATAGATACCAATGGAAACAAGAATGACCAAAAAATTTGGGGTTATGGCCTCTGAAACCAAAACCCTAATTCTAGGTCATCTGTGCAGTCTAGCCTGGCTCTGCTTCCATACCAATCCCAGTTCTTGTGATTCCTTTGCATTTTTGACTTTGTGGGGATGTAATATGATACAAGGACACACATGGACCCCTTTGAAGTGATTGGTGGCCTTTGGAGTGGCTCAAGAAGCTCTTGGATTGCTCAGATCACAAACCCTAGATGCAGATGACTTGGAATCTATGCAGTGAATCAAAAATGAGATGTGAGATGATATGATTGTGTTATGCACATGAGATGATCACAAGCCATGGTGTGAAGGGGTGAGGGCAAATTTGGGGTGTTTACAGCTGCCCCTATTCAAGCATGAGTTAGCTGTGCAGGATGTAAGCTACGGCTTAACAGGCAAACAAGATAACTTGTGGTTGAATACCAAAGACAGTCCAAAATTTGCACTCACAGAATGAAGAAGAAAAGGGATATAGATTGTAAAAGAAAGTAAAGTATATTGTAAAATGCGGGCGACGGAGGACGACCGTCGAGCAGAGGACGACTGCTGGGTAAATGGCAATGACGGGGACGGCCGACATGCTGGGAAGGTACTGAAAATAAAGCAATGACGGGGACGGCCGACATGCTGGGGATAAAAGGTAAAGCCAAGACGGGGACGGCCGACTGGCTGGGGAAAATAAGATATTATGATGGGGACGGCCATCACGATAAAGCTGTAAAGTTTTCTGGGGATAAATGAAACATGACGGGGACGGCCATCAAGTTCACAAAGCAAGGTAACCGACGATGGGGACGGCCATCGGGCTAAAAGAAAAGGAAAAGGGACCACGACGGGGACGGCCATCGGGTTAAAGAATAAATGAAATGAACAGATGATGGGGTACGACCATCAAAGGTGAAGGACGATCACCTAGCAGGGGACGGCTGCTCTGTTGGGTATAAGAGAAATATGATGGGGACGGCCATCAAAGGTGGAGGACGACCACCTGGCAGGGTACGGCTGCCAAAAATATCAACGATGGGGACGGCCATCGGATAAAAGGTCAACGATGGGGACGACCATCGGATAAAAGGTCAACGATGGGGACGGCCATCGGACGAGCATGATGGAGGACGACCATCAAGAGGTGGAGGACGACCACCTAGCAGGGGACGGCTGCTCTCAGGGTTTCTCATGACATAGGACGAATGCCAGATAACCAAAGATCAACAATGGGGACGGCCATTGGATAAAATTGATGAAGGACGATCATCAAGAGGTGGAGGACGACCACCTAGCAGGGGACGGCTGCTAAAAAATCAACGATGGGGACGGCCATCGGATGAGCATGATGGAGGACGACCATCAAGAGGTGGAGGACGACCACCTAGCAGGGGACGGCTGCTCTCAAGGCTTATCATGACACAGGACGAGTGTCAGATAAAAAAGAAAGTTTGCTTTGTTGGCGATCTACTGGGGAATAGTAAACACGGACGAGTGTTTATATCCAAGAAACAAAAGGTATAAGTGTTTGGTCTTGTGTATAGATTAAAGATGCGGACGAGCATCCTTAAGACTACGATACGGACGAGTATCGGGTAGAAACAAATACTGACGCGTGTTCAAAGATGATGATACGGGCGAGTATCAACTGGTTAACAAGGAACACGGACGAGTGTTGAATCTGAAAGGACCCTTCTGGGGAATAGTAGACACAGACGGGTATCTATATTCAAGAAGATAAGTGTTTAACACGGTGTATGGATTAAAGATACGGACGAGCATCCTTAAGACTATGATACGGACGAGTATCATGTAGAAACAAACATTTGATGCTTATTCTGAGATGATGGTACGGACGAGTACCAACTGGTTAACAAAGAACAAGGACCAATGTCGAATCTGTGGGGATATAAACGGTGTTTATGAGATACGGACGAGTATCTGTATAGGTGTAACATGAGTAGTGAGTATGAGTAGTGTATAGATGGGTGTTTATCTGCTGGGGAGAGTGACATGGACGAGTGTCAAAAGGAGAAGAGTATCATAATATCAACAGGTATATGGGTTGCAAAAGTGTAAGCGACTGCGCTGGGGATATGACACGGACAGGTGTCAAGAAAGTGTATATACAAGTGTGGGTGAGTGCAAAGATGATGTCTTTGGCTTTCTGCTGGTGGTTTGACACGGACGGGTGTCAGGAAGTATCCGTGATACAGGTGATTTTGTTTGTAAAGAGTGTTCAGGCGACTTTACTGGGGAATGATGACACGGACGGGTGTCAAAAGGTGTATATACTGGTGTTGGTGATTTGAGAGGCAACTGCTCTTGCTGGGGACTCTGGGGGGATTTCGGGGAGAGTATTTTGTATTCTGATGATTGATTATTATTCACAAGTGTTCAATTCGTAGTCATGGCTTATGATTATGCTATGTGTTTGATTTTTGCCGTAATGCTCCGTGTTAGACGGAATGCTACGCTTTGCGGGTGAATATGATGCAAATGCTATGATTGTGCAAAGATACCAAACCGGGATCCGGGTCCCGTTGCTGTGAAGATCTCTGGTCGATCTGTTTGAAATAGACCTCCCAGCTGGGGATGAGATCATCGGTAGATCTGGTGGGATGTATCTGCTTGGGGAATAAGTCACTGATTGACATACCCTTGTAATATGGGACCCAGCTGGGGTTTGTAGAAGCCTTCTGTACTCTGTTGTGACTCCTTCACGCGTTGCTCTTCTGAATAGATGCTGGAGCTCTGCGGGGAGATGATTCCCTGACCTTTGTACCCGACTGAGGGTGAAATGGCAATTGGGCTGGGGAGAAAGAGAGATCACTGAAGATCTCCCTAGGGACTCTGTTTGAGGATGATTTTCTGACAACTCAGCTGGGGGAAGTCATGAGAGGCAACTCAGCTGGGGAAGAAGCAACTCAGCTGGGGAGAGTAGTGAAAGGCAAACTCAGCTGGGGAGAGAGCACTTCAGCTGGGGAGAGTAGTGAAAGGCAAACTCAGCTGGGGAGAGAGCACTTCGGATGCTGAGATTATTTGTTGATTTGCCAGCTTGCTGGGATGTAACTTGCATGTCCCAAGTTGCGTTCTGGATACCTGCAACCCTGCAAAGATAAGGAAACGCACAAATGGTCCCGAGGTATCCTTTACTGGATTCCGTCATAGGAGTTAAGCATTTCTGAGAGTAAGTATGTTCCCTGCCAGCATGTGTTTTTATTATTTTAGAGAAAAAGCATCTGTACTTATGCAATCAGTTCTTTCTTTTAAGACATCAGACATATTTTGCAAATAAAATGTACAAAACGAGACATGACTGAAATTCTGATTTTATTAATTCATATGCCCTGAATTGGCGAGATACAGTCAAAGAAACAAATCCCCTGGAATGAGGAGATTGTTACAAATTGAGAAACAAAATGTTGGCAGTGTTGATGACGCTTTGAGGAGCTTCCTCTTCACTATGACCCGTATGACTCTTGACGTTCCCCTCATCTTGCTTTTTGAAGAATGTTGATTCTGATTGAAGCTTGATCCTTTTGAAGCTTACCAAGTTGTAGGTGATACAGACGAATTCAGAATGCAGCTGTTCGCTTATTCCCTTATTTTGCATGGATCGCCCTTTCGGGTTTTCAATCCATCGGAATACCCATTTTTGCATGAGCTGTCCAATGCGGCTTTTCAACTCAGCGGGTGTACATTTTTTATTCATTTTCCCTTACTTTTGCCCGAGTCTTTTATTCTGTTTTTGACTCGCCGGGATGCCCTATTTTTGCCTGGACTTACATTCTGTTTTTGTGTCCAGCGGGTCATTTTTATGCGAAGTATTTTTTAACTGCATCTGAATTCACAGGGGATGGGAAATCTTCACCATCCATGGTGCTGAGCATCAGTGCTCCACCAGAGAAAACTTTCTTTACCACAAATGGTCCTTCATAGTTCGGAGTCCACTTGCCCCTGTGGTCTGTATGAGGAGGGAGGATTCTTTTCAGCACAAGATCTCCCACTTGGTACTCTCGGTGCCTGACTTTCTGATCGAAGGCTTTCTTCATTCTTTCCTGATACAACTGCCCATGACAGATTGCAGCCAATCTTTTCTCTTCAATCAGACTCAGTTGCTCGTATCGGGATCGGACCCATTCTGTTTCACTCAGTTTAACATCCATTAATACCCGTAGCGAGGGTAATTCAACTTCAACAGGTAGGACTGCTTCCATACCATACACAAGCTGATACGGTGTTGCCCCGGTGGATGTTCTGATTGACGTGCGGTACCCATGCAAGGCAAACGGTAGCATTTCATGCCAGTCTTTGTAAGTGACTACCATCTTCTGCACAATCTTCTTGATATTCTTATTTGCTGCCTCAACAGCGCCATTCATCTTTGGCCTGTAAGGAGAAGAATTGTGATGTTGGATCTTGAAGTCCCGGCACAGCTCTGCCATCATTTTGTTGTTTAGATTGGAACCATTATCAGTAATGATCCGCTCGGGAACTCCATATCGACAGATGATATCTTTCTTCAGAAATCTGGCTACCACTTGCCTTGTAACATTTGCATATGAGGCTGCTTCAACCCACTTGGTGAAGTAATCAATGGCGACCAGGATGAATCTGTGGCCATTCGAAGCAGTTGGCTCAATCTTGCCAATCATATCAATGCCCCACATAGCAAAGGGCCAGGGTGAAGACATTATGTTCAAAGGATTGGGAGGCACATGCACCTTATCCGCATAGATCTGGCATTTGTGGCATTTTCTGGCATAGGCACAACAGTCGGCATCCATTGTGATCCAGTAATAACCTGACCTTAGCAACTTTTTAGCCATTGCATGTCCTCCTGCATGGGTACCAAAAGATCCTTCGTGCACTTCATGCATCAACAAATCTGCTTCCGTCTTGTCAACACATCGGAGGAGTACCATATCAAAGTTCCTTTTGTATAAAGACCCATCAGTGTTCAGAAAGAAACTACCAGCAAGCCTTCTCAAAGTCTTCTTATCATTGGAAGATGCCCCAGGTGGGTATGTTTGATCCTCCAAGAAGCGCTTAATGTCATGGAACCAAGGCTTATCATCTTTAACAACATCTGCTGCGAATACATATGCTGGTCTATCAAGTCTGGATACTGAAATCTGAGGTACAAAGTTGGCAGCCTGAACTTTGATCATGGATGAAATGGTAGCAAGGGCATCTGCAAACTGATTCTCGTCCCGAGGGATATACTCAAGCTTGACTGTTGTGAAGAAAGTCAGTAACCTTCTTGTATAATCCCTGTAAGGTATCAGATGATCCTGATGGGTGTACCATTTGCCATTGGTTTGATTAACTACCAGAGCTGAATCTCCGAATACAGTCAACGTCTTGATCCTGAGGTCAATGGCTTCCTCAAGACCCATAATGCAAGCTTCGTATTCAGCTTCGTTGTTAGTGCAGTTGAAGGTGAGTTTTGCCGAGAAAGGCATGTGAACTCCTTTGGGTGTAATGAGTACTGCACCAACACCACGACCATTCATGTTAACAGCCCCATCAAACATCATAGTCCATTCTTCTTCTGGATCAGGCCCTTCAGTGTGAATAGGCTCTTCGTGGTCTTTTGCTTTTATGAACATGATGTCTTCATCAGGGAAGTCAAATCTCATAGGCTGGTAATCATCAATAGGTTGCTCAGCAAGATATTCAGACAATACACTGCCCTTGATGGCTTTCTGAGATGTGTATTGGATGTCATATTCTGTGAGAATCATCTGCCATCTTGCAACCCGTCCGGTAAGAGCTGGCTTCTCGAAAATGTACTTAACTGGGTCCATTTTGGATATCAATAAAGTAGTGTGGGTCAACATATACTGTCTCAGTCGGCGAGCAGCCCACGCTAAAGCACAGCAAGTTTTCTCGAGCAGTGAATAACGTTGTTCACAGTCGGTAAACTTTTTGCTTAGGTAGTATATTGCATACTCTTTTCGACCAGACTCGTCATGCTGGCCCAACACACACCCCATTGACTCTTCTAATACTGTCAAGTACATTATCAGAGGTCTTCCTTCAACTGGAGGCATAAGGATTGGAGGTTCTTGCAAATATTCTTTGATCTTGTCAAAAGCCTTCTGGCAGTCTTCGTTCCACCTGACCGTCTGTTCTTTTCTTAACAGCTTGAACAAAGGCTCACAGGTTGCTGTGAGGTGAGATATGAACCTTGAGATGTAGTTCAATCTACCTAAGAACCCTCGAACTTCTTTCTCAGTTTTCGGTGCAGGCATCTCTTGAATAGCTTTGACTTTATCAGGGTCAACTTCAATCCCTTTCTCGCTTACAATAAAACCCAGCAGCTTACCAGATCGTACCCCGAATGTGCATTTGTTGGGGTTCAGCTTCAATTGGTACTTCCTCAGACGCTTGAATAACTTCAGTAGATTCACCAGGTGATCTTCTTCAGTAAGGGACTTGGCAATCATGTCATCCACATAGCATTCAATTTCTTTATGGATCATATCATGGAATAATGTTACCATAGCCCGTTGATATGTGGCACCAGCATTCTTCAGTCCGAATGGCATCACTTTGTAACAGAACGTGCCCCAGGGTGTGATGAAGGTTGTCTTCTCCATGTCTTCAGGTGACATCTTAATCTGATTGTATCCTGAAAATCCGTCCATGAAGGAGAATACCGAGAACTGAGCCGTATTATCAACCAATACATCAATGTGAGGTAATGGGAAGTCATCTTTCGGGCTGGCTCTGTTCAGATCCCGGTAGTCAACACACATCCTTACTTTGCCGTCTTTCTTAGGCACAGGTACTATGTTAGCAACCCACGGTGGATAGCTAGTTACAGCAAGGAACCCGGCGTCCCACTGCTTTTGTACCTCTTCTTTGATTTTCATAGCCATGTCTGGGCGAGTACGGCGCAGCTTCTGTTTAACCGGCGGGCATTCTTCTCTCAAAGGTAGCTTGTGCACAACAATGTCGGTGTCCAACCCTGGCATATCTTGATACGACCAAGCAAACACATCCACATACTCTTGAAGCAGATCAATCAGTTGTCTCTTCACTGAGTCTTGCAGGCAGGCCCCGATTTTAACCTCTTTCACGTCTTCATCTGTACCAAGATTGATCACTTCAACCTCCTCCTGGTGAGGAGTAATAACCTTTTCCTCTTGTCTTAACAACCTGGCTAGCTCTTCAGGAAGCTCATACTCTTCTTCAACCCCTTCATCGGCTTGATTGATTGGATTGTCAAAGTCATACGAAGTCATAGCCGTGCTGTTGTCGGTGCAGTCTGGAGGGCATTCTCTGCAAGGGTTTAGTTTGTTCATTTTAGTGATTTGATTTTAATCTTGTTTTAGAAAAGTGAAATAAAGTTATCATTTTGAAAACACTTCCATTTATTTTTTGTACAAAAAGAAAAATGGAAAAACAGTGAGCGGAAAAGAAAAGGACTCATTTGCAAAAAGATGTCTGATATTTCATTGATTAATCTTGTTTGCACAAAAAGTACAGATGGCCCGATTGCAAAATGAGTCTTGTCATCTTGGGCAAGATGCAAGACTTTGATGCATGCTATAAAAATACAGGAAATAATAATTACTCTGCATGAGTAACTCTTATAATTTCCTGGGAAGACCAGTTCGAGATACTGCTCCCCGGGATCTTTGGACGAATCCAGCTTTCCAGGTTGCGTTCTTCTTCCAGCTCGTCTTCCAGACAGTTGACAGCATCAGGGGTGAGCATCCCCCCACTCACAAAGTTGGGCTCTTTCGCAGCCGCTGCTTGATCTTGTTGAGTTGGTCTGTAACCCAACCCAAATCTGTCCTCTTTCTTCTCCACCGATAGCAGTTTGCCCCAGCCTTGGGCGTTTCCTCCCTCAACAACCTTCCGGGCTTGTTGGTATGATGATATTGAAGTACCAGGCACAGCAGATGTTTCATTGACATTCAAAGCTTCAAACCCCTGACTCATTGTTTCATGGATCTCCCCATCCATCTCAATGTATTTATAGGTAGCCAGGTGGCTAACAAAAATATCCTCTTCTCCACAGATTGTAACGATTTGACCCTCCCACTCATATTTTAACTTCTGGTGAAGGGTAGAGGTTACGGCGCCAGCGACGTGAATCCATGGCCTACCCAATAGACATCTGTAGGCGGGCTGTATATCCATCACGTAGAAGGTAGTTGTGAAAGTCTGCGGGCCAATCGTTACGGGTAATTTGATCTCTCCCAGAACCGATCTCTTTGAACCATCAAAGGCTCTTACCACCAGGTTGCTGGGTCTCAACGCCAATCCATCATATTCTAGCTTCACCAGGGCCTTTTTAGGTAAGACATTGAGGGATGACCCCGTGTCCACCAGCACATGGGAAAGGACAGCACCTTTACATTCCATGGTTATGTGCAAGGCTTTGTTATGGTTGCGGCCTTCCGTTGTCAAATCAGTATTGGTGAACCCTAGTCCGTGACTAGCATTAACATTTCCAACTACAGCTTCCAGCTGATTGACAGTGATCTCTTCAGGCACGTAAGCTGCGTGCAAGACTTTGAGGAGCGCATTCCGATGGGCTTCGGAGCACATAAGCAATGATAAGATTGAGATCTTGGAAGGCGTCTGATGAAGCTGATCCACTACTTTATAATCACTCTTTTTGATGATTCGCATGAACTCATCAACCTCTTGATCGAATGGTGTCTTCAAAGCTTCCTTAACAGCTTGATCTTCCTGCACAGGGCTCTTCCCCTTTGCCTTGGCAGCAGCTTCTGCTTCGGCAGCGGGCCTCTGAATTTGTGGGGCGAAGAGACGTCCGCTTCGAGTGAAGCCTCCGCCTCCTCCCACATTGTCAATTTGTGGTGCAAGGGTTGATGATTCAAAAGTGATTCTTTGTCCTTCATAGTACAGGTCAGAGCCATAATGCCACGGGATGGCATTGCTGCTTTCATAAAGTACTGGTCCAGGCACCGTGATAGTGACTGGACTGATTGCAGCTGTTGAAGGAACTGTGATAGTCTGTGGATCAAAATAAATTGTCACTGGTGCCCTGATGGGAGCAGCACCTTCTGAGTTGTAGACAGAGTTGTTTTCCGGATCGTAAAATATGGTGACAGTAGAGACATCTTCATGATTGGTTGCTGGTGTTGTAGGAGACATTGTTGGAAGAATGGATGTTGTTGTTGTAGGAGATTCAAAATGGAATGAAGCTGAAGTTGTAGCAGGAAAATTTGTTGATAACTGGTCATTTGAGATGATGGATGAAGTACTAGTTGATGAAGCCGAAGAATTGTCAGGAACAATGGTTGCTGCAGTTGTAGGAGGTTCTGAAACCGTTGCTGATGAGGTTGCTGGATTTGTTGGAAATGATGTAGTGATCTGGAGCTGGCCACTCTGAATAAGGTCATCTATGCCATTCCTCAGATTATCGCACCCATTTACTGAGATATTGCAGTAAGCACACCCCAACTCACACCCCGGGAACATGTTACATTCGAGGAGCTGAGCCTTGATTTCTACCAACGGTGTCCGGATCTGACCCACACTGGTTATTAAATAAGACGGTTTGTCTTCTTCAATAGCGTTAATTCTGGGACCACCGTGGTTTGGCATGGGGTTCTTATTGACATTGGGTGGTGGTGCGAAATTCAGAGCTTTTGAGTCTACCAGGTCTTGTACCTTCATGTGCAGGGCTCTGCACTTTTCTGTACTGTGGCCAGGTGCATTTGAATGGAAGGCACATCTGGCGTTGGAGTCATAATTCCTGGGTAGACTGTTGGGATCTGGAGGTGCCAACGTCCTTAGCTCAACTAGGTTGAGTTTCAGGAGTTGTGGCAGCAATGTAGCATATGGCATAGGGATCGGATCGATTACCCTGTTGGCTTGAGATGGCCTCTGTTGGAATGGCCTTTGCTGGTTATTGTTGTTGGTGTTGCTGTTGTTGTAATTTCTCGGAGGATACTGATTTTGTTGATGGTACTGAGGTTGTTGCTGATAGTTTTGCTGAGGAGGTTGATAAGCGGGTTGTGGATGAGCTGGAGCAGGGATGGTGACTGCAGCCACAGATCTGTGAACATATTGGGGCCTACCCCTGTTGGTGTGGATGGCATTAGTCTCACCAGTCCTTCTTGGGCCTGCAAAAGGCTTTCTTGCATTGCTGGATGAGCTTGCACCATTGTCTGAGATCTTACCCATTTTCAACAGGCTCTCAATTCTCTCCCCGGCTATGACAACATCTGCAAAGCTGGTGGAAGAGAAAGCAGCCAGCCTGTCAATATATGTTCCCTGAAGGGTGTTCATGAACATATCTGCCATTTCCCTTTCAGACATAGGTGGCTGAACAGCAGCAGCCAATTGCCTCCATCTCTGGGCATATTCTCGGAAACTTTCTCTTGACGATTGTGACATTCCCATTAGGAGGGTCCTGTTGGGTGCCATGTCTAAGTTGTACTGATACTGTCTGATGAAGGCCTCTGCCAGGTCCTTCCAGCATCTAATAGTCGCCCTTGTCAAGTGAGAGTACCATTCTCTCGACGCTCCCGTCAAGCTATCTTCAAAATAGAACATCCAGAGCTTCTCATCCATAGTATAGGCCTTCAGCCTCCCCAGAAATGATTGTAAATGAGTCCGGGGGCATGAAGTCCCGTTGTATTTTTCAAAACAAGGAGGCTTAAACTTATGGGGAATCCTGACCCCGTCTACCAAGCCCATGTCCATGACGTCGAATCCCAAAGAGTTTTGGGACTCTAAGGATCTCAACTTCTCAGCTATCTCTTCCAGCCTTCTATCATAAGCTTCCTCCCCAGCACCCATTACTGTGAATTGGTCCTCTTGGGGGTCTTCTTGAAGTACCCTGGCTGCAGTGGCAGTCCCTTGAACATTTGCAGGGATGTTGACCTCAGGATGGAGGTGTGGTCCAAATACAGGGGGGTTGACATGAGGTTGGACCCTTTCATTGTTGCTGGTGCCGGCAGTCCCTATATGTGGATCCTCTTGATTTTGCCTCTCTACCATGGCCCTCAATCTTTCCTGGCTCTGAGCCATGTTGTTCATCACTTCCATGAACTGAGTCATCTGCGTTCTCATTTCCAATCTTTCGTTTGCCATTTGATTTCTAACCTCTGCAAGGTCCTGCTGTACCTGATCCATTTGAATGCCCGGAAGATTGTTGCGGGTCGGATAACGGTGCGGACGGTTGAGGGGAAATACCCGGCGCCGAGCAATAGTTCCTGAACATCACAACAGAGTTAGTGGCAATAAAACAAAAACCTACAAAACAAACAAAAGGTTAGCATGCAATGCAGTATGCTTATTTGTTTTCGAGGTATCCGGCTTGGCATTCAGTTTTGACCCTTCCAGACCCTTGAAAATGCTGTTGATGTTGCTTTCGAAGTAAACTCGGATGGAACAAACTAGAACAAATATATATTACAGAAGGTGAAATAATGCAACTTGTTCATTTTACAACACAAGCCCTCCAAGGGGTCAAAATACATCATAAGAAAAAATAAAAGTACATGGAAAGAAAACAACAACAAGCAAATGGTCAAACACCAAGGCCAAACTCATCCTCCCGAACTTCCTTGAGAAGTGCCTCGGTCACAGGATCAGCCGGACGCTCTGTAAGGTTCCTGATGAGAAGATTCCTTGTAGTAACAGCTGTTGTTAGCTTCTTGTGTTGACCTTGGTCTTTTGACCTCTTCACTCCAGCCTTGATCTTTAGCTCTGATATCTCCCTCTGGGCTGCTGCCAAGGCTTCTTGCTGTTCTTTTGCACTAGCTTCCAGTTGCTCCATCTTGTCTTGAACTCTCTTGTCCTCCAGAGTACGAGCTTCGGTGATCCTGACCCACCTAGCCTGACTCTCCTTCAGATACAAGTCTGTTCTTGCTCTCTGGAACTGGGCTTCTTTGCAAGCATTCTTCAGAATTTGTTCTCCAGCTTTAGACTTCTTGATATAATCCCCAGACTTCTCAATCTTAGTCAGATGCTCCACTCTCAACTTCTCCAATCTCTCAACCTCCCTCGTACCATCACTCCTTTCCCGGAGGGTCTTCTGCAAGGCCTGGGTTAGCTTCTCATTTCTTTCTTTCAAGCTCTCAAACTCTTCCAAACTGATAGTGGCAGGGGGTGGTGCTGAAGATGATTCAGGCATATCTTCTATGGTAAAGGGCATTCCAGAGAATTGGGCCCTGGTACAGGACCATTCATAATATTGTGCTGATGCCACATTGCTGCACTTCCCCAAGATAGTTACTCCCTTGGTTTGAACATTATCCCAGGCCCAAGCAGCCTGCCTAACAATAGCCAGATTTAGCTTGTTCTCATAATAGAGAGTCTCAACCAAGTCCTGTACCTTAGGAGTGTGGACCAGTGCATAGCCCAGTTGTCTTCTGAACAGCAGAGGGTTGTAATTGATACTACCCTTAACTCCTATTAGGGGCACATTGGGAAAATGCCCACAGCTGGTGATGATATCCCTGCCTTTGGTGCTCTGGGTGCACCATCTGATATCGGCTGAAGTTAGAGCAGTGAGTCTCTTAGCCCAGTTACTCTACTGATGAGGATTCAAAAATGCATTTGTCCTGGGTAGATGCCTGAGAAGCCAAGTATGGAATAATGGAGCACAACACCTCACTAATCTTCCCCTCGGCTTTTCATTCCTCTGATGCACTGAATAGTAGAGATCGCCCAATAAAGTTGGCACTGGGTTCCTTAGAATGAACAGATGGATTGCATTCTTACTAACAAATCGAGGCTCATCTGCAAATAATATGATCCCATATATGCTCAAGGCCAATAAAGCACAGACTGCTTTCCACTCTCCTAAAGAAGCTTTCAGGGTAGCTTGAGAGATCAAGAAATCTAGATGCAGGCCAGGGATTCCAGCCTTAGAAGTCATATGCTGTTCAATTAGAACAGGTTCCAGATGCAAAGCCTTGGCTACTTCTCCATTACCAGGAAAGACCATCTCAGGGTTGAAAGGGATTCCACCCCTGATAGGCACACCAACCAATGATGCGTATTCTTCCAATAGAGGGCCCATCTGAAAGTCTTGGAAGGTGAAACACCTCAGTGGGGGATCATAAAACTGAATGCAAGTGTGGATGAGGCTCCTCTGTGAAGGGTCCAGATCCATAACCATATCAAGTATATCCCCATAATGTTCCCTGAACAATGGTATGTGATCTGGAGTGATCAGGGTCTGAATCCTCCTGATGTCAGATAGCTCTGGCTGGAAGAAGTGATAGGTGATGTTGCTCTTTTTAGGAGCCATGATGCTGAAGATGAGTAGAGACAGGTGCTGATGATAACACTGAAGAATGGGCCACTGATTGGCTGATGCAGGTGACTGAAGCAGACAGCTGATAACTGAAGCAGATGCTGATGAAGATAGGTCAATACTGAAGATGGGGTCAAAACCAGAACCAAATGAAGATGGATACCCTGAGACACAAATAAGCAAATGTCAATATGATGCAATGAGTATGTATGCAAATGATATGCAAGGGTTTGTGACTGAGCTGGATCTGATCAAGTGCTCTGACATAAGTCCATGTATGTTCAAGAATTCCAGATGGAGGTCTATAAATCCAGTAACCAAGGTGGGGGGCTCAAATAAAGAGCCACATGTCCAGGGTTTTAGAATCACAAGAACTATTCCAACATGGAGTATTCTTAATCAAGTCAAAGTAACAGGGTATTCTGAGGTCAAGGTACCTGCAAACCTGTAAACAACCCAACCCCCTCACAGGTGGTGTTCTAAAACAAGGATCCTCAGACTTGGATCAGTTATGAGAAGTGTAAACACTTCTAACCCGGAGGTACAGTGTTTACAATAACCATAAGAGTTCCTCCTCTAATTCACCTCAGTTTCTGAAGGTCAATACTAAAGGTCATCCAGACTTAGCAGGCTTCCCAGATAGCCCTAGCATTGCAGGAAATCTGCAACACAGAGTTCTCAAGAAGAAACCCATATCTGAACCGTGTTTCATATTCCCGCACCAGACCGAGATGGAATGGGAAAGAATATGATTCACTCTAGCCTAGGTGTCACTCAGGTCCCAGGTATAGGGCCTTAACTCTCGATGGAACACCCACCCACCAAAGCAAAACCAGATCCAGCCAGATAGCATGACAGTATGATATATGTAAAGCAGTAAAGAAAGTAATAAAACAAACTGTACATAAAGCAATAAATAAAATAAATACACAAGCACAGATAGCACATAACACCCCAGTAAACACAAATCAATCAAGCGCTAGGAGGAACCCACAAAAAGAACCAGAAGCCCTGGTTGCAGCATAAGGGTCCCCAGCAGAGTCGCCAAGCTGTCGCTCCCACTAAATGAAGCCGGGTCAAATAGGGTACAGACGCGAACGGTCGGCGAAAGGGACAATGAGAACACACAGCAGTGAACTCACTGGAGATGAATAGAGTCGCCAGCTAGGCATTTTTATCCCGGAGGAAAGGCAATGCTGCATAGACCTGGAAAGAGATGGATAAGACGGTTGCGAACCATAGAGACTGAGAAAGGGGGTTGGTTACAACCTGGGAAGGTATTAGCACCCAGATTGTCCGCCGTACTCGACGGGATCCACGCTTAAAAGATTTGTGTTTTAAAGGGGTAGTGTCAGTGCAATTTGTGTGTAAAAGAGCTGGAAAACAAAATGTGCAGGTGTCAGTGTAAGAGAAAAGTGAAGTATATAAGTGAAGTGTCAGTGTAAGAACAGGAGTGAAATGCTCAAGATCATGAGGCTAAAAGAATGAGGCTAGAAAGAGGGGGAATATACAGAGACTTTTGTTCGATAACTGTTAAGTTATGCCTACGTATCCTCTCGTGCAATGAGGAAGTCAGAACACCGTAGTTCGACCCAAAGAGACTGAAAGATGAATTGACTTGTGAACTGCTTGCTTGCCTATGCTCAAGTGTATGACCTGTCTGGCTCAGGTGCAAACTGTCTTGCATTAGACGGAAGAAGCAAGTTCTCGTTTATGAGTGAAGATGATGAGAAAAGAATCCCGGAGGAGACGATTATTGTTTGTTTTTGAGTTTTCAGTCTTTTATTGCTTTTGAAAGTTTGTCATAAGTTAATGAGCTTAAGTCTAAACCAATGGATTTAGTAAACTCATCACATCTTCCCTCTGTTTAGGGGTAATGAGAATACCTTAAGTGTGAAGTCAGATTCTCACACTTAATCACCTTTGATATAGGATCAAGATCATTAACCTACTTGTGATTATTTAGATGTTTTTGGTGTTTTTGTTTAGTGTTGAGTAATGAGGTTAAGCCATAATCAAGGATTAAACAGACTCATTACACCATCCTAATAGAAGGATAATAGATGAGAATGTTTAAGCTGAGGAAAGCTCCTCAACTTAATCCATGATTAGGGATTAAACTCATGACAAAACAAAGCCTTTATTAAGTGGATTTTATTTAATGATATGATGATGAAGTGATTTTTATGATTTGTAAGACAACTTGAGGGGGACTTGTCCATTAACACTAGGGTTAGTCCTTCTTAACCAGTTAAGGAAGAATTAGAACCCTAATGCAAGGCCCAAGTTACAAGTGTGATGTCTTGATGATTATTAAGTGAATTGATTAAGAGATTTAAACACATTAAGGGTTTAACACTTAGGATTAAAGTTATACACTCCATCCTAAGAGAAGGATGCAGGCATAAGCTTAATCACAAAGCCTTAAAGCCTTTAGGGTTTAGTCCCTGATTATGAGATGAGAAGAGAAGACTCAAAAGAGACACAAAGGTAAAAACTAAGAGGGGAGACTAATCAAAACCCTAATCATTGTCATGCTTGGTTGTTCCTAAGGTTTGTGAGGTTAAACAAGAAAGATCTTCAATGGAACCACCAGGAAGCAGATGAAAGGAGCAAAGAGAAGCAAAGTAACTTGCTTCATTCAAGAAGTCAAGTCACTTGAAGAGAGAAAGTGGGAAGAAGAAGAATGAGCAAGCTCAAACTCAAACACATATAAAAATGCAGCAATGGATGCAAGAGAGATGAAAAGAAAAGTTATGAGAAGTGAAGGCAAATTCACTTCTCAAATCACTTACCACCTGAAATGTTAAAGAAGAAAATGCAATGCAATGCCAAATGTGATGAGATGACATGATGATAAACAAAACCAGAAGCATGTACATGATGCTAATGATGCTATGAGATGCTACAAACATGAGGCAGCACATGGAAATGATCATACAAGTTCATGGATGCAAATGAAGCAAGTTAGGAACCAAGAACATACATGAAAAGTTATGAGATGCATATGGCATACAACATGACAAATGCAAAGATGAAATGATCAAACATGCTTTCAATAGGTCTTATGATGTCAAATGAATCACATGGATGCTTGAAATGTCATGGCAAGTCATGTTATGCAAGAGAATGCAAGATGGATGCAAATGGAAGCCCAAATTAGGGTTTATGAATCAAACATCAAACACAAACCAAAACCAGAAGCAAACCCTAAGATAAAAATGGAAAAATGCCACACAAAGGACCCTTAATCCTATACTAAACCAATGCCCAAAGGAGAGGTCTCAACTCTTAACCAATCTCAAGTTATGATTTTCACAAGTTTTTAGGGTTTTTAGGGTTTCCAAACAAAAGAAATGTCAAACAATTTGAAAATGAAAGATCAAATCATGACCTTTTTATCTCAAAAACTACATGCTAAACACAATGCAATGCAAGAAGAATCAATGTCCAACTCTTCATAGATAGGCAGAAATGATTTTTTGAACTTAGGATCAAAATAATGCACAAAAATGATTTTTATTCAATGAAAAAATTCTCAAAATGCATCAAGATCAAAAAAGAAATTTGGTTTGAAGGTTGGACAATGTTTCTAAATGTCTTAGAACATTTCATGAATTTTTTGGTGATTTTTAGATACTTAAAAGTATTTTTAATAAATTAATTCTCATTAATCAATTAAAAATAATCTTTTAAATATTTAAAAATACTTTTTTAATGATAAAAATAAAAATAAAAATATTTTTGTGTCATAAAAATTAATAAAACTCTTGAGAAAAAGTTTCATAATTTTTAAAACATTTTTACTATTTTTAATAAATTATGCAAGTTAAATGAAAAAGAAATGAAAATAAATTAAAATAAAAGGAAAGTAATCAGAAGGAGAGGCTGAGATTGATTTTGGGTTCAAAATGATTGACTGGGCGCGTGAATGGAGGGTCCAGATGGCTTCTGAGTTAATTAATTATGATTATCTTAATTAAACAAGATTAGGGCAAATGACTTGATCTGAGCCATTCACACGCGCGGGAGGTCAATGGAGTCAACTGATCCTACGGCCCAAATTCAAATGGCATTTAATTACAAGATTAGGGCTTAATGATTTTCAGGTGGCCGGAGAAGACCTCCGGTCGTCTTCTCCGGTGGGAAGCCCACCTGAAAATCTCCAAACTCTCTCAAAACCTAACTAAAACGAAATCTAAAACCATGGAAATGATTCCCACTCACTCACGAACCAAAACCCCCAATCAAAACAAAATTATTCTTCCTGGAATTCATGAATCGAACAAAACAAGTTTTTAGGTCACAGAGTTTCAGAGAGCAATTAAATTCTCATTTCATCACCATTTTCAAAACCAAAAGCAACAGGATAATCAGTGAAGCATGAAGAACAAGTTTAGAACTTAAAAAATGATTTCTGGAAAAATATTTCTTGAGCTACCTGAGATTCGAAGCTTTCACTCCAGCAACTTTCTGACCTCCCCTCCTTGTGAAATCCACTCCACTTGACCCCCTGGTGATGCTTGAATGCTTAGGAGAAATTTATGTTGGCTGGATGAAGAGTTTGAACAGCTTCTGCTCAAGCTCAGTTGAAAATGGCAATGGTGATTCAGGCTGTTTCTGGCAAGGGTGAAGGGTTGTTTGTGGTCCAGATGATGAGTGGAGAAGGTTTGTGAAGTTTGTTTGGATGTTTGTGAGCTGTGGAAGGTGTTTCGAAGGAAACTGCAGCTTGGGGTGAAAATGGTGAAGTGATGTTATGGCTTGTTTCAGGCTCAGGCTTTGCTTGGTTTATGCTCTATGGAACATGGTGAAATGATTGGTGAAGTTGGTTTGGATGTTTGAGGTTTGTGGAGGCAGATTCGAATGGTTTTGCAAAAATGGAGTGTTTTTGTGAATGTGTTCTTGTGTCTTGTTTCAGCTTTGCTTCTTGAGTGTTATGGCCAGCATTTGGATAGTATATTTTAATCCTATAGGTCAGATGATTTGACATGGCCTCTATTGATTGGTAAGTTTGCTTTTGCCAAAAGTCCACTTTTTGTGTAAGGGAAGTATGGCTTGGTTCTAGGCTAGTACAAGGCATGGGGCTGCGCAGCAAGGGTGAGGGGAAAGGCTAGCCAAAGTCAGCATCCAATGTTGCAAGTTGTAGGAAGTGTGATGAGTGGTTTTGCAAGTTGGCTCTTTTTGAAACTTCATGGAAAATGCCTTGTTACACAAACCATACACATGTGATCTTTGGTCCAATTCTGATTTTTTAGGTCACATAGAATGTTTGTGTCATGGTTTGATGTCAACTAGAGGTCACAAACAGCCTTGGTTCATGGTTTTGCAAAATTCTCATTTAGGGCACATCTTGAAAATCAATGATTTTTACCAACTTTGTCACACCATAACTTTTGATCCAAAAAGAATTTGATCATGTTCTTGTACTTTTTGAAAAGGGAAAGATGTATTCTACAACTTTCATGACCAAAGTTTTTTTATTTGAAGCATTTTTGGATCAAGAATCAAGGCTTGAAAAATGACCTAAAATGAAGCATTCTTGAAAAGTCAACACTTGCAAAAACTCCAAATTCTTGAATTTTGTGAACTTCAACCCTCTTCCATGATCAAATAAAGATCATATACACTCAAAATGATGAAGATTACCCCTTGGTTGGGTCATTGGGGGCCTCAGATGCCCTGATTTTACACTGACTTGTCCAGAAAGTCAACTCTTGATCAGATGACTTCCCCATGGAATTTCTTCATGAAAATTGATATGCATACTCCCTATACCATATAGAGACCAATGGAAACAAGAATGACCAAAAAATTTGGGGTTATGGCCTCTGAAACCAAAACCCTAATTCTAGGTCATCTGTGCAGTCTAGCCTGGCTCTGCTTCCATACCAATCCCAGTTCTTGTGATTCCTTTGCATTTTTGACTTTGTGGGGATGTAATATGATACAAGGACACACATGGAACCCTTTGAAGTGATTGGTGGCCTTTGGAGTGGCTCAAGAAGCTCTTGGATTGCTCAGATCACAAACCCTAGATGCAGATGACTTGGAATCTATGCAGTGAATCAAAAATGAGATGTGAGATGATATGATTGTGTTATGCACATGAGATGATCACAAGCCATGGTGTGAAGGGGTGAGGGAAAATTTGGGGTGTTTACAATCTATACAAGCCAAAAGCAAGCCAAAGCAACTACAACACAGGCCTGAAACACTCCATAGCACAGCATTCTCATTTTTCATCTCACCTTGCAAGAGCATTCGAAACTCATCACACAGGCCACAAACATACAAACTAACTTCACAAATCAACTCAACACATCTTCCTGGTCACAAAGCACCCTTCACCATAGCCTGAAACTCAAAGAATCAAAAACACGATCACCACCTTCCATTGAACAGAACTCCTGCCATCTCTCAAACCAGCCATTGCAAACTTCAAACAAACATTGCAAGCTTCTTAGGGGAATCAGTGGAGTGCATTTGAGCCAAAGAAACATCCAGAAAGCTCCTGAATCGAAAGCTTCAGTTCAGGTAGTCAACTCAAAACTTTTTTCCAGAAACATGTTTTTAAGTTCTTAATAGCTTCTATGCAGTCCCCTGATCATGAATATGTGCTTACATTTGAAAATAGTTGAGAAACCAGGATGTATGCACTGTCTGAAACTTTTGCCCTAAAAAATGTTTGGCTTCGATTCGCATGATTAGTGAATGAGAAATGAGTTTTGTTTAGGGGTTTTGATTCAGTGATGTGTGGGGATGATTTCTGGGCTTTTAGTTTTCATTTTTGTGAAGTTTGGAGGATTTTAGAGATTTTCAGGGAGGGAGGTCACCGGAGAAGACGACCGGAGCTCGTCTCCGGTGACCTAAAAGTGATTAAGTAGTAATTAGGGTTAGGGCACCAGGTTTGAATGTGAGCCACTGGATCTTGTTTCCCGCGCGCGTTTGGAAGGCTGAGATCATGTCATTAGTATTAATTAGGTTTAATTTAATTAATTAAGTGAGATTAGTTCAGTTTGAATATGGACCTTAGGATCACGCGCCAAGTCAACAGGTCCTTCCCCAGAATCAATCCTGGCTCTCCATTGCGTTTACTTTTCATTTTTTATTAATATTAATTCATTTCTTTTGTTTTATTTTGTACATTTATTTTAAAATAGCAAAAATTATTCAAAAATTCTGAAAATTTTTATACACACTTTTATTAATTTTCAGAAACCAAAAACATTTTTTATTTTTATTTTTATTTTTTTGCATTAAAAAATATTTTTAAATCATTTAAAAGTTTATTTTTAATTAATTAATGAGAATTAATTAATTAAAAATACTTTTAGGTATTTAAAAATCACCAAAAAATTCATGAAACCTTCATAATAATTTAGAAACATTGTCCAACCCTCAAACCAAATTTCTTTTTTGATCTTGATGCATTTTGATAATTTTCCATGGAATTAATTTCATTTTTAAGCATTATTTTGATCCAATGTTCAAAAAATCATTTCTGCCTAGTCTTTGAGAGTTGGACTTTGATTCTTTTTGCATTGTGTTTTGCATCTCATGTAGTTTGTAGGATTAAATTGGCATGATTTGATCTTTCATTTTCAATTTGTTTGGCATTTTTCTTGTTAAGATACCCCAAAACCCTAGAAATTTTAGGAAATTCATAACTCTAATTAATTTAAGAGTTGGAACCTCTCCTTTGGGCAGTGAGTTTGTGTAGGGTTAGGGTCCCTTGGAATGCATTTTCAATTTTTTATCTTGATGTTTGCTTCTGATTTTGGTTTTTGTTTGATGCATTGATCATAAACCCTAATTTGGGCTTCCTTTTGCATCCATCTTGCATTTGCATTCATACCTTGACTTGCCATAGCATTTTGTGCATCCATTTGATTCATTTGACATCTTAAGACATATTAGAAGCATGTTTGATCATTGCATCTTGTATTTGCCATGTGGTATGCCATTTGCATTCCATAACATTTCATGTATGATCATGGTTCTAAACTTGCTTCATTTGCATCCATAAGTTTGTATGATCATCCCTATGTTTTGTTTCATGTTTGCATCATCTCATAGCATCATTATCACCATGTATGTGCTTCTGGTTTTGATTTGCATCATGCCATTCCATCTCATTTTGCATTGCATTGCATTTCTTTCACTAACTTTTCAGGTGGTAAGTTACTTTGAGAAGTGAATTTTCCTTCACTTCTCACAACTTCTTTTCATCTCTCTTATGCATCCTTGCTGCATTTTGTTTTGTGTTTGAGATTGAGCTTGCTCATTCTTCTTCTTCTTACTTTCTTTCCTCAAGTGACTTGACTTCTTGAATGAAGCAAGTTACTTTGCTTCTCCTTGCTCCTTTCATCTGCTTCCTGGTAGCTCCTTTGAAGACTTCTCTAGTAAACTTCACAAACCCTAGGAATGACCAAGCATGATAATAATTAGGGTTTGATTAGTCCCCCATTTAGTTTTTACCTTTGTGTCTCCTTGAGTCTTCTCTTCTCATCTCATAATCAGGGACTAAACCCTAAAGGTTTTAAGGCTTTGTGATTAAGCTTATGCCGGTATCCTTCTATTAGGATGGAGTGTATAACTTTAATCCTAAGTGTTAAACCCTTAATGCGTTTAAATCTCTTAATCAATTCATCTAATAATCACTAAGACACCAAGCTTGTAACTTGGGCCTTGCATTAGGGTTCTAATTCTTCCTTAATTGGTTAAGAAGGACTAACCCTAGTGTTAATGGACAAGTCCTCCTCAAGTTGTCTTACAAATCATAAAATTCACTTCATCATCTCACCATTGAATAAAATCCACTTAATCAAAGGCTTGTTTTGTCATGAGTTTAATCCCTAATCATGGATTAAGTTGAGGAGCTTTCCTCAGCTTAAACTTTCTCATCTATTATCCTTCTATTAGGATGGTGTAATGAGTCTGTTTAATCCTTGATTATGGCTTAACCTCATTACTTAACACTAAACAAAAACAACAAAAACATCTAAATAATCACAAGTAGGTTAATGACCTTAATCCTACATCATGGTGATTAAGTGTGAGAAGCTGACTTCACACTTAAGGTACTCTCATTACCCCTAATCAGAGGGATGATGTGATGAGTTTACTAAATCCATTGGTTTAGGCTTAAGCTCATTAACTTATGGCAAACTTTCAAAAGCAATAAAAGGCTGAAAACACAAAAACAAACAATAATCGTCTCCTCCGGGATTCTTTTCTCATCATCTTCACTCACAAACGAGAACTTGCTTCTTCCGTCTAATGCAAGACAGTTTGCATCTGTGCCAGACAGATCATACACTTGAGCATAGGCAAGTAAGCAGTTCACAAGTCAATTTATCTTTCAGTCTCTTTGGGTCGAACTACGGTGTTCTGACTTCCTCATTGCACGAGAGGATACGTAGGCAAAACGTAATAGTTATCGAACAAAAGTCTCTGTATATTCCCCCTCTTTCAGCCTCATTCTTTAGCCTCATATTCTTGATCATTTCATCCTTGTTCCTGCACTGACACTGTATATTTATACACTTCACATTGTTTTACACTGACACCTGTACATCCTTTCCCAGTTATTTTTATTCACAAATTGCACTGACACTACCCCTTTAAATCACAAATCTTTTGAGCGTGGATCCCGTCGAGTACGACGGACAATCTGGGTGCTAATACCTTCCCAGGTTGTAACCAACCCCCTTTCTCAGTCTCTCTGGTTCGCAACCGTCTTATCCATATTCTTCTAGGTCTATGCAGCATTGCCTTTCCTCCGGGATAAAAATGCCTAGCTGGCGACTCTTTTCATTCCCTGTGAGTTCACTCCTGTGTGTTCTCACACCCTCCTCTCGCCGACCGTTCGCGTCTGTACCCTATTTGACCCGGCTTCATTTAGTGGGAGCGACAGCTTGGCGACTCTGCTGGGGACCCTTATACTGCAACCAGGGCTTCTGGTTCTTTTTGTGGGTTCTTCCTAGCGCTTGTTTGATTTGTGTTTACTGGGGTGTTATGTGCTATTTGTGCTTGTATATTTGTTTTATTTTTTGCTTTATGTACAGTTGTTTATTTGCTTTCTTTACAGCTTTACATATATCATACTGTCATTCTGTACTGGCTGGATCTGTTTTGTTGCTTTGGTGGGTGGGTGTTTTACTGAGAGTTAAGGTCCTATACCTGGGACCTGAGTGACACCTAGGCTAGAGTGGTTCATGTTCTTTCCCATTCCATTTCGGTCTGGTGCGGGAATATGAAACACGGTTCAGATATGGGTTTCTTCTTGAGAACTCTGTGCTGCAGATTTCCTGTAGTGCTAGGGCTATCTGGGAAGCCTGCTAAGTCTGGATGACCTTTAGTATTGACCTTCAGAAACTGAGGTGAATTAGAGGAGGATCTTTTATGGTTATTGTAAACACTGTACCTCCGGGTTAGAAGTGTTTACACTTCTCATAACTGATCCAAATCTGAGGATCCTTGTTTTAGAACACCACCTGTGAGGGGGTTGGGCTGTTTACAGGTTTGCAGGTACCCTTAACCTCAACATACCCTGTTACTTTGATTGATTAAGAGTACTCCATTTTGGAACAGTTCTTGTGATTTTTAACCCAGGACATGTGACTCTTTATTTGAGTCCCCCACCTTGGTTACCGGACTTATGAACCTCCATCTGGATTTCTTGAACATACATGGACCTATATCAAGGCAGTTAATCAGATCCAGCTTGATCACAAACCCTTGCATATCATTTGCATACATCATCATTGCATCATTTTAACATGTGTTTATTTGTTTTTCAGGGTATCCATCCTACATTTTGGCTTGGTTTTGACCCCTTCTTCAGCATAGACCTATCTTCATCAGTACTTACTTCAGCTATCAGCTACCTGCTTCAGTCACCTGCATCACTAGTCTCAGCCTGTCAGTGGCCCATCTTCAGTGTTATTCTCAGCATCTGTCTCAGCTCTTCTTCAGCAGCATGGCACCCAAGAAGAGTAACATCTCCTATCATTTCTTTGAGCCTGAGCTGGCTAGCATCAGGAAGATTCAAACCCTGATTACTCCAGACCATATACCACTATTTAGAGAACATTATGGAGGAATCTTTGATGTGGTTATGGATTTGGACCCTTCACAGAGGAGCTTGATTCATACTTGCTTGCAGTTCTATGATCCCCCTCTGAGGTGCTTCACCTTCCAGAATTTTCAGTTGGGACCCTTGTTGGAAGAGTATTCATCACTGATTGGTGTGCCTATCAGGGGTGGAGTCCCCTTCAACCCTGAGATGGCTTTCCCTAGTAATGAAGAGGTGGCAAAAGCATTGTATCTAGAACCAGCTCTGATTGGGAAGCATATGACAGCAAAGGCTGGAATCTCTGGTCTCCACTTGGATTTCTTGACCTCTCAGGCTATTCTGAAGGCCTCCATGAGGGAGTGGAAGGCAGTCTGTGCATTATTAGCCCTTAGCATATATGGGGTTATATTATTTGCAGATGAGCCTAAGTTTGTTAGCAAGAGTGCAATCCATCTTTTCATTCTGAAGAACCCAGTGCCCACCTTACTGGGAGATCTTTACTACTCTGTTCACCAAAGGAATGAAAAGCAAAGGGGAAGACTAGTGAGATGTTGTGCTCCTTTGTTCCATACTTGGCTGCTCAAACATTTGCCAAAGACTGATGCATTCTTGAATCCTCACCAGCAAAGGAATTGGGCTAGGAGGCTTGTTGCTTTAACCTCAGATGATATCAGATGGTGCACTCAGAGCACCAAGGGCAGAGACATCGTTACTAGTTGTGGGCAATTTCCCAATGTGCCTCTGACAGGAGTGAAGGGTTGCATCAACTACAATCCTCTGTTATTCAAAAGACAACTGGGCTATGCACTGGTTCACCCTCCTAAAGTGCAAGATCTAGCTGAGACTCTTTATTGTGAGATCAAGCCTAATCTGGCTATTGTCAGGCAAGCATCCTGGGCTTGGGACAATGTCCAGACTAAAGGGGTAACCATTCTTGGGAGATGCAACAATGTGGCCTCAGCTCAATACTATGAGTGGTCTCATGCCAGGGCTCAAATTTCTGGGATGCCCTTCACCCTTGAAGATGTGCCTGGGCCCTCCACAACACCACCTCCAGCAACTGTCAGCTTAGAGGAGTTTGAGAAATTGAAAGAGAGAAATGAGAATCTGACTCAGGCTCTACAGAAGACCCTCTGGGAGAGGAGTGATGGTCGCTTGGACATTGAAAGGTTAGAAAAGCTAAAGGTGGAGCATCTAGCCAGGATTGAAAAGTCAGAGGACTATATCAAGAAGTCAAGGGATGGAGAGCAAATCTTAAAAAATGCCTGCAAAGAGGCCCAATTCCAGAGAGCTAGAACTGATTTGTATCTGAAGGAGAGTCAGGCTAGGTGGGTCAGGATCACCGAAGCTCGTACTCAGGAGGATAAGAGGACTCAGGATAAGATCGAGCAGCTGGAAGCTAGTGCAAAGGAGCAGCAGGAAGCCCTGCTAGCAGCCCAGAGAGAGATCTCAGAGTTGAAGATTAAAGCTGGTGTGAAGAGGTCAAAGGACCAGAGTCGACACAAGAAGCTAACTGCAGCTGTTACTAAAAGGAATCTCCTTATCAGAAACCTCACAGAGCGTCCAGCTGATCCTGTGACTGAGGCACTTCTAAAAGAAGTTCAGGAGGATGAATTTGGTCTTGGTGTCTGACTTTTGCTTGTTGTTGCTTTCATTTCATGTACTTTTCTTTATGTTGTATTTTTGACCCCTCATAGGGCATGTATTGTAAAAAACAAACTATGTATCATTTACTTTTTGTAATATATGTGTTGGTTGGTTTTATCTGAATTTCTTCAAGCAACATCAAAAGCATCTTCCTCAGGGGTCTGGAAAGGTCAAAACCAAGTGCCAAGCCGGATACCTTGGAAACAAATAAGCATACTGCATTGCATACTAACCTTTTGTTTTGTTTTGTAGGTTTTGTTTTATTGTTACTAACTCTGTTGTGATCTCAGGAACTATTGCTCGACGTCGGGTGTTTCCACTCAACCGTCCACACAGATATCCAACCCGCAACAACCTTCCGGGTATACAAATGGACCAAGTACAGCAGGACCTTACAGAGGTCAGGACTCAAATGGCCAATGAGATATTGGAAATGAGGAATCAGATGACGCAATTTATGGAGGTGATGAATAATATGGCTCAAAGCCAAGAGAGATTAAGAGCACTGGTAGAGAGGCAGAATCAGGAAGACCCCCATCTAGGGACTGCTGGGACAAGCAATAATGAGAGAGTTCAACCTCATGTTAATCCTCCAGTCTATGGACCCCACCTTCATCCAGAGATCAACATCCCTGTTAATGTACAAGGGACTGCCACTGCAGGCAGAGTGTTACAAGAAGACCCCCAGGAAGATCAATTTACAGTGATGGGAGATGGGGAGGAAGCCTATGACAGAAGGCTAGATGAGATTGCTGAGAAACTAAGATCCCTGGAGTCCCAGAATTCTTTGGGCTTTGATGTTATGGACATGGGCTTAGTGGACGGGGTCAGGATTCCCCACAAATTTAAACCTCCGTGCTTTGAAAAGTACAACGGAACTACCTGTCCCCAAACCCATTTACAGTCCTTTCTGGGGAGGCTGAAGGCATATACCATGGACGAAAAGCTATGGATGTTTTATTTTGAAGATAGCTTAACAGGAGCTTCAAGGGAATGGTACTCTCACCTGACTAGAGCAACCATCAGGTGCTGGAAGGACTTGGCTGAGGCCTTTATCAGACAATATCAGTACAACTTGGATATGGCTCCCAACAGGACCCTCCTAATGGGAATGTCTCAATCATCCAGGGAAAGCTTCCGGGAGTACGCTCAGAGGTGGAGACAGCTCGCTGCTGCTGTCCAGCCACCCATGTCAGAGAGGGAGATGGCTGATATGTTCATGAACACCCTCCAAGGGACATACATTGACAGGCTAGCTGCCTTTTCTTCCACTAGCTTTGCTGACGTGGTCATAGCCGGGGAAAGAATTGAAAGCCTATTAAAGATGGGTAAGATTTCTGACAACGATGCTAGCACGTCCAGCAACCCAAGAAAGCCTTTTGTGGGCCCAAGAAGAACTGGTGAGACCAATGTTATCCATGCCAGCAGGGGCAGACCCCAATATGTTCATAGGTCTGTGGCAGCAGTCACCATTCCCGCTCCAATTCATCCTCAACCAGCTTATCAACCACAGCAACAAAATTACCAGCAACAAACTCAGTATCCTCCTCAGAGAAATTATAACAACAACAACACCAACAACAACAATCAGCAAAGACCATATCAACAGAGACCTTCTCAGGCCAATAGGGTGATCGATCCGATCCCTATGCCCTATGCCACATTGTTGCCACAACTCCTAAAACTCAACCTACTTGAGCTAAGGACATTGGCACCTCCAGATCCTGCCAGTCTGCCCAGAAATTATGACGCCAGCGCCAGATGTGCTTTTCACTCAAATGCACCTGGCCACAGTACAGAGAAGTGCAGAGCTTTGCACATGAAAGTGCAGGATCTAGTGGATTCCAAAGCTCTAAATTTTGCACCACCACGAAATGTTAACAAGAACCCTATGCCACACCACGGAGGACCCAGAATCAATGCTATTGAAGAAGACAAGCCGTCTTACTTAATAACTAGTGTGGGTCAGATTCGGACACCCTTGGTAGAGATTAAAGCTCAACTCCTTGAATGTCAAATGTTCCCGGGATGTGAGCTAGGGTGTGCTTATTGCAACATTTCAGTGAATGGGTGTGATAACTTGAGAGATGGCATAGATGGTCTCATCCAGAGTGGCTTGCTTCAAATCACAACATCAATACCTACCAATCCAGCAATCTCCTTAACAACAGTTCCAGAGTCTTCTACAACTGCAACAACCATTGTTCCAAACAACTCTTCAATCTCATCAACAAATGCTTCATCTGTTACTTCAACGGACCAAATATCAACAAACATCCCTCCTACAACTTCAGCACCCCTTCATTCAGAGTCTCCTACAACAACAACACCCATCCAGTCAACAATGTCTCCTACAACATCAGCAGCAAACAATGAAAGTGTCTCAACAGTTACAATTTATTATGATCCTGCAAATGATTCTGCCTACAACTCACAAAATGCCACTCCTATCAGAGCACCAGTCACAATATACTATGATCCACAGACTATCATGGTCCCTTCTACAGCTGCCATCAGTCCAGTCACTATCACAGTGCCTGGGCTAGTACCTTATGAAAGCAACAATGCTATCCCTTGGCATTACGGCTCCGATCTATACTGCGAAGGACAGAAAATCACTCTCGAATCATCAACTTCTTCACCACAAATAGATAATGTGGGGGGAGGCGGAGGCTTCACTCGAAGCGGACGTCTCTTCGCCCCGCAAATTCATAGACCCACTGCTGAAGCAGAAGCTGCTGCCAAGGCAAAAGGGAAGAGCATGGTGCAAGAAGAGCAAATTGTTAAAGAAGCTTTAAAAACACCTTTTGATCAAGAAGTTGATGAATTCATGAGAATCATCAAGAAAAGTGATTACAAGATAGTAGACCAGCTTCACCAGACGCCTTCCAAGATCTCCATTCTATCATTGCTTATGTGCTCCGAGGCTCATCGGAACGCACTACTCAAAGTCTTGCACGCAGCTTATGTGCTAGAAGAGATTACCGTCAATCAGTTGGAAGCTGTGGTTGGAAATGTTAATGCTAGTAATGGACTAGGATTTACCAACACTGATTTGACTACGGAAGGTCGCAATCATAACAAGGCTTTGCACATTACCATGGAGTGTAAGGGTGCAGTTCTTTCTCATGTGCTGGTAGACACAGGATCATCCCTCAATGTCTTACCTAAAAAAGCCCTTGTGAAGCTGGAGTATGAAGGATTGGCATTACGTCCCAGTAACTTGGTAGTGAGAGCCTTTGACGGCTCTAAGAGGTCAGTGCTGGGAGAAATTGAGTTGCCTATAACGATTGGCCCACAAACTTTCAAAACGACCTTCTACGTGATGGACATTCAGCCTACCTACAGCTGTTTGTTGGGTAGACCATGGATTCATGCCGCTGGCGCAGTTACGTCTACCTTTCACCAGAAGTTAAAATTCGAGTGGGAGGGCCAAGTCGTTACTATTTGTGGGGAGGAAGATATTTTTGTTAGCCATCTGGCTACATACAAATACATTGAGATGGATGGGGAGATCCACGAAACGATGAGTCAAGGGTTTGAGGCCCTGAATATTAATGAAACATCTGCTGTACTTGGGACTTCCATGACATCCTACCAGCAAGCCCGGAAGGTTGTTGAGGAGGGGAATGCTCAAGGCTGGGGCAAACTGTTTCCTGTGGAGAAGAAAGAGGATAGATTTGGGTTGGGTTACAAACCAACTCAACAAGATCAAGCAGAGGCTGCTAAGAAGCCCAACTTTGTTAGTGGGGGGATGCTCACCCCTGATGCTGTCAACAACTTGGAAGATGAGTCGGAAGATGAACGTAACCTGGAGAGCTGGATACGTCCAAGGATCCCGGGGAGCCGTATCTCAAACTGGTCTTCCCAGGAAATTATAAGGGTTACTCCTGCAGAGTAATTATTATTTCCTGTATATTTTAAGCATGCATCAAGTCTTGCATCTTGCCCAAGATGATAAGACTCATTTTGTAATCGGGCCATCTGTAATTTTTGTGCAACAAGATTAATCAATGAAATATCAGGCATCTTTTGCAAATGAGTCTTTTTCTTTTCCGCTCACTGTTTTTCCATTTTTCTTTTTGTACAAAAAATAAATGGCAATGTTTTCAAAATGACAACTTTATTTCACTTTTCTAAACAAGATTAAAATCAATCACTAAAATGAACAAACTGAACCCTTGCAGAGAGTGCCTTCCAGACCGCACCGACAACAACACGGCTATGACTTCGTATGACTTTGACAATCCGATCAATCAAGCTGATGAAGGGGTTGAAGAAGATTACGAGATTCCTGAAGAGCTAGCCAGGTTGTTGAGACAAGAGGAGAAGTTTATCACTCCTCATCAGGAGGAGGTCGAAACGATCAATCTTGGTACAGATGAAGATGTGAAAGAAGTTAAAATCGGGGCCTGCTTACAAGACTCAGTGAAGAAACAACTGATTGACCTGCTTCAAGAATATGTGGATGTGTTTGCTTGGTCTTACCAAGATATGCTAGGGTTGGACACCGACATTGTTATGCATAAGCTGCCTTTAAGAGAAGATTGCCCACCGGTTAAACAGAAACTGCGCCGTACTCACCCAGACATGGCAATGAAGATCAAAGAAGAGGTGCAAAAATAATGGGACGCCGGGTTCCTTGCTGTAACTAGCTATCCACCGTGGGTTGCTAATATTGTGCCTGTGCCTAAGAAAGACGGCAAAGTAAGGATGTGTGTTGACTACCGGGATCTGAATAGAGCCAGCCCGAAAGATGATTTCCCATTACCTCACATTGATGTACTGGTTGACAATACGGCTCAGTTCTCGGTGTTCTCCTTCATGGACGGATTTTCAGGATACAACCAGATCAAGATGTCACCTGAAGACATGGAGAAGACAACCTTCATCACACCCTGGGGCACGTTCTGTTACAAGGTGATGCCATTCGGATTGAAGAATGCTGGTGCAACGTATCAACGGGCTATGGTAACATTATTCCACGATATGATCCATAAGGAAATCGAATGTTATGTGGATGACATGATTGCCAAGTCCCTTACAGAAGAAGACCACCTGGTAAATCTGCTGAAGTTATTCAAGCGTCTGAGGAAGTACCAACTAAAGCTGAACCCCAACAAGTGCACATTCGGGGTGCGATCCGGTAAGCTGCTGGGCTTTATTGTAAGCGAGAAAGGGATTGAAGTTGACCCTGATAAAGTCAAAGCCATTCAAGAAATGCCTGCACCGAAGTCAGAAAAAGAAGTTCGAGGGTTTCTAGGTAGATTGAACTACATCTCAAGGTTCATATCTCACCTTACAGCAACCTGTGAACCCTTGTTCAAGCTGTTAAGAAAAGAACAGACGGTCAGGTGGAATGAAGACTGCCAGAGGGCTTTTGACAAGATCAAAGAATACCTGCAAGAGCCTCCAATCCTTATGCCTCCAGTTGAAGGAAGACCTCTGATAATGTACTTGACAATATTATAAGAGTCGATGGGGTGCGTGCTGGGCCAGCATGACGAGTCTGGTCGAAAAGAGTATGCAATATACTACCTAAGCAAAAAGTTTACCGACTGTGAACAACGTTATTCACTGCTCGAGAAAACTTGTTGTGCTTTAGCGTGGGCTGCTCGCCGACTAAGGCAGTATATGTTGACCCACACCACTTTATTGATATCAAAGATGGATCCAGTCAAGTACATTTTTGAGAAGCCAGCACTTACCGGACGGGTTGCAAGATGGCAAATGATCCTCACAGAATATGACATTCAGTACACATCTCAGAAAGCCATCAAGGGCAGTGTATTGTCTGAATATCTTGCTGAGCAACCTATTGATGATTACCAGCCTATGAGATTTGACTTCCCTGATGAAGACATCATGTTCATAAAAGCAAAAGATCATGAAGAGCCTGTTCACACTGAAGGGCCTGACCCGGAAGAAGAATGGACTATGATGTTTGATGGGGCTGTTAATATGAATGGTCGTGGTGTTGGTGCAGTACTCATTACACCTAAGGGAGTTCATATGCCTTTCTCGGCAAAACTCACTTTCAACTGCACCAACAACGAAGCTGAATACGAAGCTTGCATTATGGGTCTTGAGGAAGCCATTGACCTCAGGATCAAGACATTGACTGTATTCGGAGATTCAGCTCTGGTAGTTAATCAAACCAATGGCAAATGGTACACACACCAGGATCATCTGATACCTTACATGGATTATACAAGGAGGTTATTGACTTTCTTCACAACGGTCAAGCTTGAGTATATCCCTCAGGACGGGAATCAGTTTGCAGATGCTCTGGCTACCATTTCATCTATGATCAAAGTTCAAGCTGCCAACTTTGTACCGCAGATTTCAGTGTCCAGACTTGACAGACCAGCATATGTATTTGCAGCAGATATTGTCAAAGATGATAAGCCTTGGTTCCATGACATTAAGTGCTTCTATGAGGATCAAACATACCCATCTGGGGCATCTTCCAATGATAAGAAGACTTTGAGAAGGCTTGCTGGTAGTTTCTTTCTGAATACTGATGGTTCCCTGTACAAGAGAAACTTTGATATGGTACTCCTCAGATGCGTTGATAGAGCAGAAGCAGACTTTTTAATGCACGAGGTGCACGAAGGATCCTTTGGTACCCATGCGGGAGGGCATGCCATGGCTAAGAAATTGCTAAGATCAGGTTATTACTGGATCACAATGGATGCTGACTGTTGTGCCTACGCCAGAAAATGCCATAAATGCCAGATTTATGCGGATAAGGTGCATGTGCCTCCCAATCCTTTGAATGTGATGTCTTCACCCAGGCCCTTTGCTATGTGGGGCATTGATATGATTGGCAAGATCGAGCCAACTGCTTCAAACGGCCACAGATTCATCTTGGTAGCCATTGACTATTTTACCAAGTGGGTTGAAGCAGCTTCTTATGCAAATGTTACAAGACAAGTGGTAGCCCGATTCCTGAAGAGAGATATCATCTGTCGATACGGAGTTCCCGAGCGAATCATTGCTGATAATGGTTCCAACTTAAACAACAAAATGATGGCAGAATTATGTCGGGACTTCAAGATCCAACACCACAATTCTTCTCCTTACAGGCCAAAGATGAATGGCGCTGTTGAGGCAGCTAATAAGAATATCAAGAAGATTGTGCAGAAGATGGTAGTCACATACAAAGATTGGCATGAGATGCTACCATTCGCCTTGCATGGGTACAGCACGTCGATCAGAACATCCACCGGGGCAACACCGTATCAGCTTGTGTATGGTATGGAAGCAGTCCTGCCTGTTGAAGTTGAATTACCCTCCTTACGAGTACTGATGGATGTTAAGTTGAACGAAGCAGAATGGGTCCGGTCCCGATATGAACAACTGAGTCTGATTGAAGAGAAGAGGTTAGCTGCAATCTGTCATGGGCAGTTGTATCAGAAAAGAATGAAGAGAGCCTTCGATCAGAAAGTCATGCACCGAGAGTACCAAGTAGGAGATCTTGTGCTGAAAAGAATCCTACCTCCTCATACAGACCACAGGGGCAAATGGACTCCAAACTATGAAGGACCATTCGTGGTAAAGAAAGTTTTCTCCGGTGGAGCACTGATGCTCAGCACCATGGATGGTGAAGATTTCCCGTCCCCTGTGAATTCAGATGCAGTTAAAAAATACTTCGCGTAAAAATGACCCGCTGGACATAAAAACAGAATGTAAGTCCATGCAAAAATAGGGCATCCCGGCGAGTCAAAAACAGAATAAAAGAATCGGGCAAAAATAAGGGAAAATAAACAAAAAATGTACACCCGCTGAGTTGAAAAGCCACATTGGACAACTCAGGCAAAAATGGGTATCCCGATGGATTGAAAACCCGAAAGGGCGATCCATGCAAAATAAGGGAATAAGCGAACAACTGCATTCTGAATTCATCTGTATCACCTACAACTTGGTAAACCTCGAAAGGATCAAGCTTCTGTCAGAATCAGCCTCCTTCAGAAAGCGAGACGAGAAGAACGTCAAAAGTCATACGAGTCATAGCAAAAGAGGAAGCTCCTTAAAGCGTCGTCAACATTGCCAGCTTTTTGTTTCTCAAATTGTAACAATCTCCTCATTCTAGGGGATATGTTCCTTTGACTGTATCTTGCCAATTTAGGGCACATGAATTAATAAAAACAGATTTTCAGTCAAGTTTCACCTCGTACACTTCATTTTATTTGCAAAATGTCTGATGTCTTAAGAAAAAAAACTGATTGCATGAATACAGATGCTTATCTTCAAAAATAAAAGTTACGTGCTTGCAGGAAATATGCTCATTCTCAGAAGTGTCTGACTCTTATGACGGAATCCGGTAAGGGATACCTCGGGATCACTTGTGCGTTTCCCTATCTTTGCAGGATTGCAGGTATCCAAAACGCAACTCGGGGCATGAAAGCTTCATCCCGGCAAGCTGACAAATCAACACTCAGTCTTAGCACCCAAAGTGTTCTCTCCCCAGCTGAGTCTTCACTTGCTATTTCTCCCCAGCCGAGGTGCCAACCATTCTTCCTCCTCAGCTAAGTACAAAAGTCAGGGAACCATCTCCCCACAGAGCTTCAGTCTCTATCCAGAAGAGCAGCGCATGAAGGGATCACAACAGAGTGAAGAAAGCTTCTACAAACCCCAGCTGGGTCCCTCATTATCAGGATGGGTCTATCAGTGACCTATCCCCCCCAAGCAGATATCATCTCATCAAATCTACCAACGATCTCATCCCCAGCTGGGATGTCCACTTCAAACAGATCAACCAGAGATCTTCGCAGCATTGGGATCCGAATCCCGGATTGACATCTTTGCATAATCATAGCATTCGCATCATATTCACCCCACGAAGCGTAGCATTCCGTCTAATACGGAGCATTACGGCAAAAATCAAACATGTTACATAATCATAAGTCATGGTCTGAATCAAACACTTGTGAATAATGACAATCCATCAAGCTAAAGCAGTTGCCTCAAACACCAGTACATATCTCCTTGTGGCACCCTTCCGTGTCATATCCCCAGCAGAAAGCCAAAGACATCCTCTTTGCACTCACATGTACTTATATATACATTCCTTGACATCCGTCCATGTCATTTTCCCCAGCACAGTAACCTGAAACACTTTGTATACCAGATATTTGTTTATACTATACTCTTCTCCATTTGACACTCGTCCGTGTCACTCTCTCCAGCAGGTTGAACACTTATACAGATACTCGCCCGTATCTTGTATACACCATTTATATCCCCGCAGATTCAACACTCGTCCATGTTCTCTATTAACCAGATGGTACTCGTCCGTATCATCATCTCAGAACATGCGTCAAGCGTTTGTTTCTACATGATACTCGTCCGTATCATAGTCTTAAGGATGCTCGTCCGTATCTTTAATCCATGCACTGTGTTAAACACTTACGTCTTCTTGAACATAGACACTCGTCTGTGTCTACTATTCCCTAGAAGAGTCCCCTCAGATCCAACACTCGTCCGTGTTCTTTGTTAACCAGTTGATACTCGTCCGTATCATCATCTCTGAACACGTGTCGGTATTTGTTTCTACCTGATACTCGTCCGTATCATAGTCTTAAGGATGCCCGTCCACATCTTTAATCTATACACATCTAAAACACTTATACCTTTTATTTTCTTGGATACAAAAACTCGTCCGTATTTACTATTCCCCAGTAGATCGCCCACAAAGCAATTTTCTTTTTATCTGACATTCGTCCTATGTCATGATAAACCCTGAGAGCAGCCGTACCCTGCTAGGTGGTCTTCCTCCACCTCTTGATGATCGTCCTTCATCATGCTCGTCCGATGGCCGTCCCCATCGTTGACCTTTTTATCCGACATTCGTCCTATGTCGTGATATATTTAGCAGCCGTCCCCTGCTAGGTGATCGTCCTTCACCTTTTGATGATCGTCCTTCATCAGTTTATCCAATGGCCGTCCCCATTGTTGATTTTTGGTTATCTGACATTCGTCCTATGTCATGATAAACCTTGAGAGCAGCCGTCCCCTGCTAGGTGGTCGTCCTCCACCTCTTGATGGTCGTCCTCCATCATGCTCGTCCGATGGTCGTCCCCATCGTTGACCTTTTATCCGGCATTCATCCTATGTCGCGATATTTTCGGCAGCCGTACCCTGCCAGGTGGTCGTCCTCCACCTTAGATGATCGTCCCTCATCTTATCCCTTACAGAGCAGCCGTCCCCTGCTAGGTGATTGTCCTTCACCTTTGATGACCGTACCTCATCATCTGTTTATTTCATTTATTCTTTAACCCGATGGCCGTCCCCGTCGTGGTCCCTTTTCTTTTTTAGCCCGATGGCCGTCCCCATCGTTGGTTGGTTTGCTTTATGATCTTGATGGCCGTCCCCATCATAATTCTTTTTATCCCCAGCATGTCGGTCGTCCCTGTCATTGCTTTATTTCCCGCACTTTTTCCAACATGTCGGCCGTCCCCGTCATTACTCTTTACCCAGCAGTCATCCTCTGCTCGACGGTCGTCCTCCGTCGCCCATACTTTACAGTATACTTTATTCTCTTTTACAATCTATATCCCTTTTCTTCTTCATTCTATGAGTGCAAATTTTGGACTGTCTTTGGTATTTAACCACAAGTTATCTTGTTTGCCTATTAAGCCGTCGCTTACATCCTGCACAGCTAACTCATGTTTGAATAGGGGCAGCTGTAAACACCCCAAATTTGCCCTCACCCATTCACTTCATGGCTTGTGATCATTTCATATGCATAAACTCAATCATAGCATCTTATATTGCATTTTTGATTCACTGCATAGATTCAAAGTCATCTGCACCTAGGGTTTGTGATCTGAGCAACCCAAGAGCTTCTTGAGCCACTCCAAAGGCCATCAATCACTTCAAAGGGGTCCATGTATGTTCAAGCATCATATTATATCCTCTCAAAGTCAAGAATGTCAAAAAATCACAAGAACTGAGAATGGTATGAAAGCAGAGCCAGGCTTGACTGCACAGATGACCTAAAATTAGAGTTTTGGTTTCAGAGGCCATAACTCCAAATTTTTTGGTCATTCTTGTTTCTATTGGTCTCTATATGGTATAGGGAGTATGCATATCAATTTTCATGAAGAAATTCCTTGGGGAAGTCATCTGATCAAGGGTTGACTTTTCAAGCAAGCCAGTGTAAAATCAGGGCATCTGAGGCCCCCAATGACCCAACCAAGGGGTGTTCCTCATCATTTTGATTGTATATGATCTTTATTTGATCATAGAAGAGGTTGGAAGTTCACAAAATTGAAGAATTTCAAGTCTTTTGCAAAGTTGACTTTTTGGGCAAGTTTGACTTTTAATGAAATTGCCATTTTGGGAAACTTTTTCAACCCTTGCTTTTTGATTCAAAAATGCTTCAAATGGAAAAACTTTGGTCATGAAAGTTGTAGAATGGATCATTCCCTTTTCAAAAAGTACAAGAACATGACCTAATTCATTTTGGATCAAAAGTTATGGCTTGCCAAAGTTGGCAAAAATCACAAAATTTCAAAGTTTCTACCAAAGAGGCATTTTGCAAAATGACTTGATCAAGTGTTCTAAAGCTATCAAATGGGCTTCTAATCTTCACAACATGATCACACAACACTTAAAAATCAGAATGGGCCAAGAAACTTCTCACTTTTGTGGCATATGGATCAAGATATTTCATAAAGATCAAAAGCAAGGCAAGTTGCAAAACTCATCATAGTTTATCATCCACTTGCTGGCTAGCTTGCTGAACCATCCTAGGCCTTTCCCCACATCATGCTGCGCAGGACACACTCTTTGTCCTTGGCTAGAAAGTAGCCCATACCCCTCTTACACCAACTTTGACATTTTAGCAAAAAGACCCATATCAATCAATAAAGCACACATCACTTCTTCTGACCAATCACAGTTATCTATACAAGCCAAAAGCAAGCCAAAGCAACTACAACACAGGCCTGAAACACTCCATAGCACAGCATTCTCATTTTTCATCTCACCTTGCAAGAGCATTCGAAACTCATCACACAGGCCACAAACATACAAACTAACTTCACAAATCAACTCAACACATCTTCCTGGTCACAAAGCACCCTTCACCATAGCCTGAAACTCAAAGAATCAAAAACACGATCACCACCTGCCATTGAACAGAACTCCTGCCATCTCTCAAACCAGCCATTGCAAACTTCAAACAAACATTGCAAGCTTCTTAGGGGAATCAGTGGAGTGCATTTGAGCCAAAGAAACAGCCAGAAAGCTCCTGAATCGAAAGCTTCAGTTCAGGTAGTCAACTCAAAACTTTTTTCCAGAAACATGTTTTTAAGTTCTTAATAGCTTCTATGCAGTCCCCTGATCATGAATATGTGCTTACATTTGAAAATAGTTGAGAAACCAGGATGTATGCACTGTCTGAAACTTTTGCCCTAAAAAATGTTTGGCTTCGATTCGCATGATTAGTGAATGAGAAATGAGTTTTGTTTAGGGGTTTTGATTCAGTGATGTGTGGGGATGATTTCTGGGCTTTTAGTTTTCATTTTTGTGAAGTTTGGAGGATTTTAGAGATTTTCAGGGAGGGAGGTCACCGGAGAAGACGACCGGAGCTCGTCTCCGGTGACCTAAAAGTGATTAAGTAGTAATTAGGGTTAGGGCACCAGGTTTGAATGTGAGCCACTGGATCTTGTTTCCCGCGCGCGTTTGGAAGGCTGAGATCATGTCATTAGTATTAATTAGGTTTAATTTAATTAATTAAGTGAGATTAGTTCAGTTTGAATATGGACCTTAGGATCACGCGCCAAGTCAACAGGTCCTTCCCCAGAATCAATCCTGGCTCTCCATTGCGTTTACTTTTCATTTTTTATTAATATTAATTCATTTCTTTTGTTTTATTTTGTACATTTATTTTAAAATAGCAAAAATAATTCAAAAATTCTGAAAATTTTTATACACACTTTTATTAATTTTCAGAAACCAAAAACATTTTTTTTTTTTTTGCATTAAAAAATATTTTTAAATCATTTAAAAGTTTATTTTTAATTAATTAATGAGAATTAATTAATTAAAAATACTTTTAGGTATTTAAAAATCACCAAAAAATTCATGAAACCTTCATAATCATTTAGAAACATTGTCCAACCCTCAAACCAAATTTCTTTTTTGATCTTGATGCATTTTGATAATTTACCATGGAATTAATTTCATTTTTAAGCATTATTTTGATCCAATGTTCAAAAAATCATTTTTGCCTAGTCTTTGAGAGTTGGACTTTGATTCTTTTTGCATTGTGTTTTGCATCTCATGTAGTTTGTAGGATTAAATTGGCATGATTTGATCTTTCATTTTCAATTTTTTTGGCATTTTTCTTGTTAAGATACCCCAAAACCCTAGAAATTTTAGGAAATTCATAACTCTAATTAATTTAAGAGTTGGAACCTCTCCTTTGGGCAGTGAGTTTGTGTAGGGTTAGGGTCCCTTGGAATGCATTTTCAATTTTTTATCTTGATGTTTGCTTCTGATTTTGGTTTTTGTTTGATGCATTGATCATAAACCCTAGTTTGGGCTTCCTTTTGCATCCATCTTGCATTTGCATTCATACCTTGACTTGCCATAGCATTTTGTGCATCCATTTGATTCATTTGACATCTTAAGACATATTAGAAGCATGTTTGATCATTGCATCTTGTATTTGCCATGTGGTATGCCATTTGCATTCCATAACATTTCATGTATGATCATGGTTCTAAACTTGCTTCATTTGCATCCATAAGTTTGTATGATCATCCCTATGTTTTGTTTCATGTTTGCATCATCTCATAGCATCATTATCACCATGTATGTGCTTCTGGTTTTGATTTGCATCATGCCATTCCATCTCATTTTGCATTGCATTGCATTTCTTTCACTAACTTTTCAGGTGGTAAGTTACTTTGAGAAGTGAATTTGCCTTCACTTCTCACAACTTCTTTTCATCTCTCTTATGCATCCTTGCTGCATTTTGTTTTGTGTTTGAGATTGAGCTTGCTCATTCTTCTTCTTCTTACTTTCTTTCCTCAAGTGACTTGACTTCTTGAATGAAGCAAGTTACTTTGCTTCTCCTTGCTCCTTTCATCTGCTTCCTGGTAGCTCCTTTGAAGACTTCTCTAGTAAACTTCACAAACCCTAGGAATGACCAAGCATGATAATAATTAGGGTTTGATTAGTCCCCCATTTAGTTTTTACCTTTGTGTCTCCTTGAGTCTTCTCTTCTCATCTCATAATCAGGGACTAAACCCTAAAGGTTTTAAGGCTTTGTGATTAAGCTTATGCCTGTATCCTTCTATTAGGATGGAGTGTATAACTTTAATCCTAAGTGTTAAACCCTTAATGCATTTAAATCTCTTAATCAATTCATCTAATAATCACTAAGACACCAAGCTTGTAACTTGGGCCTTGCATTAGGGTTCTAATTCTTCCTTAATTGGTTAAGAAGGACTAACCCTAGTGTTAATGGACAAGTCCTCCTCAAGTTGTCTTACAAATCATAAAATTCACTTCATCATCTCACCATTGAATAAAATACACTTAATCAAAGGCTTGTTTTGTCATGAGTTTAATCCCTAATCATGGATTAAGTTGAGGAGCTTTCCTCAGCTTAAACTTTCTCATCTATTATCCTTCTATTAGGATGGTGTAATGAGTCTGTTTAATCCTTGATTATGGCTTAACCTCATTACTTAACACTAAACAAAAACAACAAAAACATCTAAATAATCACAAGTAGGTTAATGACCTTAATCCTACATCATGGTGATTAAGTGTGAGAAGCTGACTTCACACTTAAGGTACTCTCATTACCCCTAATCAGAGGGATGATGTGATGAGTTTACTAAATCCATTGGTTTAGGCTTAAGCTCATTAACTTATGGCAAACTTTCAAAAGCAATAAAAGGCTGAAAACACAAAAACAAACAATAATCGTCTCCTCCGGGATTCTTTTCTCATCATCTTCACTCACAAACGAGAACTTGCTTCTTCCGTCTAATGCAAGACAGTTTGCATCTGTGCCAGACAGATCATACACTTGAGCATAGGCAAGTAAGCAGTTCACAAGTCAATTTATCTTTCAGTCTCTTTGGGTCGAACTACAGTGTTCTGACTTCCTCATTGCACGAGAGGATACGTAGGCATAACGTAACAGTTATCGAACAAAAGTCTCTGTATATTCCCCCTCTTTCAGCCTCATTCTTTAGCCTCATATTCTTGAGCATTTCATCCTTGTTCCTGCACTGACACTGTATATTTATACACTTCACATTCTTTTACACTGACACCTGTACATCATTTCCCAGTTATTTTTATGCACAAATTGCACTGACACTACCCCTTTAAAACACAAATCTTTTGAGCGTGGATCCCGTCGAGTACGACGGACAATCTGGGTGCTAATACCTTCCCAGGTTGTAACCAACCCCCTTTCTCAGTCTCTCTGGTTCGCAACCGTCTTATCCATATTCTTCTAGGTCTATGCAGCATTGCCTTTTCTCCGGGATAAAAATGCCTAGCTGGAGACTCTTTTCATTCCCTGTGAGTTCACTCCTGTGTGTTCTCACACCCTCCTCTCGCCGACCGTTCGCGTCTGTACCCTATTTGACCCGGCTTCATTTAGTGGGAGCGACATATTGGAGTTACACTATTATGTTTATCCTATTGATAATTAACATGTTTTGTATAACTTTATTTCAGAGTTGCATTTTGTTGGCAGAAATTTGTTTATTTGTTTAGTATCTCATGCTGTTTTAATTTCCCTATATTTATTTGTTTGGGTTTCTAGTAGTTTAGTATCTCATGCTGCTTTAATTTACCTATAGCTAACTCAAGTTTGTATTGTTTAAGTGTGTTTGGTTTGAGGCTAAGAGGAGAAATATGGGCTTACTTGTGTTAATTTCAACAAAACGTGTTGTCAAAATGAGCTATTTGTCCTAGCATCTCAAGTCCACAAATGCTTTTATGTCCAAGATCCCTCTAATGAAAATAAAAATTATGTTATGAATATTGTTCCAAGAGATTTATTTAACATGGGTGATCAATCAAATGTTACTCCTCAAGAAGGATATCATAATGATCCATTTGATGATATTCAATATCTATATGCATCAAATAATGACATTGAACTCAATTGGGTTATAGAGGATATTCCAGCAACAATTGTTGAGAAGCCTTCACATGTTACAAAGGAATCTAAAGACAAAGATGATTATGATATGGATGACACTTTGTTTGACTTCATGGACTGACTAATCTCAGATGACATGTGTTTTATTTTTGTAATAGTTAAATGAGTTAGTGAAAGACTAAATTATCTAATTGTTCTTATTTATGTCATTTCACTTTCTATTATGTCTAAAATTTATATAATCAAATTTAAGTTTACTTCACTTATTTTAATGATTCTAGACTATTATTGTTTATTCTATGTGATTATTAGTGTAGTACCTCACAATTGAATTCAGTGGTTACAAATTGTTTAGTGATTACAATTTGTTCACTTATTAGCATAAATTGACATTGATGTATATATATTGCAACACCCTTCTGCCATATAAATAAAATCCACTTAATAGTACTTCATTATGTGTCACACACCTAGTTAAACTGATATTCCATATTTTGCAGACTAGTGCAAGAGCTGTCATCTTAAATGGCGTTGTCTTTTGTGTTTAAATGTCCAATTTCGATCTTTTTCGGTGGTATTGTTGATCCCAAAGCTGCTTTCAGGTACTGCCGTCTTTCTCAAACTTCTGTGTGAGCACTATATTCTTCTCATTTTAGTCAAATTTTACAATTTATGTTTCTGTTATCCATTTTCTTAAATAAATGAGAGTTATACTATTGAACTATTTGGTGAAATATTAGTATACTATTGGCATTGTTTGTAACGACTTGAGAATTAGATCTAATAGAATAAATTTGTCTTATTAATTATGTTAAGTAATATATATTGTGTATCACTTTACTGATAGTGGTGTATATTTGTATTTTGATCTAAATGTTAGTGTTAGCCTTTCCAATAACTTGTTTATAATTATTTAATGTTTTTATATTAGTAGATGACAAGAGTATTTATCAAAAGCTTAAAGCACATTCCATAGCTCATTCTACAACCACCGTAAGTTCTTAAGACATGTTGAATTACGTATTCACAGGCCGCCATCAATTGCAATTGCAACTAGAGGAAGATGTCAAGTATGTTGGATATGTTAAAATGGATAATCATAATTTTTCAAATATTATCTTTGTTTAGTGGGTACATTTTGTTTCAAATTATAATGGTTTATGTTGGATATGCCTCAATTTATTGGAAAGCGGGTAGATTGCTTTATATAATGTGATCAAATAATGTGTTATTTGGTTATGTTATTCACATCTTTTTAGTTTTGAATTGAATTGTTGTTCTAAAATTATTTATATGAAAAATTACTTATTGGTTATGGCATACTTTTTCTTTTGTAGGATTGACAAGCAAATGAGTTACTGGACAAAGATGGAATCTAGTGAAACATGGGTTATTCTATAACTAGATTAAAGATTGAATCTAGCGAATATGAGGATGGAAACACCATCCATGAATGTTACTGGACAAACTAAAAAGGCATTTTAAAATTTAGACAATGAAATTGCTCTCATAGATGTGTGTATATTTGTGTGTATATTTAAAGACGTTTGTGTGTATATTTAAAGATGTGATTTTGTTAATTTATAATGATTTGATTTGATGTTTATAATTTATTATTATTTAATTATTTATTTTAGGTAACATTAATATTTTAATAATATATATACATAAATGTTTTTATATGCCAAAAAAATTGTGGTTTAAAAATGCCCATACATTATAGCATGAATGCATAAAAATATATAGGCTTAGAATTAGAATGTTAAGCAACAGTTGTATTAAACTGAAGGTAAAAATATGAAAAGTGTGGTCTAATGTATGGACAACTTATAGGCAACAGTTATAAAGCAGAAGTCTTAACTTAAATCCAGAAAACCGCGGCTTAAGTAAAGTTGAAAAACCGTGGCCTCTTTGTATATCTTTAGGTGTGGATTTTTAAATTTCGTGGGATAAAGTAAAAAATCACGGCCATAGAGAATAGGAAACGAACACCTAGACCACACTTTAAAATCCCTGGCCAATCCGCGGTCTAAAGTTTAGACAACGATTTTCTTTGTTTAAGCCATGGTTTTGCGTTGTGGCCTAAGTTCAAAAATGTTGTAGTGGGGAAATAAATGAAGATAAAGCGATGCAAGAAATACAATAAAGTGAAGACAACGTGAATAATAAAAGTATGAATTGTATTAAAACCTGCTCCAATCGGAGACTTGAATATGGTATAAAACTATAATGTAAATGACAATAAGATTATACTTCTACATACGGTGCTCCATGTAAGACCCGTAATTTTAGAATATTCTCGGCCATAACAAAATTTTATCGATGAAAACACAAAAGTATTTTAGATAGAGTAATAATAATAGTAATAATAAATTTTATTTTCTCGACCAACTTTTATTTTATATTACGGTATAGAATAACCAAAAGAAAATTTTTATTATCAGCAAAAAATTATTTCAGACATTTTATCAGTGTCATATAGCACCGTAAATTACACTAATGCAGAAAAAAACACACAATGATCACTAGAGGCATAATAAGAAGATATATATATATATATATATATATATATATATATATATATATATATATATATATATATATATATATATATATATATATATATATATATATATATGAAGATATGTAGAGAGATAGAAGTGACCGGTACTTATTAGAAGAGGTCGGCAGCAGTTAATAGTAAATAAAATAATTAGGCCAGGGAAAACGTGTACCTATAAGCTACTCATACGAACTGCTACTTAATTAGTAACTACAAGTTATAAGTACACTTAGTCATTCATGTGGTACACTACTTCAATCTTCTACTCTCACATAAATCAGAAACACATATTTCTCATACACCTTTCATTATCTCACTATCCACTTTCTATACATCCTCATTCTCTAAAAACAAAGGACTCATTTCTTCCTATATTCATCTACCCCACTTGACTAAGGTAATATGTTTAAATGTTTTAAACTTAGTATTACTAAAAGCATGATTTTTAAGAAGGAAAATTCCATTGGACTTTCTAAGACTTAGTTATGACAATAAGTTCCTATAAAATCCTACTACAATTTTAAATTTAATTATTTGAATTAATTTTTAAAAAAAAAAACCCATGTTTAAATTTCTACAACCTTTACTTATTGTTAGTTTCAATTACAAATTTGTGAGCAATATATTATAAATAAAATTTTTCTACGTCTAATAATTATAAATTTATATTTAAATATTTTTAGACCAAATACTATTATACTTAATATTCTGATATATAATTAAAAGAGCAATGTTGGGGAGCTAATTAAAAGAAATTTATGAACATATTTCTTATTTTCAAAATTATCAATAAATTTGTAGAGGTTGAGGAGCAAAATATTGGTAGAGGTTGAGGAGCAAAATATAGTTGATGTTTCTTGTTTCTTTTATATTCAATTTTTTATTAATCTATCATCAACTATAGAAGATTTTCTAAACACGTACACAAGTGTTTATGTCATGTGAGATAAGCCCAAATGAGTCTTTCAAAACTCACCCTTAAGATTGTGATAATAATGGTAATCTAAAACCGGTACTTGACTTAATTTAATATTTTACTTTATACAAATATATATTTTAGTGGAGTTAATAGAAGTAGTAAAACGAATGACTATAGATTTTTTCAGTGTAAGAATATATTTTATATTAGTTCGTTCTAATTTAGTTCATTGGATAAAGGTGTACGATCGATCAACCAATTTCAAACTTCAATTTCCCCAACCTAAGTAATCGTAAGGGCATCTCTCCATTTTTAGATATTTCTTTTGGAAAAAAATATATTTATATTTGTTCTGTAACTTATTACGTGTTAATTTTGAAGGTGACTAATTGTGAAGATGAGTAGATGATGTGTAAATATATTTGTGCAAATATTTATTTATATATATGAGGTGTGGTAATGTTAATCATATATTGAAACATATATAAACATGGTGTAATACCCCGTATTTTATTTAAAGCTCTGGACAATATTAATTAGTAATAATATTATTTCGGAATACTCTAAAGAATTTTAATGGAACTAAATAGAGTAATTCATGGGATTATATTTTATTAATTGATATTAGCTGAATCAGAGGTTTTATAAAATATCGGATTAAGAGACATTTTCGGATACTCTCTAATTTTGACTTATCGTTAAAAATATAAGCTTTTATAATTTATATATATAGAAAGATTGTGAGAGAAAGAAAAAGTTAGTAAGAAAAGAAGAAAAGAAGAAAAGGAGAAGAGAAGAGAAGAAGAAGAGAGAAAAAACCCTAAAGCTCCAATTCTTCATTCCCGACCATCCGTCCGTCGAATCGACTCAATCTTTCCGCCAATCTTTATCTCTCGAGGTGGGTTCTTAGTTAGAAACTTTTATCTTTAATTTTGGTTGAGTTTTAGAAATGTTTGTGGTTAGAGTTTAGTTGGAAACCTAAGAAAAATCGGAAGTTTAACGGTTAAAACTCGATTAAAACCTACCTAAAATACTCACATTATGATAATGGATACGTTTGATCATGTCTTGTTGCATTGGTTAAAGTTTGGGAGTGATTGGGTGTGGGAGACTGAATTCCCGTAAGGCTGGGACTTCCTGAACTGGTGTAGCTCGCTCAGCGAAAGTTCCTGGGCGAGTTTCGCTCAGCGAGACCTGTAGTTTTAAACTTTGGTTTTTAATTCGTAACTTATGATCCGGGTGTCCGTTTTGAGTGTTCCACATATCGTTTTGAAGCTTAAAGAATAATCTATCTATTAAGATTGAATAACATTAATTTCGAGCCGACTTTTATCCGACTTTTTTTTAATGACCAAAACATAAAATGGAACTTGTGAGTTAATGGAAATGGAGAAAAGGTACGACTTGTGAGGTACATAGGTTTCCCTTAGACTCGTTTGAATTATGATTTATGTTTGTTTGTTTTGGGATCCTCCGTAAGGTCTTGTATAAGTCTCAAGTGGTTACTATGTGTTTTCACTAGAGCATCCGTAAGGACTTGAGGTATCCGTTGCGTATACGTGGGCGTTGATTTGAGAAGTGTAGACTATAAGTCCCCCGTAAGGTCTTGTATAAGTATTTATGTTGTTACTATGTGTTTCACTAGAGCATCCGTAAGGACTTGGGGCAAGTAATATGCTAATTGTGTCAATCTTGAGTAAGTCTTGAGGTGGGTTATCCTGAGTCCCACGGGAAGCATCCGTAAGGATTGAAGCGCGTGTATGTCTTTCCTCCGTAAGGTCTTGTATAAGTCTCTAAGTTGTTACAATGTGTTTCGCTAGAGCATCCGTAAGGACTTGAGGTAGGCATTTCCCTTTTGTAATTGGAAATCGTGTGTGGACCCTAGTTTTCCCTTATCCTTGTCCCTCGTGTAAATTGGTTCGTGAAGCATGCGAGTTTCGTTGGAAATGATCCTTAGAGCGGAGAGAACTCTAAGATAGTGAACCCACTGAGATGTTTTATCTCACCCCATATTGATGTTGTTATTTCAGGTACTTCAGGTTCCGTTAAGGGTAAGGATAAGGCGACTTGATTATCTTTGCTAGCTGATGGCTTAGTCTTCCGTTGTGGACATTTGAGATCTTCGGATCTAGTTCTTAGATCTTTTTGTAGTTGAACATCTTGTATTATTATATAGCCTTGTTTAGTACCTTAAGTTTGTAGTGGCTATATTTATGCAATGTGTTGCTAAGAACTTATTTGTATTTCAAGTACCAAATCATTAATATTATATATGAAAAATATGCTTTATATACGTATTTTGTATATGGGTATTACAGTTGGTATCAGAGCAGGTCGTATCCTCGACCTAGCCTTGAACTATTATAAGTGTTTCCTTTCCGTTCATGCACGTTGACCGGCAGTAGGAGTAAATGTTATGTTTATGGTATTGAGCCTGATCAACTTAATCCTGTTTTGATGACATTTAAGAAATATGGCTGGTAGACGTGGAACTCGTGCTCAACCCAGTGTCACTCCTCCCAGTAGCGATCAAGCAGGTAGCAAAGGGAATGCTCCTATGTTCCAATTTATGCAGCAGATGCAGCAACAGCAGCACCAATTCATGCAAGAAACGATGCATCAGATGAGTGGGGGCCTTCACCCTCACGTGGATGCTCCTGGAGTTGCGGGTGGAACATTTAGAGACTTCTTCCGCATGAATCCTCAAGAGTTTCATGGCGGGTTGGATCCGGTTAAGGCTCATGAATGGGTGACTGGAATGGAGAGGATATTCCAAATTGTGATTTGTAGTGAAGAAGACAAGGTGACCTTCGCGTCACATTTACTAAAGGGTCCTGCTGCTAGGTGGTGGGAAAGTGCCTCCAACTTGATGATGGTACAAGAAATTCCAAGAGTGTGGCAACAATTTAAGACAGTTTTTATGGACAAGTATTTTCCGAGTTCCTTGAGGACGCAAAAAGGGAGCATGACTGTGGCCAGTTATGCTGAGAAGTTTGAGGACAAGGCGGCCTACTCTAGGCAGGCTATGTATGCCCCTAATGAAAGGTGTAAAATTGACCAGTTCTTGTTTGGGCTAAGGGCCGAGATCTCACATAGTGTCTCTCAAAGGGAGTTCACCACTTACTACGAGATGTTGAGGCAATGCTATGTTGCGGAGCATAGTTTGAAGAAAGTTCGAGCAAAAGCTAGTACCGGAAGAGTGGTTCAAGGAGATAGGGGGAGGGCTAGTCAATCTTTTAGGCCGAGGCCTCAACCCTTCAAGGGGAAATAGGTGTCGAGTCCTAGATCCAGTGCTCCTCCTTCTTGCCCCCGTTGTCGCAAGAATCACTTTGGAAGATGCAAGCAGAACGGTGTATTTTGCTATCATTGTCAAAAGGAAGGACATACTTCTAGGGATTTCCCTCAGAGGAAGGATCTGATTCAAGGGAGAGTTAATACTATGAGCGCCATTAAGACGAAAGGCGACAATTCCTTGATTGCGGGTGATTGTCTTATTAACAACCATCCTTGTCTTGTTTTATTTGATTGTGGAGCTACGCATTCTTTTATATCTACTATTTGTGCGAAGCGACTTGGGTTGCGACTTTTTCCCTTGTCCCCTCCAATGGTGGTTACTACCGCTATGGATGAAACGGTCGAGACGCCGTTTAAGTGTGAGAACTGTACGTTGTCCATGGATGGCAGAGTCTTTCAGATTGATCTCATTTGTTTGCCCCTTAAGAAAATTGACGTTATCCTGGGGATGGACTGGTTGTCTGCTAATTCTGTGTTTATTGGGTGTGAAGAGAAGTTGATCCTTATTCCCTCCGTTGAAGTGCCTCCGAAATATGTTTTGGCAACGATCTTAGAAGGTACGATTGGAAGGGTAAATTTTCTGTTTGAGCAAGAGAAATCTGTTTTGCTTGTCCTTACTAAAGAGGAAAGTATTGACCAGCAAGTTTTGAACATTCCGATAGTTTGTGAATTTTCCGACGTCTTCCCTGAAGATGTCACTTCCTTACCTCCGGTGAGGGAAGTTGAATTCTCAATCGACCTGATACCGGGAACGGCTCCTATATCCGTTTCCCCTTATCGGATGGCTCCTCTCGAGTTGAAAGAATTGAAGGATCAATTAGAAGATTTGATGGCAAAGCATTTTGTAAGACCTAGTATCTCACCGTGGGGAGCTCCGGTGTTATTGGTAAAGAAAAAGGACGGTGGTATGAGGCTGTGCATCGATTATCGAAAGTTGAACAAGGTTACAATTAAGAATAAATACCTCTTACCGAGGATATATGATCTTCTAGATCAATTGAAAGGAGCCTGCGTGTTCTCGAAGATTGATCTGAGATCGGGCTATCACCAGATTCGTGTGAAAACTTCTGATGTTCCGAAGACTGCGTTCAGAACCCGTTACGGTCATTACGAATTCTTAGTAATGCCTTTCGGTGTGACGAATGCTCCAGCTGTTTTTATGGACTACATGAATCGGATATTCCAGAATTATTTGGATAAATTTGTGGTGATCTTTATCGATGATATTCTTATCTATTCTCATACTCTGCAAGAGCACGGAGAACATCTAAGGATTGTCCTATCGATACTGCAGGAAAAACAACTTTTTGCTAAGTTTAGTAAGTGTGAATTCTGGATGTCAGAAGTCAAGTTCCTTGGTCATGTTATATCACAAGGAGGTGTAGCTATAGACCCGTCAAAGATAGAATCTGTAATTAATTGGGAGAGTCCGAAAAATGTTACCGAAGTGAGAAGCTTCCTAGGTTTGGCAGGTTACTACAGAATATTTATTAAAGGTTTTTCCCAAATGGCGTTACCGTTAACTAAACTCACTAGGAAGGACTTCGATTTTGAATGGGATGTTGATTGTGAACAAAATTTTGTGTGGTTGAAAGAGAGATTGACAACTGCTCCAGTCTTGGTTATTCCCGATCCTAACAAATCTTATGAAGTGTTCTGCGATGCTTCAAAGATGGGTTTAGGAGGTGTTCTCATGAAATATGGGTAGGTGGTGGCGTATGCTTCCAGGCAGTTGAGAGTTCATGAGAAGAATTATCCTACGCATGATTTGGAATTAGCGGCCGTGGTGTTTACTTTGAAGGTGTGGCGACACTATTTGTATGGTGTGCGTTTTGAGATGTTTAGTGATCATAAGAGTTTGAAGTATCTCGTTGATCAGAAGGAGCTGAATATGAGACAGAGAAGATGGATGGAGTATTTGAAGCATTATGATCTTGAGTTGAAGTATCACCCCGGAAAAGCAAACAAAGTGGCAAATGCCTTGAGTAGAAAAGTGATTCGTAGTGCCGAATTGATGGTATTAGAGTATACATTGTTAGAAAAGTTTCGAGATCTTAACCTTCAGTTTGTTTGGACTCCGAACGGCGTAATCATGGGAAACTTGAATATTAGTTCTACATTGAGGAATGATTTTCAACAAGCGCAAGTTTTGGATGAGAAGCTGCAAGGACTGTTACTCCAACCGGGTTTCATGAGAGCATTAGATGGGGTCATCCTATTTAATCAAAGAATCTGTGTTCCAAATGACGATGTGTTAAAGAGAAGAATTCTGGAAGAAGCACATAAAAGTTCTTTTACGATACATCCGGGTTATTCGAAGATGTATCAAGACTTGAAGAGAGAGTATTGGTGGTCCGGAATGAAAAAGGACATTGCGGTATTTGTGTCAGAATGTGCAGTATGTCAGCAAGTGAAAATTGAGCACCAAAGGCCAGGTGGATTGTTACAACCTTTAGACATTCCAATTTGGAAATGGGATAGTATCTCTATGGATTTTGCAGTAGGTTTACCGAGTACTCAGGGTGGCTATGACTCTGTTTGGGTGATTGTGGACCGACTGATGAAATCTGCGCTTTTCTTACCCGTGAAGACTACGTATAAGGCAAGTAAGCTTGCAAGGTTGTTTATTGCTGAAGTTGTGAGATTACACAGTGTTCCATCCAATATTGTATCAGATAGAGATCCGAAGTTCACTTCGAGATTTTGGAAGGTGTTCCAACAAGCCATGGGTACGAATTTGCGTTCGAGTACTTCTAATCATCCTCAAACGAATGGTCAGACGGAGCGTACGATTCAAACGATGGAAGATATGTTGAGGGCATGTGTCTTAGAGAGCAGAGGAAATTGGAAAGAACTTTTGCCGTTGATCGAATTTTCGTACAATAACAGTTATCACGCGAGCATCAGAATGGCTCTGTATGAGGCTTTGTACGGAAGAAAGTGTAGAACACCGTTGTGTTGGTCAGAAGTGGGTGAAGATAGAAGTCTAGGACCAAAAATTATTCAAGAGACTACGGAAAAGATTCGTATGATCCGAGAAAAGATTAAGCAAGCCCAAGATCGTCAGAAGAGTTATGCTGACAATCGAAGGAGATCCCTGGAATTCGGGGAAGGCGATCAAGTGTATTTGAAAGTCACTCCGAGATTAAGATTGAAAGGACCATTTAAGTCGCGTAAGTTAAGTCCGAAATACGTAGGACCGTATCAGATCCTGGAAAGTATCGGTGTAGTCGCTTACCGTTTAGCCTTGCCGCCATCTCCGTCTGAAATGCATGATGTCTTTCATGTATCCCAACTTCGTAGGTTCATCCCAGATCCTCTTCAGCATATTCTGCCGGATTCTATTTAGATAGAAACTGATTTGACCTTTGAACCCAAACCAAGCTGTATTGTCGGGAGAGAAACTAAGGTACTGAGAAATAAAGAAATACCATTTGTTAAAGTGCAATGGGACGAGAAGCATCCGGGTGATGCTACGTGGGAGTTGGAATCAGAAATGCGGGAATCATATCCTCACCTATTCAGGTAATCTTTCAAATTCGTGGACAAATTTTATTTAAGGGGGGGGAGGATGTAATACCCCGTATTTTATTTAAAGCTCTGGACAATATTAATTGGTAATAATATTATTTCGGAATACTCTAAAGAATTTTAATGGAACTAAATAGAGTAATTCATGAGATTATATTTTATTAATTGATATTAGCTGAATCAGAGGTTTTATAAAATATCGGATTAAGAGACATTTTCGGATACTCTCTAATTTGACTTATCGGTAAAAATACAAGCTTTTATATTTTATATATATAGAAAGATTATGAGAGAAATAAAAAGTTAGTAAGAAAAGAAGAAAAGAAGAAAAGGAGAAGAGAAGAGAAGAAGAGAGAAAAAGCCCTAAAGCTCCAATTCTCCATTCCCGATCAGCCGTCCGTCGAATCGACTCAATCTTCCCGCCAATCTTTATCTCTCGAGGTGGGTTCTTAGTTAGAAACTTTTATCTTTGATTTTGGTTGAGTTTTAGAAATGTTTGTGGTTAGGGTTTAGTTGTAAACCTAAGAAAAATCGGAAGTTTAACGGTTAAAACTCGATTGAAACCTACCTAAAATACTCACATTATGATAATGGATACGTTTGATCATGTCTTGTTGCATTGGTTAAAGTTTGGGAGTGATTGGGTGTGGGGAGAGTGAATTCCCGTAAGGCTGGAACTTCCTGAACTAGTGTAGCTCGCTCAGCGAAAGTTCCAGGGCGAGTTTCGCTCAGCGAGACCTGTAGTTTTAAACTTTGGTTTTTAATTCGTAACTTATGATCCGGGTGTCCGTTTTGAGCGTTCCACATATCATTTTGAAGCTTAAAGAATAATCTATCTATTAAGATTGAATAACATTAATTTTGAGCCGACTTTTACCCGTCTTTTTTTTAATGACCAAAACTTGATAAAATGGAACTTGTAAGTTAATGGAAATGGAGAAAAGGTACGACTTGTGAGGTACATAGGTTTCCCTTAGACTCGTTTGAATTATGATTTATGTTTGTTTGTTTTGGGATCCTCCGTAAGGTCTTGTATAAGTCTCAAGTGGTTACTATGTGTTTTTACTAGAGCATCCGTAAGGACTTGAGGTATCCGTTGCGTATACGTGGGCGTTGATTTGAGAAGTGTAGACTATAAGTCCCCCGTATAGTGAACCCACTGAGATGTTTTATCTCACCCCATGTTGATGTTGTTATTTCAGGTACTTCAGGTTCTGCTAAGGGTAAGGATAAGGCGACCTGATTATCTTTGCTAGCTGATGGCTTAGTCTTCCGCTTGTTTAGTACTTTAAGTTTGTAGTGGCTATATTTATGCAATGTGTTGCTAAGAACTTATTTGTATTTCAAGTACCAAATCATTAATATTATATATGAAAAATATTCTTTATGTATGTCTTTTGTATATGGGTATTACACATGGGGAATTGTGTGCTCATACATTTCATGGTTACGTGGCTATCGATGAGGAGTTACAAGGTGCACACTGGAGAGGTGGCATGAGGTGTGTAACACCCCACTTTTCCCAATTTATAAAATAGTAAATTAAAAAAATAATCAGAGTAAAACAAGTGGAATGCCACATTTCAACAATTTTAACCAATGTAAAATTCTTTATTAAAAACAATGGAAAAACAAAATCAGTTCAACTTAGGCAACATGCCAACAATGATCAATATATCCTCAAAAATTCTGGTTTATAAGGGTTCCAACAAAGTTTAAAAATACATAACAAAGGTAAATAAGCGACAAAATATCCTCGTCTCGTGTTATGTATCAGAGCATCCTAAGACTCGAATAAGTAACACACTTCCACGCACTCTCAAGTACCTAGATTATCTGTACTTCCAAAGAAGCACATACACAACAACAAACAACAAAGGGGTGAGAAACAAATTCAAATATTAATGGTGCATAAAACATCTTTAAGGGTAGTTTCTCACTCACAGCAACATACAAGTTCTCAACAGATCTTCTAAAGTACGAATAGTTCTTTCTGACTGACCGTCCGTCTACGGTTGATAAGCCGAACTCAATTTCAACTTTGAACCCAAGGCCTCTTGAAAACTCTTCCAAAATTCCAAAGTGAACCTCAGATGTCTATCTGAAACTATACTCGAAGGAACACCATGCAACTTGACAATTATCCAGATATAATTTCCTGCTAACTTCATCAACGGAAAACTCATATTAATAGGAATGAAATGTGCGGATTTTTTAAGTCTATCCACAACCACCCGAATAACATCAAACCCTCTTGTTGTACTTGGAAAACTAGTAACAAAGTCCATATCAATATTTTCCCACTTCCATTCTGGAATTTCCACCGGTTGCATCATTCCGAAAGGCTTCTAATGCTCCACTTTCAATTTCTAACATACCAAACAAGCATACACAAATTGTGCAATATCTCTTTCCATACCAAACCACCAAAAAAATTTCTTTAAATCCTGATACATCTTCGTAGCTCCTGGATGAATACTCAAGCTACTTACTTTCTTCTAAAATTTCCTTTTTCAACTCAGCATTATCCGGCACACAGATCCTGCCTCAGAATCTCAACACACCAGAATTATCTACTTGGAAGTCACTTTCAGGATCATTGCCTCTTGTAGGTATCAATTCTACCAACTTCACATCAAGTCTCTGATTCTCCTTAATAACATCCAAAAAGTCATTATTCACCTTTAACATTCTAAGTCTAACACTCTCAGGTGTCGTCTCACAAACCATACTCAAATCTCAAAACTGTTCAATTAGCTCTAACTCCTTCACCATCAATGTCGACATATGAATTGTCTTACGACTCAAAGCATTTTCTACCACATTATCCTTACCTGGATGATAGCTCAAATTAAAGTCATAATCCTTCAGAAATTCTAACCATCTTCTTTGCATCATATTTAGTTCCTTCTGATCAAACAAATACTTCAAACTTTTATGATCACTGAACACTTCAAATCTCGATCCATACAAATAATGCCTCCAAATCTTTAACACAAATACCACTATCGCCAATTCCAGATCACGATTAAGGTAATTTCTCTCATGCACCCTCAACTACCTCGACACATAAGCTACCACCTTTGCATCTTGCATCAAAACTCCACCTAATCACATCTTGGGCGAATCACAATACACAACAAAAGGTTCACCAGGACTTGGTAAAACCAACACTGGTGTCGTAGTCAATTTCTTTTTCAATTCTTCAAAGCTTTCCTCACAAGATGTATCCCAAATGAACGTTTGACTCTTTCTAGTCAATTGAGTCAATGGTAATGCCATATTAGAAAACCCTTGAAAAAATATTCTATAATAACCTGCTAAACCCAGAAAACTTCGAATCTCCATTACTGTCTTCATAGGTTCCCATTGCAACACAACACTTACCTTAGAAGGATCTACTGCTATACCATCACTAGAAATAACATGACCCAAGAAACTTACATTATCAAGCCAGAACTCACACTTCGATAACTTAGCAAACAACTTGTTATCCTTCAACACCTACAAAGCAGTCCTCAAATGTTCCTTATGTTCATCTTCCGTCTTAGAATAAATAAGAATATCATTGATAAACACCACGATGAACTGATCTAAATAAGAATGAAAGATACGATTCATATACTCCATAAATACACCTGGCGCATTAGACACTCCGAAAGGAATCATAACATATTCATAATGTCCATAACGAGTTCTAAATACAGTCTTCTGAATATCACCCTCTTTCACTCAAATCGAATGGTAACTTAACCTCAGACCAATCTTACTATAAATACACGCACCAACTAGCTGATCCATTCAGTCGTCGATCCTTGGAAGCGAATACTTATTCTTAATGGTCACCTTATTCAACTGACGGTAATCGATGCACAAACACATACTAACATCCTTCTTCTTCACTAGTAGTACTGGAGCTCCCCACGACGACACGCTTGGTATAATAAACTTCTTATCCAATAAATCTCCAATATGAGATTTCAATTCGGCTAACTCTGACGCAGACATCCTGTACGGTGCCATAGAAATAGGCATTGCCCCAAAAATAAGGACATTAGCAAATTCCACTTATCTCGGCGGAGGTAATTCTGTAATATCATCAGGAAATACTTCCTAGAAATGGGCCTAAAACACAAAGAAGAGGTTTTATAAATATTTAACAATATTAACATACATATTTTTTTTTGGATTTGTTTCTTATATTTAAAATAAAAAAAAGGAAACTAAAACCTAAAAATGGGCCAAAAACACAAAGAAGAGGTTTTATAAAAAAGAAAATAATAGACAGGGAGAGGAAACAAACCCGGTCCAGTGGACCTACTGGGTGTAGACCGGCCGGGTCAGGCAACCCGAATACGGTTTGGTGTTTCAAAGAATGAAATTAGGGTTTGAGAAACCCAGCTTCACCAACACTTATGGAAGAAACAAAAACAAACGAAAACGCAACAAAGTCAAAAAAACAAACACGTCTCTCTCTCTCAGGGAAAAATTCTCTCTCTCAGGACTCCTCTGTAGCAACAACAACCTCATAACCTAATCGAAATCCTCCATCCGAAACCCTAAAAAAATTTTAGAAAAAAGAGAAAACCTCAAATCTACACCAGAAACCACAACTTAACACAAGACAAACAAGCTCGAGCGATAAAAAGAGAATAATGCAAGAACAGGTTATGACAACAAACGTAGAAGTGAAGATTTCGACTGCAAGGCAACAAATTTACCTGAATGGAGTAGCTACAGCGATACCTTCCGGTGACGCTCAGAGGTTCGTTCTCAAACTCGTTATGTTTTTCGGTCTTTTCCTCCTCCTTCTTTTGCGTTGATTCTCATGTTCCTCTATTTCTGTGGTAATGTGGCTTAGCTCCAAACGATTCAAAAAAATGTTCTTCTTTTGAAGAACTGGGACTTTGTAGTAGGGTCAGAAAATTTTTGTGTATTACTTTAGTTAATAACTTGCTGCTAGGGTTCCTTGTTGTTTGTGTGTTTGTGGCCTTTTTCCAAAATGTTTTTGTTATTTTTTTGGTTGCTGATGCGGCTAGGGTTCTTAGTTGAACGTATGATATTGGTTGTTTTAGGTTTTCTTTGTTTTAATAAAATGAAACTTTTGTGGTTGCTGATGTTGTTTTTTTTGGTTTGATAAAACAATAGTTTAAATAGGAATGAGGTTAGGGTTTCTTATGAATTTGAAAAATGGTACTAAAACTTGTTAGTGAAGGGTTTGAAATCAAGGGGACAAATGCTGAATGTTGTTGTAGTGGGATAGTAGTCTGCGGATGCTGTTGTTTGCAGAGGTTGTTGGTCATACCAGTTTACAACAGTACTAGAGGAATGCATTTAGCTTTGAGCACTTTGTCTGTTATGAACAAAATTACAGTGGTCCCCTGTTATAACTGTCTTGTTGTCTTACCTTTTTTAAAAATTTTGTTTCTTGAAACCTGTTTGTGATATTGTGCATAATATGCAATGAATATGTTTGCTAAACTTGACCTCAACTTGGTATTATAGGTTGATGCAACATGAACTACGGCAAGAAATGGTTTGAAGGATGACTTGAGATTGGCGTGAAGCTTGAAAACATCGCCTTGGAGGAGTGAGACTGTTGTATAGCATGAAGGGATGATGAACCATGGCCTTCCTTACAAAAAAAATAGTATTCTTGGAAAGTTACAAAGTCTTGCTTGTATCTCTAAAAGAACTTTCTCCTTTGATGTGGTGATATGCAAATGGTTTATAAATGCAAATTAATTAGAAGAATGAATGAATTGATTTTTACTATGAGTAAATGTTTATAAAAGTGAATGATCATGAATATGTTTAAATTTGAATGTGCATTTGAGAAAGAAAAAAAAGAGTGAATAAAGTATGGTGAATGAATGCTAATGGAAATGGATGTGGAAGTGGGTGATTTAGAAAATGAATGAAGAAAGTTTTATCTTAACCATGAATGAAGATTTGAGGAGATGCATGAAAGTGAAAATGACTATGATATGGACATGCATGAAAATGAAGAACACTAATTTAACATGTAACATAAATGGTTCAAGAATGAGAACTTGAAATGAATTTGGAGTTGGAAATTAGTAAAGAAACTTGAAAAGAACATTTGGAATAAATTTGAGAAGTGGTGATGAATTTAGAACTTGAATGAGAATTGAAATGAAAAGAACTTGGAAATTCATCATTCAAAATTTGCATAGAAATTGAAGTGGAAGTAGAAATTGAATTTAGGAATTGAAACTTCGAAACTAAAATTGAAATATAAATTGGAATAGAAACTTTACAATGTAATAGGAGCTGAAACTTCGAATAAAAATTGAAAATTAACATTTGAAATGAAACTTGGGATATAAACTTGAAAAGAACATTTGGAATAAATTTGAGAATCGACAACAAAAATACAAATTTTAAACACTTCCCAATAGCAATGAACCCAAGCTTCAAAGTCAAAACCCCAATCGAAAACCAAACTTCAGAATTCATCCTTTCTCTCTTTTCCCAATAACAACCAATACCTGCTTCCAAGAAATTATCCCAAACCAGATATTCAAACAATTAACACCAAAAGAACCACAGGTGACCTGAAGTCTTAAACAAGTCCCTGATCCAATCTTGAAAACTTTAATCCACTACTTGTGAGATCAATCCACCAATCTAAACCTCCAAGCTTAGACAAAATATTCTCAAGCCAAAATATCAAATCCCCAATATTTATTCAAAAAAAATCAACAAATCCTTCTTGTCATTCCTATAAAATTTCAGAATGCCTGGTATGCACTTGGGTATGCTGATGATGAGATAAATGCATGATATGAAATGTTGGGGGTAAAATTTAGGGTGTGACAATAGGCAGCCACTTGACCATCCTGCATCAACACACCACCAAGACCCATTTTTGGAGCATCACAATACACCACAAAAGATTCATTCGGATTCGGAAAAATCAAAACTGGAGCAGTTGTTAACTTCTTCTTTAACTCAATAAAACTCTTTTCACACGCCACATCCCACACGTATGCTTGACCCTTTCGAGTTAACTGAGTCAGAGGCAACGCCAACTTAGAAAAAGCCTTTATAAACTTACGGTAGTAACCAGCGAACCCAAGAAAACGTTTGATCTATGTAGAAGACTTTGGAGTTTCCCAATTCAACACGACATCAATCTTCGAAGGATCCACTGAAATCCTACCACTAGAAATCACATGGCCAAGGAAACTTACTTCCTTGAACCAGAACTCACACTTCGACAACTTAGAATAAAGTTTCTTCTCTCTTAACACTTGTAAGACAATCCTCAGGTGTCATTCATGCTCTTCTTCTGACTTTGAATAAATCAGAATGTCATCAATAAAAACAACTACAAACTTATCCAAATACTAATGAAAAGTCCGGTTCATATACTCCATGAATACACCAGGTGCATTGGATACACCAAAAGGCATCACAGTATATTCATAGTAACCATATCTCATCCGGAAAGCTGTCTTCAGAATATCATCTGCTTTAACTCGAATCTGATGATAACCCAACCTCAAATCAATCTTGCTAAAAACGTAAGCTCCCACCAATTGATCCATCAAATCATCAATCCTCTAAAGTGGATATTTATTCTTGATAGTCACCTTATTCAATTGTCGATAATCGACACACAACCTCATGCTACCATCCTTTTTCTTAACCAACAACACAAGAGCACCCCACAGAGAAACACTTGGATGAATAAATTTCTTCTCAGGAATTTCTTCAAGTTGTTTTTTGATCTCGCTTAATTCAGAAGCTGACATCCTATAAGGATCCATCGACAATGGACTAGTACCAGGTACTAAATCCACAACAAACTCTACTTCACGCTCCAAAGGTAAATCACTGATGTCATCTGGAAACACATCAAGAAATTCTCAGACAACAGGTAAATCAACACCCACTTGTTCAAGCTCCACTTGTAACACCGCAACCAAAGCAAACATTTGGGCTTCATCTGCAAGAAGTCCATCCACTTGCTTCGTATATAGAAACATCATCTCTCCACCATCACCAAACTCTGGAAACTCCACCGTCTTTGCATAGCAATTGATATGCACAAAGTTGAACTCTAGCCAGTTCATTCCAAGCACAACATCCATATGGCGCAAAGGAAAACACACTAAATCCATCAATAAATCCCTACCATAGATCGTCAAAGGACATTTAAAACACACACGATTAGTCGTAACTAAACTGTCAACAGGTATTTCAATCAACATATTACCATTCATAACAGTTAAAGGAAATTTAACCTGATCGCCCACTCAATCGAAATAAACAAATCATTAGCTCTAGTATCAATTATAGCAACCAAATCAACATCATTAATAAAAAAGTACTTCTAATCAAGTTTTATTTCTTCTGAGCATCTGAGCCACTCAAGGTGAACACTCTATCAGTAGTCTGAGCCGCAGTAGCAACCTTCTTTGGTTTCTGACACTGAGTGCTAATATGTCCCTCTTCACCACAATTGAAACAAGTTTGTTCAACATTCGTACACTCATTCTTCATATGGCCCTTCTTACCACACCTTTAGTATCTTATCATAGTAGCAGTGCACACATCATATTTGTGACCTGCTTCACCACACTTATAACATTTGAGAGGAGTGGAACCCGCTCCCCCACTTGGCTTCCTCCCATCATTACCCTTCGGCTTCCCCTTGTCATTTGGAGTCACGTAAGGTTCCCCTTAAAACTGACCCTTGTCCTTCTTCTCACTCACCTGCTAATAGTGAGAAGATCGAGCTCGACTATCTTCATCATATATCCTACTCTTATCCACAAGCTCAACATACATGCGGATTTGCTGACAACCAATCACTTGCTTGATTTCTGGTCTCATCCCAATCTCAAACTCCAAACACATGGACAACTCAGCATCATCACGGTTGTAGTGAGGACAAAACTTCACTAACCTCTCAAATTTGGTAGCATACTCCGCGATCGTCATGTTCCCCTGCTTCAACTCTAAGAACTCGACCGCTTTCTTGCCACGAGCCTCTTCAGGAAAATACTTACTCAAAAATTCCCTTTTGAACACATTCCAAGTTATCGTAACGCCAAATCCCTCTAATCTCTGACAGGTATTATCCCACGAATCCTTAGACTCTTCATCCAGCATATGGGTGCACTGCTGCACATTCTGAGCATCGAAGCATGCCATAGTTCTAAATATCTTTTCAATCGCCTTCAGCCACTTATGTGTGTTCTCTGGTTGATGAGAACCCTCGAACTTAGGCGGGTTATTCCACTGAAAAACCCCCAAACCATGAAACTCATCACGAACAGTATTCTGTGTCGTAGCATGAGCAAGTGCAGCTACCGCATCCGCAAGAGCACGATTTGAGGCCATTCTACAAATCACCAACAACAACAGAAAACAACTCAATCCTCAAAACACTCAAATGCAAAAACAAACATGACTAACAACAACACGACACGACCGAATATACCAACCAGGCTCTGATACTACTAATGTAACACCCTTTTCTATCCCCTCACAAGTTAAGCAATTTATATCAAATATCAGAGTAAACCTCATGAAAAAGGGCATCACATTTACTTCTTAAATAAAAAATCATAAACATCACATTGAGTGTTGTCCCGTAACACGGGTTAATAAATCATGAAAACACTTTAAATATTTTCTAAATAAATAGGCAGCGGAAAAACAATACGTCATAAATCCCTCTAATTAAAATAAACCTCATAAATTATCCCAAATATCATTTTATCAAAATACTTAAACAAAATTAACATCTTAATCCAAATAAAGCAAAATCAACTCAAGCGACATCCCATCCCGATGTTACTGGACACAGAGCAGGACTCCACTTCTAACTAACTCGACAACTCACTACCTCGGAGTTAAGCACGCACCGAGCTAATATTGATTATCTGCAGGATGGCATAATAAACCATCACCAGAAGGCCGACAGAGTGAGTAAATTCACATTCAACAAAATAATATAGAAAATTAGAATTTTAAAAACATAACAAAAATATCAATCCATCATCACTAGCTCAATTATATTTAACATCATTATCATCACATCATAACAACATTCATCATAACTCATTTATACACAACATCAAGTACATCTCGTCCTTACACTAAATCAATGTAACTCATGCTATGTCATTTAGAATGATATGCAACCTCTTAATAATGCATGTGGTACCGAAACATCCTCATGGATGGACACTGAGCCATCAACCCTCCCTAAGGGAGAACATCATATCACTTCAATCCACAAAATGGGATTGAAGCTACCAATGGACCGAAGTCCCCTCATATTTAAATACCATGAAAGCAAGACACAATTATACACATATCATCCTCAAAACATCTTAAACATTGCAACCACATTCATCATTTAATCATCATTCTCATACTCATTCATCCCATCATATTACATACTCATAGAACATCATACTACGCACTCATCCAACATCATATTTCTACATCATATACTTAGATTTCATAATTCAAGGAAAATCAAATAAAAACACATACATCACATAATCAATAGTTCTCCTCATAAATCCCCAAAAACACATCATACAAAAACTCTATAACATTATAGCAGCCTAAGACCTAAACCACCTCAAGAAAACAGTCTTTCGAACACAAAAAAATAATTTTTCAACTTTTCTAGGCTCGCTAAGAAAGACATTTTGATCGCTACGCGCCCAACTCTCTATTTGTACTCGCTAAGCAAGCTTCATGAATTGTGCAGATTTCTCTGTGATTTCCAGAATTCCTCTTCTGCGATAAACTCAACAAAAACCCATTTTTCACATCCACATAGCAGAAGAATCACATTTAACATCAACATTCTTTACCATAACATCAAATACATCATCTAACATCATTATATTCATTAATTATCATGTAACCATCATCACAACACAAAATCATCAATCAAAGCCTATACCCTAAAACTACACCACAAAACCCCCAATTCCATTCCCATATTATAATACCGAAAGGAAAATACTCCCCATACATTAAGTTTTGTAATCTTTCCAATGATTTCCTCGAAAACCTCTCCAACCTTCAAGCCCTAGCTTTTCCTCTTCTTCAGAGGTCTCCTCCCAAAAGTGCGATTGTTCCAAATGATCGTACTCTCCAATCTTTCCTTCTTTTGTCACTCTTTCCCCTTGGACCTCTTTAGTCTTTTCCTATAAAACCCTCACTAATTACCCATAAAATGACCATATTTCCCTTATCCTCTAATTCCTTTTATTTTTTTAAATCTCAAATAGTAAACTAAACCCACTCAACTTAATATTTCTAATATTCATAATATATTAAGCCAACCCCAAAACTCCACAAAACATCAAATAACATCATAAACATTAAATTTCACAAGAAAACACATCAATTAAATTAAAATCAGTTTTAGGGTGTTACATAATCCATTTAACAAACAGATGTGCCTCCCAAGGTCTAATCCATTAAGACTGGGTTATGTCCTTTATAATGAACCAGGAGACCACTGGCCTGCCACAGGGATGTGGGTCTTGGTATGCCTTTTAATAATGAACTATCCGACTACTGGCCTTCCACAAAGATGTGGGCCTTCACAATGCTATATTTTGTAATGAACCAGCCGACTACTGGATTTCCACAAAGACGTGGGCCTTGATTTGCTGAGGTGATAAAGGATCCATATGGAATGCCTCGGTGAGGGAAAGATTTTACCGTAGAACTCTATTGAGTGAAAGAACGTCCTAACCGACATCCTACTGAATGAGATAAAGATACTCTGACAAATACCTGACTCTGGCTAGGGAAGAGATGCGAACAACTGTCTACATCACTTGTCACATTGGCCAAAACTAGATTGGCAACTTCGCTGAGGAATATTTCTACGATGGGGGTGAATCCCAATTATGAAACTCTGCGAGGAAACAAAGATCTTTCAACTCAGGCGGGGAGATGCTTGATCAAATACTCTTGATAAGGAGAGAAATTTGGAATTTTTACACTTTGTGGGGAACAAGGCATTCAGTTTCCTGCTGGGAATATTTCACAGTGAAATGATGACTTCGCTTGGGGATGAGAACAATTCAATTAACCTTGAAGGTCTAATGGGTATACCAACCTATTCTGACTTAGTTGGGGAAGACTCCGTCTTGAACTCTACTGGGGATGATGTAGTAATCCCCTTTTTCTAGAGATAATAATTGTAAGGCATCTCTTGTTGGGGAGAAAAATCTGCTTGGGGAATTCCATCTGGTAACATCTTCATCTTATGGTTGCAAACCCTGCAACAACAAAACACACACATATATGCTCCGGGGAATTGTACGGTCTGAGTACACCATCTGACGTTATTCAACATTCAAAGTGATTTTAAATGTTTTCCCCTTCGCATATTATTTTTAAGGTCACCTTGTTTAAATGGAATGTTCTTTTATCATAAATTCAGGACATCTTTGCAAACAAAACATGTAAAAATGAAAACAAAGATGAGGATTTTTTACTGTACAATTCTTTTATTGATGGGCCATTGAATAGGAAAATATACATCAGGAAACAATCTCCTAGAAAGAGGTGATCGCTTTAAATTAAGAAAAGAAACTATATTAATGGAAATGCGAAACGATATTCCAAAGAGTTTCAATTCTGCTATGACTAGTATGTCTTCAAGATTTCTCTGTTTTAATATTGCTTTCTGAAGAAGAAGATTGGACTGATTCCTATCCTTCGGAGATTTCCAGACTGAATGATACAAAGATGTAGTACCGATAACCCAGATCACAGTCATTCTCTTATTCCTCTTTTGCGAGGATCTCCCTTTCGGGTTTTCAATTCACCGGGATACCCTTTTTTCCTGAGCTATCCAATGTGGATTTTCAACTCACCGGGTGTAAAATATTTTTATTATATCCCTAACTTTTGCCAGAGCCTTTTATTCTGTTTTTGGCTCGTCGGGATTTCCCTTTTTGTCTGGACTCTTAATTCTATTTTTTGTCCAGCGAGTCTTTTTTATGCGAAGTATTTTTTAACTGCGTCTGAGTTAACAAGAGACACGAAATCTTTACCACCCATGGTTGTAAGCATCAATGCTCCACCTAAGAAAACCTTCTTAACTACGAATGGATCTTCATAATTAGGATTCCATTTGCCCCAGTGATCTGTACTTTGAGGAAGAACTCTCTTGAGTACAAGTTCACCAACTTGATACTCCCGAGGACGTACTCTTTGGTCAAATGCCCACTTCATTCTCCTATGATAAAGCTGACCATGGCATACAGCTTCCAATCTTTTCTCTTAAATTAAGCACAACTGATTATATCAGGAGCGTACCCATTCATCCTCATCTAGCTTGACATCCATCATCACCCTCAAGGAGGGAATCTCAACTTCAAAAGGAAGGACAACTTCCATGCCATATACAAGAGAGAAAGGTGTTGCCCCAATGGACGTCCTTACTGATGTTCTGTACCCATGCAAAGCAAATAGTAACATCTCATGCCAATCATTGTAATGTGACGGCCATCTTCTGTACAATCTTGATTTCTTATTAGCTGCCTCGACCGCGCCATTCATCTTTGACCAGTAAGGAGAAGAATTATGATGTTGTATTTTGAAGTCTCGACACAACTCAACCATCATCTTATTGTTAAGGTTACAACCATTATTAGTAATGATTCTCTCGGTCACTCCATATCTACATATGATGTCTCTTTTCAGAAATCTAGCAACCACCTGCTTGGTGACATTAGCATAAGATGCGTCTTTGACCCATTTGGTAAAGTAATCAATCGCGACTAAGATGAAGCGATGGCCATTTTAAGTAGTAGGCTGAATTTTCCCGATCATGTCAATGCCCTACATGGAAAAATGCCAAGGAAACTGATGACTCGATTTCGTATAGGTTATTTCGACTCATTTCATGCATATTTAGTCGCAATTTTATCGAGTCTTCATTGCATTTTGTATCATTTTACTTATATTTTATTTACTTTGTGTTTTCAGGACCTAAACAAGTTGGTTCAAAGAAAAGACCAGAGATTATGGCAAAGCAACTGAGAAAGGAAGAAAAAAATGAAGATTTTGCATCCTCTAGGTGAACGGTGTTTTCCATTCCCTCAAAGGAACCAGATGGCGTTCGCCATTTGCCCAAAATGACAGAATTGTGCTAGCAGCCCAATGGCGTTCGCCATTGGTATATGGCGTTCACCATGTGTCGCGGGAACAGTTTTTGAGGCAGTTCGCATCAGTTTTGGCTCGTTTGAATTCAAATTTCATAACCTTTTTGGAGCAAAACTTCCTCCTATAAATAGGACACTTCAGACCTGCACTTTATATGATCAATACCTTGCGGAAGCTTTGTCGAAATCTCTACCGAACTAGTTAATTACTTAGCAATAGTGATAATTCCTCACACTGAGGGATTATCACATCATTTGTATCATTTCTTTTCCGTTTTCGTTGTTGTATTGGATCCCTTTACATCAATACAAGTTTTATTTTCGTTTATTACAGGTTATACTTTATAGCTTTATCTAATTTACCTTCATGCTTTAACTTACTACATTTTGTATGTTCATTATTTACACTTTTCATAAAAACCCATAAAATCGAATTTTATAAAAATTAAATTAGTATGTATGTTTCTAAATTCAGTAACCTATATATGTTAGCATTAAAATCAACTATGATAGGATAGATTTGTATGATCTTGTAGATTGAGGACCGTCGTATCGACGGGACTCCGTAGGATAACCGAAACATTTCACATGCTTGAATTTCTAGTTTTGTTGTCTAAGTCAAATTTAGGTAGACTAGTCGCGATAGCAAGTGGCTGCTTACCAGCATTTAGTAACGACAGTGAGAGATGCGCTAAGACGAGTCCAATAGATCGAAAGTTTGAGGTACGCGTCAGATAATAGGTACAGAACACTGGAACTTGAACATAGTGAGAGTGCTTTAGGTATTTCTTTTTGGTCTTATCCGTTTTCAAAAAACGTCCTTTAATTACCGAACGAGCGAGAGAAAAATCTTGGGATTATCGGGCGTGGCTCGGTTAATAGCGCGAGAGTGTGAGGTCAAGCCTTGAAACTTGTATTTTCGTCAGAACAACTTCAATATTCATTTTAGCCCCGAATCCTATAGAGTCCCTAAGAACCCCAAAAATCATTATACGTTCTCATTCCCTCTATTTGTGTTAAAACCCCTCTTCTTAATTATTTATTTATCGCCTTTTTCCCGTGACATCCTTTAGCTTTAGCCTTACACCACAATTATAGGACACTCCTTACTGACTATCAATCCATGTGGGTTCGACAATATTTTAAAACTATGTGATACCCAGTATGCTTGCAGTATCAATCCGACCAAACACATAATGTCGCGATCAAGTTTTTGGCGCTGTTGTCGGGGATTATATTAGTCCTTGTTGTGTCTCCTTTGTTGCACAGTAACGACTAAGGAAATTTTTCCTTTAATTTTCAATTTTTCAATCATATGCCCTACACTCATCCCAAAGCGAAGAGCCAGTGGAACCGATTGACGAAATCGAACACTTTGCTTTATTGAGGCACCAAATCAACGATTTTCGTTTAAGATATAACCTTCCAGATCCTATAATTTCTTATTCAGACTCAGAAACCAAAACCAATTCTGAGCAAAACATGGCTCAACCATCGCAAATCCGTCCACTCAAAGATTTCGCTGTCCCATCGTAAGATGAACCACATTGCAGTATTGTTGCCCCAAAAATTGAAAGACGCGATTTCGAGTTGAAACCTTCTCTATTGCAAGCTGTTCAGCAGGACCAATTTTCAGGAAGTCCAAAAGACGATCCTAACATACATTTATCTGTTTTCGTGCAATATGCCAATACTGTGAAAGCAAATTGAGTTAGCCCATAAGCAATTAGACTCCATCTTTTTTCGTTCTCTTTAAGAGATAGAGCTAGAGCTTGGCTCCAGTCTCTTCCTGCAAATTCTGTCACCTCATGGGAAGATCTAAAAAGAGTCTTTTTGAACCATTATTTCCCTCCAAGTAAGACAACTATGCTAAGGGCTGAAATTAATGGATTTAAGCAGAAAGACAATGAATCTCTTTTTGACGCGCGGGAAAGATATAAATACATGATGAGGCTTTGTCTGCATCACAGACTCGAAAAATGGTTGATAATCCATAATTTTTACAATGGTCTGTTCTACAACACAAAATTGAACCTAAGTGCCGCTGCCAGTGGTGCTGTAATGGTAAATCGTACGAGGAAGTCATAGAACTCATAGAGAAAATGGCTCAAAATCACTTCCAATGGGGAGGAGAATGCGCTTCTGCAGAGAAACTGACTCCGAAAGACGGAAAGTATGAAGTTAATGCAATACACTTCATACATGCTAAAGTGGATGCATTAACCTAAAAAATTGAAGTAGCACAACCAACTTCAACCATAGCTGTTGTGTCTCCTAACTATGAAGTATGCGGTACCCCTGGACACACAAATGTCGAATGTCAATTGTTAGCCGGTGTTCCCACCGACCAAGTGAAGTATACCCAAGGAAACCCGTACTCAAATACCTATAATCCAGGCTGGAAAAATCACGAGAAAGTTGAATTTGGAGATTATGATGGAAAATTTCATGAATGCCCAGATACAGCAAAATACGGAATTTGCGAACCAAAACGCCCATGCGAGCGAATTGATGAGACAAATGACTAGTAAGCTTGATGCAATGGCTACGCATAACAAAATGTTAGAAACCCAGATTTCTCAAGTAGTCCAACAACAACCAACCATACCAGCCCTGTCTGGAACGTTTCCTGGCCAACCTCAACCTAATCGAAAGGGAAAAGCAAACACTGTAACTCTGCAGAGCAGAACCAAATATGATAGACCGGTAGACCTAAGTGTTATAAAACCAGCCATGTATCAAAGTCCAAAGAAAGGAACTGAAAAGGAAAATGAACTAAAAACCAATGATGTGAATGATACGAGTCACAAGGTCGTAGAGAAGGAAACACCATATGTGCCTCCGCCACCATATAAGCCACCTATACCCTACATTCCATTGTGATGTGCAAGGCCTTATTGTGGTTGTGACCCTCTGATGTTAGATCGTGATCCATAAACCCTAGTCCATGGCTAACATTGACATTTGCCACTATGGATTCTAGCTGATTCACGGCAGTTTCTTGTGGTATATAGGTCGTCTGCAAAGCCTTCAGTAGTGCCTCCCTATGATCTTGGGAGCACATTAACAACGACAAAATCAAAATCTTCGATGGAGTTTGATTCAACTGCTCCACAACTTTATAATCACTTTCTTGATTATCCGCATAAATTGTTCCACCTCTTTCTCAAAGGTATTCTTACCTGCGGGAGGAGTCACTACTTCCTCCGTTGCTACTTGTTTACCCTTTTCCCTGGCTGTAGTCTCAACTTTATTATTAGTTCTTAGAGTCCGTGGAGCAAGGATACGTCCACTACGAGTAAAGCCTCCGACACCTCCCATATTGTCAATACCGGAACCAATCTCCACACGGGGCTTCTCCTCTATCCTCTGTCCCTGAACATAAACATCTGCGCCATAATGCCACAGACATCCATCTTATTATCATAAGGTACCGGACCAGGAATAATGATGGTTACAAGACTCACATCATGAGGCGCAAAGATAGTAACAGGTTCTGGCCTTGGCGGCACCAAAATTTCAGCAGGCGTAAAGTAGATTGTCACAGTTGAAACATCGTCGCTTTCGTTGTTAACCCTTTCAAACTACATGGAACCTTCTTTCATTAGGTTAAGTATTCCTGTTTTCAACTTACTGCAGCCACTTGAGCATAATGATTGGGACGGCTTCGGCCCCTTCCTCTACCATAGATAACATAAGTCTCTCCATCCCTCCTCCTCTAGGGTCCAACAAACGGTTTTCTAGCTCCAAAAGAGCTATTCCCACTTACATCTTGAAGTTTTCCGAGTTTCAATAGATTCCCCACTCTTTCTCTTGCAACCACAAGATCAACAAACTTTGTAGCAGGACAGGAAGCTAAATGATCCAGAAAGACACCTTGCAACGTGCCCTTGAACGTGTCAACCATTTCATGGTCCAACAATGGTGGTTGAACCCTGGCAGCAAGCTAGCGCCAGCGTTGTGCATATTCTTTGAAACTTTCCTTGGATGTTTGAGTCATACTCTACTGCTAGGTACGATTGGGTGCCATGTCCATATTATATTGATATTGCTTCACGAAAGCTTCAGCTAGTTCTTTCCAACTCCAAACAGATGTCCAAATTAACTTCATGTACCATTCCTGGGATGCCCTGGTGAGGCTCTCCTAGAAATAGTACATCCATATTTTCTCATCATCGGTGTATGCAACAATCCTCCCCACATAGGATTGTAGGTAAGTCTTAGGACAGGTTGGACCATTGTACTTATCAAAGGTGGGAAGCTTGAACTTGTGAGGAATTCTGACCCCAAGAACCAGACCCAGGTCTGCCACATCAAAGCCCAATGTGTTCTAAGATTCCATAGAACAAATATTTTCAGCAATCTCGTCGAAACGGAGGTTCACCACAACATTTTGAACCTCCATATCCCCTTCTAGCATAATAAACTGTTCCTCTTGGCCGTCGATACAAACATTGCGACCCTGGACTCTACCAAGACCACAAATAACAATAGTAGGGATAGGAACACCGTTAGGGGTAGCACTAGTATTTCCTTGAGGTGTATCGTCAGTACATCCACCATCTCCTTGATTTTAGGTCGTGGTTTCCTAAGTCCTTTCAACCATTTCCCTCAATCTTTCCTGGTTCGGATTCATGCCAGTCATCAATGTCATGAACTCATCCATACGGGTTCTCAGTTTTGCAAGGTTGGCCTGCATTTGATCCATTACTCTTACTCTGTTTTCTCGAGTTGGATAACGATGAACTCTCTGTTCAACAATAATGCATGTAAAGGAAGAGATGTCAAAATTTCGGATCCCTATAATACCCAAAAATTTCCCTCTCATTTTCATGGCCATTAATGTGTAAGACATGTGGTCAGGTTTCATTCAGTGGCAAAATCAAATATCAGAATCAAGGTTGAATCAGGCTCAGAACGGATGGTGGAGACGCATCCTAAGGGTTTCCCACCAAAAGGGGGGAAATTCAAATTTTTTCTTCCGTTAACCGATTACCCCAGGGTGTTAACCGGTTAACGGTGGCGAAACTTGGGCAAATATTTCAAAAATTAGTTGGTGCTTCCCTCTTCTCTTCAATTTCCTTTTGTTTTGAACTTTCTACCAAGTTCTAGCATTTTCCACCACTTTCTAGATCGTTCTACCACCTTTCTATGCAATATTCCTTGGAATATTCTAGAAACCCTAATCAACTTTAACTAAATCCTAAGCTAGCTCCTAACCTCATAACCCTAACCTAATTCCCAAGCTAATTCCTAGCCCAAAGCAAGCTCCAAACCTAGCTTCTATATAAGCTCACTTCACTCCAAACCTCATGACTGGGAATCTCATTTTTTCAACTTCAACTTCATTTTCCAATTTCACTTCATCTTTCTCATTTTTCTCTCATTTTTTCTCCATTTTCAACCTCTCACCAAAGCTTCTTCATCCAAAGTTCTTCAAGTTTTGCATTGAAACTTGAAGAACTTGAAGCTAAACCTTCATCTAACATTGATTATTTGGCTTATTGAATAAGTTGTTGCTGTTTGGGATTGATTCTAGCTTCTTGGAAGTGCTTTTGGAAGTATCCATCAAGATCTTCATCAACCGCATTTATTTTGCGCATTCGTGGAAGTGCATCAGATCTCCGGTTTTCTACTTCATTCGCGTTTCGATCGACATCGCAACAATTACAAGCATCCGCTTTGTAGGTTGGTGAATCCGAAATCACTTTCTCGTTTTAACTTATTTCTCTTCATCTTGCCTCGCGCATTATTCGTTTTATCTTTTTTGTGATTATTGATGCTTTAATTAAATAATCATTAGAAACTAGGAATTATGATGTGCATGTGGTGTTATTAGGAGCTAAGATGTTTCTTTTAGGTGTAGAATTCGTGCTCAATGGATAGGGTATGTATTAAGAGCTTTTAGAAATAAGTTGTTAGCTAAGAAGTGTTTTTCATAACCAATTTTTTAGCTTCTGTTCAGTGTTAACCGGTTAACGCCAGGGGTTAACCAATTAACACGTGTTTCGTTTTTCTGTTTGGCTGAGTTTGGGGTCCGTTAACCGGTTAACCCATAACGTTAACCGATTAATGATGTTCAGATTTGCAAAATTATGTTGTTTCATTGCATGTTCGTTTTTCATTGCTTCTTTAATCTTTGTGGATCCATAGTGCATGATTTTAGAGAAATTTTAATACTGATTTAGATGCAAGATTCTGTGTTCTTGAGGTCTTTCGACTTGCTCGTTTGCTAATTTCATTTTTGTGCTTAAATAGTGAACTTGTGCTCATAATGAATTGTGATGTTGTTCTCATGTTTGAAATCATTAGCTAGCATGCCTATAATTTTTTTAGGTTCTGTTTTGCTTCACCTTCATGATCCATGCACGTTTCGACAACTTGAGCGCATAATCACATGTTGTATTTTGCTTAAAAATGAATAATTCACATGTGTGTTCATTCTTTCTTTCTTTCATGTCGCACTTCAACGCGTTTGATTCTGATTTTGAACATCACAATGCATGTTTATCTTTTTCTTGTTTGCAATATGTACATGTTCACTTTGTGCTTACTTGCCATATGTTTCAAATCTTGAAAATGCATAATTTCCACTTTTTTGTAAATATTTCTTAGTGACTAATCTTGAAAATGCTCACATGCTTACAAATCCATGCTTGTATCACTCTTGTGGTTTTCTTTGATGATGTTATGTGGTGTCTATTCATGTGTTGTCACTCATGTATTCACTATTAAAAATAATCCAAATGTGCCTTACTTTTTCACTGTTGTGTTTTAATCCAGAAGCTGTTAAATGTATGCTGATTATTCTGTTTTCTTCCTTTTAACACCTATTTTGCATGCTGTTTGGTAGTTGTAATAGGCTTTTTGCATTTTGCATTGCATTTAGTAGTTGTTTATGCTATAGGAGCTGTAGTAGCTGCTGGATTTTTGCTTTGCCTAGTTTTTAGGTCCCTTAGCCTTAAGATTGAGTCTAGCTTAGGTCCTAGATGAATTAGGTTTGTTTGGTACTTGTTTACATTTATTCCTATTATGCTTTATCCTACTAACCTTTGTATTGTAGGGAGGTGGAGGTAAGTTCACACAACTTTTCCTTTTTAAATTCTTTACGCTTTCAAAGTGTGTTTGCTTTAGTATTTTGTGATTAGTTTGTACAACTTAATGTTAACCCCCTTTAGAAACAACTTAGCTTCCTTAGGAAGTAAGTTGCTTTCTAATTCCCCTTCTCTTTTCCTTTTTCTTACTAGGATTAGAAAACCGCACTAACCTAGGTTCATCCATACATGACAGTAAACAAACAACACTCGTATTTTCCTTCAGGATTTCTTCTCTCACCTCACTCACTCTCAACGCGAACTTGCTTCAACTTGCCTCATTTTCAAGACGATTACACACTCGTACCAGGCGAGCCTACAACACCATAACATAGGCATAAGTTGTTCAAGCTAAAAAACACAAACAGAGTTCCCGCCTTAGTTAAGCGAACTACGTCGACTCTGATCCTCATTTTCCCGAAGAGGTACGTAGCCAGCGGGGTAGGGCCTGTTCGAGCACATTCACATTTTTCCCATACCTTTTCGATCTCTTTTCCAATTCCATTTCTCATTCCATTCTAGTTAGCAGTCCTTTTATTCAGCAACATCTTATTTCTCACCCTTTGAAACAGACAAACAAGCGTGGATCCCGTCGTGTACGGCGGATGGCCTGGGGTGCTAATACCTTCCCATGTCGTAACCAACTCCCAAACCCAGTTCTTTGGTTTGCAGGACCTTGTCCTTTCCTTTTCTCTTATGTTTGTGCAACATTACCGTTCCCATCTATTCGGGATTAAAATGCCTGGCTGACGACTCTACCTTTTCCGCGCCACTTTCACGTTTGTACTAGGATGAAAATCCCGGGAGCGACAGGTGGCGACTATGCTAGGGACCGAACCCAGAATCTCTTGTTTCCCCTTTGAGAGTCAATCCTAGCGCTTGTCTGTTTTTATTTTCCTTTGGTGATTAGCTGTTTGTTGCTGTTTGTTTTTAGTTTAGCTTTACTGCTTTCATTTACAACTTTACTTTACAACATTTATTTACTGCTTTCAGTATATACTTTCCATGCATCATATATATTGGACTGTGCTGGTTTGCATTTTTTCTGTGGGTGGGAGTTATTGTGAGATAAGCCAATTACCCAGCTTGAGTGCACTCTAGGACTAGCAGGGACAGACATTGTACTTGTATGGTAACATGATGAGTGGCGGTGTGTTCCACACCCAGACTGCGACCGTCTTGGGACTATTCTGTGTGGGGATCTCCTCCACTTCATGGTACGACCTTGATAGTTATGTGCATCTGGGGACCGATCATTGAGGACCTTAGTGGAAACAACCCTCTCCAGTGATGACAGTGGCATACCACATTTGTTGGCAAACCCACTCGCATCTGAGGGCCCACTGGGAACTCGTATAGGATGGTCTGGTTCTCTCATAGGAATCCAGTTAAATCAAATTGTTCGTATGACGATAGTATTGTATCCCACAGGCTGAATTTACTATTGTTTATAGATTCAGTGCTTGAAGTTGGGGACTTATGAGGGATGCTTTTTTCCTCGGACTCAGCTGAGACCTCCCTGAGTAGTACATAATGCCAAGACGATTCCCTGATTTGGTCATGAGCCATTTCTCGGAAATGGTGAACGTATTATTGCTATTTGGCTTTGAGAGTCCGCGATGTTGACCTGAGTAGCACACCCGTGACATGGGAGGGGTTTGTAGGTTTTCAGGAACCCTAAAACTTCCAACATACCCGCTTTGCCTATATTTTTCATTATTATGATTTGGTTATATGGTTCTTTGGTTCTGAGATCCGGGATTTCTGTTCAGAGAAACTGTTACCGTGATTGCCATTGTGACTCTGCACAGACACTTGATCATCTAATTGGCACCACACAGACATGTCATTGATCACATGCCTGCTATATACATGACATCATAACATTTTTGCACACATGTTCAGTTATTTCCGTGGATCGAATATCTGAATCACGCTGTTGGATTTCTTCTGTATTAAAACTGAATCAAAGCAGATAGATTCCTCGGAAATAACCAAACATGGCATTTGCATACATTCTCGCATACATGATAGGTGTTCAGGGACATACTCTTATCCTAGCTTGGTTTCTCTGTAGAATGGCTAACTTGAATAACGATTGTCAAGGTATGGACATGGAACAACTCCGAGGGGAAGTGACTGAGATGATAGCCCAGCTGGGGCAGTTTATGGTGGACATTAGAGCGTTGTCCCAGGATCAAAAACTGTTGAGAGAAGAATTCATGTGTCGGCTTTTCAAATAGAATGTCTTGTTTCTCCCATCTCCTTGGGGTGTCCACTAAATACAGAGTCATTAGGGGGATTTCCTCTACAGTTTGAGTCTCTTCACCAGCAATCACCACTTGACAGCCAGGAAGAGCCTAAGACAGGAATCAACTCCATAGTGCTTGATACGAGTGAGCTGAATGATCCTACACCAATCGTTTCCAAAGAAGTGAGCACTTTCTTTACTTATCAGGGATCTTCATCAGTTGTTACGCCTTGTTTTCAAGAAGAAGGACTTCAACAGGTCGCATCAACCCGTTCTCGACAGAAGAAAGAAAGGGTTATTGATCTTGTACCCATGTCTTATGTTGAGTTGTGCCCACGGTTGCTCGAAATGGGATTGATTGAGTGTCGTGAGTCATCTCATCCTCCTGGTGAACATTCCCAAGGTTGTAATCCTTATGCCTATTGTGTTTTTCACTTCGGAGCTCAAGGACATGACATCAATGATTGCAAAGCATTCATGCATCAGGTGCAAGATTTGGTGGATGAAGGCATAATTAATTTCGGGCTGAATGGTTTGAAAGTGTCACAAGTTAGGGAACATGTAGACACTGAAGAGATGGTTAAAGTCCATTCTTCTGGAGTTATTGCTCAGGCTGAGTCTTCAAAGAGATTACATTAACAACCTTCAGTCGCTCCTCGGTCGAGTATGAGTAAGAAAGTGCAAGGACATGTTAGGCGCTCAAAGCAATATCAACAACAAAATGCTCAACCACCACTTCAGGGTCAGCAACAAAAAGCACAAAGACTATTCCAGTAAAGAACAAGAGTGAGGGACCATAAAATTGATCCATCCTGTTTCTGTATGTTGTGTTACTTCCAAAGTTGCTTAAGTTGAACATGGTCGAGCTTCGTACCATGAGAGCTCATTCTCCTTACAATCTACCACCCAATTTTGATGCAAACGCCAGATGCGAATTCCATTTGGGTTCCCAAGGGCACAATATTGAGAAATGTTGGGCTTTTCATAATGAGGTACAAGACCTTATTGACTACAAGGCAATCAATTTCTCCCTTTACCCGAATGTACTCCCAAATCCAATGCCTAATCGCGGTGGAGTCGGACTGAACTTTGCGAATAAAGGTACTAGGGTTGTTATACAAGATGGTCCGTATTAAGATGAAATCTTTGAGTTAATCACCTGGTTTGTAAGGCTATCCGCATAAGCAAATAAATCCAGAAGTATTCAAATACTTTCAGTAATGGCAATTGTGTGTTTGTCGTTCTTCATTGCATTTTCATCCTTATTGAGGGGAACTACGTCGCTTTGATTCTTCATTGGTCATGGGTTATTGGAGATATGTAGGGAGAAGGTCGTCAAATCTTTCTGAGAAACCTTTTGGGGCAACTCTAGTCCCCATCTTTATGCTTTCCTCTAGACGTCTCGTGTCAAAATAATTGGATGAAGAGGTATGATTGCCATGTTGGACATGCGACCATTTACTTGAAGACTACAAGTCCATGAAGAGCTACTGATCACGGGAAGCATTCAAGATTGATTAGTCCAGGCGAAGTCAAGTCTCCTCAATGATGGCAATGTTCAGCTTCTTTACTGCATTTCAAGTTGTAGTTTCTGTTGTTTGTTTAAACATTTGTATGCATGCCTGAAACTTATTTGTTTTTGAAAGTTAATCATAATAAAATGCACATGTTTTTCTTTAAGTAATCCATTCGTATTCACTCTTGATTTTATGTATGTGCATTGCAATACCAACTGCCATGTTTAAACTCTATGAGGGAGAATGACGAAACAAAAACACAAAAAATCTCCAATTGTGTGTGTTGCACCCCAAAATTTTCCCTCACAATACAAGACTTTGTGTGCAAAAAGGTTCACAAGATTCACAAGACACCTTATGAGGTTCACAAGGTTCACAAGACCTTTCATGAGGTTCATGAAGTTTACAAGACCTTTCATGAGGTTCACAAGATTCACAAGACATCTTATGAGGTTCACAAGGTTCACAAATTTCATCATTGGTCAGAAGATTTGACAATTCCCTCAGGTAATGCATTCTCCTAAGCAGTGCATCCAAAACTAGGGTTTTGACTTTAATCAGGCTAAATGGATTTTCAAGACTTCAAGTGAGCTTCATAACATCTTATGTGTCTAAGAATCCCCATGACAAATTTCAGAACTTTTCTCAAAGGTTTGCTCAGTCAAATGATCAGATAAGTCAAAATCAGTCAAAGCAGTTAAAAGTCAAACTGAGGTCAACTGTGGTCAAACCAAAGTCAAACTTCATGATTTTTTGCCAACATCAAGTATATGAAGTAAAATTCATAATTTGATCAAGGGTTGATCATGATTCATCAAGGAGATTTCAGATCATCAAGAATCAGGGGTTTCTAAATTAGGGTTTCCTCAGGAAAAGTCAACTGAACTTTGACCAGCCATAACTTTCACATGCTTCATCACATTTCTTCCATCCAAAGCTCATTTTGAAGGAAATTGAATTCTCTACAACTTTATGTCTCACAAGCCAAGCCCAAAAATGCTTCATTTGGAAGGTATGAGCTAAGACATTATAGGTCCTTTTGAAAGTCAACAAAAAGTCAACAACTTCAAAAGGGCATAACTTGAGAATGGTAAATGATATGGACATGAAACCAGTGGGGTTGGTTAGAGGACTCTTCAAGCTTTCCAAAATGTCCAAAATAACCCTCATAGCATTAAAATTGAAGGATGTGTGCCCTTGCAAAGTTGGGAAATTTTTGGGTGGTTTATGAAGAAAATAGGGTCTTAGAACCAATTTTTTCTAAATGGGCTTGCCATGTGATGATCCAATTCATACAAGTACCTCATACACGACCCAACCCTCATTTATTCAGATTTTTTATTATTTTATTTTATTTATTTTGATTTTATTCATTTAAAATCATTTTAAATCAAAATAAAATAGAAAAATCAAATGTTTAAAGGAGATATTGCTTCTAGAAAATCATAAATATGGCTTGGATCAAATTGATATGAGAATTATGGTGATTGTCTCAAAATAGCAAGGATATATCAAAAAATATTTGGATTTTAAAACATGATATTTTTCAATCTCATTGATCCAAAATATCCAAAGAAAGGTCCAACTTTTTGACCTAATTCAGTGTACTACATATACACAAACTCATTACAATGCATGGGACGAAAAATTGCAGCCTCTTACATTGTCTCACAACTTCAAAAAATCACATACAAATTCAATTTTTGGATTTCACATTGCAAGGGGTTATAAGGTATTTTAAGAACACCAAGAGGTTCCCTGGACATCCCTGAATCGAAACCACTCATCTCATGCTTTTGAATCACACTCATATGCCATAACCGAATCAACTTTCTCTTGATTTTTCAAATTTTAGATTCATCAAATTCATGCAATATTATTGTGTTTTAACTTTGAAATATTTTTTGTGATAGTATGTAGATCGTTTCTGGATAAAAAAACTTGCAGGTTCATGGACAAATGCGTGAGAAGCCATTGTTAGGGTTAGAACCTTTGAATTAGGGTTTCATCATATACGTAATTTAAATGAATAATAAGATCATGGCAAGAATGTATGAGCTATGAATGATTGATCTGGGCTGTTAATTGTTAAGATTGGTACTATTTTCATGGTGTTTCAAAAATCTAGGTTTTCTGTAAAATTCGTGTGCAGGTAAATTCACAGGAAATTCTGTGGATAATTTCACAGCTAAATTCGTAAGTCTCAAGGAGGAAGAAGGAGTTTTGGCGCGCGGCTGATATTTGAATCTTTGTTTTAATATTTTATGAAACTGTTTGCAAGTTATTTCATAATTGTGTTGATAGCTCAGTTGGTTAAGGGATGCGCGTGTGAGACCAAGGTCCAGGGATCAAATCCTGGGCTCAACAACTTTTATTATGTTTTCCATTTAATTAACAGGTTTAATATATTATGCATGATGATGCGTATACCATTAGTTGCGCCCTCCCGACTGGATGGTAAGTGTACTTGCGTATTGTGTGAAGGTCCTGGGTTCGAATCCCCCCCAGGCCTTTTGTGTTATTTGTTTTGCTTTTTCCATGATTTTTTCAGGGTAAACAACAAAACCTGATGGTGCTCATTCCCTATCACATGCGCGCGCATGGCCCAGTGGTTGGCTTGTTTGGTTTGAGGTTGTGAAAGCTTAGGGGCTGGGTTCGAATCCCAGCCCAGGTAAGTTTTTTTTTTCTTTTTCTCCATTATTTCCTTTTGTTTGTTTATTATTATTATTATTAATTTTAATTAAACTATAACCTTAATTATATTCTAATTCTTAATTTACTTATTTAAAAATTTCAATCAGAAATATTTAATTTATAATTTGTATTTAGTTTTATATGTAAATAATTTAATTAATAAATTAACCCTAATTTAATAAAATTAATCTTAAACCCTAATAATTTTCACAAACCCTAATTTTCTTTTACCTAAAATTTAATTCTATTATAATTTTTAATTTATTATTTATGAACCTTAATCATGTATATATTTCTATAACTTATTTATAATTATTATTTAATATAATTCTTTTATATAAACATGTTTAAAATAATTAAAATTTTTAATTTAATTTTGTAAATATAATAATATGATTGTTCAATTATAATTAACCTTATTTTCATAACATGTAAATATTTTATATAATTTGATTCTTGTGTGTAAATAATTTTTTAGTATATGCTCAAAAATAATTAAAACTTGCTAATTTAATTTTGTAATTATAATTTATTTTCATAATATGTTTATAATTAACCTAATTTTTATAATTTGCATATAACTTAAAATTTTATGATAATTAGTATATAATTGTTTATATTTTCTTATTAATCTTAAAATAATAATTGTTCATGTAAAAAATTGATCTTTTAATTATTATGCTAATATTATTAATTATGTTTATTTTCATATGATATTTATTTTATTATTACTAACCCCATTTATATATTGTGATTTATTATTATTATTTTTACTAACCCCAATTATATTATTATTATTTATTTTTGCTTATTTATTTAATTTGCTTTAATTATTATTATTATGTAATTGTTTCCTTTATGTAATATTTTAGTAATAATGTTTATTATTTATTTTTAAATGCTATGGTTAGTAAAATAGGGAGTGAAACATGTTTGTATTTTAAGATTAACTTAGATCACTAATTTAAAAGATAAATATTTAAAATTGTACACTCACACACGTAAGTCGATCTTTGATCGCCATTTCACTTCCTTAAGGGTTACCTCTCATGTTGCCTAAAACAAAAGGTCAAGTAGGGTGTATAAAGCAAAGTCCCTCATTTTACATCATCTAGTCCCTAAACAGATAAAAAGATCAAGTCCCTTCGAATGTTGCCTTCGTAATGATCTTGTCCCTTTCGAATAAAGATGATAAGTCCCTTCGAATTGCTTATACACCCCACAGTTGCCTAAATAAACAGATATCCCTTCACTTGTCCCTCACATCCAAGGTAATGACTACCTATTCCTTAATAATAGGGACAGTCTTACCATTTAAAGGATTCAAGAACAGAAAAGACTTAAACTTAGGGTAGGTTCCTCTTAGACACTTGCTCACTCTTCAAAACATTTCAAACACTTCATACATTTCAAACAATTTTCAAAACAAAGGTTTTATATACATCCGTACATGGATCATTATAAAACACTTAAGAAAATTTTTATTCACACACTTCACATTTTAAAAACATTTTAAAGTGAGCTAAGTAACTAAGAGCCCATGGATAACCATGGATGTAAAGGGTGCTAACACCTTCCCTTTACATAACCTACCCCCCGAACCCAAAAATCTTTTAAGGTCTTTCCTGTTCTTTTATGCCCTTTCCTTTGGATAAAATAAAAGTCGGTGGCGACTCTTGCTATTCGCAACATTTAACTAAAGTCAGTTCTCCCACCGTGTTACAGAACTGGCGACTCTGCTGGGGAATTAATATTAAAGAGGGGTACCCTTAGGAATTAGATCACTTTAAAGTTGTTTGCCTTGTTTGCTTTATACTTACTTGTTGGGCTCTTATGTGTGAAAGATCCTAACCCGGATCTAGTGTACCTTAGGTAAATGGCAATAGACCAAGGAAACTGTACGACGTATACCGATATGGTTGATCTGGTGGCCATAGTTAGTGTGACTTCTTGGTTGGTGCTTATGTTCCTTAAGTCAAGTTGAGGATAATATGAGGCTGCCATACGTTGTCAATACACTAACTAACTTTTAGAACCCTAGTTATCCCATCTTGGCCTTTAGAAAGTAGTGAGATAACCGGCTTTGGTGAAGACTGAAGTTGGGTTATACTCGATGCTACGCTCATTGAGATTCTAAACTTGGAGGGTTTTGGTTGGCAAGTAAGTTGCCTACTGAACAACCACCCTTGTGAAGGATCAATGATATTGAGATCCCTTAGAACCTGGTTACTTTATAGGACAGGATGAACCCACTAACTTCAGGGGAGGGTACTTACCTTTGAACCTCATGCAAGCCTTTAAACCTAGGGCTATGGTGTGACTTGTTTGTGTGTGCCACATGTTTGTGATTGAGCATAACATCATGACATCATCATGAATCATAAGCATAGCATTTTCACTAACCATTTCAAGGACCAAATGATTTATCTTTGTTCTTTGTTGCAGGTCATGGCTTCTGCTCGTAGAAACACTATCAGGATCAACTTTGTAGGCATACCTCCTAAGCTTAAAGAGTTGGTTTCTCAAGTGTCTGAACACTCCCAGTTCATCAAGAGACATGGTTACTTACTGGATCTAGTCACTTCAGGATTCAATGAAGACATGATCAGTGTTCTGTTTCAGTTCTTTGATCCTAAGCACCATTGCTTCACATTCCCCGACTATCAGCTGGTTCCTACAATGGAAGAGTTTTCCAAACTTCTGGGTATACCTGTACTTAATCAGAAACCATTCACAGGCTTGGAAAAAGAGCCTAAACCTGAGGTTCTTGCTGCAGCTCTACATCTGAAGAAGTCTGACATTGTTCTAGAAACGAGAAGCGGAGTTAAGGGTATTCTTGCTAAGGTGTTGATAGAGAAGGCTCAAGTGTTCTTGAAAGCTATGAGCTATGATGCTTTTGAGGAGATCTTAGCCTTGCTGATCTATGGCTTAGTGTTATTCCCCAATCCTGATCAGTTCATAGATGTTCACACCATCAACATATTCCTGAGTCACAATCCAGTGCCTACATTGCTTGGAGACATCCTGCACTCTCTTCATACTCGTACTACAAAAGCAATAGGAACTTTGATGTGTTGTATACCTTTGCTATCTAGGTGGTTTATTTCTCACCTTCCTCGCTCAGTGATGAAGAATGAACAAGGGTTCAGGTGGTCCAAGAGGATCATGTCACTCTCTCATTCAGATATCCATTGGTGCTCCAGATCTATGGAGAATGTCACTATCATTGACCGTTGTGGGGAGTTCCCTAATGTGCCACTTCTAGGCATAAGAGGAGGCATTACTTACAACCCTTCTTTAGCTTTACGACAGTTTGCTTATGCTCGGAGTGATGGTCCACATGACATGTTGATTCAGGGTATTGTGTTTGACTACGACAACGATCTTCAAGGTTACCGTCAAAGGTTCATACGAGCATGGGGAAAAGTGAACAAGGTTGACAGCAAGACTCTGGAGCCTAAGTACACTATTCCTATGGAAGCTTATCTCAGATGGGTGCGATCTCGTGCTCAGACTCTCATGATGCCATATCCTGCTATCCTGCCAGTTACCATGGAACCTGTTGCTGAAGGGGATACTTCTTATACCATCCTTCACCCAGACATGCCTACTGACATGGAAGATTTACAGAGATCCTGGATCCAGTTGAAGGAGCAAAGGGATACTTTCGAGGCTCATTACAAAGCAAGCCAAGAAAGAATCCTGGAACTAACAAAACAACTTCACGAGGAGCGGAATCTCAACTCATACCTCAACACAAAGAGGAAACGTCCATGGGAGACTTAAAACCCCATCTCTTGTATTTATCGCATTTCATTTTTTGTAAGCCCAAGAGGCAAAACAAGTTTATTACTAATAAAAGTTTACCTTCTTGGTTGTTTAAGCAAATTTAAATCCTGCGGTCCTTGAAAACATTGCATACGCATTTACATTCCATATCATTGCATCACAGGTTTATTGTGTACAAGTTTCTCATCTTCTCGCTGTTTATTTCAGCAATGGCTTTTGAACAAACAGTTAAGGATCTCCAGGCACAAAATGCACAGTTCCAAGAGCTGATCCTGAACTTGTCCAAGGGGCAGGATGAATTGAAGACACTGCTGGCCAAGAAGACTAAGAAGACTAGGAGGTCAGGTGGCTTGATCAACATGGGAAGAAGGTTCAGAGGTCCTGTCAAGACCAAAGAACAGGTTGAAGATTATGAGTCTGAAGAGTCTGAGAAAGAGGGAGGCAGTCTCCACAATACAATGGGGGACTCTGATTCTGAAGCTAATTACTATCATGAGCCTAATGAAGATAAGTTCAAAATGCTGGTGGATAGAATGGATGCTATGGAGTTGCAAAAGTCTTCTGGGCTGGATTTTGAAGACCTGAGTTTGATATCTGGGGTGGTTATACCCATTGGTTTCAAGGTTCCTACTTTTGTTGTTTATGATGGTGTCTCTTGTCCCAAGCTGCATCTGAGATCCTATGTCAGGAGAATCCAACCTCATACTGCTGATAAGAAGTTGTGGATCCATTTCTTCCAAGAGAGCTTATCTGGAGCTCAATTGGAATGGTACTATCAGTTGGAGAGTCTCAACATCCGGGATTGGAATGATCTTGCTGAAGCCTTCTATAAGCAGTATCAATATAATGCTGATTTAGCCCCTACTCGCATGCAACTTCAGAGTATGTCTATGGGTGCTAAAGAGAGTTTCAAGGAGTATGCTCAGAAGTGGAGAGACTTGGCTGGAAGAGTGCAACCACCTCTGACTGACAGGGAGTTAGTTGATATGTTCATGTGTAGGTTGAATGGTCCTTTTTACAGTCATCTCATTGGAAGCTCATCATCTGGCTTCACTGAGTTAATAATAATAGGAGAGCGTGTAGAAAGTGGTATCAGGAGTGGCAAGATTCAAGTGGGTGCTTCTTCATCAGGTGCTGCAAAGAAGCCTCCTAGCGGGAAGAAAGAGTCAAATGCTGTTTATGGTCAACCTGATCGTAATTGAAGGCATCAGTCTGTGAGTGCAGTTCATATCTCAAATCCAATTCCTACAACACCAGAGAAGCCACAGGGAAATCAACAGAGGGCTAGAAGGCAGTTCACTAAGATCAACATGTCAATGGCCCAAGCATTGTAACCCTTGTTGAAGGCTGAACTTATCACTCTGAAAGATGCTCCTCAGAATCCTAATGTTACCTCTCCCAGGTACAATCCTAATGCACGATGTGCATATCATTCGAACTGTCAGGGACATGATACTAATAGTTGCTGGGTATTGAAGAACAAAATTCAAGATATGATTGATGCTGGAGAGATTGAGTTTGACCCTCCGGGTACTCCAAATGTGATTACTGCGCCCATGCCAAATCATGAGAAGACTGTCAATGCAATTGATGAAGATTCACATATTTCTTCAGTTGCAGAGTTGACCACACCATTGTCTGTTATCAAGAAGAAGCTAGTACAAGTTGGGTTCTTTCCAGGTTGTCGTGAGGATTGTTTATATTGTACCTATAAGCCGGATAACTGCTGGAGGTTGAGAGATGGGATTCAACATCTCATGAATAACTATACCATAGTGTTTGAAAGGACTCCACCTTCTGTGGAAAGTATGGTTGATCATATAACTAAGCGTGCGAAGGTTGAAGAGGTGGATATGGTTGATAAAGTGCCGGTAAGGATTACTTCCAAGGGACCTGTCAAAATCACTCATAAGGGTCCAATTAAGATTACTGCTGAAGGCCCTGTGAAGATTGTTGTTGAAGCTAGAGTGGCTCCTATGGTCATTACCACTCCTGGTCCTATTCCGTATACTTCCGATAAAGTTGTGCCTTGGCATTATGGGTCTGATGTTTATATCCATGGTGTTATGCAGGAACCCTTAGCTGATATGCCTGTAGATGTTGATAATATTGCTGGATCTAGTAAGATCACACGAAGCAGAAGAGTTTTCTCTCCTCCAGTTACCTCCAAGAATGCAGTTACTCCAGCTGCTACCTCCACCACTGATGCTCGGGGCAAAGGTCCTGTTATTGAACCTATACCAAATAATGTGCCAACTGCTGATGATATTTCTAAGCAGATGGAAGAAGTATTGAAAATCATTCGCAAGAGTGATTATGACATTGTTGATCAATTGGGGCATACTCCCTCCAAGATTTCTATGCTGTCTTTATTGTTGTGTTCTGAGGCTCATGCCAAAGCTTTGATCAAGTTTCTGAAGACTGCTCATGTACCAAATGAAATTTCTGTTGACCAGTTTAAAAATTGTGTTGCACACTTGACTTATGATAATGGGTTAGGTTTCTCTGATGCTGATTTGACTCTTGCCAAGAGGGATCATAACAGGGCTCTGCATATCTCAATTGAATGCAGGGGCACTACCCTGTCACATGTATTGATAGACAATGGTTCCTCTTTGAATGTATTGCCTAAAGAAGTCCTGAATAAGCTTAGTCCTGAAGATGCTGTGTTGAAACCCAGTAATATAGTGGTGAAGGCTTTTGATGGTTCGAGAAGAGTGGTGCATGGAGAAATTGATCTCCCAATCAAAGTTGGTTCTCAGGTTTTCAATGCTACCTTTTATGTCATGGATATTCGTCCGTCATATTCTTGTTTGCTTGGGCGTCCCTGGATCCATGGGGCAGGTGCTGTAACTTCTACATTACATCAGAAGCTGAGGTATCAAGTAGAAGGGAAGGTTGTTACTGTCTACGGAGAGGAAGGATATATAGTTAGCCATGTGAACACCTTTAAGTATCTTGAAGTGGAAGGTGAATATGTTGAAACTCCGTGTCAGACATTTGAAGTGGTTCCTTGGATTGTTAACGATTATGAAGCTCCTCCTGTTGTCAAGAAAGTTCCTGTGGTCACCAGAGTACCTCCTACAATGGCCTCCCTTAAAGATGCTAGAGCTGTGGTGGATGAAGGTGGTTGTACTATTTGGGGTCAGCTTCCTGATATTCCATACAAATCTGACAAATTCGGTTTGGGTTTCACTGCAGAGTCCCAGAAGGTTGTTCGTCGTGCTCGTGCTGTTCGTATCACCAATCAGGGGATTATGAAAGATCAGATTAATGATGTGGGTGACTATGATGAAGACTACAACTTGGATGCTTGGATTTTTCCTACTGTGGGTGCTGGGCTCAATAACTGGAAGGCTGAAGATGTTATTCCTATCTCCTTTAGTCAGGAGTAAATACTATTATTGTGTTGTTACTTTTAAGTTTGTAATTTCTTGAACAATTAAAACTCTCAAGCCTTGTGCCTTACCCGGGGAACAATGGTGTGCTTGTTACGGGCTGTCATTTCATTTGCATACTTCATTCAATAAAAACCAGTGGACGTTTCGTTTTCGTAAATATTGTGTTCCTTGTCTTTCCTTTCTTTTATTTTTGTTTTATCAGCTATGTGTTCTTACACACACCCACATCACTAAAATGCAGATCCTCATCCACTCTGGATCCTGTTGATAACAGTTCTACTATTGCCAATTATAATTTCGAGAATCCGATCTATCAAGCTGAAGACGGAAATGAGGACGATTGTGAAGTACCTGTAGAGCTTGCTAGGTTTTTACAACAAGAAGAGAAAGCCATACAGCCACATGAAGAGCCAGTCGAAGTTGTGAATCTAGGAACTGAAGAAAACAGGAAAGAGGTCAAGATAGGGGCTGAATTAGAGGATGGTGTCAAGAACAGATTGATTCAGATGCTACATGACTATGTGGAGATCTTTGCTTGGTCCTACGAAGATATGCCAGGGTTGGATACAGACATTGTGGTTCACCGTTTACCAGTAAAAGAAGATTGTCGTCCAAAGAAGCAGAAGGTTCGTCGCATGCGTCCCGAAATGTCAGAAAAGATCAAAGCAGAGGTAATGAAACAGTTTGATGCAGGGTTCTTAGCTGTGACTTCTTATCCTCAGTGGGTTGCAAATGTGGTACCAGTACCTAAGAAGGATGGTAAGGTACGTATGTGTGTAGACTACAAGGATTTGAACAAGGCCAGCCCCAAAGATGACTTTCCACTTCCTCATATTGATGTTCTGGTAGACAATACTGCTCATCATAAAGTATTCTCGTTCATGGATGGTTTCTCTGGTTACAATCAGATCAAGATGGCACCTGAAGATATGGAGAAGATAACATTTGTTACACAGTGGGGCACTTTTTGTTATAAGGTGATGCCATTTGGTTTGAAGAATGCAAGGGCAACATATCAGCGTGCTATGGTGGCTTTGTTTCATGATATGATTCATCATGAGATAGAGGTGTATGTGGATGATATGATAGCCAGGTCGCAGAATGAAGAATAACATCTTGATCATCTGCATAAGTTGTTTGAGAGGTTGAAGAAATACAAGTTGAGATTGAACCCAAACAAATGTACTTTTGGAGTCAGGTCTGGTAGGCTCCTGGGTTTCATTGTCAATGGAAAAGGTATTGAAGTAGATCCCGCAAAAGTGAAAGCTATACGAGAAATGCCAGCTCCCCGCACTGAGAAGGAAGTTAGAGGTTTCTTGGGTCGATTGAATTACATTGCAAGATTTATTTCCCAATTAACTGCCACCTGTGAGCCAATCTTCAAGTTGTTGAAGAAAGATCAGGTAATGGAGTGGAATGATGAGTGCCAGACTGCCTTTGATGAAATCAAGAAATATCTGCTGGAACCTCCAATTTTGATGCCACCAGTTGATGGAAGACCCTTGATTATGTACTTAACAGTGTTAGACAACTCAATGGGGTGTGTGTTGGGGCAACATGACGAGTCTGGTCGAAAAGAGCAGGCAATATACTACCTTAGCAAAAAGTTTACCGACTGTGAAACAAGATACTCACTACTCGAGAAAACTTGCTGCGCTTTGGCATGGGCTGCTCGCCGACTAAGACAATATATGTTGACCCATACTACCTTGTTGATTTCGAAGATGGATCCAATCAAGTACATATTTGAGAAACCTGCTCTCTCTGGAAGAATTGCAAGATGGCAAATGATATTGACAGAATATGATATTAAGTATACTACTCAGAAGGCCATTAAAGGAAGTGTTGTGGCTGATCATTTGGCTCATCAAACAGTGGATGATTACCAGTCAATGAGTTTTGAGTTCCCCGATGAAGACATTATGATTATTACCAAAGAACCTGGACAATATGACGGACCTGAACAAGGATCCCGATGGACTATGGTTTTTGATGGTGCTTCCAATGCACTTGGTAATGGTGTTGGTGTTGTGATCAGTTCCCCTGAAGGTTGTCATACCCCGATTACTGCCAGACTTTGTTTCTATTGTACCAATAACAGGGCTGAGTATGAGGCATGTATCCTGGGTATCAAAGCTGCCATTGATATGAAGATTCAGTTCCTAGACGTGTATGGAGATTCAGCCCTGGTGGTAAGTCAGATTAAAGGAGATTGGGATACTAAACATGATAATCTCATTCCTTACAGAGAACATGTGTTGTCTTTGATCCCACATTTTAAAGAGATTACCTTTGGACATATTCCACGAAGAGAAAATCAGTTGGCAGATGCACTAGCCACCATGGCATCCATGTTTGAGATCAGCTGGGATAATGAAGCTCCCAAGATTACTATTGATAGATTTGAGAAGCCTGCATACTGCAATGAGATTGGCACTGAAGAAGCAGAAGAGAAGCCTTGGTTCTATGAAGTGAAAAGATATCTTGAAGCTCAGGAGTTCCCTGAAGGGGCATCTGTCAAAGATAGGAAGTTTCTGAGAAGGTTTTCTGCTAAGTTCTTTTTGAGTAATGGGATTTTGTACAAGCACAATCATGATTCAACTTTGCTTCGTTGTGTGGATAAGAAGGAAGCAACAGAGATTATGGAAGATATGCATGATGGGATCTTTGGCACTCATTCTAGTGGTCATACCATGGCAAAGAAGATATTGAGAGCAGGTTACTATTGGTCTACCATGGAAGCTGACTGCTATCAACACTCTAGAACATGTCACAAGTGTCAAATTTATGCTGATAAAGTACATATACCTCCATCACCATTGAATGTGTTGACTGCTCCTTGGCCTTTTGCCATGTGGGGCATTGATATGATTGGTGAAATCAAGCCAACTGCTTCTAATGGGCATTGCTTCATCCTGGTTGCTATTGATTACTTCACGAAATGGGTGGAGGCAGCTTCATTTGCATCTGTTACTAAGAATGTGGTGGCTCGATTCATTAAGAATAATCTTATATGTAGGTATGGCATCCCTGAAAGGATTATTACTGACAATGGCTCTAATCTGAACAACACTATGATTACTGATCTCTGCACGCAGTTCAAGATTAAGCATCACAACTCTTCTCCGTACCGCCCGAAGATGAATGGGGCAGTTGAAGCCGCTAATAAGAACATTAAGAAGATTGTACAAAAGATGACTGTTACTTACAAGGATTGGCATGATATGTTACCATTTGCTCTTCATGGTTATCGTACCACAATACGTACTTCAACAGGGGCAACCCCATTCTCCTTAGTCTATGGTATGGAAGCAGTTCTGCCCATTGAAGTTCAGATCCCCTCCTTAAGAATTATGAAGGATGCAGGCTTGGATGAAGATGAGTGGATTCAGACTCGACTTGACCAGATAAATTTGATTGATGAGAAGAGGTTAGCAGCAATTTGTCATGGCCAGATGTACCAGAAACGGATGATCAAAGCTTTTAATAAGAAAGTTAAGCCAAAGGTATATCAGGCTGGTGATTTGGTAATCAAGCGAATCATATTACCACAGGGTGATCCTAGGGGTAAGTGGACTCCTACATATGAAGGACCATTTGTGGTCAAAACAGTGTTCTCAGGAGGTGCCATGATACTCACTACTATGGATGGTGAAGACTTCCCACAACCTGTAAACGCAGACATAGTTAAAAAATACTACGCATAAAAAGAGACCCGCTAGGTTGACTGGCCTAGGCAAAAATAAGGGCATCCCGGCAAACCAAAAGGGTTTGGGCAAAAATTAGGGATATATATATATATAAAAAAATGTACACCCGGCAAGTCGAAAACCCGAAAGGGCGGCTTGGGCAAAAAAGGGTATCCCGATGGATTGAAAACCTGAAAGGACAATCCAGGCAAAAGTTAGGGATTAAAAGCGTATGACTATGTCTCGTTTGGATCACCCATGTAACTACTACCAGTTGTGCTGCTTACTCAAGCTCGAACAGATAAAGCTCAATCCAATCGTTTCCGTCTCGACAGCAGAAGATGGGATACTTGAAGATAATGGCAATAGTAAAATTGAAACTCAATAGGATCATTTCTCACATAGCTGATTCTCCTTGTTTTGTAAAAATTTTATGACAAATTCCTCTTACTAGGATTTCTGTCTCCTTGTACAAACTTGCCTATGTATAGGTCACTTTTTGATATAAATAAAATTCTATCTTTGAGTCCTGATTTACTTTTACCCTATTTACATAAGCGAAACGTCCATTGATTGTGTTTGAATGTATATATGCTTTTGAATATGATTGATGTTTACCAGAAATGCATGTATGCTTAATATGATTGATGTTTACCAGAAATGCATGAAAATGCAGTAATAGTATTTACTAAGGACGAACGAGGGAAGGAATTCAACGAAGCTTCGCCGGTTCATCCCCACTAGACAGCTACAAGTTCCCCAGTAGGGCAAATCCATCTTCATAAATACTTCGAGTCACATCTCCCATGGAATTTATATCCATCTCTTTTATCCTCATACGGATAGTCGGGAATTTATTCTTCCAATAGGAGTACGACGAACGAAGACGGGAGGTTATGGATACCTTACTACCAAACGAAGACGGGAGGTTATATATACTATATTATCAAAACAAGACGGGAACGAGTTCCTCATATTCTCCAGCAATAAATCGGGATTTATTTTCCCTGGCCAGCAGTTGTTATACGAAAATATCCAGACGCTTCAGACTCATGATGCATACATACATCATTTACATCATACCATAACATACATATCCATAAAATACATAATACATTACTTAAGTGCATCATATTATACATGCATACATAATGCATAAACTAATATTATCATACAGAATGTTATAATCTTGTTTTTCAGGTTAATTCTCCAGCAGACTATTGGGCCGTTGTTTATCCTCCCAAAAGTTACACCTCAGGACGTTGTTTATCCTCCTGAAAGCATATCATTCCCTTGGGTCGTTGTTTATCTTCCCAAAGGTTACATCACCAGTTCCTCAGGACGTTGTTTATCCTCCTGAAAGCATACCATTTCCTCAGGACGTTGTTTATCCTCCTGAAAGCTACCATTTCCTCAGGACGTTGTTTATCCTCCTGAAAGCATATCATGACTTTGGGCCGTTGTTTATCTTCCCAAAAGTTATACTCATACCTCAGGACGTTGTTTATCCTCCTGAAAGCTATCATGACCTTGGGCCGTTGTTTATCTTCCCAAAGGTTACATCATTATACCTCAGGACGTTGTTTATCCTCCTGAAAGCATATCATGACCTTGGGCCGTTGTTTATCCTCCCAAAGGTTACCTCATTATTATGGGACGTTGTTTATCGTCCCAGAAAGTTATATCTTCATATCTTGGACTACTTTATCCTCCAAGAGATGTATTTGAAGAACTTTTCTCCAAGTGGCATCTTTAAGCCCACTCAAGCATATTCAACTAGTCATCAGTATCACTCTACGCACTGGTGAGTGCAAATTTTTGGGCTTTTGTGTTCAATCCCCATCAACCTTCCAGGTCACGACTGGCACATATACCAATCTAACCCCTCAGGTTTCAGAAAATTGAACAGGGGCAGCTGTTGCACCCCAAAATTTGCCCTCACAATACAAGACTTTGTGTGCAAAAAGGTTCACAAGATTCACAAGACACCTTATGAGGTTCACAAGGTTCACAAGACCTTTCATGAGGTTCATGAAGTTTACAAGACCTTTCATGAGGTTCACAAGATTCACAAGACATCTTATGAGGTTCACAAGGTTCACAAAGTTCATCATTGGTCAGAAGATTTGACAATTCCCTCAGGCAATGCATTCTCCTAAGCAGTGCATCCAAAACTAGGGTTTTGACTTTAATCAGGCTAAATGTATTTTCAAGACTTCAAGTGAGCTTCATAACATCTTATATGTGTCTAAGAATCCCCATGACAAATTTCAGAACTTTTCTCAAAGGTTTGCTCAGTCAAATGATCAGATAAGTCAAAATCAGTCAAAGCAGTTAAAAAGTCAAACTGAGGTCAACTGTGGTCAAACCAAAGTCAAACTTCATGATTTTTTGCCAACATCAAGTATATGAAGTAAAATTCATAATTTGATCAAGGGTTGATCATGATTCATCAAGGAGATTTCAGATCATCAAGAATTAGGGGTTTCTAAATTAGGATTTCCTCAGGAAAAGTCAACTGAACTTTGACCAGCCATAACTTTCACATGCTTCATCACATTTCTTCCATCCAAAGCTCATTTTGAAGGAAATTTATTTCTCTACAACTTTGTGTCTCACAAGCCAAGCCCAAAAATGCTTCATTTGGAAGGTATGAGCTAAGACATTATAGGTCCTTTTGAAAGTCAACAAAAAGTCAACAACTTCAAAAGGGCATAACTTGAGAATGGTAAATGATATGGACATGAAACTAGTGGGTTTGGTTACAGGAATCTTCAAGCTTTCCAAAATATCCAAAATCACCCTCATAGCATTAAAATTGAAGGATGTGTGCCCTTGCAAAGTTGGGAAATTTTTGGGTGGTTTATGAAGAAAATAGGGTCTTAGAACCAATTTTTTCTAAATGGGCTTGCCATGTGAGGATCCAATCCATACAAGTACCTCATTCACGACCCAACCCTCATTTATTCAGATTTTTTATTATTTTATTTTATTTATTTTGATTTTATTCATTTAAAATAATTTTAAATCAAAATAAAATAGAAAAATCAAATGTTTAAAGGAGATATTGCTTCTAGAAAATCATAAATATGGCTTGGATCAAATTGATATGAGAATTATGGTGATTGTCTCAAAATAGCAAGGATATATCAAAAAATATTTGGATTTTAAAACATGATATTTTTCAATCTCATTGATCCAAAATATCCAAAGAAAGGTCCAACTTTTTGACCTAATTCAGTGTACTACATATACACAACCTCATTATAATGCATGGGACGAAAAATTGCAGCCTCTTACATTGTCTCACAACTTCAAAAAATCAGATACAAATTCAATTTTCGGATTTCACATTGCAAGGGGTTATAAGGTATTTTAAGAACACCAAGAGGTTCCCTGGACATCCCTGAATCGAAACCACTCATCTCATGCTTTTGAATGACACTCATATGCCATAACCGAATCAACTTTCTCTTGATTTTTCAAATTTTCGATTCATCAAATTCATGCAATATTATTGTGTTTTAACTTTGAAATATTGTTTGTGATAGTATGTAGATCGTTTCTGGATAAAAAACTTGCAGGTTCATGGACAAATGCGTGAGAAGCCATTGTTAGGGTTAAAACCTTTGAATTTGGGTTTCATCATATACATAATTTAAATGAATAATAAGATCATGGCAAGAATGTATGAGCTATGAATGATTGATCTGGGATGTTAATTGTTAAGATTGGTACTATTTTCATGGTGTTTCAAAAATCTAGGTTTTCTGTAAAATTCGTGTGCAGGTAAATTCGCAGGAAATTCTGTGGATAATTTTGCAGCTAAATTCGCAAGTCTCAAGGAGGAAGAAGGAGTTTTGGCGCGCGGCTGATATTTGAATCTTTGTTTTAATATTTTATGAAACTGTTTGCAAGTTATTTCATAATTGTGTTGATAGCTCAGTTGGTTAAGGGATGCGCGTGTGAGACCAAGGTCCAGGGATCAAATCCTGGGCTCAACAACTTTTTTTTTATGTTTTCCATTTAATTAACAGGTTTAATATATTATGCATGATGATGCGTATACCATCAGTTGCGCCCTCCCGGCTGGATGGTAAGTGTACTTGCGTATTGTGTGAAGGTCCTGGGTTCGAATCCCCCCCAGGCCTTTTGTGTTATTTGTTTTGCTTTTTCCATGATTTTTTCAGGGTAAACAACAAAACCTGATGGTGCTCATTCCCTATCACATGCGCGCGCATGGCCCAGTGGTTGGCTTGTTTGGTTTGAGGTTGTGAAAGCTTAGGGGCTGGGTTCGAATCCCAGCCCAGGTAAGTTTTTTTTCTTTTTCTCCATTATTTCCTTTTGTTTGTTTATTATTATTATTATTAATTTTAATTAAACTATAACCTTAATTATATTCTAATTCTTAATTTACTTATTTAAAAATTTCAATTAGAAATATTTAATTTATAATTTGTATTTAGTTTTATATGTAAATAATTTAATTAATAAATTAACCCTAATTTAATAAAATTAATCTTAAACCCTAATAATTTTCACAAACCCTAATTTTCTTTTACCTAAAATTTAATTCTATTATAATTTTTAATTTATTATTTATGAACCTTAATCATGTATATATTTCTATAACTTATTTATAATAATTATTTAATATAATTCTTTTATATAAATATGTTTAAAATAATTAAAATTTTTAATTTAATTTTGTAAATATAATAATATGATTGTTCAATTATAATTAACCTTATTTTCATAACATGTAAATATTTTATATAATTTGATTCTTGTGTGTAAATAATTTTTTAGTATATGCTCAAAAATAATTAAAACATGCTAATTTAATTTTGTAATTATAATTTATTTTCATAATATGTTTATAATTAACCTAATTTTTATAATTTGCATATAATTAAAATTTTATGATAATTAGTATATAATTGTTTATATTTTCTTATTAATCTTAAAATAATAATTGTTCATATAAAAAATTGATCTTTTAATTATTATGCTAATATTATTAATTATGTTTATTTCCATATGATATTTATTTTATTATTACTAACCCCATTTATATATTGTGATTTATTATTATTATTTTTACTAACCCCAATTATATTATTATTCTTTATTTTTGCTTATTTATTTAATTTGCTTTAATTATTATTATTATGTAATTGTTTCCTTTATGTAATATTTTAGTAATAATGTTTATTATTTATTTTTAAATGCTATGGTTAGTAAAATAGGGAGTGAAACATGTTTGTATTTTAAGATTAACTTAGATCACTAATTTAAAAGATAAATATTTAAAATTGTACACTCACACACGTAAGTTGATCTTTGATCGCCATTTCACTTCCTTAAGGGTTACCTCTCATGTTGCCTAAAACAAAAGGTCAAGTAGGGTGTATAAAGCAAAGTCCCTCATTTTACATCATCTAGTCCCTAAACAGATAAAAAGATCAAGTCCCTTCGAATGTTGCCTTCGTAATGATCTTGTCCCTTTCGAATAAAGATGATAAGTCCCTTCGAATTGCTTATACACCCCACAGTTGCCTAAATAAACAGATGTCCCTTCACTTGTCCCTCACATCCAAGGTAATGACTACCTATTCCTTAATAATAGGGACAGTCTTACCATTTAAAGGATTCAAGAACAGAAAAGACTTAAACTTAGGGTAGGTTCCTCTTAGACACTTGCTCACTCTTCAAAACATTTCAAACACTTCATACATTTCAAACAATTTTCAAAACAAAGGTTTTATATACATCCGTACATGGATCATTATAAAACACTTAAGAAAATTTTTATTCACACACTTCACATTTTAAAAACATTTTAAAGTGAGCTAAGTAACTAAGAGCCCATGGATAACCATGGATGTAAAGGGTGCTAACACCTTCCCTTTACATAACCTACCCCCCGAACCCAAAAATCTTTTAAGGTCTTTCCTGTTCTTTTATGCCCTTTCCTTTGGATAAAATAAAAGTCGGTGGCGACTCTTGCTATCCGCAACATTTAACTAAAGTCAGTTCTCCCACCGTGTTACAGTGTGCTCTTCAATAAGACCTTGTTGATGATGTACAAGCATTGTTTCAAATCCTAAACACTGAAGATATAAGGGAGATAGACCCTTGGCAACCCATTTGAGCCTTGAAGTAGGAGTTTCATTTCGCATGAAAAAATCCTTGCACTCAACCTAGGGGAAGGGTAAGCGTCAATTAGTTTGACCGAGCGTTCAAATTTCAAAAAAGGAGTGCACATCTGAGGATCCATTACCTTTCGATGTACCAAATCAAGGGGTCCAAAGACCAGAAACCACAATGGTCATCCCAATCAAGAGGTCCAAATACCGGAAACCACAAAGGTTATCCCTCAACAACTAAGAAGTGAGACAGTCACGAACCTTTCAAAGAAATCAAGACAAATAGTGTCACACAATTGTTCAGAAAAGAAGAATCGAAAAAAAAAAGAAAAAAAAGCCCGCTAAGTCGAAACTTTAAAACAAGCGACTTAGGCAAAAATTAGTGTAGAAGCATACTTCAATCTAAAGTTTTTGATGAAGACAACAAGATTCAGTTTCACTCTATGTTCGCAAAAGTCGAGCTTTCAATAAGATCAAGATCAAGGACATGCATCACTCAATGGAAACATTATCATGCGAATCAAACTCCGTATGCAATTGCTTGCATCCTTTCAAGACTTGGACACAAGACTTAGGTATATCAAAACTCACATCCAAATTGATATACAAGTGTTCAAATATAGGTTTTCATGATAAGCATTGCATATACCTTTTAGAATAAATTTGGAACTGGTTTAACAGTTTTAACTTAATTAATTTTCTGAGTTTTTACAGTGTTAACCGGTTAACGGTTCAAAAATTGCAATATTTTGTGTTAACGTTACAGTGTTAACCGGTTACCCCATTTGGTTAATCGGTTAACACTGAACAAATTTTGAAAAATGTTTTCTTTTCATTTGAAATACTTGTTTGAAATTTATACCTTTTCATTAATTGTTTCATAAACATTTCATACCTTTTTGAAAGGGTGTTTTTGAAACATATATATTCTAAATTTTTCAAATATGAAAAATACCTCCAAACAATTTTTTATAGAATTTCTAAACAAATAAAGTCACTCTTTTTGAATATTTTCATATATTTCAAAGTGTTCATATTGTTCATACTTTTTCATACTCATAGAAGTTGAACACTTGCATTGATATTGAAAAGTGAATTTTGATTAAAAGGAGAAGATCAATCTAGTATTGATATTGTATAATTAATTTCTTTCTCAAAAAACAACTTATAAAATTATTTCTATTTCTGACTTGCGATCCAGGATTGTTGGACGCAAGGGTTAGTGATCGCAAGAGGATTGTTCGTGTACACTGTTGATGTATAGTTGTTAGATAGTAGGCCTCACCGGTTTATAGTGTGATAGGTTGTACGATCCAAAACTATATTGAAAATCTCTTACGAGGTGTAAGGGGACTAGATGTACCTTCGGATTCTGAAGGGAACCAGGATAAACCTTTGTGTTCTTTTACTTTCTGCATTACCGCTTTCATTTCTTAGATACTTAAAAGAGAAAAATCCATCCACCGATAAAATAACTGAGAAAATTTCATATAATCTAATTCACCCACTCTTAGGCTATCTCTATAACTACAATCTGAATTAGAGCAAGTTATAGGTAACTTGTTCCTAGAGATCCAACATGGCTTCCGCAAGTACAAATACGGTTTTCAAAGACGGTGGAAGTAGCAGTAAGCCCCCACTCTTCTCCGGGGAATATTTTTATTTCTGGAAAATCAGCATGAAAGCACATCTTGAAGCCCAAGGAGAAGGTATATGGGAAGTAATCGAAGAAGGTCCACACAATCTTATAAACGTGATAATGGTGTTAGAACCGCGAAGTTGAAAAGCACATATGATGAAGATGATAAGAAAAGATTCTAAATGAGAAGAAGGAAATCAACATACTCCAAAGCGCTCTCAGTATGGACGAGTTCTTCCGTGTATCATAGTGTAAATTGGCAAAAGAGATTTGGCAAACCTTGGTAGAAACGCATGAAGGAACCACTGAAGTAAAGAGATCAAGGCTAAACACATTGAGTCAAGAATATGAGATGTTCCATATGGAGCTTGGTGAATCTATTGTTGCCTTGCAGAAGAGATTTTTCCATCTAACAAATCACTTGATTGCTCTCGGGAAAACCTTCACCAATGATGATCTCAACCTGAAGGTCCTAAGATCTTTGACAAGGGAATGGCAACCGAAAGTGACCGCCATTTCGGAAAAGAAGAGTCTCTCAACAATGACATCCGCATCCTTATTTGGTAAACTTCAAGAGTACCAATTGGAACTTGGAAGGCTCGACAAGCACGAAAGTCAAGAAAAGAAGTCCAAGGGAATTGCCTTGAAGGTTGATACAAAGGATGACAAAGATGACGAGACTTCCGAAGATGAGAATTTCATGCTTCTTATAAAGAAGCTTGGTAAGTTTTTTAATAAAAATAAAAATTCCTCTTTTCCTAAAAAGAATAAACATTTCAGGAAGAAGGATGCATCCACATCGATTCAAGAAGTCACATGTTACGAATGTGGGAAGCAAGGTCACATAAAGTCGGATTGCCCGAAACTTGAAAAGAATGGAGGATTCAAAGGCAAGAAGGATTTCAAGAATAAGAAGGTCTATGTTGCTTGCGACGATAATGAGATAAGTTCCTCATCAGAATCGGAAGGCGATGAATGTGCGAATATGACTCTTATTGCTTCACATCACTCCGATGAAGAAATCGATTTGGTTAGTAGCAATTTTTCAATTTATGAGAATGATGCAGAAGAAGTTATAGATGAACTTCTAAAAGAATGCAAGACTTTGTATAAAAGCATTTCATCCCAAAAGAAACGAATTGCATCTTTAGAAGAACAAAATATCGCTTTTGAAAAATATATTGAAAGTGAAAAATAAAAATTGATGGATGAAAAACAAAGTCTTGTGTGCAAAAATTGTGAATCCTTATCCTTTCAAATTGTTCAACTTAAAAGAGTTTTAGAAAGATATGCAAAAGGTCAAATTGGCTTAGAGGAAATTCTTAGGCATCAAAGATATCCTAATGATAAAAGTGGCTTAGGATATTCTAAGTTTTTCAAACCAAGCACCAATAAGACCATTTTTGTGAAATCAAGTGAACAAATTGTTAAGGAAAAGGCAACCAATCCTACAAGTGTGCATCAAAATCATAAAAAGAAAAGAATTGTTAAGAAAAAGAGTTATGTTCCTAGATATAAAAGTCACTTTCAACCTACTTGTTTTTATTGTGGAATCAAATGGCACACACCTAATGCTTGCTATGTGCGCAACATTGGCGTTACTAAAGGACATTATGTGTGGGTTGAAAAGGGTACTAACTACCAAGGACCCAGAGAAATTTGGGTACCTAACAATACTTGATTTTGTTTTGTAGGTATGCTTGAAGACAACTTCTAATCAATGGTATCTTGATAGCGGTTGTTCAAAGCATATGACGGGCGACATCAACAAATTTTCAAATCTATCTTTAAAGGCCAAAGGATACATTACTTACGGTGATGATAATAAAGGAAAGATTCTTGGAGTAGGAACCATTGGTGCATCTCCATTTACGATCATCGAAGACGTTCCTTACATTGAAGGCCTTAAACACTACCTAATTAGCATAAGTCAATTGTGTGACAAAGGGTTCCGAATCAACTTCACAAAGGATGAATGTTTGATAGAACATGAAGTCACCCATGACATCTTGATAAAAGGTAAAAGATTTAATAATATTTTTATGATTTCTTTTGATGACTCTTCCTTGAAGGTAAAATGCTTAATGGTAAACAACAACGAGGCGTGGCTATGGCATAAAAGGTTTGCTCATATTCACATGGAACACTTAAACAAGTTGATAAAGCATGACCAAGTTGTTGGTCTTCCAAAGATAACGTTCATCAAGGATAAACTTTGTGACACATGTCAAAAGGGAAAGCAAACCAAGATAACTTTCAAGTCCAAGAAAGTGGTGTCCACATCAAGACCACTTCAATTGTTGCATATTGAACTCTTCGGTCCATCAAGAATGAAAAGCTCCAGAGTGCAAAAAAGTGATTCCTTCAAAGCATTTAAGAAGTATGCGAAGCAAATACCAAACGAGAAGTCACTCACTATAGCCTCCATTAGAAGCGATCATGGTGGAGAATTCCAAAACTCATCCTTTGAAGAATTTTGCAAAGAGCATGGAATTTCTCACAACTTTTCCGCACTAAGGAATCCTCAACAAAACGGTGTCGTAGAAAGGAAGAATAGGTCATTGGTGGAGCTTGCAAGAACAATGCTTAGCGACTCAAATCTCCCTAAGTATTTTTGGGCGGATGCGGTTAGCACAACTTGTTTTGTAAGCAACCGTATCAACATTTGACCAATTCTCAAGAAGACTCTATATGAGTTGTTCAAGGGTGGGAAACCAAACATATCATTTTTTCACATACTCGGATTCAAGTGTTTCGTTCTCAACAACGACAAGGATAATCTCGTAGATACGCCACAACAACGAAAGGAGATATCAATGGATCAAGCAATACCACAAGAAGATGACTCACCAATCATTGAAGAACATCAAGATATTCCTAAGGAATGGAGAACTCATAGAGAACACCCGATAGATAAAGTTATTGGTGATATTAGCCAAGGCGTTGCAACTCGACTAAATCTCAAGGATGCTTGTCTCAACATGGCTTTTATATCTCAAATTGAACCAAACAAAATCGATGAAGCCTTAGGCGACGATCAATGGATAGTAGCGATGCAAGAAGAACTCAACCAATTCGAAAGGAATCAAGTTTGGAGTCTTGTACCAAGACCGAACAACAAGCACATCATAGGAACATGATGGGTGTTCAAGAACAAACTTGACGAGAATGGGATCATAGTTCGTAATAAAGAAATATTGGTCACACAAATTTGCCCTCCATATGTTCACACCATGGCTTGTGATATTTCATTTTTGTATAAGTTTAAGCATATCATATCATATTGCATTTTTGTTTCATCTGCATAGTCCAAGTTCATCTGCATCTAGGGTTTGTGATCTGAGCAATCCAAGGATCCATCTTAGCCATCCAAAGGTTTCCAATAATTCCAAGAGGGTCCATGTGTGTTAAATCATCATATTATATCCCTCAAAGATCAAGGAAGTCAAAAAATCACAAGAACTGGCAAGGCATGGAAGCTGAGCTAGGGTTTCACTGCACAGATGACCTGAAATTAGGGTTTTGGTTTCAGAGGCCATAACTCCAAATTTTTTGGTCATTCTTGTTTCTAATAGTCTCAATATGTTATAAGGATCATGTTTACCAAGTTTGATGAATAAATTCATTGTGGAAGTCATCTGTTCACTGGGTAACTTCTTGAACAAGTCAGAGCAAAATCAGGCATCTGAGGCCCCCAACAATTGAACCAAAGAGGTATTTTCATCAAATTGAAGTTATATGATCTTTATTTGATCATTGAAGTGCTTGGAAGTTCACAAAATTGAAGAAAATTGAGCTAAACCAAAAGTTGCCAAAAATGGAAATGACTTGTAATGGAAACTTTCCATTTTGGGAAAGTTTTTCAACCTCCTCTTTCTCAACCAAAAATGCTTCAAATGAAAAATTGTTCGTCATGAAAGTTGTAGATTGGATCATTCCATTTTCAAAAAGTACAAGAACAAGTTCTAATTCATTATGGAACTCAAGTTATGATCTTTCAAAGTTGGCAAAAATCCTATAATTTTCAAGAATACACCAAAGAGGGATTTTTGCAAAAACCACTTGCCAAGCCATTTTGTGACTTCTAATACACTTCTATGCATCATACAAACATAGCACATTGGCTAAAAATCAGAATTGGCCAAAGAACCATCTCATTTCATGCCTTGCACATCAAGAAATTCAAAAGGGGCCAAAACTCTTCAAATTTGCAAAGGAGCATGAGACATCTCATACACTTGCTGAATCACCACAAAACCAATTCCATGGCTCTCCTTGATCTTTGCTGAGCCAGGACAAGCCAAAAGCCAGTTGCAACATGAGCCCATACCTCAAGTACAAGTTTTGTTGACTTTTTGCAAGAGAGCCCATACCAATCACCATAGTCCACAACAACTCTTCTGACCTATCAAAGCTTGTTATGTGGATCAAACACAGCTTATAACACACATTACAGAAGCTAAACACTTCAGAATCATCAAGCTTCACAAAATCACCCCAAAAGCAAAAACCTTCGAACTTTCTGTCCAACCATCAAACTCCAAAACAAACTTCACCATTCATTTAGAAATGATCCATAGAGCATAAATTAATCATTAAACAAGCTTCAAAGCCTCCCTACACAAAACACGATTTATGGCCAGCAAGAGTGCAAGCTCTCAAACCAGCCATTACAAACTTCTTCCAAGCATCAAAGCTTCATCAGGAGGTCAAGAGGAGTGGGTTTGCACAATAGAAGAGGTCCAAAAGCTTCAAACTGAGAAAGCTCAAGCTCAGGTAACCTCAAGAACAAATTTTCCAAAAATGTAATTTTAGGTTATAGAAATGTTCCTTGTGATGTGCTGATCATGCTGATGCTTTTATTTTTGAAAATGGTTGTGTATTAAGGATTTCATGAACTTCTGAAAGTTTTGACCTAAAAATGTTCTTCTTCGATTCTTCATTTTGATGCATGGAAAATTGTTTTTGTAGCTGGATTAGTGTTCTATGATGTTTAGGGATGAATTCTGGAGAGTTTGAGAGCCTGGGATGGTGTTTTGAGGTAGCTCAGGGGAGGAGCTTGTCGGAGAAGACGATCGGAAGTCTTCTCCGGCCACCTGAGATTAATTAGGGTTTTAATTAGGGTTAGCGTGAGTTTGAATGTGGGCCGTTTGATCAATGTTTCCCGCATGTAATGAAAGGCTCAGATGCATCCACTTATGTTTAATTAATTAATTAATTAAAATTAACTCAAGCTGAACCTCAGCCCTTAGATTGCGCGCTGGTCAACCAAAATCTTCCCAGTTTGAATCTTGTCCATCAGATTGTCATACTTTCATTTAATTTAATATTTATTTCATTTTTAATCATTTTTCTTGCATAATTAATTTAAAATACTTAGAAAATCCCAAAAAATATTTTTCATCTGTATTTTGATTTCAAATATTTTTCTTCACCCAAAAAAATTTATATTTATATTTTTTGCATTAAAAAGCCATTTTAAAAATATTTAAATGTTTATTTTAATTAATTAATGGAAATTAATTAATTAAAATACCATTTAGGTTTCTAAAAATCCCAAAAAAAAATCACATTGCATGTTAGGACATTTAGAAACATTGTCAAACCATTCATATAATTTTCTTTTTGGTTTTGATTCAACTTTGACATTTTTCTTGAATTTAGGGTTCATAAAAATCCCATTTTTGAACCCTAACTTCAAGAATTCTTTTCTGCCTATCCATGAAGGGTTTGACATTGGTTCTTTTTTCATTGTTCTTCCTATGACATGTAGTATCTAGCATATTTATGTCATAAATTTATCATGCATTTTCCATTTGATTTGCATTTTCCCTCTTAAGGTACCTTAAAACCCTAGATAACTTAGAAAAATCACAACTTTCTTTAGGTTAAGCGTTAGGCCTCCTCCTTTGGGGTGTGATATCATATGGGGTTGGGTTCCTTTGAGTTCATTTGCAATTTTTTATCTTATGTTTTGCTTCTGTTTTTGACTTTTGCATCTCATGTTGCCTTAAAACCCTAATTTCTCATGTTCATTTGCATACATCTTGCATATGCATCCATTCATGAACTTGCCATGACATTTCTTGCATTCACATAACATATAAGACATCTTAGGACACATTAGAACCATGCTTGATCATTTCTTCATCCATTTTCCATGATATGCATTCATTTCATTCCATGAACTTTCATGTGCTTTCAAACTTCTAAACATGCATCCATTGCATTCCATCTCTTGTATGAAGATTCATAACACTTGACATGCTTTTGCATCATCTCATAGCATCATTTTCATCATGTATATGCTTCTTGGTTTTGGTTTTACCTTTGCATATGTTTCATTTTCATTTCATTTCTTTCCTTTATGCTAACTTTTTTCAGGAGGTAAGTAACTTGAGAAGTGAATTTTCCTTCACTTCTCATTTCTCTTCTCATTCTTCTTATGCATCATTGCTGCATTTTTCTTTGTTTTAGAGTGAGCTTTCTCATTCATGTTCATCATTCACTTTCTTTCTCCAAGTTACTTATCTTCTTCAGTGAAGTAAGTAATTTGTTTCTTCTGCTTCTCCTCCTTTCATCTGCTTCTTCCATTGGTGGCTTCTCTGAAGATCTCTTTTAAGCCTCACAAACCATAGGAACATCCAAGCATGACAATAATTAGGGTTTTGATTAGTCCCCCCTTAGTTTTTACCTTTGTGTCTTCTTTGTGTCTCTCTTCTCATCTCATAATCAGAGACTAAACCTTTAAGGTTTTAAGGCTTTGTGATTAGGGTTATGCCTGCATCCTTCTCTTAGGATGGAGTGTATAACTTTAATCCTAAGTATTAAACCCTTAATGTGTTTAAACCTCTTAATCAATCCATCTTAATAATCACTAAGACATTAACTTGTAACTTGGGCCTTGCATTAGGGTTCTAATTCTTCCTTTATTGGTTAAGAAGGACTAACCCTAGTGTTAATGGACAAGTCCCCCTCAAGTTGTCTTACAAATCATAAAAATTACTTCTTAATCTTACAAATCATAAAACTTGTTTTTTCATGATGTTAATCCCTAATCATGGATTAAGTTGAGGTATCTTCCTCAGCTTAAGTGTGCTCATCTATTTTCCTTCTATTAGGATGGTGTAATGGGTCCAATAAATCCTTGATTATGGCTTAAACTCATTACTTAACACTAAACAAAAACACCAAAAACATCTAAATAATCACAAGTAGGTTAATGATCTTAATCCTACATCATGGTAATTAAGTTTGAGGTGTTTATCTCATACTCAAGGTATTCTCATTATCCCTAATCAAAGGGAGGATATAATGAGTTTACTAACCCTTGGTTTAGGCTTAACCTCATTAACTTATGACAAACACAAAAAAGTAATAAAGATTGAAAACACAAAAACAAACAATAATCGTCTCCTTCGGGATTCATTTCTCATCATCCTCATTCATAAACGAGAACTTGTTTCTTCCGTCTAATGCAAGACAGTTATCACTCGAGCCAGACGAGTCGTACACTTGAGCATACACAAGTAAGCAATTCATAGTCAATTTATCTTTCAATCTCTTTGAGTCGAACTACGGTGTTCTGACTTCCTTATTGCACGAGAGGATACGTAGGCATAACTTAACTGTTATCGAACAAAAGTCTCTGTGTCTTCCCCCTCTTTCAGCATTTTCCTTTAAGCCTCATTCTTGAGCACCTCACTTCACTTTCTTGCACTGACACTTGTACATCCTTTTCCAGCTTTTGCACACAGATAGCACATACACTGCCCCTTTAAACACAAATCTTTTAAGTGTGGATCCCGTCGAGTACGACGGACAATCTGGGTGCTAATACCTTCCCAGGTTGTAACCAACCCCCTTTCTCAGTTTCTCTGGTTCGCAACCGTCTTATCCATATCTTTCCAGGTTTATGCAGCATTACCTTTCCTTCGGGATAAAAATGCCTAGCTGGAGACTCTTTTCAGTTCATTTCATTTTCTCCTTTCTCCGACTGTTCGTGCCTGTACCGGGATGCAAATCTTCGGGAGCGACAGCTTGGCGACTCTGCTGGGGACCCTTATATTGCAACCAGGGCTTCTGGTTCTTTTTGTGGGTTCCTCCTAGTGTTTGTTTGATTTGTGTTTACGGGGGTGTTATGTGCTACTTGTGTTTATTTATTTGCTTTATTTATTACTCTATGTGCAACTTTATTTATTGCTTTCTTTTATAGTTTTATGCATTTCATACTTTCATTATCATGTGCTGGATCTGCTGTTTCTTTGGTGGGTGGGGTTTCATTGAGTGATTAAGGTCCTATACCGGGGACCTGAGTGATACATAGGCTAGAGTGGCTTCATATTCTTTCCCATTCCATTTCGGTTTGGTGCGGGAATATGAAACACGGTTCAGACATGGGTTTCTTCTTGAGAACTCTGTGCTACAGATTTCCTGTAGTACTAGAGCTATCTGGGAAGCCTGCTAAGTCTGGATGACCGTTTTATGACCTTCAACATCTGAGGTGAATTAGAGGAGGATCTTTTATGGTTATTGTAAACACTGTACCTCCGGGTTAGAAGTGTTTACACTTCTCATAACTGATCCAAGTCTGAGGATCCTTGTTCTAGAACATTACATGTGAGGGGGTTGGGATGTTTACAGGTTTGCAGGAACCCTTGGCCACATCATACCCTGTTACTAGTTTTGTTTTAAGAATGCATCACTTTGGACAGTTCTTGTGATTACCATGGACTTGTAACTCTTTATTTGAGTCCCCCACCCGGTTACTGGATTTCTAAGCCTCCATCTGGACTTATGAACATACATGGACTTTTACCAAGGCAGATAAACAGCTCCAGCACTTGATCACAAACCCTTTGCATATCATTTTGCATACATCATTTCTGCATCATTTAATATTTGCTTATTTGTTTTACAGGGTATCCATCCTTTCATCTTTAGTTTGGTTTTGACCCCTTCTGCTACTCAGACTGCTTCAGTTATCTTCTCCAGTACCTTCATCAGTTTATCAGTGTTTCCTCTCCAGCTATCTTCATCAGAGACCCATCTCCAACATCCCATTTTAGTGGCCGTCATCAGCATTTACTCTCAGCTTCTTCACCAACACTCATGGACACTTCAAGAAAGAGCAACATCACTTACCACTTCTTTGAGCCCACCCTGACTGGCATCAGGAAGATCCAGTCCCTCATTACTTCTGATCATGTCCCACTATTCAGAGAGCATTATGGGGGCATATTGGACATGGTCATGGATTTAGATGCATCTCAGAGGAGCATGATCCATACTTGCCTGAAGTTTTATGATCCTCCACTCAAGTGTTTCACATTTCCTGATTTCCAGTTGGGACCTCTGTTAGAAGAATTTTCTATGCTGTTAGGAGCTCCTATCAGAAGAGGGATTCCTTTCAACCCTGAGATGGTTGCTCCCAGAAATGAAGACATAGCCAGGGCATTGCATTTGGAGCCTTCCCTCATTGATCAGAACATGACAGCCAAAGTTGGGGTTCCAGGCCTTCACCTAGACTTCTTGATCTCCCAGGCTACCCTGCATGCTGCAATAGAAGAATGGAAGGCTGTTTGTGCACTTTTAGCCCTCAGTATATATGGGGTTATCTTGTTTGCAGATGAGCCCAAGTTTGTGAGCAAGAATGCCATTCACCTGTTCTTATTGAGAAACCCAGTTCCTACCTTGCTTGGAGACTTCTACTACTCACTACACCAGAGGAATGAAAAGCAAAGAGGAAGACTAGTCAGATGCTGTGCTCCTCTCTATTACTCTTGGCTGCTAAGACATTTGCCAAAGTCATATACCTTCATGAACCCTCATCAGCAGAAGAACTGGGCTAAGAGATTCATTGCCTTGACATCATAAGACATTAGATGGTGCACTCAGAGCACCAAGGGCAAGGATATCATTACTAGCTGTGGGCAATATCCTAATGTGCCTTTGATAGGAGTGAAAGGTTGCATCAACTACAACCCTTTACTGTTTAAAAGACAATTAGGCTATGCTTTGGTTCATTCTCCTAGAAGACTAGATTTGGCTGAGACCCTTTACTGTGAAATTCAACCCAACTCTGCTATTGTCAGGCAAACTGCCTGGGCTTGGGACAACATTCAGACCAAGGGAACAACCATCCTTGGCAAGTGCAACAACATTGCTTCAGAACAGTATTCTGATTGGTCTCGTACCAGAGCTCAGATCACCCGGATGCCATTTACCTTAAAAGATGTACTTGGACCTTATACAGTGCAACCTGCAGCTACTGTTAGTTTGGAAGAGTTTGAAAAGCTGAAAGAGAGGAATACTCAGCTAGCTGAAGCCTTGAAGAAGACTCTCTGGGAGAGGAATGACAGTCGTCTGGACAATGAGAGATTGGAAAGGCTCAGGATTGAGCATTTGACCAAGATTGAGAAGACGGATGACTACATCAGGAAGGCAAGGGCAGGGGAGTTAGTACTGAAGAATGCTTGCAAAGAAGCAAAAACTCAGAAGGCTAGGGCAGAGCATTATCTAGAGGAGTGCCAGGCTGGGTGGATCAGGATCATTGAAGCCCGTGCACAAGAAGATCAAAAGGACTCAGGCTAAGATAGAGCAGTTGGAGGCTAGTGAGAAGAAGCATCAGGAGGCCTTGTTGGCAGCTCAGAAGGAGATATCTGAGTTGAAACTCCGGGCGGGTTTGAAGAGGTCAAAGGATCAGAACAAGCATAAGAAGTTACCCAGTGCCATTGCTACCAGGAACCTCCTCATCAGGACTATTACAGAGCACCCAGTGGGTCCGGTGACTGAGGCCCTCCTGAAGGAAGTAAAGGAGGATGACTTTGGATTGGATGCCTGATCTTTTTGCTTGTACTTCTTTCTTTTGTTGTACTTTTATTTTGTTGTTGTATTTTGACCCACCACGGGCATGTATTGTAATCAAACTATGTATTTTCACCTCTTTGTAATATATCAGTTTGTACTATTTTTAGTGGGCTTTATCTATCAACATCATCAGCATTTCCTCGAGGTCTAGAAAGGTCAAAATCAAAGAACCAAACCGGATACCCTTGGAAGACAAATAAGCATATTGCATTGCATACTAACATTTTCTTTGTTTTGTAGGTTTTTGTTTTATTGTTGTTTCTCACTTTGTTGTGGTTTCAGGAAACATTGCTCGCAGAAGAGTGTTCCCTGTCAACAGAATACACCGGTACTCGACGAGAAACAACCTTCCGGGAATTCAGATGGATCAAGTACAACAAGACTTGAATGAAGTGAGGACCCAAAGGGCCAATGAGAAGGTTGAGATGAGAAACCAGATGACCCAATTCATGACTGTGATGACTGGCTTAGCTCAGAGCCAGAAAGACTGAGGGAGTTGGTTGAAAGGAAAACTCCTGAAGAACACCATCCGGGTACAGGAGGTACCAGTAACAACGATCACGTGCAACCTCGCACTGATCCACCAGAGTTTGGGCCTCATCTAAACCCATAAGTTAATGCCATAAGGAATACTAAGGGTAACACTGCTGGAGGAAGGATCTTGCAAGAGGATCCTCAAGAAGAGAAGTTTATAGTTGTTGGGGCTGGGGACGAAGTTTACGACCATAGACTGGATGAAATTGCAGAGAAGCTGAGGTTTCTTGAATCCCAGAATTCCCTAGGTTTTGATGTAATGGACATGGGACTGGTGGAAGGGGTGAAAATTCCTCACAAGTTCAAAACCCCGTGTTTTGAAAGGTATAATGGCATATCTTGCCCACGTACCCACCTTCAATCATTCTTGGGAAGGTTAAAAGCATACACCATGGACGAGAAGTTGTGGATGTTTTACTTCAAAGATAGCTTGACAGGGGCATCCCGAGAATGGTATTCCCACTTGACCAGGGCCACAGTAAGAAACTGGAAAGACTTGGATGAAGCTTTTATCCGTAAGTAACAATACAACTTGGACATGGCTCCAAACAGGACCCTCCTAATGGGGATGTCTCAATCTTCCCGTGAAAGCTTCAGGGAATATGCCCAAAGGTGGAGGCAACTTGCTGCTGCAGCTCAAGCCCCTATGTCTGAAAGGGAAATGGCAGACATGTTCATGAATACCCTTCAAGGAACATATATTGACAGATTGGCTGCATTTTCTTCTACCAACTTTGCAGATGTGGTGATAGCTGGGGAAAGAATAGAGAGCCTATTAAAGATGAGAAAGATCTCCGATAACGGTGCCTGTAACACCCCGAAAATCTAAATTTAATTATTTAATCATTTATTTAATTAATTTAGAAAAAATTGGAGAGTTTGGGATTAATTAGAGAATTTTGGAGAAAAAGAGTATTTTTATATAATAAGGATAAATAGTGTTTTATTATACTAATTTATTATTATTATTAAAAATATATTAAAGAAAAAGGGTAAGGTGGTCCTTTTGTGAAATATATGAGGGTAAAGAGGGAAAAGACTCAACTGGAATGTGTTTTGGTAAAAAGGAATACACGATCAGTTTTCTCATTTGGTTTTCTATCGTGTTTGGTTAAGTGCTCTAAGGAAAGAAGAAGCTCAGAGTCAGGAGGCTGTGGAGAACCCCAGAGAAGAGTGTAAAGCGGTGAAATTCTTTAAGGTATGGGGAGTTTTTATAATCTATTATAAGTGTGTAGGAATTGGATTATGAATAATTTAGGATTGTATGAGTTGTATGAGTTTTTGGGGGTTTTGAGTTAGGTTGAGTTTATGAGAAAAATCTTGATGAATTAGAATGGTAAAAGTGAGTTGAATCACATAATTGATTGTATAATTGTTATCATGATGTTGTTGGTGTTTAGTTGATGTTTTTGAGTAATTTTTGGGTGATTTGAGGTGGAACCCGTAATAGGATTTGGGGGTTTTGAAGTTATGAAGTAGTCTACATTTGATTAGCAGAAAACTGCTGTAAAACGTGCGTTAACCGGTTAACGCATTTGGTTAACCGGTTAACCATTGATAATTTTGGGTTATTGCTGAAGTTTCGCAGGCGTTAACCGGTTAACGCTATGGGTTAACCGGTTAACACTGTTTGGATGTCAATTTTTAATTCTTGAAAAATCCGTAACTTTCAAACCGTAAGTCCGATTCGCATTCCGTTTGAAGCGTCGGAAAGAGCATAAACTGAACTTTATTTTGATGAATAAAAATGAGAAAAATGCAATAGTTTTTATAAATGAATTTATGAAATAACCTTGTAATTGCCTCATAATTTACCGGGTACGGGTCAATTCTTGATGTGTCAGAGTAGTTATAGAACCAGTGTTCTGGGTGTAATGTCACGATGATATATATGATTATTTGATGATTGGTTTGCTGATGTGAAATGAATGATGCGAATTATTTTGATGAATTTACGATGTACCGCATCATTGCATTTCATAACATTCACGATGAGGCTTTGGCCTATTTAATTGCTTCAATCCCATTGTGCGGATTGAAGTGTCTCGAAGATTTACGATATGCTCCTTTGTGGAGGGTGTATGGTCATGTATCCATCTCACGATGAAATTGGTACCACATGCATAATTGAATATCATGATAGTTGGAATTGCATATGTCTGGATGAATTCACGATGGAGTTGTGGTTGCTGAATTTTTATGATGTGTTCATGATTGTGTTGTTGTTGCTGAATTATATGGTTGACAATGTTATGACTTGTTTATGCTAATTTATTTATATTCCATATTCTAATATATTTATGATATATTATGATTACTCACCCTGCCTGCTTGGAAATGTTGTCTCTTTCGTGGGTAACTTGCAGATGATAAAGAATAGGCTTGCAGTGCAAGAGGAGTTTTCATGAGTCTCGGAGCGTGCTTTAGTGTTCCTTAGAAGTGGTTTTGGTCTATGTGTCCTGCTCTGTGTCATGTAACACTAGGACAAGGTTTATTTGTTAAACTGTTTTCAGTTATGTTATTACTTTGATGAATGTTTTCTCATTATATGATGTTGAAATTTAGGATGGAGAAAATTATGGTTATGAAGTAACAATTATGATTTTGAAATATGAAGTTTAAATTCCGCTGCGAAATGCTATATGTTATTCTTGATGTTGATTAACCCGTGTTATGGGACAGGACACTGTTTGTTCGAATTATGATGAAATGTGATACCCTTCTCGATGATTACTCTGATATTATTTAAATATTTTGTTTTGGGGTAGAAAGGGTGTTACATTAGTGGTATCAGAGCAGGTCGGTCTGTCCGGCCAAGTCTTGTTGTTGTCAGTCTGTTGTCGAGTCGTTATTTAATTAACGATTATTCTCTTCTGATGTGGTAAGTGTTGTGCAGAATGGCTGGAAACAATACACGTGCTCTCGCTGATGCTATTGCAGCTCTTGCTCAGACTACTGCTCGTAACAATGCGCATGACGAGTTTCGTGCCTTGGAGAAATTCCATATGAATAATCCACCTGTGTTTGAAGGAACTCATGACCCAGCGAGCACACAAAAGTGGCTCAAGGCAATTGAGAAGATTTTCAGAGTGATGGCATGTGCTGACGCGCAAAAAGTTCAATTCGGGACTCATATGTTGTCTGAGGAAGCTGAAGACTGGTGGGATAATACTCGTCAGCGTCTAGAGGATGAGGTTGTTGTGGTGACTTGGACTATGTTTAAGACGGAGTTCCTTAAGAAGTATTTTCCAGAAGATGCTTGTGGTAAGTTGGAGGTAGAATTCCTTGAACTGAAGCAAGGAAACATGACAGTGGCAGAGTATGCTGCCAAATTTGAAAGGCTGGTGAAGTTTTGTCCTCACTATAACAGGGCAGATGCTGAACTTTCCAAGTGCCTTAAGTTTGAGAATGGGATGAAACCTGAAATTAAGCAGGGAATTGGATGCCAACAAATTCGCAAATATGCAGAGTTGGTCGATAAGAGCCGTATTTATGACGAGAACAGCCGAGCTCGGTCAGCTCACTATAAACAGCTGAGCGAGAAGAAAGACAAGAGTCAATATAGAGGGTAACCTTATGTGACTACTGGTGATAAAAGGAAGCAGAAGGCATCTGATGAGAAGAAGCAAAGTAGGGGAGCTACTAATGTACCTGTTAAGTGTTACAAGTGTGTAGAGGCAGGTCATAAGGCCGATGTGTGTACCACCAGAGTTATGAAATGTTACCGTTGTGGAAAACTTGGGCATAAGATGAGTGATTGTCCTAATGAGGGCCCAACCTGTTACAATTGTGGTGAACAGGGGCATATCAGCGCCCAATGACAGAAACCAAAGAAGAATGCTGCTACTGCTCAGAATGATGGGAGAGTTTTTGCTTTAGCTGGTTCAGAAGCTCCAAAGAAGGACAACTTGATCAAAGGTACCTGTTTTATTAATAAGACTGAGTTGAATGCTATTATTGACACTGGAGCTACACATTCATTTATTTCTCTTCAGTGTGCTAATAGACTAGGTTTAAAGTTGTCTAATATGAACGGTAATATGATAATAGAGACTCCTGCTAATGGTTCCGTGACTACCATGCTTATTTGTTTGAAGTGTCTTTTGACAATTTTCGAGAAGAATTTTGTGATGGATTTGGTGTGCCTACCATTACACCAAATCTATGTTATCCTTGGTATGAACTGGTTGGAATTCAATTATGTTCGTATTAACTATTATAGTAACACAGTGAAGTTCCCTGAATTGAGCGAGAATGGTGAGTTGATGTTTTATCTGCTAAGCAAGTGGATGAACTCGTATTGGATGAAGCTTTGATGTTTGCAGTGTCTGCATCATTGCAAGTTGATGATAAGACTGTCAGTGCAGAGTTGCCTATGGTTTGTGAATTTCAAGATGTGTTTCCTGGTGATATAAGTGATTTACCACCGGAACGTGAAATTGATTTTTCTGTGGACTTAGTGCCGGGTACGAGTCCTGTCTCGATGGCTCCTTATAGAATGTCAGCTTCTGAGTTGAATGAGTTGAAGAAACAATTAGAAGAATTGTTAGAGAAGAGGTTCATTAGACCTAGTGTTTCTCCTTGGGGTGCTCCAGTGTTTCTCGTTAAGAAGAAGGATGGTAGTATGAGATTATGTGTCGATTACCGACAGTTGAATAAAGTGACTATCAAGAATAAGTACCCACTTCCGAGGATCGATGATTTGATGGATCAGCTAGTAGGTGCTTGTGTCTTTAGTAAAATTGATCTGAGGTCTAGTTATCATCAGATTCGAGTTAAGGCTGATGATATTCCGAAGACTGCTTTCAGGACGAGATATGGGCATTACGAGTATACGGTGATGCCGTTTGGGGTTAGTAATGCGCCTGGTGTGTTTATGGAATATATGAATAGGATCTTTCATGAGTATCTTGATAAATTCGTGGTGGTTTTCATAGATGATATCTTGGTATATTCTAAATCAGAAGAGGAACATGTCGAGCATTTAAGGGTTGTGTTGCAAGTGTTGAAAGAAAATAAATTGTTTGCTAAATTATCTAAGTGTGAGTTCTGGTTAAAGGAAGTGAGTTTCCTCGGCCATGTAATTTCAAATGGTGGAATTTCGGTGGATCCTTCAAAGATTGATGCGGTATTGCAGTGGGAGACTCCGAAGTCAGCTACAGAAATTCGTAGTTTTCTTGGGTTGGCTGGTTACTATCGTAAGTTCATTGATGGTTTTTCAAAGATAGCTTTACCGTTGACGCAATTGACTAGGAAGGGTCAAGTGTACGTGTGGGATGTTGCTTGTGAAGAGAGTTTCATAGAACTGAAGAAAAGATTAACGACCACGCCAATGTTGGTCTTACCGAATCCAGATGAGTCCTTTATAGTTTATTGTGATGCTTCCAAGATGGGTCTTGGTGGAGTTTTGATGCAGGATAATAAGGTGGTTGCTTATGCTTCTAGACAATTAAGAGTTCATGAGAGGAACTATCCTACTCACGACTTAGAGTTAACAGCTGTGGTGTTTGTGCTTAAGATTTGAAGGCATTACTTGTTTGGTTCGAAATTTGAAGTATTCAGTGATCACAAAAGTTTAAGGTACTTGTTTGATCAGAAAGAGTTAAATATGAGACAGAGGCGGTGGCTTGAATTATTGAAAGATTTTGATTTTGATTTGAATTACCATCCTGGTAAGGCAAATGTTGTGGCTGATGCTTTGAGTAGGAAGTCGTTGCATATTTCGATGCTTATGGAGAAAGAATTGGAAATGATCGAGCAATTCAGAGACATGAGCTTGTTGTGTGAAACTACTACTGATAGTGTGAAATTGGGAATGTTAAAGCTGACCAGTGAGATTTTGGAAGAGATTCGTAAGGGTCAGAAATCTGACTTGAAATTAGTTGATCAATTGATGTTGGTTGATCAAGGTAATGCAGGTGACTTTCGAGTTGATGAAGATGGAGTTTTGAGATTCCGAGATAGAGTATGTGTTCCGGATATTATTGGAATAAAAAAGAGTATTTTAGAAGAGGGGCACAAGAGTCGACTGAGTATTCATCCTGGTGCTATGAAGATGTATCTGGATTTACGCAGGTTGTTTTGGTGGCCGGATATGAAAAGAGACATTGCTGAATTTGTATATGCTTGTTTGACATGTCAGAAGTCAAAGATAGAACCTCAGAGACCTTCAGGTATGATGCAACCATTGAATGTTCCTGAGTGGAAATGGGATAGTATTTCCATGGATTTCGTGACTGGTTTACCTAAGACTGCTAGAGGTAATGATTCGATTTGGGTAATTATTGACCGGTTAACTAAGTCGACACACATCTTACCGATGAAGATTAACCATTCCATGCAAAGGTTAGCTGAGATTTATATTGAGGAAATTGTGAAGTTGCATGGTGTACCTTCAAGTATTGTATCGGATAGAGATCCCCGGTTGACGTCGAGGTTTTGGAAGAGTTTGCAGGATGCCTTGGGTACTAAGTTGAGGATGAGTTCTGCTTATCACCCGCAAACGGATGGCCAGAAGGAAAGAATAATCCAATCTTTAGAAGATTTGCTGAGAGCTTGTGTATTAGATCAAGGAGGGTCTTGGAATAGTCATTTGTCGTTGGTCGAGTTTACGTACTATAACAGTTTTCATGCTAGTATCGGGATGGCTCCATATGAGGCGTTGTATGGTAGACGTTGTCGTACTCCATTATGTTGGTATGAGTCAGGAGAGATTTTAGTGCTTGGGCCAGAGATTGTCCAAGAAACAACTGAAAAGATAAAAATGATTCAGGAAAGGATGAAAACGTCGCAGTTGAAGTCTAGAAAGCTCACTCCATGACTGGTGTGGGAAGAGCTTTGATGTCTAGAAAGCTCACTCCATGTTTTGTTGGTCCGTATCAGATTATGCAGAGGATAAGGGAAGTGGCCTATCGAGTGGCTTTACCTCCCTCTCTTGCGAATTTACATGATGTATTCCATGTATCACAGTTGAGGAAGTACATTCCGGACCCGTCGCACGTAATTCAGATAGATGATTTTCAGGTGAGAGATAATCTGACGATTGAAGCTATACTAGTGAGGATTGATGGTAGAGAATTGAAGCAACTACGAGGAAAGGAAATTGCTTTAGTGAAGGTATTGTGGGGAGGACCAACTGGAGAAAGTTGGACTTGGGAGCGGGAAGATCAGATGAGGGAGTCGTATCTGACTCTATTTACTTCAGGTAATTTTCGAGGACGAAAATTCTTTAAGTATGGGAGAGTTGTAACACCCCGAAAATCTAAATTTAATTATTTAATCATTTATTTAATTAATTTACAAAAAATTGGAGAGTTTGGGATTAATTAGAGAATGTTGGAGAAAAAGAGTATTTTTATATAATAAGGATAAATAGTGTTTTATTATACTAATTTATTATTATTATTATTAAAAATATATTAAAGAAAAAGGGTAAGGTGGTCCTTTTGTGAAATATATGAGGGTAAAGAGGGAAAAGACTCAACTGGAATGTGTTTTGGTAAAAAGGAATACACGATCAGTTTTCTCATTTGGTTTTCTATCGTGTTTAGTGAAGTGCTCTGAGGAAAGAAGAAGCTCAGAGTCAGGAGGTTGTGGAGAACCCCAGAGAAGTGTGTAAAGCGGAGAAATTCTTTAAGGTATGGGGAGCTTTTATAATCTATTGTAAGTGTGTAGGAATTAGATTATGAATAGTTTAGGATTGTATGAGTTGTATGAGTTTTTGGGGTTTTTGAGTTAGGTTGACTTTATGAGAAAAATCTTGATGAATTAGAGTGGTAAAAGTGAGTTGAATCACATAATTGATTGTATAATTGTTATCATGATGTTGTTGGTGTTTAGTTGATGTTTTTGAGTGATTTTTGGTTGATTTGAGGTGGAACCCGTAATGGGATTTGGGGGTTTTTATGTTATGAAGCAGTATGCATTTGAGTAGCAGAAAACTGCTGTAAAACGTGCGTTAACCGGTTAACGCATTTGGTTAACCGGTTAACCATTGAAAATTTTGGGTTATTGCTTAAGTTTCGCAGGCGTTAACCGGTTAACGCTATGGGTTAACCGGTTAACACTGTTTGGATGTCAATTTTTAATTCTTGAAAAATCCGTAACTTTCAAACCGTAAGTCCGATTCGCATTCCGTTTGAAGCATCGGAAAGAGCATAAACTGAACTTTATTTTGATGAATAAAAATGAGAAAAATGCAATAGTTTTTATAAATGAATTTATGAAATAACCTTGTAATTGCCTCATAATTTACCGGGTACGGGTCAATTCTTGATGTGTCAGAGTAGTTATAGAACCAGTGTTCTGGGTGTAATGTCATGATGATATATATGATTATTTGATGATTGGTTTGCTGATGTGAAATGAATGATGCGAATTATTTTGATGAATTTACGATGTACCGCATCATTGCATTTCATAACATTCACGATGAGGCTTTGGCCTATTTAATTGCTTCAATCCCATTGTGCGGATTGAAGTGTCTCGAAGATTTACGATATGCTCCTTTGTGGAGGGTGTATGGTCATGTATCCATCTCACGATGAAATTGGTACCACATGCATAATTGCATATCATGATAGTTGGAATTGCATATGTCTGGATGAATTCACGATGGAGTTGTGGTTGCTGAATTTTTATAATGTGATCATGATTGTGTTGTTGTTGCTGAATTATATGGTTGACAATGTTATGACATGTTTATGCTAATTTATTTATATTCCATATTCTAATATATTTATGATATATTATGATTACTCACCCTGCCTGCTTGGAAATGTTGTCTCTTTTGTGGGTAACTTGCAGATGATAAAGAATAGGCTTGCAGTGCAAGAGGAGTTTTCATGAGTCTCGGAGCGTGCTTTAGTGTTCCTTAGAAGTGGTTTTGGTCTATGTGTCCTGCTCTGTGTCATGTAACACTAGGACGAGGTTTATTTGTTAAACTGTTTTCAGTTATGTTATTACTTTGATGAATGTTTTCTCATTATATGATGTTGAAATTTAGGATGGAGAAAATTATGGTTATGAAGTAACAATTATGATTTTGAAATATGAAGTTTAAATTCCGCTGCGAAATGCTATATGTTATTCTTGATGTTGATTAACCCGTGTTACAAGACAGGACACCGTTTGTTCGAATTATGATGAAATGTGATACCATTCTCAATGATTACTCTGATATTATTTAAATATTTTGTTTTGGGGTAGAAGGGTGTTACAGTGCCAGTTCAAGCAATACAAGAAAACCATTTGCTGGGCCCCGTAGATCTGGTGAGACAAACTACGTGCACATGGGAAGAGGGAGACCCCAATACTTGCCCAGAACAGTTGCTGCTGTTACTATCCCTACTCCACCTCCTCAGTATGTTCAACAACCACAACACTTTCCGCAACAACAACAATTTCCGCAACAGAGATCATACAACAACAAAAATCAATAATCAACAACAACGCCCGTTTCAACAACGACCATCTCAGGTCAACCGGGTGATTGACCCCATTCTTATGCCATATGCTACCCTACTGCCACAACTCTTAAAGCTCAATCTGGTTGAGTTGAGGACATTGGCTCCACCTGATCCTCAAAACTTTCCAAGAAACTGTGATGTTAATGCTAGGTGTGCTTTTCATTCCAATGCACCTGGTCACTCTACGGAAAAATACAGAGCTCTGCATATGAAGGTTCAGGATCTGGTAGATTCAAAAGCCCTGAACTTTGCACCTCCTCCCAATGTAATGAAGAATCCTATACCAAGCCACAGTGGGCCAAGGATTAATGCTGTAGAGGATGGTTCACCCACAAGTTTAATAGAAGACATTGCATGCATTCAGACACCTCTGGCAGAGGTTAAAGCCCAGCTTTTAAAATGCCAAGTGTTTCCAGGTTGTGAGGCCTGTTGCGAATTATGCAAACTTTCTGAAAATGGGTGTGTCGGCTTGAGGAAAGGCATCAATGACTTGATTAAGGAAGGCATTCTTCAAATTACAACCACAACTTCTACAACACCAACAACTCTTTTGTCGACAACAAATGAGTCTTCTACAAATGCAACAACCATCTTTCCAAGTGTTTCTTCTACAAATGCAACAACCATTGTTCCAACTGATTCAGCTACAACTTCAGCAATCATTCCCTCTGTCACTTCAACACACAATAATTCATTTGCACCAGCTACTACAACTTCAACAACCAACAATGATGTTTCCACTGTCACAATTTATTATGACCCGACAACAGTCCCGAGTTCCAACAACTTTCAACAACATCAACAACAGTCTCAACAAAGCTTCAATTCACCCTCACCTGCACCCACCAGAGGTCCTATAACAATCTTTTATGATCCACAGACCATTGTAGTCCCAACAACAGCTGCAGTAAGCCCAGTCACCATCACGATGCCCGAGCCGATCCCTTATGACAAAAACAGTGCTATACCATGGCATTATGGTGCTGATCTATACTGCAATGGAGAGAAAGTTCTTCTTGATTCTCCAGTTCTCACTCTCCAAGTGGACAATGTTGGGGGAGGCGGAGGCTTCACCCGAAGCGGACATCTCTTTGCATCACAAGTCCCTAGAACCAACACTGAGGCAGATGCCGCCACCAGAGCCAAGGGGAAGAATGTGATACAGGAAGAATATGCACCAAAGGAAACTCATAAATCATCCTTCGATCAAGATGTGGATGAGTTTATGAGAATCATCAAAAGAAGTAACTATAAAGTTGTGGACCAACTCCACTAGACTCCTTCAAAGATCTCAATCCTATCACTACTGTTGTGTTCCGAAGCCCATCGGGATGCACTACTCAAAGTTCTGCACGCTGCCTACGTGCCAGAAGAGATCACTGTGAATCAGCTGGAAACAGTAGTGTCAAATGTCAATACTAGCCACAGGCTAGGGTTCACTAATGCTGATTTAACTTCAGAAAGGTGTCTCCACAACAAAGCCTTGCATATAACCTTGGAGTGCAAAGGAGTTGTCTTATCTCATGTACTTGTAGACACTGGGTCCTCACTCAATGTCTTACCAAAGAAATCTCTTGTCAAACTTGAGTATGATGGGATAGCTCTCCGGCCAAGTAATCTTGTGGTCAGGGCTTTTGATGGCTCTAAAAGATCTATTTTGGGAGAAGTGGAGCTGCCAGTGATAATCGGTCCACAGGTCTTTAAGACCATTTTCTATGTGATGGACATACAGCCGGCATACAGCTGTTTGCTAGGTCGACCTTGGATTCACGCCGCAGGCGCAATGACGTCGACCTTTCACCAGAAACTGAAGTATGAATGGGAAAGACAGCTTATCACCGTCTGTGGTGAGGAAGACATATTTGTTAGCCATCTGGCTACGTACAAGTATATTGAGATGGATGGTGAAATCCATGAGACAATGAGCCAAGGGTTTGAGGCCCTAAATGTTAATGAGGCTACTGGAGTATTGGCTGCATCCCATGAGAACATGATGGGTACTTCAATCATCTCTTATCAGCAAGCCCGAAAGGTTGTTGAAGACGGTAACACTCAAGGATGGGGCAAGATGCTGCCAGTGGAAAAGAAGGAAGATAGATTCGGTTTGGGTTACAAACCATTCCGACAAGATCAATCAGAGGCTGCTCAAGAGCCCAAGTTCATCAGTGGGGGGATGCTCACCCCAGATGATGTTAACAATCTGGAAGACGGGGCGGAAAGCGACCGCAACCTGGAGAGCTGGATACGTCCAAGGATCCCAGGGAACCAAGTCCTTAACTGGTCTTCCCAGGAAGTTATAAGGGTTACTCCTGCAGAGTAGTTATTATTTCCTATCTTTTTAGCATGCATCAAGTCCCGCATCTTGCCCAAGGTGTCAGGACTCATTTTGTAATAGGACCATATTGTAATTTTGTGCAAATGATTAATCAATGAATATCAGACATCTTTTGCAAACGAGTCTCTTTTTCGCTCATTGTCTTTTCATTTTTCACTTTTGTACAAAATAATAAAATGGCAATGTTTTCAAAATAAATGATTTCATTTTCACTTTTTCTAAACAAGATTAAAACTGATCACTAAAATGAACCAATCTCAACCATTGCAGAGATTATCCTCCAGATTGCACCGACAACAGCACTGCTATGACCTTGTATGACTTCGACAATCCAATTAATCAAGCCGATGAAGGGGTTGAAGAAGATTATGAGTTACCTGAAGAGTTAGCCAGGTTGTTAAGGAAAGAAGAGAAAGTGATCACTCCTCATCAGGAGGAGGTCAAAACGGTTAATCTTGGTACCGAAGAAGACTTGAAAGAAGTGAAGATTGGGGCTGGTCTGCAAGTTTCAGTGAAGGAACAACTTATTCATATGCTTCGAGAATACGTCGACGTCTTTGCTTGGTCCTATCATGACATGCCTGGCCTGGATGCTGATATCGTTATGCACAAGCTGCCATTGAAAAAAGAATGTCCCCCAGTGAAGCAGAAGCTACGTCGTACTCGTCCAGATATGGCCATGAAGATTAAAAAAGAAGTACATAAACAGTGGGACGCCGGTTTCCTTGCTGTAACTAGTTACCCGCCGTGGGTCGCTAATATTGTACCAGTGCCTAAGAAAGATGGCAAAGTACGGATGTGTGTAGATTACCGGGATCTGAACAGAGCTAGCCCGAAGGATGATTTCCATTTACTTCACATTGATGTATTGGTCGACAACACAACTCAGTTCTCGGCATTTTCCTTCATGGATGGATTTTCCGGATATAATCAGATCAGGATGTCACCCGAGGACATGGAGAAAACTACCTTCATCACACCTTGGGGCACATTTTGTTACAAGGTGATGCCTTTTGGACTGAAGAATGCCGGTGCTACTTATCAACGGGCTATGGTAACGTTATTCCACGACATGATCCACAAAGAAATTGAATTCTACATGGATGACATGATTGGCAAGTCCCTCACTGAAGAAGATCATCTGGTAAATCTGCTGAAGTTGTTCAAGCGTCTGAGAAAGTATTAGCTGAAGTTAAACCCCAACAAATGCACGAGGTGCATGAAGGATCCTTCGGTACCCACACTGGAGGGCATGCGATGGCTAAGAAATTATTAAGATCAGGTTACTACTAGATCACAATGGATGCAGACTATTGTGCCTATGCCAGGAAGTGTCATAAATGCCAGATTTATGCAGATAAAGTGCATGTACCTCCGAGTCCTTTGAACGTGATGTCTTCACCTTGGCCCTTTGCCATGTGGGGCATTGACATGATTGGAAAGATTGAACTGACTGCTTCAAATGGCCACAGATTCATCCTGGTAGCCATTGACTATTTCACCAAATGGGTTGAAGCAGCGTCGTATGCAAACGTCACCAGACAAGTGGTAGCCAGATTCCTGAAAAGGGACATCATCTGTCGATATGGAGTTCCCGAGCGAATCATTACGGATAATGGTTCCAATTTGAACAACAAAATGATGGCAGAACTGTGCCGGAACTTCAAAATCCAACATCACAACTCTTCTCCTTACAGGCCAAAGATGAATGGCGCTGTTTAGGCAACTAACAAGAACATTAAGAAAATTGTGAAGAAGATGGTGATTACTTACAAAGACTGGCATGAAATGCTACCATTTGTGTTGCATGGGTACCGAACCTCAATCAGAACGTCCACTGGGGCAACACCGTATCAACTTGTCTATGGTATGGAGGCAGTCCTACCTGTTGAAGTTGAACTACCCTCCTTAACGGTACTGATGGATGTAAAGTTGAATGAAGAAAAATGGGTCCGATATCGGTACAATCAACTGAATCTGATAGAAGAAAAGAGATTAGCTGCAATATATCATGGGCAGTTATATCAGAAAAGAATGAAGAAAGCCTTCGATCAGAAAGTCAGACTTCGGGAATACCAAGTGGGAGATCTTGTGCTGAAGAGACTTCTTCCTCCTCATACAGACCACGGGGGCAAATGGACTCCGAATTACGATGGACCTTTCGTAGTAAAGAAGGTTCTATCTGGTGGAACACTGATGCTAACTACTATGGATAATGAAGATTTCTTGTCCCCTGTGAATTCAAATGCAGTTAAAAAATACTTCGCATAAAATGACCCGCTGGACATAAAAACAGAATATAAGTCCAGGCAAAAATAGGGCATCCCGGCGAGTCAAAAACAGAATACAAGACTCGGGCAAAAATAAGGGAAAAACCAAAAAAAAATGTGTACCCGCTGAGTTGAAAAGCCGCATTGGACAGCTCAGGCAAAAAAATGGGTATCCCGGTGGATCGAAAACCCGAAAGGGCGATCCACGCAAAATCAGGGAATAAGCGAACAACTGCATTCTGAATTTGTCTGTATCAGTCGCAACACGACAAGCTTCGAAAGGAGGAAGCATCGGTCAGAATGAACCTTCTTCAGAAAGCAAGATGAGAAGAATGTCAAGGTCATACAGGTCATAGCAAGAGAGGCTCACTGAAGCGTCACCAATATTGCCAGCACTTTTACTTTTTCAATTTGTAACAATCTCCTCATTTCAGGGGATCTGTTTCTTTGACTGTATTTGCCATTTCAAGGCACCCAGATTAATAAAATCAGAGTTTTCAGTCACACTTCGTCTTGTACATTTTTGTTTCGTTTGCAAAATGTCCAATATCCATGATATAATATTTGCATAAAACAGATGTGCCTTTCTAATTGAATGCTTGCAGGAAATGTATTTACTCTCAAGAATATCTAACTCCTATGACGGAATCCGATAAGGGATACCTCGAGATACTCGTGCGTTTCTTTGTTTTAACAGGTTGCAGGTATTCAAATACACAACATGGGGCATGCCAAGCATCACTTCCCTAACACATCTTCTCCAAGCAGCATCTGCAATGCTTTTCCCCAACAGATTTATCGAAGCCTCAGCCGGGATCCCCACAGAAAACTTTAGAAAGATCGTTCAGTGATTCCCCCCCCCCCAAACAGAGCACCAGGTCTCTCAAAGACAAAAGGGCCATCTCCCCGCAGGGTTCCAGACTCTACCAAGAAGAGAAATACCTGAAATTCTCACACAATAAAGTGACGGAAGCTTCCTCATCCCCAGCTGGGTTATCTCCTTGCCGGATAGATCTATCAATGATCTATTTCTCCAAGCAGAGCCATATGTTTTATCAGATCTACCAACCATCTCATCCCCAGCTGGGATATCCTTTCAAGCAGATTAGCCAGAGATCTTCGCAACAGCGGGATCCGAATCCCAGATCGGTTTCTTTTGCATAATCATAGCATTTACATCGTCTTTCCCCACAAAGCATAGCATTCCGTCTAATACGGAGCATTACGGCAAAAATCAAACATTTGCATGATCACAAATCATGTTCGAGCCAGTTACCTGTAAATACCAACAGCATCTCATCAGCAATATACAAAATACATCCCTTGCACATAAAAGACAAAGCGTCCCCTTTGCACTCTCAAGCACAAATACATATTCATATATACTCTGTTGACACTCGTCCGTGTCATATCATTCCCCTGCAGATAAGCCACAACACCCTATTTGCATTCCTGCATATATCCTCTCGGCACCCGTCCGTGTCACCACTCCCCAGCATAGTTTCCTAAACACTTGTTGCAAACCAAACACTCGTTATAATACACTCTTGTTGACACCCGTCCGTGTCATCCTATCCCCACAGGTCGCCAAAATACCTTTTACACTCTCGTATACAAATGATTGTTCATAACTTATACACTTTCTCTTTTGACACCCGTCTGTGTCACCCTTCCCCAGCAAGTTGAACACTCGTCTGTGTCTTGCTCATACTCCAAATACTTGTTCATACTTATACAAATACTCGTCCGTATCTTGTATATACGCTTATTCCCCACAGATTTGACACTCGTCCGTGTTCTTTGTTAACTAGTTGGTACTCGTCCGTACCATCATCTCTGAACACGCGTCAGTGTTTGTTTCTACCGATACTCGTCTGTATCATGATCGCTATACGGCTATATATCTAAAGGATTGTATCTGCAAGTGCACAGTCGTACGTGTAGTTTTAAAGATTATCGATCCCTCAGAGACTTAAAAATCGATCCAACGTTATCTAATATTACAGTGTAAAGCTAAGGCTAATTGTTTCTTTTGGTTGTTTTATGGTAGATATAATTAGATCTAAAGTTTAATTAATGAATAATAATTTGTCTACATACTGATATATATAAAAATTAGATAGACATATTAAATAAAATAATAATGCAAGAATAAATAATTTAATTAAACTAATCATAATTATTAAAACAAGCATACGTAAATTAAATAAACAATTAAAATTAGAACCTGAATAATATTCTTCAATAATAATTTGTAGTAGAATTTGGATCCGATACAGACTTGCTTGAAAATAAATCGTACTGAAATGTGGAAAAATAATAAACTAGAAATAATAAAAACTGAATTTAAAAGCATGAATTCTGGAGCTAGAAATATGTCCCGGAAACTATAGCAATTGATGATATTTATAATCAGAGCAGTTGAATTTTTGTTGAGAAAAATTAGGAATGAATGGGCCTTGGAGAGACTGGATTCCACGCGTGAGAAGAGGGTGTCGAAAATACCGGACGAAGAAATAGGAGAGAGTGGCCTGCGCCACTTCTCCCTCCTTCAAAGTGTGGCCTGCGCCACGTGATGAGAGAAAAGGGGGTGGTGGGCGCCACACCCCATGGCCTGCACCATGTGTGTTTGTGGTGGGCCTCACCACCTTTATTTTTTTTTCTTTTCTTTTTCTTTTCTTCTTTCTTTTCTTCTCTTTCTATTTTCTTCTTCAATTTTCTTTTGTATTTTCTTTTCTTCATTTTTCTTCACTTTTCTTCACTTTTCTTCATTTTTCGACTTTTTTCCAACCGACTCGATTATCTGAAATAATAAATAAATATAGTAAATAACGAGAATAAATTCGGAAAATTTAATAAAACATATTATTTATTCATGTAAGTCAAGCCAAAAACACGATATAATTTTGCGTTATCATATCATAGTCTTAAGGATGCTCGTCCGCATCTTTAATCTATACACAGTGTCAAAACACTTATACCTTTTATTTCTTAAGTGTAAGCACTCGTCCTTGTTTACCATTCCCTAGCAAAGCAAAGTTTCTTCTATTTGACATTCGTCCTATGTCATGATACTTCCGGCAGCCGTACCCTACCAGGTGATCGTCCTTCACCTTTGGATGACCGTCCCTCATCCTTTCCCCAACGGAGTCTCCATTACTGGAACCCCTTTCTATCCGGCATTCGTCCTATGTCGTGATATTTAGCAGCCATCCCCTACTAGGTGATCGTCCTTCACCTTTTTGATGATCATCCTTCATCATTTTATCCGATGGTCGTCCCCATTGTTGATCTTGTTATCTGACATTCGTCCTATGTCATGATAAACCCCGAGAGCAGCCGCCCCCTGCTAGGTGATCGTCCTTCACCTCTTGATGAACGACCTTCATCATGCTTATCTGATGGCCATCCCCATCGTCGACCTTTTCTATCCGACATTCGTCCTATGTCGTGTTAAAGAGCAGGCGTCCCCTGCTAGGTGATCGTCCTTCACCTTTGATGATCGTCCCCCATCATTATTTCATTTATTCTTTGAACTGATGGCCGTCCCCATCATTATTTATCTTACCTTGCAAACCTGATGGTCGTCCCCATCATTGCCTTTACTTTAATCCCCAGAAAACCTTGTCACTTTTCTTGATGGCCGTCCCCATCATGATTTCTTATTTCCCCAGCATGCCGACCGTCCCCGTCATTGCTTTACTTATCACTTTATCCCCAGCAGTCGTCCTCTGCTCGATGGTCGTCCTCCATCGCCTTCACTTGATAATCATACTATACTTCCTTTTACAATTTATATCCCTTTTCTTCTTCTACCTAGTGAGTGCAAATTTTGGACTGTCTTTGGTATTCAACCACAAGTTATCTTGTTTGTCTGCTAAGTCAAGCGCTTACATCCTGCACAGCTAACTCATGCTTGAATAAGGGCAGCTGTAAACACCCCAAATTTGCCCTCCCTATGTTCACACCATGGCTTGTGATCTTTCATTTTTGTATAAGTTTAAGCATATCATATTGCATTTTTGTTTAATCTGCATAGTCCAAGTTCATCTGCATCTAGGGTTTGTGATCTGAGCAATCCAAGGATCCATCTGAGCCACTCCAAAGGTTTCCAATAATTCCAAGAGGGTCCATGTGTGTTCAATCATCATATTATATCCCTAAAAGATCAAGGAAGTCAAAAAATCACAAGAACTGGCAAGGCATGGAAGTTGAGCTAGGGTTTCACTACATAGATGACCTGAAATTAGGGTTTTGGTTTCAGAGGCCATAACTCCAAAGTTTTTGGTCATTTTTGTTTCTAATAGTCTCAATATGTTATAAGGATCATGTGTACCAAGTTTGATGAAGAAATTCATTGTGGAAGTCATATGTTCACTGGGTAACTTCTTGAACATGTTAGAGCAAAATCAGGACATCTGAGGCCCCCAACAATGGAACCAAAGGGGTATTTTCATCAAATTGAAGTTATGTGATCTTTATTTGATCATTGAAGTGCTTGTAAGTTCACAAAATTGAAGAAAATTGAGCTAAACCAAAAGTTGCCAAAAATGGAAATGACTTGTAATGGAAACTTTCCATTTTGTGAAAGTTTTTCAACCTCCTCTTTCTCAACCAAAAATGCTTCAAATGAAAAATTGTTGGTCATGAAAGTTGTAGATTGGATCGTTCCCTTTTCAAAAAGTACAAGAACAAGTTCTAATTCATTATGGAACTCAAGTTATGATCTTTCAAAGTTGGCAAAAATCCTATAATTTATAAGAATACACCAAAGAGGGATTTTTGCAAAAACCACTTGCCAAGCCATTTTGTGACTTCTAATACACTCATATGCATCATACAAACATAGCACATTGCCTAAAAATCAGAATTGCCCAAAGAACCATCTCATTTCATGCCTTGCACATCAAGAAATTCAAAAGGGGCCAAAACTCTTCAAATTTGCAAAGGAGCATGAAACATCTCATACACTTGCTGAATCACCACAAAACCAATTCCATGGCTCTCCTTGATCTTTGCTGAGCCAGGACAAGCCAAAAGGCAGCTGCAACATGAGCCCATACCTCAAGTACAAGTTTTGTTGTCTTTTTGCAAGAGAGCCCATACCAATCACCATAGGCCACAACAACTCTTCTGACCTATCAAAGCTTGTTATATGGATCAAACACATCTCATAACACACATTACACAAGCCAAACACTTCAGAATCATCAAGCTTCACAAAATCACCCCAAAAGCAAAAACCTTCGAAACTTTCTGTCCAACCATCAAACTCCAAAACAAACTTCACCATTCATTAAGAAATGATCCATAGAGCATAAACCAACCATCAAACAAGCTTCAAAGCCTCCCTACACAAAACACGATTTCTGGCCAGCAAGAATGCAAGCTCTCAAACCAGCCATTACAAACTTCATCCAAGCATCAAAGCTTCATCAGGAGGTCAAGAGGAGTGGGTTTGCACAAGAGAAGAGGTCCAAAAGCTTCAAACTGAGAAAGCTTAAGCTCAGGTAACATCAAGAACAAATTTTCCAGAAATGTAATTTTAGTTTATAGAAATGTTCCTCATGTTGTGTTGATCATGCTGATGCTTTTATTTTTGAAAATGGTTGCGTATTAAGGATTTCATGAACTTCTGAAAGTTTTGACCTAAAAACGTTCTTCTTCGATTCTTCATTTTGATGCATGGAAACTTGTTTTTGTTGCTGGATTAGTGTTCTATGATGTTTAGTGATGAATTTTGGGGAGTTTGAGAGCCTGGGGTGGTGTTTTGAGGTAGCTCAGGGGAGGAGCTTGCCGGAGAAGACGACCGGAAGTCTTCTCCGGCCACCTGAGATTAATTAGGGTTTTAATTAGGGTTAGCGTGAGTTTGAATGTGGGGCGTTTGATCAATGTTTCCCGCGTGTAATGAAAGGCTCAGATGCATCCACTTAGGTTTAATTATGATTAATTAATTAATTAATTAAAATTAACTCAGATTGAACCTCAGCCCTAAGATTGCGCGCTGGTCAACCAAAATCTTCTCTGTTTGAATCCTGTCCATCAGATTGTCATACTTTCATTTAATTTAATATTTATTTCATTTTTAATCATTTTTCTTGCATAATTAATTTAAAATACTTAGAAAATCCCAAAAAATATTTTTCTTCTGTATTTTGATTTCAAATATTTTTCTTCACCCAAAAACATTTTTTATTTTTATTTTTTGCATTAAAAAACCATTTTAAAATATTTAAATGTTTATTTTAATTAATTAATGGAAATTAATTAATTAAAATACCATTTAGGTGTCTAAAAATCCCAAAAAAATTCACATTGCATCTTAGGACATTTAGAAACATTGTCAAACCATTCATATGAATTTCTTTTTGGGTTTGATTCAACTTTGACATTTTTCTTGAATTTAGGGTTCATAAAAATCCCATTTTTGAACCCTAACTTCAAGAATTCTTTTCTGCTTAACCATGAAGGGTTTGACATTGGTTCTTTTTGCATTGTTCTTCATATGACATGTATCTAGCATATTTTTGTCATAAATTTATCATGCATTTTCCATTTGATTTGCATTTTCCCTCTTAAGGTACCTTAAAACCCTAGATAACTTAGAAATATCACAACATTCTTTAGGTTATGAGTTAGGCCTCCTCCTTTGGGGTGTGATATCAAATGGGGTTAGGGTTCCTTTGAGTTCATTTGCAATTTTTTATCTTATGTTTTGCTTATGTTTTTGACTTTTGCATCTCATGTTGCCTTAAAACCCTAATTTCTCATGTTCATTTGCATACATCTTGCATATGCATCCATTCATGAACTTGCCATGACATTTCTTGCATTCACATAAAATCTAAGACATCTTAGGACACATTAGAACCATTTTTGATCATTTCTTCATCCATTTTCCATGATATGCATTCATTTCATTCCATGAACTTTCATGTGCCTTCAAACTTCTAAACATGGATCCATTGCATTCCATCTTTTGCATCATCTCATAGCATCATTTGCATCATGTATATACTTCTTGGTTTTGGTTTTACCTTTGCATATGTTTCATTTTCATTTCATTTCTTTCCTTTATGCTAACGTTTTTCAGGTGGTAAGTAACTTGAGAAGTGAATTTGCCTTCACTTCTCACTTCTCTTTTCATTCTTCTTATGCATCATTGCTGCATTTTTATTTGTTTTAGAGTGAGCTTGCTCATTCATGTTCATCATTCACTTTCTTTCTCCAAGTTACTTATCTTCTTCAGTGAAATAAGTAATTTGTTTCTTTTGCTTCTCCTCCTTTCATCTGCTTCTTCCTTTGGTGGCTTCTCTGAAGATCTCTTTTAAGCCTCACAAACCATAGGAACATCCAAGCATGACAATAATTAGGGTTTTGATTAGTCCCCCTTAGTTTTTACCTTTGTGTCTTCTTTGTGCCTCTCTTCTCATCTCATAATCAGATACTAAACCTTTAAGGTTTTAAGGCTTTGTGATTAGGGTTATACCTGCATCCTTCTCTTAGGACGGAGTGTATAACTTTAATCATAAGTGTTAAACCCTTAATGTGTTTAAACCTCTTAATCAATCCATCTTAATAATCACTAAGACATTAACTTGTAACTTGGGCCTTGCATTAGGGTTCTAATTCTTCCTTTATTGGTTAAGAAGGACTAACCCTTGTGTTAATGGACAAGTCCCCCTCAAGTTGTCTTACAAATCATAAAACTCACTTCTTAATCTTACCATTAATTAAAATCTATTTAATAAAGGTTTGTTATGTCATGAGGTTAATCCCTAATCATGGATTAAGTTGAGGTATCTTCCTCAACTTAAGTGTGCTCATCTATTATCCTTCTATTAGGATGATGTAACGGGTCCACTAAATCCTTGATTATGGCTTAAACTCATTAATTAACACTAAACAAAAACACCAAAAACATCGAAATAATCACAAGTAGGTTAATGATCTTAATCCTACATCATGGTAATTAAGTTTGAGGTGTTTATCTCATACTTAAGGTATTCTCATTATCCCTATTCAAACGGAGGATATGATGAGTTTACTAACCCTTGGTTTAGGCTTAAGCTCATTAACTTATGACAAACACAAAAAAGAAATAAAAGATTGAAAACACAAAAACAAACAATAATCGTCTCCTTCGGGATTCTTTTCTCATCATCCCCATTCATAAACGAGAACTTGCTTCTTCCGTCTAATGCAAGACAGTTAGCACTCGAGCCAGATGTGTCATACACTTGAGCATAGACAAGTAAGCAATTCATAGTCAATTTATCTTTCAGTCTCTTTGTGTCGAACTACGGTGTTCTGACTTCCTCATTTCACGAGAGGATACATAGGCATAACTTAATTGTTATCGAACAAAAGTCTTTGTGTCTTCCCCCTCTTTCAGCATTCTCCTTTAAGCCTCATTCCTGAGCACCTCACTTCACTTTCTTGCACTGACACTTGTACATCCTTTTCCAGCTTTTGCACATAGATAGCACATACACTGCCCCTTTAAACACAAATCTTTTAAGCGTGGATCCCGTCGAGTACGACGGACAATGTGGGTGCTAATACCTTCCCAGGTTGTAACCAACCCCCTTTCTCATTTTCTCTAGTTCGCACCCGTCTTATCCATATCTTTCCAAGTTTATGCAGCATTACCTTTCCTTCGGGATAAAAATGCCTAGCTGGCGACTCTTTTCAGTTCATTTCATTTTCTCCTTTCGCCGACCGTTCGCGCCTGTACCGGGATGCAAATCTTCGGGAGCGACAACTTTCAAGAAAACCCGAAGGTATCACATCTCACCGCCGTAAAGAGGATTATGAAGTATCTTAAAGGAACAACGAATGTCGGACTATGGTATCCAAAAGGTAGTACACGTTCTTTAATTGGTTATTCTGACGTTGATTATGTTGGATGTAAGACCAATAGAAAAAGCACAAGTGGTACTTGTCACATTCTCGGGAATGCACTAGTGTTGTGGGCATGTAAGAAGCAAGCATGCGTTTCACTTGGCACGGCCGAAGCGGAGTACATCGCAGTAGGAAATTATTGTGCGCAGATCTTGTGGCTTAAGCAACAACTCCTTGATTTTGGTGTAGATCTTGGTTGCATTCCTCTCCGATGCGACAACACAAGTTCCATCAACATCACAAAGAACCCGGTCATGCATTCAAGGACAAAGCACATAGACATCCGACATCATTTCCTTCGTAATCACGTGCTCAACGGAGAAGTAGATGCAACCAAGATCTACACCAAAATGCGTGTTTAGTTGCTTAAAATACAGTTTAGTTGCTTAAAATACGTGTATTCTCAAATCTATGTGGTTTATTTGCTTAAAATACGTGTATTCTCAAATTTATGTTACAAAATGCTAGCACTCAATTTTCACCGTTTTTTATTTTTCTCTCTTTCGGATACCCGAAAATTATCGGTTTCAAAATATTTTTTGATCAAAAGTTGCGTTATGTCATGTGCTAACACTTTGTGAATTTTTTTTTGTGAAAAACGTTTCCTATTTTCTCTAAAACAAGCTGCTGGTTTTTATGAAAAAAAGGTATTTTTTGTCCGTTAACCGGTTAATGGAATCGGTTAACCGGTTAACGCTTCCAAAATTTTGAATCTCAGGAACGCGTATAGCAGTGTGTTTTTTTCCCTTTTGCCTTATGAATGTTTTATTTATCTTTTGATACATTGCATGTATTCATTTTCATCTACATTCATAACTTTTGCTCTTCATCTTCCTTGACTCATTAATCGCTATTTATCATCTTCTTCTAACTTCCAACTCCCAACCATTCAAACCCCCTTTAAAACTCACTCACTCTTAGTCTTTATAAACACCTTCACAAACCTCACTCCACTCATCTCACTCAAATCCGAAAATCCACTCTCGTCCAAACCCTAACTCCATCTCCTTGTCATGGCAGCTCAAAGGAAAGGAAATGAACATGCTTTAGTGTTAGAGGATGTCCCGGCTGAAGAAATACCAATGGAATCAAGAAAGAAGAGGAGGTTGGATTTCAAGGTCAGAGTTAGACCACTACTCAAGGGTAAATATGTTCTCATGAAATCTTCCAAACCTCCAACATTTACTTTTCCTGCATTGCTAGAGGTTCAAGGCATTAGTGATTTTATTGCTGATAACGGGAAAGTTTACCCGGATTTGGTTCAATCTTTTTTGCACAACTTCACTCTTAACATGTATAGGCATGGAAAACATAAGTTGTCTACTATTGTTCGCAACTGCGAAATTAAGGAGGATTTAGGTACTCTTGCTGCGTCACTGAAAATTCCATTTTCCGGTGTTTTGCTCCGCAAAGGTATGAATCAAAAGGATGGCATTTGGTCCGGCTATGACAAAATGGAGTACTACTACTCAATCTAACACTTTCCTAAGGAGGTCATTACGTCGGGACAACGCACTTTAAGGGTTCTTTTCTATGCAAAAAATTTGACGGTTGACGATCGGATGTTGCACTATGTCATTTGCTACGTGTCACTGCCAAAGGACTCAAATCACTCTCAAATTAATGATTTAGAGATGCAAGTTTTCTTCGCCATCAAGAACAAAGTGAAGGTTAATTGGATGCTAACAATGATGTATCACTTGAGACAACAACTCTCACTCAAAACGAGGCTTCCATATGCTCGGTTCATCTCTCAGATTATTGAACAAACCGACTTGGAATTTGGTAGGGAACCATTCATTGCCATGAAGTCTATGGAAAATGAGATCAACGAGATTACCATTGTGAAGAATACCAGAATTGTTCAACGTAGTCATGATACCTATGAGTATGCCGATGGCTCCTCCGCGCCCTCATTTCATATTCCCGATGGTGGCATAACCAACGGGTTTCTTTATACCACTATTCTGACCAACCACTGTGAAACCACCCGTGTTATCAAACACCTCCGAAAATTAGTGATAGGCTCCCGCAACCAACCCGAAGAGGATGATGAAAGTGAAGAGGGTAGCGAAGAAGGTGAAAAGTAAAGTGATGGGATGTCAGATGATGAATGATTATGCATGTCATGTTGTTGTTTCTTTTGATTAAGTTTTAGTTTTAAAAATTCTGTTGTAAGACCTAATGATATTTAGGCACTTTTGGTTTACTGCATTTTTCTTGTTTCCGTTTTCATGATATTCTTGTAGCACTTTGTGCATTTTAATCAATTCTGGTTTTTAGTATGATTGTTTGTGTCATATGCCTTGATTACTTATTGCTTGTGTGATTGAACATATATGTCGATACTGCTTATTTTGTTTTGAAAGCCTCTTCCTTTTTGCTAATGACAAAGGGGGAGAAGAGCTTGGTTCTCTAATGTCTCTTTGTGCATAAATTTTCCTCTGTTAATTAGGGGGAGTTGTTGAACATAGGGGGAGAAGCAAGTCTAGACGTAACATCGATCAAAGCTATCGCGCAAACTCAATTGGTTGTCATCATCAAAAAGGGGGAGAATGTAGAAGCATACTTCAATCTAAAGTTTTTGATAAAGACAACAAGATTCAGTTTCACTCCGTGTTCGCAAAAGTCGAGCTTTCAATAAGATCAAGATCAAGGATATGCATCACTCAATGGAAACGTTATCATGCGAATCAAGCTCCGTATGCAATTGCTCGCAACCTTTCAAGACTTGGACATAAGACTTAGGTATATCAAAACTCACATCCAAATTGATATACAAGTGTTAAAATATAGGTTTTCATGATAAGCATTTTATATACCTTTAAGAATAAATTTGGAACTGGTTTAACACTTTTAACTTAATTAATTTTCTGAGTTTTTACAGTGTCAACCGGTTAACCAAATAGGTTAACCGGTTAACGGTTCAAAAATTGCAATATTTTGTGTTAACGTTACAACGTTAACTGGTTACCCCATTTGGTTAACCGGTTAACACTGAATGAATTTTGAAAAATGGTTTCTTTTCATTTGAAATACTTGTTTGAAATTTATACCTTTTCATTAATTGTTTCATAAACATTTCATACCTTTTTGAAAGGGTGTTTTTGAAACACATATATTCTGAATTTTTCAAATCTGAAAAATACCTCCAAATAATTTTTTATAGAATTTCTAAACAATCAAAGTCACTCTTTTTGAATATTTTCAAATATTTCAAAGTGTTCATATTGTTCATACTTTTTCATACTCATAGAAGTTGAACACTTGAATTGATATTGAAAAGTTAATTTTTATTAAAAGGAGAAGATCAATCTAGTATTTATATTGTACGATTCATTTCTTTCTCAAAAAACAACTTATAGAATTATTTCTATTTCAGACTTATAATCCAGGATTGTTAGACGCAAGGGTTAGTGTTTTCAAGAGGATTGTTCTTGCACACTGTTGATGTATAGTTGTTATATAGTAGGCCTCACCGGTTTATGGTGTGATATGTTGTACGATCTAAAACTATAGTAAAAATCTCTTACGAGGTGTAAGGGGACTGGATGTACCTTCGGATTGTGAAGGGAACCAGGATAAACCTTTATGTTCTTTTACTTTCTGCATTACCGCTTTCATTTCTTAGATACTTAAACGAGAAAACTCCATCCACCGATAAAATAACCGAGAAAATTTCATATAACCTAATTCACCCCCCCCCTCTTAGGCTATCTCTGTAACTATAATTAGGGCATCCCGCTGGACTTCATAATCAAAGATTCACAAGAATTAGTCCAAGAAAAAGTTAGGAATAAGCAAAAGAATGCAAAAGCGAAAGATGAAAAGGATTACACAAGAAAGATCCTCAAGCAAAAACAAGTCGTGTGATGCAGACATAGAAGACAAAAAAGGGTGACTGACTCCAAACAATAACTTGATTGGTGCTTGAGTTGTTAGTGTCAATGGTTCCTCAACCATTATAAATCCCTTTTTGAAAGGTGAGCGCTTGTAAAAGCTAGCTGAACATAGGAATGGAGAACATCATGAAGAGGGGGATACCCATAAACTTCGAGCGTATATCCTTATTTTTTATAACCGTGAACCAAGCCACAATACAACCCTCAAAAGTCATAACTGAAAGAGGGTTATTTTAAGAGCGTACTACCACAAGACCATGTTCCTGACTCCTATGATTTGTGATAAAATATCTTTGTTTATATTGAATGTGCATGCTTTCTTTTATTCAAAAATAATGTCGTATCAAAACCAGTGATTTGCAAACGAAGTTTTGCAACATCTTTTTTAGTAAGACTTCAAGACTAACGTGTGTGTTGCATTCGAATTTTCATTCTCAGGAATAAACATATTCTGTTAGCATACATTTGTTTGGTATTGTAGAAGTTCACATATGGAACCTCAGTCCAGAAGCTTAATATTGCCAAGTTGAGAAGTCTGAAACTTCTGAAAGACAATCAGGTCAAGGTGCACTTTTCCAAGAAGTTCCATTGAGTAAGGACTTTCTCGACCAGTCGTGGTAAGAGCCAACTAAGCTGGGGAAATCACTTCGAGATCAAATCTCTCAAAGAGCAATTAGTCTGGGGCATTAATTCAAATTTCATCCAAACTGGGGCAATCACTTCAAGATTCAAATCTCTCAAAGAGAAATTAGTCTGGGTATTCACTCAAGGCACAATCAATTAGGGGAAATTACTCAAAGGCTGATACTGGGGCAGACCACCCCAAAAGTATGAGTAGTTCTCTTTCCCGAAGACGATTGATACGAAGCACCTACCCAAGGTTCCGAATACTGGGGAAAAATATCTCATAGTGGTATGAGGTTTTTCATGAATCCTCGTGAGGTAAATCCTTTCATAGACCAGACAGTCTGGGGAAGTTATTTTGAGATCCGATGAATCTTTCCAAGAGTTTGAAGACGCTAAGGTATCCTAGATGCCGAGTTTTCTGTAAAATCCTCTTAAGACAATTTTTCCCGATAATCCCTAATTTGAGGCGAGTTGAAATTTGCAAGGAGCCATTGTTCACTCATGATCAGTAGGAAATTGATTAGCCTAGAGGATGGAAACAAAGTCATTTCCAGCACGAGACATCAAGTACTTTTTCCTCAGCAGGCTTCATTGATCAGGATTCCTCAGCAAGTCTCATCAGACTATCTTCTCCAGCAAAGCAACAAGAGAGAAGGATATTTCCTGAACATAAGGGGATCAGTACCTCTCGTCCCCAACATGAGATGATGTATTCACTCATCCCTGGCACGATACGCTGCTTACCTCTCCATCTCAGCGGGAAATGATCCAAAATTGTAGCTTCAGCAGGGAGTATTCTCATTTGACATCCCTAGTAGATGTGGAATTTGAAACCTCCCCAGCAGGCCAACAGAAGGATGATGATGTTCTCCCCAAGCAGAGAGTTTTCCTTCAACATAGGAGTATCCCCAACCAGAGTCTTCACTATCTCCAGCACTATGGGAGAATTCATTATTCCCCATCAGAGATGAAGAAGAATGTATATTTGAGAGAATCCCCAGCAGGTTCCTGCCTCAGCAGAGTATCAATCGAGAATTATTCCCACATCAGAGTCTTCATATCTCCAGCAGTACGAGAGGATTCACCATTCCTCAGCAGAGATGAAGGTAGGGAGGAGCCTGAGGGTTTTCTTTCTTACACAGCGGCTGTTCGCAGTTTTCCCCAGCGAAGTCGCTAATCAAAATTCCAATCCTCATTGGAATCTCTTCCCCAAGCAGAAGAATGTGTATCTGAGAGATTCCCCAACAGGTTTCTTCCTCAGTAGAATATCAACACATCTGATTCCCCAGCCGAGTCAGAAGGGCATCACTTCCCCAACGGAGTTCAACGGGTAGCGTACCTCTCAAGCCCATTTCATTCCCAACTAGGTCTTGGCTCTCCAATCTTAAAGTCCAATTTATTTTTGGAAATGGTGGTAGTTCAGATTCGATGTATCATTAGCATTCTCTTCTGCATAATTACTTTTCCCCCACGGGGTACATCAAATCAATCCAATGATTATCTTTCCCCGGCAAAGCCACTTGGGATGCCTGTTATGTCCTCATCAGGAGATCCTTTTGCATTTTCATTTAGTAATCATCATTACATTTTCATCCTCAAAACGCATAGCATTTCCGTCATTACGGAGCATTACGCCATGGGAAAATTCAAACATGCATACGAAGCATAAGCTAGTTTTGGGGTACCTTGCACAAAAGCCCAAAACATCATTTCTTCGATCAAACTGAAGTATCCCCACAGAATATCAATTCATTCCTTAATGTGGCTACTTACACCAACATTTGTTATCCCTAGTTGAGTCTCTGTTTAAGTACAACAGTCTCATTTTTTACGATTTCGTTTAAGTACAACGGTCTCGTGTCGGGTTTTCATTTAAGTACAGTGATCCTGTTTCTCCGATTTCATCTAAGTACAATGACTTCATCTCTTCGATTACATTTAAGTAAAATGATTTCATATCTTTGAGTCTCTGTATAAGTACAACAGTCTCATTTTTTTCGCGTCTCCGTTTAAGTACAACAGTCTCGTGTCGGGTTTTCATTTAAGTACAATGATCCCATTTCTCCAATTTCATCTAAGTACGATGATTTCGTCTATTCGATTCCATTTAAGTACAATGGTTTTGTATCTTTGAGTCTCTGTTTTAGTACAACAGTCTCATTTTTTTCGCGTCCCAATTTAAGTACAACGGTCTAATGTCGGGTTTTCATTTAAGTACAATGACCCCGTTTCTCCGATTTCATCTAAGTACGATGATTTCATCTTTGTTTCGATTCCATTTAAGTACAATGGTTTCATATATTTGAGTCTTTGTTTAAGTACAACGATCCCAGTTTTTCGTGTCTCCGTTTGAGTACAACGGTCTCGTGTCGGGTTGTCATTTAAGTAAAATGATCCCGTTTCTCCTATTTCATCTAAGTATGATGATTTCATCTTTGTTTCGATTCCATTTAAGTACAATGGTTTCATATATTTAAGTCTTTGTTTAAGTTCAACGGTCTCAGTTTTTCATGTCTCCGTTTGAGTACAACGGTCTCGTGTCGGGTTGTCATTTAAGTACAATGATCCCGTTTCTCCGATTTCATCTAAGTACGATGATTTCGTCTCTTCGATTCCATTTAAGTACAATGGTTTCGTATCTTTGAGTCTCCGATTAAGTATAACGGTCTTTTTTTCGCGTCTCCGTTTGAGTACTACGGTCTCGTGTCGGGTTTTTATTTAAGTACAATGATCCTGTTCCTTTATGATTTCATTTAAGTACAATGGTCTCATCTCTTTGAGTATCATCTAAGTACGATGAGCTCGTTCCTTTTGACTCACTCTCTTCTTCAAGTCCTTCCGAGGTTGGTCTTGTTTGTTGCGACTATCATTTGAGGATGATATACCATTTTGATATTAGTGGTCGAGGTCAATATTTCTCCCTGCAGAGTCATTCCTTTTGTTTGTCTCTTGGTCTCTTTTCAAGCCGAAAATCGGATGATATTACGTTATCGCTTTCCTGGTTATGGATCGGTTGATACCATTTCCATGTTAGATCGGTTGATCTTATTAGAGTTGTAAATCGATTGATATTACTTCTCTTCGAGCCGTAAATCAGATGATATTACATTCTCGCTTTCCTGGTTATGCATCGGTTGATAGCATTTCCATGTTAGATCGGTTGATCTTATTTGAGTTGTAAATCGGTTTTTATTACTTCTCTTCGAGCTGTAAATCGGATGATATTACGTTCACGCTTCCCTGGTTTGGGATCGGTTGATACCATTTCCATATTAGATCGGTTGATCTTATTTGAGTTTTAAATCGATCGATGTTACTTCTCTTCCTTGTTTGAGTCGCCAGTTTAATGATATTATGGTTTCATTCTACAATACTTGTCCTCCCCAATTGAGTTTCCATCTAAGTACGATGGTCTCTTTTCAAGCACACTCACGGTGTGTCTTATTCGCTTTGTTTCCCAAGTGGGATAAATACTTGTCGATTCCGCCAAATTCGGTTTCGTTTCTTCGAGTTATCATCCAAGTCATGATATTCTCTTTTCAAGCTTTATTTCTCAAGTGGAATAAAGTCTATTCGATTCCGCCAAGTCCAGTTTCGTTTCTTCGAGTTATCATCCAACTTATGATAGTCTATTTTTCTGGTTTTAACTCCCAAGTGGGATAAATAATTATCAATTCCGCCAAGTTTGGTTTCGTTTCTTTGAGTTATCATCCAAGTTATGATTGTCTCTTTTTCAGGATTTATCTCCCAAGTGGGATAAATACTTGTTGATTCGGCCAAGTTTGGTTTCGTTTCTTCGAGTTATCATCCAATTTATGATAGTCTCTTTTTCAGGTTTTTTCTCCCATGTGGGATAAATACTTATCGATTCCGCCAAGTCCGGTTTTGCTTTCTTCGAGTTATCATTCAAGTTATGATAGTATCTTTTTCAGGTTTTATCTCCCAAGTGGGATAAATACTTATTGATTCCGCCAAGTTCGGTTTCGTTTCTTCGAGTTATCATCCAATTTATGATAGTCTCTTTTTCAGGTTTTTTCTCCCAAGTGGGATAAATACTTGTTGATTCTGCCAAGTCCGTTTTTGCTTTCTTCGAGTTATCATCGAAGTTATGATAGTCTCTTTTCAAGCTCATTCACGGTTTTTCTTGTTCTCTTTGTCACCCAAGTATGGTAAATGCTTTTCGATTCCGTCCAAGTCCGGTTTCGTTCCTTTGAGCTATCGTCCAAGTTATGGTAGTCTTTTCACAAGCTCATTTATAGTGCGTCTTGTGTGAGTTGTCATCCAAGAATGCCATGCTTCCCAACTCATTCCATTTCCCACAAAGTACAAATTTTCCGGTCTATTCGGGTATTCAATCCCTCCATACCTTGAAAGTCTGAAAGCCATTGATATCATCCCTTCAGGTCTGCAGTTGATTGAATAAGGGCAGTTGTAATACCCCACGATTTTCCCTATCATTTTCATGGCATTTAACGCGTCGCATTGCATAAATAAAGAAATAAATAAAATTCATGCAGGATTGGTTAGCGTGTAAGTCATGTGGTTAGGGTTCACTCAATGGCAAAATCAAATATCATAACTCAAGGTTGAATCTGACTTAGAATGGACGGTGGACACGCATCCTAAGGTTTTCCCACCAAAAGGGGGAGATTCAAAATTTTCTTCTGTTAACCGGTTAACCCAGGGTGTTAACCGGTTAACGGTGGCGAAACTTGGGCAAATATTTCAAAAATTAGTTGGTGCTTCCCTGTTCTTTCCACTTTCCATTTGTTTTGAAATTTATACCAAGTTCTAGCATTTTCCACCACTTTCTAGATCGTTCTACCACCTTCCTATGGAATATTCCAAGGAATATTCCAATATTCCAAGGAATATTCTAGAAACCCTAACCAACTTTAACTAACTCCTAAGATAGCTCCTAACCTCATAACCTTAACCTAATTCCCAATCTAACTCCTAGCCCAAAGCAAGCTCCAAACCTAGCTTCTATATAAGCTCACTTCACTCCAAACCTCATGACTGGGAATCTCATTTTTTCAACTTCAACTTCATTTTCCAATTTCACTTCATCTCTCTCATTTTTCTCTCAATTTTTCTCCATTTTCAACCTCTCACCAAATCTTCCTCATCCAAAGTTCTTCAAGTTTAGTATTGAAACTTGAAGAGCTTGAAGCTAAACCTTCATCCAACATTGATTCTTTGGCTTATTGAATAAGTTGCTGCTGCTTGGGATTGATTCTAGCTTCTTGGAAGTGCTTTTGAAAGTATTCATCAAGATCTTCATCAACCGCATTTATTTTGCGCATTCGCGGAAGTGCATCGGATCTCCGGTTTTCTTCTTCATTCGTGTTTCGATTGTCATCGCAACAATTACCAAAGCAATCCTCCGCTTTGTATATCTGTGAATCCGAAAGCACTTTCTCGTTTTAATTTATTTCTCTTCATCTCACCTCGCGCATTCTTCGTTTTATCATTTTTGTGATTATTGATGCTTTAATTAATTAATCATTAGAAACTAGGAATTATGATGTGCATGTGGTGTTATTATGAGCTAAGATATTGCTTTTAGGTGTAGAATTCATGCTCATTAGATAGGGTAGGTATTAGAAGCTTTTAGAAATAAGTTGTTAGCTAAGAATTTATTTTCATAACTAATTTTTCAGCTTTTGTTCAGTGTTAACCGGTTAACGCCAGGGGTTAACCAGTTAACACGTGTTTTGCTTTTCTGTTTGGTTGATTTTGGGGTCCGTTAACCAGTTAACCCATAGTGTTAACCGGTTAACACTGTTCATATTTGCAAAATATGTTGTTTCATTTAATGCTTGTTTTTCATTGCTTCTTTAATCTTTGTGGATCCATAGTGTATGATTTTAGAGAATGGTTAATACTGATTTAGGTGCAAGATTTTGTATTATTGAGTTCTTTCGACTTGCTCGTTTGCTAATTTAATTTTTGTACTTAAATGGTGAACTTGTGCTCATAATGAATTATGATGTTGTTCTCATGTTTGAACTCTTTTTCTAGCATTCCTATAAACTTTTACCTTAATCGCATGTTGTATTTTAACTTGTGCTCATAATCGCATGTTGTATTTTGCTTAAAAAATGAATAATTCACATGCATGTTCATTCTTGCTTTCTTGCTTGTTGCACTTCAATGCATTTGATTCTGATTTTGAACATCACAATGCATGTTTATCTTTTTCTTGTTTGCAATATGTACATGTTCACTTTGTGCCTACTTACCATATGTGTCAAATCTTGAAAATGCATAATTGCCACCTTTTTGTAAATATTACTTAGTGACTAATCTTGAAAATGCTTACATGCTTACAAATCCATGTTTGTACCACTCTTGTGGTTTTCTTTGATGATGTTATGTGGTGTGTATTCATGTATTGTCACTCATGTATTCACCATTAAAAATAATCCAAATCTGCCTTACTTTTTCACTGATGTGTTTTAATCCAGAAGCTGTTAAATGTATGCTTATTATTCTATTTTCTTACTTTTTATACCTATTTTGCATGCTGTTTGGTAGCTGTAATAGGCTGTTTGCATTTTGCATTGCATTTAGTAGTTGTTTATGCTATTGGAGTTGTATAGCTGCTGGATTTTTGTTTTGCCTAGTTTTTAGGTCCCTTAGACTTAATATTGAGTCTAGATTAGGTCCTAGATGAATTAGGTTTGTTTGGTACTTGTTTACATTCATTCCTATTATGCTTTATACTACTAACCTTTGTTTTGTAGGGATATGGAGGTAAGTTCACACAACTTTTCCTTTTTAAATTCTTTACGCTTTCAAAGTGTGTTTGCTTTAGCATTTTGTGCTTAGTTTGTACAACTTCATGCAAATCCCCTTTAGATACAAATTAGCTTCCTTAGGAAGTACGTTTCTTTATAATTCCCCTTCACTTTTCCTTTTTCTCACTAGGATTAGAAAACCACACTAACCCAGGTTCATCCATGCATGACAACACTTAGGACTAGTAGTCTCCCCTTAAACTTTTACCTTTGGTTCTCTTTGCTTTCTTTCTGATCTCAAAAGAAAAGTAAAAAACACCTAATAAAGGTTGAAGGTATCTGCCATGAGACTTTGTTATAGGTTACTTATGGGCGTCCCATTTCGGGGCGAGGTGTAAGGTATCTACCATGATGAATAAGTCTTAGTATGAGAAGATTAACAAACAACAATCTCAGAAAACACTTCTTTAAAAGACAGTAAACAAACAACATTCGTTTTTTCCTTTGGGATTTCTTCTCTCACCTCACTCACTCTCAATGCGAAATTGCTTCGACTTGCCTCATTTGCAAGATGGTTATGTACTCGTACTAGACGAGTCTGCAATACCTGAGTATAGGCATAAGCAGTTCAAGCTAAAAAACACAAACAAAGTTCCTGCCTTAGTTAGGAGAACGATGTAACACCCTGATTTAATTAAATTATTTAATTAAATTATTTTGAGAAGGTTTGTTTTTAATTGATATGTATGATGTTTGTTAATAAGATGATTGACTGATTTAAGTTGTTTCAAGCCGAGTTGTGGGTTAGACTTACTTTGAGAAGGTTTTAATAGTAATATTGAGAGGTGTAGATAGAAGCCCATTAGTGAATTAATAGAATAACTTTTGTAATAATAATATTAGTATAATTTTATGACATTTTAATCAAAACAAGATTAGTGAGGGTTTATGGAGATTGTTAGCAAAATCAGAATTGGGAGAGAAGAACAAGTCTCAGGAGAGCAAGAGCTATGGCTAAGATTTGCAAGAGGATTTTCGTGGGAACTTCATCCATAGATTCGAGTTGCTTTCGATCCAAAGGTAAGGGTGGGATTCGTATCTTATAACCGGGAGAAAATAATTTGTATGTATAGGAGAGGGTTGTTTGATTTCTTGTTATTGTTGGTTTGATGTTTTCTATGTCATTTCGTGCGATTATGATGAACCGATGCTTGTATTATTGATATGAATCTGCTGATGTTTGATGTTATGAATATTTGTTATAATGATGTTCTGAGATATGATTGAATTTGTGATGAAAACGGATTATATGATAATATTTAGATGATAAATTGGTATAGTAATGATAAAATAAGGATAAGATGAAGAATTATGAGTCTAAAATATGATAGAAACCCAAATAGGACTGAATCGGAATGATAGAATGATGAATCCCGTAGCAGAGGTTGAATTGAGGAGGTCTCTGTTGAATTGCATAATGGATCTGGGATACGCGTATGGGGCAATGTGTTACGTGTAACAACTGGTGGTTATGTTGCCTGTTACGCGTATGAGAGGGTGGATTTTCCGTCTCTCTTCTCAATTGCGTATGGTACGCGTATGGGCACACACTGATACACATATGTGTCGCTCCCGATAAATGGGGAATGGCCCAGATAAAGGTACAGACGCGAACGGTCGGCGAGAGGGACAATGAGAACACACAGCAGTGAACTCACTGGAGAAGAAAAGAGTCGCCAGCTGGGCATTTTTATCCCGGAGGAAAGGTAATGCTGCATAGACCTAGAAAGACATGGATAAGACGGTCGCGAACCAGAGAGACTGAGAAAGGGGGTTGGTTACAACCTGGGAAGGTATTAGCACCCAGATTGTCCGTCGTACTCGACGGGATCCACGCTTAAAAGATTTGTGTTTTAAAGGGGTAGTGTCAGTGCAATTTGTGCATGAAGAGCTGGAAGAGGATGTACAGGTGTCAGTGTGAAGAATGTGAAGTGTGTAAATGTATAGTGTCAGTGTGAGAACAAAGAAGAAATGCTCATGATAATGAGGCTAAAGAATAAAGCTAGAAGGAGGGGGAATATACAGAGACTTTTATTCGATAACAGTTAAGTTATGCCTACGTATCCTCTCGTGCAATGAGGAAGTCAGAACACCGTAGTTCGACCCAAAGAGACTGAAAGATGAATTGACTTGTGAACTGCCTGCTTGTCAATGCTCAAGTGTAGGACCTGTCTGGCTCAGGTGCAAACTGTCTTGCATCAGACGGAAGAAGCAAGTTCTCGTTTGTGAGTGAATGAGATGAGAAAAGAATCCCGGAGGAGACGATTATTGTTTGTTTTTGTGTTTTCAGTCTTTTATTGCTTTTGAGAAATTGTCATAAGTTAATGAGCTTAAGCCTAAACCAATGGATTTAGTAAACTCATCACATCCTCCCTCTGATTAGGGGTAATGAGAATACCTTAAGTGTGAAGTCAGATTCTCACACTTAATCACCTTTGATGTAGGATTAAGATCATTAACCTACTTGTGATTATTTAGGTGCTTTTGGTGTTTTTGTTTAGTGTTAAGTAATGAGGTTAAGCCATAATCAGGGATTAAACAGACTCATTACACCATCCTAATAGAAGGACAATAGATGAGAATGTTTAAGCTGAGGAAAGCTCCTCAACTTAATCCATGATTAGGGATTAAACTCATGACAAAACAAGCCTTTGATTAAGTGGATTTTATTTAATGATATGATGATGAAGTGATTTTTAGGGTTTGTAAGACAACTTGAGGGGGACTTGTCCATTAACACTAGGGTTAGTCCTTCTTAACCAGCTAAGGAAGAATTAGAACCCTAATGCAAGGCCCAAGTTACAAGTGTGATGTCTTGATGGTTATTAAGTGAATTGATTAAGAGATTTAAACACATTAAGGGTTTAACACTTAGGACTAAAGTTATACACTCCATCCTAATAGAAGGATGCAGGCATAAGCTTAATCACAAAGCCTTAAAGCCTTTAGGGTTTAGTCCCTGATTATGAGATGAGAAGAGAAGACTCAAGAGAGACACAAAGGTAAAACTAAGAGGGGAGACTAAACAAAACCCTAATCATTGTCATGCTTAGTTGTTCCTAAGGTTTGTGAGGTTTACAAGAGAAGTCTTCAGAGAAACCACCAGGAAGCAGATGAAAGGAGCAAAGAGAAGCAAAGTAACTTGCTTCAGTTAAGAAGACAAGTCACTTGAAGAAAGAAAGTAAGAAGAAGAAGAAAGAGCAAGCTCAATCTCAAACACATACAAAAATGCAGCAAGGATGCATAAAAAGAGATGAAGAGAAGTTATGAGAAGTGAAGGCAAATTCACTTCTCAAAGTCACTTACCACCTGAAAGGTTAGAAAAAGAAATGCAATGCAATGCAAAATGGGATGAGATGACATGATGAGAAACAAAACCAGAAGCATTTACATGATGCTAATGATGCTATGAGATGCTACAAACATGAGGCAGCACATGGAAATGATCATACAAGCTTATGAATGCAAATGGGGCAAGTTAAGAACCATGAACATACATGAAAAGTTATGAAGTGCATATGTCATACAACATGGCAAATGCAAGATGCAATGACCAAACATGCTTTCAATATGTCTTATGATGTTCAATGAATCAAATGGAGGCATGAAATGTCATGGCAAGTCATGTTATGCAAGCAAATGCAAGATGAATGCATATGGAAGCCCAAATTAGGGTTTATGAACAATACATCAAACAAAAACCAAAATCAGAAGCAAAAAACATTATAAAAAATTGAAAATGCACTCAAAGGACCCCTAATCCTATACTAACCCAATGCCCAAAGGAGAGGTTTCAACTCTTAACCAAATTCAAGTTATGATTTTTCTAAGCTTTCTAGGGTTTTAGGGTTCCTTAACAAGAAAATTACCAAACAAATGGAAAATGAAAGATCAAATCATGGCCATTTAATCTCATAAACTACATGCTAAACACAATGCAATGCAAAAAGAATCAAGGTCCAACTCTTTAGGGTTAGGCAGAAATGATTTTTTGAAGTTTGGATCAAAATAATGCATCAAAATGATTTTAATTCAATGAAAAATTCTCAAAATGCATCAAGATCAAAAAATAAATTTGGTTTGAATGTTGGACAATGTTTCTAAATGTCTTAAAACATTTCATGAATTTTTTGGTGATTTTTAAATACCTAAAAGTATTTTTAATAAATTAATTTTCATTAATCAATTAAAAATAAACTTTTAAATATTTAAAAATACTTTTTTAATGCTAAAAATGAAAACAAAAATATTTTTGTGTTTTAATAATTAATGAAACCCTTGGTAAAAAATTTCATAATTTTTAAAGCCCTTTTGCTATTTTTAATAAATTGTATAAAACAAATGAATTAAATATGAAAATAAAATGGATTTAAAACTGAAAAAGGAAAAGTCAAACAATCCAAGGGCTCTCATTCAAACTGAAATGCGCGCGTGTTGACTTGGCGCCAGATCCTATGGCCAGCATTCAAACTCAGCTAATTAATGTTTAAGCCCTAATCCCACCGTTAATGACCCTCAGGTGACCGGAACAGTGTTCCGGTCATCTTCTCCGTTCACCCCAAAAATCAATCTCTCTCTCCAGGCCATGTTAGGAGCTCTAACTCTCCAGAAATCATCTACTAACTATCCTAAACACGAATCCAGCACAAAATCATGTTTAAACTCAAACACAAACACGAATCGAAGCAAAGAAATTTTTAGGTCAAACTTTCAGAACACCATAACATGCTTATTTCTTGCTCATTTTCAAAAGTAAACAGATCCCAATGATCAGTGCAACATACCAAACAAGATTCTAACAAGAAAATAGAGTTCTAGAAAAAAAGTTCATGAAGCTACCTGAGGTTGAGCTTTCGATTCAGGTGCTTTCTGGCTGCTTCTTTGGCTCAAACAAGTCCCAATGATCCTCCTTAGAAGCTTTTGACCTTTGGTTGGAGTTTATATAGCCTCTAGAGAAAGTTGACAGAAACTCAGGCCAAGGGGATGTGAAATTCGTATTTGTGATATGGGAGGTTTCAGGCCAAAACAATGGTTGGTTTCTGATCAGTGAAGTGAGTTGAGATGGTTTGTGAAGTTTGTTCAAGTGTTTGTGGCCTGTGGAATGAGTTTCGAATGTTCTTGCAAGTGAGAGTGAAAATGAGGATGCTGAGTTCTAGTGTGTTTCAGGCTTGTGTGTTGTGTGGTTTTGCTAGCATTTGATCCACATAAACAAATCTCATTGGTCAGATGATGTGACCTGCCCTTTATTGATTGGCATGGCCACTTTTGCAAATTGTCAACTTTTGTGTAAGAGAAGCATGGGTCAAGTTCTAGGCTAGTACAAGGGTTGTGGGCTGCGCAGCATGGTGTGAGGGAGAGGCTAGGGTGGTTCAGCATTGTAGGCAGCAAGTGGATGGAAGTGTGATGATGGTTTTGCAACTTGCTCACTTTTGGTTCACATGGAAATATCTTGCTTCACAAACCATGAAACATGTGATCTTTTGGTTCAAATCTGATTTTTAGAACTTGTATGATGCTTGCATATTGGTTTGATATGAACTAGAAGTCACAAATGCCTTGGTACAAAGTTTTTGCAAGTTTCTCATTTGGTGCATATTTTGAAAATTAGTGATTTTTGCCAACTTTGACACACCATAACTTTTGATCCAAAATGAATTAGGTCATGTTCTTGTACTTTTTGAAAAGGGAAAGATCTAATCTACAACTTTCATGGCCAAAGTTTTTCCATTTGAAGCATTTTTGGATCAAAAAGTAAGGTTTGAAAAGTGGCATAAAATGACATATTCTTCAAAAGTCAAACTTGCCCTAAAAAGTCAACTTTGCAAAAACTTCAAATTCTTGAATTTTGTGAACTTCAAACTTCTTCTATGATCAAATAAAGATCAAATACACTCAAAATGATGAAGATCACCCCTTGGTTGGGTCATTGGGGGCCTCAGATGCCCTGATTTTGCACTGACTTGTCTGAAAAGTCAACTCTTGATCAGATGACTTCCCCATGGAATTTCTTCATGAAAATTGATATGCATACTCCCTATACCATATAGAGACCAATAGAAACAAGAATGACCAAAAAATTTGAAGTTATGGCCTCTGAAACCAAAACCCTAATTTTAGGTCATCTGTGCAGTTAAACCTGGCTCTCCTTCCATACCATTCCCAGTTCTTGTGATTCTTTGGCATTTTTGACTTTGAGAGGATGTAATATGATACAAGAACACACATGGACCCCTTTGAAGTGATTGGTGGCCTTTGGAGTGGCTCAAGAAGCTCTTGGATTGCTCAGATCACAAACCCTAGGTGCAGATGGCTTAGAATCTAGGCAGTGAATCAAAAATGTAATATGAGATGGTATGATTGTGTTTATACATATGAAATGATCACAATCCATGGTGTGAATGGGTGAGGGCAAATTTGGGGTGTATACAGCTTCCCCTATTCAAGCATGAGTTAGCTGTGCAGGATGTAAGCGACGGCTTATTAGGCAAACAAGATAACTTGTGGTTGAATACCAAAGACAGTCCAAAATTTGCACTCACAGAATGAAGAAGAAAAGGGATATAGATTGTAAAATAAAGTAAAGTATATTGTAAAGTGTAGGCGACGGAGGACGACCGTCGAGCAGAGGACGACTGCTGGGTAAAGAGCAATGACGGGGACGGCCGACATGCTGGGGACAAAAGGTAAAGCCAAAACGGGGACGACCGACTAGCTGGGAGAAATAAGATATTATGATGGGGACGGCCATCAAGTAAAGCTGCAAGATTCTCTGGGGATTGAATGAAACATGACGGGGACGACCATCAAGTTCATAAAGTAAAGCAGCCAACGATGGGGACGGCCATCGGGCTAAAAAAGAAAATGGACCACGACGGGGACGGCCATCGGGTTAAAGAATAAATGAAATAAACAGATGATGAGGTACGGTCATCAAAGGTGAAGGACGATCACCTAGCAGGGGACGACTGCTCTGTTGGGGATAAGATGAGGGACGGTCATCTAAGGTGGAGGACGACCACCTGGCAGGGTACGGCTGCTAAATATCAACGACATAGGACGAGTGTCGGATAAAAGGTTAACGATGGGGACGGCCATCGGACGAGCATGATGGAGGACGACCATCAAGAGGTGGAGGACGACCACCTAGCAGGGGACGGCTGCTCTCAAGGCTTATCATGACATAGGACGAATGTCAGATAACCAAAATCAACAATGGGGACGGCCATTGGATAAAGTGATGAAGGACGATCATCAAGAGGTGGAGGACGACCACCTAGCAGGGGACGGCTGCTAAATATCAACGATGGGGACGGCCATCGGATGAGCATGATGGAGGACGACCATCAAGAGGTGGAGGACGACCACCTAGCAGGGTACGGCTGCTCTCAAAATTTATCATGATACAGGACGAGTGTCAGATAAAAGGAAAATTTGCTTTGCTGGGGAATAGTAAACACGGACGAGTGTTTATATCCAAGAAACAAAAGGTATAAGTGTTTAGAGGTTTGTGTATAGATTAAAGATGCGAACGAGCATCCTTAAGACTAAGATACGGACGAGTATCGGGTAGAAACAAACTAACACGTGTTCAGAGATGATGATACGGACGGGTATCAACGGGTTAACAGAGAACACGGACGAGTGTTGAATTTGAAGGGACTCTTCTGGGGAATGGTAGACACAGGCGAGTATCTATATTCAAGAAGACAAGAGTATTTGACAAAGTGTATGGATTAAAGATGCGGACGAGCATCCTCAAGACTATGATACGGACGAGTATCATGTAGAAACAAACACTTGACGCATATTCTGAGATGATGGTACGGACGAGTACCAACTGGTTAACAAAGAACATGGACCAATGCCGAATCTGTGGGGATATAAGTGGTATATACAAGACACGGACGAGTATCTGTATAAGTATGAGTGTGAATATTGTATAGATGAGTATTTTAACTGCTGGGGAGAGTGACACGGACGAGTGTCAAAAAGGAGAAAAGTATGGTATCAACAAGTATATGGGGTGTAAAAGTGTAGGCGACTGCGCTGGGGATATGACACGGACGGGTGTCAAGAAAATGTATATACAAGTATAGGTGAGTGCAAAGATGATGTCTTTGGCTTTCTGCTGGGGGTATGACACGGACGGGTGTCAGGAAGTATCTGTAATACGGGTGGTATTGTTTGCAAAGAATGTTCAAGCGACTTTACTGGGGAATGATGACACGGACGGGTGTCAAAAAGGAATATATACTGGTGTCTGTGAACTGTGGGGCAACTGCTTTTGCTGGGGACTCTGGTGGGGATTTTGGGGAAAGTATTCTGCATATTGATGGATTTATTATTCACGTGTTCGATTCAAAACATGGCTTATGATTATGCTATATGTTTGATTTTTGCCGTAATGCTCCGTTTTAGACGGAATGCTACGCTTTGTGGGTGAATATGATGCAAATGTCATGATTATGCAAAGATAACGGTCTGGGATCCGGATCCCGTTGCTGCGAAGATCTCTGGCCGATCTGTTTGAAATAGGCATCCCAGCTGGGGATGAGATCATTGATTGATCTGGTGAGGTGCATTTGCTCGGGGAAATGGGTCAAGGATAGACCTATTCCAGTGAATGAGGGACCCAGCTGGGGTTCGTAGAAGCTTTCCGTACTCTGCTGTGACTCCTTCAAGCGTCACTCTTCTGAATAGAGGCTGACACTTTGTGGGGAATGGTTCCCTGGCTTTGTATTCTGCTGAGGGAGAATGATCAGCACCTCGGCTGGGAGGGGTGACAAGTGGCAACTCAGCTGGGGAAGTTATCGGTGACAACTCAGCTGGGGAGAAAGCACCTCGGGTGCTGAGAATGAGTGTTGATTTGTCAGCTTGCTGGGGTGAAGCTTACATGCCCCAAGTTGTGCTTTGGATACCGGCAATCCTGCAAAGATAGAGAAACGCACAAGTGATCCCGAGGTATCCCTTACTGGATTCCGTCATAGGAGTTTAGACACTCTTGAGAGTAAGTATATTCCCTGCAAGCATGTGCTTTTATTATTATTTGAAGAAAAACATCCGTACTTATGCAATTAGTTTTTTAGAGACATCAGACATTTTTTGCAAATAAAAATGTACAAGACGAAACATGACTGCAAAAATCTGATTTTATTAATTTATGTGCCCTGAATCGGCAAGATACAGTCAAAGAAACAAATCTCCTAAAATGAGGAGATTGTTACAAAATGAGAAACAAAAAGCTGGCAATGTTGTCGACGCTCCAAGAAGCTTCCCTCTTGCTATGACTTGTATGACATTTGACGTTCTTCTCATCTTGCTTTCTGAAGTCAGCTGATTCTGAAAGAAGCTTGATCCTTTTGAAGCTTACCAAGTTGTAGGTGATACAGACGAATTCAGCATGCAGTTGTTCGCTTATTTCCTCATTTTTCCTGGATCGCCCTTTCGGGTTTTCAATCCATCGGGATACCCATTTTTGCCTGAGTTGTCCAATGCGGCTTTTCAACTCAGCGGGTGTACATTTTTGGTTTATTTCCCTTATTTTTGCCCGAGTCTTTTATTCTGTTTTTTGACTCGCCGGGATGCCCTATTTTTTCCAGGACTTACATTCTGTTTTTATGTCCAGCGGGTCATTTTTTATGCGAAGTATTTTTTAACTGCATCCGAATTCACAGGGGACGGGAAATCTTCACCATCGATGGTGCTGAGCATCAGTGCTCCACCATAGAAAACCTTCTTTACCACTGATGGGCTAAAGACGTGTCTAATTATGCGTCTAGCGGTATCTTAACTGCAAGTGCACAGCCTATCGAAGTAATATTTAAGATTATCGATCCACAGGGATTCTATGGTTACTTAGTGCTAGATGAACTTCTAGTTTAGCTAAGGCGAATGGTTGTCACGATTTTTTGTTGATTTTAGAATATTAAAGGCTAAATTAAATTTAAGTTTTAATGAAATGATACTAAGGCGGTCGGTATGTAATTATACTAACTTAGGTGGGTCAATCTAACCTAGGCTTATAAGGATGTTTACTTAATCTATTCGGTAGAGATTACCAGTTTGAATACCCTCAACTCACACTCTCGTGGTCTTATATCAGATCTTATCCCTAAAGCCCTATGCCTGCTCTCGCTAGCCCATAAGTGTTTAGAGGTAATTTTTGGAAACTAAGTAATTCTAATTTATCTTAAAGCGCTCTCGCTGTGTTTAATTTAAATGCCTAACTTTAGCTATCTGGTTAAAACCTCACACTCTCGTGGTCTTGACCTAACCTAATACTCTTTTCTTACTCTCGTAACGAAAAGGTCTATTTAATTAAAAAGTATCAGCCAGAATGTTAAGTGATTAATTATTTTTAGCCTATGGTTATATTTTACCGGTTAAGTTTGTTCTAACTACATACCGCCCTAAGGTGTTTAGCTACTCATCGATGTTGAACCAGACAGAGACAGAAAATTAAATAATAAAATACTCATGGCAGGAAAATAAATAAACATTATAAATAATTAAATTGCAATATAATAAAAACCTGGTTAACAATATTAGAGCAGACTCCTTCTTCCACAGACCGGAAAGCTCGGAGTTGGCGAAATCAAAAATAAACGAATGCTGAAGGTTTAGAAAAAAAATATAAATATATATAACAATTTCCTGATGTTGGAAATTGTTATATGGCGGGTTTGGATACAATAAGACGAAACAGAAAATAATGCAGAAATAAGAAAAGGGTCGTAAATCAGTTCGGCAGAGCTTCCGCAGGAAATTCAATAATAAAATGCTCTGTACATTCTTCATAGAACTGGTGCTATTTATAGAACTCTAAATGGGCTGGATTTTTGGATCTTTGTTGTTTGGGCCTTGCTGAATTTGTGGAGAGAATGCAGGAACGTGGCAAATATTTAGGAAACAAATTCTTCACGTAATGGCTTGACGTAGTCTTGGTCAAAAACCTAAAATAATCCTTGTCACGGTCGTGATAATGCTTTCACGTTCGTGTCCTGCAGTTTTTAACTGTCACGGTCGTGACACTTCTCTTACGGTCGTGATGCTTCCTTTTGGGGTGTCACGGTCGTGACACCCTTGTAACGGTCGTGACTGCTGCAAAATATGCAGTTTTGCAGGAAGCTTCATTTCTTCATCTTTTTATGATTGATTTTGTTCCTTTTTCTCTTAGTTCATGATTTAGCTCCACATAATGGTGTACCTGCAAAATGGTAAGAAAAACTCGAGAAATCGAGTGTTAAAACGATGATTATTCGATAAAACGCTAATGAAACCTAGCAATAAAATCGATACGTTTTCTCGTTATCAAACTTCCCCAAACTTAAACCTTTGCTTGTCCTCAAGCAAATAGTCGGTTGAAAATCGGCGGACAAGATGTTATTCACGCATACTCATAACAAATCATACGAGGGATCGTTTTGTCGGATAATCCGATACTTTGATAGAACACTACCGATACACTAATGACGCAAGCAACAAGCTATGTCGTCGATTTCCCGTTAAACGAAACAATCGGCAATTACTTTACAATTTCACCTAAAGTTTTTCGATCTTATTTCGCCCGGTTTCATTCTAGCGCAATCACATTAAGCCCTTTGCCTTAGCACGCACGTAGTGGAGTAGCCGGTTAGCGACTTTGATCCTTTTTAAGCACGGGGTCTGGTACACGAGTGTGGTAACCCTACATTTTGTATCCGATTTGGAGGTTGTGGGGGATCGAGCCGTAGCACGCCCTACCAAGTTCAGAACCAGTACCTCTGAACCAACCCGCAATGGACTCCTTCTCATATTTCTCGTTTCTTATATGCGACCGTGTACTTTGGTGCAATTTCTTTTCATTTTGCGTCGAGATATGAAGGATCCTTATTGATTAGGCATCAAACGCTTATATTCATCGGCTCCCCACGTGGTTTGTGTTCAGACGGTGCTGACTGCTAGTATAAACTACTAGGGGTTACTTTTGAACTGAAACTAGAAGTGTACTCGTAATGGTAATCGGGATAGAATCGCTTAAGTAGGAAGTCAAAGGTGTCAAGATTGTATTGGTCTTGTTTAATCGTTCTCAGCTTCCTATTTACGATTTCGTAGGTAAGTCGGGTAATGCGAATAATTACAAATTTTTCGGTTATGGCTAAATAAGCGGGGAAAATTCGAAACTAAGGAAAATATCATAAAGATTTTGCACGCTTCATTAACTTACTAAAAGGAAATACAACGGAATTGAAAATACAACGAAATGGAAAAATGCGAAAAGGAAAAATGCGGAAATGAAAGGTACCTCTCCCACACTATATCAGACATTGTCCTCAATGTTGTGATATAAATGCGGTTAAAGTACAGTACAAACTACAAAAACTAAAAAAACTTAAGAAAAACTAAAACTATGGCTGCTGAGGACCGCGGGGTCGGCTTCTGGTGCGGGAGCGGCGTCTGGAAGGAGTCGCTTCAGGATCAGAACCAGTGGTGGTGGTCCCAGTGATGTCGATACGCAAGGCGTCTAACTCGCTGAAAATCTCGTTAAACCTCTCATTAGTAGCTGCCTGGTTTGCTGCAATCGTGCCGAGTAAAGCATCGTACTGCTCCTTTTGCCTGCGCTCCAGTGCGGCGTTCATCTGGTTCTGCTGATGAATCGCACGGAGGACATCCTCAAGAGTGAAATCTGGTGCAGTAGGCTGTCGGGTAGATGACTCTGGTATATCCTGGAAAGTCTCAGCTGCATCCATAGCGTCCTGCATCTCATCTGCAGGGAGATCTGCCTGATCATGGATAGGAGCGTGGTCAGCAGCATCAGGTAGAACAAAGAGCCAGTTGGCTCGGCTGGATGGGTCGATGCGGTCGCGGGACGGCAGAATGATATGGTGAAATACGGTGCCATGGACAACAGGGCTATACCTGCCATCCTCTCGCTGCGCAATCAGGTGAGCGGACCTGCAATAACTCTTGGTGAGGAATTCTGCGGCTAGGTGAGGCTGATCTGCGACCAAGTCACCAAGCCCCAACTGGATGGCGAGGGTGGTGACAATGCCGCCAATGAAGAACGGAGTGGATCCTCCGTGCGCAATAGCCTGGATGTGGTAAAGCATGAAAGGGGCAGCGTTGATCGGCTCGTCATTAAGAGCACAATGCAAGAATAGAAGCTCCTTAGAGTTGAGCTTATGGTTGCTTTCTCGAGCGAAGATGGTGTTGCAAATGACTTCGGTGGAAGTAGCGGATGGCCGGATTGTGAATGTGCGTAGCGTTGAGGCTTTGGAAGGCGGATGCACGGGTGTTGGTTAAGTCGTGCCATAGAGTGAAAGCTTGTTCACTAAAATTATCGGGCACGCGACGGTGAGCTTCAGTTCCGTGATCGAAGCCTAATAACTCGGCGATCCTATCTTGCGAAAGGTTGAACTCTTGGCCATGCAATCTGAATTTTGCAAAACCGGTGAGCTGACTCAGAGAACCGGTGCCGGTGATGTAACTGAATGAACTTAAGAACTCCAGTGTCAGAAGTTCGAAGGTTGGCTGAGGTTGACTGCAAAGGTCCCAGAGCCCGACTTTTTGAAGGAGGTTCGTAACACTGGCAAGCATTCCGAGCTCCCTCAAACACACAGTGTCGATGTAACGTGTAGGTTGCACACCGCGGCTTTGGAATCGGAGAAATCGTTCTCTCTGAGTTTCTCCAGCATCACCTTCTCTAAAAGTAATAGTTTCCATTGCATGCAAGAGCTTAGAGTGAAGAATGAAGATTTTTGAAGTTTTGTGAAAAAATTGGTAAAATGAAAGAAAAATTGATTCGGGATAAATAATGGAGAGTGAGAATGTAGTAGGTTGTGATAATGGGTGGTTAATGAGTTTAAAGATGGTAAATGGGGGGTTACGGAGGTTATGGAGAAGATGGGTAGTTTTTTAGGAAGTTATGGAGAAGAAGAAGAAGAGGCACGAAGAGAAACAGTTCTGTTTCTCACGAATCCTGGTATATGGGTCGTCACGGTCGTGACAGGGGTACGACGGTCGTGACACTCAAAATGAGCGCGTCACGATCGTTATGGGGCAGTGACGACCGTGAGGGCTTGCTTCTTAGAATAATTTCCAGAAAACACTTTCTCACTTGTTTCACATATTTTATAATAATGTATTTTCTTCACTAACACTCATATTAAATTATAAACACCATATAGTATATAGTTTCAACACAGTACTTCAATAACTTGCAAGGCATGAGAGATTTGTATATATAATGAATAAATGCAAGCATAACAGTACATAGAATGAAAAATACATAAATTGCTAAAAATGGAGAATTTTTGGAATTAAAGATGCATTGCATAAAGTAATTGAAAATGAAGTTACATAAACGGAAATTTGCGGTAAGAAATTGTTGCGAAAAATAAATCTAACTAGAAACGAAAACAATGGGAAAAATAAACTAAATCACTTATAACATTATCAAAAGTGTTTCTTCAAGTCTTCGATGGAGGAATTCAAGTGATAGAACTGTTCGCAGGTTATGTCAGTCAACCCTATAATATCCAATCGCATGCTCTTAATGTCTTCTTTAAATAAGTTAATGTCAGTTTGGTAAGCATTGAGAGTGTTCATGATGTTTTGCAAGTTGTTAGCATAATCTCCTTGATTCACTTCAGGGGTTTCATAAACTTCTTCAGTGTGGCCAATGTCATGGTAACCAGGAGGTGTCTCAGGGTCAGTTTCGACATCGGTCATTGTATCATCTTTTATCTTGTAAGACTGAGGTGTTTCAGGAGTGGGTGGATAATCAGGTGGGTTTAACTCATATAGCCAGTTATCCTTATTGTGAACACTTACTCTAGCATGGTTAGGCAATGTGAACAGGGTTACTACCTCGTTCCGGATTAGGTACTCAAAAGGTGGATGTCCTAAATTCCTTATGATATGTCTATTAAAGCAGAAGTTAAGATCCATAGGACGGATGTTACCTAAGCGGTTGCACCTGTGCAATTGGTACCTAAGTCCTAAAGCATCAGCAATCATGGTTACAAGACCTCCTACTAAGATAGGTAATTCAGGTTCTTCTTGGATACGGGTGAAGGTTTGCATCATGAAAGGTACACCATTAACAGGCTGTCCATTAGTGAAACATGACATAATAAATATTTCATCTTTAGAAACTCCGGTAATGTTTTCTTCTTTTCCAAAGAATGTGTGGGCAAGGAATTTATGGAAGTAACGGAGAGCAGGGTTATGGATCTCATCATTATTCATGCCATTTGGTTCAGGGTGGTAGTTTTCGGTTAAAGTTCCCCAAAAGAAATCTAGCTCAATATCCATCAATTCTACCTGTGTGGTAGTAAAAGCAAATGGTCCACTAGGGAATCCTAACAAGTCAGCTAGTTCTTTATGGTTAAAGTCATATTCTATTCCAAATAGGCGGAAACTAATAAATCCTTTCCTAAATCCAAAACCGCGCTCAGGTAGGTAAATTAAGGAGCTAAGGAACTCAAGGGTGAGCTCGCGGTAAGTCACAAACTTATGTTGGATCAATGCATTCTCCCATCCGAGTCGGTTAAGCAAGTACATGATGCTATCATGTATTCCTAAGGTTTCCATAGTCCGATCATCCGGGTACAGGGTCAAATCCATTTGCCTCTGTGATAACTCTTCAAATTTCATTCTTTGGTTCCTACCTCTAAATTTGGTTTCCATATGGTTAATTTGTTGGTTAGCCATGGTCAGTGCAAATATGGAGGAAACAAATCGGGGGAAGAAGGAAAGTGGAAAAGACTTTTTAGAAAATCTGTAAAAAGTGATTTAAGATAAAAATAAGAAAATGAAATGCATAATGTAATGGCAATAATAGTAATATAAAATAAAACTATAAAATGACAAAACAAATAAACAAATAGTAAACGATAAATAATAAAATGATAAAGAGAATAATTTAAATAATTAAATGAGTAAATGGGTTGCCTCCCACTAAGCGCTGTTTTTATCGTCAAAAGCCTGACGTAATGCTTAGGTTTAGATTAATCAGGGGATTCAGTGGACAATTCTAAAAGCTTTAGATTATTCGCATAATCTCTATTTTCAACTTTATGATAATGTTTTAAACGTTGTCCGTTTACTATGAATGGTTCACTATTCCTACCCTTAATTTCTATTGCTCCACTCGGGAATACTTTAATTATTTCAAAGGGTCCTGACCATCTAGATTTTAATTTTCCAGGAAAGAGCCTAAGTCTTGAATTGAAGAGGAGTACAACGTCTCCCACACTAAATTCTTTCCTAGATAGGCGTTTATCATGCCATCGCTTAGTTCTTTCTTTATATATCTTAGCATTCTCATAAGCATCTAACCTTAATTCTTCTAATTCGTTAATGTCTAGGATTCGCTTTTCTCCTGCAGCATTATAGTTTATATTGAGAGTTCTAATCGCCCAATAAGCTTTGTGTTCTAGTTCTACCGGGAGGTGACAAGATTTTCCATAAACTAGTTTGAAAGGTGTAGTACCTATGGGTGTCTTGTAAGCGGTCCTATAAGCCCATAAAGCTTCATTAAGTTTAGATGACCAATCTTTCCGAGATATGGCGACAGTCTTTTCTAAGATTTGTTTAATTTCTCTGTTTGAGACTTCGACTTGTCCACTTGTTTGTGGATGATATGGTGTAGCCACACGGTGTCTTACTCCATACTTAGATAGTAATTTGTCAAATATTTTTGAGATGAAGTGCGAGCCACCGTCACTTATGACGAGTCTAGGCACACCAAATCTGGGAAAGATTATATTTTTGAAAAGCTTTATTACTACTCGTGTATCGTTTGTAGGAGAAGCTATGGCTTCAATCCATTTCGAAACATAATCAACAGCTACGAGTATGTAATTATTACCGAAAGATGATGGGAATGGTCCCATGAAATCTATTCCCCAGACGTCAAAGATTTCTACTTCTAATATTCCTTTTTGAGGCATTTCATCTCTTCTTGAAATATTGCCAGTGCGTTGACACCGATCGCAATTTATAACAGCGATGTGGACATCCTTCCATAGATTAGGCCAGAATAAGCCGGCTTGCAAGATTTTTGCACAAGTTTTGGAAGTGCTTGCATGTCCACCATAAGGAGATGAATGGCATTGAGCAATGACATCTTCTATTTCTTCTTCGGGAATACATCAGCGAAAGATTCCATCTGGTCCTCTTTTGAACAATAATGGTTCATCCCAATAGTAATGTTTCAGATTATGAAAGAATTTCTTTTTCTGCTGATAGGTTAGATCGGGTGGAAGGGCTCCTGCGGCTAGGTAGTTGACAATGTCAGCGTACCATGGCAGTCCTACAGTTGTCTGGATTGTTTCCACGGATTCTGGTTCATTTATGTCTAACTGAGCTAGGTCGCTTCCTATTTGTGCTATCAGCTGTTCATACGGAAAATCATCGTTAATCGGCACTTGTTCTGGTTTAATACCTTCTATTCTAGATAAATGGTCCGCTACGACGTTCTCAGTACCTTTCTTATCTTTTATTTCTAGATCAAACTCTTGTAAAAGTAAAATCCATCTCAAGAGTCTTGGTTTAGCATCTTTCTTAGTTAGTAAATATCGGATAGCAGCATGGTCTGTATAAATGATAATTTTCGCTCCAACTAGGTAAGAACGAAATTTGTCAAGCGCAAAGACAACTGTTAACAATTCTTTTTCGGTAGTGGCGTAGTTCATCTGGGAAGAATCCAAGGTTCTACTGGCATAGTAAATCGCATGAAGTTTCTTTTCCTTCCTCTGGCCTAGAACTGCGCCTACAGCATAGTCACTCGCATCGCACATGATTTCAAAAGGTAATCTCCAGTCAGGGGGTTGCATGATTGGTGCGGTGATGAGGGCTGTTTTTAGAGTTTCGAATGCTTTAAGACAATCTTCATTGAATATGAACTCAGCGTCTTTCATTAATAAACCAGTAAGAGGTTTAGTAATTTTCGAGAAATCTTTGATGAATCGTCGGTAAAAACCGGCGTGTCCTAAAAAGCTTCGTATTTCTCGAACGGTTTTAGGGGGTTGAAGATCTTTTATTACTTCAATCTTAGCTTTATCAACTTCAATTCCCTTGTCGGATATTACATGACCTAATACGATTCCTTCGTTGACCATAAAATGACATTTCTCCCAGTTAAGCACGAGGTTTACTTTTACACATCTTTCTAATACCATTTCTAAGTTTGATAAACATCCTTCAAAACTTTGCCCGCATACAGAGAAGTCGTCCATGAACACTTCCATGATGTTGTCTATAAAATCTGCGAAGATTGACATCATACATCTTTGAAAGGTTGCAGGAGCGTTGCATAATCCAAAGGGCATTCGTCTATAGGCGAATGTTCCATAAGGGCATGTGAATGTAGTCTTCTCTTGATCATCTGGATGGATAGGGATTTGGAAAAATCCTGAGTAACCGTCAAGATAACATAAGTAAGAATGCTTGGCTAATCGTTCTAACATTTGATCTATAAAAGGTAGTGGGAAATGATCTTTTCGAGTGGCTTTGTTTAGTTTACGATAATCTATGCATACTCTATATCCCGTCACTACTCTTTGCGATATCGATTCGCCTTGAGCGTTCTTCACAACAGTGATACCTCCTTTCTTTGGCACTACATGTATTGGACTAACCCATTCACTATCAGAGATTGGATATATTATTCCGGCATCTAGTAATTTTTTTACTTCTTCTTTTACTACAGTGCTAAGGGTTGGGTTAATTCTTCTTTGAGATTCTCTGGAGGTTCTGCAATCTTCTTCTAGCAGAATACGATGCATACAAACTGAAGGACATATTCCTTTGAGATCAGATATGTTATATCCTAATGCAGTTGGATATTTCTTCAAAACATCTAAAAGTTTCTTTGTTTCTATAGTTCCTAAACTGGAATTTATTATAACTGGTCTTTTACATTCAATGTCTAAGAATTCGTACCTTAGGTTATGAGGTAAAGTTTTTAATCCTAATGTAGGTTTATCTTTACTTGGCATGGGATCCGGTGTAAGTGCTAAACTTTCGCTTAGACTATCATCCTGATATGGTTTACGCCAATTATCATCTTCGAAAATCGGAGGGATTTGAATTTTCATTATTTCAGAATAAGTGGTCTCTTTTAGTTCCATTTCTCTTACACATTCGTCAATTACGTCCAATAGATAGCATGTATCCTCTATAGCTGGTGATTGTAAGAATTGTGTTAAAATAAATTCAACTTTTTCTTCACCTACTTCAAAGGTTAGCTTTCCTCTTTTTACGTTTATTATAGCTCCGGCGGTAGCTAAGAATGGTCTTCCTAGTATGATAGGTGTAGTGGAGTCTTCAGAGATGTCCATGATTATAAAATCAGTAGGGATGTAGAATTGTCCTATACGTACTGGGACGTTCTCTAGTATGCCTACATGATATTTAACAGAGCGATCGGCTAGTTGAACAGACATTTTAGTTGGTCTCAGGTCTCCCATGTCTAGCCTTTTGCAAATCGTTAAGGGCATAACACTGATACTGGCTCCTAAATCACATAGAGCTTTGTCAATGACGAATTTTCCTATTACACAGGGTATAGAGAAACTTCCTGGATCTTTTAGCTTAGGAGGCATTTTATTCTGAATTATAGCGCTACACTCGGCAGTAAGTGTAACTGTTCCGTTATCCTCTATCTTTTTCTTATTGGATAAGATTTCTTTTAAAAACTTAGCATACGAGGGTATTTGGGTAATTGCTTCTGTAAACGGAATAGTAATATTCAACTGTTTCAGAAGTTCGACAAATTTCTTAAATTGACCCGTCGTCTTGGAATTTATTAATCTTTGAGGGTACGGAATTGGTGGTTCATAGGGTGGTGGAGGCACATAAGGTTGTTCTTTCTCCACTACCTCTTGATTGTCATCTTCCTTTTCTTCTGGATCATTCACCACTTCAGTCGGTTTATCCGGTTTTTGGTACATGGCTGGATTGTCAAGTCTTGGATCGGTAGGTCCGTCAAGTTCCTTGCCACTTCTTAATATCACAGCGTTAGCATGTCCTTTCGGATTAGGTTAAGGTTGTCCAGGGAATACTCCAGCTGGTGCAGCAGTAGGTGCTTGTTGTTGAGCTACTTGTGAAATCTGAGTTTCTAGCATTTTGTTATGTGTAGCTAATGCATCTACTTTGCTCACTAATTGTTTAATCTGCTCACTAGTGTGAATGTTTTGGTTTAAGAAGTCCTTGTTTGTTTGAGATTGGTTAGCTATAAAGTTCTCCATCATCAACTCAAGGTTCGATTTTCTAGGGACATTAGGAGCAGTCTTTTGATATCCTGGTGATGTAGCTGGTGCTTGACCTGGTGCGTATAAAGCATTGTTATTCTTATAGGAGAAATTCGGATGATTCTTCCAACCTGGGTTATATGTGTTTGAGTAAGGGTTTCCTTGAGCATAATTCACTTGATCAGTGGGAGTTCCTGTCAATAGTTGACAATCAGAAACTTCGTGTCCTGAAACTCCACATAACTCACAGTTAGGTGTTACTGCAGCCACGTTGGCTGTTGGTGTTATGGCCAAGTTGTCGATCTTTTGGCTTAGTTGGTCAAACTTCGCATTGACTTGGTCCATACTACTTACTTCGTACATACCTCCCTTTGTTGGTTTCTCAGTTGCGACTCTCTCGCTTCCCCAAAGGTAATGATTTTGAGCCATACTTTCGATGAGTGCATATGCATCATTATATTCTTTATCCATCAATGCACCGCCCGCGACAGCGTCAATTGTCATTCTTGTATTGTACAAGAGTCCATTATAGAAGGTATGGATGACCATCCATTCTATTAATCCGTGATGTGGACAAAGTCTCAGCAGATCCTTATAGCGTTCCCAAGCTTCGAATAATGATTCACTTTCTCGGCTCTTAAATCCGTTGATCTGAGCTCTCAGCATAGCTGTCTTGCTAGGTGGAAAATATCTATTCAAGAAAACTCTCTTTAGTTCCTCCCACGTAGTTACTGAGTTCGAAGGCAGAGATTGAAGCCAAGCTCTTGCTCTGTCTCGAAGCGAAAAAGGAAATAAACGTAATCTAATAGCTTCTTGGGTAACTCCATTGGCTTTTACGGTATCGGCATATTGCACAAAGATCGAAAGATGAAGATTCGGATCCTCGGTAGGATTTCCGGCGAATTGATTTTGTTGCACGGCTGATATCAATGAAGGTTTTAGTTCGAAATCGTTTCGGTTGATAGCCGGCGCTGCAATGCTTGAATGCGGTTCAGCTTGCGAAGGACTGGCGTAATACTTGAGTGGATGATTCTGTTCTTCAGCCATCTCTGCGTCCTTTGATGTTACGACTGGTTTAGGCGGATCTAATTGAAGATCTGGAATATTGTAATTATTTTCGTAATCGAATATACGTCTTCTTACGTGTAAGAAGCGTTCCGATTCAGGGATTAGAGGTTGCAAGTCTTCGCTTTTAGAGCGAGTACTTGGCATACACTCGGAAATTAAATTAAATTAAATAGTTGATACCTTAGTCTAGACAATGCTACCTAAATGCACTAGTAACTAAATTAAGGAATCCCCGGCAACGGCGCCAAAAACTTGATGGGCTAAAGACGTGTCTAATTATGCGTCTAGCGGTATCTTAACTGCAAGTGCACAGCCTATCGAAGTAATATTTAAGATTATCGATCCACAGGGATTCTATGGTTACTTAGTGCTAGATGAACTTCTAGTTTAGCTAAGGCGAATGGTTGTCACGATTTTTTGTTGATTTTAGAATATTAAAGGCTAAATTAAATTTAAGTTTTAATGAAATGATACTAAGGCGGTCGGTATGTAATTATACTAACTTAGGTGGGTCAATCTAACCTAGGCTTATAAGGATGTTTACTTAATCTATTCGGTAGAGATTACCAGTTTGAATACCCTCAACTCACACTCTCGTGGTCTTATATCAGATCTTATCCCTAAAGCCCTATGCCTGCTCTCGCTAGCCCATAAGTGTTTAGAGGTAATTTTTGGAAACTAAGTAATTCTAATTTATCTTAAAGCGCTCTCGCTGTGTTTAATTTAAATGCCTAACTTTAGCTATCTGGTTAAAACCTCACACTCTCGTGGTCTTGACCTAACCTAATACTCTTTTCTTACTCTCGTAACGAAAAGGTCTATTTAATTAAAAAGTATCAGCCAGAATGTTAAGTGATTAATTATTTTTAGCCTATGGTTATATTTTACCGGTTAAGTTTGTTCTAACTACATACCGCCCTAAGGTGTTTAGCTACTCATCGATGTTGAACCAGACAGAGACAGAAAATTAAATAATAAAATACTCATGGCAGGAAAATAAATAAACATTATAAATAATTAAATTGCAATATAATAAAAACCTGGTTAACAATATTAGAGCAGACTCCTTCTTCCACAGACCGGAAAGCTCGGAGTTGGCGAAATCAAAAATAAACGAATGCTGAAGGTTTAGAAAAAAAATATAAATATATATAACAATTTCCTGATGTTGGAAATTGTTATATGGCGGGTTTGGATACAATAAGACGAAACAGAAAATAATGCAGAAATAAGAAAAGGGTCGTAAATCAGTTCGGCAGAGCTTCCGCAGGAAATTCAATAATAAAATGCTCTGTACATTCTTCATAGAACTGGTGCTATTTATAGAACTCTAAATGGGCTGGATTTTTGGATCTTTGTTGTTTGGGCCTTGCTGAATTTGTGGAGAGAATGCAGGAACGTGGCAAATATTTAGGAAACAAATTCTTCACGTAATGGCTTGACGTAGTCTTGGTCAAAAACCTAAAATAATCCTTGTCACGGTCGTGATAATGCTTTCACGTTCGTGTCCTGCAGTTTTTAAGTGTCACGGTCGTGACACTTCTCTTACGGTCGTGATGCTTCCTTTTGGGGTGTCACGGTCGTGACACCCTTGTAACGGTCGTGACTGCTGCAAAATATGCAGTTTTGCAGGAAGCTTCATTTCTTCATCTTTTTATGATTGATTTTGTTCCTTTTTCTCTTAGTTCATGATTTAGCTCCACATAATGGTGTACCTGCAAAATGGTAAGAAAAACTCGAGAAATCGAGTGTTAAAACGATGATTATTCGATAAAACGCTAATGAAACCTAGCAATAAAATCGATACGTTTTCTCGTTATCAACCACGAATGGTCCTTCATAGTTTGGAGTCCACTTGCCCCTGTGGTCTGTATGAGGAGGAAGAATTCTTTTTAGCACAAGATCTCCTACTTGGTACCCTCGGTGCCTGACTTTCTGATCGAAGGCTCTCTTCATTCTTTTCTGATACAACTGCCCATGACAAATTGTAGCCAATCTTTTCTCTTCAATCAGACTCAGTTGCTCGTATCGGGACCGAACCCACTCTGCTTCGTTCAGCTTAACATCCATCAGTACCCGTAGGGAGGGTAATTCAACTTCAACAGGTAGGACTGCCTCCATACCATATACAAGTTGATACGGTGTTGCCCCAGTGGATGTCCTGATTGATGTGCGGTACCCATGCAAGGCAAATGGTAGCATTTCATGCCAGTCCTTGTATGTGACCACCATCTTCTGCACAATCTTCTTGATATTCTTATTAGCTGCCTCAACAACGCCATTCATCTTTGGCCTGTAAGGAGAAGAATTGTGATGTTGGATTCTGAAGTCCCGGCATAACTCAGCCATCATCTTGTTGTTTAAGTTGGAACCGTTATCAGTAATGATTCGCTCGGGAAATCCATACCGACAGATGATATCTCTCTTCAGAAATCGGGCTACCACTTGCCTTGTGACATTTGCATATGAGGCTGCTTCGACCCACTTAGTGAAATAATCAATGGCAACCAAGATGAATCTGTGACCATTCGAAGCAGTCGGTTCAATCTTGCCAATCATGTCAATGCCCCACATGGCAAAGGGCCACGGTGAAGACATTATGTTCAAAGGATTGGGAGGCACATGCACCTTAGCAATTTCTTAGCCATGGCATGCCCTCCTGCATGGGTACCAAAAGATCCTTCGTGCACCTCGTGCATCAACAAATCTGCTTCCGTCTTGTCAACACATCTGAGGAGTACCATATCAAAGTTCCTTTTGTATAAAGACCCATCAGTGTTCAAAAAGAAACTACCAGCAAGCCTTCTCAAGGTCTTCTTATCATTGGAAGATGCCCCAGGCGGGTATGTTTGATCCTCCAAGAAGCATTTAATGTCATGGAACCAAGGCTTATCGTCTTTGACAACATCTGCTGCAAATACATATGCCGGTCTGTCAAGTCTGGACACTGAAATTTGAGGTACAAAGTTGGCAGCTTGAACTTTGATCATGGATGAAATGGTAGCCAGAGCATCTGCAAACTGATTCTCGTCCCGAGGGATATACTCAAGTTTGACCGTTGTGAAGAAAGTCAGTAACCTCCTTGTATAATCCCTGTAAGGTATCAGATGATCCTGGTGTGTGTACCATTTTCCGTTGGTTTGATTAACTACCAGAGCTGAATCTCCGAATACAGTCAATGTCTTGATCCTGAGGTCAATGGCTTCCTCAAGACCCATAATGCAAGCTTCGTATTCAGCTTCATTGTTAGTGCAGTTGAAAGTGAGTTTTGCCGAGAAAGGCATGTGAACTCCTTTAGGTGTAATGAGTACTGCACCAACACCGCGACCATTCATATTAACAGCCCCGTCAAACATCATAGTCCATTCTTCTTCCGGGTCAGGCCCTTCAGTATGAACAGGCTCTTCATGATCTTTCGCTTTTATGAACATGATGTCTTCATCAGGGAAGTCAAATCTCATAGGCTGGTAGTCATCAATAGGTTGCTCAGCAAGATATTCAGATAGTACACTGCCCTTGATGGCTTTCTGAGAGGTGTACTGGATGTCATATTCTGTGAGAATCATTTGCCATCTCGCAACCCGTCCGGTAAGAGCTGGCTTCTCGAAAATGTACTTAACTGGATCCATCTTTGATATTAATAAGGTAGTGTGGGTCAACATATACTGTCTCAGTTGGCGAGCAGCCCACGCTAAAGCACAACAAGTTTTCTCGAGCAGTGAATAACGTTGTTCACAGTCGGTAAACTTTTTGCTCAGGTAGTATATTGCATACTCTTTTCGACCAGACTCGTCATGCTGGCCCAGCACACACCCCATTGACTCTTCTAATACTGTCAAGTACATTATCAGAGGTCTTCCTTCAACTGGAGGCATAAGGATTGGAGGTTCTTGCAGGTATTCCTTGATCTTGTCAAAAGCCCTCTGGCAGTCTTCGTTCCACCTGACCGTCTGTTCTTTTCTTAACAGCTTGAACAAAGGTTCACAGGTTGCTGTAAGGTGAGATATGAACCTTGAGATGTAGTTCAATCTACCTAGAAACCCCCGAACTTCTTTTTCTGACTTCGGTGCAGGCATTTCTTGAATGGCTTTGACTTTATCAGGGTCAACCTCAATCCCTTTTCCGCTTACAATAAAGCCCAGCAGCTTACCAGATCGCACCCCGAATGTGCACTTGTTAGGGTTCAATTTTAGTTGGTACTTCCTCAGACGCTTGAATAACTTCAGCAGATTTACCAGGTGGTCTTCCTCTGTAAGGGACTTGGCGATCATATCATCCACATAACATTCTATTTCTTTATGAATCATATCGTGGAATAATGTCACCATAGCCCGTTGATATGTCGCACCAGCATTCTTCAGTCCAAATGGCATTACCTTGTAACAGAACGTGCCCCAGGGTGTGATGAATGTTGTCTTCTCCATGTCTTCAGGCGACATTTTGATCTGATTGTATCCTGAAAATCCGTCCATGAAGGAGAATACCGAGAACTGAGCCGTGTTATCCACCAATACATCAATATGAGGTAATGGGAAGTCATCTTTCGGGCTGGCTCTGTTCAGATCCCGGTAGTCAACACACATCCTTACTTTGCCGTCTTTCTTAGGCACAGGTACTATGTTAGCAACCCATGGTGGATAGCTAGTTACAGCAAGGAAACCGGCGTCCCACTGCTTTTGTACCTCTTCTTTGATCTTCATTGCCATATCTGGGTGAGTACGGCGCAGTTTCTGTTTAACCGGTGGGCATTCTTCTCTTAAAGGCAGCTTGTGCATGACGATATCGGTATCCAACCCTGGCATATCCTGGTAAGACCAAGCAAACACATCCACATATTCTTGAAGCAGGTCAATCAGTTGTCTCTTCACTGAGTCTTGTAAGCAGGCCCCGATCTTAACCTCTTTCACATCTTCATTTGTACCAAGATTAATCGTTTCCACCTCCTCCTGATGAGGAGTGATAACCTTCTCCTCTTGTCTCAACAATCTGGCTAGCTCTTCAGGAAGCTCATAATCTTCTTCAACCCCTTCATCAGCTTGATTAATCGGATTGTCAAAGTCATACGAAGTCATAGCCGTGCTGTTGTCGGTGGTGTCTGGAAGGCACTCTCTGCAAGGGTTCAGTTTGTTCATTTTAGTGATTGATTTTAATCTTGTTCAGAAAAGTGAAATAAAGTTGTCATTTTGAAAACATCGCCATTTATTTTTTTGTACAAAAAGAAAAATGGAAAAACAGTGAGCGGAAAAGAAAAAGACTCATTTGCAAAAAGATGTCTGATATTTCATTGATTAATCTTGTTGCACAAAAAGTACAAATGGCCCGATTACAAAATGAGTCTTGTCATCTTGGGCAAGATGCAAGACTTGATGTATGCTATAAAATTACAGGAAATAATAATTACTCTGCATGAGTAACCCTTATAATTTCCTGGGAAGACCAGTTTGAGATACTGCTCCCCGGGATCTTTGGACGTATCCAATTCTCCAGATTGCGTTCTTCTTCCAACTCGTCTTCCAAATTGTTGATAGCATCAGGGGTGAGCATCCCCCCACTGACAAAACCAGGCTTCTCAGCAGCCTCTGCTTGATGTTGTTGAGTTGGTTTGTAACCCAACCCAAATTTGTCCTTCTTCTCCTCCACAGATAAAACCTTGCCCCAGCCTTGGGCAGTTCCTTCTTCAACAACCTTCCGGGCTTGTTGGTAAGATGACATGGAGATTCCAGGTACAGCAGATGTTTCATTCACGTTCAGAGCCTCAAACCCTTGACTCATCGTTTCATGGATTTCCCCATCCATCTCAATATATTTGTAGGTAGCCAGGTGGCTAATAAAAATATCCTCCTCTCCACAGATAGTAACGACTTGGCCTTCCCACTCAAATTTTAACTTCTGGTGAAGGGTAGACGTTACTGCGCCAGCGGCATGAATCCATGGTCTACCCAACAAACAGCTGTAGGCAGGCTGAATGTCCATCACGTAGAAGGTCGTTTTGAAAGTCTGTGGGCCAATCGTTACAGGCAACTCAATTTCCCCCATAACTGATCTCTTAGAGCCGTCAAAGGCTCTCACTACCAAGTTACTGGGTCGCAACGCCAATCCTTCATATTCCAGCTTCACAAGAGCCTTTTTAGGCAAGACATTGAGGGATGATCCTGTATCTACCAGCACATGGGAAAAGACTGCACCTTCACATTCCATGGTAATGTGAAAGGCTTTGTTATGATTGCGGCCTTCCGTAGTCAAATCAGTATTGGTGAACCCTAGCCCATTGCTAGCAGTAACATTTCCAACCACAGTTTCCAACTGATTGACGGTGATCTCTTCAGGCACGTAAGCTGCGTGCAGGACTTTGAGTAGTGCATTCTGATGGGCTTCGGAGCACATAAGCAGTGATAGAATGGAGATCTTGGAAGGCGTCTGGTGAAGCTGATCCACTATTTTGTAATCACTCTTCTTGATGATTCTCATGAACTCATCAACTTCTTGATCAAAGGGTGTTTTCAAAGTTTCTCTAACAACCTGCTCTTCTTGCACCATGCTCTTCCCTTTTGCCTTGGCAGCAGCTTCTGCTTCGGCAGTGGGTCTTTGAATTTGTGGAGCAAAGAGACGTCTGCTTCGAGTGAAGCCTCCGCCTCCCCCCACATTGTCTATTTGTGGTGCAGAAGTTGATGATTCAAAAGTGATCTTTTGTCCTTCGCAGTATACATCAGAGTCGTAATGCCAAGGGATGGCATTACTGCTTTCATAAGGTACTGGCCCAGGCACTGTGACAGTGACTGGACTGATGGCAGCTGCGGAAGGAACCGTGATAGTCTGTGGATCATAATATATTGTGACTGGTGCCCTGGTGGGAGTAGAACTTTGTGAGTTGTAGGCAGAATCATTTTCGGAATCATAATAAATCGTAACTGTTGAGACATCTTCATGGTTTGTTGCTGATGTTGTAGGAGACATTGTCGGAAGGATGGGTGTTGTTGTTGTAGGAGACTCAAAATGAAGTGGTGCTGAAGTTGTAGAAGGAAAATTTGTTGATATCTGATCAGTTGAGATGACGGATGAAAAATTTGTTGATGAAGCTGAAAAGTTGTCTGGAACAATGGTTGCTGCAGTTGTAGGAGGTTCTGGAGCTGTTGTTAATGAGATTGCTGGTTGGGTAGGAATTGATGTTGTAATCTGAAGCAGGCCACTCTGAATGAGACCATCTATGCCATCCCTCAAGTTATCGCAACCATTCACTGAAATGTTGCAGTAAGCACACCCTAGCTCACATCCTGGGAACATTTGACATTCGAGGAGCTGAGCTTTGATTTCTACCAACGGTGTCCGAATCTGACCCACACTGGTTATCAAGTAAGACGGCTTGTCTTCTTCAATAGCATTGATTCGGGGACCACCATGGTGTGGCATAGGGTTCTTGTTGACATTTGGTGGTGGTGCAAAGTTTAGAGCTTTGGAGTCCACCAGATCCTGCACTTTCATGTGCAAAGCTCTGCACTTTTCCGTACTATGACCAGGTGCGTTTGAGTGAAAGGCACACCTGGCGCTGGCGTCGTAATTTCTGGGCAGACTGTTAGGATCCGGAGGTGCCAACGTCCTTAGCTCAACTAGGTTGAGTTTCAAGAGTTGTGGCAGTAATGTTGCATAGGGCATAGGGATCGGATCGATCACCCTGTTGGCCTGAGAAGGTCTCTGTTGGAATGGTCTCTGCTGATTGTTGTTGTTGGTGTTGTTGTAATTTCTCGGAGGATACTGAGTTTGTTGCTGGTACTGAGGTTGTTGCTGATAATTTTGTTGCGGTGGTTGGTAAGCTGGTTGTGGATGAGCTGGAGCGGGAATGGTGACTGCTGCCACAAACCTATGAACATATTGGGGTCTGCCCCTGTTGGCATGGACAGCATTGGTCTCACCAGTTCTTCTTGGGCCTGCAAAAGGCTTTCTTGCATTACTGGATGAGCTTGCACCGTTGTCTGAGATCTTACCCATCTTCAATAGGCTTTCAATTCTCTCCCCGGCTATGACTACGTCTGCAAAGCTGGTAGATGAGAAGGCAGCTAGCCTATCAATGTAAGTCCCCTGGAGGGTGTTCATGAACATATCAGTCATCTCCCTCTCTGACATAGGTGGCTGGACAGCAGCAGCAAGCTGTCTCCATCTTTGAGCGTACTCTCGGAAACTTTCCCTGGATGACTGTGACATTCCCATTAGGAGGGTCCTGTTGGGTGCCATATCCAGGTTGTACTGATACTGTCTGATAAAGGCCTCTGCCAGGTCCTTCCAGCATCTAATAGTTGCTCTTGTCAGATGGGAGTACCATTCCCTCGATGCTCCAGTTAAGCTATCCTCGAAATAAAACATCCATAACTTTTCGTCCATGGTATAGGCCTTCAGCCTCCCCAGAAAAGATTGTAGATGGGTCCGGGGACAGGAAGTCCCATTATACTTCTCAAAGCATGGTGGTTTAAATTTGTGGGGAATCCTGACCCCGTCTACCAAGCCCATATCCATAACATCAAAACCCAAAGAGTTTTGAGACTCTAAGGATCTTAATTTCTCAGCTATCTCATCCAGTCTTCTATCATAGGCCTCCTCCCCAGCTCCCATCACTGTGAACTGATCTTCCTGGGGGTCTTCTTGCAGCACCCTCCCTGCTGTGGCAGTCCCTTGTATATTGACAGGGATGTTGGCCTCTGGATGGAGGTGGGGTCCAAAGACTGGGGGATCGACATGAGGTTGGACTCTTTCATTGTTGCTAGTCCCAGCAGTCCCTGGCTGATGGTCTTCCTGGTTTCTCCCTTCTACCAGTGCTCTGAGCCTCTCCTGGCTTTGAGCCATGTTGTTCATTACCTCCATAAACTGTGTCATTTGAGTCCTCATTTCCAACCTCTCGTTGGTCATTTGGTTTCTGACCTCTGTAAGGTCCTGCTGCATCTGATCCATCTGTATGCCCGGAAGGTTGCTGCGGGTGGGGTATCTGTGTGGACGGTTGAGTAGAAACCCTCGACGTCGAGCAATAATTCCTGAGATGGCAACAGAGTTAGTAACAATAAAACAAAACCTACAAAACAAAAGGTTAGTATGCAATGCAGTGTGTCTATTTGTTTCCAAGGTATCCGGCTTGGTACTTGGTTTTGACCTTTCCAGACCCCTTGAAGAAGATGCTTGTGATGTTGCTTTGAAGAATTCAGATAAAACAAACCAGCACATATATTACAAAAAGGTAAATGATACATAGTTTGTTTCTTTTACAATACAAGCCCTCTGAGGGGTCAAAAATACAATCATGAAGAAAAATACATAAAATGAAAGCAACAACAAGCAAAAGGTCAAACATCAAGGCCAAATTCATCCTCCTGAACTTCCTTGAGAAGTGCTTCAGTCACAGGATCAGCTGGACGCTCCGTAAGATTCCTGATAAGGAGATTCCTTGTAGCAATAGATGCTGTTAGCTTCTTGTGCTGACTTTGGTCCTTTGATCTCTTCACTCCAGCTCTGATCTTTAGCTCTGAGACCTCCCTCTGGGCTGCTGCCAGGGCTTCCTGTTGCTCTTTTGCACTAGCTTCCATCTGCTCCATCTTATCCTGAGTTCTTTTGTCCTCTTGAGTACGGGCTTCGGTGATCCTGACCCATCTAGCCTGACTCTCCTTCAGATACAAATCAGTCCTGGCCTTTTGGAACTGAGCTTCCTTGCAGGCATTCTTCAAGATCTGTTCTCCAGCCCTAGACTTCTTAATGTAATCCTCAGACTTCTCAATTCTAGCCAAATGCTCCACTTTCAACTTTTCTAGCCTCTCAATATCCAACCTACCATCACTCCTCTCCCAGAGGGTCTTCTGTAAAGCCTGAGTCAACTTCTCATTTCTCTCTTTCAATTTCTCAAACTCTTCTAAACTGACAGTTGCTGGAGGTGGTGCTGTGGAAGGTCCAGGCATATCTTCAATAGTGAAAGGCATTCCAGAAACTTGAGCCCTGGCATGAGACCACTCATAGTACTGGGCTGAGGCTACATTATTGCATCTTCCAAGAATGGTTACCCCCTTAGTCTACACATTGTCCCAGGCCCAGGCTGCTTGCCTGACAACAGCCAGATTAGGTTTGATTTCAACATAAAGGGTCTCCGTCAGATCCTGTGTTCTAGGAGGATGGACTAATGCGTAGCCCAGTTGTCTTTTGAAAAGCAGAGGGTTGTAATTGATGCAACCCTTCACTCCAATCAGAGGCACATTGGGAAATTGCCCACAACTTGTAATGATGTCTCTGCCCTTGGTGCTCTGAGTGCACCATTTGATGTCATCTGAGGTTAGAGCAATAAGCCTCTTAGCCCAGTTCTTCTGCTGGTGAGGGTTTAAGAATGCATCAGTTTTTGGCAAATGCTTGAGCAGCCAAGTATGGAACAAAGGTGCACAACATCTCACTAATCTCCCCCTTTGCTTTTCATTCCTTTGATGAACTGAATAGTAAAGATCTCCCAGTAAGGTGGGCACTGGGTTTCTCAGGATGAAAAGATGGACTGCATTCTTGCTAACAAACCTAGGCTCATCTGCAAAAAGTATGATCCCATATATGCTAAGGGCCCACAGAGCACAGACTGCCTTCCACTCCCCTAGGGAGGCCTTCAAACTAGCCTGAGAGATCAAGAAATCCAGATGAAAACCAGAGATTCCAGCTTTAGATGTCAAATTCTGTCCAATCAAAACTGGTTCCAGATGCAATGCTTTGGCTATCTCCTCATTACTTGGGAAAGCCATCTCAGGGTTGAAAGGGATTCCACCCCTGATGGGCACACCAACCAATGATGAATACTCCTCCAGCAAAGGTCCCAACTGGAAATTCTGAAATGTGAAACACCTCAGAGGGGGATCATAGAACTGCAGGCAAGTATGTATCAGGCTCCTCTGTGAAGGGTCCAAATCCAATACCATATCAAGGATTCCTCCATAATGTTCTCTGAAATATGGTATGTGGTCTGGGGTAATCAGGGTCTGAATCCTCCTGATGCTGGCTAGCTCAGGCTCAAAGAAGTGGTAGGAGATGTTACTCTTCTTAGGTGCCATGTTGCTGATGATGATGACTGAGGACAACACTGAAGATGGGCCACTGATAGGCTGAGTCTGAGGGTGCAAGTGACTGAAGCAAGTGGCTGATAGCTGAAGCAAGTGCTGATGAAGATGGGTCTAAGCTGAAGAAAGGGGTCAAAACCAAGCAAAAATGATAGGATGGATACCCTGAAAAACAAATAAACACATGTTAGAATGATGCAATAAGGATGTATGCAAATGATATGCAAGGGTTTGTGACTGAGCTGGATCTGATCAAGTGCTTTGATATAGGTCCACATATGTTCAAGAAGTCCAGATGGAGGTCTATAAGTCCAGTAACCAAGGTGGGGGACTCAAATAAAGAGTCACATGTCCTGGGTTAAAAAATCACAAGAACTGTCCCAACATGGAGTATTCTTAATCAAACAAAGTAACAGGGTATTCTGAGGCCAAGTGTACCTGCAAACCTGTAAACAGCCCACCCCCCTCACAGGTGATGTTCTAAAACAAGGATCCTCAGACTTGGATCAGTTATGAGAAGTGTAAACACTTCTAACCCGGAGGTACAGTGTTTACAATAACCATAAAAGTTCCTCCTCTAATTCACCTCAGTTTCTGAAGGTCAATACTAAAGGTCATCCAGACTTAGCAGGCTTCCCAGATAGCCCTAGTACTGCAGGAAATCTGCAACACAGAGTTCTCAAGGAGAAACCCATATCTGAACCGTGTTTCATATTCCCGCACCAGACCGAGATGGAATGGGAAAGAATATGAACCACTCTAGCCTAGGTATCACTCAGGTCCCAGGTATAGGACCTTAACTCTCAATAGAACCCCACCCACCAAAGCAAACAAACAGATCCAGCCAGCACAGTATGATAGTAGGATATATGCAAAGCTGTAAAGAAAGCAGTAAAACAACTGTACATAAAGCAGTAAATAAAACAAATATACAAACACAGATAGCACATAACACCCCAGTAAACACAAATCAATCAAGCGCTAGGAGGAACCCACAAAAAGAACCAGAAGCCCTGGTTACAGAATCATCTCCCCAGCAGAGTCGCCAAGCTGTCGCTCCCGATAAATGGGGAATGGCCCAGATAAAGGTACAGACGCGAACGGTCGGCGAGAGGGACAATGAGAACACACAGCAGTGAACTCACTGGAGATGAAAAGAGTCGCCAGCTGGGCATTTTTATCCCGGAGGAAAGGTAATGCTGCATAGACCTAGAAAGACATGGATAAGACGGTCGCGAACCAGAGAGACTGAGAAAGGGGGTTAGTTACAACCTGGGAAGGTATTAGCACCCAGATTGTCCGTCGTACTCGACGGGATCCACGCTTAAAAGATTTGTGTTTTAAAGGGGTAGTGTCAGTGCAATTTGTGCATGAAGAGCTGGAAGAGGATGTACAGGTGTCAGTGTGAAGAATGTGAAGTGTGTAAATGTACAGTGTCAGTGTGAGAACAAAGAAGAAATGCTCATTATAATGAGGCTAAAGAATAAAGCTAGAAGGAGGGGGAATATACAGAGACTTTTGTTCGATAACAGTTAAGTTATGCCTATGTATCCTCTCGTGCAATGAGGAAGTCAGAACACCGTAGTTCGACCCAAAGAGACTGAAAGATGAATTGACTTGTGAACTGCCTGCTTGTCAATGCTCAAGTGTAGGACCTGTCTGGCTCAGGTGCAAACTGTCTTGCATCAGACGGAAGAAGCAAGTTCTCGTTTGTGAGTGAATGAGATGAGAAAAGAATCCCGGAGGAGACGATTATTGTTTGTTTTTGTGTTTTCAGTCTTTTATTGCTTTTGAGAAATTGTCATAAGTTAATGAGCTTAAGCCTAAACCAATGGATTTAGTAAACTCATCACATCCTCCCTCTGATTAGGGGTAATGAGAATACCTTAAGTGTGAAGTCAGATTCTCACACTTAATCACCTTTGATGTAGGATTAAGATCATTAACCTACTTGTGATTATTTAGGTGCTTTTGGTGTTTTTGTTTAGTGTTAAGTAATGAGGTTAAGCCATAATCAGGGATTAAACAGACTCATTACACCATCCTAATAGAAGGATAATAGATGAGAATGTTTAAGCTGAGGAAAGCTCCTCAACTTAATCCATGATTAGGGATTAAACTCATGACAAAACAAGCCTTTGATTAAGTGGATGTTATTTAATGATATGATGATGAAGTGATTTTTAGGGTTTGTAAGACAACTTGAGGGGGACTTGTCCATTAACACTAGGGTTAGTCCTTCTTAACCAGCTAAGGAAGAATTAGAACCCTAATGCAAGGCCCAAGTTACAAGTGTGATGTCTTGATGGTTATTAAGTGAATTGATTAAGAGATTTAAACACATTAAGGGTTTAACACTTAGGACTAAAGTTATACACTCCATCCTAATAGAAGGATGCAGGCATAAGCTTAATCACAAAGCCTTAAAGCCTTTAGGGTTTAGTCCCTGATTATGAGATGAGAAGAGAAGACTCAAGAGTGACACAAAGGTAAATCTAAGAGGGGAGACTAAACAAAACCCTAATCATTGTCATGCTTAGTTGTTCCTAAGGTTTGTGAGGTTTACAAGAGAAGTCTTCAGAGAAACCACCAGGAAGCAGATGAAAGGAGCAAAGAGAAGCAAAGTAACTTGCTTCAGTTAAGAAGACAAGTCACTTGAAGAAAGAAAGTAAGAAGAAGAAGAAAGAGCAAGCTCAATCTCAAACACATACAAAAATGCAGCAAGGATGCATAAAAAGAGATGAAGAGAAGTTATGAGAAGTGAAGGCAAATTCACTTCTCAAAGTCACTTACCACCTGAAAGGTTAGAAAAAGAAATGCAATGCAATGCAAAATGGGATGAGATTACATAATGAGAAACAAAACCAAAAGCATTTACATGATGCTAATGATGCTATGAGATGCTACAAACATGAGGCAGCACATGGAAATGATCATACAAGCTTATGAATGCAAATGGGGCAAGTTAAGAACCATGAACATACATGAAAAGTTATGAAGTGCATATGTCATACAACATGGAAAATGCAAGATGCAATGACCAAACATGCTTTCAATATGTCTTATGATGTTCAATGAATCAAATGGAGGCATGAAATGTCATGGCAAGTCATGTTATGCAAGCAAATGCAAGATGAATGCATATGGAAGCCCAAATTAGGGTTTATGAACAATACATCAAACAAAAACCAAAATCAGAAGCAAACAACATTATAAAAAATTGAAAATGCACTCAAAGGACCCCTAATCCTATACTAACCCAATGCCCAAAGGAGAGGTTTCAACTCTTAACCAAATTCAAGTTATGATTTTTCTAAGCTTTCTAGGGTTTTAGGGTTCCTTAACAAGAAAATTACCAAACAAATGGAAAATGAAAGATCAAATCATGGCCATTTAATCTCATAAACTACATGCTAAACACAATGCAATGCAAAAAGAATCAAGGTCCAACTCTTTAGGGTTAGGCAGAAATGATTTTTTGAAGTTTGGATCAAAATAATGCATCAAAATGATTTTAATTCAATGAAAAATTCTCAAAATGCATCAAGATCAAAAAATAAATTTGGTTTGAAGGTTGGACAATGTTTCTAAATGTCTTAAAACATTTCATGAATTTTTTGGTGATTTTTAAATACCTAAAATTATTTTTAATAAATTAATTTTCATTAATCAATTAAAAATAAACTTTTAAATATTTAAAAATACTTTTTTAATGCTAAAAATGAAAACAAAAATATTTTTGTGTTTTAAAAATTAATGAAACCCTTGGTAAACAATTTCATAATTTTTAAAGCCCTTTTGCTATTTTTAATAAATTGTATAAAACAAATGAATTAAATATGAAAATAAAATGGATTTAAAACTGAAAAAGGAAAAGTCAAACAATCCAAGGGCTCTCATTCAAACTGAAATGCGCGCGTGTTGACTTGGCGCCAGATCCTATGGCCAGCATTCAAACTCAGCTAATTAATGTTTAAGCCCTAATCCCACCGTTAATGACCCTCAGGTGACCGGAACACTGTTCCGGTCATCTTCTCCGTTCACCCCAAAAATCAATCTCTCTCTCCAGGCCATGTTAGGAGCTCTAACTCTCCAGAAATCATCTACTAACTATCCTAAACACGAATCCAACACAAAATCATGTTTAAACTCAAACACAAACACGAATCGAAGCAAAGAAATTTTTAGGTCAAACTTTCAAAACACCATAACATGCTTATTTCTTGCTCATTTTCAAAAGTAAACAGATCCCAATGATCAGTGCAACATACCAAACAAGATTCTAACAAGAAAATAGAGTTCTGGAAAAAAAGTTCATGAAGCTACCTGAGGTTGAGCTTTCGATTCAGGTGCTTTCTGGCTGCTTCTTTGGCTCAAACAAGTCCCAATGATCCTCCTTAGAAGCTTTTGACCTTTGGTTGGAGTTTATATAGCCTCTAGAGAAAGTTGACAGAAACTCAGGCCAAGGGGATGTGAAATTCGTATTTGTGATATGGGAGGTTTCAGGCCAAAACAATGGTTGGTTTCTGATCAGTGAAGTGAGTTGAGATGGTTTGTGAAGTTTGCTCAAGTGTTTGTGGCCTGTGGAATGAGTTTCGAATGTTCTTGCAAGTGAGAGTGAAAATGAGGATGCTGAGTTCTAGTGTGTTTCAGGCTTGTGTGTTGTGTGGTTTTGCTAGCATTTGATCCACATAAACAAATCTCATTGGTCAGATGATGTGACCTGCCCTTTATTGATTGGCATGGCCACTTTTGCAAATTGTCAACTTTTGTGTAAGAGAAGCATGGGTCAAGTTCTAGGCTAGTACAAGGGCTGTGGGCTGCGCAGCATGGTGTGAGGGAGAGGCTAGGGTGGTTCAGCATTGTAGGCAGCAAGTGGATGGAAGTGTGATGATGGTTTTGCAACTTGCTCACTTTTGGTTCACATGGAAATATCTTGCTTCACAAACCATGAAACATGTGATCTTTTGGTTCAAATCTGATTTTTAGAACTTGTATGATGCTTGCATATTGGTTTGATATGAACTAGAAGTCACAAATGCCTTGGTACAAAGTTTTTGCAAGTTTCTCATTTGGTGCATATTTTGAAAATTAGTGATTTTTGCCAACTTTGACACACCATAACTTTTGATCCAAAATGAATTAGGTCATGTTCTTGTACTTTTTGAAAAGGGAAAGATCTAATCTACAACTTTCATGGCCAAAGTTTTTCCATTTGAAGCATTTTTGGATCAAAAAGTAAGGTTTGAAAAGTGGCATAAAATGACATATTCTTCAAAAGTCAAACTTGCCCTAAAAAGTCAACTTTGCAAAAACTTCAAATTCTTGAATTTTGTGAACTTCAAACTTCTTCTATGATCAAATAAAGATCAAATACACTCAAAATGATGAAGATCACCCCTTGGTTGGGTCATTGGGGGCCTCAGATGCCCTGATTTTGCACTGACTTGTCTGAAAAGTCAACTCTTGATCAGATGACTTCCCCATGGAATTTCTTCATGAAAATTGATATGCATACTCCCTATACCATATAGAGACCAATAGAAACAAGAATGACCAAAAAATTTGAAGTTATGGCCTCTGAAACCAAAACCCTAAATTTAGGTCATCTGTGCAGTTAAACCTGGCTCTGCTTCCATACCATTCCCAGTTCTTGTGATTCTTTGGCATTTTTGACTTTGAGAGGATGTAATATGATATAAGAACACACATGGACCCCTTTGAAGTGATTGGTGGCCTTTGGAGTGGATCAAGAAGCTCTTGGATTGCTCAGATCACAAACCCTAGGTGCAGATGGCTTAGAATCTAGGCAGTGAATCAAAAATGTAATATGAGATGGTATGATTGTGTTTATACATATGAAATGATCACAAGCCATGGTGTGAATGGGTGAGGGAAAATTTGGGGTGTTTACAATATGGGGAAGGGAGATACGCGTTTGGTAAGCGTTTGGGCAGTGTTGCATTTTCGGGATTTTGTAGTGTTTCGCCTATCGTTTTGCGTCCGTTCCTTTTTCTGATGTTCCGTAAGATGTTTAAGGACTAGTAATTGATGATAGATGTAATTAGAAGATAATAATGCGATGATTTGACTAATGTTATTAAAATAATTTAAATGATGAATTTAGAGATGATAAACTAAGACGATTACGATGATTTTATAATGTTGCAATGACATGTTTTATGTAGGTCTCATGACCAACGATGTTATGATATTACGATGATGTAATATGATTAAGACGATGCATTTAAATGATGTTTATGACGTTTGATTTTGTGTTATTCCATTTTCATACCGCATACATGTGCATTATTAAGATGGTATGGAATGGAAAACACGATGATTAAGATGAAGACTTATGTCTTGCAGATGCCCACCTAATTGGCATGAATTTTAGGATGGGAGCTCGTTCTGAATGGTACCACATGCATACATTGTTGAGTCGCATATGAATTGCATTGTTGAATGATTGATGAGATGTTTATAAATGTTGTGATGATGTGATGTTTATGATGCATATGATGTGAATGGGTTATTGAATGACATTAACTTATATATATATATATATATATATATATATATATATATATATATATATATATATATATATATATATATATATACTGATTATTATATCATGTTTATAATAGTCGATATCTCACCCCTTCTATTTGAATGTTACCCTCTGTTGGTAACGTGCAGGAAATCCTGAGTAGCGAGGAGTTTCCGTTAGATGGTTTGAGTTGTTAGTCACTCTGATATGTAACACTTCGGGGGGATTAGAGCTTGCATGATTTTGGTTGAACCTTTGTTTCGTCTATGATTGGATAAAGATGTTCCTTTAAGAGATGATTTTTTATGATGTTTGAATTTGAGATGAATTATTATGAAGTTGAATTTTTAAGATGTTGTGATTATGATTTTAATGATTTTCGTTGCGTAGTAAAGACTTGAATTGTTACTTGATATTATTATGATGAATGATTTTAATGAAGAAAAATGTGATACCCCGTTTTGTTGAACTCTGATTTATTTATAATTATTTGCGGGTAGAAATGGGGTGTTACAAACTACGTTGATTCTGATCCTCATTTTCCCGATGAGGTACGTAGGCAGCGGGGTAGGGCCTGTTCGAGCACATTCCTTATTTTCCCTACATTTTTCCCGTACCTTTTCGATCTCTTTTCCAATTCCCTTTTTCATTCCATTCCAGTTAGCAGTCCTTTTATTCAGCAACATCTTATTTCTCACAATTTGAAACAGACAAACAAGTGTGTATCGAGTCGGGTACGACAGACGGTTTGGGGTTCTAATACCTTCCCATGTCGTAACTGACTCCCGAACCTAGTTCTTTGGTTCGCATGACCTTGTATATTCCTTTTCTCTTAGGTTTGTGCAACATTACAATTCCCATCTATAAACACCCCAAATTTTCCCTCATCCATTCACACCATGGCTTGTGATCATTTCATATGCATAAATCCAATCATAGCATCTCATACCACATTTTTTTTGATTCATTGCTTTGGTTCAAAGTCATCTGCATCTAGGGTTTGTGATCTGAGCAATCCAAGGGCTTCTTGAGCCACTCCAAAGATCATCAATCACTTCAAAGGGGTCCATGTATGTTCAAGCATCATATTATGTCCTCTCAAAGTCAAGAATGTCAAAAAATCACAAGAACTGAGAATGGTATGGAAGCAGGGCCAGGTTTGACTGCACAGATGACCTAGAATTAGGGTTTTGGTTTCAGAGGCCATAACTCCAAATTTTTGGTCATTCTTGTTTCCATTGGTTTCTATATGGTATAGGGAGCATGCATATCAAATTTCATGAAGAAATTCCATGGGGAAGTCATCTGATCAAGAGTTGACTTTTCAAGCAAGTCAGTGTAAAATCAGGGCATCTGAGGCCCCCAATGACCCAACCAAAGGGTGTTCTTCATCATTTTGATTGTGTATGATCTTTATTTGATCATAGAAGATGTTGGAAGTTCACAAAATTGAAGAATTTCAAGTCATTTTCAAAGTTGACTTTTTGGGAAAGTTTGACTTTTAATGAAATTGCCATTTTGGGAAACTTTTACAACCCTTGCTTTTTGATTCAAAAATGCTTCAAATGAAAAAACTTTGGTCATGAAAGTTGTAGAATGGATCATTCCCTTTTCAAAAAGTACAAGAACATGACCTAATTCATTTTGGATCAAAAGTTATGGCTTGTCAAAGTTGGCTAAAATCACAAAATTTGAAGTTTTCTACCAAAGAGACATTTTGCAAAATGGTTTGTTCAAGTGTTCTAAAGGCCTCAAATGTGTATCATTTCTTCACAACATGATCATATAACATCTAAAATTCAAAATGGGCCAAGGGATCACTCATCTTCATGACTTATGGAGCAAGATTTCTCAAAAGAAACAAAAGTGAAGCAAGTTGCAAAAACTCACTCAAGTGTGAATCCACTTGCTTGCTGACTTCACAACCAATCCTATGGCTCTCCACACATCTTGCTGCGCAGGACACCCCATCTGTCCTTGGCTAGCTAGTAGCCCATGCCTCTCTTACACAACTTTGACATTTTGGCAACTTGAGCCATACCAATCACAAAAGCACACATCAACTCATCTGACCAATCCCATTAGTTTATACAAACAAAAAACAAGCCAAAGCACATACAACACAAGCCTGAAAGCTCCCACAACACAGCTCTCTCATTTTCACCCCATTTTGCAAAAGCTTTCGAAACACTCTCCACAAGCTGCAAACACACAAACCAACTTCACAAATCAACTCAGCATACTTCACTGATCAAAAACCACCCATCACCATTGCCTGAAACTCCCTGAATCAGAAACACGATCACCACCTTCCACCGAACAGAACTTCTGCCATCTCTCAAACCATCCATTATAAACTTCAAACAAGCATTGAAAGCTTCTCAGGGTGTCCAGTGGAGTTGATTGAAAGCAAGAAACCAGCCAGAAAGTGCCAGAAACCAAAGCTTCAGTTCAGGTATCCATCAAGAACAAATTTTCCAGAACTCATTTTACTTGTTATAAATTGATTCTATATGATATCCTGATCATCATGATGTGTTTAAAAATGAAAATGGTTGAGAAATAAGCATTTAATCGTGTTCTGAAACTTTTCTGACCTAAACATGTATTGCTTCGATTCACATGATTAATGAATGAAAAATGATTTTTGTTTGGGGGTTTTGATTCAGTGTTGAATGGGGATGATTTCTGGGCCAATAGTTTTCATTTTCGTGAAGTTTTAAGGATTTTAGCAACTTTCAGGTGAGGGTCTTGCCGGAGAAGACGACCGGAAGTCTTCTCCGGCCACCTGAAAGTGATTAGGGCTAATCCATGTAATTAAATGCAGTTTGAATTTGGTACGTAGGATAGGCTGACTTTGTTTGACTGGCGCGCGTTTGGAGGGTCCATATCCACTCATTAAACCCTAATCCATGTCATTAATCCTTTTAATTAAGTTTATAAGTTAATCTGGCCAGTTTAAATCTCCACCCTTAGATGTGGCGCCAGTCAACGCGCGCGTTTCTCAGTTTAAACCTCAGCCATTGATCATGCTTACTTCCATTAAATTCAGTTTTATTTTCTTTTTATTTCATTTGTTTTCTTCATTTAATTTAAAATAGCAAAACACTTTGAAAAATTTTGAAAATTTTTATCCAAGCTTTTATTAATTTTCAGAAACCAAAAACATTTTTATTTTTATTTTTTGCATTTAAAAATATTTTTAAATCATTTAAAAGATTATTTTTAATTAATTAATGAGAATTAATTAATTAAAAATACTTTTAGGTATTTAAAAATCACCAAAAAATTCATGAAACCTTTAAAATCATTTAGGAACATTGTCCAACCCTCAAACCAAATTTCTTTTTTGATCTTGATGTCTTTTGACAATTTTTCATGGAATTAATTTCATTTCAAGGCATTATTTTGACTCAATCTTTGAAAATTCATTTCTGCCTAGTCTTTGAGAGTTGGACTTTGATTCTTTTTACATTGTATCTTGCATATCATGAAGTTTATAGGATTAAATTGGCATGATTTGATCTTGCATTTTCAATTTGTTTGACATTTTTCTTGACAAGGTACCATAAAACCCTAGCATTCTTAAGAAATTCATAACTTTCACGAGGTTAAGAATTGGGTCCCCTCCTTTGGGCAGTGAGTTTGTATAGGTTTAGGGTTCCTTTGAATGCATTTTCAATTTTTTTATCATGATGTATGCTTCTGGTTTTGGTTTTGTTTTTGTGCATTGATCAAGAACCCTAATTTGAGCTTTCATATGCATTCATCTTGCATTTGCTTGCATACCATGACTTGCCATAGCATTTTGTGCATCCATTTTATTCATTAGACATATTAATACATATTAGAAGCATGTTTGATCATTGCATCTTTCATTTTCCATGTTGTATGTCATTTGCATTCCATAACTTTTCATGTATGTTCATGGTTCTAAGCATGCTTCTCTTGCATCCATGTGTTTGTATGATCATCCTCATGCCTTGATTCATGTTTGCATCATCTCATAGCATCATCAACATCATGTATATGCTTCTGGTTTTGATTTGAATCATGTCATTTCATCTCATTTTGCATTGCATTGCATTCCTTTCATTAACTTTTCAGGTGGTAAGTAACTTTGAGAAGTGAATTTGCCTTCACTTCTCACAATTTCTTTTCATCTCTCTTATGCATCATTGCTGCATTTTGTCTTGTGTTTGAGATTGAGATTGCTCTTTCCTCTTCTTCTTACCTTCTTTCCTCAAATGACTTGTCTTCTTGATTGAAGCAAGTTACTTTGCTTTTCTTTGCTCCTTTCATCTGCTTCCTGGTGGTTTCTCTGAAGATGTCTCTTGTAAACCTCACAAACCTTAGGAACAACCAAGCATTACAATGATTAGGGTTTTGATTAGTCCCCCATTTAGATTTTACCTTTGTGTCTCATTGAGTCTTCTCTTCTCATCTCATAATCAGGGACTAAACCCTAAAGGCTTTAAGGCTTTTTGATTAAGTTTATGCCTGCATCCTTCTATTAGGATGGAGTGTATAACTTTAATCCTAAGTGTTAAACCCTTAATGTGTTTAAATCCTTTAATCAATCCATCTAATAATCATCAAGACATCAAGCTTGTAACTTGGGCCTTGCATTAGGGTTCTAATTCTTCCTTAATTGGTTAAGAAGGACTAACCCTAGTGTTAATGGACAAGTCCCCCTCAAGTTGTCTTACAAACCCTAAAACTCACTCCATCATCTAATCATTAACTAAAATCCACTTAATAAAGGCTTTGTTTTGTCATGAAGTTAATCCCTAATCATGGATTAAGTTGAGGAGCTTTCCTCAGCTTAAACTTTCTCATCTATTATCCTTCTATTAGGATGGTGTAATGAGTCTGTTTAATCCCTGATTATGGCTTAATCACATTACTTAACACTAAACAAAAACAACAAAAACATCTAAATAAATGCAAGTAGGTTAATGATCTTAATCCTACATCATGGTGATTAAGTGTGAGATGCTGACTTCACACTTAAGGTATTCTCATTACCCCTAATCAGAGGGAGGATGTGATGAGTTTACTAAATCCATTGGTTTAGGCTAAAACTCATTAACTTATGACAAACTTTCAAAAGCAATAAAAGACTGAAAACTCAAAACAAACAATAATCGTCTCCTCCGGGATTATTTTCTCATCTCATTCACTCACAAACGAGAACCTGCTTCTTCCGTCTAATGCAAGACCGTTTGCACCTGAGCCAGACAGGTCATACACTTGAGCATAGACAAGTAAGCAGTTCACAAGTCAATTCATCTTTCAGTCTCTTTGGTCGAACTACGGTGTTCTGACTTCCTCATTGCACGAGAGGATACGTAGGCATAACTTAACAGTTATCGAACAAAAGTCTCTGTATATTCCCCCTCTTTCCAGCATTATTCTTTTAGCTTCATGATCTTGAGCACTTCATCCTTGTTCTTACACTAACACTCCACTTATACACTTCACTTCTCTTACACTGACACCTGTACATCCTTTTCCAGCTCTTTTATGCACAGATTGCACTGGCACTTCCCCTTTAAAACACAAATCTTTTAAGCGTGGATCCCGTCGAGTACGGCAGACAATCTGGGTGCTAATACCTTCCCAGGTTGTAACCAACCCCCTTTCTCAGTCTCTCTGGTTCGCAACCGTCTTATCCACATCTTTCTAGGTCTATGCAGCATTACCTTTCCTCCGGGATAAAAATGCCTAGCTGGCGACTCTTTCTTTCTCTTGAGTTCACTCCTGTGTGTTCTCATTTCATCTTTTCGCCGACCGTTCGCGTCTGTACCTCATTTGAGCTCAGTCTCATCTCTTGGAAGCGACAGCTTGGCGACTCTGTTGGGGAACCTTATACTGTAACCAGGGCTTCTGGTTCTTTTTTAGGGTTCCTCCTAGCGCTTGTTTGACTTGTGTTTCCCGGGGTGTTATGTGCTATTTGTGTTTGTATATTTGCTTTATTTACTGCTTTATGTACAACTTTATTTATTGCTTTCTTTACAGTTTTTCATATTACATACTGTCATTATCATTGCTGGATCTGTTCTTCTGTCTTGGTGGGTGGGGGTTCCATTGAGAGTTTAAGGTCCTATACCTGGGACCTGAGTGACACCTAGGCTAGAGTGGTTCATGTTCTTTCCCATTCCATTTCGGTCTGGTGCGGGAATATGAAACACGGTTCAGATATGGGTTTCTTCTTGAGAACTCTGTGCTACAGATTTCATGTAGTGCTAGGGCTATCTGGGAAGCCTGCTAAGTCTGGATGACCTTTACTATGACCTTCAGAAACTGAGGTGAATTAGAGGAGGTTCTTTTATGGTTATTGTAAACACTGTACCCCCGGGTTAGAAGTGTTTACACTTCTCATAACGGATCCAAGTCTGAGGATCCTTGTTTTAGAACACCACCTGTGAGGGGGTTGGGCTGTTTACAGGTTTGCAGGTACCCTTGACCTCAGCATACCCTGATACTTTGTTATGTTTGAGAATGCTTCACTTTGGACAGTTCTTGTGATTTAACCCAGGACATGTGACTCTTTATTTGAGTCCCCCACCTTGGTTACTGGACTTATGAACCTCCATCTGGATTACTTGAACATACATGGACTTATATCAAGGCAGTAATCAGATCTAGCTTGATCACAAACCCTTGCATATCATTTGCATACATCATCATTGCATCATTTAACATGTGTTTATTTGTTTTTCAGGGTATCCATATCACATTTGGTTTGGTTTTGACCCCTTCATCTGCATAGGCCTTTTGTTTACCAGCTATCTGCTTCAGCTACCTTCATCAGCTACCTGCTTCAGTCACCTGCATCACCAGTATCAGCCTGTCAGTGGACCATCTCCAGTGTTAGTCTCCATCATCAGCATCTGTCTCAGCTCTTCATCAGCAGGCATGGCACCCAAGAAGAGCAACATCTCCTACCATTTCTTTGAGCCTGAGCTGGCTAGCATCAAGAAGGTCCAGGCCCTGATTACTCCAGACCATATACCACTATTCAGAGAACATTATGGAGGCATCCTTGATGTGGTTATGGATTTGGACCCTTCCCAGAGGAGCTTGATTCATACTTGCCTGCAGTTCTATGATCCCCCTCTGAGGTGCTTCACCCTCCAGAATTTTCAGTTGGGACCCTTGTTGGAAGAATATTCATCACTGATTGGTGTACCTATCAGGGGTGGAGTCCCCTTCAACCCTGAGATGGCTTTTCCTAGTAATAAAGAGGTGGCAAAGGCATTATATCTGGAACCATTTCTGATTGAGCAGAACATGACAGCAAAGGCTGGAATCTCTGGTCTACACTTGGATTTCTTGACCTCTCAGGCTATTCAGAAGGCTTCTTTAGGAGAATGGAAGGCGGAAGGCAGTCTGTGCATTATTATCCCTAAGCATATATGGGGTTATATTATTTGCAGATGAGCCTAAGTTTATTAGCAAGAATGCAATCCATCTTTTCATTCTGAGGAACCCAGTGCCCACCTTACTGGGAGATTTCTACTACTCTGTTCACCAAAGGAATGAAAAGCAAAGAGGAAGATTGGTGAGGTGCTGTGCTCCCCTATTCCATACCTGGTTGCTCAAACACTTGCCCAAGACTGATGCATTCTTGAATCCTCACCAACAGAGGAATTGGGCTAGGAGACTTGTTGCTTTGACCTCAGATGACATCAGGTGGTGCACCCAGAGCACCAAGGGCAGGGACATCATTACTAGTTGTGGGTAGTTCCCCAATGTGCCTCTGATAGGGGTGAAGGGTTGCATCAACTACAACCCTCTGCTATTCAAGAGACAACTGGGCTATGCATTGGTCCATCCTCCTAGAGTGCAAGATCTAGCTGAAACCCTTTATTGTGAGATCAAGCCTAATCTGGCTATTATCAGGCGAGCATCCATGGCTTGGGACAATTTCCAGACTAAAGGGGTAACCATTCTTGGAAGATGCAACAATGTGGCCTCAGCTCAGTATTATGAATGGTCACATGCCAGGGCTCAAATTTCTGGGATGCCCTTCACCATTGAAGATGTACCTGGACCCTCCACAGCACCACCTCCAGCCACTGTCAGCCTGGAGGAGTTTGAAAAGCTCAAAGAGAGGAATGAGAATTTGTCTGAAGCCCTGAAGAGAACCCTCTGGGAGAGGAGTGATGGTCGTCTGGACATTGAAAGGTTAGAAAAGCTTAAGGTGGAACATCTAGCCAGGATTGAAAAGTCAGAGGACTACATCAAGAAGTCAAGGGCTGGAGAACAGATTTTGAAGAATGCCTGTAAAGAGGCCTAGTTCCAGAAAGCTAGGACTTATCTTTATCTAAAGGAGAGCCAAGCTAGGTGGGTCAGGATCACTGAAGCTCGCACTCAGGAGGATAAGAGAACTCAGGACAAGATTGAGCAGTTGGAGGCTAATGCAAAGGAGCAACAGGAAGCCCTATTAGCAGCCCAGAGGGAGATCTCAGAATTGAAGCTCAGGGTTGGTGTGAAGAGGTCAAAGGACCAGGGCAGACACAAGAAGCTAACTGCAGCTATTGCCACCAGGAATCTTCTCATCAGGAATCTCACAGAGCATCCAGCTGACCCTGTGACTGAAGCACTTCTGAAGGAAGTTCAGGAGGATGAGTTTGGCCTTAATGTCTGACTTTTGCTTGTTGTTGCTTTCATTTTCATGTAGTTTTCTTTTTCTTATGTTGTATTTTGACCCCTCAGAGGGCATGTATTGTAAAAAAACAACAAACTATGTATCATTCACTTTTTTTGTAATATATTCATTAGTTTGTTTCATTTGAATCTCTCTCTCCTAAGCAACATCAAACAGCATCTTCCTCGGGGTCTGGAAAGGTCAAAACCAAATGCCAAGTCGGATACCTGGGAAACAAATAAGCATACTGCATTGCATACTAACCTTTTGTTTTGTTTTGTAGGTTTTAGTTTTGTTTTTGTTACTAACTCTGTTCTGGTTCAGGAACTATTGCTCGACGTCGGGTGTTCCCACTCAACCGTCCACACAGATATCCCACCCGCAACAACCTTCCGGGTATACAAATGGACCAAGTACAACAGGACCTTACAGAGGTCAGGACTCAAATGGCCAATGAGAGACCGGAGATGAGAAATCAGATGACCCAGTTTATGGAGGTGATGAATGGATTGGCACAGAGCCAAGAGAGATTAAGGGCATTAGTAGAAAGGCAGACCCAGGAGGAACCCCATCTAGGGACTGGGGGAACAAGCAACAATGAGAGGGTTCAGCCTCATGTTAATCCTCCAGTATATGGGCCTCACCTTCATCCAGAGATCAACATCCCTGCTAATGTGCAAGGGAATGCCACTGCAGGCAGAGTCCTACAAGAAGACCCCCAAGAGGATCAATTCACTGTGATGGGAGATGGGGATGAAGCCTATGACAGAAGGCTGTAAACACCCCAAATTTGCCCTCACCCATTCACACCATGGCTTGTGATCATCCTCATATGCATAAACACAATCATATCATCTCATATCTCATTTTGGTTCACTGCATAGTTTCTAAGTCATCTGCACCTAGGGTTTGTGATCTGAGCAATCCCAAAAGCATCTTGGGCCATTCCAAAGGCCACCAACCAACTCAAAGGGGTCCATGTGTGTTCATATGTCATATTCCATCTCCTCAAAGTCAAAAATGCAGAGGAATCACAAGAACTAGGGTTTGAGTGGATGCAGAGCCAGGATGAACTGCACAGTTGACCTAAAATTAGGGTTTTGGTTTCAGAGGCCATAACTCCAAATTTTTTGGTCATTCTTGTTTCCATTGGTCTCTATGTGGTATAGGGAGTATGCATATCAATTTTCATGAAGAAATTCCATGGGGAAGTCATCTGATCAAAGGTTGACTTTTCACACAAGTCAGTGCAAAATCAGGGCATCTGAGGCCCCCAATGACCCAACCAATGGTTGATCTTCATCATTTTGAGTGTATATGATCTTTATTTGATCATGGAAGAAGGTTGAAGTTCACAAAAATCAAGAATTTAGGGTTTTTGCAAATGTTGACTTTTTGGGCATAGTTGACTTTTCAAGAATGCCTCATTTTAGGTCATTTTTCAAGCCTTGATTCTTGATCCAAAAAGGCTTCAAATGGAAAAACTTTGGTCATGAAAGTTGTAGATCTCATTTTTCCCTTTTCAAAAAGTACAAGAACATGATCAAACTCTTCTTGGATCAAAAGTTATGGCAATGCAAAGTTGGCTAAAATCATTAATTTTCAAGGCATGCTTCAAATGGAAATTTTGCAAAGTCATGAACCAATGCATTATGTGACCTCTAATTCATTTCAAACCAGCACATAAACATTCTCTAAGTCCTAAAAATCAGAATTGGACCAAGTTTCCCCATGGTTTGGTTGGTGTAACAAGACTTTCTCACATGTGAACCAAAGTTACAACAAGTTGCAAAACTCATGATCATGCTCCCTACAACTTGCAGCCTTGGATGCTGAGCTTTGCTAGGCCTCTCCCTCACCCTTGCTGCGCCAGCCCATGCCATGTACTTGCCTATACCTTAAGCCATGCTTCTCTTACACATTATTTGACTTTTTGCAAAAGGTAACTTACCAATCAATAAAGGGCATGTCTTGTCAACTGACCAAAGAGAGAGAGTTATGTGGACAATTTGCAAGCTAAACATAACACAAAGCAAGGCTGAAGCTCACACATTCATCACATTCACAAAAACACACAAAACTGCATAAGCCTTCGAATCTCTCTGCCCAGCTCACATACATCCAAACCATCTTTACCAATCATCTCACCATGTCTCATTGAGCCCAAAGCAACCAAGAACACAAGCCTGAAACAACCAGAATACTCCATAACCATTTCTCACCAGCTTGCAGTTTCATTCGAAACTCTCACCCCAGCTCACCAACATACAAACAAACACTCCAGACCTTCTCCATTCATCCTCAGGACCACAAACCATCATTCACAATGGCCTGAAACCTCCAGAAACTCCATTGCCATTTCTGATCAAGCTTGAGCAGAAGCTGTCGAATCTCACTATCCAGCCAACTTAAACTCCTTTTGAGCATTCAAGCATCTTCTGTGGACCAAGTGGAGTGGATTGCACAAGGAGAAGCGGCCAGAAAGTCCTCAAATTGAAAGCTCCAAATCTCAGGTAGCTCGAAAATTATTTTTCCAGAAATCATTTTTCTTGTTACAAACTTGTTCTATGTGATTCACTGATTATCCTGATGTCTTTGGTTTTGAAAATGGCTTTGATTTGAGAGTTTAATTTGTCTCTGAAACCTGCGTGCCCTAGCTTTCATTTTCTTCGATTCAGCTTGATTAGGAAAAAGAAATGTGTTTTGAGAGAGGGGTTTGATTCGGGAGAGGTTGGAGATCATTTCCCAGTTCTTGTTTTTCATTTTTGATACGATTTGAGGGGGTTTGGAGTTTTTCAGGGGAGTTGCTGGCCGGAGAAGACGACCGGAAGTCTTCTCCGGCCACCTGAGAGTCATTTATGCCCTAATTACGTAATTAACTCAAGTTTGAATCTGGAGCGTACGATCCCTTTGACCAGTTGACCTCCCGCGTGTGTGTGTGGCCTGGATCTCTCTGATTAGCCCTAATCCACGTGTTAAGACTAATTAATCATATTTTAATCAGAAGCAATCCACACCCTTCATTCGCGCGCTGGTCAACCAGTTTGAATTCAGAGCCCATCCTGGCCATCCATCCTGATTACTTTCATTTTTATTTGTTTTTAATTCATTTTCTTTTCAATTAACTTGCATAATTATTTTAAAATAGCAAAAAATGCATAAAAATTATGAAACTTTTTCCTCTGAGTTTTATTAATTTTTATGACACAAAAATATTTTTATTTCATTTTTTATCATTAAAAAAGTATTTTTAAATATTTAAAAGATTATTTTTAATTGATTAATGGGAATTAATTAATTAAAAATACTTTTAGGTATTTAAAAATCACCAAAAAATTCATGAAATGTTCTAAGACATTTAGAAACATTGACCAACCTTCAAACCAAATTTCTTTTTTGATCTTGATGCATTTTAAGAATTTTTCATTGAATTAAATCATTTTTTATGCATTAATTTGATCATAAGTTTAAAAATTCATTTCTGCCTATTGGAGAAGGTTGAGACATTGATTCTTCTTGCATTGTTTTGTATTTGGCATGTAGTTTCTAGGGTAAAATGGCCATGATTTGATTCCTCATTTTCAATTTGTTTGGCATTTCTTTTGTTTAGGAACCCTAAAAACCCTAATAACTTAGAAAAATCATATCTTGAGATTGGTTAAGAGTTGAGAGTTCCCCTTTGGGCAGTGGTTTATTATAGGTCTAGGGTTTCTTTGGATGCCATTTTCCATTTTTTATCTTAGGGTTTGCTTCTGTTTTTGGTTTTTGTTTGATGTTTGATCCATGAACCCTAATTTGGGATTTCTCTTGCATCCTCCTTGCATTCTCTTGCATAACATGACTTGTCTTTGCATTTTATGCATTCTTGTGATTCATTTGACATCTTAAGACATATAGAAAGCATGTTTGATCATTGCATTACATATTTGCCATGTCATTTGTCTTGTATGCTTCATAACTTTCCATGCTTGTTCATGCTCCTTAACTTGCATCATTTGCATCCATGATCTTGTATGAGCATCTCCATGCCTTGTCTCATGTTTGCAGCACTTCATAACATCATAATCATCATCAACATGCTTCTGGTTTTGCTTTGCATCATACCATTTCATCTCATCTTGCATTGCATTGCATTTCTTTCTAACATTTCAGGTGGTAAGTAAACTTGGGAAGTGAATTTGCCTTCACTTCTCATAACTTTTCTTTTCATCTCTCTTGCATCCATTGCTGCATTTCTGTTTGTGTTTGAGATTGAGCTTGCTCATTCTTCTTCCCCCCACTTTCTTTCTTCAAGTGACTTGACTTCTTGAATGAAGCAAGTTGCTTTGCTTCTCTTGATCTTGTTCATCTGCTTCCTGGTGGTTCCATTGAAGACTTCTCTTGAAAACCTCACAAACCTTAGGATCAACCAAGCATGATAATGAATTAGGGTTTTGATTAGTCTCCCCTCATAGTTTTACCTTTGTGTCTCTCTTTGAGTCTTCTCTTCTCATCTCATAATCAGGGACTAAACCCTAAAGGCTTTAAGACTTTGTGATTAAGCTTATGCCTGCATCCTTCTTTTAGGATGGAGTGTATAACTTTAATCCTAAGTGTTAAACCCTTAATGTGTTTAAGTCTCTTAATCAATTCACTTAATAAATATCAAGACATCACACTTGTAACTTGGGCCTTGCATTAGGGTTCTAATTCTTCCTTAAGTGGTTAAGAAGGACTAACCCTAGCGTTAATGGACAAGTCCCCCTCAAGTTGTCTTACAAACCATAAAAAACACTTCATCATCTTATCATTAACTAAAATCCACTTAATTAAAGGCTTGTTTAGTCATGAGTTTAATCCCTAATCATGGATTAAGTTGAGGAGTTTTCCTCAGCTTAAACATTCTCATCTATCATCCTTCTTTTAGGATGGTGTAATGAGTCTGTTTAATCCTTGATTATGGCTTAACCTCATTACTCAGCACTAAACAAAAACAACAAAAACATCTAAATAATCACAAGTAGGTTAATGATCTTAATCCTACATCAAAGGTGATTAAGTGTGAGAATCTGACTTCACACTTAAGGTATCCTCATTACCCCTAATCAGAGGGAAGATGTGATGAGTTTACTAATCCATTGGTTTAGGCTTAAGCTCATTATCTTATGACAAACTCCAAAAAGCAATAAAAGACTGAAAACTCAAAAACAAACAATAATCGTCTCCTCCGGGATTCTTTTCTCACCTCATTCACTCACAATCGAGAACTTGCTTCTTCCGTCTAATGCAAGACAGTTTGCACCTGAGCCAGACAGGTCATACACTTGAGCATAGACAAGTAAGCGGTTCACAAGTCAATTCATCTTTCAGTCTCTTTGGGTCGAACTACGGTGTTCTGACTTCCTCATTGCACGAGAGGATACGTAGGCATAACTTAACAGTTATCGAACAAAAAGTCTCTGTATATTCCCCCTCTTTCCAGCTTCATTCTTTTAGCCTCATGATCTTGAGCATTGCACTCTTGTCCCTACACTGACACTGTATACATTACACTTCACTTCCTTTACACTGACACCTGTACATCCTTTTCCAGTCCTTTTACACACAGACTGCACTGACACTACCCCTTTAAAACACAAATCTTTTAAGCGTGGATCCCGTCGAGTACGACGGACAATCTGGGTGCTAATACCTTCCCAGGTTGTAACCAACCCCCTTTCTCAGTCTCTCTGGTTCGCAACCGTCTTATCCATATCTCTCTAGGTCTATGCAGCATTGCCTTTCCTCCGGGATAAAAATGCCTAGCTGGCGACTCTATTCATTCTCCAGTGAGTTCACGGCTGTGTGTTCTCACTGTTCCCTTCGCCGACCGTTCGCGTCTGTACCCTCATCTGACCCCCGGTGTCACTTGTCGGGAGCGATAGCTTGGCGACTCTGCTGGGGACCCTTATACTGCAACCAGGGCTTCTGGTTCTTTTCGTGGGTTCCTCCTAGCGCTTGTTTGATTTGTGTTTACTGGGGTGTTATGTGCTTGTTTGTGCTTGTATTTATTTTTGTTTATTGCTTTATGTACAGTTACTTTATTGCTTTCTTTATTGCATTTATTTATATCATACTGTCATTGCTGCTGGCTGGATTTGGTTTTCCTTTGGTGGGTGGGGTTCTATTGAGAGTTAAGGTCCTATACCTGGGACCTGAGTGACACCTAGGCTAGAGTGAATCATATTCTTTCCCATTCCATTTCGGTCTGGTGCGGGAATATGAAACACGGTTCAGATATGGGTTTCTTCTTGAGAACTCTGTGTTGCAGATTTCCTGCAATGCTAGGGCTATCTGGGAAGCCTGCTAAGTCTGGATGACCTTTTAGTATTGACCTTCAGAAACTGAGGTGAATTAGAGGAGGAATTGTTATGGTTATTGTAAACACTGTACCTCCGGGTTAGAAGTGTTTACACTTCTCATAACTGATCCGAGTCTGAGGATCCTTGTTCTAGATCATCACCTGTGAGGGGGTTGGGCTGTTTACAGGTTTGCAGGTACCTTGACCTCAGAATACCCTGTTACTTTGACTTTGTTAAGAATACTCCATGTTGGATAGTTCTTGTGATTCTAAAACCCTGGACATGTGGCTCTTTATTTGAGTCCCCCACCTTGGTTATTGGATTTATAGACCTCCATCTGGAATTCTTGAATACACATGGATCTATACCAAGGCAGTTAATCAGATCCAGCTCAGTCACAAACCCTTTGCATATCATTTGCATACATACTCATCGCATCATATTAACATTTGCTTATTTGTGTTTCAGGGTATCCATTTTCATCTGGTTTTGGTTTTGACCCCATCTGCAGTATTGACCTATCTCCACCAGCACTTGCTTCAGCTTGTCAGCCATATACTTCAGTTACTTGCACTAGCCAGCCAGTGGCCCACTCCTCAGCATCTTCATCAGCACTCTACTCAGTCTTCAGCATCATGGCCCCAAAGAAAAGCAACATCACCTATCATTTCTTCCAACCAGACTTATCAGACATCAGGAGGATCCAAACCCTGATCACTCCAGAGCACATACCTTTGTTCAGGGAGCATTATGGGGATATACTTGACTTGGTCATGGATCTGGACCCATCTCAGAGGAGTTTGATCCACACCTGCATTCAGTTTTATGACCCTCCATTGAGATGCTTCACCTTTCAAGACTTTCAGATGGGGCCTCTATTAGAAGAATACTCATCTTTGGTTGGTTTGCCTATCAAGAGGGAAATCCCTTTCAGCCCTGAAATGGTCTTTCCCAGCAATGGAGAGGTGGCAAAAGCTCTGCACCTGGAACCTGCTTTGATTGAGCAGCATATGACCTCTAAAGCTGGGATCCCTGGTTTTCATCTTGACTTCCTGATTTCCCAAGCTAGCCTGAAGGCCTCCCTGGGGGAGTGGAGAGCTGTTTGTGCTCTGTTGGCCTTAAGTGTATATGGAATTGTGTTGTTTGCAGATGAGCCTCGATTCATCAGCAAGAATGCAATCCATTTGTTCATCCTGAAGAACCCAGTGCCAACTTTGCTAGGAGATCTCTATTACTCAGTACATCAGAAGAATGAGAAGCAGAGGGGAAGGCTAGTGAGGTGTTGTGCTCCTTTATTCCATGCTTGGCTTCTAAAGCATCTACCCAGGACAAATGCCTTTCTAAACCCTCATCAGCAGAGCAACTGGGCTAAGAGGCTCACTACCCTAACTTCAGCAGATATCAGATGGTGTACTCAAAGCACCAGGGGCAGAGATATCATCACAAGCTGTGGGCACTTTCCCAATGTGCCCTTAATAGGAGTTAAGGGAAGTATCAATTACAACCCTCTGCTGTTCAGGAGGCAATTAGGCTATGCACTGGTCCATACTCCCAGGGAGCAAGACTTGGTTGAGACCCTCTACTGTGAGAACAAGATTAGTTTGGCTGCTGTTAGGCAGGCTGCCTGGGCCTGGGATAATGTTCAAACCAAGGGAGTCACCATTCTGGGGAAGTGCAATAATGTGGCATCAGGCCAATATTATGAGTGGTCCCATGCCAGGGCCCAATTCTCTGGAATGCCCTTCACCATAGAAGACATGCCTGAGTCATCTTCAGCACCACCCCCTGCCACTATCAGTTTGGAGGAGTTTGAGAGCTTGAAGGAAAGAAATGAGAAGCTAACCCAGGCTTTGCAGAAGACCCTCCGGGAGAGGAGTGAAGGTGTGAGGGAGATTGAAAGATTGGAGAAATTGAGAGTGGAACACTTGACTAAAATTGAGAAGTCTGGAGATTATATCAACAAGTCTAAAGCTGGTGAGCAGATTCTGAAGAATGCTTGTAAAGATGCCCAGTTCCAGAGAGCAAGAACAGACTTGTATTTGAAAGAGAGTCAGGCCAGGTGGGTCCGGATCACTGAGGCCCGTACTCTAGAAGACAAGAGAGTTCAGGACAAGATGGAGCAGATGGAAAAAGCCCTGGCAGCAGCCCAGAAGGAAATATCAGAGCTAGAAATCAGAGCTGGAGTGAAGAGGTCTAAGGACCAAAGTCAGAACAAGAAGTTGACTGCAGCTGTTGCAACAAGAAACCTTCTCATCAGAAGTCTCACGGAGCGTCCGGCTGATCCTGTGACCGAAGCACTTCTTAAGGAAGTTCGTGAGGATGAGTTTGGCCTTGGAGTTTGATCATTTGCTTGTTGTTGTTCCTATTCCATGTACTTTTGTTTTTGTGATGTATTTTGACCCCTTAGAGGGCTGATGTTGTAAAATGAACAAATTGTATTACTTCACTTTTTGTAATATATTTGTGTTAGTTTCCATCTAGGTTCACTTCAAAAGCAACTTCAACAGCAGCATCTTCGAGGGTCTGGAAGGGTCAAAACCGAAAGCCAAACCGGATACCTTGAGAGCAAATAAGCATAACTGCATTGCATACTAACCCCTTTGTTTGTTTTGTAGGTTTTTATGTTACTAACCTCTGTTGTGATATTCAGGAATTATTGCTCGCCGCCGGGTATTTCCCCTCAACAGGCCACACAGGTACCCAACTAGAAACAACCTTCCGGGAATTCAGATGGATCAAATGCAGCAGGACCTTACAGAGGTCAGAAACCAGATGGCCAACGAAAGGCTGGAGATGAGAACTCAGATAACGCAGTTCATGGAAGTAATGAACAATTTAGCTCAAAGCCAGGAGAGGCTCAGAACCTTGGTAGAAGGGAGGAATCAAGATGAGCCCCATGTGGGGACTGCCGGCACAAGTAACAATGAACGGGTGCAACCCCATGTTAATCCTCCTGTGTTTGGCCCACATCTACATCCTGAGATTGACATTCCTGCAAATGTTCAAGGGACGGCCACTGCAGCCAGGGTACTTCAAGAAGATCCTCAGGAGGACCAGTTTACAGTAATGGGTGCTGGAGAGGAAACTTATGATAGACGGTTGGAAGAAATAGCTGAGAAGTTGAGATCCTTAGAATCTCAAAATTCTTTGGGTTTCGACGTCATGGACATGGGTTTGGTAGACGGGGTCAGGATCCCCCATAAGTTCAAGCCTCCTTGTTTCGAAAAGTATAATGGGACTTCATGCCCCCGGACTCACCTACAATCATTTCTGGGAAGGCTGAAGGCCTATACAATGGATGAGAAATTGTGGATGTTCTATTTTGAAGATAGCTTGACTGGAGCATCAAGGGAATGGTATTCCCACTTGACAAGGGCAACTGTGAGATGCTGGAAGGATCTGGCAGAGGCCTTCATCCGACAGTATCAATACAACTTAGACATGGCACCCAACAGGACTCTCCTGATGGGAATGTCACAGTCTTCGAAGGAAAGTTTCCGAGAATATGCCCAGAGATGGAGGCAATTGGCTGCTGCCGTTCAACCACCAATGTCTGAGAGAGAAATGGCAGACATGTTTATGAACACTCTCCAGGGAACGTATATTGACAGGTTGGCTGCTTTCTCTTCCACTAGCTTCGCAGATGTTGTTATAGCTGGGGAGAGAATTGAAAGCCTGTTAAAAATGGGTAAGATTTCTGATAACGGTGCAAGCTCGTCCAGTAGTACAAGAAAGCCTTTTGCAGGCCCGAGAAGAACTGGCGAGACCAATGCCATCCACTCAAACAGGGGTAGGCCCCAATATGCTCAGAGGTCCATAGCAGCAGTCACCATTCCTGCTCCAGCTCATCCACAGCCAGTCTATCAACCTCCTCAACAAAACTTCCAACAACAACCTCAGTATCACCAGAATCAATATCCTCCAAGAAACTTCAACAACAACACCAACAACAACAATCAACAGAGGCCATTCCAACAAAGGCCATCTCAAGCTAACCGAGTGATCGACCCGATCCCAATGCCGTATGCTGCCTTGCTGCCACAACTTCTGAAACTCAACCTGGTTGAGCTAAGAACGTTGGCACCTCCGGATCCCAACAGTCTACCAAGGAACTATGACTCCAATGCTAGGTGTGCTTTTCATTCAAACGCACCTGGTCACAGTACAGAAAAATGCAGAGCTCTGCATATGAAGGTACAAGACTTGGTAGACTCCAAGGCTCTGAATTTTGCACCGCCGCCCAATGTCAATAAAAACCCAATGCCAAACCATGGTGGTCCTCAAATTAACGCTATTGAAGAAGACAGACCGTCTTATTTAATAACCAGTGTGGATCAGATCAGGACACCATTGGTGGAAATCAAAGCTCAACTCCGTGAAAACCAAATATTTCCGGGGTGTGAACTAGGATGTCCCTATTGCAATATTTCATGGAATGGGTGTGAGGACCTGAGGAATGGCATTGACAGCCTTATTCAGAGTGGCCTGCTACAGATCACTACATCATTTCCGACAAATCCGACAACTTCATCAGCAACGGTTTCAGACCCTCCTACAACTGCAGCAACTATTGTTCCCGACAATTCACCAGCAACATCAACAAGTACTTCACCTGTCCTTCCAAAGGATCAGTTTTCAACAGTTTCTCCTGCTACAACTTCAGCTTCATTCCATTTCGAATCTCCATCAACAACAACATCAGTCCTTCCAACAACACCTCCTACAACACCAGCAATCAATCATGAAGATGTCTCTACTGTTACCATATTCTACGATCCTGAAAATAATTCCGCCTACCATTCAGAAGGTGCTGCTCCCGCCAGAGCACCAGTTACAATCTTTTATGATCCACAGACAATAACAGTCCCTTCAGCAGCAGCAATCAGTCCGGTCACTGTCACGGTGCCTGGACCAGTACCATATGTAAGCAATAGGGCCATCCCTTGGCACTATGGCTCTGACGTGTATTGTGAAGGGAAAAGAATCACTCTGGAAACATCAGCACCTGCACCACAAGTAGATAATGTGGGGGGAGGCGGAGGCTTCACTCGAAGCGGACGTCTCTTTGCTTCACAAGTCCAAAGACCTACAGCCGAAGCAGAAGCTGCTGCCAAGGCAAAAGGAAAAGGCCCGGTGCAGGAGGATCCAGCTGCCAAAGAAGCCCTGAAGACTCCGTTCGATCAGGAAGTTGATGAGTTTATGCGAATCATCAAAAAGAGTGATTATAAAGTTGTGGATCAGCTTCACCAGACGCCATCCAAAATCTCTATCCTCTCACTGCTTATGTGCTCCGAGGCCCATCGGAATGCACTACTTAAAGTCCTGCACGCAGCTTACGTGCCTGAGGAGATTACTGTCAACCAATTGGAAACCGTGGTTGGAAATGTTACTGCTAGCAATGGGCTAGGGTTTACCAATTCTGACTTGACGACGGATGGCCGCAATCACAACAAAGCCTTGCACATAACCATGGAGTGCAAAGGAGCTGTCCTTTCTCATGTGCTGGTGGACACAGGTTCTTCCCTGAATGTCTTACCGAAGAAGGCTCTGGTGAAGTTAGAATGTGATGGATTGGCATTGAGACCCAGCAACCTGGTGGTACGAGCCTTTGATGGTTCGAAGAGATCGGTTCTGGGAGAGATCGAGCTGCCCGTGACAATTGGCCCGCAGACCTTTAAAACTATCTTTTATGTGATGGACATTCAGCCCGCCTACAGCTGTTTGTTGGGTAGACCCTGGATTCACGCCGCCGGCGCAATAACGTCTACCCTTCACCAAAAGTTAAAATTTGAGTGGGAAGGTCAAGTTGTCACAATCTGTGGAGAAGAGGACATTTTTGTCAGCCACCTGGCAACCTATAAGTACATTGAAATGGATGGGGAGATCCATGAAACAATGAGCCAGGGGTTTGAAGCCTTAAATGTGAATGAAGCATCTGCTGTATCTGGTACTCCCATGTCATCTTATCAACAAGCCCGGAAGGTTGTTGAAGAAGGAACTGCCCTAGGCTGGGGCAAGGTCTTAGCTATGGAGGAGAAGAAGGACAAATTTGGGTTGGGTTACAAACCAACTCAACATCAAGCAAAGGCTGTTGGAGAGCCTGGTTTTGTCAGTGGGGGGATGCTTACCCCTGATGCTATCAACAATCTGGAAGACGAGCTGGAAGAGGAGCGCAATCTGGAGAATTGGATTCGTCCAAAGATCCCGGGGAGCAGTGTCTCAAACTGGTCTTCCTAGGAAATTATAAGAGTTACTCATGCAGAGTAATTGTTATTTCCTGTATTTTTATAGCATGCATCAAAGTCTTGCATCTTGCCCAAGATGACAAGACTCATTTTGTGATCAGGGCCATCTGTACTTTTTGTGCAAACAAGATTAAATTAATGAAATATCAGACATCTTTTTGCAAACGAGTCTTTTTCTTTTCTGCTCACTGTTTTTCCATTTTTCTTTTTGTACAAAAATAAATGGCGGTGTTTTCAAAATGATAACTTCATTTCACCTTTTTTCTAAAGCAAGATTAAAATCAATCACTAAAATGAACAACTTAACCCTTGCAGAGAGTGCCTTCCAGACAGCACCGACAACAGCACGGCTATGACTTCGTATGACTTTGACAATCCAATCAATCAAGCTGATGAAGGGGTTGAAGAAGAATATGAGCTTCCTGAAGAGCTAGCTAGGTTGTTGAGACAGGAGGAAAAGGTTATTACTCCTCATCAGGAGGAGATTGAAGTGATTAATCTTGGTACTGACGAAGACGTGAAAGAAGTTAAAATCGGGGCCTGCCTACAAGACTCAGTGAAGAGACAACTGATAGATCTGCTTCAAGAGTATGTTGATGTGTTTGCTTGGTCGTATCAAGATATGCCAGGGTTGGATACCAACATTGTTGTGCATAAGCTGCCTTTGAGGGAAGAATGCCCACCAGTTAAACAGAAACTGCGCCGAACTCGCCCAGACATGGCTATGAAAATCAAAGAAGAGGTACAAAAGCAGTGGGACGCCGGGTTCCTTGCTGTGACTAGCTATCCGCCGTGGGTTGCTAACATAGTGCCTGTGCCTAAGAAAGATGGCAAAGTAAGAATGTGTGTTGACTACCGGGATCTGAACAGAGCCAGCCCGAAAGATGACTTCCCATTACCTCACATTGATGTATTGGTGGATAACACGGCTCAGTTCTCGGTATTCTCCTTCATGGATGGATTTTCAGGATATAATCAGATCAAGATGTCACCTGAAGACATGGAGAAGACAACATTCATCACACCTTGGGGCACGTTCTGTTACAAAGTGATGCCATTCGGACTGAAGAATGCTGGTGCCACATATCAACGGGCTATGGTGACATTATTCCACGATATGATCCACAAGGAAATCGAGTGTTATGTGGATGATATGATTGCCAAATCCCTTACAGAGGAAGATCACCTGGTGAATCTGCTAAAGTTGTTCAAGCGACTGAGGAAGTACCAACTAAAGCTGAACCCCAACAAATGCACATTCGGGGTGCGATCCGGTAAGCTGCTGGGCTTTATTGTAAGCGAGAAAGGGATTGAAGTTGACCCTGATAAAGTCAAAGCCATCCAAGAGATGCCTGCACCGAAAACTGAGAAAGAAGTCCGAGGGTTCTTAGGTCGATTGAACTACATCTCACGGTTCATATCCCACCTCACAGCAACCTGTGAACCCTTGTTCAAGTTGTTAAGAAAGGAACAAACGGTCAGGTGGAACGAAGATTGCCAGAAGGCTTTTGACAAGATCAAAGAATATCTACAAGAACCTCCAATCCTCATGCCGCCAGTTGAAGGAAGACCTCTGATTATGTACTTGACAGTATTAGAAGAGTCAATGGGGTGTGTACTAGGTCAGCATGACGAGTCTGGTCGAAAAGAGTATGCAATATACTACCTAAGCAAAAAGTTTACCGACTGTGAACAGCGTTATTCACTGCTCGAGAAAACTTGCTGTGCTTTAGCGTGGGCTGCTCGCCGACTGAGACAGTATATGTTGACCCACACTACTTTATTGATCTCAAAGATGGACCCAGTTAAGTACATTTTCGAGAAGCCAGCTCTTACCGGACGGGTTGCAAGATGGCAGATGATTCTTACAGAATACGACATACAGTACACATCTCAGAAAGCCATCAAGGGCAGTGTACTATCTGAATATCTTGCTGAGCAACCCATTGATGACTACCAGCCTATGAGGTTTGACTTCCCTGATGAAGACATCATGTTCATTAAAGCAAAAGATCACGAAGAGCCTATTCACACTGAAGGGCCTGACCCGGAGGAAGAATGGACTATGATGTTCGATGGGGCTGTTAACATGAATGGTCGTGGTGTTGGTGCAGTACTCATTACACCTAAAGGAGTTCACATGCCTTTCTCGGCAAAACTCACTTTCAACTGCACTAACAACGAAGCTGAATACGAAGCTTGCATTATGGGTCTTGAGGAAGCCATTGACCTCAGGATCAAGACATTGACCGTATTCGGAGATTCGGCTTTGGTAGTCAATCAAACCAATGGGAAATGGTACACCCACCAAGATCATCTGATACCTTACAGGGATTATACAAGGAGGTTATTGACTTTCTTCACAACAGTCAAGCTTGAGTATATCCCTCGGGACGAGAATCAGTTTGCGGATGCTCTTGCTACCATTTCATCTATGATCAAAGTTCAAGCTGCTAACTTTGTACCTCAGATTTCAGTGTCCAGACTCGACAGACCAGCATATGTGTTCGCAGCAGAAGTTGTCAAAGACAATAAGCCTTGGTTCCATGACATTAAGTGCTTCTTGGAGGATCAAACATACCCACCTGGGGCATCTTCCAATGATAAGAAGACTCTGAGAAGGCTTGCTGGAAGTTTCTTTCTGAACACTGATGGGTCTTTATACAAAAGGAACTTTGATATGGTACTCCTCAGATGTGTTGACAAGACAGAAGCAGATTTGTTGATGCATGAAGTGCACGAAGGATCTTTTGGTACCCATGCTGGAGGGCATGCCATGGCTAAAAAGTTGTTAAGATCAGGCTATTACTGGATCACAATGGATGCAGACTGTTGTGCTTACGCCAGAAAATGCCACAAATGCCAGATTTACGCAGATAAAGTGCATGTGCCTCCTAATCCTTTGAACATCATGTCTTCACCATGGCCCTTTGCTATGTGGGGCATTGATATGATTGGCAAGATTGAGCCAACTGCTTCAAATGGTCACAGATTCATCTTGGTCGCCATTGACTATTTTACTAAGTGGGTCGAAGCAGCCTCATATGCAAACGTCACAAGACAAGTGGTAGCCAGATTTCTGAAGAGAGATATCATCTGTCGATATGGAGTTCCCGAGCGAATCATTACTGATAATGGTTCCAATTTAAACAACAAAATGATGGCAGAACTGTGTCGGGACTTCAAGATTCAACATCACAATTCTTCTCCTTACAGGCCAAAGATGAACGGCGCTGTTGAGGCAGCTAATAAGAATATCAAGAAGATTGTGCAGAAGATGGTAGTCACCTACAAAGACTGGCATGAAATGCTACCATTTGCCTTGCATGGGTACCGCACGTCAATCAGAACGTCCACTGGGGCAACACCGTATCAACTTGTATATGGTATGGAAGCAGTCCTGCCGGTTGAAGTTGAATTACCCTCCCTACGGGTACTGATGGATGTTAAACTGAGTGAAGCAGAATGGGTTCGGTCCCGATTCGAACAACTGAGTCTGATCGAAGGGAAAAGATTGGCTGCAATCTGTCATGGGCAGTTATATCAGAAGAGAATGAAGAAGGCCTTCGATCAGAAAGTCAGGCATCGAGAGTACCAAGTAGGGGATCTTGTGTTGAAAAGAATCCTCCCTCCTCATACAGACCACAGGGGCAAATGGACTCCAAATTATGAAGGACCATTTGTGGTAAAGAAAGTTTTCTCTGGTGGAGCACTGATGCTCAGCACCATGGATGGTGAAGATTTCTCGTCCCCTGTGAATTCAGATGCAGTTAAAAAATACTTCGCATAAAATGACCCGCTGGACATAAAAACAGAATGTAAGTCCAGGCAAAAATAGGGCATCCCGGCGAGTCAAAAACAGAATAAAAGACTCGGGCAAAAATAAGGGAAATAAATGAAAAAATGTACACCCGCTGAGTTGAAAAGCCGCATTGGACAACTCAGGCAAAAATGGGTATCCCGATGGATTGAAAACCCGAAAGGGCGATCCATGCAAAATAAGGGAATAAGCGAACAACTGCATTCTGAATTCGTCTGTATCACTTACAACTTGGTAAGCTACAAAGGATCAAGCTTCAATCAGAATCAACTCTCTCCAGGAAGCAAGACGAGAAGAACGTCATTGTCATACGAGTCATAGCAGGAGAGGAAGCTCCTCAAAGCGTCGCCAACATCGCCAGCATTTTGTTTCTCAATTTGTAACAGTCTCCTCATTCCAGGGGATTTGTTTCTTTGACTGTATCTTGCCAATTCAGGGCACATGAATTAATAAAATCAGATTTTCAGTCATGTTTCGTTTTTTACATTTATGTTTTGCAAAGGATGTCTGATGTCTCTGAAAATACAATTGCATAAGTACAGATGCCTTTCTCTAAAAATAAAAAACACATGCTTACAGGGAATATACTTACTCTTGAGAGTGCTTGACTCCTATGACGGAATCCAGTAGAGGATACCTCGGGACCTTTTGTACGTTTCCTTATCTTTGCAGGGTTGCAGGTGTCCAGGACGCAACCTGGGGCATGCAAGTTACGTCTCAGCAAGCAGGCGAATCATTATCAACTCGGTCTATCTTCCACGTGGCACTGGAGGGTGCCCACTCCCCCAGCAAAGTTGCCAAATCAACATATACTCAATCTCGGCATCCGAAATGCTCTATCCCCAGCCGAGTGGCCTCTTGCTGCTATCCCCAGCTGAGTTGCCTCTCACAATCCCCCAGCCGAGTTGCCATTTCATCCTCAGTTGAGTACAGGAGTCAGGGAATCATCTCCCCACAGAATCTTCAGCCTCTATCCAGAAGAGCAGCGCATAGAAGATCACAACAGAGTGAAGAAAGCTTCTACAAACCCCAGCTGGGTCCCATTAAGGATATGTCAATCAGTGACCTATATCCCCAAGCAAATATCATCTCATCTTATTAGATCTACCAATGATCTCATCCCCAGCTGGGATGTTCACTTCAAGCAGATCGACCGGAGATTTTTGCAGCAACGGGATCCGAATCCCGGATCTGTGCCTCCTTGCATAATCATGGCATTTGCATCATACTATCCCCTCAGAGCGTAGCATTCCGTCTAATACGGAGCATTACGGCAAAAATCAAACGCATAGCATAATCATAAGCCATGTTCTGAAGTAATACTTGTGAATAACAAACCATTCACCATCATTATACAGAAATCCCCACCAGAGTCCCAGCAAAAGCAGTTGCCTCTCCAATCACCAAACACCAGTATATACACCTTCTGACACCCGTCCGTGTCACCACTTCCCCAAACAGGTTGCCTGAATACACTTTACAAACAAAATCACCCGTACTACAGATACTTCCTGACACCCGTCCGTGTCGAATCACCAGCAGAAAGCCAAAGACATCCTCTTTGCACTCACATATACTTATATACACTTTCTCGACACCCGTCCGTGTCATATCCTCAGCGCAGTCGCTTACACTTTCATCACCCATATACTTGTTATTATTATACTTTTCCCTTTTGACACTCGTCCGTGTCATTCTCCCCAGCAGATAAACACTTACTTATATATATACTCACTACTCATTGGTACGCTTATACAGATACTCGTCCGTGTCTTGTATACATCACTTATATCCCCACAGATTCGACAGTAGTCCTTGTTCTTTGTTAACCAGTTGGTACTCGTCCGTACCATCATCTCAGAACATCGCGTCTAGTGTTTGTTTCTACATGATACTCGTCCGTATCATAGTCTTAGGGATGCTCGTCCGCATCTTTAACCCATACACTGTTTCAAACACTTGTGTCTTCTTGAATATAGATACTCGTCTGTGTCTACTATTCCCCAGAAGAGTCCCTTCAGATTCAACACTCGTCCGTGTTCCTTGTTAACCCGTTGATACTCGTCTGTATCATCATCTCTGAACATGTGTCAGTTTGTTTCTACATGATACTCGTCCGTATCACAGTTTAAGGATGCTCGTCCGCATCTTTAATCTATACAATACCAAACACTTATACTTTCTTTTCTTGGTTGTGAACGCTCGTCCGTGTTCACTATATCCCCAGTAGATCACCAACAAATTTTCTTTTATCAGACACTCGTCCTGTGTCATGATAACCCTGAGAGCAGCCGTACCCTGCTGAGTGGTCGTCCTCCACTTCTTGATGGTCGTCCTCCATCATGCTCATCCGATGGTCGTCCCCATCGTTGATTTTTTAGCAGCCGTCCCCTGCTAGGTGGTCGTCCTCCACCTTTTGATGATTGTCCTTCATCATTTTATCCAATGGTCGTCCCCATTGTTGATTTTGGTTATCTGGCATTCGTCCTATGTCATGAGAAACCTCGAGAGCAGCCGTACCCTGCTGAGTGGTCGTCCTCCACTTCTTGATGGTCGTCCTCTATCATGCTCGTCCGATGGCCGTCCCCATCGTTGACCTTTTCTATCCGATGGCCGTCCCCATCGTTGATATCTTCGGCAGCCGTACCCTGCCCGGTGGTCGTCCTCCACCTTTGATGGCCGTCCCCATCATATTCCTTTTATCCCCAACAGAGCAGCCGTACCCTACTAGGTGATCGTCCTTCACCTTTGATGGTCGTACCCCATCATCTGTTTATTTCATTTATTCTTTAACCCGATGGCCGTCCCCGTCGTGGTCCCTTTTCCTTTTAACCCGGCGGCCGTCCCCGTCGTGGCCCCTTTTCCTTTTAACCCGATGGCCGTCCCCGTCGTGGTCCCTTTTCCTTTTAACCCGATGGCCGTCCCCGTCGTGGTCCCTTTTCCTTTTAGCCCGATGGCCGTCCCCATCGTTGGTTATTTTACCTTTATGAACTTGATGGCCGTCCCCGTCATGTTTCATTAATTTCCAGAGAATTTTGCAGCTTTATCTTGATGGCCGTCCCCATCACGATTTTATTTTCCCCAGCTAGTCGGCCGTCCCCGTCTTGGCTTTACCTTTTATCCCCAGCATGTCGGCCGTCCCCGTCATCGCTTAGTTTTCCGCACCTTTACAATATACTTTATTTTCCTTTTGCAATCTATATCCCTTTTCTTCTTCATTCTGTGAGTGCAAATTTTGGACTGTCTTTGGTATTCAACCACAAGTTATCATGTTTGCCTGTTAAGCCGTCGCTTACAACCTGCACAGCTAACTCATGTTTGAATAGGGGCAGCTGTAAACACCCCAAATTTGCCCTCACCCATTCACACCATGGCTTGTGATCATCCTCATATGCATAAACACAATCATATCATCTCATATCTCATTTTGGTTCACTGCATAGTTTCTAAGTCATCTGCACCTAGGGTTTGTGATCTGAGCAATCCCAAAAGCATCTTGGGCCATTCCAAAGGCCACCAACCAACTCAAAGGGGTCCATGTGTGTTCATATGTCATATTCCATCTCCTCAAAGTCAAAAATGCAGAGGAATCACAAGAACTAGGGTTTGAGTGGATGCAGAGCCAGGATGAACTGCACAGTTGACCTAAAATTAGGGTTTTGGTTTCAGAGGCCATAACTCCAAATTTTTTGGACATTCTTGTTTCCATTGGTCTCTATGTGGTATAGGGAGTATGCATATCAATTTTCATGAAGAAATTCCATGGGGAAGTCATCTGATCAAAGGTTGACTTTTCACACAAGTCAGTGCAAAATCAGGGCATCTGAGGCCCCCAATGACCCAACCAATGGTTGATCTTCATCATTTTGAGTGTATATGATCTTTATTTGATCATGGAAGAAGGTTGAAGTTCACAAAAATCAAGAATTTAGGGTTTTTGCAAATGTTGACTTTTTGGGCATAGTTGACTTTTCAAGAATGCCTCATTTTAGGTCATTTTTCAAGCCTTGATTCTTGATCCAAAAAGGCTTCAAATGGAAAAACTTTGGTCATGAAAGTTGTAGATCTCATTTTTCCCTTTTCAAAAAGTACAAGAACATGATCAAACTCTTCTTGGATCAAAATTTATGGCAATGCAAAGTTGGCTAAAATCATTAATTTTCAAGGCATGCTTCAAATGGAAATTTTGCAAAGTCATGAACCAATGCATTATGTGACCTCTAATTCATTTCAAACCAGCACATAAACATTCTCTAAGTCCTAAAAATCAGAATTGGACCAAGTTTCCCCATGGTTTGGTTGGTGTAACAAGACTTTCTCACATGTGAACCAAAGTTACAACAAGTTGCAAAACTCATGATCATGCTCCCTACAACTTGCAGCCTTGGATGCTGAGCTTTGCTAGGCCTCTCCCTCACCCTTGCTGCGCCAGCCCATGCCATGTACTTGCCTATACCTTAAGCCATGCTTCTCTTACACATTATTTGACTTTTTGCAAAAGGTAACTTACCAATCAATAAAGGGCATGTCTTGTCAACTGACCAAAGAGAGAGAGTTATGTGGACAATTTGCAAGCTAAACATAACACAAAGCAAGGCTGAAGCTCACACATTCATCACATTCACAAAAACATACAAAACTGCATAAGCCTTCGAATCTCTCTGCCCAGCTCACATACATCCAAACCATCTTTACCAATCATCTCACCATGTCTCATTGAGCCCAAAGCAACCAAGAACACAAGCCTGAAACAACCAGAATACTCCATAACCATTTCTCACCAGCTTGCAGTTTCATTCGAAACTCTCACCCCAGCTCACCAACATACAAACAAACACTCCAGACCTTCTCCATTCATCCTCAGGACCACAAACCATCATTCACAATGGCCTGAAACCTCCAGAAACTCCATTGCCATTTCTGATCAAGCTTGAGCAGAAGCTGTCGAATCTCACTATCCAGCCAACTTAAACTCCTTTTGAGCATTCAAGCATCTTCTGTGGACCAAGTGGAGTGGATTGCACAAGGAGAAGCGGCCAGAAAGTCCTCAAATTGAAAGCTCCAAATCTCAGGTAGCTCGAAAATTATTTTTCCAGAAATCATTTTTCTTGTTACAAACTTGTTCTATGTGATTCACTGATTATCCTGATGTCTTTGGTTTTGAAAATGGCTTTGATTTGAGAGTTTAATTTGTCTCTGAAACCTGCGTGCCCTAGCTTTCATTTTCTTCGATTCAGCTTGATTAGGAAAAAGAAATGTGTTTTGAGAGAGGGGTTTGATTCGGGAGAGGTTGGAGATCATTTCCCAGTTCTTGTTTTTCATTTTTGATACGATTTGAGGGGGTTTGGAGTTTTTCAGGGGAGTTGCTGGCCGGAGAAGACGACCGGAAGTCTTCTCCGGCCACCTGAGAGTCATTTATGCCCTAATTACGTAATTAACTCAAGTTTGAATCTGGAGCGTACGATCCCTTTGACCAGTTGACCTCCCGCGTGTGTGTGTGGCCTGGATCTCTCTGATTAGCCCTAATCCACGTGTTAAGACTAATTAATCATATTTTAATCAGAAGCAATCCACACCCTTCATTCGCGCGCTGGTCAACCAGTTTGAATTCAGAGCCCATCCTGGCCATCCATCCTGATTACTTTCATTTTTATTTGTTTTTAATTCATTTTCTTTTCAATTAACTTGCATAATTATTTTAAAATAGCAAAAAATGCATAAAAATTATGAAACTTTTTCCTCTGAGTTTTATTAATTTTTATGACACAAAAATATTTTTATTTCATTTTTTATCATTAAAAAAGTATTTTTAAATATTTAAAAGATTATTTTTAATTGATTAATGGGAATTAATTAATTAAAAATACTTTTAGGTATTTAAAAATCACCAAAAAATTCATGAAATGTTCTAAGACATTTAGAAACATTGACCAACCTTCAAACCAAATTTCTTTTTTGATCTTGATGCATTTTAAGAATTTTTCATTGAATTAAATCATTTTTTATGCATTAATTTGATCATAAGTTTAAAAATTCATTTCTGCCTATTGGAGAAGGTTGAGACATTGATTCTTCTTGCATTGTTTTGTATTTGGCATGTAGTTTCTAGGGTAAAATGGCCATGATTTGATTCCTCATTTTCAATTTGTTTGGCATTTCTTTTGTTTAGGAACCCTAAAAACCCTAATAACTTAGAAAAATCATATCTTGAGATTGGTTAAGAGTTGAGAGTTCCCCTTTGGGCAGTGGTTTATTATAGGTCTAGGGTTTCTTTGGATGCCATTTTCCATTTTTTATCTTAGGGTTTGCTTCTGTTTTTGGTTTTTGTTTGATGTTTGATCCATGAACCCTAATTTGGGATTTCTCTTGCATCCTCCTTGCATTCTCTTGCATAACATGACTTGTCTTTGCATTTTATGCATTCTTGTGATTCATTTGACATCTTAAGACATATAGAAAGCATGTTTGATCATTGCATTACATATTTGCCATGTCATTTGTCTTGTATGCTTCATAACTTTCCATGCTTGTTCATGCTCCTTAACTTGCATCATTTGCATCCATGATCTTGTATGAGCATCTCCATGCCTTGTCTCATGTTTGCAGCACTTCATAACATCATAATCATCATCAACATGCTTCTGGTTTTGCTTTGCATCATACCATTTCATCTCATCTTGCATTGCATTGCATTTCTTTCTAACATTTCAGGTGGTAAGTAAACTTGGGAAGTGAATTTGCCTTCACTTCTCATAACTTTTCTTTTCATCTCTCTTGCATCCATTGCTGCATTTCTGTTTGTGTTTGAGATTGAGCTTGCTCATTCTTCTTCCCCCCACTTTCTTTCTTCAAGTGACTTGACTTCTTGAATGAAGCAAGTTGCTTTGCTTCTCTTGATCTTGTTCATCTGCTTCCTGGTGGTTCCATTGAAGACTTCTCTTGAAAACCTCACAAACCTTAGGATCAACCAAGCATGATAATGAATTAGGGTTTTGATTAGTCTCCCCTCATAGTTTTACCTTTGTGTCTCTCTTTGAGTCTTCTCTTCTCATCTCATAATCAGGGACTAAACCCTAAAGGCTTTAAGACTTTGTGATTAAGCTTATGCCTGCATCCTTCTTTTAGGATGGAGTGTATAACTTTAATCCTAAGTGTTAAACCCTTAATGTGTTTAAGTCTCTTAATCAATTCACTTAATAAATATCAAGACATCACACTTGTAACTTGGGCCTTGCATTAGGGTTCTAATTCTTCCTTAAGTGGTTAAGAAGGACTAACCCTAGCGTTAATGGACAAGTCCCCCTCAAGTTGTCTTACAAACCATAAAAAACACTTCATCATCTTATCATTAACTAAAATCCACTTAATTAAAGGCTTGTTTTGTCATGAGTTTAATCCCTAATCATGGATTAAGTTGAGGAGCTTTCCTCAGCTTAAACATTCTCATCTATCATCCTTCTTTTAGGATGGTGTAATGAGTCTGTTTAATCCTTGATTATGGCTTAACCTCATTACTCAGCACTAAACAAAAACAACAAAAACATCTAAATAATCACAAGTAGGTTAATGATCTTAATCCTACATCAAAGGTGATTAAGTGTGAGAATCTGACTTCACACTTAAGGTATCCTCATTACCCCTAATCAGAGGGAAGATGTGATGAGTTTACTAATCCATTGGTTTAGGCTTAAGCTCATTATCTTATGACAAACTCCAAAAAGCAATAAAAGACTGAAAACTCAAAAACAAACAATAATCGTCTCCTCCGGGATTCTTTTCTCACCTCATTCACTCACAATCGAGAACTTGCTTCTTCCGTCTAATGCAAGACAGTTTGCACCTGAGCCAGACAGGTCATACACTTGAGCATAGACAAGTAAGCGGTTCACAAGTCAATTCATCTTTCAGTCTCTTTGGGTCGAACTACGGTGTTCTGACTTCCTCATTGCACGAGAGGATACGTAGGCATAACTTAACAGTTATCGAACAAAAAGTCTCTGTATATTCCCCCTCTTTCCAGCTTCATTCTTTTAGCCTCATGATCTTGAGCATTGCACTCTTGTCCCTACACTGACACTGTATACATTACACTTCACTTCCTTTACACTGACACCTGTACATCCTTTTCCAGTCCTTTTACACACAGACTGCACTGACACTACCCCTTTAAAACACAAATCTTTTAAGCGTGGATCCCGTCGAGTACGACGGACAATCTGGGTGCTAATACCTTCCCAGGTTGTAACCAACCCCCTTTCTCAGTCTCTCTGGTTCGCAACCGTCTTATCCATATCTCTCTAGGTCTATGCAGCATTGCCTTTCCTCCGGGATAAAAATGCCTAGCTGGCGACTCTATTCATTCTCCAGTGAGTTCACGGCTGTGTGTTCTCACTGTTCCCTTCGCCGGCCGTTCGCGTCTGTACCCTCATCTGACCCCCGGTGTCACTTGTCGGGAGCGACAAAGGCTAGATGAAATTGCTGAGAAATTGAGATCCTTGGAGTCCTAGAATTCTTTGGGATTTGATGTTATGGACATGGGTCTAGTGGACGGGGTAAGGATTCCCCACAAGTTTAAACCTCCGTGCTTCGAGAAGTACAACAGAACTTCCTGTCCCCGAACCCATTTACAATCCTTTCTGGGGAGGCTGAAGGCATATACCATCGATGAAAAGCTATGGATGTTTTATTTTGAAGATAGCTTAACAGGAGCTTCAAGGGAATGGTACTCCCACTTGACTAGAGCAACCATCAGATGCTGGAAGGACCTGGCTGAGGCCTTTATCAGACAATACCAGTACAACTTGGATATGGCCCCTAACAGGACCCTCCTGATGGGAATGTCTCAATCATCCAGGGAAAGCTTCCGGGAGTACGCCCAGAGGTGGAGGCAGCTTGCCGCTGCTGTCCAACCACCCATGTCGGAGAGGGAAATGGCCGACATGTTTATGAACACCCTCCAAGGGACATACATTGATAGGCTAGCTGCCTTTTCTTCCACCAGCTTCGCTGACGTAGTCATAGCTGGAGAAAGGATTGAAAGCCTATTAAAGATGGGCAAAATTTCTGATAACGGTGCGAGCTCGTCCAGCAACCCCAGAAAACCTTTTGTAGGTCCAAGAAGAACCGGTGAGACTAATGCTATTCAGGCCAGCAGGGGCAGACCACAATATGTTCATAGGTCAGTGGCAGCAATCACCATTCCCACTCCACTTCCTCAGCAACCAGCATATCAACCACAACAACAACCCCATTACCAGCAACAAACTCAGTATCCTCCTCAGAGAAGCTACAACAACAACAACAACAACAATCAGCAAAGACCATTCCAGCAGAGACCATCTCAGGCCAATAGGGTGATTAATCTGATCCCTATGCCTTATGCCGCATTACTGCCACAGCTCCTGAAGCTCAATTTGGTTGAGTTAAGGACAATGGCACCACCAGATCCTTCCAGTCTGCCGAGAAATTACGACGCCAACGCCAGATGCACTTTTCACTCCAACGCACCTGGCCACAGTACAGAGAAGTGCAGAGCTTTACAGATGAAGGTGCAAGACCTGGTAGATTCCAAAGCTCTAAACTTTGCACCCTCGCCAAATGTCAACAAAAACCCCATGCCCAACCATGGAGGGCCCAAAATCAATGCTATTGAGGAAGATAAGCCGTCTTTCTTAATAACCAGTGTTGGGCAGATCCGGACACCCCTGGTAGAGATTAAAGCTCAACTCCTTGAATGCCAGATATTCCCTGGGTGTGAGCTCGGGTGCGGTTATTGCAACATTTCGGTAAATGGATGTGATAACTTGAGAAGCGGCATAGACAGTCTTATCCAGAATGGTCTACTTCAAATCACAACATCAATACCTTCAAATCTGGCAATCTCTCTAACAACAGTTCCAGAGTCTCCTACAACTGCAACAACAATTATTCCAAACAATTCTTCAGTTTCATCAACAAATGCTTCAAATATCACTTCAACAAGCCAGACATCAACAAACATTCCTTCTACAACATCAGCACCCCTCTATTCAGAATCTTCTCCTACAACACCAGCAAACATCTCCGCAGTCACTATTTATTATGATCCGTCAAGTATTCCTCCGAACAACAATTTTCAACAACAAGCAGTGGCATCTCCTGCCAGGACACCGGTCACCATCTACTACGATCCACATACTATTGCAACACCCTCCTCTACTGCAGTCAGCCCGGTTACCATTACGGTACCTGGGCCTGTTCCATATGAAAGCAGTAATGCCATCCCTTGGCATTATGGCTCTGACCTATACTGCAATGGGGAGAAAATCACTCTTGACTCTTCAACCTCTTCTCCACAGATTGACAATGTCGGGGGAGGCGGAGGCTTCACCAGAAGCGGACGCCTTTTTGCCTCGCAATCACAAAGGCCTAATGCCGAAGCAGAAGCTGCTGCCAAAGCAAAGGGAAAGAGTGTAGTAGCTGAAGAGCCCATTCTCAAAGAAACACAGAAGACATCTTTTGAACAAGATGTAGACGAGTTTATGAGAATTATCAAGAGGAGTGACTACAAAGTGGTGGATCAGCTTCACCAAACTCCTTCAAAAATCTCCATTCTGTCCTTGCTGATGTGTTCCGAAGCTCACCGGAATGCATTACTAAAAGTCTTGCACGCAGCATATGTGCCGGAGGAGATCACCGTTAATCAGCTGGAGACCGTGGTAGCGAATGTCAATACCAGCCATGGATTGGGTTTTACCAATGCTGATTTAACGACTGAGGGTTGTAACCACAATAAGGTTTTGCATATCACCCTAGAATGCAAGGGTGCTGTTCTATCACATGTACTGGTAGACACTGGGTCTTCACTCAATGTTTTACCAAAGAAAGCCTTGTTGAATCTAGAGTATGATGGCTTGGCATTGCGGCCAAGTAATTTGGTAGTGAGAGCATTTGACGGCTCTAAGAGATCAGTGCTAGGAGAGATTGATCTACCTGTGATGATCGGCCCACAGACGTTTAAAATAACCTTCTATGTGATGGACATTCAGCCGGCCTACAACTGTTTGTTGGGTAGACCTTGGATTCATGCCGCTGGCGCAGTAACGTCTACCCTTCACCAGAAGTTAAAATTCGAGTGGGAGGGCCAGATCATCACCATTTGCGGTGAAGAGGATATTTTTGTTAGCCATCTGGCTACGTACAAATACATTGAGATGGATGGGGAGATCCACGAAACTATGAGTCAAGGGTTTGAGGCCTTGAACGTAAATGAAGCATCCGCTGTACCTGGAACCTCAATGACATCTTATCAGCAAGCCCGGAAGGTTGTTGAAGAAGGGACAACCCAAGGCTGGGGCAAGTTGTTGCTTGTAGAGAAGAAAGAGGATAGATTTCGGTTGGGTTACAAACCAACTCAACAAGATCAAGCAGAGGCTGCTAAGAAGCCCAATTTTGTCAGTGGGGGGATGCTCACCCCGATGCAGTAAACAACTTGGAAGATGAGTCGGAAGATGAGCGCAACCTGGAGAGCTGGATACGTCCAAGGATCCCGGGGAGCTGTATCTCAAACTGGTCTTCCCAGGAAATTATAAGGGTTACTCCCGCAGAGTAATTATTATTTCCTGTATATTTTAAGCATGCATCGAGTCTTGCATCTTGCCCAAGATGACAAGACTCATTTTGTAATCGGGCCATCTGTAATTTTGTGCAAACAAATCAATCAATGATAATCAGACATCTTTTGCAAATGAGTCTTTTTTCTTTTCCGCTCACTGTTTTTCCATTTTTCTTTTTGTACAAAAATAAATGGCAATGTTTTCAAAATGATAACTTCATTTCACTCTTTTTAAACAAGATTAAAATCAATCACTAAAATGAACAATCTAAACCCTTGCAGAGAGTGCCTTTCAGACCGCACCAACAACAACACAGCTATGACCTCGTATGACTTTGACAATCCAATCAATCAAGCTGATGAAGGGGTTGAAGAAGATTATGAGCTTCCTGAAGAACTAGCCAGGCTGTTAAGGCAGGAGGAGAAGGTTATCACTCCTCATCAGGAGGAGATTTTAACAATTAATCTTGGTACGGATGAAGACGTGAAAGAGGTTAAGATCGGGGCCTGCCTACAAAACTCAGTGAAAGAACAACTGATTGATTTGCTTCGAGAGTATGCAGATGTGTTTGCTTGGTCGTACCAGGATATGCCAGGGTTGGACACCGATATCGTTATGCACAAGCTGCCATTAAAAGAAGACTGCCCGCCGGTAAAACAGAAGTTGCGCCGTACTCGCCCAGATATGGCAATGAAGATAAAGGAAGAGGTACAAAAACAGTGGGACGCCGGGTTCCTCGCTGTACCGGGATCTGAACAGAGCCAGCCCGAAAGATGACTTCCCTTTACCTCACATTGACGTATTGGTTGATAATACGGCTCAGTTCTCGATATTCTCCATCATGGACGGATTTTCAGGATACAATCAGATCAAGATGTCACCTGAAGACATGGAGAAGACAACTTTCATCACACCCTGGGGCACGTTCTGTTATAAGGTGATGCCATTCGGACTGAAGAATGCAGGTGCAACATATCAACGGGCTATGGTAACATTATTCCACGATATGATCCATAAAGAAATCGAGTGTTATGTGGATGACATGATTGCCAAGTCCCTCACGGAAGAAGACCACCTGGTGAATCTGCTGAAGTTATTCAAGCGCCTGAGGAAGTACCAACTGAAGTGGAACCCCAACAAGTGCACGTTCGGGGTGCGATCCGGTAAGCTGCTGGGATTTATTGTAAGCGAGAAAGGGATTGAAGTTGACCCTGATAAAGTCAAAGCCATTCAAGAAATGCCTGCACCAAAGTCAGAGAAAGAAGTTCGAGGGTTTCTAGGTAGATTGAACTACATTTCAAGGTTCATATCTCACCTTACTGCAACTTGTGAACCCTTGTTCAAGCTATTGAGAAAAGAGCAAACGGTCAGGTGGAACGAAGACTGCCAGAGGGCTTTTGACAAGATCAAAGAATACCTGCAAGAACCACCAATCCTTATGCCTCCAGTTGAAGGAAGACCTCTGATAATGTACTTGACAGTATTAGAGGAGTCAGTGGGGTGTGTGCTGGGCCAGCATGATGAGTCTGGTCGAAAAGAGTATGCAATTTACTACCTGAGCAAAAAGTTTACCGACTGTGAACAACGTTATTCACTGCTCGAGAAAACTTGCTGTGCTTTAGCGTGGGCTGCTCGCCGACTGAGACAGTATATGTTGACCCACACCACTTTGTTGATATCAAAAATGGACCCAGTTAAGTACATTTTCGAGAAGCCAGCTCTTACCGGACGGGTTGCAAGATGGAAAATGATCCTCACAGAATATGACATCCAGTACACATCTCAGAAAGCCATCAAGGGCAGTGTATTGTCTGATTATCTTGCTGAGCAACCTATTGATGATTACCAGCCTATGAGATTTGACTTCCCTGATGAAGACATCATGTTCATAAAAGCAAAAGATCATGAAGAGCCTATTCACACTGAAGGGCCTGACCCGGAAGAAGAATGGACTATGATGTTTGATGGGGCTGTTAATATGAATGGTCATGGTGTTGGTGCAGTACTCATTACACCTAAGGGAGTTCACATGCCTTTCTCGGCAAAGCTCACCTTTAACTGCACTAACAACGAAGCTGAATACGAAGCTTGCATTATGGGTCTTGAGGAAGCCATTGACCTCAGGATCAAGACATTGACTGTATTCGGAGATTCAGCTCTGGTAGTTAATCAAACCAACGGCAAATGGTACACCCACCAGGATCATCTGATACCTTATAGGGATTATACAAGGAGGCTACTGACTTTCTTTACAACGGTCAAGCTTGAGTATATCCCTCGAGATGAAAATCAGTTTGCAGATGCTCTGGCTACCATTTCATCCATGATCAAAGTTCAAGCTGCCAACTTTGTGCCTCGGATTTCAGTGTCCAGACTTGACAGACCAGCATATGTGTTCTCAGCAGATGTTGTCAAAGATGATAAGCCTTGGTTCCATGACATTAAGTGCTTCTTGGAGGATCAAACATACCCGCCTGGGGCATCTTCCAATGATAAGAAGACATTAAGAAGGCTAGCTGGTAGTTTCTTCCTGAATACTGACGGTTCCCTGTACAAGAGAAACTTTGATATGGTGCTTCTCAGATGTGTTGATAGAACAGAAGCAGACTTGTTGATGCACGAGGTGCACGAAGGGTCCTTTGGTACCCATGCAGGAGGACATGCAATGGCCAAGAAATTGCTAATATCAGGTTATTACTGGATCACAATGGATGCCGACTGTTGTACTTACGCCAGAAAATTCCATAAATGCCAGATTTATGCGGATAAGGTGCATGTGCCTCCCAATCCTTTGAATGTGATGTCTTCGCCTTGGCCCTTTGCTATGTGGGGCATTGACATGATTGGCAAGATTGAACCGACTGCTTCAAACGGCCATAGATTCATCTTGGTAGCCATTGACTATTTTACCAAGTGGGTTGAAGCAGCTTCCTATGCAAATGTTACAAGGCAAGTGGTAGCCCGATTTCTGAAGAGAGATATCATCTGTCGATACGGAGTTCCCGAGCGAATCATTACTGATAATGGTTCCAATTTGAACAACAAAATGATGGCAGATCTATGCCGGGACTTCAAAATCCAACACCACAATTCTTCTCCTTACAGGCCAAAGATGAACGGCGCTGTTGAGGCAGCTAATAAGAATATCAAGAAGATTGTGCAGAAGATGGTAGTCACCTACAAAGACTGGCATGAGATGCTACCGTTCGCCTTGCATAGGTACCGCACGTCAATCAGAACATCCACTGGGGCAACACCATATCAGCTTGTGTATGGTATGGAGGCAGTCCTACCTGTTGAAGTTGAATTACCCTCCCTACGGGTACTGATGGATGTTAAGCTGAACGAAGCAGAATGGGTCCGATCCCGATACGAACAACTGAGTCTGATTGAAGAGAAAAGATTGGCTGCAATCTGTCATGGGCAGTTGTATCAGAAAAGAATGAAGAAAGCCTTCGATCAGAAAGTCAGGCTCCGAGAGTACCAAGTAGGAGATCTTGTGCTGAAAAGACTCCTCCCTCCTCATACAGACCACAGGGGCAAATGGACTCCGAACTATGAAGGGACATTCGTAGTAAAGAAAGTTTTCTCTGGTGGAGCACTGATGCCCAGCACCATGGATGGTGAAGACTTCCCGTCCCCTGTGAATTCAGATGCAGTTAAAAAATACTTCGCATAAAATGACCCGCTGGACACAAAAACAGAATGTAAGTCCAGGAAAAAATAGGGCATCCCGGCGAGTCAAAAACATAATAAAAGACTCGGGCAAAAATAAGGGAAATAAACAAAAAAATGTACACCCGCTGAGTTGAAAAGCCGCATTGGACAACTCAGGCAAAAATGGGTATCCCGATGGATTGAAAACCCGAAAGGGCGATCCACGCAAAATAAGGGAACAAGCGAACAACTGCATCTTGAATTCGTCTGTATCACCCACAACGTGGTAAGCTTTGAAAGGATCAAGCCTCTTTCAGAATCAGCCTTCTTCAGAAAGCGAGACGAGAAGAACGTCAAAAGTCATACGAGTCATAGCAAGGAGGAGCTCCTTGAAGCGTCGTCAACATTGTCAACATTTTGTTTCTCAATTTATAAGCAATCTCCTCATTTCAGGGGATATGTTTCTTTGACTGTATCTTGCCAATTCAGGGCATACGAATTAATAAAATCAGATTTTCAGTCATGTCTCGTCTCGTACATTTTATTTTCATTTGCAAAATGTCCGATGTCTTTAAGATACTGATTGCATAAACACAGATGTTTCTTTTCTAAAAGAAGGTGTGCTTGCAGGGAATATATTTACTCCCGGGAGTTTCTGAACTCCTATGATGGAATCCGGTAAGGGATACCTCGGGATTATTCGTACGTTCCTATTTTTGCAGGATTGCAGGTATTCAAAGCACGGCATGGGGCATGAAAACTTCATTCCCAGCAAGCTGGCAAATCAATACTCACTCAGCCTTAGCACCAGAAATGTTTTCTCCCCAGCTGAGTTGCCACTTGTTATTTCTCCTCAGCCGAGGTGCCAATCATTATTCCTCCTCAGCCAAGTACAAAAGCCAGGGAACCATCTCCCCAAAGAGCTTCAGCCTCTATCAGAAGAGCAATGCATGGAGGAATCACAACAGAGTAAGGGAAGTTTCAACAAACCCCAGCTGGGTCCCTCGTTACCAAGGATGGGTCTATCAATGACCTATTCCCCAAACAGATACATCTTGTCAGATCTACCAATGATCTCATCCCCAGCTGGGATGCTCATTTCAAACAGATCAACCAGAAATCTTAGCAGCAATGGGATCCGAATCCCGGATCGGTATCTTTTGCATAATCATAGCATCCGCATCATATTCCCCACGAAGCGTAGCATTCCGTCTAATACGGAGCATTACGGCAAAAATCAAACATGTTGCATAATCATAAGTCATGGTCTGAATCAAACACTTGTGAATAATGACAATCCATCAACAATATACAGAATGCTCCCCCAGATTCCCCAGTAAAGAGCTAAAGCAGTTGCCTTACACCCACAAACACCAGTACATACTCCTTATTGCACCCGTCCGTGTCATATCCCCAGCAGAAAGCCAAGTATCCCCTTTGCACTCACAGATACATATATATATAACTTTCTTGACACTCGTCCGTGTCACTTTCCCCAGCATAATTACCTAAACACTTTGTTAAGCATATACTTGTTTATATTACACCTTTCTCTCCTGACACTCGTCTGTGTCATCCTCCCCAGCAAGTTGAACACTCAACTATACACCACTCATACTTATTTTACTTATACAGATACTCGTCCGTATCTTGTATACACCATTTATATCCCCGCAGATTCGACACTCGTCCGTGTTCTTTGTTAACCCGTTGGTACTCGTCCCTACCATCATCTCAGAATATGCGTCAAGCGTTTGTTTCTACCTGATACTCGTCCGTATCATAGTCTTAAGGATGCTCGTCCGCATCTTTAATCCATACACCGTGTCAAACACTCTTGTCTTCTTGAATTTAGACACTCGTCTGTGTCTACTGTTCCCCAAAAGAGTCCCCTCAGAATCAACACTCGTCCGTGTTCCTTGTTAACCAGTTGATACTCGTCCGTATCATCATCTCTGAACATGTGTCGGTATTTGTTTCTACCCGATACTCGTCAGTATCGTAGTCTTAGGGATGCTCGTTCGCATCTTTAATCTATACACAATACCAAACGCTTATACCTTTTATTTCTTGGATATAAACACTCGTCCGTGTTTACTATTCCCCAGTAAGTCGCCAACAAAGCAAATTTTCTTTTCTATCTGACATTCGTCCTATGTCATGATAAACCCTGAGAGCAGCCGTACCCTGCTAGGTGATCGTCCTTCACCTCTTGATGATCGTCCTTCATCATTTCTATCCGATGGCCGTCCCCATCGTTGATCTTCTTTATCTGACATTCGTCCTATGTCATGATAAACCTTGAGAGCAGCCGTCCCCTGCTAGGTGATCGTCCTTCACCTCTTGATGATCGTCCTTCATCACGCTCGTCCGATGGCCATCCCCATCGTCGACCTTTTTATCCGGCATTCGTCCTATGTCGCGATACCTTCGGCAGCCGTACCCTGCCGGGTGATCGTCCTTCACCTTAGATGACCGTCCCTCATCTTATCCCCAACAGAGCAGCCGTCCCCTACTAGGTGATCGTCCTTCACCTTTGATGACCGCCCCTCATCATTATTTCATTTATTCTTTAACCCGATGGCCGTCCCTGTTGTGGTCCCTTTTCCTTTTCCTGGTGATCGTCCTTCACCTTTGATGACCGTCCCTCATCATTATTTCATTTGTTCTTTAACCCGATGGCCGTCCCCGTCGTGGTCCCTTTTCCTTTTCCTGATGATCGTCCTTCATCAGTTTAGCCCGATGGTCGTCCCCATCGTTGTTTGCATTACTTTGTGAATCTGATGACCGTACCTCATCATTTACTTTTTACATATTCCCCCAGAGAATCTTACAACTTTACTTGATGGCCGTCCCCATCATAACCTCCTATACCCCCAGCATGATGGTCGTCCCCGTCATTGCTTTACTTCACACACTCTCCCCAGCATGTCGGCCGTCCCCGTCATTGCTCTTTCCCCAGCAGTCGTCCTCTGCTCGACGGTCATCCTCCGTCGCCCACACTTTATACTACTTTATTTTCCTTTACAATCTATACCCCTTTTCTTCTTCATTCTGTGAGTGCAAATTTTGGACTGTCTTTGGTATTCAACCACAAGTTATCTTGTTTGTCTGATAAGCCGTCGCTTACATCCTGCACAGCTAACTCATGTTTGAATAGGGGCAGCTGTAAACACCCCAAATTTGCCCTCATCCATTCACACCATGGCTTGTGATCATTTCATATGTAGAAATCCAATCATAGCATCTCATACCACATTTTTTTGATTCATTGCTTTGGTTCAAAGTCATCTGCATCTAGGGTTTGTGATCTGAGTAATCCAAGGGCTTCTTGAGCCACTCCAAAGGTCATCAATCACTTCAAAGGGGTCCATGTATGTTCAAGCATCATATTATGTCCTCTCAAATTCAAGAATGTCAAAAAATCACAAGAACTGAGAATGGTATGGAAGCAGGGCCAGGTTTGACTGCACAGATGACCTAGAATTAGGGTTTTGGTTTCAGAGGCCATAACTCCAAATTTTTGGTCATTCTTGTTTCCATTGGTTTCTATATGGTATAGGGAGCATGCATATCAAATTTCATGAAGAAATTCCATGGGGAAGTCATCTGATCAAGAGTTGACTTTTCAAGCAAGTCAGTGTAAAATCAGGGCATCTAAGGCCCCCAATGACCCAACCAAAGGGTGTTCTTCATCATTTTGATTGTGTATGATCTTTATTTGATCATAGAAGATGTTGGAAGTTCACAAAATTGAAGAATTTCAAGTCATTTGCAAAGTTGACTTTTTGGGAAAGTTTGACTTTTAATGAAATTGCCATTTTGGGAAACTTTTACAACCCTTGCTTTTTGATTCAAAAATGCTTTAAATGAAAAAACTTTGGTCATGAAAATTGTAGAATGGATCATTCCCTTTTCAAAAAGTACAAGAACATGACCTAATTCATTTTGGATCAAAAGTTATGGCTTGTCAAAGTTGGCTAAAATCACAAAATTTGAAGTTTTCTACCAAAGAGACATTTTGCAAAATGGTTTGTTCAAGTGTTCTAAAGGCCTCAAATGTGTATAATTTCTTCACAACATGATCATATAACATCTAAAATTCAGAATGGGCCAAGGGATCACTCATCTTCATGACTTATGGAGCAAGATTTCTCAAAAGAAACAAAAGTGAAGCAAGTTGCAAAAACTCACTCAAGTGTGAATCCACTTGCTTGCTGACTTCACAACCAATCCTATGGCTCTCCACACATCTTGCTGCGCAGGACACCCCATCTGTCCTTGGCTAGCTAGTAGCCCATGCCTCTCTTACACAACTTTGACATTTTGGCAACTTGAGCCATACCAATCACAAAAGCACACATCAACTCATCTGACCAATCCCATTAGTTTATACAAACAAAAAGCAAGCCAAAGCACATACAACACAAGCCTGAAAGCTCCCACAACACAGCTCTCTCATTTTCACCCCATTTTGCAAAAGCTTTCGAAACACTCTCCACAAGCTGCAAACACACAAACCAACTTCACAAATCAACTCAGCATACTTCACTGATCAAAAACCACCCATCACCATTGCCTGAAACTCCCTGAATCAGAAACACGATCACCACCTTCCACTGAACAGAACTTCTGCCATCTCTCAAACCATCCATTATAAACTTCAAACAAGCATTGAAAGCTTCTCAGGGGGTCCAGTGGAGTTGATTAAAAGCAAGAAACCAGCCAGAAAGTGCCAGAAACCAAAGCTTCAGTTCAGGTATTCATCAAGAACAAATTTTCCAGAACTCATTTTACTTGTTATAAATTGATTCTATATGATATCCTGATCATCATGATGTGTTTAAAAATGAAAATGGTTGAGAAATAAGCATTTAATCGTGTTCTGAAACTTTTCTGACCTAAACATGTATTGCTTCGATTTACATGATTAATGAATGAAAAATGATTTTTGTTTGGGGGTTTTGATTCAGTGTTGAATGGGGATGATTTATGGGCCATTAGTTTTCATTTTCTTGAAGTTTTAAGGATTTTAGCAACTTTCAGGTGAGGGTCTTGCCGGAGAAGACGACCGGAAGTCTTCTCCGGCCACCTGAAAGTGATTAGGGCTAATCCATGTAATTAAATGCAGTTTGAATTTGGTACGTAGGATAGGCTGACTTTGTTTGACTGGCGCGCGTTTGGAGGGTCCAGATCCACTCATTAAACCCTAATCCATGTCATTAATCCTTTTAATTAAGTTTATAAGTTAATCTGGCCAGTTTAAATCTCCACCCTTAGATGTGGCGCCAGTCAACGTGCGCGTTTCTCAGTTTAAACCTCAGCCATTGATCATGCTTACTTCCATTAAATTCAGTTTTATTTTCTTTTTATTTCATTTGTTTTCTTCATTTAATTTAAAATAGCAAAACACTTTGAAAAATTCTGAAAATTTTTATCCAAGCTTTTATTAATTTTCAGAAACCAAAAACATTTTTATTTTTCTTTTTTGCATTTAAAAATATTTTTAAATCATTTAAAAGATTATTTTTAATTAATTAATTAGAATTAATTAATTAAAAATACTTTTAGGTATTTAAAAATCACCAAAAAATTCATGAAACCTTTAAAATCATTTAGGAACATTGTCCAACCCTCAAACCAAATTTCTTTTTTGATCTTGATGTCTTTTGACAATTTTTCATGGAATTAATTTCATTTCAAGGCATTATTTTGACCCAATCTTTGAAAATTCATTTCTGCCTAGTCTTTGAGAGTTGGACTTTGATTCTTTTTGCATTGTATCTTGCATATCATGAAGTTTATAGGATTAAATTGGCATGATTTGATCTTGCATTTTCAATTTTTTTGACATTTTTCTTGACAAGGTACCATAAAACCCTAGTATTCTTAAGAAATTCATAACTTTCACTAGGTTAAGAATTGGGTCCCCTCCTTTGGGCAGTGAGTTTGTATAGGTTTAGGGTTCCTTTGAATGCATTTTCAATTTTTTTATCATGATGTATGCTTCTGGTTTTGGTTTTGTTTTTGTGCATTGATCAAGAACCCTAATTTGAGCTTTCATATGCATTCATCTTGCATTTGCTTGCATACCATGACTTGCCATAGCATTTTGTGCATCCATTTTATTCATTAGACATCTTAAAACATATTAGAAGCATGTTTGATCATTGCATCTTTCATTTGCCATGTTGTATGTCATTTGCATTCCATAACTTTTCATGTATGTTCATGGTTCTAAGCATGCTTCTCTTGCATCCATGTGTTTGTATGATCATCCTCATGCCTTGATTCATGTTTGCATCATCTCATAGCATCATTAACATCATGTATATGCTTCTGGTTTTGATTTGCATCATGTCATTTCATCTCACTTTGCATTGCATTGCATTCCTTTCATTAACTTTTCAGGTGGTAAGTAACTTTGAGAAGTGAATTTGCCTTCACTTCTCACAATTTCTTTTCATCTCTCTTATGCATCATTGCTGCATTTTGTCTTGTGTTTGAGATTGAGCTTGCTCTTTCCTCTTCTTCTTACCTTCTTTCCTCAAATGACTTGTCTTCTTGATTGAAGCAAGTTACTTTGCTTTTCTTTGCTCCTTTCATCTGCTTCCTGGTGGTTTCTCTGAAGATGTCTCTTGTAAACCTCACAAACCTTAGGAACAACCAAGCATGACAATGATTAGGGTTTTGATTAGTCCCCCATTTAGATTTTACCTTTGTGTCTCATTGAGTCTTCTCTTCTCATCTCATAATCAGGGACTAAACCCTAAAGGCTTTAAGGCTTTTTGATTAAGTTTATGCTTGCATCCTTCTATTAGGATGGAGTGTATAACTTTAATCCTAAGTGTTAAACCCTTAATGTGTTTAAATCCTTTAATCAATCCATCTAATAATCATCAAGACATCAAGCTTGTAACTTGGGCCTTGCATTAGGGTTCTAATTCTTCCTTAATTGGTTAAGAAGGACTAACCCTAGTGTTAATGGACAAGTCCCCCTCAAGTTGTCTTACAAACCCTAAAACTCACTCCATCATCTAATCATTAACTAAAATCCACTTAATAAAGGCTTTGTTTTGTCATGAAGTTAATCCCTAATCATGGATTAAGTTGAGGAGCTTTCCTCAGCTTAAACTTTCTCATCTATTATCCTTCTATTAGGATGGTGTAATGAGTCTGTTTAATCCCTGATTATGGCTTAATCTCATTATTTAACACTAAACAAAAACAACAAAAACATATAAATAAATGCAAGTAGGTTAATGATCTTAATCCTACATCATGGTGATTAAGTGTGAGATGCTGACTTCACACTTAAGGTATTCTCATTACCCCTAATCAGAGGGAGGATGTGATGAGTTTACTAAATCCATTGGTTTAGGCTAAAACTCATTAACTTATGACAAACTTTCAAAAGCAATAAAAGACTGAAAACTCAAAACAAACAATAATCATCTCCTCCAGGATTATTTTCTCATCTCATTCACTCACAAACGAGAACCTGCTTCTTCCGTCTAATGCAAGACCGTTTGCACCTGAGCCAGACAGGTCATACACTTGAGCATAGACAAGTAAGCAGTTCACAAGTCAATTCATCTTTCAGTCTCTTTGGGTCGAACTACGGTGTTCTGACTTCCTCATTGCACGAGAGGATACGTAGGCATAACTTAACAGTTATCGAACAAAAGTCTCTGTATATTCCCCCTCTTTCCAGCATTATTCTTTTAGCCTCATATTCTTGAGCATTTCATCCTTGTTCCTGCACTGACACTGTATATTTATACACTTAACATTCTTTTACACTGACACCTGTACATCATTTCCCAGTTATTTTTATGCACAAATTGCACTGACACTACCCCTTTAAAACACAAATCTTTTGAGCGTGGATCCCGTCGAGTACGGCGGACAATCTGGGTGCTAATACCTTCCCAGGTTGTAACCAACCCCCTTTCTCAGTCTCTCTGGTTCGCAACCGTCTTATCCACATCTTTCTAGGTCTATGCAGCATTACCTTTCCTCCGGGATAAAAATGCCTAGCTGGCGACTCTTTCTTTCTCTTGAGTTCACTCCTGTGTGTTCTCATTTCATCTTTTCGCCGACCGTTCGCGTCTGTACCTTATTTGAGCTCAGTCTCATCTCTTGGGAGCGACACCATCCATTCGAGATAAAAATGCCTGGCTGGAGACTCTACCTTTTCCGTGCCACTTTTGCATTTGTACTAGGATTAAAATCCTGGGAGCGACAAACCCGTACATGCAAAACAAGAAAATTGTGATATGCATGCTATGAAAATGCATGTATTTTCATTTTCGCGGTCATTATACCCCAGTTCCGGTATTCAATAATGATATCCAGATGGCTTATGGAACCCAAATTTTGAGAAGAAACATTTGCGTGAAGTTCATATTTGGTGGCCTGGGTTGACTAGGTGTTAGTGCCCGGACAAAGATTCTAAAGCTGAATAATAATGCATTAACATAAACCAACCTAAAAAGGCAACAATAAACAGAATCTCCCTGAAGGGTTACAAGTCTTACAATATTGAAAATTAATAAAAAGATAATCAAAGATTCCTACAACATGCCTGTAGGTAATCCACTACATCAGAAAGAAAGAAACTAAATATTAGGAAGCTGCACATCTTTCAACCTCTAGCTGAAGTGTTTGAATACTTCAAACAAACGGGCCACATCCGGATGGGTAGGATCCTCAATTAGCTTCTAAATTAGAAGATCCATATGTTCAAACGAGGCGTGCAGTTCCCTGATTTGTTGTAAAAAGATTTATTTATTATCTTTATTAGGGCTAGGCTCTTCTTAGATTTTTTAGTCTCCGCAAGCATTTTAAGATCTTTGATTTCCTTTTGCGCTTCTTCCAATGACATTTGGCTCTGATCCAGCTGCTGAAGATACCCTTGACGCTTCTCATGAGCTAGCAAAATTTCCTTTTTCTGGTACTCTATCTGAAGCTGATAAATTTCTTCCTTTTCCTTATGCTCTTTTTGAATTTCATCCCACTTCTCCTACTAGAGATTGATGGTATTGTTAGCTTCGGTCAAGGACTTCTTCACTTGTCTTCGCGCATTGGCTTTACTGGTTTCTGCCAAACCCTTTTTCCTGAAGTACGACTCTCTATCAACAAAGTCTTTCTCTTTGTTTTTCATGGTCTTCTGAAGAAACCAGACATTTTCTTCCAAGGATATGTTGAAGTAAACTGCAAGCTGGTGAAAACTACTAACCTCTGAGTTCTCAAGCCTAATCTTGCGCAATTCAGCTTCCAGCTTCTAATATTCCTATATGGGCACTATAGTCTGTGGCATAACCACCTTCGGGTCAAAAGAGGTTCTATTGAGAAAGGGAGGAGTAAAGTTTCCACATTATTTTTTAAACCATGTAGCATAAGGATCATATGTATTTGGGTCCACTCTCCTAAACTCTTTCTTCCCTTTTCTGACTCTCAGTTCCCAAGCATGAAATACATGGATAGCTATCCTTTCATTTCCCTCCATAGGAAAGTACAGATATTCATCCACCTTTTCATCCACTAGAAGAGTCTTCAAAGGATATCTGAATTGTTTCTTTGCTAGCACAAGGTTGTAGTTAATCACCCCTTCCTTCCGAGTAAAGGCGCATTTGGGAAATCTGCACAGTTGGTGATTATCTCTTTTCCTACCAGATCTCTGTTACAGCCCCAAGCTATGTCATCAGAAGTTAGAACCATTAGCCTCCTAGACCACTTCAAACCGTCCTTCAGATCTACGAAAGGCCCTGACTTGGAAGATGTTTATCAAACCAAGCAACAAATAGAGGAGCACAACAATTCACATAACCACCTCTCTTTTTTCATTCTTGTAATGAACTGCATAGAAAAAATCTCCCAATAAGGTAGGAACAAGATTACTCTTAACAAATATGGAAATGGCTTCCATACTCCTTTTTCTCTCGGGAATAGACTGGTCCCATACACCATCAAAGCATACAGAGCAATGAAGTCCATCCACCTGTTTTCTAAAGCACACACCTGGGCTTCTGCAAGAAGAGAATCCAAATAGAACCATTTACCTTTGCTGATCTTTAAATTCCCTTTGACCTTAGCCAAGGTCAGATGTGTAGCTCAAGCAATATCTTCTTTTGGAGAGCCTCTCTCTAATCCATAAAATGGCAGACTACCCCAGATTGGAACCTTCAACGTGTTGGATATTTCTTCTAGACTAGGAACCAAGATGTAGTATGGGAACACGAAACACCGCAACTGAGGATCATAGAACTACAATATAGTATGAAGACTATTTCTCTGCTCTACAGAAGGTCTGTCCCTGTAGCACAAAATTATCCCATACTTTTTCCTGAACGCTTCTAAGACCCGGTCATCCATCAAACCAACCAAACTCTGAATACCCTCAACTTATGGTTGTGGGAAGGTGTAATGTATATTATTTTTCCTGGGAATCCTTACAAATTCAGCCATATGAATAGTGAGAAAATAGAACTACCGGAACTGGTTCAGATGCAAATGATAACCTAAGAAAATGAAAACACAAAATGGTTAATGATGTTATGTTGCAATGCAATGTAAAGTGCGTGATCAATGACTGATGTCTGGTGCTGGTGTGTCATACTGAACCAATAACCGAGTGTCTGTAACCACAAGATCTCTGAATCAACCCAAAATAAGTAACCAAGAACCCATAATTCCAGAATCATAAAAACTAGATAATAACATAGAACAACATTGATAATAATAGTATGTTGAGGTCAGGGTTCCTCCAAACCTGTAAACACCCTCCCAATCTCACTAGTATGCTCCGGATCAAAGATCATAGATTCTTAAAGCCGAGCAACGATAATACGTTCACCATCTCCGAGAAATGGTTTAATAACCATATCAGGGAATCAGTTTAGCATTATATATTACTCAGGGAGGTCTCATCTTGAGTTCGGGAAAAACAAGCATCCCCCATAAATCCCTGGCTTCAAGCACTGAATTCGAGAACCAATAGTTCATTCATCTCGAATGGTACAATACTATCATCATACGAACAATTGCTTTAACTGAGTTCTTACGAGAGAACAAGGTCGTTCTAAGTGAGTTCCTAGTGGGCCCTCGGATGCAAATGGGGTTTCCACAGAATGTGGTCTCCCACTATCACCACTCGAGAGGGATATTTCCACAAAGCTCCTCAATGATCGGTCCCAAGATGCACATAACTATCAAGGTCGTGTAATGAAGTAGGGAAAACCCCTATATCAAAACATTTCCAAGACGATCGCAATCTGGGTGTTGAACTCACTATTAACCACATGACAAGATATCATGAGGCTAAAGTGATTGTCCAGGATAAAAACCTATGGTGCACTCGAGCCTTGGTACTAGGCGCATCTCATAGTAACACCATCCCTCCAAACAGAAAACCAACATAGACAGTCCAGTATATATATGATGCATGGAAAATAAAATACTAAAAGCGGTAAATAAAACTGTAAAGTAAAATTTTAAATAAAAACAATAAACTAAACACACAATAGATAAACACCCAAAGAAACAAAAACAGACAAGTGCTAGGATTGACTGTCATAGCGGAAACCAGAGATTTTGGGTTCGATCCCCAGTAGAGTCGCCAGCTGTCGCTCCCTGGATTTCCATCCTGGTACAAATGCGAAAGTGGTGCGGAAAAGATAGAGTCTCCAGCTAGGCATTTTTATCCCAAAGGAAGGGTAATGCTGCACAAACACAGAAAGAAGAAGAAAGTAGGGTTTTACGAACCAAAGAGACTAAGTTCGGGACTCGGTTACGAACTGGGAAGGTATTAGCACCCCAGATCTTCCGTCGTACCCGACGAGATCCACTCTTGAAAGAAACTGTTTCAAAGGGGTATGAATTAATATTGCTGAACAAAAGAAACTACTAACTGGAATTGGAAAAGAGAAAAGAAAGGTAAGGGGAAAATAAAAGAGTCCTCGAATGGGCCTTACCCCACTGCCTACGTACCTCATCGAGAAATGAGGATCAGAGTCGATGTAGTTCCCCTAACTAGGGAGTAAACTGGTTTGTGTTTTTATATTGAACTTCTTATGTCAATGCTCAGGTGTTCCAGGCTCATCTGAAATGAGTGTGTTTACCGTCTTGAAAAGTGACAAGTAGGAGCAAGTTCTTACGTTTAGAGTGAGTGAGATGAGAAAATAATTCCCGCAGGAAAGACGATTATTGTTTGTTCAGTGTTTTTTTGAAGCTTTTTCTATGAGGTTTACATAGGTGAGTGTATTCAATTCCTATTCTTCATATCTCCAAGTAAGGAGAAAATCCCCAAGACTTCGTTTCAAATATTAGGGCTCAAGTACACTACCCAATTGGCATTTATTAAGTGTTTTTCCTTTTGAAGTGAAGAAATGTTTCTTAAGCTTTTCTTTATGAATGTGACCTCATGATTAGACTTGTACATCATGTTGGCCAAGCTTACATTATCCCATATGGAATAGATGAAAATGCCCCACAGAATAAGTCTATACACACAAGATTACTTCAACCATTATTAAGTATTTTTACTTTTTGTTCGAAAATGAGAGAGAGAAGAACAAAGGGGAACCAAAGGTGAAAGTCTATAGGGGGACTAAACCATCCTAAGAGTTGTCATGCATAGGTAACCCTAGGTTAGTTTGGTTTCAACTCTATACTAATGAAGAAAAAGGATATAAAATAAAGAAAAAAAGAGGAGAAGAAGTTAGAAGATAACTTACTTCTCAAGAAAAGTTAAGTTGCTTATAAAAGGTAGTGATGATGTTATATAATCAAAGCACAAGGTGCTAAGGCAAACACAACTTGAAAGAATTTAAAGAGATGAAGGAAGCAGTTGTACGTGGGGTGACCACCCACACACATTGCTTACCATAACCCCCTACAAAACAAAGGTTAGCTAAACACATTACATATTTAAAGCACAAAGAAATAAAAACTAAGTGGCAATCAACCTAATCAAGGAATGACACTAAGGGTTCAATAAGGCTAAGTCCTAAACAAAAGGGATCCTAAATGACCAAAGACCTCTAAAGTCAGTAGCTAAACCCTAATAAGGTACTCTAAGACTATAAGATCAAACAACAACAAACTATGCCAAAACTAGGTACTAAACACCAAAGAAGTTCATAGTGAAGTTAGATGAAGAAGCAGTGGGAGGAGTTGTTTCATAATAAAGAAGTTAACTTGGAACACAAGTCAAACATGAATAAGAAAAGATGAAATTCCAACATCAAAGTCAGAAGCTATATGGCATGTTGATATGAAGATTAGAGCCACAAATTAAACACAAGTGAGCAAGCATAAGCTATCTTAGGGTTAGAGGAGAAATGAGCTTAAATTAGAAGCAGACATGTTCAAAGAAGCAACATATGAGATGAATGGAATTTTGAAGGGATGGGATAATGTAAAGTCATAATCATACATGTCATTAGGTGTACATGAATGTCATGGCATGGTAACAACAATTACATTACATGTTGGGAAGGATCAAAGATGAAAGGATGTTGAGAAGTAGGTCAAAGAAGCACATGTGAACAAACAGGGAACTTGTAAGTCAAACAAATCACAAATTCAAGTGGAGGACCTATAATTGCAAATAAGAGACATATAAATGTCTAATGGTGACATAGGATACCAAGCAAGATACCCTAATAAGATGGCATAAATGCCTTCCTCGAACTATGTTAGAAAGAGGGAAGAAAGAAACATAGAAAGTTGCTTAAGGAGCAAGACATCAAACAAATAACAATGATCATGAAAATAATATGAAATTAAATCTCTAAGGATCTCAACAAGGGGAAAACATCACCCTCAAAAATCTCACAAAGATTCACAATATATGCCAACCAAACAAGAAAGCAAAGTTAACTAGGGTTTCAAGTGAGCAAGCTCAAAGAAAGGACTCAAAAGGATGTTAAAAATGATTTTAAAATATGGAAACATTTTTTTCAAAGACTTAGCATGTCCTCTGAATTATGCAATAGGAATGAGGTTAAAACTATGAATGGATAAGAGATGTGAAATCAACAAGACAAGGTATGTATGAAAGGGGGAAACCAAAAAGAAATTAAAAAAAAAATTAATTCAGAGGCTAAAATAAAATAAAAATGAAAAATAAAATTTTCCAAAATTTTATAAAACTATAAGGATCATTTGTGAATTTTCTTGGAATTTTTGGATTCCTTTATCTATTTTTTAAAAATGCAAAATGAAGGTGATATGTAAATGAAAATAAAATGAAAATAAAGTGAGCCAGGGGTGCATTTAGAATCCCAAACACGCTGAAAATGGGAGCAAGCCTAAAAAAGGGGTGCCAAAAGCAACAAAGGCCCATCAGAGCATATACAAAAGGAAAAAAGTCAACAAAATTGACTCAACTTGAAAACAATGGATCAATCTAAGGGATTGTACGCAGTCAACAAGTGCAAGGTATGTGAATCCAACGCATGAGGTTCAGTCAATCAAAGGTACACGCATCCAATATCTCCCACAAAAATGATCAGAATCACAAGTAATCACAAGCAATGCTCAGGATGATGGCATACACTACTCACTAGTCAATGCATCATACAACAAAAGTCAAGGTAAGAAATTGTTGAAAATGAAATCACGTGAGGGACACCATCCTCATTTATGCGCTGGAAATAATCTGGCCATTGATGGAAAGAAATCCTACGGTCACTTTATATTCTCAGCCTAAAACCCTAACACCTCTCACCTATCGGAGAATGACCTTCGATCGTCTTCCCCGACCAACTCACCGGAGCTCTCAATTGAAACCTACCAGAAATGCACAAACTATATACCATTTGAAAGCTATGGTTGCAAGGATCACAAATCCACACATAGATTTCACACACGAATCACACATAAAGAGAATCGAAGGCTACAAGTTTTCCCAAAAAAATTGGATCTAAGCACCTAGGGTGCATGTTAACTGAGTAGAGGTTCCAACACTCATAGTGAGCTTCATACAACATAACCCAAGCAAGAACAAGCTAAATTGAGGTGAAAAGTGCAGAGGATTTTGTAAACACCCCAAAATTTCCCTCTCTTTTTTCTCACACCTTGGCTTTTGATCTTTCATATTGCATTCCATAAGCATACCATCTCACACTACATAGTTATTTCATTACATAGCTGCATAACTAGGGTTTGTGGTCAGATGAATCTTAGAAGTGGTTTGAGCTATCTCAGAGGCCTTGAAGCATGCCAAGAGGGTCCATGAGTGTTCTATGATCATATTATGCCTCCAAGTTTGCTTTAAAGTCACAAAATCTCAGAGGATTGCACAGTTGCCCAAGCAGGCTCTGGGTTCCTGCACAAATGACCAGAAATTAGGGTTTTGGGTTTGAGGCCCTTACACTCAAATGTTTTGGCCATTCTTGATTCTATTGGTATATATATGTTATAAGGAGCATGTGTATCAAAATTAGGAGCAAAAATTCCTTGTGGAAGTCATCTGATCAAATGGTAACTTGTTGTGCAAGAAAAGTCAGAATCAGGACATCTGAGGCCACCAACAAGGGTTCCAAAGGGTCACCTTCATCAATTTGATGTCTTATGATCTTTATTTGATCTTAGGAATGCTTATAAGTTCATAAGATTGAAGAATTATGAACCATTGCAAAATTTTCTATTTTTTGGCATGACTTGTAATGAAAACTTTCCATTTTGGGAAAGATCTTCAACCTCCTATTTCTTGATCAAAAAGGCTTCAATTGAATTTTCTTCAAACATGAAAGTTGTAGATTTGATCTTCCCATTTTCAAAAAGTACAAGAACTCCTATTGATTCATCCTAGAACTCAAGATATGGCAAGTCAAAGTTGGGAAAAATCTTGTAATTTTCAAGCTCATGCCAAAGAGGGAAATGTGCAATTTTGATTTCCAAGCCTTCTCATGACCTCTAATACATTGCTACACATCATAGAAACATAATGCAACATGACTTGACCAGAATTATGCTTTGAACCACAAGATTTCATGACTTGCTTCTCAAGAAATGTCAAAGTTGTCAAATTGCAAAAACCATACAAACTCATGAATGAAGCCATACAACTCACCATTTTAGATACAATGGCTCTCCTTGAACTCAACTGAGGCAGCCCAAGACTTTAAATCACTCCTGCCATGGCCCATGCTTCAAGTACACCATTTTTTACTTTTTGGTCAATGGAGCCATACCATTCCCATAGTGCCCAACCACTCTTCTGACTCATTCTAATCTTTGATGCATATCCTAAGGATCACAAGACACAAGACACAAGAGCTCAGAACAAGCCAACACTCAGATTGCACAAAATTTGTCAAAAAATTCCCTTCTTCGATTCTCTTAAACAAGCCATCAAACTTCAAAAATCTCTTCACCATTCAATCACACATTACCTAAGGATCATTTCCCACCCATCACCATGGCTTGAAACACAACATACCAAGACCTCATTTTCTGCCATATCAGAACTGGAACCCTCAAACCAGCCACTATAAGCTTCATCCAAGCACTCCATTAGCTTCAGGGGGACCAAAGGAGCCACTTTGCACTAAGGAAAGGCTTTGAAAGCTCAGATTTGAAAATCTCCAGTTCAGGTAACCTTCAAGAACATTTTTTCCAGAACATTGATTTCTTGTTATAGAATGATTCTATATGCTTTGTTGACCATGTGTAAACACCCCAAATTTGACCTCACTCATTCACACCATGGCTTGTGATTCTTTTCATTTGCATAGATTCAACCATAGCATCTCATATTGCATTTTTGCTTCACTGCATTGGTTCAAAGTCATCTGCATCTAGGGTTTGTGATCTGAGCCATCCAAGAGCCATTTGAGCCACTCCAAAGGTCTTCAATCACTTCAAAGGGGTCCATGTATGTCCAAGCATCATATCATATCCCCACAAAGTCAAGAAAGTCAAAGAATCACAAGAACCGAGAATGGCATGGAAGCAGAGCCAGGTTTACCTGCAGATGACCTAGAACCAGGGTTTTGGTTTCAAAGGCCATAACTCCAATTTATTTTGGTCATTATTGTTTATATTGGTCTTTATATGTTATAAGGATCATGCATATCAAGTTTCATGAAGAAATTCCATGGGGAAGGCATCTAATCAAGAGTTGACTTCTTGAACAAGTCAGTGCAAAATCAGGGCATCTGAGGCCCCCAATGACCCAAACAAAAGGTGTTCTTCATCGTTTTGAATGTGTATGTTCTTTATTTGATCATAGAAGATGTTAGAAGGGCACAAAATTGAAGAATTTCAAGCCATTTGCAAAATTGCCTTTTTGGGAAAGTGACTTGTAATGGAAACTTTCCATTTTGGGAAAGTTTTTCAAACCTTTCTTTTTTATTCAAAAATGCTTCAAATGAGAAAACTTTGGTCATGAAAGTTGTAGAATGGATCATTCCCTTTTCAAAAAGTATAAGAACTCATTCTAATTCATTTTGGATCAAAAGTTATGGCTTGTCAAAGTTGGGAAAAATCACATAATTTCAAGTTTTGTACCAAAGAGGCAAAGTTGCAAAACCACTTGCCAAGGAAAAATGTGACTTCAAAGTGGTTTCTAACCTTTGCACAAACATAAACCAATGCCTAAAGATCAGAATGCACAAAAGAACTTCCCATTTTCATGACTTATGCTTCAAGTAATCACAAAGGGGCCAAAGTTATACCAACTTGCAAAAACTCATATAACCATGCCTTTACTTGTTACAGCTCACAAAATCTGATCCACAAGAACTCCATGATCTCAGTTGAGCCAAACCATGCCCCTATCACAGCCTCCCACTTGCCCATACCTCAAGTACACCTAACATGTACTTTATGCAAAATGGCCCATACCAATCAGCATAGGCCACACCAACTCCACAGACCTATCACAGTGTGATAAGTGGACAAAAATCAACTCAAAGCAACACACACACAGGCCTGAAACATCTCATAGGCCATAGTTTCAAGATTTCACCTCTTATGCACTTTCCTTCGAAACTCCTCACACAAGCATCAAACATCAAAACAAACTTCATAGAATCACTCAACATGTTCTCCTGATCATTTCCCAACCCTCATTTATCCCTGAAACCCCCTCAAACAGAAACACGATTCTCATCCCTCACTGAACAGAACTTGGTCAATCTCACAAACCAGCCAAATTAAACTCCATACAAGCTTTGCAAACTCCTCAGGAGGTTCATTGGGTTCATTTTGAAGCAAGGAAGCAGTCAAAAAGCTCCTGGATTGAATGCTCAACCTCAGGTAACATGATGAACAAATTTTCCAGAACCTTGATTTCTTGTTAGAATATTGTTCTATGTGTTGCCCTGATCATGGGGATCTATTTATTTTTGAAAATGAGCCAGAAATGAGCATTTTGTGTTGCTCTGAAACTTTTGCCCTAGAATTTGTTTTCTTCAATTCTCACTGTGTGGTTAATATAAATTGTTTTTGGCCCTGGATTCTTGTTACCCAGTGTTGGGGGATTGATTCTGGAGATTTGGGAGTCTTGGGGATGCGTTTTGGGTGATTCTGGTGAGGGAGATGGCCGGAGAAGACGACCGGAGCTTATCTCTGGTCGCCTGAGTTTAATTAGGGTTAAGTGTGATTAATTAGCAACTTTGAATTGAGGCCCTTGGATCTGCCTTCCCGCGCGTGAATGAGTGGACAGGATCTGGTCATTAAGCCCTAATTAGTGTTTTATTAAATTAAACTGGATTAATTAAATAATTAAATATGATTAAGTCAGTTTGAATGTAGGCCTTTAGATCTGGCGCGCAGTCAACCAGTCCAAACCCAGATTCAATCACATCCTTCCATTGCGTTTACTTTCATTAAATTCAGTTTTAATTCTTTTTTTTCTCATTTGTTTTATACATTTTATTTAAAATAGTTAGAAAATTCCAAAAATAATTTTATTCAGCATTTTAATTCCAAATAATTTTCTTAACCCAAAAATATTTTTATTTTTATTTTTGCATTAAAAATCATTTTTAAATCATTTAAATGTTTATTTTTAATTAGTTATTGGAAATTAATTAATTAAAAATACATTTAGGTATTTAAAAATCACAAAAAAATTCACATTGCATTTAGAAACATTTAGAAACATTATCAAACTCTCAAACCAAATTTCTTTTTTGTTCTTGATGCCCTTTGATCATTTTCATTGGAATTAATTCCATTTTAAGGCAATATTTTGGTTCAAATTTTGAGAAATTCATTCTGCCTAACCCTTGAGAGTTTGAGGATGGTTATTCTTGCATTACACCCTTCATAGCATGTAGTTTATAGGATAAAATTGGCTTGATTTGATCTTGCATTTTCAAATTGTTTGGTATTTTTCTTTGTGAGGAACCCCAAAACCCTAGTAATCTTAGGAAATTCATAACTTCCACTAGGTTAAGAGTTAGGTCCCTTCCTTTGGGCAGTGAACTTGTATAGGTTTAGGGTATCTTTGATTGCATTTTCAATTTTTTATCATGTCATTTGCTTCTGATTTTGAATTTTTCTTTGTGTGTTGATCATGAACCCTAATTTGTGCCTTCCTTTGCATCCATCTTTCATTTGCTTGCATCCAATGACTTGCCATGACATTTTGTGCATCTTCATGATTCATAATACATCTTAGGACATATTAGAATCATGTTTGATCATTGCATCTCTCATTTGCCATGTTATATGTCCATTTCATTTCATAAACATTCATGAATCTTTATGGTTCAAAGCATGCCTCATTTGCATCCTTATGCTTGTATGATCATTCTCATCTCTTGTCATGTGTTTGCATCATTTCTTAGCATCATTAACATCATGTTCTTGCTTCTGGTTTTGGTTTGCATCATGTCATTGCATCTCATTCTCATTGTATTTCATTTTCTTGTGCTAACATTTCAGGTGGTAAGTTGTTTGAGAAGTGAATTTGCCTTCACTTCTCACAATCTCTTTTCATCTCTTTCATACTTTCTTTGCTGCATTTTGTATGTGTATTAGAGTGAGCTTGCTCATTCATGTTCATCTCTTACTTTCTTCCTTCAAGCAACTTGTCTTCTTAAGTGAAGCAAGTTATTTTGCTTCTCTTTGTTCCTTTCATCTGCATCCTTCCTGGTGGTTTCTCTGAAGATCTTCTTGCAAACCTCATTAACCCTAGGAACAACCAAGCATGATCACAATTAGGGTTTGATTAGTCCCCCACTTATTTTTACCTTTGTGTCATCTTTGTGTCTTCTCTTCTCATCTCATAATCAGGAATTAAACCTTAAAGGTTTTAAGGCTTTGTGATTAAGGTTATGCCTGCATCCTTCTATTAGGATGGAGTGTATAACTTTAATCCTAAGTGTTAAACCCTTAATGTGTTTAAATCCTTTAATCAATTCACCTAATAATCACTAAGACATCAATCTTGTTACTTGGGCCTTGCATTAGGGTTCTAATTCTTCCTTAATTGGCTAAGAAGGACTAACCCTAGTGTTAATGGACAAGTCCCCCTCAAGCTGTCTTACAAACCATAAAAATCACTTCTTCATCTTATCATTAACTAAAATCCATTTAATAAAGGCTTTGTTTTGTCATGAGGTTAATCCCTAATCATGGATTAAGTTGAGGAGTCTTTCTCAGCTTAAATGTTCTCATCTATTATCCTTCTATTAGGATGGTGTAATGGGTTCATTAAATCCCTGATTATGGCTTAATCTCATTACTTAACACTAAACAAAAACTACAAAAACATCTAAATAATCACAAGTAGGTTAATGATCTTAATCATACATCATGGTGATTAAGTGTGAGGTGCTTACTTCATACTTAAGGTATTCTCATTACCCCTAATTAGAGGGAGGATGTGATGAGTTTACTAACCCTTGGTTTAGTCTTAAGCTCATTTTCCTATGATAAACTCCAAAAAGCAATAAAAGACTGAAAACTAAAAAACAAACAATAATCGTCTCCTCCGGGATTCTTTTCTCATCACCTTAACTCACAAACGAGAACTTGCTTCCTCCGTCTAATGCAAGACAGTTTGCACCTGAGCCAGACAGGTCATACACTTGAGCATAGGCAGGCAAGCAGTTCATAGGTCAATTTGCCTTTCAGTCTCCTTGAGTCGAACTACGGTGTTCTGACTTCCTCATTGCACGAGAGGATACGTAGGCATAACTTAACAGTTATCGAACAAAAGTCTCTGTATATTCCCCCTCCTTCCAGCATCATTCTTTAAGCCTCATAGTCATGAGCATTTCACTCATGTTCTTACACTGACACTTCACTTACAAATTTCACATTTCTTTTACACTGACACTTGCATTCTTTCCAGCTTTGATGCACAAATTACACTGACACTACCCCTTTAAAACACAAATCTTTTAAGCATGGATCCCGTCGAGTACGACGGACAATCTGGGTGCTAATACCTTCCCAGGTTGTAACCAACCCCCTTTCTCAGTCTCTCTGGTTCGCAACCGTCTTATCCATCTTTTCTTAGGTTTATGAAGCAATACCTTTCCTTCGGGATAAAAATGTCTAGCTGGCGACTCTATTCACTTCCCTCTCCTTTCGCCGACCGTTAGCGTCTGTACCCCATTTGATTTATGTGTCATTTGGCGGGAGCGACAACTTGGCGACTCTGCTGGGGACCCTTATATTGTAACCAGGGCTTCTGGTTCTTTTTGTGGGTTCCTCCTAGCGCTTGTTTGATTTGTGTTTACTGGGGTGTTATGTGCTAATTTTGTTTATATAGTTGCTTTATTTATTGCTTTATGTACAGCTTTATTTATTGCTTTCCTTTACAGTTTTTCATACTTCATACTGTCATTATCATTGCTGGATCTGGTTTGTTGTTTTGATGGGTGGGGTTTCATTGAGAGTTTGAGGTCCTATACCTGGGACCTGAGTGACACCTAGGCTAGAGTGGTTCATGTTCTTTCCCATTCCATTTCGGTCTGGTGCGGGAATATGAAACACGGTTCAGATGTGGGTTTCTTCTTGAGAACTCTGTGCTACAGATCTCCTGTAGTGCTAGGGCTATCTGGGAAGCCTGCTAAGTCTGGATGATCTTTATTATGACCTTCAGAAACTGAGGTGAATTAGAGAAGGATCTTTTATGGTTATTGTAAACACTGTACCTCCGGGTTAGAAGTGTTTACACTTCTAATAACTGATCCAAGTCTAAAGATCCTTGTTTTAGAACACTACCTGTGAGGGGGTTGGGCTGTTTGCAGGTTTGCAGGTACCATTGGCCACATCATACCCTGTTACTTGTTTGGTTTAAGAGTACTCCATTTTGGACAGTTCTTGTGATTAAACCCTGGACATGTGACTCTTTATTTGAGTCCCCCACCTTGGTTACTGGATTCCTGAACCTCCATCTGGACTTTTTGAACATACATGGACTTTATATCAAGACAGATAAATCAGATCCAGCTTGATCACAAACCCTTGCATATCATTTGGATACATCATCATTGCATCGTTTAACATTTGTTTATTTGTTTTTCAGGGTATCCACATCATATTCGGCTTGGTTTTGACCCTTTCATCTGCATAGACCTCTGTTCATCAGTTATCTGCTTCAGCTATCTTCATCAGTTGGCTGCTTCAGCTACCTTCATCACCAGCATCAGCCTATCAGTGGCTCATCTCCAGTACCAGTCTTGATCTTCATCAGCACTTGTCTTCAGCTCTTCATCAGCACTCATGTCTGCACCCAGGAAGAGCAACATTTCATACCATTTCTTTGAGCCTGTGTTGACTGGCATCAGGCAGGTCCAGGAACTTATCACTCCAGACCACATCCCATTGTTCAGAGAGCATTATGGAGGTATCCTTGATATGGTTATGGACCTGGACCCTTCTCAGAGGAGTATGATCCACACCTGCCTACAGTTCTATGACCCTCCTTTGAGATGCTTCACTTTCCAAAACTTTCAGCTAGGACCTCTGCTGGAGGAGTTTTCATCATTAATTGGAGTACCTGTCAGGGGTGGTGTCCCCTTCAACCCAGAGATGACTTCTCCCAGCAATGGAGAGGTGGCAAAAGCACTGTACCTGAAGCCTATTTTGATTGAGCAGAACATGACAACAAAGGCTGGGATCCCTGGTTTGCACTTAGACTTTCTGACTTCTCAGGCCATCCTGAAGGCCTCCTTGGGAGAATGGAGGGCAGTTTGTGCATTATTAGCCCTCAGTATATATGGGGTTATACTATTTGCAGATGAGCCCAAATTTATCAGCAAGAATTCCATTCATCTCTTCCTTTTAAGGAACCCAGTACCCACATTGCTGGGGGATTTCTATTATTTTGTTCATCAAAGAAATGAGAAGCAAAGAGGGAAGTTGGTGAGATGTTGTGCTCCTCTGTTTCATACCTGGCTACTCAAACACTTACCTAAGACTGATGCCTTCCTGAATCCTCACCAACAGAAGAATTGGGCTAAGAGACTTATTGCTTTGACTTCAGGTGACATCAGATGGTGCACCCAGAGCACCAAGGGCAAGGACATCATCACTAGCTGTGGGCAGTACCCCAATGTACCTCTAGTAGGAGTAAAGGGTTGCATCAACTACAATCCTTTGTTGTTTAAGAGACAACTGGGCTATGCTTTAGTACACCCTCCTAGAGTGCAAGATCTAGCTGAGACCCTGTATTGTGAGATAAAGCCTAATCTAGCTGTTGTCAGGCAAGCATCCTGGGCTTGGGACAACATCCAGACCAAAGGGATGGCCATTCTTGGGAGGTGCAATAACGTGGCTTCAGCTCAGTATTATGAATGGTCTCATGCTAGAGCTCAAATTTCTGGGATGCCCTTCACCATTGAGGACACACCTGGACCTTCCACAGTACAGCCAGCAACCACTGTCAGCCTGGAAGAATTTGAGAAGCTGAAGGAAAGGAATGAGAATTTGTCTCAAGCTCTGAAGAAGACCCTCTGGGAGAGGAGTGATGGTCGTCTAGACATTGAGAGGTTGGAGAAGCTTAGGGTGGAGCATCTGGCCAAGATTGAGAAAGCAGAGGACTACATCAAGAAATCAAGAGCTGGGGAGCAAATATTGAAGAATGCCTGTAAAGAGGCCAAGCTTCAGAAAGCTAGGACTGATCTCTATCTGCAAGAAAGTCAAGCTATGTGGGTCAGGATCACTGAAGCCCGTACTCAAGAAGATAAGAGAACTCAAGCCAGGATTGAGCAGTTAGAGGCCAATGAAAAGAAACAACAGGAAGCTCTGCTGGCAGCCCAGAAGGAGATTTCAGAATTGAAGCTTAGGGCTGGTTTGAAGAGGTCAAAGGACCAAGACAGGCACAAGAAGCTGACCACTGCTATTGCCACCAGAAACCTCCTCATCAGGACTATTACAGAGCATCCAGCTGGTCCAGTGACTGAGGCACTTCTGAAGGAGGTTAAGGAGGATGAGTTTGGACTTGATGTCTGACTTTTGGTTTGTTGTTGCTTTCATTTGATGTACTTTTCTTTTATGTTGTATTTTGACCCTTTAGGGGGCATGTGTTGTAGAAAACAAACTATGTATGATTCACCATTTGTAATATATTTGTTAGTTTGTTTCCATTTGGGTTTTCTTTTCTCAGGCAACATCAAAGCATCTTCCTCGGGGTCTGGAAAGGTCAAAACCAAGCATCAAGCCGGATACCTTGGAAAATAAATGAGCATACTGCATTGCATACTAACTTTTGTTTTGTTTTGTAGGTTTTGCTTTTATTTTGTTTGTTTCTAACTCTGTTGTGGTTCAGGAAATATTGCTCGCAGAAGAGTGTTCCCTGTCAACCGTGCACACCAGTATCCTACACGCAACAACCTTCCGGGTATTATAATGGAGCAAGTACAGCAAGACCTGACAGAGGTCAGAACCCAGATGGCTAATGAAAGGGTGGAGATGAGAAACCAAATGGCCCAATTCATGACTATGATGACTGGTTTGGCTCAGACCCAAGAGAGGCTAAGGGCATTGGTAGAAAGACAAACCCCCGAGGAACCTCATCCTGGGACTGGAGGAACAAGCAGCAATGAGAGGGGACAACCTCATGTTAATCCACCTGTATTTGGACCTCATCTGGATCCGGAAGTCAATATCCCGGGTAATGTGCAAGGAAATACTACTGGGGGAGGATCTTACAAGAAGACCCCCAAGAAGAGCAGTTTATTGTCATGGGAGCTGGAGACGAAGTCTATGATAGGAGGTTTGATGAAATTGCTGAGAAGTTGAGATCTCTGGAGTCTCAAAATTCCCTGGGTTTTGATGTCATGGATATGGGGTTAGTAGACGGGGTAAGAATTCCCCACAAGTTCAAACCCCCGTGCTTCGAGAAATACAATGGAACCTCTTATCCACGAACTCACTTGCAGTCTTTTCTGGGGAGACTTAAAGCATACACCATGGATGAAAAGCTGTGGATGTTCTATTTTGAAGACAGTTTGACTGGGGCTTCAAGGGAGTGGTACTCACACTTGACCAGAGCTACTATCAGATGCTGGAAGGACTTAGCTGAAGCCTTCATCAGGCAGTACCAATACAATCTGGACATGGCTCCTAACAGGACCCTCTTGATGGGAATGTCTCAATCCTCCAGGGAAAGCTTCAGGGAATATGCCCAAAGGTGGAGACAGCTTGCTGCTGCTGTCCAGCCACCCATGTCGGAAAGAGAAATGGCCGACATGTTCATGAATACTTTGCAAGGAACATACATTGATAGATTGGTTGCCTTTTCTTCCACCAGCTTCGCAGACGTAGTTATAGCCGGTGAAAGAATTGAAAGTCTATTGAAAATGGGCAAGATTTCTGATAATGGTGCAAGTTCGTCAAGTAATTCCAGGAAGCCTTTTGTGGGACCTCGAAGGACCGGTGAGACAAATGCCATTCATGCCAACAGGGGAAGACCTCAGTATGTCCACAGATCAGTAGCAGCGGTCACTATTCCATCTCCGATTCCTTAGCAACTAACATATCAACAACCACAACAACCCCATTATCAACAGCAAGTTCAGTATCCACCACAGAGAACATACAACAACAATAACAGCAATCAACAACAAAGACCCTTTCAGCAAAGACCATCACAGGCAAATAAGGTGATTGATCCCATCCCCATGCCCTATGCTGCCTTATTACTACAACTCCTGAAACTTAACTTGGTTGAGCTAAGGACATTGGCACCTCCAGATCCCTCCAATCTCCCAAAGAATTGCGATGTCAACGCCAGGTGTGCTTTCCATTCCAATGCACCTGGTCACAACACAGAGAAATGCAGGGCTTTACAAATGAAGGTTCAAGATCTGGTGGATTCTAAGGCCCTCAACTTCGCACCGCCTCCAAATGTCAACAAGAATCCTATGCCTAATCATGGTGGGCCAAGGATTAATGCCATCGAGGAAGACAAACCATCTACTCTGATCACCAGTGTTGCACAAATTCGAACACCTCTGGTCGAAATTAAAGCTCTGCTTCTAGAGTGCCAGGTGTTCCCCGGGTGTGAACTCGGTTGTGGGTATTGCAACGTTGCAGTCAACGGGTGTGATAATTTGAGAACCGGCATAGATGGTCTTATCAAGGATGGTATCCTTCAAATCTCAACAACGGTGCCTACAAATCCAGCAATTCCTCTGACAACAATTCCTGGTTCTTCTACAATAGCAGCAACCATTATTCCTACCGATTCATCAATATCATCAACAATGGCTTCATCCATCACTTCAACAAATCAAATGTCAACAACCATTTCTTCTACAACATCAGCATCCTTCTTATTGGCAGAATCTTCTACAACGCCAACAGAAATTAATGAAGACATCTCAGCAGTCACCATCTACTATGATCCGTCAAATGTTCCTTTCAGCAACAATTTCCAACAACAAATAGTGGCATCTCCTGCTAGGTCACCAGTCACAATTTACTACGATCCGCACACTATTACAATACCTTCCTCTGCAGCATTCAGTCCAGTCACCATTACGGTACCTGGACCAGTTCCTTATGAAAGCAGTAATGCCATACCTTGGCATTATGGCTCTGATCTCTACTGCAATGGGGAGAGAATCACTCTGGATTCATCAACCTCTTCTCCACAAGTTGATAATGTTGGGGGAGGCGGAGGCTTCACCAGAAGCGGACGCCTTTTTGTCCCACAAGTACAAAGACCTAATGCTGAAGCAGAAGCTGCTGCCAAAGCAAAAGGAAAGAGTGTGGTATTTGAAGAGACAACTATCAAAGAAAATCAGAAGACATCTTTTGAACAAGATGTAGACGAATTTATGAGAATCATAAAGAGAAGTGATTACAAGGTGGTGGATCAGCTTCACCAAACTCCCTCAAAAATCTCCATATTATCCCTGTTGATGTGTTCTGAAGCTCACAGGAATGCAATATTAAAAGTCCTGCATGCAGCATACGTGCCAGAGGAGATCACCGTTAATCAGCTAGAAACTGTGGTGGCAAATGTCAATACCAGTCATGGACTGGGCTTCACCAATGCTGACTTAACAACAGGGGGACGTAACCACAACAAGGCTTTACACATCACTCTAGAATGCAAGGGTGCTGTTCTATCTCATGTACTGGTGGACACTGGGTCCTCGCTCAATGTTCTACCAAAGAAAGCCTTGGTGAAGCTGGAATATGATGGCTTGGCATTGCGTCCAAGTAATTTGGTGGTGAGAGCATTTGATGGCTCTAAAAGATCAGTGCTTGGGGAGATTGATCTACCTGTGATGATTGGCCCGCAGACTTTTAAAATTACCTTCTATGTGATGGACATTCAGCCGGCCTACAGCTGTTTGTTGGGTAGACCCTGGATCCATGCTGCTAGCGTTGTTACGTCTACCCTTCACCAGAAGCTGAAATTCGAGTGGGAAGGCCAGATTATCACCATCTATGGGGAAGAAGACATCTTTGTTAGCCATCTGGCTACGTATAAGTACATTGAAATGGATGGAGAAATCCATGAAACCATGAGCCAGGGGTTTGAGGCCCTGAACATTAATGAAGCATCTGCTGTACTGGGAACCTCCATAGCGTCTTATCAGCAAGCCCGAAAGGTTGTTGAGGAGGGTACTGCCCAGGGCTGGGGCAAGTTGTTGCCCGTGGAAAAGAAAGAAGACAGATTTGGGTTGGGTTACAGAACAACTCAACAAGATCAATCAGAGGCTGCTAAGAAGCCCAATTTTGTCAGTGGGGGAATGCTCACCCCTGATGCTGTGAACAACTTGGAAGACGAGGAGGAAAGCGACCGCAACCTGGAGAGCTGGATACGTCCAAGGATCCCGGGGAGCCAAGTCCTTAACTGGTCTTCCCAGGAAATTATAAGGGTTACTCCTGCAGAGTAATTATTATTTCCTGTATTCTAAAGCATGCATCAAGTCTTTCATCTTGCCCAGGATGACAAGACTCATTTTGTAATCGGGCTATCTTGTAATTTTGTGCAAATGGATTAATCAACGAATATCGGACATCTTTTGCAAATGAGTCTTTTCCTTTTCCGCTCACTATTTTTCGTTTTTTCTTTTTGTACAAAAAATAAAATGGCAATGTTTTCCAAAATGATAATTTCATTTCACTTTTTCTAAAACAAGATTAAAATTGATCACTAAAATGAACAATCTAAACCCTTGCAGAGAGTGCCTTTCAGACTGCACCGACAACAACACTGCTATGGCTTCGTATGACTTTGACAATCCAATCAATCAAGCTGATGAAGAGGTTGAAGAAGATTATGAGCTTCCTGAAGAGCTGGCCAGGTTGTTAATGTAACACCCTTCTAAACCCCCACGGAAAATATATAAATAATCAGAGTAATTATCATGCATATCAAACAAGGATGTCACACATAATTCAAAATATCACAACATACACCTGTCATGCTCAATAACACTTGAAATAAATTCATGCTTTCATATACTTTCACATTAGCATGTAGCAGCGGATTACTTTCATTAAGAATCTCATGACATTCAAGTCTCAAATAAACTTCATTCATTAAATCAACTTGGGCATAAAAGCCACTTCACCATAAAATTCAAATTCAATTAACAAAATAGATAGAGTATACGATTGTATCTCTTAAGACATGAATCAAGCATTCCCAGTGTTACATGATCAGAGCACGACTCGACCCAAAATAAATATGAAACTAAAATAGGTTACTCCATCAGCTACTCTCTTGCTAGAAGCAACTCTAATCTTCAGTACCTGAGCGATGTCGTATAAAACATCATTCCAACAGAAGGGTGAGAATTCACATAATTACTGAAATCATAAGATAATATATAATTTAAGGTGTACAAGCATAATCACAATTATTCTCACACTTCAAAAGTTTCATCAACATAATATCACTCAAGTAGTCATACTATTAACAAGTACATACTCATAAATCCATAATTCACCAATTCAACAATTCACATAACACATATAATCTCACATTGTAACCATAGACACAATAAGACTCAATGCAAGACTCAAATGCAACTCATGCATGTGGTACCAATCTCTTATTATCATTTTTCGGTTTTTACATTTAAACCGGGTCCGTCCTCTAGACCGATAACAAATCAAAAGCCCGTCCTCTAAGCTTTCAAACCCGTCCTTTAGGTTTGGGACAAGTCACTAGCTCCCACGGAACTAGTAAACATTGCCTCTTGACACAAATGATGCATGTGCAATTACAATCACCATATGCAATTAAGACCCTTCTCTAATCTTAATACTCATGCATATCTCAATAATTCTTCACATTCGAATTATCACACAATTGCACATACAACACATTTTCAAATCACAGTATCCACTACTCAAACATTGACACCACACTTAGTAAATTAACCACGAGGTATCAACACAATTCAATCTCAATTTGCAAACCACACGATACCGATCAAATCTAGAATAATCAATTCCTCAAAATAATCACCAAATTAATCACTAAAGTTATCACCTAATTAATCACTAAAATAATCACCAAATTAATCGTTAAAATTATCACTTAATTAAATATCAAATTAATCACAAAAATTACTCATCAAATCAATTATTAAGGGTATAATTAAAATTATCATTTAAAATTCAATAAATATTCAAATATTCAATAAATATTCTTATACTTAATAATTACATTAATTATTTTAATATAATCCTAATCTAAGTAAATGATCACATTTATCATACTTTTAATTAAAGTGTCCATCAAAAGGGTGTTTAGAGTAGTAGTAGTAGTATTAATCTAAATAAATGAAAAACGTAGCAGGCAAATGCAAGATTGTTTGATATAAAAAGTAAATATGTACTATAAGACTTATCACATTTTCATTTGTTACATAATGAATACTACTAAATTGTCCTTCAATAAAATTGGTAACCCTTACTATTCACAATTCTATTGAAAAATTCTATGGTTTCATATGTGTGTTAATTACTATTCAATTTCATTTTCGGGTTGTGTGTTTCAGTGTGTGCTAGATTTATCCACTTGTTAAGTGATTGGCTAAAAAAACATTGTTGATGTGAAAACTCCCTGTTTCCATCGGTTAAGTTACTGTAAAATGTATACACTACCAATTAATTTAATCATCACTTTTCTTATCCCAATTATATTAATAAATACATTTAATATATATACATATCGTGTTCTACAAGGAAACACATTGCCTATAAAATATTTTCATAGTGCTATTTGTCTTGGTTTAACGTGTGTTGCGGACTACCTACAGGAAACTAGGAGTACCAATTAATAACTCATTTCTTTTTGTTTGATCTTTCTCTCTATGCACTATAATATGAGGAAGAAGAAAAGCATAATAATAAGTGGCTAACTACCTAATATTAAATTATCCAGTATTTAAACGAGGTTTTCTCTATTGGGTACAATGAATTTACCTCTACTGTTTCATTTCCAAATTATATCAACATATTAATTTCAAACACAATCAATTTTCATAAATCTTTATAAATCTAAGATTATTAGTAAAACCTAACAATCATGAAATCATAAAAAAATTGGGTTTTATCCTAACCATATTTCTACCCATTTTAAATTACCCAACAATCCCAATAATTTAATGAAAACCCACCCTTACCTTGGATTTTCTTGAACTTCTCTAACTTGTTCTTGAGCTTCTCTTCACTCTCCCTTCTCCTAGCCTCTTCTCTATTTTTTTACTCGTTCTATTATTTCCCCCTTTTATTAAACCCTAACCTAACTTTTCTCATAATCATTTTATTCTCTTATTGGGCTCATTGACCCACTCCCACATTTCTATTCACACTCCTAATCTAGACCCAATTATTTTAATCTTAGTAAATATCTATTTTATTCCAACAAATAAAATAATTCAATAATTCAATTAAATCAAATAATTAAATTATTTCAAATAAACCAAATAAATCAATTAATACAATTAATTCAATTATTTCAAATAAATCAAATAATTCAATTATATCCAATAATCCGATTAAATCAATTAATTCAAATAATTCATTTAAATTAAATAATTTCAATAAATCAATTAAATCAATTAGGCACAAAATCACACAATTAATCAATTAATATAATAAATAAATAATTACTAAAATCGGGATGTTACAATCCTCCCCCACTTAAAAGATTTTCGTCCTCGAAAATTACCTCAAATGAACAACTCGGGATAAGACTCTCTCATCTGACTCTCAAGTTCCCAAGTTACATTTCCACCAACTGGTCCTCCCCAAGCGACCTTCACCAAAGAAATCTCTTTACCTCGAAGTTGCTTCAACTCCCGATCTTCTATCCGCATAGGTGAAGTCTCAACAGTCAAGTTATCTCTCACATGCACATCATCTACTTGGACTACATGAGACGGATCCGCAATGTATTTCCTCAACTGAGATACATGGAACACGTCATGGAGATTAGCAAGCGACGGTGGCAAAGCAATCTGATAGGCTACCTCTCCTATCCTCTGCAAGATCTGGTAAGGACCAATAAAACGCGGTGTCAACTTGCGCGACTTCAACGCCCTACCAACCCCAGTTATCGGAGTAACTCGAAGGAACACATGATCTCCCTCTTGGAACTCAAGTGCTTTCCTCCTCTTGTCATGATAACTTTTCTGACGACTTTGAGAAATCTTCATCTTCTCCTGAATCATTTTAATCTTATCCGTAGTCTGTTGAACTATCTCAGGTCCAACCACCGCACTCTCTCCAGCCTCATACCAACACAATGGCGTCCTACACCTCCTACCATACAATGCTTCAAACGGTGCCATACCAATACTCGAGTGAAAACTGTTGTTGTAAGTAAACTCAATTAAAGATAAGTAGCTATCCCAAGTTCCTCCCTTTTCCAAAACACAAGCTCTTAAAAGATCCTCAAGTGATTGAATCGTCCTCTCCGTCTGACCATCCGTCTGCGGATGATAAGCAGAACTCAAACACAACTTAGTACCCAAAGCACTTTGTAAACTCTCCCAAAATCGTGATGTGAACCTTGGATCTCTATCCGATACAATGCTAGACGGAATACCATGCAAACTGACAATCCTCTCGATATACAACTTTGCTAACTTCTCCAATGGGTAATCCATCCTTATCGGAATAAAGTGAGCAGATTTCGTCAACCTGTCCACAATAACCCAAATAGCCTCAAAATTACTCGGTGTCCTAGGTAAACCAGATACAAAATCCATAGATATGCTATCCCATTTCCACTCAGGAATAGCTAAGGGTTTCATTAAACCTGACGGTTTCTGATGCTCAATCTTTGACTTCTGACAAGTCAAACAAGAATACACAAACTCTGCAATATCCTTCTTCATACAAGGCCACCAAAACACTTTCCTCAAATCTTGATACATCTTAGTCGCACCCGGATGAATACTCAATCCACTACGATGACCTTCTTCAAGAATACTTTTCTTCAATTCTGCAATATCTGGAACACAAACTCGATCACGACACTTCATGATACCATTCATATCAATCCGGAAATCACCACCTCGACCTTGATTGATCAAAGTTAATTGATCTACCAAACCTAAATCATATTTTTGACCTTCTCGAATCTCTTCAAGAATACCACTTGTAAGCTTCAACATACCAAGTTTAACTCCATAAGAAGTCTCTTCACAAACCAAACTCATGTCTCGAAATTGTTCAATCATTTCCAACTCTCTAACCATCATCATCGACATACGCAAGGATTTACGACTTAATGCATCAGCTACCACGTTTGCCTTACCCGGATGGTAATTCAAACCAAAATCATAATCCTTCAAAAGTTCCAACCATCTTCTTTGCCTCGCATTCAATTCCTTCTGATCAAAGAGATACTTCAAACTCTTATGATCACTAAATACTTCAAATCTCGATCCAAATAAGTAGTGCCTCCAAAGCTTCAACACAAACACAACAGCGGCTAATTCTAAGTCATGCGTCGGATAATTTCTCTCATGCACTTTAAGTTGCCTTGAAGCATAAGCTACAACTTGCTTATTTTGCATCAATACACCTCCCAAACCCATTAATGAAGCATCACAATACACAACAAACGGTTCTGCTGGATTCGGCAAAATCAAAACAGGAGCTGTCGTCAATCTTCTCTTAAGCTCTTGGAAACTTTCTTCACACTTTGTATCCCAAACAAAAGCTTGACCCTTTCTAGTCAACTGCGTCAATGGCAAAGATAACTTAGAGAATCCTTCAATAAATTTCCGATAATAACCTGCCAAACCAAGAAAACTTCGAATCTCCAAAATTGATTTTGGAGCTTCCCATTGCGATACAGCTTCAACCTTCGACGGATCAACTGCAATTCCTTTACTTGAAATCACATGACCAAGGAAACTCACTTCCTTCAACCAAAACTCGCACTTAGAAAGTTTAGCATATAATTGCTTCTCTTTCAACACAGATAACACAATCTTCAGATGCTCGGCATGATCCTCTTCACTCTTAGAATAGATCAAAATATCATTAATGAAAACAACCACAAACTTGTCCAAATACGGATGGAAAATCCTATTCATGTACTCCATAAATACACCTGGTGCATTAGTCACACCAAATGGCATCACAGAATACTCATAATGACCATATCTCGTCCGAAAAGCAGTTTTCTGAATATCTTCAGCTTTCACACGAATCTGATGATACCCAGATCTCAAATCTATCTTACTAAACACACTTGCACCAACTAATTGATCCATCAAATCATCAATCCTCGGAAGTGGATACTTATTCTTGATAGTCACCTTGTTCAATTGCCGGTAATCCACACAAAGCCTCATAGTACCTTCTTTCTTCTTAACTAGCAAAACAGGTGCACCCCACGGTGACACACTCGGACGAATAAACCTCTTCTCAAGTAGATCTTCAAGTTGACTCTTCAAATCTTTCAACTCCGATGCAGACATACGATATGGAGCCATCGATACCGGACTAGTTCCAGGAACTAAGTCGATCGAAAACTCCACCTCGCGTTCCGGAGGTAAATCACTTATCTCATTAGGAAAAACTTCTGGAAAATCACAAACAATTGGTAAAGCACCATCTTCTCCACTTTCCTCAATACTCAAAGTTGCCAACAACATAAACATCTCGGCACCATCTTGCACTGACTCATTCACTTGCTTGGCAGACATAAATAAGTCTCCTTTGTCCTCAGGTTTAAGAAAAACAACTGACTTATCAAAACAATTAATATAAACATGGTTGAACTCCAGCCAATTCATCCCAAGAATAACATCAAGTTGATCTAAGTGAAGACACACTAAATCAACGCCAAAGTTTTTACCAAAAATACTCAACGGACAATTCAAACACACATATGGGGTAGTTACCGAACCCATAGCAGGAGTATCAATAACCATACTACCACCCATAACAGACAACTCAAGATTCAATCTTTTAACACAATCCAAAGAAATAAAAGAATGTGTAGCTCCAGTATCAATTATAGCTATCAAAGGTATACCATTAATGAAGCACGTACCTCTGATCAATCGATCTTCACTAGTCGTCTCAGATCCAGACAGAGCAAACACTTTCCCTTTCGTTTGAGCCTTCTTTGGTTTGTCACACTTGGTACTAATGTGCCCTTGCTCACCACAATTGTAGCAAGTCACACTCGCACCACTCCTGCACTCTAAAGCCTTGTGGCCAGGCTTGCCACACTTGAAACATTTCTTCTCAACACTTGTGCACTCAGGGGCACGATGTCCTTCAACACCACATTGATAACACCTCACTGGAGTGGAAGCTCCTCCCCCACTCGACTTCTTTCCATAACTAGCTTTCTGCTTCCCTTTGTCACTAGATGTCACATACGGTTTCCCTCTGAATTGGCCTTTTCCTTTCTTATCACCCATACTTTTGTAGTGAGCTGATCGAGCCCTACTATCTTCATCATAGATCCTACTCTTGTTCACCAACTCAGAATATCGCCTAATCTCTTGATAACCAATGGCTTGCTTGATTTCAGGTCTCAAACCATTCACATACTTAAGACATTTAGATCTCTCAGCATTAGTAGTGTTGTAGTGAGGACAAAACTGAATCAACTCTTCAAATCTTGCTGCATACTCAGCCACAGTTAAGTTACCTTGCTTCAATTCAAGAAACTCAATTTCCTTCTTTCCACGTACATCTTCCGGAAAGTACTTCTCCAGAAATGCCTCTCTAAAAACAGCCCAAGTAATCTCAACTTCGTCTTCTTCAAATCTTCGACGAGTGTTACCCCACCAGTGCTCAGCTTCCTTCTCAAGCATGTGGGTGCCAAACTGCACCTTTTGCGCATCTGAACAACTCATAACTCGAAATATCTTTTCAATTGCATCCAACCATTCTTGTGCTTTGTCGGGTTCATGCCTTCCCATAAACTTTGGTGGGTTGTTCCTCTGAAACTTTCCCAAAGCACGAAACTCGTCATCAGTGTTGTTCACAGCATTCACATTGACTTGAGGAATCTGCCTAATCGCTCCAGCCAACAACGCCAAAGCTTCAGCAAGTGCTCTATCATTCCTACCTGCAGCCATTGTTCTAGATTCCACAATAAAATCCTCATTAGAACAACAATACCGATACTGCAACACAAAATAAACACACAGACAACTTGGTCAACTGACCGACTTTGCTCTGATACCACTAATGTAACACCCTTCTAAACCCCCACGGAAAATATATAAATAATCAGAGTAATTATCATGCATATCAAACAAGGATGTCACACATAATTCAAAATATCACAACATACACCTGTCATGCTCAATAACACTTGAAATAAATTCATGCTTTCATATACTTTCACATTAGCATGTAGCAGCGGATTACTTTCATTAAGAATCTCATGACATTCAAGTCTCAAATAAACTTCATTCATTAAATCAACTTGGGCATAAAAGCCACTTCACCATAAAATTCAAATTCAATTAACAAAATATATAGAGTATACGATTGTATCTCTTAAGACATGAATCAAGCATTCCCAGTGTTACATGATCAGAGCACGACTCGACCCAAAATAAATATGAAACTAAAATAGGTTACTCCATCAGCTACTCTCTTGCTAGAAGCAACTCTAATCTTCAGTACCTGAGCGATGTCGTATAAAACATCATTCCAACAGAAGGGTGAGAATTCACATAATTACTGAAATCATAAGATAATATATAATTTAAGGTGTACAAGCATAATCACAATTATTCTCACACTTCAAAAGTTTCATCAACATAATATCACTCAAGTAGTCATACTATTAACAAGTACATACTCATAAATCCATAATTCACCAATTCAACAATTCACATAACACATATAATCTCACATTGTAACCATAGACACAATAAGACTCAATGCAAGACTCAAATGCAACTCATGCATGTGGTACCAATCTCTTATTATCATTTTTCGGTTTTTACATTTAAACCGGGTCCGTCCTCTAGACCGATAACAAATCAAAAGCCCGTCCTCTAAGCTTTCAAACCCGTCCTTTAGGTTTGGGACAAGTCACTAGCTCCCACGGAACTAGTAAACATTGCCTCTTGACACAAATGATGCATGTGCAATTACAATCACCATATGCAATTAAGACCCTTCTCTAATCTTAATACTCATGCATATCTCAATAATTCTTCACATTCGAATTATCACACAATTGCACATACAACACATTTTCAAATCACAGTATCCACTACTCAAACATTGACACCACACTTAGTAAATTAACCACGAGGTATCAACACAATTCAATCTCAATTTGCAAACCACACGATACCGATCAAATCTAGAATAATCAATTCCTCAAAATAATCACCAAATTAATCACTAAAGTTATCACCTAATTAATCACTAAAATAATCACCAAATTAATCGTTAAAATTATCACTTAATTAAATATCAAATTAATCACAAAAATTACTCATCAAATCAATTATTAAGGGTATAATTAAAATTATCATTTAAAATTCAATAAATATTCAAATATTCAATAAATATTCTTATACTTAATAATTACATTAATTATTTTAATATAATCCTAATCTAAGTAAATGATCACATTTATCATACTTTTAATTAAAGTGTCCATCAAAAGGGTGTTTAGAGTAGTAGTAGTAGTATTAATCTAAATAAATGAAAAACGTAGCAGGCAAATGCAAGATTGTTTGATATAAAAAGTAAATATGTACTATAAGACTTATCACATTTTCATTTGTTACATAATGAATACTACTAAATTGTCCTTCAATAAAATTGGTAACCCTTACTATTCACAATTCTATTGAAAAATTCTATGGTTTCATATGTGTGTTAATTACTATTCAATTTCATTTTCGGGTTGTGTGTTTCAGTGTGTGCTAGATTTATCCACTTGTTAAGTGATTGGCTAAAAAAACATTGTTGATGTGAAAACTCCCTGTTTCCATCGGTTAAGTTACTGTAAAATGTATACACTACCAATTAATTTAATCATCACTTTTCTTATCCCAATTATATTAATAAATACATTTAATATATATACATATTGTGTTCTACAAGGAAACACATTGCCTATAAAATATTTTCATAGTGCTATTTGTCTTGGTTTAACGTGTGTTGCGGACTACCTACAGGAAACTAGGAGTACCAATTAATAACTCATTTCTTTTTGTCTGATCTTTCTCTCTATGCACTATAATATGAGGAAGAAGAAAAGCATAATAATAAGTGGCTAACTACCTAATATTAAATTATTCAGTATTTAAACGAGGTTTTCTCTATTGGGTACAATGAATTTACCTCTACTGTTTCATTTCCAAATTATATCAACATATTAATTTCAAACACAATCAATTTTCATAAATCTTTATAAATCTAAGATTATTAGTAAAACCTAACAATCATGAAATCATAAAAAAATTGGGTTTTATCCTAACCATATTTCTACCCATTTTAAATTACCCAACAATCCCAATAATTTAATGAAAACCCACCCTTACCTTGGATTTTCTTGAACTTCTCTAACTTGTTCTTGAGCTTCTCTTCACTCTCCCTTCTCCTAGCCTCTTCTCTATTTTTTTACTCTTTCTATTATTTCCCCCTTTTATTAAACCCTAACCTAACTTTTCTCATAATCATTTTATTCTCTTATTGGGCTCATTGACCCACTCCCACATTTCTATTCACACTCCTAATCTAGACCCAATTATTTTAATCTTAGTAAATATCTATTTTATTCCAACAAATTAAATAATACAATAATTCAATTAAATCAAATAATTAAATTATTTCAAATAAACCAAATAAATCAATTAATACAATTAATTCAATTATTTCAAATAAATCAAATAATTCAATTATATCCAATAATCCAATTAAATCAATTAATTCAAATAATTCATTTAAATTAAATAATTTCAATAAATCAATTAAATCAATTAGGCACAAAATCACACAATTAATCAATTAATATAATAAATAAATAATTACTAAAATCGGGATGTTACAGTTAAGGCAAGAGGAGAAGGATATCACTCCTCATCAGGAGGAGGTTGAAACAGTTAATCTCGGTACGAAAGAAGACATGAAAGAAGTTAAGATTGGGGCCTGCCTACAAGATTCAGTGAAAGAGCAATTGATTGACATGCTTCGAGAGTATGTGGATGTGTTTGCTTGGTCTTATCAAGATATGCCAGGGTTGGACACCGATATTGTCATGCACAAGCTGCCTTTGAAAGAAGACTGCCCGCCAGTAAAACAGAAGTTGCGCAGTACTCGCCCAGATATGGCAATGAAGATTAAAGAAGAGGTACAAAAGCAATGGGACGCCGGTTTCCTTGCTGTAACTAGTTACCCGCCGTGGGTCGCTAATATTGTACCTGTGCCTAAGAAGGATGGCAAGGTGAGGATGTGTGTGGACTACCGGGATCTGAACAGAGCCAGCCCGAAAGATGACTTCCCTTTACCTCACATTGATGTATTGGTTGATAATACGGCTCAGTTCTCGGTGTTCTCCTTCATGGACAGATTTTCAGTATACAATCAGATCAAGATGTCACCTGAAGACATGGAGAAGACAACTTTCATCACACCCTGGGGCACATTCTGTTACAAGGTGATGCCATTTGGACTGAAGAATGCGGGTGCCACGTATCAACGGGCTATGGTAACATTATTCTACGACATGATCCATAAAGAAATTGAATGTTATGTGGATGACATGATTGCCAAGTCCCTCACAGAAGAAGACCACCTGGTGAATCTGTTGAAGCTGTTCAAGCGTCTGAGGTAGTACCAACTGAAGTTAAACCCCAACAAGTGCACATTCGGGGTACGATCCGGTAAGCTGCTGGGCTTTATTGTAAGTGAGAAAGGGATTGAATTTGACCCTGACAAAGTTAAAGCCATTCAAGAAATGCCTGCACCGAAGACTGAGAAAGAAGTTCGGGGGTTCCTAGGTAGATTGAACTACATTTCACGGCTCATATCTCATCTTACAGCAACCTGTGAACCTTTGTTCAAACTGTTAAGAAAAGAGAAAACGGTCAGGTGGAATGAAGACTGCCAGAAGGCTTTTGACAAAATCAAGGAATACTTGCAAGAGCCTTCAATCCTTATGCCTCCAGTCGAAGGAAGACCTCTAATAATGTACTTGACAGTGTTAGAAGAGTCGATGGGGTGTGTGCTGGGCCAGCATGACGAGTCTGGTCGAAAAGAGTATGCAATATACTACCTAAGCAAAAAGTTTACCGACTGTGAACAATGTTATTCACTGCTCGAGAAAACTTGTTGTGCTTTAGCGTGGGCTGCTCGCCGACTAAGGCAGTATATGTTGACCCACACTACCTTATTGATATCAAAGATGGACCCAGTTAAGTACATTTTTGAGAAGCCAGCACTTACCGGACGGGTTGCAAGATGGAAAATGATCCTCATAGAATATGACATCCAGTACACATCTCAGAAAGCCATCAAAGGCAGTGTACTGTCTGATTATCTTGCTGAGCAACCTATTGATGATTACCAGCCTATGAGATTTGACTTCCCTGATGAAGACATCATGTTCATAAAAGCAAAAGATCATGAAGAGCCCGTTCACACTGAAGGGCCTGACCCAGAAGAGGAATGGACTATGGTGTTTGATGGGGCTGTTAATATGAATGGTCGTGGTGTTGGTGCAATACTCATTACACCTAAGGGAGTCCACATGCCTTTCTCGACAAAGCTCACATTCAACTGCACTAACAACGAAGCTGAATACGAAGCCTGTATTATGGGTCTTGAGGAGGCCATTGACCTCAGGATCAAGACTTTGACTGTGTTCGGGGATTCAGCTCTGGTAGTTAATCAAACCAACGGCAAATGGTACACCCACCAAGATCATCTGATACCTTACCGGGATTATACAAGAAGGTTATTGACTTTCTTCACAACGGTCAAGCTTGAGTACATCCCTCGAGACGAGAATCAGTTTGCAGATGCTCTGGCTACCATTTCATCCATGATTAAAGTTCAAGCTGCCAACATTGTGCCTCGGATTTCAGTATCCAGACTTGACAGACCAGCATATGTGTTCTCAGCAGATATTGTTAAAGATGATAAGCCTTGGTTCCATGACATTAAGTGCTTCTTGGAGGATCAAACATACCCACCTGGGGCATCTTCCAATGACAGGAAGACGTTACGAAGGCTAGCTGGTAGTTTCTTCCTGAATACTGACGGTTCCCTCTATAAGAGAAACTTTGATATGGTACTCCTCAGATGCGTTGATAGGACAGAAGCAGGCATGTTGATGCATGAGGTGCACGAAGGATCCTTTGGTACCCATGCAGGAGGGCATGCCATGGCCAAGAAGTTGCTAAGATCAGGTTATTACTGGATCACGATGGATGCTGACTGTTGTGCCTATGCCAGGAAATGTCATAAATGCCAGATTTATGCGGATAAAGTGCATGTGCCTCCCAATCCTCTGAATGTGATGTCTTCACTCTGGCCCTTTGCCATGTGGGGCATTGATATGATTGGCAAGATTGAACCGACTGCTTCAAATGGCCACAGATTCATCCTGGTTTCCATTGACTATTTTACCCAGTGGGTTGAAGCAGCCTCTTATGCAAATGTTACAAGGCAAGTGGTAGCCCAATTTCTGAAGAGGGACATCATTTGTCGGTATGGAGTGCCCGAGCGAATCATTACTGATAATGGTTCCAACTTGAACAACAAAATGATGGCAGAACTATGCCGGGACTTCAAGATCCAACACCATAATTCTTCTCCTTACAGGCCAAAGATGAATGGTACTGTAGAGGCAGCTAATAAGAATATCAAGAATATTGTGTAGAAGATGGTAGTTACCTACAAAGACTGGCATGAAATGCTACCATTTGCCTTACATGGGTACCATACGTCAATCAAAACATCCACCGGGGCAACATCGTATCAACTTGTATATGGTATGGAGGCAGTCCTACCTGTTGAAGTTGAATTACCCTCCCTGCGGGTACTGATGGATGTTAAGCTAAACGAAGCAGAATGGGTCCGATCCCGATACGAACAACTGAATCTGATTGAAGAGATGAGATTGGCTGCAATCTGTCATGGGCAGTTGTATCAGAAAAGAATGAAGAAAGCCTTCGATCAGAAAGTCAGGCTCCGAGAGTACCAAGTAGGAGATCTTGTGTTGAAAAGACTCCTCCCTCCTCATACAGACCACAGGGGCAAGTGGACTCCGAACTATGAAGGGCCATTCGTGGTAAAGAAAGTTTTCTCTGGTGGAGCACTGATTCTCAGCACTATGGATGGTGAATACTTCCTGTCTCCTTTGAATTCAGATGAAGTTAAAAAATACTTTGCATAAAATGACCCGCTGGACATAAAAACAAAATGTAAGTCCAGGCAAAAATAGGGCATCTCGGCGAGTCAAAAACAGAATAAAATACTCGGGCAAAAATAAGGGAAAATAAATATAAAAAATGTACACCTGCTGAGTTGAAAAGCCGCATTGGACAGCTCAGGAAAAAATGGGTATCCCGGTGGATTGAAAACCCGAAAGGGCGATCCACGCAAAATAAGGGAATAAGCGAACAACTGCATTCTGAATTCATCTGTATCACTTACGACTTGGTAAGCTTCGAAAGGATCAAGCTTCTTTCAGAATCAGCCTTCTTCAGAAAGCAAGACGAGAAGAACGTCAAATGTCATACGAGTCATAGCAAAGGGAAGCTCCTTGAAGCGTCATCAACATTGCCAGCATCTTTTGTTTCTCAATTTGTAACAATCTCCTCATTCCAGGGGATTTGTTTATATGACTGTATCTTGCCAATTCAGGGCACTCGAATTAATAAAATCAGATTTTCAGTCACACATTGTCTCGTACTCTTTTATTTGCAAAAATGTCCGATGTCATTAATTTGTTGATCGCATAAATACAGATGCGTCTTTCTGAAACTACATGCTTACAGGAAATATACTTACTCCCGGGAGTGTCTAAACTCTTATGATGGAATCCAGTAGGGGATACCTCGGGGTACTTGTGCGTTTCTTTGTCTTTACAGGATTGCAGGTATCCAAAGCGCAACATGGGGCATGAAAGTTTCTCCCCAGTAGGCTGCCAAATCACTGTTTCCTCACCACCTTCCAAACAGCACCAGAGATGCTTTCTCCCCATCAGAATTTCCAGGCATCCCTTCTCCAACATTTCCTTCAAAGAGCAGCACATGAAGGTGTTCATATCCCCAACTGAGTTGTCAAGTATCATCCTCAGCAGGATCCCTACAGAAATCTCCCGGAAGATCTTCCAGTGATCTTCCTTCTTCCCCAGCCAAGTGCCGACCAGGGAACTACCTCCCCACAGAGTTTCAACCTCTATCCAGAAGAGCAAATCCTGAAAGAAGTCACAACAGAGTGAAGAAAGCTTCTACAAACCCCAGCTGGGTCCCCCCATTGCTAAGATAGGTCTATCAGTGATCTGTTTCCCCATGCAGATACATCTTATCAGATCTACCGATGATCTTATCCCCAGTTGGGATGTCCACTTCAAAACAGATCAGCCAGAGATCTTCACAGCAACGGGATCCGAGTCCCGGATCGTTCTTTGCATAATCATAGCATTCGCATCATATTCTCCCCACAGAGCGTAGAATTCCGTCTAATACGGAGCATTACGGCAAAAATCAAACATATTGCATAATCATAAGCCATGTGTCGAACTGAACACTTGTGAATATTGACAATCCATCAATGATGTACAGAATGCTCTCCAGAATTCCCCGGCAGAGAGCCAAGACATTTCTCTTACAGATACAGATACTTCCTGACACCCATCTGTGTCATATCCCCAGTAGAAAGCTAAAGGCCCCCTTTGCACTCACAGATACTTATACACAACTTCCTTGGTACACATACACTTATTTATATTACACTTTTCTCTTTTTGACACTCGTCCGTGTCACTCTCCCCAGCAATTTAAACACTCGTCTGTACACCACTCATACTTGTTACTCCTGTTTTACTCATACAGATACTCGTCCGTATCTTGTATACACCACTTATATCCCCTCAGATTCGACACTCGTCCATGTTCTTTGTTAACCAGTTGGTACTCGTCCGTATCATCATCTCTGAACATGCGTCAGCGTTTGTTTCTACTGATACTCGTCCGTATCATGGTCTTAAGGATGCTCGTTCGCATCTTTAATCCATACGTAATGTCAGATACTTTTACCTCTTTTTAGAGTTTAGACACTCGTCTGTGTCTATTATTCCCCAGAAGAGTCCCCGCAGAATCAATACTCGTCCGTGTTCTTTGTTAACTAGTTGATACTCGTCCGTATCATCATCTCCGAACATGTGTCAGCATTTGTTTCTATCGATACTCGTCCGTATCGTAGTCTTAAGGATGCTCGTCCGCATCTTTAATCTATACACAGTGCCCAAACACTTATACCTTTCATTTCTTGGATGTAAACACTCGTCCGTGTTTACTATTCCCCAGCAAAGTCTCCAACAAAACTTGTTAAACTATTTCCTTTCTATCTGACATTCTTCCTATGTCATGATACCTTTGCGGCAGTCGTACCCTGCTGGGTGATCGTCCTTCACCTTTTTTATGATCGTCCTTCATCAACCCCCCAGTGGAGTCTCTATTCATTAGAACCCCTTCCTATCCGACATTCGTCCTATGTCGTGATTTTTTCAGCAGCCGTCCCCTGCTAGGTGATCGTCCTTCACCTCCTGATGATCGTCCTTCATCATTTTATCCGATGGCCGTCCCCATCGTTGATCTTGTTATCTGACATTCGTCTTATGTCATGATAAACCCCGAGAGCAGCCGTACCCTGCCAGGTGATCGTCCTTCACCTCTTGATGATCGTCCTTCATCATGCTTATCCGATGGCCGTCCCCATCGTCGACCTTTTTCATCCGACATTCGTCCTATGTCGTGATACTTCCGGCCGCCGTACCCTGCCAGGTGATCGTCCTTCACCTTAGATGACCGTCCCTCATCTTATCCCCAACAGAGCAGCCATCCCCTGCTAGGTGATCGTCCTTCACCTTTTGATGACCGTACCTTATCATTTTCATTTACATATAATCCCCAGAGAGTCTTATAACTTTACCTGATGGCCGTCCCCATCACAATCTCTCATATCCCCAACTTGTCAGTCGTGCCCGTCATTGCTTCATCTCCAGCAGTCGTCCTCTGCTCGACGGTCGTCCTCCGTCGCCCGCACTTTATATATATGCTTTATCTTCTTTTACAATCTATATCCCTTTTCTTCTTTATTCCGTGAGTGCAAATTTTGGACTGTCTTCGGTATTCAACCACAAGTTATCTTGTTTGCCTGTTAAGCCGTTGCTTACATCCTGCACAGCTAACTCATGTTTGAATAGGGGCAGCTGTAAACAACCCAAATTTTTCCTCACTCATTCACACCATGGCTTGTGATTCTTTTCATTTGCATAGATTCAACCATAGCATCTCATATTGCATTTTTGCTTCACTGCATTGGTTCAAAGTCATCTGCATCTAGGGTTTGTGATCTGAGCCATCCAAGAGCCATTTGAGCCACTCCAAAGGTCTTAAATCACTTCAAAGGGGTCCATGTATTTCCAAGCATCATATCATATCCCCACAAAGTCAAGAAAGTCAAAGAATCACAAGAACTGAGAATGGCATGGAAGCAGAGCCAGGTTTAACTGCAGATGACCTAGAATTAGGGTTTTGGTTTCAAAGGCCATAACTCCAATTTTTTTTTGGTCATTATTGTTTCTATTGGTCTCTATATGTTATAAGGATCATTCATATCAAGTTTCATGAAGAAATTCCATGGGGAAGGCATCTAATCAAGAGTTGACTTCTTGAACAAGTCAGTGCAAAATCAGGGCATCTGAGGCCCCCAATGACCCAACCAAAAGGTGTTCTTCATCATTTTGAATGTGTATGGTCTTTATTTGATCATAGAAGATGTTATAAGGGCACAAAATTGAAGAATTTCAAGCCATTTGCAAAATTGCCTTTTTGGGAAAGTGACTTGTAATGGAAACTTTCCATTTTGGGAAAGTTTTTCAAACCTTTCTTTTTTATTCAAAAATGCTTCAAATGAGAAAACTTTGGTCATGAAAGTTGTAGAATGGATCATTCCCTTTTCAAAAAGTATAAGAACTCATTCTAATTCATTTTGGATCAAAAGTTATGGCTTGTCAAAGTTGGGAAAAATCACATAATTTCAAGTTTTGTACCAAAGAGGCAAAGTTGCAAAACCACTTGCCAAGGAAAAATGTGACTTCAAAGTGGTTTCTAACCTTTGCACAAACATAAACCAATGCCTAAAGATCAGAATGCACAAAAGAACTTCCCATTTTCATGACTTATGCTTCAAGTAATCACAAAGGGGCCAAAGTTGTACCAACTTGCAAAAACTCATATAACCATGCCTTTACTTGTTACAGCTCACAAAATCTGATCCACAAGAACTCCATGATCTCAGCTGAGCCAAACCATGCCCCTATCACAGCCTCCCACTTGCCCATACCTCAAGTACACCTAACATGTACTTTATGCAAAATGGCCCATACCAATCAGCATAGGCCACACCAACTCCACAGACCTATCACAGTGTGATAAGTGGACAAAAAGCAACTCAAAGCAACACACAACCAGGCCTGAAACATCTCATAAGCCATAGTTTCAAGATTTCACCTCTTATGCACTTTCCTTCGAAACTCCTCACACAAGCATCAAACATCAAAACAAACTTCATAGAATCACTCAACATGTTCTCCTGATCATTTCCCAACCCTCATTTATCCCTGAAACCCCCTCAAACAGAAACACGATTCTCATCCCTCACTGAACAGGACTTGATCAATCTCACAAACCAGCCAAATTAAACTCCATACAAGCTTTGCAAACTCCTTAAGAGGTTCATTGGGTTCATTTTGAAGCAAGGAAGCAGTCAAAAAGCTCCTGGATTGAAAGCTCAACCTCAGGTAACATGATGAACAAATTTTCCAGAACCTTGATTTCTTGTTAGAATATTGTTCTATGTGTTGCCCTGATCATGGGGATCTATTTATTTTTGAAAATGAGCCAGAAATGAGCATTTTGTGTTGCTCTGAAACTTTTGCCCTAGAATTTGTTTTCTTCGATTCTCACTGTGTGGTTAATATAAATTGTTTTTGGCCATGGATTCTTGTTACCCAGTGTTGGGGGATTGATTCTGGAGATTTGGGAGTCTTGGGGATGCGTTTTGGGTGATTCTGGTGAGGGAGATGGCCGGAGAAGACGACCGGAGCTTATCTCCGGTCGCCTGAGTTTAATTAGGGTTAAGTGTGATTAATTAGCAACTTTGAATTGAGGCCCTTGGATCTGCCTTCCCGCGCGTGAATGAGTGGACAGGATCTGGTCATTAAGCCCTAATTAGTGTTTTATTAAATTAAACTGGATTAATTAAATAATTAAATATGATTAAGTCAGTTTGAATGTAGGCCTTTAGATCTGGCGCGCAGTCAACCAGTCCAAACCCAGATTCAATCCCATCCTTCCATTGCGTTTACTTTCATTAAATTCAGTTTTAATTCTTTTTTTCTCATTTGTTTTATACATTTTATTTAAAATAGTTAGAAAATCCCAAAAATAATTTTATTCAGCATTTTAATTCCAAATAATTTTCTTAACCCAAAAATATTTTTATTTTTATTTTTTGCATTAAAAATCATTTTTAAATCATTTAAATGTTTATTTTTAATTAGTTATTTGAAATTAATTAATTAAAAATACATTTAGGTATTTAAAAATCACAAAAATTCACATTGCATTTAGAAACATTTAGAAACATTATCAAACTCTCAAACCAAATTTCTTTTTTGTTCTTGACGCCCTTTGATCATTTTCATTGGAATTAATTCCATTTTAAGGCAATATTTTGGTTCAAACTTTGAGAAATTCATTCTGCCTAACCCTTGAGAGTTTGAGGATGGTTCTTCTTGCATTACACCCTTCATAGCATGTAGTTTATAGGATAAAATTGGCTTGATTTGATCTTGCATTTTCAAATTGTTTGGTATTTTTCTTTGTGAGGAACCCCAAAACCCTAGTAATCTTAGGAAATTCATAACTTCCACTAGGTTAAGAGTTAGGTCCCCTCCTTTGGGCAGTGAACTTGTATAGGTTTAGGGTATCTTTGATTGCATTTTCAAATTTTTTTATCATGTCATTTGCTTCTGATTTTGAATTTTGCTTTGTGTGTTGATCATGAACCCTAATTTGTGCCTTCCTTTGCATCCATCTTTCATTTGCTTGCATCCAATGACTTGCCATGACATTTTGTGCATCTTCATGATTCATAATACATCTTAGGACATATTAGAATCATGTTTGTTCATTGCATCTCTCATTTTCCATGTTATATGTCCATTTCATTTCATAAACATTCATGAATCTTTATGGTTCAAAGCATGCCTCATTTTTATCCTTATGCTTGTATGATCATTCTCATCTCTTGTCATGTGTTTGCATCATTTCTTAGCATCATTAACATCATGTTATTGCTTCTGGTTTTGGTTTGCATCATGGCATTGCATCTCATTCTCATTGCATTTCATTTTCTTGTGCTAACATTTCAGGTGGTAAGTTGTTTGAGAAGTGAATTTGCCTTCACTTCTCACAATCTCTTTTCATCTCTTTCATACTTTCTTTGCTGCATTTTGTATGTGTATTAGAGTGAGCTTGCTCATTCATGTTCATCTCTTACTTTCTTCCTTCAAGCAACTTGTCTTCTTAAGTGAAGCAAGTTGTTTTGCTTCTCTTTGCTCCTTTCATCTGCATCCTTCCTGGTGGTTTCTCTGAAGATCTTCTTGCAAACCTCATTAACCCTAGGAACAACCAAGCATGATCACAATTAGGGTTTGATTAGTCCCCCATTTAGTTTTACCTTTGTGTCATCTTTGTGTCTTCTCTTCTCATCTCATAATCAGGAATTAAACCTTAAAGGTTTTAAGGCTTTGTGATTAAGGTTATGCCTGCATCCTTCTATTAGGATGGAGTGTATAACTTTAATCCTAAGTATTAAACCCTTAATGTGTTTAAATCCTTTAATCAATTCACCTAATAATCACTAAGACATCAAGCTTGTAACTTGGGCCTTGCATTAGGGTTCTAATTCTTCCTTAATTGGCTAAGAAGGACTAACCCTAGTGTTAATGGACAAGTCCCCCTCAAGTTGTCTTACAAACCATAAAAATCACTTATTCATCTTATCATTAACTAAAATCCATTTAATAAAGGCTTTGTTTTGTCATGAGGTTAATCCCTAATCATGGATTAAGTTGAGGAGTCTTTCTCAGCTTAAATGTTCTCATCTATTATCCTTCTATTAGGATGGTGTAATGGGTTCATTAAATCCCTGATTATGGCTTAATCTCATTACTTAACACTAAACAAAAACAACAAAAACATCTAAATAATCACAAGTAGGTTAATGATCTTAATCCTACATCATGGTGATTAAGTGTGAGGTGCTTACTTCATACTTAAGGTATTCTCATTACCCCTAATTAGAGGGAGGATGTGATGAGTTTACTAACCCTTGGTTTAGTCTTAAGCTCATTTTCCTATGATAAACTCCAAAAAGCAATAAAAGATTGAAAACTCAAAAACAAACAATAATCGTCTCCTCCGGGATTCTTTTCTCATCACCTTCACTCACAAACGAGAACTTGCTTCCTCCGTCTAATGCAAGACAGTTTTCACCTGAGCCAGACAGGTCATACACTTGAGCATAGGCAGGCAAGCAGTTCATAGGTCAATTTGCCTTTCAGTCTCCTTGAGTCGAACTACGGTGTTCTGACTTCCTCATTGCACGAGAGGATACGTAGGCATAACTTAACAGTTATCGAACAAAAGTCTCTGTATATTCCCCCTCCTTCCAGCATCATTCTTTAAGCCTCATAGTCATGAGCATTTCACTCCTATTCTTACACTGACACTTCACTTACAAATTTCACATTTCTTTTACACTGACACTTGCATTCTTTCCAGCATTGATGCACAAATTACACTGACACTACCCCTTTAAAACACAAATCTTTTAAGCGTGGATCCCGTCGAGTACGACGGACAATCTGGGTGCTAATACCTTCCCAGGTTGTAACCAACCCCCTTTCTCAGCCTCTCTGGTTCGCAACCGTCTTATCCATCTTTTCTTAGGTTTATGCAGCATTACCTTTCCTTCGGGATAAAAATGCCTAGCTGGCGACTCTATTCACTTCCCTCTCCTTTCGCCGACCGTTCGCGTCTGTACCCCATTTAATTTATGTGTCATTTGGCGGGAGCGACACCATGCTGATGTGTTTGGAATTGAAAATAGTGTAGAAATGAGCATGTATGGTTGTTCTGAAACTTTGCCCGTGAAAGTGTTTTTGCTTCGATTCATCATATATGCGTGTTATAAATCTTGTTTGAGGATTGATTTTGATTGTATGATGTTTGGGGATCATTTTTGGGCAGTTAGTTTGGTGTTTAGTGGCCTGTAGAGGAAGTTAAGGTTGGGGCTTGCCAGAGAGAATGACCAGAGCTCATCTCTGATCACCTGAAGGTCATTAGGGTTTACGTCCCCAGTTTGAATCTCAACCCTTGGATGTTGATTATGTTAACGCATGGATGGTCCAGATTAGATCATTAAACCCTAATTCTAATTAATTAAGTTAATTTATAATTAATTAGTCAGATTGAACCATGGCCCTTGGATCACGCGCGTAAGCTAAGTTTAAACCTAGACCTTTAGATTATCCTACCCCAAGTCAAGCTGAATAGCCCTCTGGACCCTTGATCTCTCTCTCTCACGCAATCTCAGACATCTTATCAGCATACTTCTCATTTCTTTTAATTTTATTTTTATTTTATTTCATTTCTTTTGTTTTATTTATTAAAAATAGTAAAACATTTTATAAAATTCCAATTTTTTGCATTTTAACTTTAAATAATTTTCAGAACCCAAAAACATTTTTTTTTTGCATAAAAATTTATTTTTAAATCATTTAATTGTATTATTTAATTAATTAATTAATTTTAATTAATTAAAAATATTTTAGGTATTTAAAAATCACAAAAAAATCAGGAAGCATTCTTACATATTTAGAACAATTTACAAACTCATCTTACAAATTTCTTTTAGGGTTTGATCACATTTTGACAACTAACCATGAATTAGGGTTTCTAAATTTATTATTTTTCTAGCCCTAACTTCAAAAATTCATTTGATCAACCAAGATGAGTTTTTGAATGGTTCTTTTTTCATTCTTTCATACTTGGCATGTAGTATCTAGGGTATTTACCTCATAATTTTGCATTGCATTTTCCATTTGTTTGATATTTTTCATGAAGAAGTACCAAAACCCTTGCCTAACTTAGAAAAACCATAACTTGAATTTGGTTTAGCTTCTGACTTCCATCTTTGGGGTGTGATCTTATGTGGGTTTAGGGTTCACTTGGTTGCAATTTCAATTTTTTATCATGTGTTTTGCTTCTGTTTTGATCATATATGCATCTCATACTTTCTTAAACCCCTAATTTGTCATGTTCATTTGCATTCATCTTTGCATACCATCATCATATGAACTTTTCATGACATCTCATGCATTTGTATGTCATCTTAGATGCCTTAGGACATGTGTGAATGTTGGTTGATCATTGTTGCATCCATTTGACATGTTTTAAATCCATTACATCTTATGTATGTTCATGTGTTCTTAAGCTTCTAACATACTTGTTTTTGCCTCCATCACTTGTATGATCATACGTATGCATTGTATATGACTTTGCATCTCTCCATGAAACATTTTCATCATGTATTCACTTATGGTTGGCATCATTGCATATTCATCTTTGCTTCATTGCATCTTATTTCACCTTATGCATTCATGCTAACCATTTCAGGGGCTTCTGGTAAGTTGATCAGGATGTGGATTTGCCTCTACATCCAACCTCTTCTTATCTCTTCATTTTAATCTTTATTTATCTTTGGAGTGAGCTTGACTCACTTGTGCTCTCTCTTGATCCTTTTCTTTCTCTTAGGTTACTTAACTTCTTCAGGAAGTAAGTAACCTATTCTCCTTTCTCTTCTCTTTTCATCTGCTTCTTCTTCCTTGGTGGCCATCTGAAGACCTTTATCTTAAGCCTCGCAAACCATAGGAACATCCAAGCATGATAACTTTATGGTTGTACATAGTCTCCCCTAGTTTTTTTACCTTTGAGTCTCCTTGAGTCTCTGCTTCTCATCTCATAATCAAGGCTAAACAGGGTTATGCATGTATCCTTATCTTAGGATGGAGTGTATAACTTAAATACTCAGTGTTAAACCTTTAAGTTGTTTACACCTTCTAATCAAGACACCTAATAATCATTAAGACTTAAGCTTGTAACTTGGGCCTTATATTAGGGTTACATCTCTGCCTGTTGTTTCAGAGGGAGTAACCCTTGTGTTCAATGGACAAGTCCCCCCTCAGGTTTAGTCTTACAAACATAAAATCCATTTCTTAATCCCACCTTTAATTAAAATCCACTTTAATAAAGGCTTGTTATATAATGATTTTAATCATTAACCATGGATTAAGGTGAGGTATCTTCCTCATCTTAAGTGTTCTCATCTATTATCCTTCTCTTAGGATGGTGTAATGAGTTCACTAATCCCTGATTAGAGATTAAACCCATTACTTAACACAAAACAAAAGTCCAAAAATACTTAATAATTACAAGTAGGTTAATGATCTTAATCCTGTATCATTAGGGTAATTAAGTTGGGATACCCATCTCATACTTAAGTATACTCATTATCCCTAATTGGGGATGATATAATGAGTTTGCAAACCCTCGATTAAGGCTTAAGCTCATTGTCTTATGCAAAACACCAAAAAACAATAAAAAACTAAAAACACCAAAAACAAACAATAAACGTCTCCTCCGGGATTCTTTACTCATCATATTCACTCTGAAAACGAGAACTCGCTTCTTCCGTCTAATGCAAGACAGTTAGCACTCGAGTGAGACGAGTCATACACTTGAGCATAGACAAGCAAGCAGTTCACAACCAAAATCACCCAGTCTCTTTGAGTCGAACTACGGTGTTGTAACTTCCTTATTGCACGAGAGGATACGTAGGCGTAACTTAATGGTTATCGAACAAAAGTCTCTTTGTCTCCCCCCTCTCCTCCTTCCAGTTTCTCTTTCCTTAGCCTCAGTTTTGAGCATTCACTTTCTTTTTTGCACTGACACTTTGTACATCCTTTTCTCCCTAGCTTTTATGCACAGTTTAGCACACACATTATCCCCTTTTAAAACACATCAGGTATGCGTGGATCCAGTCGAGTACGACGGAAGATCTGAGTGCTAATACCTTCCCAGGTCGTAACCTACCCCCTTACTCAGTCTCTTTGGTTCACAACCGCCTTATCCATACCCTTCCAAGTTTATTCAGCATTACCTTTTCTTCGGGATAAAAATGCCTAGCTGGCAACTCTATTCAACCTCAACCTCCAACATCGTTGACGGTTCACGTTTGCACAGGGATGAAAATTTGGGGAGCGACAGCTTAGCGACTCTGCTGGGGACCTTTGCAACCAGGGCTTCTGGTTCTCTGGTGGGTTTCTCCTAGCGCTTGTTTGTTTGTGTTTATTTGGGGTGTTATGTGCTATTTGTGTTTATGTTTTTGCTTTATTTATTGCTTCATGTACAACTTTACTTATTTACTTTATCGCTTTCATTTACTGCTTTTCGCATTTCATTCTTTATCATATCATTGTGATAGATTTCTGTTTACCTTGGTGGGTGGGGTATTCTAGTGAGAAAGGTCCAACACAAAGGCCTGAGTTACACATTGGATTAGAGTGGTTTTGTATTCTTTCCCATTCCATTTCGGTCTGGTGCGGGAATATGAAAACACGGTTCATACATGGGTTTCCTTTTGAGAACTCTGTGCTACGAATTTCCTGTAGTGCTAGGGCTATCTGGGAAGCCTACTAAGTCTGGATTACCTTTTTAGATGACCTTCAGCATCTGAGGTGAATTAGAGGAGGATCCTTTATGATTAGGGTAAACATTGTACCTCCGGGTTAGAAGTGTTTACACTTCTCATAACAGATTTGAATCTGAGGATCTTTGTTCTAGAACAATACCTGTGAGTGGGTTAGGTTGTTTACAGGTTTGCAGGAACCCTTGACTTCAACATACCTTGTTACTAGAATTTATTTTAAGGTTATACTATTTTGGACGAGTTCCTTGAAACCTTGGATTATTGACTCTTTATTTGAGTCCCCCACCTGGTTACTGGTTCTCAGACCTCCATCTGAAACTCTGAACACTCATGGATCCTACCAAAGGCAACTGATAATCCAGCACATGATCACAAACCCTTGCATATCATAAGCATACATCATATTGCATCGTTTAACATTTTGTCTATTTGTTTTACAGGGTATCCATCTTCTCTTGGTTTCGTTTTGACCGTTCTTCTTCTTAGATATCTTCTCCAACACTCCTTCAATTATCTTCTTCAGTTAATTCCTTCAGCACACCTCTTTAACATGGATTCAACCAGGAAAAGCAACATCACCTACCATTTCTTTGAGTATCCTCTAGCAGGCATCAGACAGATACAGGCTCTTATCACCCCTGATCATGTTCCCTTATTCAGAGAGCATTATGGTGGGATCCTGGACATGATCATGGATTTGGACACATTGTAGAGGAGCATGATTCACATCTGTCTTCAGTTTTATGACCCTCCTCTCTATTGCTTCACTTTCCCAGATTTTCAGATTGCTCCTTTACTAGAAGAATACTCTGTGTTATTGGGTGTCCCTATCAGAAGAGGAATCTCTCTCAATCATGAAATGACTCCTCCAAGGAATGAAGACATAGCCAAGGCATTACATCTGGAAGTAACCACCATTGATGAGCACATGACTTCCAAGGCTAGAATCCTAGGCCTCCATCTGGATTTCTTGGTCACTCAGGCTACAAATCAAGCTGCAGTAGGGAATTGGGAAAATGTGTGTGCTCTCCTAGCTCTCAGTATTTATGGTATCATTTTGTTTGCAGACGAGCCTAAGTTTGTAAGCAAGAATGCCATCCACATATTCATGCTAAAGAACCCAGTTCCCACCTTATTGGGAGACTTCTACTACTCATTTCAGAAGAGGAATGAGAAACAGAGAGGAAGACTGGTAAGGTGTTGTGCACCTCTTTTCTACAGTTGGTTGATGAAGCATATGCCGAAGACAGAAGCTTTCCTAAACCCACATCAGTCATGGAATTGTGCTAAGAGGATGATTACCCTTACTTTAGAAGATATCAAATGGTGTACTCAAAATACCAAGGGACGAGACATAATAACAAGCTGTGGGCAATACCCAAATGTGCCACTTATTGGAGTAAAAGGTTGCATAAATTACAATCCTTTACTTTTCAAGAGACAGTTGGGGTATGCCTTAATACATCCACCTAGAGAGCAGGACTTAGCAGAGTCTCTTTATTGTGCTTTTCAGAACAATCATGCTATTGTCCGACATGCAGCCTGGGCTTGGGACAATATACAGACTAAGGGAACTGCTATTTTGGGAAAGTGCAACAACATAGCTTCTGCTCAGTACAATTAATGGTCACACGTCAGAGGACATATTACTCGTATGCCATTCACCCTGGAAGATGTGCCAGGGCCATCAGCAGTTGAGCCCACAACTACAGTAAGACTGGAAGAATTTGATAAGATGAAGGAAATAAACACTCAGTTGGATGAAGCTTTGAAGAAGACCCTTTGGGAAAGGAATGATGGTCGTCTAGACATTGGGAGGTTAGAGAAGCTACACATCGAGCATGTAACCAAAACTGAGAAGACTGAAGACTTCATCAGGAAGTCCTGAGCAGGGGAACTTGGGTTGAAGAATGCATGTAAAGAAGCAAAGATTCAAAGGGCAAGAGCTGAGCATTATCTGGAGGAAAGTCAGGATAGATGGGTCAGGATAATTGAGGATCGTCTGAAAGAAGACCTGAAGATGCAAGCCAAGATAGAGCAGTTAAAAGCTAATGAGAAGAGAAGCCAAGAAGCACTACTAGCAGCTCAGAAGGAAATCTCAGAGTTGAAACTCCGGGCGGGGTTAAAGAGATTAAAAAGAACAAGATAAGTATCAGAAGATGACAAATGCCATTGCAACCAGAAACCTTCTTGTTCGAACCATCATAGAGCACCCAGTTGGGCCGGTGACTGATGCTCTCCTAAAGGAAGTCAGGGAGGATGCATATGGATTAGATTTCTGATCTTCTCTTTGTATTTGTTTTTTTGTACTTTAATTCACCATGGTGATTTTGTTTGTTGCATTCTTAAAATTATTGTATTTTGATTCACCATGGGAGTTTGTTTGGCTGTAAGTCATGAACTATTTGTACTTTGGCATTATCACTTGTATTTTTATTGTTATTCTCGCTCCCGGGATTTTCATCCTAGTACAAACGCGAAAGTGGCGCGGAAAAGTTAGAGTCGCCAGCCAGACATTTTTATCCCGAATGAATGGGAAAGGTAATGTTGCACAAACCTGAGGAAGAAGGAAAGGACAAGGTCACGCGAACCAAAGATCTGGGTTCGGGAGTCGGTTACGACCTAGGAAGGTATTAGCACCCCAGACCGTCCGCCGTACCCAACGAGATCCACGCTTGTTTGTTTGTTTCAAAGGGTAAGAAATAAAGCTCTTGAGCAAATGAACTACTAACTGGAAACTAGAACTGCAATGAGAAAGGATTTGAAAAGGGAATGGAAAGAAAGAATGGGGAAAATGTAGGGAAAATAAAGAATGTGCTCGAACGGGCCCTACCCCGCTGCCTACGTACCTCATCGGGAAATGAGGATCAGAGACGACGTAGTTCACCTAACTAAGGCGGGAACTATTTGTTTGTGTTTTTTATAGCTAGAATTGCGTATGTCTATGCTCAGGTGTTGCAGACTCGTCTGGTACGAGTGCGTTCACCGTCTTGCACGCGAGACAAGTCGTTGCGAGTTCGCGTTCAGAATGAATGAGATGAGAAAAGAAGTTCCCGCAGGAAAGTCGCTTATTGTGTTTTTGTCTTTTATGAGAAGTGATTTGAATTTGTTTGTGAACATTTTCATTCTAAGACCTATCCATCGTGGTAAATACTTACACCTCGCTCCGAAACAGGACACGTGTAAGCACTCCGCAACAAAGTCTCATGGCGTATAAGAACGTTCAATTTTTATTAAGTATTTTTTTATTATTTTATTCATGAGGATAGAAAGAAGGACTCAAGTTGAAAAAAGGAAAAAACTAAGGGAACTAAGACTCAACCCTAATTTTAGTTATTATATTAAAAAAGTGGTCCTAATGGTTTGTGAAGTTTTCTAATCATAATGAAGAAAAGGGACTAAAAACTACTAGAACTCAACTTACTTCCTAAGGAAGTTAAGTTGGTTCTAAGAATCATGGGGAAGCCTATACAAGTAGAAAATACAAATATTAAAGCAAAAGCATTTAAATAGAAAGAAGAAATTAATTCCAAAAAATGCATATTAAAGCATAAAACTAAAATAAGCCTAAACCTCGTCTAAACATACTTAATGAAATATCTAAGCCTAAGTCAAAAAAATAAAGGAATTTATTTAATATCACCATTCTGGAATCAGTAACTAAACTATACTAAGTCATTCTAAAATCCTAAGATTAAACCTAATTAAGCTAAATCTTAATGAACCATAATATCCTAAGTTAAACTAGGTTGATTTACAATGTAAAACTTAGCTAAAATCAATGCACTAACAAAATTCCTGGAAAAAAATTAATTCTCTAAGGTCCTTAACCTGACTATAATATTGTGCTAAAAAATATCCTAAAAATTCAAAGCCTAACTATGCCAAATAGTAACTTAAATGCATCTAAGAACTAATCACAATTTTACATGAACTAAGCTACCAAAACAGTGGATAAAATGGCCTAAAAATCTACAAAAAAATATCCTAGGTTCTATTATTAGTCCTCTAATCATAGCAAAAAGAATGGGATAAAAATCCTAAAGGAAGCGGAAAAAATAAAATGTACAAAATTATGTGTAACTAAAGAATTCAATATAAAGCTAATTAAATGGAAAATCAAAATTAAATCGAAAAAAGCCAAAATTCAGAAAGTAAAAATGTAACAAATTTCTAAATTGAATTAGAAACCTACTGGAATTTTTGTGGAATTTTATTACGTATTTTACTATTTTTTGTGGATTTACATCAATCTATGACAAAACAAAATTTAAAAAGAAGAAAAGAAAAGGAGGGGGTGCATTTAGTGTTTTTTTCTAGTTATTTTTGCTAATGGGCTTAAAACCAGGGGTGCGAAAAGCAAAAAGGGGAAGGCCCACGCGCAGGGTCTTAGAGTGCATGCAGTGGATCCTCAGTCAACTTTTGACTCCATGAGAACCGTTTGATCGCAAGTCTTCCCTTGGCATTCTGATCAAACGATTCCTAGATGCAGGCGCATGAAAATCTATGGTGTGCTACCTCACACAAGAATGACCGCACTAAGAGCCAACCGGACAGTGACAAGTGTCACCGCCGGTGTGGCTGGGAATCCACAATCTTATCTCTTTCTCCTTTGAATTCATGTCTGGATTTAATGGGAATTACTGCACTTAATTCCTCTTTATTATCCCTAATTTTCTCGTAACGTTATTATTAAATTAGGTTAATGGTCTCTTAATCGTTTCATTAACTTATTAATATTCTTATAATTAACTTACCTCTTATGACTATAGAAATAAAAAGAACGAAAAACACCAAGGGCTGAAGAACAACCTAACAAACCCTAAGCCCCTTTCTCTTCTTCTTCTCTCGCTGCCGTCGTGAACCTCCACACTCTCACAGCGACGTCTCCTTCTTCCCTTAACCACATACCACCTCCAATATCTATCATTACAATAGAAACTCAATTTATTCCACACTCTCATCTCGAATTCGCAAACAAATGTCTCAAACCCTTAACAAAAACTAGATCGGCGCAATCACAATATGACGAATAAACACATCTCATAGAAAGCTTGGATGCGTACCTTGTGACTCGAAGCTGCGTCGACGACTTCAACGAAGAAGGATGACGCTCTTGTTGTCTCGACGACGCCGCGACCTTGACGAAGATCTCGATCAATGAACGAGGATCCGATGGAGTCGCTTTTGTTGCTTCGACGATATCGCGCCTGATGACGATCCTAATTGGTGAAGGAGGACATGTTGAGGACGACTTTGAATGATGCATAATTATATTTAGGTATTTGCTTCGATTTCTCTTCTCATTCTTCTTTTTGTTTCTGATTCGGTTGTTGTGATTGATGAATTCTTGAAATTGTAGTTTCGGATTGTTGATGAGGATTTCGTGAATATGATGTGAGAAGATGGAGATTCAAGATGGTTTATAGATGAAAGTGTGGTCACTGATGAAAGAGAAGTTTGCGAAATCGTTGCATTCGTTGAAAATTGATGAAGGTTCAATTCTGAAACATCCAGAGTTAGAGAAATGCTTGAAGGTGGTGTATTAATGGAGAAAGGAGAATGTTCAGTATATTAGAGAAGGAGAAAAAATGGTGAAGAGTGAGGAATGAAATCCGAAAATGGTGAAGAGAGTGGTTGAAGAAGAAGAGGGCTTGATTCAAGAAGAGAAGGATTGGGAAGAAGAAGAAGGTTATGGATGGAGAAGAATTCCGAAAACGAAATTGAGGAGAGGCTTGAAGAAGAAGCTAAGCTTCTGATTTATAGAATATCAGAAGGATAGATTTTCCAATTCTCAAGGTAAGGTCAGTTATAGATTCTGTTAGGAAGTTAGTTGATTCAGTTATTGATTTTCGATTTTTCTCTTGAGTTAGTTATAAGTGCCTTTCTGAACTCATTCTCCTGAGTTTTTTTGTTAATTTTGAGTTTTGGTTTATGTAGGTTGTTGGGATGAAAAGTTATTTTCATAATTTCAAGCTGTAAACGGATTCGGGTCGATGAGTGTCGAGAATTTTCTAGAAGTTGGTAAACTGACTTTTTCCTCTTTTATATTTTTTCTGTTACAAATCCTTCATCTTTTCTTATTCTGAATTTCTTCTGGTGCCATTTTGTCATGAGTTTTATTCAGATTTTAACGTTTATATGAAACCGGTGATGTTGAACTTTTCATCCCTAACTTCTTGACCTGCAGCTTTACATGAGTTTCCAATTGCTCTATAGGCCATAACGAAAGAACAAAACAAGATCATGCGGATGCCTCCCACGATTCGAATCAACAATGACTGTATCAACTCTCTCATGATATGTTCGTTACAACCCATCCTGGAAGCTAACCGAGACAGAATGGCTAGCCATGTATGGACGTCGACTCGGCTTGTAGGCGAGAATCATTATTGGTGGAGATTGGAAGTTGATTGGAGAGTAAGATAATTTAAAGATTCTCGTTAAATGTTGAAGATTAGGGATTCTAGTTGATGGTTTTGAAGAGTGTTCGGTGGTTTCTTGAAGGAAATGATGTGAAGATGATTGATGAGAAGATGTAGAGGTCGAAGCCGAAGGATGAAGATCGATGCAGTCTCCTTCATAGATTATGAGTTCTGTTATTTTATTGTTGAGATGTATCCGACTTTCTTCTGATAAAAGCTAGTTCTTCTTCTTTAGAATTTTCTGGTGTAATGCTCCTTGTATCCATTTTTTCGTTTTAATTCTGTTATCAGTCTGATATATCAGTTTCGGTTCTAACTAATTTTCTGAAGCTTTTCGTAACAGTTAATTGACTAAAATTCTTTTCCAATGGTACCTGTTAGTTAAGCCAATGAACTTGCTAATAAGAAAATGGAATCTATCACAGATGGTGCTTAAATTCATGCCAAGAACCAATATAGCACAAATTGAAACCTTTTATTTTTGTTGCGTAATTTTGAAATCTCTATTTGAACTAAATCAAGATTAATGTCATATGGCCTAAATTTAAAAAGGAACGAATTTGACTAAGAGGATTTTGTGATTGACTTTCGAAATTGAACGAAACAAATATGAACTAACAAGTTGTTTTAGCTTAAAAATATAAATGGGCTTTGGTTTAAACAAACATAGGAGTTTTGAAATGTGATTTGAGTTAAACAAAATGACTTATGGTAGGGATAGGTAAATGAATTTGGTTAGGGAAACAGAATATGACCACAATAAGGGTAAATAATGAATAGGATGGTAATACGGGTGTAATAATGGTTTAATGTGAATTAAGTCGACTTGAAAAGTGGATATGGGAAATGATAACGACTCATTCGAAATGGATATCGGGTACTTTCGAATGAACTTGAATTTGAAGTTGAATGATGCTTTCAAAGAACACCAAAACCATGTATTCTCCAAACCTTAAATGGAATCACCTTATTTAACCCCCAACCTTTGACGTCGTTGACGCCGTGATGAATTCTCAAAACTGGTATCACGAACCATGTTTCCCAAACCCCCGGGAAGCGACACACTTGATATCGCTCGCAGACAGTGAATAAAGGGCTTTGATTACAATATCTCGCCTGATGAAAATGGGGCCCTGATGACAAGCTCGATAAACCAATGAACAGCCGGTACATGTAAGTTCTTTAAAGAGCACTTAATCGGGGAAATAAACCCTAACCAAGTAGCAAGAGCATGAGTGGGGGAAGTTATTGATGGCCACATGACCAATATTTTGAATTCATCAGATAACCATAAGTTGGACGCAAAACCCTAATTCCATAGTCCATGAAGCCAAACTTCGGTGATGTAAAAACCACAAACCAATGAAATAAGCTGGTTCTTCAGAGAGTATTAATCACATGCTTGAGGCGTCAATGGAATGCATGATCGTGAATGATATGACCTAATGGGAAATACAGATGAATGCAAAGCGATAAGCCAGTCAAGGTGAAAAAGAATAAGGGAAAATTTTGAGGTATTACATCTGCCCCTATTTAATCATCTGCAGACCTGAATTGATGATAGTGACGGCTTCCAGACATTCAAGGTGTGGAGTGATTGAATACTCGAAAAAAACCTAGAAATTAGAACTCTGCGGATAATAGAAATGCCATCTGGTTTTCATTTATATATATATATATATTTTGTTTTGACCTTTAGGTAGCAGGAAAAGAACAAGGTGGAACGGGATCGTTGTACATAAACAAGAGCCCAGGAAAACAGGACCGTTGTACAAAACAATAACCTACGACGTGACTGCTAAGCGAATCAAGCCACGAAAAGGGAGGGCTTGTTGTACAAAACAGGGCTTTGAACGAGACCATTGTACAAAACAGAACTTGGAAATGTGACTGCTGAGCGAATCAAGCCACAAAGAAAAACACGCGACTACTGAGCGAATCAAGCCACGGAAAGGGGGGCCTGTTGTACAAAACAGGACTTTGAACGAGACCATTGTACAAAACGGAACTCGGAAATGTGACTGCTGAGCGAATCAAGCCACAAAGAAAAACACGCGACTGCTGAGCGAATCAAGCCACAGAAAGGGGGGCCTGTTGTACAAAACAGGGCTTTGAACGAGACCATTGTACAAAACAGAACTCTGAAATGTGACTAATGAGCAAATCAAGCCATCAAGAAAAACACGCGACTGTTGAGTGAATCAAGCCACGGAAAGGGGGGCCTATTGTACAAAACAGGGCTTTGAACGAGATCATTGTACAAAACGGAACTCAGAGATGTGACTGTTGAGCGAATCAAGCCACAAAGAAAAACACACGACTGCTGAGCAAATAAAGCCATGGAAAGGGAGCCTGTTGTACAAAACAGGGCTTGGAACGAGACCATTGTACAAAACGGAACTCAGAGATGTGACTGCTGAGCAAATCAAGCCACAAAGAAAAACACGCGACTGTTGAGCGAATCAAGCCACGGGAAAAAATGACAACATTGACTTGGAAATACAAAGATGTCTGGAAAATGGTATAAGTATCCTCTGTGGGGAATATCTCAGGTTGAGAAGATGCTCTGGGTCATATGTAATATACCTCAAAACTGGCCCATGCTGGCATGCATATGTTTGGATTTAAGGCGTAATACTCCATGATGAGGGAAATGCTACGCTTTGGAGGATGCAAATGCAATGATAATTATGCATATGCAAATGCGAATAGATCTCCTGACAAGGAGACTGCAAGTATCCCAGATGGCTTGACTGGGGAGAACTGATGATCATTGCATCGATCTGATCCATCCTGATGATGAGGAAACAACTCTGCGGGGAAAGCTATTAATGATGCACTGGCTCTAAACTTCTGCCATTGCCAAAAATAAATTAGACTTTAAGATTGGAGAGCCAAGACCCTGCCGGAGATGTACCCTTCTCGAACTCTGATGGGGAAGTGGAGACCTCCTGACTTGGCCGGGAACCAGAGGTATGGCTCTGCTAGGGAAGCAAACTACTGGGAAAGGAAAGACACTCCTTACACTGCTGGGAATTGCCCCTGTATTGAAGGAAAACTTCAACTTCAGGAGGGAAAACATCTCTTGCCATTAATGCTGGAGAAGAAATTCAACTTCACTTCCACTGGGGATAACTGGAGACATTCGGGAAAACACCTGTTCTTGTTCAAGCATAAAGAAATGTTCCTCCTTGAAATCTGCTTTTAGCTCTGTTAACAACTCTTGTACCTGTACCTGCATAAACATAATCGATAGTGCCTGCAACATGGAGAGTTAGTTTGGACCTGTATGCCCCAGCCTCATAGAATGAATCATTATCTGGGCATCTTGACACCCTTTTAGAGTTGTATTAAATGTTTTTGTCCTCCTGCATGAGTTAGAAAGCATTCAAATGTTTGCAACACAATATAAATCATAATTTGCTGGACTTTTTCGCAATCAATCAATGCTAGATGAAAAACAAAAACAAGAAGAAGAGAGTCACAAGTTGACTGAAATTGAATTTTAATTGATTTGAAAAATGGCCATGAATAGGCATTACAAAGGAAGCAATTCCCTGGAAAGAGGAAATAGCCAAAAAGGAAAACAAACTATCCTATTGGCAATATGGTACATGGATCTCATCAAGTTTCAACCCGGTTATGACTCGTATATCTTCAAGATGATCCGCTCGCTCTGCCCCTTGAGAAAGGTGATTGAACTGGTTTTCAACCTTTAGAATAACCTCACTTGCAGATGAGTTACGAATTTCGCAGATCGCAGTCGTTTGTGTTAGTCTCTCTTTTGCGTGGATCGCCCTTTCGGGTTTTCAATCTACCGGGATACCTTTTTTTGCCTGAGCTGTCCGATGTGGCTTTTCAACTCAGCGGGTGTACATTTTTTTTCAAGATTTCCCTAATTTTTGCCCGAGCCTTTTATTCTGTTTTTGGCTCGACGAGATGCTCATTTTTGCCTAGATCTTTATTCTGTTTTTATCCAGTGGGTCCTTTTTTACACGGAGTATTTTCTTACTGCGTCTGCATTGACAGGGGAATGGAAGTCTTCTCCATCCATGGTTGTCAGCATCAAGGCTCCACCTGAGAAAACCTTTTTAACCACGAACGGTCCTTCATAATTATGTGTCCATTTTCCCCTATGATTGTTAAGAGGAGGAAGAATCCTTTTCAGCACCAAGTCACCTGGTGTGTACCTTTGTGGTCGTACCTTCTTGTCAAAAGCCTGCTTCATCCGCCGTTGATACTACTGTCCATGGCATACAGCTGCTAGATGTATTTCTTCAATGAGGTTCAACTGATTATATCTGGATCGGAGCCACCCAGCTTCATCTAGCTTAATGTCCATCATTAACCTCAACGAGGGGATTTCCACTTCAATTGGTAGGACTGCCTCCATACCATACACCAGTGAGAACGGGGTTGCTCCTGTTAAGGTACACACTAATGTTCTGTACCCATGCAACGCGAATGGTAGCATCTCATGCCAGTCTTTGTATGTTACAACCATCTTATGCACGATCTTCTTGATGTTCTTGTTGGTTGCCTCGACGATGCTATTCATCTTCGGGCGATATGGAGAAGAGTTGTGATGTTCTATTTTGAAATCCCGACACAAGTCAGCCATCATCTTGTTGTTGAAATTAGAACCATTATCAGTAATGATTCTTTCGGGAATTCCGTACCGGCAAATGATGTCTCTTTTAATGAACCGGGCTACCACTTGTTTAGTAACATTGGCATAAGATGTCGGTTCGACCCACTTCGTGAAATAGTCTATAGCAACCATGATGAAGCGGTGATCGTTGGAAGTTGTCAGCTCGATCTTGCCAATCATATCAATGCCCCACATGGAGAACATCCATGGAGAAGACATGACACTCAATGGATTCGGAGGCATGTGGACTTTATCGGCATAAATCTGACACTTATGACATTTACGAGAGTATTTACAGCAATAGGATTCCATGGTGTTCCAATAATATCCCGATCTCAACAATTTCTTTGCCATAGCATGTCCTCCAGCATGGGTACCAAAGTAGCCTTCATGAACCTCTTGCATCAACAAGTCTGCTTTGTATCTATCCACACATCTGAGCAGAACCATGTCGAAGTTTCGATTGTATAGCACACCATCTTGATTCAAGAAGAAACCACCTACCAGTCTTCTAAGGGTCTTCTTGTCTTTACTAGATGCCCTAGACGGGTACTCTTGAGCCTTCAAGAATTGCTTGATATCATGATACCAAGGTTTGTTATCATCACCATTGTCAATTGCAAAGACATAAGCAGGTCTTTCAAGACGGGAGACCATGATTCGAGGCACAAAATTCTCTTGAAAAACTTTAATCATAGATGACAAAGTTTCTAGAGCATCAGCGAACTGATTTTCGTCTCGGGGAATGTAACTCAACTTGACCTTGGTGAAGAAGGTTAACAGCCTCCTGGTATAATCCTTGTAAGGAACCAAGTGAGGTTGATGAACTAACCATTTTCCATTGACTTGGTTCACTACCAAAGCGAAATCTCCGAAGATCTCAAGATTCTTGACTCTCAAGTTGATTGCTTCTTCAAACCCTCGTTGTTAGTGCATTCAAAATTCAACCTAGCAGCTAAAGGTGTATGGACCCCTTCTAGTGAGATATAACAACACCTAATCCGCTTCCGTTCATGTTCACAGCTCCGTCAAACATCAACTTCCATTTGGACTCAGGGTTTGGCCCCTCCTCCGGAAGTGGTTCTTCACAGTCTTTCAACTTGAGGAACATGATGTCCTCATCCGGAAACTCGAATTTCATGGGTTGATAATCATCAATTGGCTGCTGAGGTAAGTATTCTGACAGTACACTTCCTTTAATTGCTTTCTGCGAAGTGTAATAGATATCATACTCTATTAATATCATCTTCCATCAGGCTACCCTTCCCGTCAGAGTCGGCTTCTCGAAAATGTATTTCACAGGATCCATCTTGGAAATTAAGAGAGTGGTGTGGGTCAGCATGTACTGTATTAGTCGACGAGCAGCCCATGCCAAAGCACAACAAGTTTTCTCGAGTAGTGTGTAGCGTGTCTCAAAATCGGTAAACTTTTTGCTAAGGTAAAAAATGGCGTGCTCTTTTAGACCAGACTCGTCTTGCTGACCCATCACACATCCGAGTAAGATACATGATCAAGGGTCTCCCTGGCACTGGAGGCATGAGAATTGGAGGTTCTAGCAGGTATTCTTTGATTCGGTCAAAAGCTTGTTGACAGTCTTTATTCCATTTAATGGCCTGATTTTTCCTCAGAAGCTTAAAGATGGGCTCACACGTGGCCGTTAGGTGAGAGATAAACCGTGCAATGTAATTTAGTCTCCCTAAGAAACCACGCACTTGATTTTCAGTCTTTGGCTCAGGCATCTCTTGGATGGCTTTTACTTTGGCTGGATCAACCTCAATTCCCCGCTTGCTAACAATGAAGCCAATTAGCTTGCCGGAACGGACCCCAAAGGTGCACTTGTTCGGATTCAACCTCAATCTGAACTTCCAGAGTCTGTCAAACAACTTTGCTAGATTGACCAGGTGCTCTTCTTCTGTTTGGGAATTTTCTATCATATCATCAACATAAACCTCAATTTCATGATGAATCATGTCGTGAAATAGCGTCACCATCGCCCGTTGGTAAGTGGCCCCAACATTCTTCAGACCAAACGGCATGACCTTGTAACAGAAAGTGCCCCAGGGCATGATGAAAGTTGTCTTTTCCATATCATCGGGAGACATCTTAATCTGGTTATAACCTGAAAACCCGTCCATGAAAGAGAACACAGAAAACTGAGCTGTATTATCAACAAGCACATCTATGTGAGGCAGAGGGAAATCATCTTTAGGGCTGGCCCTGTTCAAATCCATATAGTCTACACACATCATGACCTTACCGTCTTTTTTAGGGACCCACACAATATTGGCAACCCACGGAGGGTAAATGGTCACGGACAAGAAACCAACATCAAATTGCTTTTGTACTTCCTCTTTTATTTTGATTGCCATATCAGGGCGTATGCGTCTCAACTTTTGCTTCACTAGAGGGTTGTCTTCTCTTAAAGGCAACTTGTGTACCACAATGTTTGTGTCTAAACCAGGCATATCCTGGTAAGACCATGCAAAGACATCAACATACTCTCGAAGCATAGAAATTAGACGAGTCTTGATGGATTCTTCTAACGCGTCCCCAATCTTAACTTCTTTCTTGTCTTCTTCGGTACCCAGGTTTATCACTTCGACGGCCTCTTCATGCGGTTGAATCATCTTCTCCTCCTGTTTAAGCAGTCTAGCCAATTCTTCAGGTAGTTCGCAATCTTCTTCACCCTCCTCATCGGCTTGATAAATTGGATTGTCAAAGTCATACTTAGCCATAACAGGGTCGTCATTGATAAGATCTGGTGACGAGCACCTGCATGTATGGTGATTCATGCAAGGATTTAGAAAAAGCTTGAGAAAATGAGAAACATTTCCAATTTAAAACTTTTCTTTCGTTTTGAAAAACAAAAGCAAAATGAAAGGCAAAGAACAACATGGATGAAAGTGAAACGTCAGCTTTATTTATGATTATGAATTGTGTTAGGAACAAAAGAACCCTTACAAAAAGCTACTATTCCCTGGGCAAGACATAGTGCTTGAGTACAGGAAAGACAAAAACAAAGATTATTACTCTTCGAAGGAGGTGACTGAGATAAGCCTTTCAGATGTCCAATTGCTAAGTTGAGTCCCTGGAACAGAAGGCCTGATCCATTCATCTAAGTCATAGTCACTATCAATTGCGTCATCCTGCACGACACTGATGCTTCCATAATCCACTACTCCCGCACTCGTGAAAGTAATCAATTTTTGACGACCTCTAGCACTCGGTCCAGATGATGACTGCCCAAGAAGGTAACCAATCCCAAACATATCATTCTTTTCTAGCACTTCTACAGGACTGCCCCAGCCTTCTCGTATCCCAGACTCTACCACTTCAAGAGCTTGCTTATAAGAGGCTATGTAAACCCCCTTCTTTGGTTCTTCAGAAGAAGCTGCCAATGCAGATAATTGTTCAGTTTTCAGGGGCTCAAAAGCCTGAAATGGAGTTTCAACTATCTCACCATCCATCTCCACATACTTGAATGAAGCTAGATGACTGACGGAGATGTCTTCTTCCCCACTAACTGTCACAATTTGGCCTTCCTAGACGAATTTCAGCTTTTGATGAAGTGTGGATGATACTGCTCCTGCCGAATGTATCCAAGGCCTTCCCAGCAAACAACTATATGCGGATTGTATATCCATTACGTAGAATGTGGTATTGAAGATTTTTGGACCCACTTTAATTGGTAAATCCACCTCCCCGAACACTGATCTCCTCGACCCATCAAATGCTCTAACCACCAGGTCGCTGGGCTTTAGAACTACTCCATCATAATTCAACTTCATCAATGCCTTCTTGGGCAGAACATTCAACGATGATCCGGTATCTACCAACACGTGAGAAAGTACCGCACCTTTACATTCTAAAGAGATATGCATCGCCCAATTATGAGAACGACCTTCAGATGTTAGATCCATGTCTGTAAAACCCAATCCATGACTGGCATAGACACTAGATACCACCGCTTCTAACTGATTTACCGAAATATCCTGAGGCACATAAGCCTTGTTCTGGATATTCAAGAGAGCCTTCTTGTGGGAGTCGGAACACATTAGCAAAGACAAGATGGAAATCTTCGATGGGGTTTGCTGCAGATGGTCCACAATCTTTTAATCGCTCTTTTTGATAATTCTCAAAAATTCTTCAGCTTCTTTATCAAAGGTAATATCTAGATAAGTCACTGGCGTGGGCTCATTGACAACCACTGGCTGCTTCCCTCTTGCTTTAGCCTGGGCTTCTGCGGTGTCTCTGGGTCGTATCACACTATTTCTTAGTGTTTCAGGCGCAAATAACCTTCCACTTCTAGTAAAGCCCCCCACTCCAACGTTTTCTACTTGAACTGGAGTCGTGCTAGACGTGGCCAACTCTTGCTTCTGGTCGTTACAATATACTTCGCCACCATAATTCTAGGGGATGGCTTTATCACTCTGATACATTACTGGTCCTGCAGTGGTAATCATTATCGGTGCCACTCTTGCCCGTGTAGGAACTTGAGATGGATCGTAGAAAATAGTTACTGTGGAGACTTCGCTTTCCTTTACAACTTTGTCAAACTGCAACACTCCATCATTAATCATACTTTGGATCTCTGTTTTCAACTGCTCACAACCATTTGGAGCTTCAACACACCCTGGACAATCACTTACACAACCTATAAACACACCCCTTTGGGCCAAACATGCTTTAACAACACTCAACGGAGTTTGCAGGTTGTCGATATCACACACCAAGTTTAGATTCTCCCCATCGTCAACTGCCCCAACTGTACCCCCGTGCGAAGGCATGAGGTTCTGTATTACATTAGGAGTAGGAGAGAAATTAATCGCTTTAGAATCCAGTAAGTCTTGAACAACATGCTTCAGAGCTTTGCAGTTTTCTGTGGTATGCCCGGGAGCTCCAAAATGAAATTTGCATCTGGCGTTTGTATCATAACCCTCGGGGATTTGGCCTAGCTTCGAAGGTTGTAAAGTTCGAAGTTGAACCATCTGGAGCTGTAGGAGATTCTTCAAAAGCTATAAGTAGGACATCGGTGGAGTTTCGAGATGTCTTTCTCTGGTCTTCTGGGGGTAATATGGACGAGGAGCTCTTTGTTGATACCCTTGTTGGCGATGTGGCTGTGGTGGTTGGACTTGTTATTGAACAGGTTGAGTTGAGATAGTGATAGGGGCCACTTGCTGATAAAACCCTCTGTTAATTCCTCCCCTCTGCGCGTACACTGCCCCGATCTCTCCTTCTATCCTCTTCAAAAAGGGTTTCTTGAGACCAAAATTTGAAGCGCCCCTGTTCTGAATCTTCCCTTGCTTGATCCAACTTTCTATCCTCTCGCCAGTCAAGATGATATCTGAAAATCCACTTGAGGAACATCCAGCTAGCCTTCCATGAAATAACCAGGGAGGGTATCCAGGAACAGGTCTACAATTTCTCTCTCCAGCAAAGGCGGTTGCACTCTGGCGGCCACTCCACGCCACCTTTGGGCGTAATCTTTGAAGCTCTCTGAGTTTTTCTGAGTCAGATTCTGGAGTTGAGCGCGACTGGGTGCCATGTCGATATTATACTGATATTGCTTGAGGAATGCTTCTCCCAATTTTTTCCAGCTTCTCACAGAGCTTCTCTCTAACTTCATATACCATTCCAAGGATCCTCCGAAGAGACTATCCTGGAAGTAGTACATCCAGAGCTTTTCATCCCTAGTATGGGCAACAATTTTTCGGTATAATGCCTGCAAGTGAGTTTTAGGGCAGTAGCTACCGTTATAATTGTCAAAAGTAGGCGGCCTGAATTTGTGAGGAATAACCACCCCGGGGACTAGGCCTGTAACACCCTTCTACCCCAAAACATATTATTTACATAATATCAGAGTAATCATCAAAAAGGGTATTACATATCTTCAAAAATCAACACAACAGTGTCCTGTCCCGTAACACGGGTTAATCAACATCAAAATATCATAAATCATTTCACAGCGGAATTTAACTTCATAATTCAAAACTTCATAAAAATCATTTTCACCATCCTGAATTTATCATCATAAAATAGAAAACATTATCCAGATAACAACATACTGAAAATAGTTTAACAAAAGAAACCCATCCCAGTGTTACATGACACAGAGCAGGACACATAAACCAGAACCACTCCTAAGGAACACTAAAGCATGCTCCTAGACTTATGAATTACTCCTATTGCACTGCGAGACTATTCTTCGACATCTGCAAGTTACCCACGAAAGAGGCAACATTTCCAAGCAGGCAGGGTGAGTAATCATAATATATCATAAACTTACAAGAATATAGAATCATAAATAAACTAGGACACATATCATGACATCGTCGCCTACAAAATTCAGCAACAACCACAACACTACCATGAAATCAATCAACACCAACACAGTCATGAATTTCATCCAAAATATGCAATGCTAACATCCTGATATGCAATATGCATGTGGTACCATTTTCATCATGAGATGGATACATGACCATCAACCCTCCACAAGGGAGCACACCATAATCATCGAGACACTTCAATCCACACAATGGGATTGAAGCAAATAAATAGGCCGAAGCCCCATCGTGAATGTTATGAAATGCAATGATGCGCTACATCGAGAAATTCATCAAAACAATTCGCATCATTCATTTCAATCAGCAAAACAACCATCAAATATTCATATATATCATCATGACATTACACCCTGAACACTGGTTTTCTAACCATTCTGACACATCAAGAATTAACCCGTACCCGGTAATTTATAAGGTAATTATAAGGTTATTTCACAAATTCATTTCTCAAAAAATATTGCATTTTTCTCGTTTCTATTCATCAAAATAAAGTTCAATTTGTACTCTTTCCGACGCTTCAAACGGAACGCGAATCGGACTTACAGTTTAAAAGATATGAATTTTCAAAGAATTAAAATTTGTCATTCCAACAGTGTTAACCGGTTAACCAAAGCGTTAACCGGTTAACGCCTGCGTAATTTCAGAAAATACCCCAAAATTTCCAGTGGTTAACCGGTTAACCAAAGCGTTAACCGGTTAAAGCACGCGTTTCAGCAGTCTTCTGCTACACAATTACAGACTGTTCCAATTTCCAAAAACTCTCAAACCCCATTATGGATTTCACATCATAACACAGAAAAACCATTCAAAAACATCAATTAAACCTCAACAACATCCAAGCAACAATTATACAAACAAATATACGATTGTAACTCATTCTAATCGCTCTAATTCATCAAGATTTCTCATAAAACTCAACCTAACTCAAAACCCCAAAAACCCCAAAAACGCATACCATTCTAATCCATTCATATTCCAATTCCTATACATTTATCATAGATTATGAAAACTCCTCATACCTTAGAGAATTTCGCCGCTTTACACTCTTCTCTTGGGTTCTCCACAGCCTCCTGACTCTGAGTTTCTCCTTTCTTCAGAGCACTTCTCCAAACACGATAGAAAACAACAAAATGAGAAAACTGATCGTATTCTCTTCTTTGGACATATTATCCCAGTTTAGCCTTTTCCCACCTTACCCTCATAATTTCACAAACGGGCCATCTTACCCTTTTCTTTAATATATTTTTAATAATAAAAATAAAATAGTATAATAAAACACTATTTATCCTTATTATATAAAATACTCATTCTTTCAACAATTCTCTAATTAACTCAAACTCTCCAAATTTTCTAAATTAATTAAATAAATTATTAAATAATTAAATTTAGATTTTCGGGGCGTTACAACTCTCCCCTACTTAAAGAATTTTCGTCCTCGAAAATTACCTGAAGTAAATAGAGTCGGATACGACTCCCTCATCTGATCTTCGCGCTCCCAAGTCCAACTTTCTCCAGCTGGTCCTCCCCACAATATCTTCACTAAAGCAATTTCCTTACCTCGAAGTCGCTTCAATTCCCTACCATCAATCCTTACTGGTACAGCTTCAATCGTCAAATTATCTCTCACCTGAACATCATCTAACTGAATTACATGCGACGGGTCCGGAATGTACTTCCTCAACTGCGATACATGGAATACATCATGTAAATTCGCAAGAGAGGGAGGTAAAGCCACCCGATAGGCCACTTCCCCTATCCTCTACATAATCTGATACGGACCGACGAAACGTGGAGTGAGCTTTCTAGACTTCAAAGCTCTTCCCACACCAGTCATAGGAGTAACTCTTAAGAACACATGATCTCCCTCTTGGAACTCAAGTGCTTTCCTTCTCTTATCGTGATAACTCTTTTGACGACTCTGCGGCGTTTTCATCCTTTCCTGAATCATTTTTATCTTTTCATATGTTTCTTGGACAATCTCTGGCCCAAGCACCAAACTCTCTCCTGACTCATACCAACATAAGGGAGTACGGCAACGTCTACCATACAACGCCTCATATGGAGCCATCCCGATACTAGCATGAAAACTGTTATTGTACGTAAACTCAACCAACGGCAAATGGCTATCCCAAGACCCTCCTTGATCTAATACACAAGTTCTCAGCAAATCTTCTAAAGATTGGATTGTTCTTTCCGTCTGACCATCCGTTTGCGGGTGATAAGCAGAACTCATCCTCAACTTAGTACCCAAGGCATCCTGTAAACTCTTCCAAAACCTCGACGTAAACCGCGGATCTCTATCCGATACAATACTTGAAGGTACACCATGCAACTTCACAATTTCCTGAATATAAATCTCAACTAACCTTTGCATGGAATGGTTAATCCTCATCGGCAAGAAATGTGCCGACTTAGTTAACCGGTCAACAATTACCCAAATCGAATCATTACCTCTAGCAGTCTTAGGTAACCCAGTCACGAAATCCATGGAAATACAATCCCATTTCCACTCAGGAACATTCAATGGTTGCATCATACCTGAAGGTCTCTGATGTTCTATCTTTGACTTCTGACATGTCAAACAAGCATATACAAATTCAGCAATGTCTCTTTTTATACCCGGCCACCAAAACAACCTGCGTAAATCCTGATACATCTGCGTAGCACCAGGATGAATACTCAGTCGACTCTTGTGCCCCTCTTCTAAAATACTATTTTTAATTCCTGAAATATCCAGAACACATACTCTATCTCGGAATCTTAAAACTCCATCTTCATCAACTCGAAAGTCACCTGCATTACCTTGATCAACCAACATCAATTGATCAACTAATTTCAAATCAGATTTCTGACCTTTACGAATCTCTTCCAAAATCTCACTGGTCAGCTTTAACATTCCCAATTTCACACTATCAGTAGTAGTTTCACACAACAAGCTCATATCTCTGAATTGCTTGATCATTTCTAATTCTTTCACCATAAGCATTGAAATATGTAACGACTTCCTACTCAAAGCATCAGCCACAACATTTGCCTTACCCGGATGGTAATTCAAATCAAAATCAAAATCTTTCAATAATTCAAGCCACAGACTCTGTCTCATATTTAACTCTTTCTGATCAAACAAGTATCTTAAACTATTGTGATCACTGAATACTTCAAATTTCGAACCAAACAAGTAGTGCCTCCAAATCTTAAGCACAAACACCACAGCTGCTAACTCTAAACCGTGAGTAGGATAGTTCCTCTCATGAACTCTTAACTGTCTAGAAGCATAAGCAACCACCTTATTATCCTGCATCAAAACTCCACCAAGACCCATCTTGGAAGCATCACAATAAACTACAAAGGACTCATCTGGATTTGGTAAGACCAACACTGGCGCGGTCGTTAATCTTTTCTTCAATTCTTTGAAACTCTCCTCACAAGAAACATCCCACACATACACTTGACCCTTCCTGGTCAATTGCGTCAACGGTAAAGCTATCTTAGAAAAACCTTCAATGAACTTACGATAGTAACCAGCCAACCCAAGAAAACTATGAATTTCTGTAGCTGACTTCGGAGTCTCCCACCGCAATACCGCATCAATCTTTGAAGGATCCACCGAAATTCCACCACTTGAAATTACATGGCCGAGGAAATTTACTTCCCTTAGCCAAAATTCACACTTAGATAATTTAGCAAACAATTTCTTTTCTCTCAACACTTGCAACACAACTCTCAAATGCTCGACATGTTCCTCTTCTGATTTAGAATATACCAAGATATCATCTATGAAAACCACCACGAACTTATCCAGATACTCATGAAAGATTCTATTCATATATTCCATAAACACACCAGGTGCATTAGAAACCCCAAACGGCATCACCGTATACTCATAATGCCCATATCTCGTCCTGAACGCTGTCTTCGGAATATCATCCGCTTTAACTCGAATCTGATGATAACCAGACCTCACATTAATTTTACTAAAGACATAAGCACCTACTAGTTGATCCATCAAATCATCGATCCTCGGAAGTGGGTACATATTCTTAATAGTCACTTTATTCAACTGTCGGTAATCGACACACAATCTCATACAACAAGCAACACCGGAGCACCACAAGGAGAAACACTAGGTCTAATGAACCTCTTCTCTAACAATTCTTCTAATTGTTTCTTCAACTCAATCAACTCTGAAGCCGACATTCTATAAGGAGCCATCGAGACAGGACTTGTACCCGGTACTAAGTCCACAGAAAAATCAATCTCACGTTCCGGTGGTAAATCACTTATATCACCAGGAAACACATCTTGAAATTCACAAACCACAGGAAACTCTGCACTGACAGTCTTATCATCAACTTGCAATGAGGTAGACACTGCAAACATCAAAGCTTCATCTAAAACCAGTTCATCCACTTGCTTAGCAGATAAAAACATCAACTCACCATTCCCGCTCAAATCAGGGAACTGCACCGTCTTACTATAACAGTTAATATAAACATAATTGAATTCCAACCAGTTCATACCAAGGATAACATCGATTTGGTGTAATGGTAGGCACACCAAATCCATCACAAAATTCTTCTCGAAAATTGTCAAAGGACATTTCAAACAGACAAGCATGGTAGTCACAGAACCATTAGCAGGAGTCTCTATTATCATATTACCGTTCATATTAGACAACTTTAAACCCAAACTATTAGCACACTCAAGAGAAATAAATGAATGTGTAGCTCCAGTGTCAATAATAGCAATCAACTCAATATTATTAATAAAACAGGTACCTCTGATCAAGTTGTCCTTCTTTGGAGCTTCTGAACCAGCTAATGCAAAAACTCTTCCAGCATTCTGAGCAGTAGCAGCATTCTTTTTTGGTTTCTGGAATTGGGTGCTGATATGCCCCTGTTCACCACAATTGTAACAGGTTGGGCCTTCATTAGGACAATCACTTATCTTATGCCCAAGCTTGCCACAACGGTAACATTTCATAACTCTGGTGGTACACACATCGGCGTTATGACCTGCCTCTCCACACTTGTAACACTTAACAGGTACATTAGCAGCTCCCCTACTTTGCTTCTTCTCATCAGATACCTTCTGCTTCCCTCTATCACCAATAGCTACATAAGGTTTTCCTCTATACTGACTCTTGCCTTTCTTCTCGCTCAGCTGTTTATAGTGAGCTGACCGAGCTCGGCTATCCTCATCATAAATACGGCTCTTATCAACCAACTTTGCATACTTGCGAATTTGTTGGCATCCAATTCCCTGCTTAATTTCAGGTCTCAGCCCATTCTCAAACTTAAGACACTTGGAAAGTTCATCATCTGCCCTGTTGTAGTGAGGACAAAACTTCACCAGCCTGTCAAATTTGGCAGAATCATCAGTGAATCATGGAGAACCAATTAGCAACTTAAAAACACGTTTCTGGAAAAAATGTTCTTGATGATACCTGAACTGAAGCTTTTGAAAATGGTGCTTTCTGGCCAGTTCTTTGCTCCAAACAAGCTCCAATGATCCTCCCCAAGTGTTTGTGATGCTTAGCTGGAGCTTATATGGCCTCAAAATGAAAATGGCAGAGGTTCAGTTTGTGAAATTTGGATCATGGTGAGTTGTTCTGTGAAGTTTGTTTTGAGCTTTGAGGCTTGTGTGGTGAGATTCGAATGAAAATGCAAAGAGGGAGGTTGCGATTTTGAAGAATTAACGGTGGTGGTGCGGTGATCATTTTCGGTTCAACTTTCATGGTTTGGATCATTTTGGATAGTGTTTCGAAAGTGGTGGAGGCGTTTGGTTCTTTGGTTTTTGTGGCTTGTGTTTGGTTGTTGTGAGTATGAAGAAAAAGGCGTCTTTTTTGTTGTTTTTTTGTTGAAGAAGAAGAGGTCCGCATGATACTGAAGAAGAGGAAAAAGTTGATTGTGGTGGTTTGTTGGATGATAAAGGGGCCGTTGATGTTCTATGGCGTTTTTGGGGTACAATTTTTTTGTGAGGATTTTTTCTGCGTTTTCTGTAAAATGAGAAGAGCGATCATGCTCATTTTTTGATTTTTTTTCTCTGTTTCAATCTCAAAGGAAACTGTGTTTTTTGTAGAGGGGGATCCCCTAGTTTGGTCTATTACTGTGTGAGTTTTATGGTAAGGTTGAGTAATGAGGATGTTGAATGGTACGTATTTTTGGTAATCTGCAGAAATTGTTTCAGAAGAGAGTCCATTTTTTTGTCCTGTCTGAATCCACTTTTATGGGCACATGTTTTGGTTTTTTCTATTTTGGTGAAAAATCCAATTGTAACTGACTGATGTGAGGCTGGTGTAGTGATACAAGGTTGTATGTTGCTTTGGGGCAGGTTTTGCGTGTGGGAAATGTTTTCACAGTGTTTTAGCTGGCTTTGGTCAAAGCTTGATTGTCTCATGAATACAATGCTCTTTTTTTTTAACATCACTATTCTCTTAAATAAAATCAAGTACAATAATAAATAACAATTAACCTAATTAAACATTAAAAAAAACTAATCAATTGAACTATTAATTAAAATATAAAAATAATAAAACTCTAAAACTAATAATAAAATGTAAAACTAAATTTGAAATATAAACTAACTTAAAATGTTAAAATAAAAAAAAATAAAAAAAAGTATTAAATTAATTAAAATGTTAACCAATAAAAAAAATCAGACTAAATAAATTAACAAAATTTTTTAAAAAAATGTAAACTAATTAAAATAACTAATTAAAGTTGATCTAATAATTAAAACTAAATTAAATTAAACTAGACTAGTTAACCTAAATTAAAATAGTCCTAAGTTAGAATTGATCTAAAATTAAATCTAATATGACCACTTAACTAGAAAATTAAAAGTTACAAAATGTGAAAAACATCTTAAATAAATGTGTAAATCAAGAAATAATAAAAAATATGAAAGACAGAAATCGAACAAAAAATGTAATGATTATTGATTAACGAAATTTTAGCCTAAAATGCGAGGATGATTGACTAATGGACTAAAATACAAAATGACTGAAAACTGCTATTGCGATGAAAATGCTTCAAATGAATGTAAATTTTGAAAAAACCCGGTCAAAATTTAGGGTGTGACAGCGTTCTACCGAAAAATTGCTGCCCATACTAGGGATTAAAAGCTCTGGATGTATTACTTCCAGGATAGTCTCTCCGGAGGATCCATGGAATGGTATATGAAGCTAGAGAGAAGCTCTGTGAGAAGCTGGAAGGAATTGGAAGAAGCATTCCTCAAGCAATATCAATATAATATCGACATGGTGCCCAGTCGCACTAAACTTCAGAGTCTGACTCAGAAAAACTCAGAGAGCTTCATAGATTATGCACAGAGGTGGCCGCCAAAGTGCAACCACCTTTGCTGGATAGAGAAATGGTAGACCTGTTCCTGGATACCCTCCCTGGGTATTTCATGGAGAGGCTAGCTGGATGTTCCTCTAGTGGGTTTTCAGATATCATCTTAACTGGCGAGAGGATAGAAAGTTGGATCAAGCAAGGGAAGATTCAGAATGGGGGCGCTTCAGCCTCTGGTGTCAAGAAACCCTTCTTGAAGAGGAGAGAAGGAGAGACTGGGGCAGTGTACGCGCAGAGGGGAGGAGGTAACAGAGGGGTTTATCAGCAAGTGGCCCCTGTCACTATCTCAGCTCAACCTGTTCAACATCAAGTCCAACAACCATAGCAGCAACGCCAACATGGGCACCAACAGAGAGATCCTCGTCCATATTACCCCCAGAAGACCAGAGAAAGACATCTCGAAACTCCGCCGATGTCTTATTCACAACTTTTGAAGAATCTCCTACAACTCCAAATGGTTCAACTCCGAACTCTACAACCTCCAAGACCAGGCCAACTCCCCAAGGGTTATGATACGAACGCCCGATGTGAGTTTCATTCCGAGCCCCGGGACATACCACAGAAAACTGCAAGGCTCTGAAGCATGTTGTTCAATACCTACTGGATTCTAAAGCGATTAATTTTGCTCCTACTCCTAATGTAATACAGAACCACATGCCTCCTCACGGGGGTATAGTTGGGGCAGTTGACGATGGGGAGAATCTAAGCTTGGTGTGTGATATCGACGACCTGCAAACTCCGCTGAATGTTGTTAAAGCTTGTTTGGCCCAGAGGGGTGTGTTTGCAGGTTGTGGAAGTGATTGTCCAGGATGTATTGAAGCTCCAAACGGTTGTGAGCAATTAAAAAAGGGGATCCAAAGTATGATTAATGAAGGGGTTTTACAGTTTGACAAAGCTGTAAAAGAAACGAAGTCTCCACAGTAACCATTTTCTATGATCCATCTCAAGTTCCTCCACGGGTCAGAGTGGCACCGATAACGATTACCACTGTAGGGCCAATAATGTATCAGAGTGATAAGGTCATTCTCGGGAATTATGGTGGTGAAATATATTGTAACAGCCAGAAACAAGATTTGGCCACGTCTAGCATGACCCCAACTCAAGTAGAAAACATGGGAGTAGGGGGATTTACTAGAAGTGGAAGGTTATTTGCGCCAAAAACACTAAGAAATAGTGTGATACCACCCAGAGACACCGCAGAAGCCCAGGCTAAGGCAAGAGGGAAACAACCAGTGGTTGTCAATGAGCCCACACCAGTGACTGATCCAGATATTACATTTGATAAAGAAGCTGGAGAATTTTTTAGAATTATAAAAAAGAGCGATTACAAGATTGTGGACCATTTGCAGCAAACTCCATCGAATATTTCCATCTTGTCTTTGCTAATGTGTTCCGACTCTCACAGGAAAGCTCTCTTGAATATCCTGAATAAGGCTTTTGTGCCTCAGGATATTCGGTATATCAATTAGAAGCGGTGGTATCTAGTGTCAATGCTAGTCATGGATTGGGTTTTACAGACATGGATCTAACATCTGAAGGTCGTGCTCATAATCGGGAACTGCATATCTCTTTAGAATGTAAAGGTGCAGTACTTTCTCATGTGTTGGTAGATATCGGATCATCGCTGAATGTTCTTCCCAAGAAGGCATTGATGAAGTTGGACTATGATGGAGTAGTTTTAAAGCCCAGCTGTCGCTCCTGGGATTTTCATCCTAGTACAAACGCGAAAGTGGCGCGGAAAAGATAGAGTCGCCAGCCAGACATTTTTATCCCGAAAGAATGGGAAAGGTAATGCTGCACAAACCTGAGGAAGAAGGATATGATAAGGTCCTGCGAACCAAAGATCTGGGTTCGGGAGTCGGTTACAACCTGGGAGGTATTAGCACCCTAGATCGTTCGTCGTACCCGACGGGATCCACGCTTGTTTGTTTGTTTCAAAGGGTGAGAAATAACTGTTGTTGAACAAATGAACTGCTAACTGGGATGGAAATGGAATTGAGAAAGGAACTGGAAAAGGAAAATAAGAATAAAAGGGGGAAAATGTAGGGAAAATAAAGAATGTGCTCGAATGGGCCCTACCCCACTGCCTACGTACCTCATCAGGATAATGAGGATCAGAGTCGACGTAGTTCGCCTAACTAAGGCGGGAACTATTTGTTTGTGTTTTTTTATGGCTGGAACTGTATATGTCTATGCTCAGGTGTTGCAGGCTCGTGTGGTACGAGTGCGTTTACCGTCTTGCATGTGAGACAAGTCGTCGCGAGTTCGTGTTCAGAATGAATGAGATAAGAAAGAGAAGTTCCCGCAGGAAAGTTGCTTATTGTTTGTTGTTTGCTTTTTAAGAGTTTTGTATGAATTTGGCACAAGGAAGTGAATTCAAACTCTTTTCCATGGAATGTGTACTTGCTACTATATTCCAAGATGGAATAATAGAACAAGCACACCAAGCAAGGAGAATTTATCCAAGTCTTGTTTCCTAGGATTAGGGTCTAAGTTCACTAGCTTGTTGAACTTAATTACATGTTTTTGTGGCTTTTGTGAAGAAATGTCTTTTAGATTTTTCTTTGTGAAACAACCCCTTGATAAGAGTTGTACATCATGCTAGACAAGCCTACACCACTCCAAGATGGAATGAATGCAAGTGCCCCATGGAATAAGGCTATACACAAGAGATTCTTTTATGCATTTATTAAGTGTTTTTGATTTTGTTTGAAGATGAGAAAAGAAGACTCAAAAGGCAAAGGTCAAAGCTAATGAGGGACTAAGACACAACCCTAATTCATATTATTATGTACAAAAGTGTGGTCCTATGGTTAATGAGGTTTTTCTAACCTAAGTATAAGAAAGAGCAAGTTAGAGTTCAACTTACTTCCTAAGGAAGTTAAGTTGAACCTAAAGAACAAAAGGGAACCTATGAACAAAGCACCAAGTTCTAAGGCAAAGACAATTAAATGCATAAAATAAAAGGAATGAAGTGATTACCTCATCTTCCCCCCTACAAAACAAATGTTAGCATGATAAAGAAATAAGAACAATTAGCATGGTATATTTCAATTAAGAACTCACACTAATTAATAAAGGCATTAATAAATTTATAAGCCTAAAGTCAAGTCCTAAGGGATCTTATATGATATCTAGCTTCTAAGGAAAGGAGCTAAGTCATACCAAAATGATCTAAGGTTGAAAAGAGAAACACACTCAAACTATGCCCTAAATGGCACTAAAACCCCTAAGTGGAAACTAGGTGGATTTGCATGGAAAACTCTAATAAAGCCAAAGCACTAAAAAAAAGGTAAAGGTTATAGAAAAATATGAGATTAATTCCTTAAGGTCCCTAACCTAAATCTAATGTTGTGTTAAAAAATATCCTAAAAATTCATAACCTAACTATGTCAAATGGTCACTTAAATCTACATAAGATTTAAATACAATTTTACACAAACTATGCTGCCAAAACAGTGGATAAAATGAACCTAAAAATATGAAAAAAATAATTCCAGGTTCTATTATGAGTCTTCTAATCACAGAAAAAAGAATGGGATAAAAAGATAACTGGAAGTGGGAGAAATAAAATGAAAAATGGAAAATCGAAAACTAATTAAATGGAAAATCGAAATAAAATTGAAAAATGGCCAAAATCAGAAAGTAAAAGTGTGGAAAATTTCTAAAATGAGTTAGGAAGTATTTGTGATTATTTGGGAGTTTTATCATGAGTTTTGGTATTTTTGTTGGATTAAAATTGAAAGTTATGTAAATTAGAAAAATAAAGAAAACAAGGCAAATGGAGAGGGGTGCGGAAAGTAGAAAGTTGAACTAAATTGGGCTGGACCCAAACATGCTGGGGTGCAAATAGTGATATGAAAAACTCTTCACAAAATATGACACATGATTGGCACATGATCATTAATGTGGTGGCTGAATATGAAGCATTGGATTAAACCAATCTAAGGGTTGTGTTATGTTTTCCACTTAATGCTAAGTTTACTATTCCGGTCACCGAAGCTAAACTCCGATCATCTTCTCCGATCACTCTCCGGTTAGGGTTTGGACAAATGTCTACCAAACTGAAAAATAAGGCCATGGACGGATTCGTCTCCTTAAGTACGTGAACAATCTAGGCTTGATTTTCTCCTAAGGCTCATGAGTAATGCAAATCGAAGCACACAAGAATCAACCTAAGAATTGAATCTAAGCACCAAAGATTCCTATCAACTAGCCAGCACAAGCATTGCTCCTATTGAGCTCATATCAACATAAAACAACCAAAAAAATCAGAATTCGCATCAATGGAATTGAAGATGAAACCTGAAATTCAGTGGTGTTTATAGTTGTAGAAATCCATAGGTGAAGTTCCAAGGTCTTCTATGCTTGATCTTGATCCTTTGTGAAGTGAAATAAACACTTTGTTGATGAAGAATCTTGAGAAATTGATGAAGATGCAGAAAATTCAGAAGTGAATTCTTGATGATTCAAGCTATAAACTCCATGGATATGCTGCAAATCATGATGCTAGTAATGAATTGATGCTCAATGAGGCTTGTTGGATGATGATTTAGCTTGTTTAATCCAAAAGGTGGAAATGTTGTGATGATGCAACTTCAAATTTCCAGCTTCAAATCTCCATGAAAATGCACTATGAATGGTGCTTAAATAAGCACAAGGAAGAAGAAGATCAATGCTATGGTTGTGGAAGCTTAATCCTTCAAAATGAAGAGAATTTGCTGAGAAAATGCAGAGCCAAATTTGGAGGATTTTGGTGTGATTTGAGTGAAAATGAAGTTGAACCCCAAACTCAGTCACTACTCATCCTTTTATAGAGAATTAGACATCTGGTTAACAGTTAGAACCCGAGTTAATTAGCCTTGGTTAACTGAGTGAAGTGAGTTAAATGAGTGAAGTTAGTTATGACAATTATCTCAGCTAGATTTCTAGAACCTTCTTCAGTTGAAACAAATTCAATGATGCAGAGAACATGAAGCTTATGCTGAAGATTAGTGAAGTGAAACACCAGCTTAATTGCCCAAGGATTGCAGCTTGAGTTTGCCCACTTGATTGTGAGAGGCACAACCTTTAAAGTGGTCCTGCATACACATAATGATAACATGTTGATGCAACAAAATCAGAGTCCAAATACAGCTTGAGACCATGATCTAGTGTACACCAACTCATGATCCTTGTGGTGAGGACCAATCTAATGTAGCAGCAATGGTTGAGGTTTGAATTGAAGCAAATTTGAAGCTAAATGAGCTCTAATATGTGCACAAGTCACCCCTGAACTTATCCCCAAGACAGCACTGTCATTGCCCTTTTCTATGCATCATACCACAGCTTTTTAGCAGAAAAACAGCATCATGTGTCGATATATGTGGGTATGCATCGATACATACTGAAGCATTGGCAATTTTCAGCAAAATAAAAAAACAACTATGTATCGATACATATCACAAATGCATCGATACATGTCAGTTTTTTAACTGATATGTATCGATACATAACACGAATGCATCGATACATGTCAGTTTTTTAACTAATATGTATCGATACATAACACAGATGCATCAATGCATCCTGCTTATGTATCAATACATCTTGCTTATGTATCAATACATCCTGCTTATGTATCAATACATAGCTTATGTATCATTACATCCTGCTTATATATCAATACATAGTCCCCAAAAACTGTTTTATCTTTGATTTCTCCATTCTTTCTTGACCAAATTTGGTCCATAAGTCCTTTGTAACCAAAATTTCATGACCTTGACCTCAAAGAGTCTAGAGTTGACTTTTTACTCATCCTGGTTGACTTTTCTACAATTTCCTGATTTTCAATCATCTGACCAATTTAACCTCTTCCAAAATGAATTTGTGGATGAAATTTGAACCCTATACACTTGTTGTCATATTGAACACAATGGAATCCACCTTTTCACAAAAATTCATGGAGAAGCTCTTCACAATTGAAACCCTAATTTGGATCATTTCCTCAGGAGATGTTGTACTGCTTGCATTCCTTGGATCCATTCACTTCTTTCCAAGACTTGAGGCTTCAAATGGAGACTTGTGGGATGTTGTAGACCCCTTGCACATGATTGAGGAACTTTGTGGCCCTTTGATTGTCTTTGTATAGCCTTCAGTTGTTCCAGTCATTGACCACATACCTATGCCTCAACTAGGCTACACATGATGCAATGTTTTTTTATTATTTCATGAATTTATGTATGCAAGATGCTATACAAAATGTTGAGGATATGAGAGGGCAAATTTTGAGGTATTACAGCTGCCCTTATTCAATCATCTGCAGGCCTGAATGAATAATTGCAAGAGATTTTAAACGTTCAAGGTATGAAGTGATTGAATACTCGAATAAAACTTGGAAATTTGAACTCGGTGGATAATATAAATGCCATATACTCTTTATTTGTTTTTTTTTGTTTAGATTTGTTTTGACCTCTGAATATGTAGCGGGAAAAGAACAAGGTGGAACGGGATCGTTGTACATAAATGAGAGCCCAGACAAACATGATCGTTGTACAAAATGATAACCTGCGACGTGACTGCTGAGCGAATCAAGCCACGAAAAAGGAAGGGCATGTTGTACAAAACAGGGCTTTGAACGAGACCATTGTACAAAACGGAACTCAGAAATGTGACTGCTGAGCGAATCAAGCCACAAAGGGGGCATGTTGTACAAAACAGGGCTTTGAACAAGACCATTGTACAAAACGAAACTCGGAAATGTGACTGCTGAGCGAATCAAGCCACAAAGGGGGCCTATTGTACAAAATAGGGCTTTGAACGAGACCATTGTACAAAACGGAACTCGGAAATGTGTCTGCTGAGCGAATCAAGCCACAAAGGGGGCCTGTTGTACAAAACAGGGCTTTGAACGAGACCACTGTACAAAACGGAACTCGGAAATGTGACTGCTGAGCGAATCAAGCCACAAAGGGGGCCTATTGTACAAAACAGGGCTTTGAACGAGACCATTGTACAAAACGGAACTCGGAAATGTGACTGCTGAGCGAATCAAGCCACAAAGAAAAATGACAACATTGACTCCGCGGGGAATGTTGTTAATGATACACCGGCTCTGAACTGCAGCCATTGCCAAAAATAAATTGGACTTTGAGATTGGAGAGCCAAGACCCTGTTAGAGATGGACCCTTCTTGCACTCTGATGGGGAAGTGAAGACACTTATGACTTGGCTGAGGAGCCGGATGCACGACACTGCTGAGGAAGCAACCTGTTGGGGGAGAAAAACATTCCTTGCACTGCTGGGGGATTTCCCCTGTGTTGAAGGGAAGTCTCTGCTTTGGGAGGACACCAACCTTCTACTTCCTTTCTAGGGGAGATTTCAACTTCCAACTCTACTGGGGATGACTGGAGACCACCGGGAAAACACTTGTTCTTGTTCAAGTATAATGAAATGTTCCTCCTGGAAATCTGCTTTAGCTCTGTTAGCAACACCTGTACCTGTACCTGCATAAACACAATTGATAGTGCTTGCAACATGGAGAGTTATTTTGGACCTGTATGCCCCAGGCTCATAGCATGAATCATTATCTGGGCCTCTTGACACCCTTTTAGAGTTGTATTAAATGTTTTTGTCCTCCTGCATGAGTTAGAAAGCATTCAAATGTTCACAACACAATATAAATCACAATTTGCTGGACGTTTTCGCAATCAATCGATGCTAGATGAAAAACAAAAACAAGAATCAGATAGTCACAAGTTGACTGAAATTGAATTTTTATTGATTTGGAAAAACGACTATGAATAGGCATTACAAAGGAAGCAATTCCCTGGAAAGAGGAAATAGCCAAAAAGGAAAACAAACTATCCTATTGGCAATGTGATAAGTGGATCTCATCAAGTTTCAACCCGGTTATGGCTCGTATATCTTCAAGATTATTCGCTCGCTCTGCCCCTTGAGAAAGGTGATTGAAATGGTCTTCAACCTTTAGAATAACCTCAATTGCAGATGAGTTACGAATATCGCAGATTGCAGTCGTTCGTGTTAGTCCCTCTTTTGTGTGGATCGCCCTTTCGGGTTTTCAATCCACCGGGATACCCTTTTTTGCTTGAGCTGTCTGATGTGGCTTTTCAACTTAGCGGGTGTACATTTTTTTCTCAAGATTTCCCTAATTTTTGCCCGAGCCTTTTATTCTGTTTTTGTCTCGCCAGGATGCCCATTTTTTACTGGATCTTTATTCTGTTTTTATCCAGCGGGTCCTTTTTTACACGAAGTATTTTCATACTGTGTCTGCGTTGACAGGGGACTGGATGTTTTCTCCATCCATGTTTGTCAGCATCAAGGCTCCACTTGAGAAAACCTTTTTAACCAAGAACGGTCCTTCGTAATTGGGTGTCCATTTGCCCATGTGATCATTAAGAGGATGAAGAATCCTTTTCAACAGCAAATCACCTGGTATGTACCTTTGTGGTCGTACCTTCTTGTCAAAAGTCTGCTTCATCCGCTATTGATACAACTGCCCATGGCATACAGCTGCTAGACATTTTTCTTCAATGAGGCTCAATTAATTATATCTGGATCAGAGCCACTCAGCTTCATCTAGCTTAATGTCCATCATTAACCTTAACGAGGGGATTTCCACTTCAATGTGTAGGACTTCCTCCATTCCATATACCAGTGAGAACGGGGTTGCCCCTATTGAAGTACGCATCGACGTTCTATACCCATGCAATGAAAATGGTACCATCTCATGCCAGTCTTTGTATGTTACAACCATCTTCTGCACGATCTTCTTGATGTTCTTATTGGCCGCCTCGATGGCGCCATTCATCTTCGGGCGATATGGAAAAGAGTTGTGATGTTCTATCTTAAAATCCCGACACAAGTCAGCCATCATCTTTTTGTTGAGATTAGAACCATTATCAGTAATGATTTTTTCGGGAATTCCGTACCGACAAATGATGTCTCTTTTAATAAACCGGGCTACCACTTGTTTAGTGACGTTTGCATAAGACGCCGCTTCGACCCACTTCGTGAAATAGTTTATAGCAACCAGGATGAAGCAGTGACCGTTGGAAGTTGTCGGCTCGATCTTGCCAATCATATCAATGCCCCACATGGAGAACGGCCATGGTGAAGATATGACACTCAAAGGATTCAGAGGCACATGGACCTTATCAGCATAAATCTGACACGTGTTATATTTATGAGAGTATTTACAACAATCGGATTCCATGGTGATCCAATGATATCCCGATCTCAACAATTTCTTGCCATAGCATGTCCTCCAGCATGGGTACCTGTAAACACCCCAAATTTGCCATCACCCATTCACACCATGGCTTGTGATCTTTTCATATGCATAAGTTCAACCATAGCATCTCATATTGCATTTTTGATTCACTGCATTGACTCAAAGTCATCTGCATCTAGGGTTTGTGATCTGAGCAATCCAAGAGCTTCTTGAGCCACTCCAAAGGCCATCAATCACTTCAAAGGGGTCCATGTGTGTTCAAGCATCATATTATATCCCCACAAAGTCAAGAAAATCAAAGAATCACAAGAACTGAGAATGGCATGGAAGCAGAGCCAGGTTTAACTGCACAGATGACCTAGAATTAGGGTTTTGGTTTCAGAGGCCATAACTCCAAAAATTTTGGTCATTCTTGTTTCTATTGGTCTCTATATGGTATAGGGATCATGCATATCAATTTTCATGAAGAAATTCAATGGGGAAGGCATCTAATCAAGAGTTGACTTTTTGAGCAAGCCAATGCAAAATCAGGGCATCTGAGGCCCCCAATGACCCAACCAAAGGCTGTTCATCATCATTTTGATTATGTGTGATCTTTATTTGATCATAGAAGATATTGGAAGTTCAAAAAATTGAAGAATTTCAAGTCATTTGCAAAGTTGACTTTTTGGGAAAGTTGACTTATAATGAAAATTGCCATTTTAGGAAACTTTTTAAACCCTTGCTTTTTGATTCAAAAATGCTTCAAATGGAAAAACTTTGGTCATGAAAGTTGTAGAATGGATCATTCCCTTTTCAAAAAGTACAAGAACTTGACCTAATTCATTTTGGATCAAAAGTTATGGCTTGTCAAAGTTGGCCAAAATCACAAAATTTGAAGTTTTCTACCAAAGAGGCATTTTGCAAAATGCTATGATCAAGTGTTCTAAAGGCCTCAAATGTGTACAAATTCTTCACAACATGATCACATGACCTCTAAAATTCAGAATGGGCCAAAGAATCATCTCATTTCATGACTTGAATCTCAAGAAATCCCAAAGGAACCAAACTTTGTGAAACTTGCAAAACCTATCACAAACTACAAACCACTTGCTGCATTGCTTCTAGACCTGTTCCATAGCATTCCTTGATTCAAGCTGAGCCAAAGCAAGCCAAAAAGCAAGTTGTACCATTGCCCATACCTCAAGTACAAATCAAGTTGACATTTTGGCCAAAGACCCATACCAATCACCATAGGCCACCAACAACTCTCTGACCTATCACCTTTTGATACATGGACCAAAGCCAGCATAACACAACACACACTTGAAGCTGAAACTCATTCCAAGCCATAGTTATCAAATTTGCTCCAACTTGCAAAACCATTCAAAACTGATTCCACAAGCCTAAAACACACAAACAAACTTCACAAACAATCTCAGCATGCTTCACTGATCAAAAACCACCCATCACCATAGCCTGAAAGTCACTGAAACCAAAACACGATCACCACCCCCCCTTGAACAGAACTACTGCCATCTCTCTAATCAGCCATCAACAAGAGTTGTGAAGCATCCCATTGAGTTCAGGAGGACCAAAGGAGTGAGTTTGCATAGGAGAAAGGGTCAGAAAGCTCCTGTTCGAAGGACTTCAGTTCAGGTATCCATCAAGAACAAATTTTCCAGAACTCATTTTACTTGTTATAAATTGATTCTACATGTTATCCTGATCATCATGATGTGTTTAGAAATGAAAATGGTGGAATATTGAGTATGTATGAGTTGTCTGAAACTTTCTGCCCTAAATGTGTTTTGCTTCGATTTGCATGATTAATGAATGAAAAATGATTTTTGTTTGGGGGTTTTGATTCAGTGTTGAATGGGGATGGATTCTGGGCAATTAGATTTCATTTTCATTGCGTGTAGAGAGAGATAGTGATTTCGCCTTGCCGAAGAAGATGACCGGAACACTGTTCCGGTCATCTGAAAGTCATTAGGGCATTTAATTAGGGTTTAATCATAATTAGGAGATTTTGAATGCTGGCCGTCCAGATGCGCGCCAAGTCCACTCCCGCGCGTGCCAGTTTGAACCTCAGCCCTTGATTCTGTTGACTTTCTAATTTTTCAGTTTAAATTCATTTTTATTTCATTTAATTTCATTTGTTTTCTACAATTTATTAAAAATAGCAAAACATCTTTAAAAATGCTGAAATTTTTTGTCAAAGGTTCAATTAATTTTCAGAAACCAAAAACATTTTTATTTTTATTTTTTGCATTATAAAATATTTTTAAATCATTTAAAAGATTATTTTTAATTAATTAATGAGAATTAATTAATTAAAAACACTTTTAGGTATTTAAAAATCACAAAAAAATTTATGAAACATTTAAAATCATTTAGAAACATTGTCCAACTCTCAAACCAAATTTCTTTTTTGATCTTGATGTCTTTTGACAATTTTCCATGGAATTAATTTCATTTCAAGGCATTATTTTGATTCAATCTTCAAAAATTCATTTCTGCCTAGCCATTAAGAGTTGGACAATGATTCTTCTTGCATTGCATCTTGTATAGAATGTAGTTTGTTGGATTAAATTGGCATGAATTGATCTTGCATTTCCTTTTTGTTTGGCATTTTTCTTGACAAGGTACCTTAAAACCCTAGCAATCTTAAGAAATTCATAACCCTCATTAGGTTAAGAGTTAGAACCCCTCCTTTGGGCAGTGAGTTTGTGTAGGTTTAGGGTTCCCTTGATTGTATTTTCAAATTTTTATCTTGATGTTTGCTTCTGGTTTTGTATTTTGTTTTGTGTATTGATCATAAACCCTAATTTGGGCTTTCACTTGCATCCATCTTCCATTTGTTTGCATACTATGACTTGCCATGACATTTTGTGCATCCATTTGATTCATAATACATCTTAGGACATATTAGAAACATGTTTGATCATTGCATCTTTCATTTTCCATGTTGTATGTCATTTGCATTCCATAACTTTTCATGTATATTCATGGTTCTAAGCATGCTTCTCTTGCATCCATATGTTTGTATGATCATTCCCATGCCTTGCCTCATATGTGCATCATCTCTTAGCATCATTAGCATCATACTCATGCTTCTGGTTTTGGTTTGCATCATCCCATTTCATCTCATTTTGCATTGCATTGCATTTCTTTCACTAACTTTTTCAGGTGGTAAGTTACTTTGAGAAGTGAATTTGCCTTCACTTCTCACAATTTATTTTCATCTCCTTTATGCATCATTGCTGCATTTTGTTTTGTGCTTAAGATTGAGCTTGCTCATTCTTCTTCATCTTACTTTCATTCTTCAAGTGACTTGTCTTCTTAAATGAAGCAAGTTACTTTTCTTCTCTTGGCTCCTCTCATCTGCTTCTTGGTGGTTCCTTTGAAGATTCTCCTTGTAAACCTCACAAACCTTAGGAACAACCAAGCATGACAATAATTAGGGTTTTGATTAGTCCCCCCATTTAGACTTTACCTTTGTGTCTCATTGAGTCTTCTCTTCTCATCTCATAATCAGGGACTAAACCCTAAAGGCTTTAAGGCTTTGTGATTAAGCTTATGCCTGCATCCTTCTATTGGGATGGAGTGTATAACTTTAATCCTAAGTGTTACACCCTTAATGTGTTTAAATCCTTTAATCAATCCATCTAATAATCATCAAGACATCAAGCTTGTAACTTGGGCCTTACATTAGGGTTCTAATTCTTCCTTAATTGGTTAAGAAGGACTAACCCTAGTGTTAATGGACAAGTCCCCCTCAAGTTGTCTTACAAACCCTAAAAATCACTTCATCATCTTACCATTAACTAAAATCCATTTAATAAAGGCTTTGTTTTGTCATGAGTTTAATCCCTAATCATGCACTAAGTTGAGGAGCTTTCCTCAGCTTAAACATTCTCATCTATTATCCTTCTATTAGGATGGTGTAATGAGTCTGTTTAATCTTTGATTATGGCTTAACCTCACTACTTAACACTAAACAAAAACCACAAAAACATCTAAATAATCACAAGTAGGTTAATGATCTTAACCCTACATCATGGTGATTAAGTGTGAGATGTTGACTTCACACTTAAGGTATTCTCATTACCCCTAATCAGAGGGAAGATGTGATGAGTTTACTAAATCCATTGGTTTAGGCTTAAGCTCATTAACTTATGACAAACTCCAAAAAGCAATAAAAGACTGAAAACTCAAAAACAAACAATAATCGTCTCCTCCGGGATTCTTTTCTCATCTCGTTCACTCATAAACGAGAACCTGCTTCTTCCGTCTAATGCAAGACAGTTAGCACCTGAGCCAGACAGGTCATACACTTGAGCATAGACAAGTAAGCAGTTCATCAGTCAATTCATCTTTCAGTCTCTTTGAGTCGAACTACGGTGTTCTGACTTCCTCATTGCACGAGAGGATACGTAGGCATAAATTAACAGTTATCGAACAAAAGTCTCTGTATATTCCCCCTCTTTCAGTATCATTCTTTAAGCCTCATAGTCTTGAGCATTTTATTCCTGTTCTTACACTAACACTGTACATATTACACTTCACATTTCTTTTACACTGACACTTGCATTCTTTCCAGCTTTGACACACAAATTGCACTGACACTACCCCTTTAAAACACAAATCTTTTAAGCGTGGATCCCGTCGAGTACGGCGGACAATCTGGGTGCTAATACCTTCCCAGGTTGTAACCAACCCCCTTTCTCAGTCTCTCTGGTTCGCAACTGTCTTATCCATATCCTTCTTAGGTTTATGCAGCATTACCTTTCCTTCGGGATAAAAATGCCTAGCTGGCGACTCTATTCATTTCCTCCTTTCGCCGACCGTTCGCGTCTGTACCTTATTTGAGTTAGTCTCATTTATTGGGAGCGACAGCTTGGCGACTCTGCTGGGGATCCTTATACTGTAACCAGGGCTTCTAGTTCTTTTTGTGGGTTCCTCCTAGCGCTTGTTTGATTTGTGTTTACTGGGGTGTTATGTGCTAATTGTGTTTATATATTTGCTTTATTTATTGCTTTATGTACAGCTTTATTTATTGCTTTCCTTTACAGTTTTTCATATTTCATACTGTCATTATCATTGCTGGATCTGGTTTTCTATCTTGGTGGGTGGGGTTCTATTGAGAGTTAAGGTCCTATACCTGGGACCTGAGTGACACCTAGGCTAGAGTGGTTCATGTTCTTTCCCATTCCATTTCGGTCTGGTGCGGGAATATGAAACACGGTTCAGATGTGGGTTTCTTCTTGAGAACTCTGTGCTACAGATTTCCTGTAGTGCTAGGGCTATCTAGGAAGCCTGCTAAGTCTGAATGACCTTTATTATGACCTTCAGAAACTAAGGTGAATTAGAGGAGGATCTTTTATGGTTATTGTAAACATTGTACCTCTGGGTTAGAAGTGTTTACACTTCTCATAACTGATCCAAGTCTGAGGATCCTTGTTTTAGAACATCACCTGTGAGGGGGGTTGGGTTGTTTACAGGTTTGCAGGTACCCTTGACCTCAGCATACCCTGATACTTTGTTTTGATTAAGAGTACTCCATTTTGGGACCGTTCTTGTGATTTTTAACCCTGGACATGTGACTCTTTATTTGAGTCCCCCACCTTGGTTACTGGACTTATGAACCTCCATCTGGACTTCTTAGACATACATGGACTTATATCAAGGCAGTAATAAGATCCAGCTTGATCACAAACCCTTGCATATCATTTGCATACATCATCATTGCATCATTTAACATTTGCTTATTTGTTTTTCAGGGTATCCATATTACATTTGGCTTGGTTTTGACCCCTTCATCTGCATAGGCCCTTGTTCACCAGCTATCTGCTTCAGCTATCTGCATCAGCTACCTGCTTCAGTCACCTACATCACCAGTATCAGCCTATCAGTGGCTCCTCTCTAGTATCAGTCATCATCATCAGCATCTATCTCAGCTCTTCATCAGCAGACATGGCACCCAAGAAAAGCAACATCTCATATCATTTCTTTGAGCCTGAGCTAACTGGCATCAGGAAGGTCCAGGCCCTTATCACTCCAGACCATATACCACTATTCAGAGAACATTATGGAGGCATCCTTGATGTGGTTATGGATTTGGACCCTTCTTAGAGGAGCTTGATTCACACTTGTCTACAGTTCTATGATCCTCCTTTGAGGTGCTTCACCTTCCAGAATTTTCAGTTGGGACCCTTGTTGGAAGAGTATTCATCACTGATCGGTGTACCTGTCAGGGGTGGTGCCCCCTTCAACCCTGAGATGGCTTTTCCCAGTAATGAAGAAGTGGCAAAGGCACTGTATCTGGAACCTATTCTGATTGAGCAGAACATGACAACAAAGGCTGGTATCTCTGGTCTACACTTGGATTTCTTGACTTCTCATGCTATCCTGAAGGCCTCCTTGGGAGAATGGAAGGCAGTCTGTGCATTATTAGCCCTCAGCATATATGGGGTTATATTATTTGCAGATGAGCCTAAGTTAATTAGCAAGAATGCCGTTCATCTTTTTATTCTGAGGAACCCAGTGCACACCTTACTGGGAGATTTCTACTACTCTGTTCACCAAAGGAATGAAAAGCAAAGAGGAAGGTTGGTGAGATGCTGTGCTCCCCTGTTCCATACCTGGCTGCTCAAACACTTGCCCAAGACTGATGCCTTCTTGAATCCTCACCAACAGAAGAATTGGGCTAGGAGACTTATTGCTTTGACCTCAGATGACATCAGGTGGTGCACCCAGAGCACCAAGGGCAGGGACATCATTACTAGTTGTGGGCAGTTCCCTAATGTACCTCTCATAGGGGTGAAGGGTTGCATCAACTACAACCCTCTGCTATTCAAAAGACAATTGGGCTATGCATTGGTCCACCCTCCTAGAGTACAAGACTTGGCTGAAACCCTTTATTGTGAGATTAAGCCTAATCTGGTTGTTGTCAGGCAAGCATCCTGGGCTTGGGACAACATCCAGACTAAGGGGATGGCCATTCTTGGGAGATGCAACAATGTGGCCTCAGCTCAGTATTATGAGTGGTCTGATGCCAGGGCTCAAATTTCTGGGATGCCCTTCACCATTGAGGATGCACCTGGACCATCCACAGCACCTCCTCCAGCCACTGTCAGCCTGGAAGAGTTTGAGAAACTGAAAGAGAGGAATGAGAATTTGTCTGAAGCCCTGAAGAGGACCCTCTCGGAGAGGAGTGATGGTCGTCTAGACATTGAAAGGTTAGAAAAGCTTAAGGTGGAGCATCTAGCCAGGATTGAGAAGTCAGAGGACTACATCAAGAAGTCAAGAGCTGGGGAGCAGATTTTGAAGAATGCCTGTAAAGAGGCCCAGTTCCAGAAGGCTAGGACTGATCTCTATCTGAAAGAAAGCCAAGCTAGGTGGGTCAGGATCACTGAAGCTCGCACTCAGGAAGATAAGAGAAATCAGGACAAGATTGAACAGTTGGAGGCTAATGCAAAGGAGCAACAAGAAGCCCTGCTAGCAGCCCAGAAGGAAATCTCAGAATTAAAGCTTAGGGCTGGTGTGAAGAGGTCAAAGGACCAGGGTAGACACAAGAAGCTAACCTCTGCTATTGCCACCAGGAATCTTCTTATCAGGAACCTCACAGAGCATCCAGCTGACCCTGTAACTGAAGCACTTCTGAAGGAAGTTCAGGAGGATGAGTTTGGTCTTGGTGTCTGACTTTTTGCTTGTTGTTGCTTTCATTTCATGTACTTTTCTTTTATGTTGTATTTTTGACCCCTCAGAGGGCATGTATTGTAAAAAGCAAACTATGTATGTTTCACCATTTGTAATATATTCATTAGTTTGTTTCATCTGATTTCTTTTTCTCTCAAGCAACATCAAAGCACCTTCCTCGGGGGTCTGGAAAGGTCAAAACCAAATGCCAAGCCGGATACCTTGGAAACAAATAAGCATACTGCATTGCATACTAACTTTTGTTTTGTTTTATAGGTTTTTGTTTTTGATTGTTACTAACTCTGTTGTGATTCAGGAACTATTGCTCGGCGACGGGTGTTCCCTCTCAATCGTCCGCACAGATATCCCACTCGCAACAACCTTCCGGGTATACAAATGGACCAAGTACAGCAGGACCTTACAGAGGTCAGGACTCAAATGGCCAATGAGAGGTTAGAAATGAGAAACCAGAAGACCCAGTTCATGGAGGTGATGAATGGTTTGGCTCAAAGCCAAGAGAGATTAAGGGCATTGGTAGAAAGGCAGACCCAGGAAGAGCCCTATTTAGGGACTGGAGGAACGAGCAACAATGAGAGGGTTCAACCTCATGTTAACCCACCTGTGTATGGGCCTCATCTTCACCCAGAGATCAACATCCCTGCTAATGTACAAGGGAATGCTACCACAGGCAGAGTATTACAAGAAGACCCCCAAGAGGATCAATTCACTGTGATGGGAGCTGGGGATGAAGCCTATGACAGAAGACTAGATGAAATTGCTGAAAAATTGAGATCTCTGGAGTCTCAAAATTCCCTGGGCTTTGATGTCATGGACATGGGATTAGTGGACGGGGTAAGGATTCCCCACAAGTTTAAACCTCCATGCTTCGAGAAGTACAACGGAACTTCCTGTCCACGAACCCATTTGCAATCCTTTCTGGGGAGACTGAAGGCATACACCATGGATGAGAAACTATGGATGTTTTACTTTGAATATAGTTTAACTGGGGCTTCAAGGGAATGGTACTCTCACTTGACTAGAGAAACCATCAGATGCTGGAAGGACCTGGCTGAGGCCTTCATCAGACAATACCAGTACAACTTGGATATGGCTCCTAACAGGACCCTCCTGATGGGAATGTCTCAATCATCCAGAGAAAGCTTCCGAGAATACGCCCAGAGGTGGAGACAGCTTGATGCCGCTGTCCAGCCACCCATGTCGGAAAGGGAAATGGCCGACATGTTTATGAACACCCTCCAATGGACATATATTGACAGGCTAGCTGCCTTTTCTTCCACCATTTTCTCTGACGTAGTCATAGCTGGAGAAAGGATTGAAAGCCTATTAAAGATGGGCAAGATTTCTGACAATGGTGCGAGCTCGTCCAGCAACCCCAGGAAGCCTTTTGTGGGGCCTAGAAGAACCGATGAGACTAATGCTATTCAGGCCAACAGGGGAAGACCACAGCATTTTCATAGGTCAGTGGCAGCCGTCACTATTCCCGCTCCAATTCCTCATCAACCAGCATATCAAACCACAGCAACAACCCCATTACCAGCAACAAACTCAGTATCCGCCTCAGAGAAACTACAACAACACCAACAACAACAATCAACAAAGACCATTTCAACAGAGACCATCTCAGGCCAATAGGGTGATTGATCCAATCCCTATGCCTTATGCCGCTTTATTGCCACAGCTCCTGAAGCTCAACTTGGTTGAGTTAAGGACGTTGGCACCACCAGATCCTTCCAGTCTGCCAAGAAATTATGACGCCAACGCCAAATGTGCTTTTCACTCCAATGCACCTGGCCACAGTACAGAGAAGTGCAGAGCTTTACAGATGAAGGTACAAGACCTGGTAGATTCTAAAGCTCTAAACTTTGCACCCCCGCCAAATGTTAACAAGAACCCCATGCCCAACCACGGAGGACCCAGAATTAATGCTATTGAGGAAGATAAGTCGTCTTTCTTAATAACCAGTGTTGGGCAAATCCGGACACCCCTGGTAGAGATTAAAGCTCAACTCCTAGAATGCCAGATATTCCCCGGGTGCGAGCTCGGGTGCGGTTATTGCAACATTTCGGTAAATGGGTGTGATAACTTGAGAAGCGGTATAGATGGTCTTATCCAAAGTGGCCTACTTCAAGTCACAACATCAACACCTTCAAATCCAGCAATCTCTTTGACAACAATCCCCGAGTCTTCTACAACTGCAACAACAGTCATTCCAAACAATTCATCAGCACTATCAACAACGACTCCGTCCATCATATCGACAAATAAAACATCGACAAACATTCCTTCTACAACATCAGCACCCCTTTATTCAGAATCTTCTACAGCGCCAACAGATATCTCAGCAGTCACTATTTATTATGATCCGTCAAGTATTCCTCCGAACAACAATTTTCAACAACAAACAGTGGCATCTCCTGCCAGGTCACCGGTTACCATCTACTACGATCCACACACTATTTCAACACCCTCCTCTGCTGCAGTCAGTCCGGTTACCATCACGGTACCTGGACCAGTTCCATATGAATGCAGTAATGCCATCCCTTGGCATTATGGCTCTGACCTTTACTGCAATGGGGAGAAAATCACTCTTGACTCTTCAACCTCTTCTCCACAGATTGATAATGTCGGGGGAGGCGGAGGCTTCACCAGAAGCGGACGCCTCTTTGCCTCGCAAGCACAAAGACCTAATACCGAAGCAGAAGCTGCTGCCAAAGCAAAGGGAAAGAGTGTAATATCTGAAGAACCCATTCTCAAGGAAACACAGAAGACATCTTTTGAACAAGATGTAGACGAGTTTATGGGAATTATCAAGAGGAGTGATTACAAGGTGGTGGATCAGCTTCACCAAACTCCCTCAAAAATATCCATTTATCCCTGCTGATGTGTTCCGAAGCTCACCGGAATGCATTACTAAAAGTCTTGCACGCAGCATATGTTCCAGAGGAGATCACCGTTAATCAGCTGGAGACCGTGGTAGAAAATGTCAATACCAGTCATGGATTGGGTTTTACCAACGCTGATCTAACAACTGAGGGATGCAACCATAACAAGGCTTTACACATCACCCTGGAATGCAAGGGTGTTGTTCTATCACATGTACTGGTAGACACTGGGTCTTCACTCAATGTTTTACCAAAGAAAGCCCTGGTGAAGCTGGAATATGATGGCTTGGCATTGCGTCCAAGTATTTTGGTGGTGAGGGCATTTGACGGCTCTAAGAGATCAGTGCTAGGTGTGATTGATCTGCCTGTGATGATTGGCCCGCAGACTTTTAAAATTACCTTCTATGTGATGGACATTCAGCCGGCCTACAGCTGTTTGTTGGGTAGACCTTGGATCCATGCCGCTGGCGCAGTTACGTCTACCCTTCACCAGAAGTTGAAATTCGAGTGGGAGGGTCAGATCATCACCATCTGTGGTGAAGAAGATATTTTTGTTAGCCATCTGGCTACATACAAATATATTGAGATGGATGGAGAGATCCATGAAACCATGAGCCAGGGGTTTGAAGCCCTGAACATTAACGAAGCATCTGCTGTACTTGGGACTTCCATGACATCTTATCAGCAAGCCAGGAAGGTTGTTGAAGAGGGGACTGCCCAAGGCTGGGGCAAGCTGTTGCCTGTGGAGAAAAAGGAAGACAAATTTGGGTTGGGTTACAAACCAACTCAACAAGATCAATCAGAAGCTGCTAAGAAGCCCAATTTTGTTAGTGGGGGGATGCTCACCCCTGATGCAGTAAACAACTTGGAAGATGAGTCGGAAGATGAGCGCAACCTGGAGAGCTGGATACGTCCAAGGATCCCGGGGAGCCGTATCTCAAACTGGTCTTCCCAGGAAATTATAAGGGTTACTCCTGCAGAGTAATTATTATTTCCTGTATTTTTTAAGCATGCATCAAGTCTTGCATCTTTCCCAAGATGACAAGACTCATTTTGTAATCGGGCCATCTTGTAATTTTGTGCAAACAGATCAATCAATGAATATCGGACATCTTTTGCAAATGAGTCTTTTTCTTTTCCGCTCACTGTTTTTCATTTTTCTTTTTGTACAAAAATAAAATGGCAATGTTTTCCAAAATGATAAACTTCATTTCACCTTTTTCTAAACAAAGATTAAAATCAATCACTAAAATGAACAATCTAAACCCTTGCAGAAAGTGCCTTCCAGACTGCACCGACAACAACACAGCTATGACTTCGTATGACTTTGACAATCCAATCAATCAAGCTGATGAAGGGGTTGAAGAAGATTATGAGCTTCCTGAAGAGCTAGCCAGGTTGTTAAGGCAAGAGGAGAAGGTTATCACCCCTCATCAGGAGGAGGTTGAAACGGTTAATCTTGGTACGGAAGAAGATGTGAAAGAAGTTAAGATCGGGGCCTGCCTACAAGACTCAGTGAAAGAACAACTGATTGACATGCTTCAGGAGTATGTGGATGTGTTTTCCTGGTCTTATCAGGATATGCCAGGGTTGGACACCGATATTGTCGTGCACAAGCTGCCTTTGAAAGAAGACTGCCCGCCAGTAAAACAGAAGTTGCGCCGTACTCGCCCAGATATGGCAATGAAGATAAAGGAAGAGGTGCAAAAGCAGTGGGACGCCGGTTTCCTTGCTGTAACTAGCTATCCACCGTGGGTTGCTAATATAGTACCTGTGCCTAAGAAAGACGACAAAGTAAGAATGTTTGTTGACTACCGGGATCTGAACAGAGCCAGCCCAAAAGATGATTTCCCATTACCTCACATTGATGTATTGGTTGATAATACGGCTCAGTTCTCGGTATTCTCCTTCATGGACGGATTTTCAGGATACAATCAGATCAAGATGTCACTTGAGGACATGGAGAAGACAACTTTCATCACATCCTGGGGCACGTTCTGTTATAAGGTGATGCCATTCGGACTGAAGAATGCTGGTGCAACATATCAACGGGCTATGGTAACATTATTCCATGACATGATCCATAAAGAAATCGAATGTTATGTGGATGACATGATTGCCAAGTCCATCACAGAAGAAGACCACCTGGTAAATCTGCTGAAACTGTTCAAGTGTCTGAGGAAATACCAACTAAAATTGAACCCCAACAAGTGCACATTCGGGGTGCGATCTGGTAAGCTGCTGGGATTTATTGTAAGCGAGAAAGGGATTGAAGTTGACCCTGATAAAGTCAAAGCCATTCAGGAAATGCCTGCACCGAAAACTGAGAAAGAAGTTCGAGGGTTTCTAGGTAGATTGAACTACATTTCAAGATTCATATCTCACCTTACAGCAACTTGTGAACCCTTGTTCAAGCTGTTGAGAAAGGAACAAACGGTCAGGTGGAACGAAGATTGCCAGAAGGCTTTTGACAAGATCAAGGAGTACTTGCAAGAACCTCCAATCCTTATGCCTCCAGTTGAAGGAAGACCTCTGATAATGTACTAGACAGTGTTAGAAGAGTCAATGGGGTGTGTGCTGGGCCAGCATGACGAGTTTGGTCGAAAAGAGTATGCAATTTACTACCTAAGCAAAAAGTTTACCGACTGTGAACAACGTTATTCACTGCTCGAGAAAACTTGTTGTGCTTTATGTCGCTCCCGAGGATTTCCATCCTGGTACAAACGCGAAAGTGGCGCGGAAAAAGGTAGAGTCGCCAGCCATGCATTTTTATCCCGAATAGAGGGAATGGTAATGCTGCACAAACCAGAAGAAAGAAAGAGGAAGGACACAGGTCCTGCGAACCAAAGAGACTGGGATCGGGAGTCGGTTATGACCTGGGAAGGTATTAGCACCCCAGATCATCCGCCGTACCCGACGGGATCCACGCTTGCTTGAGAAACTGTTTCAAAGGGTGAGGGTATGAAAGCTGCAGCAAAAGAAAATAAAACTAGAACTGGAAAAGAACCGAATAAGAAACAAAGAGAAAAATGTAGGGAAAATAAAGATTGTGCTCGAACGGGCCCTACCCCGCTGCCTACGTACCTCATCAGGATAATGAGGATCAGAGACGCCGTAGTTCCCCTAACTAGGGGTACTAAAAGGAAATTGCTTGTGAATTAAGGCTTGAACTGCCTATGCCATTGCTCAGGTGTTGCAGACTCGGACGACGAGTGCGTAACCGTCTTGCAAAATGACAAGTAGGAGCAAGTTCGCGTACGGAGCGAAGGAGATGAGAAAAGAATTCCCGAAGGAAAGACGCTTATTGTTTGTTTTGTGTTTTTTAGAAGCTTTTATGAGTGTGTCACAAGGAAGTGAACTCAAACTCTCACCAATGGAATGTGCACTTGTCACTACATTCCAAGATGGAATAATAGAACAAGCACACTCAAGTAAGGAGAAGATCCCCAAAACTTGAACCCACAGATTAGGGCTTAGGCTCACTAACTTGTTAAATTATTAAGTGTTTTGATTATTTACATGAAGAAGTGTTTTTTATGCTTTTCTTTATGAAGAAGATACCTTGATCAGACTTGTGCATCACAAGGTAAACATGTACTATCCCAAGATGGGAAGACTACAAGCATACCTCATGGAATAAGGCTATGGATCAATGCATCGCTTCACATTTATTAAAGGTGTTTTTTAGAGTTATGAGATGAGAAGAGAAAGAGAACCAAAAGGATCATAAAGGTAAAATTCTAAAGGGAGACTAAAATAATCCTAAGTGTTAACATGCATGGATGATCCTAGGTTTGTGAGGTTTCTATCCTAATGAAGAAGAGAAGGAGAAGATAGAAGAAGAGATGAGAAAGGCCTAAGCCCAACAACAAAGGGTTAGTTCAAATAACAAAAGAGGAAAGATGAAAAAAGTTGAAATGTGGATAAACATCCACACTTCTCTTACCATGAGCCCCTGAAATGTTAGCAAAATCCAGCAAATCAATCCCCACAAATATGGAATTAAACATGCTCAAAGGTTCTTGAAAACAAAAGTCAAACAACATGCCAAACATTGCGAATACACGACTTACGCGTCGAGAACATGAAAGCATACATCAACCAGCAAGCAAACCACCTTAAAACATCATGATTAATGATCATACAATGAGTCGTGGCAATTAGCACAAGCAAAGGGACCAAACAAACTCAAAACAGCCCCAAAAAACCATTCTGCACCAGTGTTAACCGGTTAACCATATGCGTTAACCGGTTAACCAGTCAAAACCTGCACAAAACACGCAGAAAAACAGGGCGTTAACCGGTTAACCATATGCGTTAACCGGTTAACACTGTAAAAACAGCAACAAATTCCTGCAGAAAACAGCATTTCAAAAACAGCTTATTCAAATAAGCTGCACCAGACCAGCACTCAATTACACATGGAAAAATAGATCAATGCACATCAATCCATAACATTATGCTCACGAACAATAACAATCGGATCCGGATACCAATCAACCAATCAATTCATGCAACACAATCAATTACACAAACACATGGTGGATCTAAAGCACAAGCAATGCAAATAAGCTAAAAACAGAGTCGGATCTGAAATCAACCAACCTACAAAGCGGAGGTATGCTTTGGTAATTGTTGATTATGCTGAAAATGATAGATCTCACGCGAAACTTCGAAGATCCGATGCTAAGCTCCACACTCCATGCAAAATAAATGCAAGATCAAGCTCTTGATGCAGAATTTTGGATCCAAAAGCACTTCTAGATCTCAAATCAGATCTGAATCTCCAATTAAACCAGCAAAAAGATGCAATGAAGCTATGGATGGAGGTCTAGTTCCAAGATCTACACACCTCAAGGCAAGGTTGTGTGATCTTCAAAGAGGAACTTTGAGTGATTTGGAAAATTGGGAGAGAAAAGTGAGAGAATTGTGAGTGAGAGGAATGAAAATTCAGAAATGAGAGTGAAAAAAAATGAGGGAGAGATCCCTTGGTTTGGAGAGAAATGGAATATATATGGTTTAGGGTTGGGGCCCAAAATCTTGGTTTGGGATCCAAAAAATATGGCTTGGTAATGTGATTAGGTTTTAGGGTTGGAAAGAGGTTTGGATACATGCTCTAGATCCTTCTCAAATTCAAATTTAATTCAAATGAATAAAAATCAGAAAATTGGAAAATGGGGCCAAAACACACATGCTGAAAATGCTGCTGGAAATTCAAATTTCGCAGCTGTTAACCGGTTAACCATATGCGTTAACCGGTTAACGCATGCAAAATTTGAATTTCCCCCCTTTTGGTGGGAAACTTCAAAAATGATGCCGGCGCCCGCCATTTCAAGCTGATTTTGATCCTTTCATTCTTTTTAAGCTTTGAACATGGCACAGAGCTTGTGCAGACTGATCCTGTGAGATTTTTGCCAGGTCTCCATGCTCTCGATTTTTATCTGTGGTGCTTCGAACTTTCCAGATGGTTGGTCATATGCCTTATGCTAGAACATGTGAGTGTTATGCCTCATTTTTCTATGCAAAATGCTAAAGACATGATCCGTTATGATGACTATGATGCGATATGATGCTTAAAATGAAGAGGGCAAATTTGGGGTGTTACAGCTGCCCCTATTCAATCATCAGTTAATCCGAAAAGGACGATAGTACGGGCTATCGGACATTCGAGATAAACTGTGATTGAATACCAAGAAGACCAGAAATTTGCACTCTGACGAAGAATGCAACACCGGGAAATAAACCCGTCCAGATGACGCTCTGGGGACTGCAGGTGAGAAAGAAGCGGACGAGCTTCTTCCAAGTTGGAACTGATATCTGAGATAAGAACAAATTGGCAGACGAGTCTTCAAACAATCCTGTGACGCCAGGAGCTGGACAGACGAGTCCTCCACCATTTCAAGACAAAAATCTGAGACAGACGAGTCTTTGAATGACCTGTGACGCCAGGTGCAGAGAGCGGACGAGCCCTCAAGGATCTTCAAAATATCCCGAGATAGACGAATCTCCTTCACTAATCCTTACGCAGATAAGTGGAATAAGACGGACGAGTCTTCTTCGGATAACCCTTACGCAGGCTCCGGGAATGCATATAAGTCTGTGGGATAGACATGCAATCAAGGTAGACGAACCTTCTTCATATATTATCCGCGGATATATGGTACAAGACAGACGAGTCTTCTGAGCAAACCTGTTACGCCAGGTGCAGCTACCATAATTGGTGCTTGAGACAGACGAGCCTCCTTCGGATTTACCTGTTACGCCAGGACCGGTAACCATTTCGACATTTGATTCCCACTGTCAGGATTTTAAACCTCTTCAATACAGACGAGTATTGGATGATCATCAAGAGAACACAGACGAGCGCCAATAGTCAATGATACAGACGAGTATCAGACGATGATCTGAGAAACACAGACGAGTGTTTCAGGCGATGATACAGACGAGTATCAGCCACTGGTATAGACGAATACCGGAAGTTCAAACACAGACGAGCATCCAGGCAAAGCAGACGAGCTTCAAGACACAAACGACTTCTGGGGGATAAAAGCAGACGAGCTTCAACCAAACACAGACGAGTGCTGGGCAGTTGCAGACGAGCAACAACAAAGAATACATATCAAGGCACATACGAGTGCAACGAAGGATCCAATACCAAACACAGACGAGTGTTGGGGAGGTTGCAGACGATGCTGGGGACATCTCCAAGCACAGACGAGTGCTGGAATTTGCAGACGAGCAACAACCAAAATCATATCAGAACACAGACGAGTGTTGAAGAGTTGCAGACGAGCAGCAATGACAGGCACGGACGGGCGTCGAAAGATACGGCCGAGCAATCTTCGAAGGAGTAACGAGCACATACGAGTGCTAAGAGAGGCGGTCGAGCATCAAATAAAGATGCGAGCACGGACGAGTACTGGCCACTTTCTTGGGGAATACGCCTCAAATAAAGAGGAATGACATGCACGGGCGAGTGCTGCAGGGATGCGGACGAGCACCGAATGAAGATACGCGCACCAACGAGTACAGGCAACTTCGTTGGGGAGAGAAAACTTCAAAGACTAACAAACACGGACGAGTGCCGAGAGCTGCGAATGGTCATCACACAAAGATGCTAGCACAGAAGATTGCTGGAGAGTACCTCAAATAAAGAGGAAACTGCTGGGGAAAAGGCACGGACGAGTGCTGAAAGAGGATGAGCATCAAATAAAGATGCGAGCACAGACGGGTGCTAGTAGTTACAGACTCTACTGGGGAAGGCAAACGAGCAATACCACAGAGCTATCACAGACGAGTGTTGAAGGATGCAGACGAGCAACAATAAAGCATGATACATCACTGCTGGGGATAACTAGGCTTAGAGATAACACATACGAGTATTGAAGATTGCAGACGAGCAACAAACGGATGCCTGATCGGCAATAAGAGATACGACTCTGCGGGGGAATACAAGTCAAGATGTCTGGATACACACTCTGACTGAGGTGATGAATACCTAGCTGCATCATCAAATACCCAAAGTACGGCAACTTTGCTGGGGACATATTTCACTGACGGAAGCGAAAATCAAATATGACCACTGTGGGAACAGGAACATCCTCAGACTTGGCTGGAGAAGCTTCTTGGGCAAACACTCTGACTGGGGAGAGCATCTGATAACTCAAGACTCTGAGGGGATATCAGGCTTTCAGGTACCTGATAGGCATACTCTGATGGGGATAATGGACTACTAATTCCATCTTTGATGATGTCAGGCTTTCGGGCACCTGCTGGGTATACTCCGCTGGGGAAGAATGAAATACTACTTCACTGGGGAAGAAAAGCTTGCTTGGACTGCCACCAAGGCTTGCTGGGAGGAAAATCTCTGCTCGGGATGCCAGGCTTCAGATACCTGCTGGGAAAGGAAATCTCTGCTTGGGGAGATACTCTACTGGGAGAGTACTCTGCTGGGAAAGTACTATGCCGGGGAGTATTAGATCGCTTGGGAGAATGTGACGCCAACCTGCGACCTGCAACAACAGAAAACACACGCGTGTCCCGGGGATTTGCATGGAATGATCGGTTCATCCATCGTCACCCAACGCTCAAAGAGGGTTACAGTTTCCCTGCATGTCAGTTTTCTTTTCAAAATTATCACCATGTTTAGATGCAATGCTATTTTTGCCAAAACTCAGGACATTTTGTAAACAAAAATAAACACACACAGCTTTTTTTTTTTTTGACTGAATATTATTTTTATTGAATGGCCTCTGAATAGGCAAAGATTTACATCAGGAAGCAAACACCTGGAAAGAGGTAGCCACTAAAAAATTGAGAAAAGAAACTATCCTAATGGCAATGTACACGGCATTCCAAGGAGTTCCATTTCTGCTATGACCTGCATGTCTTCAAGACTTTCCATTCTGTTTTGGCTTTCTGAGAGGACGAGGGGACTGCTTCCTATCCTTCTGATATTGTCAATTGTACGAAACGATGACGTGGTTCAGATAACTCGGATCGCAGCTGTTCGCTTATTCCCTTATTTTGCGTGGATCGCCCTCTCGGGTTTTCAATCCACCGGGATACCCTTTTTTGCCTGAGCTGTCCAATGTGGCTTTTCAACTCAGCGGGTGTACATTTTTTTTTGTTTATTTTCCCTAATTTTTGCCCGAGCTTTTTTATTCTGTTTTTAGCTCGCCGGGATGCCCTTTTCTTGCCTGGACTTACATTCTGTTTTTGTGTCCAGCGGGTCTCTTTATGCGAAGTATTTTTTAACTGCGTCCGAGTTAACAGGGGATGAGAAGTCTTCTCCATCCATAGTGGTGAGCATCAGTGCCCCTCCTGAGAATACTTTCTTCACTATGAATGGTCCTTCGTAGTTTGGGGTCCACTTGCCCCTGTTATCTGAACCTGGAGGAACGATCCTCTTCAATACAAGCTCTCCCACTTGATACTCTCGAGTACGTACTCGTTGATCGAATGCCCGCTTCATTCTCCTCTGATAAAGCTGACCATGACAGATAGCCGCTAATCTCTTTTCCTCAATTAGACATAGCTGATTGTAACGAGCACGCACCCATTCAGCCTCATCCAGTTTGACATCCATCATCACACGCAATGAAGGAATCTCTACTTCAACAGGCAGGACTGCTTCCATGCCATACACTAGAGAGAAGGGAGTTGCCCCTGTTGATGTCCTGACCGACGTTCGGTACCCATGCAAAGCAAACGGTAACATCTCATGCCAATCCTTGTAGGTGACAACCATTTTCTGCACAATCTTCTTGATATTCTTGTTAGCTGCCTCTACCGCACCATTCATCTTTGGTCGGTAAGGAGAAGAATTGTGATGCTGTATTTTGAAGTCCCGGCATAAGTCTGCCATCATCTTGTTGTTGAGATTAGAACCATTATCAGTAATGATCCTTTCGGGCACTCCATATCTGCATATGATATCTCTTTTCAGAAATCTTGCCACCACTTGACGAGTGACATTGGCATAAGACGCTGCTTCTACCCACTTGGTAAAGTAATCAATCGCGACCAGAATGAAGCGATGACCGTTCGAAGCAGTTGGCTCGATTTTCCCGATCATGTCAATGCCCCACATAGAGAAAGGCCAAGGAGATGACATGACGTTGAGCGGATTTGGAGGGACATGCACTTTATCTGCATATATTTGGCACTTGTGGCATTTTCGAGCGAATGAACAACAGTCTGCATCCATTGTCATCCAGTAATACCCTGATCTCAGCAGTTTCTTTGCCATAGCATGCCCTCCTGCATGGGTACCAAAAGATCCTTCATGGACTTCCTGCATCAACAGGCTTGCTTCGTGTCTATCCACGCATCTGAGCAAAACCATGTCGAAGTTCCTCTTGTACAAAACCCCGTCTGTGTTCAAGAAGAAACTAGCAGCAAGTCGTCTCAAGGTCTTTTTGTCTTTGGAAGATGCCCCTGTTGGGTACTCTTGCTTCTCCAGGAACAACTTGATATCGAAATACCAAGGTTTCTCGTCAGACACGGCGTCTACAGAGAAAGCATAAGCGGGAGAGTCAAGCCTGGAGATGTCAATCCTGGGCACAAAGTTCCAACATAGGACTTTAATTGACGAAGAGAGAGTGGCCAAAGCATCGGCAAATTGATTTTCGTCCCGTGGTATGTATTTGAGCTCAACTGTCGTGAAGAATGTCAACAGTTTTCTAGCATAATCCCTGTACGGAACTAGATGCTCTTGATGTGTATACCACTTGCCGGTAATTTGGTTAATGACGAGGGCTGAATCTCCGAATATATCGAGGTTCTTAATCCGAAGATCAATTGCCTCCTCTATTCCCATTATACACGCCTCGTATTCCGCTTCATTGTTGGTGCAGCCAAAAGTAATTCTGGCAGCGAAGGGTAAATGAACACCTTCAGGAGTAATGAGCACGGCACCAACTCCACGACCATTGATATTGACAGCCCCATCAAACATCAACTTCCATTTGGATTCAGGGTCAGGCCCCTCCTCCGGAAGTGGTTCCTCATAATCGTTTGTTCTGAGGTACATGATGTCCTCATCAGGGAAATCAAATCTCATCGGCTGATAGTCATCCTCAAGAGGTTGCTGAGCAAGGTATTCCGATAATACACTTCCTTTGATGGCTTTCTGAGAAGTGTACTGGATGTCGTATTCAGTTAAAATCATCTGCCATCTAGCAACCCTTCCGGTCAATGCTGGTTTCTCAAAGATGTACTTGACGGGATCCATCTTGGAAATGAGAAGTGTAGTATGGGTCAACATGTACTGCCTCAGTCGGCGAGCAGCCCATACCAAAGCGCAGCAAGTTTTCTCGAGCAGTGAGTATCGGGATTCACAGTCGGTAAACTTTTTGCTGAGGTAATAAATGGCGTACTCTTTTCGACCAGACTCGTCATGTTGGCCGAGCACACACCCCATCGACCCTTCTAGCACGGTCAAGTACATGATTAACGGTCTCCCCTCCACTGGAGGCATCAGAATTGGAGGCTCCTGCAAATATTCCTTTATTTTGTCGAAAGCTCTTTGGCAATCATCATTCCACCTGACCGTTTGCTCTTTTCTTAGCAGTTTGAATATCGGTTCGCACGTGGCAGTTAGGTGAGATATGAACCGAGAAATGTAGTTCAATCTACCTAAGAACCCGCGCACTTCTTTTTCTGTCTTCGGTGCAGGCATATCTTGAATAGCTTTCACTTTAGCAGGATCTACCTCAATTCCTCTTTGACTTACAATGAAACCCAGCAACTTTCCAGAACGCACTCCGAAAGTGCACTTGTTCGGATTCAACCTCAGCTTGTACTTGATCAATCTGTCAAACAGCTTCTTCAAATTAACCAAATGCTCCTCTTCGTCTTTGGACTTTGCAATCATATCATCCACATAACATTCGATCTCCTTGTGGATCATGTCATGGAACAGCGTGACCATCGCCCGTTGATAAGTTGCCCCTGCGTTCTTCAGACCAAAGGGCATGACCTTATAGCAGAACGTTCCCCACGGGGTAATGAACGTTGTCTTCTCCATGTCTTCCGGCGCCATTTTTATCTGATTATAACCGGAGAATCCATCCATGAAGGAGAATACTGAGAATTGAGCAGTATTGTCGACCAACACGTCGATGTGTGGCAACGGAAAATCATCCTTTGGGCTTGCTCTGTTCAAATCTCGATAGTCAACGCACATTCGGACCTTGCCGTCCTTCTTAGGTACTGGTACGATGTTAGCTACCCAAGGTGGGTAACTAGTCACGGCAAGGAATCCGGCATCCCACTGTTTCTGTACCTCTTCTTTGATCTTCATCGCCATATCCGGGCGAGTTCTTCTCAATTTTTGCTTCACAGGAGGACAGTCTTCTCTCAGGGGTAGCTTATGCATCACGATGTCGGTATCCAACCCTGGCATATCTTGATATGACCAAGCAAAGATATCTACATACTCTCTCAGCATACTGATCAGCTCTTGTTTGACGTCGGCCTGCAGATTGGCTCCTATCTTGATTTCTTTCTTTGCATCTTCACTGCCAATGTTGATGGTCTCAATCTCTTCTTGATGAGGCTGAATAACCCGTTCCTCTTGTTTCAACAATCTGACCAACTCTTCAGGTAGGTCACAGTCTTCCTCAACCCCTTCATCAGCTTGGTAGACTGGATTATCAAAGTCATGCATAGTCATAGCAGGAACGTTATCCGTGGAATCCGGATGATCGGCACTGCACAAATGATGTGCTTATTCAGAATCTGCTTATTTTGAAAAGAGACGCTAACACAAAGCAAAAAAAGAAAAAAAACACATTGCCATTTTTATATTGTTTTTTGTGAAAAAGTTTAAAAACAAAGAAAGAGAGCACAATTTGTCTGAAAATGTCCTTTTATTTCATAGCAAAAATAACAATGCGAAACAAAACATGGTGGCCCAATACAATGGATCCGAGCATCTTGGGCAGAATGCTGGACTTGACAATGCAGTATGCTAAATAAAAGGAAACAAAACAATTACTTTGAGAGCCAGGTAACTTGGACGATGTCCTCAGCAGACCAATTTCCTAGCTCCTCGCCGGGTACACACGGGCGGATCCAATTGCTGTCCCAGTCTCGGTCACTGTCTCCGTCTTGACTTGCCGTACAGATTTGATCGCGGTTGAGCAACCCAGCACTTGTGAATGAGATAGCTTTACCATTCTGAATAGACCCCCCAGGTTGATACCCTAAGCCGAATTTATCATCCTTCTTTTCCATCTCCAACAACTTGCCCCAGCCCTGGGCATTGCCTGATTGGACGGCCTCTTTTGCTTCCCGGTAGGAATGAATTGACGTGCCTTCGTTGTTTTTCTTCACCGGAGTCAAGATACTAACATCTGCTTCAAATGCTTGGCACAAAGTCTCGTGAATTTCTCCGTCCATTTCCACATATTTGAATGTCGACAGGTGGCTGACGAATATATCTTCTTCCCCGCAGACTGTGATGACTTGACCGTCCACCACATACTTAAGCTTTTGGTGTAGAGTTGAAGTGACGGCTCCAGCTGCGTGTATCCACGGTCTGCCCAACAAACAACTATACGCAGGCTGGATATCCATGACATAGAAGACACTCTTGAAGACTTGAGAGCCTATCTTAACAGGCAACTCAACCTCTCCGAAAACTGATCTTCTTGAACCATCGAAAGCTTTAACCACTAGATCACTCGGCGTCAGGATAACCCCATCAATGTCAAGCTTCATCAATGCCTTTTTCGGGAGCACGTTCAACGAAGAGCCTGTGTCCACCAGAACATGGGATAACACAGCGCCCCTGCATTCCATCGTGATATGCAGTGCTTTATTGTGATTCCTTCCCTCCGAGGTGAGATCTCGGTCAGTGAAGCCTAAGCCATGGCTAGCATTAACACTTCCAACAACAGCTTCGAGTTGATTAACAGTGATCTCTTGAGGAACATAGGCCATTTGAAGCACTTTCAGCAAGGCTTCTCGGTGCGCGGGAGAGCACATCAACAGTGACAAGATAGAGATCTTTGAAGGTGTCTGATTCAGTTGGTCAACCACCTTGTAGTCACTCCTTTTGATGATCTTCATAAACTCCTCTACCTCCTTTTCAAATGTCCCCTGCCCAGCCACAGGAGTAGTTGACTCGTCAATCGCAGTCTGCTTTCCTTTGTCTTTGGATGAAGCTTCGATCTCGGGATCCTTTCTCAATGCAGGGGGAGCAAATAAACGGCCACTTCGAGTAAATCCCCCAACACCTCCCACATTTTCAATGGTCAAGTCAGCAACAGGTCTACTTTCCATCTTCTGTCCCGCCACATAGACATCAGAACCATAATGCCACGGAATGGCTCTATCATCGGTGTACGGCACTGGCCCAGGTACAGTTATAGTCACAGGACTAATCTGAGGAGTGTAGACAGTAACTGGCTCTTGTCTGACGGGCATGTCAGCTTCATTGTAGAAGATAGTAATGGTTGACACATCATCAGCCTTTTCATTACTAATCTTGCTAAATTGTAGAGACCCAACATCAATCAACTCTTGCAAACCCGTCTTCAATTTCTCGCAGCCATTCACAACACTCATACAGTCTTCACAATCGAGAGAACAACCAGGAAACACTTGACCTTTCAACAGTCTCTCTTTCACCACTTTCAACGGCGTCTTGACTTCATCAATTCTCAGTACCAAACTCAACTTGTCATCACTCTCAACAGCGTTAACTCTTGCCCCTCCATGATTAGGTATAGGGTTCGAGTGGACATTCGGTGGCGGCGCAAAGTTGATTGCCTTTGAATCCACGAGATCTTGAACTTTGTGATGCAGCGCCCTGCACTTCTCAGTTGAGTGCCCGGGTGCCCCTGAATGAAAAGCGCATCGCGCGTTGACATCGTAACCAGCTGGAAACTCTCCAGGAGGTGGTGGTGCCAAAGTCCTCAATTGAATAAGGTTCAAATCCAGTAGTCTCGGCAACAAGGCAGCATATGTCATGGGAATAGCTTCTATCACTCTGTTAGCTGGGCGAGTCGGCCTCGGCTGATAAGGTCTTTGCTGGTAGTTGGTTCGAGGTTGTTGTTGTTGCTGATGTTGTTGTGGTGGAGGTAACATTTGTTGTACGGGAGCTGCAGGAATAGTGACAGCAGCCACATGCCCATAAGGTCTTCTGTAACCACGACCATGGCTTCGGCCGAATACAGCATTGGTCTCGCCTTCTCTCCTTCTTGGAGGTCCGCTAAAAGCTTTCCTCGCTCCATTTGAACTACTAGCACCGGGGTCTTGTATCTTCCCCATTTTCAACAGCGTTTCAACCCTTTCTCCCGCAATGACAATATCGTTGAACTTTGTAGCAGAACTTGACGCCAATCTCTCAAGAAATACCCCCTGGAGGGTACCCATAAACATATCGGCCATCTCATTCTCTAACAGAGGTGGTTGCACCCTGGCAGCTAGCTGACGCCATCTCTGAGCGTACTCTTTGAAGCCTTCTTTTGCTGTCTGAGCCATATGTTGCAACTGGGTGCGATTCGGAGCCATGTCCATGTTATACTGGTACTGCTTCACGAAGGCCTCAGCGAGATCTTTCCAGCTCTTAACATTAACCCTGCTGAGCTTCATGTACCACTCAAGAGAAGCTCCCACCAAGCTATCCTGAAAGTAATACATCCACAGTTTTTCATCGTCTGTATGCGCGGCAATTCTCCCGACATACGATTGCAGATGGGTCTTTGGGCAAGCAGTGCCGTTATACTTCTCGAAAGTAGGAACCTTGAATTTGTACGGGATTCTGACTCCCGGAACCAAACCCAAGTCTGTTATATCGAACCCCAAAGAACTCTGGGACTGAATAGCCTTGATTTGCTCAGCCATCTCTTCAAACCTCTTGTTCATTTCGACCCCTTGACCCTCGGTCTCATCAAGTAAAGTGAACTGGTCCTCCTGGTGATCCACATGAATGTTATGCATCTCGTCGTTGACTGTTGTCGTCCCTGGTTGTGTGGCAGGAATTCCCCCTTGATGTGCGCCTGCACCAGCATGATTACCAGCATTAGCAGCAGCAGCAGCGTTTCTGTTCTGATTTTCAACCAACTCTCGCAGCCGTTCTTGATTCTGCCCCATGCCGGTCATTAACGTCATGAAGTTATCCATTCTCTGCCTTAGGTCTGCCAAATCTGCCTGCATTTGATCCATGGCCCGCTCTCTGTTAACCTTGGTTGGGTACCTGTGCACTGTTGGCTGCCCCCGAGCTTTTCGAGGAGCTATAGTGCCTGAAACACAAAATACGTTAGTAATTGATGCGACACCTGCAAAACAGACAAACAGGTTATATGCAATGCAATGCAACTGTTCATGTTCCCAACTTTAAACATTTGGCATGCCCCAGTTCTGGCATCTATCTCGGCAATCACTTTTTATCTTTCAAACTTTCTCTTTGATAAGTGTTCAGATATTAGCAGTATCCAGACAAACGAGTCTTGCACATTCAAAACGATAACTTGCACATTAATACTGAATATGGACAAACCACTATAGGCTAAAAGTCAGAGTACATCCAAGAATATTCCCCGAAGGGTTACAAATCAGTTCATAAAGACAAAAGAAATAAAAGCAAGACTCCTACAACAAGCCTGTAGGTAGTCTGAAAAATAAACTAAGCTAAAGACCCCGACTCTGCCGCCTCTGCCCTGCTCTTCTTGACGCCTGCTCTCAGCTTGAGCTCTTCAATCTCTTTCCTGGCTTCCTCCAGGGCTAATTGACTTTGGACTAGCTGTTGGGTCTTCTCCCTCCGGATGGCGTGGGCTTGTTCCACTTCCTCCTTCTTAAAAGCCATCTGAACTTCAAAGAACTCTTCCTTCTCTTTGAATTTCTTTTGCTCTTCCTCCCTTTGGCCTTTCAGCCAAACAATGGACTGTCGAGCACTCCTGAGAGTCTTTAAGGTCTCCTTGTGCTTGACTTCTCTTCGCGCTTCCATCATACCCAATCGGTGGAAATGGGCTTCTCTTCCGGCAAAATCCTTCTCTTTGTTTTCCAAGGAAGCTTGGAGCTTCTGCAGCTTGTCTTCGACTTCCTTCTTAGCTCTATTAGCCTGGTGGTATAAGCTTACCATCTCAACATTCTCTACTCTGACCGCTTGCAGCTGAGCTTCTAGCTTCTTGTACTCCTCCAAGGAAACCGTACTGCTCGGACCTGGTACCTCTCGAGGATAAAGTGGAGCTTCGACTGAAAAAGGCATGAGAACTGACTCGATATGCCTTTGCAACCATTCAACGTATGGTGGATATGCCTTGGGATCAACTCGGCCGAAGTCTTTCTTCCCTTTCCTTTTCCTGTGATCCCAGGATTGAACGGCTTGTTGGACTAGCTCTCCGTTTCCGTCAGCAGGAAAATATAAGGATTCAGTAAACATCTCCATCTGGGGAGGATTCTTCAAAGGGTAGCCAAACTGCCTTCTGGCTAACGTCGGGTAGTGACTGATGACACCTTTCCTTCCCAGCAAAGGTACTCCGGCAAACCTTCCGCAGCTAACCATCACCTCTTTTCCTAGCAAACCCCTGTCATAACCCCAAGCAATGTCTTCTTCAGTCAATCCCTTCAGTCTTCTGGACCATCTCCATTCGTCTCGTATATCCTTGAAGGCACCTGATTTAGGCAACTGTCTAGCGAACCATTCGGCAAACAAAGGAGCACAGCAGACCACTGGACCACCTCTACCTTTCTCGTTTCTGTAATGGACACTAAAATAAAAGTCACCCAATAAAGTAGGCACTGGATTGCCTTTTGCGAAGATTGAGATCACTTCTAAGCTGACAAACTCTTTCTCTCCGGGAAACAAGCTAGACCCATATACCATCAATGCCAGCAAGGCCCCAAAGTCATTCCACTTAGCTTTTGTAGCATACTTCTCGGCCTCTGGAATAAGCACACTCCATGGTAGACCTCTGCCTTTACTCTCTTGCAAAGCTTTTCTGACTGAAGCAACTGGCAACCTACAAACCTTGGCTATATCTTCATCTCTGAGCACAACCTCTGACCCGTAGAACGGCAATGTCTCTCTGATCGGAACACTCAGCATGCTGGAGATCTCTTCCAATGTCGGAGCTAAGATGTAACCTGAAAGAACAAAGCAACGCAGCAAGGGATCATAAAATTGCAACAAGGTATGCAAGCTGTCCTTTTGGTCTGTAGTAGGCTTGTCCACAAACTTCAGTATCTGGCCATATCTTTTCTTGAAGTTTCCTAAGACTTGATCATTCATCAGACCTGCTAACCTCTGAACACTTTTGACTTCCGGCTGAAGAAAGGTATAATGCACATTCTTTTTTCTTGGATCTCTTTTGATTTCTGCCATGGAGATAAGAATACCAGAACTGGGAACAAATGCGAGCAATGCCCTGAAAAATGGGAAACATAAACAGTTAATGCAAAGAATGATGCAAATGCAATGCAAACATATGACCAACGGGGACCATCTGAACTAGCACACTGACAAAGCCCTCTGAATAACTAGCAATCTCAACAGTTCACTGAGTCACACCCTCTGATAATCACAACCCTCTGATCAGAATCACAGTATCAAGAAATCCAGAATTCCAGGACCATAACTTCGGAACCACAAATCTTATTCACCGGACCAAAGATCATAACTGAACAAATGAGTGTATGTTGAGGTCATGGGTTCCTGCACACCTGTAAACACCCCCCAATCTCACAGGTAAAAGGCTCCGGGTCAGACATCACGGACTCTCAAAGCCGAATAGCAATAATACTTTCACCATCTCCGAGAAATGGCTCATGACCAAATCAGGGAATCGGTTAGGCATTATGTACTACGCAGGGAGGCCTCAGCTGAGTCCGGGAAAAACAAGCATCCCTTATAAGTCCCCAGCTTCAAGTGCTGAAATCGAGAAACAATAGTACATTCAGCCCGTAGGATACAGTACTAATGTCATACGACCAGATGCTTTAACTGAGTTCTTATAAGAGAACCAGGCCATCCTATGCGAGTTCCCAGTGGACCCTCGGGTGCGAATGGGTTTGCCACAAAATGTGGTCTGCCACTGTCACCACTGGAGAGGGTTGTTTCCACAAAGGTTCTCAATGATCGGTCCCCAGCGGCACATAACTGTCAGGGTTATGTAATGAGAGAGGAAGATCCCCAAATCAAGACATTTCCAAGACAATCGCAACCTGGGTGTGGAACTCACTACTACCCCCATGACAAGATCTCATGAGGCCAAAGTGGAACCACTCTAAGTCCTATGGTGCACTCGAGCCGGGTACTTGGCTCATATCTCTCAAGAACCAGTAACTCCCATCCCACCAAACAGAAAACCAGTCCAGACAGTCCAGTATGATATATGATGCAGAAAATAAATACTGAAAACTGTAAATAAAGCTGTAAATAAAGCTGTAAATAAAGCAATAAACAAACAGCAATATAATACAACAAGCCACACCAAACAAACATCACCCAATGAAACAGCAACACACAAGCGCTAGGAGAGACTCACAGGGGAACCAGAGACTCTGGACGATATCCCCAGCAGAGTCGCCAAGCTGTCGCTCCCGAGGATTTCCATCCTGGTACAAACGCGAAAGTGGCGCGGAAAAAGGTAGAGTCGCCAGCCATGCATTTTTATCCCGAATAGAGGGAATGGTAATGCTGCACAAACCAGAAGAAAGAAAGAGGAAGGACACAGGTCCTGCGAACCAAAGAGACTGGGATCGGGAGTCGGTTATGACCTGGGAAGGTATTAGCACCCCAGATCATCCGCCGTACCCGACGGGATCCACGCTTGCTTGAGAAACTGTTTCAAAGGGTGAGGGTATGAAAGCTGCAGCAAAAGAAAATAAAACTAGAACTGGAAAAGAACCGAATAAGAAACAAAGAGAAAAATGTAGGGAAAATAAAGATTGTGCTCGAACGGGCCCTACCCCGCTGCCTACGTACCTCATCAGGATAATGAGGATCAGAGACGCCGTAGTTCCCCTAACTAGGGGTACTAAAAGGAAATTGCTTGTGAATTAAGGCTTGAACTGCCTATGCCATTGCTCAGGTGTTGCAGACTCGGACGACGAGTGCGTAACCGTCTTGCAAAATGACAAGTAGGAGCAAGTTCGCGTACGGAGCGAAGGAGATGAGAAAAGAATTCCCGAAGGAAAGACGCTTATTGTTTGTTTTGTGTTTTTTAGAAGCTTTTATGAGTGTGTCACAAGGAAGTGAACTCAAACTCTCACCAATGGAATGTGCACTTGTCACTACATTCCAAGATGGAATAATAGAACAAGCACACTCAAGTAAGGAGAAGATCCCCAAAACTTGAACCCACAGATTAGGGCTTAGGCTCACTAACTTGTTAAATTATTAAGTGTTTTGATTATTTACATGAAGAAGTGTTTTTTATGCTTTTCTTTATGAAGAAGATACCTTGATCAGACTTGTGCATCACAAGGTAAACATGTACTATCCCAAGATGGGAAGACTACAAGCATACCTCATGGAATAAGGCTATGGATCAATGCATCGCTTCACATTTATTAAAGGTGTTTTTTAGAGTTATGAGATGAGAAGAGAAAGAGAACCAAAAGGATCATAAAGGTAAAATTCTAAAGGGAGACTAAAATAATCCTAAGTGTTAACATGCATGGATGATCCTAGGTTTGTGAGGTTTCTATCCTAATGAAGAAGAGAAGGAGAAGATAGAAGAAGAGATGAGAAAGGCCTAAGCCCAACAACAAAGGGTTAGTTCAAATAACAAAAGAGGAAAGATGAAAAAAGTTGAAATGTGGATAAACATCCACACTTCTCTTACCATGAGCCCCTGAAATGTTAGCAAAATCCAGCAAATCAATCCCCACAAATATGGAATTAAACATGCTCAAAGGTTCTTGAAAACAAAAGTCAAACAACATGCCAAACATTGCGAATACACGACTTACGCGTCGAGAACATGAAAGCATACATCAACCAGCAAGCAAACCACCTTAAAACATCATGATTAATGATCATACAATGAGTCGTGGCAATTAGCACAAGCAAAGGGACCAAACAAACTCAAAACAGCCCCAAAAAACCATTCTGCACCAGTGTTAACCGGTTAACCATATGCGTTAACCGGTTAACCAGTCAAAACCTGCACAAAACACGCAGAAAAACAGGGCGTTAACCGGTTAACCATATGCGTTAACCGGTTAACACTGTAAAAACAGCAACAAATTCCTGCAGAAAACAGCATTTCAAAAACAGCTTATTCAAATAAGCTGCACCAGACCAGCACTCAATTACACATGGAAAAATAGATCAATGCACATCAATCCATAACATTATGCTCACGAACAATAACAATCGGATCCGGATACCAATCAACCAATCAATTCATGCAACACAATCAATTACACAAACACATGGTGGATCTAAAGCACAAGCAATGCAAATAAGCTAAAAACAGAGTCGGATCTGAAATCAACCAACCTACAAAGCGGAGGTATGCTTTGGTAATTGTTGATTATGCTGAAAATGATAGATCTCACGCGAAACTTCGAAGATCCGATGCTAAGCTCCACACTCCATGCAAAATAAATGCAAGATCAAGCTCTTGATGCAGAATTTTGGATCCAAAAGCACTTCTAGATCTCAAATCAGATCTGAATCTCCAATTAAACCAGCAAAAAGATGCAATGAAGCTATGGATGGAGGTCTAGTTCCAAGATCTACACACCTCAAGGCAAGGTTGTGTGATCTTCAAAGAGGAACTTTGAGTGATTTGGAAAATTGGGAGAGAAAAGTGAGAGAATTGTGAGTGAGAGGAATGAAAATTCAGAAATGAGAGTGAAAAAAAATGAGGGAGAGATCCCTTGGTTTGGAGAGAAATGGAATATATATGGTTTAGGGTTGGGGCCCAAAATCTTGGTTTGGGATCCAAAAAATATGGCTTGGTAATGTGATTAGGTTTTAGGGTTGGAAAGAGGTTTGGATACATGCTCTAGATCCTTCTCAAATTCAAATTTAATTCAAATGAATAAAAATCAGAAAATTGGAAAATGGGGCCAAAACACACATGCTGAAAATGCTGCTGGAAATTCAAATTTCGCAGCTGTTAACCGGTTAACCATATGCGTTAACCGGTTAACGCATGCAAAATTTGAATTTCCCCCCTTTTGGTGGGAAACTTCAAAAATGATGCCGGCGCCCGCCATTTCAAGCTGATTTTGATCCTTTCATTCTTTTTAAGCTTTGAACATGGCACAGAGCTTGTGCAGACTGATCCTGTGAGATTTTTGCCAGGTCTCCATGCTCTCGATTTTTATCTGTGGTGCTTCGAACTTTCCAGATGGTTGGTCATATGCCTTATGCTAGAACATGTGAGTGTTATGCCTCATTTTTCTATGCAAAATGCTAAAGACATGATCCGTTATGATGACTATGATGCGATATGATGCTTAAAATGAAGAGGGCAAATTTGGGGTGTTACACTTTAGCGTGGACTGCTCGCCGACTGAGACAGTATATGTTGACCCACACTACTTTATTGATATCAAAAATGGATCCAGTTAAGTACATTTTTGAGAAGCCAGCACTTACCGGACGGGTTGCAAGATGGCAGATGATCCTCACAGAATATGACATCCAGTACACATCTCAGAAAGCCATCAAAGGCAGTGTATTGTCTGATTATCTTGCTGAGCAACCTATTGATGATTACCAGCCTATGAGATTTGACTTCCCTGATGAAGACATCATGTTCATAAAAGCAAAAGATCATGAAGAGCCTATTCACACTGAAGGGCCTGACCCGGAAGAAGAATGGACTATGATGTTTGATGGGGCTGTTAATATGAATGGTCGTGGTATTGGTGCAGTACTCATTACACCTAAGGGAGTTCACATGCCTTTCTCGGCAAAACTCACCTTTAACTGCATTAACAACGAGGCTGAATACGAAGCTTGCATTATGGGTCTTGAGGAAGCCATTGACCTCAGGATCAAGACTTTGACTGTATTCGGAGATTCAGCTCTGGTAGTTAATCAAACCAACGGCAAATGGTACACACACCAGGATCATCTGATACCTTACAGGGATTATACAAGAAGGTTATTGACTATCTTTACAATGGTCAAGCTTGAATATATCCCTCGAGACGAGAATCAGTTTGCAGATGCTCTAGCTACCATTTCATCAATGATCAAAGCTCAAACTGCCAACTTTGTACCTCGGATTTCAGTATCCAGACTTGACAGACCAGCGTATGTATTTGCAGTAGATGTTGTTAAGGATGATAAGCCTTGGTTCCACGACATTAAGTGCTTCTTGGAGGATCAGACATACCCCCCTGGGGCATCTTCCAATGATAAGAAGACTTTAAGAAGGCTCGCTGGTAGTTTCTTTCTGAACGCTGATGGTTCCTTGTACAAGAGAAACTTTGATATGGTACTCCTCAGATGCATTGATAGAACAGAAGAAAACTTGTTAATGCACGAGGTGCACGAAGGATCCTTTGGTACCCATGCGGGAGGGCATGCCATGGCTAAAAAGTTGCTAAGATCAGGCTATTACTGGATCACAATGGATGCCGACTGTTGTGCCTATGCCAGAAAATGCCATAAATGCCAGATCTATGCGGATAAGGTGCATGTGCCTCCCAATCCTCTGAATGTGATGTCTTCACCCTGGCCCTTTGCCATGTGGGGCATTGATATGATTGGCAAGATTGAACCGACTGCTTCAAATGGCCACAGATTCATCTTGGTTGCCATTGATTATTTCACCAAGTGGGTTGAAGCAGCTTCTTATGCAAACGTTACAAGGCAAGTGGTAGCCAGATTTCTGAAGAGAGATATCATCTGTCGATACGGAGTTCCCGAGCGAATCATTACTGATAATGGTTCCAACTTAAACAACAAAATGATGGCAAAACTATGCCGGGACTTCAAGATCCAACACCACAATTCTTCTCCTTACAGGCCAAAGATGAACGGCGTTGTTGAGGCAGCTATTAAGAATATCAAGAAGATTGTGTAGAAGATGGTAGTCACCTACAAAGACTGGCATGAGATGCTACCATTTGCCTTGCATGGGTACCGTACGTCAATCAGAACATCCACTGGGGCAACATCGTATCAGCTTGTGTATGGTATGGAGGCAGTCCTACCAGTTGAAGTTGAATTACCCTCCCTACGGGTACTAATGGATGTTAAGCTGAACGAAGCTGAATGGGTCCGATCCCGATACGAACAACTGAGTCTGATTGAAGAGAAAAGATTGGCTGCAATCTGTCATGGGCAGTTGTATCAGAAAAGATTGAAGAAAGCCTTCGATCAGAAAGTCAGGCACCGAGAATACCAAGTAGGGGATCTTGTGCTGAAAATAATCCTCCCTCCTCATACAGACCACAGGGGCAAATGGACTCCAAACTACGAAGGACCATTCGTAGTAAAGAAAGTTTTCTCTGGTGGAGCACTGATGCTCATCACCATGGATGGTGAAGACTTCCCGTCCCCTGTGAATTCAGATGCAGTTAAAAAATACTTCGCATAAAATACCCGCTGGACATAGAAACAGAATGTAAGTCCAAGCAAAAATAGGGCATCCCGGCGAGTCAAAAACAGAATAAAAGACTCGGGCAAAAATAAGGGAAATAAACCAATAAATGTGTACACCCGCTGAGTTGAAAAGCCGCATTGGACAACTCAGGCAAAAATGGGTATCCCGATGGATTGAAAACCCGAAAGGGCGATCCATGCAAAATAAGGGAATAAGCAAACAACTGCATTCTGAATTCGTCTGTATCACCCACAACTTGGTAAGCTTCGAAAGGATCAAGCCTCTTTCAGAATCAACCTCCTTCAGAAAGCAAGACGAGAAGAATGTCAAAAGTCATACGAGTCGTAGCAAAGGGAATCTCCTCAAAGCATCGTCAACATTGACAATACTTTTTGTTTCTCAATTTGTAACAATCTCTTCATTCTAGGGGATATGTTTCTTTGACTGTATCTTGCCAATTCAGGGCATACGAATTAATAAAATCAGATTGTCAGTCACGTCTCGTCTCGTACATTTTATTTTCATTTGCAAAATGTCTGATATCTTTAAGATATTGATTGCATAAATACAGATGTTTCTAAAGTATACGTGCTTGCAGGAAATATATTTACTCCCGGGAGTGTCTGGACTCTTACGACGGAGTCCGGTAAGGGATACCTCGGGATTACTTGTGCGTTTCTCTATCTTTACAGGATTGCAGGTATTCAAAACACGACATGGGGCATGTAAACTTCATCCCAGCAAGCTGGCAAATCAATACTCACTCAGCCTTAGCACCAGAAGTGTTTTCTCCCCAGCTGAGTTGCCACTTGTTATTTCTCCCCAGCCGAGTTGCCATTCATTCTTCCTCCGCAGCCAGATGCAAAAGTCTGGGAACCATCTCCCCACAGAGTATCAACCTCTACCCGGAAAAACAACACCCGAAGGAATCACAACAGAGTGGCGAAGGCTTCTGCAAACCCCAGCGGGGTCCCTCATCACCAAGGATGGGTCTATCAGTGACCTATTTCCCCCAGCAGATACATCTCATCAGATCTACCAATGATCTCATCCCCAGCTGGGATGTCCACTTCAAACAGATCGACCAGAGATCTTCGTGGCAACAGGATCCAAGTCCTGGATCGGTATCTTTGCATAATCATAGCATTCGCATCATATTCACCCCACAAAGCGTAGCATTCCGTCTAATACGGAGCATTACGGCAAAAATCAAACATATTGCATAATCATAAGCCATGTTCTGTATCAAACACTTGTGAATAATGACAATCCGTTAACAGTATAGAGAATGTCCCCCAGACTCCTCGACAGAGAGCCTAAACTTTTCTCCTACAAATACATATCTTTCCTGACACCCGTCCGTGTCATATCCCCAGTAGAAAGCCAAAGCGTCCCCTTTGCACTCACAGATACATATATATAACTTTCTTGACATCCGTCTGTGTCGCATTCCCCAACATAGTTACCTGAACACTTTGTAAATCATATATCTGTTTATAATATACTTTTTCCGACACTCGTCCGTGTCAAACTCTCCCCAGCAGGTTAAACACTCATCTATACACCACTCATACTTATTTCACTCATACAGATACTCGTCCGTATCTTGTATACACCATTCATGCCTCTGCAGATTCGACACTCGTCCATGTTCTTTGTTAACCCGTTGGTACTCGTCCGTATCATCATCTCAGAACATGCATCAAGCGTTTGTTTCTAGCCGATACTCGTCCGTATCATGGTCTTAAGGATGCTCGTCCGCATCTTTAATCCATACACCGTGTCGAACACTTATGTCTTCTTGAATTTAGACACTCGTCTGTGTCTACTATTCCCCAGAAGAGTCCCCTCAGAATCAACACTCGTCCATGTTCTTTGTTAACTAGTTGATACTCGTCCGTATCATCATCTCTGAACATGTGTCAGTTTGTTGTTTCTACCCGACACTCGTCCGTATCGTAGTCTTAGGGATGCTCGTCCGTATCTTTAATCTATACACAACACCAAAACACCTATACCTTTTTTTCCTGGATATAAACACTCGTCCGTGTTTACTATTCCCCAGTGGATCGCCCGCAAAGCAAAATTTCTTTTCTATCTGACATTCGTCCTATGTCATGATAAACCCTGAGAGCAGCCGTACCCTGCTAGGTGATCGTCCTTCACCTCTTGATGATCGTCCTTCATCATGCTCATCCGATGGCCGTCCCCATCGTTGACCTTTTATCCGACATTCGTCCTATGTCGTGATATTTAGCAGTCGTCCCCTTCTAGGTGATCGTCCTTCACCTTTTTGATGATCGTCCTTCATCATTTTTATCCGATGGCCGTCCCCCATCGTTGATCTTTTATCTGACATTCGTCCTATGTCATGATAAACCCTGAGAGCAGCCGTACCCTGCGAGGTGATCGTCCTTCACCTCTTGATGATCGTCCTTCATCATGCTCATCCGATGGCCGTCCCCATCGTTGACCTTTTATCCGACATTCGTCCTATGTCGTGATATTTAGCAGCCGTCCCCTGCTTGGTGATCGTCCTTCACCTTTTTGATGATCGTCCTTCATCATTTTTATCCGATGGCTGTCCCCCATCGTTGATCTTTTATCTGACATTCGTCCTATGTCATGATGAACCTTGAGAGCAGCCGTCCCCTGCTGGGTGATCTTCCTTCACCTCTTGATGATCGTCCTTCATCATGCTCATCCGATGGCCGTCCCCATCGTCGACCTTTTATCCGGCATTCGTCCTATGTCGCGATATTTTTGGTAGCCATACCCTGCCAGGTGATCGTCCTTCACCTTTGATGACCGTCCCTCATCATTATTTCATTTATTCTTTAACCCGATGGCCGTCCCCGTCCCCGTCGTGGTCCCTTTTCCTTTTCCTGATGATCGTCCTTCATCAGTCTAGCCCGATGGCCGTCCCCATCGTTGTTTGCATTGCTTTATGAACACTATTCCCCAGAGAATCTTACAGCTTTACCTGATGGCCGTCCCCATCATAATCTTTTATATCCCCAGCATGTCGGCCGTCCCCGTCATTGCTTTATTTCCCGCACTTTCCCCAGCATGTCGGTCGTCCTCGTCATTGCTTTATCCCCAGCAGTCGTCCTCTGCTCGACGGTCGTCCTCCGTCACACGCACTTTATAGTTATACTTTATTTTCTTTTACAATCTATATCCCTTTTCTTCTTCATTCTGTGAGTGCAAATTTTGGACTGTCTTTGGTATTCAACCACAAGTTATCTTGTTTGCCTGTTAAGCCGTTGCTTACATCCTGCACAGCTAACTCATGCTTGAATAGGGGCAGCTGTAAACACCCCAAATTTTCCCTCACCCATTCACACCATGGCTTGTGATCTTTTCATATGCATAAGTTCAACCATAGCATCTCATATTGCATTTTTGATTCACTGCATTGACTCAAAGTCATCTGCATCTAGGGTTTGTGATCTGAGCAATCCAAGAGCTTCTTGAGCCACTCCAAAGGCCATAAATCACTTCAAAGGGGTCCATGTGTGTTCAAGCATCATATTATATCCCCACAAAGTCAAGAAAATCAAATAATCACAAGAACTGAGAATGGCATGGAAGCAGAGCCAGGTTTAACTGCACAGATGACCTAGAATTAGGGTTTTGGTTTCAGAGGCCATAACTCCAAAATTTTTGGTCATTCTTGTTTCTATTGGTCTATATATGGTATAGGGATCATGCATATCAATTTTAATGAAGAAATTCAATGGGGAAGGCATCTAATCAAGAGTTGACTTTTTGAGCAAGCCAGTGCAAAATCAGGGCATCTGAGGCCCCCAATGACCCAACCAAAGGGTGTTCATCATCATTTTGATTATGTATGATCTTTATTTGATCATAGAAGATGTTGGAAGTGTAAAAACCCCAAATTTGCCCTCACCCATTCACACCATGGCTTGTGACCATTTCATATGCATAAACACAATCATAACATCTCATACCACATTCTTGATTCATTGCATTGGTTCAAAGTCATCTGCATCTAGGGTTTGTGATCTGAGCAATCCAAGAGCTTCTTGAGCCACTCCAAAGGCCATCAATCACTTCAAAGGGGTCCATGTGTGTTCAAGTGTCATATTACATCCTCTCAAAGTCAAGAATTCCAAAGAATCACAAGAACTGGAAATGGTGTGGAAGCAGAGCTAGGCTTGACTGCACAGATGACCTGAAATTAGGGTTTTGGTTTCAGAGGCCATAACTTCAAATTTTTTGGTCATTCTTGTTTCTATTGGTCTCTATATGGTATAGGGAGTATGCATATCAATTTTCATGAAGAAATTCCATAGGGAAGTCATCTGATCAAGAGTTGACTTTCTGGACAAGTCAGTGCAAAATCAGGGCATCTGAGGCCCCCAATGACCCAACCAAGGGGTGATCTTCATCATTTTGAGTGTATATGATGTTTATTTGATCATGGAAGAAGTTGGAAGTTCACAAAATTCAAGAATTACAAGTTTTTGCAAAGTTGACTTTTTGGGGCAAGTTTGACTTTTAAGGAATTTGTCATTTTAGGCAACTTTTCAATCCTTACTTTTTGATCCAAAAATGCTTCAAATGGAAAAACTTTGGTCATGAAAGTTGTAGAATAGATCTTTCCCTTTTCAAAAAGTACAAGAACATGACCTAATTCATTTTGGATCAAAAGTTATGGTGCATCAAAGTTGGCAAAAATCACTAAATTTCAAGTTATGCACCAAATGGGAAACTTGCAAATTCATGTACCAAGCACTCTATTGACTTCAAAATGACTTCAAAACTTCATCACATGATCATACATAACCTAAAAACAGAATTGGCCCAAGGGGATTCTCATTCATTTGCTTTGAATTTCACATTTCCATAAGGCATTTTCCATAAGAGTGCAAAGAGGGATTCTTGGCAAAATCATCTTCCCATGAGTTATGTGATCACTAAATGATTTCTATACATTGCCATGACTAAAAGAAGTTCCATGCTACAAAATTCAGCAAGAAGTGTCTCAAGTACATGGCACAAAATCACAAGAAACCACAAGTGGGCAAGTTGCAAAAGTTAGCATAGCTCATGATCCACATGTTGCAGTCACTCACAAGCAATCTAAGGGTCATCCTCAACCCAAGCTGAAGCAAGACATGACCTCAAACAGCTGCTGCCATAGCCCATGTTGCAAGTACCAATCACATTGACTTTTTGGCCAAAACTCCCATACTCATGGAACAGTAAGCAGCCACCCCTACTGACCTGCTCCACAGGCTATTCACATATCTTGGGAGTGTTATAGCACAACATTGGCCCTGGAAGCAAGCCAGAACACAGCCCTCACAAAAACTGTCAAAGAGCTTCCCTTCTTCGAATCCCTTTCCACAGCCATCAAACACCTCATTTCTCTTCACCAACAAATCAAACACACTCAAAGGAACCAGAATCAACCATTGGTAGGGCCTGAAACACCATATACACAGACCTCATTTTCTGATACACCAGAACTGGACATCTCAAAGTAGCCTGTTTAAACTCCATCTAAGCTTGCCATTAGCATCAGGGGGATCATTGGAGTAAGTCTGCATCAAAGAACAGCCCAGAAAGCCCAGAATCAGAAGCTTCCACCTCAGGTATGGCCATGAACTTTTTCTCTCAGAGCTTGCATTTTATGTTATAATTTGATTGTGTATGTCTTGCTGATCATGGGGATGTGCTTAGAATTGAAAATGAGTGAGAAATGAGGATTTACCAAGGCTCTGAAATTTTGCCCGTGAATCTTGTTGGCTTCGATTCTCTCTGTTTGTGCATGATAAATTTAGTTTGAGAGGTGATTTGAATGGGGTTTGGGTAGAGGAACATTTCCCTGCTTTTAATTTGATGAATGGTGGCCTGAATCATGATCTAGGGTTTTCAACCCGCCGGAGAAGATGACCGGAGCTTCCCTCCGGTCACCTGAATGTTGTTAACCCTAATCCTGTAATTAAGTGATGTTTGAATTCAGTGCGTTGGATCTGTTGACTTGCTTGACTTGGCGCGTGTATGTGTGGTCCAGATGTGTCCATTTTGCCCTAATCACCATTAACCTAATTAATCCATTTAATTAATTCATAAAACCTGATTTAAGCCAGAGTCCATCCTGACCCTTGATTCGCGCGCCAAGTCAACCTCTGCCCCCCCAGCTTTGAATCTCATGCGTTGGATTGGTTTACTTTTCAATTAAATCAATTTTATTTCATTTTTATTTCTTTTGTTTTCTCCATTTTATTTAAAATAGTAAAATTTATCCAAAAAATCTGAAATTTTTTATACAAGTTATTATTTAATTTCAGAACACAAAAATATTTTTATTTTTATTTTTTTTGCATTAAAAAAGTATTTTTAAATATTTAAAAGTTTCTTTTTAATTAATTAATGAGAATTAATTAATTAAAAATACTTTTAGGTGTTTAAAAATCACCAAAAAATTCAAGAAACATTTAAAAACATTTAGAAACATTGTCCAACCCTCAAACCAAATTTCTTTTTTGATCTTGGTGCATTTTGAGAATTTTTCATGGAATTAAAATCATTTTTATGCATTATTTTGAACCAAACTTCAAAAAATCATTTTTGCCTAACCATTGAGAGTTGGATCTTGATTCTTTTTGCATTGCATTGTGTTTAGCATGTAGTTTGTGAGATTAAATGGCCATGTTTTGATCTTTCATTTTCAATTTGGTTGGTAATTTTCTTGTTAAGGAACCCTAAAACCCTAGAAAACTTAGGAAAATCATAACTTGAATTAGGTTAAGAGTTGGAACCTCTCCTTTGGGCAGTGAGTTTGTGTAGGATTAGGGGTCCTTTGAATGCATTTTCAATTTTTTATATTGATGTTTGCTTCTGATTTTGGTTTTTGTTTGATGCTTTGATCATAAACCCTAATTTGGGCTTCCATATGCATCCATCTTGCATTTGCATTCATACCTTGACTTGCCATAGCATTTTATGCATCCATTTGATTCACTTGACATCTTAAGACATATTGAAAGCATGTTTGATCATTGCATCTTGCATTTTCCATGTTGTATGCCATATGCATTTCATAACTTTTCATGTATGTTCATGGTTCTTAACTTGTTTCATCTGCATCCATGAGCTTGTATGATCATCCCCATGTGTTGTCTCATGTTTGTAGCATCTCATAGCATCATTAACATCATGTATGTGCTTCTGGTTTTGTTTCTCATCATGCCATTTCATTCCATTTGGCATTGCATTGCATTTCTTTCACTAACTTTTCAGGTGGTAAGTTATCTTGAGAGGTGGATTTGCCTTCACTTCTCACATTTTCTTTTCATCTCTTTCTTGCATCCATGCTGCATTTTGTTATGAGTTTGAGATTGAGCTTGCTCATTCTTTTTCTTCTTACCTTCTTTCCTCAAGTGACTTGACTTCTTGAATGAAGCAAGTTGCTTTGCTTTCTCTTTGCTCCTTTCATCTGCTTCCTGGTGGTTCCTCTGAAGACTTCTCTTGTAAACTTCACAAACCTTAGGAACAACCAAGCATGACAATGATTAGGGTTTTGATTAGTCCCCCACTTAGTTTTTACCTTTGTGTCTCATTGAGTCTTCTCTTCTCACCTCATAATCAGGGACTAAACCCTAAAGGCTTTAAGGCTTTGAGATTAAGCTTATGCCTGCATCCTTCTATTAGGATGAAGTGTATAACTTTAATCCTAAGTGTTAAACCCTTAATGTGTTTAAATCCTTTAATCAATCCACTTAATAATCATCAAGACATCAATCTTGTAACTTGGGCCTTGCATTAGGGTTCTAATTCTTCCTTAATTGGTTAAGAAGGACTAACCCTAGTGTTAATGGACAAGTCCCCCTCAAGTTGTCTTACAAACCCTAAAAATCACTTCATCATCATACCATTAACTAAAATCCACTTAATCAAAGGCTTGTTTTGTCATGAGTTTAATCCCTAATCATGGATTAAGTTGAGGAGTTTTCCTCAGCTTAAACAGTCTCATCTATTATCCTTCTATTAGGATGGTGTAATGAGTCTGTTTAATCCTTGATTATGGATTAATCTCATTACTTAACACTAAACAAAAACACCAAAAACATCTAAATAACCACAAGTAGGTTAATGATCTTAATCCTACATCAGGGTGGTTAAGTGTGAGAAGCTGACTTCACACTTAAGGTATTCTCATTACCCCTAATCAGAGGGAAGATGTGATGAGTTTACTAACCCATTGGTTTAGGCTTAAGCTCATAAACTTATGACAAATTCAAAAAAAGCAATAAAAGACTGAAAACTCAAAAACAAACAATAATCGTCTCCTTCGGGATTCTTTTCTCATCATACTCACTCACAAACGAGAACTCGCTTCTCCCGTCTAATGCAAGACAGTTTGCACCTGAGCCAGACGGGTCATACACTTGAGCATAGGCAAGTAAGCAGTTCACAAGTCAATTCATCTTTCAGTCTCTTTGGGTCGAACTACGGTGTTCTGACTTCCTCATTGCACGAGGGGATACGTAGGCATAACTTAACCGTTATCGAACAAAAGTCTCTGTATATTCCCCCTCCTTCCAGCATCATTCTTTAAGCCTCATAATCTTGAGCAATTCATTCTCATTCTTACACTGACACATCATTTATACACTTTACACTTCCTTTTACACTGACACCTGTACATCCTTTTCCAGCTCTTTTATACACAGATTGCACTGACACTACCCCTTTAAAACACAAATCTTTTAAGCGTGGATCCCGTCGAGTACGACGGACAATCTGGGTGCTAATACCTTCCCAGGTTGTAACCAACCCCCTTTCTCAGTCTCTCTGGTTCGCAACCGTCTTATCCATATCTTTCTAGGTCTATGCAGCATTGCCTTTCCTCCGGGATAAAAATGCCTAGCTGGCGACTCTTTTCTTTTCCAGTGAGTTCACTGCTGTGTGTTCTCATTGTTCTTTTCGCCGACCGTTCGCGTCTGTACCTTTATCTGGGCCATTTCCCATTTATCTTGAGCGACAGGAAGTTCACAAAATTGAATAATTTCAAGTCATTTGCAAAGTTGACTTTTTGGGAAAGTTGACTTATAATGAAAATTGCCATTTTAGGAAACTTTTTCAACCCTTGCTTTTTGATTCAAAAATGCTTCAAATGGAAAAACATTGGTCATGAAAGTTGTAGAATGGATCATTCCCTTTTCAAAAAGTACAAGAACTTGACCTAATTCATTTTGGATCAAAAGTTATGGCTTGTCAAAGTTGGCCAAAATCACAAAATTTGAAGTTTTCTACCAAAGAGGCATTTTGCAAAATGCTATGATCAAGTGTTCTAAAGGCCTCAAATGTGTACAAATTCTTCACAACATGATCACATGACCTCTAAAATTCAGAATGGGCCAAAGAATCATCTCATTTCATGACTTGAATCTCAAGAAATCCCAAAGGAACCAAACTTTGTGAAACTTGCAAAACCTATCACAAACTACAAACCACTTGCTGCATTGCTTCTAGACCTGTTCCATAGCATTCCTTGATTCAAGCTGAGCCAAAGCAAGCCAAAAAGCAAGTTGTACCATTGCCCATACCTCAAGTACAAATCAAGTTGACATTTTGGCCAAAGACCCATACCAATCACCATAGGCCACCAACAACTCTCTGACCTATCACCTTTTGATACATGGACCAAAGCCAGCATAACACAACACACACTTGAAGCTGAAACTCATTCCAAGCCATAGTTATCAAATTTTCTCCAACTTGCAAAACCATTTGAAACTGATTCCACAAGCCTAAAACACACAAACAAACTTCACAAACAATCTCAGCATGCTTCACTGATCAAAAACCACCCATCACCATAGCCTGAAAGTCACTGAAACCAAAACACGATCACCACCCGCCTTGAACAGAACTACTGCCATCTCTCTAATCAGCCATCAACAAGAGTTGTGAAGCATCCCATTGAGTACAGAAAAGACAGAAACAAAGATTATTACTCTTCGAAGGAAGTGACTGAGATAAGCTTTTTAGATGACCAGTTACTAAGTTGAGTCCCAGGAACAGCAGGCATGATCCACTCATCTAAGTCACAGTCACTATCAACTACATCGTCCTGCACGACACTGATGCTTCCATAATCCACCACTCTCGCACTCGTGAAAGTAATTGGGCCTTGACGACCTCTAGCACTCGGTCCAGATAATGACTGCCCAAGATGGTAACCAATCCCAAACATATCTTTCTTTTCTGGCACTTCTACTGGACTGCCCCAGCCTTCTCGCATCCCCGACTCTACCACCTCAAGAGCTTGCTTATAAGAGGATATGGAAACCCCCTTCTTTGATTCTTCAGAAGAAGCTGCCAATGAAGATGCTTGTTCAGTTTTCAGGGGCTCAAAATCCTGACATGGAGTTTCAACTATCTCGCCATCCATCTCCACATACTTGAATGAAGCCAGATGACTAACGAAAATGTCTTCTTCCCCACTGACTGTTACAATTTGGCCTTCCCGGACGAACTTTAGTTTTTGATGAAATGTGGATGATATTGTTCTTGTTGAATGTATCCAAGGTCTTCCCAGCAAACATCTATATGCAGGCTGTATATCCATTACGTAGAACGTGGTATTAATGATTTGTGGACCTACTTTAATTGGTAACTCCACCTCTCCGAATACGGATCTCCTCGACCCATCAAATGCTCAAACCACTAGGTCACTAGGCTTTAGAATCACTCCGTCGTAATCTAACTTCATCAATGCCTTCTTAGGAAGAACATTCAGCGACGATCCAGTATCTACCAACACGTGAGAAAGTACTGCACCTTTACATTCTAAAGAGATATGCAATGCTCGATTATGAGCATGCCCTTCAGATGTTAGATCCATGTCCATAAAGCCTAATCTGTGACTGACATTGACACTAGATACCACCGCTTCTAACTGATTTACTGAAATATCCTGAGGCACATAAGCCTTGTTCAGGATATTCAAGAGAGCTTTCCTGTGGGAGTCGGAACACATTAGCAAAGACAAGATGGAAATTTTCGACGGGGTCTGCTGCAGATGGTCCACAATCTTGTAATTGCTCTTTTTGATAATTCTCAAAAATTCTTCACCTTTATGAAATGTAATGTCTGGATCAGTCACTGGTGCGGGCTCATTGACAACAACTGGCTGCTTCCCTCTTGCCTTAGCCTGGGCTTTTGCGGTGTCTCTGGGTGGTATCACACTATTTCTTAGTGTTTCTGACGCAAATAACCTTCCAATTCTAATAAAGCACCCTACTCCAACGTTTTCTACTTGAGCTGGGGTCGTGCTAGACGTGGCCAAATCTTGTTTCTGGTCGTTACAATATACTTCGCCACCATAATTCCAGGGAATGGCTTTATCACTCTGATACATTACTGGCCCTGTAGTGGTAATCGTTATCGGTGCCACTCTAGCCCGTGTAGGAACTTGAGATGGATCGTAGAAAATGGTTACTGTGGAAACTTCGCTTTCCTTTACAACTTTGTCAAACTGCAACACTCCTTCATTAATCATACTTTGGATCTCTGTTTTCAATTGCTCACAACCATTTGGTGCATCAACACACCCTAGACAATCACTTCCACAACCTGCAAACACACCCCTCTGGGCCAAACAAGCTTTAACAACATTCAACGGAGTTTGCAGGTCGTCGATATCACACACCAAGTTTAGATTCTCCCCATCGTCAACCGCACCAAATATACCCCCGCGAGGAGGCATGGGGTTCTGTATTGCATTAGGAATAGGAGCAAAATTAATCGCTTTAGAATCTAGTAGGTCTTGAACAACAATCTTCAAAGCCTTGCAGTTTTTTGTGGTATGTCCCGGGGCTCCGGAATGAAACTCACATTAGGCGCTCGTATCATAACCCTCGGGGAGTTGGCCTGGTCTTGGAGGTTGTAGAGTTCAGAGTTGAACCATATGGAGCTATAGGAGATTCTTCAAAAGCTGTAAATAAGACATCGTCGGAGTTTCAAGATGTCTCTCTCTGGTCCTCTGGGGGTAATATGGACGAGGAGCTCTTTGTTGGTACCCCTGTTAGCGCTATTGTTGTGGTTGTTGGACTTGTTGTTGAACATGTTGAGCTCAGATAGTGACAGGGGCCACTTGCTGATAAAACCCTCTATTACTTCCTCCCCTTTGCGCGTATACTGCCTCGGTCTCTCCTTCTCTCCTATTCACGAAGGGCTTCTTGACACCAGAACTTGAAGCGCTCTCATTCTGAATCTTCCCTTGCTTGATCCAGCTCTCTATCCTTTCTCCAGTCAAAATGATATCTAAGAACCTACTTGATGAACATCCAACTAGCCTCTCCATGAAATTCCCAGGGAGGGTATCCAGGAATAGGTCTACCATTTCTCTCTCCAACAAAGGTGGTTGTACTCTAGCGGCCACTTCGCGCCACCTTTGTGCGTAATCTTTGAAGTTCTCCGAGTTTTTCTAAGTCAGATTCTGGAGTTGAGTGTGACTGGGTGCCATATCGATATTATACTGATACTAATTGAGGAATGCTTCTCCCAATTCCTTCCAGCTTCTCACAGAGCTTCTCTCTAGCTTCATATACCATTCCAAGGATCCTCCAGAGAGACTATCCTGGAAGTAGTACATCCAGAGCTTTTCATCCCTAGTATGGGCAGCAATTTTTCGGTAGAATTCCTGCAAATGAGTTTTAGGGCAGGAATTACTGTTATACTTGTCAAAAGTAGGTGGCCTGAATTTGTGAGGAATAACCACCCCGGGGACTAGGCCCATGTCACACATCTATCCCCAAAGTGTCTCTACCATCGAGAGCTTTGACTTTCTCAGCAAGCATCAAGAAGTCCTGAAAATTCCCTTCTCCGCCAAACCCCATATCATTTTTAAGAGAATGGAACTGATCCTCCTGTCTGTCTTGTTCTGGAATGAAAGTAGATGTGCCCTGTTTTGGAACTTGAGGCCCACCTGGTCCATTGTTGGTGTTGGGAGGAGTCACTTGTACTTCAGGAGTGGTTACAGGGATATTAGTCCGAGGAGGGTTGAGCCCTTGAATTGATTTCTTAACTCTTGTTGTCCCTGAGCCATCCCTTGCATCATGACCATGAACTCTCCTATTTTGGTGTGAAACAAATTAAGCTTAGTTTGCATAGCATCCATGACTGTCCTCTGGTTGTTGCGAGTTGCGTAACGATGCGGGATATTTTGTCGAAGATGACGGGTCTTGGCGGCCCTCGCAATCTTTTCCTGAAATGAAAATAAGTTAAGTAACCTATAGAAAACCTGCAAAACAAAGAAGAAATGCAAAGGATGTGTATGCAATGAAATGCGTTCCTTTTATTCCCAAAGTTTCAATTACTTTCCCATTCTGGTGTTGAGAAAATCCTGCGTGACATTCAAACTTGGAGTGGTATTCATTTTGTGTTCGTGCAACAGATAACAACGAGAGACTTCAGGTAAATCAAAAGACAATTGGAATAACAAAGATCCTCACAAAGTACAAATTCATATGTCAAGAAAGAAAAAGTACATCAAGGTAGAAGGGATCCCCACAACAAGCCTGCGGGTAATCCAAGTCATATGCATATACAACTAAAGCTTAGGAAAGTCTACATCCTACAATCTCCAACTGAAGCGCTTGACATTTTGCATCATCTGAGCTATATCCAGATGCGTAGGCTCCTGTACAAGCTTCTGAATTAGGAAATCCCTAAGTTTAAAGGAGGCATGTAATTCCTCAATTTGTTGTAGGAACACCTTTTCACTTTCATGGCTTGTAATAGAATCATTATTGGCTCTCTTGACATCAGCTTTCAACTTCAAATCTTCTATTTCTTTCTGAGCTTCCCTTACTGCTTGTTGGATTTCTGCTAAACTTTTGAGACAACTCTTCTCTTGATGATAAGCCTTTTGAAGGAGTTCTCTCTGTCCATCCAAAGAATCTTGAAGACTCTTGACCTCTAGCTTGTGCTTGATCTCCAGCTCCTTCTGCTTCCTCAAATTGTCTTCCCACTTCTCTTGCCATAAGGTGACAGCTTCATTGGCTTCATTCAAATCTTTCTTCTCTTTCCGACGTTGGGCTGCCTTGTGGGTTTCAACTAATCCCCTTTTCTTAAAGTAAAGCTCTCTCTCCTGAAAATCTTGATGCTTGAGCCTAACCATCTCTTCAACTTTGTGAGCTCTTTCATCCAACTTTTGATTTTGCATCTTCAGTTTCTGGCATGAATTGTAAGCTTCTTGATTCTCCAACCTGAGCTGTTGAACCAAGGCTTCCATCTTTTGATATTCTTGAAGAGGCACTGAAGTTGTGGGTGCTACCTCCTTAGGGTAGAGAGGTGTTTCTCTAGAAAATGGGAGCAACATGGTCTTCACACGATCCTCCAACCAGCTGGCAAAAGGATCATAAGTGTTGGGATCCACTCTCCCAAAGTCTTTCTTCCCTTTCATCACTCTAACCTCACAAGCTTGGGATGCTAGTATGCTATTCTTGAGATTTCCTTTTGCCGGGAAGTATAAAGATTCATTTGCCTCTTCAATCAAAGGCACAACTCTTAATGGATAACCAAACTACCTCCTGGACAAGATATGATTGTAACTAATCCCACCCTTCCTTCCAATCAAAGGAACACTTGGGAAGCTACCACAACTGACTAATATTTATTTTCCCACAAGGTCCCTGTTACATCCCCATGAAATGTCAGCTGAGGTTAAGCCCATTAATCTTTTGGACCACTTCCAAGACTGTTTCAAATCCTGAAAAGGTCCTGATTTAGGGTGTTGCCTTACAAACCATTCAGCAAATAGGGGAGCACAACAATTTACATTTCCCTTCCTCTTTTCATTCTTGTGGTGAACTCCATAGTAGAAGTCAGCTAGCAATGTAGGTACAAGGTTTCTTTTGACAAAGATGGTAATGGCCTCCATACTAATTAGCTCTTTCTCTCTTGGAAATAAACTGATTCCATACACTATCATGGCTAATAATGCCTTGAAGTCTGCCCATTTCTTTCCCAATGCCATGATATGTGCCTCTGTGATAAGAAAATCCAAAGGGATCCCCTTACTTTGGCTAGCTTCTAATCCCTTCTTGAGTCTGAGCATACTAAAATGACAGGCAACAGTGATATCCTCATGAGGAGGGGTCCTCTCTGAAGCATAGTAAGGCATACCTTCTTTAATAGGAATATTCAACATACTATAAATCTCCTCTAATGTAGGTGCCAAGATATAATCAGGGAAAACAAAGACCCTCACATGTGGATCATAGAACTGAAATAAAGAATGCAAGCTATCCCTCAAGTCAACTGTGGGCTTTCTCACATAATACAGGATCTTGCCGAACTCTTTCTTGAAATCATCAAGGACTTTGTCACCCATTAAGCTAATCAATCCCTAAATACTCTCTGTCTCCGGTTGTGGGAAAGTATATTGGACATTTCTTTTCCTTGGAATCTCCATGTTGAAGCAGCAAATATGACCAGAAATAGGAGGTAATGAACCCTGAGAATAAAAATAACACAAATGATTAATGATGTTATGATGTTATGCAAGGCATGGCATGTGATCATTGATGTGTCTGTGCAGTGAATCAAGTGATCAAGTGTTTGTGCAAGGCCACAACATCATCACAAGTATCTCTGATTAGGAGTTCGTGACTTCAGAATCTATAATTAACAGAACAAGATCATATCACTGAAGTGTGATGGGATAATGGGTATGTTGAAATTTAGGGCTCCTGCAATCCTATAAACCCCTCCCAATCTCACAGGTGTGCTACACGGGTCAACATCACGGACTCTCAAAGTCGAATATCAATAATACGTTCACCATTTCCGAGAAATGGCTCATGACCAAATCAAGGAATTGGTTTGGCATTATATACTACTCAGGGAGGTCTCAGGTGAGTCTAAGGAAACAAGCATCCCTCATAAGTCCCCGGCTTCAAGCACTGAATCGAGAAACAATAGTACATTCATCCTGAAGGGTACAATACTATCGTCATACAAAAAATTTTCCTTAACTGGATTCCTATGAGAGAACCAGGCCATCCTATGCGAGTCCCCAGTAGGCCCTCGGATGCGAGTGGGTTTGCCAAAAAATGTGGTATGCAACTGTCATCACTGGAGAGGGATGTTTCCACAAAGATTCTCAATGATCGGTCCCCTGACTGCACATAACTATCAAGGTTGTGTATTGCCACAGAAATATTACGGCGTCAATACATTTCCGAGAAGGTCGCAAGTCAAGGTGTGGAACTCACTACTCCCAACATAGCAAGATGCCATGAAGCAAAAGTGGAACCACTTTAAGTCCTAGGGTGCCCTCGAGCCCCGGTTACGAGCTCATCTCACAGTAGCCCCATCCCACAGAAAAAATGAAAGCCAAACAGTCCAACATATGATGCATGTGAAAATAATTACTGAAAGTAGTAAATAAAGCTGTAAAATAAATTGTAAACGAAAACAATAAATAAGCATAACAACACACACATATAAACACCCAAAGAAAGCAAAAACAAACAGGCGCTAGGATTGAATCTACAAGGGAAGCCAGAGATTCTGGGTTCGATCCCCAGTAGAGTCGCCAGCTCTCGCTCCCGAGATTTTCATCCTAGTACAAACGCGAAAGTGGCGCGGAAAAGGTAGAGTCACCAGACAGGCATTTTTATCCCAAAAGAATGGGAAATGTAATGATGCACAAACCTGAGGAAGAAGGAAAGGACAAGGTCCTGCGAACCAAAGATCTGGGTTCGGGAGTCGGTTACGACCTGGGAAGGTATTAGCACCTCATATCGTCTGTCGTACCCGACAGGATCCACGCTTGTTTGTTTGTTTCAAAGGGTGAGAAATAATTCCTGCTGAACAAATGAACTGCTAACTGGGATGGAAATGGAAATGAGAAAGGAACTAGAAAAAGAGAATGAGAATAAAAGGGGGAAAATGTAGGGAAAATAAAGAATGTGCTCGAATGGGTCCTACCTCAATGCCTACGTACCTCATCGGGATAATGAGGATCAGAGTCGACGTAGTTCGCCTAACTAAGGCAGAACTATTTGTTTGTGTTTTCTATGGCTGGAACTGCATATGTCTATGCTCAGGTGTTGCAGGCTCGTCTGGTATGAGTGCATTTACCGTCTTGCATGCGAGACAAGTCGTCGCGAGTTCGCGTTCAGAATGAATGAGATGAGAAAGAGATGTTCCCGCAGGAATGTCGCTTATTGTTTATTGTTTTCATTTTAAGATTTTTGTATGAATTTGGCACAAGGAAGTGAATTCAAACTCTTTTCCATGGAATGTGTACTTGCTACTACATTCCAAGATGGAATAATAAAACAAGCACACCAAGCAAGGAGAATTTATCCAAGACTTGTTTCCTAGGATTAGGGTCTAAGTTCACTAGCTTGTTGAACTTAATTACATGTTTTTGTGGCTTTTGTGAAGAAATGTATTTTAGATTTTTCTTTGTAAAACAACCCCTTGATAAGACTTATACATCATGCTAGACAAGACTACACCACTCCAAGATGGAATGAATGCAAGTGCCCCATGGAATAAGGCTATACACAAGAGATTCTTTCATGCATTTATCAAGGGCTCCCCACAAACTCAGCTAAGGCCAATCCACCCTTTAGATCTCCTCTGACCCGAGCCCATGCTTGAGGTACAAAAATCTTGACTTTTTACAAAATACACCATGCCAATCAAACTGTCTCACACCAACTCTCTGAACTAATCACATTGCCTTATACAAACATCATGGAATTCATTTCATGGATGACACAAGCCTAAAACCTCACCAAGCTCAGAATCACCAAAAATTCCATAAACCTTCATTCCTTCGAAACTCACTCTACAGCCAACAAAAATCACCGATTCTTTCACCATTCATCTCAAAATCAATCATAGAACACAAAGCACCCATTGCCATGGCCTGAAAGCTTCTCAAACAAGAACACGATTTCTAAGTTATCAGAACTGAATCTCAAAAACCAGGCCATACAAACTTGTTCTAAGCCTTTTAGAAGCACAAGGGGGATCATTGGAGTGGTTTTGCATCAAAGGGAGAGTCACAAAGCTCAGAATCACAAAGCTTCAACTCAGGTAGCCATCTTAAACTTTTTTCCAGAACCTTCATTTTAAGTTCTAAAACGAATCTATGCACTCCCCTGATCATGGAGATATGATTATTTTTGAAACTGGTTGAGAAACCAGGATGTATGCTTGTTCTGAAACTTTTTGACCTAAACACATTTTTCTTTGATTCTCCATTTTGGTACATGATAAATGAATTTTGATGCTGGGTTCTTGTTCTATGTTGTTTTATGATCCAATCTGGAGATTTTGGTGAGTTTTCATGGCGTTTTGAGCATTTCAGGTGAGGGAGCTGGCCGGAGAAGATGATCGGAGGTCTTCTCCGGCCACCTGAGAGTCATTAAGGGCTTAATTTGGGTTTAGTGTCAGTTTGAATATCAGCCTTTGGATCTTAGAGTTAGCGCGTGTTTGAGTGGACCAGATCATTTCAATTAACCTTAATTCATAATTAATTAGTTTAATTAGGTTTAATTAATTAATTTTTCCAGATTAGATCCTAGTCCTACATTCACGCGCGCAGTCAACCTAATCCCCTCAGGTTCAAATCTGGACCATCAGATTAGCATACTTCTCATTTTATTTATTTTTATTTCATTTTCTTTGCATTTCTTTTGTTCTATTTATTTAAAATATCAAAACATTTTCTAAAAATCCCATTTTCTGCATTTTTACTTTAAATATTTTTCTTAACCCAAAAACATTTTTTATTTTAATTTTTGCATTAAAAAATTATTTTTAAAACATTTAAATGTTTTATTTAATTAATTAATTGATTTTAATTAATTAAAAATGCATTTAGGTTTCTAAAAATCACAAAAAAAATTCATGAAGCATTCTTAGACATTTAGAAACATTTTCAAACTCACCATGCAAATTTATTTTTAGGTTTGATCAAATTTTCACAATTATCTTTGAATTAGGGTTCATAAATTTCACATTTTTTAACCCTAACTTGGAAAATTCATTTCTGCCTAACCATGATATGTTTGAACTTGATTCCTTATGCATTATTTTACATATTTCATATAGTTTCTAAGTTATTTATCTCACATTTTTGTATTGTATTTTCAATTTGATTTGCATTTTCCCCTTAGAAGTGTCCAAAAACCCTAGTTAACTTAGAAATTTCATAACTCCCTCTAGGATTAGCTTCTGACCTTCTCCTTTGGGTAGTGATCATCTGTATGATTGGGGTTTGTTTGAGTTAAATTTCAATTTTTTATCATGAGGTTTGCTTCTATTTTGGTCATATGCATCGCATGTTGTCATAAAACCCTAATTTCTCATGTTCCTTTGCATTCATCTTTGCATATCTCAATCATATGAGCTAGCCACACATTTCATTCACTTGTATGCCATCTTAGACATCTTAAGACATACTTGAACATTTCTTGATCATTTCTTCATTCATTTGGTATGCTTTGCATTCATTACATTCCATGTGTATCCATGTGTTTTCTAAGCTTCCAGCTTGCTTCCATTGCATCTCATCCTTGTATGAACATTCATAAGCATTATGTATGGCTTTGCATCATCTCATAACACTTTTGCATCATGTTTACACTTATGGTTTTGGTCTTTGCAACTTCATTTGCTTTACTCCCTTTGCTTTTCATTTTATGCATCCACACTAACATTTCAGGGGCTTATGGTAAGTTGTTTGGGATGTGGATTTGCCTTCACATCCCACCTCTTCTCATATTTTCATTTGCATATTCTATTTTTCTTTTAAGTGAAATTACTTCACTTATGCTCTCTCATTCTTACTTTCTTTATTTTAGGTTACTTATCTTCTTCAGGAAGTAAGTAACCTATCCTTCCTTTCTCTTCTCTTTTCATCTGCTTCTTCTTCCATGGTGGCTTCCTGAAGATCTTCTCTTATGCCTCACAAACCATAGGAACAACCAAGCATGATAATTATAGGGTTGTACATAGTGCCCCCTTTTATTCTCTTACCTTTGAGCCTCTTTTCTCATCTCATAATCAGAGGCTAAACACTTAAAGCTTTAGGACTTTGAATTAGGGTTATGTCTGCATCCTTATCTTAGGATGGAGTGTATAACTTTAATCCTTAGTGTTAAACCTTTAATTTGTTTACACCTCTTAATAAAAACACTTAATAATGATCAAGACATAATCTTGTAACTTGGGCCTTATATTAGGGTTCTATCTCTTCCTTATGGTTAAGAGGGACTAACCCTAGTGTTTAATGTACGAGTCCCCCTCAACTTGTCTTACAAACTTAAAATCCATTTCTTAATCTCATCCTTTAATTAAAATCCATCTTTGATAAAGGATTGTTATCTAATGAATTTAGTCCCTAACCATGGATTAAGTTGAGGAGTCTTCCTCAGCTTAAGTACTCTCATCTATCATCCTTCTCTTAGGATGGTGTAATGAGTTCACTAATCCCTAATTAGAGATTAAACTCATTACATAACACTAAACAAAAAACCAAAAACATCTTAATAATCACAAGTAGGTTAATGATTTTAATCCTACATCAACATGGTAATTAAGTTGAGATGCTTATCTCATACTTAAGTAGGCTCATTATCCCTAATCAGGGAGGATATAATGAGTTCACAAACCCTTTATTTAGGCTTAAGCTCATTATCCTATGCAAAACACCAAAAACAATAAAAAAACTGAAAACACAAAAAAAACAATAATCGTCTCCTCCGGGATTCTTTTCTCATCACACGCATTCTATAAACGAGAACTCGCTTCTTCCGTCTAATGCAAGACAGTTAGCACTCGATCCAGACGAGTCATACACTTGAGCATAGACAAGCAAGCAGTTCACAGTCAAAATCATCTTCAGTCTCTTTGAGTCAAACTAAGTTGTTCTGACTTCCTCATTGCACGAGAGGATATGTAGGCATAACTTAACGGTTATTGAACAAAAGTCTCTTTGTCTCCCCCTCTTTCAACTTTCTTTTCTAAGCCTCATTCTTGAGCATTCATTCACCCTCTCTCTTTTGTACTGACATACATTCTTTTCTTCCTAGCCTTTTTACGCACAATCAGCACATACATTATCCCCTTTTAAAACACAATCAAGTAAGCGTAGATCCCGTCGAGTACGACGGATGATCTGGGTGCTAATACCTTCCCAGGTTGTAACCAAACCCCTTTCTCAGTTTCTTTGGTTTGCAACCGTCTTATCCATACCCTTCCAGGTTTATGCAGTATTACCTTTCCTTCGGGATAAAAATGCCTAGCTGGCGACTCTATTCAACCTCTGATACCAACATCACCGACAGTCCAAGTCTGCACCGGGGGACGTAATGTCTTTTCAGGAGCGACAACTTGGCGACTCTGCAAGGGAATGTATCCCTTTGCAACTAGGGCTTCTGGTGGGTTTCTCCTAGCGCTTGTTTGATTTGTGTTTATGGGGGTGTTATGTGATATGTGTGCTTTTATTTTTGCTTTATTTATTGATTTCTGTACAGCTTTACTTATTGCATTTACTTTATCGCTTTCATTTACTGCTTTATGCATTTCATTTTATTATCATACCTGTGCTGGTTTGTTGGTTTGCCTTGGTGGGAGGGGTATTCCAGTGAGAAAGGTCCAACACAAAGGCCTGAGTGACATACATAGGATTAGAGTGGCTTCATATTCTTTCCCATTCCATTTCGGTCTGGTGCAGGAATATGAAACACAGTTCAGACATGGGTTTCTTCTTAAGAACTTTGTGCTACGGATTTCCTGTAGTACTAGGGCTATCTGGGAAGCCTGCTAAGTCTGGATGACCTTTTTAGATGACTTTCAGCATTTGAGGTGAATTAGAGGAGGATCCTTTATGACTAGGGTAAACACTGTACCTCCGGGTTAGAAGTGTTTACACTTCTCATAATAGATCTGAACCTGAGGATCCTTATTCTAGAACAATACCTATGAGTGGGGGGGGTTGTTTACAGATTTGCACGAAACCTTGGCCTCAACATACTCTGTTACTGATATTGTTTTTAAGGTTACACTATTTTGGACTGATCTTATGAAACCCTGGACTTGTGACTCTTTATTTGAGTCCCCCACCTGGTTACTGGTTCTCAGACCTTCATCCGGACTTATGAACACTCATGGACCCTATCAAAAGAAATTGACAATCCAGCACCTGATCACAAACCCTTGCATATTATTCTGCATACATCATACTGCATCATTTTATTATCTGTCTATTTGTTTTATAGGGTATCCACATCATCTTTGGTTTGGTTTTGACTATTCTTCTGCTCAACCATCTTCATCAGATATCTTCATCAGTTATCTTCATCAGAGATCTTCTTCAGCTATTATCTTCTCCAGTTGTCTTCATCAGTCATCCTATTCAGTTATCGTCATCAACACCCATTGTTAGTATGGATTCAACCAGGAAGAGCAACATCACATACCATTTCTTTAAGTACCTTTTGGCAGGCATCAGGCAGATTCATGCCCTCATCACTCCTAATCATGTTCCTTTATTCAGAGAACATTATGGTGGTATCCTGGACATGATCATGGACTTGGATGCATCACAGAGGAGCATGATTCACACTTGTCTCCAGTTCTATGACCCTCCTCTCCGATGTTTCATTTTCCCAGACTTTTAGATAGATCCTTTGTTGGAAGAGTTTTCCATATTGTTGGGTGTCCCTATTAGAAGAGGAGTTCCTTTCAACCCCGAGATGAATGCTCTTAAGAATGAAGACATATCTAAGGCTCTATATTGGAAGTTGCCATCATTGACCAGCATATGACCACTAAGGTTGGAATACCAGGCCTTCATCTGGACTTCTTAATCACTCAGGTTACCAGCCATGCTGGAACAGGGAAGTGGGAAATAGTTTGTGCTCTCCTGGCTCTTAGTATATATGGTACCGTCTTGTTTGCAGAAGATCCTAAGTTTGTAAGCATGAATGATATCCACATCTTCCTGCTGAAAAGGAGATTTCTATTATTCAGTTCATCAGAGGAATGAGAAGCATAGGGGAAGACTAGTCAGATGTTGTGCACCTCTCTTCTATTGTTGGTTATTGATACACATGCCGAAGACATAAGCTTTCCTAAATCCTCATCAGTCAAGGAATTGGGCTAAGAGAATGATTGCCCTTACTTCAGAAGACATCAAATGGTGTACTCATAACACTAATGGCAGGGACATTATTACAAGCTATGGATATTATCCTAACGTACCTCTTATTGGAGTGAAGGGTTGCATCAATTACAATCCTTTTCTTTTCAGAAGACAGTTTGGGTATGCATTGGTACATCCCCAAAAGGAGCAAGACTTAGCAGAATCTCATTACTGTGCCGTTCTGAATAATCATACCACCGTCCGACAAGAATCCTGGGCTTGGGACCACATACAGACAAAAGGGACTGATATTCTTGGCAAGTGTAACAACATAGCTTCAGCTCATTACATTGATTGGTCTCGCATCAGAGGATAGATCACCCGTATGCCATTCACCCTGGAAGATGTACCAGGGCCATCAACAGTAGAGCCCATAGCCACAGTCAATTTAGAGGAGTTTGAGAAGTTGAAGGAGAGGAATGCCTAGCTTGCTGAAGCCTTGAAGAAAACCCTTTGGGAAAGGAATGATGGTCGTCTGGACATTGAGAGGTTAGAAAAGCTTTGTATCGAGCATGTGACTAAGATAGAAAAGACAGAAGACTTCATCCGAAAAGCCCGAGTGGGAGAATTGGTATTGAAGAATGCTTGCAAAGAAGCCAAGATTCAGAAAGCCAGAGTTGAGCACTATTTGGAAGAGAGTCAGGCTAGGTGGATCAGGATCACTGAAGCTCGTTTGCAAGAAGATCAGAAGACACAGGCTAAGATACAACAGTTGGAAGCTAATGAGAAGAAGATTCAAGAAGAACTCCTAGCAACACAGAAGGAAATCTTAGAATTGAAACTCCGGGCGGGGTTGAAGAGATCAAAAGAACAAAACAAGTACCAAAAGATGACAAGTGTCATTGCAACCAGAAACCTTCTTACCAGGACCATCACAGAGCATCCAGTTGGACCAGTGACTGATGCTCTCCTGAAAGAAGTCAAAGAGGATGAATATGGGATGGATGTTTGATTTCTTTGTACTTGTATTTTATTTTTGTTGTACTTTATTTCTCCAGGGTGATTTTTTTGTACGTCTTGACTTGATTGTATTTTGACCCACCATGGGGACTTATTGTAATCATAAACTATGTATTTTGGCATTTTTATAATTTTATAGTTTGTGTGTTACATGGATCTTCTTTTGAACTTCATTTCTCTTCAACATCTTCATTCCCAGAGGTCTGGAAGGTCAAAACCAAAGAACCAAACTAGATACCCTTGGAAGACAAATAGACATACTGCATTGCATACTAACCTCATTCTCTGTGTTTTTGCAGATATTTTTGTTATTGTTTTCTCACTTTTCTGTGTGTTTCAGGAAACATTGCTCGTAGGAGGGTTTTCCCCATCAACAGAGTCCATAAGTATCCTACAAGACACAACCTTCCGAGAGTTCAAATGGACCAAGTTCAACAAGATTTGACTGACGTAAGAACTCAGATGGTTAATGAGAGAACTGAGATGAGGGCTCAGTTGAACTAGTTCATGGTAGTGATGATTGGGTTGGCTCAGAGCCAAGAAAGGTTGAGAGAGTTAGTCGAGCGGAAAACTCCAGAAGAGAATCATCCAGGCACTGGAGGTACTAGTAACAATGATCACGGGCAGCCACGAACAAATCCGCCAGAGTTTGTGCCCCACCTCAATCCTGAAGTCAATGTTATCATAAATACCCAAGGAAATGCAGGAGGTCGGGTTCTACAAGAAGATCCTCATGATGAACAGTTCACAATAATTGGTGTTGGGGATGAAGCCTATGATCGTCGTCTGGACGAAATAGCGGAGAAGCTAAGATCCTTGGAATCCCAAAACTCTTTGGGATTTGATGTAATGGATATGTGACTAGTGGAAGGATTCAGGATTCCTCAAAAGTTAAAGCCTCCATGCTTTAAGAAGTACAATGGTACCTCTTGTCCTCGTACCCACCTTCAATCTATATTAGGAAGATTAAAAGCTTATACCATGGATGAAAAACTGTGGATGTTCTACTTTGAGGATAGTTTGATCAGGGCATCCCGTGAGTGGTATTCTCATCTATCCAGGGCTACAGTCAGAAATTGGAAGGACTTAGCTGAAGCTTTCATACGCCAATATCAGTACAACCTGGATATGGCACCCAATAGGACCCTCCTGATGGGTATGTCTCAGTCTTCAAGAGAAAGCTTCAGGGAATATTCCCAAAGGTGGAGACAACTTCTTGCTGTTGTCCAGCCACCTATGCCAGAAAGGGAGATGGAGGACATGTTTATGAACACATTACAAGGAACCTACATTGATCAAATTACTGCTTTCTCTTCCACCAGGTTTGCTGATGTGGTTATAGCTGGTGAGAGAATTGAAAGTATTTTGAAGATGGGTAAAATCTCTAACAATGGTGCTAGCTCCAGTAATGCTAGGAAACCTTTCTCAGGACCTCGTAGGACAGGTGAGACCAACTCAATACATATGGGCAGAGGTAGGCCCCAATACATGCCAAGATCAGTGGCTGCTGTCACCATTCCTGCCCCAGCACCCCAACAACAGTATCCTCATCAACAACACTTCCCACGACAACAACAGTTTCCTCCGCAACAGAGACCTTACAACAAAAACAATCAGCTACAGCGTCCATTCCAACAAAGGCCTTCACAAATCAACAAGGTTATCGATCTCATTCTGATTCCCTATGTTGTCTTACTTCCACAGTTACTGAAGCATAATATGATCGAATTAAGGACTTTGGCTCCGCCTGATCCCCAGAACCTTCCAAGGAACTATGATGTCAACGCCAGATGTGCCTTTCACTCCAATGCACCTGGCCATACAACAGAGAAATGCAGAGCCTTACACATGAAAGTTCAGGACTTAGTTGATTCCAAAGCTCTAAATTTTGTACCCCCTCCAAGTCTTACCAAGAATCCTATGCCTAGCCATGGTGGGCCTAGGATAAATGCCATTGAGGAGGATCAACCAGTAAGCCTAATTAACAATGTTGCAAGTATTCAAACACCTTTGGCCGAGGTTAAAGCCCAGATTTTGAAGTGCCAAGTGTTTCCGGGTTTTGAGGCCCATTGTGAAGCTTGCAAGATTTCTACCAAAGGTTGTGCAAATTTGAAAACCGGTATCAACAGTCTTATCAGAGAAGGCACTTTACAGATCACTTCAACAACCATTCCTCCTACAACTCCAGCAAACATCACTTTATCAAATATCACTCCTACAACTTCAACAACAATCATTCTAACAGATTCTTCTACAACATTAACAACCATCCCTTCTTCAACTTCAACAAACATCAGTTCAGTAACATCTTCTACAACAACAACAACTATCAACAATGAGGTCTCCACAACCACAATCTATTATGACCCAGCAACAATCCATGTTCCAGATTCTATCAACAACTCATATCAACACCCCATCAACATCAACAACTCCTTGCACCTACACCATCTCCAGTCAGGCCTCCTATCACAATTTATTACGATCCTCAAACTGTCACAACTCCTTCTTCCGCATCAATCAGTCCGGTTACCATCACGGTACCTGGACCGGTTCCATATGATAATAGCAGTGATGTGCCTTGGCACTATGGCTCAGATCTATGTTGTGACGGAAAGAAAGTCACTCTTGACTCTTCAACACCACAGATTGATAATGTCGGGGGAGGCGGAGGCTTCACTCAAAGCGGACGTCTCTTCGCGTCACAGTTCCCAAGAGTTAATGCTGAAGCAGAAGCTGCTGCCAAAGTAAAAGGCAAGAGTGTGGTGCCTGAAGAACCAATTGCTAAGGAAACTCAGAAGACATCTTTTGATCAGGATGTAGACGAGTACATGAGAATTATCAAGAAGAGTGACTACAAGGTTGTGGACCAGCTCCATCAGACACCCTCCAAAATTACTATTCTATCACTGCTCATGTGTTCCGAGGCTCACCGGAATGCATTGCTCAAAGTCCTGCACACAACTTATGTACCTGAGGAGATTACAGTTAATGAACTAGAGACAGTGGTTTCAAATGTCAATACTAGTCATGGGCTAGGTTTCACCGATGCTGATCTGACTACGGAGGGCCGTAACCATAATAAGGCTTTATATATCACCTTGGAGTGTAAAGGTGTTGTTCTTTCCCATGTCTTGGTTGACACTGGGTCCTCACTCAATGTTCTTCCAAAGAAAGCCTTAGTCAAGATGGAATATGATGGTATTGCACTTCGTCCGAGTAACCTGGTTGTGAGAGCCTTTGACGGTTCAAAGAGATCGGTGCTTGGAGATATTGAGCTGCCTGTGGTAATTGGCCCAGAGATCTTCAAAACTACCTTCTATGTGATGGACATTCAGCCTGCCTACAGCTGTTTATTGGGTCAACCCTGGATTCATGTCGTTGGCGCCGTAACATCGACCCTTCACCAGAAGTTAAACTACGAGTGGGAGGGCAAATTTATCACCATTTGTGGGGAGGAGGACATCTTTGTCAGTCATATAGCTACCTACAAGTATATTTAGATGGATGGGGAGATCCATGAGACAATGAGCCAGGGTTTTGAAGCCCTCAATGTCAATGAAGCAACAACTAAAGTGTCTGGTACTTCAATCTCTTCTTACAAGCAAGCTCGGAAGGTTGTGGAAGACAGAAATGCCCAAGGCTGGGGCAAGCTACTGCAAGTTCAGATCAAGGAAGACAAGTTCAGTTTAGGTTACAAACCATCCCGACAGGTCCAAGCGGAGGATGCCAATGCTCCCAAGTTTATCAGTGGGGGTATGCTGACCCCGGATGCAATCAACAATGTGGAAGACGAGACTGAAAGCGACTTCAACCTGGAAAGCTGGGTTCGTCCAAGAGTCTCAGGCCAACAAGTCCTCAACCGGTCTTACCAGGAAATTATAAAGGTTACTGCTACAGAGTAATTATTATTTCCTATTTAAGCATGCATCAAGTCCTGCATCTTGCCCAAGGTGTCAGGACTCATTTTGTAATAGGGCCATATATGTATTTTGTGCAAATGAATGATTAATAAACAATGGACATCTTTTTGAAAATGATCTTCTTTTCACTCACTGCCTTTCATATTTGTTATTTTTGCACAAAACAAAAAATGGCAATGTTTTTATTAAATAAACTTCATTCACTTTTTCTAAAAAGGGATAAAATCAATCACTAAAATGAACATATCTCAACCCTTGCAGAGATAGTCCTCCAGATTGCACCGACAACGACATTGCTATGACCTTGTATGACTTCGACAGTCTGATTAATCAAGTAGATGAAGGGGTTGATGAAGACTATGATTTGCCTGAAGAGTTGGCTAGATTGTTAAGACAAGAGGAAAAAGTGATTGATCCTCATCAGGAGGAGGTTGAAACTGTCAATCTTGGTACCGAGGAGGATGTGAAATAAGTGAAGATCGGGGCTAGTCTGCAAGCTCCAGTAAAAGAACAGCTCATCAGCATGCTTCGGGAATATGTTGACATTTTTGCTTGGTCCTATCAAGATATGCCAGGTCTGGATACGGATATTGTCATGCACAGACTGCCATTGAAAGAATATTTTCTGCCAGTTAAACAGAAGTTGCACCGTACTCGCCCGGACATGGCCATAAAAATCAAAGAGGAAGTACAAAAGCAGTGGGATGCCGGTTTTCTTGTTGTAACTAGTTACCCGCTGTGGGTTGCTAACATTGTACCCGTACCTAAGAAGGATGGAAAGGTACGTATGTGATTACCGGGACCTGAACAGAGCTAGCCCGAAAGATGACTTCCCATTACCTCACAATGATGTATTGATGGATAACACAACTCAGTTCTCGGTATTTTCTTTCATGGATGGATTTTCTAGATACAATTAGATTAAGATGTCACCTGAAGACATGAAGAAGACAACTTTCATCACACCCTGGGGCATGTTCTTCTACAAAGTGATGTCGTTTGGTCTGAAGAACATCGGTGCAACATATCAACGGGCTATGGTAACATTATTCCATAATATGATCCATAAAGAAATCGAGTGCTATGTGGATTATATGATTGCCAAGTCCCTCACAGAAGAAGATCATTTGGTGTATTGCTAAAATTGTTCAAGCGTCCGAGGAAGTATCAATTGAGATTGAACCCCAACAAATGCACATTCGGGGTACGTTCTGGTAAGCTACTGGGTTTTATTGTAAGTGAAAAAGGAATTGAGGTTGATCCCGATAAAGTCAAAGCTATTCAGGAAATGCCTGCACCTAGGACTGGGAAAGAAGTTCGAGGGTTCTTAGGTAGATTGAACTACATCTCAAGGTTCATATCTCATCTCACTGCAACCTGCGAACCCTTGTTCAAACTGTTAAGAAAAGAGCAGACAGTCAGGTGGAACGATAATTGTCAGGAAGCTTTTGACAAGATCAAAGAATATATGCAAGAACCTCCAATTCTCATGCCTCCAGTCGAAGGAAGACTTCTAATCATGTATCTGACAGTATTAGAAGAGTCAATGGGATGTGTGTTGGGCCAAATGACGAGTCTGGTCGAAAAGAGTATGCAATATACTACCTAAGCAAAAAGTTTACCGACTGTGAACAACGTTATTCACTGCTCGAGAAAACTTGTTATGCTTTAGCGTGGGCTGCTCGCCGACTAAGACAGTATATGTTGACTCATACTACCTTATTGATCTCAAAGATGGATCCAATCAAGTACATATTTGAGAAGCCAACACTTACCGGAAGGGTTGCCAGGTGGCAAATGATTCTAACAGAATATGACATTCAGTACACCTCTCAGAAAGCCATCAAGTGCAGTGTATTGTCTGACTATCTGGCTGAGCAACCCATTGATGACTACCAGCCTATGAGATTTGATTTCCCTGATGAAGACATCATGTTCTTAAAGTCAAAAGATTATGAAGAGCCTATTCACACTGAAGGGCCCGATCCAGAAGAAACATGGACTATGATGTTTGACGGGGCAGTTAATTGCAACGGTCGTGGAGTTGGTGCAGTGCTTATTACACCCAAAGGAGTTCATATGCCTTTCTCAGCAAGGCTCACCTTTTCCTGCACTAACAATGAAGCAGAATACGAAGCTTGTATCATGGGTCTTGAGGAATCCATTGACCTCAGGATCAAAACCTTGAATGTATTTGGAGATTCAGCTTTGGTAATCAACCAGACCAACGACAAGTGGTACACTCTTCAGGAGTATCTGATTCCCTACCGTGACTATACGAGGAAATTATTGACCTTCTTCACAATAGTTAAGCTTGAATACATCCCTCGAGATGAGAATCAGTTTGCAGACGCTTTGGCTACCATTTCATCCATGATCAAAGTACAGGTCGCCAATTATGTACCTCGGATTTTAGTATCCAGACTAGACAGACCGACATATGTATTCTCTATGGACACTGTCACTGATAACAAGCCTTGGTTCCACGACATCAAATGCTTCTTGGAAACTCAAACATACCCACCTGGGGCATCGTCTAATGATAAGAAGACATTAATAAGGCTAGCTGGCAGTTTCTTCCTCAATACTGATGGTTCTTTGTACAAGCGAAACTTCAACATGGTCTTGCTCAGATGTGTTGACAAGAAGGAGGCAGACCTGCTAATGCATGAAGTACATGAAGGTTCTTTCGGCACCCATGTCGGAGGACATGTAATGGCAAAGAAGTTGTTAATATTAGGTTACTATTGGATCACAATGGATGCATACCTTTGTGCTTATGCTAGAAAATGCCACAAATGCCAGATCTACGCAGATAAAGTGCATGTGCCTCCGAATCCTTTGAATGTAATGTCTTCACCTTGGCCCTTCTCCATGTGGGGCATTGATATGATTGGAAAGATTGAACTGACTGCTTCAAATGGTCACAGATTCATCCTGGTAGCCATTGATTACTTCACCAAATGGGTTGAAGCAGCTTCGTATGCAAATGTCACTAGGCAAGTGGTAGCCCAATTTCTGAAAAGGGATATCATCTGTCGATATGGAGTTCCCGAGCGAATCATTACCGATAATGGTTCCAATTTGAACAATAAGATGATGGAAGAACTTTGCCGGGACTTTAAAATTCAACATCACAACTCTTCTCCTTACAGGCCAAACATGAATGGCGTTGTTGAGGCCGCTAACAACAATATCAAGAGGATTGTGCAAAAGATGGTAGTCACCTACAAAGACTGGCACGAAATGCTACCATTTACCTTGCATGGGTACCGAACCTCTATCAGAACATTTACTGGGGAAACACCCTATCAGCTTGTGTATGGTATGGAAGTTGTCCTACCTGTTGAAGTTGAACTACCCTCCTTACGGATAATGATGGATGTTAAACTGGATGAAGCAGAATGGGTCCGATCTCGATATAATCAATTGAGTCTGATTGAAGAAAAGAGATTAGAAGCCATCTGTCATGGGAAGTTATATCAAAGCCGAATGAAGAAATCCTTCGATCAGAAAGTCAGACCTTGGGAATACCAAGTGGGAGAGCTTGTTCTGAAAAGACTTCTTCCTCCTCATACAGACCACAGGGGCAAATGGACGCCAAACTACGAAGGCCTATTCATAGTAAAGAAAGTTTTCTCTGGTGGGGCACTGATGCTCACTACTATGGATGGCGAAGACTTCTCATCTCATGTGAATTCAGATGCAGTTAAAAAATACTTCGCATAAAATGACCCGCTGGACATAAAAAACAGAATGTAAGTCCCGGCAAAAATAGGGCATCCCGGCGAGTCAAAAAGAGAATAAAAGACTCGGGAAAAAATAAGGGAAAAATTGAAAAAAAATGTACACCCGCTGATTTGAAAAGCCACATCGGACAGCTCAGGAAAAAATGGGTATCCCCGTGGATTGAAAACCCGAAAGGGCGATCCGTGCAAAATCAGGGAATAAGCGAACAAATGCATTCTGAATTCGTCTGTATCACTCACCACATGGCAAGCTTCGAAAGGATAAAGCATCGGTCAGAATCAACCTTCTTCGGAAAGCAAGATAAGAAGAACGTCAGGGTCATACAGGTCATAACAAAGGAAGCTCACTGGTGCGTCAACTTCAAACACTGCCAATACTCTTATTTTCTCAATTTTTACAGCAATTTCCTCATTCTAGGGATTCTCTTCATCACTGTACTTGCCTATTCAAGGCACACAAATTAATAAAATTGGAATTTTCAGTCACACTTTGTTTTGTGCATTTTTGTTTCATTTGCAAAATGTCCAAAGTTCATAATACAACACTTGCATAAAACATATAAGCCCTTTTTATATATGCTTGCATGAAATATGCACTTTTGAGCAAATCTAACTCCTATGACGGAATCCGGTTGAGGATGCCTCGGGACACTTGTGCGTTTCTTTTAACAAGTTGCAGGTACTCAAGACGGACAGTATCCCACAACATGGGGTATATCAAGCATTATATCCCCAGCCAAGGAAGAAATCACCTCATCAGCAGGATTACTTGACATAAGTATTCCCCCCACAAAGTTGTCATCCTCTCAAAGGACCCTTCGAGAAACTCATTAAACCCCCAGCGTGTCGCTTGGAGGAAAGAGTTGCAATAGATTACCTCCCAGAAGTTCTATCCTCCCCACACAGGATCTCCCGAGCAACGCCTAACGACTTTTCCCCAGCAAAGTAGCCATGAACTTTCTGTTCCCAATCAGAGTTGCCAGGATTTTCTCATCCTCAGCAGAGCCGGCATAATTGTTGTTCCCCATCAGAGTTGCCATTTTCTCCCCAGTAGAGCAATGCCTGAAATACTATTCCCCAGCAGAGTTGCCAAAGCCTCCTTATCCCCAGCATGGGTCTCTTCAACAGAAGCTTCCCCAACTAGGATCCCCACAGATTCCTTTCCCCAGAGCGCCATAGATTCCATAGAGAGATCATTCATTGATCCTCTCTCCCCACATATCGGCCAATGATCTATTTCCCCAGCGGAGTTCTCCCTCTAGACAGATCGCCCAGAGATCTTTTGCCCCACAGGATCCGGATCTCGGATCAGTTCTCTCATTTTACATAATCATAGCATTCGCATCATTTTCCCTAAACAAAACGTATCATTCTGTCTAATACGGAGCATTACGGCAAAAATCAAACATTTGCATGATCATAAGCCAGGTTCAAATTTGTTACCTGTAAATACAAATAAATCACTTCACCAGTAATATACAAACGTTATCCCCCGCAGACAAAGCTAAAATACTCTTTTTTGCACTCTCAATACAGATACTTGTTCATACGTGTACATATTCTTTTTGACAGTCGCCCGTGTCATACTTCCCCAGCAAGTCAAAACACTCGTCTATGTCATTTGCTCAATCTTTTTTGACACTCGTCCGTGTCTTGCACATATTTCCTTAGCAGGTCAAACACTTGTACATACTTATACAGAATCCTTTTGATACTCGTCCGTATCTTGCATATATCACCTCCCCGACAGATCAAACACTCGTCTGTGTTCCTTGTTTAACCGATTGATACTCGTCTGTATTATCATCCTTAAACACGTGTCAGCGTTTGCTTCTATCGATACTCGTCCGTATTGTGGTCCTAAGGATGCTCGTCCACATCATTAATCTATACACATTGTCAAACAATTATACCTTTTATTTCAAAACGTAAGCACTCGTCCGTGTTTACCTTTCCCCAGTAGGTCACCAGCAAAACAATCTCTTTTCTATCCGACATTCGTCCTATGTCGTGATATTTTCGGCAGCCGACTCCTGTCAGGTGACTGTCCTTCACCTTATGATGATCGTCCCTCATCATTTTATCTGATGGCCGTCCCCATCGTTGATCTTTTCTATCCGACATTCGTCCCATGTCGTGATACTTTCAGCAGCCGTCCCCTACCAGGTGATCGTCCTTCACCTTTGGATGACCGTCCCTCATCCTTTCCCCAGTGGAATCCCCATTGTTGGAACTTTTCTATCCAACATTCGTCCTATGTCGGGATATCTTTTAGCAGTCATCCCCTGCTAGGTGATCGTCCTTCACCTTATGATGATTGTCCTTCATCATTTTATCAGATGGTCGTCCCCATCGTTGATCTTTGTTATCCGACATTCGTCCTATGTCGAGATAATCCCCAGAGCAGCCGCCCCCTGCCAGGTGATCGTCCTTCACCTTTTGATGACCATCCCTCATCATTATTTCATTTATTCTTTTACCCGATGGCCGTCCCCATCGCGGTTTATTTACCTTTAACCTGATGGCCATCCCCGTCAGTGCTTTCCTCTTTCTTTAAATCCCCAGATAATTTTATTTCTTTACCTGATGGACATCCCCGTCGTGGTCTTTTCCTTTATCCTGATGATCTTCCTTCGTAAGTTTACCCGATGGTCGTCCCCGTCGCGGTCTCTTTATTTCCCAGCACGATGGTCGTCCCCGTCATTGCTTTACTTACCGATTTTCATCCCCGACAGTCGTCCTCTACTTGATGGTCGTCCTCCATCGATTTCATTTGATACTCATATTATACTATCTGTTACAATTTATATCCCTTTTCTTCTTCTCCCTAGTGAGTGCAAACTTTGGACTGTCATGGTGTTCAACCACAAGTTATCTTGTTTTTCTGTTAAGCCAGGCGCTTACACCCTGCACAGCTAACTCATGCTTGAATAGGGGCAGCTGTAAACACCCCAAATTTTCCCTCACTTTTTCTCACACCATGGTTTATGATCTTTCATTTTTGCATTACATAAGCATACCATCCCACTGCATAGTTCATTTCATCTGCATCTAGGGTTTGTGATCTGAGCAATCCAAGAAGTGATCTAAGCCATCTCAAAGGTCTTGAATCTTGCAAAGAGGGTCCATGTGTGTTCCATGATCATGATATGCTCCCCAAAGTTCATAAAAGTCAAGGGATCACAAAGCATGGCAAAGGCATAGAGGCAGACTCAAGATTTCCTGCACATATGACCTAAAATTAGGGTTTTGGTTTCAGAGGCCTTACACCAAAATGATTTGGCCATTCTTGATTCTAATATTCTTAATATGTTATAAGGAGCATGTGTACCAAATTTGATGAAGAAATTCACTGTGGAAGTCATCTGGTCAACTGGTAACTTATTGTGCAAGAAAAGTCATAATCAGGGCATCTGAGGCCCCCATCAATGGAACCAAAGGGTCATTTTCATCAATTTGAGGTTTTATGATCTTTATTTGATCTTAGAAGTGGTTAGAAGTTCACAAGATTGATGAATTTCAAGCCATTTGCAAACTTGCTATTTTTGGACATGACGTGTAATGGAAACTTTCCATTTTGGGAAAGATTTTCAACCTCCTCTTTCTTGATCAAAAACACTTCAAATGAAAAAACCTTAAACATGAAAGTTGTAGATTGTATCTTCCCATTTTCAAAAAGTACAAGAACTCCTCTTAATTCATCCTAGAACTCAAGATATGATCTTTCAAAGTTGGAAAAATCCTATAATTTTCAAGTTCATGCCAAAGAGGGATTTTTGCAAATTCAAGTTCTAAACACTTTCATGACCTCTAATTGATCTCTAAGCATCATAACAACATAACACAACTTGCCTTGATCAAAATTATGCCAAAAAACACAAGATTCCATGCCTTGCACTTCAAGAAATTTCAAAGGGGGAAATTTGCAAAACATGTGATATCTTTTGATCCAAGTGCTCCAGCTCATGCAATCTGATCCAAGGGCTCTCCACAAACTCAACTGAGGCCAATCCACCCTTTAGATCTCCTCTGACCCGAGCCCATGCTTGTGGTACCAAAATCTTGACTTTTTGTAAAATACACCATGCCAATCAAACGGTGCCACACCAACTCTCTGAACCAATCACATTGCCTTATACAAACATCATGGACCTCATTTCATGGATGAAACAAGCCTGAAACCACACCAATCTCAGAATCACCAAAAATTCCATAAACCTTCATTCCTTCGAAACTCGCTCCACAGCCAACAAAAATTATTGATTCTTTCACCATTCATCTCAAAATCAATCATAGAACACAAAGCACCCATTGCCATGGCCTGAAAGCTTCTCAAACAAGAACATGATTTATGAGTTATCAGAACTGAATCTCAAAAACCAGGCCATACAAACTTGTTCTGAGCCTTTTATAAGCACAAGGGGGATCATTGGAGTGGTTTTGCATCAAAGGGAGGGTCAGAAAGCTCAGAATCACGAAGCTTCAACTCAGATAGCCATCTTAAACTTTTTTCCAGAACCTTCATTTTAAGTTCTAAAACGAATCTATGCACTCCCCTGATCATGGGGATATGATTATTTTTGAAAATGGTTGAGAAACCAGGATGTATGCTTACTCTGAAACGTTTTGACCTAAACACATTTTTCTTCGATTCTCCCTTTTGGTGCATGATAAATTAATTTTGATGTTGGGTTCTTGTTCTATGTTGTTTGATGATCCATTTTGGAGATTTTGGTTAGTTTTCATGGCGTTTTGAGCATTTCAGGTGAGGGAGCTGACCGGAGAAGATGACCGGAGGTCTTCTCCGGCCACATGAGAGTCATTAAGGGCTTAATTAGGGTTTAGTGCCAGTTTGAATATCAGCCTTTGGATCTTTGGGTTAGTGCGTGTTTGAGTGGACCAGATCATTTCAATTAACCTTAATTCATAATTAATTAGTTTAATTAGGTTTAATTAATTAATTTTTCCATATTAGATCCTAGCCCTACATTCACGCGCGCAGTCAACCTAATCCCCCCAGGTTCAAATCTGGACCATCAGATTAGCATACTTCTCATTTTATTTATTTTTATTTCATTTTCTTTGCATTTATTTTGTTCTATTTATTTAAAATATCAAAACATTTTCTAAAAATCTTATTTTCTGCATTTTTACTTTAAATATTTTTCTTAACCCAAAAATATTTTTTATTTTAATTTTTGCATTAAAAAAGTATTTTTAAAACATTTAAATGTTTTATTTAATTAATTAATTGATTTTAATTAACTAAAAATGAATTTAGGTTTCTAAAAATCACCAAAAAAATTCATGAAGCATTCTTAGACATTTAGAAACATTTTCGAACACACCATGCAAATTTCGTTTTAGGTTTGATCACATTTTCACAATTATCTTTGAATTAGGGTTCATAAATTTCACATTTTTTAACCCTAACTTGGAAAATTCATTTCTTCCTAACCATGATGAGTTTAAACTTGATTCTTTTTGCATTGTTTCACATATTGCATATAGTTTCTAGGTTATTTAAATCACATTTTTGTATTGCATTTTCAATTTGATTTGAATTTTCCCCTTAGAAGTATCCAAAAAACCCAGTTAACTTAGAAATTTCATAACTCCCTCTAGGATTAGCTTCTGACCTTCTACTTTGGGTAGTGATCTTGTGTATTATTAGGGTTTGTTTGAGTTCAATTTCAATTTTTATCATGATTTTTGCTTCTGTTTTGGTCATATGCATCTCATGTTGTCATAAAACCCTAATTTCTCATGTTCCTTTGCATTCATCTTTGCATAACTCAATCATATGAGCTAGCCACACATCTCATTCACTTGTATACCATATTAGACATCTTAAGACATGCTTGAACATTGCTTGATCATTTCTTCATTCATTTGGTATGCTTTGCATTCATTACATTCCATGTGTATCCATGTGTTTTCTAAGCTTCCAGCTTGCTTCCATTGCATCTCATCCTTGTATGAACATTCATAAGCATTATCTATGGATTTGCATCATCTCATAACACTTTTGCATCATGTTTACACTTCTAGTTTAGGTCTTTGCACCTTCATTTGCTTTAATGCCTTTGCTTTGCATCTTATACATCCACACTAACATTTTAGGGGCTTATGATATGTTGTTTGGGATGTGGATTTTCCTTCACATCCCACCTCTTCTCATCTTTTCATTTGAATATTCTATTTGTCTTTGAATTGAACTTGCTTCACTTATGCTCTCTCATTCTTACTTTCTTTCTTTTAGGTTACTTATCTTCTTCAGGAAGTAAGTAACATATCCTTCCTTTCTCTTCTCTTTTCATCTGCTTCTTCTTCCATGGTGGCTTCCTGAAGATCTTCTTTAATGCCTCACAAACCATAGGAACAACCAAGCATGATAATTTTAGGGTTGTACATAGTCCCCCTTTTAGTCTTTTACCTTTGAGTCTCTCTTCTCATCTCATAATCAGAGGCTAAACACTTAAAGCTTTAGGACTTTAAATTAGGGTTATGCCTGCATCCTTATCTTAGGATGGAGTGTATAACTTTAATCCTTAGTGTTAAAACTTTAGTATGTTTACTCCTCTTAATAAAAACACTTAATAATGATCAAGACATAAGCTTGTAACTTGGGCCTTATATTAGGGTTCTATCTCTTCCTTATGGTTAAGAGGGACTAACCCTAGTGTTTAATGGACAAGTCCCCCTCAAGTTGTCTTACAAACTTAAAATCCATTTCTTAATCTCATCCTTTAATTAAAATCCATCTTTAATAAAGGATTGTTATCAAATGAATTTAGCCCCTAACCATGGATTAAGTTGAGGAGTCTTCCTCAGCTTAAGTACTCTCATCTATCATCCTTCTCTTAGGATGGTGTAATGAGTTCACTAATCCCTGATTAGAGATTAAACTCATTACTTAACACTAAACAAAAATCCAAAAACATCTTAATAATCACAAGTAGGTTAATAATCTTAATCCTACATCATCATGGTAATTAAGTTGAGATGATTATCTCATACTTAAGTAGGCTCATTATCCCTAATCAGGGAGGATATAATGAGTTCACAAACCCTTGATTTAGGCTTAAGCTCATTATCCTATGCAAAACACCAAAAACAATAAAAAACTGAAAACACAAAAAAAACAATAATCGTCTCCTCCGAGATTCTTTTCTCATCACACTCATTCTATAAACGAGAACTTACTTTTCTCGTCTAATGCAAGACAGTTAGCACTCGAGCCAGACGAGTCGTACACTTGAGCATAGACAAACAAGCAGTTCACAGTCAAAATCATCTTTAGTCTCTTTGATTCGAACTACGATGTTCTGACTTCCTCATTGCACGAGAGGATACGTAGGAATAACTTAACGGTTATCGAACAAAAGTATCTTTATCTCCCCCATCTTTTAGATTTCTTTTCTAAGCCTCATTCTTGAGCATTCACTCTCTCTCTTTTGCACTGACACACATTCTTTTCTCCCTAACCTTTTTACACACAGTCAACATATACACTATCCCCTTTTAAAACACAATCAAGTAAGCGTGGATCCCGTCAAGTACTAAGGACGATCTGGGTGCTAATACCTTCCAAGGTCGTAACTAACCCCCTTTCTCAGTTTCTTTGGTTTGCAACCGTCTTATCCATACCCTTCCAGGTTTATGCAGCATTACCTTTCCTTCGGGATAAAAATGCCTAGCTGACGACTCTATTCAACTTATGATACCAACATCGCCGACAGTCCATGTCTGCACCGGGGGACGTAATTTCTTTTCGGGAGCGACAATACTTGTTATATTATTCCATCTTGGAATGTAGTGGCAAGTACACATTCCATGGAAAAGAGTTTGAATTCACTTCCTTGTGCCAAATTCATAAAAAACTCTTAAAAAGCAAACAACAAACAATAAGCGACTTTCCTGCGGGAACTTCTCTTCTCATCTCATTCATTCTCAGCACAAACTTGCGACGACTTGTCTCGCATGCAAGATGGTAAACACAATCGTACCAGACGAGCCAGCAACACCTGAGCATAGACATACGCGGTTCCAACATAAAAAACATAAACAAATAGTTCCTGCCTTAGTTAGGTGAACTACGTTGACTCTGATCCTCATTTTCCCGATGAGGTATGTAGGCATCGGGGTAGGGCCCGTTCGAGCACATTCTTTATTTTCCCTACATTTCCCTCCTTCTTTCCATTTTCATTTCCAGTTCCTTTTCTCATTTCCATTCCAGGTAGCAGTTTCTATTCAGCAGCAGTTATTTCTTTTACCCTTTGAAACAAGCAAGCAAGCATGGATCCCGTCAGGTACGGCGGACGGTCTAGGGTGCTAATACCTTCCCAGGTCGTAACTGACTCCCGAACCTAGATCTTTGGTTCGTAAGGCCTCGTCCTTTCCTTCTTCCTTAGTTTTGTGCAACATCACCTTTCCCAATCATTCAGGATAAAAATCTCTGGCTGGCGACTCTACCTTTTTCGCGCAACTTTTGCGTTTGTACTAGGATGAAAATCTCGGGAGCGACAAATATCCTCTTTTCATGCTCACTCACGGTATATCTTGTTCGCTTTATCACCCAAGTGTGATAAATGCTTTTCAATTCGTCCAAGTCCAGTTTCTTCCCTACGAGTTATCATCAAAGTAGGATATTCTCTTTTCAAGCTCACTCACGGAGTGTCTTATTCGATTTATCACCAAGTGTGGTAAATGCTTTTCGATTTCGTCCAAGTACGGTTTCTTTTCTTCGACTTATCATCCAAGTATGATAATCTCTTTCCAAGCTCACTCGCGGTGTTCCTTCTTTGCTTTATCACCCAAGTGTTATAAATGCTCTTCGAATCCGTCCAAGTCAGGTTTCGTTTCTTCGAGTTATCATCCAAGTTTGATAGTATCTTTCCAAGCTCACTCACGATGTGTCTTGTTTGCTTTATCACCCAAGTATGGTAAATACTTTTCGATTCAATCCATGTCTGGTTTCGTTTCTTCGAGTTATCATCCAAGTATTATAATCTCCTTTCAAGCTCACTTACAGTGTGTCTAGTTTTGCTTTATCACCCAAGTGTGATAAATGCTTTTTGATTCCGTCCAAGTCCAGTTTCATCCCTTCGAGTTATCATCCAAGTATGTTATTCTCTTTTCAAGCTCACTCACAGTGTATGTTGTTCGATTTATCACCCAATTTGGTAAATGCTTTTCGATTCCATCCAATTCCAGTTTCTTCCGTTCGAGTTATCATTCAGGTACGATATTCTCTTTTCAAGCTCAGTCACGGTGTGTCTTATTCGCTTTATCACCAAGTGTGGTAAATGCTTTTCGATTTCGTCCAAGTCCGGTTTTGTTTCTTTGAGTTATCATCCAAGTATGATAATCTTTTTCCAAGCCCACTCACGGTGTTCTTGGTTCGCTTTATCACCCAAGTGTGATAAATGCTCTTCGAATTCGTCCAAGTCAAGTTTCGTTTCATGGACTTTTCATCCAATTATGATAGTCTCTTTCTGAGCTCACTCGCGGTGTGTCTTGTTCGCTTTATCACCCAAGTGTGGTAAATGCTTTTCGATTCCATCCAAGTTTGGTTTCGATTCTTCGAGTTATCATCCAATTTTTTTAATCTCCTTCCAATCTCACATACAGTGTGTCTTGTTTGATTTATCGTCTAAGTATGGTAAATGTTCTTTGAATCCGTTCAAGTACGCTTTCTTTCCGTCGAGTTATCATCCAAGTATGATAAACGTTTTTCGATTCCATCCATGTCCGGTTTCTTCCAATTGAGTTATTATCCAAGTATGATATTCTCTTTTCAAGCTCAGTCACGGTGTGTCTTATTCACTTTATCCAAGTATGATATTCTCTTTTCAAGCTCATTGGTGTAAATGATTTTAGATTCAATCCAATTCTGGTTTCGTTTGTTCGAGTTATCATCTAAGTATGATAGTCTCCTTTCGAGCTCACTTACGGTGTGTCTTGTTTTCTTTATTGTCCAAGTATGGTAAATGCTTTTTGATTCCATCTAAGTACAGTTTCTTCACTTCGAGTTATCATCCAAGTATGATATTCTATTTTCAAGCTCACTCACGGTGCTCATGGTTCACTTTATCACCCAAGTGTGATAAATGCTCTTCGAATCCATCCAAGTCGGGTTTCATTTCTTCGATTTATCATCCAAGTATAATAGTCTTGTTTGCTTTATCGTTCAAGTACGGTTTCTTCCCTTCAAGTTATCATCCAAGTATGATATTCTCTTTCCACGCTCACTCACGGTGTGTCTTGTTCTCTTTATCACCCATGTCTGATAAATGCTTTTCGATTTTGTCCAAGTACGGTTTCAGTTCTTCGAGTTATCATCCAAGTATGATAATCTCTTTCCAAGCTCACTCACGGTGTTCCTTCTTTGCTTTATCACCCAAGTGTGATAAATGCTCTTCGAATCCGTCCAAGTCAGGTTTCGTTTCTTCAAGTTATCATCCAAGTATGATAGTCTCTTTCCAAGCTCACTCACGGTGTGTCTTGTTTGCTTTATCACCCAAGTATGGTAAATGCTTTTCGATTCAATCCATGTCTAGTTTCGTTTCTTCGAGTTATCATCCAAGTATTATAATCTCCTTTCAAGCACACTTAAAGTGTTTCTTGTTTTGCTTTATCACCCAAGTCTGATAAATGCTTTTCGATTCCGTCCAAGTACAGTTTCATCCCTTCGAGTTATCATCCAAGGATGATATTCTCTTTTCAAGCTCACTCACAGTGTATCTTGTTCGATTTATCACCCAATTTGGTAAATTCTTTTCGATTCTATCCAATTCCAGTTTCTTCCGTTCGAGTTATCATTCAAGTTAGATATTCTCTTTTCAAGCTCACTCACGGTGTGTCTTATTCGCTTTATCACCAAATGTGGTAAATGCTTTTCGATTCTGTCCAAGTCCGGTTTTGTTTCTTTGAGTTATTATCCAAGTATGATAATCTCTTTCCAAGCTCACTCACGGTGTTCTTGGTTCGCTTTATCACCCAAGTGTGATAAATGCTCTTCGAATCCATCCAAGTCAGGTTTTGTTTCTTGGACTTTTCATCCAAATATGATAGTCTCTTTCCAAGTTCACTCGCGATTTGTCTTTTTCGCTTTATCACCCAAGTGTGGTAAATGCTTTTCGATTCCATCCAAGTTTGGTTTCGTTTCTTCGAGTTATCATCCAATATTTTTAATCTCCTTCTAATCTCACCTATAGTGTGTCTTGTTGTCTTTGAATCCATCCAATTACGCTTTCTTTTACCGCCGGGTTATCATCCAAGTATGTTAAACGCTTTTTGATTTCGTCCATGTCCGGTTTCTTCCATTCGAGTTATTATCCAAGTATGATATTCTCTTTTCAAGCTCAGTCACGGTGTGTCTTGTTCACTTTATCCAAGTAATATATTCTCTTATCAAGCTCATTGTTGTAAATGCTTTTAGATTCAATCCAATTCTGGTTTCGAGCTAACTTACGGTGTGTCTTGTTTTCTTTATTTTCCAAGTGTGGTAAATGCTTTTTGATTCCTTCCAAGTACATTTTCTTCACTTCGAGTTATCTACCAAGTATGATATTCTATTTTCAAGCTCACTCGCGGTGCTCATGGTTCACTTTATCACCTAAGTGTGATAAATGCTCTTCGAATCCGTCCAAGTTAGGTTTCATTTCTTCGATTTATCATCTAATTATGATAGTCTCTTTCCAAGCTCACTCGCGGTGTGTCTTGTTTGCTTTATCACCCAAGTGTGGTAAATGCTTTTTGATTCCATCCATGTTTAGTTTCGTTTCTTCGAGTTATCATCCAATTATTTTAATCTCCATCCAATTTCACTTACAATGTGTCTTGTTTGCTATATCGTCCAAGTGTGGTAAATGCTCTTTGAACTCGTCCAAGTACGATTTCTTCCCTTCAAGTTATCATCCAAGTATGATATTCTCTTTCCACGCTCACTCACGGTATGTCTTATTCTCTTTATCACCCAAATCTGATAAATGATTTTCGATTCTGTCCAAGTCCGGTTTCTTCTATTCGAATGATCATCCAAGTATGATATTCTCATATCAAGCTAAGTCACAGTGTGTCTTGTTCACTTTATCTCCCAAGTGTCATAAATGCTTTTAGATTCAATCCAATTTTGGTTTTGTTTCTTCGAGTTATCATCAAAGTATGATAGTCTCCTTTCGAGCTCACTTATGGTGTGTCTTGCTTGATTTATCGTCCAAGTGTGGTAAATGCTTTTCGATTCCGTACAAGTATAGTTTGTTCACTTGGATTTATCACCCTAGTGTGATAAATGCTCTTCGAATCCGTCAATGTCAGGTTACGTGTCTTGGACTTTTCATCCAATTATGATAGTCTCTTTCAAAGCTCACTCGCGGTGTGTCTTGCTCGCTTTATCACCCAAGTGTGGTAAATGCTTTTCGATTCCATCAAAGTTTGGTTTCGTTTCTTCGAATTATCATTTAATTATTTTAATCTCCTTCCAATCTCACATACAGTGTGGCTTGTTTGCTTTATCGTCCAAGTGTGGTAAATGCTCTTTGAATCCGTCTAATTATGCTTTCTTCCCGTCGAGTTATCATCCAAGTATGATAAATGCTTTTTGATTCCTTCCAAGTCCGGTTTCTTCCATTCGAGTTATCATCCAAGTATGATATTCTCTTCTCAAGCTCAGTCACGATGTGTCTTGTTCACTTTATCTCCAAAGTGTCGTAAATTCTTTTAGATTCAATCCAATTCTGGTTTCGTTTCTTCGAGTTATCATCCAAGTATGATAGTCTCCTTTCGAGCTCACTTACAGTGTGTCTTGTTTGCTTTATCGTCCAAGTATGGTAAATGCTTTTCGATTCCGTCCAAGTACAGTTTCTTCACTTAGAATTATCATCCAAAGTTGATATTCTATTTTCAAGCTCACTCACGATGTGCCTTTTTCACTTTATCATCCTAGTGTGGTAAATACTTTTCAATTCCATCCAAGTCCGGTTTAATTTCTTCGAGTTATCATCCAAGCTCACTCACGGTGTGCCTTGTTTGCTTTTGCACCCAAGTGTGATAAATGCTCTCTGATTCCATCCAAGTCCGATTTCGTTTCTTCGAGTTATCATCCAAGTATGATAATCTCTTTCCAGGCTCACTCGCGGTGTGACTTGTTCGCTTTATCACCGCAAGTGTGGTAAGTGTTTTTCGAATCCATCCATGTTAGGTTTCGTTTCTTCGAGTTATCATCCAAGTATGTTAGTCTTTTTCCAAGCTCACTTGTGGTGTGTCTTGTTCGCTTTATCTCCCAAGTATGATAAATGCTTTTCTATTCCGTCCAAGTCCGGTTTCATCCCTTCGAGTTATCATCCATGTAAGATATTCTCTTTTCAAGCTCACTCACGGTGTATCATGTTCGCTTTATCACTAAAGTTTGATAAATGCTTTTTGATTCCGTCCAAGTCTAGTTTCTTCCCTTCGAGTTATCATCCAAGTAGAATATTCTCTTTTCAAGCTCACTCACAGTGTGTCTTGTTTGATTTATCACCCAAGTGTGGTAAATGCTTTTTGATTCCATCAAATTCAGGTATCATTTCTTTGAGTTATCATCCAAGAATGATAATCTCTTCCCAAGCTCACTCACGACGAGCCTTGTTTGCTTTATCACCTAAGTGTGATAAATGCTTTTCGATTTCTTCCAAGTATGATATTCTCTTTTCAAGCTCACTCACGGTGTCTCTTGTTCGCATTATCACCCAAGTGTTGTAAATGCTTTTGGATTCCATCCAAGTATGATAGTCTCTTTCCAAACTCACTCACTGTAAGCCTTATTCGGTTTATCACCCAAGTTTGATAAATCCTCTTTTATTCCAGTCAAGTTTGATTTCGTTTCTTCGAGTTATCATCCAAATATGATAGTCTCTTTCCAATCTCACTCACGGTGTTTCTTGTTCGCTTTATCACACAAGTGTGGTTAATGCTATTCGAATCTGTCCAAGTGAGGTTTTGATTCTTCGAGTTATCATCCAAGTATGATAGTCTGTTTCCAAGCTCACTCGTGGTGTGTCATGTTCGGTTTATCACCTAAGTGTGATAAATGCTCTTCGAATCCGTCCAAGTCAGGTTTCGTTTCTTCTAGTTACCATCCAAGTATGATAGTCTCTTTCCAAACTCACTCGCGGTGTGTCTTGTTCACTTTATCACCCAAGTGTGGTAAATGCTTTTCGATTCCATCCATGTCTGGTTGCGTTTCTTCGAGTTATAACCTTTCAATCTAACTTTTAGTGTGTTTCTATTTCTTTATAATTCAAGTATGGTAAATGATCTTCGATTCTGTCAAAGTACGGTTTCATCCCTTCAAGTTATCATCCAAGTATGATATTCTTTTTTCACGCTCACTCATGGTGTGTCTTGTTCTCTTTATTACCCAAGTGTGATAAATGTTTTTCGATTCCTTCCAAGTCCGGTTTCTTCCATTCAAGTTATCATCCAAGTATGATATTATCTTTTAGAGCTCAGTCACGGCGTGTCTTGATCACTTTATCACCTAAGTGTTTTGAATTCTTTTTGATTCCCTCCAATTCTAGTTTCGTTGTTTCAAGTTAACATCCAAATATGATATTATCTTTTCAAGCTCACTTACGATTTGTTTTGTTCGCTATATATCACCCAAGTTTTATAAATGCTTTTCGATTTCGTCCAAGTCCAGTTTCATCCCTTCGAGTTATCATCCAAGCATGATATTCTCTTTTCAAGCTCACTCCCGGTTTGTCTTGTTTGCTTTATCACCCAAGTGTGATAAATACTTTTCTATTCCGTCCAGGTCCGGTTTCGTTTCTTCGAGTTATCATCCAAGTATGATATTCTCTTTTCAAGCTCACTCACGGTGGGTCTTGTTCTCTTTATCACCCAAGAGTGGTAAACGCTTTTCGATTCTACCATGTCCGGTTTCATTTCTTTGAGTAATCATCCAAGTATGATAATTTCTTTCAAAGCTCACTCACGGTGTGCCTTGTTCGCTTTATCACCTAAGTGTGATAAATTCTTTTCGATTTCGTCCATGTCCGGTTTCTTTCATTCGATTTATCATCCAAGTATGATATTCTCTTTTCATGCTCAGTACCAACGTGTCTTGTTCGCTTTATCACACAAGTGTGGTAAAAGCTTTTCGAATCCATCCTAGTGAGGTTTTATTTCTTCGAGTTATCACCCAAGTATGATAGTCTGTTTCCAAGCTCACTCGTGGTTTGTCATGTTCGCATTATCACCTAAGTGTGATAAATGCTCTTCGAATCCGTCCATGTCAGGTTTTGTTTCTTCTAGTTATCATCCAAGTATGATAGTCTCTTTCCAAGCTTACTCGCGGTGTGTTTTATTCACTTTATCACCCATGTGAGGTAAATGCATTTCGATTCCATCCAAGTATGGTTGTGTTTCTTCGAGTTATATTCCAAGTATAATATTCTCCTTTCAAGCTCACTTACAGTGTGTCTTGTTTGCTTTTATCGTCCAAGTGTGGTAAATGCTCTTTGATTCCTTCAAAGTACGGTTTCTTCCATACGAGTTATCATCCAAGTATGATATTCTCTTTTCACGCTCACTCACGGTGTGTCTTGTTCGCTTTATCACCCAAGTGTGGTAAATGTTTTTCGATTTCTTCCATGTCCGGTTCCGTTTCTTTGAGTTATAATCCAAGTATGATAGTCTCTTTCCAAGCTCACTCACGGTGTGTCTTGTTCGCTTTATCACCCAAGAGTGATAAATGCTTTTCGATTCCGTCCAAGTCCAGTTTCTTCCCTTTGAGTAATCATCCAAGTATGATATTCTCTTTTCAAGCTCACTCACAGTGTCTCTTGATCGCATTATCACCCAAGTGTTGGAAATTCTTTTAGATTCTGTCCAAGTTCGGTTTTGTATCTTCGAGTTATCATTCAAGTATGATAGTCTCTTTCCAAGCTCACTCACGGTGTGCGTTATTCGCTTTATCACCCAAGTGTGATAAATGCTTTTCAATTTCTTGCATGTCTGGTTTCTTTTATTCGAGTTATCATCCAAGTATGATATTTTCTTCTCATCCAAGTGAGGTTTTCTTTCTTTGAGTTATCATCCAAGTGAGGTTTTGTTTCTTTGAGTTATCATCCATGTATGATAGTCAATTTCCAAGCTCACTCGTGGTTTGTCTTGTTCACATTAACACCCAAGTGTGATAAATGCTCTTCGAATCCGTCTAAGTCAGGTTTTGTTTGTTCTAGTTATCATCCAAGTATGATAGTCTCTTTCCAATCTTACTCGCGGTGTGTCTTGTTCACTTTATCACCCAAGTGTGGTAAATGCATATTGATTCCATCCAAGTCTGGTTGTGTTTCTTCGAGTTATAATCCAAGTATGATAATCTCCTTTCAAGCTCACTTACAGTGTGTCTTGTTTGCTTTTATCGTCCAAGTGTGGTAAATGCTCTTCGATTCCGTCAATGTACGTTTTCTTCCCTTCGAGTTATCATCCAAGTATGATATTCTTTTTTCACGCTCACTCACGGTGTGTCTTGTTCGATTTATCACCCAAGTATGGTAAATGTTTTTCGATTCCGTACAGGTCCGGTTCCGTTTCTTCGAGTTATAATCCAAGTATGATAGTCTCTTTCCAAGCTCACTCGCGGTGTGTCTTGTTCGCTTTATCACCCAAGAGTGATAAATGATTTTCGATTCCGTCCAAGTCCAGTTTCTTCCCTTCGAGTAATCATCCAAGTATGATATTCTCTTTCCAAGCTCACTCACGGTGTGTCTTGTTCGCTTTATCATCCAAGTTTTGTAAATGCTTTTTGATTCCGTCCAAGTCCGATTTCGTTTCTTTGAGTTATCATCCAAGTATGAATGTCTCTTTCCAAGCTCAGTCACGGTGTGTCTTGCTCGCTTTATCACCCAAGTATGATAGTCTCTTTCCAATCTCACTCGTGGTGTGTCCTGTTCGCTTTATCACCCAAGTGTTGTAATTGCTTGTCGATTCTATTTAATTTTGGTTTCATTTCTTCGAGTTATCATCGAAGTATGATAGTCTCCTTTCTAGCTCACTTACGGTGTATCTGGTTTACTTTATCGTTCAAGTTTGGTAAATGCTCTTCGAATCTATCCTAGTACGGTTTATTCCCTCCGAGTTATCATCAAAGTACGATACTCTATTTTCAATCTTACTCACGGTGTTCCTTGTTCACTTTATCACCCAAGTGTGGTAAATGATTTTATATTCTATCTGTGTCCAATTTCGTTTCTACTAGACATCATCCAAGTATGGTAGGTTCTTTCCAAGCTCACTCACATTGTGCCTTGTTCGCTTTATCACCCAAGTGTGATAAATGCTTTTCAATTTAGTCCAATTCCGGTTTCGTTTCTACGATTTATCATCCAAGTATGATATTCCCTTTTTAAGCTCACTCACGGTGTGTCTTGTTCTCTTTATCACCCAAGTGTGGTAAATGCTTTTCGATTTCGTCCAAGTCCGGTTTCATTTCTTTGAGGTATCATCCAAGTATGATAATATCTTTCCAAGCTCACTCATTGTGTGCCTTGTTCGCTTTATCACCTATGTGTGATAAATGCTTTTCGATTTCGTCCATGTCCGGTTTCTTTCATTCGAGTTATCATCGAAGTATGATATTCTCTTTTCAAGCTCACTCACCGTGTCTGTTGTTCGCATTATCCCCCAAGTGTTGTAAATGCTTTTGGATTCCGTCCAAGTTCGGTTTTGTTTCTTCGAGTTATCATCAAAGTATGATAGTCTCTTTCCAAGATCACTCACGGTGTGCCTAGTTCGCTTAATCACCCAAGTGTGATAAATGCTTTCCGATTTCGTCCATGTCTGGTTTCATTTATTCGAGTTATCATCCAAGCATGATATTCTCTTTTCAAGCTCACTCGCGGTGTGTCTTGTTCGCTTTATCACACAAGTGTGGTAAATGCTTTTCGAATCCATCCAAGTGAGGTTTTGTTTCTTTGAGTTATCATATACGTATGATAGTCTATTTCCAAGCTCACTCGTGGTTTGTCTTGTTCACATTAACACCCAAGTGTGGTAAATGCTCTTTGAATCCGTCCAAGTCAGGTTTTGTTTGTTCTAGTTATCATCCAAGTATGATAGTCTCTTTCCAAGCTTACTCGCGGTGTGTCTTGTTCACGTTATCACCCAAGTGTGGTAAATGCATTTCGATTCCATCCAAGTCTGGTTGCGTTTCTTCGAGTTATTATCCAAGTATAATAATCTCCTTTCAAGCTCACTTACAGTGTGTCTTGTTTGCTTTTATCGTCCAAGTGTGGTAAATGCTCTTCGATTCCGTCAAAGTACGGTTTCTTCCCTTCAAGTTATCATCCAAGTATGATATTCTCTTTTCACGCACACTCACGGTGTGTCTTGTTCGCTTTATCACCCAAGTGTGGTAAAAAAATTTCATTTCCTTCCATGTCCGGTTCCGTTTCTTCGAGTTATAATACAAGTATGATAATCTCTTTCGAAGCTCACTCGCGGTGTGTCTTGTTCGCTTTATCACCCAAGTGTGGTAAGTGCTTTTCAAATCCGTCCAAGTCATGTTTCGTTTCATCGACTTATCATCCAAGTATGATAGTCTGTTTCCAAGCTAACTTGTGGTGTGTCTGTTCTCTTTATCACCCAAGTGCGATAAATACGTTTCAAGCTCACTCAGGGTGTATCTTGTTAGCTTTATCAACCAAAAGTTATAAATGCTTTTCGATTCCGTCCAAGTCCAGTTTCTTCCCTTCGAGTAATCATCCAAGTATGATTTTCTCTTTCCAAGCTCACTCACGGTGTGTCTTGTTCGCTTTATCACCCAAGTTTTGTAAATTCTTTTTGATTCTGTCCAAGTCCGATTTCGTTTCTGCGAGTTATCATCCAAGTATGAGTGTCTCTTTCCAAGCTCACTCACGGTGTGTCTTGCTCGCTTTATCACCCAAGTATGATAGTTTTTTTCCAATATCACTCACGGTGTGTCTTGTTCGCTTTATCACCCATGCATTGTAAATTCTTTTCGAATCTATTTAATTTTGGTTTTGTTTCTTCGAGTTATCATCGAAGTATGATAATCACCTTTCAAGCTCACTTACGGTGTATCTGGTTTAATATATCGTTCAAGTTTGGTAAATGCTCTTCGATTCTATCCTAGTACGGTTTATTCCCTTCGAGTTATCATCAAAGTACGATACTCTATTTTCAATCTCACTCACGGTGTTCCTTGTTCACTTTACCACCCAAGTGTGGTAAATGATTTTCAATTCTCTCTATGTTCGATTTCGTTTCTTCTAGATATCATCCAAGTATGGTAGTCTCTTTCCAAGCTCACTCACAGTGTGCCTTTTTTCGCTTTATCACCCAAATGTCATAAATGATTTTCAATTTCGTCCAATTCCGGTTTTGTTTCTTCGATTTATCATCCAAGTATGATATTCTCTTTTTAAGCTCACTCACGGTGTGACTTGTTCGCTTTATCACCCAAGTGTGATAAATCCTCTTTTATTTCATTCAAGTTCGGTTTCGTTTCTTCGAGTTATCATCCAAGTATGATTGTCTCTCTCTAAGCTCACTCGCGGTGTGTCTTGTTCGCTTTATCACAAAAGTGTGGTAAATGCTTTTCGAATCCATCCAAGTGAGGTTTTGTTTCTTTGAGTTATCATCCAAGTATGATTGTCTGTTTCCAAGCTCACTTGTGGTTCGTCATGTTCGCATTATCACCCAAGTTTGATAAATGCTCTTTGAATCTGTCCAAGTCAGGTTTTTTTTCTTCTAGTTATCTTCTAAGTATGATAGTCTCTTTCCAAGCTTACTCGCGGTGTGTCTTGTTCACTTTATCACCCAAGTGTGGTAAATGCATTTCGATTACATCCAAATCTGGTTGTGTTTCTTCGAGTTATAATACAAGTATAATAATCTCCTTTCAAGCTCACTTACAGTGTGTCTTGTTATCTTTTATCGTCCAAGTGTGGTAAATGCTCTTCGATTCCGTCAAAGTACAGTTTCTTCCCTTCGAGTTATTCTCTTTTCACGCTCACTCACGGTATTTCTTATTCACTTTATCACCCAAGTGTGGTAAATGTTTTTCGATTCCATCCATGTCCGGTTCCGTTTCTTCGAGTTATTAACCAAATATGATAGTCTCTTTCCATGCTCACTCACGGTGTGTCTTGTTCACTTTATTACCCAAGTGTGGTAAGTGCTTTTCAAATCCGTCCAAGTCATGTTTCGTTTCTTCGACTTATCATCCAAGTATGATAGTCTATTTCCAAGCTAACTCGTGGTGTGTCTTGTTCGCTTTATCACCCAAATGCGACAAATGCTTTTTGATTCCATCAAAGTCCGGTTTCATCCCTTCGAGTTATCATCGAAGTATGATATTCTCTTTTCAAGCTCACTCACGGTGTATCTTGTTTGCTTTATCACCCAAGAAGGATAAATGCTTTTCGATTTCGTCCAAGTCCAGTTTCTTCCATTCGAGTAAACATCCAAGTATGATATTCTCTTTCCAAGCTCACTCACGGCGTGTCTTGTTCGCTTTATCACCCAAGTGTTGTAAATGCTTTTTGATTTCGTCCAAGTCCGATTTTGTTTCTTTGAGTTATCATCCAAGTATGAGTGTCTCTTTCCAAGATCACTCATGGTGTGTCTTGCTCGCTTTATCACCCAAGTATGATAGTCTCTTTCCAATCTCACTCGCTGTTTGTCTTGTTCGCTTTATCACCCAAGTGTTGTAAATGCTTTTCGATTCTATCCAATTTTGGTTTCGTTTCTTCGTGTTATCATCCAAGTATGATATTATCCTTTCAAGCTCACTTACGGTGTATCTGGTTTTTTTTATCGTTCAAGTTTGGTGAATGCTCTTTGATTCTATCCAAGTACAGTTTATTCCCACCGAGTTATCATCAAAGTACGATACTCTATTTTCAATCTCACTCACGGTGTTCCTTGTTCTCTTTATCACCCAAGTGTGGTAAATGCTTTTAAATTCTGTCCAAGTCTGATTTCGTTTCTTTTAGATATCATCCATGTATGATAGTCTCTTTCCAAGCTCACTCACAGTGTGCCTTGTTCGCTTTATCACCCAAGTGTGATAAATTCCTTTCAATTTCATCCGAGTCCGATTTTGTTTCTTCGAATTATCATACAGTATGATATTCTCTTTTCAAGCTCACTCTTGGTGTGTCTTCGATTTATCATCCAAGTATAATATTCTCTTTTCAAGCTCACTCACGGTGTCTCTTGTTCGAATTATCACCCCAGTGTTGTAAATGCTTTTGGATTCCTTCCAAGTTCGGTTCCGTATCTTTAAGTTATCATCCAAGTATGATAGTCTCTTTCCAAAATCATTCACGGTGTGCCTTGTTCTCTTTATCACACAAGTGTGATAAATCCTCTTCTATTTCATTCAAGTACGGTTTCGTTTCTTTGAGTTATCATCCAAGTATGATAATCTCTTTCTAAGCTCACTCGCGGTGTGTCTTGTTCGCTTTATCACACAAGTGTGTAAATGCTTGTCGAATCCGTCCATGTTTGCTTTTATTTTCCAAGTGTGATAAATGCTCTTCGATTCGGTCAAAGTACAGTTTCTTCCCTTCGAATTATCATCCAAGTATGATATTCTCTTTTCACAATCACTCATGGTGTGTCTTGTTCGCATTATTATTCATGACTAGTTCCGTTTCTTCGAGTTATAATCCAAATATGATAGTCTCTTTCCAAGCTCACTCACGGTGTGTCTTGTTCGCTTTATCACCCAAGTGTGGTAAGTGCTTTTCAAATCCGTCCAAGTCATGTTTCGTTTCTTCGACTTATTATCCAAGTATGATAGTCTGTTTCCAAGATAACTCGTGGTGTGTCTTGTTCGCTATATTAACCAAGTGCGATAAATGCTTTTCGATTCCATCCAAGTCCGGTTTCATCCCTTCGAGTTATCATCGAAGTATGATATTCTTTTTTCATGCTCACTCACGGTGTATCTTGTTTGCTTTATCACCCAAGAGTGATAAATGCTTTTCGATACCGTCCAAGTCCAGTTTCTTCCCTTCGAGTAATCATCCAATTATGATATTCTCTTTCCAAGCTCACTCACGGTGTGACTTGTTCGCTTTATCACCCAAGTGTGGTAAATGCTTTTTGATTCCGTCCGAGTCCGGTTTCGTTTCTTCGAGTTATCATCCAATTATGAGTGTCTCTTTCCAAGCTCACTCACGGTGAGTCTTGCTCGCTTTATCACCCTAGTATGATAGTCTCTTTCCAATCTCACTCGTGGTGTGTCTTATTCGCTTTAACATCAAGTTGTTGTAAATGCTTTTCGATTCTATCCAATTTTGGTTTCGTTTCTTCGTGTTATCATCCAAGTATGACATTCTCCTTTCAAGCTCACTTACGGTGTATCTAGTTTTTTTTATCGTTCAAGTTTGGTAAATGCTCTTTGATTTTGTCCATGTACGGTTTATTCCCACCGAGTTATCATCAAAGTACGATACTCTATTTTCAAGCTCACTCACGGTGTTCCTTGTTCATTTTATCACCAAAGTGTGGTAAATGCCTTTAAATTCTGTATAAGTCCAGTTTCATTTCTTCTAGATATCATCCATGTATGATAGTCTCTTTCCAAACTCACTCACAATGTGCCTTTTTCGCGTTATCACCCATGTGTGATAAATTCCTTTTAATTTCCTCCATGTCCGGTTACGTTTCTTCGATTTATCATACAATATGGTATTCTCTTTTCAAGCTCAATCACAGTGTGTCTTGTTCTCTTTATCACCCAAGTGTGGTAAATGCTAATCGATTCCGTCCAAGTCAGGTTTCATTTCTTTGAGTTATCATCTAAGTATGATAATCTCTTTCCAAGCTCACTCACGGTGTGCCTTGTTTGCTTTATCACCCAAGTTTGATAAATGCTTTTCGATTTCGTCCAATCTGGTTTCTTTCATTCGAGTTATCATCCAAGTATGATATTCTCTTTTCAAGCTCACTCACGGTGTCTCTTGTTCGCATCTCCACCCAAGTGTTGTAAATGTTTTTGGATTCCGTCCAAGTTCGGTTTCGTATCTTCGAGTTATCATCCAAGTGTGATAGTCTCTTTTCAAACTAACTCACGGCGTACCTTGTTCGTTTTATCACCCAAGTGTGATAAATCCTCTTATATTCCGTTCAAGTTTGGTTTCGTTTCTTCGAGTTATCATCCAAGTATGATAGTCTCTTTCTAAGTTCACTCGCGGTATGTCTTGTTCGATTTATCACACAAGTGTGCTAAATTCTTTTAGAATCCGTCCATGTGAGGTTTTGTTTCTTTGAGTTATCATCCAAGTATGATAGTTTGTTTCCAAGCTCACTCGTGGTTTGTCATGTTCGCATTATCACCCAAGTGTGATAAATGCTCTTCGAATCCGTCCAAGTAAGGTTTTGTTTCTTCTAGTTATCATCCAAGAGTGACAGTCTCTTTCCAAGCTTACTCGCGGTGTATCTTGTTCACTTTATCACCCAAGTGTGGTAAATACATTTCGATTCCATCCAAGTCTGGTTGTGTTTCTTCGAGTTATAATCCAAGTATAATAATCTCCTTTCAAGCTCTCTTACATTGTGTCTTGTTTGCTTTTATTTTCCAAGTGTGATAAATGCTCTTCGATTTCGTCAAAGTACGGTTTCTTCCCTTCGAGTTATCATCCAATTATGATATTCTCTTTTCACGCTCACTCACGGTATGTCTTGTTCGCTTTATCACCAAAGTGTGGTAAATGTTTTTCGATTCTGTCCATGTCCGGTTCCGTTTCTTCGAGTTATAATCCAAATATGATAGTCTCTTTCCAAGCTCACTCATCGTGTGTCTTGTTCGCTTTATCACCAAAGTGTGGCAAAAAAAATTTGATTCCTTCCAAGCCCGGTTTTGTTTCTTCGAGTTATCATCCAATTATGAGTGTCTCTTTCCAAGTGCACTCACGGTGTGTCTTGCTCGCTTTATCACCCAAGTATGATAGTCTCTTTCCAATCTCACTCGTGGTGTGTCTTGTTCGCTTTAACATCAAGGTGTTGTAAATGCTTTTCGATTCTATCCAATTTTTGTTTCGTTTCTTCGTGTTATCATCCAAGTATGATATTCTCCTTTCAAGCTCACTTACGGTGTATCTGGTTTGTTTTATCGTTCAAGTTTGATAAATGCTCTTTGATTCTGTCCAAGTACGGTTTATTCCCACAGAGTTATCATCAAAGTACAATACTCTATTTTCAAGCTCACTCACGGTGTTCCTTGTTCATTTTATCACCAAAGTGTGGTAAATGCCTTTCAATTCTGTGTAAGTCCAGTTTCGTTTCTTCTAGATATCATCCATGTATGATAGTCTCTTTCCAAACTCATTCACAATGTGCCTTGTCCGCTTTATCACCCAAGTGTGATAAATTCCTTTCAATTTCGTCCAAGTCCGATTTCGTTTCTTCGATTTATCATACAGTATGATATTCTCTTTTCAAGCTCACGCACAGTGTGTCTTGTTCTCTTTATCACCCAAGTGTGGTAAATGCTTTTTGATTTCGTCCAAGTCAAGTTTCATTTCTTTGAGTTATCATCTAAGTATAATAATCTCTTTCCAAGCTCACTCACGGTGTGCCTTGTTCGCTTTATCACCCAAGTGTGATAAATGCTTTTCGATTTCGTCCAAGTCTATTTTCTTTCATTCGAGTTATCATCCAAGTATGATATTCTCTTTTCAAGCTCACTCGCGGTGTCTCTTGTTCGCATCTCCACCCAAGTGTTGTAAATGTTTTTGGATTCCGTCCAAGTTCGGTTTCGTATCTTCGAGTTATCATCCAAGAATGATAGTCTTTTTCCAAACTAACTCACGGTGTGCCTTGTTCGCTTTATCACCCAAGTGTGATAAATCCTCTTCTATTCTGTTCAAGTTTGGTTTTGTTTCTTCGAGTTATCATCCAAGTATGATAGTCTCTTTCTAAGCTCACTCGCGGTGTGTCTTGTTCGCTTTATCACACAAGTGTACTAAATTCTTTTCGAATCCGTCCATTTGAGGTTTTGTTTCTTTGAGTTATCATTTAAGTATGATAGTTTGTTTCCAAGCTCACCCGTGGTTTGTCATGTTCGCATTATCACCCAAGTGTGAAAAATGCTCTTCGAATCCGTCCAAGTCAGGTTTTGTTTCTTCTATTTATCATCCAAGTATGACAGTCTCTTTCCAAGCTTACTCGTGGTGTGTCTTGTTCACTTTATCACCCAAGTGTGGTAAATGCATTTCGATTCCATCCAAGTCTGGTTGTGTTTCTTCGAGTTATAATCCAAGTATAATTATCTTCTTTCAAGCTCACTTACAGTGTGTCTTGTTTGCTTTTATTGTCCATGTGTGATAAATGCTCTTCGATTCCATCAAAGTACGGTTTCTTCCCTTCGATTTATCATCCAATTATGATATTCTCTTTTCACGCTCACTCACGGTATGTCTTGTTCGCTTTATCACCAAAGTGTGGTAAATGTTTTTTGATTCTGTACATGTCCGGTTCCGTTTCTTCGAGTTATAATCCAAATATGATAGTCATTTTCCATGCTCACTCACTGTGTGTCTTGTTCGCTTTATCACCAAAGTGTGGTAAAAAAATTTTGATTCCTTCCATGTTCGGTTTCGTTTCTTCGAGTTATCATCCAATTATGAGTGTCTCTTTCCAAGTGCACTCACGGTGTGTCTTACTCGCTTTATCACCCAAGTATGATAGTCTCTTTCCAATCTCACTCGTGGTGTGTCTTGTTCGCTTTAACATCAATGTGTTGTAAATGCTTTTCGATTCTATCCAATTTTGGTTTAGTTTCTTCGTGTTATCATCCAAGTATGATATTCTCCTTTCAAGCTCACTTACGGTGTATCTGGTTTTTTTTATCGTTCAAGTTTGGTAAATGCTCTTTGATTCTGTCCAAGTACGGTTTATTCCCACCGAGTTATCATCAAAGTACAATACTCTATTTTCAAGCTCACTCACGGTGTTCCTTGTTCATTTTATCACCAAAGCGTGGTAAATGCCTTTCAATTCTATGTAAGTCCAGTTTCATTTCTTCTAGATATCATCCATGTATGATAGTCTCTTTCCAAACTCATTCACAATGTGCCTTGTTCGCTTTATCACCCAAGTGTAATAAATTCCTTTCAATTTCATCCAAGTCCGATTTCGTTTCTTCGATTTATCATATAGTATGATATTCTCTTTTCAAGCTCACGCACAGTGTGTCTTGTTCTCATTATCACCCAAGTGTGGTAAATTCTTTTCGATTCCGTCCAAGTCAAGTTTCATTTCTTTGAGTTATCATCTAAGTATGATAATCTCTTTCCAAGCTCACTCACGGTGTGCCTTGTTCGCTTTATCACCCAAGTGTGATAAATACTTTTCGATTTCGTCCAATCTGGTTTCTTTCATTCGAGTTATCATCAAAGTATGATATTCTCTTTTCAAATTCACTCACGGTGTCTCTTGTTTGCATTTTCACCCAAGTGTTGTAAATGTTTTGGGATTCCGTCCAAGTTCGGTTTCGTATCTTCGAGTTATCATCCAAGTATGATAGTCTCTTTCCAAACTAACTCACGGTGTGCCTTGTTCGCTTTATCACCCAAGTGTGATAAATCCTCTTATATTTCGTTCAAGTTTGGTTTCGTTTCTTCGAGTTATCATCCAAGTATGATAGTCTCTTTCTAAGCTCACTCGCGGTGTGTCTTGTTCGCTTTATCACACAAGTGTGCTAAATTCTTTTCGAATCTGTCCATGTGAGGTTTTGTTTCTTTGAGTTATCATCCAAGTATAATAGTTTGTTTCAAAGCTCATTCGTGGTTTGTCATGTTCGCATTATCACCCAAGTGTGATAAATGCTCTTCGAATCCGTCCAAGTAAGGTTTTGTTTCTTCTAGTTATCATCTAAGTATGACAGTCTCTTTCCAAGCTTACTCGCGGTGTGTCTTGTTCACTTTATCACCCAAGTGTGGTAAATGCATTTCGATTCCATCCAAGTCTGGTTGTGTTTCTTCGAGTTATAATCCAAGTATAATAATCTCCTTTCAAGCTCACTTACAGTGTGTCTTGTTTGCTTTTATTTTCCAAGTATGATAAATGCACTTCGATTCCGTCAAAGTACGGTTTCGTCCCTTCGAGTTATCATCCAATTATGATATTCTCTTTTCACGCTCACTCACGGTATGTCTTGTTCGCTTTATCACCAAAGTGTGGTAAATGTTTTTCGATTTTGTCCATGTCCGGTTCCGTTTCTTCGAGTTATAATCCAAATATGATAGTCTCTTTCCAAGCTCACTCATTGTGTGTCTTGTTCTCTTTATCACCAAAGTGTGGTAAAAAAAATTTGATTCCTTCCAAGTCCGGTTTTGTTTCTTCGAGTTATCATCCAATTATGAGTGTCTCTTTCCAAGTGCACTCACGGTGTGTCTTGCTCGCTTTATCACCCAAGTATGATAGTCTCTTTCCAATCTCACTCGTGGTGTGTCTTGTTCGCTTTAACATCAATGTGTTGTAAATGCTTTTCGATTCTATCCAATTTTGGTTTAGTTTCTTCGTGTTATCATCCAAGTATGATATTCTCCTTTCAAGCTCACTTACGGTGTATCTGGTTTTTTTTATCGTTCAAGTTTGGTAAATGCTCTTTGATTCTGTCCAAGTACGGTTTATTCCCACCGAGTTATCATCAAAGTATATTACTCTATTTTCAAGCTCACTCACGGTGTTCCTTGTTCATTTTATCACCAAAGCGTGGTAAATGCCTTTCAATTCTGTGTAAGTCCAGTTTCATTTCTTCTAGATATCATCCATGTATGATAGTCTCTTTCCAAACTCATTCACAATGTGCCTTGTTCGCTTTATCACCCAAGTGTAATAAATTCCTTTCAATTTCATCCAAGTCCGATTTCGTTTCTTCGATTTATCATATAGTATGATATTCTCTTTTCAAGCTCACGCACAGTGTGTCTTGTTCTCATTATCACCCAAGTGTGGTAAATTCTTTTCGATTCCGTCCAAGTCAAGTTTCATTTCTTTGAGTTATCATCTAAGTATGATAATCTCTTTCCAAGCTCACTCACGGTGTGCCTTGTTCGCTTTATCACCCAAGTGTGATAAATACTTTTCGATTTCGTCCAATCTGGTTTCTTTCATTCGAGTTATCATCAAAGTATGATATTCTCTTTTCAAATTCACTCACGGTGTCTCTTGTTTGCATTTTCACCCAAGTGTTGTAAATGTTTTGGGATTCCGTCCAAGTTCGGTTTCGTATCTTCGAGTTATCATCCAAGTATGATAGTCTCTTTCCAAACTAACTCACGGTGTGCCTTGTTCGCTTTATCACCCAAGTGTGATAAATCCTCTTATATTTCGTTCAAGTTTGGTTTCGTTTCTTCGAGTTATCATCCAAGTATGATAGTCTCTTTCTAAGCTCACTCGCGGTGTGTCTTGTTCGCTTTATCACACAAGTGTGCTAAATTCTTTTCGAATCTGTCCATGTGAGGTTTTGTTTCTTTGAGTTATCATCCAAGTATAATAGTTTGTTTCAAAGCTCATTCGTGGTTTGTCATGTTCGCATTATCACCCAAGTGTGATAAATGCTCTTCGAATCCGTCCAAGTAAGGTTTTGTTTCTTCTAGTTATCATCTAAGTATGACAGTCTCTTTCCAAGCTTACTCGCGGTGTGTCTTGTTCACTTTATCACCCAAGTGTGGTAAATGCATTTCGATTCCATCCAAGTCTGGTTGTGTTTCTTCGAGTTATAATCCAAGTATAATAATCTCCTTTCAAGCTCACTTACAGTGTGTCTTGTTTGCTTTTATTTTCCAAGTATGATAAATGCACTTCGATTCCGTCAAAGTACGGTTTCGTCCCTTCGAGTTATCATCCAATTATGATATTCTCTTTTCACGCTCACTCACGGTATGTCTTGTTCGCTTTATCACCAAAGTGTGGTAAATGTTTTTCGATTTTGTCCATGTCCGGTTCCGTTTCTTCGAGTTATAATCCAAATATGATAGTCTCTTTCCAAGCTCACTCATTGTGTGTCTTGTTCTCTTTATCACCAAAGTGTGGTAAAAAAAATTTGATTCCTTCCAAGTCCGGTTTTGTTTCTTCGAGTTATCATCCAATTATGAGTGTCTCTTTCCAAGTGCACTCACGGTGTGTCTTGCTCGCTTTATCACCCAAGTATGATAGTCTCTTTCCAATCTCACTCGTGGTGTGTCTTGTTCGCTTTAACATCAATGTGTTGTAAATGCTTTTCGATTCTATCATATTTTGGTTTCGTTTCTTCGTGTTATCATCCAAGTATGATATTCTCCTTTCAAGCTCACTTACGGTGTATCTGTTTTTTTTTATCGTTCAAGTTTGGTAAATGCTCTTTGATTCTGTCCATGTACGGTTTATTCCCACCGAGTTATCATCAAAGTACGATACTCTATTTTCAAGCTCACTCACGGTGTTCCTTGTTCATTTTATCACCAAAGTGTGGTAAATGCCTTTCAATTCTGTGTAAGTCCAGTTTCATTTCTTCTAGATATCATCCATGTATGATAGTCTCTTTCCAAACTCATTCACAATGTGCCTTGTTCGCTTTATCACCCAAGTGTAATAAATTCCTTTCAATTTCATCCAAGTCCGATTTCGTTTCTTCGATTTATCATACAGTATGATATTCTCTTTTCAAGCTCACACACAGTGTGACTTGTTCTCTTTATCACCCAAGTGTGGTAAATGCTTTTCGATTCCGTCCAAGTCAAGTTTCATTTCTTTGAGTTATCATCTAAGTATGATAATCTCTTTCAAAGCTCACTCACGGTGTGCCTTGTTCGCTTTATCACCCAAGTGTGATAAATACTTTTCGATTTCGTCTAATCTGGTTTCTTTCATTCGAGTTATCATCAAAGTATGATATTCTCTTTTCAAGTTCACTCACGGTGTCTCTTGTTTGCATTTTCACCCAAATGTTGTAAATGTTTTGGGATTCCGTCCAAGTTCGGTTTCGTATCTTTGAGTTATCATCCAAGTATGATAGTCTCTTTCCAAACTAACTCACGGTGTGCCTTGTTCGCTTTATCACCCAAGTGTGATAAATCCTCTTATATTTCGTTCAAGTTCGGTTTCGTATCTTTGAGTTATCATCCAAGTATGATAGTCTCTTTCCAAACTAACTCACGGTGTGCCTTGTTCGCTTTATCACACAAGTGTGCTAAATTCTTTTCGAATCCGTCCATGTGAGGTTTTGTTTCTTTGAGTTATCATCCAAGTATGATAGTTTGTTTCCAAGCTCACTCGTGGTTTGTCATGTTCGCATTATCACCCAAGTGTGATAAATGCTCTTCGAATCCGTCCAAGTAAGGTTTTGTTTCTTCTAGTTATCATCTAAGTATGACAGTCTCTTTCCAAGCTTACTCGCGGTGTGTCTTGTTCACTTTATCACCCAAGTGTGGTAAATGCATTTCGATTCCATCCAAGTCTGGTTGTGTTTCTTCGAGTTATAATCCAAGTATAATAATCTCCTTTAAAGCTCACTTACATTGTGTCTTGTTTGCTTTTATTTTCCAAGTGTGATAAATGCTTCGATTCCATCAAAGTACGGTTTCTTCGCTTCGAGTTATCATCCAATTATGATATTCTCTTTTCACGCTCACTCACGGTATGTCTTGTTCGCTTTATCACCAAAGTGTGGTAAATGTTTTTCGATTCTGTTCATGTCCGGTTCCTTTTCTTCGAGTTATAATCCAAATATGATAGTCTCTTTCCAAGCTCACTTATTGTGTGTCTTGTTCTCTTTATCACCAAAGTGTGGTAAAAAAAATTTGATTCCTTCCATGTCCGGTTTTGTTTCTTTGAGTTATCATCCAATTATGAGTGTCTCTTTCCAAGTGCACTCACGGTGTGTCTTGCTCGCTTTATCACCCAAGTATGATAGTCTCTTTCCAATCTCACTCGTGGTGTGTCTTGTTCGCTTTAACATCAAGGTGTTGTAAATGCTTTTCGATTCTATCCAATTTTGGTTTCGTTTCTTCGTGTTATCATCCAAGTATGATATTCTCCTTTCAAGCTCACTTACGGTGTATCTGGTTTTTTTTATCGTTCAAGTTTGGTAAATGCTCTTTGATTCTGTCCATGTACGGTTTATTCCCACCGAGTTATCATTAAAGTACGATACTCTATTTTCAAGCTCACTCACGGTGTTCCTTGTTCATTTTATCACCAAAGCGTGGTAAATGCCTTTCAATTCTGTGTAAGTCCAGTTTCATTTCTTCTAGATATCATCCATGTATGATAGTCTCTTTCCAAACTCATTCACAATGTGCCTTGTTCGCTTTATCACCCAAGTGTAATAAATTCCTTTCAATTTCATCCAAGTCCGATTTCGTTTCTTCGATTTATCATATAGTATGATATTCTCTTTTCACGCTCACGCACAGTGTGTCTTGTTCTCTTTATCACCCAAGTGTGGTAAATTCTTTTCGATTCCGTCCAAGTCAAGTTTCATTTCTTTGAGTTATCATCTAAGTATGATAATCTCTTTCCAAGCTCACTCACGGTGTGCCTTGTTCGCTTTATCACCCAAGTGTGATAAATACTTTTCGATTTCGTCCAATCTGGTTTCTTTCATTCGAGTTATCATCAAAGTATGATATTCTCTTTTCAAGTTCACTCACGGTGTCTCTTGTTTGCATTTTCACCCAAGTGTTGTAAATGTTTTGGGATTCCGTCCAAGTTCGGTTTCGTATCTTCGAGTTATCTTCCAAGTATGATAGTCTCTTTCCAAACTAACTCACGGTGTGCCTTGTTCGCTTTATCACCCAAGTGTGATAAATCCTCTTATATTTCGTTCAAGTTTGGTTTCGTTTCTTCGAGTTATCATCCAAGTATGATAGTCTCTTTCTAAGCTCACTCGTGGTGTGTCTTGTTCGTTTTATCACACAAGTGTGCTAAATTCTTTTCGAATCTGTCCATGTGAGGTTTTGTTTCTTTGAGTTATCATCCAAGTATGATAGTTTGTTTCAAAGCTCACTCGTGGTTTGTCATGTTCGCATTATCACCCAAGTGTGATAAATGCTCTTCGAATCCGTCCAAGTAAGGTTTTGTTTCTTCTAGTTATCATCTAAGTATGACAGTCTCTTTCCAAGCTTACTCGCGGTGTGTCTTGTTCACTTTATCACCCAAGTGTGGTAAATGCATTTCGATTCCATCCAAGTCTGGTTGTGTTTCTTCGAGTTATAATCCAAGTATAATAATCTCCTTTCAAGCTCACTTACAGTGTGTCTTGTTTGCTTTTATTTTCCAAGTATGATAAATGCACTTCGATTCCGTCAAAGTACAGTTTCGTCCCTTCGAGTTATCATCCAATTATGATATTCTCTTTTCACGCTCACTCACGGTATGTCTTGTTCGCTTTATCACCAAAGTATGGTAAATGTTTTTCGATTTTGTCCATGTCCGGTTCCGTTTCTTCGAGTTATAATCCAAATATGATAGTCTCTTTCCAAGCTCACTCATTGTGTGTCTTGTTCTCTTTATCACCAAAGTGTGGTAAAAAAAATTTGATTCCTTCCAAGTCCGGTTTTGTTTCTTCGAGTTATCATCCAATTATGAGTGTCTCTTTCCAAGTGCACTCACGGTGTGTCTTGCTAGCTTTATCACCCAAGTATGATAGTCTCTTTCCAATCTCACTCGTGGTGTGTCTTGTTCGCTTTAACATCAAGGTGTTGTAAATGCTTTTCGATTCTATTATATTTTGGTTTCGTTTCTTCGTGTTATCATCCAAGTATGATATTCTCCTTTCAAGCTCACTTATGGTGTATCTGGTTTTTTTTATCGTTCAAGTTTGGTAAATGCTCTTTGATTCTGTCCATGTACGGTTTATTCCCACCGAGTTATCATCAAAGTACGATACTCTATTTTCAAGCTCACTCACGGTGTTCCTTGTTCATTTTATCACCAAAGTGTGGTAAATGCCTTTCAATTCTGTGTAAGTCCAGTTTCATTTCTTCTAGATATCATCCATGTATGATAGTCTCTTTCCAAACTCATTCACAATGTGCCTTGTTCGCTTTATCACCCAAGTGTAATAAATTCCTTTCAATTTCATCCAAGTCCGATTTCGTTTCTTCGATTTATCATACAGTATGATATTCTCTTTTCAAGCTCACACACAGTGTGTCTTGTTCTCTTTATCACCCAAGTGTGGTAAATGCTTTTCGATTCCGTCCAAGTCAAGTTTCATTTCTTTGAGTTATCATCTAAGTATGATAATCTCTTTCCAAGCTCACTCACGGTGTGCCTTGTTCGCTTTATCACCCAAGTGTGATAAATACTTTTCGATTTCATCCAATCTGGTTTCTTTCATTCGAGTTATCATCAAAGTATGATATTCTCTTTTCAAGTTCACTCACAGTGTCTCTTGTTTGCATTTTCACCCAAGTGTTGTAAATGTTTTGGGATTCCGTCCAAGTTCGGTTTCGTATCTTCGAGTTATCAATCAAGTATGATAGTCTCTTTCCAAACTAACTCACGGTGTGCCTTGTTCGCTTTATCACCCAAGTGTGATAAATCCTCTTATATTTCGTTCAAATTTGGTTTCGTTTCTTCGAGTTATCTTCCAAGTATGATAGTCTCTTTCTAAGCTCACTCGCGGTGTGTCTTGTTCGCTTTATCACACAAGTGTGCTAAATTCATTTCGAATCCGTCCATGTGAGGTTTTGTTTCTTTGAGTTATCATCCAAGTATGATAGTTTGTTTCCAAGCTCACTCGTGGTTTGTCATGTTCGCATTATCACCCAAGTGTGATAAATGCTCTTCGAATCCGTCCAAGTAAGGTTTTGTTTCTTCTAGTTATCATCTAAGTATGACAGTCTCTTTCCAAGCTTACTCGCGGTGTGTCTTGTTCACTTTATCACCCAAGTGTGGTAAATGCATTTCGATTCCATCCAAGTCTGGTTGTGTTTCTTTGAGTTATAATCCAAGTATAATAATCTCCTTTCAATCTCACTTATAGTGTGTCTTGTTTTCTTTTATTTTCCAAGTGTGATAAATGCTCTTCGATTCCGTCAAAGTACGGTTTCTTCCCTTCGAGTTATCATCCAATTATGATATTCTCTTTTCACGCTCACTCACGGTATGTCTTGTTCGCTTTATCACCAAAGTGTGGTAAATGTTTTTCGATTCTGTCCTTGTCCGGTTCCGTTTCTTCGAGTTATAATCCAAATATGATAGTCTCTTTCCAAGCTCACTCATTGTATGTCTTGTTCGCTTTATCACCAAAGTGTGGTAAAAAAATTTGATTCCTTCCAAGTCCGGTTTTGTTTCTTCTAGTTATCATTCAATTATGAGTGTCTCTTTCCAATTGCACTCACGGTGTGTCTTGCTCGCTTTATCACCCAAGTATGATAGTCTCTTTTCAATCTCACTCGTGGTGTGTCTTGTTCGCTTTAACATCAAGGTGTTGTAAATGCTTTTCGATTCTATCCAATTTTGGTTTCGTTTTTTCGTGTTATCATCCAGGTATTATATTCTCCTTTCAAGCTCACTTATGGTGTATCTGGTTTTTTTTATCGTTCTAGTTTGGGAAATGCTCTTTGATTCTGTCCAAGTACGGTTTATTCCCAACGAGTTATCATCAAAGTACGATACTCTATTTTCAAGCTCACTCACGGTGTTCCTTGTTCATTTTATCACCAAAGTGTGGGAAATACCTTTCAATTCTGTGTAAGTCTAGTTTCATTTCTTCTAGATATCATCCATGTATGATAGTCTCTTTCCAAACTCATTCACAATGTGCCTTGTTCGCTTTATCACCCAAGTGTAATAAATTCCTTTCAATTTCGTCCAAGTCCGATTTCGTTTCTTCGATTTATCATACAGTATGATATTCTCTTTTCAAGCTCACGCACAGTGTGTCTTGTTCTCTTTATCACCCAAGTGTGGTAAATGCTTTTCGATTCCGTCCAAGTCAAGTTTCATTTCTTTGAGTTATCATCTAAGTATGATAATCTCTTTCCAAGCTCACTCATGGTGTGCCTTGTTCGCTTTATCTCCCAAGTGTGATAAATGCTTTTCGATTTCGTCCAATCTAGTTTCTTTCATTCGAGTTATCATCAAAGTATGATATTCTCTTTTCAAGTTCACTCACGGTGTCTCTTGTTTGCATTTTCACCCAAGTGTTGTAAATGTTTTGGGATTCCGTCCAAGTTTGGTTTCGTATCTTCGAGTTATCATCCAAGTGTGATAGTCTCTTTCCAAACTAACTCACGGTGTGCCTTGTTCGCTTTATCACCCAAGTGGGATAAATCCTCTTATATTTCGTTCAAGTTAGGTTTCGTTTCTTCGAGTTATCATCCAAGTATGATAGTCTCTTTCTAATCTCACTCGCGGTGTGTCTTGTTCGCTTTATCACACAAGTGTGCTAAATTCTTTTCGAATCCGTCCATGTGAGGTTTTGTTTCTTTGAGTTATCATCCAAGTATGATAGTTTGTTTCCAAGCTCACTCGTGGTTTGTCATGTTCGCATTATCACCCAAGTGTGATAAATGCTCTTCGAATCAGTCCAAGTAAGGTTTTGTTTCTTCTAGTTATCATCCAAGTATGACAGTCTCTTTCCAAGCTTACTCGCGGTGTGTCTTGTTCACTTTATCACCCAAGTGTGGTAAATGCATTTCGATTCCATCCAAGTCTGGTTGTGTTTCTTCGAGTTATAATCCAAGTATAATAATCTCCTTTCAAGCTCACTTACAGTGTGTCTTGTTTGCTTTTATTTTCCAAGTGTGATAAATGCTCTTCGATTCCGTCAAAGTATGGTTTCTTCCCTTCGAGTTATCATCCAATTATGATATTCTCTTTTCACGCTCACTCACGGTATGTCTTGTTCGCTTTATCACCAAATGTGGTAAATGTTTTTCGATTCTGTCCATGTCCGGTTCCGTTTCTTCGAGTTATAATCCAAATATGATAGTCTCTTTCCAAGCTCACTCATTGTGTGTCTTGTTCGCTTTATCACCAAAGTGTGGTAAAAAAAATTTGATTCCTTCCAAGTCCGGTTTTGTTTCTTCGAGTTATCATCCAATTATGAGTGTCTCTTTCCAAGTGCACTCACGGTGTGTCTTGCTCGCTTTATCACCCAAGTATGATAGCCTCTTTCCAATCTCACTCGTGGTGTGTCTTGTTCGCTTTAACATCAAGGTGTTGTAAATGCTTTTCGATTCTATCCAATTTTGGTTTCGTTTCTTCGTGTTATCATCCAAGTATGATATTCTCCTTTCAAGCTCACTTACGGTGTATCTGGTTTTTTTATCGTTCAAGTTTGGTAAATGCTCTTTGATTATGTCCAAGTACGGTTTATTCCCACCGAGTTATCATCAAAGTACGATACTCTATTTTCAAGCTCACTCACGGTGTTCCTTGTTCATTTTATCACCAAAGTGTGGTAAATGCATTTCAATTCTGTGTAAGTCCAGTTTCGTTTCTTCTAGATATCATCCATGTATGATAATCTCTTTCCAAACTTATTCACAATATGCCTTGTTCTCTTTATCACCCAAGTGTGATAAATTCCTTTCAATTTCGTCCAAGTCCGATTTTGTTTCTTCGATTTATCATACAGTATGATATTCTCTTTTCAAGCTCACGCACATTGTGTCTTCTTCTCTTTATCACCCAAGTGTGGTAAATGCTTTTCGATTCCGTCCAAGTCAAGTTTCATTTCTTTGAGTTATCATCTAAGTATGATAATCTCTTTCCAAGCTCACTCACGGTGTGCCTTGTTCGCTTTATCACCCAAGTGTGATAAATGCTTTTGATTTCGTCCAAGTCTGGTTTATTTCATTCGAGTTATCATCCAAGTATGATATTCTCTTTTCAAGCTCACTCGCGGTGTCTCTTGTTCGCATTTTCACCCAAGTGTTGTAAATGTTTTTGGATTCCGTCCAAGTTCGGTTTCGTATCTTCGAGTTATCATCCAAGTATGATAGTCTCTTTCCAAACTAACTCACGGTGTGCCTTGTTCGCTTTATCACCCAAGTGTGATAAATCCTCTTCTATTTTTTTCATGTTTGGTTTTGTTTCTTCGAGTTATCATCCAAGTATGATAGTCTCTTTCTAAGCTCACTAGCGGTGTGTCTTGTTCTCTTTATCACACAAGTGTGCTAAATTCTTTTCAAATCCGTCCATGTGAGGTTTTGTTTCTTTGAGTTATCATCCAAGTACGATAGTTTGTTTCCAAGCTCACCCGTGGTTTTTCATGTTCGGATTATCACCCAAGTGTGATAAATGCTCTTTGAATCTGTCCAAGTCAGGTTTTGTTTCTTCTAATTATCATCCAAGTATGACAGTCTCTTTCCAAGCTTACTCACGGTGTGTCTTGTTCACCTTATCACCCAAGTGTGGTAAATGCATTTCGATTCCATCCAAGTCTGGTTGTGTTTCTTCGAGTTATATTCCAAGTATACTAATCTCCTTTCAAGCTCACTTATAGTGTCTCTTGTTTGCTTTTATTTTCCAAGTGTGATAAATGCTCTTCGATTCCGTCAAAGTACGGTTTCTTCCCTTCGAGTTATCATCCAATTATGATATTCTCTTTTCACGCTCACTCACGGTATGTCTTGTTCGCTTTATCACCAAAGTGTGGTAAATGTTTTTCGATTTTGTACATGTCCGGTTCCGTTTCTTCGAGTTATAATCCAAATATGATAGTCTCTTTCCAAGCTCAGTCATTGAGTGTCTTGTTCGCTGTATCACCAAAGTGTGGTAAAAAAATTTGATTCCTTCCAAGTCCGATTTTGTTTCTTCTAGTTATCATCCAATTATGAGTGTCTCTTTCCAATTGCACTCACGGTGTGTCTTGCTCGCTTTATCACCCAAGTATGATAGTCTCTTTCCAATCTCACTCGTGGTGTGTCTTGTTCGCTTTAACATCAAGTTGTTGTAAATGCTTTTCGATTCTATCCAATTTTGGTTTCGTTTCTTCGTGTTATCATCCAAGTATGATATTCTCCTTTCAAGCTCACTTATGGTGTATCTGGTTTTTTTTATCGTTCAAGTTTGGTAAATGCTCTTTGATTCTGTCCAAGCACAGTTTATTCCCACCGAGTTATCATCAAAGTACGATACTCTATTTTCAAGCTCACTCACGGTGTTCCTTGTTCATTTTATCACCAAAGTGTGGTAAATGCCTTTCAATTTTGTGTAAGTCCAGTTTCGTTTCTTCTAGATATCATCCATGTATGATAGTCTCTTTCCAAACTCATTCACAATGTGCCTTGTTCGCTTTATCACCTAAGTGTAATAAATTCCTTTCAATTTCGTCTAAGTCCGATTTCGTTTCTTCGATTTATCATACAGTATGATATTCTCTTTTCAAGCTCACACACAGTGTGTCTTGTTCTCTTTATCACCCAAGTGTGGTAAATGCTTTTCGATTCCGTCCAAGTCAAGTTTCATTTCTTTGAGTTATCATCTAAGTATGATAATCTCTTTCCAAGCTCACTCACGGTGTGCCTTGTTCGCTTTATCACCCAAGTGTGATAAATACTTTTCGATTTCGTCCAATCTGGTTTCTTTCATTCGAGTTATCATCAAAGTATGATATTCTCTTTTCAAGTTCACTCACGGTGTCTCTTGTTTGCATTTTCACCCAAGTGTTGTAAATGTTTTGGGATTCCGTCCAAGTTCGGTTTCGTATCTTCGAGTTATCAATCAAGTATGATAGTCTCTTTCCAAACTAACTCACGGTGTGCCTTGTTCGCTTTATCACCCAAGTGGGATAAATCCTCTTATATTTCGTTCAAGTTTGGTTTCGTTTCTTCGAGTTATCATCCAAGTATGATAGTCTCTTTCTAAGCTCACTCGCGGTGTGTCTTGTTCGCTTTATCACACAAGTGTGCTAAATTCATTTCGAATCCGTCCATGTGAGGTTTTGTTTCTTTGAGGTATCATCCAAGTATGATAGTTTGTTTCCAAGCTCACTCGTGGTTTGTCATGTTCGCATTATCTCCCAAGTGTGATAAATGCTCTTCGAATCCGTCCAAGTAAGGTTTTGTTTCTTCTAGTTATCATCTAAGTATGACAGTCTCTTTCCAAGCTTACTCGTGGTGTGTCTTGTTCACTTTATCACCCAAGTGTGGTAAATGCATTTCGATTCCATCCAAGTCTGGTTGTGTTTCTTCGAGTTATAATCCAAGTATAATAATCTCCTTTCAATCTCACTTATAGTGTGTCTTGTTTTCTTTTATTTTCCAAGTGTGATAAATGCTCTTCGATTCCGTCAAAGTACGGTTTCTTCCCTTCGAGTTATCATCCAATTATGATATTCTCTTTTCACGCTCACTCACGGTATGTCTTGTTCGCTTTATCACCAAAGTGTGGTAAATGTTTTTCGATTCTGTCCTTGTCCGGTTCCGTTTCTTCGAGTTATAATCCAAATATGATAGTCTCTTTCCAAGCTCACTCATTGTGTGTCTTGTTCGCTTTATCACCAAAGTGTGGTAAAAAAATTTGATTCCTTCCAAGTCCGGTTTTGTTTCTTCTAGTTATCATTCAATTATGAGTGTCTCTTTCCAATTGCACTCACGGTGTGTCTTGCTCGCTTTATCACCCAAGTATGATAGTCTCTTTTCAATCTCACTCGTGGTGTGTCTTGTTCGCTTTAACATCAAGGTGTTGTAAATGCTTTTCGATTCTATCCAATTTTGGTTTCGTTTTTTCGTGTTATCATCCAGGTATTATATTCTCCTTTCAAGCTCACTTATGGTGTATCTGGTTTTTTTTATCGTTCTAGTTTGGGAAATGCTCTTTGATTCTGTCCAAGTACGGTTTATTCCCAACGAGTTATCATCAAAGTACGATACTCTATTTTCAAGCTCACTCACGGTGTTCCTTGTTCATTTTATCACCAAAGTGTGGGAAATACCTTTCAATTCTGTGTAAGTCTAGTTTCATTTCTTCTAGATATCATCCATGTATGATAGTCTCTTTCCAAACTCATTCACAATGTGCCTTGTTCGCTTTATCACCCAAGTGTAATAAATTCCTTTCAATTTCGTCCAAGTCCGATTTCGTTTCTTCGATTTATCATACAGTATGATATTCTCTTTTCAAGCTCACGCACAGTGTGTCTTGTTCTCTTTATCACCCAAGTGTGGTAAATGCTTTTCGATTCCGTCCAAGTCAAGTTTCATTTCTTTGAGTTATCATCTAAGTATGATAATCTCTTTCCAAGCTCACTCATGGTGTGCCTTGTTCGCTTTATCTCCCAAGTGTGATAAATGCTTTTCGATTTCGTCCAATCTAGTTTCTTTCATTCGAGTTATCATCAAAGTATGATATTCTCTTTTCAAGTTCACTCACGGTGTCTCTTGTTTGCATTTTCACCCAAGTGTTGTAAATGTTTTGGGATTCCGTCCAAGTTTGGTTTCGTATCTTCGAGTTATCATCCAAGTGTGATAGTCTCTTTCCAAACTAACTCACGGTGTGCCTTGTTCGCTTTATCACCCAAGTGGGATAAATCCTCTTATATTTCGTTCAAGTTAGGTTTCGTTTCTTCGAGTTATCATCCAAGTATGATAGTCTCTTTCTAATCTCACTCGCGGTGTGTCTTGTTCGCTTTATCACACAAGTGTGCTAAATTCTTTTCGAATCCGTCCATGTGAGGTTTTGTTTCTTTGAGTTATCATCCAAGTATGATAGTTTGTTTCCAAGCTCACTCGTGGTTTGTCATGTTCGCATTATCACCCAAGTGTGATAAATGCTCTTCGAATCAGTCCAAGTAAGGTTTTGTTTCTTCTAGTTATCATCCAAGTATGACAGTCTCTTTCCAAGCTTACTCGCGGTGTGTCTTGTTCACTTTATCACCCAAGTGTGGTAAATGCATTTCGATTCCATCCAAGTCTGGTTGTGTTTCTTCGAGTTATAATCCAAGTATAATAATCTCCTTTCAAGCTCACTTACAGTGTGTCTTGTTTGCTTTTATTTTCCAAGTGTGATAAATGCTCTTCGATTCCGTCAAAGTATGGTTTCTTCCCTTCGAGTTATCATCCAATTATGATATTCTCTTTTCACGCTCACTCACGGTATGTCTTGTTCGCTTTATCACCAAATGTGGTAAATGTTTTTCGATTCTGTCCATGTCCGGTTCCGTTTCTTCGAGTTATAATCCAAATATGATAGTCTCTTTCCAAGCTCACTCATTGTGTGTCTTGTTCGCTTTATCACCAAAGTGTGGTAAAAAAAATTTGATTCCTTCCAAGTCCGGTTTTGTTTCTTCGAGTTATCATCCAATTATGAGTGTCTCTTTCCAAGTGCACTCACGGTGTGTCTTGCTCGCTTTATCACCCAAGTATGATAGCCTCTTTCCAATCTCACTCGTGGTGTGTCTTGTTCGCTTTAACATCAAGGTGTTGTAAATGCTTTTCGATTCTATCCAATTTTGGTTTCGTTTCTTCGTGTTATCATCCAAGTATGATATTCTCCTTTCAAGCTCACTTACGGTGTATCTGGTTTTTTTATCGTTCAAGTTTGGTAAATGCTCTTTGATTATGTCCAAGTACGGTTTATTCCCACCGAGTTATCATCAAAGTACGATACTCTATTTTCAAGCTCACTCACGGTGTTCCTTGTTCATTTTATCACCAAAGTGTGGTAAATGCATTTCAATTCTGTGTAAGTCCAGTTTCGTTTCTTCTAGATATCATCCATGTATGATAATCTCTTTCCAAACTTATTCACAATATGCCTTGTTCTCTTTATCACCCAAGTGTGATAAATTCCTTTCAATTTCGTCCAAGTCCGATTTTGTTTCTTCGATTTATCATACAGTATGATATTCTCTTTTCAAGCTCACGCACATTGTGTCTTCTTCTCTTTATCACCCAAGTGTGGTAAATGCTTTTCGATTCCGTCCAAGTCAAGTTTCATTTCTTTGAGTTATCATCTAAGTATGATAATCTCTTTCCAAGCTCACTCACGGTGTGCCTTGTTCGCTTTATCACCCAAGTGTGATAAATGCTTTTGATTTCGTCCAAGTCTGGTTTATTTCATTCGAGTTATCATCCAAGTATGATATTCTCTTTTCAAGCTCACTCGCGGTGTCTCTTGTTCGCATTTTCACCCAAGTGTTGTAAATGTTTTTGGATTCCGTCCAAGTTCGGTTTCGTATCTTCGAGTTATCATCCAAGTATGATAGTCTCTTTCCAAACTAACTCACGGTGTGCCTTGTTCGCTTTATCACCCAAGTGTGATAAATCCTCTTCTATTTTTTTCATGTTTGGTTTTGTTTCTTCGAGTTATCATCCAAGTATGATAGTCTCTTTCTAAGCTCACTAGCGGTGTGTCTTGTTCTCTTTATCACACAAGTGTGCTAAATTCTTTTCAAATCCGTCCATGTGAGGTTTTGTTTCTTTGAGTTATCATCCAAGTACGATAGTTTGTTTCCAAGCTCACCCGTGGTTTTTCATGTTCGGATTATCACCCAAGTGTGATAAATGCTCTTTGAATCTGTCCAAGTCAGGTTTTGTTTCTTCTAATTATCATCCAAGTATGACAGTCTCTTTCCAAGCTTACTCACGGTGTGTCTTGTTCACCTTATCACCCAAGTGTGGTAAATGCATTTCGATTCCATCCAAGTCTGGTTGTGTTTCTTCGAGTTATATTCCAAGTATACTAATCTCCTTTCAAGCTCACTTATAGTGTCTCTTGTTTGCTTTTATTTTCCAAGTGTGATAAATGCTCTTCGATTCCGTCAAAGTACGGTTTCTTCCCTTCGAGTTATCATCCAATTATGATATTCTCTTTTCACGCTCACTCACGGTATGTCTTGTTCGCTTTATCACCAAAGTGTGGTAAATGTTTTTCGATTTTGTCCATGTCCGGTTCCGTTTCTTCGAGTTATAATCCAAATATGATAGTCTCTTTCCAAGCTCAGTCATTGAGTGTCTTGTTCGCTGTATCACCAAAGTGTGGTAAAAAAATTTGATTCCTTCCAAGTCCGATTTTGTTTCTTCTAGTTATCATCCAATTATGAGTGTCTCTTTCCAATTGCACTCACGGTGTGTCTTGCTCGCTTTATCACCCAAGTATGATAGTCTCTTTCCAATCTCACTCGTGGTGTGTCTTGTTCGCTTTAACATCAAGTTGTTGTAAATGCTTTTCGATTCTATCCAATTTTGGTTTCGTTTCTTCGTGTTATCATCCAAGTATGATATTCTCCTTTCAAGCTCACTTATGGTGTATCTGGTTTTTTTTATCGTTCAAGTTTGGTAAATGCTCTTTGATTCTGTCCAAGCACAGTTTATTCCCACCGAGTTATCATCAAAGTACGATACTCTATTTTCAAGCTCACTCACGGTGTTCCTTGTTCATTTTATCACCAAAGTGTGGTAAATGCCTTTCAATTTTGTGTAAGTCCAGTTTCGTTTCTTCTAGATATCATCCATGTATGATAGTCTCTTTCCAAACTCATTCACAATGTGCCTTGTTCGCTTTATCACCTAAGTGTAATAAATTCCTTTCAATTTCGTCTAAGTCCGATTTCGTTTCTTCGATTTATCATACAGTATGATATTCTCTTTTCAAGCTCACGCACAGTGTGTCTTGTTCTCTTTATCACCCAAGTGTGGTAAATGCTTTTCGATTCCGTCCATGTCAAGTTTCATTTCTTTGAGTTATCATCTAAGTATGATAATCTCTTTCCCAGCTCACTCATGGTGTGCCTTGTTCGCTTTATCTCCCAAGCGTGATAAATGCTTTTCGATTTCGTCCAATCTGGTTTCTTTCATTCGAGTTATCATCAAAGTATGATATTCTCTTTTCAAGTTCACTCACGGTGTCTCTTGTTTGCATTTTCACCCAAGTGTTGTAAATGTTTTGGGATTCCGTCCAAGTTCGGTTTCGTATCTTCGAGTTATCATCCAAGTGTGATAGTCTCTTTCCAAACTAACTCACGGTGTGCCTTGTTCGCTTTATCACCCAAGTGGGATAAATCCTCTTATATTTCGTTCAAGTTTGGTTTCGTTTCTTCGAGTTATCATCCAAGTATGATAGTCTCTTTCTAAGCTCACTCGCGGTGTGTCTTGTTCGCTTTATCACACAAGTGTGCTAAATTCATTTCGAATCCGTCCATGTGAGGTTTTGTTTCTTTGAGGTATCATCCAAGTATGATAGTTTGTTTCCAAGCTCACTCGTGGTTTGTCATGTTCGCATTATCTCCCAAGTGTGATAAATGCTCTTCGAATCAGTCCAAGTAAGGTTTTGTTTCTTCTAGTTATCATCCAAGTATGACAGTCTCTTTCCAAGCTTACTCGTGGTGTGTCTTGTTCACTTTATCACCCAAGTGTGGTAAATGCATTTCGATTCCATCCAAGTCTGGTTGTGTTTCTTCGAGTTATAATCCAAGTATAATAATCTCCTTTCAAGCTCACTTATAGTGTGTCTTGTTTGCTTTTATTTTCCAAGTGTGATAAATGCTCTTCGATTCCGTCAAAGTATGGTTTCTTCCCTTCGAGTTATCATCCAATTATGATATTCTCTTTTCACGCTCACTCACGGTATGTCTTGTTCGCTTTATCACCAAATGTGGTAAATGTTTTTCGATTCTGTCCATGTCCGGTTCCGTTTCTTCGAGTTATAATCCATATATGATAGTCTCTTTCCAAGCTCACTCATTGTGTGTCTTGTTCACTTTATCACCAAAGTGTGGTAAAAAAAATGTGATTCCTTCCAAGTCCGGTTTTGTTTCTTCGAGTTATCATCCAATTATGAGTGTCTCTTTCCAAGTGCACTCACGGTGTGTCTTGCTCGCTTTATCACCCAAGTATGATAGTCTCTTTCCAATCTCACTCGTGGTGTGTCTTTTTCGCTTTAACATCAAGGTGTTGTAAATGCTTTTCGATTCTATCCAATTTTGGTTTCGTTTCTTCGTGTTATCATCCAAGTATGATATTCTCCTTTCAAGCTCACTTACGGTGTATCTGGTTTTTTTTATCGTTCAAGTTTGGTAAATGCTCTTTGATTATGTCCAAGTACGGTTTATTCACAACGAGTTATCTTCAAAGTACGATACTCTCTTTTCAAGCTCACTCACGGTGTTCCTTGTTCATTTTATCACCAAAGTGTGGTAAATGCATTTCAATTCTGTGTAAGTCCAGTTTCGTTTCTTCTAGATATCATCCATGTATGATAGTCTCTTTCCAAACTCATTCCCAATATGCCTTGTTCTCTTTATCACCCAAGTGTGATAAATTCCTTTCAATTTCGTCCAAGTCCGATTTCGTTTCTTCGATTTATCATACAGTATGATATTCTCTTTTCAAGCTCACGCACATTGTGTCTTCTTCTCTTTATCACCCAAGTGTGGTAAATGCTTTTTGATTCCGTCCAAGTCAAGTTTCATTTCTTTGAGTTATCATCTAAGTATGATAATCTCTTTCCAAGCTCACTCACGGTGTGCCTTGTTCTCTTTATCATCCAAGTGTGATAAATGCTTTTCGATTTCGTCCAAGTCTGGTTTATTTCATTAGAGTTATCATCCAAGTATGATATTCTCATTTCAAGCTCACTCGCGGTGTGCCTTGTTCGCTTTATCACCCAAGTGTGATAAATCCTCTTCTATTCTGTTCAAGTTTGGTTTTGTTTCTTCGAGTTATCGTCCAAGTATGATAGTCTCTTTCTAAGCTCACTCGCGGTGTGTCTTGTTCGCTTTATCACACAAGTGTGCTAAATTCTTTTCAAATCCGTCCATGTGAGGTTTTGTTTCTTTGAGTTATCATCCAAGTATGATAGTTTGTTTCCAAGCTCACCCGTGGTTTGTCATGTTCGGATTATCACCCAAGTGTGATAAATGTTCTTTGAATCTGTCCAAGTTAGGTTTTGTTTCTTCTAGTTATCATCCAAGTATGACAGTCTCTTTCCAAGCTTACTCGCGGTGTGTCTTGTTCACCTTATCACCCAAGTGTGGTAAATGCATTTCGATTCTGTCGCTCCCGATAAATGGGAATGGCCCAGATAAAGGTACAGACGCGAACGGTCGGCGAGAGGAGGGATGTGAGAACACACAGGAGTGAACTCACAGGGAATGAATAGAGTCTCCAGCTAGGCATTTTTATCCTGGGGGAAAGGTAATGCTGCATAAACCTGAGAAAAGATTTGGATAAGACGGTCGCGAACCAGAGAGACTGAGAAAGGGGGTTGGTTACAACCTGGGAAGGTATTAGCACCCAGATTGTCTGCCGTACTCGACGGGATCTACGCTTGGAAGTTTGTGTTTAAAGGGGTAGTGTCAGTGCAATCTGTGTATAAAGGAGCTGGAAAAAAGGATGTACAGGTGTCAGTGAAAAAGAAATGTGAAGTGTATAAATGTACAGTGTCAGTGTAAGAAAAGGAATAAGATGCCCAAGATCATGAGGCTAAAAGAATGATCCTGGAAGGAGGGGGAATATACAGAGACTTTTGTTCGATAACTGTTAAGTTATGCCTACGTATCCTCTCGTGCAATGAGGAAGTCAGAACACCGTAGTTCGACCCAAAGAGACTGAAAGAATGGATTGACTTGTGAACTGCTTACTTGCCTATGCTCAAGTGTATGACCTGTCTGGCTCAGGTGCAAACTGTCTTGCATTAGACGGAAGGAGCAAGTTCTCGTTTATGAGTGAAAGTGATGAGAAAAGAATCCCGTAGGAGACGATTATTGTTTGTTTTTGAGTTTTCAGTCTTTTATTGCTTTTGGAGATTTGTCATAAGTTAATGAGCTTAAGCCTAAACCAATGGGTTAGTAAACTCATCACATCTTCCCTTTGATTAGGGGTAATGAGAATACCTTAAGTTTGAAGTCAGCTTCTCACACTTAATCACCCTGATGCAAGGGTTAAGATCATTAACCTACTTGTGATTATTTTAGATGTTTTTGTTGTTTTTGTTTAGTGTTGAGTAATGAGATTAAGCCATAATCAAGGATTAAACAGACTCATTACACCATCCTAATAGAAGGATAATAGATGAGAGTGTTTAAGCTGAGGAAATGGATTTTTTAGGGTTTGTAAGACAACTTGAGGGGGACTTGTCCATTAACACTAGGGTTAGTCCTTCTTAACCAATTAAGGAAGAATTAGAACCCTAATGCAAGGCCCAAGTTACAAGCTTGATGTCTTGATGATTATTAAGTGAATTGATTAAGAGATTTAAACACATTAAGGGTTTAACACTTAGGATTAAAGTTATACACTCCATCCTAATAGAAGGATGCAGGCATAAACTTAATCACAAAGCCTTAAAGCCTTTAGGGTTTAGTCCCTGATTATGAGATGAGAAGGGAAGACTCAAAATATGACACAAAGGTAAAACTAATGGGGGGGACTAATCAAAACCCTAATTATTGTCATGCTTGGTTGTTCCTAAGGTTTGTGAAGTTTACAAGGGAAATCTTCAGAGGAACCACCAGGGAGCAGATGAAAGGAGCAAAGAGAAGCAAAGTAACTTGCTTCATTCAAGAAGACAAGTCACTTGAGGAAAGAAGGTAAGAAGAAGAAGAAAGAGCAAGCTCAATCTCAAACACAAGACAAAATGCAGCAAAGATGCATAAGAGAGATGAAAATAAATTGTGAGAAGTGAAGGCAAATTCACTTCTCAAAGTGACTTACCACCTGAAAAGTTAGTGAAGGAATGCAATGCAATGCAAGATGAGATGAAATGACATGATGCAAATCAAAACCAGAAGCATAAATATGATGTTAATGATGCTATGAGATGATGCAAACATGAAACAAGGCATGGGGATGATCATACAAACATATGAATGCAAGAGAAGCATGCTTAGAACCATGAACATACATGAAAAGTTATGAAATGCAAATGGCATACCACATGGCAAATGCAAGATGCAATGATCAAACACGATTCTAGTATGTCTTAAGATGTCTAATGAATCAAATGGATGCATAAAATGTCATGGCAAGTCATGGTATGCAAGCAAATGCAAGATGAATGCAAAAGGAAGCCCAAATTAGGGTTTATGATCAATGCACCAAACAAAAACCAAAACTAGAAGCAAACATCAAGATAAAAAATTGACAACACATCCAAGGGAACCCTAAACCTATACAAACTCACTGCCCAAAGGAGGGGATCCAATTCTTAACCTAGTGCAAGTTATGAATTTCCTAAGATTTCTAGGGTTTTGAGGTACCTTGTCAAGAAAAATGTCAAACAAAATGAAAATGCAAGATCAAATCATGCCAATTTAATCCTATGAACTACATGATATGCAAGACACAATGCAAAAAGAATCAAAGTCCAACTCTCAAAGACTAGGCAAAAATGAATTTTCAAAGATTGGATCAAAATAATGCTTTGAAATAAAATTAATTCCATGGAAAATTGTCAAAATGCATCAAGATCAAAAAAGAAATCTGGTTTAAGGGTTGGACAATGTTTCTAAATGATTTTAAAGGTTTCATGAATTTTTTGGTGATTTTTAAATACCTAAAAGTATTTTTAATTAATTAATTCTCATTAATTAATTAAAAATAAACTTTTAAATGATTTAAAAATATTTCTTAATGCAAAAAATAAAAATAAAAATGTTTTTGGTTTCTGAAAATTAATTAAAGTTTGTACAAAAATTTTCAGAATTTTTAAAATTGTTATACTATTTTAAAATAAATGGACAAAACAAATGAAATAAAATACAAAATAAAATGAATTTTATGGAAGTATGTTGATCCTAAGGCTGTGGTTTGAACTAAGAAACGTGCGCGTTGACTGGCGCCATATCCAAGGGTGGAAATTCAAACTGGCCAGATTAAATATAAAACTCAATTAATTAGGATAATGACGTGGATTAGGGTTAAGTGAGTGGATCTGGACCGTCCAAACACGCGCCAGTCAAACAAAGTCAACCTATCCTACGTACCACATTCAAACTGCATTTAATTACACTGATTAGCCCTAATTACTTTCAGGTGGCCGGAGAAGACTTCCGGTCGTCTTCTCCGGCAAGACCCTCACCTGAAAGTTGCCAAAATCATTAAAACCTCATGAAAATGAAAACTAAAAGCCCAGAAATCATCCCCATACAACATTGAATCAAAACCCCTAAACAAAACTCATTTTTCATTCATCAATCATGCGAATCGAAGCCAAACATTTTTAGGTCAGAAAAGTTTCAGAACATGATTAAATGCTTATTTCTCAACCATTTCAAAAAGTAAAAGCATCAGAGTGATCAGCAAAGCATGAGGAACAACTTAGAAACTTAAAAATTCATTTCTGGAAAAAAAGTTCTTGATATACCTGAGCTTTGAGCTTCCTCAGTTTGCAACTTTCTGACCCTCTCTCTTCGTGCAAACCACTCCTTTTAGGCCCCTGAAGAATTCCTGATGCTTGGAGAAAGTTTATGGTGGCTGGTTTTTGAGATGGCAGAAGTTCTGCTCACAGTGGGGTGGGAATCGTATTTGTGATTCAGGGAGTTTAAGGCAATGGTGATGGGTGCTTTGTGATCAGGAAAGTGTGTTGAGTTGATTTGTGAAGTTGGTTTTTGTGTTTGAGGCTTGTGCAATCAGTTTCGAAGGCTTTTGCAATTTGGAGCAAGAAGCGATAACTATGGCTTGGGTCTGTTTCAGCTTGCAATGTATGGTGTGTTATGCTGGCTTTGGTCCATGTATCAAAAGGGGATAGGTCAGAAAGTTGTTGGTGGCCTATGGTGATTGGTATGGGTCTTTGGCCAAAATGTCAACTTGATGTGTACTTGAGGTATGGGCTATGGTACCACTTGCTTCTTGGCATGCTTGGGCTCAGCTTGAATCAAGGAATTCTGTGAAAAGAGTTTAGAGGCAAGGCAGCAAGTAGTTTGTAGCTTATGATGAGTTTTGCAAGTTGGTTCTAGTTTGGTTCCTTTGAGATATCTTGCTCCATAAGCCATAAAAATGAGAGATCTTTTGGTGCAATCTGACTTTTAGGTCTTGGTACATGTTTGTGTGAAGATTAGAAGTTAGTTTGATAGCTCAATTTGCCTTGACAAGTGAATTTGCAACTTTGCCTCTTTGGTAGAAACCTTGAAATTTTGTGATTTTAGCCAACTTTGACAAGCCATAACTTTTGATCCAAAATGAATTAGGTCATGTTCTTGTACTTTTTGAAAAGGGAATGATCCATTCTACAACTTTCATGACCAAAGTTTTTCCATTTGAAGCATTTTTGAATCAAAAAGTAAAGGTTGAAAAAGTTTCCTAAAATGGCAATTTCATTAAAAGTCAAACTTTCCCAAAAAGTCAACTTTGCAAAAGACTTTAAATTCTTCAATTTTGTGAACTTCCAACTTCTTCTATGATCAAATAAAGACCATACACAATCAAAATGATGAAGAACACCCTTTGGTTAGGTCATTGGGGCCTCAGATGCCCTGATTTTGCATTGACTTGCTTGAAAAGTCAACTCTTGATCAGATGACTTCCCCATGGAATTTCTTCATGAAAATTGATATGCATACTCCCTATACCATATAGAGACCAATAGAAACAAGAATGACCAAAAAAATTGGAGTTATGGCCTCTGAAACCAAAACCCTAATTCTAGGTCATCTGTGCAGTCAAGCCTGGCTCTGCTTCCATGCCATTTCAGTTCTTGTGATTTTTTTGACATTCTTGACTTTGAGAGGACATAATATGATATTTGAACATACATGGACCCCTTTGAGTTGATTGATGACCTTTGGAGTGGCTCAAGAAGCTCTTGGATTGCTCAGATCACAAACCCTAGGTGCAGATGACTTTGAATCAATGCAGTGAATCAAAAATGTGGTATGAGATGCTATGATTGAGTTTATGCATATGAGGATATCACAAGCCATGGTGTGAATGGGTGAGGGCAAATTTGGGGTGTTTACAGATTCCATCCAAGTCTGGTTGTGTTTCTTCGAGTTATAATCCAACTATAATAATCTCCTTTCAAGCTCACTTAAAGTGTGTCTTGTTTGCTTTTATTGTCCAAGTGTGATAAATTCTCTTCGATTTCGTCAAAGTACTGTTTCTTCCCTTCTAGTTATCATCCAATTATGGTATTCTATTTTCACGCTCACTCACGGTGTGTCTTGTTCGCTTTATCACCAAAGTGTGGTAAATGTTTTTCGATTCTGACCATGTCTGGTTCCGTTTCTTTGAGTTATAATCCAAATATGATAGTCTCTTTCAAAGCTCACTCACTGTGTGTCTTGTTCGCTTTATCACCAAAGTGTGGTAAGTTTTTTTTGATTCCTTCCAAGTCCTGTTTTGTTTCTTCGAGTTATCATCCAATTATGAGTGTCACTTTCCAAGTGCACGCACGGTGTGTCTTGCTCGCTTTATCACCCAGGTATGATAGTCTCTTCCCAATCTCACTCGCGGTGTGTCTTATTCGCTTTATCACCCAGGTGTTGTAAATGCTTTTCGATTCTATCCAATTTTGGTTTCGTTTCTCCGAGTTATCATCCAAGTATGATAGTCTCCTTTCAAGCTCACTTACGGTGTATCTGGTTTTTTTAATCGTTCAAGTTTTGTAAATGCACTTCGATTCTGTCCAAGTACGATTTATTCCCTCCGAGTTATCATCAAAGTACGATACTCTAGTTTCAAACTCACTCACGGTGTTCCTTGTTCACTTTATCACCCAAGTGTGGTAAATGCCTGTCAATTCTGTCCAAGTCCAATTTCGTTTCTTCTAGATATCATCCATGTATGATAGTCTCTTTCCAAGCTCACTAACAATGTGCCTTGTTCGCTTTATCACCCAAGTGTGATAAATTCCTTTCAATTTCGTCCAAGTCCGGTTTCGTTTCTTCGATTTATCATACAGTATGATATTATCTTTTCAAGCTCACTCACGGTGTGTCTTGTTCTATTTATCACCCAAGTGTGGTAAATGCTTTTCGATTCCGTCCAAGTCAGGTTTCATTTCTTTGATTTATCATCCAAGTATGATAATCTCTTTCCAAGCTCACTCACGGTGTGGCTTGTTCGCTTTATCACCCAAGTTTGATAAATGCTTTTCGATTTCTTCCAACTCTGGTTTCTTTCATTCGAGTTATCATCCAAGTATGATATTCTCTTTTCAAGCTCACTTACGGTGTCTCTTGTTCGCATTTTCACCCAAGTGTTGTAAATTCTTTTGGATTCCGTCCATGTTCGGTTTCGTATCTTCGAGTTATCATCCAAGTATGATAGTCTCTTGCCAAACTTACTCACGGTGTGCCTTGTTCGCTTTTCACCCAAGTGTGATAAATCCTCTTCTATTCCGTTCAAGTTCGGTTTCTTTTCTTCGAGTTATCATCCAAGTATGATAGTCTCTTTCTAAGCTCACTCGCGGTGTGACTTGTTCGCTTTATCACACAAGTGTTCTAAATTCTTTTCGAATCCGTCCATGTGAGGTTTTGTTTCTTTGAGTTATCATCCAAGTATGATAGTTTGTTTACAAGCTTATTCGTGGTTTGTCATGTTCGCATTGTCACCTCAGTGTGATAAATGCTCTTCGAATCCGTCCAAGTCAGGTTATGTTTCTTCTAGTTATCATCCAAGTATGACAGTCTCATTCCAAGCTTACTCGCGGTGTGTCTTGTTCACTTTGTCACCTAAGTGTGGTAAATGCATTTAAATTCCATCCAAGTCTGGTTGTGTTTCTTCGAGTTATAATCCAAGTATAATAATCTCTTTTCAAGCTCACTTACAGTGTGTCTTTTTTGCTTTTATTTTCCAAGTGTGATAAATGCTCTTCGATTCCGTCAAAGTACAGTTTCTTCCCTTCGAGTTATCATCCAATTATGATATTCTCTTTTCACGCTCACTCACGGTATGTCTTGTTCGCTTTATCACCAAAGTGTGGTAAATGTTTTTCGATTCTGTCCATGTCCGGTTCCGTTTCTTCGAGTTATAATCCAAATATGATAGTCTCTTTCAAAGCTCACTCACTGTGTGTCTTGTTCGCTTTATCACCAATGTGTGGTAAATTTTTTTTGATTCCTTCCAAGTCCGGTTTTTATTCTTCGAGTTATCATCCAATTATGAGTGTCTCTTTCCAAGTGCACGCACGGTGTGTCTTGCTCGCTTTATCACCCAGGTATGATAGTCTCTTTCCAATCTCACTCGCGGTGTGTCTTGTTCGCTTTATCACCCAGGTGTTGTAAATGCTTTTCGATTCTATCCAATTTTGGTTTCGTTTCTCCGAGTTATCATCCAAGTATGATAGTCTCCTTTCAAGCTCACTTACGGTGTATCTGGTTTTTTTTTATCATTCAAGTTTTGTAAATGCACTTCGATTCTGTCCAAGTACGGTTTATTCCCTCCGAGTTATCATCAAAGTACGATCCTCTATTTTCAAGCTCACTTACGGTGTTTCTTGTTCACTTTATCACCCAAGTGTGGTAAATGCCTGTCAATTCTGTCCAAGTTCAATTTCGTTTCTTCTAGATATCATCCATGTATGATAGTCTCTTTCCAAGCTCACTAACAGTGTGCCTTGTTCTCTTTATCACCCAAGTGTGATAAATTCCTTTCAATTCCGTCCAAGTCCGATTTCTTTTCTTCGATTTATCATAAAGTATGATATTCTCTTTTCAAGCTCACTCACGGTGTGTCTTGTTCTCTTTATCACCCAAGTGTGGTAAATTCTTTTCGATTCCGTCCAAGTCAGGTTTCATTACTTTGAGATATCATCCAAGTATGATAATGTCTTTCCAAGCTCACTCAAGGTGTGCCATGTTTTCTTTATCACCCAAGTTTGATAAATGCTTTTCGATTTCTTCCAACTCTGGTTTCTTTCATTCGAGTTATCATCCAAGTATGATATTCTCTTTTCAAGCTCACTTACGGTGTCTCTTGTTCGCATTTTCACCCAAGTGTTGTAAATGTTTTTGGATTCCGTCCAAGTTCGGTTTCGTATCTTCGAGTTATCATCCAAGTATGATAGTCTCTTGCCAAACTTACTCACGGTGTGCCTTGTTTGCTTTTCACCCAAGTGTGATAAATCCTCTTCTATTCCGTTCAAGTTCGGTTTCGTTTCTTAGATTTATCATCCAAGTATGATAGTCTCTTTCTAAGCTCACTCGCGGTGTGTCTTGTCGCTTTATCACACAAGTGTGCTAAATTCTTTTCGAATCTGTCCATGTGAGGTTTTGTTTCTTTGAGTTATCATCCAAGTATGATAGTTTGTTTACAAGCTCATTCGTGGTTTGTCATGTTCGCATTATCACCTCAGTGTGATAAATGCTCTTCGAATCCGTCCAAGTCAGGTTATGTTTCTTCTAGTTATCATCCAAGTATGACAGTCTCTTTCCAAGCTTACTCGCGGTGTGTCTTGTACACTTTATCACCCAAGTGTGGTAAATGCATTTCAATTCCATCCAAGTCTGGTTGTGTTTCTTCGAGTTATAATCCAAGTATAATAATCTCTTTTCAAGCTCACTTACAGTGTGTCTTGTTTTCTTTTATTTTCCAAGTGTGATAAATGCTCTTCGATTCCGTCAAAGTACGGTTTCTTCCCTTCGAGTTATCATCCAATTATGATATTCTCTTTTCACGCTCACTAACGGTATGTCATGTTCGCTTTATTACCAAAGTGTGGTAAATGTTTTTCGATTCTGTCCATGTCCGGTTCCATTTCTTCGAGTTATAATCCAAATATGATAGTCTCTTTCAAAGCTCACTCACTGTGTGTCTTGTTCGGTATATCACCAAAGTGTGGTAAAATTTTTTTGATTCCTTCCAAGTCCGGTTTTGTTTCTTCGAGTTATCATCCAATTATGAGTGTCTCTTTCCAAGTGCACGCACGGTGTGTCTTGCTCGCTTTATCACCCAGGTATGATAGTCTCTTTCCAATCTCACTCGCGGTGTGTCTTGTTCGCTTTATCACCCAGGTGTTGTAAATGCTTTTCGATTCTATCCAATTTTTGTTTCGTTTCTCCGAGTTATCATCCAAGTATGATAGTCTCCTATCAAGCTCACTTACGGTGTATCTGGTTTTTTTTATCGTTCAAGTTTGGTGAATGCTCTTTGATTCTGTCCAAGTACAGTTTATTCCCACCGAGTTATCATCAAAGTACGATACTCTATTTTCGAGCTCACTCACGGTGTTCCTTGTTCATTTTATCACTAAAGTGTGGTAAATGCCTTTCAATTCTGTGTAAGACCAGTTTCGTTACTTCTAGATATCATCCATGTATGATAGTCTCTTTCCAAACTCATTCACAATGTGCCTTGTTTGCTTTATCACCCAAGTGTGATAAATTCCTTTCAATTTCGTCCATGTCCGATTTCGTTTCTTCGATTTATCATACAGTATGATATTCTCTTTTCAAGCTCGCGCACAGTGTGTCTTGTTTTTTTTATCACCCAAGTGTGGTAAATGCTTTTCGATTCCGTCCAAGTGAGGTTTCATTTCTTTGAGTTATCATCCAAGTATGATAATGTCTTTCCAAGCTCACTCACGGTGTGCCTTGTTCGCTTTATCACCCAAGTTTGATAAATGCTTTTTGATTTCTTCCAACTCTTGTTTCTTTCATTCGAGTTATCATCCAAGTATGATATTCTCTTTTCAAGCTCGCTTACGGTGTCTCTTGTTCGCATTTTCACCCAAGTGTTGTAAATGCTTTTGGATTCCGTCCAAGTTCGATTTCGTATCTTCGAGTTATCATCCAAGTAAGATAGTCTCTTGCCAAACTTACTCACGGTGTGCCTTGTTCGCTTTTCACCCAAGTGTGATAAATCCTCTTCTATTCCGTTCAAGTTCGGTTTCGTTTCTTCGAGTTATCATCCAAGTATGATAGTCTCTTTCTAAGCTCACTCGCGGTGTGACTTGTTCTCTTTATCACACAAGTGTTCTAAATTCTTTTCGAATCCGTCCATGTGAGGTTTTGTTTCTTTGAGTTATCATCCAAGTATGATAGTTTGTTTACAAGCTCATTCGTGGTTTGTCATGTTCGCATTGTCACCTCAGTGTGATAAATGCTCTTCGAATCCGTCCAAGTCAAGTTATCTTTCTTCTAGTTATCATCCAAGTATGACAGTCTCTTTCCATGCTTACTCGCGGTGTGTCTTGTTCACTTTATCACCTATGTGTGGTAAATGCATTTCAATTCCATCCAAGTCTGGTTGTGTTTCTTCGAGTTATAATCCAAGTATAATAATCTCTTTTCAAGCTCACTTACAGTGTGTCTTGTTTGCTTTTATTTTCCAAGTGTGATAAATGCTCTTCGATTCCGTCAAAGTACAGTTTCTTCCCTTCGAGTTATCATCCAATTATGATATTCTCTTTTCATGCTCACTCACGGTATGTCTTGTTCCCTTTATCACCAAAGTGTGGTAAATGTTTTTCGATTCTTTCCATGTCCGGTTCCGTTTCTTCGAGTTATAATCCAAATATGATAGTCTCTTTCAAAGCTCACTCACTGTGTGTCTTGTTCGGTATATCACCAAAGTGTGGTAAATTTTTTTTGATTCCTTCCAAGTCCGGTTTTGTTTCTTCGAGTTATCATCCAATTATGAGTGTCTCTTTCCAAGTGCACGCACGGTGTGTCTTGCTCGCTTTATCACCCAGGTATGATAGTCTCTTTCCAATCTCACTCGCGGTGTGTCTTGTTCGCTTTATCACCCAGGTGTTGTAAATGCTTTTCGATTCTATCCAATTTTTGTTTCGTTTCTCCGAGTTATCATCCAAGTATGATAGTCTCCTTTCAAGCTCACTTACGGTGTATCTGGTTTTTTTTATCGTTCAAGTTTGGTGAATTCTCTTTGATTCTGTCCAAGTACAGTTTATTCCCACCGAGTTATCATCAAAGTACGATACTCTATTTTCGAGCTCACTCACGGTGTTCCTTGTTCATTTTATCACTAAAGTGTGGTAAATGCCTTTCAATTCTGTGTAAGTCCAGTTTCTTTACTTCTAGATATCATCCATGTATGATAGTCTCTTTCCAAACTCATTCACAATGTGCCTTGTTTGCTTTATCACCCAAGTGTGATAAATTCCTTTCAATTTCGTCCATGTCCGATTTCGTTTCTTCGATTTATCATACAGTATGATATTCTCTTTTCAAGATCGCGCATAGTGTGTCTTGTTTTTTTTATCACCCAAGTGTGGTAAATGCTTTTCGATTCCGTCCAAGTCAGGTTTCATTTCTTTGAGTTATCATCTAAGTATGATAATCTCTTTCTAAGCTCACTCACGGTGTGCCTTGTTCGCTTTATCACCCAAGTGTGATAAATGCTTTTCGATTTCGTCCAAGTCTGGTTTCTTTCATTCGAGTTATCATCCAAGTATGATATACTCTTTTCAAGCTCACTCGCGGTGTCTCTTGTTCGCATTTTCACCCAAGTGTTGTAAATGTTTTTGGATTCCGTACAAGTTCGGTTTCGTATCTTCGAGTTATCATCCAAGTATGATAGTGTCTTTCCAAACTAACTCACAATGTGCCTTGTTCGCTTTATCACCCAAGTGTGATAAATCCTCTTCTATTCTGTTCAAGTTTGGTTTTGTTTCTTCGAGTTATCATCCAAGTATGATAGTCTCTTTCTAAGCTCACTCGTGGTGTGTCTTGTTCGCTTTATCACACAAGTGTGCTAAATTCTTTTCGAATCCGTCCATGTGAGATTTTGTTTCTTTGAGTTATCATCCAAGTATGATAGTTTGTTTCCAAGCTCACTGGTGGTTTTTCATGTTCGCATTATCACCCAACTGTGATAAATGCTCTTCGAATTCGTCCAAGTCAGGTTTTGTTTCTTCTAGTTATCATCCAAGTATGGCAGTCTCTTTCCAAGCTTACTCGCGGTGTGTCTTGTTCACTTTATCACCCAAGTGTGGTAAATGCATTTCGATTCCATCCAAGTCTGGTTGTGTTTCTTCGAGTTATAATCCAAGTATAATAATCTCCTTTCAAGCTCACTTAAATTGTGTCTTGTTTGCTTTTATTGTCCAAGTGTGATAAATGCTCTTCGATTCGGTCAAAGTACAGTTTCTTCCCTTCGAATTATCATCCAAGTATGATATTCTCTTTTAACACTCACTCACGGTGTGTCTTGTTCGCATTATTATTCATGACTGGTTCCGTTTCTTCGAGTTATCATCCAATTATGAGTGTCTCTTTCCAAGTGCACGCACGGTGTGTCTTGCTCGCTTTATCACCCAGGTATGATAGTTTCTTTCCAATCTCACTCGCGGTGTGTCTTGTTCGCTTTATCACCCAGGTGTTGTAAATGCTTTTCGATTCTATCCAATTTTGGTTTCGTTTCTCCGAGTTATCATCCAAGTATGATAGTCTACTTTCAAGCTCACTTACGGTGTATCTGGTTTTTTTTATCGTTCAAGTTTTGTAAATGCACTTCGATTCTGTCCAAGTACGGTTTATTCCCTCCGAGTAATCATCAAAGTACGATACTCTATTTTCAAGCTCACTCACGGTGTTCCTTGTTCACTTTATCACCCAAGTGTGGTAAATGCTTGTCAATTCTGTCCAAGTCCAATTTCGTTTATTCTAGATATCATCCATGTATGATAGTCTCTTTCCAAGCTCACTAACAGTGTGCCTTGTTCCCTTTATCACCCAAGTATGATAAATTCCTTTCAATTTCGTCCAAGTCCGATTTCTTTTCTTCGATTTAACATACAGTATGATATTCTCTTTTCAAGCTCACTCACGGTGTGTTTTGTTCTCTTTATCACCCAAGTGTGGTAAATTCTTTTCGATTCCGTCCAAGTCAGGTTTCATTTTTTTAAGTTATCATCCAAGTATGATAAGGTTTTTCCAAGCTCACTCACGGTGTTCCTTTTTTACTTTATCACCCAAGTTTGATGAATGCTTTTCGATTTCTTCCAACTCTGGTTTCTTTCATTCGAATTATCATCCAAGTATGATATTCTCTTTTCAAGCTCACTTACGGTGTCTCTTGTTCGCATTTTCACCCAAGTGTTATAAATGTTTTTGGATTCCGTCCAAGTTCGGTTTCGTATCTTCGAGTTATCATCCAAGTATGATAGTCTCTTGCCAAACTTACTCACGGTGTGCCTTGTTTGCTTTTCACCCAAGTGTGATAAATCCTCTTCTATTCCGTTCAAGTTCGGTTTCGTTTCTTCGAGTTATCATCCAAGTATGATAGTCTCTTTCTAAGCTCACTCGCGGTGTGTCTTGTTCGCTTTATCACACAAGTGTGCTAAATTCTTTTCGAATCCGTCCATGTGAGGTTTTGTTTCTTTGAGTTATCATCCAAGTATGATAGTTTGTTTACAAGCTCATTCGTGGTTTGTCATGTTCGCATTATCACCTCAGTGTGATAAAAGCTCTTCGAATCCGTCCAAGTCAGGTTATACTTCTTCTAGTTATCATCCAAGTATGACAGTCTCTTTCCAAGCTTACTCGCGGTATTTCTTATTCACTTTATCACCCATGTGTGGTAAATGCATTTCAATTCCATCCAAGTCTGGTTGTGTTTCTTCGAGTTATAATCCAAGTATAATAGTCTCTTTTCAAGCTCACTTACAGTGTGTCTTGTTTGCTTTTATTTTCCAAGTGTGATAAATGCTCTTCGATTCCGTCAAAGTACGGTTTCTTCCCTTCGAGTTATCATCCAATTATGATATTCTCTTTTCACGCTCACTCACGGTATGTCTTGTTCGCTTTATCACCAAAGTGTGGTAAATGTTTTTCGATTCTGTCCATGTCCGGTTCCGTTTCTTCGAGTTATAATCCAAATATGATAGTCTCTTTCAAAGCTCACTCACTGTGTTTCTTGTTCGCTTTATCACCAAAGTGTGGTAAAAATATTTTGATTCCTTCCAAGTCCGGTTTCGTTTCTTCGAGTTATCATCCAATTATGAGTGTCTCTTTCCAAGTGCACTCACGGTGTGTCTTGCTCGCTTTATCACCCAAGTATGATAGTCTCTTTCCAATCTCACTCGCGGTGTGTCTTGTTCGCTTTAACATCAAGGTGTTGTAAATGCTTTTCGATTCTATCCAATTTTGGTTTCGTTTCTTCGTGTTATCATCCAAGTATGATATTATCCTTTCAAGCTCACTTACGGTGTATCTGGTTTTTTTTATCGTTCAAGTTTGGTGAATTCTCTTTGATTCTGTCCAAGTACAGTTTATTCCCACCGAGTTATCATCAAAGTACGATACTCTATTTTCAAGCTCACTCACGGTGTTCCTTGTTCATTTTATCACTAAAGTGTGGTAAATGCCTTTCAATTCTGTGTAAGTCCAGTTTCGTTACTTCTAGATATCATCCATGTATGATAGTCTCTTTCCAAACACATTCACAATGTGCCTTGTTTGCTTTATCACCCAAGTGTGATAAATTCCTTTCAATTTCGTCCAAGTCCGATTTCGTTTCTTCGATTTATCATACAGTATGATATTCTCTTTTCAAACTCGCGCACAGTGTGTCTTGTTTTTTTTATCACCCAAGTGTGGTAAATGCTTTTCGATTCCGTCAAAGTCAGGTTTCATTTCTTTGAGTTATCATCTAAGTATGATAATCTCTTTCCAAGCTCACTCACGGTGTGCCTTGTTTACTTTATCACCCAAGTATGATAAATGCTTTTCAATTTCGTCCAAGTCTGGTTTCTTTCATTCGAGTTATCATCCAAGTATGATATTCTCTTTTCAAGCTCACTCGCGGTGTCTCTTGTTCGCATTTTCACCCAAGTGTTGTAAATGTTTTTGGATTCCGTCCAAGTTCGGTTTCGTATCTTCGAGTTATCATCCAAGTATGATAGTCTCTTTCCAAACTAACTCACGGTGTGCCTTGTTCGCTTTATCACCCAAGTGTGATAAATCATCTTCTATTCTGTTCAAGTTTGGTTTTGTTTCTTCGAGTTATCATCCAAGTATGATAGTCTCTTTCTAAGCTCACTCGTGGTGTGTCTTGTTCGCTTTATCACACAAGTGTGCTAAATTCTTTTCGAATCCGTCCATGTGAGGTTTTGTTTCTTTGAGTTATCATACAAGTATGATAGTTTGTTTCCAAGCTCACTGGTGGTTTGTCATGTTCGCATTATCACCCAAGTGTGATAAATGCTCTTCGAATTCGTCCAAGTCAGGTTTTGTTTCTTCTAGTTATCATCAAAGTATGACAGTCTCTTTCCAAGCTTACTCGCGGTGTGTCTTGTTCACTTTATCACCCAAGTGTGGTAAATGCATTTCGATTCCATCCAAGTCTGGTTGTGTTTCTTCGAGTTATAATCCAAGTATAATAATCTCCTTTCAAGCTCACTTAAAGTGTGTCTTGTTTGCTTTTATTGTCCAAGTGTGATAAATGCTCTTCGATTCCGTCAAAGTACGGTTTCTTCCCTTCGAGTTATCATCCAATTATGATATTCTCTTTTCACGCTCACTCACGGTGTGTCTTGTTCGCTTTATCACCAAAGTGTTGTAAATGTTTTTCGATTCTGTCCATGTCCGGTTCCGTTTCTTCGAGTTATAATCCAAATATGATAGGCTCTTTCCAAGCTCACTCACTGTGTGTTTTGTTCGCTTTATCACCCAAGTGTGGTAAATATTTTTTGATTCCTTCCAAGTCCGGTTTCATTTCTTCGAGTTATCATCCAATTATGAGTGTCTCTTTCCAAGTGCACGCACGGTGTGTCTTGCTCGTTTTATCACCCAAGTATGATAGTCTCTTTCCAATCTCACTCGCGGTGTGTCTTGTTTGCTTTATCACCCAGGTGTTATAAATGCTTTTCGATTCTATCCAATTTTGGTTTCGTTTCTCCGAGTTATCATCCAAGTATGATAGTCTCCTTTCAAGCTCACTTACGGTGTATCTGGTTTTTTTTATCGTTCAAGTTTTGTAAATGCACTTCGATTCTGTCCAAGTACGGTTTATTCCCTCCAAGTTATCATCAAAGTACGATACTCTATTTTAAAGCTCACTCACGGTGTTCCTTGTTCACTTTATCACCCAAGTGTGGTAAATGCCTGTCAATTCTGTCCAAGTCCAATTTTGTTTCTTCTAGATATCATCCATGTATGAAAGTCTCTTTCCAAGCTCACTAACAGTGTCCCCTTTTCGCTTTATCACCCAAGTGTTATAAATTCCTTTCAATTTCGTCCAAGTCCGGTTTCGTTTCTTCGATTTATCATACAGTATGATATTCTCTTTTCAAGCTCACTCACAGTGTGTCTTGTTCTCTTTATCACCCAAGTGTGGTAAATGCTTTTCGATTCTGTCCAAGTCAGGTTTCATTTCTTTGAGTTATCATCCAAGTATGGTAATCTCTTTCCAAGCTCACTCACGGTGTGCCTTGTTCGCTTTATCACCCAAGTTTGATAAATGCTTTTCGATTTCTTCCAATTCTGGTTTCTTTCATTCGAGTTATCATCCAAGTATGATATTCTCTTTTTAAGCTCACTCACGGTGTCTCTTGTTCGACTTTTCACCCAAGTGTTTTAAATGCTTTTGGATTCCGTCCAAGTTCAGTTTCGTATCTTCGAGTTATCATCCAAGTATGATAGTCTCTTGCCAAACTTACTCACGATCTGCCTTGTTCGCTTTTCACCCAAGTGTGATAAATCCTCTTCTATTCCGTTCAAGTTCGGTTTCGTTTCATCGAGTTATCATCCAAGTATGATAGTCTCTTTCTAAGCTCACTCGCGGTGTGTCTTTTTCGCTTTATCACACAAGTGTGCTAAATTATATTCGAATCCGTCCATGTGAGGTTTTGTTTCCTTGAGTTATCATCCAAGTATGATAGTTTGTTTACAAGCTCATTCGTGGTTTGTCATGTTTGCGTTATCACCTCAGTGTGATAAATGCTCTTCGAATCCGTCCAAGTCAGGTTATGTTTCTTCTAGTTATCATCCAAGTATGACAGTCACTTTCCAAGCTTACTCGCGGTGTGTCTTGTTTGCTTTATCACCAAAGTGTGGAAAATGTTTTTCGATTTTGTCCATGTCTGGTTCCGTTTCTTCGAGTTATAATCCAAATATTATACTCTCTTTCCAAGCTCACTCACTGTGTGTCTTGTTCGCTTTATCACAAATGTGTTGTAAATTTTTTTTGATTCCTTCCAAGTCCGGTTTTGTTTCTTCGAGTTATCATCCAATTATGAGTGTCTCTTTCCAAGTGCACTCACGGTGTGTCTTGCTCGCTTTTTCACCCAAGTATGATAGTCTCTTTCCAATCTCACTCGCGGTGTGTCTTGTTCGCTTTATCACCCAGGTGTTGTAAATGCTTTTCGATTCTATCCAATTTTGGTTTTGTTTCTCTGAGTTATCATCCAAGTATGATAGTCTCCTTTCAAGCTCACTTACGGTGTATCTAGTTTTTTTTATTGTTCAAGTTTGGTAAATGTTCTTCGATTTTGTCCAAGTATGGTTTATTCCCTCCGAGTTATCATCAAAGTACGATACTCTATTTTCAAGCTCACTCACGGTGTTCCTTGTTCACTTTATCACCCAAGTGTGGTAAATGCCTGTCAATTCTGTCCAAGTCCAATTTCGTTTCTTCTAGATATCATCCATGTATGATAGTCTCTTTCCAAGCTCACTCAAAGTGTGCCTTGTTCACTTTATCACCCAAGTGTGATAAATGCCTTTCAATTTCGTCCAAGTCCGGTTTCGTTTCTTCGATTTATCATACAGTATGATATTCTCTTTTCAAGCTCACTCACGGTGTGTCTTGTTCTCTTTATCAGCCAAGTGTGGTAAATGCTTTTCGATTCCGTCCAAGTCAGGTTTCATTTCTTTGAATTATCATCCAAGTATGATAATCTCTTTCCATGCTCACTCATGGTGTGCCTTGTCCGCTTTATCACCCACGTGTGATAAATTCTTTTCGATGTCGTCCAAGTCTGGTTTCTTTCATTCTAGTTAACATCCAAGTATAATATTCTCTTTTCAAGCTCACTCACGGTGTCTCTTGTTCGCATTATCACCCAAGTGTTGTAAATGCTTTTGGATTCCTTCCATTTTCGGTTCCATATCTTTGAGTTATAATCCAAGTATGATAGTCTATTTCCAAACTCACTCACGGTGTGCCTTGTTCGCTTTATCATCCAAGTGTGATAAATCCTCTTCTATTTCATTCAAGTTCGTTTTCGTTTCTTCGAGTTATCATCCAAGTATGATAGTCTCTTTCTAATCTCACTCCCGGTGTGTCTTGTTCGCTTTATCACACAAGTGTGTAAATGCTTTTCGATTCCGTCCATGTGAGGTTTTGTTTGTTTGAGTTATCATCCAAGTATGATATTCTGTTTCCAAGTTAACTTGTGTTTTGTCATGATCGCATTATCACCCAAGTATGATAAATGCTCTTCGAATCCGTCCATGTCAGGTTTTGTTTCTTCTAGTTATGATCCAAGTATAACAGTCTCTTTCCAAACATACTTGCGGTGTGTCTTGTTCACTTTATCACCCAAGTGTGGTAAATTTATTTTAATTCCATCCAAGTCTGGTTGTGTTTCTTCTAGTTATAATACCAGTATAATAAACTCCTTTAAAGCTTACTAACAGTGTCTCTTGTTTGCTTTTATCGTCCAAGTGTGATAAATGCTCTTCGATTCCGTCAAAGTACAGTTTCTTCCCTTCGAGTTATAATCCAAGTATGATATTCTCTTTTCACACTCACTCACGGTGTGTCTTGTTCTCTTTATTACGCAAGTGTGGTAAATGTTTTTCGATTCCGTCCATGTCTTGTCCGTTTCTTCGAGTTATAATCCAAATAAGATAGTCTCTTTCCAAGCTCACTCACAGTGTGTCTTGTATGCTTTATCACCCAAGTGTGGTAAGTGCTTTTCAAATCCGTCCAAGTCATGTTTCGTTTCTTCGACTTATTATCCAAGTATGATAGTCTGTTTCCAAGCTAACTCGTGGTGTGTCTTGTTCGCTTTATTAACCAAGTGCGATAAATTCTTTTCAATTCCATCCAAGTCTGGTTTCATCCCTTCGAGTTATTATCGAAGTATGATATTCTTTTTTCATGCTCACTCATGGTGTATCTTGTTTGTTTTATCACCCAAGAGTGATAAATGCTTTTCGATTCCGTCCAAGTCCAGTTTCTTCCCATCGAGTAATCATCCAAGTATGATATTCTCTTTCCAAGCTCACTCACGGTGTGACTTGTTCGATTTATCATCCAAGTGTGGTAAATGCTTTTTGATTCCATCCAAGTCCGGTTTTGATTTCTTCGAGTTATCATCCAATTATGAGTGTCTCTTTCCAAGCTCACTCACGGTGTGTCGTGCTCGCTTTATCACCCAAGTATGATAGTCTCTTTCCAATCTCACTCGCAGTGTGTCTTGTTCGCTTTATCACCCAGGTGTTGTAAATGCTTTTCGATTCTATCCAATTTTAGTTTCGTTTCTCCGAGTTATCATCCAAGTATGATAGTCTCCTTTCAAGCTCACTTACAGTGTATCTGGTTTTTTTTATCGTTCAAGTTTGGTAAATGCTCTTCGATTTTGTCCAAGTACGGTTTATTCCCTCCGACTTATCATCAAAGTACGATTCTCTATTTTCAAGATCACTCACGGTGTTCCTTGTTCACTTTATCACCCAGGTGTGGTAAATGCCTGTCAATTTTGTCCAAGTCCAATTTCGTTTCTTCTAGATATCATCCATGTATGATAGTCTCTTTCCAAGTTCACTCACAGTGTGCCTTGTTCTCTTTATCACCCAAGTGTGATAAATTACTTTCAATTTCGTCCAAGTCCGGTTTTGTTTCTTCGATTTATCATACAGTATGATATTCTCTTTTCAAGCTCACTCACAGTGTGTCTTGTTCTCTTTATCACCCAAGCGTGGTAAATGCTTTTTGATTCCGTCCATGTCAGGTTTCATTTCATTGAGTTATCATCTAAGTATGATAATCTCTTTCCAAGCTCACTCACGGTGTGCCTTGTTCGCTTTATCACTTAAGTGTGATAAATGCTTTTCGATTTCGTCAAAGTCTGGTTTCTTTCATTCGAGTTATCAGCCAAGTATGATATTCTCTTTTCAAGCTCACTTACGGTGTCTCTTGTTTGCATTTTCACCCAAGTGTTGTAAATGCTTTTGGATTCCGTCCATGTTCGGTTTCGTATCTTCGAGTTATCATCCGAGTATGATAGTCTCTTTCCAAACTTACTCACGGTGTGCCTTGTTTGCTTTATCACACAATGTGATAAATCCTCTTCTATTCTGTTCAAGTTCGGTTTCGTTTCTTCGAGTTATCATCCAAGTATGATAGTCTCTTTCTAAGCTCACTCGCGGTGTGTCTTGCTCGCTTTATCACACAAGTATGCTAAATTCTTTTCGAATCCGTCCATGTGAGGTTTTGTTTCTTTGAGTTATCATCCAAGTATGATAGTTTGTTTCCAAGCTCGCTCGTGGTTTGTCATGTTCGCATTATCACCCAAGTGTGATAAATGCTCTTCGAATCCGTCCAAGTCAGGTTTTGTTTCTTCTATTTATCATCCAAGTATGACAGTCTCTTTCCAAGCTTACTCACGGTGTGTCTTGTTCACTTTATCACCCAAGTGTGGTAAATGTATTTCGATTTCATCCAAGTCTGGTTGTGTTTCTTCGAGTTATAATCCAAGTATAATAATCTCCTTTCAAGCTCACTTACAGTGTGTCTTGTTTGCTTTTATTGTCCAAGTGTGATAAATGCTCTTCGATTCCGTCAAAGTACGCTTTCTTCCCTTCGAGTTATCATCCAATTATGATATTCTCTTTTCACACTCACTCACGGTGTGTCTTGTTCACTTTATCACCAAAGTGTGGTAAATGTTTTTCGATTCTGTCCATGTCCGGTTCCGTTTCTTCGATTTATAATCCAAATATGATAGTCTCTTTCCAAGCTCACTCACTGTGTGTCTTGCTCGCTTTATCATCTAAGAATGATAGTCTCTTTCCAATCTCACTCGCAGTGTGTCTTGTTCGCTTTATCACCCAGGTGTTGTAAATGCTTTTCGATTCTATCCAATTTTAGTTTCGTTTCTCCGAGTTATCATCCAAGTATGATAGTCTCCTTTCAAGCTCACTTACAGTGTATCTGGTTTTTTTTATCGTTCAAGTTTGGTAAATGCTCTTCGATTTTGTCCAAGTACGGTTTATTCCCTCCGACTTATCATCAAAGTACGATTCTCTATTTTCAAGATCACTCACGGTGTTCCTTGTTCACTTTATCACCCAGGTGTGGTAAATGCCTGTCAATTTTGTCCAAGTCCAATTTCGTTTCTTCTAGATATCATCCATGTATGATAGTCTCTTTCCAAGTTCACTCACAGTGTGCCTTGTTCTCTTTATCACCCAAGTGTGATAAATTACTTTCAATTTCGTCCAAGTCCGGTTTTGTTTCTTCGATTTATCATACAGTATGATATTCTCTTTTCAAGCTCACTCACAGTGTGTCTTGTTCTCTTTATCACCCAAGCGTGGTAAATGCTTTTTGATTCCGTCCATGTCAGGTTTCATTTCATTGAGTTATCATCTAAGTATGATAATCTCTTTCCAAGCTCACTCACGGTGTGCCTTGTTCGCTTTATCACTTAAGTGTGATAAATGCTTTTCGATTTCGTCAAAGTCTGGTTTCTTTCATTCGAGTTATCATCCAAGTATGATATTCTCTTTTCAAGCTCACTTACGGTGTCTCTTGTTTGCATTTTCACCCAAGTGTTGTAAATGCTTTTGGATTCCGTCCATGTTCGGTTTCGTATCTTCGAGTTATCATCCGAGTATGATAGTCTCTTTCCAAACTTACTCACGGTGTGCCTTGTTCGCTTTATCACACAATGTGATAAATCCTCTTCTATTCTGTTCAAGTTCGGTTTCGTTTCTTCGAGTTATCATCCAAGTATGATAGTCTCTTTCTAAGCTCACTCGCGGTGTGTCTTGCTCGCTTTATCACACAAGTATGCTAAATTCTTTTCGAATTCGTCCATGTGAGGTTTTGTTTCTTTGAGTTATCATCCAAGTATGATAGTTTGTTTCCAAGCTCGCTCGTGGTTTGTCATGTTCGCATTATCACCCAAGTGTGATAAATGCTCTTCGAATCCGTCCAAGTCAGGTTTTGTTTCTTCTATTTATCATCCAAGTATGACAGTCTCTTTCCAAGCTTACTCACGGTGTGTCTTGTTCACTTTATCACCCAAGTGTGGTAAATGTATTTCGATTTCATCCAAGTCTGGTTGTGTTTCTTCGAGTTATAATCCAAGTATAATAATCTCCTTTCAAGCTCACTTACAGTGTGTCTTGTTTGCTTTTATTGTCCAAGTGTGATAAATGCTCTTCGATTCCGTCAAAGTACGCTTTCTTCCCTTCGAGTTATCATCCAATTATGATATTCTCTTTTCACACTCACTCACGGTGTGTCTTGTTCACTTTATCACCAAAGTGTGGTAAATGTTTTTCGATTCTGTCCATGTCCGGTTCCGTTTCTTCGATTTATAATCCAAATATGATAGTCTCTTTCCAAGCTCACTCACTGTGTGTCTTGCTCGCTTTATCATCTAAGAATGATAGTCTCTTTCCAATCTCACTCGCAGTGTGTCTTGTTCGCTTTATCACCCAGGTGTTGTAAATGCTTTTCGATTCTATCCAATTTTAGTTTCGTTTCTCCGAGTTATCATCCAAGTATGATAGTCTCTTTTCAAGCTCACTTACAGTGTATCTTGTTTTTTTTATCGTTCAAGTTTGGTAAATGCTCTTCGATTTTGTCCAATTAAAGTTTATTCCCTCCGACTTATCATCAAAGTACGATTCTCTATTTTCAAGATCACTCACGGTGTTCCTTGTTCACTTTATCACCCAAGTGTGGTAAATGCCTGTCAATTTTGTCCAAGTCCAATTTCGTTTCTTCTAGATATCATCCATGTATGATAGTCTCTTTCCAAGTTCACTCACAGTGTGCCTTGTTCTCTTTATCACCCAAGTGTGATAAATTACTTTCAATTTCGTCCAAGTCCGGTTTTGTTTCTTCGATTTATCATACAGTATGATATTCTCTTTTCAAGCTCACTCACAGTGTGTCTTGTTCTCTTTATCACCCAAGCGTGGTAAATGCTTTTTGATTCCGTCCAAGTCAGGTTTCATTTCTTTGAGTTATCATCTAAGTATGATAATCTCTTTCCAAGCTCACTCACGGTATGCCTTGTTCGGTTTATCACCCAAGTTTGATAAATGCTTTTCGATTTCGTCCAAGTCTGGTTTCTTTCATTCGAGTTATCATCCAAGTATGATATTCTCTTTTCAAGCTCACTTACGGTGTCTCTTGTTTGCATTTTCACCCAAGTGTTGTAAATGCTCTTGGATTCCGTCCATCTCCGGTTTCGTATCTTCGAGTTATCATCCGAGAATGATAGTCTCTTTCCAAACTTACTCACGGTGTGCCTTGTTCGCTTTATCACCCAAGTGTGATAAATCCTCTTCTATTCCGTTCAAGTTCGGTTTCGTTTCTTCGAGTTATCATCCAAGTACGATAGTCTCTTTCTAAGCTCACTCGCGGTGAGTCTTGCTCGCTTTATCACACAAGTATGCTAAATTCTTTTCGAATCCTTCCATGTGAGGTTTTGTTTCTTTGAGTTATCATCCAAGTATGATAGTTTGTTTCCAAGCTCACTCGTGGTTTGTCATGTTCGCATTATCACCCAAGTGTGATAAATGCTCTTCGAATCCTTCCAAGTCAGGTTTTGTTTGTTCTATTTATCATCCAAGTATGACAGTCTCTTTCCAAGCTTACTCGCGGTGTGTCTTGTTCACTTTATCACCCAAGTGTGGTAAATGTATTTCGATTCTATCCAAGTCTGATTGTGTTTCTTCGAGTTATAATCCAAGTATAATAATCTCCTTTCAAGCTCACTTACAGTGTGTCTTGTTTGCTTTTATTGTCCATGTGAGATAAATGCTCTTCGATTCCGTCAAAGTACGGTTTCTTCCCTTCGAGTTATCATCCAATTATGATATTCTCTTTTCACACTCACTCACGGTGTGTCTTGTTCCCTTTATCAACAAAGTGTGGTAAATTTTTTTCGATTCTGTCCATGTCCGGTTCCGTTTCTTCGAGTTATAATCCAAATATGATAGTCTCTTTCCAAGCTCACTCACTGTGTGTCTTGCTCGCTTTATCATCCAAGAATGATAGTCTCTTTCCAATCTCACTCGCAGTGTGTCTTTTTCGCTTTATCACCCAGGTGTTGTAAATGCTTTTCGATTCTATCCAATTTTAGTTTCGTTTCTCCGAGTTATCATCCAAGTATGATAGTCTCCTTTCAAGCTCACTTACAGTGTATCTGGTTTTTTTCATCGTTCAAGTTTGGTAAATGCTCTTCGATTTTGTCCAAGTACGGTTTATTCCCTCCGACTTATCATCAAAGTACGATACTCTATTTTCAAGCTCATTCACGGTGTTCCTTGTTCACTTTATCACCCAGGTGTGGTAAATGCCTGTCAATTTTGTCCAAGTCCAATTTCGTTTCTTCTAGATATCATCCATGTATGATAGTCTCTTTCCAAGTTCACTCACAGTGTGCCTTGTTCCCTTTATCACCCAAGTGTGATAAATGCCTTTCAATTTCGTCCAAGTCCGGTTTCGTTTTTTCGATTTATCATACAATATGATATTCTCTTTTCAAGCTCACTCACAATGTGTCTTATTCTCTTTATCACCCAAGTGTGGTAAATGCTTTTCGATTCCGTCCAAGTCAGGTTTCATTTCTTTGAGTTATCATCTAAGTATGATAATCTCTTTCCAAGCTCACTCACGGTGTGCTTTGTTCGCTTTATCACCTAAGTGTGATAAATGCTTTTCGATTTCGTCTAAGTCCGCTTTCTTTCATTCGAGTTATCATCCAAGTATGATATTCTCTTTTCAAGCTCACTCACGGTGTCTCTTGTTCGCATTTTCACCCAAGTGTTGTAAATGCTTTTGGATTCCGTCCAAGTTCGGTTTTGTATCTTCGAGTTATCATCCAAGTATGATAGTCTCTTTCCAAACTTACTCACGGTCTGCCTTCTTCGCTTTATCACCAAAGTGTGATAAATCCTCTTCTATTCTGTTCAAGTTCGGTTTCGTTTCTTCGAGTTATCATCCAAGTATGATAGTCTCTTTCTAAGCTCAATCGCGATGTGTCTTGTTCGCTTTATCACACAAGTGTGCTAAATTCTTTTTGAATCCATCCATGTGAGGTTTTTTATTCTTTGAGTTATCATGCAAGTATGATAGTCTGTTTCCAAGCTCACTTGTGGTTTGTCATGTTCGCATTATCACTCTGTCGCTCCCACCAAATGAGGCTAGGTCAAATGGGGTACAGACGCGAACGGTCGGCGAAGAGAGGGATTGAATAGAGTCGCCAGCTAGGCATTTTTATCCCGAAGGAAAGGTAATGCTGCATAAACCTGAGAAAGAATGGATAAGACGGTTGCGAACCAGAGAAACTGAGAAAGGGGGTTGGTTACAACCTGGGAAGGTATTAGCACCCAGATTGTCCGTCGTACTCGACAGGATCCACGCTTAAAAGATTTGTGTTTAAAAGGGGTAGGGTCAGTGCAATCTGTGTGTCAAAGCTGGAAAAGAATGCAAATGTCGGTGCAAAGGAAAGGTGAAGTGCATAAGAGAAGTGTCAGTGCAAGGATAAGAGTGCAATGCCCAAGATTATGAGGCTCAAGGAATAATGCTGGAAGGAAGGGGAATATACAGAGACTTTTGTTCGATAACTTGTTAAGTTATGCCTACGTATCCTCTCGTGCAATGAGGAAGTCAGAACACCGTAGTTCGACTCAAAGAGACTGATTGATAAATTGACTTGTGACATTCTTACTTGTTTGTGCTCAAGTGTATGACCTGTCTGGCTCAGGTGCAAACTGTCTTGCATTAGACGGAAGAAGCAAGCTCTCGTTTGTGAATGAATGAGATGAGAAAAGAATCCCGGAGGAGACGATCATTGTTTTTTTTTTAGTTTTCAATCTTTTATTGCTTTTGGAGTTTGTCATAAGAAAATGAGCTTAAGCCTAAACCAAGGGTTAGTAAACTCATCACCTCTTCCCTCTGATTAGGGGTAATGAGGATACCTTAAGTATGAAGTAAGCACCTCACACTTAATCACCATGGTGTAGGATTAAGATCATTAACCTACTTGTGATTATTTAGATGTTTTTGTTGTTTTAGTTTAGTGTTAGGTAATGAGTTGAAGCCATAATCAAGGATTTAATGGGCCCATTACACCATCCTAATAGAAGGATAATAGATGAGAACATTTAAGCTGAGGAAGGCTCCTCAACTTAATCCATGATTAGGGATTAACCTCATGACAAAACAAAACCTTTATTAAAGTGGATTTTAGTTAATGGTAAGATTAAGAAATAAATTTTATGGTTTGTAAGGCAACTTGAGGGGGACTTGTCCATTAACACTAGGGTTAGTCCTTCTTAACCAATTAAGGAAGAATTAGACCCCTAATGCAAGGCCCAAGTTACAAGTTTGATGTCTTAGCAATTATTAGGTGGGTTGATTAAAGGGTTTAAACACATTAAGGGTTTAACACTTAGGATTAAATTTATACTCTCCATCCTAATAGAAGGATGCAGGCATAACCCTAATCACAAAGCCTTAAAACCTTTAAGGTTTAGTCCTTGATTAAGAGATGAGAAGAGAAGACTCAAAAGATGACACAAAGGTAAAACTAATGGGGGACTAATCAAACCCTAATTGTTAACATGCTTGGGTGTTCCTAGGGTTTATGAGGCTTACAAGAAGTCTTCAAGAGAGCCACCAAGGAAGAAGTAGGATGGAAGGAAAAGAAGCAGCAAGAAGCAAGACAACTTACTTCACTTAAGAAGATAAGTTGCTTGAAGAAAGAAAGAGGATAAGGAGCATGAATGAGCAATCTCACTCTAATTCACAAGTAAAAATGCAGCAATGATGTATAAAAGAGATGAGAAGAGATCATGAGAAGTGAAGGCAAATTCACTTCTCAAACACTTACCACCTGAAAAGTTAGCAACAAGAAATGAAATGAAATGAAAAAAGAGAAAGATGCAATGATGCAAACCAAAATCAGAAGCATATCAAGATGTAAATGATGCTAAAAGATGATACAAATGGATGTCACAAGATGAGGATGATCATACAAGTGATGAAGATGCAAATGAGACATGAAAGGAGGCATGAAAGTTCATGAAAACTTATGAAATGCAATGGATGCATAACATGGCAATTGGATGATGTAGTGATCAAACATGATTTGAATATGTCCTAAGATGTCTTATATGCCATGTGGATGCACAAAATGTCATGGCAAGTTCATGTATGCAAGCAAATGAGGGATGAATGCAAATGAAGGCAAGAATTAAGGTTTACATACAATATGCAATGCAAAATTCAAAATCAGAAGCAAATGACAAGATAAAAAATTGAAAATGGGATCAAAGGTACCCTAACCCTACATAAGTTCACTGCTCAAAGGAGGGGACCTAAGTCTTAACCTAATGGAAGTTATGATTTTCTCAAGTTAGCTAGGGTTTTAAGACACTTCAAAAGGAAAAAAGCACATCAAATTAAAAATGAAAGATAAAATCAAACCAAATTTACCCTAGAAAGTACCTGATATGAAGAATGCAATGCAAGAAGAACCATCATCAAACTCTTCATGGTTAGGCATAATGAATTTTTCTAAGTTAGAACAAAAGTATTGCCTTTTAATTCCAAAGAAAAATGTCAAAATAGGTCAAGGACCAAAAATAAATTTGTTTGATGAGTTTGATAATGTTTCTAAATGTATTAAAATGCAATGTGAATTTTTTTGTGATTTTTAAATACCTAAATGCATTTTTAATTAATTAATCTCCATTAACTAATTAAGAATAAACATTTAAATGATTTAAAAATAATTTTTGATGCAAGAAATAAAAATAAAAATATTTTTGGGTTCTGAAAATTAATAAAAGATTTGATAAAAATTTTCAGAATTTTTTAATGTATTTTACTATTTTTAAAAATTCGTGGAAATTAAATACAAAATAAATGAAATAAAAATGAAATAAATGAATAAATGAGAAAGTCAGCTGATCTAAAGGCCCAGATTCAAACCTAGGGGGGCGGGAGTTGACCACGCGCGCTAATGGACTGCTGAAATTCAAATCTCACTAATTATGTTTAAACCCTAATCCTGAACCCTAATTACTTTCAGATGACCGGAACAGTGTTCCGGTCATCTTCTCCGGCCATCCAATCCTTCAATCTCACTCAAAACACAATCTTAAGCTCTCTAACTCTCCAGAATCAAACATCTAACAACCCTAAACATGAATCCAGCCCTAAAACTCATTTATTTTCACTCAAGATCAAGAATCAAAGCCAAACGGAAAAAAACGCAGAAAGTTTCAGAGATTCAATACATGCTTAATACTTGACCATTTTCAAAACTAAACACATCAGAATCATCAGTGAATCATGGAGAACCAATTAGCAACTTAAAAACACGTTTCTGGAAAAAATGTTCTTGATGATACCTGAACTGAAGCTTTCGAAAATGGTGCTTTCTGGCCAGTTCTTTGCTCCAAACAAGCTCCAATGATCCTCCCCAAGTGTTTGTGATGCTTAGCTGGAGCTTATATGGCCTCAAAATGAAAATGGCAGAGGTTCAGTTTGTGAAATTTGGATCATGGTGAGTTGTTCTGTGAAGTTTGTTTTGAGGTTTGAGGCTTGTGTGGTGAGTTTCGAATGAAAATGCAAAGAGGGAGGTTTTTGTGAACTATGGTGATGCTCTGGTTTCAGGCTCCAAGATTGTGTGAAATGTGATCCTTGAGGCATGTATGTGAAGCTGTGATTGGTCAGAGTAGTTGGTGTGGCTCAGTTTGATTGGTATGGCTCAAGTTGCATAAAGTCAACATTTGTGTAAGTGAAGGTATGGGCTGGTTCAGTCATGGTACAAGGGCATGGTTCGAATCAGCTTGCTTCAAGGAGGTCCATGGAAGTCATATTTGGCAGCTGGCACAAGTGGATGAAGGGTTATGGAGCATTTTGCAATTTTGTCCAACTTTGGCCCCTTTTGAGATTCTCGAAGTTTAAGGCATGGAACTTAAGAAATTTTTGAGCCAATCTGAAGTTTAGGTCATATATGATGTTTATGTAATGCTTAGACAACAATTAGAGGTCACACTTTGCTTTGGTACAAGAATTTGCAAGTTTCCCTCTTTGGCACATAAGTGAATTTTTGTGATTTTGTCCAACTTTGACAAGCCATAACTTTTGTTCTAAGATGAATTAGAATGAGTTCTTGTACTTTTTGAAAATGGGAGGACCCAATCTACAACTTTCATGACCAAAGATTTTTCATTTGAAGCATTTTTGAATCAAAAAAAGGAGTTTGAAAAACTTTCCTAAAATGGCAAGTTTATATTACAAGTCACTTTCCCAAAATGGCAACTTTGCAAATGGCTTGAAATTCTTCAATTTTGTGAACTTCTAACATCTCCTAAGATCAAATAAAGATCATAAACCTTCAAAATGATGGAGAACACCCTTTGGTTGGGTGATTGGGGGCCTCAGATGCCCTGATTTTGCACTAACTTGCTCAAGAAGTCATCTCTTGATCAGATTCCTTCCCCATTGAATTTCTTCATGGAAATTGATATGCATGATCCTCATGACATATAGAGACCAATAGAAAAAAGAATGACCAAAAAGTTTGGAGTTATGGCCTCTGAAACCAAAACCCTAATTCTAGGTCATCTGTGTAGTTAAGTCTGGCTCTGCTTCCATGCCTTTCTCAGTTCTTGTGATTCTTTGACTTCCTTGACCTTGGGAGGATATAATATGATGCTTGAACATACATGGACCCTCTGGAGATGATTGAAGGCCTTTGGAGTGGCTCAGATAGCTCATGGATGGCTCAGATCACAAACCCTAGATGCAAATGACTTAGAATCAATGCAGTGAAGCAAAAATGTAATATGAGATGACATGATTGAATCTATGCAAATGAAAGAAGTCACAAGCCAAGGTGTGAAAGAGTGAGGGAAAATTTGGGGTGTTTACAACTGCCCCTATTCAAACATGAGTTAGTTGTGCGGGATGTAAGCGACGGCTTACCAGGCAAACAAGATAACTTGTGGTTGAATACCAAAGACAGTCCAGAATTTGCACTCACTGAATGAAGAAGAAAAGGGATATAGATTGTAAAAGGAAGTAAAGTATGATTCAAAGTGCGAGCGACGGAGGATGACCGTCGAGCAGAGGACGACTGCTGGGGATAAAGCAATGACGGGGACGGCCGATGATGCTGGGGAAGTAGACGGATCGTGATGGGGACGACCATCAAATAAAGTTATAAAACTCTCTGGGGATTAAGGATAATTAATGGGGATGACCACTGGGTTGAAGAAACAAATGATGAGGAACGGTCATCAAAGGTGAAGGACGATCACGTGGCAGGGGACGGCTGCTCTGTTGGGGGTAAGGATGAGGGACAGTCATATAAGGTGAAGGACAATCACCTGGCAGGGTACGGCTGCCGAAAGTTTCACGACATAGGACGAATGCCGGATGAAAAGGTCGATGATGGGGACGGCCATCGGATAAAATGATGAAGGACAATCATCAAGAGGTTAAGGACGATCACCTAGCAGGGAACGGCTGCTCTCGGGGTTTATCATGACATAGGACGAATGTCATATAACAAAATCAACGATGGGGGACGGCCATCGGATAAAATGATGAAGGACGATCATCAAGAGGTGAAGGACGATCACCTAGCAGGGGACGGCTGCTAAAAATATCACGACATAGGACGAATGTCGGATAGGAAGGGGTTCTAATGAATAGTGACTCCGCTAGGGATGATGAAGGACGATCATCAAAAAGGTGAAGGACGATCACCTGGCAGGGTACGGCTGCCGGAAGGTATCATGACATAGGACGAATGTCAGATAGAAAGGAAATAGTTTATTCGGGATTTGTCGGGGACTCTTCTGAGGAATAGTAGACACAGACGAGTGTCTAAATTCAAGAAGATATAAGTGTTTGACATTGTGTATAGATTAAAGACGCGGACGAGCATCCCTAAGACTTTGATACGGACGAGTATCGGTAGAAACAAACGCTGACGCATGCTCAGAGATGATGATACGGACGAGTATCAACTGTTTAACAAAGAACATGGACGAGTGTTTGACTTTGAGGGGATTTAAGTGGTATATACGAGATACGGACGGGTATCTGAAATGAGTAAACATGAGTGAGACACAAACGAGTGTTCAATCTTGCTAGGGAGAGCACGACATGGACGGGTGTCGGAAGAAGTATAGATATATGTAAACATGTGTTTGAGGGGGCAAAGGGGACGTTTTGGCTTTCTGCTGGGGATATGACACAGGCGAGTGTCAAGAAGAATCTGTAATGTATAATTATCTGTTTGTAGGGGATGTTCTGGCGACATTACTGGGGAATGATGACACGGACGAGTGCCAAAGAGTATGTATCTGTATTTGTGAAGGTAAAGGAAATGCTTTAACATTCTGCCGGGGAGTTTGAGAGGTATTTTGTATTTTGTTGATGGAATGTCAGTATTTACAAGTGTTCATTTCGACACATGGCTTATGATTTATGTAATATGTTTGATTTTTGTCGTAATGCTCCGTGTTAGAAGGAATGCTACGCTCTAGGGGGGAAAATATGGTGCGAATGTTATGATTATGCAAAGATACCGATCCGGGATTCGGATCCCGTTGCTTGTGGAGATCTCTGGCTAATCTGCTTGAAGCGGATATCGCAGCTGGGGATAAGATCGTTGGTAGATCTGACATATATGACTCTGCTTGAGGAATAGGTCACTGATAGACCCATCCTAATGATGATGAGCCCAGCTAGGGTCCGTGGGAACTTTTGTCACTCTGTTGTGATATCTTCAGAGGCTGAAACTCTGTGGGGAGATGGTTCCCTGTCTAACACTTGGTTGAGAGGGAATGATAACTGGCAACTCCGCTGGGGATACAACATCTCCGGTGCTACTTTGGAAGACGTGTTGAGTAAGTAATGATTTGGTAGCTTGATGGGGAGAAGCTTTCATGCCCCATGTTGCGTTTTGAATACCTGCAATCCTGTTATGATGAAAAAACGCACAAGTACCCCGAGGTATCCCTTACTGGATTCCATCATTGGAGTTTAGACACTCCTGGGAGCAAATGTATTTCCTGTAAGCATGCAATTTAGAAAAGACGCATCTGTATTTATGTAATCATTATATTAAGGATATCGGACATTTTTTGCAAATAAAAATGTACGAGACAAAACATGACTGACAATCTGATTTTATTAATTTGTGTGCCCTGAATTGACAAGAAACAAATCCCCTGAAATGAGGAGATTGTTACAAATTGAGAAACAAAAAGATGCTGGCCATGTCGATGACGCTTCATTGCTTCCTCTTGCTATGACTTGTATGACATCGACGTTCTTCTCATCCTGCTTTCTGAAGAAGGATGATTCTGACCGACGTTTTATACTTTCGAAGCTTGCTATGTTGTAAGTGATACAGACGAATTCAGAGTGCAGTTGTTCACTTATTCACTTATTTTGCGTGGATCGCCCTTTCGGGTTTTCAATCCACCGGGATACCCTTTTTTGCCTGAGTTGTCCGATGTGGCTTTTCAACTCAGCGGGTGTACATTTTTTTTATTTATTTTCCCTTATTTTTGCCCGAGTCTTTTATTTTGTTTTTGACTCGCCGGGATGCCCTATTTTTGCCTGGACTTACATTCCATTTTTATGCGAAGTATTTTTTAACTGCATCTGAATTCACAGGGGACAAGAAGTCTTCACCATCCATAGTACTGAGCATCAGTGCTCCACCAGAGAAAACTTTCTTTACTATGAACGGACCATCATAATTCGGAGTCCACTTGCCCCTGTGGTCTGTATGAGGAGGAAGGAGTCTTTTCAGCACAAGATCTCCTACCTGGTACTCTCGAAGCCTTACTTTCTGATCGAAGGCTTTCTTCATTCTTTTCTGATACAGCTGCCCATGACAAATTGCAGCTAGTCTCTTTTCTTCAATCAGATTCAGTTGTTCGTACCGGGATCGGACCCATTCTGCTTCGTTAAATTTGACATCCATCAGTACCCGTAGGGAGGGTAATTCAACTTCAACAGGTAGGACTGCCTCCATACCATATACAAGCTGATACGGTGTTGCCCCGGTGGATGTTCTGATTGATGTACGGTACCCATGCAAGGCAAATGGTAGCATTTCATGCCAGTCTTTGTAGGTAACTACCATCTTCTACACAATCTTCTTGATATTCTTGTTAGCTGCCTCAACAGCGCCATTCATCTTTGGCCTGTAAGGAGAAGAATTGTGGTGTTGGATCTTGAAGTCCCGACACAGTTCTGCCATCATTTTGTTGTTCAAGTTGGAACCATTATCAATAATGATTCGCTCGGGCACTCCATACCGACAGATGATGTCTCTTTTCAGGAATCGGGCTACCACTTGCCTGGTGACATTTGCATAAGAAGCTGCTTCAACCCACTTGGTGAAGTAATCAATGGCTACCAGGATGAATCTGTGGCCATTTGAAGAAGTCAGTTCAATCTTACCAATCATATCAATGCCCCACATGGCAAATGGCCAGGGTGAAGACATCACATTCAAAGGATTGGGAGGCACATGCACTTTATCTGCATATATCTGGCATTTATGGCATTTTCTGGCATAGGCACAACAGTCTGTATCCATTGTGATCCAGTAATAGCCTGATCTTAGCAACTTTTTAGCCATTGCATGCCCTCCAGCATGGGTACCAAAAGACCCTTCGTGAACCTCTTGCATCAACAATTTTGCTTATGCCTTATCAACACATCTGAGGAGTACCATATCAAAGTTTCTCATGTACAGGGAACCATCAGCATTCAGGAAGAAACTACCAGCCAGCCTTCTTATTGTCTTCTTGTCGTTGGAAGATGCCCTAGATGGGTATGTTTGATCCTCTAAGAAGCACTTAATGTCGTGGAACCAAGGCTTATCATCTTTGACAACATCTGCTGAAAACACGTATGCTGGTCTGTCAAGTCTGGATACTGAAATCCGAGGCACAAAGTTGGCAGCTTGAACTTTGATCATGGACGAGATGGTAGCCAGAGCATCTGCAAACTGATTTTCATCTCGAGGGATATACTCAAGCTTGACTGTTGTGAAGAAAGTTAATAACCTCCCTGTATAATCCCGATAAGGTATCAGATGATCTTGGTGGGTGTACCATTTGCCGTTGGTTTGATTAATTACCAGAGCTTAATCTCCGAATACAGTCAAAGTCTTGATGCTGAGGTCAATGGCTTCCTCAAGACCCATAATACAAGCCTCGTATTCAGCTTCGCTGTTAGTACAGTTAAAGGTGAGTTTTGCCAAGAAAGGCATGCGAACTCCTTTAGGTGTAATGAGTACTGCACCAACACCACGACCATTCATATTAACAGCCCCATCAAACATCATAGTCCATTCTTCTTCCGGGTTCGGCCCTTCAGTGTGAACAGGCTCTTCATGATCTTTTGCTTTTATGAACATGATGTCTTCATCAGGGAAGTCAAATCTCATAGGCTGGTAATCATCAATGGGTTGCTCAGCGAGATAATCGGACAATACACTGTCTTTGATGGCCTTTTGAGATGTGTATTGAATGTCATATTCTGTGAGGATCATTTGCCATCTTGCAACCCGTCCGGTAAGTGTTGGCTTCTCAAAAATGTACTTAACTGGGTCCATTTTTGAAATCAACAAAGTAGTGTGGGTCAACATATACTGCCTTAGTCGGCGAGCAGCCCACGCTAAAGCACAACAAGTTTTCTCGAGCAGTGAATAACGTTGTTCACAGTCGGTAAACTTTTTGCTTAGGTAGTATATTGCATACTCTTTTCGACCAGACTCGTCATGCTGGCCCAACACACACCCCATTGACTCTTCTAATACTGTCAAGTACATGATTAAAGGTCTTCCTTCAACGGGAGGCATAAGGATTGGAGGCTCTTGTAAATATTCCTTGATTTTGTCAAAAGCCCTCTGGCAGTCTTCGTTCCACCTGACCGTTTGGTCTTTTCTTAACAGCTTAAACAAGGGCTCACAGGTTGCCGTAAGGTGAGATATGAACCGTGAAATGTAGTTCAATCTACCTAGAAACCCCCGAACTTCCTTCTCAGTCTTTGGTGCATGCATTTCTTGAATGGCCTTGACTTTATCAGGGTCAACTTCAATCCTTTTCTCACTTACAATAAATCCCATCAGCTTACCAGACCGTACCCCGAATGTGCACTTGTTGGGGTTTAGCTTCAATTGGTACTTCCTCAGACGCTTGAATAACTTCAACAGATTTACCAGGTGGTCTTCTTCTATGAGGGACTTGGCAATCATGTCATCCACAAAACATTCAATTTCTTTGTGGATCATGTCATGGAATAATGTTACCATAGCCCGTTGATAAGTAGCACCTGCATTCTTCAGTCCGAATGGCATCACCTTATAGCAGAATATGCCCCAGGGTGTGATGAAAGTGGTCTTCTCCATGTCTTCAGGTGACATTTTGATCTGATTATATCCTGAAAATCCATCCATGAAGGAGAATACCGAGAACTGAGCCGTATTATCGATCAATACATCAATGTGAGTTAAAGGGAAGTCATCTTTCGGGCTGGCTCTGTTCAGGTCCCGGTAATCCACACACATCCTCACCTTTCCATCCTTCTTAGGCACAGGTACAATATTAGCAACCCACGGCAGATAGTTAGTCACAGCAAGGAAACCGGCGTCCCACTGCTTTTGTACTTCTTCTTTTATCTTCATTGCCATATCTGGGCGAGTACGACGCAACTTTTGTTTTACTGGAGGGCAATCTTCCTTCAGTGGTAGCTTGTGCATGACAATGTCGGTGTCCAACCCTGGCATATCCTGATAAGACCAAGTAAAAACATCCACATACTCCCGAAGTATGTCAATCAGTTACTCTTTTACTGAATCTTGCAGGCAGGCCCCGATCTTAACTTCTTTCACGTCTTCTTCCGTACCAAGATTAACCGTTTCAATCTCCTCCAGATGAGGAGTGATAACCTTCCCCTCTTTCCTTAACAACCTGGCTAGCTCTTCAGGTAGCTCATAATCTTATTCAACCCCTTCATCAGCTTGATTGATTGGATTGTCAAAGTCGTACGAAGTCATAGCAGTGTTGTTGTCGGTGTGGTCTGAAAGGCATTTTCTGCTAGGGTTTAGATTGGTTTATTTTAGTGATCAGTTTTATCTTATTTAGAAAAAGTGAATATGAAGTTATTTATTTTAAAAAACATTGCCATTTTATTTTTGTACAAAAAAATGAAAAATGAAAAACAGTGAGCGAAAAAGAAAAGACTTGTTTGCAAAAGATGTCCTGATATTCATTAATAGATCTTTGCACAAAATACAAGATGGCCCTATTACAAAATGAGTCTTGACATCTTGGGCAAGATGCAAGACTTGATGCATGCTTTAAAATACAGGAAATAATAATTACTCTGCAGGAGTAACCCTTATAATTTCCTGGGAAGACCAGTTTGAGACATGGCTGTCGCTCCCGATAAATGGGCATGGCCCAAATAAGGGTACAGACGCGAACGGTCGGCGAAGGGAGGATGTGGGAACACACAGGAGTGAACTCACAGGGAATGAATATAGTCGCCAGCTAGGCATTTTTATCCCGGAGGAAAGGCAATGCTGCATAGACCTAGAAAGATATGGATAAGACGGTTGCGAACCAGAGAAACTGAGAAAGGGGGTTGGTTACAACCTGGGAAGGTATTAGCACCCAAATTGTCCGTCGTACTCGACGGGATCCACGCTTAGAAGATTTCTGTTTTAAAGGGGTAGTGTCAGTGCAATTTGTGTATAAAAGAGCTGGAAAAGGATGTACAGGTGTCAGTGTAAGAAGAATGTGAGGTGTGTAAATGTACAGTGTCAGTGTGAGAACAAGAATAAAATGCTCAAGATCATGAGGCTAAAAGAGTAAAGCTGGAAGGAGGGGGGATATACAAAGACTTTTGTTCGATAACTGTTAAGTTATGCCTACGTATCCTCTCGTGCAATGAGGAAGTCAGAACACCGTAGTTCGACCCAAAGAGACTGAAAGGTGAATTGACTTGTGAACTGCTTGCTTGTCTATGCTCAAGTGTATGACCTGTCTGGCTCAGGTGCAAACTGTATTGCATTAGACGGAGGAAGCAAGTTCTCGTTTGTGAGTGAATGAGATGAGAAAAGAATCCCGAAGGAGACGATTATTGTTTGTTTTTTTGAGTTTCCAGTCTTTTATTGCTTTTGAAAGTTTGTCATAAGTTAGTGAGCTTAAGCCTAAACCAATTGATTTAGTAAACTCATCACATCTTCCCTCTGATTAGGGGTAATGAGAATACCTTAAGTGTGAAGTCAGCATCTCACACTTAATCACCATGGTGTAGGATTAAGATCATTAACCTACTTGTGATTATTTAGATGTTTTTGGTGTTTTTGTTTAGTGTTAAGTAATGAGATTAAGCCATAATCAGGGATTAAACAGACTCATTACACCATCCTAATAGAAGGATAATAGATGAGAGTGTTTAAGCTGAGGAATGCTCCTCAACTTAATCCATGATTAGGGATTAAACCCATGACAAAACAAAGCCTTTATTAGATGGATTTTAATTAATGGTATGATGAAGAAGTGAGTTTTATGGTTTGTAAGACAACTTGAGGGGGACTTGTCCATTAACACTAGGGTTAGTCCTTCTTAACCAATTAAGGAAGAATTAGAACCCTAATGCAAGGCCCAAGTTACAAGTGTGATGTCTTGATGATTATTATGTGAATTGATTAAAGGATTTAAACACATTAAGGGTTTAACACTTAGGATTAAATTTATACACTCCATCCTAATAGAAGGATGCAGGTATAAGCTTAATCACAAAGCCTTTAAGCCTTTAGGGTTTAGTCCTTGATTATGAGATGTGAAGAGAAGACTCAAAGAGACACAAAGGTAAAACTAAGTGGGGGGACTAATCAAAACCCTAATCATTATCATGCTTGGTTGTTCCTAAGGTTTGTGAGGTTTACAAGAGAAATCTTCAGAGGAGCCACCAGGAAGCAGATGAAAGGAGCAAAGAGAAAGCAAAGTAACTTGCTTCATTCAAGAAGTCAAGTCACTTGAAGAAAGAAAGTAAGATGAAGAAGAATGAACAAGCTCACTCTCAAACACATAACAAAATGCAGCAAGGATGCATAAGAGAGATGAAAAGAAATTATGAGAAGTGAAGGCAAATTCACTTCTCAAAGTTGCTTACCACCTGAAAAGTTAGTGAAGGAAATGCAATGCATTGCAAAATGAGATGAAATGGCATTATTCAAACAAAAACCTGAGGCATATGTGACATGATAATGATGCTATGAGATGATACAAACATGAAGCAAGGCATGAGGATGATCACATGAACAAATGAATGCAAGATAAACATGCTTGGATCCATGAACATACATGAAAAGTTATGAAATGCAAATGGCATACAATATGGCAAATGCAAGATGCAATGATCAAACATACTTCTAATATGTCTTAAGATGTCAAATGAATCAAATGGATGCACAAAATGCTATGGCAAGTCATGGTATGCAAGCAAATGCAAGATGGATGCATATGGAAGCCCAAATTAGGGTTTATGATCAATGCAACAAACAAAACCCAAAATCAGAAGCAAACATCAAGATAAAAAATTGAAGATGCACTCCAAGGAACCCTAACCCTACACAAACTCACTGCCCAAAGGAGGGGTTCTAACTCTTAACCTAATGAGGGTTATGAATTTCCTAAGATTTCTAGGGTTTTAAGGCACCTTGTCAAGAAAAATGTCAAACAAATTGAAAATGAAAGATCAAATCATGCCAATTTAATCCTAAAAACTACATGATATGTAAGACACAATGCAAAAAGAATCAAAGTCCAACTCTCAATGGTTAGGCAGAAATGAATTTTGGAACATTGGATCAAAATAATGCTTTGAAATGAAATTAATTCCATGGAAAATTGTCAAAATGCATCAAGATCAAAAAAGAAATTTGGTTTGAGGGTTGGACAATGTTTCTAAATGATTTTAGAGGTTTCATGAATTTTTTGGTGATTTTTAAATACCTAAAAGTATTCTTAATTAATTAAAAATAAACTTTTAAATGATTTAAAAATATTTTTAATGCAAAAAATAAAAATAAAAATGTTTTTGGTTTCTGAAAATTCATAAAAGTTTGTACAAAATTTTTCAGAATTTTAAAAATTGTTTTGCTATTTTAAATAAATTGGAGAAAAGGAATGAAATAAAATGCAAAATAAAAATGGATTTAATCTGAAAATGAGAAAGTATGCGCATCTAAGGGCCCAGATTCAAATTCACACGCGCGGGAGTGGACCTGGCGCGCATCTGGACGGCCTATATTCAAATTTCGCTAATTAAAGATTAAACCCTAATCCAGCCCTAATTACTTTCAGATGACCGGAACAGTGGTTCCGGTCATCTTCTCCGGCAAGGTGAAATTGCTATCTCCCTCTACACGCAATGAAAACAAAATCTAACTGCCCAGAACTCATCCCCATCCAAAAACGAATCAAACCCCTCAATCAAACATCATTTTTCATTCATTAATCAGCCAAATCGAATCAAAACATTCTTAGGGCAAAAAATTTCAGATAGTTCATACATGCTGGTTTCTCAACCATTTTCAAAAGTAAACACATATTCATGATCAGGGGAGTGCATAGAAGCTTTTAAGAACATAAAAACATGTTTCTGGAAAAAAGTTTTGAGATGACTACCTGAACTGAAGCTTTCGATTCAGGAGCTTTCTGGCTGTTTCTTTGGCTCAAATCCACTCCAATGATCCTCCTAAGAAGCTTGCAATACTTGTTTGAAGTTTAGAATGGATGGTTTGAGAGATGGCAGAAGTTCTGTTCAATGGCAAGTGGTGATCGTGTTTTTGATTCTTTGAGTTTCAGGCCATGGTGAGGGGTGCTTTGTGATCAGGGAAGTGTGTTGAGTTGATTTGTGAAGTTAGTTTATGAGTTTCAGGCTTGTGAGATGATTTTCGAATGCTCTTGCAAGATGGTGTGAAAATGAGAATGCTGTCATGGAGAGTGTTTCTGGCTTGTGTTTTGTATGCTTTGGCTTGCTTTTGATTTGCATAAACAATTGTGATTGGTCAGAAGAAGTGATGTGTGCTTTTGTGATAGGTATGGCTCAAGTTGCCAAAATGTCAAAGTTGTGTAAGAGAAGCATGGGCTACTTTCTATCCAAGGACAAAAGGTGTGTCCTGCGCAGCATGATGTGGGGAGAACCCTAGGATTGATCAGCAAGTCAGCAAGCAAGTGGGTCTTCACTTGAGTGAGTTTTTGCAAGTTGGTTCACTTTTGCTCCTTATGAGATATCTTGCTTCATAAACCATAAAAATGTGAGATTTCTTGGCCCATTCTGAATCTTAGGTCTTGTATGATCATGTTGTGAAGTTTAGAAGTCCATTTGATAACTTAATTTTCCTTGAGAAGTGAATTTGCAACTTTGCCTCTTTGGTAGAAACTTTGAAATTTTGTGATTTTAGCCAACTTTGACAAACCATAACTTTTGATTCAAAATGAATTAGGTCATGTTCTTGTACTTTTTGAAAAGGGAATGATCCATTCTACAACTTTCATGACCAAAGTTTTTTCATTTGAAGCATTTTTGAATCAAAAAGCAAGGGTTGAAAAAGTTTCCCAAAATGGCAATTTCATTAAAAGTCAAACTTTCCCAAAAAGTCAACTTTGCAAAAGACTTGAAATTCTTCAATTTTGTGAACTTCCAACCTCTTATATGATCAAATAAAGATCATATACAATCAAAATGATGAAGAGCACCCTTTGGTTGGGTTATTGGGGGCCTCAGATGCCCTGAATTTACACTGACTTGCTTGAAAAGTCAACTCTTGATCAGATGACTTCCCCAAGGAATTTCTTCATGAAAATTGATATGCATACTACCTATACCATATAGAGACCAATAGAAACAAGAATGAACAAAAAATTTGGAGTTATGGCCTCTGAAACCAAAACCCTAATTTTAGGTCATCTGTGCAGTCAAGCCTGGCTCTGCTTCCATACCATTCTCAGTTCTTGTGATTTTTTTGACATTCTTAACTTTGAAAGGATGTAATATGATATTTGAACACACATGGACCCCTTTGTAGTGATTGATGGCCTTTGGAGTGGCTCAAAAAGCTCTTGGATTGCTCAGATCACAAACCCTAGATGCATATGACTTTGAATCTATGCAGTGAATCAAAAATGTGGTATGAGATGCTATGATTGTGTTTATGCATATGAAATGATCACAAGCCATGGTGTGAATGGGTGAGGTCAAATTTGGGGTGTTTACAACTTGGATGATAATGCGAACATGACAAACCATGAGTGAGCTTAGAAACAGACTATCATACTTGGATGATAACTCAAAGAAACAAAACCTCACTTTGACGGATTCGAAAAGCATTTAACACACTTGTGTGATAAAGCAAACAAGACACACCGTGAGTGAGCTTAGAAAGAGACTATCATACTTGGATGATAATTCGATGAAAAGAAACCGAACTTGAACGAAATAGAAGAGGATTTATCACACTTGGGTGATAAAGCGAACAAGGTACACCGTTGTAAACACCCCAAATTTTCCCTCACTAAGTTCACACCATGGCTTGTGATCTTTCATATTTGCATTAGTTTAAGCATACCACATCATATTGCATTTTTGCTTCACTGCATTAGTTCAAGTATATCTTCATCTAGGGTTTGTGATCTAAGCAATCCAGGATCCATATGAGCCACCCCATAGGCCATCAATCATTCCAAGAGGGTCCATGTATGTTCAATCATCATTTTATATCCCTCAAAGATCAAGGAAGTCAAAGAATCACAAGAACTTGGAAAGCATGGAAGCTGAGCTAGGGTTTCACTGCACATATGACCTGAAATTAGGGTTTTGGTTTCAGAGGCCATAACTCCAAATTGTTTGGTAATTCTTGTTTCTAAGGGTCTCAATATGTTATAAGGATCATGTGTACCAAGTTTGATGAAGAAATTCATTGTGGAAGTCATCTATTCACTGGGTAACTTCTTGAGCAAGTCAGAGCAAAATAAGGGCATCTGAGGCCCCCCAACATGGAACCAAAGTGGATTTTTCATCAAATTGAAGTTATATGATCTTTATTTGATCATTGAAGTGCTTGGAAGTTCACAAAATTGAAGAAAAGTGAGCTAAACCAAAAGTTGCCAAAAATGGAAATGACTTGTAATGTAAACTTTCCATTTTGGGAAAGTTTTTCAACCTCCTCTTTCTCAACCAAAAATGCTTCAAATGAAAAATTATTGGTAATGAAAGTTGTAGATTGGATCATTCCCTTTTCAAAAAGTAAAAGAACAAGTCCTAATTCATTGTGGAACTCAAGTTATGGCTTGTTAAAGTTGGCAAAAATCACATAATTTTCAAGAATGCACCAAAGAGGGATTTTTGCAAAACCTCTTGCCAATTCATTTTGTGACTTCAAACACATTTCTAATCATCATACAAACATTATGCATTGTCTAAAACTCAGAATTGCCCAAAGAATCTCAAGATTTCATGCCTTGCCCATGAAGAAATCCAAAAGGGGCCAAAACTTCATAGAATTACAAAAGGTCACAACTTTTTTTCAACTTGCTGAATTGCCTCAAATCCAATTCTATGGACCTCCTTGATCCATGCTGCGCATGGACAACCTAAAAAGCCAGCTACACCATTGCCCAAAACTCAAGTACAAGTCATGTTGACATTTTGGCAACTTGCCCATACCAATCACCACAGTCCACCACCCACTCTCTGGCCAATCCAGACTTTACAAGCATGCTTCAAGGATCATTTTTCATAAGACACACAAGCTGAAATCTCCAAGAACTCAGCATTCCACAAAATCACTCCTCTTGCAAATTCCTTCGAAACTCTCTGAATACTCACTCAATCTTCAAACCAATTTCACCATTCATCTCAAAATCATCCACTGAACACAAAGCAACCATTAAACCAGCCAAGAACACCCCATACATAAAACATGATTCTTGACCAGTTGAGTTGCTACCACTCAAACCAGCCACTCTCAAAGCCTTCCAAGCATTAAAGCTTCATCATGAGGTCAAAGGGAGTCATTTTGCACAAGAGAGGTGACCAGAAAGCTCCAAACTGAGGAAGCTCAAGCTCAGGTAGCTTCTTCAAACTTTTTTCCAGAAACGTTATTTTAAGTTCTTAGAATGTTCATTATGTTGTGCTGATCATGTTGATACCTTTAGTTTTGAAAATGGTTGCATATTGAGCATTTACTGAGCTTCTGAAATTTTTGCCGTTTTTGAATTTCTCTTCGAATGATGAGATTGAGCCATAATAAATTTGTTTTGAGAGTGGATTTAAGTTCAGGAGAGTGATGTGAGTTGATCTAGAGCTTTAGAGCTCCAAAAATAACCTAGGGTTGGAGTTTGGGGTTTGCTCAGGGAGGGTCTGGTCGGAGAAGATGACCGGCGGTCTTCTCCGGCCACCTGAAAGTGATTAATGTGTTAATTAGGGTTAGGGCTAGGTTTAAATGTGAGTCGTCTGATCTTAGCTTCCCGCGTGTGTTGGATGGTGGATATCATTTCATTAACTTTTAATTAGGTTTAATTTATTAATTAATTATGTTTAACTGAATTTAAATTCTGGCCGTTGGATAGCGTGCCAGGTCAACCAGAAAATCCCCAGTTTAAATGTGAGCCATCAGATTGGTTTACTTTTGTTTTATTTCATTTTTATTTCATATTTTCTCATTTATTTTGCACAATTAATTTAAAATACCTAGAAAAATTCCAAAAAATATTTTCCTCTGCATTTTGCATCCAAATAATTTTCTTCACCCAAAAATATTTTTATTTTCATTTTTTGCATTAAAAAATCATTTTTAAAACAGTTAAATGTTTATTTTAATTAATTAATGGAAATTAATTAATTAAAATATCATTTAGGTTTCTAAAAATTCCAAAAAAATTCACATTGCATCTTAGGACATTTATAAACATTGTCATGCCATTCATACAAATTTCTTTTTGGTTTTGAACAATCTTTTACAATTTTCTTGAATTTAGGGTTCATAAAATTCCCATTTTGAACCCTAACTTCAAGAATTCTTTTCTGCCTAACCATGAATGGTATGACCTTGATTCTTTTTGCATTGTTCTTAATTTGACATGTGGTATCTAGCATAATTTTGTCATAAATTTCTTTTGCATTTTTTGATTTGATTTGCATTTTTCCCCTTTAGGTGCCTTAAAACCCTAGATAACTTAGAAATATCATAATTTTCATTAGGTTAAGAGTTAGGTCTCCTACTTTGGGGTGTGATATCATATGGGGTTAGGGTTCCTTTGATTGCATTTTCAATTTTTTATCTTGTCATTTGCTTCTGTTTTTGACTTTGGCATCTCATGTTGCATAAAAACCCTAATTTATCATGTTCATTTGCATACATCTTGCATATGTTTCCATTCATGAACTTGCCATGACATTTCTTGCATCCACATGACATATAAGACATCCTAGGACACATTAGAATCATGCTTGATCATTTCTTCATCCATTTTCCATGTTATGCATTCATTTCATTCCATGAACTTTCCTGAACTTCCATGATTCTTACATGCTTCATTTGCATTCTCATCTTTTGTATGATCATCCATTGCATTTGACATACATTTGCATCATCTCTTAGCATCATTTACATCATTAATTTGCTTCTGGTTTTGGTTTTCATCTTTGCATTTGCTTCATTTTCATTCCATTCCTTTCTTTGGTGCTAACCTTTCAGGTGGTAAGTGCTTTGAGAAGTGAATTTGCCTTCACTTCTCATTTCTCTTCTCATTCTCTTTTATGCATTCATTGCTGCATTTTGCTTTTGCTTTAGAGTGAGCTTGCTCATTCATGTTCTTCATTCACTTTCTTTCTTCAAGTAACTTATCTTCTTAAGTGAAGTAAGTTAACTTGTTTCATCTGCTTCTCCTCCTTTCATCTGCTTCTTCCTTGGTGGCTATTCTTGAAGATCTCTTGCAAGCCTCACAAACCATAGGAACATCCAAGCATGATAATCTTTGAGTTTTGATTAGTCCCCCTTTAGTTTTTACCTTTGAGTCCTCTTTGTGTCTCTCATCTCATCTCATAATCAGAGACTAAACCTTTAAGGTTCTAAGGCTTTGTGATTAAGGGTATGCCTGCATCCTTCTCTTAGGATGGAGTGTATAACTTTAATCCTAAGTGTTAAACCCTTAATGTGTTTAAATCTCTTAATCAATCCATCTTAATAATCACTAAGACAATAGCTTGTAACTTGGGCCTTGCATTAGGGTTCTAATTCTTCCTTAATTGGTTAAGACGGACTAACCCTAATGTTAATGGACAAGTCCTCCTCAAGTTGTCTTACAAACCATAAAATTCACTTCTTAATCTTACCATTAACTAAAATCCATTTTAATAAAGTCTTTGTTTTGTCATGAGGTTAATCCCTAATCATGGATTAAGTTGAGGTATCTTCCTCATCTTAAATGCTCTCATCTATTATCCTTCTATTAGGATGGTGTAATGGGTCCATTAAATCCTTGATTATGGCTTAAACTCATTACTTAACACTAAACAAAAACTCCAAAAACATCTAAATAATCACAAGTAGGTTAATGATCTTAATCCTACGTCATGGTAATTAAGTTTGAGGTGTTTACTTCATACTTAAGGTATTCTCATTTCCCCTTATCAAAGGGAGGATGTGCTGAGTTTACTAACCCTTGGTTTAGGCTTAAGCCCATTAACCTATGACAAACCTAAAAAAGCAATAAAAGATTGAAAACACAAAAACAAACAATAATCGTCTCCTTCGGGATTATTTTCTCATCATCTTCACTCACAAATGAGAACTCGCATCTTCCGTTTAATGCAAGACAGTTAGCACCTGAGCCAGACAGGTCATACACTTGAGCATAGACAAGCAAGCAGTTCACAAGTCAATTTATCTTTCAGTCTCTTTGAGTCAAACTACGGTGTTCTGACTTCCTCATTGCACGAGAGGATACGTAGGCATAACTTAACTGTTATCGAACAAAAGTCTATGTCTCTTCCCCCTCTTCTAGCATTATTATTTAAGCCTCATTCCTGAGCATTTCACTTCACATTCTTGCACTGACACCTGTACATTCTCTTCCAGCTTTTGCACACAGATAGCACATACACTACCCCTTTAAACACAAATCTTTTAAGCGTGGATCCCGTCAAGTATGACGGACAATCTGGGTGCTAATACCTTCCCAGGTTGTAACCAACCCCCTTTCTCAGTTTCTCTGGTTCGCGACCGTCTTATCCATATCTTCCTAGGTTTATGCAGCATTACCTTTTCTTCGGGATACAAATGCCTAGCTGGCGACTCTTTTCACTTCACTTCATTCTCTCCTTTCGCCGACCATTCGTGCTTGTACCGGGATGCAAATCTTCGGGAGCAACAGCTTGGCGACTCTGATGGGGACACTTATATTGCAACCAGGGCTTCTGGTTCTTTTTGTGGGTTCCTCCTAGCACTTGTTTGATTTGTGTTTACGGGGGTGTTATGTGCTAATTGTGCTTGTTTATTTGCTTTATTTATTGCTTTATGTACAACTTTATTTATTGCTTTTCTTTACTGTTTTATGCATATTCATATTGTCATTATCATTATGCTGGATCTGGTGTTTCCTTGGTGGGTGGGGTTTCATTGAGTGATTAAGGTCCTATACCTGGGACCTAAGTGACACCTAGGCTAGAGTGGCTTCATATTCTTTCCTATTCCATTTCGGTCTGGTGCGGGAATATGAAACACGGTTCAGATGTGGGTTTCTTCTTGAGAACTCTGTGCTACAAATTTCCTGTAGTACTAGGGCTATCTGGGAAGCCTGCTAAGTTTGGATGACCTTTATATGACCTTTAGAATCTGGGGTGAATTAGAGGAGGATCTTTTATGGTTATTGTAAACATTGTACCTCTGGGTTAGAAGTTTTTACACTTCTCATAACTGATCCAAGTCTGAGGATCTTTGTTCTAGAACATTACATGTGAGGGGGTTGGGATATTTGCAGGTTTGCAGGAACCCTTGGCCACATCATACCCTGTTACTATATTGTTTTAAGAATGCATCACTTTGGACAGTTCTTGTGATTACCTCCGACTTGTGACTCTTTATTTGAGTCCCCCACCCTGGTTACTGGATTTCTAAGCCTCCATCCGGACCTTTAAACATACATGGACTTTTTACCAAGGCAGATAAACAGATTTAGCTCTTGATCACAAACCCTTTTGCATATCATTTGCATACATCATTCTTGCATCATTTAACATTTTATTATTTGTTTTACAGGTTATCCATCTTCATATTTGGTTTGGTTTTGACCCCTTCTGCTACTCAGACTGCTTCAACTTTCTTCTCCAGCTCCTTCATCAATTTATCAGTGGTTCTCCTCCAGTTTGTCTTCATCAGAGACTCACCTCCAGCTTCTCAGTTAGTGACCTTCATCAGCAGTTATTCTCAGCTTCTTCACCAGCACTCATGGACACTTCAAGAAAGAGCAACATCTCTTACCACTTCTTTGAGCCCACCTTGACTGGCATCAGGCAGGTCCAGTCCCTCATTACACCTGACCATATCCCACTATTCAGAGAGCACTATGGGGGCATATTAGACATGGTCATGGATCTTGATGCATCTCAGAGGAGCATGATCCATACATGCTTGCAGTTTTATGACCCTCCACTCAGGTGTTTCACATTTCCTGATTTCCAGATGGGACCTTTGCTAGAAGAGTTTTCCTTGTTGTTGGGAGTTCCTATCAGGAGAGGGATCCCTTTCAACCCAGAGATGACTGCTCCCAGAAATGATGAGATAGCCAGGGCATTGCATTTGGAGCCTACCCTCATTGAGCAGAACCTAACAACCAAAGCTAGGGTTCCAGGCCTTCATCTAGACTTTTTGATCTCTCAGGCCACCCTGAAAGCTGCAGTAGGAGAATGGAAGGCTGTCTGTGCACTTTTAGCCCTCAGTATATATGGGGTTATATTGTTTGCAGATGAGCCCAAGTTTGTTAGTAAGAATGCCATCCACCTGTTCTTGTTGAGGAACCCTGTGCCTACATTGCTAGGAGACTTCTATTACTCAGATCATCAGAGGAATGAAAATAAAAGAGGGAAGTTGGTCAGATGTTGTGCTCCTCTTTATTACTCTTGGCTGCTCAGACACTTGCCAAAATCAGATGCCTTCTTGAACCCCCATCAGCAGAAGAATTGAGCTAAGAGGTTCATTTCCTTGACATCAGATAACATTAGATGGTGCACCCAGAGCACCAAAGGCAAGGACATTATTACCAGCTGTGGGCAGTATCCTAATGTACCTTTAATAGGAGTGAAAGGTTGGATCAACTACAACCCTTTACTGTTTAAGAGACAATTGGGATATGCTTTGGTTCATCCTCCCAGAGGACAAGATTTGGCTGAGACTCTCTACTGTGAAGTTCAACCCAACTCTGCTGTTGCCAGACAGGCTGCCTGGGCTTGGGATAACATTCAGACCAAAGGGATAGCCATCCTTGGAAGGTGCAACAATATTGCTTCAGCCCAGTATTCTGACTGGTCCTGTACTAAAGCTCAGATCACCAGAATGCCCTTCACTCTGGAAGATACACCTGGACCTTCTACAGTCCAACCTGCAACAATTGTCAGCCTGGAAGAGTTTGACAAGCTGAAAGAGAGGAATACTCAGCTAGCTGAAGCCCTGAAGAAGACTCTCTGGGAGAGAAATGACAATCGTCTGGACATTGAGAGATTGGAAAGACTCAAGATTGAGCATCTAACCAAGATTGAAAAGACAGATGACTACATCAGGAAGGCAAGAGCAGGGGAGTTGGTACTGAAGAATGCCTGCAAGGAGGCAAAGATTCAGAAGGCTAGGGCAAAGCACTATCTGGAGGAAAGCCAGGCCAGGTGGATTAGGATCACTGAAGCCCGTGCACAAGAAGACCAAAGGACTCAAGCTAAGATAGAACAGCTACAGGCTAATGAGAAAAAGCATCAGAAGGCTTTATTGGCAGCTCAGAAGGAGATATCAGAATTGAAACTCCAGGCAGGGTTAAAGAGATCAAAGGATCGGGATAGGCATAAGAAGCTAACCAGTGCCATTGCTACCAGGAACCTCCTCATCAGGACTATTATAGAGCACCCAGCGGGGTCAGTTGTAAGACGGTGGGAGAACTGACTTTTCTATAAATGTTGCGGATAGCAAGAGTCTCCACCGACTTTTATTTTATCCAAAAGGAAAGGACATAAAAGAACAGGAAAAACCTTAAAAAGATTTTGAGTTCGGGGGGTAGGTTATATAAAGGGAAGGTGTTAGCACCCTTTATATCCATGGTTATCCATGGGCTATTAGTTACTTAGGTCACTTAAATTGTTTTTGAAGAGTGTAGTGTGTGATTAGAAATTTTCTAAGTACGTTGTAATGATCCTTGTATGGATGTATACAAAGTCTTGTTTTGAAAATGTTTTGAAAATATTGTGAGGTGTGAAAAGTATTTTGAAATGTGAGCAAGTAACTAAGATGTACCTACCCTATATTAAGTCTTTCATGTTCTCGTATGTTCTTTCAATGGTAAGATTATCCCTATTATTAAGGAATAGGTAGTTATTACCTTGGATGTGTTAAGGGACAAACGTATGGTCATTGTATGGTCAATGAAGGCAACTTAAGGGATGTCTTTAGCAATTCGTAGGGACTATCATCATTTATTCGAAGGGAAAGATCATTATTCCGTAGGCAACCTCGAAGGGACTTGATCTTTTAAATTTATAGGGACTTGATGATTTTATAAGTGAAGGGACTTTGCTTAAGACACCCCTATATTCGAGGGACTGTCGCTCCCGATAAATGGGAATGGCCCACATAAAGGTACAGACGCGAACGGTCAGCGAAAGAGGGATGTGAGAACACACAAGAGTGAACTCACGGGAAATGAATAGAGTCGCCAGCTAGGCATTTTTATCCCGAAGGAAAGGTAATGCTGCATAAACCTAAGAAAAGATATGGATAAGACGGTTGCGAACCAGAGAGACTGAGAAAGGGGGTTGGTTACAACCTGGGAAGGTATTAGCACCCAGATTGTCCGCCGTACTCGACGGGATCCACGCTTAAAAGATTTGTGTTTTAAAGGGGTAGTGTCAGTGCATTTTGTGTATAAAAAGAGCTGGAAAAGGATGTACAGATGTCTGTGTAAAAGGAGTGTAAAGTGTAATATATACAGTGTCAGTGTAAGGACAGGAGTGAAATGCTCATGATAATGAGGCTTAAAGAATAAGGCTAGGAGAATAGGGGATATACAGAGACTTTTGTTTGATAACTGTTAAGTTATGCCTACGTATCCTCTCGTGCAATGAGGAAGTCAGAACACCGTAGTTTGACCCAAAGAGACTGAAAGACAAATTGACTTGTGAACTGCTTACTTGTCTATACTCAAGTGTATGACCTGTCTGGCTCAGGTGAAAACTGTCTTGCATTAGATGGAAGAAGCAAGTTCTCGGTTATGAGTGAATGAGATGAGAAAAGAATCCCGTAGGAGACGATTATTGTTTGTTTTTTTGAGTTTTCAGTCTTTTATTGCTCTTGAAAGTTTGTCATAAGTTAATGAGCTTAAGCCTAAACCAATGGATTAGTAAACTCATCACATCTTCCCTCTGATTAGGGGTAATGAGAATACCTTAAGTGTGAAGTCAACTTCTCACACTTAATCACCTTTGATGTAGGATTAAGATCATTAACCTACTTATGATTATTTAGATGTTTTTGGTGTTTTTGTTTAGTGTTAAGTAATGAGATTAAGCCATAATCAGGGATTAAACAGACTCATTACACCATTCTAATAGAAGGATAATAGATGAGAATGTTTAAGCTGAGGAAAGCTCCTCAACTTAATCCATGATTAGGGATTAAACCCATGACAAAACAAAGCCTTTATTAAGTGGATTTTATTTAATGATATGATGATGAAGTGGTTTTTAGGGTTTGTAAGACGACTTGAGGGGGACTTGTCCATTAACACTGGGGTTAGTCCTTCTTAACCAATTAAGGAAGAATTAGAACCCTAATGCAAGGCCCAAGTTACAAGCTTGATGTCTTGATGATTATTAAGTGAATTGATTAAGAGATTTAAACACATTAAGGGTTTAACATTTAGGATTAAAGTTATACACTCCATCCTAATAGAAGGATGCAGGCATAAGCTTAATCACAAAGCCTTAAAGCCTTTAGGGTTTAGTCCCTGATTATGAGATGAGAAGAGAAGACTCAATGAGACACAAAGGTAAAATCTAAATGGGGGACTGATCAAAACCCTAATCATTGTCATGCTTGGTTGTTCCTAAGGTTTGTGAGGTTTAAGAAAGAAGTCTTCAATGGAACCACCAAGAAGCAGATGAAAGGAGCAAAGAGAAGCAAAGTAACTTGCTTCATTTAAGAAGACAAGTCACTTGAAGAAAGAAAGTAATAAGAAGAAGAATGAGCAAGCTCAATCTCAAACACAAGTCAAAATGCAGCAATGATGCATAAGAGGAATGAAAAGAAGTTGTGAGAAGTGAAGGCAAATTCACTTCTCAAGGTTACTTACCACCTGAAAAGTTAATGAAAGGAATGCAATGCAATGCAAGATGAGATGAAATGACATGATGCAAATCAAAACCAGAAGCACATATGAGATGATAATGATGCTATGAGATGATGCAAACATGAAACAAAGCATGGGGATGATCATACAAGCTTATGGATGCAAATGAAACAAGTTAAGAACCATGATCATACATGAAAGGTTATGAAGTGCAAATGGCATACAACATGGCAAATACAAGATGCAATGATCAAACATGATTCTAACATGTCTTAAGATGTCTAATGGATCAAAAGGATGCATGAAATGCTATGGCAAGTCATGGTATGCAAGCAAATGCAAGATGAATGCAAAAGGAAGCCCAAATTAGGGTTTATGATCAATGCAACAAACAAAAACCAAAATCAGAAGCAAACATCAAGATAAAAAATTGAAAATGCATTCAAGGGAACCCTAAACCTACACAAACTCACTGCCCAAAGGAGGGGTTCTAACTCTTAACCTAATGAGGGTTATGAATTTCCTAAGATTTCTAGGGTTTTAGGGTACCTTAACAAGAAAAATGTCAAACAAATTGAAAATGAAAGATCAAACCATGCCAATTTAATCCTACAAACTACATGATATGCAAAACACAATGCAAAAAGAATCAAAGTCCAACTCTCAATGGTTAGGCAGAAATGATTTTTTGAAGTTTGGATCAAAATAATGCTTTGAAAATGAATTAATTCCATGGAAAATTGTCAAAATGCATCAAGATCAAAAAAGAAATTTGGTTTGAGGGTTGCACAATGTTTCTAAATGATTTTAAAGGTTTCATGAATTTTTTGGTGATTGTTAAATACCTAAAAGTATTTTTAATTAATTAATTCTCATTAATTAATTAAAAATAAACTTTTAAATGATTTAAAGATATTTTTTAATGCAAAAAATAAAAATAAAAATGTTTTTGGTTTCTGAAAATTAATAAAAGTTTATATAAAAATTTTCAGAATTTTTGAAAAGGTTTTTCTATTTTAAATTAAATGCACAAATTAAATGAATAAAAATGAAAATAAAACTAATTAAATGAAAAGTATATGCAATGGACGGATCAGATTGAAACTGGGAAAGGGGCTGTTGACCACGCGCCAAATCCAAGGGACTACATTCAAATCAGGTTAATTAACTAATTAAACCTAATTAATTAAGTTAAATGGAAATTATGAATTAATGATGTGATCTGAGCCTTTGGTCCACACGCGGGAAACCTAATCCTAGGGTCCAGATTCAAAACACACTAATTACTCAGCTAAACCCTAATTAGGGCAAACTAACCTCAGACGGCCGGAACAGTGGTTCCGGTCGTCTTCTCCGGCGGGTCAAAAACCCTAGAACATGCTACAGGCCACCATTCATCAAATTGAAACCAGGGAAATGATCCTCTACCCAAACCCCATTCAAATCACCCTTCAAATAACATTTATCATCCAAAAACAGAGAGAATCGAATCAAACAAGTTTCACGGGTGAAGTTTCAGAGAGCTATGAAATGAACATTTCTTCACTATTTTCAATTTCGAGGACATCATTATGATCAGCACAACATACACTTTCATTTTATAACAAGAAAAACAAGCTCTGTGAGAAAGTGTTCTTGGCCATACCTGAGCTGGGAAACTTCAATGGTGAGCTTCCAGAACCTCCCACTTGTGCAAATGAACTCCCTTGACCCTTCTGAAGCTAGTGGGATGCTTGGAAAGCTTTGATGGTGGCTAGTTTGAAGATTCCAGTTCTGGTGTAGCAGAACTTGAGGTTCTTGTATGTGATGTTTCAGGCTCTTTTAATGATTGATTCTTGTTCCATGGAAGGTGTATGATTTATTGGTGAAAGAAAAATGAAGGTTTGATGGTTGTATAGAGAGATTCAAAGAAGAGGAGTTTTTGACAGATTTTTGTGAGGGCTGTGTTGTGCCTTGTTTCAATGGCCAATGAGTTGCTATATCACTCCCATGATGTGTGAGTAGGCTGTGGAGCAGGTCAGTAGAGGCTGCTGATCACTATTCCAAGGGTATGGGAGTTTTGGCCAAAAAGTCAAGTTGATTTGCACTTGCAGCATGGGCTATGGCAGCAGCAGTCTAGAGGCTTGTCCTACCTCAGCTTGAGTCAAGGATGGCCCTTGGATGGCTCATGAAAGTCTGCTGCATTTGGATCATGAGTTGAGAGAGATTTTGCAACTTGCCCACTTGTTACATTTCATGACTTTTGGTTATGTACATGAGATAATCCTTGCTGAATTTTTGATGTGGGGTGCTTCATTTGGTCATGGCAATGTGTTTGAACCAGCTAGTGATCATACAATTCATGGGAGAATGATTTTGCCAAGAATCCCTCTTTGCACTTTTATGAAAAATGACTTATGGATATTTGAAAATCAAGGCACAAAAATGAGAAATCCCTTGGGCCAATCCTGATTTTAGGTCATGTATGATCATGTGGTGAAGTTTAGAAGTCCATTTGATAGCTAAATTTGCCTTGAGAAGTGAATTTGCAACTTTGCCTCTATGGTAGAAACTTTGAAATTTTGTGATTTTAGCCAACTTTGACAAACCATAACTTTTTGATTCAAAATGAATTAGGTCATGTTCTTGTACTTTTTGAAAAGGGAATGATCCATTCTACAACTTTCATGACCAAAGTTTTTCCATTTGAAGCATTTTTGAATCAAAAAGTAAAGGTTGAAAAAGTTTCCTAAAATGGCAATTTCATTAAAAGTCAAACTTTCCCAAAAAGTCAACTTTGAAAAAGACTTGAAATTCTTCAATTTTGTGAACTTCCAACTTCTTCTATGATAAAATAAAGATCATATACAATCAAAATGATGAAGAACACCCTTTGGTTAGGTCATTGGGGGCCTCAGATGTCCTGATTTTGCACTGACTTGCTTGAAAAGTCAACTCTTGATCAGATGACTTCCCCATGGAATTTATTCATGAAAATTGATATGCATACTCCCTATGCCATATAGAAACCAATAGAAACAAGAATGGCCAAAAAATTTGGAGTTATGGCCTCTGAAACCAAAACCCTAATTTTAGGTCATTTGTGTAGTTAAACCTGGCTCTGCTTCCATGCCATTCTCAGTTCTTGTGATTTTTTGACATTCTTGACTTTGAGAGGATATATTATGATGTTTGAACATACATGGACCCCTTTGAATTGATTGATGGCCTTTGGAGTGGCTCAAGAAGCTCTTGGATTGCTCAGATCACAAACCCTAGATGCAAATGACTTTGAATCTATGCAGTGAATCAAAAATGTGATATGGGATGGTATGATTGAGTTTATGCATATGAAATGATCACAAGCCATGGAGTGAATGTGTGAGGGCAAATTTGGGGTGTTTACAGCTGCCCCTATTCAAACATGAGTTAGCTGTGCAGGATGTAAGCAACGGCTTAACAGGCAAACAAGATAACTTGTGGTTGAATACCAAAGACAGACCAACATTTGCACTCACAGAATGAAGAAGAAAAAGGATATAGATTGTAAAAGAAAATAAAGTATATTATAAAGTGCGGGCGACGGAGGACGACCGTCGAGCAGAGGACGACTGCTGGGAAAGAGCAATGACGGGGACGGCCGACACGCTGGGAAAAGTGCGGGAAATAAAGCAATGACGGGGACGGCCGACATGCTGGGGATAAAAGGGGTTATGATGGGGAAGGCCTTCAAGTAAAATTATAATATTCTCTGGGATCTAATGAAAAATGACGGGGACGGCCATCAAGTTCATAAAGCAAAGCAACCAACGATGGGGACGACCATCGGGCTAAAAAGAAAAGGGACCACGACGGGGACGGCCATCGGGTTTAAAGAATAAATGAAATAAACAGATGATGAGGTACGGTCATCAAAGGTGAAGGACGATCACCTAGCAGGGGACGGCTGCTCTGTAAGGGTTAAGATGAGGGACGGTCATCTAAGGTGGAGGACGACCACCTGGCAGGGTACGGCTGCCGAAAATATCGCGACATAGGACGAATGTCGGATAAAAGGTCAACGATGGGGACGGCCATCGGATGAGCATGATGGAGGAAGACCATCAAGAGGTGAAGGACGATCACCTAGCAGGGGACGGCTGCTCTCAAGGTTTATCATGACATAGGACGAATGTCAGATAACCAAAATCAACAATGGGGACGGCCATTGGATAAAATGATGAAGGACGATCATCAAAAAGGTGAAGGACGAACACCTAGCAGGGGACGGCTGCTCTGTATCACGACATAGGACGGATGTCAGATAGAAAAGATCAACGATGGGGACGGCCATCGGATGAGCATGATGAAGGACGATCATCAAGAGGTGAAGGACGATCACCTAGCAGGGTACGGCTGCTCTCAAGGTTTATCATGACATAGGACGAATGTCAGATTGAAAAGAAAATTTTGGCTTTACTGGGGAATAGTAAACACGGACGAGTGTTTACATCCAAGAAATAAAAGGTATAAGTGTTTAGATGTTTGTGTATAGATTAAAGATGCGGACGAGCGTCCTTAAGACTACGATACAGACAAGTATCAGGTAGAAACAAATACTGACACGTGTTCAGAGATGATGATACGGACGAGTATCAACTAGTTAACAGAGAATACGGACGAGTGTTGATTCTGAAGGGACTCTTCTGGGGAATAGTAGACACAGACGAGTGTCTAAATTCAAGAAGACGTAAGTGTTTGACACGGTGTATGGATTAAAGATGCGGACGAGCATCCTTAAGACTATGATACGGACGAGTATCAGGTAGAAACAAACGCTTGACGCATGTTCTGAGATGATGGTACGGACGAGTACCAACTGGTTAACAAAGAACACGGACGAGTGTCGAATCTGCGGGGATATAAATGGTGTATACAAGATACGGATGAGTATCTGTATAAGTAAAATAAGTATGAGTGGTATATAGATGAGTGTTCAACTTGCTGGAGAGAGTGACACGGACGAGTGTCAAGAGGTATATTATAAACAAGTATCTGATACACAAAGTGTTTAGGTTACTGTGCTGGGGAAGGTGACACGGGCGAGTGCCAAGGAATTGTATATATATAAGTATCTGTGAGTGCAAAGGGGACGCTTTGGCTTTCTTATTGGGAGTATGACACGGACGGGTGTCACAAGGAGTATGTACTAATGTTGGTGAATGTGAGACAACTGCTTTTGCTTTAGCTCTCTGTTGGGGAATCTGGGGAGCTTTCTGTATATCGTTGACGGGTTGTCATTATTCGCAAGCGTTTGATTCAGACCATGGCTTATGATTATGCAATATGTTTGATTTTTTTCCGTAATGCTCCGTATTAGACGGAATGATACGCTTTGTGGGGTGAATATGATGCGAATGCTATGACTATGCAAAGATACCAATCCGGGATTCGGATCCCGTTGTTGCGAAGATCTCTGGTCGATCAGTTTGAAGTGGACATCCCAGCTGGGGATGAGATCATTGGTAGATCTGATGAGATGATTTTGCTTGGGGAAATGGGTCAATGATTGACCTATTCCTGGTCATGAGGGACCCAGCTGGGGTTTGTAGGAGCTTTCTTCACTCTGTTGTGATTCCTTTCGTGCGTTGCTCTTCTGGATAGAGGCTGAAACTCTGTGAGGAGATGGTTTCCCGGCTTTCATATTTGGCTGAGGAGGAAGAATGATTGGCACCTCGGCTGGGGAGAAACAACAAGTGGCCACTCAGCTGGGGAGAAAACACTTTGAGTGAGTGCTGATTTGTTAGCTTGCTGGGGTGAAGCTTTCACGCCCCATGTTGTGCTTTGGATATCTGCAATCCTGCAAAGATAGAAAAACGTACAAGTAATCCCGAGGTATCCCTTACCGGATTCCCTCATAGGAATTCAGACACTCCCGGGAGTAAGTATATTTCCTGCAAGCACGTGTTTTAAGAGAAGCATCTGTATTTATGCAATCAGTATCTTAAGGACATCGAACATTTTGCAAATGAAAATAAAATGTACGAGACAAAACATGACTGAAAATCTGATTTTATTGATTTATATGCCTTGAATTGGCAAGATACAGTCAGAGAAACAGATCCCCTAAAATGAGGAGATTGTTACAAATTGAGAAGCAAAATGTTGGCAATGTTGACGACGCTTCAAGGAGCTTCCCTTGGCTATGACTCGTATGACATTTGACGTTCTTCTCGTCTTGCTTTCTGAAAAAGGCTGATTCTGAAAGAGGCTTGATCCTTTCGAAGCCTACCAAGTTGTAAGTGATACAGACGAATTCAGAATGCAGTTGTTCGCTTATTCCCTTATTTTGCATGGATCGCCCTTTCGGGTTTTCAATCCATCGGGATACCCATTTTTGCCTGAGTTGTCCAATGTGGCTTTTCTACTCAGCGGGTGTACATTTTTGTTTATTTTACCTTATTTTTACCCGAGTCTTTTATTCTGTTTTTGACTCGCCGGGATGCCCTATTTTCCTGGACTTACATTCTGTTTTTATGTCCAGCGGGTCATTTTTATGCGAAGTATTTTTTAACTGCATCTGAATTCACAGGGGACGGGAAGTCTTCACCATCCATGGTGCTGAGCATCAGTGCTCCACCAGAGAAAACTTTCTTTACCACGAATGGTCCTTCATAGTTTGGGGTCCACTTGCCCCTGTGGTCTGTATGAGGAGGGAGGATTCTTTTCAGCACAAGATCTCCTACTTGGTACTCTCGGTGCCTGACTTTCTGATCGAAGGCTCTCTTCATTCTTTTCTGATATAGCTGCCCATGACAGATTGCAGCCAACCTTTTTTCTTCAATCAGACTCAGTTATTCGTATCGAGATCGGACCCATTCTGCTTCGTTCAGCTTAACATCCATCAATACCCGTAGAGAGGGTAATTCAACTACAACTGGTAGGACTGCTTCCATACCATACACAAGCTGATACGGTGTTGCCCCAGTGGATGTTCTGATTGACGTGCGGTACCCATGCAAGGCAAATGGTAGCATTTCATGCCAGTGTTTGTAAGTGACTACCATCTTCTGCACAATCTTCTTGATATTTTTATTAGCCGCCTCAACAGCGCCGTTCATCTTTGGCCTGTAAGGAGAAGAATTGTGGTGTTGGATCTTGAAGTCCCGGCACAGCTCTGCCATCATTTTGTTGTTCAAGTTGGAACCATTGTCAGTAATGATTCGCTCGGGAACTCCATACCGACAGATGATGTCTCTTTTCATAAATCGGGCTACCACTTGCCTTGTAACGTTTGCATAGGAAGCTGCTTCAACCCACTTGGTAAAATAGTCAATGGCAACCAGGATGAATCTGTGGCCGTTTGAAGCAGTTGGCTCAATCTTGCCAATCATATCAATGCCCCACATAGCGAAGGGCCAGGGTGAAGACATCACATTCAAAGGATTGGGAGGCACATGCACCTTATCTGCATAAATTTGGCATTTATGGCATTTTCTGGCGTAGGCACAACAGTCTGCATCCATTGTGATCCAGTAATAACCTGATCTTAGCAATTTCTTGGCCATGGCATGCCCTCCTGCATGGGTACCAAAGGATCCTTCGTGCACCTCGTGCATCAACAAGTCTGCTTCTGTTCTATCAACGCACCTGAGGAGTACCATATCGAAGTTTCTCTTGTACAGGGAACCATCAGTATTCAGGAAGAAACTACCAGCAAGCCTCCTTAGAGTCTTCTTATCATTGGAAGATGCCCCAGGTGGGTATGTTTGATCCTCCAAGAAGCACTTAATGTCATGAAACCAAGGCTTATCATCTTTGACAACATCTGCTACGAACACATATGCCGGTCTGTCAAGTCTGGATACTGAAATTCGAGGTACAAAGTTGGCAGCTTGAACTTTGATCATGGATGAAATGGTAGCCAGTGCATCTACAAACTGATTTTCATCTCGAGGGATATACTCAAGCTTGACCGTTGTAAAGAAAGTCAATAACCTCCTTGTATAATCCCTGTAAGGTATCAGATGCTCCTGGTGTGTGTACCATTTGCCGTTGGTTTGATTAACTACCAGAGCTGAATCTCCGAATACAGTCAATGTCTTGATCCTGAGGTCAATGGCTTTCTCAAGACCCATAATGCAAGCTTCGTATTCAGCTTCGTTGTTAGTGCAGTTAAAGGTGAGTTTTGCCGAGAAAGGCATGTGAACTCCCTTAGGTGCAATGAGTACTGCACCAACACCACGACCATTCATATTAACAGCCCCATCAAACATCATAGTCCATTCTTCTTCTGGGTCAGGCCCTTCAGTGTGAATAGGCTCTTCGTGATCTTTTGCTTTTATGAACATGATGTCTTCATCAGGGAAGTCTAATCTAATAGGCTGGTAATCATCAATAGGTTTCTCAGCAAGATATTCAGACAATACACTGCCCTTGATGGCTTTCTGAGATGTGTACTGAATGTCATATTCCGTGAGAATCATTTGCCATCTTGCAACCCGTCCGGTAAGAGCTGGCTTCTCGAAAATGTACTTGACTGGGTCCATTTTGGATATCAATAAAGTAGTGTGGGTCAACATATACTGCCTCAGTCGGCGAGCAGCCCACGCTAAAGCACAACAAGTTTTCTCGAGCAGTGAATAACGTTGTTCACAGTCGGTAAACTTTTTGCTCAGGTAGTATATTGCATACTCTTTTCGACCAGACTCGTCATGCTGGCCTAGCACACACCCCATCGACTCTTCTAATACTGTCAAGTACATTATCAAAGGTCTTCCTTCAACTGGAGGCATAAGGATTGGTGGTTCTTGCAGGTATTCTTTGATCTTGTCAAAAGCCCTCTGGCAGTCTTCATTCCACCTGACCGTCTGTTCTTTTCTTAACAGTTTGAACAAAGGTTCACAGGTTGCAGTGAGGTGAGATATGAACCTTGAAATGTAGTTCAATCTACCCAGAAACCCTCGAACTTCTTTTTCAGACTTCGGTGCAGGCATTTCTTGAATGGCTTTGACTTTATCAGGGTCAACCTCAATCCTTTTCTCGCTTACAATAAAACCGAGCAGCTTACCAGATCGCACCCCGAATGTGCACTTGTTGGGGTTCAGCTTCAGTTGGTACTTCCTCAGACGCTTGAATAACTTCAGTAGATTTACCAGGTGGTCTTCTTCTGTAAGGGACTTGGCAATCATGTCATCCACATAACACTCGATTTCCTTATGGATCATATCGTGGAATAATGTTACCATAGCCCGTTGATATGTTGCACCAGCATTCTTCAATCCAAATGGCATCACCTTGTAACAGAACGTGCCCCAGGGGGTGATGAAGGTTGTCTTCTCCAAGTCTTCAGGTGACATCTTGATCTGATTGTACCCTGAAAATCCGTCCATGAAGGAGAATACCGAGAACTGAGCCGTATTATCAACCAATACATCAATGTGAGGTAATGGGAAATCATCTTTCGGGCTGGCTCTGTTCAGGTCCCGGTAGTCAACACACATCCTCACTTTGCCGTCTTTCTTAGGCACAGGTACTATATTAGCAACCCACGGCGGATAGCTAGTTACAGCAAGGAACCCGGCGTCCCACTGCTTTTGTACCTCCTCCTTGATCTTCATTGCCATATCCGGGCGAGTACGGCGCAGTTTCTGTTTAACCGGTGGGCAATCTTCTCTTAAAGGCAGCTTGTGCATAACAATGTCGGTATCCAACCCTGGCATATCTTGGTAAGACCAAGCAAACACATCCACATATTCCTGAAGCAGGTCAATCAGTTGTTTCTTCACTGAGTCTTGTAAACAGGCCCCGATCTTAACCTCTTTCACGTCTTCATCCGTACCAAGATTAACTGTTTCAATCTCCTCCTAATGAGGAGTGATAACCTTCTCCTCTTGTCTCAACAATCTGGCTAGCTCTTCAGGAAGCTCGTAATCTTCTTCAACCCCTTCATCAGCTTGATTGATTGGATTGTCAAAGTCATACGAAGTCATAGCCGTGCTGTTGTCGGTGCGGTCTGGAAGGCACTCTCTGCAAGGGTTCAGTTTGTTCATTTTAGTGATTGATTTTAATCTTGTTTAAGCAGAGTGAAATGAAGTTATCATTTTGAAAACATTGCCATTTATTTTTGTACAAAAAGAAAAAATGGAAAAAACAGTGAGCGGAAAAGAAAAAAGACTCATTTGCAAAAGATGTCTGATTATCATTGATTTATCTGTTTGCACAAAATTACAGATGGCCCGATTACTAAATGATTCTTGTCATCTTGGGCAAGATGCAAGACTTGATGCATGCTTAAAATATACAGGAAATAATAATTACTCTGCAGGAGTAACCCTTATAATTTCCTGGGAAGACCAGTTTGAGATACGGCTCCCCGGGATCCTTGGACGTATCCAGCTCTCTAGGTTGCGCTCATCTTCCGACTCATCTTCCATGTTGTTAACAGCATCAGGGGTGAGCATCCCCCCGCTAACAAAACTGGGCTTCTTAGCAGCCTCTGCTTGATCTTGTTGAGTTGGTTTGTAACCCAACCCAAATCTATCCTCTTTCTTCTCCACAGGCAACAACTTGCCCCAGCCTTGAGCATTCCCCTCCTCAACAACCTTCCTGGCTTGCTGGTAGGATGTCATGGAAGTCCCAAGCACATCAGATGCTTCATTGATGTTTAGGGCTTCAAAACCCTGACTCATGGTCTCGTGGATCTCCCCATCCATCTCAATATATTTGTATGTAGCCAGATGGCTAACAAAAATATCTTCCTCTCCACAAATAGTAACGACTTGGCCCTCCCACTCGAATTTTAACTTCTGGTGAAGGGTTGAGGTCACGGCGCTAGCGGCGTGTATCCATGGCCTACCCAATAGACAGCTGTAGGCAGGCTGTATATCCATCACGAAGAAGGTCGTTTTGAAAGTCTGTGGGCCAATCGTTATAGGCAACTCAATTTCTCCCAGAACTGATCTCTTAGAACCATCAAAGGCTCTTACTACCAAGTTACTGGGGCGTAATGCCAATCCTTCATACTCCAACTTCACAAGGGCTTTCTTAGGTAGGACATTGAGGGATGACCCTGTGTCCACCAATACATGAGAAAGAACTGCACCCTTACACTCCATGGTAATGTGCAAAGCCTTGTTATGATTGCGACCTTCCGTAGTCAAATCAGTGTTGGTAAATCCTAGTCCATGACTAGCGTTAACATTTCCAACTACAGCTTCCAACTGATTGACGGTAATCTCCTCTGGCACATAAGCTGCGTGCAAGACTTTTAGTAGTGCGTTCCGATGAGCCTCGGAGCACATTAGCAATGATAAAATGGAGATCTTGGAAGGTGTCTGGTGAAGCTGGTCCACTATCTTGTAATCACTTTTCTTGATGATTCTCATGAATTCATCAACCTCTTGATCAAAAGGGGTTTTCAAAGCTTCTTTAACAACTTGTTCTTCTTGCACCGTGCTCTTCCCTTTTGCCTTGGCAGCAGCTTCTGCTTCAGCAATGGGTCTTGGAATTTGCGGGGCAAAGAGACGTCCGCTTCGAGTGAAGCCCCTGCCTCCCCCCACATTGTCTATTTGTGGTGAAGAAGTTGATGATTCAAGAGTGATTTTCTGTCCTTCACAGTATAGATCGGAGTCGTAATGCCAAGGGATGGCATTACTGCTTTCATAAGGTACTGGCCCAGGCATTGTGATAGTGACTGGGCTGATAGCAGCTGCAGAAGGGACCATGATAGTATGTGGATCATAGTATATTGTGACTGGTGCTCTGATAGGAGTGGCATTTTGTGAGTTGTAGGCAGAATCATTTGCAGGATCATAATAAATTGTAACCGTTGAGACACTCTCATTGTTTGCTGTTGATGTTGTAGGAGATACTGTTGATTGGAATGGTGTTGCTGTTGTAGGAGGTTCTGAATGAAGGGGTGCTGAAGTTGTAGAAGGGATGTTTGTTGATATTTGGTCAGTTGAAGTAATAGATGAAGCATTTGTTGATGACACTGAAGAATTGTTTGGAATAATGGTTGTTGCAGTTGTAGAAGACTCTGGAATTGTTGTTAAGGAAATTGCTGGATTGGTAGGTATTGATGTTGTGATTTGAAGCAAGCCACTCTGGATGACACCATTTATGCCCTCTCTCAAGTTATCACACCCATTCACTGAAATGTTGCAATAAGCACACCCTAGATCACATCCCGGGAACATTTGACATTCAAGGAGTTGAGCTTTAATCTCTACCAAGGGTGTCCGAATCTGACCCACACTGGTTATCAAGTAAGACGGCTTATCTTCCTCAATAGCATTGATTCTGGGTCCACCGTGGTTTGGCATAGGGTTCTTGTTAACATTTGGTGGTGGTGCAAAGTTTAGAGCTTTAGAATCTACCAGGTCCTGTACTTTCATGTGCAAAGCTCTGCACTTCTCTGTACTGTGGCCAGGTGCATTCGAGTGAAAAGCACATCTGGCGCTGGCGTCATAATTTCTGGGCAGACTGGTAGGATCTGGAGGTGCCAATGTCCTTAGCTCAACCAGGTTGAGTTTTAGGAGTTGTGGCAATAATGTGGCATAGGGCATAGGGATCAGATCAATCACCCTGTTGGCCTGAGAAGGTCTCTGTTGAAATGGTCTTTGCTGATTGTTGTTGTTGTTGTTGTTGTAGTTTCTCTAAGGAGGATACCGAGTTTGTTGTTGGTAATTTTGTTGTTGTGGTTGATAAGCTGGTTGAGAATGAATTGGAGCGGGAATGGTGACTGCTGCCACAGACCTATGAACATATTGTGGTCTGCCCCTGCTGGCCTGAATAGCATTGGTCTCACCGGTTCTTCTTGGACCTACAAAAGGTTTTCTGGGGTTGCTGGACGAGCTCGCACCGTTGTCAGAAATCTTACCCATCTTTAATAGGCTCTCAATTCTTTCCCCGACTATGACCACGTCAGCAAAGCTAGTGGAAGAAAAGGCAGCTAGCCTGTCAATGTATGTCCCTTGGAGGGTGTTCATAAACATATCAGCCATCTCCCTCTCTGACATGGGTGGCTGGACAGCAGCAGCAAGCTGTCTCCACCTCTGAGCGTACTCCCGGAAGCTTTCCCTGGATGATTGAGACATTCCCATCAGGAGGGTCCTGTTGGGAGCCATGTCCAAGTTGTACTGATATTGTCTGATAAAGGCCTCAGCCAGGTCCTTCCAGCACCTGATGGTTGCTCTAGTCAGGTGAGAGTACCATTCCCTTGAAGCTCCCGTTAAGCTATCTTCAAAATAAAACATCCATAGCTTTTCGTCCATGGTATATGCCTTCAGCCTCCCCAGAAAGGATTGTAAATGGGTTCGGGGACAGGAAGTTCCGTTGTACTTTTCAAAGCACGGAGGTTTAAATTTGTGGGGAATCCTGACCCCGTCCACTAGACCCATGTCCATAACATCAAAGCCCAAAGAATTCTGGGACTCCAGGGATCTCAGTTTCTCAGCAATCTCATCTAGCCTTCTGTCATAGGCTTCATCCCCAGCTCCCATCACTGTAAATTGATCTTCCTGGGGGTCTTCTTGTAATACTCTGCCTGCAGTGGCAGTCCCTTGCACATTAACAGGGATGTTGATCTCTGGATGAAGGTGGGGTCCATAGACTGGAGGATTAACATGAGGTTGAACCCTCTCATTATTGCTTGTCCCAGCAGTCCCTAGATGGGGGTCTTCCTGATTCTGCCTCTCTACCAGTGCTCTTAATCTCTCTTGGCTTTGAGCCATATTATTCATCACCTCCATAAACTGAGTCATCTGATTCCTCATTTCCAGTCTCTCGTTGTCCATTTGAGTCCTGACCTCTGTAAGGTCCTGCTGTACTTGGTCCATTTGTATGCCCAGAAGGTTGTTGCGGGTGGGATATCTGTGTGGACGGTTGAGTGGGAACACCCGACGTCGAGCAATAGTTCCTGAGATCACAACAGAGTTAGTAAAAAAACAAAATAAACCTACAAAACAAACAAAGGTTAGTATGCAATGCAGTATGCTTATTCGTTTCCAAAGTATCCGGCTTGGCACTTGGTTTTGACCTTTCCAGACCCCTGAGGAAGATGCTTTTGATGTTGCTTTGAAAGAACTCAGATAAAAACAAACTAGTAAATATATTACAAATGGAAAAACATACATAGTTTGTTTTTTACAATACATGCCCTCTGAGGGGTCAAAAATACAACATAAAGAAAAGTACATGAAATGAAAGCAACAACAAGCAAAAGTCAGACACCAAGACCAAACTCATCCTCCTGGACTTCCTTCAAAAGTGCTTCGGTCACAGGATTAGCTGGATGTTCCGTGAGGTTCCTGATGAGAAGATTCCTGGTGGTGATGGCAGCGGTTAGCTTCTTGTGTCTGTCCTGGTCCTTTGACCTCTTCACACCAGCTCTGAGTTTCAATTCTGAGATCTCCCTTTGGGCTGCCTGCAGGGCTTCCTGTTGCTCCTTTGCATTAACCTCCAACTGCTCAATCTTGTCCTGAGTTCTCTTATCCTCCTGAGTGCGAGCTTCAGTAATTCTGACCCACCTAGCTTGGCTCTCCTTCAGATAAAGATCAGTCCTAGCTCTCTGGAACTGGGCCTCTTTGCAGGCATTCTTCAAAATCTGTTCTCCAGCCCTTGACTTCTTGATGTAGTCTTCTGACTTTTCAATCCTGGCTAGATGCTCCAACTTTAGCTTTTCTAACCTTTCAGTGTCCAGCCGACCATCACTCCTCTCCCAGAGGGTTCTCTTCAAGGCTTCAGACAAATTCTCATTCCTCTCTTTGAGCTTCTCAAACTCTTCCAGGCTGACAGTTGCTGGAGGTGGTGCTGTAGAAGGTCCAGGTACATCTTCAATGGTGAAGGGCATCCCAGAAATTTGAGCCCTGGCATGAGACCACTCATAGTATTGAGCAGAAGCCACATTGTTGCATCTCCCAAGAATGGTTACCCCTTTAGTCTGGACATTGTCCCAAGCCCAGGATGCTTGCCTGACAATAGCCAGATTAGGCTTGATCTCACAATAAAGGGTCTCAGCTAGATCTTGTACTCTAGGGGGTGGACCAATGCATAGCCCAGCTGTCTTTTGAATAGCAGAGGGTTGTAGTTGATGCAACCCTTCACTCCTATCAGAGGTACATTGGGAAATTTCCCACAACTAGTAATGATGTCTTTGCCCTTAGTGCTCTGAGTACACCACCTGATGTCATCTGAGGTTAGAGCAACAAGCCTCCTAGCCCAATTTTTCTGCTGGTGAGGGTTCAAGAATGCATCAGTCTTTGGCAAATGTTTGAGCAGCCAAGTATGGAACAAAGGAGCACAGCATCTCACCAGTCTTCCCCTTTGCTTTTCATTCCTTTGGTGAACAGAGTAGTAGAGATCTCCCAGTAAGGTGGGTACTGGGTTCCTCAGAATGAAAAGATGGATTGCATTCTTGCTAATAAACTTAGGCTCATCTGCAAATAAAATGACCCCATATATGCTAAGGGCTAGTAATGCACAGACTGCCTTCCACTCCCCCAAGGAGGCTTTCAGAATAGCCTGAGAGGTCAAGAAATCCAAGTGTAGACCAGAGACTCCAGCCTTTGCTGTCATGTTCTGCCCAATCAGAACTGGTTCCAGATATAATGCCTTTGCCACCTCTTCATTACTAGGGAAAGCCATCTCAGGGTTGAAGGGGACTCCACCCCTGATAGGTACACCAATCAGTGATGAATACTCTTCCAACAAGGGTCCCATCTGAAAATTCTGGAAGGTGAAGCACCTCAGAGGGGGATCATAGAACTGCAGGAAAGTATGAATCAAGATCCTCTGTGAAGGGTCCAAATCCATAACCACATCAAGGATGCCTCCATAATGTTCTCTGAATAGTGGTATATGGTCTGGAGTAATCAGGGCCTGGACCTTCCCGATGCCAGCTAGTTCAGGCTCAAAGAAATGATAGGAGATGTTGCTCTTCTTAGGTGCCATGTTGCTGAAGAACAGATGTTGATGATGATGAATGATACTAGAAGATGGGCCACTGACAGGCTGAGACTGGTGATGCAGGTGACTGAAGTAGGTAGCTGATGAGGAATAGCTGAAGCAGATACTGGTGAAGATAGGTCTATGCAGATGAAGGGGTCAAAACCAAGCCAAAATACAGTATGGATACCCTGAAAAACAAATAAGCAAATGTCAAATGATGCAATGATGATGTATGCAAATGATATGCAAGGGTTTGTGATCAAGCTGGATCTGATTAACTGCCTTGGTATAGGTCCATGTATGTTCAAGAAATCCAGATGGAGGTTCATAAGTCCAGTAACCAAGGTGGGGGACTCAAATAAAGAGTCACATGTCCAGGGTTAAAATCACAAGAACTGTTCCAAAATGGAGTACTCTTAATCAAAACAAAGTAACAGGGTATGCTGAGGTCAAGGGTACCTGCAAACCTGTAAACAGCCCAACCCCCTCACAGGTGATGTTCTAAAACAAGGATCCTCAGACTTGGATCAGTTATGAGAAGTGTAAACACTTCTAACCCGGAGGTACAGTGTTTACAATAACCATAAAAGATCCTCCTCTAATTCACCCCAGTTTCTGAAGGTCAATACTAAAGGTCATCCAGACTTAGCAGGCTTCCCAGATAGCCCTAGCACTACAGGAAATCTGTAGCACAGAGTTCTCAAGAAGAAACCCATATCTGAACCATGTTTCATATTCCCGCACCAGACCGAAATGGAATGGGAAAGAACATGAACCACTCTAGCCTAGGTGTCACTCAGGTCCCAGGTATAGGACCTCAACTCTCAATAGAACCCCACCCACCAAATCAGAAACAACAGATCCAGCCAGAACAGTATGACAGTATGATGTATATAAAGCTGTAAATAAAGCAGTAAACAAACTGTACATAAAGCAATAAAATAAATACAAATATACAAACACAATTAGCACATAACACCCCGGTAAACACAAATCAAGCAAGCGCTAGGAGGAACCCACAAAAAGAACCAGAAGCCCTGGTTACAGTATAAGGGTCCCCAGCAGAGTCGCCAAGCTGTCGCTCCCGATAAATGGGAATGGCCCACATAAAGGTACAGACGCGAACGGTCGGCGAAAGAGGGATGTGAGAACACACAGGAGTGAACTCACGGGAAATGAATAGAGTCGCCAGCTAGGCATTTTTATCCCGAAGGAAAGGTAATGCTGCATAAACCTAAGAAAAGATATGGATAAGACGGTTGTGAACCAGAGAGACTGAGAAAGGGGGTTGGTTACAACCTGGGAAGGTATTAGCACCCAGATTGTCCGCCGTACTCGACGGGATCCACGCTTAAAAGATTTGTGTTTTAAAGGGGTAGTGTCAGTGCATTTTGTGTATAAAAAGAGCTGGAAAAGGATGTACAGGTGTCTGTGTAAAAGGAGTGTAAAGTGTAATATATACAGTGTCAGTGTAAGGACAGGAGTGAAATGCTCATGATAATGAGGCTTAAAGAATAAGGCTGGGAGAAGAGGGGATATACATAGACTTTTGTTCGATAACTTTTAAGTTATCCCTACGTATCCTCTCGTGCAATGAGGAAGTCAGAACACCGTAGTTCGACCCAAAGAGACTGAAAGACAATTGACTTGTGAATTGCTTACTTGTCTATACTCAAGTGTATGACCTGTCTGGCTCAGGTGCAAACTGTCTTGCATTAGACGGAAGAAGCAAGTTCTCGGTTATGAGTGAATGAGATGAGAAAAGAATCCCGTAGGAGACGATTATTGTTTGTTTTTTTGAGTTTTCAGTCTTTTATTGCTCTTGAAAGTTTGTCATAAGTTAATGAGCTTAAGCCTAAACCAATGGATTAGTAAACTCATCACATTTTCCCTCTGATTAGGGGTAATGAGAATACCTTAAGTGTGAAGTCAACTTCTCACACTTAATCACCTTTGATGTAGGATTAAGATCATTAACCTACTTATGATTATTTAGATGTTTTTGGTGTTTTTGTTTAGTGTTAAGTAATGAGATTAAGCCATAATCAGGGATTAAACAGACTCATTACACCATCCTAATAGAAGGATAATAGATGAGAATGTTTAAGCTGAGGAAAGCTCCTCAACTTAATCCATGATTAGGGATTAAACCCATGACAAAACAAAGCCTTTATTAAGTGGATTTTATTTAATGATATGATGATGAAGTGGTTTTTAGGGTTTGTAAGACGACTTGAGGGGGACTTGTCCATTAACACTGGGGTTAGTCCTTCTTAACCAATTAAGGAAGAATTAGAACCCTAATGCAAGGCCCAAGTTACAAGCTTGATGTCTTGATGATTATTAAGTGAATTGATTAAGAGATTTAAACACATTAAGGGTTTAACATTTAGGATTAAAGTTATACACTCCATCCTAATAGAAGGATGCAGGCATAAGCTTAATCACAAAGCCTTAAAGCCTTTAGGGTTTAGTCCCTGATTATGAGATGAGAAGAGAAGACTCAATGAGACACAAAGGTAAAATCTAAATGGGGGACTAATCAAAACCCTAATCATTGTCATGCTTGGTTGTTCCTAAGGTTTGTGAGGTTTAAGAAAGAAGTCTTCAATGGAACCACCAGGAAGCAGATGAAAGGAGCAAAGAGAAGCAAAGTAATTTGCTTCATTTAAGAAGACAAGTCACTTGAAGAAAGAAAGTAATAAGAAGAAGAATGAGCAAGCTCAATCTCAAACACAAGTCAAAATGCAGCAATGATGCATAAGAGGGATGAAAAGAAGTTGTGAGAAGTGAAGGCAAATTCACTTCTCAAGGTTACTTACCACCTGAAAAGTTAATGAAAGGAATGCAATGCAATGCAAGATGAGATGAAATGACATGATGCAAATCAAAACCAGAAGCACATATGAGATGATAATGATTCTATGAGATGATGCAAACATGAAACAAAGCATGGGGATGATCATACAAGCTTATGGATGCAAATGAAACAAGTTAAGAACCATGATCATACATGAAAGGTTATGAAGTGCAAATGGCATACAACATGGCAAATACAAGATGCAATGATCAAACATGATTCTAACAAGTCTTAAGATGTCTAATGGATCAAAAGGATGCATGAAATGCTATGGCAAGTCATGGTATGCAAGCAAATGCAAGATGAATGCAAAAGGAAGCCCAAATTAGGGTTTATGATCAATGCAACAAACAAAAACCAAAATCAGAAGCAAACATCAAGATAACAAATAGAAAATGCATTCAAGGGAACCCTAAACCTACACAAACTCACTGCCCAAAGGAGGGGTTCTAACTCTTAACCTAATGAGGGTTATGAATTTCCTAAGATTTCTAGGGTTTTAGGGTACCTTAACAAGAAAAATGTCAAACAAATTGAAAATGAAAGATCAAACCATGCCAATTTAATCCTACAAACTACATGATATGCAAAACACAATGCAAAAAGAATCAAAGTCCAACTCTCAATGGTTAGGCAGAAATGATTTTTTGAAGTTTGGATCAAAATAATGCTTTGAAAATGAATTAATTCCATGGAAAATTGTCAAAATGCATCAAGATCAAAAAATAAATTTGGTTTGAGGGTTGGACAATGTTTCTAAATGATTTTAAAGGTTTTATGAATTTTTTGGTGATTTTTAAATACCTAAAAGTATTTTTAATTAATTAATTCTCATTAATTAATTAAAAATAAACTTTTAAATGATTTAAAGATATTTTTTAATGCAAAAAATAAAAATAAATATGTTTTTGGTTTCTGAAAATTAATAAAAGTTTATATAAAAATTTTCAGAATTTTTGAAAAGGTTTTTCTATTTTAAATTAAATGCACAAATTAAATGAATAAAAATGAAAATAAAACTAATTAAATGAAAAGTATATGCAATGGACGGATCAGATTGAAACTGGGAAAGGGGTTGTTGACCACGCGCCAAATCCAAGGGACTACATTCAAATCAGGTTAATTAACTAATTAAACCTAATTAATTAAGTTAAATGGAAATTATGAATTAATGATGTGATATGAGCCTTTGGTCCACACGCAGGAAACCTAATCCTAGGGTCCAGATTCAAAACACACTAATTACTCAGCTAAACCCTAATTAGGGCAAACTAACCTCAAACGGCCGGAACAGTGGTTCCGGTCGTCTTCTCCGGCGGGTCAAAAACCCTAGAACATGCTACAGGCCACCATTCATCAAATTGAAACCAGGGAAATGATCCTCTACCCAAACCCCATTCAAATCACCCTTCAAACAACATTTATCATCCAAAAACAGAGAGAATCGAATCAAACAAGTTTCACGGGTGAAGTTTCAGAGAGCTATGAAATGAACATTTCTTCACTATTTTCAATTCCGAGGACATCATTATGATCAGCACAACATACACTTTCATTTTATAACAAGAAAAACAAGCTATGTGAGAAAGTGTTCTTGGCCATACCTGAGCTGGGAAACTTCAATGGTGAGCTTCCAGAACCTCCCACTTGTACAAATGAACACCCTTGACCCTTCTGAAGCTAGTGGGATGCTTGGAAAGCTTTGATGGTGGCTAGTTTGAAGATTCCAGTTCTGGTGTAGCAGAACTTGAGGTTCTTGTATGTGATGTTTCAGGCTCTTTTAATGATTGATTCTTGTTCCATGGAAGGTGTATGATTTATTGGTGAAGGAAAAATGAAGGTTTGATGGCTGTATAGAGAGATTCGAAGAAGAGGACTTTTTGACAGATTTTTGTGAGGGCTGTGTTGTGCCTTGTTTCAATGGCCAATGAGTTGCTATATCACTCCCATGATGTGTGAGTAGGTTGTGGAGCAGGTCAGTAGAGGTTGCTGATCACTATTCCAAGGGTATGGGAGTTTTGGCCAAAAAGTCAAGTTGATTTGTACTTGCAGCATGGGCTATGGCAGCAGCAGTCTAGAGGCTTGTCCTGCCTCAGCTTGAGTCAAGGATGACCCTTGGATGGCTCATGAAAGTCTGTTGCATTTGGATCATGAGTTGAGAGAGATTTTGCAACTTGCCCACTTGTTACATTTCATGACTTTTGGTTATGTACATGAGATAATCCTTGCTGAATTTTTGATGTGGGGTGCTTCATTTGGTCATGGCAATGTGTTTGAACCAGCTAGTGATCATACAATTCATGGGAGAATGATTTTGCCAAGAATCCCTCTTTGCACTTTTATGAAAAATGACTTATGGATATTTGAAAATCAAGGCACAAAAATGAGAAATCCCTTGGGCCAATCCTGATTTTAGATCATGTATGATCATGTGGTGAAGTTTAGAAGTCCATTTGATAACTAAATTTGCCTTGAGAAGTGAATTTGCAACTTTGCCTCTTTGGTAGAAACTTTGAAATTTTGTGATTTTAGCCAACTTTGACAAACCATAACTTTTTGATTCAAAATGAATTAGGTCATGTTATTGTACTTTTTGAAAAGGGAATGATCCATTCTACAACTTTCATGACCAAAGTTTTTCCATTTGAAGCATTTTTGAATCAAAAAGTAAAGGTTGAAAAAGTTTCCTAAAATGGTAATTTCATTAAAAGTCAAACTTTCCCAAAAAGTCAACTTTGCAAAAGACTTGAAATTCTTCAATTTTGTGAACTTCCAACTTCTTCTATGATCAAATAAAGATCATATACAATCAAAATGATGAAGAACACCCTTTGGTTGGGTCATTGGGGGCCTCAGATGTCCTGATTTTGCACTGACTTGCTTGAAAAGTCAACTCTTGATCAGATGACTTCCCCATGGAATTTCTTCATGAAAATTGATATGCATACTCCCTATGCCATATAGAAACCAATAGAAACAAGAATGGCCAAAAAATTTGGAGTTATGGCCTCTGAAACCAAAACCCTAATTTTAGGTCATTTGTGCAGTTAAACCTGGCTCTGCTTCCATGCCATTCTCAGTTCTTGTGATTTTTTGACATTCTTGACTTTGAGAGGATATATTATGATGTTTGAACATACATGGACCCCTTTGAAGTGATTGATGGCCTTTGGAGTGGCTCAAGAAGCTCTTGGATTGCTCAGATCACAAACCCTAGATGCAGATGACTTTGAATCTATGCAGTGAATCAAAAATGTGATATGGGATGGTATGATTGAGTTTATGCATATGAAATGATCACAAGCCATGGAGTGAATGGGTGAGGGCAAATTTGGGGTGTTTACAGCTGCCCCTATTCAAACATGAGTTAGCTGTGCAGGATGTAAGCAACGGCTTAACAGGCAAACAAGATAACTTGTGGTTGAATACCAAAGACAGTCCAACATTTGCACTCACAGAATGAAGAAGAAAAGGGATATAAATTGTAAAAGAAAATAAAGTATATTATAAAGTGCGGGCAACGGAGGACGACCGTCGAGCAGAGGACGACTGCTGGGAAAGAGCAATGACGGGGACGACCGACACACTGGGAAAAGTGCGGGAAATAAAGCAATGACGGGGACGGCCGACATGCTGGGGATAAAAGGGGTTATGATGGGGACGGCCATCAAGTAAAGTTATAATATTCTCTGGGATCTAATGAAAAATGACGGGGACGGCCATCAAGTTCATAAAGCAAAGCAACCAACGATGGGGACGGCCATCGGGCTAAAAAGAAAAGGGACCACGACGGGGACGGCCATCGGGTTTAAAGAATAAATGAAATAAACAGATGATGAGGTACGGTCATCAAAGGTGAAGGACGATCACCTAGCAGGGGACGGCTGCTCTGTAAGGGTTAAGATGAGGGACGGTCATCTAAGGTGGAGGACGACCACCTGGCAGGCTACGGCTGCCGAAAATATCGCGACATAGGACGAATGTCGGATAAAAGGTCAACGATGGGGACGGCCATCGGATGAGCATGATGGAGGACGACCATCAAGAGGTGAAGGACGATCACCTAGCAGGGGACGGCTGCTCTCAAGGTTTATCATGACATAGGACGAATGTCAGATAACCAAAATCAACAATGGGGACGGCCATTGGATAAAATGATGAAGGACGATCATCAAAAAGGTGAAGGACGAACACCTAGCAGGGGACGGCTGCTCTGTATCACGACATAGGACGGATGTCGGATAGAAAAGATCAACGATGGGGATGGCCATCGGATGAGCATGATGAAGGACGATCATCAAGAGGTGAAGGACGATCACCTAGCAGGGTACGGCTGCTCTCAAGGTTTATCATGACATAGGACGAATGTCAGATAGAAAAGAAAATTTTGGCTTTACTGGGGAATAGTAAACACGGACGAGTGTTTACATCCAAGAAATAAAAGGTATAAGTGTTTAGATGTTTGTGTATAGATTAAAGATGCGGACGAGCGTCCTTAAGACTACGATACGGACGAGTATCAGGTAGAAAAAAATACTGACACGTGTTCAGAGATGATGATACGGACGAGTATCAACTAGTTAACAAAGAATACGGACGAGTGTTGATTCTGAAGGGACTCTTCTGGGGAATAGTAGACACAGACGAGTGTCTAAATTCAAGAAGACATAAGTGTTTGACACGGTGTATGGATTAAAGATGCGGACGAGCATCCTTAAGACTATGATACGGACGAGTATCAGGTAGAAACAAACGCTTGACACATGTTCTGAGATGATGGTACGGACGAGTACCAACTGGTTAACAAAGAACACGGACGAGTGTCGAATCTGCGGGGATATAAATGGTGTATACAAGATACGGACGAGTATCTGTATAAGTAAAATAAGTATGAGTGGTATATAGATGAGTGTTCAACTTGCTGGAGAGAGTGACACGGACGAGTGTCAAGAGGTATATTATAAACAAGTATCTGATACATAAAGTGTTTAGGTTACTGTGCTGGGGAAGGTGACACGGGCGAGTGCCAAGGAATTGTATATATATAAGTATCTGTGAGTGCAAAGGGGACGCTTTGGATTTCTTATTGGGGGTATGACATGGACGGGTGTCACAAGGAGTATGTACTGATGTTGGTGAATGTGAGGCAACTGCTTTTGCTTTAGCTCTCTGTTGGGGAATCTGGGGAGCTTTCTGTATATCGTTGACGGGTTGTCATTATTCGCAAGCGTTTGATTCAGACCATGGCTTATGATTATGCAATATGTTTGATTTTTTGCCGTAATGCTCCGTATTAGACGGAATGCTACGCTTTGTGGGGTGAATATGATGCGAATGCTATGACTATGCAAAGATACCAATCCGGGATTCGGATCCCGTTGTTGCGAAGATCTCTGGTCGATCAGTTTGAAGTGGACATCCCAGCTGGGGATGAGATCATTGGTAGATCTGATGAGATGATTCTGCTTGGGGAAATGGGTCAATGATTGACCTATTCCTGGTAATGAGGGACCCAGCTGGGGTTTATAGGAGCTTTCTTCACTCTGTTATGATTCCTTTCGTGCGTTGCTCTTCTGGATAGAGGCTGAAACTCTGTGAGGAGATGGTTTCCCGGCTTTCATATTTGGCTAAGGAGGAAGAATGATTGGCACCTCGGCTGGGGAGAAACAACAAGTGGCCACTCAGCTGGGGAGAAAACACTTTGAGTGAGTGCTGATTTGTTAGCTTGCTGGGGTGAAGCTTTCACGCCCCATGTTGTGCTTTGGATATCTGCAATCCTGCAAAGATAGAAAAACGTACAAGTAATCCCGAGGTATCCCTTACCGGATTCCCTCATAGGAATTCAGACACTCCCGGGAGTAAGTATATTTCCTGCAAGCACGTGTTTTAAGAGAAGCATCTGTATTTATGCAATCAGTATCTTAAGGACATCGAACATTTTGCAAATGAAAATAAAATGTACAAGACAAAACATGACTGAAAATCTGATTTTATTGATTTATATGCCTTGAATTGGCAAGATACAGTCAGAGAAACAGATCCCCTAAAATGAGGAGATTGTTACAAATTGAGAAGCAAAATGTTGGCAATGTTGACGACGCTTCAAGGAGCTTCCCTTGGCTATGACTCGTATGACATTTGACGTTCTTCTCGTCTTGCTTTCTGAAGAAGGCTGATTCTGAAAGAGGCTTGATCCTTTCGAAGCCTACCAAGTTGTAAGTGATACAGACGAATTCAGAATGCAGTTGTTCGCTTATTCCCTTATTTTGCATGGATCGCCCTTTCGGGTTTTCAATCCATCGGGATACCCATTTTTGCCTGAGTTGTCCAATGTGGCTTTTCAACTCAGCGGGTGTACATTTTTGTTTATTTTCCCTTATTTTTGCCCGAGTCTTTTATTCTGTTTTTGACTCGCCGGGATGCCCTATTTTGCCTGGACTTACATTCTGTTTTTATGTCCAGCGGGTCATTTTTATGCGAAGTATTTTTTAACTGCATCTGAATTCACAGGGGACGGGAAGTCTTCACCATCCATGGTGCTGAGCATCAGTGCTCCACCAGAGAAAACTTTCTTTACCACGAATGGTCCTTCATAGTTTGGGGTCCACTTGCCCCTGTGGTCTGTATGAGGAGGGAGGATTCTTTTCAGCACAAGATCTCCTACTTGGTACTCTCGGTGCCTGACTTTCTGATCGAAGGCTCTCTTCATTCTTTTCTGATATAGCTGCCCATGACAGATTGCAGCCAACCTTTTTTCTTCAATCAGACTCAGTTGTTCGTATCGAGATCGGACCCATTCTGCTTCGTTCAGCTTAACATCCATCAATACCCGTAGAGAGGGTAATTCAACTTCAACTGGTAGGACTGCTTCCATACCATACACAAGCTGATATGGTGTTGCCCCAGTGGATGTTCTGATTGACGTGCGGTACCCATGCAAGGCAAATGGTCGCATTTCATGCCAGTCTTTGTAAGTGACTACCATCTTCTGCACAATCTTCTTGATATTTTTATTAGCCGCCTCAACAGCGCCGTTCATCTTTGGCCTGTAAGGAGAAGAATTGTGGTGTTGGATCTTGAAGTCCCGGCACAGCTCTGCCATCATTTTGTTGTTCAAGTTGGAACCATTGTCAGTAATGATTCGCTCGGGAACTCCATACCGACAAATGATGTCTCTTTTCAGAAATCGGGCTACCACTTGCCTTGTAACGTTTGCATAGGAAGCTGCTTCAACCCACTTGGTAAAATAGTCAATGGCAACCAGGATGAATCTGTGGCCGTTTGAAGCAGTTGGCTCAATCTTGCCAATCATATCAATGCCCCACATAGTGAAGGGCCAGGGTGAAGACATCACATTCAAAGGATTGGGAGGCACATGCACCTTATCTGCATAAATTTGGCATTTATGGCATTTTCTGGCGTAGGCACAACAGTCTGCATCCATTGTGATCCAGTAATAACCTGATCTTAGCAATTTCTTGGCCATGGCATGCCCTCCTGCATGGGTACCAAAGGATCCTTCGTGCACCTCGTGCATCAACAAGTCTGCTTTTGTTCTATCAACGCACCTGAGGAGTACCATATCGAAGTTTCTCTTGTACAGGGAACCATCAGTATTCAGGAAGAAACTACCAGCAAGCCTCCTTAGAGTCTTCTTATCATTGGAAGATGCCCTAGGTGGGTATGTTTGATCCTCCAAGAAGCACTTAATGTGATGAAACCAAGGCTTATCATCTTTGACAACATCTGTTGCGAACACATATGTCGGTCTGTCAAGTCTGGATACTGAAATTCGAGGTACAAAGTTGGCAGCTTGAACTTTGATCATGGATGAAATGGTAGCCAGTGCATCTGCAAACTGATTTTCATCTCGAGGGATATACTCAAGCTTGACCGTTGTAAAGAAAGTCAATAACCTCCTTGTATAATCCCTGTAAGGTATCAGATGCTCCTGGTGTGTGTACCATTTGCCGTTGGTTTGATTAACTACCAGAGCTGAATCTCCGAATACAGTCAATGTCTTGATCCTGAGGTCAATGGCTTCCTCAAGACCCATAATGCAAGCTTCGTATTCAGCTTCGTTGTTAGTGCAGTTAAAGGTGAGTTTTGCCGAGAAAGGCATGTGAACTCCCTTAGGTGCAATGAGTACTGCACCAACACCACGACCATTCATATTAACAGCCCCATCAAACATCATAGTCCATTCTTCTTCTGGGTCAGGCCCTTTAGTGTGAATAGGCTCTTCGTGATCTTTTGCTTTTAATGAACATGATGTCTTCATCAGGGAAGTCAAATCTCATAGGCTGGTAATCATCAATAGGTTGCTCAGCAAGATATTCAGACAATACACTGCCCTTGATGGCTTTCTGAGATGTGTACTGAATGTCATATTCCGTGAGAATCATTTGCCATCTTGCAACCCGTCTGGTAAGAGCTGGCTTCTCGAAAATGTACTTGACTGGGTCCATTTTGGATATCAATAAAGTAGTGTGGGTCAACATATACTGCCTCAGTCGGCGAGCAGCCCACGTTAAAGCACAACAAGTTTTCTCGAGCAGTGAATAACGTTGTTCACAGTCGGTAAACTTTTTGCTCAGGTAGTATATTGCATACTCTTTTCGACCAGACTCGTCATGCTGGCCCAGCACACACCCCATCGACTCTTCTAATACTGTCAAGTACATTATCAAAGGTCTTCCTTCAACTGGAGGCATAAGGATTGGTGGTTCTTGCAGGTATTCTTTGATCTTGTCAAAAGCCCTCTGGCAGTCTTCATTCCACCTGACCGTCTGTTCTTTTCTTAACAGTTTGAACAAAGGTTCACAGGTTGCAGTGAGGTGAGATATGAACCTTGAAATGTAGTTCAATCTACCCAGAAACCCTCGAACTTCTTTTTCAAACTTCGGTGCAGGCATTTCTTGAATGGCTTTGACTTTATCAGGGTCAACCTCAATCCCTTTCTCGCTTACAATAAAACCTAGCAGCTTACCAGATCGCACCCCGAATGTGCACTTGTTGGGGTTCAGCTTCAGTTGGTACTTCCTCAGACGCTTGAATAACTTCAGTAGATTTACCAGGTGGTCTTCTTCTGTAAGGGACTTGGCAATCATGTCATCCACATAACACTCGATTTCCTTATGGATCATATCGTGGAATAATGTTACCATAGCCCGTTGATATGTTGCACCAACATTCTTCAATCCAAATGGCATCACCTTGTAACAGAACGTGCCCCAGGGGGTGATGAAGGTTGTCTTCTCCATGTCTTCAGGTGACATCTTGATCTGATTGTACCCTGAAAATCCGTCCATGAAGGAGAATACCGAGAACTGAGCCGTATTATCAACCAATACATCAATGTGAGGTAATAGGAAATCATCTTTCGGGCTGGCTCTGTTCAGGTCCCGGTAGTCAACACACATCCTCACTTTGCCGTCTTTCTTAGGCACAGGTACTATATTAGCAACCCACGGCGGATAGCTAGTTACAGCAAGGAACCCGGCGTCCCACTGCTTTTGTACCTCCTCCTTGATCTTCATTGCCATATCTGGGCGAGTACGGCGCAGTTTCTGTTTAACCGGTGGGCAATCTTCTCTTAAAGGCAGCTTGTGCATAACAATGTCGGTATCCAACCCTGGCATATCTTGGTAAGACCAAGCAAACACATCCACATATTCCTGAAGCAGGTCAATCAGTTGTTTCTTCACTGAGTCTTGTAAACAGGCCCCGATCTTAACCTCTTTCACGTCTTCATCCGTACCAAGATTAACTGTTTCAATCTCCTCCTGATGAGGAGTGATAACCTTCTCCTCTTGTCTCAACAATCTGGCTAGCTCTTCAGGAAGCTCGTAATCTTCTTCAACCCCTTCATCAGCTTGATTGATTGGATTGTCAAAGTCATACGAAGTCATAGCCGTGCTGTTGTCGGTGCGGTCTGGAAGGCACTCTCTGCAAGGGTTCAGTTTGTTCATTTTAGTGATTGATTTTAATCTTGTTTAAGCAGAGTGAAATGAAGTTATCATTTTGAAAACATTGCCATTTATTTTTGTACAAAAAGAAAAAATGGAAAAAACAGTGAGCGGAAAAGAAAAAAGACTCATTTGCAAAAGATGTCTGATTATCATTGATTTATCTGTTTGCACAAAATTACAGATGGCCCGATTACAAAATGAGTCTTGTCATCTTGGGCAAGATGCAAGACTTGATGCATGCTTAAAATATACAGGAAATAATAATTACTCTGCAGGAGTAACCCTTATAATTTCCTAGGAAGACCAGTTTGAGATACGGCTCCCCGGGATCCTTGGACGTATCCAGCTCTCCAGGTTGCGCTCATCTTCCGACTCATCTTCCAAGTTGTTAACAGCATCAGGGGTGAGCATCCCCCCACTAACAAAACTGGGCTTCTTAGCAGCCTCTGCTTGATCTTGTTGAGTTGGTTTGTAACCCAACCCAAATCTATCCTCTTTCTTCTCCACAGGCAACAGCTTGCCCCAGCCTTGAGCATTCCCCTCCTCAACAACCTTCCTGGCTTGCTGGTAGGATGTCATGGAAGTCCCAAGCACAATAAATGCTTCATTGATGTTTAGGGCTTCAAAACCCTGACTCATGGTCTCGTGGATCTCCCCATCCATCTCAATATATTTGTATGTAGCCAGATGGCTAACAAAAATATCTTCCTCTCCACAAATAGTAACGACTTGGCCCTCCCACTCGAATTTTAACTTCTGGTGAAGGGTTGAGGTCACGGCGCCAGCGGCGTGTATCCATGGCCTACCCAATAGACAGCTGTAGGCAGGCTGTATATCCATCACGAAGAAGGTCGTTTTGAAAGTCTGTGGGCCAATCGTTATAGGCAACTCAATTTCTCCCAGAACTAATCTCTTAGAACCATCAAAGGCTCTTACTACCAAGTTACTGGGGCGTAATGCCAATCCTTCATACTCCAACTTCACAAGGGCTTTCTTAGGTAGGACATTGAGGGATGACCCTGTGTCCACCAATACATGAGAAAGAACTGCACCCTTACACTCCATGGTAATGTGCAAAGCCTTGTTATGATTGCGACCTTCCGTAGTCAAATCAGTGTTGGTAAATCCTAGTCCATGACTAGCGTTAACATTTCCAACTACAGCTTCCAACTAATTGACGGTAATCTCCTCTGGCACATAAGCTGCGTGCAAGACTTTTAGTAGTGCGTTCCGATGAGCCTCGGAGCACATTAGCAATGATAAAATGGAGATCTTGGAAGGTGTCTGGTGAAGCTGGTCCACTATCTTGTAATCACTTTTCTTGATGATTCTCATGAATTCATCAACCTCTTGATCAAAAGGGGTTTTCAAAGCTTCTTTAACAACTTGTTCTTCTTGCACCGTGCTCTTCCCTTTTGCCTTGGCAGCAGCTTCTGCTTCAGCAATGGGTCTTGGAATTTGCGGGGCAAAGAGACGTCCGCTTCGAGTGAAGCCTCCGCCTCCCCCCACATTGTCTATTTGTGGTGAAGAAGTTGATGATTCAAGAGTGATTTTCTGTCCTTCGCAATATAGATCGGAGCCGTAATGCCAAGGGATGGCATTACTGCTTTCATAAGGTACTGGCCCAGGCATTGTGATAGTGACTGGGCTGATAGCAGCTGCAGAAGGGACCATGATAGTATGTGGATCATAGTATATTGTGACTGGTGCTCTGATAGGAGTGGCATTTTGTGAGTTGTAGGCAGAATCATTTGCAGGATCATAATAAATTGTAACCGTTGAGACACACTCATTGTTTGCTGTTGATGTTGTAGGAGATACTGTTGATTGGATGGGTGTTGCTGTTGTAGGAGGTTCTGAATGAAGGGGTGCTGAAGTTATAGAAGGGATGTTTGTTGATATTTGGTCCGTTGAAGTAATAGATGAAGCATTTGTTGATGACACTGAAGAATTGTTTGGAATAATGGTTGTTGCAGTTGTAGAAGACTCTGGAATTGTTGCTAAGGAAATTGCTGGATTGGTAGGTATTGATGTTGTGATTTGAAGCAAGCCACTCTGGATGAGACCATCTATGCCCTCTCTCAAGTTATCACACCCATTCACTGAAATGTTGCAATAAGCACACCCTAGCTCACATCCCGGGAACATTTGACATTCAAGGAGTTGAGCTTTAATCTCTACCAAGGGTGTCCGAATCTGACCCACACTGGTTATCAAGTAAGACGGCTTATCTTCCTCAATAGCATTGATTCTGGGTCCACCGTGGTTTGGCATAGGGTTCTTGTTAACATTTGGTAGTGGTGAAAAGTTTAGAGCTTTAGAATCTACCAGGTCCTGTACTTTCATGTGCAAAGCTCTGCACTTCTCTGTACTGTGGCCAGGTGCATTAGAGTGAAAAGCACATCTGGCGCTGGCGTCATAATTTCTGGGCAGACTGGTAGGATCTGGAGGTGCCAATGTCCTTAGCTCAACCAGGTTGAGTTTTAGGAGTTGTGGCAATAATGTGGCATAGGGCATAGGGATCGGATCAATCACCCTGTTGGCCTGAGAAGGTCTCTGTTGAAATGGTCTTTGCTGATTGTTGTTGTTGTTGTTGTTGTAGTTTCTCTGAGGAGGATACTGAGTTTGTTGTTGGTAATTTTGTTGTTGTGGTTGATAAGCTGGTTGAGGATGAATTGGAGCGGGAATGGTGACTGCTGCCACAGACCTATGAACATATTGTGGTCTGCCCCTGCTGGCCTGAATAGCATTGGTCTCACCGGTTCTTCTTGGACCTACAAAAGGTTTTCTGGGGTTGCTGGACGAGCTCGCACCGTTGTCAGAAATCTTACCCATCTTTAAAAGGCTCTCAATTCATTCCCCGGCTATGACCACGTCAGCAAAGCTAGTGGAAGAAAAGGCAGTTAGCCTGTCAATGTATGTCCCTTGGAGGGTGTTCATAAACATATCAGCCATCTCCCTCTCTGACATGGGTGGCTGGACAGCAGCAGCAAGCTGTCTCCACCTCTGAGCGTACTCCCGGAAGCTTTCCCTGGATGATTGAGACATTCCCATCAGGAGGGTCCTGTTGGGAGCCATGTCCAAGTTGTACTGATATTGTCTGATAAAGGCCTCAGCCAGGTCCTTCCAGCACCTGATGGTTGCTCTAGTCAGGTGAGAGTACCATTCCCTTGAAGCTCCCGTTAAGTTATCTTCAAAATAAAACATCCATAGCTTTTCGTCCATGGTATATGCCTTCAGCTTCCCCAGAAAGGATTGTAAATGGGTTCGGGGACAGGAAGTTCCGTTGTACTTTTCAAAGCACGGAGGTTTAAATTTGTGGGGAATCCTGACCCCGTCCACTAGACCCATGTCCATAACATCAAAGCCCAAAGAATTCTGGGACTCCAGGGATCTCAGTTTCTCAGCAATCTCATCTAGCCTTCTGTCATAGGCTTCATCCCCAGCTCCCATCACTATAAATTGATCTTCCTGGGGGTCTTCTTGTAATACTCTGCCTGCAGTGGCAGTCCCTTGCACATTAACAGGGATGTTGATCTCTGGATGAAGGTGGGGTCCATAGACTGGAGGATTAACATGAGGTTGAACCCTCTCATTATTGCTTGTCCCAGCAGTCCCTAGATGGGGGTCTTCCTGATTCTGCCTCTCTACCAGTGCTCTTAATCTCTCTTGGCTTTGAGCCATATTATTCATCACCTCCATAAACTGAGTCATCTGATTCCTCATTTCCAGTCTCTCGTTGTCCATTTGAGTCCTGACCTCTGTAAGGTCCTGCTGTACTTGGTCCATTTGTATGCCCGGAAGGTTGTTGCGGGTGGGATATCTGTGTGGACGGTTGAGTGGGAACACCCGACATCGAGCAATAGTTCCTGAGATCACAATAGAGTTAGTAAAAAAAACAAAATAAACCTACAAAACAAACAAAGGTTAGTATGCAATGCAGTATGCTTATTCGTTTCCAAAGTATCCGGCTTGGCACTTGGTTTTGACCTTTCCAGACCCCTGAGGAAGATGCTTTTGATGTTGCTTTGAAAGAACTCAGATAAAAACAAACTAGTAAATATATTACAAATGGAAAAACATACATAGTTTGTTTTTTACAATACATGCCCTCTGAGGGGTCAAAAATACAACATAAAGAAAAGTACATGAAATGAAAGCAACAACAAGCAAAAGTCAGACACCAAGACCAAACTCATCCTCCTGGACTTCCTTCAAAAGTGCTTCGGTCACAGGATTAGCTGGATGTTCCGTGAGGTTCCTGATGAGAAGATTCCTGGTGGTGATGGCAGCGGTTAGCTTCTTGTGTCTGTCCTGGTCCTTTGACCTCTTCACACCAGCTCTGAGTTTCAATTCTGAGATCTCCCTTTGGGCTGCCTGCAGGGCTTCCTGTTGCTCCTTTGCATTAACCTCCAACTGCTCAATCTTGTCCTGAGTTCTCTTATCCTCCTGAGTGCGAGCTTCAGTAATTCTGACCCACCTAGCTTGGCTCTCCTTCAGATAAAGATCAGTCCTAGCTCTCTGGAACTGGGCCTCTTTGCAGGCATTCTTCAAAATCTGTTCTCCAGCCCTTGACTTCTTGATGTAGTCTTCTGACTTTTCAATCCTGGCTAGATGCTCCAACTTTAGCTTTTCTAACCTTTCAATGTCCAGCCGACCATCACTCCTCTCCCAGAGGGATCTCTTCAAGGCTTCAGACAAATTCTCATTCCTCTCTTTGAGCTTCTCAAACTCTTCCAGGCTGACAGTTGCTGGAGGTGGTGCTGTAGAAGGTCCAGGTACATCTTCAATGGTGAAGGGCATCCAAGAAATTTGAGCCCTGGCATGAGACCACTCATAGTATTGAGCAGAAGCCACATTGTTGCATCTCCCAAGAATGGTTACCCCTTTAGTCTGGACATTGTCCCAAGCCCAGGATGCTTGCCTGACAATAGCCAGATCAGGCTTGATCTCACAATAAAGGGTCTCAGCTAGATCTTGTACTCTAGGGGGGTGGACCAATGCATAGCCCAGTTGTCTTTTGAATAGCAGAGGGTTGTAGTTGATGCAACCCTTCACTCCTATCAGGGGTACATTGGGAAATTGCCCACAACTAGTAATGATGTCTCTGCCCTTAGTGCTCTGAGTACACCACCTGATGTCATCTGAGGTTAGAGCAACAAGCCTCCTAGCCCAATTTTTCTGCTGGTGAGGGTTCAAGAATGCATCAGTCTTTGGCAAATGTTTGAGCAGCCAAGTATGGAACAAAGGAGCACAGCATCTCACCAATCTTCCCCTTTGCTTTTCATTCCTTTGGTGAACAGAGTAGTAGAGATCTCCCAGTAAGGTGGGTACTGGGTTCCTCAGAATGAAAAGATGGATTGCATTCTTGCTAATAAACTTAGGCTCATCTGCAAATAAAATGACCCCATATATGCTAAGGGCTAGTAATGCACAGACTGCCTTCCACTCCCCCAAGGAGGCTTTCAGAATAGCCTGAGAGGTCAAGAAATCCAAGTGTAGACCAGAGACTCCAGCCTTTGCTGTCATGTTCTGCCCAATCAGAACTGGTTCCAGATATAATGCCTTTGCCACCTCTTCATTACTAGGGAAAGCCATCTCAGGGTTGAAGGGGACTCCACCCCTGATAGGTACACCAATCAGTGATGAATACTCTTCCAACAAGGGTCCCATCTGAAAATTCTGGAAGGTGAAGCACCTCAGAGGGGGATCATAGAACTGCAGGAAAGTATGAATCAAGATCCTCTGTGAAGGGTCCAAATCCATAACCACATCAAGGATGCCTCCATAATGTTCTCTGAATAGTGGTATATGGTCTGGAGTAATCAGGGCCTGGACCTTCCCGATGCCAGCTAGTTCAGGCTCAAAGAAATGATAGGAGATGTTGCTCTTCTTAGGTGCCATGTTGCTGAAGAACAGATGTTGATGATGATGAATGATACTAGAAGATGGGCCACTGACAGGCTGAGACTGGTGATGCAGGTGACTGAAGTAGGTAGCTGATGAGGAATAGCTGAAGCAGATACTGGTGAAGATAGGTCTATGCAGATGAAGGGGTCAAAACCAAGCCAAAATACAGTATGGATACCCTGAAAAACAAATAAGCAAATGTCAAATGATGCAATGATGATGTATGCAAATGATATGCAAGGGTTTGTGATCAAGCTGGATCTGATTAACTGCCTTGGTATAGGTCCATGTATGTTCAAGAAATCCAGATGGAGGTTCATAAGTCCAGTAACCAAGGTGGGGGACTCAAATAAAGAGTCACATGTCCAGGGTTAAAATCACAAGAACTGTTCCAAAATGGAGTACTCTTAATCAAAACAAAGTAACAGGGTATGCTGAGGTCAAGGGTACCTGCAAACCTGTAAACAGTCCAACCCCATCACAGGTGATGTTCTAAAACAAGGATCCTCAGACTTGGATCAGTTATGAGAAGTGTAAACACTTCTAACCCGGAGGTACAGTGTTTACAATAACCATAAAAGATCCTCCTCTAATTCACCCCAGTTTCTGAAGGTCAATACTAAAGGTCATCCAGACTTAGCAGGCTTCCCAGATAGCCCTAGCACTACAGGAAATCTGTAGCACAGAGTTCTCAAGAAGAAACCCATATCTGAACCGTGTTTCATATTCCCGCACCAGACCGAAATGGAATGGGAAAGAACATGAACCACTCTAGCCTAGGTGTCACTCAGGTCCCAGGTATAGGACCTCAACTCTCAATAGAACCCCACCCACCAAAATAGAAACAACAGATCCAGCCAGAACAGTATGACAGTATGATGTATATAAAGCTGTAAAGAAAGCAGTAAACAAACTATACATAAAGCAATAAATTAAATACAAATATACAAACACAATTAGCACATAACACCCCAGTAAACACAAATCAAGAAAGCGCTAGGAGGAACCCACAAAAAGAACAAGAAGCCCTGGTTACAGTATAAGGGTCCCCAGCAGAGTCGCCAAGCTGTCGCTCCCGATAAATGGGAATGGCCCACATAAAGGTACAGACGCGAACGGTCGGCGAAAGAGGGATGTGGGAACACACAGGAGTGAACTCACGGGAAATGAATAGAGTCGCCAGCTAGGCATTTTTATCCCGAAGGAAAGGTAATGCTGCATAAACCTAAGAAAAGATATGGATAAGATGGTTGCGAACCAGAGAGACTGAGAAAGGGGGTTGGTTACAACCTGGGAAGGTATTAGCACCCAGATTGTCCGCCGTACTCGACGGGATCCACGCTTAAAAGATTTGTGTTTTAAAGGGGTAGTGTCAGTGCATTTTGTGTATAAAAAGAGCTGGAAAAGGATGTACAGGTGTCTGTGTAAAAGGAGTGTAAAGTGTAATATATACAGTGTCAGTGTAAGGACAGGAGTGAAATGCTCATGATAATGAGGCTTAAAGAATAAGGCTGGGAGAAGAGGGGATATACAGAGACTTTTGTTCGATAACTGTTAAGTTATCCCTACGTATCCTCTCGTGCAATGAGGAAGTCAGAACACCGTAGTTCGACCCAAAGAGACTGAAAGACAAATTGACTTGTGAACTGCTTACTTGTCTATACTCAAGTGTATGACCTGTCTGGCTCAGGTGCAAACTGTCTTGCATTAGACGGAAGAAGCAAGTTCTCGGTTAAGAGTGAATGAGATGAGAAAAGAATCCCGTAGGAGACGATTATTGTTTGTTTTTTTGAGTTTTCAGTCTTTTATTGCTCTTGAAAGTTTGTCATAAGTTAATGAGCTTAAGCCTAAACCAATGGATTAGTAAACTCATCACATCTTCCCTCTGATTAGGGGTAATGAGAATACCTTAAGTGTGAAGTTAACTTCTCACACTTAATCACCTTTGATGTAGGATTAAGATCATTAACCTACTTATGATTATTTAGATGTTTTTGGTGTTTTTGTTTAGTGTTAAGTAATGAGATTAAGCCATAATCAGGGATTAAACAGACTCATTACACCATCCTAATAGAAGGATAATAGATGAGAATGTTTAAGCTGAGGAAAGCTCCTCAACTTAATCCATGATTAGGGATTAAACCCATGACAAAACAAAGCCTTTATTAAGTGGATTTTATTTAATGATATGATGATGAAGTGGTTTTTAGGGTTTGTAAGACGACTTGAGGGGGACTTGTCCATTAACACTGGGGTTAGTCCTTCTTAACCAATTAAGGAAGAATTAGAACCCTAATGCAAGGCCCAAGTTACAAGCTTGATGTCTTGATGATTATTAAGTGAATTGATTAAGAGATTTAAACACATTAAGGGTTTAACATTTAGCATTAAAGTTATACACTCCATCCTAACAGAAGGATGCAGGCATAAGCTTAATCACAAAGCCTTAAAGCCTTTAGGGTTTAGTCCCTGATTATGAGATGAGAAGAGAAGACTCAATGAGACACAAAGGTAAAATATAAATGGGGGACTAATCAAAACCCTAATCATTGTCATGCTTGGTTGTTCCTATGGTTTGTGAGGTTTAAGAAAGAAGTCTTCAATGGAACCACCAGGAAGCAGATGAAAGGAGCAAAGAGAAGCAAAGTAACTTGCTTCATTTAAGAAGACAAGTCACTTGAAGAAAGAAAGTAATAAGAAGAAGAATGAGCAAGCTCAATCTCAAACACAAGTCAAAATGCAGCAATGATGCATAAGAGGGATGAAAAGAAGTTGTGAGAAGTGAAGGCAAATTCACTTCTCAAGGTTACTTACCACCTGAAAAGTTAATGAAAGGAATGCAATGCAATGCAAGATGAGATGAAATGACATGATGAAAATCAAAACCAGAAGCACATATGAGATGATAATGATGCTATGAGATGATGCAAACATGAAACAAAGCATGGGGATGATCATACAAGCTTATGGATGCAAATGAAACAAGTTAAGAACCATGATCATACATGAAAGGTTATGAAGTGCAAATGGCATACAACATGGCAAATACAAGATGCAATGATCAAACATGATTCTAACATGTCTTAAGATGTCTAATGGATCAAAAGGATGCATGAAATGCTATGGCAAGTCATGGTATGCAAGCAAATGCAAGATGAATGCAAAAGGAAGCCCAAATTAGGGTTTATGATCAATGCAACAAACAAAAACAAAAATCAGAAGCAAACATCAAGATAAAAAATTGAAAATGCATTCAAGGGAACCCTAAACCTACACAAACTCACTGCCCAAAGGAGGGGTTCTAACTCTTAACCTAATGAGGGTTATGAATTTCCTAAGATTTCTAGGGTTTTAGGGTACCTTAACAAGAAAAATGTCAAACAAATTGAAAATGAAAGATCAAACCATGCCAATTTAATCCTACAAACTACATGATATGCAAAACACAATGCAAAAAGAATCAAAGTCCAACTCTCAATGGTTAGGCAGAAATGATTTTTTGAAGTTTGGATCAAAATAATGCTTTGAAAATGAATTAATTCCATGGAAAATTGTCAAAATGCATCAAGATCAAAAAAGAAATTTGGTTTGAGGGTTGGACAATGTTTCTAAATGATTTTAAAGGTTTCATGAATTTTTTGGTGATTTTTAAATACCTAAAAGTATTTTTAATTAATTAATTCTCATTAATTAATTAAAAATAAACTTTTAAATGATTTAAAGATATTTTTTAATGCAAACAATAAAAATAAAAATGTTTTTGGTTTCTGAAAATTAATAAAAGTTTATATAAAAATTTTCAGAATTTTTGAAAAGGTTTTTCTATTTTTAATTAAATGCACAAATTAAATGAATAAAAATGAAAATAAAACTAATTAAATGAAAAGTATATGCAATGGACGGATCAGATTGAAACTGGGAAAGGGGTTGTTGACCACGCGCCAAATCCAAGGGACTACATTCAAATCAGGTTAATTAACTAATTAAACCTAATTAATTAAGTTAAATGGAAATTATGAATTAATGATGTGATATGAGCCTTTGGTCCACACGCGGGAAACCTAATCCTAGGGTCCAGATTCAAAACACACTAATTACTCAGCTAAACCCTAATTAGGGCAAACTAACCTCAGACGGCCGGAACAGTGGTTCCGGTCGTCTTCTCCGGCGAGTCAAAAACCCTAGAACATGCTACAGGCCACCATTCATCAAATTGAAACCAGGGAAATGATCCTCTACCCAAACCCCATTCAAATCACCCTTCAAACAACATTTATCATCCAAAAACAGAGAGAATCGAATCAAACAAGTTTCACGGGTGAAGTTTCAGAGAGCTATGAAATGAACATTTCTTCACTATTTTCAATTCCGAGGACATCATTATGATCAGCACAACATACACTTTCATTTTATAACAAGAAAAACAAGCTATGTGAGAAAGTGTTCTTGGCCATACCTGAGCTGGGAAACTTCAATGGTGAGCTTCCAGAACCTCCCACTTGTGCAAATGAACTCCCTTGACCCTTCTGAAGCTAGTGGGATGCTTGGAAAGCTTTGATGGTGGCTAGTTTGAAGATTCCAGTTCTGGTGTAGCAAAACTTGAGGTTCTTGTATGTGATGTTTCATGCTCTTTTAATGATTGATTCTTGTTCCATGGAAGGTGTATGATTTATTGGTGAAGGAAAAATGAAGGTTTGATGGCTTTATAGAGAGATTCGAAGAAGAGGAGTTTTTGACAGATTTTTGTGAGGGCTGTGTTGTGCCTTGTTTCAATGGCCAATGAGTTACTATATCACTCCCATGATGTGTGAGTAGGCTGTGGAGCAGGTCAGTAGAGGCTGCTGATCACTATTCCAAGGGTATGGGAGTTTTGGCCAAAAAGTCAAGTTGATTTGTACTTGCAGCATGGGCTATGGCAGCAGCAGTCTAGAGGCTTGTCCTGCCTCAGCTTGAGTCAAGGATGACCCTTGGATGGCTCATGAAAGTCTGCTGCATTTGGATCATGAGTTGAGAGAGATTTTGCAACTTGCCCACTTGTTACATTTCATGACTTTTGGTTATGTACATGAGATAATCCTTGCTGAATTTTTGATGTGGGGTGCTTCATTTGGTCATGGCAATGTGTTTGAACCAGCTAGTGATCATACAATTCATGGGAGAATGATTTTGCCAAGAATCCCTCTTTGCACTTTTATGAAAAATGACTTATGGATATTTGAAAATCAAGGCACAAAAATGAGAAATCCCTTGGGCCAATCCTGATTTTAGGTCATGTATGATCATGTGGTGAAGTTTAGAAGTCCATTTGATAACTAAATTTGCCTTGAGAAGTGAATTTGCAACTTTGCCTCTTTGGTAGAAACTTTGAAATTTTGTGATTTTAGCCAACTTTGACAAACCATAACTTTTTGATTCAAAATGAATTAGGTCATGTTCTTGTACTTTTTGAAAATGGAATGATCCATTCTACAACTTTCATGACCAAAGTTTTTCCATTTGAAGCATTTTTGAATCAAAAAGTAAAGGTTGAAAAAGTTTCCTAAAATGGCAATTTCATAAAAAGTCAAACTTTCCCAAAAAGTCAACTTTGCAAAAGACTTGAAATTCTTCAATTTTTTGAACTTCCAACTTCTTCTATGATCAAATAAAGATCATATACAATCAAAATGATGAAGAACACCCTTTGGTTGGGTCATTGGGGGCCTCAGATGTCTTGATTTTGCACTGACTTGCTTGAAAAGTCAACTCTTGATCAGATGACTTCCCCATGGAATTTCTTCATGAAAATTGATATGCATACTCCCTATGCCATATAGAAACCAATAGAAAAAAGAATAGCCAAAAAATTTGGAGTTATGGCCTCTGAAACCAAAACCCTAATTTTAGGTCATCTGTGCAGTTAAACCTGGCTCTGCTTCCATGCCATTCTCAGTTCTTGTGATTTTTTGACATTCTTGACTTTGAGAGGATATATTATGATGTTTGAACATACATGGACCCCTTTGAAGTGATTAATGGCCTTTGGAGTGGCTCAAGAAGCTCTTGGATTGCTCAGATCACAAACCCTAGATGCAGATGACTTTGAATCTATGCAGTGAATCAAAAATGTGATATGGGATGGTATGATTGAGTTTATGCATATGAAATGATCACAAGCCATGGAGTGAATGGGTGAGGGCAAATTTGGGGTGTTTACAGGGACTTGACCATTTTATTTTAAGGCAACCAAGAGGAATACCCTAGGAAGTGCAAGATGGCGATCAAAGATCGACTTACGTGTGTGAGTGTTTATTTTCCAATATTTATCTTTTAAAGTTAATTATCTAAATTAATTTTAATTACAAATACTTTCCACACCTTATTTACTAACCACGCAGTTAATATGAAAAATAAATGGCAGAAATTAAAAGGCAGAAAATAAAATTCCTACACTATTACATGGCTTAGGGGCAGTTACATAATAATAATAATGGCGGAAAATAATAAAAACTAATTATTACAAAGGCAAAGCAGTTACATAATCAGACAAACAGTGAATGAATAACATAAAAATGAGTGAATAAATTAGAAGAAAAAAAGTTTGCAAACTAGGTTAAGAAAACAATTAGGGTTAGGGTTTGAGAAAAAAAATTTAAGGTTTAAAAAAAATTTAAGGTTTAGGAAAAATTTTAGGGTAAAAATTATGGCGAAATTTGGGTTTTAAGATAAAGATTAGGGATAAATTTTTAGGGTTTAAAGTTTATGAAAAAAATTAAGACTTAGGTTTAAAATTAAGGTTTAGGGGAAAAATTAAGGTTTATGAAAAAAATTAAGGTTTATAATAAAAATATAAGTTTTAAAAATAAAATAAAAATAATAAGGAAATTTGAGGTTTTATCTTTTAGAAATTAATAAGGATTATGTTTTATCTTTTAGAAATTAGTTTAATAATAATAATAATAAGGAAATTCAAAGAAAATACATAATTTGATGAAAAAGGGAAAAATAAAGTTAGAGATAACCCAAAATATTGGGGGTTTGCCCTTTTTGCTTCATTGAGTTCTTTGCCACTGGGACACTCATGTTTCTTCATCAAAATGCTCCAAACCTCAGTTCCTTGCCACTAGGTTGTGGGTCTGCATATGAATAAGTGTAACAAATACCTATTATATAATAAAAATGAAAAAAAACATGTTAGTAAAACAAAATGTCCCAAGGTTGAGTTTTACAAAAGAAAATATATAATCAGTTTATATTAAAATAGCCTAATAATTAAATAAATCTAAGAAAAATGAATTATGAGAATTAATTAAATTAAAAAACATTTAAAGGTTGATTAAGGTTTTTATAAAAAAAAGTTTGAAGTTTTAATAAACCTAAATATAAAAGTAATAATAGTAATAAAAAATGCTAACCTAAATTTAATAAAAAAAATATTTGTTAAAAAAAGTTAATTAAAAATAATAGGTTAACCATGTTTAAAAAAAGAAAATGATGAAGAACCCATGTTTCTCTGCCAAAATGTTGTGTCCAGGGTTTGAACCCAAGCCCTTTTAATTCCAACCTCTGGAGAACCTTTACCATTGGGTCATGCGTGCCTGTGTTACTAAACATGGAAAACATATATTATATGATAAGGCGAAAAAAGAATAACATAAAAACGAGTGAAAATAGGAAAATATTTACTTTAGAGAAATGTTTTGAGGTTAATCATGGTTAAAAGGATAAATCAATTAGAAAATGTGTTAATTAGAGAAATTAAAGGAAAATATGAAAGAAAAACAGGTTTTTGCCCAAAATGTTGTGAGTGGGAATTGAACTCACGCCCTTGACCTTCCAGTTTCCAACCTTAGTCACTAGGCTATGTGCAGTCCTCATGAATAAACCTCTTGACCTCTGAAATTTCCTGCGAAATTTGTAAAAACCCCAAATTTGAGCTTGAAACCCTAACTATGGTAGGATTCGGTTTTGGTCATGAAGCTTCGAATAATCAACCCAGAAAGCTTCTATAACATGAGACAAACAACGTTAGATAAACAAAATTGATTAAAATATCAAGAATAAATGGAATTAAAGAAAACTAAAGAAAGCTTCAAAATTTCAATCCAGTTCATGCATTTTTGTATGAACTTGATAATGATGATGATGGGAATAGCTTTTTTCTGAATTTTGTTTCTCCCTTTTTTCCGGTCTCCTTTTCTTGGTCTCTCTACTAGTAAGTATATATAGGACTAATTTAGGGTTAATAATAATGAGCTTAATTATTTATTTTGAGACCCAATAAAATATTAATTTAAAACTAAATAAAGTTTAATAATTAAAATAGTTAAAATTAAAATAAAAACTAACAATTTTATTTATTTATTCTAGACCCAATAAAATGTTAATTTAAAACTAAATAAAGTTTAATAATTAAAATAGTTAAAATAAAAATAATAACTAATAATCCTATTTATTTATTCTAGACCCTATATAAAAATAAATAGACTCAAAAAATAAAAGTCGGATGCCAAAGTGCTCGAAAAAATAAAATGAACACATCAAAATAATCAGCGCGAAATAAATGACTCGGAAAAATACAGCATTTGGTCGAATTTTGAAATAAAAATTATGACCGTTTAAACTACTCAGACTGATCAACATATGACCAAAAATAGTCGTAAAAATATTTTTAGCATGTCAAATTAAACCAAGTGAACCGCAGATTAATGTTTCTGACATTTGCAAACTTAAACTTGACATTTTTTTGTTGACTAATTTAAGGCACAATTTAAAATTAATTTGACCAGTCCGTCTATAAATTTCGAGAAATTATTCCGGCTAATATTAAGACAAAATACATGTTATCCCATGAAGATGATGCAAATGAATGCGAAACAAAAAGTCGGTTAGAGTTAAAATAGAGGGCAAATTTTGGGGTACAACACCAGTGACTGAGGCCCTCCCGAGGGAAGTCAAGGAGGATAACTTTGGATTGGATGTCTGATCCTTTTGCTTGTATTTCTTTCTTTTGATGTACTTTTCTTTTTGTTGTTGTATTTGACCCACCATGGGGATATTTTGTAATCAAACTATGTATTTTCATCATTTGTAATATACCAGTTTGTATTATTTATTGGTGGACTTTATCTCTCAACATCATCAGCATTTCCTCGAGGTCTAGAAAGGTCAAAACCAAAGAACCAAACCGGATACACTTGGAAGACAAATAAGCATACTGCATTGCATACTAACATTTTTCTCTGTTTTGTAGGTTTTTGTTTTATTTGTTGTTTCTCACTTTGTTGTGGTTTCAAGAAAAAATGCTCGCAGAAGAGTGTTCCATGTCAACAGAATACACCGGTACCCGACGAGAAACAACCTTCCGGGCATTCAGATGGATCAAGTACAGCAGGACCTGAATGAAGTAAGGACCCAAATGGCAAACGAAAGGGTTGAGATGAGAAATCAAATGACCCAATTCATGGCTGTGATGACTGGCTTAGCTCAGAGCCAAGAAAGGCTAAGGGAATTGGTGGAAAGATAAACTCCTGATGAACACCATCCTGGTACAGGAGGAACCAGTAACAATGATCGCGGGCAGCCTCGCATTGATCCACCAGAGTTTGGGCCTCATCTAAACCCAGATGCAAATGTCTTAAGAAATACTCAAGGAAACACTGCTGGAGGCAGGATCTTGCAAGAGGATCCTCAGGAAGAGCAGTTCACAGTTATTGGAGCTGGGGATGAAGTTTATGACCAAAGGCTGGATGAGATTGCTGAGAAACTGAGGTCTCTTGTATCCCAGAACTCCCTAGGCTTTGATGTAATGGACATGGGGCTGTGGATGGGGTGAGAATTCCTCACAAGTTCAAACCCCCGTGCTTCGAAAAGTATAATGGTACCTCCTGCCCGCGTACTCATCTGCAGTCTTTCTTGGGGAGACTCAAAGCTTATACCATGGACGAGAAGTTATGGATGTTCTATTTTGAGGACATCCTGACTGGAGCATCAAGAGAATGATATTCGCATCTGACCAGGGCCATTATAAGATGTTGGAAAGACTTGGCCGAAGCTTTCATTCGTCAGTACCAGACATGGCTCTCAATAGAACCCTTCTTATAGGCATGTCTCAGTCTTCAAGGGAAAGCTTCCTGGATTATGCTCAGAGGTGGAGACAGCTTGCTGCTACTGTCCAGCCACCCATATCTGAACGGGAAATGGCAGACATGTTTATGAATACCTTGCAGGGAACTTATATCGACCGACTTGCTGCATTCTCCTCCACTAGCTTTGCTGATGTAGTCATAGCTGGGGAGAGAATAGAGAGTCTCCTAAAGATGGGCAAAATCTCTGACAACGGTGCAAGTTCCTCCAACAATACAAAAAAACCTTTTTCAGGACCCCAAAGGACGGGTGAAACAAATGCTATTCATGCAGGCAGGGGCAGACCCCAATACTCTCACAGATCAGTGGCAGGCATTAATATCCCGGCTCCAGCTCCGCAACAACCATTTTTTCCTCAACAACAACAACAACAACACTATCAACAACAACCGCACTTTCCGCAACAAAGATCGTACAATAATAGCAACAACAACCAACAGCAGCGCCCCTTTCAACAGAGGCCATCTCAAGAAAATAGGGTGATTGACCCCATTCCTATGCCTTATGCCACTCTACTGCCACAACTCCTGAAGCTCAACCTGGTTGAGTTAAGGACGTTGGCTCCACCAGATCCTCTCAACCTCCCGTAGAATTATGATGCCAATGCTAGGTGTGCCTTTCATTCCAACGCACCTGGTCACAATACCGAGAAGTGTAAAGCCTTGCAAATGAAGGTTAAGGATCTGGTCGATTCCAAGGCTCTCAACTTCGCACCTACTCCAAATGTTACCAGAAATCCTATGTCTATTCATGGTGGGACCAGGATTAATGCCATAGAATTGGACCAACCATCTGCACCGATTGATAGTGTTGCACAGATTCGGACGCCGCTGGAAGAAGTCAAAGCTCAACTCTTAAGATGCCAGGTGTTCCCAGGTTGCGAGGCCTACTGCGAATCTTGCAAGACTGCTATTAATGGTTATGAGAGGCTAAGGCTTATCATAGATGGCCTTATCAGAGATGGAACTTTGCAAATTACCACAACAGCGTCTACAACATCAACAACTCTTTCTTCATCAACAATAGATCCTCCTACAATATCAACAACTCTTTCTTCAGCAACATCAGATCCTCCTACAACTGCAACAACTATCATTCCCACTGTTTCATCCACAACTCCAGCAATCACTCCATCCATTATTTAAACAAACCAAAGTTCAGTTACGCTTACTTCTACAACGTCAACACCCATCTTATCAACGAAATCGCCTACAACACCAACAAACGCTAACGAAGATGTCTCAACGGTCAAAATCTATTATGACCCGGAAACTGTTCATCCCAACAACAACTTTCAACGACAAACCGCAACACCTACTGCCAGATCTCCAATCACAATCTATTACGACCCGCACACCATCACAGTTCCTTCTGCTGCAGCGATCAGTCTAGTCAGCATTACGGTACCTGGACCCGTTCCTTATGAAAGCAGTAATGCCATACCTTGGCATTATGGCTCTGATCTCTACTGCGACGGAAAGAAGATCACTCTAGATTCATCAACCTCTTCACCACAAGTTGACAATGTTGTGGGAGGAAAAGGCTTCACCAGAAGCGGACGCCTTTTTGCCTCACAAATACCGAGACCCAATGCTGAAGCAGAGGCTGTTGCTAAAGCAAAAGGGAAGAGTATGGTACTCGAAGAGCCAACTGTTAAAGAAACTCCGAAGACTTCTTTTGACCAAGAGGTGGACGAGTTCATGAGAATAATCAAAAAGAGTGATTACAAAATGGTGGACCAGCTTCATTAGACGCCCTCCAAAATCTCTATCTTGTCATTGTTAATGTGTTCCGAAGCCCATAGGGATGCACCTTTGAGGGTCCTGCATGCATCCTACGTGCCGGAGGAGATTACGTTTAATCAGCTGGAAACAATGGTTGCAAATGTTAACACCAGTCATGGACTGGGCTTCACAGATGCTGATTTAACAATGGAGGGACGCAATCATAACAAGGCCTTACACATCACCTTAGAGTGCAAAGGTGATGTTCTTTCTCATGTGCTGGTAGACACTGGGTCCTCGCTCAATGTCCTCCCAAAGAAAGCCTTGGTGAAGCTGGAATATGATGGTTTGACATTGCATCCAAGTAACTTGGTGGTAAGAGCGTTTGATGGCTCTAAGAGATCAGTGCTTGGAGAGATTGAATTACCCGTGGTGATTGGCCCACAAGTCTTTAAAACTACTTTCTTCGTGATGGACATTCAGCCGGCCTACAGTTGTTTGTTGGGTAGACCCTGGATTCACGCCGTTGGCGCTGTTACATCTACCCTTCACCAGAAAATAAAATATGTGTGGGAAGGCCAGATCATCACAATCTGCGGGGAGGAGGACATTTTCGTTAGCCAGCTGGCTACATACATGTATATTGAGATGGATGGGGAGATCCACGAGACTATGAGCTAGGGGTTTGAAGCCCTTAACATCAATGAAGCAACTGCTGTGTCTGGAACTTCTATCGCTTCATATCAGCAAGCCCGGAAGGTTATGGAAGAAGGTAATGCTAGAGGCTAGGGAAAACTGTTGCCAGTGGAGAAAAAAGAAGACAGATTTGGGTTGGGTTACAAACCAACCCGAAAAGATCAATCGGAGGCTGCCAAGGAGCCCAAATTTGTCAGTGGGGGAATGCTTACCCCGGATGCTGTGAACAATCTAGAAGACAAGGAAGAAAGCAACCTCAACCTGGAGAATTGGATACGTCCAAGGATCCCGGGGAACCAAGTCTCTAACTGGTCTTCCCAGGAAATTATAAGGGTTACTCCTGCAGAGTAATTATTATTTCCTGTCTTTTTAGCATGCATCAAGTCCTGCATCTTGCCCAAGGTGTCAGGACTCATTTTGTAATAGGGCCATCTTGTATTTTGTGCAAATGATTAATCAATGAATATCAGGACATCTTTTGCAAACGAGTCTCTTTTTCGCTCACTGCCTTTTCATTTTTCATTTTTTGTACAAAACAATAAAATGGCAATGTTTTCAAAATAACAACTTCATTTTCACTTTTCTAAACAAGATAAAACTGATCACTAAAACGAACTAATCTCAACCATTGCAGAGATTATCCTCCAGATCGCACCGACAACCGCACTGCTATGACCTTGTATGACTTCGACAATCCAATTAATCAAGCTGAAGAAGGGGTTGAAGAAGACTATGAGTTACCTGAAGAGTTGGCCAGGTTGTTAAGGCAAGAGGAGAAGGTAATCACTCCTCATCAGGAGGAAGTTGAAACAATTAATCTTGGTACCGAAGAAGACTTGAAAGAAGTGAAGATCGGGGCCCGTCTTCAAGATTCAGTGAAGGAACAACTTATTGACATGCTTCGAGAGTACGTTGACGTCTTTTCCTGGTCCTATCAAGACATGCCAGGTCTAGATACCGACATTGTTGTGCACAAGCTTCCTTTGAAAGAAGATTGTCCTCCAGTAAAAGAGAAGCTACGCCGTACTCGTCCAGATATGGCCATGAAGATTAAAGAAGAGGTACAAAAACAGTGGGACGCCGGTTTCCTAGCTATAACTAGTTATCAGCTGTGGGTTGCTAATATTGTACCAGTGCCTAAGAAGGATGGCAAAGTATGGGTGTGTGTGGATTATCGGGATCTGAACAGAGCTAGCCCAAAAGATGACTTCCCTTTACCTCACATTGATGTATTGGTCGACAACACAGCTCAGTTCTCGGTGTTTTCCTTCATGGATGGTTTTTCAGGTTATAATCAGATCAAGATGTCACCCGAAGACATGGAGAAGACTACCTTCATCACACCTTGGGGCACATTTTGTTATAAGGTGATGCCATTTGGATTGAAGAATGTTGGTGCCACTTATTAAAGGGCTATGGTAACATTATTCCACGACATGATCCACAAAGAAATCGAATGCTACGTGGATGACATGATTGCCAAGTCCCTCACTGAAGAAGATCATTTGGTAAATCTGCTGAAGTTGTTCAAGCGTCTGAGGAAATATCAGCTAAAGTTGAACCCCAACAAGTGCACATTCGGGGTACGGTCCGGTAAGCTGCTGGGATTCATTATAAGAGAAAAAGGATTTGAAGTTGATCCTGACAAAGTCAAAGCCATTCAGGAAATGCCTGCACCTAAGACTGAAAAGGAAGTTCGGGGATTCTTAGGTAGATTGCATATCAAGGCTCATATCTCACCTTACGGCAACCTGTGAGCCCCTGTTCAAATTGTTAAGAAAAGAACAAACGGTCAGGTGGAATGAAGATTGTCAGAAGGCTTTTGACAAAATCAAGGAGTACTTACAAGAACCTCCAATTCTTATGCCTCCAGTTGAAGGAAGACCTCTAATAATGTACTTGACAGTATTAGAAGGATCAATGGGGTGTGTGTTGGGCCAGTATGACGAGTCTGGTCGAAAAGAGTATGCAATTTACTACCTAAGCAAAAAGTTTACCGACTGTAAACAACATTATTCACTGCTCGAGAAAACTTGATGTGCTTTAGCGTGGGCTACTCGCCGACTAAGGCAGTAAATGTTGACCCACACTACCTTGTTGATCTCAAAGATGGATCCAGTCAAGTACATATTTGAGAAGCCAACAGTTACCGGGAGGGTTGCAAGATGGCAAATGATTCTGACAGAGTATGACATCCAGTACACATCTCAAAAGGCCATCAAAGGCAGTGTACTGTCTGACTATCTAGCTGAGCAACCCATTGATGATTACTAGCCAATGAGATTTGACTTCCCTGATGAAGACATCATGTTCCTAAAAGCAAAAGATTACGAAGAGCCTGTTCACACTGAAGGGCCTGACCCAGAAGAAGAATGGACAATGATGTTTGACGGGGCTGTTAATATGAATAGACGTGGAGTTGGTGCAGTGCTCATTACACCTAAAGGAGTTCATATGCCTTTCTCGGGAAAACTCACCTTTGCATGCACTAACAACGAAGATGAATACGAAGCCTGTATCATGGGTCTTGAGGAAGCCATTGACCTCAGGATCAAGACTTTAACTGTATTCAGAGATTCAACTTTGGTAATCAATCAGAACAACGACAAATGGTACACTCACCAAGAGCATCTGATCCCATACCGTGATTATACGAGGAGATTATTGACTTTCTTCACAACCGTCAAACTTGAGTACATCCCTCGAGACGAAAATCAGTTCGCAGATGCTTTAGCTACCATTTCCTCCATGATCAAGGTTCAAGTTGCCAATTTCGTGCCTCGGATTTCAGTATCCAGACTTGACCGACCAGCATATGTATTCTCCGTGGACATTGCAAAAGATGACAAGCCTTGGTTCCATGACATCAAATGCTTCTTAGAGGACCAAACATACTCACCTGGGGCATCATCCAATGATAAGAAGACATTGAGAAGAATGGCTAGTAGTTTCTTCCTGAATGTCGATGGTTCATTATACAAGAGAAACTTTGATATGGTTCTTCTCAGATGTGTTGATAAGAAAGAAGTAGACTTGCTGATGCACGAGGTGCATGAAGGATCTTTTGGTACCCATGCTGGAGGACATGCAATGGCTAAGAAATTATTACGATCAGGCTACTACTGGATCACAATGGATGCAGACTGTTGTGCTTATGCCAGGAAGTGTCATAAATGCCAGATTTATGCAGACAAGGTGCATGTGCCTCCAAATCCTTTAAATGTAATGTCTTCGCCTTGGCCCTTTGCCATGTGGGGCATTGACATGATTGGAAAAATCAAACTGACTGCTTCAAATGGCCACAGATTCATCCTGGTAGCCATTGATTACTTCACCAAATGGGTCGAAGCAACTTCATATGCAAACGTCACCAGACAAGTGGTAGCCAGATTCTTGAAAAGAGACATCATCTGCTGATACGGACTTCCCGAGCGGATCATTACTGACAATGGTTCCAATTTGAACAATAAAATGATGGCAGAACTGTGTCGGGACTTCAAAATTCAACATCATAGTTCTTCTCCTTACATGCCAAAAATGAACGGTGCTGTTGAGGCAGCTAACAAAAATATCAAGAAGATGGTGCAAAAGATGGTGGTTACATATAAAGATTGGCATGAGATGCTACCATTTGCCTTGCATGGGTACCGTACCTCAATCAGAACATCCACTGGGGCAACACCGTATCAGCTTGTGTATGGTATGGAGGAAGTCCTACATGTTGAAGTTGAGTTACCTTCCTTACGGGTACTGATGGATGTCAAACTGGACGAAGCAGAATGGGTCCGTTCTCGATACAATCAACTGAATTTGATCGAAGAAAAGAGATTAGCCGCAATCTGTCATGGGCAGCTATATCAGAAAAGAATGAAGAAAGCATTTGATCAGAAAGTCAGGCTTCGGGAATACCAAGTAGGAGATCTTGTGCTGAAAAGACTCCTTCCTCCTCATACAGACCACAGGGGCAAGTGGACTTCGAATTACGATGGTCCATTCATAGTAAGGAAAGTTTTCTCTGGTGGAGCACTGATGCTCACTACTATGGATGCGGAAGATTTCTTATCCCTTGTGAATTCAGATGCAGTTAAAAGATACTTTGCATAAAATGACCCACTGGACATAAAAACAGAATGTAAGTCCAGGCAAAAATATGGCATCCTGGCGAGTCAAAAACAGAATAAAAGACTCGGGCAAAAATAAGGGAAAAATTGAAAAAAATGTACACCCGCTGAGTTGAAAAGCAGCATTGGACAGCTCAGGAAAAAAGGGTATCCCGGTGGATTGAAAACCCGAAAGGGCGATCCACGCAAAACAAGGGAATAAGCGAACAACTGCATTCTGAATTCGTCTGTGTCACTTACAACACGCCAAGCCTCGAAAGGTTAAAGCGTCGGTCATAATCAATCTCCTCCAGAAAGCAAGATAAAAAGAACGTCAATGTCATACGGGTCATAGCAAAGGGAAGCTCACCGGAGCGTCGTCAACATTTCCAGCACCTTTATTTTTCTCAATTTTGTAACAATCTCCTCATTTCAGGGGATTTGTTTCTTTGACTGTATTTGCCAATTCAGGGCACCCAGATTAATAAAACCAGAGTTTTCAGTCACACTTCGTCTTGTACATTTTTGTTTCGTTTGCAAAAAATGTCTAATATCCATAATGTTTGCATAAAACAGATGTGTCTTTCTAAATTACATGCTTGCAGGAAATTTATTTACTTCCAGGAATATCTAACTCCTATGATGGAATCCGGTAAGGGATGCCTCGGGACACTTGTGCATTTCTTTGTATTAACAGGATTGCAGGTGTTCAATACGCGACATGGGGCATGCCAAACATACTTCCTCCCCTAACAGTATCTGGAATGTTTTTCCCCAGGGAAGTTGCAAGCATCAGAAAATGCTCATTTCCCCAGCTGAGTTGTCAAGTCTCCTCATCCTCAGAAGGATCCTCACAGAAATCTCTAGGAAGATCGTTCAGTGTTCTTTCCTCCCCCAACAGAGTGTTAAGGACGAGGGGAACCATCTCCCCACAGAGCTCCAAACTCTATCCAGAAGAGCGATGTCTGAAATTCTCACACAACAAAGTGACGAAAGCTTCCTCATCCCCAGATGGGTTATCTCCTCACCGGATAGGTCTATCAGTGATCTAGTCCACAAGCAGAACCATATGTTTTATCAGATCTACCAATGATCTCATCCCTAACTTGGATATCACTTCAAGCAGATCAGCCAGAGATCTTCACAGCAGCGGGATCCGAATCCCGAACCGGTTTCTTTTGCATAATCATAGCATTCGCATCATTTTTCCCAAGAGCGTAGCATTCCGTCTAATACGGAGCATTACGGAAAAAATCAAACATATTGCATAATCACAAGCCAGGTTCGAACCAGTCACCTGTAAATACCAACAATACCTCATCAGCAATATACAAAATACATCCCTTGCACATAAAAGCTAAAGCGTCCCCTTTGCACTCTCAAAATATAGATACATGCTCCTTTTGACACTCGTCTGTGTCATCATTCCCCAGTAAAGTAGCCAAAACACTTTCTACCAAAAGATACTGGTCCTTCTCGACACTCGTCTGTGTTATCTCAATTTCCCCAGCAGAAAGCCAAAGCGTCCCCATTGTACTCTCAAACACAAACACATGTTCATATATACTTTCGACACTCGTCCGTGTCATATCATCCCCTGCAGATATAAACCAAACCAATGCTTATACACTCTCTTGACACCCGTCCGTATCACCTATCCCCAGCACAGTTGCCCAAACACTTGTTTATAATACTTCTTTTTGACACTCGTCCGTGTCATCCTATCCCCACAGTGCCAAAACACTTATACCTTTTTATTTCGGAAAGCGTAAGCACTCGTCCGTGTTTACCATTCCCCGGAAAGTCCCCAACAAAACATCTTTTTTCTATCCGACATTCTTCCTATGTCGCGATACTTTCGGTAGCCGTACCCTGCCAGGTGATCGTCCTTCACCTATGGATGACCATCCCTCATCCTTTCCCCAATGGAGTCTCCATTATTAGAACCCTTTTCTATCCGACATTCGTCCTATGTCGTGATATTTAGCAGCTGTCCCCTGCTAGGTGATCGTCCTCCACCTTTTGATGATCGTCCTTCATCATTTTATCCGATGGCCGTCCCCATCGTTGATCTTGTTATCTGACATTCGTCCTATGTTATGATAAATCCTGAGAGCAGCCGTACCCTGCTAGGTGATTGTCCTTCACCTCTTGATGATCTTCCTTCATCATGTTTATCCGATGGCCGTCCCTATCGTCGACCTTTTCTATCCGACATTCGTCCTATGTCGTGATAAAGAGCAGCCGTCCCCTGCTAGGTGATCGTCCTTCACCTTTGATGACCGCCCTTCATCAATTTAGCCCGATGGCCATCCCCATCGTTGTTTACCTTACTTTACAAACTTGATGTCCGTCCCCATCATTGCTTTACTTTAATCCCTAGAGAATCTTTTTACTTCACTCGATGGTCGTCCCCATCATGATCTCTTTATTTCCCCAACATGTCGGTCGTCCCCGTCATTGCTTTATCCCCCAGCAGCCGTCCTCTGCTCGATGGTCGTCCTCCATCGCTCGCATTTTGATTATCATACTATACTTTCTTTTACAATTTATATCTTTTTCTTCTTCTCCCCAGTGAGTGCAAATTTTCGACTGTCTTTGGTATTCAACCACAAGTTATCTTGTTTGTCTATTAAGCCAGACGCTTACATCCTGCACAACTAACTCATGTTTGAATAGGGGCAGCTGTAAACACCCCAAGTTTTCCCTCACTAAGTTCACACCATGGCTTGTGATCTTTCATATTTGCATTATTTTAATAATAGCACATCATATTGCATTTTTGTTTCACTACATTAGTTCAAGTTCATCTTCATCTAGGGTTTGTGATCTGAGCAATCCAGGATCCATATGAGCCACTCCAAAGGCCATTAATCATTCCAATAGGGTCCATGTATGTTAAATCATCATTTTATATCCATCAAAGATCAAGGAAGTCAAAGAATCACAAGAACTTGGAAAGCATGGAAGCTGAGCTAGGGTTTCACTACACAGATGACCTGAAATTAGGGTTTTGGTTTCAGAGGCCATAAATCCAAAATTTTTGGTCATTCTAGTTTCTAAGGGTCTCAATATGTTATAAGGATCATGTGTACCAAGTTTGATGAAGAAATTCATTGTGGAAGTCATCTTTTCACTGGGTAACTTCTTGAGCAAGTTAGAGCAAAATCAGGGCATCTGAGGCCCCCTAACATGGACCCAAAGTGGATTTTCATCAAATTGAAGTTATATGATCTTTATTTGATCATTTAAGTGCTTGGAAGTTCACAAAATTTAAGAAAAGTGAGCTAAACCAAAAGTTTCCAAAAATGGAAATGACTTGTAATGTAAACTTTCCATTTTGGGAAAGTTTTTCAACCTCCTCTTTCTCAACCAAAAATGCTTCAAATGAAAAATTATTGGTCATGAAAGTTGTAGATTGGATCATTCCCTTTTCAAAATGTACAAGAACAAGTCTTAATTCATTGTAGAACTCAAGTTATGGCTTATCAAAGTTGGCAAAAATCACATAATTTTCAAGAATGCACCAAAGAGGGATTTTTGCAAAACCTCTTGCCAATTCATTTTGTGACTTCAAACACACTTCTAATCATCATACAAACATTATGCATTATCTAAAACTCAGAATTGCCCAAAGAATCTCAAGATTTCATCCCTTGCCCATGAAGAAATCCAAAAGGGGCCAAAACTTCATAGAATTGCAAAAGGTCATATAACTTTGTTTCAACTTGCTGAATTGCCTCAAATCCAATGCTATGGACCTCCTTGATCCATGTTGCGCATGGACAAGCCAAAAAGCCAGCTACACCATTTCCCATACCTCAAGTACAAGTCATGTTGACATTTTGACAACTTGCCCATACCAATCACCACAATCCACCACCCACTCTCTGGCCAATCCAGACTTTACAAGCATGCTTCAAGGATCATTTTTCACAAGACACACAAGCTGAAAGCTCCAAGAACTCAGTATTCCACAAAATCACTCCTCTTGCAAATTCCTTCGAAACTCTCTGAATACTCACTCAATCTTCAAACCAATTTCACCATTCATCTCAAAATCATCCACTGAACACAAAGCAACCATTAAACCAACCAAGAACACCCCATACATAAAACATGATTCTTGACCAGTTGAGTTGCTACCACTCAAACCAACCACTCTCAAAGCCTTCCAAGCATCAAAGCTTCATCAGGAAGTCAAAGGGAGTCATTTTGCACAAGAGAGGTGACCAGAAAGCTCCAAACTGAGGAAGCTCAAGCTCAGGTAGCTTCTTCAAACTTTTTTCCAGAAACGTTATTTTAAGCTCTTAGAATATTCATTATGTTGTGCTGATCATGTTGATACCTTTAGTTTTGAAAAGGGTTGCATATTGAGCATTTACTGAGCTTCTGAAATTTTTGCCGTTTTTGAATTTCTCTTCGAATCATGAGATTGAGCCATAATAAATTTGTTTTGAGAGTGGATTTGAGTTTAGGAGAGTGAGGTGAGTTGATATGGAGCTTTAGAGCTCTAAAAATAACCTAGGGTTGGAGTTTGGAGTTTGCTCAGGGAGGGTCTGGCCGGAGAAGATGACCGGAGGTCTTCTCCGGCCACCTGAAAGTGATTAATGTGTTAATTAGGGTTAGGGCTAGGTTTAAATGTGAGCCGTCTGATCTTAGCTTCCCGCGTGTGTTGGATGGTGGAGATCATTTCATTAACTTTTAATTAGGTTTAATTTATTAATTAATTAAGTTTAACTGAATTTAAATTCTGGCCGTTGGATAGCGCGCCAGGTCAACCAGAAAATCCCCAGTTTAAATGTGAGCCATCAGATTGGTTTACTTTTATTTTATTTCATTTTTATTTCATATTTTCTCATTTATTTTGCACAATTAATTTAAAATAGCTAGAAAAATTCCAAAAAATATTTTCTTCTGCATTTTGCATCCAAATAATTTTCTTCACCCAAAAATATTTCTATTTTCATTTTTTGCATTAAAAAATCATTTTTAAATCATTTAAATGTTTATTTTAATTAATTAATGGAAATTAATTAATTAAAATATCATTTAGGTTTCTAAAAATCTCAAACAAATTCACATTGCATCTTAGGACATTTAGAAACATTGTCATGCCATTCATACAAATATATTTTTGGTTTTGAACAATCTTTGACAATTTTCTTGAATTTAGGGTTCATAAAAATCCCATTTTTGAACCCTAACTTCAAGAATTCTTTTCTGCATAACCATGAATGGTATGACCTTGATTCTTTTTGCATTGTTCTTCATTTGACATGTGGTATCTAGCATAATTTTGTCATAAATTTCTTTTGCCTTTTTTGATTTGATTTGCATTTTTCCCCTTTAGGTGCCTTAAAACCCTATATAACTTAGAAAAATCATAACTTTCATTAGGTTAAGAGTTAGGTCTCCTCCTTTGGGGTGTGATATCATATGGGGTTAGGGTTCCTTTGATTTCATTTTCAATTTTTTATCTTGTCATTTGCTTCTGTTTTTGACTTTGGCATCTCATGTTGCATAAAAACCCTAATTTCTCATGTTCATTTGCATACATCTTGCATATGTTTCCATTCATGAACTTGCCATGACATTTATTGCATCCACATGACATATAAGACATCCTAGGACACATTAGAATCATGCTTGATCATTTCTTCATCCATTTTCCATGTTATGCATTCATTTCATTCCATGAACTTTCATGCTTCCTACATGCTTCATTTGCATTCTCATCCTTTGTATGATCATCCATTGCATTTGACATACATTTGCATCATATATTAGCATCATTTACATCATTAATTTGCTTCTGGTTTTGGTTTGTATCTTTTCATTTGCTTCATTTTCATTCCATTCCTTTCTTTGGTGCTAACGTTTCAGGTGGTAAGTGCTTTGAGAAGTGAATTTGCCTTCACTTCTCATTTCTCTTCCCATTCTCTTTTATGCATTCATTGCTGCATTTTGCTTTTTCTTTAGAGTGAGCTTGCTCATTCATGTTCCTCATTCACTTTCTTTCTTCAAGTAACTTATCTTCTTAAGTGAAGTAAGTTAACTTGTTTCATCTGCTTCTCCTCCTTTCATCTAAATAATCACAAGTAGGTTAATGATCTTAATCCTACGTCATGGTAATTAAGTTTGAGGTGTTTACTTCATACTTAACGTATTCTCATTACCCCTAATCAAAGGGAGGATGTGATGAGTTTACTAACCCTTGGTTTAGGCTTAAGACCATTAACCTATGACAAACACAAAAAAGCAATAAAAGATTAAAAAAATAAAAACAAACAAGAATCGTCTCCTTCGGGATTCTTTTCTCATCATCTTCACTCATAAACGAGAACTCACTTCTTCCGTTTAATGCAAGACAGTTAACACCTGAGCTAGACAGGTCATACACTTGAGCATAGACAAGCAAGCAGTTCACAAGTCAATTTATCTTTCAGTCTCTTTGATTCGAACTATGGTGTTCTGACTTCCTCATTACACAAGAGGATACGTAGGCATAACTTAACTGTTATCGAACAAAAGTCTCTGTCTCTTCCCCCCTCTTCCAGCATTATTCTTTAAGACTCATTCCTGAGCATTTCACTTCACATTCTTGCACTGACACCTGTACATTCTCTTCCAGCTTTTGCACACGGATAACACAGACACTACCCCTTTAAACACAAATCTTTTAAGCGTGGATCCCGTCGAGTACGACGGACAATCTGGGTGTTAATACCTTCCTAGGTTGTAACCAACCCCGTTTCTCAGTTTCTCTGGTTCGCGGCCATCTTATCCATATCTTCCTAGGTTTATGCACCATTACCTTTCCTTCGTGATACAAATGCCTAGCTGGCGACTCTTTTCACTTCACTTCATTCTCTCCTTTCGCCGACCGTTTGCGCTTGTACTGGGATGCAAATCTTCGGGAGCGACAACCGTGAGTGAGTTTGGAAAGAGACTATCATACTTGGATGATAACTCGAAGATACGAAACCGAACATGGACAGAATCCAAACGTATTTACAAAACTTGGGTGATAATGCGAACAAGAGACACCGTGAGCGAACTTGGAAAGAGAATATCATACTTGGATGATAAATCGAATGAAAGAAACCTGAATTGGAAGAAATCGAAAAGCATTTATCACACTTAGGTGATAAAGCGAACAAGGCACACTGTGAGTGAGCTTGGAAAGAGATTATCATACTTGGATGATAACTCAAAGAAATGAAACCCGACATGGACGGAATTGAAAAGCATTTACAACACTTGGGTGATAAAGAGAACAAGACACACCGTGAGTGAGCTTGAAAAGAGAATATAATACTGTATGATAAATCGAATAAATGAAACCGTACTTGGACGAAATTGAAAGGCATTTATCACAGTTGGGTGTAAAGCGAACAAGGCACACTGTGAGTGAACTTGGAAAGAGACTATCATACATGGATGATATCTAGAAGAAACAAAACTGGACATGGACATAATTGAAAGGCATTTACCACACTTGGGTGATAAAGTGAACAAGGAACACCGTGAGTGAGCTTGAAAATAGAGTATCGTACTTTGATGATAACTCGGAGGGAATAAACCGTACTTGGATAGAATCAAAGAGCATTTACCAAACATGAACGATAAAAAAAAACCAGATACACTGTAAGTGAGCTTGAAAGGAGACTATCATACATGGATGATATCTAGAAGAAACGAAACTGGACATGGACATAATTGAAAGGCATTTACCCCACTTGGGTGATAAAGTGAACAAGGAACACCGTGAGTGAGCTTGAAAATAGAGTATCTTACTTTGATGATAACTCGGAGGGAATAAACCGTACTTGGATAGAATCGAAGAGCATTTACCAAACTTGAACGATAAAAAAAAAACAAGATACACTGTAAGTGATCTTGAAAGGAGACTATCATACTTGGATGATAACTCGAAGAAACGAAACCAAAATTGGATAGAATCGAAAAGCATTTACAACACCTGGGTGATAAAGCGAACAAGACTAACTGCGAGTGAGATTGGAAAGAAACTATCATACTTGGATGATAACTCGAAGAAACGAAACCGGACTTGGACAAAATCAAAAAACATTTACCACACTTGGGTGATAAAGCGAACAAGACAAACCGCGAGTGAGCTTGGAAAGAGACTATCATATTTGGATTATAACTCAAAGAAATGGAACCGGACATGGACGGAATCGAAAAACATTTACCACACTTGGGTGATAAAGCGAACAAGACACACCGTGAGTGAGCGTGAAAAGAGAATATTATACTTGGATGATAACTCGAAGGGAAGAAACCATACTTTAACGGAATCGAAGAGCATTTATCAGACTTGGACGATAAAAGCAAACAAGACACGCAGTAAGTGAGCTTGAAAGGAGATTATTATACTTGGATTATAACTCGAAGAAACGCAACCAGACTTGGATGGAATCGAAATGCATTTACCACACTTGGGTGATAAAGTGAACTAGACACACCGCGAGTAAGCTTGGAGAGAGACTGTCATACTTGGAAGATAACTAGAAGAAACAAAACCTGACTTGGACGGATTCGAAGAGCATTTATCACACTTGGGTGATAATGCGAACATGAAAAACCATGAGTGAGCTTGGAAACCAACTATCCTTCTTGGATGATAACTCAAAGAAATAGAACCTCACATGGACGGATTCGAAGAGCATTTACCACAAGACACACCGCGAGTGAGCTTAAAAAGAGACTATCATACTTGGATGATAACTCGAAGAAACGAAACCGAACTTGAACGGAATAGAAGAGGATTTCCCACACTTGGGTGATAAAGCGAACAAGACACACCGCGAGTGAATTTGGAAAGAGACTATCATACTTGGATGATAACTCGAAGATACGAAACCGAACTTGGACGGAATCCAAAAGCATTTACAACACTTGGGTGAAAATGCGAACAAGAGACACCGTGAGTGAGCTTGAAAAGAGAATATCATACTTGGATGATAACTCGAAAGAAAGAAACCGGACTTGGACGAAATCAAAAAGCATTTATCACACTTAGGTGATAAAGCGAACAAGGCACACCGTGAGGGAGCTTGGAAAGAGATTATCATACTTGGATGATAACTCAAAGAAATGAAACCGGACTTGGACGGAATCGAAAAGCATTTACCAAACTTGGATGATAAAGAGAACAAGACACATCATGAGTGAGCTTAAAAAGAGAATATCATACTTGGATGATAAATCGAAGAAATGAAACAGGACATGGACGGAATCGAAAAGCATTTACCACACTTGGATGATAAAGAGAACAAGACACATCGTGAGTGAGATTAAAAAGACAATATCATACTTGGATGATAAATCGAAGAAATGAAACAGGACATGGACGAAATTGAAAAGCATTTATCACACTTGGGTGATAAAGCGAACAAGGCACACTATGAGTGACCTTGGAAAGAGACTACCATACTTGGATGATATCTAGAAGAAACGAAATCAAACTTGGAAAGAATTGAAAAGCATTTACCACACTTGGGTGATAAAGTGAACAAGGAAAACTGTGAGTGAGCTTGAAAATAGACTATCGTACTTTGATGATAACTCGGAGTGAATAAACCGTACTTGGATAGAATCGGAGAGCATTTACCAAACTTGAACGATAAAGTAAACCAGCTACACCGTAAGTGAGCTTTAAAGGAGACTATCATACTTGGATGATAACGCGAAGAAACGAAACCAAAATTAAATAGAATCGAAAAGCATTTACAACACTTGGGTGATAAAGCGAACAAAAAACACCGCGAGTGAGATTGGAAAGAGACTATCATACTTGGGTGATAAAGCGAACAAGACACACCGTGAGTGAGCTTGGAAAGAGACACTCATACTTGGATAATAACTCGAAGAAACGAAACCGGACTTGGACAGAATCAAAAAGCATTTACCACACTTGAGTGATAAAGCGAACAAGAAACACCGTGAGTGAGCTTGGAAAGAGAATATCATAATTGGATGATTACTCGAAGGGAAGAAACTGGACTTGGACGGAATCGAAAATCCTTTATCACTCTTGGGTGATAAAGCAAACAAGATACACCGTGAGTGAGCTTTAAAAGAGAATATCATACTTCGATGATAACTTGAAGGGATGAAACCAGACTTGGATGGGATCGAAAAGCATTTATCGTACTTAGGTGATAAAGAGAACAAGACACACCACAAGTTAGCTTGGAAACAGACTATCATACTTGGATGATAAGTCGAAGAAACGAAACATGACTTGGACGGATTTGAAAAGCACTTACCACACTTGGGGGATAAAGCGAACAAGACACACCGCGAGTGAGCTTGGAAAGAGATTATCATACTGGGATTATAACTCGAAGAAACGGAACCAGACATGGACGGAGTCGAAAACCCTTTACCACACTTGGGTGATAAAGCGAACAAGACACACCGTGAGTGAGCGTGAAAAGAGAATATCATACTTGGATGATAACTCAAAGGGAAGAAACTGTACTTTGACGAAATCGAAAAGCATTTATCACTCTTGTGTGATAAAGCAAACAAGATACACTGTGAGTGAGCTTGAAAAGAGAATATCATACTTCGATGATAACTCGAAGGGTTGAAACCGAACTTGGATGGAATAGAAAATCATTTATCGCTCTTGGGTTATAAAGCGAACAAGACACACCACAAGTTAGCTTGGAAACAGACTATCATACTTAGAGGACAAGTCGAAGAAACGAAACATGACTTGGACGGATTTGAATAGCACTTACCACACTTGGGTGATAAAGCGAACAAGACATACCGTGAGTGAGCTTGGAAAGAGACTATCATATTTGGATTATAACTCAAAGAAACGGAACCGGACATGGACGGAATCGAAAAACATTTACCACACTTGGCTGATAAAGCGATCAAGACACAGCGTGAGTGAGCGTGAGAAGAGAATATCATATTTAGATGATAACTCGAAGGGAAGAAATTGTACTTTGACGGAATCGAAGAGCATTTACCACACTTGGACGATAAAAGCAAACAAGACACACTGTAAGTGAGCTTGAAAGGAGATTATTATACTTGGATTATAACTCAAAGAAATGCAACCAGACTTGGATGGAATCAAAATGCATTTAACACACTTGGGTGATAAAGTGAACAAGACACACCACGAGTAAGCTTGGAAAGAGACTGTCATACTTGGATAATAACTAGAAGAAACAAAACCTGACTTGGACGGATTCGAAGAGCATTTATCACACTTGGGTGATAATGCGAACATGACAAACCACAAGTGAGCTTGGAAACAGACTATCATACTTGGATGATAACTCAAAGAAACAAAACCTCACATGGACGGATTCGAAAAGAATTTAGCACATTTGTTCGATAAAGCGAACAAGGCACACCGTGAGTGAGCTTGGAAAGAGATTATCATACTTGGATGATAACTTAAAGAAATGAAACCGGACTTGGACGGAATCGAAAAGCATTTACCACACTTGGATGATAAAGAGAACTAGGCACAACGTGAGTGAGTTTGAAAAGAGAATATCATACTTGGATGATAAATCGAAGAAATGAAACATGAGATGGACGAAATTGAAAAGCATTTATCACACTTGGGTGATAAAGCGAACAAGGCACAATGTGAGTGACCTTGGAAAGAGACAACCATACTTGGATGATATCTAGAAGAAACGAAATCAGACTTGGACAGAATTGAAAAGCATTTACCACACTTGGGTGATAAAGTGAACAAGGAAAACTGTGAGTGAGCTTGAAAATAGACTATCGTACTTTGATGATAACTCGGAGTGAATAAACCGTACTTGGATAGAATCGAAGAGCATTTACCAAACTTGAACGATAAAGTAAACCAGCTACACCGTAAGTGAGATTTAAAGGAGACTATCATACTTGGATGATAACGCGAAGAAACGAAACCAAAATTAAATAGAATCGAAAAGCATTTACAACACTTGGGTGATAAAGCGAACAAGAAACACCGCGAGTGAGATTGGAAAGAGACTATCATACTTGGGTGATAAAGCGAGCAAGACACACAGTGAGTGAGCTTGGAAAGAGACACTCATACTTGGATAATAACTCGAAGAAACGAAACCGGACTTGGACAGAATCAAAAAGCATTTACCACACTTGAGTGATAAAGCAAACAAGAAACACCGTGAGTGAGTTGGGAAAGAGAATATCATAATTGGATGATTACTCGAAGGGAAGAAACTGGACTTGGACGGAATCGAAAATCCTATATCACTCTTGGGTGATAAAGCAAACAAGATACACCGTGAGTGAGCTTTAAAAGAGAATATCATACTTTGATGATAACTCGAAGGGATGAAACCGAACTTGGAAGGAATCAAAAAGCATTTATCGTACTTGAGTGATAAAGAGAACAAGACACACCACAAGTTAGCTTGGAAACAGACTATCATACTTGGATGATAAGTCGAAGAAACGAAACATGACTTGGTAGGATTTGAAAAGCACTTACCACACTTGGGTGATAAAGCGAACAAGACACACCGAGAGTGAGCTTGGAAAGAGACTATCATACTGGGATTATAACTCGAAGAAACGGAACCAGACATGGACGAAATCTAAAACCCTTTACCACACTTGGGTGATAAAGCGAACAAGACACACCGTGAGTGAGCGTGAAAAGAGTATATCATACTTGGATGATAACTCAAAGGGAAGAAACTGTACTTTGACGAAATCGAAAAGCATTTATCACTCTTGTGTGATAAAGCAAACAAGATACACCGTGAGTGAGCTTGAAAAGAGAATATCATACTTCGATGATAACTCGAAGGGTTGAAACCGAACTTGGATGGAATAGAAAATCATTTATCGCTCTTGGGTTATAAAGCGAACAAGACACACCACAAGTTAGCTTGGAAACAGACTATCATACTTGGATGACAAGTCGAAGAAATGAAACATGACTTGGACGGATTTGAATAGCACTTACCACACTTGGGTGATAAAGCGAACAAGACATACCGTGAGTGAGCTTGGAAAGAGACTATCATATTTGGATTATAACTCGAAGAAACGGAACCAGACATGGACGGAATCGAAAAACATTTACCACACTTGGGTGATAAAGCGAACAAGATACACCGTGAGTGTGCATGAAAAGAGAATATCATACTTGGATGATAACTCGAAGGGAAGAAACTGTACTTTGACGGAATCGAAGAGCATTTACCATATTTGGACGATAAAAGCAAACAAGACACACTGTAAGTGAGCCTTAAAGGAGATTATTATACTTGGATTATAACTCGAAGAAACGCAACCAGACTTGGATGGAATCAAAATGCATTTACCACACTTGGGTGATAAAGTGAACAAGACACGCCGCGAGTAAGCTTGGAAAGAGACTGTCATACTTGGATAATAACTAGAAGAAACAAAACCTGACTTGGACGGATTCGAAGAGCATTTATCACACTTGGGTGTGTAAACACCCCAAATTTTCCCTCACTCTTTCACAACATGGCTTGTGACTTCTTTCATTTGCATAGATTCAATCATGTCATCTCATATTACATTTTTGCTTCACTGCATTGATTCTAAGTCATTTGCATCTAGGGTTTGTGATCTGAGCCATCCATGAGCTATCTGAGCCACTCCAACGGCCTTCAATCATCTCCAGAGGGTCTATGTATGTTCAAGCATCATATTATATCCTCCCAAGGTCATGGAAGTCAAAGAATCACAAGAACTGAGAAAGGCATGGAAGCAGAGCCAGGCTTAACTACACAGATGACCTAGAATTAGGGTTTTGGTTTCAGAGGCCATAACTCCAAACTTTTTGGTCATTCTTGTTTCTATTGGTCTCTATATGTCATGAGGATCATGCATATCAATTTCCATGAAGAAATTCAATGGGGAAGGCATCTGATCAAGAGATGACTTCTTGAGCAAGTCAGTGCAAAATCAGGGCATCTGAGGCCCCCAATCACCCAAACAAAGGGTGTTCTCCATCAGTTTGAAGGTGTATGATCTTTATTTGATCTTAGGAGATGTTAGAAGTTCACAAAATTGAAGAATTTCAAGCCATTTGCAAAGTTGCCATTTTGGGAAAGTGACTTGTAATATAAACTTGCCATTTTGGGAAAGTTTTTCAAACTCCTCTTTTTGATTCAAAAATGCTTCAAATGAAAAATCTTTGGTCATGAAAGTTGTAGATTGGATCCTCCCATTTTCAAAAAGTACAAGAACTCATTCTAATTCATCTTAGAACAAAAGTTATGGCTTGTCAAAGTTGGACAAAATCACAAAAATTCACTTATGTGCCAAAGAGGGAAACTTGCAAATTCTTGTACCAAGGCAAAGTGTGACCTCTAATTGTTGTCTAAGCATTACATAAACATCATATATGACCTAAACTTCAGATTGGCTCAAAAATTTCTTAAGTTCCATGCCTTAAACTTCGAGAATCTCAAAAGGGTCCAAAGTTGGACAAAATTGCAAAATGCTCCATAACCCTTCATCCACTTGTGCCAACTGCCAAATATGACTTCTATGGACCTCCTTGAAGCAAGCTGATTTGAACGATGCCCTTGTACCATGACTGAACCAGCCCATACCTTCACTTACACAAATGTTGACTTTATGCAACTTGAGCCATACCATGCCTCATGGATCACATTTCACACAATCTTGGAGCCTGAAACCAGAGCATCACCATAGTTCACAAAAACCTCCCTCTTTGCATTTTCATTCGAATCTCACCACACAAGCCTCAAACCTCAAAACAAACTTCACAGAACAACTCACCATGATCCACTGATCATTTCCCAACCATCACTTTGCCCTAAAAAGCCTAGAATCAAAAACACGATTTCCACATTTCACAAACTAAACCTCTGCCATTTTCATTTTGAGGCCATATAAGCTCCAGCTAAGCATCACAAACACTTGGGGAGGATCATTGGAGCTTGTTTGGAGCAAAGAACTGGCCAGAAAGCACCATTTTCGAAAGCTTCAATTCAGGTATCATCAAGAACATTTTTTCCAGAAACGTGTTTTTAAGTTGCTAATTGGTTCTCCATGATTCACTGATGATTCTGATGTGTTTAGTTTTGAAAATGGTCAAGTATTAAGCATGTATTGAATCTCTGAAACTTTCTGCGTTTTTTTCCGTTTGGCTTTGATTCTTGATCTTGAGTGAAAATAAATGAGTTTTAGGGCTGGATTCATGTTTAGGGTTGTTAGATGTTTGATTCTGGAGAGTTAGAGAGCTTAAGATTGCGTTTTGAGTGAGATTGAAGGATTGGATGGCCGGAGAAGATGACTGGAACACTGTTCCGGTCATCTGAAAGTAATTAGGGTTCAGGATTAGGGTTTAAACATAATTAGTGAGATTTGAATTTCAGTCGTCCATTAGCGCGCGTGGTCAACTCCCGCCCCCTAGGTTTGAATCTGGGCCTTTAGATCAGCTGACTTTCTCATTTATTCATTTATTTCATTTTTATTTCATTTATTTTGTATTTAATTTCCACGAATTTTTAAAAATAGTAAAATACATTAAAAAATTCTGAAAATTTTTATCAAATCTTTTATTAATTTTCAGAACCCAAAAATATTTTTATTTTTATTTTTTGCATCAAAACTTATTTTTAAATCATTTAAATGTTTATTCTTAATTAGTTAATGGAGATTAATTAATTAAAAATGCATTTAGGTATTTAAAAATCACAAAAAAATTCACATTGCATTTTAATACATTTAGAAACATTATCAAACTCTTCAAACAAATTTCTTTTTGGTCCTTGACCTATTTTGACATTTTTCTTTGGAATTAAAGTTCTTAAAAGGCAATATTTTTGTTCTAACTTAGAAAAATTCATTCTGCCTAACCATGAAGAGTTTGATGATGGTTCTTCTTGCATTGCATTCTTCATATCATGTACTTTCTAGGGTAAATTTGGTATGATTTTATCTTTCATTTTTAATTTGATGTGCTTTTTTCCTTTTGAAGTGTCTTAAAACCCTATCTAACTTGAGAAAATCATAACTTCCATTAGGTTAAGACTTAGGTCCCGTCCTTTGGGCAGTGAACTTATGTAGGGTTAGGGTACCTTTGATCCCATTTTCAATTTTTATCTTGTCATTTGCTTCTGATTTTGAATTTTGCATTGCATATTGTATGTAAACCCTAATTCTTGCCTTCATTTGCATTCATCCGTCATTTGCTTGCATACATGAACTTGCCATGACATTTTGTGTATCCACATGGCATATAAGACATCTTAGGACATATTGAAATCATGTTTGATCACTACATCATCCAATTTCCATGTTATGCATCCATTGCATTTCATAAGTTTTCATGAACTTTCATGCCTCCTTTCATGTCTCATTTGCATCTTCATCACTTGTATGATCATCCTCATCTTGTTACATCCATTTGTATCATCTTTTAGCATCATTTACATCTTGATATGCTTCTGATTTTGGTTTGCATCATTGCATCTTTCTCTTTTTTCATTTCATTTCATTTCTTGTTGCTAACTTTTCAGGTGGTAAGTGTTTGAGAAGTGAATTTGCCTTCACTTCTCATGATCTCTTCTCATCTCTTTTATACATCATTTCTGCATTTTTACTTGTGAATTAGAGTGAGCTTGCTCATTCATGCTCCTTCTCATCTTTCTTTCTTCAAGCAACTTATCTTCTTAAGTGAAGTAAGTTGTCTTGCTTCTTGCTGCTTCTTTTCCTTCCATCCTACTTCTTCCTTGGTGGCTCTCTTGAAGACTTCTTGTAAGCCTCATAAACCCTAGGAACACCCAAGCATGTTAACAATTAGGGTTTGATTAGTCCCCCATTAGTTTTACCTTTGTGTCATCTTTTGAGTCTTCTCTTCTCATCTCTTAATCAAGGACTAAACCTTAAAGGTTTTAAGGCTTTGTGATTAGGGTTATGCCTGCATCCTTCTATTAGGATGGAGTGTATAAATTTAATCCTAATTGTTAAACCCTTAATGTGTTTAAACCCTTTAATCAACCCACCTAATAATTGCTAAGACATCAAACTTGTAACTTGGGCCTTGCATTAGGGTTCTAATTCTTCCTTAATTGGTTAAGAAGGACTAACCCTAGTGTTAATGGACAAGTCCCCCTCAAGTTACCTTACAAACCATAAACTTTATTTCTTAATCTTACAATTAACTAAAATCCACTTTAATAAAGGTTTTGTTTTGTCATGAGGTTAATCCCTAATCATGGATTAAGTTGAGGAGCCTTCCTCAGCTTAAATGTTTTCATCTATTATCCTTCTATTAGGATGGTGTAATGGGTCCATTAAATCCTTGATTATGGCTTAAACTCATTACCTAACACTAAACTAAAACAACAAAAACATCTAAATAATCACAAGTAGGTTAATGATCTTAATCCTACACCATGGTGATTAAGTGTGAGGTGCTTACTTCATACTTAAGGTATCCTCATCACCCCTAATCAGAGGGAAGAGGTGATGAGTTTACTAACCCTTTGTTTAGGCTTAAGCTCATTTTCTTATGACAAACTCCAAAAGTAATAAAAGATTGAAAACTAAAAAAAAAACAATGATCGTCTCCTCCAGGATTCTTTTCTCATCTCATTCATTCACAAACGAGAGCTTGCTTCTTCCGTTTAATGCAAGACAGTTTGCACCTGAGCCATACAGGTCATACACTTGAGCATAAACAAGTAAGCATGTCACAAGTCAATTTATCAATCAATCTCTTTGAGTCGAACTATGGTGTTCTGACTTCCTCATTGCACGAGAGGATACGTAGGCATAACTTAACAAGTTATCGAACAAAAGTCTCTTTTTATTCCCCTTCTTTCCAGCATTACTCCTTGAGCCTCATAATCTTGAGCATTGCACTCTTATCCTTGCACTGACACTTCTCTTATGCACTTCACCTTTCCTTTGCACCGACATTTGCATTCTTTTCCAGCTTTGACACACAGATTGCACTGACCCTACTCCTTTTAAACACAAATCTTTTAAGTGTGGATCCCGTCGAGTACGACGGACAATCTGGGTGCTAATACCTTCCCAGGTTGTAACCAACCCCTTTTCTCAATTTCTCTAGTTCGCAACCGTCTTATCCATTCTTTCTCAGGTTTATGCAACATTACCTTTCCTTCAGGATAAAAATGCCTAGCTGGCGACTCTATTCATTCCCTCTCTTCACCGACCGTTCGCGTCTGTACCCCATTTGACCTAACCTCATTTGGTGGGAGCGACAGCTTGGCGACTCTGCTGGGGACCCTTATACTGTAACCAGGGCTTCTGGTTCTTTTTGTGGGTTCCTCCTAGCGCTTGTTTGATTTGTGTTTACTGGGGTGTTATGTGCTAATTGTGTCCATTTATTTGTTTTATTTACTGCTTTATGTACAACTTTATTTATTGCTTTCCTTTATAGTTTTTCATATTTCATACTATCATTATCATTGCTGGATCTGGTCTCTGTTTTGGTAGGTGGGTTTTCATTGAGAGTTTGAGGTCCTGTACCTGGGACCTGAGTGACACCTAGGCTAGAGTGGTTCATGTTCTTTCCCATTCCATTTCGGTATGGTGCGGGAATATGAAACACGGTTCAGATGTGGCTTTCTTCTTGAGAACTTTGTGCTACAGGTTTCCTGTAGTGCTAGGGCTATCTGGGAAGCCTGCTAAGTCTGGATGACCTTTACTATGACCTTCAGAAGCTGAGGTGAATTAAAGGAAGATCTTTTATGGTTATTGTAAACACTGTACCTCCGGGTTAGAAGTGTTTACACTTCTCATAACTGATCCAAGTCTGAGGATCCTTGTTCTAGAACATCACCTGTGAGGGGGTTGGGCTGTTTAAAGGGTTTGCAGGTACCCTTGGCCACATCATACCCTGTTAACTATTTGGTTTAAGAGTACCTCATTTTGGACAGTTCTTGTGATTAACCCTGGACATGTGACTCTTTATTTGAGTCCCCCACCCTGGCTACTGGATTTTTGAACCTCCATCTGGACCTTCTTTGAACATACATGGACCTATATCCAGACAGATAATCAGATCCACCTTGATCACAAACCCTTGCATATCATTTGCATATTCATCATTTGCATCATTTAACATTTGTTTATTTGTTTTTCAGGGTATCCACATCACATCTGGTTTGGTTTTGACCCCTTCTTTTTTATAGACCTCTGCTTCAGCTATCTTCATCAGTTGTCTGCCTCAGCTGTCTGCTTCAGCTATCCTCATCATCACCAGCATCAGCCTATCAGTGGCTCATCTCCAGTATCAGCCTTGATCTTCATCAGCACCTATCTTCATCATCTTCAGCAGCATTCATGACTACTCCCAGGAAAAGCAACATATCCTACGATTTCTTTGAGCCTGTGTTGACTGGTATCAGGCAGGTCCAGTCACTCATCACACCTGACCACATCCCATTGTTTAGAGAACACTATGGAGGTATCCTGGATATGGTTATGGACCTTGACCCTTCTCAGAGGAGCATGATCCACACATGCTTGCAGTTTTATGACCCTCCTTTGAGATGTTTCACATTTCCAGACTTTCAGCTAGGGCCTCTGCTAGAAGAGTTTTCTTCATTGATTGGGGTACGCATCGGGGGTGGAATCCCTTTCAACCCAGAAATGCCAGCTCCCAGCAATGGAGAAGTAGCAAAAGCACTGTACTTGGAGCCTGCTTTGATTGAGCAAAGTATGACAACAAAAGCTGGAATCCCTGGTTTGCACTTGGATTTCTTGATTTCTCAGGCCATCCTGAAGGCCTCTTTGGGAGAGTGGAGGGCAGTCTGTGCACTGTTAGCCCTCAACATATATGGGGCTATACTGTTTGCAGATGAGCCCAAATTTGTCAGCAAGAATGCCATCCATCTGTTTCTTCTGGAGAACCCAGTACCCACACTGCTGGGAGACTTTTATTACTCCATGCATCAGAGGAATGAAAAGCAAAGGGGGAAGTTGGTAAGATGTTGTGCTCCTTTGTTTCACACCTGGCTGCTCAAACACCTGCCTAAGTCAGATGCCTTCCTGAACCCTCACCAACAGAAGAATTGGGCTAAAAGGCTCATTGCTTTGACTTCAGATGACATTAGATGGTGCACCCAAAGCACTAAGGGCAAAGACATCATCGCCAGTTGTGGACAGTACCCAAATGTGCCTCTAATAGGAGTGAAGGGTTGCATCAACTACAATCCTTTGCTGTTTAAAAGACAACTGGGCTATGCTTTGGTTCACCCTCTTAGAGTACAAGATTTAGCTGAGACCCTGTATTGTGAAGTGAAACCAAATTCAGCTGTTGTCAGGCAAGCATCCTGGGCTTGGGACAACATCCAAACAAAAGGGATGGCTATCCTTGGAAGATGTAATAATGTTGCTTCAGCTCAGTACTATGGCTGGTCCCGTACTAGAGCTCAAATTACTGGAATGCCTTTCACCTTAGAGGACATACCTGGACCCTCAACAGTACAACCTGCAGCAACTGTCAGCCTAGAAGAATTTGAGAAGCTGAAGGAAAGGAATGAGAACCTATCTCAAGCCTTGAAGAAGACTCTTTCGGAAAGGAGTGATGGTCGCCTAGACATTGTGAGGTTGGATAAGCTTAGGTTGGAGCATCTTGCCAAAATTGAGAAGACAGAGGACTACATCAGGAAGGCAAGATCCGGGGAACAAATATTGAAGAATGCCTGTAAAGAAGCCAAGATTCAGAAGGCTAGGACTGAGCTTTATCTGCAAGAGAGTCAAGCTAGGTGGGTCAGGATCACTCAAGCCCGTACTCAAGAAGACCAAAAGACTCAAGCTATGATTGAACAACTAGAGGCCAATGAGAAGAAGCAGCAGGAAGCTTTGTTAGCAGCCCAGAAGGAGATTTCAGAGTTGAAGCTCAGAGCTGGATTGAAGAGATCAAAGGACCAGGACAGACATAAAAAGCTGACCACTGCCATTGCCACCAGGAACCTCCTCATTAGGACCATTACAGAGCACCCAGCTGGTCCAGTGACTGAGGCACTCCTGAAGGAGGTCAGAGAGGATGAGTTTGGACTGGATGTCTGATCCTTTGCTTGTTGTTTATTTCCATTGGATGTACTTTTTCTCTTTGTTGTATTTTTGACCCTCCATGGGCATATGTTGTAAAACAGACTATGTAGTCTTCATCATTTGTAATATATTCTAGTTTGTTCTTCCATTTGGGCTTCTCTCTCAAACAACGTCAAGCATCTTCCTCGAGGTCTGGAAAGGTCAAAACCAAGAACCAAACCGAATACCTTGGAAAACAAATAGGCATACTGCATTGCATACTAACTTTTGTTTGTTTTGTAGGATTTGTTATTATTTTTGTCTCTAACTTTGTTGTGATATCAGGAAACATTGCTTGTCGCCGAGTGTTCCCTGTCAATCGCGCACACCGGTACCCTACTCGCAACAACCTTCTAGGTATTCAGATGGAACAAGTACAGCAGGATCTGACTGAGGTCAGAAATCAGATGGCTAATGAAAGAGTGGAGATGAGAAATCAAATGACTCAATTCATGGCAGTGATGACTGGCTTGGCCCAGAGTCAAGAAAGGTTAAGGGAACTGGTGGAAAGACAAACTCCAGAGGAACCTCATCTTGGAACTGGAGGGACTAGTGACAATGAACAAGGCCAACCTCGTATTAATCCACCAGTATTTGGACCTCATCTGGATCCGGAAGCCAACATCCCGAGAAATGTACAAGGCAATACTGCTGGGGGAAGAATCTTTCAAGAGGATCCCCAAGAAGAGAAGTTTACTGTTATGGGAGCCAGGAATGAAGTCTATGACAGGAGATTGGATGAAATTTCTGAGAAGTTGAGATCCTTGGAGTCTCAGAATTCCTTAGGCTTTGATGTGATTGATATGGGGCTGGTGGATGGGGTGAGAATTCCCCACAAATTCAAACCCCCGTGCTTTGAGAAATACAATGGAACCCCTTGTCCACGAACTCACCTGCAGTCTTTCCTAGGAAGACTTAAAGCTTATACTATGGATGAAAAGCTGTGGATGTTCTACTTTGAAGATAGCCTAACTGGGGCTTCAAGAGAGTGGTATTCACACCTGACCAGAGCTACCATTAGATGCTGGAAGGACTTAGCTGAAGCCTTCATCAGGCAATATCAATACAATCTGGAAATGGCTCCTAACAGGATCCTCCTAATGGGAATGTCTCAATCTTCCAGATAAAGTTTCAGGGAATATGTCCAAAGGTGGAGACAGCTTGCTGCTGCTGTCCAACCGCCCATGTCAGAAAGAGAAATGGCTGACATGTTCATGAATACTTTGCAAGGAACCTATATTGATAGATTGGATGCCTTCTCCTCTACCAGCTTTGCAGATGTGGTTATAGCCGGTGAAAGGATTGAAAGTCTATTAAAAATGGGCAAAATTTCTGACAATGGTGCAAGTTCGTCCAATAATCCCAGGAAGCCTTTTGTGGGACCCCGAAGAGCCGGTGAAACTAATTCTATTCATACCAGTAGGGGCAGACCTCAGTATGTACACCGGTCAGTAGCAGCAGTCACCATTCCAGCTCCAATTCCTCAGCTATCAGCATATCCTCAACAACAACAACCACAATATCAACAACAAGTTCAGTACCCGCAACAAAGAACCTACAACAACAGCAACAACAACCAACAACAGCGTCCCTTCCAACAGAGACCATCTCAGGCAAATAGGGTGATTGACCCTATCCCTATGCCTTATGCTGCCTTATTGCCACAACTCCTGAAGCTTAACTTGGTTGAGTTAAGGACGTTGGCACCACCAGATCCTCTCAATCTCCCAAAGAACTATGATGTCAACGCCAGGTGCGCCTTTCACTCCAACGCGCCTGGTCACAATACTGAGAAATGCAGAGCATTACAAATGAAAGTCCAAGATTTGGTGGATTCTAAAGCCCTCAACATTGCACCTCCTCCGAATGTCAACAGAAATCCTATGCCTAATCATGGCGGGCCTAGGATTAATGCCATTGAGGAAGACAAACCATCCACCTTAATCACCAGTGTTGCACAAATTCGAACACCGTTGGTTGAAATTAAAGCTCAGCTTTGGGAGTGCCAAGTGTTCCCCGGGTGTGAACTCGGCTGTGGGTATTGCAACATTGCAGTCAATGGGTGTGAAAAGTTGAGAGGCGGCATAGATGGTCTTATTAAGGATGGTATCCTTCAGATTTCAACAACGGCGCCTACAAATCCAGCAATTCCTTTAACAACAACCCCAGATACTCCTACAACGTCAACAATCATTCCTTCAGCAACGATTTCTCCTGCAACAGCAACAACAATCATTCCTACCGATTCATCAACATCACCAGCAATTACTCCGTCCACCATTTCAACAAGTCAAATTTCAACAACTGTTTCTTCTACAACATCAGCATCCACTTCATCAAAAGAATTTACTACAACGCCAGCAAAAATTAATGAAGACGTTTCAACAGTTACAATTTACTATGACCCATCAAATGTTCCTCCCAGCAGTAATTTCCAACAACAAACCGCGGCACCTCCTTCCAGATCACCAGTCACAATTTACTATGATCCGCACACCATTACAGTACCCTCCTCTGCAGCAATCAGTCCGGTCACCATTACGGTACCTGGACCAGTTCCTTATGAAAGTAGTAATGCCATACCTTGGCATTATGGCTCTGATCTCTACTGCAACGGGGAGAAAATTACTCTGGATTCATCGACCTCGTCACCACAAATTGATAACGTCGGGGGAGGCGGAGGTTTCACCAGAAGCGGACACCTTTTCGCCTCACAAACACAAAGACCTAATGTTGAAGCAGAAGCTGCTGCCAAAGCAAAAGGAAAGAGTGTGATATCTGAAGAGCCAACTGTCAAAGACACTCAGAAGACATCTTTTGAACAAGATGTAGACGAGTTCATGAGAATCATAAAAAGGAGTGATTACAAGGTGGTGGACCAGCTTCACCAAACACCCTCCAAAATCTCCATATTATCACTGTTGATGTGTTCCGAGGCTCACAGGAACGCGTTGTTGAAAGTCCTGCACACAGCATACGTGCCGGAGGAGATTACTGTTAATCAGCTAGAAACCGTGGTTGCAAATGTCAACACCAGTCATGGACTGGGCTTTACCAATGCTGACTTAACAACGGAGGGACGCAACCATAACAAGGCTTTGCATATCACCTTGGAATGCAAGGGTGCTGTTTTGTCTCATGTACTGGAGGGTCAGCCCGGAGAAGATGACCGGAGGTCTTCTCCGGCCACCTGAAAGTGATTAATGTGTTAATTAGGGTTAGGGCTAGGTTTAAATGTGAGCCGTCTGATCTTAGCTTCCCGCGTGTGTTGGATGGTGGAGATCATTTCATTAACTTTTAATTAGGTTTAATTTATTAAGTAATTATGTTTAACTGAATTTAAATTCTGGCCGTTGGATAGCGTGTCAGGTCAACCAGAAAATCCCCAGTTTAAATGTGAGCCATCAGATTGGTTTACTTTTGTTTTATTTCATTTTTATTTCATATTTTCTCATTTATTTTGCACAATTAATTTAAAATAGCTAGAAAAATTCCAAAAAATATTTTCCTCTGCATTTTGCATCGAAATAATTTTCTTCACCCAAAAATATTTTTATTTTCATTTTTTGCATTAAAAAATCATTTTTAAAACAGTTAAATGTTTATTTTAATTAATTAATGGAAATTAATTAATTAAAATATCATTTAGGTTTCTAAAAATTCCAAAAAAATTCACATTGCATCTTAGGACATTTAGAAACATTGTCATGCTATTCATACAAATTTCTTTTTGGTTTTGAACAATCTTTTACAATTTTCTTGAATTTAGGGTTCATAAAATTCCCATTTTTGAACCCTAACTTCAAGAATTCTTTTCTGCCTAACCATGAATGGTATGACCTTGATTCTTTTTGCATTGTTCTTCATTTGACATGTGGTATCTAGCATAATTTTTTCATAAATTTCTTTTGCATTTTTTGATTTGATTTGCATTTTTCCCCTTTAGGTGCCTTAAAACCCTAAATAACTTAGAAATATCATAATTTTCATTAGGTTAAGAGTTAGGTCTCCTACTTTGGGGTGTGATATCATATGGGGTTAGGGTTCCTTTGATTGCATTTTCAATTTTTTATCTTGTCATTTGCTTCTGTTTTTGACTTTGGCATCTCATGTTGCATAAAAACCCTAATTTATCATGTTCATTTGCATACATCTTGCATATGTTTCCATTCATGAACTTGCCATGACATTTCTTGCATCCACATGACATATAAGACATCCTAGGACACATTAGAATCATGCTTGATCATTTCTTCATCCATTTTCCATGTTATGCATTCATTTCATTCCATGAACTTTCTTGAACTTCCATGATTCTTACATGCTTCATTTGCATTCTCATCTTTTGTATGATCATCCATTGCATTTGACATACATTTGCATCATCTATTAGCATCATTTACATCATTAATTTGCTTCTGGTTTTGGTTTTCATCTTTGCATTTGCTTCATTTTCATTCCATTCCTTTCTTTGGTGCTAACCTTTCAGGTGGTAAGTGCTTTGAGAAGTGATTTTCCTTCACTTCTCATTTCTCTTCTCATTCTCTTTTATGCATTCATTGCTGCATTTTGCTTTTGCTTTAGAGTGAGCTTGCTCATTCATGTTCTTCATTCACTTTCTTTCTTCAAGTAACTTATCTTCTTAAGTGAAGTAAGTTAACTTGTTTCATCTGCTTCTCCTCCTTTCATCTGCTTCTTCCTTGGTGGCTATTCTTGAAGATCTCTTGCAAGCCTCACAAACCATAGGAACATCCAAGCATGATAATCTTTGAGTTTTGATTAGTCCCCCTTTAGTTTTTACCTTTGAGTCCTCTTTGTGTCTCTCATCTCATCTCATAATCAGAGACTAAACCTTTAAGGTTCTAAGGCTTTGTGATTAAGGGTATGCCTGCATCCTTCTCTTAGGATGGAGTGTATAACTTTAATCCTAAGTGTTAAACCCTTAATGTGTTTAAATCTCTTAATCAATCCATCTTAATAATCACTAAGACAATAGCTTGTAACTTGGGCCTTGCATTAGGGTTCTAATACTTCCTTAATTGGTTAAGACGGACTAACCCTAATGTTAATGGACAAGTCCTCCTCAAATTGTCTTACAAACCATAAAATTCACTTCTTAATCTTACCATTAACTAAAATCCATTTTAATAAAGTCTTTGTTTTGTCATGAGGTTAATCCCTAATCATGGATTAAGTTGAGGTATCTTCCTCATCTTAAATGCTCTCATCTATTATCCTTCTATTAGGATGGTGTAATGGGTCCATTAAATCCTTGATTATGGCTTAAACTCATTACTTAACACTAAACAAAAACTCCAAAAACATCTAAATAATCACAAGTAGGTTAATGATCTTAATCCTACGTCATGGTAATTAAGTTTGAGGTGTTTACTTCATACTTAAGGTATTCTCATTTCCCCTTATCAAAGGGAGGATGTGCTGAGTTTACTAACCCTTGGTTTAGGCTTAAGCCCATTAACCTATGACAAACACAAAAAAGCAATAAAAGATTGAAAACACAAAAACAAACAATAATCGTCTCCTTTGGGATTATTTTCTCATCATCTTCACTCACAAATGAGAACTCGCTTCTTCCGTTTAATGCAAGACAGTTAGCACCTGAGCCAGACAGGTCATACACTTGAGCATAGACAAGCAAGCAGTTCACAAGTCAATTTATCTTTCAGTCTCTTTGAGTCAAACTACGGTGTTCTGACTTCCTCATTGCACGAGAGGATACGTAGGCATAACTTAACTGTTATCGAACAAAAGTCTATTTCTCTTCCCCCCTCTTCTAGCATTATTCTTTAAGCCTCATTCCTAAGCATTTCACTTCACATTCTTTCACTGACACCTGTACATTCTCTTCCAGCTTTTGCACACAGATAGCACATACACTACCCCTTTAAACACAAATCTTTTAAGCGTGGATCCCGTCAAGTACGACGGACAATCTGGGTGCTAATACCTTCCCAGGTTGTAACCAACCCCCTTTCTCAGTTTCTCTAGTTCGCGACCGTCTTATCCAAATCTTCCTAGGTTTATGCAGCATTACCTTTTCTTCGGGATAAAAATGCCTAGCTGGCGACTCTTTTCACTTCACTTCATTCTCTCCTTTCGCCGACCATTCGTGCTTGTACCGGGATGCAAATCTTCGGGAGCAACAGCTTGGCGACTCTGATGGGGACACTTATATTGCAACCAGGGCTTCTGGTTCTTTTTGTGGGTTCCTCCTAGCGCTTGTTTGATTTGTGTTTACGGGGGTGTTATGTGCTAATTGTGCTTGTTTATTTGCTTTATTTATTGCTTTATGTACAACTTTATTTATTGCTTTTCTTTACTGTTTTATGCATATTCATACTGTCATTATCATTATGCTGGATCTGGTGTTTCCTTGGTGGGTGGGGTTTCATTGAGTGATTAAGGTCCTATACCTGGGACCTAAGTGACACCTAGGCTAGAGTGGCTTCATATTCTTTCCTATTCCATTTCGGTCTGGTGCGGGAATATGAAACACGGTTCAAATGTGGGTTTCTTCTTGAGAACTCTGTGCTACAAATTTCCTGTAGTACTAGGGCTATCTGGGAAGCCTTCTAAGTCTGGATGACCTTTAGAATCTGGGGTGAATTAGAGGAGGATCTTTTATGGTTATTGTAAACATTGTATCTCTGGGTTAGAAGTTTTTACACTTCTCATAACTGATCCAAGTCTGAGGATCTTTGTTCTAGAACATTACATGTGAAGGGGTTGGGATATTTACAGGTTTGCAGGAACCCTTGGCCACATCATACCCTGTTACTATATTGTTTTAAGAATGCATCACTTTGGACATTTCTTGTGATTACCTCCGACTTGTGACTCTTTATTTGAGTCCCCCACCCTGGTTACTGGATTTCTAAGCCTCCATCCGGACCTTTAAACATACATGGACTTTTTACCAAGGCAGATAAACAGATTCATCTCTTGATCACAAACCCTTTTGCATATCATTTGCATACATCATTCTTGCATCATTTAACATTTTCTTATTTGTTTTACAGGTTATCCATCTTCATATTTGGTTTGATTTGACCCCTTCTGCTACTCAGACTGCTTCAACTTTCTTCTCCAGCTCCTTCATCAATTTATCAGTGGTTCTCCTCCAGTTTGTCTTCATCAGAGACTCACCTCCAGCTTCTCAGTTAGTGACCTTCATCAGCAGTTATTCTCAGCTTCTTCACCAGCACTCATGGACACTTCAAGAAAGAGCAACATCTCTTACCACTTCTTTGAGCCCACCTTGACTGGCATCAGGCAGGTCCAGTCCCTCATTACACCTGACCATATCCCACTATTCAGAGAGCACTATGGGGGCATATTGGACATGGTCATGGATCTTGATGCATCTCAGAGGAGCATGATCCATACATGCTTGCAGTTTTATGACCCTCCACTCAGGTGTTTCACATTTCCTGATTTCCAGATGGGACCTTTGCTAGAAGAGTTTTCCTTGTTGTTGGGAGTTCCTATCAGGAGAGGGATCCCTTTCAACCAAGAGATGACTGCTCCCAGAAATGATGAGATAGCGAGGGCATTGCATTTGGAGCCTACCCTCATTGAGCAGAACCTAACAACCAAAGCTAGGGTTCCAGGCCTTCATCTGGACTTTTTGATCTCTCAGGCCACCCTGAAAGCTGCAGTAGGAGAATGGAAGGTTGTATGTGCACTTTTAGCCCTCAGTATATATGGGGTTATATTGTTTGCAGATGAGCCCAAGTTTGTTAGTAAGAATGCCATCCACCTGTTCTTGTTGAGGAACCCTGTGCCTACATTGCTAGGAGACTTCTATTACTCAGATCATCAGAGGAATGAAAAGCAAAGAGGGAAGTTGGTAAGATGTTGTGCTCCTCTTTATTACTCTTGGCTGCTCAGACACTTGCCAAAATCAGATGCCTTCTTGAACCCCCATCAGCAGAAGAATTGGGCTAAGAGGTTCATTTCCTTGACATCAGATAACATTAGATGGTGCACCCAGAGCACCAAAGGCAAGGACATTATTACCAGCTGTGGGCAGTATCCTAATGTACCTTTAATAGGAGTGAAAGGTTGCATCAACTACAACCCTTTACTGTTTAAGAGACAATTGGGATATGCTTTGGTTCATCCTCCCAGAGGACACGATTTGGCTGAGACTCTCTACTGTGAAGTTCAACCCAACTCAGCTGTTGCCAGACAGGCTGCCTGGGTTTGGGATAACATTCAGACCAAAGGGACAGCCATCCTTGGAAGGTGCAACAATATTGCTTCAGCCCAGTATTCTGACTGGTCCTGTACTAAAGCTCAGATCACCAGAATGCCCTTCACTCTGGAAGATACACCTGGACCTTCTACAGTCCAACTTGCAACAATTGTCAGCCTGGAAGAGTTTGAAAAGCTGAAAGAGAGGAATACTCAGCTAGCTGAAGCCCTGAAGAAGACTCTCTGGGAGAGAAATGACAGCCGTCTGGACATTGAGAGATTGGAAAGACTCAAGATTGAGCATCTAACCAAGATTGAAAAGACAGATGACTACATCAGGAAGGCAAGAGCAGGGGAGTTGGTACTGAAGAATGCCTGCAAGGAGGCAAAGATTCAGAAGGCTAGGGCAGAGCACTATCTGGAGGAAAGCCAGGCCAGGTGGATTAGGATCACTGAAGCCCGTGCACAAGAAGACCAAAGGACTCAGGCTAAGATAGAACAGGTACAGGCTAATGAGAAAAAGCATCAGAAGGCTTTATTGGCAGCTCAGAAGGAGATATCAGAATTGAAACTCCAGGCAGGGTTGAAGAGATCAAAGGATCAGGATAGGCATAAGAAGCTAACCAGTTCCATTGCTACCAGGAACCTCCTCATCAGGACTATTATAGAGCACCCAGCGGGGTCAGTTGTAAGACGGTGGGAGAACTGACTTTTCTATAAATGTTGCAGATAGCAAGAGTCGCCACCGACTTTTATTTTATCCAAAAGGAAAGGACATAAAAGAACAGGAAAGACCTTAAAAAGATTTTGAGTTCGGGGGGTAAGTTATATAAAGGGAAGGTGTTAGCACCCTTTATATCCATGGTTATCCATGGGCTATTAGTTACTTAGGTCACTTAAATTGTTTTTGAAGAGTGTAGTGTGTGATTAGAAATTTTCTAAGTACTTTGTAATGATCCTTGTATGGATGTATACAAAGCCTTGTTTTGAAAATGTTTTGAAAATATTGTGAGGTGTGAAAAGTATTTTGAAATGTGAGCAAGTAACTAAGATGTACCTACCCTAAATTAAGTCTTTCATGTTCTCGTATGTTCTTTCAATGGTAAGATTATCCCTATTATTAAGGAATAGGTAGTTATTACCTTGGATGTGTTAAGGGACAAACGTATGGTCATTGTATGGTCAATGAAGGCAACTTAAGGGATGTCTTTAGCAATTCGTAGGGACTATCATCATTTATTCGAAGGGAAAAGATCATTATTCCGTAGGCAACCTCGAAGGGACTTGATCTTTTAAATTTATAGGGACTTGATGATTTTATAAGTGAAGGGACTTTGCTTAAGACACCCCTATATTCGAGGGACTTGACCATTTTATTTTAAGGCAACCAAGAGGAATACCCTAGGAAGTGCAAGATGGCGATCAAAGATCGACTTACGTGTGTGAGTGTTTATTTTCCAATATTTATCTTTTAAAGTTAATTATCTAAATTAATTTTAATTACAAATACTTTCCACACCTTATTTACTAACCACGCAGTTAATATGAAAAATAAATGGCAGAAATTAAAAGGCAGAAAATAAAATTCCTACACTATTACATGGCTTAGAGGCAGTTACATAATAATAATAATGGCGGAAAATAATAAAAACTAATTATTACAAAGGCAAAGCAGTTACATAATCAGGCAAACAGTGAATGAATAACATAAAAATGAGTGAATAAATTAGAAGAAAAAAAGTTTGCAAACTAGGTTAAGAAAACAATTAGGGTTAGGGTTTGAGAAAAAAAATTTAAGGTTTAAAAAAATTTTAAGGTTTAGGAAAAATTTTAGGGTAAAAATTATGGCGAAATTTGGGTTTTAAGATAAAGATTAGGGCTAAATTTTTAGGGTTTAAAGTTTATGAAAAAAATTAAGACTTAGGTTTAAAATTAAGGTTTAGGGAAAAAATTAAGGTTTATGAAAAAAATTAAGGTTTATAATAAAAATATAAGTTTTAAAAATAAAATAAAAAAAAGATTATGTTTTATCTTTTAGAAATTAGTTTAATAATAATAATAATAATAAGGAAATTCAAAGAAAATACATAATTTGATGAAAAAGTGAAAAATAAAGTTAGAGATACCCAAAATATTGGGGGTTTGCCCTTTTTGCTTCATTGAGTTCTTTGCCACTGGGACACTCATGTTTCTTCATCAAAATGCTCTAAACCTCAGTTCCTTGCCACTAGGTTGTGGGTCTGCATATGAATAAGTGTAACAAATACCTATTATATAATAAAAATGAAAAAAAACATGTTAGTAAAACAAAATGTCCCAAGGTTGAGTTTTACAAAAGAAAATATATAATCAGTTTATATTAAAATAGCCTAATAATTAAATAAATCTAAGAAAAATGAATTATGAAAATTAATTAAATTAAAAAACATTTAAAGGTTGATTAAGGTTTTTATAAAAAAAAGTTTGAAGTTTTAATAAACCTAAATATAAAAGTAATAATAGTAATAAAAAATGCTAACCTAAATTTAAAAAAAAAAATATTTGTTAAAAAAAGTTAATTAAAAATAATAGGTTAACCATGTTTAAAAAAAGAAAATGATGAAGAACCCTTGTTTCTCTGCCAAAATGTTTGTCCAGGGTTTGAACCCAAGCCCTTTTAATTCCAACCTCTGGAGAACCTTTACCATTGGGTCATGCGTGCCTGTGTTACTAAACATGGAAAACATATATTATATGATAAGGCGAAAAAAGAATAATATAAAAACGAGTGAAAATAGGAAAATATTTACTTTAGAGAAATTTTTTGAGGTTAATCATGGTTAAAAGGATAAATCAATTAGAAAATGTGTTAATTAGAGAAATTAAAGGAAAATATGAAAGAAAAACAGGTTTTTGCCCAAAATGTTGTGAGTGGGAATTGAACTCACGCCCTTGACCTTCCAGTTTCCAACCTTAGTCACTAGGCTATGTGCAGTCCTCATGAATAAACCTCTTGACCTCTGAAATTTCCTGCGAAATTTGTAAAAACCCCAAATTTTAGCTTGAAACCCTAACTATGGTAGGATTCGGTTTTGGTCATGAAGCTTCGAATAATCAACCCAGAAAGCTTCTATAACATGAGACAAACAACGTTAGATAAACAAAATTGATTAAAATATCAAGAATAAATGGAATTAAAAAAAACTAAAGAAAGCTTCAAAATTTCAATCCAGTTCATGCATTTTTGTATGAACTTGATAATGATGATGATGGGAATAGCTTTTTTCTGAATTTTGTTTCTCCCTTTTTTCCGGTCTCCTTTTCTTGGTCTCTCTACTAGTAAGTATATATAGGACTAATTTAGGGTTAATAATAATGAGCTTAATTATTTATTTTGAGACCCAATAAAATATTAATTTAAAACTAAACAAAGTTTAATAATTAAAATAGTTAAAATTAAAATAAAAACTAACAATTTTATTTATTTATTCTAGACCCAATAAAATGTTAATTTAAAACTAAATAAAGTTTAATAATTAAAATAGTTAAAATAAAAATAATAACTAATAATCCTATTTATTTATTCTAGACCCTATATAAAAATAAATAGACTCAAAAAATAAAAGTCGGATGCCAAAGTGCTCGAAAAAATAAAATGAACACATCAAAATAATCAGCGCGAAATGATGACTCGGAAAAATACAGCATTTGGTCGGATTTTGAAATAAAAATTATGACCGTTTAAACTACTCAGACTGATCAACATATGACCAAAAATAGTCGTAAAAATATTTTTAGCATGTCAAATTAAACCAAGTGAACCGCAGATTAATGTTTCTGACATTTGCAAACTTAAACTTGACATTTTTTTGTTGACTAATTTAAGGCACAATTTAAAATTAATTTGACCAGTCCGTCTATAAATTTCGAGAAATTATTCCGGCTAATATTAAGACGAAATACATGTTATCCCATGAAGATGATGCAAATGAATGCGAAGCAAAAAGTCGGTTAGAGTTAAAATAGAGGGCAAATTTTGGGGTACAACACCAGTGACTGAGGCCCTCCTGAGGGAAGTCAAGGAGGATAACTTTGGATTGGATGTCTGATCCTTTTGCTTGTATTTCTTTCTTTTGATGTACTTTTCTTTTTGTTGTTGTATTTGACCCACCATGGGGATATTTTGTAATCAAACTATGTATTTTCATCATTTGTAATATACCAGTTTGTATTATTTATTGGTGTGCTTTATCTCTCAACATCATCAGCATTTCCTCGAGGTCTAGAAAGGTCAAAACCAAAGAACCAAACCGGATACACTTGGAAGACAAATAAGCATACTGCATTGCATACTAACATTTTTCTCTGTTTTGTAGGTTTTTGTTTTATTTGTTGTTTCTCACTTTGTTGTGGTTTCAAGAAAAATTGCTCGCAGAAGAGTGTTCCATGTCAACAGAATACACCGGTACCCGACGAGAAACAACCTTCCGGGCATTCAGATGGATCAAGTACAGCAGGACCTGAATGAAGTAAGGACCCAAATGGCAAACGAAAGGGTTGAGATGAGAAATCAAATGACCCAATTCATGGCTGTGATGACTGGCTTAGCTCAGAGCCAAGAAAGGCTAAGGGAATTGGTGGAAAGATAAACTCCTGATGAACACCATCCTGGTACAGGAGGAACCAATAACAATGATCGCGGGCAGCCTCGCATTGATCCACCAGAGTTTGGGCCTCATCTAAACCCAGATGCTAATGTCTTAAGAAATACTCAAGGAAACACTGCTGGAGGCAGGATCTTGCAAGAGGATCCTCAGGAAGAGCAGTTCACAGTTATTGGAGCTGGGGATGAAGTTTATGACCGAAGGCTGGATGAGTTTGCTGAGAAACTGAGGTCTCTTGTATCCCAGAACTCCCTAGGCTTTGATGTAATGGACATGGGGCTGGTGGATGGGGTGAGAATTCCTCACAAGTTCAAACCCCCGTGCTTCGAAAAGTATAATGGTACCTCCTGCCCGCGTACTCATCTGCAGTCTTTCTTGGGGAGACTCAAAGCTTATACCATGGACGAGAAGTTATGGATGTTCTATTTTGAGGACAGCCTGACTGGAGCATCAAGAGAATGATATTCGCATCTGACCAGGGCCATTATAAGATGTTGGAAAGACTTGGCCGAAGCTTTCATTCGTCAGTACCAGTACAATTTAGACACGGCTCTCAATAGAACCCTTCTTATAGGCATGTCTCAGTCTTCAAGGGAAAGCTTCCTGGATTATGCTCAGAGGTGGAGACAGCTTGCTGCTGCTGTCCAGCCACCCATATCTGAACGGGAAATGGCAAACATGTTTATGAATACCTTGTAGGGAACTTATATCGACCGACTTGCTGCATTCTCCTCCACTAGCTTTGCTGATGTAGTCATAGCTGGGGAGAGAATAGAGAGTCTCCTAAAGATGGGCAAAATCTCTGACAACGGTGCAAGTTCCTCCAACAATACAAAAAAACCTTTTTCAGGACCCCAAAGGACGGGTGAAACAAATGCTATTCATGCAGGCAGGGGCAGACTCCAATACTCTCACAGATCAGTGGCAGACATTAATATCCCGGCTCCAGCTCCGCAACAACCATTTTTTCCTCAACAACAGCAACAACAACAACACTATCAACAACAACCGCACTTTCCGCAACAAAGATCGTACAATAATAGCAACAACAACCAACAGTAGCGCCCCTTTCAACAGAGGCCATCTCAAGAAAATAGGGTGATTGACCCCATTCCTATGCCTTATGCCACTCTACTGCCACAACTCCTGAAGCTCAACCTGGTTGAGTTAAGGACGTTGGCTCCACCAGATCCTCTCAACCTCCCGTAGAATTATGATGCCAATGCTAGGTGTGCCTTTCATTCCAACGCACCTGGTCACAATACCGAGAAGTGTAGAGCCTTGCAAATGAAGGTTAAGGATTTGGTCGATTCCAAGGCTCTCAACTTTGCACCTCCTCCAAATGTTACCAGAAATCCTATGCCTATTCATGGTGGGCCCAGGATTAATGCCATAGAATTGGACCAACCATCTGCACCGATTGATAGTGTTGCACAGATTCGGACGCCGCTGGCAGAAGTCAAAGCTCAACTCTTAATATGCCAGGTGTTCCCAGGTTGCGAGGCCTGCTGCGAATCTTGCAAGACTGCTATTAATGGTTATGAGAGGCTAAGGCTTATCATAGATGGCCTTATCAGAGATGGAACTTTGCAAATTACCACAACGACGTCTACAACATCAACAACTCTTTCTTCATCAACAATAGGTCCTCCTACAACATCAACAACTCTTTCTTCAGCAACATCAGATCCTCCTACAACTGCAACAACTATCATTCCCACTGTTTCATCCACAACTCCAGCAATCACTTCATCCATTATTTAAACAAACCAAAGTTCAGTTACGCTTACTTCTACAACGTCAACACCCATCTTATCAACGGAATCGCCTACAACACCAACAAACGCTAACGAAGATGTCTCAACGGTCACAATCTATTATGACCTGGCAACTGTTCATCCCAACAACAACTTTCAATGACAAACTACAACACCTACTGCCAGATCTCCAATCACAATCTATTACGACCCGCACACCATCACAGTTCCTTCTGCTGCAGCGATCAGTCTAGTCAGCATTACGGTACCTGGACCCGTTCCTTATGAAAGCAGTAATGCCATACCTTGGCATTATGGCTCTGATCTCTACTGCGACGGAAAGAAGATCACTCTAGATTCATCAACCTCTTCACCACAAGTTGACAATGTTGTGGGAGGAAAAGGCTTCACCAGAAGCGGACGCCTTTTTGCCTCACAAATACCGAGACCCAATGCTGAAGCAGAGGCTGTTGCTAAAGCAAAAGGGAAGAGTGTGGTACTCGAAGAGCCAACTGTTAAAGAAACTCTGAAGACTTCTTTTGACCAAGAGGTGGACGAGTTCATGAGAATAATCAAAAAGAGTGATTACAAAATGGTGGACCAGCTTCATTAGACGCCCTCCAAAATCTCTATCTTGTCATTATTAATGTGTTCCGAAGCCCATAGGGATGCACCTTTGAGGGTCCTGCATGCAGCCTACGTGCCGGAGGAGATTACGTTTAATCAGCTGGAAACAATGGTTGCAAATGTTAACACCAGTCATGGACTGGGCTTCACAGATGCTGATTTAACAATGGAGGGACGTAATCATAACAAGGCTTTACACATCACCTTAGAGTGCAAAGGTGATGTTCTTTCTCATCTGCTGGTAGACACTGGGTCCTCGCTCAATGTCCTCCCAAAGAAAGCCTCGGTGAAGCTGGAATATGATGGTTTGACATTGCATCCAAGTAACTTGGTGGTAAGAGCGTTTGATGGCTCTAAGAGATCAGTGCTTGGAGAGATTGAATTACCCGTGGTGATTGGCCCACAAGTCTTTAAAACTACTTTCTTCGTGATGGACATTTAGCCGACCTACAGCTGTTTGTTGAGTAGACCCTGGATTCACGCCGCTGGCGCTGTTACATCTACCCTTCACCAGAAAATAAAACATGAGTGGGAAGGCCAGATCATCACAATCTGTGGGGAGGAGGACATTTTCGTTATCCAGCTGGCTACATACATGTATATTGAGATGGATGGGGAGATCCACGAGACTATGAGCTAGGGGTTTGAAGCCCTTAACATCAATGAAGCAATTGTTGTGTCTGGAACTTCTATCGCTTCATATCAGCAAGCTCGGAAGGTTATGGAAGAAGGTAATGCTAGAGGCTAGGGAAAACTGTTGCCAGTGAAGAAAAAAGAAGACAAATTTGGGTTGGGTTACAGACCAACCCGAAAAGATCAATCGGAGGCTGCCAAGGAGCCCAAATTTGTCAGTGGGGGAATGCTTACCCCGGATGCTGTGAACAATCTAGAAGACGAGGAAGAAAGCAACCTCAACCTGGAGAATTGGATACGTCCAAGGATCCCGGGGAACCAAGTCTCTAACTGGTCTTCCCAGGAAATTATAAGGGTTACTCCTGAAGAGTAATTATTATTTCCTGTCTTTTTAGCATGCATCAAGTCCTGCATCTTGACCAAGGTGTCAGGACTCATTTTGTAATAGGGCCATCTTGTATTTTGTGCAAATGATTAATCAATGAATATCAGGACATCTTTTGCAAACGAGTCTCTTTTTCGCTCACTGCCTTTTCATTTTTCATTTTTTGTACAAAACAATAAAATGGCAATGTTTTCAAAATAACAACTTCATTTTCACTTTTCTAAACAAGATAAAACTGATCACTAAAACGAACTAATCTCAACCATTGCAGAGATTATCCTCCAGATCACACCGACAACCGCACTGCTATGACCTTGTATGACTTCGACAATCCAATTAATCAAGCTGATGAAGGGGTTGAAGAAGACTATGAGTTACCTGAAGAGTTGGCCAGGTTGTTAAGGAAAGAGGAGAAGGTAATCACTCCTCATCAGGAGGAAGTTGAAACAGTTAATCTTGGTACTGAAGAAGACTTGAAAGAAGTGAAGATCGGGGCCCGTCTTCAAGATTCAGTGAAGGAACAACTTATTGACATGCTTCGAGAGTACGTTGACGTCTTTTCCTGGTCCTATCAAGACATGCCAGGTCTAGATACCGACATTGTTGTGCACAAGCTTCCTTTGAAAGAAGATTGTCCTCCAGTAAAAGAGAAGCTACACCGTACTCGTCAAAATATGGCCATGAAGATTAAAGAAGAGGTACAAAAACAATGGGACGCCGGTTTCCTTGCTATAACTAGTTATCAGCCGTGGGTTGCTAATATTGTACTAGTGCCTAAGAAGGATGGCAAAGTATGGGTGTGTGTGGATTATCGGGATCTGAACAGAGCTAGCCCAAAAGATGACTTCCCTTTACCTCACATTGATGTATTGGTCGACAACACAGCTCAGTTCTCGGTGTTTTCCTTCATGGATGGTTTTTCAGGTTATAATCAGATCAAGATGTCACCCGAAGACATGGAGAAGACTACCTTCATCACACCTTGGGGCACATTTTGTTATAAGGTGATGCCATTTGGATTGAAGAATGCTGGTGCCACTTATTAAAGGGCTATGGTAACATTATTCCACGACATGGTCCACAAAGAAATCGAATGCTACGTGGATGACATGATTGCCAAGTCCCTCACTGAAGAAGATCATTTGGTAAATCTGCTGAAGTTGTTCAAGCGTCTGAGGAAATATCAGCTAAAGTTGAACCCCAACAAGTGCACATTCGGGGTACGGTCCGGTAAGCTGCTGGGATTCATTATAAGAGAAAAGGGAATTGAAGTTGATCCTGACAAAGTCAAAGCCATTCAGGAAATGCCTGCACCTAAGACTGAAAAGGAAGTTCAGGGATTCTTAGGTAGATTGCATATCAAGGATCATATCTCACCTTACGGCAACCTGTGAGCCCCTGTTCAAATTGTTAAGAAAAGAACAAACGGTCAGGTGGAATGAAGATTGTCAGAAGGCTTTTGACAAAATCAAGGAGTACTTACAAGAACCTCCAATTCTTATGCCTCCAGTTGAAGGAAGACCTCTAATAATGTACTTGACAGTATTAGAAGGATCAATGGGGTGTGTGTTGGGCCAGTATGACGAGTCTGGTCGAAAAGAGTATGCAATTTACTACCTAAGCAAAAAGTTTACCGACTGTAAACAACATTATTCACTGCTCGAGAAAACTTGATGTGCTTTAGCGTGGGCTACTCGCCGACTAAGGCAGTAAATGTTGACCCACACTACCTTGTTGATCTCAAAGATGGATCCAGTCAAGTACATATTTGAGAAGCCAACAGTTACCGGGAGGGTTGCAAGATGGCAAATGATTCTGACAGAGTATGACATTCAGTACACATCTCAAAAGGCCATCAAAGGCAGTGTACTGTCTGACTATCTAGCTGAGCAACCCATTGATGATTACCAGCCAATGAGATTTGACTTCCCTGATGAAGACATCATGTTCCTAAAAGCAAAAGATTACGAAGAGCCTGTTCACACTGAAGGGCCTGACCCAGAAGAAGAATGGACAATGATGTTTGACGGGGCTGTTAATATGAATAGGCGTGGAGTTGGTGCAGTGCTCATTACACCTAAAGGAGTTCATATGCCTTTCTCGGGAAAACTCACCTTTGCATGCACTAACAACGAAGATGAATACGAAGCCTGTATCATGGGTCTTGAGGAAGCCATTGACCTCAGGATCAAGACTTTAACTGTATTCAGAGATTCAACTTTGGTAATCAATCAGACCAACGACAAATGGTACACTCACCAAGAGCATCTGATCCTATACCGTGATTATACGAGGAGATTATTGACTTTCTTCACAACCGTCAAACTTGAGTACATCCCTCGAGACAAAAATCAGTTCGCAGATGCTTTAGCTACCATTTCTTCCATGATCAAGGTTCAAGCTGCCAATTTCGTGCCTCGGATTTCAGTATCCAGACTTGACCGACCAGCATATGTATTCTCCGTGGACATTGCAAAAGATGACAAGCCTTGGTTCCATGACATCAAATGCTTCTTAGAGGACCAAACATACCCACCTGGGGCATCATCCAATGATAAGAAGACATTGAGAAGACTGGCTAGTAGTTTCTTCCTGAATGCCGATGGTTCATTATACAAGAGAAACTTTGATATGGTTCTTCTCAGATGTGTTGATAAGAAAGAAGCAGACTTGCTGATGCACGAGGTGCATGAAGGATCTTTTGGTACCCATGCTGGAGGGCATGCAATGGCTAAGAAATTATTACGATCAGGCTACTACTGGATCACAATGGATGCAGACTGTTGTGCTTATGCCAGGAAGTGTCATAAATGCCAGATTTATGCAGACAAGGTGCATGTGCCTCCAAATCCTTTAAATGTAATGTCTTCGCCTTGGCCCTTTGCCATGTGGGGCATTGACATAATTGGAAAAATCAAACTGACTGCTTCAAATGGCCACAGATTCTTCCTGGTAGCCATTGATTACTTCACCAAATGGGTCGAAGCAACTTCATATGCAAATGTCACCAGACAAGTGGTAGCCAGATTCTTGAAAAGAGACATCATCTGCTGATACGGACTTCCCGAGCGGATCATTACTGACAATGGTTCCAATTTGAACAATAAAATGATGGTAGAACTGTGTCGGTACTTCAAAATTCAACATCACAGTTCTTCTCCTTACAGGCCAAAAATGAACAGTGTTGTTGAGGCAGCTAACAAAAATATCAAGAAGATGGTGCAAAAGATGGTGGTTACATATAAAGATTGGCATGAGATGCTACCATTTGCCTTGCATGGGTACCGTACCTCAATCAGAACATCCACTGGGGCAACACCGTATCAGCTTGTGTATGGTATGGAGGAAGTCCTACATGTTGAAGTTGAGTTACCCTCCTTACGGGTACTGATGGATGTCAAACTGGACGAAGCAGAATGGGTCCGTTCTCGATACAATCAACTGAATCTGATCGAAGAAAAGAGATTAGCCGCAATCTGTCATATGCAGCTATATCAGAAAAGAATGAAGAAAGCATTTGATCAGAAAGTCAGGCTTCGGGAATACCAAGTAGGAGATCTTGTGCTGAAAAGACTCCTTCCTCCTCATACAGACCACAGGGGCAAGTGGACTTCGAATTACGATGGTCCATTCATAGTAAGGAAAGTTTTCTCTGGTGGAGCACTGATGCTCACTACTATGGATGCGGAAGATTTCTTATCCCCTGTGAATTCAGATGCAGTTAAAAGATACTTTGCATAAAATGACCCACTGGACATAAAAACAGAATGTAAGTCCAGGCAAAAATATGGCATCCTGGCGAGTCAAAAACAGAATAAAAGACTCGGGCAAAAATAAGGGAAAAATTGAAAAAAAATGTACACCCGTTGAGTTGAAAAGCCGCATTGGACAGCTCAGGAAAAAAAGGGTATCCCGGTGGATTGAAAACCAGAAAGGGCGATCCACGCAAAACAAGGGAATAAGCGAACAACTGCATTCTGAATTCGTCTGTGTCACTTACAACACGCCAAGCCTCGAAAAGTTAAAGCGTCGGTCATAATCAATCTCCTCCAGAAAGCAAGATAAAAAGAACGTCAATGTCATACGGGTCATAGCAAAGGGAAGCTCACCGGAGCGTCGTCAACATTGCCAGCACCTTTATTTTTCTCAATTTTGTAACAATCTCCTCATTTCAGGGGATTTGTTTCTTTGACTGTATTTGCCAATTCAGGGCACCCAGATTAATAAAACCAGAGTTTTCAGTCACACTTCGTCTTGTACATTTTTGTTTCGTTTGCAAAAAATGTCTAATAACCATAATGTTTGCATAAAACAGATGTGTCTTTCTAAATTACATGCTTGCAGGAAATGTATTTACTTCCAGGAATATCTAACTTCTATGATGGAATCCGGTAAGGGATGCCTCAGGACACTTGTGCGTTTCTTTGTCTTAACAGGATTGCAGGTGTTCAATACGCGACATGGGGCATGCCAAACATACTTCCTCCCCTAACAGTATCTGGAATGTTTTTCCATAGCGAAGTTGCAAGCATCAGAAAATGCTCATTTCCCCAGCTGAGTTGTCAAGTCTCCTCATCCTCAGAAGGATCCTCACAGAAATCTCTAGGAAGATCGTTCAGTGATCTTTCCTCCCCCAACAGAGTGTTAAGGACGAGGGGAATCATCTCCCCACAGAGCTCCAAACTCTATCCAGAAGAGCGATGTCTGAAATTCTCACACAACAAAGTGACGAAAGCTTCCTCATCCCCAGATGGGTTATCTCCTCACCGGATAGGTCTATCAGTGATCTAGTCCCCAAGCAGAACCATATGTTTTTTCAGATCTACCAATGATCTCATCCCCAGCTTGGATATCACTTCAAGCAGATCAGCCAGAGATCTTCACAGCAGCGGGATCCGAATCCCGAACCGGTTTCTTTTGCATAATCATAGCATTCGCATCATTTTTCCCAAGAGTGTAGCATTCCGTATAATACGGAGCATTACGGAAAAAATCAAACATATTGCATAATCACAAGCCAGGTTCGAACCAGTCACCTGTAAATACCAACAATACCTCATCAGCAATATACAAAATACATCCCTTGCACATAAAAGCTAAAGCGTCCCCTTTGCACTCTCAAAATACAGATACATTCTCCTTTTGACACTCGTCTGTGTCATCATTCCCCCAGTAAAGTAGCCAAAACACTTTCTACCAAAAGATACTGGTCCTTCTCGACACTCGTCTGTGTCATCTCAATTTCCCCAGCAGAAAGCCAAAGCGTCCCCATTGTACTCTCAAACACAAACACATGTTCATATATACTTTCGACACTCGTCCATGTCATATCATCCCCTACAGATATAAACCAAACCAATGCTTATACACTCTCTTGACACCCGTCCGTATCACCTATCCCCAGCACAGTTGCCCAAACACTTGTTTATAATACTTCTTTTGACACTCGTCTGTGTCATCCTATCCCCACAGTGCCAAAACACTTATACCTTTTTATTTCGGAAAGCGTAAGCACTCGTCCGTGTTTACCATTCCCCGGAAAGTCCCCAGCAAAACATCTTTTTTCTATCCGACATTCGTCCTATTTCGCGATACTTTCGGTAGCCGTACCCTGCCAGGTGATCGTCCTTCACCTATGGATGACCATCCCTCATCCTTTCCCCAATGGAGTCTCCATTATTAGAACCCTTTTCTATCCGACATTCGTCATATGTCGTGATATTTAGCAGCCGTCCCCTGCTAGGTGATCGTCCTCCACCTTTTGATGATCGTCCTTCATCATTTTATCCGATGGTCGTCCCCATCGTTGATCTTGTTATCTGACATTCGTCCTATGTTATGATAAATCCTGAGAGCAGCCGTACCCTGCTAGGTGATTGTCCTTCACCTCTTGATGATCTTCCTTCATCGTGTTTATCCGATGGCCGTCCCCATCGTCGACCTTTTCTATCCGACATTCGTCCTATGTCGTGATAAAGAGCAGCCGTCCCCTGCTAGGTGATCGTCCTTCACCTTTGATGATCGCCCTTCATCAATTTAGCCCGATGGCCATCCCCATCGTTGTTTACCTTACTTTACAAACTTGATGTCCGTCCCCATCATTGCTTTACTTTAATCCCTAGAGAATCTTTTTACTTCACTCGATGGTCGTCCCCATCATGATCTCTTTATTTCCCCAGCATGTCGGTCGTCCTCGTCATTGCTTTATCCCCCAGCAGCCGTCCTCTGCTCGATGGTCGTCCTCCATCGCTCGCATTTTGATTATCATACTATACTTTCTTTTACAATTTATATCTTTTTCTTCTTCTCCCCAGTGAGTGCAAATTTTCGACTGTCTTTGGTATTCAACCACAAGTTATCTTGTTTGTCTGTTAAGCCAGGCACTTACATCCAGCACAACTAACTCATGTTTGAATAGGGGCAGCTGTAAACACCCCAAGTTTTCCCTCACTAAGTTCACACCATGGCTTGTGATCTTTCATATTTGCATTAGTTTAAGAATAGCACATCATATTGCATTTTTGTTTCACTACATTAGTTCAAGTTCATCTTCATCTAGGGTTTGTGATCTGAGCAATCCAGGATCCATATGAGCCACTCCAAAGGCCATTAATAATTCCAATAGGGTCCATGTATGTTCAATAATCATTTTATATCCCTCAAAGATCAAGGAAGTCAAAGAATCACAAGAACTTGGAAAGCATGGAAGCTGAGCTAGGGTTTCACTGCACAGATGACCTGAAATTAGGGTTTTGGTTTCAGAGGCCATAACTCCAAATTTTTTGGTCATTCTAGTTTCTAAGGGTCTCAATATGTTATAAGGATCATGTGTACCAAGTTTGATGAAGAAATTCATTGTGGAAGTCATCTTTTCACTGGGTAACTTCTTGAGCAAGTTAGAGCAAAATCAGGGCATCTGAGGCCCCCTAACATGGACCCAAAGTGGATTTTCATCAAATTGAAGTTATATGATCTTTATTTGATCATTGAAGTGCTTGGAAGTTCACAAAATTGAAGAAAAGTGAGCTAAACCAAAAGTTGCCAAAAATGGAAATGACTTGTAATGTAAACTTTCCATTTTGGGAAAGTTTTTCAACCTCCTCTTTCTCAACCAAAAATGCTTCAAATGAAAAATTATTGGTCATGAAAGTTGTAGATTGGATCATTCCGTTTTCAAAATGTACAAGAACAAGTCTTAATTCATTGTAGAACTCAAGTTATGGCTTATCAAAGTTGGCAAAAATCACATAATTTTCAAGAATGCACCAAAGAGGGATTTTTGCAAAACCTCTTGCCAATTCATTTTGTGACTTCAAACACACTTCTAATCATCATACAAACATTATGCATTATCTAAAACTCAGAATTGCCCAAATAATCTCAATATTTCATCCCTTGCCCATGAAGAAATCCAAAAGGGGCCAAAACTTCATAGAATTGCAAAAGGTCATATAACTTTGTTTCAACTTGCTGAATTGCCTCAAATCCAATTCTATGGACCTCCTTGATCCATGCTGCGCATGGACAAGCCAAAAAGCCAGCTACACCATTTCCCATACCTCAAGTACAAGTCATGTTGACATTTTGACAACTTGCCCATACCAATCACCACAATCCACCACCCACTCTCTGGCAAATCCAGACTTTACAAGCATGCTTCAAGGATCATTTTTCATAAGACACACAAGCTGAAAGCTCCAAGAACTCAGTATTCCACAAAATCACTCCTCTTGCAAATTCCTTCGAAACTCTCTGAATACTCACTCAATCTTTAAACCAATTTCACCATTCATCTCAAAATCATCCACTGAACACAAAGCAACCATTAAACCAACCAAGAACACCCCATACATAAAACATGATTCTTGACCAGTTGAGTTGCTACCACTCAAACCAACCACTCTCAAAGCCTTCCAAGCATCAAAGCTTCATCAGGAAGTCAAAGGGAGTCATTTTGCACAAGAGAGGTGACCAGAAAACTCCAAACTGAGGAAGCTCAAGCTCAGGTAGCTTCTTCAAACTTTTTTCCAGAAACGTTATTTTAAGCTCTTAGAATATTCATTATGTTGTGCTGATCATGTTGATACCTTTAGTTTTGAAAAGGGTTGCATATTGAGCATTTACTGAGCTTCTAAAATTTTTGCCGTTTTTGAATTTCTCTTCGAATCATGTTTATTTTAATTAATTAATGGAAATTAATTAATTAAAATATCATTTAGGTTTCTAAAAATCTCAAACAAATTCACATTGCATCTTAGGACATTTAGAAACATTGTCATGCCATTCATACAAATATATTTTTGGTTTTGAACAATCTTTGACAATTTTCTTGAATTTAGGGTTCATAAAATTCCCATTTTTGAACCCTAACTTCAAGAATTCTTTTCTGCATAACCATGAATGGTATGACCTTGATTCTTTTTGCATTGTTCTTCATTTGACATGTGGTATCTAGCATAATTTTTTCATAAATTTCTTTTGCCTTTTTTGATTTGATTTGCATTTTTCCCCTTTAGGTGCCTTAAAACCCTAGATAACTTAGAAAAATCATAACTTTCATTAGGTTAAGAGTTAGGTCTCCTCCTTTGGGGTGTGATATCATATGGGGTTAGGGTTCCTTTGATTTCATTTTCAATTTTTTATCTTGTCATTTGCTTCTGTTTTTGACTTTGGCATCTCATGTTGCATAAAAACCCTAATTTCTCATGTTCATTTGCATACATCTTGCATATGTTTCCATTCATGAACTTGCCATGACATTTCTTGCATCCACATGACATATAAGACATCCTAGGACACATTAGAATCATGCTTGATCATTTCTTCATCCATTTTCCATGTTATGCATTCATTTCATTCCATGAACTTTCATGAACTTTCATGCTTCCTACATGTTTCATTTGCATTCTCATCCTTTGTATGATCATCCATTGCATTTGACATACATTTTCATCATATATTAGCATTATTTACATCATTAATTTGCTTCTGGTTTTGGTTTGTATCTTTTCATTTGCTTCATTTTCATTCCATTCCTTTCTTTGGTGCTAACGTTTCAGGTGGTAAGTGCTTTGAGAAGTGAATTTGCCTTCACTTCTCATTTCTCTTCTCATTCTCTTTTATGCATTCATTGCTGCATTTTGCTTTTGCTTTAGAGTGAGCTTTCTCATTCATGTTCCTCATTCACTTTCTTTCTTCAAGTAACTTATCTTCTTAAGTGAAGTAAGTTAACTTGTTTCATCTGCTTCTCCTCCTTTCATCTGCTTCTTCCTTGGTGGCTATTCTTGAAGATCTCTTGCAAGCCTCACAAACCATAGGAACATCCAAGCATGATAATCTTAGGGTTTTGATTAGTCCCCCTTTAGTTTTACCTTTGAGTCCTCTTTTTGTCTCTCTTCTCATCTCATAATTAGAGACTAAACCTTTAAGGTTTTAAGGCTTTGTGATTAAGGGTATGCCTGCATCCTTCTCTTAGGATGGAGTGTATAACTTTAATCCTAAGTGTTAAACCCTTAATGTGTTTAAATCTCTTAATCAATCCATCTTAATAATCACTAAGACAATAGCTTGTAACTTGGGCCTTGCATTAGGGTTCTAATTCTTCCTTAATTGGTTAAGAAGGACTAACCCTAGTGTTAATGGACAAGTCCTCCTCAAGTTGTCTTACAAACCATAAAATTCACTTCTTAATCTTACCATTAACTAAAATCCATTTTAATAAAGGCTTTATTTTGTCATGATGTTAATCCCTAATCATGGATTAAGTTGAGGTATCTTCCTCAGCTTAAATGCTCTCATCTATTATCCTTCTATTAGGATGGTGTAATGGATCCATTAAATCCTTGATTATTGCTTAAAATCATTACTTAACACTAAACAAAAACTCCAAAATCATCTAAATAATCACAAGTAGGTTAATGATCTTAATCCTACGTCATGGTAATTAAGTTTGAGGTGTTTACTTCATACTTAACGTATTCTCATTACCCCTAATCAAAGGGAGGATGTGATGAGTTTACTAACCCTTGGTTTAGGCTTAAGCCCATTAACCTATGAGAAACACAAAAAAGCAATAAAAGATTAAAAAAATAAAAACAAACAAGAATCGTCTCCTTCGGGATTCTTTTCTCATCATCTTCACTCATAAACGAGAACTCACTTCTTCCGTTTAATGCAAGACAGTTAACACCTGAGCCAGACAGGTCATACACTTGAGCATAGACAAGCAAGCAGTTCACAAGTCAATTTATCTTTCAGTCTCTTTGAGTCGAACTATGGTGTTCTGACTTCCTCATTACACAAGAGGATACGTAGGCATAACTTAACTGTTATCGAACAAAAGTCTCTGTCTCTTCCCCCCTCTTCCAGCATTATTCTTTAAGACTCATTCCTGAGCATTTCACTTCACATTCTTGCACTGACACCTGTACATTCTCTTCCAGCTCTTGCACACGGATAACACAGACACTACCCCTTTAAACACAAATCTTTTAAGCGTGGATCCCGTCGAGTACGACAGACAATCTGGGTGCTAATACCTTCCTAGGTTGTAACCAACCCCCTTTCTTAGTTTCTCTGGTTCGCGGCCATCTTATCCATATCTTCCTAGGTTTATGCACCATTACCTTTCCTTCGTGATACAAATGCCTAGCTGGTGACTCTTTTCACTTCACTTTATTCTCTCCTTTCGCCGACCGTTCGCGCTTGTACCGGGATGCAAATCTTCGGGAGCGACAACCGTGAGTGAGTTTGGAAAGAGACTATCGTACTTTGATGATAACTCGGAGGGAATAAACCGTACTTGGATAGAATCGAAGAGCATTTACCAAACTTGAACGATAAAAAAAAAACAGATACACTGTAAGTGAGCTTGAAAGGAGACTATCATACATGGATGATATCTAGAAGAAACGAAACTGGACATGGACATAATTGAAAGGCATTTACCCCACTTGGGTGATAAAGTGAACAAGGAACACCGTGAGTGAGCTTGAAAATAGAGTATCTTACTTTGATGATAACTCGGAGGGAATAAACCGTACTTGGATAGAATCGAAGAGCATTTACCAAACTTGAATGATAAAAAAAAACAAGATACACTATAAGTGATCTTGAAAGGAGACTATCATACTTGGATGATAACTCGAAGAAACGAAACCAAAATTGGATAGAATCGAAAAGAATTTACAACACCTGGGTGATAAAGCGAACAAGACACACTGCGAGTGAGATTGGAAAGAAACTATCATACTTGGATGATAACTCGAAGAAACGAAACCGGACTTGGACGAAATCAAAAAACATTTACCACACTTGGGTGATAAAGCGAACAAGACAAACCGTGAGTGAGCTTGGAAAGAGACTATCATATTTGGATTATAACTCAAAGAAACGGAACCGGACATGGACGAAATCGAAAAACATTTACCACACTTGGGTGATAAAGCGAACAAGACACACCGTGAGTGAGCGTGAAAAGAGAATATTATACTTGGATGATAACTCGAAAGGAAGAAACCATACTTTAACGGAATCGAAGAGCATTTATCAGACTTGGACGATAAAAGCAAACAAGACACGCAGTAAGTGAGCTTGAAAGGAGATTATTATACTTGGATTATAACTCGAAGAAACGCAACCAGACTTGGATGGAATCGAAATGCATTTACCACACTTGGGTGATAAAGTGAACTAGACACACCGCGAGTAAGCTTGGAGAGAGACTGTCATACTTGGAAGATAACTAGAAGAAACAAAACCTGACTTGGACGGATTCGAAGAGCATTTATCACACTTGGGTGATAATGCGAACATGAAAAATCACGAGTGAGCTTGGAAACCAACTATCCTTCTTGGACGATAACTCAAAGAAATAGAACCTCACATGGACGGATTCGAAAAGAATTTACCACACTTGTGTGATAAAGTGAACAAGACACACCGTGAGTGAGCTTAAAAAGAGACTATCATACTAGGATGATAACTCGAAGAAACGAAACCGAACTTGAACGGAATAGAAGAGGATTTCCCACACTTGGGTGATAAAGCGAACAAGACACACCGCGAGTGAATTTGGAAAGAGATATCATACTTGGATGATAACTCGAAGATACGAAACCGAACTTGGACGGAATCCAAAAGCATTTACAACACTTGGGTGAAAATGTGAACAAGAGACACCGTGAGTGAACTTGAAAAGAGAATATCATACTTGGATGATAACACGAAAGAAAGAAACCAGACTTGGACGAAATCAAAAAGCATTTATCACACTTAGGTGATAAAGCGAACAAGGCACACCGTGAGGGAGCTTGGAAAGAGATTATCATACTTGGATGATAACTCAAGGAAATGAAACCGGACTTGGACAGAATCGAAAAGCATTTACCAAACTTGGATGATAAAGAGAACAAGACACATCGTGAGTGAGCTTAAAAAGAGAATATCATACTTGGATGATAAATCGAAGAAATGAAATAGGACATGGACGGAATAGAAAAGCATTTACCACACTTGGATGATAAAGAGAACAAGACACATCGTGAGTGAGCTTAAAAAGACAATATCATACTTGGATGATAAATCGAAGAAATGAAACAGGACATGGACGAAATTGAAAAGCATTTATCACACTTGGGTGATAAAGCGAACAAGGCACACTATCAGTGACCTTGGAAAGAGACTACCATACTTGGATGATATCTAGAAGAAACGAAATCAAACTTGGAAAGAATTGAAAAGCATTTACCACACTTGGGTGATAAAGCGAACAAGACACACCGTGAGTGAGCTTGGAAAGAGACACTCATACTTGGATAATAACTCGAAGAAACGAAACCGGACTTGGACAGAATCAAAACGAATTTACCACACTTGAGTGATAAAGCGAACAAGAAACACCGTGAGTGAGCTTGGAAAGAGAATATCATAATTGGATGATTACTCGAAGGGAAGAAACTGGACTTGGACGGAATCGAAAATCCTTTATCACTCTTGGGTGATAAAGCAAACAAGATACACCGTGAGTGAGCTTTAAAAGAGAATATCATACTTCGATGATAACTCGAAGGGATGAAACCAGACTTGGATAGGATTGAAAAGCATTTATCGTACTTGGGTGATAAAGAGAACAAGACACACCACAAGTTAGCTTGGAAACAGACTATCATACTTGGATGATAAGTCGAAGAAACGAAACATGACTTGGACGGATTTGAAAAGCACTTACCACACTTGGGTGATAAAGCGAACAAGACACACCGCGAGTGAGCTTGGAAAGAGATTATCATACTGGGATTATAACTCGAAGAAACGGAACCAGACATGGACGGAATCGAAAACCCTTTACCACACTTGGGTGATAAAGCGAACAAGACACACCGTGAGTGAGCGTGAAAAGAGAATATCATACTTGGATGATAACTCAAAGGGAAGAAACTGTACTTTGACGAAATCGAAAAGCATTTATCACTCTTGTGTGATAAAGCAAACAAGATACACCGTGAGTGAGCTTGAAAAGAGAATATCATACTTCGATGATAACTCGAAGGGTTGAAACCGAACTTTGATGGAATAGAAAATCATTTATCGCTCTTGGGTTATAAAGCGAACAAGACACACCACAAGTTAGCTTGGAAACAGACTATCATACTTGGATGACGTCGAAGAAACGAAACATGACTTGGACAGATTTGAATAGCACTTACCACACTTGGGTGATAAAGCGAACAAGACATACCGTGAGTGAGCTTGGAAAGAGACTATCATATTTGGATTATAACTCGAAGAAACGGAACTGGACATGGACGGAATCGAAAAACATTTACCACACTTGGCTGATAAAGCGATCAAGACACGGCGTGAGTGAGCGTGAGAAGAGAATATCATATTTAGATGATAACTCGAAGGGAAGAAATTGTACTTTGACGGAATCGAAGAGCATTTACCACACTTGGACGATAAAAGCAAACAAGACACGCTGTAAGTGAGCTTGAAAGGAGATTATTATACTTGGATTATAACTCAAGGAAACGCAACCAGACTTGGATGGAATCAAAATGCATTTAACACACTTGGGTGATAAAGTGACACACCGCGAGTAAGCTTGGAAAGAGACTGTCATACTTGGATAATAACTAGAAGAAACAAAACCTGACTTGGACGGATTCGAAGAGCATTTATCACACTTGGGTGATAATGCGAACATGACAAACCACAAGTGAGCTTGGAAACAGACTATCATACTTGGATGATAACTCAAAGAAACAAAACCTCACATGGACGGATTCGAAAAGAATTTAGCACATTTGTTCGATAAAGCGAACAAGACACACCGCGAGTGAGCTTAGAAAGAGACTATCATGCTTGGATGATAACTCGAAGAAACGAAACCGAACATGAACGGAATAGAAGAGGATTTATCACAATTGGCTGATAAAGCGAACTAGGCACAACGTGAGTGAGTTTGGAAAGAGACTATCATACTTGGATGATAACTCGAAGATACGAAACAGAACTTGGACGGAATCCAAAAGCATTTACAACACTTGGGTGAAAATGCGAACAAGAGACACCGTGAGTGAGCTTGAAAAGAGAATATCATACTTGGATGATAACTTGAATGAAAGAAACCGGACTTGGACGAAATTGAAAAGCATTTATCACACTTAGGTGATAAAGCGAACAAGGCACACTGTGAGTGAGCTTGGAAAGAGATTATCATACTTGGATGATAACTTAAAGAAATGAAACCGGACTTGGACGGAATCGAAAAGCATTTACCACACTTGGATGATAAAGAGAACAAGACATGTCGTGAGTGAGCTTGAAAAGAGAATATCATACTTGGATGATAAATCGAAGAAATGAAACATGAGATGGACGAAATTGAAAAGCATTTATCACACTTGGGGGATAAAGCGAACAAGGCACACTGTGAGTGACCTTGGAAAGAGACAACCATACTTGGATGATATCTAGAAGAAACGAAATCAGACTTGGACAGAATTGAAAAGCATTTACCACACTTGGGTGACAAAGTGAACAAGGAAAACCGTGAGTGAGCTTGAAAATAGACTATCGTACTTTGATGATAACTCGGAGTGAATAAACCATACTTGGATAGAATCGAAGAGCATTTACCAAACTTGAACGATAAAGTAAACCAGCTACACCGTAAGTGAGCTTTAAAGGAGACTATCATACTTGGATGATAACGCGAAGAAACGAAACCAAAATTAAATAGAATCGAAAAGCATTTACAACACTTGGGTGATAAAGCGAACAAGAAACACCGCGAGTGAGATTGGAAAGAGACTATCATACTTGGGTGATAAAGCGAGCAAGACACACAGTGAGTGAGCTTGGAAAGAGACACTCATACTTGGATAATAACTCGGAGAAACGAAACCGGACTTGGACAAAATCAAAAAGCATTTACCACACTTGAGTGATAAAGCAAACAAGAAACACCGTGAGTGAGCTTGGAAAGAGAATATCATAATTGGATGATTACTTGAAGGGAAGAAACTGGACTTGGACGGAATCGAAAATCCTTTATCACTCTTGGATGATAAAGCAAACAAGATACACCGTGAGTGAGCTTTAAAAGAGAATATCATACTTCGATGATAACTCGTAGGGATGAAACCGAACTTGGATGGAATCGAAAAGCATTTATCGTACTTGGGTGATAAAGAGAACAAGACACACCACAAGTTAGCTTGGAAACAGACTATCATACTTGGATGATAAGTCGAAGAAACGAAACATGACTTGGACGGATTTGAAAAGCACTTACCACACTTGAGTGATAAAGCGAACAAGACACACCGCGAGTGAGCTTGGAAATAGACTATCATACTGGGATTATAACTCAAAGAAACGGAACCAGACATGGACGGAATCGAAAACCCTTTAACACACTTGGGTGATAAAGCGAACAAGACACACCGTGAGTGAGCGTGAAAAGAGTATATCATACTTGGATGATAACTCAAAGGGAAGAAACTGTACTTTGACGAAATCGAAAAGCATTTATCACTCTTGTGTGATAAAGCAAACAAGATACACCGTGAGTGAGCTTGAAAAGAGAATATCATACTTCGATGATAACTCGAAGGGTTGAAACCGAACTTGGAAGGAATAGAAAATCATTTATCGCTCTTGGGTTATAAAGCGAACAAGACACACCACAAGTTAGCTTGGAAATAGACTATCATACTTGGATGACAAGTCGAAGAAACGAAACATGACTTGGACAGATTTGAATAGCACTTACCACACTTGGGTGATAAAGCGAACAAGACATACCGTGAGTGAGCTTGGAAAGAGACTATCATATTTGGATTATAACTCGAAGAAACGGAACTGGACATGGACGGAATCGAAAAACATTTACCACACTTGGGTGATCAAGCGAACAAGACACAACGTGAGTGAGCGTGAAAAGAGAATATCATACATGGATGATAACTCGAAGGGAAGAAACTGTACTTTGACGGAATCAAAGAGCATTTACCACACTACGACGATAAAAGCAAACAAGACACACTGTAAGTGAGCTTGAAAGGAGATTATTATACTTGGATTATAACTCGAAGAAACGCAACCAGACTTGGATGGAATCAAAATTCATTTACCACACTTGGGTGATAAAGTGAACAAGACACACCGCGAGTAAGCTTGGAAAGAGACTGTCATACTTGTATAATAAGTAGAAGAAACAAAACCCTGACTTGGACGGATTCGAAGAGTATTTATCACACTTGGGTGATAATGCGAACATGACAAACCACAAGTGAGATTGGAAACAAACTATCATTTTGGATGATAACTCAAAGAAACAAAACCTCACATGGACGGATTCGAAAAGAATTTAGCACATTTGTTTGATAAAGCGAACAAGACACACCGCGAGTGAGCTTAGAAAGAGACTATCATGCTTGGATGATAACTCGAAGAAACGAAACCGAACATGAACGGAATAGAAGAGGATTTATCACAATTGGCTGATAAAGCGAACTAGGCACAACGTGAGTGAGTTTGGAAAGAGACTATCATACTTGGATGATAACTCGAAGATACGAAACAGAACTTGGACGGAATCCAAAAGCATTTACAACACTTGGGTGAAAATGCGAACAAGAGACACCGTGGGTGAGCTTGAAAAGAGAATATCATACTTGGATGATAACTCGAATGAAAGAAACCGGACTTGGACGAAATCGAAAAGCATTTATAACACTTAGGTGATAAAGCAAACAAGGCACACCGTGAGTGAGCTTGGATAGAGATTATCATACTTGGATGATAACTAAAAGAAATGAAACCGGACATGGACGGAATCGAAAAGCATTTATCACACTTGGATGATAAAGAGAACAAGACAAATCATGAGTGAGCTTGAAAAGAGAATATCATACTTGGATGATAAATCGAAGAAATGAAACAGGACATGTACGAAATTGAAAAGCATTTATCATACTTGGGTGATAAAGCGAACAAGGCACACTGTGAGTGACCTTGGAAAGAGACTACCATACTTGGATGATATCTAGAAAAAACGAAATCAGACTTGGACAGAATTGAAAAGCATTTACCACACTTGGGTGATAAAGTGAACAAGGAAAACCGTGAGTGAGCTTGAAAATAGACTATCGTACTTTGATGATAACACGGAGTGAATAAACCGTACTTGGATAGAATCGAAGAGAATTTACCAAACTTGAACGATAAAGTAAACCAGCTACACCGTAAGTGAGCTTTAAAGGAGAATATCATACTTGGATGATAACGCGAAGAAACGAAACCAAAATTAAAAAGAATCGAAAAGCATTTACAACACTTGGGTGATAAAGCGAACAAGAAACACCGCGAGTGAGATTGGAAAGAGACTATCATACTTGGGTGATAAAGCGAACAAGACACACCACAAGTTAGCTTGGAAACAGACTATCATACTTGGATGACAAGTCGAAGAAACGAAACATGACTTGGACGGATTTGAATAACACTTACCACACTTGGGTGATAAAGCGAACAAGACATACCGTGAGTGAGCTTGGAAAGAGACTATCATATTTGGATTATAACTCGAAGAAATGGAACCGGACATGGACGGAATCGAAAAACATTTACCACACTTGGCTGATAAAGCGATCAAGACACAACATGAGTGAGCGTGAAAAGAGAATATCATACTTGGATGATAACTCGAAGGGAAGAAACTGTACTTTGACGGAATCGAAGAGCATTTACCACATTTGGACGATAAAAGCAAACAAGACACACTGTAAGTGAGCTTGAAAGGAGATTATTATACTTGAATTATAACTCGAAGAAACGCAACCAGACTTGGATGGAATCAAAATGCATTTACCACACTTGGGTGATAAAGTTAACAAGACACGCCGCGAGTAAGCTTGGAAAGAGACTGTCATACTTGGATAATAACTAGAAGAAACAAAACCTGACTTGGACGGATTCGAAGAGCATTTATCACACTTGGGTGTGTAAACACCCCAAATTTTCCCTCACTCTTTCACAACATGGCTTGTGACTTCTTTCATTTGCATAGATTCAATCATGTCATCTCATATTACATTTTTGCTTCACTGCATTGATTCTATGTCATTTGCATCTAGGGTTTGTGATCTGAGCCATCCATGAGCTATCTGAGCCACTCCAACGGCCTTCAATCATCTCCAGAGGGTCCATGTATGTTCAAGCATCATATTATATCCTCCCAAGGTCAAGGAAGTCAAAGAATCACAAGAACTGAGAAAGGCATGGAAGCAGAGCCAGGCTTAACTACACAGATGACCTAGAATTAGGGTTTTGGTTTCAGAGGCCATAACTCCAAACTTTTTGGTAATTCTTGTTTCTATTGGTCTCTATATGTCATGAGGATCATGCATATCAATTTCCATGAAGAAATTCAATGGGGAAGGCATCTGATCAAGAGATGACTTCTTGAGCAAGTCAATGCAAAATCAGGGCATCTGAGGCCCCCAATCACCCAACCAAAGGGTGTTCTCCATCAGTTTGAAGGTGTATGATCTTTATTTGATCTTAGGAGATGTTAGAAGTTCACAAAATTGAAGAATTTCAAGCCATTTGCAAAGTTTCCATTTTGGGAAAGTAACTTGTAATATAAACTTGCCATTTTGGGAAAGTTTTTAAAACTCCTCTTTTTGATTCAAAAATGCTTCAAATGAAAAATCTTTGGTCATGAAAGTTGTAGATTGGATCCTCCCATTTTCAAAAAGTACAAGAACTCATTCTAATTCATCTTAGAACAAAAGTTATGGCTTGTCAAAGTTGGACAAAATCACAAAAATTCACTTATGTGCCAAAGAGGGAAACTTGCAAATTCTTGTACCAAGGCAAAGTGTGACCTCTAATTGTTGTCTAAGCATTACATAAACATCATATATGACCTAAACTTCAGATTGGCTCAAAAATTTCTTAAGTTCCATGCCTTAAACTTCGAGAATCTCAAAAGGGGCCAAAGTTGGACAAAATTGCAAAATGCTCCATAACCCTTCATCCACTTGTGCCAACTGCCAAATATGACTTTTATGGACCTCCTTGAAGCAAGATGATTTGAACGATGCCCTTGTACCATGACTGAACCAGCCCATACCTTCACTTACACAAATGTTGACTTTATGCAACTTGAGCCATACCATGCCTCATGGATCACATTTCACACAATCTTGGAGCCTGAAACCAGAGCATCACCATAGTTCACAAAAACCTCCCTCTTTGCATTTTCATTCGAATCTCACCACACAAGCCTCAAACCTCAAAACAAACTTCACAGAACAACTCACCATGATCCACTGATCATTTCCCAACCATCACTTTGCCCTAAAAAGCCTAGAATCAAAAACACGATTTCCACATTTCACAAACTAAACCTCTGCCATTTTCATTTTGAGGCCATATAAGCTCCAGCTAAGCATCACAAACACTTGGGGAGGATCATTGGAGCTTGTTTGGAGCAAAGAACTGGCCAGAAAGCACCATTTTCGAAAGCTTCAATTCAGGTATCATCAAGAACATTTTTTCTAGAAACGTGTTTTTAAGTTGCTAATTGGTTCTCCATAATTCACTGATGATTCTGATGTGTTTAGTTTTTAAAATGGTCAAGTATTAAGCATGTATTGAATCTTTGAAACTTTCTGCGTTTTTTTCCGTTTGGCTTTGATTCTTGATCTTGAGTGAAAATAAATGAGTTTTAGGGCTGGATTCATGTTTAGGGTTGTTAGATGTTTGATCCTGGAGAGTTAGAGAGCTTAAGATTGCGTTTTGAGTGAGATTGAAGGATTGGATGGCCGGAGAAGATGACTGGAACACTGTTCCGGTCATCTGAAAGTAATTAGGGTTCAGGATTAGGGTTTAAACATAATTAGTGAGATTTGAATTTCAGTCGTCCATTAGCGCGCGTGGTCAACTCCCGCCCCCTAGGTTTGAATCTGGGCCTTTAGATCAGCTGACTTTCTCATTTATTCATTTATTTCATGTTTATTTCATTTATTTTGTATTTAATTTCCACGAATTTTTAAAAATAGTAAAATACATTAAAAAATTCTGAAAATTTTTATCAAATCTTTTATTAATTTTCAGAACCCAAAAATATTTTTATTTTTATTTTTTGCATCAAAACTTATTTTTAAATCATTTAAATGTTTATTCTTAATTAGTTAATGGAGATTAATTAATTAAAAATGCATTTAGGTATTTAAAAATCACAAAAAAATTCACATTGCATTTTAATACATTTAGAAACATTATCCAACTCTTCAAACAAATTTCTTTTTGGTCCTTGACCTATTTTGACATTTTTCTTTGGAATTAAAGTTCTTAAAAGGCAATATTTTTGTTCTAACTTAGAAAAATTCATTCTGCCTAACCATGAAGAGTTTGATGATGGTTCTTGCATTGCATTCTTCATATCATGTACTTTCTAGGGTAAATTTGGTATGATTATATCTTTCATTTTTAATTTGATGTGCTTTTTTCCTTTTGAAGTGTCTTAAAACCCTAGCTAACTTGAGAAAATCATAACTTCCATTAGGTTAAGACTTAGGTCCCCTCCTTTGGGCAGTGAACTTATGTAGGGTTAGGGTACCTTTGATCCCATTTTCAATTTTTTATCTTGTCATTTGCTTCTGATTTTGAATTTTGCATTGCATATTGTATGTAAACCCTAATTCTTGCCTTCATTTGCATTCATCCGTCATTTGCTTGCATACATGAACTTGCCATGACATTTTGTGTATCCACATGGCATATAAGACATCTTAGGACATATTGAAATCATGTTTGATCACTACATCATCCAATTGCCATGTTATGCATCCATTGCATTTCATAAGTTTTCATGAACTTTCATGCCTCCTTTCATGTCTCATTTGCATCTTCATCACTTGTATGATCATCCTCATCTTGTGACATCCATTTGTATCATCTTTTAGCATCATTTACATCTTGATATGCTTCTGATTTTGGTTTGCATCATTGCATCTTTCTCTTTTTTCATTTCATTTCATTTCATTTCTTGTTGCTAACTTTTCAGGTGGTAAGTGTTTGAGAAGTGAATTTGCCTTCACTTCTCATGATCTCTTCTCATCTCTTTTATACATCATTTCTGCATTTTTACTTGTGAATTAGAGTGAGCTTGCTCATTCATGCTCCTTCTCATCTTTCTTTCTTCAAGCAACTTATCTTCTTAAGTGAAGTAAGTTGTCTTGCTTCTTGCTGCTTCTTTTCCTTCCATCCTACTTCTTCCTTGGTGGCTCTCTTGAAGACTTCTTGTAAGCCTCATAAACCCTAGGAACACCCAAGCATGTTAAAAATTAGGGTTTGATTAGTCCCCCATTAGTTTTACCTTTGTGTCATCTTTTGAGTCTTCTCTTCTCATCTCTTAATCAAGGACTAAACCTTAAAGGTTTTAAGGCTTTGTGATTAGGGTTATGCCTGCATCCTTCTATTAGGATGGAGTGTATAAATTTAATCCTAATTGTTAAACCCTTAATGTGTTTAAACCGTTTAATCAACCCACCTAATAATTGCTAAGACATCAAACTTGTAACTTGGGCCTTGCATTAGGGTTCTAATTCTTCCTTAATTGGTTAAGAAGGACTAACCCTAGTGTTAATGGACAAGTCCCCCTCAAGTTGCCTTACAAACCATAAAATTTATTTCTTAATCTTACCATTAACTAAAATACACTTTAATAAAGGTTTTGTTTTGTCATGAGGTTAATCCCTAATCATGGATTAAGTTGAGGAGCCTTCCTCAGCTTAAATGTTTTCATCTTTTATCCTTCTATTAGGATGGTGTAATGGGTCCATTAAATCCTTGATTATGGCTTAAACGCATTACCTAACACTAAACTAAAACAACAAAAACATCTAAATAATCACAAGTAGGTTAATGATCTTAATCCTACACCATGGTGATTAAGTGTGAGGTGATTACTTCATACTTAAGGTATCCTCATTACCCCTAATCAGAGGGAAGAGGTGATGAGTTTACTAACCCTTGGTTTAGGCTTAAGCTCATTTTCTTATGACAAACTCCAAAAGCAATAAAAGATTGAAAACTCAAAAAAAAAACAATGATCGTCTCCTCCGGGATTCTTTTCTCATCTCATTCATTCACAAACGAGAGCTTGCTTCTTCCGTCTAATGCAAGACAGTTTGCACCTGAGCCAGACAGGTCATACACTTGAGCATAAACAAGTAAGAATGTCACAAGTCAATTTATCAATCAGTCTCTTTGAGTCGAACTACGGTGTTCTGACTTCCCCATTGCACGAGAGGATACATAGGCATAACTTAACAAGTTATCGAACAAAAGTCTCTGTATATTCCCCTTCCTTCCAGCATTATTCCTTGAGCCTCATAATCTTGAGCATTGCACTCTTATCCTTGCACTGACACTTCTCTTATGCACTTCACCTTTCCTTTGCACCGACATTTGCATTCTTTTCCAGCTTTGACACACAGATTGCACTGACCCTACCCCTTTTAAACACAAATCTTTTAAGCGTGGATCCCGTCGAGTACGACGGACAATCTGGATGCTAATACCTTCCCAGGTTGTAACCAACCACCTTTCTCAGTTTCTCTGGTTCGCAACCGTCTTATCCATTCTTTCTCAGGTTTATGCAACATTACCTTTCCTTCGGGATAAAAATGCCTAGCTGGCGACTCTATTCATTCCCTCTCTTCGCCGACCGTTCGCGTCTGTACCCCATTTGACCTAGCCTCATTTGGTGGGAGCGACAGCTTGGCGACTCTACTGGGGACCCTTATACTGTAACCAGGGCTTCTGGTTCTTTTTGTGGGTTCCTCCTAGCGCTTGTTTGATTTGTGTTTACTGGGGTGTTATGTGCTAATTGTGTCCATTTATTTGTTTTATTTACTGCTTTATGTACAACTTTATTTATTGCTTTCCTTTATAGTTTTTCATATTTCATACTATCATTATCATTGCTGGATCTGGTCTCTGTTTTGGTAGGTGGGTTTTCATTGAGAGTTTGAGGTCCTGTACCTGGGACTTGAGTGACACCTAGGCTAGAGTGGATCATGTTCTTTCCCATTCCATTTCGGTCTGGTGCGGGAATATGAAACACGGTTCAGATGTGGGTTTCTTCTTGAGAACTTTGTGCTACAGATTTCCTGTAGTGCTAGGGCTATCTGGGAAGCCTGCTAAGTCTGGATGACCTTTACTATGACCTTTAGAAGCTGAGGTGAATTAAAGGAAGATCTTTTATGGTTATTGTAAACACTGTACCTCCGGGTTAGAAGTGTTTACACTTCTCATAACTGATCCAAGTCTGAGGATCCTTGTTCTAGAACATTACCTGTGAGGGGGTTGGGCTGTTTAAAGGGTTTGCAGGTACCCTTGGCCACATCATACCCTGTTAACTATTTGGTTTAAGAGTACCTCATTTTGGACAGTTCTTGTGATTAACCCAGGACATGTGACTCTTTATTTGAGTCCCCCACCCTGGCTACTGGATTTTTGAACCTCCATTTGGACCTTCTTTGAACATACATGGACCTATATCCAGACAGATAATCAGATCCACCTTGATCACAAACCCTTGCATATCATTTGCATATTCATCATTTGCATCATTTAACATTTGTTTATTTGTTTTTCAGGGTATCCACATCACATCTGGTTTGGTTTTGACCCCTTCTTTTTTATAGACCTCTGCTTCAGCTATCTTCATCAGTTGTCTGCCTCATCTGTCTGCTTCAGCTATCCTCATCATCACCAGCATCAGCCTATCAGTGGCTCATCTCCAGTATCAGCCTTGATCTTCATCAGCACCTATCTTCATCATCTTCAGCAGCATTCATGACTACTCCCAGGAAAAGCAACATATCCTACCATTTCTTTGAGCCTGTGTTGACTGGTATCAGGCAGGTCCAGTCACTCATCACACCTGACCACATCCCATTGTTTAGAGAACACTATGGAGATATCCTGGATATGGTTATGGACCTTGACCCTTCTCAGAGGAGCATGATCCACACATGCTTGCAGTTTTATGACCCTCCTTTGAGATGTTTCACATTTCCAGACTTTCAGCTAGGGCCTCTGCTAGAAGAGTTTTCTTCATTGATTGGGGTACCCATCGGGGGTGGAATCCCTTTCAACCCAGAAATTCCAGCTCCCAGCAATGGAGAAGTAGCAAAAGCACTGTACTTGGAGCCTGCTTTGATTGAGCAAAGTATGACAACAAAAGCTGGAATCCCTGGTTTGCACTTGGATTTCTTGATTTCTCAGGCCATCCTGAAGGCCTCTTTGGGAGAGTGGAGGGCAGTCTGTGCATTGTTAGCCCTCAACATATATGGGGCTATAATGTTTGCAGATGAGCCCAAATTTGTCAGCAAGAATGCCATCCATCTGTTTCTTCTGGAGAACCCAATACCCACACTGCTGGGAGACTTTTATTACTCCATGCATCAGAGGAATGAAAAGCAAAGGGGGAAGTTGGTAAGATGTTGTGCTCCTTTGTTTCACACCTGGCTGCTCAAACATCTGCCTAAGTCAGATGCCTTCCTGAACCCTCACCAACAGAAGAATTGGGCTAAAAGGCTCATTGCTTTGACTTCAGATGACATTAGATGGTGCACCCAAAGCACTACGGCAAAGACATCATCACCAGTTGTGGACAGTACCCAAATGTGCCTCTAATAGGAGTGAAGGGTTGCATCAACTACAATCCTTTGTTGTTTAAAAGACAACTGGGCTATGCTTTGGTTCACCCTCCTAGAGTACAAGATTTAGCTGAGACCCTGTATTGTGAAGTGAAACCTAATTCAGCTGTTGTCAGGCAAGCATCCCGGGCTTGGGACAACATCCAAACAAAAGGGATGGCTATCCTTGGAAGATGTAATAATGTTGCTTCAGCTCAGTACTATGGCTGGTCCCGTACTAGAGCTCAAATTACTGGAATGCCTTTCACCTTAGAGGACATACCTGGACCCTCAACAGTACAACCTGCAACAACTGTCAGCCTAGAAGAATTTGAGAAGCTAAAGGAAAGGAATGAGAACCTATCTCAAGCCTTGAAGAAGACTCTTTCGGAAAGGAGTGATGGTCGCCTGGACATTGAGAGGTTGGAGAAGCTTAGGTTGGAGCATCTTGCCAAAATTGAGAAGACAGAGGACTACATCAGGAAGGCAAGAGTCAGGGAACAAATATTGAAGAATGCCTGTAAAGAAGCCAAGATTCAGAAGGCTAGGACTGAGCTTTATCTGCAAGAGAGTCAAGCTAGGTGGGTCAGGATCACTCAAGCCCGTACTCAAGAAGACCAAAAGACTCAAGCTAAGATTGAACAACTAGAGGCCAATGAGAAGAAGCAGCAGGAAGCTTTGTTAGCAGCCCAGAAGGAGATTTCAGAGTTGAAGCTCAGAGCTGGATTGAAGAGATCAAAGGACCAGGACAGACATAAAAAGCTGACCACTGCCATTGCCACCAGGAACCTCCTCATTAGGACCATTACAGAGCACCCAGCTGGTCCAGTGACTGAGGCACTTGTCGCTCCCAAAAGACGAGACTGGGCTCAAATATGGTACAGACGCGAACGGTCGGCGAAAAGAACAATGAGAACACACAGCAGTGGACTCACTGGAAAAGAAAAGAGTCGCCAGCTAGGCATTTTTATCCCGGAGGAAAGGTAATGCTGCATAAACCTAGAAAAAGATGGATAAGACGGTTGCGAACCAGAGAGACTGAGAAAGGGGGTCGGTTACAACCTGGGAAGGTATTAGCACCCAGATTGTCCGTCGTACTCGACGGGATCCACGCTTAAAAGATTTGTGTTTAAAAGGGGTAGTGTCAGTGCAATCTGTGTATGAAATAGCTGGAAAAGAATGTACAGGTGTCAGTGTATGAGAAGTGAAGTGTGATAAATATACAGTGTCAGTGCAAGAAAACTGGAACAAAATGCTCAAGATCATGAGGCTAAAAGAGTGATGCTAGAAAGAGAGGGAATATACAGAGACTTTTGTTTGATAACTGTTAAGTTATGCCTACGTATCCTCTCGTGCAATGAGGAAGTCAGAACACCGTAGTTCGACCCAAAGAGACTGAAAGATGAATTGACTTGTGAACTGCTTAATTGTCTATGCTCAAGTGTATGACCTGTCTGGCTCAGATGCAAACTGTCTTGCATTAGACGGAAGAAGCAAGTTCCCGGTTGTGAATGAATGAGGTGAGAAAAGAATCCCGGAGGAGACGATTATTGTTTGTTTTTGAGTTTTCAGTCTTTTATTGCTTTTGAGAATTTGTCATAAGTTAATGAGCTTAAACCTAAACCAATGGGTTAGTAAACTCATCACATCCTCCCTCTGATTAGGGGTAATGAGAATACCTTAAGTGTGAAGTCAGTTTCTCACACTTAATCATCTTTGATGTAGGATTAAGATCATTAACCTACTTGTGATTATTTAGATGTTTTTGGTGTTTTTGTTTAGTGTTAAGTAATGAGGTTAAGCCATAATCAGGGATTAAACAGACTCATTACACCATCCTAATAGAAGGATAATAGATGAGAATGTTTAAGCTGAGGAAAGCTCCTCAACTTAATCCATGATTAGGGATTAAACCCATGACAAAACAAGCCTTTGATTAAGTGGATTTTATTTAATGATATGATGATGAAGTGATTTTTAGGGTTTGTAAGACAACTTGAGGGGGACTTGTCCATTAACACTAGGGTTAGTCCTTCTTAACCACTTAAGGAAGAATTAGAACCCTAATGCAAGGCCCAAGTTACAAGTGTGATGTCTTGATGATTATTAGGTGGATTAATTGAAGGAGTTAAACACATTAAGGGTTTAACACTTAGGATTAAAGTTATACACTCCATCCTAATAGAAGGATGCAGGCATAAGCTTAATCACAAAGCCTTAAAGCCTTTAGGGTTTAGTCCCTGATTATGAGATGGGAAGAGAAGACTCAATGAGACACAAAGGTAAAAAATAAGTGGGGGACTAATTAAAATCCTAATCATTGTCATGCTTGGTTGTTCCTAAGGTTTGTGAGGTTTACAAGAGAAATCTTCAATGGAACCACCAGGAAGCAGATGAAAGGATCAGGAGAAGCAAAGTAACTTGCTTCATTTAAGAAGTCAAGTCACTTGAGGAAAGAAAGTAAGAAGAAGAAGAAAGAGCAAGCTCAATCTCAAACACATATCAAAATGCAGCATGGATGCATAAGAGAGATGAAGAGAAAGTTATGAGAAGTGAAGGCAAATTCACTTCTCAAATCCACTTACCACCTGAAAAGTTAGAAAAGAAATGCAATGCAATGCAAAATGGGATGAAATGGCATGATGAGAGACAAAACCAGAAGCATATATGGGATGATAATGATGCTATGAGATGATGCAAACATGAGACAACACATGAGGATGATCATACAAGCTTATGGATGCAAATGAAACAAGTTAAGACACATGGACATACCTGAAAAGTTATGAAATGCAAATGGCATACAACATGGCAAATGCAAGATGCAATGATCAAACATGCTTCTAATATGTCCTAAGATGCCAAGTGAATCAAATGGATGCATAAAATGCTATGGCAAGTCATGGTATGCAAGCAAATGCAAAATGAATGCAAAAGGAAGCCCAAATTAGGGTTTATGATCAAAGCATCAAACACAAACCAAAATCAGAAGCAAACTTCAATACAAAATATTGAAAATGCACTCAAAGGACCCCTAATCCTATACTAACTCACTGCCCAAAGGAGAAGTTTCAACTCTTAACCAAATTCAAGTTATGATTTTCCTAAGTTTTCTAGGGTTTTAGGGTTCCTTAACAAGAAAAATGTCAAACAAATGGAAAATGTAAGATCAATTCATGCCAAATTAATCTCACAAACTACATGATATGCATAACACAATGCAAAAAGAATCAAAGTCCAACTCTTTAGGGTTAGGCAGAAATGATTTTTGGAAGTTTGGATCAAAATAATGCATCAAAATGATTTTAATTCCATGAAAAATTCTCAAAATGCATCAAGATCAAAAAAGAAATTTGGTTTGAGGGTTGGACAATGTTTCTAAATGTTTTTAAATGTTTCATGAATTTTTTGGTGATTTTTAAATACCTAAAAGTATTTTTAATTAATTAATTCTCATTAATTAATTAAAAAGAAACTTTTAAATATTTAAAAATACTTTTTTAATGCTAAAAATGAAAATAAATATATTCTTGTGTTCTGAAATTAAATAATAACTTGTATAAAAAATTTCAGAATTTTTAAAGTATTTTTGCTATTTTAAATTAAATGGACAAATTAAATGGAATAAAAAGAAAAGAAAATAAAATAAATGGGAAGTATGCAGGATGGAAGGCCAGGATTGAAACTGGGAAAGAAAAGGTTGACTGCGCGCGCAATCCAGTGGCCTACATTCAAACTTCCTAATTTCTGATTTATGAATTAATTAATCCAGATTAAGAAAAGTCAACTGGGATTAGGGCAAAATGGAGTGATCCTGGGCGTCCAAACACGCGCGAGTCAACACATCCAAGGGACCAAATTCAAACTTCATTAAACACAGGGATTAAACCCTAATCATTTTCAGGTGGCCGGAGAAGACCTTCGGTCGTCTTCTCCGGTGGGAACCCCACCTGAAAATTCCTAAAACCCTCAAAACGCAACAAAAATGAAATCTAAACAAACAGGAATCCTTCCCACACTTCACTGAATCAAAACCCTAACACAAACACCATTTATATTTCATCAATCTCATGAATCGAAACAAAATAAATTTTAGGGCAAGACTTTCAGAACACGATTAAACTCTCATTTCTCCACCATTTTCAAAACCAAAGACATCAGAGTGATCAGGGGAACATATAGAATCTATTTAAAACTTAAAAACATGTTTCTGGAAAAAATGTTCTTGAGCTACCTGAGTTTTGAAGCTTTCAGTTTTGCAACTTTCTGGCCTCTTCTCTTGATGCAATCCACTCCTCTTGGTCCTTTGATGATGTCTGGATGCTTAGAAAGAGTTTATGTTGGCTGGTTTGAGAGTTTGAACAGGTTCTGCTCAAGCTCATGTGGGAATCGTGTTTATGATTCAGGCAGTTTCAGGCAAGGGTGAGGGGTTCTTTGTGATCAGGGTGATGAGTTGAGAAGGTCTGTGAAGTTTGTTCAAGTGTTTGTGGCTTGTATGAAGAATTTCGAATGCTTTTGCTTTGAGAGTGAAAAATGAGAAAGTTGTGTTCTTACTGGTTTCAGGCTTGCTTCTTGTGATGTTCAGCTTGCATTTTGTTTGTATAAACTAATCTTATTGGTCAGATGACATGACATGTCCTTTTGTGATAGGTATGGTTGCTTTTGCCAAAATGTCAACTTTGTGTAAGAAGGGCATGGGCTACTTTGCTAGCTTGGTACAAGGGCTTGTCTTGCGCAGCATGGTGAGGGGAAAGGGCTAGGGTGGTTCAGCATCCAAGGCAGCAAGTGGATGAGGTGTTATGATAGTTTTTGCAACTTGGTTCCCTTTGGCTCTCATGAAAAGATCTTGTTCCAAACACCATAAAACATGTGATCTCTTTGGTTCAATCTGAACTTTAGGACTTGTATGATGCTTGTGTAATGGTTTGACACCAATTAGAAGTCACAAATTGCTTTGGTACAAGTTTTTGCAAGTTTCCCATTTTGTGCATAACTTGAAATTTAGTGATTTTTGCCAACTTTGATGCACCATAACTTTTGATCCAAAATGAATTAGGTCATGTTCTTGTATTTTTTGAAAAGGGAAAGATCTAATCTACAACTTTCATGACCAAAGTTTTTCCATTTGAAGCATTTTTGGATCAAAAAGTAAGGGTTGAAAAAGTTGCATAAAATGACATTTCATTAAAAGTCAACCTTGCCCAAAAAAGTCAACTTTGCAAAAACTTCAAATTCTTGAATTTTTTGAACTTCAAACCTCTTCTATGATCAAATAGAGATCATATACACTCAAAATGATGAAGATTACCCCTTGGTTGGGTCATTGGGGGCCTCAGATGCCCTGATTTTGCACTGACTTGTCCAGAAAGTCAACTCTTGATCAGATGACTTCCCCATGGAATTTCTTCATGAAAATTGATATGCATACTCCCTATACCATATAGAGACCAATAGAAACAAGAATGACCAAAAAAATTGAGGTTATGGCCTCTGAAACCAAAACCCTAATTTCAGGTCATCTGTGCAGTCAAGCCTGACTCTGCTTCCATACCAATCCCAGTTCTTGTGATTCTTTGGCATTTTTGATTTTGAGAGGATGTAATATGATATAAGAACACACATGGACCCCTCTGAAGTGATTGGTGGCCTTTGGAGTGGCTCAAGAAGCTCTTGGATTGCTCAGATCACAAACCCTAGGTGCAGATGACTTTGAATCTATGCAGTGAATCAAAAATGTGATATGAGATGGTATGATTGAGTTTATGCATATGAAATGATCACAAGCCATGGTGTGAATGGGTGAGGGCAAATTTGGGGTGTTTACAGCTTCCCCTATTCAAACATGAGTTAGCTGTGCAGGATGTAAGCGACGGCTTAACAGGCAAACAAGATAACTTGTGGTTGAATATCAAAGACAGTCCAATATTTGCACTCACAGAATGAAGAAGAAAAGGGATATAGATTGTAAAGGAAAATAAAGTATATTGTAAAGTGTGGGCGACGGAGGACGACCGTTGAGCAGAGGACGACTGCTGGGGAAATAACAATGACGGGGACGGCCGACACGCTGGGAAAAGTGCGGGAAATAAAGCAATGACGGGGACGGCCGACATGCCGGGGATTAAAAGGGATTATGATGGGGACGACCATCAAGCGAAACTGTAAGATTCTCTGGGGATTAATGAAAAATGATGGGGATGGCCATCAAGTTCGTAAAGTAAAGCAATCAAACGATGGGGACGGCCATCGGGCTAAAAAAGAAAAGGGACCACGACGGGGACGGCCATCGGGTTAAAGAATAAATGAAATAAGCAGATGATGAGGTACGGTCATCAAAGGTGAAGGACGATCGCCTAGCAGGGGACGGCTGCTCTGTAAGGGTTAAGATGAGGGACGGTCATCTAAGGTGGAGGACGACCACCTGGCAGGGTACGGCTGCCGAAAATACCGCGACATAGGACGAATGCCGGATAAAAGGGTCAACGATGGGGACGGCCATCGGATGAGCATGATGGAGGACGACCATCAAGAGGTGGAGGACGACCACCTAGCAGGGGACGGCTGCTCTCAGGGTTTGTCATGACATAGGACGAATGTCAGATAACCAAAATCAATAATGGGGACGGCCATTGGATAAAATGATGAAGGGCGATCATCAAGAGGTGGAGGACGACCACCTAGCAGGGTACGGCTGCTAAAATATCACGACATAGGATGAATGTCGGACAGAAAAAAGTCAACGATGGGGACGACCATCGGACGAGCATGATGGAGGACGACCATCAAGAGGTGGAGGACGACCACCTAGCAGGGTACGGCTGCTCTCAGGGTTTGTCATGACATAGGACGAATGTCAGATAAAAAGAAATTTGTTTTGTTGGTGATTTACTGGAGAATAGTAAACACGGACGAGTGTTTATATCCAAGAAACAAGAGGTATAAGTGTTTAGATGTTGTGTATAAATTAAAGATGCGGACGAGCATCCTTAAGACTATGATACGGACGAGTATCAGGTAGAAACAAATACTGACACGTGTTCAGAGATGATGATACGGACGAGTATCAACTGGTTAACAAGGAACACGGACGAGTGTTGAATCTGAAGGGACTCTCCTGGGGAATAGTTGACACAGACGAGTATCTATATTCAAGAAGACACAGTGTATGGATTAAAGATGCGGACGAGCATCCTTAAGACTATGATACGGACGAGTATCATGTAGAAATAAACGCTTGACGCATGCTCTGAGATGATGATACGGACGAGTACCAACGGGTTAACAAAGAACACGGACGAGTGTCGAATCTGCGGGGATGTAAATGGTGTATACAAGATACGGACGAGTATCTGTATAAGTATGAGTAGAAAGTATGAGTTATGTAACTGTTGGGGAGGGTGACACGGACGAGTGTCAAGAGGAGAAGAGTGTAGTATAAACAAATATCTGGTATACAAAGTGTTTACATTACTGTGTTGGGAAAATGATATGGACGGATGTCAAGGAAGTGTATATATATAAGTATATGTGAGTGCAAAGAGAGTGTCTTTGGCTTTCTGCTGGGGATGTGACACGGACGGGTGTCAAAGGGAGTATATACTGGTGTTTGTGAATATGAGGCAACTGCTTTTGCTGGGGACTCTGGGGGGAAAGTTTTCTGTATACTGATGGATTTTTATTATTCACGAGTGTTCGATTCAAAACATGGCTTATGATTATGCTATATGTTTGATTTTTGCCGTAATGCTCCGTTCTTAAGACGGAATGTTACGCTTTGTTTGGTGAATATGATGCAAATGCTATGATCGTGCAAAGATACCAAACTGGGATTTGAATCCCGTTGCCGCGAAGATCTCTGGTTGATCTGTCTGAAGTGATCATCCCAACTGGGGATGAGATCATTGGTAGATCCGGTGAGATGATTCTGCTTGGGGAGATAAGTCACAGATAGACCCATCCTTGGCAATGAGGGGACCCAGCTGGGGTTTGTAGAAGCTTTCGTCACTCTGTTGTGACTCCTTCATGCGTTGCTCTTCTGGATAGAGGCGGAAATTTTGTGGGGAGACGATTCCCTGGCTTTTGTACTTGACTGAGGAAGAATGGTTAGCAACTCGGCTGGGAGAAGCAACAAGTGGAAACTCAGCTGGGGAGAAAGCACTTTGAGTGTCAAGACTGAGTGAGTGTTGATTTGCCAGCTTGCTGGGGTGAAGCTTTCATGCCCCATGTTGCGCTTCGGATACCTGCAATCCTGCAAAGACAGAGAAACGCACAAGTAATCCCGAGGCATCCCTTACTAGATTCCGTCGTAGGAGTGAGACACTCTCGAGAGTAAGTATATTTCCCGCAAGCACGTATTTTTATTTTTGAAGATAAAAATCCGTATTCATGCAATCAATTTTCTTAAGACATCAGACATTCTTTGCAAACAAAAATGTACAAGACAAAACATGACTGAAAAATCTGATTTTATTAATTCATGTGCCCTGAATTGGCAAGATACAGTCAAAGAAACAAATCTCCTGAAATGAGGAGATTGTTACAAATTGAGAAACAACATGCTGGCAATGTTGACGACGCTTTGAAGGAGCCTCCTCCTGCTATGACTCGTATGACTATTGACGCTCTTCTCGTCTTGCTTCCTGAAGAAGGCTGGTTCTGACAGAAACTTGATCCTTTCGAAGCTTACCAGGTTGTGGGTGACACAAACGAATTCAGAATGCAGTTGCTCGCTTATTCCCTTATTTTGCATGGATCTCCCTTTCGGGTTTTCAATCCATCGGGATACCCATTTTTTGCCCGAGTTGTCCAATGTGGCTTTTCAACTCAGCGGGTGTACATTTTTTATTTATTTTCCCTTACTTTTGCCCGAGTCTTTTATTCTGTTTTTGACTCGCCGGGATGCCCTATTTTTGCCTGGACTTACATTCTGTTTTTATGTCCAGCGGGTCATTTTATGCGAAGTATTTTTTAACTGCATCTGAATTCACAAGGGACGGGAAATCTTCACCATCCATGGTGCTGAGCATCAGTGCTCCACCAGAGAAAACTTTCTTTACAACAAATGGTCCTTCATAGTTTGGAGTCCATTTGCCCCTGTGGTCTGTATGAGGAGGGAGGATTCTTTTCAGCACAAGATCTCCTACTTGGTACTCTCGGTGCCTGACTTTCAGATCGAAGGCTCTCTTCATTCTTTTCTGATACAACTGCCCATGACAGATTGCAGCCAATCTTTCCTCTTCAATCAGACTCAGTTGTTCGTATCGGGACCGAACCCATTCTGCTTCATTCAACTTAACATCCATCAGTACTCGCAGAGAGGGTAACTCAACTTCAACAGGTAGGACTGCTTCCATACCATATACAAGCTGATACGGTGTTGCCCCAGTGGATGTCCTGATTGATGTGCGATACCCATGCAAGGAAAATGGTAGCATTTCATGCCAATCTTTGTAGGTGACTACCATCTTTTGCACAATCTTCTTGATATTCTTATTAGCTGCCTCAACAGCGCCGTTCATCTTTGGCCTGTAAGGAGAAGAATTGTGGTGTTGGATCTTGAAGTCCCGGCACAGTTCAGTCATCATCTTGTTGTTCAAGTTGGAACCATTATCAGTAATGATTCGCTCGGGAACTCCATATCGACAGATGATATCTCTCTTCAGAAATCTGGCTACCACTTGCCTTGTAACATTTGCATATGAGGCTGCTTCAACCCACTTGGTAAAATAGTCAATGGCGACCAGGATGAATCTGTGGCCGTTTGAAGCAGTTGGCTCAATCTTGCCAATCATATCAATGCCCCACATGGCAAAGGGCCATGGTGAAGACATTATGTTCAAAGGATTGGGAGGCACATGCACCTTGTCTGCATAAATCTGGCATTTATGACATTTTCTGGCGTAAGCACAACAGTCTGCATCCATTGTGATCCAGTAATAGCCTGATCTTAGCAATTTCTTAGCCATGGCATGCCCTCCTGCATGGGTACCAAATGATCCTTTGTGCACTTCATGCATCAATAAGTCTGCTTCTGCCCTATCAACGCATCTGAGGAGTACCATATCAAAGTTCCTCTTGTATAGGGAACCATCAGTGTTCAGGAAGAAACTACCAGCAAGCCTTCTCAGAGTCTTCTTATCATTGGAAGATGCCCCAGGGGGGTATGTTTGGTCCTCCAAGAAGCACTTAATGTCATGGAACCAAGGCTTATCATCTTTGACAACATCTGCTGCAAATACATACGCTGGTCTGTCAAGTCTGGATACTGAAATCTGAGGTACAAAGTTGGCAGCTTGAACTTTGATCATGGATGAAATGGTAGCCAGAGCATCTGCAAACTGATTCTCGTCCCGAGGGATATACTCAAGCTTGACCGTTGTGAAGAAAGTCAATAACCTTCTTGTATAATCCCTGTAAGGAATCAGATGATCCTGGTGGGTGTACCATTTGTCGTTGGTTTGATTAACTACCAGAGCTGAATCCCCGAATACAGTCAATGTCTTGATCCTAAGGTCAATGGCTTCCACAAGACCCATAATGCAAGCTTCGTATTCAGCTTCGTTGTTAGTGCAGTTGAAAGTGAGTTTTGCCGAGAAAGGCATGTGAACTCCCTTAGGTGTAATGAGTACTGCACCAACACCACGACCATTCATATTAACAGCCCCATCAAACATCATAGTCCATTCTTCTTCCGGGTCCGGCCCTTCAGTGTGAATAGGATCTTCATGATCTTTCGCTTTTATGAACATGATGTCTTCATCAGGGAAGTCAAATCTCATAGGCTGGTAATCATCAATAGGTTTCTCAGCAAGATATTCGGATAGTACACTGCCCTTGATGGCTTTCTGAGAGGTGTACTGTATGTCATATTCATTGAGAATCATTTGCCATCTTGCAACCCGTCCGGTAAGAGCTGGCTTCTCGAAAATGTACTTAACTGGGTCCATTTTGGATATCAATAAGGTAGTGTGGGTCAACATATACTGTCTCAGTCGGCGAGCAGCCCACGCTAAAGCACAGCAAGTTTTCTCGAGCAGTGAATAACGTTGTTCACAGTCGGTAAACTTTTTGCTCAGGTAGTATATTGCATACTCTTTTCGACCAGACTCGTCATGCTGGCCCAGCACACACCCCATCGACTCTTCTAATACTGTCAGGTACATTATCAGAGGTCTTCCTTCAACTGGAGGCATAAGGATTGGTGGTTCTTGCAGGTATTCCTTGATCTTGTCAAAAGCCCTCTGGCAGTCTTCATTCCATCTGACCGTCTGTTCCTTTCTTAACAGCTTGAACAAGGGTTCACAGGTTGCCGTAAGGTGAGATATGAACCTCGAAATGTAGTTCAATCTACCTAGAAACCCTTGTAAACACCCCAAATTTGCCCTCACCCATTCACACCATGGCTTGTGATCATTTCATATGCATAAACACAATCATATCATCTCATATCTCATTTTTGATTCACTGCATAGTTTCTAAGTCATCTGCACCTAGGGTTTGTGATCTGAGCAGTCCAAGAGCCTCTTGAGCCACTCCCAAAGGCCATCAATCACTTCAAAGGGATCCATGAGTGTTCTTATATCATATTACATCCTCTCAAAGTCAAAAATGCAAAAGAATCACAAGAACTGGGTTTGTATGGAAGCAGAGCCAGGCTAGACTACACAGTTGACCTGAGATTAGGGTTTTGGTTTCAGAGGCCATAACTCCAAATTTTTTGGTCATTCTTGTTTCCATTGGTCTCTATATGGTATAAGGAGTATGCATATCAATTTTCATGAAGAAATTCCATGGGGAAGTCATCTGATCAAGAGTTGACTTTCTGGACAAGTCAGTGCAAAATCAGGGCATCTGAGGCCCCCAATGACCCAACCAAGGGGTGATCTTCATCATTTTGAGTGTATATGATTTTTATTTGATCATGGAAGAATGTTGAAGTTCACAAAATTCAAGAATTTGAAGTTTTTGCAAAGTTGACTTTTTTGGGCATAGTTGACTTTTAAAGAATATGTCATTTTAGGTCACTTTTCAAGCCTTACTTTTTGATCCAAAAATGCTTCAAATGGAAAAACTTTGGTCATGAAAGTTGTAGAATACATTTTTCCCTTTTCAAAAAGTACAAGAACATGATCTAATTCATTTTGGATCAAAAGTTATGGTGTGTCAAAGTTGGCAAAAATCACTAATTTTCAAGATATGCCTCAATTGAGAAACTTGCAAAAACTTTGTACCAAGGCATTCATAGCTTCTAATTCATGTCTAACCACTGCACAAACATTCTATGTGACCTAAAAATCAGATTTGAACCAAAGTTTCTCATGTTTCATGGCTTGTGTAGCAAGATAGTTACATGTGAACCAAAGATGATCAAGTTGCAAAACCACTCATCACACTTCACCCACTTGTTGCCTTGGCTGCTGAACCACCCTAGCCTCACTCACACACCATGCTGCGCCAGCCCACACTCTTGTACCAAGCTAGAACTTAGCCCATGCCTCTCTTACAACAAAGTGGACTTTTTGCAAAAGTGAACTTACCTATCACAGCAGGCCAGGTCACATCATCTGACCAATTGGAGTTGTTTATACTATCCATTTGCAAGCTAAACATAAGGAGCCAGCCTGAAACAAGCCCTGGCACAACATACACAAACTCACCCCATTTTGCATTTCTCTTCGAATCTGTCTCCACAGCTCACAAACACAAGAACCAATCCCACTGATAACTCACCTTGCTTCATTGAGCCAAAACCAACAAGACTTAGGCCTGAATCAAGCAAGAACACCATTCCCCCTCTTTCAGCTTCATTCTTTTAAGCCTCATTATCATGAGCATTTCACTCCTGCCCTCACACTGACACTGTATATTTATCACACTTCACTTCTCTTACACTGACACCTGTACATTCTTTTCCAGCTCTTTGTACACAAAATTGCACTGACACTACCCCTTTAAAACACAAATCTTTTAAGCGTGGATCCCGTCGAGTACGACGGACAATCTGGGTGCTAATACCTTCCCAGGTTGTAACCAACCCCCTTTCTCAGTCTCTCTGGTTCGCAACCGTCTTATCCATCTTTTTTCCAGGTCTATGCAGCATTACCTTTCCTCCGGGATAAAAATGCCTAGCTGGCGACTCTTTTCATCTCCAGTGAGTTCACGGCTGTGTGTTCTCATTGTCCCTCTCGCCGACCGTTCGCGTCTGTACCTTTATCTGGGCAGGTCCCATTTATCGGGAGCGACAGCTTGGCGACTCTGCTGGGGACCCTTATACTGCAACCAGGGCTTCTGGTTCTTTTTGTAGGTTCCTCCTAGCGCTTGTTTGATTTATGTTTACTGGGGTGTTATGTGCTTATTTGTGTTTGTATATTTGTATTTATTTTTGTACAGTCGCTTTACTGCTTTCTTTATAGCCTTGCATTATATCATATTGTCATACTGTACTGCTGGCTGGATCTGGTTTTGTTTTGATGGGTGGGTGTTTCATTGAGAGTTAAGGTCCTATACCTGGGACCTGAGTGACACCTAGGCTAGAGTGAATCATATTCTTTCCCATTCCATTTCGGTCTGGTGCGGGAATATGAAACACGGTTCAGATATGGGTTTCTTCTTGAGAACTCTGTGTTGCAGATTTCCTGCAATGTTAGGGCTATCTGGGAAGCCTGCTAAGTCTGGATGACCTTTTAGTATTGACCTTCAGAAACTGAGGTGAATTAGAGGAGGAACTTTTATGGTTATTGTAAGCACTGTACCTCCGGGTTAGAAGTGTTTACACTTTTCATAACTGATCCAAGTCTGAGGACCCTTGTTTTAGAACACCACCTGTGAGGGGGTTGGGCTGTTTACAGGTTTGCAGGTACCTTGACCTCAGAATACCCTGTTACTTTGATATGATTAAGAATACTCCATGTTGGAACAGTTCTTGTGATTCTAAACCCTGGACATGTGGCTCTTTATTTGAGTCCCCCACCTTGGTTACTGGACTTATAGACCTCCATCTGGATTTCTTACACACATGGACTTCTATCAGAGCACTTGATCAGATCCAGCTCAGTCACAAACCCTTGCATATCATTTGCATACATAATCATTGCATCATATTGACATTTGCTTATTTGTGTTTCAGGGTATCCATCTTCATTTGGTTTTGGTTTTGACCCCATCTTCAGTATTGACCTATCTTCATCAGCACTTGCTTCAGCTATCAGCTATCTACTTCAGCTAACCAGTGGCCCATTCTTCAGTATCAGCATTAGCACTTGTCTCTACTCAGTCTCAACATCATGGCACCTAAAAAGAGTAACATCACCTACCACTTCTTCCAGCCAGAGTTAGCTGACATCAGGAGGATTCAGACCCTGATCACTCCAGACCATATACCACTGTTCAGGGAACACTATGGAGATATACTTGATATGGTTATGGATCTGGACCCCTCACAGAGAAGCCTGATCCACACTTGCCTTCAGTTTTATGATCCCCCACTGAGATGTTTCACTTTTCAGGACTTTCAGCTGGACCCCTTATTGGAAGAATACTCATCATTAGTTGGTATACCTATCAGGGGTGGAGTCCCTTTCAACCCTGAGATGGTCTTTCCTGGTAATGAAGAGGTAGCAAAGGCATTACATCTGGAACCAGTCCTGATTGGGCAGCATATGACTTCTAAGGTTGGAATCCCTGGCTTGCATCTGGATTTCTTGATCTCTCAAGCTACCCTGAAAGCTTCTTTAGGAGAGTGGAAAGCAGTCTGTGCTTTGTTGGCCCTGAGTATATATGGGATTGTATTATTTGCAGATGAGCCTCGATTCATTAGTAAGAATGCAATCCATCTGTTCATTCTAAGGAACCCAGTGCCAACTTTATTGGGTGATCTCTACTATTCAGTGCATCAGAGGAATGAAAAGCAGAGGGGAAGATTAGTAAGATGCTGTGCTCCTTTGTTCCATACTTGGCTTCTCAGGCATTTGCCCAAGACAGATGCATTTTTGAACCCTCATCAACAGAAAAACTGGGCTGGAAGACTTACTACTCTTACTTCAGCTGATATCAGGTGGTGCACTCAAAGCACAAAAGGCAGGGATATCATCACCAACTGTGGGCATTTCCCCAATGTGCCCCTAATAGGAGTTAAGGGTAGTATTAATTACAACCCTCTGCTGTTCAAAAGACAACTGGGCTATGCACTGGTCCACACTCCTAAGGCACAGGACTTGGTTGAGACTCTTTATTGTGAGAACAAGCTTAATCTGGCTATTGTTAGGCAGGCAGCCTGGGCCTGGGACAATGTGCAGACTAAGGGGGTAACCATTCTGGGGAAGTGTAACAATGTGGCATCAGCACAATACTATGATTGGTCCCATGCCAGGGCCCAATTCTCTGGGATGCCCTTTACTATTGAAAATATGCCTGGGCCTTCCACAACACCACCTCCAGCAACTGTCAGCTTAGAGGAATTTGAGAAGTTGAAAGAGAGAAATGAGAAGCTGACTCAAGCTCTACAGAAGACCCTCTGGGAGAGGAGTGATGGCAGACTGGATATTGAGAGGTTGGAGAAGTTGAAAGTGGAACATCTGGCTAGAATTGAGAAGTCTGAAGATTACATTAAGAAGTCTAGGGCTGGAGAGCAAATCCTGAAGAATGCTTGCAAGGAAGCCCAATTCCAGAAAGCCAGGACAGACTTGTATCTGAAGGAGAGTCAGGCTAGGTGGGTCAGGATCACCGAGGCTCGTACTCTGGAGGACAAGAGGGTCCAAGACAAGATAGAGCAGATGGAAGCTAGTGCAAAAGAGCAACAAGAAGCCCTGACAGCAGCCCAGAGGGAGATATCAGAGCTAAAGATCATAGCTGGAGTGAAGAGGTCTAAAGACCAAAGTCAACACAAGAAGCTAACTACAGCTGTAACTACAAGGAATCTTCTCATCAGAAACCTTACGGAGCGTCCGGCTGATCCTGTGACCGAAGCACTTCTCAAGGAAGTTCGGGAGGATGAGTTTGGTCTTGGGGTTTGACCATTTGCTTGTTGTTGTTTTCATTCCATGTATTTTGATTTCTTATTAATGTATTTTGACCCCTCAGAGGGCTTGTATTTGTAAACAAACTATGTACCATTGGCCTTTTGTAATATATGTATTAGTTTGTTCCATCCGAGTTTACTTCGAGAGCAACATCAACAGCATCATCTTCAAGGGTCTGGAAGGGTCAAAACTGAATGCCAAGCCGGATACCTTGAAAACAAATAAGCATACTGCATTGCATGCTAACCCTTTGTTTGTTTTGTAGGTTTTTGTTTTGTTGTTGCTAACTCTGTTGTGATGTTCAGGAATTATTGCTCGACGACGAGGGTTTCCACTCAACCGACCACACAGGTACCCCACCCGCAGTAACCTTCCGGGCATACAGATGGATCAGATGCAGCAAGACCTTACAGAGGTCAGGAATCAAATGACCAACGAAAGGTTGGAAATGAGGAACCAAATGACACAGTTTATGGAAGTAATGAACAACATGGCTCAAAGCCAGGAGAGGCTCAGGGCACTGGTAGAAGGGAGAAATCAGGAGGATCATCAGCCAGGGACTGCTGGGACTAGCAACAATGAAAGAGTCCAACCTCATGTCAATCCCCCAGTCTTTGGACCCCACCTCCATCCAGAGGCCAACATTCCTGTCAATATACAAGGGACTGCCACAGCAGGGAGGGTACTGCAAGAAGACCCCCAAGAAGACCAGTTCACAGTAATGGGAGCCGGGGAAGAAGCTTATGATAGAAGGTTGGATGAGATAGCTGAGAAGTTAAGATCCTTAGAGTCTCAAAACGCTTTGGGTTTTGATGTTATGGATATGGGCTTGGTAGACGGGGTCAGGATTCCCCACAAGTTTAAGCCACCATGCTTTGAGAAATATAATGGGACTTCCTGTCCCCGGACACATCTACAATCTTTTCTCGGGAGGCTAAAGGCCTATACCATGGACGAGAAGCTGTGGATGTTCTATTTTGAGGATAGCTTGACTGGAGCTTCAAGGGAATGGTATTCCCATCTGACAAGAGCAACTATTAGATGCTGGAAGGACCTGGCAGAGGCCTTCATCAGACAGTATCAGTATAATCTGGATATGGCACCCAACAGGACCCTCCTAATGGGAATGTCACAGTCATCTAGAGAGAGCTTCCGAGAGTATGCCCAGAGATGGAGGCAATTAGCTGCTGCTGTTCAGCCTCCTATGTCAGAGAGGGAGATGGCAGATATGTTCATGAACACCCTCCAGGGGACTTACATTGATAGGCTAGCTGCCTTCTCATCTACCAGCTTTGCAGATGTAGTCATAGCCGGGGAGAGAATTGAAAGCCTATTGAAAATGGGAAAGATTTCAGACAACGGTGCAAGCTCATCCAGTAATGCAAGAAAGCCTTTTGCGGGCCCAAGAAGGACTGGTGAGACCAATGCCATCCACACCAACAGGGGCAGGCCCCAATATGTTCATAGATCTGTGGCAACAGTCACCATCCCCGCTCCAGCTCATCCACAACCAGCTTATCAACCTCCGCAACAAAACTATCAGCAACAGCCTCAGTACCATCAACAAAATCAGTATCCTCCGAGAAATTACAACAACAGCAACACCAACAACAATAACCAGCAAAGGCCATTCCAGCAGAGGCCATCTCAAGCCAACAGGGTGATCGATCCGATCCCTATGCCATATGCTACATTGCTGCCACAACTCCTGAAACTCAACCTAGTTGAGCTAAGGACATTGGCACCTCCAGATCCCAACAGTCTACCCAGGAATTACGACTCCAACGCCAGATGTGCTTTTCATTCGAATGCACCTGGCCATAGTACAGAAAAGTGCAGAGCCTTGCACATGAAGGTACAAGACCTGGTAGACTCAAAAGCTCTGAATTTCGCACCACCACCCAATGTCAACAAGAACCCCATGCCAAACCACGGTGGTCCCAGAATCAACGCTATTGAAGAAGACAAGCCGTCTTATTTAATAACCAGTGTGGGTCAGATTCGGACACCGTTGGTGGAGATTAAGGCTCAGCTCCTCGAATGTCAAATGTTCCCGGGGTGTGAGTTAGGGTGTGCTTACTGCAATATTTCAGTAAATGGGTGCGATAACCTGAGGAATGGCATAGATGGTCTTATTCAGAGTGGCCAGCTTCAGATCACCACATCATTTCCAACAAATCCAGCAATCTCATCAGCAACAGTACCGGTATCTCCTACAACTGCAGCAACCATTGTTCCTGACAATTCTTCGACTTCATCAACAAGTACTTCATCTATCATCTCAACTGATCAGTTATCAACAAATTTTTCTTCTACAACTTCAGCACCACTCCAATTTGAATCTCCTACAACAACAACATCCATCCTTCCGACAATGTCTCCTACAACTCCAGCAACAAACTCTGAAGATGTCTCAACTGTCACAATATTTTATGATCCTGAAAACAACTCCGCCTACAACTCAGAAAGTGCTGCTCCCATCAGAGCACCAGTTACAATTTATTATGATCCGCAAACTATCACAGTACCTTCTGCAGCCGCCATCAGTCCAGTCACTGTCACAGTGCCTGGACCAGTACCTTATGAAAGCAATAGGGCCATCCCTTGGCACTACGGCTCTGACGTGTACTGCGAAGGAAAGAAGATCACTCTTGAACCATCAACACCTGCACCACGAATAGACAATGTGGGAGGAGGAGGAGGCTTCACTCGAAGCGGACGTCTCTTTGCCCCACAGTTTCAAAGACCCTCTGCCGAAGCAGAAGCTGCTGCCAAGGCAAAAGGAAAGAGCCCGGTGCAGGAAGATCAAGCTGTTAAGGAAGCTTTGAAAACACCATTCGATCAAGAAGTTGATGAGTTCATGAGAATCATCAAAAAGAGTGATTACAAAATAGTGGATCAGCTTCACCAGACGCCATCAAAGATCTCTATCCTATCACTGCTTATGTGCTCCGAAGCCCATCGGAATGCATTACTCAAAGTCTTGCACGCAGCTTACGTGCCTGAAGAGATCACCGTCAATCAGTTGGAAACCGTGGTTGGAAATGTTACTGCTAGCAATGGGCTAGGGTTCACCAATACTGACTTGACAACGGAAGGCCGCAACCATAACAAGGCCTTGCACATCACCATGGAATGCAAAGGTGCAGTCCTTTCCCATGTGCTGGTAGACACAGGGTCATCCCTTAATGTCTTACCGAAAAAGGCCCTGGTGAAGCTAGAGTATGAAGGATTAGCATTGCGTCCCAGCAACCTGGTAGTAAGAGCCTTCGATGGTTCTAAGAGATCGGTTCTGGGAGAGATTGAGCTGCCTGTGACAATTGGCCCACAGACCTTTAAAACAATCTTCTATGTGATGGACATTCAGCCTGCCTACAACTGTTTGTTGGGTAGACCTTGGATTCATGCCGCTGGCGCAGTAACGTCTACCCTTCACCAGAAGTTAAAATTTGAGTGGGAAGGCCAAGTTGTTACTATCTGTGGGGAGGAGGATATATTTGTTAGCCATCTGGCTACTTATAAGTATATTGAGATGGATGGGGAGATCCATGAAACAATGAGCCAAGGGTTTGAGGCCCTGAATGTTAATGAAGCATCTGCTGTATCTGGAGTCTCCATGTCATCTTACCAACAAGCCCGGAAGGTTGTTGAGGAAGGAACTGCCCAAGGCTGGGGCAAGGTTTTATCTGTGGAGGAGAAGAAAGACAAATTTGGGTTGGGTTACAGACCAACTCAACAACATCAAGCAAAGGCTGCTGAGAAGCCCGGTTTTGTCAGTGGGGGGATGCTCACCCCTGATGCTATCAACAATTTGGAAGACGAGCTGGAAGAGGAGCGCAATCTGGAGAATTGGATTCGTCCAAAGATCCCGGGGAGCAGTATCTCAAACTGGTCTTCCCAGGAAATTATAAGAGTTACTCATGCAGAGTAATTATTATTTCCTGTATTTTATAGCATGCATCAAAGTCTTGCATCTTGCCCAAGATGACAAGACTCATTTTGTAATCGGGCCATCTGTACTTTTTGTGCAAACAAGATTAATCAATGAAATATCAGACATCTTTTTGCAAATGAGTCTTTTTTCCTTTTCGTTCACTGTTTTTCCATTTTTATTTTTGTACAAAAAATAAATGGCGATGTTTTCAAAATGATAACTTCATTTCACCTTTTTTAAACAAGATTAAAATCAATCACTAAAATGAACAAACTGAACCCTTGCAGAGAGTGCCTTCCTGACAGCACCGACAACAGCACGGCTATGACTTCGTATGACTTTGACAATCTGATCAATCAAGCTGATGAAGGGGTTGAAGAAGAATATGAGCTTCCTGAAGAGCTAGCCAGGTTGTTAAGACAAGAGGAAAAGGTTATTACTCCTCACCAGGAGGAGGTTGAAGTGATTAATCTTGGTACAGATGAAGACGTGAAAGAGGTTAAAATCGGGGCCTGCCTGCAAGACTCAGTGAAGAGACAACTGATTGATCTGCTTCAAGAATATGTGGATGTGTTTGCTTGGTCGTATCAAGATATGCCAGGGTTGGACACCGACATTGTCATGCACAAGCTGCCTTTGAGGGAAGAATGTCCACCAGTGAAACAGAAACTGTGCCGCACCCGCCCAGACATGGCAATGAAAATCAAAGAAGAGGTACAAAAGCAATGGGACGCCGGGTTCCTTGCTGTGACTAGCTATCCACCGTGGGTTGCTAATATAGTACCTGTGCCTAAGAAAGATGGTAAAGTAAGGATGTGTGTTGACTACCGGGATCTGAACAGAACCAGCCCGAAGGATGACTTCCCATTACCTCACATTGATGTACTGGTAGATAACACGGCTCAGTTCTCGGTATTCTCCTTCATGGACGGATTTTCAGGATATAATCAGATCAAGATGTCACCTGAAGACATGGAGAAGACAACATTCATTACACCTTGGGGCACGTTCTGTTACAAGGTAATGCCATTCGGACTGAAGAATGCTGGTGCAACATATCAACGGGCTATGGTGACATTATTCCACGATATGATCCATGAAGAAATAGAATGTTATGTGGATGACATGATTGCCAAGTCCCTTACTGAAGAAAACCACCTGGTGAATCTGCTGAAGCTGTTTAAGCGTCTGAGGAAGTACCAATTGAAGTTAAACCCCAACAAATGCACATTCGGGGTACGATCCGGTAAGTTGCTGGGCTTTATTGTAAGCGAGAAAGGGATTGAAGTTGACCCTGATAAAGTCAAAGCTATTCAAGAGATGCCTGCACCGAAAACAGAGAAAGAAGTTCGAGGGTTCTTAGGTCGATTGAACTACATCTCACGGTTCATATCTCACCTCACAGCCACCTGTGAGCCTTTGTTCAAGCTGTTAAGAAAGGAACAGACGGTCAGGTGGAATGAAGACTGCCAAAGGGCTTTTGACAAGATCAAGGAGTACTTACAAGAGCCTCCAATCCTTATGCCTCCAGTTGAAGGAAGACCTCTAATAATGTACTTGACAGTATTAGAAGAGTCAATGGGGTGTGTGCTGGGCCAGCATGACGAGTCTGGTCGAAAAGAGTATGCAATATACTACCTAAGCAAAAAGTTTACCGACTGTGAACAACGTTATTCACTGCTCGAGAAAACTTGCTGTGCTTTAGCGTGGGCTGCTCGCCGACTGAGACAGTATATGTTGACCCACACTACTCTATTAATTTCAAAGATGGACCCAGTTAAGTACATATTTGAGAAGCCAGCTCTCACCGGACGGGTTGCAAGATGGCAAATGATTCTCACAGAATACGACATCCAGTACACCTCTCAGAAAGCCATCAAGGGCAGTGTACTATCTGAATATCTTGCTGAGCAACCTATTGATGACTACCAGCCTATGAGATTTGACTTTCCTGATGAAGACATCATGTTCATAAAATCAAAAGATCATGAAGAGCCTATTCACACTGAAGGGCCCGACCCGGAAGAAGAATGGATTATGATGTTTGATGGGGCTGTTAATATGAATGGTCGTGGTGTTGGTGCAGTACTCATTACGCCTAAAGGAGTTCACATGCCTTTCTCGGCAAAACTCACTTTCAACTGCACTAACAACGAAGCTGAATACGAAGCTTGCATTATGGGCCTTGAGGAAGCCATTGACCTCAGGATCAAGACATTGACTGTATTCGGAGATTCAGCTCTGGTAGTTAATCAAACCAACGGAAAATGGTACACCCACCAGGATCATCTGATACCTTACAGGGATTATACAAGGAGGTTATTGACTTTCTTTACAACAGTCAAGCTTGAGTATATCCCTCGGGACGAGAATCAGTTTGCAGATGCTCTTGCTACCATTTCATCCATGATCAAAGTTCAAGCTGCTAACTTTGTACCTCAGATTTCAGTGTCCAGACTTAATAGACCAACATATGTATTTGCAGCAGATACTGTCAGAGATGATAAGCCTTGGTTCCATGACATTAAATGCTTCTTGGAGGATCAAACATACCCACCTGGGGCATCTCCCAATGATAAGAAGACTTTGAGAAGGCTTGCTGGTAGTTTCTTTCTGAACACTGATGGATCTTTATATAAAAGGAACTTTGATATGGTACTCCTCAGATGTGTTGATGAGACAGAAGCAGACCTGTTGATGCACGAGGTGCACGAAGGATCCTTTGGTACCCATGCTGGAGGACATGCCATGGCTAAGAAACTGCTAAGATCAGGTTATTACTGGATCACAATGGATGCCGACTGTTGCGCCTACGCCAGAAAATGCCATAAATGCCAGATTTATGCAGATAAGGTGCATGTGCCTCCAAATCCTCTAAACGTGATGTCTTCACCATGGCCCTTTGCCATGTGGGGCATTGATATGATTGGCAAGATTGAGCCAACTGCTTCAAATGGCCACAGATTCATCCTGGTTGCCATTGATTATTTCACCAAGTGGGTTGAAGCAGCCTCATATGCAAATGTTACAAGACAAGTGGTAGCCAGATTTCTGAAGAGAGATATCATCTGCCGATATGGAGTTCCCGAGCGAATCATTACTGATAATGGTTCCAACTTGAACAACAAAGTGATGGCAGAGCTGTGCCGGGACTTCAAGATCCAACACCACAATTCTTCTCCTTACAGGCCAAAGATGAACGGCGCTGTTGAGGCAGCTAATAAGAATATCAAGAAGATTGTGCAGAAGATGGTAGTCACCTACAAAGACTGGCATGAAATGCTACCTTTTGCCTTGCATGGGTACCGCACGTCAATCAGAACATCCACTGGGGCAACACCGTATCAACTTGTGTATGGTATGGAGGCAGTCCTACCAGTTGAAGTTGAATTACCCTCTCTACGGGTACTGATGGATGTTAAACTGAACGAAGCAGAGTGGGTTAGGTCCCGATACGAGCAACTGAGTCTGATTGAAGAGAAAAGATTGGCTGCAATCTGTCATGGGCAGCTGTATCAGAAAAGAATGAAGAAAGCCTTCGATCAGAAAGTCAGGCACCGAGAGTACCAAGTAGGAGATCTTGTGCTAAAAAGAATCCTCCCTCCTCATACAGACCACAGGGGCAAATGGACTCCAAATTATGAAGGACCATTTGTGGTAAAGAAAGTTTTTTCCGGTGGAGCACTGATGCTCAGCACCATGGATGGTGAAGACTTCCCGTCCCCTGTGAATTAAGATGCAGTTAAAAAATACTTCACATAAAACGACCCGCTGGACATAAAAACAGAATGTAAGTCCAGGCAAAAATAGGGCATCCCGGCGAGTCAAAAACAGAATAAAAGACTCGGGCAAAAGTAAGGGAAAATAAATAAAAAATGTGTACACCCGCTGAGTTGAAAAGCCGCATTGGACAACTCAGGCAAAAATGGGTATCCCGTGGATTGAAAACCCGAAAGGGCGATCCATGCAAAATAAGGGAATAAGCGAACAACTGCATTCTGAATTCGTCTGTATCGCCTACAACCTGTTAAGCTTCGAAAGGATCAAGCTTCAATCAGAATCAGCCTTCTTCAGAAAGCAAGACGAGAAGAACGACAAAAGTCATACGAGTCATAGCAGAAGAGGAAGCTCCTTAAAGCGTCGTCAACATCGCCAGCACCTTGTTTCTCAATTTGTAACAGTCTCTTCATTTTAGGAGATTTGTTTCTTTGACTGTATCTTGCCAATTCAGGGCACATGAATTAATAAAATCGGATTTTCCAGTCATGTCTCGTCTTATACATTTTTATTTGCAAAGGATGTCTGATGTCTCTAAAAACTGATTGCATAAGTACAGATATTTTTCTTCAAAAAACACATGCTTACAGGGAATATACTTACTCTCGAAAGTGCTTGACTCCTATGGCGGAATCCAGTAAAGGATACCTCGGGACCATTTGTGCGTTTCCTTATATTTGCAGGATTGCAGGTATCCAGAACGCAACTTGGGGCATGCAAGTTACATCTCAGCAAGCTGGCCAATCAACACTCACTCTTGGCACCAGAGGTGTTTTCTCCCCAGCTGAGTTGCCAACAACTTTCCCCAGCCAGTTGCCACTTGTCAATTTCCCCAGCTGTAGTGTCAATCATTCTTCCTCAGCAGAATGCAGAAGTCAGGGAACCATCTCCCCACAGAATCCTCGGCCTCTTTTCAGAAGAACAACGCATGAAGGAGTCACAACAGAGTACAGAAGGCTTCTACAAACCCCAGTTGGGTCCTGTATTACAAGGATATGTCAATCGGTGACCTATATCCCCGAGCAAATATCATATCATCAGATCTGCCAATGATCTCATCCCCAGCTGGGATGTCCACTTCAAATAGATCGACTAGTGATCTTCGCAACGGGATCCGAATCCCAGTTTGGTATCTTTGCATAATCATGACATTTGCATCATATTCACCCACAAAGCGTAGCATTCCGTCTAATACGGAGCATTACGGCAAAAATCAAACACATAGCATAATCATAAGCCATGTTGTGAATTGGACTCTTGTGAATAATAACCATTCATCAATACATAGAAACTGTCCCCACCAGAGTCCCAGCAAAAGCAGTTGCCCCACAAATCACAAACACCAGTATATACTCCTTTGGTTATCTGGCACTCGTCCTGTGTCATGAGAAACCTCGAGAGCAGCCGTCCCCTGCTAGGTGGTCGTCCTCCACCTCTTGATGGTCGTCCTCCATCATGCTCGTCCGATGGCCGTCCCCATCGTTGACCTTTTATCCGATGGCCGTCCCCATCGTTGATATTTTTGGCAGCCGTACCCTGCCAGGTGGTCGTCCTCCGCTTAAGATGACCGTCCCTCATCTTAACCCCAACAGAGCAGCCGTCCCCTGCTAGGTGATCGTCCTTCACCTTTGATGACCGTACCTCATCATCTGTTTATTTCATTTATTCTTTAACCCGATGGCCGTCCCCGTCGTGGTCCCTTTCCTTTTTAGCCCGATGGCTGTCCCCATCGTTGGTTACTTTGCTTTACGAACTTGATGGCCGTCCCCATCATAATCTTATTTTTCCCAGCTAGTCGGCCGTCCCCGTCTTGGCTTTACCTTTTATCCCCAGCATGTCGGCCGTCCTCGTCATTGCTATTTACCCAGCAGTCGTCCTCTGCTCGACGGTCGTCCTCCGTCGCCCGCACTTTTCAATATACTTTATTTTCCTTTTACAATCTATATCCCTTTTCTTCTTCATTCTGTGAGTGCAAATTTTGGACTGTCTTTGGTATTCAACCACAAGTTATCTTGTTTGCCTGTTAAGCCATAGCTTACATCCTGCACAGCTAACTCATGTTTGAATAGGGGCAGCTGTAAACACCCCAAATTTGCCCTCACCCATTCACACCATGGCTTGTGATCATTTCATATGCATAAACACAATCATATCATCTCATATCTCATTTTTGATTCACTGCATAGTTTCTAAGTCATCTGCACCTAGGGTTTGTGATCTGAGCAGTCCAAGAGCCTCTTGAGCCACTCCCAAAGGCCATCAATCACTTCAAAGGGATCCATGAGTGTTCTTATATCATATTACATCCTCTCAAAGTCAAAAATGCAAAAGAATCACAAGAACTGGGTTTGTATGGAAGCAGAGCCAGGCTAGACTGCACAGTTGACCTGAGATTAGGGTTTTGGTTTCAGAGGCCATAACTCCAAATTTTTTGGTCATTCTTGTTTCCATTGGTCTCTATATGGTATAAGGAGTATGCATATCAATTTTCATGAAGAAATTCCATGGGGAAGTCATCTGATCAAGAGTTGACTTTCTGGACAAGTCAGTGCAAAATCAGGGCATCTGAGGCCCCCAATGACCCAACCAAGGGGTGATCTTCATCATTTTGAGTGTATATGATTTTTATTTGATCATGGAAGAAGGTTGAAGTTCACAAAATTCAAGAATTTGAAGTTTTTGCAAAGTTGACTTTTTTGGGCATAGTTGACTTTTAAAGAATATGTCATTTTAGGTCACTTTTCAAGCCTTGCTTTTTGATCCAAAAATGCTTCAAATGGAAAAACTTTGGTCATGAAAGTTGTAGAATACATTTTTCCCTTTTCAAAAAGTACAAGAACATGATCTAATTCATTTTGGATCAAAAGTTATGGTGTGTCAATGTTTGCAAAAATCACTAATTTTCAAGATATGCCTCAATTGAGAAACTTGCAAAAACTTTGTACCAAGGCATTCATAGCTTCTAATTCATGTCTAACCACTGCACAAACATTCTATGTGACCTAAAAATCAGATTTGAACCAAAGTTTCTCATGTTTCATGGCTTGTGTAGCAAGATAGTTACATGTGAACCAAAGATGATCAAGTTGCAAAACCACTCATCACACTTCACCCACTTGTTGCCTTGGCTGCTGAACCACCCTAGCCTCACTCACACACCATGCTGCGCCAGCCCACACTCTTGTACCAAGCTAGAACTTAGCCCATGCCTCTCTTACAACAAAGTGGACTTTTTGCAAAAGTGAACTTACCTATCACAGCAGGCCAGGTCACATCATCTGACCAATTGGAGTTGTTTATACTATCCATTTGCAAGCTAAACATAAGGAGCCAGCCTGAAACAAGCCCTGGCACAACATACACAAACTCACCCCATTTTGCATTTCTCTTCGAATCTGTCTCCACAGCTCACAAACACAAGAACCAATCCCACTGATAACTCACCTTGCTTCATTGAGCCAAAACCAGCAAGACTTAGGCCTGAATCAAGCAAGAACACCATTCCCCCTCTTTCAGCTTCATTCTTTTAAGCCTCATTATCATGAGCATTTCACTCCTGCCCTCACACTGACACTGTATATTTATCACACTTCACTTCTCTTACACTGACACCTGTACATTCTTTTCCAGCTCTTTGTACACAAAATTGCACTGACACTACCCCTTTAAAACACAAATCTTTTAAGCGTGGATCCCGTCGAGTACGACGGACAATCTGGGTGCTAATACCTTCCCAGGTTGTAACCAACCCCCTTTCTCAGTCTCTCTGGTTCGCAACCGTCTTATCCATCTTTTTTCCAGGTCTATGCAGCATTACCTTTCCTCCGGGATAAAAATGCCTAGCTGGCGACTCTTTTCATCTCCAGTGAGTTCACGGCTGTGTGTTCTCATTGTCCCTCTCGCCGACCGTTCGCGTCTGTACCTTTATCTGGGCAGGTCCCATTTATCGGGAGCGACAACCCTCGAACCTCTTTCTCAGTTTTCGGTGCAGGCATTTCTTGAATGGCTTTGACTTTATCAGGGTCCACTTCAATCCCTTTCTCGCTTACAATAAAACCCAGCAGCTTACCAGATCGCACCCCGAATGTGCATTTGTTGGGGTTCAACTTCAGTTGGTACTTCCTCAGACGCTTGAATAGTTTCAGTAGATTCACCAGGTGGTCTTCCTCTGTAAGGGACTTGGCAATCATGTCATCCACATAACACTCGATTTCTTTATGGATCATATCGTGGAATAACGTTACCATAGCCCGTTGATATGTTGCACCAGCATTCTTCAGTCCGAATGACATCACTTTGTAACAGAACGTGCCCCAGGGTGTGATGAAAGTTGTCTTCTCCATGTCTTCAGGTGACATTTTGATCTGATTGTATCCTGAAAATCCATCCATGAAGGAGAATACCGAGAACTGAGCCGTATTATCCACCAATACATCAATGTGAGGTAATGGGAAATCATCTTTCGGGCTGGCTCTGTTCATATCCCGGTAGTCAACACACATTCTTACTTTGCCGTCCTTCTTAGGCACAGGTACTATGTTAGCAACCCATGGCGGATAGCTAGTTACAGCAAGGAACCCGGCGTCCCACTGCTTTTGTACCTCTTCTTTGATCTTCATTGCCATGTCTGGACGAGTACGACGCAGTTTCTGTTTGACCGGTGGGCATTCTTCCCTCAAAGGCAGCTTATGCATAACAATGTCGGTATCCAACCCGGGCATATCCTGGTAAGACCAAGCAAACACATCCACATACTCTTGAAGCAGGTCAATCAGTTGTTTCTTCACTAAGTCTTGTAAGCCGGCCCCGATTTTAACCTCTTTCACATCTTCCTTTGTACCAAGATTAATCGTTTCCACCTCCTCCTGATGAGGAGTGATAACCTTTTCCTCTTGTCTTAACAATCTGGCTAGCTCTTCAGGAAGCTCGTAATCTTCTTCAACCCCTTCATCAGCTTGATTGATCGGATTGTCAAAGTCATACGGAGTCATAGCCGTGCTGTTGTCGGTGCTGTCTGGAAGGCACTCTCTGCAAGGGTTCAGTTTGTTCATTTTAGTGATTGTTTTTAATCTTTGTTTAGAAAAGTGAAATAAAGTTGTCATTTTGAAAACATCGCCATTTATTTTTTTGTACAAAAAGAAAAATGGAAAAACAGTGAGCGGAAAAGAAAAAGACTTGTTTGCAAAAGATGTCTGATATTTCATTGATTAATCTTGTTGCACAAAAAGTACAGATGGCCCGATTACAAAATGAATCTTGTCATCTTGGGCAAGATGCAAGACTTTGATGCATGCTATAGAAATACAGGAAATAATAATTACTCTGCATGAGTAACTCTTATAATTTCCTGGGAAGACCAGTTTGAGATACCGCTCCCCGGGATCTTTGGACGAATCCAGCTTTCCAGGTTGCGTTCTTCTTCCAACTCGTCTTCCAAGTTGTTGACAGCATCAGGGGTGAGCATCCCCCCACATAAAAGTTGGGCTTCTTAGCAGCCTCTGTTTGATCTTCTTGAGTTGGTTTGTAACCCAACCCAAATCTATCTTCTTTCTTCTCCACAGGCAACAGTTTGCCCCAGCCTTGAGCGCTTCCTTCTTCCACCACCTTCCGGGCTTGTTGGTAGGATGTCATAGAGGTCCCAAGCACAGCAGAGGTTTCATTAATATTCAAGGCCTCAAACCCTTGACTCATCGTCTCGTGGATCTCCCCATCCATCTCAATATACTTATAAGTAGCCAGATGGCTAACAAATATATCCTCCTCTCCACAGATAGTAACGACTTGACCTTCCCACTCAAATTTTAACTTCTGGTGAAGGGTAGACGTTACTGCGCCAGCGGCATGAATCCATGGTCTACCCAACAAACAACTGTAGGCAGGCTGAATGTCCATCACGTAGAAGGTCGTTTTGAAAGTTTGTGGGCCAATCGTTACAGGCAACTCAATTTCCCCCAGAACTGATCTCTTAGAGCCGTCAAAAGCTCTCACTACCAAGTTACTGGGTCGTAATGCCAATCCTTCATATTCCAGCTTTACAAGGGCCTTTTTAGGTAAGACATTGAGGGATGATCCTGTGTCTACCAGCACATGGGAAAGAACTGCACCTTTGCATTCCATGGTAATGTGCAAGGCTTTGTTATGATTGCGGCCTTCCGAAGTCAAATCAGTGTTGGTGAATCCTAGTCCATTACTAGCATTAACATTTCCAACTACAGCTTCCAACTGATTGACCGTGATCTCTTCTAGCACATAAGCTGCGTGCAAGACTTTGAGTAGTGCGTTCCGATGGGCCTCGGAGCACATAAGTAATGATAGAATGGAGATCTTGGAAGGCGTCTGGTGAAGCTGGTCCACTATTTTGTAATCACTTTTCTTGATGATTCTCATGAACTCATCAACTTCTTGATCAAAAGGTGTTTTCAAACCTTCTCTAACAACCTGCTCTTCTTGCACCGTGCTCTTCCCTTTTGCCTTGGCAGCAGCTTCTGCTTCGGCAGTGGGTCTTTTAATTTGCGGGGCAAAGAGACGTCCACTTCGAGTGAAGCCTCCGCCTCCTCCCACATTGTCTATTTGTGGTGCAGAAGTTGATGATTCAAAAGTGATATTTTGTCCTTCGCAGTATAAATCAGAGCCGTAATGCCAAGGGATGGCATTACTGCTTTCATAAGGTACTGGCCCAGGCACTGTGACATTGACTGGACTGATGGCAGCTGCAGAAGGGACTGTGATAGTCTGTGGATCATAATATATTGTGATTAGTGCTCTGATGGGAGTAGCACTTTGTGAGTTGTAGGCAGAGTCATTTTCAGGATCATAATAAATTGTAACTGTTGAGACATCTTCATGGTTCGCTGCTGGTGTTGTAGGAGACATTGTCGGAAGGATGGGTGCTGTTGTTGTAGGAGATTCAAAATAAAGTGGTGCTGAAGTTGTAGAAGGAATGTTCGTTGATATCTGGTCAGTTGAGATGACGGATGAAAAATTTGTTGATGAAGCTGAAGAGTTGTCTGGAACAATGGTTGTTGCAGTTGTAGGAGGTTCTGGAGCTGTTGTTAATGAGATTGCTGGATTGGTAGGAATTGATGTTGTAATCTGAAGCAGGCCACTCTGAATGAGACCATCTATGCCATCTCTCAGGTTATCACAACCATTCACTGAAATGTTGCAATAAGCACACCCTAACTCACATCCTGGGAACATTTGACATTCCAAGAGCTGAGCTTTGATCTCTACCAACGGTGTCCGAATCTGACCCACACTGGTTATCAAGTAAGACGGCTTGTCTTCTTCAATAGCATTGATTCGGGGACCACCATGGTGTGGCATAGGGTTCTTGTTGACATTTGGTGGTGGTGCAAAGTTTAAAGCCTTAGAATCCACTAGATCCTGCACTTTCATGTGCAAAGCTCTGCACTTTTCCATAATATGACCAGGTGCATTTGAGTGAAAGGCACATCTGGCGCTGGCGTCGTAATTTCTGGGCAGACTGTTAGGATCCGGAGGTGCCAACGTCCTTAGCTCAACCAGGTTGAGTTTCAAGAGTTGTGGCAGTAATGTGGCATAGGGCATAGGGATCGGATCGATCACCCTATTGGCCTGAGAGGGCCTCTGTTGGAATGGTCTCTGCTGATTATTGTTGTTGGTGTTGCTGTTGTTGTAATTTCTCGGAGGATACTGAGTTTGTTGCTGGTACTGAGGTTGTTGCTGATAATTTTGTTGCGGTGGTTGATAGGCTGGTTGTGGATGAGCTGGAGCGGGAATGGTGACTGCTGCCACAGATCTATGAACATATTGGGGCCTGCCCCTGTTGGTGTGGATAGCATTGGTTTCACCAGTTCTTCTTGGGCCTACAAAAGGTTTTCTTGTGTTACTGGATGAGCTTGCACCGTTGTCTGAGATCTTACCCATCTTCAATAGGCTTTCAATTCTCTCCCCGGCTATGACTACATCTGCAAAGCTGGTAGATGAGAAGGCAGCTAGCCTATCAATGTAAGTCCCCTGGAGGGTGTTCATGAACATATCAGCCATCTCTCTCTCTGACATAGGTGGCTGGACAGCAGCAGCAAGCTGTCTCCATCTTTGAGCGTACTCACGGAAGCTTTCCCTGGACGACTGAGACATCCCCATCAGGAGGGTCCTATTGGGGGCCATATCCAGGTTGTACTGATACTGTCTGATAAAGGCCTCTGCCAGGTCCTTCCAGCATCTAATAGTTGCTCTCGTCAGGTGGGAGTACCATTCCCTCGATGCTCCAGTTAAGCTATCCTCAAAATAAAACATCCATAGTTTTTCGTCCATGGTATAGGCCTTCAGCCTCCCCAGAAAGGATTGTAAATGGGTCCGGGGGCAGGAAGTCCCGTTATACTTCTCAAAGCATGGAGGCTTAAACTTGTGGGGAATTCTGACCCCGTCTACCAAGCCCATGTCCATAACATCAAATCCCAAAGAATTCTGGGACTCTAAGGATCTTAATTTCTCAGCTATCTCATCCAGCCTTCTGTCATAGGCTTCCTCCCCAGCTCCCATCACCGTGAACTGATCTTCCTGGGGGTCTTCTTGCAGTACTCTCCCTGCTGTGGCAGTCCCTTGTATATTGACAGGGATGTTGATCTCTGGATGTTGGTGGGGTCCAAAGACTGGGGGATTGACATGAGGTTGGACTCTTTCATTGTTGCTTGTCCCAGCAGTCCCTGGCTGATGGTCTTCCTGGTTCCTCCCTTCCACCAGTGCTCTTAACCTCTCCTGGCTTTGAGCCATATTGTTCATTACCTCCATAAATTGTGTCATCTGATTCCTCATTTCCAACCTCTCGTTGGTCATTTGATTCCTGACCTCTGTAAGGTCCTGCTGCATTTGATCCATCTGTATGCCCGGAAGATTGTTGCGGGTGGGGTATCTGTGTGGACGGTTGGGTGGAAACCCTCGACGTCGAGCAATAATTCCTGAGATCACAACAGAGTTAGTAACAATAAAACAAAACCTACAAAACAAAACAAAAGGTTAGTATGCAATGCAGTGTGTCTATTTGTTTCCAAGGTATCCGGCTTGGTACTTGGTTTTGACCTTTCCAGACCCCTTGAAGAAGATGCTTGTGATGTTGCTTGAAGAATTCAGATGAAACAAACCAACACATATATTACAGAAAGGTAAATGATACATAGTTTGTTTTTCCTTACAACATATGCCCTCTGAGGGGTCAAAAATACAACATAAAGAAAAGTACATAAAAATGAAAGCAACAACAAGCAAAAAGTTAAACACCAAGGCCAAATTCATCCTCCTGAACCTCCTTGAGAAGTGCTTCAGTCACTGGATCAGTTGGACGCTCTGTAAGATTCCTGATAAGGAGATTCCTTGTGGCAACAGCTGCAGTTAGCTTCTTGTGCTGACTCTGGTCCTTTGACCTCTTCACTCCAGCTCTGATCTTCAACTCTGAGACCTCCCTCTGGGCTGCTGCCAGGGCTTCCTGTTGCTCTTTTGCATTAGCTTCCATCTGCTCCATCTTATCCTGAGTTCTTTTGTCCTCCTGAGTACGAGCTTCGGTGATCCTGACCCACCTAGCCTGACTCTCCTTTAGATACGAATCAGTCCTGGCTTTCTGGAACTGAGCTTCCTTGCAGGCATTCTTCAGGATTTGCTCTCCAGCCCTAGACTTCTTAATGTAATCCTCAGACTTCTCAATTCTAGCCAGATGCTCTATTCTCAACTTCTCTAACCTCTCAATATCCAACCTACCATCACTCCTCTCCCAGAGGGTCTTCTGTAGAGCCTGAGTCAGCTTCTCATTTCTCTCCTTCAATTTTTCAAACTCCTCTAAGCTGACAGTTGCTGGAGGTGGTGCTGTGGAGGGTCCAGGCATATCTTCAATAGTGAAGGGCATTCCAGAAATTTGAGCCCTGGCATGAGACCACTCATAGTACTGGGCTGAGGCTACATTATTGCATCTTCCAAGAATGGTTACCCCCTTAGTCTGCACATTGTCCCAGGCCCAGGATGCTTGCCTGACAATAGCCAGATTAGGCTTGATTTCAACATAAAGGGTCTCAGTTAGATCTTGTGCTCTATGGGGATGGACCAATGCATAACCCAGTTGTCTTTTGAAAAGCAGAGGGTTGTAATTGATGCAACCCTTTACTCCAATCAGAGGTACATTGGGAAATTGCCCACAACTTGTAATGATGTCTCTGCCCTTAGTACTTTGAGTACACCATCTGATATCATCTGAGGTTAGAGCAACAAGCCTTCTAGCCCAGTTCTTCTGCTGGTGAGGGTTTAAGAATGCATCAGTTTTTGGCAAATGCTTGAGCAGCCAAGTATGGAACAAAGGTGCACAGCATCTCACTAATCTCCCCCTTTGCTTTTCATTCCTTTGATGAACTGAGTAGTAAAGATCTCCCAGTAAGGTAGGCACTGGGTTTCTCAGGATGAAAAGATGGACTGCATTCTTGCTAACAAACCTAGGCTCATCTGCAAAAAGTATAATCCCATATATGCTAAGGGCCAACAGAGCATAGACTGCCTTCCACTCCCCTAGGGAGGCCTTCAGACTAGCCTGAGAAGTCAAGAAATCCAGATGAAAACCAGAGATTCCAGCTTTAGATGTCAAATTCTGCCCAATCAAAACTGGTTCCAGATGTAATGCTTTGGCTATCTCCTCATTACTTGGGAAAGCCATCTCAGGGTTGAAAGGGATTCAATGATGAATACTCCTCCAGCAAAGGTCCCAACTGGAAATTCTGAAATGTGAAGCACCTCAGAGGGGGATCATAGAACTGCAGGCAAGTATGTATCAGGCTCCTCTGTGAAGGGTCCAAATCCATAACCACATCAAGGATTCCTCCATAATGTTCTCTGAAAAGTGGTATATGGTCTGGAGTAATCAGGGTCTGAATCTTCCTGATGCTGGCCAACTCAGGCTCAAAGAAATGATAGGAGATGTTACTCTTCTGAGGTGCCATGTTGCTGAGACAGATGCTGAGAATAACACTGAAGATAGGCCACTGACAAGCTGAGACTGGTGATGCAGGTGACTGAAGTAGGTAGCTGATAGCTGAAGTAAGTGCTGATGAAGATAGGTCTAATGCTGAAGAAGGGGTCAAAACCAAGCCAAAACAATAGGATGGATACCCTGAAAAACAAATAAACACATGTTAGAATGATGCAATGAGGATGTATGCAAATGATATGCAAGGGTTTGTGACTGAGCTGGATCTAATCAAGTGCTCTGATATAGGTCCAAGTATGTTCAAGAAATCCAGATGGAGGTCTATAAGTCTAGTAACCAAGGTGGGGGACTCAAATAAAGAGTCACATGTCCAGGGTTAAAAATCACAAGAACTGTTCCAACATGGAGTATTCTTAATCAAAACAATAGTAACAGGGTATGTTGAGGTCAAGGGTACCTGCAAACCTGTAAACAACCCAACCCCCCTCACAGGTGATGTTCTAAAACAAGGATCCTCAGACTTGGATCGGTTATGAGAAGTGTAAACACTTCTAACCCGGAGGTACAGTGTTTACAATAACCATAAAAGTTCCTCCTCTAATTCACCTCAGTTTCTGAAGGTCAAAACTAAAGGTCATCCAGACTTAGCAGGCTTCCCAGATAGCCCTAGTACTGCAGGAAATCTGCAATACAGAGTTCTCAAGAAGAAACCCATATCTGAACCGTGTTTCATATTCCCGCACCAGACCGAAATGGAATGGGAAAGAATATGAACCACTCTAGCCTAGGTGTCACTCAGGTCCCAGGTATAGGACCTCAACTCTCAATAGAACACCCACCCACCAAAGCAACAAAACAGATCCAGCACAGACAGCATGACAGTATGATATATATGCACAAAGCTATAAAGAAAGCAATAAACAAAACTGTACATAAAGCAGTAAATAAAACAAATATACAAACACAGACTGCACATAACACCCCAGTAAACACAAATCAGACAAGCGCTAGGAGGAACCCACAAAAAGAACCAGAAGCCCTGGTTGCAATATAAGGGTCCCCAGCAGAGTCGCCAAGCTGTCGCTCCCAAAAGACGAGACTGGGCTCGAATATGGTACAGACGCGAACGGTCGGCGAAAAGAACAATGAGAACACACAGCAGTGGACTCACTGGAAAAGAAAAGAGTCGCCAGCTAGGCATTTTTATCCCGGAGGAAAGGTAATGCTGCATAAACCTAGAAAAAGATGGATAAGACGGTTGCGAACCAGAGAGACTGAGAAAGGGGGTCGGTTACAACCTGGGAAGGTATTAGCACCCAGATTGTCCGTCGTACTCGACGGGATCCACGCTTAAAAGATTTGTGTTTAAAAGGGGTAGTGTCAGTGCAATCTGTGTATGAAATAGCTGGAAAAGAATGTACAGGTGTCAGTGTATGAGAAGTGAAGTGTGATAAATATACAGTGTCAGTGCAAGAAAACTGGAACAAAATGCTCAAGATCATGAGGCTAAAAGAGTGATGCTAGAAAGAGAGGGAATATACAGAGACTTTTGTTCGATAACTGTTAAGTTATGCCTACGTATCCTCTCGTGCAATGAGGAAGTCAGAACACCGTAGTTCGACCCAAAGAGACTGAAAGATGAATTGACTTATGAACTGCTTAATTGTCTATGCTCAAGTGTATGACCTGTCTGGCTCAGATGCAAACTGTCTTGCATTAGACGGAAGAAGCAAGTTCCCGGTTGTGAATGAATGAGGTGAGAAAAGAATCCTGGAGGAGACGATTATTGTTTGTTTTTGAGTTTTCAGTCTTTTATTGCTTTTGAGAATTTGTCATAAGTTAATGAGCTTAAACCTAAACCAATGGGTTAGTAAACTCATCACATCCTCCCTCTGATTAGGGGTAATGAGAATACCTTAAGTGTGAAGTCAGTTTCTCACACTTAATCATCTTTGATGTAGGATTAAGATCATTAACCTACTTGTGATTATTTAGATGTTTTTGGTGTTTTTGTTTAGTGTTAAGTAATGAGGTTAAGCCATAATCAGGGATTAAACAGACTCATTACACCATCCTAATAGAAGGATAATAGATGAGAATGTTTAAGCTGAGGAAAGCTCCTCAACTTAATCCATGATTAGGGATTAAACCCATGACAAAACAAGCCTTTGATTAAGTGGATTTTATTTAATGATATGATGATGAAGTGATTTTTAGGGTTTGTAAGACAACTTGAGGGGGACTTGTCCATTAACACTAGGGTTAGTCCTTCTTAACCACTTAAGGAAGAATTAGAACCCTAATGCAAGGCCCAAGTTACAAGTGTGATGTCTTGATGATTATTAGGTGGATTAATTGAAGGAGTTAAACACATTAAGGGTTTAACACTTAGGATTAAAGTTATACACTCCATCCTAATAGAAGGATGCAGGCATAAGCTTAATCACAAAGCCTTAAAGCCTTTAGGGTTTAGTCCCTGATTATGAGATGGGAAGAGAAGACTCAATGAGACACAAAGGTAAAAACTAAGTGGGGGACTAATTAAAATCCTAATCATTGTCATGCTTGGTTGTTCCTAAGGTTTGTGAGGTTTACAAGAGAAATCTTCAATGGAACCACCAGGAAGCAGATGAAAGGATCAGGAGAAGCAAAGTAACTTGCTTCATTTAAGAAGTCAAGTCACTTGAGGAAAGAAAGTAAGAAGAAGAAGAAAGAGCAAGCTCAATCTCAAACACATATCAAAATGCAGCATGGATGCATAAGAGAGATGAAGAGAAAGTTATGAGAAGTGAAGGCAAATTCACTTCTCAAATCCACTTACCACCTGAAAAGTTAGAAAAGAAATGCAATGCAATGCAAAATGGGATGAAATGGCATGATGAGAGACAAAACCAGAAGCATATATGGGATGATAATGATGCTATGAGATTATGCAAACATGAGACAACACATGAGGATGATCATACAAGCTTATGGATGAAAATGAAACAAGTTAAGACACATGGACATACCTGAAAAGTTATGAAATGCAAATGGCATACAACATGGCAAATGCAAGATGCAATGATCAAACATGCTTCTAATATGTCCTAAGATGCCAAGTGAATCAAATGGATGCATAAAATGCTATGGCAAGTCATGGTATGCAAGCAAATGCAAAATGAATGCAAAAGGAAGCCCAAATTAGGGTTTATGATCAAAGCATCAAACACAAACCAAAATCAGAAGCAAACTTCAATACAAAAAATTGAAAATGCACTCAAAGGACCCCTAATCCTATACTAACTCACTGCCCAAAGGAGAAGTTTCAACTCTTAACCAAATTCAAGTTATGATTTTCCTAAGTTTTCTAGGGTTTTAGGGTTCCTTAACAAGAAAAATGTCAAACAAATGGAAAATGTAAGATCAATTCATGCCAAATTAATCTCACATACTACATGATATGCATAACACAATGCAAAAAGAATCAAAGTCCAACTCTTTAGGGTTAGGCAGAAATGATTTTTGGAAGTTTGGATCAAAATAATGCATCAAAATGATTTTAATTCCATGAAAAATTCTCAAAATGCATCAAGATCAAAAAAGAAATTTGGTTTGAGGGTTGGACAATGTTTCTAAATGTTTTTAAATGTTTCATGAATTTTTTGGTGATTTTTAAATACCTAAAGGTATTTTTAATTAATTAATTCTCATTAATTAATTAAAAAGAAACTTTTAAATATTTAAAAATACTTTTTTAATGCTAAAAATGAAAATAAAAATATTCTTGTGTTCTGAAATTAAATAATAACTTGTATAAAAAATTTCAGAATTTTTAAAGTATTTTTGCTATTTTAAATTAAATGGACAAATTAAATGGAATAAAAAGAAAAGAAAATAAAATAAATGGGTAGTATGCAGGATGGAAGGCCAGGATTGAAACTGGGAAAGAAAAGGTTGACTGCGCGCGCAATCCAGTGGCCTACATTCAAACTTCCTAATTTCTGATTTATGAATTAATTAATCCAGATTAAGAAAAGTCAACTGGGATTAGGGCAAAATGGAGTGATCCTGGGCGTCCAAACACGCGCGAGTCAACACATCCAAGGGACCAAATTCAAACTTCATTAAACACAGGGATTAAACCCTAATCATTTTCAGGTGGCCGGAGAAGACCTCCGGTCGTCTTCTCCGGTGGGAACCCCACCTGAAAATTCCTAAAACCCTCAAAACGCAACAAAAATGAAATCTAAACAAACAGGAATCCTTCCCACACTTCACTGAATCAAAACCCTAACACAAACACCATTTATATTTCATCAATCTCATGAATCGAAACAAAATAAATTTTAGGGCAAGACTTTCAGAACACGATTAAACTCTCATTTCTCCACCATTTTCAAAACCAAAGACATCAGAGTGATCAGGGGAACATATAGAATCTATTTAAAACTTAAAAACATGTTTCTGGAAAAAATGTTCTTGAGCTACCTGAGTTTTGAAGCTTTCAGTTTTGCAACTTTCTGGCCTCTTCTCTTGATGCAATCCACTCCTCTTGGTCCTTTGATGATGTCTGGATGCTTAGAAAGAGTTTATGTTGGCTGGTTTGAGAGTTTGAACAGGTTCTGCTCAAGCTCAGGTGGGAATCGTGTTTATGATTCAGGCAGTTTCAGGCAAGGGTGAGGGGTTCTTTGTGATCAGGGTGATGAGTTGAGAAGGTCTGTGAAGTTTGTTCAAGTGTTTGTGGCTTGTATGAAGAATTTCGAATGCTTTTGCTTTGAGAGTGAAAAATGAGAAAGTTGTGTTCTTGCTGGTTTCAGGCTTGCTTCTTGTGATGTTCAGCTTGCATTTTGTTTGTATAAACTAATCCTATTGGTCAGATGACATGACATGTCCTTTTGTGATAGGTATGGTTGCTTTTGCCAAAATGTCAACTTTGTGTAAGAAGGGCATGGGCTACTTTGCTAGCTTGGTACAAGGGCTTGTCTTGCGCAGCATGGTGAGGGGAAAGGGCTAGGGTGGTTCAGCATCCAAGGCAGCAAGTGGATGAGGTGTTATGATAGTTTTTGCAACTTGGTTCCCTTTGGCTCTCATGAAAAGATCTTGTTCCAAACACCATAAAACATGTGATCTCTTTGGTTCAATCTGAACTTTAGGACTTGTATGATTCTTGTGTAATGGTTTGACACCAATTAGAAGTCACAAATTGCTTTGGTACAAGTTTTTGCAAGTTTCCCATTTTGTGCAAAACTTGAAATTTAGTGATTTTTGCCAACTTTGATGCACCATAACTTTTGATCCAAAATGAATTAGGTCATGTTCTTGTACTTTTTGAAAAGGGAAAGATCTAATCTACAACTTTCATGACCAAAGTTTTTCCATTTGAAGCATTTTTGGATCAAAAAGTAAGGGTTGAAAAAGTTGCATAAAATGACATTTCATTAAAAGTCAACCTTGCCCAAAAAAGTCAACTTTGCAAAAACTTCAAATTATTGAATTTTGTGAACTTCAAACCTCTTCTATGATCAAATAGAGATCATATACACTCAAAATGATGAAGATTACCCCTTGGTTGGGTCATTGGGGGCCTCAGATGCCCTGATTTTGCACTGACTTGTCCAGAAAGTCAACTCTTGATCAGATGACTTCCCCATGGAATTTCTTCATGAAAATTGATATGCATACTCCCTATACCATATAGAGACCAATAGAAACAAGAATTACCAAAAAAATTGAGGTTATGGCCTCTGAAACCAAAACCCTAATTTCAGGTCATCTGTGCAGTCAAGCCTGGCTCTGCTTCCATACCAATCCCAGTTCTTGTGATTCTTTGGCATTTTTGATTTTGAGAGGATGTAATATGATATAAGAACACACATGGACCCCTCTGAAGTGATTGGTGGCCTTTGGAGTGGCTCAAGAAGCTCTTGGATTGCTCAGATCACAAACCCTAGGTGCAGATGACTTTGAATCTATGCAGTGAATAAAAAATGTGATATGAGATGGTATGATTGAGTTTATGCATATGAAATGATCACAAGCCATGGTGTGAATGGGTGAGGGCAAATTTGGGGTGTTTACAGCACTTCTGAAGGAGGTCAGAGAGGATGAGTTTGGACTGGATGTCTGATCCTTTGCTTGTTGTTTATTTCCATTGGATGTACTTTTTCTCTTTGTTGTATTTTTGACCCTCCATGGGCATATGTTGTTAAACAGACTATGTAGTCTTCATCATTTGTAATATATTCTAGTTTGTTCTTCCATTTGGGCTTCTCTCTCAAACAACGTCAATCATCTTCCTCGAGGTCTGGAAAGGTCAAAACCAAGAACCAAACCGGATACCTTGGAAAACAAATAGGCATACTGCATTGCATACTAACTTTTGTTTGTTTTGTAGGATTTGTTATTATTTTTGTCTCTAACTTTGTTGTGATATCAGGAAACATTTCTCGTCGCCGAGTGTTCCCTGTCAATCACGCACACCGGTACCCTACTCGCAACAACATTCCAGGTATTCAGATGGAACAAGTACAGCAGGATCTGACTGAGGTCAGAAATCAGATGGCTAATGAAAGAGTGGAGATGAGAAATCAAATGACTCAATTCATGGCAGTGATGACTGGCTTGGCCCAGAGTCAAGAAAGGTTAAGGGAACTAGTGGAAAGACAAACTCCAGAGGAACCTCATCTTGGAACTGGAGGGACTAGTAACAATGAACAAGGCCAGCCTCGTATTAATCCACCAGTATTTGGACCTCATCTGGATCCGGAAGCCAACATCCCGAGAAATGTACAAGGCAATACTGCTGGGGGAAGAATCTTTCAAGAGGATCCCCAAGAAGAGCAGTTTACTGTTATAGGAGCCAGGAATGAAGTCTATGACAGGAGATTGGATGAAATTGCTGAGAAGTTGAGATCCTTGGAGTCTCAGAATTCCTTAGGCTTTGATGTGATGGATATGGGGCTGGTGGATGGGGTGAGAATTCCCCACAAATTCAAACCCCCGTGCTTTGAGAAATACAATGGAACCTCTTGTCCACGAACTCACCTGCAGTCTTTCCTAGGAAGACTTAAAGCTTATACTATGGATGAAAAGCTGTGGATGTTCTACTTTGAAGATAGCCTAACTGGGGCTTCAAGAGAGTGGTATTCACACCTGACCAGAGCTACCATTAGATGCTGGAAGGACTTAGCTGAAGCCTTCATCAGGCAATATCAATACAATCTGGACATGGATCCTAACAGGACCCTCCTAATGGGAATTTCTCAATCTTCCAGAGAAAGTTTCAGGGAATATGCCCAAAGGTGGAGACAGCTTGCTGCTGCTGTCCAACCGCCCATGTCAGAAAGATAAATGGATGACATGTTCATGAATACTTTGCAAGGAACCTATATTGATAGATTGGCTTCCTTCTCCTCTACCAGCTTTGCAGATGTGGTTATAGCCGGTGAAAGGATTGAAAGTCTATTAAAAATGGGCAAAATTTCTGGCAATGGTGCAAGTTCGTCCAGTAATCCCAGGAAGCCTTTTGTGGGACCCCTAATAGCCGGTGAAACTAATTCCATTCATACCAGTAGGGGCAGACCTCAGTATGTACACCGGTCAGTAGCAGCAGTCACCATTCCAGCTCCAATTCCTCAGCTATCAGCATATCCTCAACAACAACAACCACAATATCAACAACAAGTTCAGTACCCGCAACAAAGAACCTACAACAACAGCAACAACAACCAACAACAGCGTCCCTTCCAACAGAGACCATCTCAGGCAAATAGGGTGATTGACCCTATCCCTATGCCTTATGCTGCCTTATTGCCACAACTCCTGAAGCTTAACTTGGTTGAGTTAAGGACGTTGGCACCACCAGATCCTCTCAATCTCCCGAAGAACTATGATGTCAACGCCAGGTGCGCCTTTCACTCCAACGCGCCTGGTCACAATACTGAGAAATGCAGAGCATTACAGATGAAAGTCCAAGATTTGGTGGATTCTAAAGCCCTCAACTTTGCACCTCCTCCGAATGTCAACAGAAATCCTATGCCTAATCATGGCGGGCCTAGGATTAATGCCATTGAGGAAGACAAACCATCCACCTTAATCACCAGTGTTGCACAAATTCGAACACCGTTGGTTGAAATTAAAGCTCAGCTTTGGGAGTGCCAAGTGTTCCCCGGGTGTGAACTCGGCTGTGGGTATTGCAACATTGCAGTCAATGGGTGTGAAAAGTTGAGAGGCGGCATAGATGGTCTTATTAAGGATGGTATCCTTCAGATTTCAACAACGGCGCCTACAAATCCAGCAATTCCTTTAACAACAACCCCAGATACTCCTACAACGTCAACAATCATTCCTTCAGCAACGATTTCTCCTGCAACAGCAACAACAATCATTCCTACCGATTCATCAACATCACCAGCAATTACTCCGTCCACCATTTCAACAAGTCAAATTTCAACAACTGTTTCTTCTACAACATCAGCATCCACTTCATCAAAAGAATTTACTACAACGCCAGCAAAAATTAATGAAGACGTTTCAACAGTTACAATTTACAATGACCCATCAAATGTTCCTCCCAACAGCAATTTCCAACAACAAACCGCGGCACCTCCTGCCAGATCACCAGTCACAATTTACTATGATCCGCACACCATTACAGTACCCTCCTCTGCAGCAATCAGTCCGGTCACCATTACGGTACCTGGACCAGTTCCTTATGAAAGCAGTAATGCCATACCTTGGCATTATAGCTCTGATCTCTACTGCAACGGGGAGAAAATCACTCTGGATTCATCGACCTCGTCACCACAAATTGATAACGTCGGGGGAGGCGGAGGTTTCACTAGAAGCGGACGCCTTTTCGCCTCACAAACACAAAGACCTAATGTTGAAGCAGAAGTTGCAGCCAAAGCAAAAGGAAAGAGTGTGATATCTGAAGAGCCAACTGTCAAAGACACTCAGAAGACATCTTTTGAACAAGATGTAGACGAGTTCATGAGAATCATAAAAAGGAGTGATTACAAGGTGATGGACCAGCTTCACCAAACACCCTCCAAAATCTCCATATTATCACTATTGATGTGTTCCGAGGCTCACAGGAACGCGTTGTTGAAAGTCATGCACGCAGCATACGTGCTGGAGGAGATTACTGTTAATCAGCTAGAAACTGTGGTTGCAAATGTCAACACCAGTCATGGACTGGGCTTTACTAATGCTGACTTAACAACGGAGGGATGCAACCATAACAAGGCTTTGCATATCACCTTGGAATGCAAGGGTGCTGTTTTGTCTCATGTACTGGTGGACACTGGGTCATCACTCAATGTTTTACCAAAGAAAGCCTTAGTGAAGCTGGAGTATGATGGCTTGGCATTGCGTCCGAGTAATTTGTTGGTGAGAGCATTTGATGGCTCTAAAAGATCAGTACTTGGGGAGATTGATCTGCCTGTGATGATTGGCCCGCAGACTTTTAAAACTACCTTCTTTGTGATGGACATACAACCAGCCTACAACTGTCTGTTGGGTAGACCCTGGATCCACGCCGCTGGCGCTGTTACGTCTACCCTTCACCAGAAGTTAAAATTCGAATGGGAAGGCCAGATCATCACCATCTGTGGGGAGGAGGACATCTTTATTAGCCATCTGGCTACGTATAAGTACATTGAGATGGATGGGTAGATCCATGAAACCATGAGTCAGGGGTTTGAGTCCTTAAACATTAATGAAGCATCTGCTGTACTGGGAACTTCCATCACGTCATATCAGCAAGCCCGAAAGGTTGTTGAGGAAGGTACTGCCCAGGGATGGGGCAAGCTGTTGCCCGTGGAAAAGAAAGAAGACCGATTTGGGTTGGGTTACAGACCAACTCAACAAGATCAACCAGAGGCTGACAAAGAGCCCTAATTTTTCAGCGGGGGGATGCTCACCCCGGATGCTGTGAACAATTTGGAAGATGAGTCGGAAGACGAGCGCAACCTGGAAAGTTGGATACGTCCAAGGACCCCGGGGAGCCATTGTAAACACCCCAAATTTTCCCTCACCCATTTACACCATGGCTTGTGATCATTTCATATGCATAAACACAATCATAGCATCTTATACCACATTTTTGATTCACTGCATAGATTCAAAGTCATCTGCATCTAGGGTTTGTGATCTGAGCAATCCAAGAGCTTTTTGAGCCACTCCAAAGGCCATCAATCACTACAAAGGGGTCCATGTGTGTTCAAATATCATATTACATCCTTTAAAAGTCAATAATGTCAAAAAATCACAAGAACTGAGAATGGTATGGAAGTAGAGCCAGGCTTGACTACACAGATGACCTAAAATTAGGTTTTTGGTTTCAGAGGCCATAACTCCAAATTTTTTGGTCATTCTTGTTTCTATTGGTCTCTATATGGTATAGGGAGTATGCATATCAATTTTCATGAAGAAATTCCTTGGGGAAGTCATCTGATCAAGAGTTGACTTTTCAAGCAAGTCAGTGTAAAATCAGGGCATCTGAGGCCCCCAATAACCCAACCAAAGGGTGATCTTCATCATTTTGATTGTATATGATCTTTATTTGATCATAGAAGAGGTTGGAAGTTCACAAAATTGAAGAATTTCAAGTCTTTTGCAAAGTTGACTTTTTGGGAAAGTTTGACTTTTAATGAAATTGCCATTTTGGGAAACTTTTTCAACCATTGCTTTTTGATTCAAAAATGCTTCAAATGAAAAAACTTTGGTCATGAAAGTTGTAGAATGGATCATTCCCTTTTCAAAAAGTAGAAGAACATGACCTAATTCATTTTGAATCAAAAGTTATGGTTTGTCAAAGTTGGCTAAAATCACAAAATTTCAAAGTTTCTACCAAAGAGGCAAAGTTGCAAATTCACTTCTCAAGGAAAATTAAGTTATCAAATGGACTTCTAAACTTCACAACATGATCATACAAGACCTAAGATTCAGAATGGGCCAAGAAATCTCACATTTTTATGGCTTATGAAGCAAGATATCTCATAAGGAGCAAAAGTGAACCAACTTGCAAAAACTCACTCAAGTGAAGACCCACTTGCTTGCTGACTTGCTGATCAATCCTAGGGTTCTCCCCACATCATGCTGCGCAGGACACACCTTTTGTCCTTGGCTAGAAAGTAGCCCATGCTTCTCTTACACAACTTTGACATTTTGGCAACTTGAGCCATACATATCACAAAAGCACACATCACTTCTTCTGACCAATCACAATTGTTTATGCAAATCAAAAGCAAGCCAAAGCATACAAAACACAAGCCAGAAACACTCTCCATGACAGCATTCTCATTTTCACACCATCTTGCAAGAGCATTCGAAAATCATCTCACAAGCCTGAAACTCATAAACTAACTTCACAAATCAACTCAACACACTTCCCTGATCACAAAGCACCCCTCACCATGGCCTGAAACTCAAAGAATCAAAAACACGATCACCACTTGCCATTGAACAGAACTTCTGCCATCTCTCAAACCATCCATTCTAAACTTCAAACAAGTATTTCAAGCTTCTTAGGAGGATCATTGGAGTGGATTTGAGCCAAAGAAACAGCCAGAAAGCTCCTGAATCAAAAGCTTCAGTTCAGGTAGTCATCTCAAAACTTTTTTCCAGAAACATGTTTTTAAGTTCTTAAAAGCTTCTATGCACTCCCCTGATCATGAATATGTGTTTACTTTTGAAAATGGTTGAGAAACCAGCATGTATGAACTGTCTGAAATTTTTTGCCCTAAGAATGTTTTGATTCGATTTGGCTGATTAATGAATGAAAAATGATGTTTGATTGAGGGGTTTGATTCGTTTTTGGATGGGGATGAGTTCTGGGCAGTTAGATTTTGTTTTCATTGCGTGTAGAGGGAGATAGCAATTTCACCTTGCCGGAGAAGATGACCGGAACCACTGTTCCGGTCATCTGAAAGTAATTAGGGTTTAATCTTTAATTAGCGAAATTTGAATATAGGCCATCCAGATGCGCGTCAGGTCCATTCCCGCGCGTGTGAATTTGAATCTGGGCCCTTAGATGCGCATACTTTCTCATTTTCAGATTAAATCCATTTTTATTTTGCATTTTATTTCATTCCTTTTCTCCAATTTATTTAAAATAGCAAAACAATTTTTAAAATTCTGAAAATTTTTGTACAAACTTTTATGAATTTTCAGAAACCAAAAACATTTTTATTTTTATTTTTTGCATTAAAAATATTTTTAAATCATTTAAAAGTTTATTTTTAATTAATTAATGAGAATTAATTAATTAAGAATACTTTTAGGTATTTAAAAATCACCAAAAAATTCATGAAACCTCTAAAATCATTTAGAAACATTGTCCAACCCTCAAACCAAATTTCTTTTTTGATCTTGATGCATTTTGACAATTTTCCATGGAATTAATTTCATTTCAAAGCATTATTTTGATCCAATGTTCCAAAATTCATTTCTGCCTAACCATTGAGAGTTAGACTTTGATTCTTTTTGCATTGTGTCTTACATATCATGTAGTTTGTAGGATTAAATTGGCATGATTTGATCTTTCATTTTCAATTTGTTTGACATTTTTCTTGACAAGGTGCCTTAAAACCCTAGAAATCTTAGGAAATTCATAACCCTCATTAGGTTAAGAGTTAGAACCCCTCCTTTGGGCAGTGAGTTTGTGTAGGGTTAGGGTTCCTTGGAGTGCATCTTCAATTTTTTATCTTGATGTTTGCTTCTGATTTTGGGTTTTGTTTGTTGCATTGATCATAAACCCTAATTTGGGCTTCCATATGCATCTATCTTGCATTTGCTTGCATACCATGACTTGCCATAGCATTTTGTGCATCCATTTGATTCATTTGACATCTTAAGACATATTAGAAGTATGTTTGATCATTGCATCTTGCATTTGCCATATTGTATGCCATTTGCATTTCATAACTTTTCATGTATGTTCATGGATCCAAGCATGCTTATCTTGCATTCATTTGTTCATGCGATCATCCTCATGCCTTGCTTCATGTTTGTATCATCTCATAGCATAATTATCATCTCACATATGCCTCTGGTTTTGGTTTGCATCATGCCATTTCATCTCATTTTGCAGTGCATTGCATTTCCTTCACTAACTTTTCAGGTGGTAAGCAACTTTGAGAAGTGAATTAGCCTTCACTTCTCATAATTTCTTTTCATCTCTCTTATGCATCCTTGCTGCATTTTGTTATGTGTTTGAGAGTGAGCTTGTTCATTCTTCTTCATCTTACTTTCTTTCTTCAAGTGACTTGACTTCTTGAATGAAGCAAGTTACTTTGCTTTCTCTTTGCTCCTTTCATCTGCTTCCTGGTGGCTCCTCTGAAGATTTCTCTTGTAAACCTCACAAACCTTAGGAACAACCAAGCATGATAATGATTAGGGTTTTGATTAGTCCCCCCACTTAGTTTTACCTTTGTGTCTCTTTGAGTCTTCTCTTCTCATCTCATAATCAATGACTAAACCCTAAAGGCTTAAAGGCTTTGTGATTAAGCTTATACCTGCATCCTTCTATTAGGATGGAGTGTATAACTTTAATCCTAAGTGTTAAACCCTTAATGTGTTTAAATCCTTTAATCAATTCACATAATAATCATAAAGACATCACACTTGTAACTTGGGCCTTGCATTAGGGTTCTAATTCTTCCTTAATTGGTTAAGAAGGACTAACCTTAGTGTTAATGGACAAGTCCCCCTCAAGTTGTTTTACAAACCATAAAACTCACTTCTTCATCATACCATTAATTAAAATCCATCTAATAAAGGCTTTGTTTTGTCATGGATTTAATCCCTAATCATGGATTAAGTTGAGGAGCATTCCTCAGCTTAAACACTCTCATCTATTATCCTTCTATTAGGATGGTGTAATGAGTCTGTTTAATCCCTGATTATGGCTTAATCTCATTACTTAACACTAAACAAAAACACCAAAAACATCTAAATAATCACAAGTAGGTTAATGATCTTAATCCTACACCATGGTGATTAAGTGTGAGATGCTGACTTCACACTTAAGGTATTCTCATTACCCCTAATCAGAGGGAAGATGTGATGAGTTTACTAAATCCATTGGTTTAGGCTTAAGCTCACTAACTTATGACAAACTTTCAAAAGCAATAAAAGACTGAAAACTCAAAAAAACAAACAATAATCGTCTCCTTCGGGATTCTTTTCTCATCTCATTCACTCACAAACGAGAACTTGCTTCCTCCGTCTAATGCAAGACAGTTTGCACCTGAGCCAGACAGGTCATACACTTGAGCATAGACAAGCAAGCAGTTCACAAGTCAATTCACCTTTCAGTCTCTTTGGGTCGAACTACGGTGTTATGACTTCCTCATTGCACGAGAGGATACATAGGCATAACTTAACAGTTATCGAACAAAAGTCTCTGTATATCCCCCCTCCTTCCAGCTTTACTCTTTTAGGCTCATGATCTTGAGCATTTTATTCTTGTTCTCACACTGACACTGTACATTTACACACCTCACATTCTTCTTACACTGACACCTGTACATCCTTTTCCAGCTCTTTTATACACAAATTGCACTGACACTACCCCTTTAAAACACAAATCTTCTAAGCGTGGATCCCGTCGAGTACAACGGACAATCTGGGTGCTAATACCTTCCCAGGTTGTAACCAACCGCCTTTCTCAGTTTCTCTGGTTCGCAACCGTCTTATCCATATCTTTCTAGGTCTATGCAGCATTGCCTTTCCTCCGGGATAAAAATGCCTAGCTGGCGACTCTATTCATTCCCTGTGAGTTCACTCCTGTGTGTTCCCACATCCTCCCTTCGCCGACCGTTCGCGTCTGTACCCTTATTTGGGCCATGCCCATTTATCGGGAGCGACAGCTTGGCGACTCTGCTGGGGACCCTTATACTGTAACCAGGGCTTCTGGTTCTTTTTGTGGGTTCCTCCTAGCGCTTGTTTGATTTGTGTTTACTGGGGTGTTATGTGCTATTTGTGTTTGTATATTTGTTTCATTTATTGCTTTATGTACAGTTTGTTTACTGCTTTCTTTACAGCTTTATGTACATCATAATGTCATACTGTTCTGGCTGGATCTGGTTTTGTTGCTTTGGTGGGTGGGGTTCTATTGAGAGTTGAGGTCCTATACCTGGGACCTGAGTGACACCTAGGCTAGAGTGGTTCATGTTCTTTCCCATTCCATTTCGGTCTGGTGCGGGAATATGAAACACGGTTCAGATATGGGTTTCTTCTTGAGAACTCTGTGCTACAGATTTCCTGTAGTGCTAGGGCTATCTGGGAAGCCTGCTAAGTCTGAATGACCTTTACTATGACCTTCAGAAACTGAGGTGAATTAGAGGAGGATCTTTTATGGTTATTGTAAACACTGTACCTCCGGGTTAGAAGTGTTTAAACTTCTCATAACTGATCCGAGTCTGAGGATCCTTGTTTTAGAACATCACCTGTGAGGGGGTTGGGCTGTTTACAGGTTTGCAGGTACCATTGACCTCAACATACCCTGTTACTTTGTTTTGATTAAGAGTACTCCATTTTGGAACAGTTCTTGTGATTTTTAACCATGGATATTTGACTCTTTATTTGAGTCCCCCACCTTGGTTACTGGACTTATGAACCTCCATCTGGATTTCTTGAACATACATGGACCTATATCAAGGCAGTAATCAGATCCAGCTTGATCACAAACCCTTGCATATCATTTGCATACATCATCATTGCTTCATTTGACATTTGCTTATTTGTTTTTCAGGGTATCCATACTATATTTTGGCTTGGTTTTGACCCCTTCATCTGCATAGACCTATCTTCACCAGCATCTGCTTCAGCTTTTCCTCATCAGCTACCTGCTTCAGTCACCTGTATCACTAGTCTCAGCCTGTCAGTGGCCCATCTTCTAGTTTCAGTCATCATCATTAGCATCTGTTCTTCAGCAACATGGCACCTAAGAAGAGCAACATCTCCTATCATTTCTTTGAGCCTGAGCTAGCTGGCATCAGGAAGGTCCAAGCCCTGATTACTCCAGACCATATACCACTATTCAGAGAACATTATGGGGGGATCCTTGATGTGGTTATGGATTTGGACCCTTCACAGAGGAGCTTGATTCATACTTGCCTGCAGTTCTATGATCCCCCTCTGAGGTGCTTCACCTTCCAGAATTTTCAGTTGGGACCCTTGTTAGAAGAGTATTCATCACTGATTGGTGTACCTATCAGGGGTGGAGTCCCTTTCAACCCTGAGATGGCTTTTCCTAGTAATGAAGAGGTAGCAAAGGCATTGTATCTGGAACCAGTTCTTATTGGGCATAACATGACATCAAAGGCTGGAATCTCTGGTCTACACTTGGATTTCTTGACCTCTCAGGCTATTCTGAAGGCCTCCTTGGGGGAGTGGAAGGCAGTCTGTGCATTATTAGCCCTTAGCATATATGGGGTCATATTGTTTGCAGATGAGCCTAAGTTTATTAGCAAGAATGCAATCCATCTTTTCATTCTGAGGAACCCAGTACCCACCTTACTGGGAGATTTCTACTACTCTGTTCACCAAAGGAATGAAAAGCAAAGGGGAAGATTAGTGAGATGATTTGCTCCTTTGTTCCATACCTGGTTGCTCAAACATTTGCCAAAGACTGATGCATTCTTGAACCCTCACCAGCAGAAAAATTGGGCTAGGAGGCTTGTTGCTCTAACCTCAGATGACATCAGGTGGTGCACTCAGAGCACTAAGGGCAGAGACATCATTACTAGTTGTGGGCAATTTCCCAATGTACCTTTGATAGGAGTGAAGGGTTGCATCAACTACAACCCTCTGCTATTCAAAAGACAACTGGGCTATGCATTGGTCCACCCTCCTAGAGTACAGGATCTAGCTGAGACCCTTTATTGTGAGAGCAAGCCTAATCTGGCTATTGTCAGACAAGCATCCTGGGCTTGGGACAATGTCCAGACTAAAGGGGTGACCATTCTTGGGAGATGCAACAATGTGGCCTCAGCTCAGTACTATGAGTGGTCTCATGCCAGGGCTCAAGTTTCTGGGATGCCCTTCACCCTTGAAGATGTGCCTGGACCCTCCACAGCACCACCTACAGCCACTGTCAGCCTGGAAGAGTTTGAGAAGCTCAAAGAGAGAAATGAGAATTTGTCTGAAGCCTTGAAGAGAACCCTCTGGGAGAGGAGTGATGGTCGGCTGGACATTGAAAGGTTAGAAAAGCTAAAGGTGGAGCATCTGGCCAGGATTGAAAAGTCAGAAGACTATATCAAGAAGTCAAGGGCTGGAGAACAGATTTTGAAGAATGCCTGCAAGGAGGCCCAGTTCCAGAGAGCTAGGACTGATCTTTATCTGAAGGAGAGCCAAGCTAGGTGGGTCAGAATCACTGAAGCTCGCACTCAGGAGGATAAGAGAACTCAGGACAAGATTGAGCAGTTGGAGGCTAATGAAAAGGAGCAACAGGAAGCCCTGGTAGCAGCCCAGAGGGAGATCTCAGAATTGAAACTCAGAGCTGGTGTGAAGAGGTCAAAGGACCAAGGCAGGCACAAGAAGCTAACTGCAGCTATTGCCACCAGGAATCTTCTCATCGGGAACCTCACAGAGCATCCAGCTGACCCTGTGACTGAAGCACTTCTGTAGGAAGTCCAGGAGGATGAGTTTGGTCTTGGTGTCTGACTTTTTGCTTGTTGTTGTTTTCATTTCTTTGTACTTTTTCTTTTTGTATTTTTGACCCCTCAGAGGGCATGTATTGTAAAAAACAAACTATGTATGTTTTCCTTTTGTAATATATTTACTAGTTTGTTTTTATCTGAGTTCTTCCAAGCAACATCAAAAGCATCTTCCTCAGGGGTCTGGAAATGTCAAAACCAAGTGCCAAGCTGGATACCTTGGAAACAAATAAGCATACTGCATTGCATACTAACCTTTTGTTTTGTTTTGTAGGTTTTGTTTTGTTTTTTTTACTAACTCTGTTGTGATTCAGGAACTATTGCTCGACGTCAGGTGTTCCCACTCAACCGTCCACACAGATATCCCACCCGCAACAACCTTTCGGGCATACAAATGGACCAAGTACAACAGGACCTTACAGAGGTCAGGACTCAAATGGCCAATGAGAGACTGGAAATGAGGAATCAGATGACCCAATTTATGGAGGTGATGAATGGATTGGCACAGAGCCAAGAAAGATTAAGAGCACTGGTAGAAAGGCAGACCCAGGAGGAACCCCATTTAGGGACTGGGGGGACAAGCAATAATGAGAGGGTTCAGCCTCATGTTAATCCTCCAGTCTATGGACCCCACCTTCATCCAGAGATCAACATCCCTGTTAATGTGCAAGGGACTGCCACTGCAGGCAGAGTATTACAAGAAGACCCCCAGGAAGATTAATTTACAGTGATGGGAGCTGGGGATGAAGCCTATGACAAAAGGCTAGATGAGATTGCTGAGAAACTGAGATCCCTGGAGTCCCAGAATTCTTTGGGCTTTGATGTTATGGACATGGGTCTAGTGGACGGGGTCGGGATTCCCCACAAATTTAAACCTCCGTGCTTTGAGAAGTACAACGGAACTTCCTGTCCCCGAACCCATTTACAATCCTTTCTGGGGAGGCTGAAGGCATACACCATGGATGAAAAGCTATGGATGTTTTATTTTGAAGATAGCTTAACAGGAGCTTCAAGGGAATGGTACTCTCACCTGACTAGAGCAACCATCAGGTGCTGGAAGGACCTGGCTGAGGCCTTTATCAGACAATACCAGTACAACTTGGATATGGCTCCCAATAGGACCCTCCTGATGGGGATGTCTCAATCATCCAGGGAAAGCTTCCGGGAGTACGCTCAGAGGTGGAGACAGCTTGCTGCTGCTGTCCAGCCACCCATGTCAGAGAGGGAGATGGCTGATATGTTTATGAACACCCTCCAAGGGACATACATTGACAGGCTAGCTGCCTTTTCTTCCACTAGCTTTGCTGACGTGGTCATAGCCGGGGAAAGAATTGAGAGCCTATTAAAGATGGGTAAGATTTCTGACAATGGTGCGAGCTCGTCCAGCAACCCTAGAAAACCTTTTGTAGGTCCAAGAAGAACCGGTGAGACCAATGCTATTCAGGCTAGCAGGGGCAGATCACAATATGTTCATAGATCAGTGGCAGCAGTCACCATCCCTCCCCACTTCCTCAGCAACCGGTATATCATCCACAGCAACAACCCCATTACCAGCAACAAACTCAGTATCCACCTCAGAGAAATTATAACAACAACAACACCAACAACAACAATCAGCAAAGACCGTATCAACAGAGACCATCTCAGGCCAATAGGGTGATCGATCCGATCCCTATGCCTTATGCCACATTATTGCCACAACTCCTGAAACTCAACCTGGTTGAGCTAAGGACATTGGGGCCTCCAGATCCTGCCAGTCTGCCCAGAAATTATGATGCCAGCGCCAGATGTGCTTCTCACTCAAATGCACCTGGCCACAGTACGGAGAAGTGCAGAGCTTTGCACATGAAAGTACAGGACCTAGTGGATTCCAAGGCCCTAAACTTTGCACCCCCACCAAATGTTAACAAGAACCCTATGCCCAACCACGACGGACCGAGAATCAATGCTATTGAAGAAGATATGCCGTCTTACTTGATAACCAGTGTGGGTCAGATTCGGACACCCTTGGTAGAGATTAAAGCTCAACTCCTTGAATGTCAAATGTTCCCGGGATGTGAGCTAGGGTGTGCTTATTGCAACATTTAAGTGAATAGGTGTGATAACTTGAGATAAGGCATGGATGGTCTCATCCAGAGTGGCCTGCTTCAAATCACAACATCAATACCTACCAATCCAGCAATCTCCTTAACAACAATTCCCGAGTCTTCTACAACTGCAACAACCATTGTTCCAAACAACTCTTCAATCTCATCAACAAATGCTTCATCTGTCACTTCAATGGACCAAACATCAACAAACATCCCTTCTACAACTTCAGGACCCCTTCATTCAGAATCTCCTACAACAGCAACACCCATCCATTCAACAGTGTCTCCTACAATACCAACAGCAAACAATGAAAGTGTCTCAACAGTTACAATTTATTATGACCTTGCAAATGATTCTGCCTACAACTCACAAAATGCCACTCCTACCAGAGCACCAGTCACAATATACTATGATCCACATACTATCATGGTCCCTTCTGCAGCTGCTATCAGTCCAGTCACTATCACGGTGCCTGGGCCAGTACCTTATGAAAGCAGTAATGCCATCCCTTGGCATTACGACTCCGATCTATACTGCGAAGGACAGAAAATCACTCTTGAATCGTCAACTTCTTCACCACAAATAGACAATGTGGGGGGAGGCGGAGGCTTCACTCGAAGCGGACGTCTCTTTGCCCCGCAAATTCCAAGACCCAGTGCCGAAGCAGAAGCTGCTGCCAAGGCAAAAGGGAAGAGCACGGTGCAAGAAGATCAAGTTGTTAGAGAAGCTTTGAAAACCCCCTTTGATCAAGAGGTTGATGAATTCATGAGAATCATCAAGAAAAGTGATTACAAGATAGTGGACCAGTTTCACCAGACGCCTTCCAGGATCTCCATTCTATCATTGCTTATGTGCTCCGAGGCTCATCGGAACGCACTACTAAAAGTCTTGCACGCAGCTTATGTGCCAGAGGAGATTACCGTTAATCAGTTGGAAGCTGTAGTTGGAAATGTTAACGCTAGTCATGGACTAGGATTTACCAACACTGATTTGACAACGGAGGGCCGCAATCACAACAAGGCTTTGCACATTACCTTGGAGTGTAAGGGTGCAGTTCTTTCTCATGTATTGGTGGACACGGGGTCATCCCTCAATGTCCTACCTAAGAAAGCCCTTGTGAAGCTGGAGTATGAAGGATTGGCATTACGCCCCAGCAACTTGGTAGTGAGAGCCTTTGACGGTTCTAAGAGATCAGTTCTGGGAGAAATTGAGTTGCCTATAACGATTGGCCCACAGACTTTCAAAACGACCTTCTTGGTGATGGATATACAGCCTGCCTACAGCTGTCTATTGGGTAGGCCATGGATACACGCCGCTGGCGCCGTGACCTCAACCCTTCACCAGAAGTTAAAATTCGAGTGGGAGGGCCAAGTCGTTACTATTTGTGGAGAGGAAGATATCTTTGTTAGCCATCTGGCTACATACAAGTATATTGAGATGGATGGGGAGATCCATGAAACCATGAGTCAGGGTTTTGAAGCCCTAAACTTTAACGAAGCATCTGCTGTACTTGGGACTTCTATGACATCCTACCAGCAAGCCAGGAAGGTTGTTGAGGAGGGGAATGCTCAAGGTTGGGGCAAACTGTTGCCTGTGGAGAAGAAAGAGGATAGATTTGGGTTGGGTTACAAACCAACTCAACAAGATCAAGCAGAGGCTGCTAAGAAGCCCAGTTTGGTTAGTGGGGGGATGCTCACCCCTGATGCTGTAAACAACTTGGAAGATGAGTCGGAAGATGAGCGCAACCTGGAGAGCTGGATACGTCCAAGGATCCCGGGGAGTCGTATCTCAAACTGGTCTTCCCAGGAAATTATAAGGGTTACTCCTGCAGAGTAATTATTATTTCCTGTATATTTTAAGCATGCATCAAGTCTTGCATCTTGCCCAAGATGACAAGACTCATTTTGTAATCGGGCCATCTGTAATTTTGTGCAAACAGATAAATCAATGATAATCAGACATCTTTTGCAAATGAGTCCTTTTTCTTTTCCCCTCATTGTTTTTCCATTTTTCTTTTTGTACAAAAATAAAATGGCAATGTTTTCAAAATGATAAACTTCATTTCACTTTTTCTAAACAAGATTAAAATCAATCACTAAAATGAACAATCTAAACCCTTGCAGAGAGTGCCTTTCAGACTGCACCGACAACAGCACAGCTATGGCTTCGTATGACTTTGACAATCCAATCAATCAAGCCGATGAAGGGGTTGAAGAAGATTTTGAGCTTCCTGAAGAGCTAGCCAGGTTGTTAAGGCAAGAGGAGAAGGTTATCACTCCTCATCAGGAGGAGGTCGAAACGATTAATCTTGGTACAGCTGAAGACGTGAAAGAGGTTAAGATCGGGGCCTGTTTACAAGACTCAGTGAAGAAACAACTGATTGACCTGCTTCAGGAATATGTGGATGTGTTTGCCTGGTCTTATCAAGATATGCCAGGGTTGGATACCGATATTGTTATGCACAAGCTGCCTTTAAGAGAAGATTGCCCCCCGGTTAAACAGAAACTGCGCCGTACTCGCCCAAACATGGCGATGAAGATCAAAGAAGAGGTACAAAAGCAGTGGGACGCCGGGTTCCTTGCTGTAACTAGCTATCCACCGTGGGTTGCTAATGTAGTACCTGTGCATAAGAAAGACGGCAAAGTGAGGATGTGTGTTGACTACCGGGATCTGAACAGAGCCAACCCGAAAGATGATTTCCCATTACCTCACATTGATGTATTGGTTGATAATACGGCTCAGTTATCGGTGTTTTCCTTCATGGACGGATTTTCAGGGTACAATCAGATCAAGATGTCACCTAAAGACATGGAGAAGACAACCTTCATCACACCCTGGGGCACGTTCTGTTACAAGGTGATGCCATTCGGATTGAAGAATGATGGTGCGACATATCAACGGGCTATGGTAACATTATTCCACGATATGATCCATAAAGAAATCGAATGTTATGTGGATGACATGATTGCCAAGTCCCTCACAGAAGAAGACCACTTGGTGAATTTGTTGAAGCTGTTCAAGCGTCTGAGGAAGTATCAACTAAAGCTGAACCCCAACAAGTGCACATTCGGGGTGCGATCTAGTAAGCTGCTGGGTTTTATTGTAAGCGAGAAAGGGATTGAGGTTGACCCTGATAAAGTCAAAGCCATTCAAGAAATTCCTGAACCGAAGTCTGAAAAAGAAGTTCGAGGGTTTCTAGGTAGATTGAACTACATCTCAAGGTTCATATCTCACCTTACAGCAACCTGTGAACCCTTGTTCAAGCTGTTAAGAAAAGAACAGACGGTCAGGTGGAATGAAGACTGCCAGAGGGCTTTTGACAAGATCAAAGAATACCTGCAAGAACCACCAATCCTTATGCCTCCAGTTGAAGGAAGACCTTTGATAATGTACTTGACAGTATTAGAAGAGTCAATGGGGTGTGTGCTGGGCCAGCATGACGAGTGTGGTCGAAAAGAGTATGCAATATACTACCTGAGCAAAAAGTTTACCGACTGTGAACAACGTTATTCACTGCTCGAGAAAACTTGTTGTGCTTTAGCGTGGGCTGCTCGCCGACTGAGGCAGTATATGTTGACCCACACTACTTTATTGATATCCAAAATGGACCCAGTCAAGTACATTTTCGAGAAGCCAGCCCTTACCGGACGGGTTGCAAGATGGCAAATGATTCTCACGGAATATGACATCCAGTACACCTCCCAGAAAGCCATCAAGGGCAGTGTACTATCTGAATATCTTGTTGAGCAACCTATTGATGATTACCAGCCTATGAGATTTGACTTCCCTGATGAAGACATCATGTTCATAAAAGCGAAAGATCATGAAGAGCCTGTTCACACTGAAGGGCCTGACCCGGAAGAAGAATGGACTATGATGTTTGATGGGGCTGTTAATATGAATGGTCGTGGTGTTGGTGCAGTACTCATTACACCTAAGGGAGTTCACATGCCTTTCTCGGCAAAGCTCACCTTCAACTGCACTAACAACGAAGCTGAATACGAAGCTTGCATTATGGTTCTTGAGGAAGCTATTGACCTCAGGATCAAGACATTGACTGTATTCGGAGATTCAGCTCTGGTAGTTAATCAAACCAACGGCAAATGGTACACCCACCAGGATCATCTGATACCTTACAGGGATTATACCAGAAGGTTATTGACTTTCTTCACAACGGTCAAGCTTGAGTATATCCCTCGGGACGAGAATCAGTTTGCAGATGCTCTGGCTACCATTTCGTCAATGATCAAAGTTCAAGCTACCAACTTTGTGCCTCGGATTTCAGTGTCCAGACTTGACAGACCAGCATATGTATTTGCAGCAGACGTTGTCAAAGATGATAAGCCTTGGTTCCACGACATTAAGTGCTTCTTGGAGGATCAAACATACCCACCTGGGGCATCTTCCAATGATAAGAAGACTTTAAGAAGGCTTGCTGGTAGTTTCTTCCTGAACACTGATGGTTCCCTGTACAAGAGAAACTTTGATATGGTACTCCTCAGATGCGTTGATAGAACAGAAGCAGACTTGTTGATGCACGAGGTGCACGAAGGATCCTTTGGTACCCATGCAGGAGGGCATGCCATGGCCAAGAAATTGCTAAGATCGGGTTATTACTGGATCACAGTGGATGCCGACTGTTGTGCCTATGCCAGAAAATGCCATAAATGCCAGATTTATGCGGATAAGGTCCATGTGCCTCCCAATCCTCTGAATGTGATGTCTTCACCCTGGCCCTTTGCTATGTGGGGCATTGATATGATTGGCAAGATCGAGCCGACTGCTTCAAATGGTCACAGATTCATCTTGGTAGCCATTGACTATTTTACCAAGTGGGTTGAAGCAGCTTCCTATGCAAATGTCACAAGGCAAGTGGTAGCCAGATTTCTGAAGAGAGATATCATCTGTCGATACGGAGTTCCCGAGCGAATCATTACTGATAATGGTTCCAACTTAAACAACAAAATGATGGCAGAGCTATGCCGGGACTTCAAAATCCAACACCACAATTCTTCTCCTTACAGGCCAAAGATGAACGGTGCTGTTGAGGCGGATAATAAAAATATCAAGAAGATTATGCAGAAGATGGTAGTCACCTACAAAGACTGGCATGAAATGCTACCATTTGCCTTACATGGGTACCGCACGTCAATCAGAACATCCACTGGGGCAACACCGTATCACAAGTGTGATAAATGCTTTTCGAATCCGTCCAAGTCAGGTTTTGTTTCTTCTAGTTATCACCCAAGTGTGGTAAATGCATTTCGATTCCATCCAAGTCTAGTTGCATTTCTTCGAGTTATAATCCAAGTATAATAATCTCCTTTCAAGCTAACTTACAGTGTGTCTTGTTTGTTTTTATCGACCAAGTGTGGTAAATGCTCTTCGATTATGTCAAAGTACAGTTTCTTCACTTCGAGTTATCATCCAAGTATGATATTCTCTTTTTACGCTCACTCACGGTGTGTCTTGTTCGCTTTATCACCCAAGTGTGGTAAATGTTTTTCGATTCCGTCCAAGTCTAGTTGCATTTCTTCGAGTTATAATCCAAGTATAATAATCTCCTTTCAAGCTAACTTACAGTGTGTCTTGTTTGTTTTTATCGACCAAGTGTGGTAAATGCTCTTCGATTATGTCAAAGTACAGTTTCTTCACTTCGAGTTATCATCCAAGTATGATATTCTCTTTTTACGCTCACTCACGGTGTGTCTTGTTCACTTTATCACCCAAGTGTGGTAAATGCATTTCGATTCCATCCAAGTCTAGTTGCATTTCTTCGAGTTATAATCCAAGTATAATAATCTCCTTTCAAGCTAACTTACAGTGTGTCTTGTTTGTTTTTATCGACCAAGTGTGGTAAATGCTCTTCGATTATGTCAAAGTACAGTTTCTTCACTTCGAGTTATCATCCAAGTATGATATTCTCTTTTTACGCTCACTCACGGTGTGTCTTGTTCGCTTTATCACCCAAGTGTGGTAAATGTTTTTCGATTCCATCCATGTCCGGTTCTGTTTCTTCGAGTTATAATCCAATTATGATAGTCTCTTTCCAAGTTCACTCGCGGTGTGTCTTGTTTACTTTATCACCCAAGAGTGATAAATGCTTTTCGATTCCGTCCAAGTCCAGTTTATTCCCTTCGAGTAATCATCCAAGTATGATATTTTCTTTTCTGATCACTCACGGTGTGTCTTGTTTGCTTTATCACCCAATTGTGGTAAATGTTTTTCGATTTCGTCCATGTCCGGTTCCGTTTCTTCGAGTTATAATCCAAATATGATAGTCTCTTTCCAAGCTCACTCACGGTGTGTCTTGTTTGCTTTATCACCCATGTGTGGTAAGTGCTTTTCAAATCCTTCCAAGTCATGTTTCATTTCTTCGACTTATCATCCAAGTATGATAGTCTTTTTCCAAGCTAACTCGTGGTGTGTCTAGTTCGCTTTATCACCCAAGTGTGATAAATACTTTTCGATTCCATCCAAGTCCAGTTTCTTCCCTTCGAGTTATCATCCAAGTATAATATTCTCTTTTCACGCTCACTCACGGTGTGTCTTGTTCGCTTTATCACCCAAGTGTGGTAAATGTTTTTCGATTCCGTCCATGTCCGGTTCCGTTTCTTCGAGTTATAATCCAAATATGATAGTCTCTTTCCAAGCTCACTCACGGTATGTCTTATGTAAACACCCCAATTTTTCCCTCACTAAGTTCACACCAGGGTTTTTGATCTTCCATCATTGCATTAGTATAAGCATATCATATCATATTGCATTTTTGTTTCACTGCATAGTTCAAGTTCATTTGCATCTAGGGTTTGTGATCTGAGCAATCCAAGATCCATATGAGCCACTCCAAAGGTCTCCAATCATTTCAAGAGGGTCCATGTATGTTCAATCATCATTTTATATCCCCCAAAGATCAAGGAAGTCAAAAATCACAAGAACCTGGAAAGCATGGAAGCAGAGCCAGGGTTTCACTGCACAGATGACCTGAAATTAGGGTTTTGGTTTCAGAGGCCATAACTCCAAATTTTTTGGTCATTCTTGTTTCTATTGGTCTCAATATGTTATAAGGATCATGTGTACCAAGTTTTATGAAGAAATTCATTGTGGAAGTCATATGTTCAATGGGTAACTTCTTGAGCAAGTTAGAGCAAAATCAGGGCATATGAGGCCCCCATCAATGGAACCAAAGTGGATTTTTCATCAAATTGAAGTTATATGATCTTTATTTGATCATTTAAGTGCTTGGAAGTTCACAAAATTGAAGAAAAGTGAGCTAAACCAAAAGTTGCCAAAAATGGTAATGACTTGTAATGTAAACTTTCCATTTTGGGAATGTTTTTTCAACCTCCTCTTTCTCAACCAAAAATGCTTCAAATGAAAAATTGTTGGTGAGGAAAGTTGTAGATTGGATCATTCCCTTTTCAAAAAGTTATAGAACAAATCTTAATTCATTGTGGAACTCAAGTTATGGCTTGTCAAAGTTGGCAAATATCACATAATTTTCAAGAATGCACCAAAGAAGGATTTTTGCAAAACCACTTGCCAAGGCATTTTGTGACTTCAAACACACTTCTAAGTATCATAACATCATAGTGCATTGCATAAAGATCAGAATTTCCCAAGGAATTGTGTCATTTCATGTCTTGCATTTCAAGAATTTCAAAAGGGGCCAAACTTCATAGAATTTGCAAAATGACACATAACTTTGTTTCAACTTGCTGAATTGCCTCAAAACCATTTCTATGGACCTCCTTGATCCATGTTGCGTATAGACAAGCCAAAAATTCAGCTGCACCATTGCCCATACCTCAAGTACAAGTCATGTTGACATTTTGGCAACTTGCCCATACCAATCAGCTGCAACCACCACCCACTCTCTGGCCTATCACTACTTGTTATGTGGACCAAAAGAAAGCCACAACATACAACATTGCAAGCTGAAACCTCAGATTGATCAAGTTCCCAAAATCTCTCCATTTTGCAAATTCCTTCGAAACTCTCAGAATACTAACTCAAACTCCAAACAAAAATTCACCATTCATCTCAAAATCATTCACTGAACACAAAGCAACCATCAAACAAACCTCAAAGCACCTTTAACCTAAAACACGATTCTTGGCCAGTTGAAGTGCAATCACACAAACCAGCCAAAACAAACTCCTCCCAAGCCTCAAGGCTTCTTCAGAAGGATCATTAGAGTGAGTTTGCACAAGAGAGGTGACCAGAAAGCTCCAAACTGAGGAAGCTCAAGCTCAGGTAGCTTCTTCAAACGTTTTTCCAGAAAGCTCCAAGTTTGTGAGTAAGAATGCCATCCACCTGTTCTTGTTGAGGAACCATTTTCCTACCTTGCTAGGAGACTTCTACTACTCCATACATCATAGAAATGAAAAGCAAAGAGGGAAACTGGTCAGATGTTGTGCTCCTCTGTACTACTCTTGGCTACTCAGACACTTGCCAAAATCAGATGCCTTCTTGAATCCACATCAGCAGAAGAATTGGGCTAAGAGATTCATTGCCTTGACATCAGATGACATCAGGTGGTGCACTCAGAGCACCAAGGGCAAAGATATTATTACCAGTTGTGGGCAGTACCCTAATGTGCCTCTGATAGGAGTAAAATGTTGTATCAACTACAACCCTTTACTATTTAAGCTACAATTGGGATATGCCTTGGTTCATCCTCCCAGAGGACAAGATTTGGCTGAGACTCTCTACTGTGAAATTCAACCCAACTCTTCTGTTGTCAGACAGGCTGCCTGGGCTTGGGATAATATTCAGACCAAAGGGACAACCATCCTTGGAAAGTGAAACAATATTGCTTCAGCCCAGTATTCTGATTGGTCCCGTACTAGAGCTCAGATCACCCGGATGCCTTTCACCTTGGAAGATACACCTGGACCTTCTGTAGTACAACCTGCAGCAACTGTCATCCTGGAAGAGTTTGAAAAGCTGAAAGAGAGGAACACTCAGCTAGCTGAAGCCCTGAAGAAGACTCTCTGGGAGAGAAATGACAGTCGTCTGGATATTGAGAGATTGGAAAGACTCAAGATTGAGCATCTAACCAAGATTGAAAAGACAGATGACTACATCAGGAAGGCAAGAGCAGGGGAGTTGGTTCTGAAGAATGCTTGCAAGAAAGCAAAGATTCAGAAGGCTAGGGCATAACATTATCTTGAGGAAAGCCAGGCTAGGTGGATCAGGATCACTGAAGCCCGTGCACAAGAAGATCAAAGGACTCAGGCTAAGATAGAGCAGTTGGAGGCTAGTGAGAAGAAGCAGCAGGAAGCTTTGTTGGCAGCTCAGAAGGAGATATCTGAATTGAAACTCCGGGCGGGGTTGAAGAGGTCAAAAGATCAAGACAAGCATAAGAAGCTAGCCAGTGCCATTGCTACTAGGAACCTCCTCATCAGGACTATTACAGAGCACCCAGCTAGTCTAGTGACTGAAGCCCTCCTGAGGGAGGTCAGGGAGGATGACTTTGGATTGGATGTCTGATCCTTTTGCTTGTATTTCTTTCTTTTGATGTACTTTTCTTTTGATTGTTGTATTTTGACCCACCACGGGCATATATTCTAAACAAACTATGTATTTTCATTCTTTGTAATATATCAGTTTGTTTTATGTGTGGGCTTTATCTATCAACATCATCAACATTTCCTCGAGGTCTGGAAAGGTCAAAACCAAAGAACCAAACCAGATACCCTTGGAAGACAAATAAGCATATTTCATTGCATACTAACATTTTCTTTGTTTTGTAGGTTTTTGTTTTATTTGTTGTTTCTCACTTTGTTGTGGTTTCAGGAAACATTGCTCGAAGAAGAGTGTTCACTGTCAACAAAATACACCGGTACTCGACGCGAAACAACCTTCCGGGCATTCAGATGGATCAAGTACAGCAGGACTTGAATGAAGTAAGGACCCAAATGGCAAATGAAAGGGTTGAGATGAGGAATCAAATGACCCAATTTATGGCTGTGATGACTGGCTTAGCTCAGAGCCAGGAAAGGCTAAGGGAGTTAGTGGAAAGACAAACTCCTGATGAACACCATCCCGGTACAGGAGGTACCAGTAACAATGATCGCGGACAGCCTCGCATCGATCCACCGGAGTTTGGGCCTCATCTAAACCCAGATGTTAATGTCATAAGGAATGTTCAAGGTAATACTGCTGGAGGTAGGATCTTGCAAGAAGATCCTCAAGAAGAGCAGTTCATAGTTATTGGAGTTGGGGATGAAGTTTACGACCGAAGGATGGATGAGATTGCTGAGAAACCGAGGTCTCTTAAATCCCAAAATTCCCTAGGCTTTGATGTAATGGATATGGGGATGGTGGATGGGGTGAGAATTCCTCACAAGTTCAAACCCCCGTGCTTTGAAAAATATAATGGTACCTCCTACCCACGTACTCATCTGTAGTCTTTCTTGGGGAGACTCAAAGCTTATACCATGGACAAGAAGTTATGGATGTTCTATTTTGAGGACAGCCTGACTGGAGCATCAAGAGAATGGTATTCGCATTTGACCAGGGCCACTATAAGATGTTGGAAATACTTGGCCGATGCCTTCATCCATCAATACCAGTACAAGCTAGACATGGCTCCCAATAGAACCATCTTAATGGGCATGTCTCAGTCTTCAAGGGAAAGCTTCCAGGATTATGCTCAGAGGTGGAGACAGCTTGCTGCTGCTGTCCAGCCACCCATGTCTGAACGGAAAATGGATGACATGTTTATGAGCACTCTTCAGGGAACTTATATCGACCGACTTGCTGCATTCTCCTCCACTAGCTTTGCTGATGTATTCATAGCTGGGGAAAGAATAAAGAGTCTTCTGAAGATGGGCAAAATCTCTGACAACGGTGCAAGTTCCTCCAACAATACAAGAAAACCTTTTCCAGGACCCCGAAGGACAGGTGAAACAAATGCTATTCATGCAGGCAGGCGCAGACCCCAATACTCTCACAGATCAATAGCAACTGTTTCTATTCCGGCTCCAGCCCCACAATAACCACTTTTTCCTCAACAACAGCAACAACAACAATACTATCAGCAACAACCGCACTTTACGCAACAAAGATCATGCAACAATAACAACAACAACCAACAGCAGCTCCCCTTTCAACAAAGGCCATCTCAAGCGAATAGGGTGATTGGCCCCATTCCTATACCATATGCCACCCTACCGCCACAACTCCTGAAGCTCAACCTGGTCGAGTTAAGGACGTTGGCTCCACCAGATCCTCTCAACCTCCCGAAGAATTATGATGCCAATGCTAGGTGTGCCTTTCATTCCAACACACCTGGTCACAATACTGAGAAGTGTAGAGCCTTGCAAATGAAGGTTCAGGATCTGGTCGATTCCAAAGCTCTCAATTTCGCACCTCCTCCAAATGTTACCAGAAATCCTATGCCTAATCATGGTGGGCCCAGGATTAATGTCGTAGAGGAGGACCAACCATCTGCACTGATTGATAGTGTTGCACATATTCAAACGCCGCTGGCAGAAGTCAAAGCTCAACTCTTGAGATGCCAGGTGTTCCCAGGTTGCGAGGCCTGCTGCAAATCTTGCAAGACTGCTATTAATGGTTGTGAGTGGCTAAGGCTTGGCATAGATGGCCTTATCAGAGATGGAATTTTGCAAATTACCACAACGGCGTCTACAACATCAACAACTCTTCCTTCAGCAACATTAGATCCTCCTACAACATCAACAACTCTTTCTTTAGCAACAATAGATCCTCCTACAACTGCAACAACTATCGTTCCCACTGATTCATCCATAACTCCGGAAATAACTCCATCCATTATTTCAATAAACCAAAGTTCAACTACACTTACTTCTACAATGTCAACACCCATCTTATCAACGGAATCGCCTACAACACCAACAAACGCTAACGAAGATGTCTCAACGGTCACAATCTATTATGACCCGGCAACTGTTCATCCCAACAACAATTATCAACAACAAACTGCAACACCTACTGTCAGATCTCCAGTCACAATCTATTACGACCCGCATACCCTCACAGTTCCTTCCACTACAGCAATCAGTCCAGTCACCATTACAGTACCTGGACCCGTTCCTTATGAAAGCAGTAATGCCATACATTGGCACTACGACTCTGATCTCTAATGCGGCAGAAAGAAGATCACTCTAGATTTAGCAACCTCTTCACCACAAGTTGACAATGTTGGGGGAGGCGGAGGCTTCACCAGAAGCAGACTCCATTTTGCCTCACAAATACCGAGACCCAATGCTGAAGCAGAGGCTGTTGCTAAAGAAAAAGGGAAGAGTGTGGTACTCGAAGAGCCAACTATTAAAGAAACTCCGAAGGCGTCTTTTGACCAAGAGGTGGACGAGTTTATGAGAATAATAAAAAAGAGTGATTACAAAGTGGTGGACCAACTTCATCAGACGCCCTCCAAGATCTCTATCTTGTCATTGTTAATGTGTTCCGAAGCCCATAGGAATGCACTTTTGAGGGTCCTGCACGCAGCCTACGTGCCGGAAGAGATTACGGTTAATCAGCTGGAAACAGTGGTTGCAAATGTTAACACTAGTCATGGACTGGGCTTCACAGATGCTGATTTAACGACGGAGGGACGCAATCATAACAAGGCTTTACACATCACCTTAGAGTGCAAAGGTGCTGTTCTTTCTCATGTGTTGGTAGACACTGGGTCCTCGCTCAATGTCCTCCCAAAGAAAGCCTTGGTGAAGCTGGAATATGATGGTTTGGCATTGCGTCCAAGTAACTTGGTGGTAAGAGCGTTTGATGGCTCTAATAGATCAGTGCTTGGAGAGATTGAATTACCCGTGGTGATTGGCCCACAAGTCTTTAAAACTACTTTCTTCGTGATGGACATTCAGCCGGCCTACAACTGTTTGTTGGGTAGACCCTGGATTCACGCCGCTGGCGCTGTTACAACTACCCTTCACCAGAAATTAAAATACGATTGGGAAGGCCAGATCATCACAATCTGTGGGGAGGAGGATATCTTCGTCAGTCATCTAGCTACTTACAAGTATATTGAGATGGACGGAGAGATCCATGAGACAATGAGCCAAGGGTTTGAGGCCCTAAATGTTAATGAGGCTACTGGAGTTCTGGCTGCATCTCAGGAGGACAAGATGGGAACTTCAATCACTTCATATCAGCAAGCCCGGAAGGTTGTTGAAGAAGGTACTGCTCAAGGCTGGGGCAAGTTGCTGCCAGTAGAAAAGAAGGAAGACAGATTCGGGTTGGGTTACAGACCAATCCGACAAGATCAATCAGAGGCTGCCAAGGAGCCCAAATTTGTCAGTGGGGGAATGCTTACCCCGGATGTTGTGAACAATCTGGAAGACGAGGAGGAAAGCGACCGTAACCTGGAGAACTGGATACGTCCAAGGATCCCGGGGAACCAAGTCTCTAACTAGTCTTCCCAGGAAATTATAAGGGTTACTCTTGTAGAGTAATTATTATTTCCTTCCTTTTTAGCATGCATAAAGTCCTGCATCTTGCCCAAGGTGTCAGGACTCATTTTGTAATAGGGCCATCTTGTATTTTGTGCAAATGATTAATCAATGAATATCAGGACATCTTTTGCAAATAAGTCTCTTTTTCGCTCACTGTCTTTTTCATTTTTTCACTTTTGTACAAAACAATAAAATGGCATTGTTTTCAAAATAATAACTTCATTTTCACTTTTTTTTAAACAAGATTAAAACTGATCACTAAAACGAACCAATCTCAACCCTTGCAGAGGTCATCCTCCAGATTGCACCGACAACAACACTGCTATGACCTCGTATGACTTCGACAATCCGATTAATCAAGCTGATGAAGGGGTTGAAGAAGACTATGATTTACCTGAAGAGTTAGCCAGGTTGTTGAGGCAAGAAGAGAAGGTGATTACCCCTCATCAGGAGGAGGTTGAGACAATTAATCTTGGTACCGAAGAAGACTTGAAAGAAGTGAAGATCGGGGCCCGTCTGCAAGATTCAGTGAAGGAACAACTTATTGACATGCTTCGAGAGTACGTTGATGTCTTTGCTTGGTCCTATCAAGACATGCCAGGTCTGGATACTAACATTGTTATGCACAAGCTGCCTTTGAAAGAAGATTGTCATCAAGTGAAGCAGAAGCTACGCCGCACACATCCGGATATGGCCATGAAGATTAAAGAAGAGGTACAAAAACAGTGGGACGCTGACTTCCTTGCTGTAACTAGTTACCCGCCGTGGGTTGCTAATATTGTACCAGTGCCTAAGAAGGATGGCAAAGTACGGATGTGTGTGGATTACCGAGATCTAAATAGATCTAGCCTGGAGGATGACTTCCCTTTACCTCACATTGATGTATTGGTCGACAACAAAGCTCAGTTCTCGGTATTTTCCTTCATGGATGGATTCTCTGGGTATAATCAGATCAGAATGTCACCCGAAGACATGGAAAAGACTACCTTCATCACACCCTGGGGCACATTTTGTTATAAGGTAATGCCTTTCGGATTGAAGAATGCTGGTGCTACTTATCAACGGGCCATGGTAACATTATTCCACGACATGATCCACAAAGAAATTGAATGCTACGTGGATGATATGATTGCCAAGTCCCTCACTGAAGAAGATCATCTGGTGAATCTGCTGAAGTTGTTCAAGCGTCTGAGAAAGTATCAGCTGAAGTTAAACCCCAACAAATGCACATTCGGGGTACGTTCCGGTAAACTGCTAAGATTCATTGTAAGTGAAAAAGGAATTGAAGTTGATCCTGACAAAGTCAAAGCCATTCAGGAGATGCCTGCACCCAGGACCGAAAAAGAAGTTCGGAAGTTCTTAGGTAGATTGAACTACATATCGAGGTTCGTATCTCATCTTACTGCAACCTGTGAACCCTTGTTCAAATTCTTAAGAAAGGAACAAACGGTCAGGTGGAACAAAGATTTTCAGAAGGCTTTTGACAAAATAAAGGAATACTTACAAGAACCTCCAATCCTCATGCCTCCAGTAGAAGGAAGACCTCTAATAACGTACCTGACAATATTAGAAGGATCAATGGGGTGTGTGCTGGGCCAACATGACGAGTCTGGTCGAAAAGAGTATGCAATATACTACCTAAGCAAAACGTTTACCGACTGTGAACAACGTTATTCACTGCTCAAGAAAACTTGTTGTGCTTTAGCGTGGGCTGCTCGCCGACTGAGGCAGTATATGTTGACCCACACTACTTTGTTGATCTCAAAGATGGATCCAGGCAAGTACATATTTGAGAAGCCAGCACTTACCGGAAGGGTTGCAAGATAGCAAATGATTCTGACAGAGTATGAAATTCAGTATCTAGTTGAGCAACCCATTGATGATTACCAACCAATGAGATTTGACTTCCCTGATGAAGACATTATTTTCCTGAAAGCAAAAGATCATGAAGAGCCTGTTCACACTGAAGGGCCTGACCCAGAAGAAGAATGGACAATGATGTTTGATGGGGCTGTCAATATGAATGGTCGTGGTGTTGGTGCAGTACTCATTACACCTAAAGGAGTTCATATGCCTTTCTCGAGAAAACTCACCTTTGCATGCACTAACAATGAAGCTGAATATGAAGCCTGTATCATGGATCTTGAGGAAGCCATTGACCTCAGGATCAAGACTTTAACTGTATTCGGGGATTCAGCTTTGGTAATCAATCATACCAAAGGCAAATGGTACACTCACCAAGAGCATCTGATTCCATACCGCGACTATACGAGGATATTATTGACTTTCTTCACAACAGTCAAACTTGAGTACATCCCTGGAGACGAAAATTAGTTTTCAGATGCTTTGGCTACCATTTCCTCCATGATCAAGGTTCAGACTGCAAATTATGTGCCTCGGATTTCGGTATCCAGACTTGACCGACCAGCATACGTATTCTCCGTGGACATTTTAAAAGATGATAAGCCTTGGTTCCATGACATCAAATGCTTCTTAGAGGATCAAACATACCCACATGGGGAATCATCCAATGACAAGAAGACATTAAGAAGGTTGGCTGGTAGTTTCTTCTTGAATGTTGATGGTTCGTTATACAAGAGGAACTTTGACATGGTACTTCTCAGATGCGTTGATAAGAAAGAAGCAGACTTACTGATGCACAAGGTGCATGAGGGATCTTTCGGTACCCATGCTGGAGGACATGCAATGGCTAAGAAATTGTTAGGATCAGGCTACTACTGGATCACAATGGATGCATATTGTTGTGCTTATGCTAGGAAGTGTCATAAATGCCAGATTTATGCAGACAAAGTGTATGTGCCTCCGAATCCTTTGAATGTGATGTCTTCACCCTGGCCCTTTGCCATGTGGGGCATTGACATGATTGGAAAGATCGAACCGAATGCTTCAAATGGCCACAGATTCATCCTGGTAGCCATTGATTATTTCACCAAATGGGTTGAAGCAGTTTTGTATGCAAACGTCACCAGACAAGTGGTTGCCAGATTCCCGAAGAGAGACATCATATGTCGATATGGAGTGCCCGAGCGAATCATTACTGACAATGGTTCCAATTTGAACAACAAAATGATGGAAGAACTGTGCCGGGACTTCAAAATCCAACACCACAACTCTTCTTCTTACAGGCCAAAGATGAATGGCGTTGTTGAGGCAGCTAACAAAAACATTAAGAAGATTGTGCAGAAGATGGTGGTTACTTACAAAGACTAGCATGAAATGCTACCATTTTCCTTGTATTGGTACCGTACCTCAATCAGAACATCCACTGGGGCAATACCGTATCAACTTGTGTATGGTATGGAAGCAGTCCTACCTGTTGAAGTTGAATTACCCTCCTTACGGGTACTGATGGATGTCAAACTGGACGAAGCAGAATGGGTCCGTTCTCGGTACAATCAACTGAATCTGATCGAAGAGAAGAGATTAGCTGCAATCTATCACGGGCAGTTATATCAGAAAAGAATGAAGAAAGCCTTCGATCAGAAAGTCAGGCTTCGGGAATACCAAGTGAGAGATCTTGTGCTGAAAAGACTCCTTCCTCCTCATACAGACCACATGGGCAAGTGGACTCCAAACTATGATGGTTCGTTCATAGTAAAGAAAGTTTTCTCGGCGGATCACTAATGCTCGCTACTATGGACGGTGAAGATTTCTTATCCCCAGTGAATTCAGATGCAGTTAAAAAATACTTCGCATAAAATGACCCGCTGGACATAAAAACAGAATGTAAATCCAGGAAAAAATAGGGCATCCTGGCGAGTCAGAAACAGAATAAAAGACTCGGGCAAAAATAAGGGAAAAAAAAAAATGTATGCCCGCTGAGTTGAAAAGCCGCATTGGACAGCTCAGGAAAAAATGGGTATCCCGGTGGATTGAAAACCCGAAAGGGCGATCCACGCAAAATAAGGGAATAAGCGAACAACTGCATTCTGAATTCGTCTGTATCACTTACAACACGGCAAGCTTCGAAAGGATAAAGCATCGGTCAGAATCAACCTTCTTCAGAGAGCAAGCTGAGAAGAACATCAAGGTCATACGGGTCATAGCAAAGGAAGCTCAACTAAAGCATCGTCAACATTGCCACCACTTTTACTTTTCTCAATTTGTAACAATCTCCTCATTCCAGGGGATCTGTTTCTTTGACTGTATTTTCCAATTCAGGGCACCCAGATTAATAAAATCAGAATTTTCAATCAAACCTCGTTTTGTACATTTTCGTCCCATTTGCAAAAAATGTCTGATGTTCATGATATGATACTTGCATAAAACAGATGTGCCTTTTAATAAATGCTTGCAGGAAATGTATTTACGTCCGGGAATATCTAACTCCTATGACAGAATCCGGTAAGGGATGCCTCGGGACACTTGTGCGCTTCTTTGTCTTAACAGGATTGCAGGTATTCGGTACGCGACATGGGGAATGCCAAACATACTTCCTCCCCTAATAGTATTTGGAATGTTTTTCCCCAGCAAAGTTACCAAAGCAACATTTCCCCAACATCTTTTCCAAGCAGCATCTAAAGAACTTTTTCCCCAGCTGAGTTGTCAAGTCTCCTCATCCTTAGAAGGATCCTCACAGAAATATCTAGGAAGATCGTTCAGTTATCTTTCCTCCCCCAACAGAGTGTTAAGGATGAGGGGAACCATCTCCCCACAGAGCTCCAGCCTCTCCCAAGAAGAGCAATGTCTGAAATTCTCACACAACAAAGTGACAAAAGCTTCCTCATCCCTAACTGGGTTATCTCCTCATCGGATAGGTCTATCAGTGATCTAGTCCCCAAGAAGAACCATATGTTTTATCAGATCTACCAATGATCTCATCCCCAGCTAGGATATCACTTCCAAGCAGATCAGCCAGAGATCTTCACAGCAGCGGGATCTGAATCCTCAACCGGTTTCTTTTGCATAATCATAGCATTCGCATCATTTTTTCCCCAGAGCGTAGCATTCCGTCTAATACGGAGCATTACGGCAAAAAAATAAACATATTACATGATCACAAGTCAGGTTTTGAACCAGTCACCCGTATATACCAACAGTACCTCTTCGGCAATATACAAAATGCATCCCTTGCACATAAAAGCCAAAGCGTCCCCTTTGCACTCTCAAAATACAGATACATGCTCCTTTTGACACTCTTCTGTGTCATCATTACCCAGTAAAGTAGCCAGAACACTTTCTACTAAAAGATACTGGTCCTTCTCGACACTCGTCTGTGTCATCTCAATTTCCCCAGCAGAAAGCCAAAGCGTCCCTTTTGCACTCTCAAACACAAACACATGTTCATATATACTTTCGACACCCGTCCGTGTCATATCATTCCCCTGCAGATATAAACCAAACCAATGCTTATACACTCTCTTGACACCCGTCCGTGTCACCTATCCCCAACACAGTTGCCCAAACACTTGTTAACAATACTTCTTTTGACACTCGTCCGTGTCATCCTATCCCCACAGTGCCAAAACACTTATACCTTTTTAGTTTGGAAAGCGTAAGCACTCGTCCGTGTTTATCATTCCCCGGCAAGTCCCCAACAAAAAATCTTTTTTCTATCCGACATTCGTCCTATGTCGCGATACTTTCGGCAGCCGTACCCTGCCGGGTGATCGTCCTTCACCTTTAGATGATCGTCCCTCATCCTTTTCCCCCAGCGGAGTCTCCATAATTGGAACCCCTTTTTATCCGACATTCATCCTATGTCGTGATATTTAGCATCCGCCCCCTACTAGGTGATCGTCCTTCACCTTTTGATGATCGTCCTTCATCATTTTATCCGATGGCCGTCCCCATCATTGATTTTTTTATCTGACATTCATCATATGTCATGATAAACCCTGAGAGCAGCCGTACCCTGCTAGGTGATCGTCCTTCACCTCTTGATGATCGTCCTTCATCATGTTTATCTGATGGCCGTCCCCATCGTCTACCTTTTCTATCCGACATTCGTCCTATGTCGCGATAAGGAGCATTCGTCCCCTGCTAGGTGATCGTCCTTCACCTTTGATGATCGTCCCTCATCATTTATTTCATTCATTCTTTAAACCGATGGTCTTCCCCATCGTTGTTTACTTTACTTTGCAAAACCCGATGGTCGTCCCCATCATTACCTTTACTTTAATCCCCAGAGAATTTTATTTGATGGTCGTCCCCATCATGATCCCTTTATTTCCCCAGCATGTCGGTCGTCCCCGTCATTGCTTTATCCCCCAGCAGTCGTCCTCTGCTCGATGGTCGTCCTCCATCGCCCGCGCTTTGTGATCATACTTTACTACCTTTTACAATTTATATCCCTTTTCTTCTTCTCCCTAGTGAGTGCAAATTTTGGACTGTCTTTGGTATTCAACCACAAGTTATCTTGTTTGTCTGTTAAGCCAGACGCTTACATCCTACACAGCTAACTCATGTTTGAATAGGGGCAGCTGTAAACACCCCAAATTTTCCCTCACTAAGTTCACACCAGGGCTTGTGATCTTCCATCATTGCATTAGTATAAGCATATCATATCATATTGCATTTTTGTTTCACTGCATAGTTCAAGTTCATCTGCATCTAGGGTTTGTGATCTGAGCAATCCAAGATCCATCTGAGCCACTCCAAAGGTCTCTAATCATTTCAAGAGGGTCCATGTATGTTCAATCATCATTTTATATCCTCCAAAGATCAAGGAAGTCAAAAATCACAAGAACCTGGAAAGCATGGAAGCAGAGCCAGGGTTTCACTACACAGATGACCTGAAATTAGGGTTTTGGTTTCAGAGGCCATAACTACAAATTTTTTTGTCATTCTTGTTTCTATTGGTCTCAATATTTTATAAATATCATGTGTACCAAGTTTGATGAAGAAATTCATTGTGGAAGTCATCTGTTCACTGGGTAACTTCTTGAGCAAGTCAGAGCAAAATCAGGGCATCTGAGCCCCCCATCAATGGAACCAAAGTGGATTTTTCATCAAATTGAAGTTATATGATCTTTATTTGATCATTGAAGTTCTTGGAAGTTCACAAAATTGAAGAAAAGTGAGTTAAACCAAAAGTTGCCTAAAATGGAAATGACTTGTAATGTAAACTTTCCATTTTGGGAAAGTTTTTTCAACCTCCTCTTTCTCAACCAAAAATGCTTCAAATGAAAAATTGTTAGTCATGAAAGTTGTGGATTAGATCATTCCCTTTTCAAAAAGTGCTAGAACAAGTCCTAATTCATTGTGGAACTCAAGTTATGTCTTGTCAAAGTTGGCAAAAATCACATAATTTTTAAGAATGCACCAAAGAAGGATTTTTGCAAAACCACTTGCCAAGGAATTTTGTGACTTCAAACACACTTCTAAGTATCATAACATCATAGTGCATTGCATAAAAATCAGAATTTCCCAAGGAATTGTGTCATTTCATGTCTTGCATTTCAAGAATTTCAAAAGGGGCCAAACTTCATAGAATTTGCAAAATGACATATAACTTTGTTTCAACTTGCTGAATTGCCTCAAAACCATTTCTATGGACCTCCTTGATGACAAGTCAAAAATCCAGCTGCACCATTACCCATACCTCAAGTACAAGTCATGTTGACATTTTGGCAACTTGCCCATACCAATCAGCTGCAACCACCACCCATTCTCTGGCCTATCACTACTTGTTATGTGGACAAAAAGCAAGCCACAACACACAACATTGCAAGCTGAAACCTCAGATTGATCAAGTTCCCAAAATCTCTCCATTTTGCAAATTCCTTCGAAACTCTCTGAATACTGACTTAAACTCCAAACAAATTTCACTATTCATCTCAAAATCATTCACTGAACACAAAGCAACCATCAAACAAACCTCAAAGCACCTTTAACCTAAAACACGATTCTTGGCCAGTTGAAGTGCAATCACACAAACCAGCCAAAACAAACTCCTCCCAAGCCTCAAGGCTTCTTCAGAAGGATCATTAGAGTGAGTTTGCACAAAAGAGGTGACCAGAAAGCTTCAAAGTGAGGAAGCTCAAGCTCAGGTAGCTTCTTCAAACTTTTTTTCCAGAAATGTTATTTTAAGTTCTTAGAATGTTCATTATGTTGTGCTGATCACGTTGGTACCTTTAGTTTTGAAAATTGTTGCATATTGAGCATTTACTGAACCTCTGAAACTTTTTCAGTTTTTGTGTTTTTGATTCGAATCATAAGATTGAGCCATCATAAATTTGTTTTGAGGTTGGATTTGAGATCAGGAGAGTGAGGTGAGTTGATCTGGAGCTTTAGAGCTCCAGAAATAACCTAGGGGTGAAGATTTGGGATTGCTCAGGGAGGAGCTGGCCGGAGAAGATGACTGGAGGTCTTCTCTGGCCACCTGAATGTAATTAAATGCTTAATTAGGGTTAGGGCTAGGTTTAAATGAGGTCCATTGGATATCTGTTTCCCGCGTGTGATGAATGGTGTGGATCATTTCATTAACTTAATTCCTGGATTAATTAATTAATTAAATAAGATTAGATAAGTTTGAATTGTAGCCTTTGGATCTGGCGCGTGGTCAACCAAAATCTCTCAGTTTTGAATCTAAACCCTTAGATTAGATTACCTTCCATTAATTCAGTTTTAATTTCATTTTTTCTCATTTATTTTGCATAATTTATTAAAAAAAGCTAGAAAATCCAAAAAAAATATTTTCTTCTGCATTTTGCATTCAAATAATTTTCTTAACCCAAACATATTTTTATTTTTATTTTTTGCATTAAAAAAATCATTTTTAAAACATTTAAATGTTTATTTTAATTAATTAATGGAAATTAATTAACTAAAATATCATTTAGGTTTCTAAAAATCCCAAAAAAATTCACATTGCATCGTAGGACATTTAGAAACATTGTCAAACCATTCACACAAATTTCTTTTTGGTTTTGAACAATCTTTGACAATTTTCTTGAATTTAGGGTTCATAAAATTCCTATTTTTGAACCCTAACTTCAAGAATTCTTTTCCGCCTAACCATGAATGGTATGACATTGATTCTTTTTGCATTGTTAATTGTTTGACATGTAGTATCTAACATATTTTTGTCATAAATTTATCTTGCATTTTTTATTTGATTTGCATTTTTTCCCTTAAGGTTCCTTAAAACCCTAGATAACTTAGAAAATTCATAACTTTCATTAGTTTAAGAGTTAGGTCTCCTCCTTTGGGGTGTGATATCATATGGGGTTAGGGTTCCTCTAAGTTCATTTTAAATTTTTTATCTTGTGATTTGTTTCTGTTTTTGACTTTTGCATCTCATGTTGCATAAAAACCCTAATTTCTCATGTACATTTGCATATATCTTGCATATGCTTCCATTCATGAACTTGCCATGACATTTCTTGCATTCACATGATATCTAAGATATCTTAGGACACATTAGACTCATGCTTGATCATTTCTTCATCCATTTTCCTTGTTATGCATTCATTGCATTCCATGAACATGCATGTGCTTTCATGCTTCCTACAGGCTTCATTTGCATACTCATCTGTAAACACCCCAAATTTGCCCTCACTCATTTCACCATGGCTTGTGATTCTTTTCATTTGCATAAGTTCAATCATACCATCTCATATTACATTTTTGCTTCACTGCATTGATTCTAAGTCATCTGCATCTAGGGTTTGTGATCTGAGCCATCCCTGAGCCATTTGAGCCACTCCAGAGGTCCTAAATCATCTCAAGAGGGTCCATGTGTGTTCAAGCATCATATTATATCCTCCCAAGATTAAGAAAGTCAAAGAATCATAAGAACTGAGAAAGGCATGGAAGTAGAGCCAGGTTTAACTGTACATATGACCTAAAATTAGGGTTTTGGTTTCAGAGGCCATAACTCCAAATTTTTTGGTCATTCTTGTTTCTAATGGTCTCTATATGATATGAGGATCATGAATACCAATTTTCATGAAGAAATTCAATGGGGAAGGCATCTGATCAAAAGATGACTTCTTGTGCAAGCCAGTGCAAAATCAGGGCATCTGAGGCCCCCAATCATCCAACCAAGGGGTCTTCTCCATCATTTTGAATGTGTATGATCTTTATTTGATCTTAGAAGATGTTATAAGTTCACAAAATTGAAGAATTTCAAGCCATTTGCAAAGTTGCCATTTTGGGAAAGTGACTTGTAATGTAAACTTTCCATTTTGGGAAAGTTTTTCAACCTCCTCTTTCTCAACCAAAAATGCTTCAAATGAAATATTCTTGGTCATGAAAGTTATAGATTGGATCCTCCCATTCTCAAAAAGTACAAGAAATTGATCTAATTCATTTTTGAACAAAAGTTATGGCCTTGCAAAGTTGGACAAAATCACTAAATTTTCACTTTTGTGCCAAAGGGGAAACTTGCAAAAACACTTGCCAAAGCCAGATGTGACTTCAAATCAACTTCTAATCATCACAAAAACATTATTCATGGCCCATAATCAGATTTTCCCAAAGGATTTCTCATTTCTATGCCTTGAATCACAAGTTACATAAAGCATTTTTTCATGAATCTCCAAAATTGAATTTTTTGCAAAAGGAACTTTTGATGCTTGAATTGGACACTAATTGATCTCAAAGCATTCTAGCAACTTCATATCGTCCATTTTGCTGAATTTTGCCCAAGAATTCACAAGATTCTTTGCCTTGGTTCATAAGAAAATTCAAAGAGGGAAATATGCAAGAACATTGAAGACTCTTGATCAAGACCATTCAGCTCACAAAATCAGATCCAAAGGCCTTCCTTGACTCAAGCTGAAGCAGGACAAGCCCTAAGATCTCCTCTGACCCGAGCCATGCCTATGGTACACACAATCTTTACTTTTTGCATTTTTGCCCATGCCAATCAAATTGTGCCACTACCAACTCTCTGCCCAATCAGAGCCACATATGTGGACCTCAAGCATTCCAAAACACAACACACACAAGCCTGCAACCTCCAAGAAGCCAGGATTCACAAAAACTACAAAAAAACTTCACCTCTTCGAAACTTCTCCCACAGCCATCAAAATTCCATTTTTCCTTCACCAATGAGTCACACATCCTCCATAGAACCAAAATCCACCATTGAAACAGCCTGAAACATCACATACTGAACCCTCCATTTCTGCTACACCAGAACTGGAACTTTCAAACCAGCCAACATCAAGGGTTTTGAAGCATCCCACTAGCTTCAGGAGGATCAGAAGAGACTCTTTGCATGAAGGAGAGGCTCTGGAAGCACACATTTGCAGTTCATCACCTCAGGTAACTTCAAAAATAAAACTTTTCAGAGCTTAGATTTTTTGTTACAAAATGAAAATACATGTCATGGGGATCACTCTGATGTTTTTAGATTTGAAAATGGTGTGAAAATGAACATTTTGTGACCTTTTGAAATTTCACCCGTGAAAATAAATGGCTTTGATTCTCCTTGTTCATGCGTGATAAATGATGTTTGATGGTTGATTTAGGTTTAGTTTGGTTGGGGCATCATTTCTGGGCAGTTAATTTAAGTTGGGGTGGCTTGTAGAGAGATTTAGGGTTTTGACCCGCCGAAGAAGATGACCGGAAGCTCCGGTCACCTGAAAGTCATTAGGTCTTAACCCTAATTAATTAGCCAGCTTGCTTCGTGACCATTGGATGCGGATTAGATTAGTTTTTGGATGGCCCAGATCAACTCATTTAGCCCTAATCTGATTTTATTATTTTAATTAATTATAATTAGGTTAATTAAACTAGAGTGAATCCCAGCCGTTGGTTAGCGCGCGCAGTCAACCTTGTCCACCCCAGTTCAAATCTAGGCCTTTGGATCAGCATACTTCTCACTTAAATTAATTTTATTTTCATTTTCTTTCATTTGTTTTGCACATTTTATTTAAAATAGCAAATCATTTCTAAAAAATCTCATTTTTTGCATCATACTTTAAAATATTTTTATCTTTCTGAAAATAATTTTATTTTTTATTTTTGCATAATTTTCGTATTTTAAAAATATTTAAGTGTTTATATTAATTAGTTAATGAGAATTAATTAATTAAAATAGCATTTAGGTTTCTAAAAATTCCAAAAAAATTCACATTGCATTTTAATACATTTAGAAACTTTATCAAACTCTTCTAACAAATTTCTTTTTGGTTCTTGACCTACTTTGATATTTTTCTTTGGAATTAAAATTCTTAAAAGGCAATATTTTGGTCCTAACTTAGAAAAATTCATTCTGCCTAACCATGAAGAGTTTGATGTTGGTTCTTTTTGCATTGCATTCTTCATATCATGTAGTTTCTAGGGTAAAATTGGTTTGAATTTATCTTTCATTTTCAATTTGATGTGCATTTTTCCTTTTGAAGTGCCTCAAAACCCTAGCCAACTTGAAAAAATCATAACTCCCATTAGGTTAAGAGTTAGGTCCCCTCCTTTGGGCAGTGAACATGTGTAGGGTTAGGGTTCCCTTGATCCCATTTTCAATTTTTTATCTTGTCATTTGCTTCCGATTTTTTATTTTGCTTTGTGTCTTGTGTATAAACCCTATTTTTTTGCCTTCATTTGCATTCATCTCTCATTTGCTTGCATACATGAACTTGCCATGACATTTAGTACATTCATATGACTCCTAAAACATATTAGGACACATTAGAATCATGTTAAGTCATTTCTTCACCCATTTGTCATGTTATACCTCCATTGCATTTCATAAACTTTCATGAATCTTTCATGGTTCAAAGCATGCTTCATTTGCATCCTCATCCTTGTATGATCATCCTCCACTCTTGATATGTGTTTGTTTTATCTCCTAGAATCATTAACATCATGTTTATGCTTCTGACTTTGGTGTGCATCATTGCATTTCATCTCATTTTCGTTTCATTTCATTTCTTGTTACTAACTTTTCAGGTGGTAAGTCATTGAGAAGTGAATTTGCCTTCACTTCTCATAATCTCTTTTCATCTCTCTTATGCATCATTTCTGAATTTTACTTGTGTATTAGAGTGAGCTTGCTCATTCATGTCTCCTTCCCATCTTCTTCCTTCAAGCAACTTATCTTCTTAAGTGAAGTAAGTTGTCTTGCTTTCTTCTGCTTCTCCTCCTTTCATCTGCTTCTTCCTTGGTGGCTTTCCTTGAAGATCTTTTGCAAGCCTCATAAACCCTAGGAATACCTAAGCATGATAACAATTAGGGTTTGATTAGTCCCCCATTAGTTTTACCTTTGTGTCATCTTTGTGTCTTCTCTTTTCATCTCATAATCAAGGACTAAACCTTAAAGGTTTCAAGACTTTGTGATTAAACTTATGCCTGCATCTTTCTATTAGGATGGAGTGTGTAACTTTAATCCTAAGTGTTAAACCCTTAATGTGTTTAAATCCTTTAATCAATCCATATAATAATCACTTAGACATCAAGCTTGTAACTTGGGCCTTGCATTAGGGTTCTAATTCTTCCTTAATTGGTTAAGAAGGACTAACCCTAGTGTTAATGGACAAGTCCCCCTCAAGTTGTCTTACAAACCATAAAATCCACTTCTTAATCTTACCATTAACTAAAATCCATTTAATAAAGGCTTTGTTTTGTCATGAGGTTAATCCCTAATCATGGATTAAGTTGAGGAGCCTTCCTCAGCTTAAATGTTCTCATCTATTATCCTTCTATTAGGATGGTGTAATGAGTCCATTAAGTCCTTGATTATGGCTTAAACTCATTACTTAACACTAAACAAAAATAAAAAAAACATCTAAATAATTACAAATAGGTTAATGATCTTAATCCTACATCATAGTGATTAAGTGTGAGGTGTTTACCCCATACTTAAAGTATTCTCATTACCCCTAATCAGAGGGAGGATGTGATGAGTTTACTAACCCTTGGTTTAGCCTTAAGCTCATTAACTTATGACAAACTTCAAAAAAGCAATAAAAGACTGAAAACACAAAAACAGACAATAATCGTCTCCTCCGGGATTCTTTTCTCATCTCATTCACTCATAAACGAGAACTTGCTTCTTCCGTCTAATGCAAGACAGTTTGCACCTGAGCCAGACAGGTCATACACTTGAGCATAGGCAAGTAAGCAGTTCATAAGTCAATTTATCTTTCAGTCTCTTTGAGTCGAACTACGGTGTTCTGACTTCCTCATTGCACGAGAGGATACGTAGGCATAACTTAATAGTTATCGAACAAAATTCTTTGTGTATTCCCCCCTCTTTCAGCTTTATTCTTTTGCCTCACAGTCTTGAGCTTTGCACTCCTGTTCCAGCACTGACACTTCTTCCACTCACTTCACCTTTCTTTTACACTGACACTTGCATTCTTTCCAGCTTTGATGCACAAATTGCACTGACACTACCCCTTTAAACAAAAATCTTTCAAGCATGGATCCCGTCGAGTACAGAAGACAATTTGGGTGCTAATACCTTCCCTGGTTGTAATCAACCCCCTTTCTCAATTTCTCTGGTTCGCAACCGTCTTATCCATCTTTTCTAGGTTTATGCAGCATTACCTTTCCTTCGGGATAAAAATGCCTAGCTGGCGACTCTTTTCTTTTCAGTTCACCCTTGTGTGTTTTCTCTTTCGCCGACCGTTTGCGTCAGTACCCCTCTTGGCCGGGTGTCATTTGGTGGGAGCGACAGCTTGGCGACTCTGCTGGGGACCCTTATGCTGTAACCAGGGCTTTTGGTTCTTTTTGTGGGTTCCTCCTAGCGCTTGTTTGATTTGTGTTTATTGGGGGTGTTATGTGCTAATTGTGTTTATTTATTTGCTTTATTTACTGCTTTATGTACAACTTTATTTATTGCTCTCCTGTACAGTTTTTCATACTTCATACTGTCATTGTCATTGTTGGATCTGGCTTCTGTTTTGGTGGGTGGGGTTCCATTGAGAGTTTGAGGTCCTATACCTGGGACCTGAGTGACACCTAGGCTAGAGTGGTTCATGTTCTTTCCCATTCCATTTCGGTCTGGTGCGGGAATATGAAACACGGTTCAGATGTGGGTTTCTTCTTGAGAACTTTGTGCTACAAATTTCCTGTAGTACTAGGGCTATCTGGGAAGCCTGCTAAGTCTGGATGACCTTTATTATGACCTCCAGAAACTGAGGTGAATTAGAGGAGGATCTTCTATGGTTATTGTAAACACTGTACCTCCGGGTTAGAAGTGTTTACACTTCTCATAATTGATCCAAGTCTGAGGATCCTTGTTCTAGAACACTACATGTGAGGGGGTTGGGCTGTTTACAGGTTTGCAGGTACCCTTGGCCACATCATACTCTGTCTTTGTTTTGTTTAAGAGTACTCCACTTTGGACAGTTCTTGTGATTAACCCTGGACATGTGACTCTTTATTTGAGTCCCCCACCCTGGTTACTGGATTTCTAAACCCTTATCTGGACTTCTTGAACATACATGGGCCTTATATATCAAGACAGATAATCAGATCCAGCTTGACCACAAACCCTTGCATATCATTTGCATATATCATCATTTGCATCATTTAACATTTGTTTTTCAGGGTATCCACATCATATCTGGTTTGGTTTTGACCCCTTCTTCTGTATAAGACCTCTGCTTCATCAGTTATCTGCTTCAGCTATCTTCATCATCACCAACATTAGCCTGTCAGTGGCTCATTTCCAGCATCAGTTTGTAATCTTCATCAGCACCTATCTTCATCTTCTTCAGCAACATTCATGACTACTCCCAGGAAGAGCAACATATCCTACCATTTCTTTGAACCTGTGTTGACTGGTATCAGGCAGGTCCAGTCACTCATCACACCTGACCACATCCCATTGTTTAGAGAACACTATGGAGGTATCCTGGATATGGTTATGGACCTTGACCCTTCTCAGAGGAGCATGATCCACACATGCTTGCAGTTTTATGATCCTCCTTTGAGATGCTTCACCTTTCCAGACTTCCAGCTAGGGCCTCTGTTGGAAGAGTTTTCTTTGTTGATTGGAGTACCTATCAGAGGAGGGATCCCCTTCAACCCAGAGATGACTGCTCCCAGCAATGAGAAATAGCAAAAGCACTGTACCTGGAACCTGCCTTGATTGAGCAAAGTATGACAACAAAAGATGGAATCCCTGGTTTGCACTTGGACTTCTTGATTTCTCAGGCCATCCTGAAGGCCTCATTAGGAGAGTAAAGGGCAGTCTGTGCATTGTTAGCCCTCAACATATATGGGGCTATACTATTTGCAGATGAGCCCAAATTTGTCAGCAAGAATGCCATCCATCTATTTCTTCTGAAGAACCCAGTACCTACATTGCTGGGAGATTTCTATTACTCCATTCATCAGAGGAATGAAAAGCAAAGGGGGAAGTTGGTAAGATGTTGTGCTCCTTTGTTTCACACCTGGCTGCTCAGACACCTGCCTAAGTCAGATGCTTTCTTGAATCCCCACCAACAGAAGAATTGGGCCAAGAGGCTCATTGCCTTGACTTCAGATGATATTAGATGGTGCACTCAGAGTACCAAAGGCAAGGACATTATCACCAGCTGTGGGCAATACCCAAATGTGCCTCTGATAGGAGTAAAGGGTTGCATCAACTACAATCCTTTGCTGTTTAAGAGATAACTGGGCTATGCTTTGGTTCACCCTCCCAGAGTGCAAGATTTAGCTGAGACCCTGTATTGTGAAGTAAAACCTAATTCAACTGCTGTCAGACAAGCATCCTGGGCTTGGGACAACATTCAGACAAAAGGGATGACTATTCTTGGAAGGTGTAATAATGTTGCTTCAACTCAATACTATGACTGGTCCCGTACTAGAGCTCAAATTACTGGAATGCCCTTCATCTTGAAGGACATACCTGGACCATCTACAGTACAGCCTGCAGCAACTGTCAGCCTGGAAGAATTTGAGAAGCTGAAGGAAAGAAATGAGAACCTATCTCAAGCTTTGAAGAAAACTCTTTGGGAGAGGAGTGATGGTCGTCTGGACATTGAGAGATTGGAAAAGCTCAGGGAAGAGCATCTTTCCAAAATTGAGAAGACAGAGGATTACATAAGGAAAGCAAGAGCTGGGGAACAAATATTGAAGAATGCCTGTAAAGAGGCCAAAATTCAGAAGGCTAGGACTGAGCTCTATCTGCAAGAGAGTCAGGCTAGGTGGGTCAGGATCACTGAAGCCCGTACTCAAGAAGATCAGAAGACTCAAGCCAGGATTGAACAGTTAGAGGCCAATGAGAAGAAGCAGCAGGAAGCTTTGTTAGTAGCCCAGAAGGAGATTTCAGAGTTGAAGCTCAGAGCAGGATTGAAAAGATCAAAGGAACAGGACAGACATAAGAAGCTGACCACTGCCATTGCCACCAGGAACCTCCTCATTAGGACCACTACAGAGCACCCAGCTGGTCCAGTGACTGAGGCACTCCTAAAGGAGGTCAAAGAGGATGAGTTTGGACTGGATGTCTGATCCTTTTCTTGTTGTTTATTTCCATTTGATGTACTTTTTCTTTTTGTTGTATTTTGACCCTCCATGGGCATATGTTGTAAAACAGACTATGTATTGTTCATCATTTGTAATATATTTCATTTTGTTTCCATTTGGGCTTTTCTCTCAACATCAAGCATCTTCCTCGAGGTCTGGAAAGGTCAAAACCAAGAACCAAACCGGATACCTTGGAAAACAAATAAGCATACTACATTGCATGCTAACCTTTGTGTTTGTTTTGTAGGTTTTGTTATTATCTTTGTTTCTAACTTTGTTGTGATCTCAGGAAACATTGCTCGTCGCCGAGTGTTCCCTGTCAACCGCGCGCACCGGTACCCTACTCGCAACAACCTTCCCGGTATTCAAATGGAACAAGTACAGCAGGATCTGACTGAGGTCAGAAATCAGATGGCTAATGAAAGAGTGGAGATGAGAAATCAAATGAATCAATTCATGGCTGTAATGATTGGCTTGGCCCAGAGTCAAGAAAGGTTAAGGGAACTGGTGGAAAGACAATCTCCCGAGGAACCTCATCTTGGAACAGGAGGGACTAGTAACAATGAGCGGGGCCAGCCTCGTATTGACCCACCAGTATTTGGACCTCATCTGGATCCAGAAGCTAACATCCCGAGGAATGTACAAGGTAATACTGCTGGAGGGAGAATCTTGCAAGAGGATCCCCAAGAAGAACAGTTTACTATTATGGGAGCTGGAGATGAAGTCTATGACAGGAGATTAGATGAAATTGCTGAGAAGTTGAGATCTTTGGAGTCTCAAAATTCCATGGGCTTCGATGTGATGGATATGGGACTAGTGGATGGGGTGAGAATTCCCCACAAATTCAAGCCCCCGTGCTTTGAGAAATACAATGGAACCTCTTGTCCACGTACTCACCTGCAGTCTTTCTTGGGAAGACTTAAAGCTTATACTATGGATGAAAAGCTGTGGATGTTCTACTTTGAAGACAGTCTGACTGGGGCTTCAAGAGAGTGGTATTCACATTTTACCAGAGCTACCATTAGATGCTGGAAGGACTTAGCTGAAGCCTTCATCAGGAAATATCAATACAATCTGGACATGGCTCCTAACAGGACCCTCTTAATGGGAATGTCACAATCTTCTAGAGAGAGCTTCAGGGAATATGCCCAAAGGTGGAGACAGCTTGTTGCTGCTGTCCAACCACCCATGTCAGAAAGAGAAATGGCTGACATGTTCATGAATATGTTGCAAGGGACCTATATTGATAGATTGGCTGCCTTCTCCTCTACCAGTTTTGCTGATGTAGTTATAGCTGGTGAAAGGATTGAGAGCCTCTTAAAAATGGGCAAAATTTCCGACAGTGGTGCAAGTTCATCCAGCAATCCCAGGAAGCCTTTTATGGGACCCCGAAGAGCCGGTGAGGCAAATTCCATCCATGCAAGCAGGGGCAGACCTCAATATGCTCACCGGTCAATAGCAGTTGTCACCATCCCAGCTCCAATTCCTCAACAACCACTATATCCTCAACAACCACAACAACCGCAGTATCAACAACAAGTTCAATATCCGCAACAGAGAACCTACAAGAACAACAACCAACAATAACGTCCTTTCCAACAAAGACCATCACAGGCAAACAGGGTAATTGACCCAATCCCAATGCCATATGCTGCACTCTTACCACAACTCCTGAAGCTCAACCTGGTTGAGTTAAGGACATTGGCACCACCAGATCCCGCCAATATGCCAAAGAACTATGATGCCAATGCCAGGTGTTTATTTCATTCAAACGCACCGGGGCATAACACCGAAAAATGCAGGGCCTTACAAATGAAAGTCCAAGATCTGGTGGACTCGAAAGCTCTAAACTTTGCACCTCCTCCGAATGTTACAAGGAATCCAATGCCTAGTCAAAACGGGCCTAGGATTAATGCTATCGAGGAAGGAAAACCATCCACCTTAATCACCAGTGTTGCACAGATTCGAACACCTTTGGTTGAAATTAAAGCTCAGCTTTTAGAATGCCAAGTGTTCCCCGGGTGTGAGCTCGGCTGTGGATATTGCAATATTGCAGTCAATGGGTGTGAAAGGCTGAGAGACGACATAGATGGTCTTATTAAGAATGGTATCCTTCAGATTACGACAACGGCGCCTACAAATTCAGCAATTCCTTCAACAACAATCCCAGATACTCCTACAACGTCATTAACCATTGTTCCAACGGATTCTACTACAACTCCAACAACTGCTCAATCAATCACTTCAAGGAATACAAGTTCGGTCACCATTCCTGCTACAACTTCAACACCCATCCAGTCAATAAAATCTTCTACAACACCAGCAAAAGTTAATGAAGATGTTTCAACAGTTACAATCTACTATGACCCATCAAATGTTCCTCCCAGCAGCAATTTCCAACAACAAACCGTGGCACCTCCTGCCAGATCACCAGTCATAATTTACTATGACCCGCACACCGTTACAGTACCCTCCTCTGCAGCAATCAGTCCGGTCACTATTACGATGCCTGGACCAGTTCCTTATGAAAGCAGTAGTGCCATACCTTGGCATTATGGCTCTGATCTCTACTGCAACGGGGAGAAAATCACTCAGGATTCATCGACCTCTTCTCCACAAGTTGATAATGTTGGGGGGGGGGGGGCGGAGGCTTCACCAGAAGCGGACGCCTTTTTGCCTCACAAACACAAAGACCTAATACTGAAGCAGAAGCTGCTGCCAAAGCAAAGGGAAAGAGTGTGGTATCTGAAGAGCCGACTACCAAATACACTCAGAAGACATCTTTTGAACAAGATGTAGACGAGTTCATGAGAATCATAAAAAAGAGTGATTACAAGGTGGTGGACTAGCTTCACCAAACACCCTCCAAAATCTCCATACTATCACTGTTGATGTGTTCCGAAGCTCACAGGAACGCATTGTTGAAAGTCCTGCACGCAGCATACGTGCCAGAGGAGATTACTGTTAATCAGCTAGAAACTATGGTTGCAAATGTCAACACCAGTCATGGACTAGGCTTTACCAATGCTGATTTAACAACAGAGGGACGCAACCATAACAAGGCTTTGCATATCACCTTGGAATGCAAGGGTGTTGTTCTGTCTCATGTACTGGTGGACACTGGGTCATCACTCAATGTTCTACCAAAGAAAGCCTTAGTGAAGCTGGAGTATGATGGCTTGGCATTGCGTCCAAGTAATTTGGTGGTGAGAGCATTTGATGGCTCTAAAAGATCAGTGCTTGGGGAGATTGATCTGCCTATGTTGATTGGCCCGCAGACCTTGAAAACTACCTTCTTTGTGATGGACATATAGCCGGCCTACAGCTATCTGTTGGGTAGACCCTGGATCCACGCCACTGGCGCTGTTACGTCTACCCTTCACCAGAAGTTAAAATTCGAGTGGGAGGGCCAAATCATCACCATCTGTGGGGAGGAGGACATCTTTGTTTGCCAGCTGGCTACGTATAAGTACATAGAAATGGATGGGGATATCCATGAGACCATGAGCCAGGGATTTGAGGCCCTCAACATTAATGAAGCATCTGCTGTACTAGGAACTTCCATCACATCATATCGGCAAGCCCGGAAGGTTGTTGAGGAAGGTACCGCCCAAGGCTGGGGCAAGCTGCTGCCCGTGGAAAAGAAAGAAGACCGATTCGGGTTGGGTTACAGACCAACTCAACAAGATCAACTAGAGGTTGCAAAAGAGCCCAAGTTTGTCAGTTGGGGAATGCTCACCCCGGATGCTGTGAATAGTTTGGAAGACGAGTCAGAAGACGAGCGTAACCTAGAAAGCTGGATACGTCCAAGGATCCCGGGGAGCCATATCTCAAACTGGTCTTCCTAGGAAATTATAAGGGTTACTCCTGCAGAGTAATTATTATTTCCTGTATTTTTAAAGCATGCATCAAGTCTTGCATCTTGCCCAAGATGTCAAGACTCATTTTGTAATCGGGTCATCTTGTATTTTGTGCAAAGATCAATTAATGAATATCAGGACATCTTTTGCAAATGAGTCTTTTCTTTTTCGCTCACTGTTTTTCATTTTTCACTTTTTGTACAAAAATAAAATGGCAATGTTTTTCAAAATAAATAACTTCATTTTCACTTTTTCTAAATAAGATAAAATTGATCACTAAAACGAACAAATCTAAACCCTTGCAGAGAGTGCCCTCCAGACTGTACCGACAACAACACTGCTATGACTTCGTATGACTTTGACAATCCAATCAATCAAGCTGATGAAGGGGTTGAAGAAGATTATGAGCTATCTGAAGAACTTGCCAGATTGTTAAGACAAGAGGAAAAGGTTATCACTCCTCATCAGGAGGAAGTCGAAACGGTTAATCTTGGTACGGAAGAAGACTTGAAAGAAGTCAAGATCGGGGCCTGCCTGCAAGATTCGGTAAAGGAAAAACTGATTGACATGCTTCGGGAGTATGTGGATGTTTTTGCTTGGTCTTATCAAGATATGCTAGGGTTGGACACCGACATTGTCATGCACAAGCTGCCTTTGAAAGAAGATTGTCCGTCAATAAAACAGAAGCTGCGCCGTACTCGCCCAGATATGGCAATGAAGATAAAAGAAGAGGTACAAAAGCAGTGGGACGCCGGTTTCCTTGCTGTGACTAGTTATCCGCCGTGGGTTGCTAATATTGTACCTGTGCCTAAGAAAGACGGCAAGGTGAGGATGTGTGTGGATTACCGAGATCTGAACAGAGCCAACCCAAAGGATGATTTCCCATTACCTCACATTGATGTATTGGTGGATAATACGGCTCAGTTCTCGGTGTTTTCCTTCATGGATGGATTTTCAGGATACAATCAGATCAAAATGTCACCTGAAGACATGGAGAAGACAACTTTCATCACACCCTGGGGCACATTCTGTTATAAGGTGATGCCGTTCGGACTAAAGAATGCGGGTGCCACTTATCAACGGGCTATGGTAACATTATTCCATGACATGATCCACAAAGAAATTGAATGTTATGTGGATGACATGATAGCCAAATCCCTCACAGAAGAAGAGCACCTGGTGAATCTGTTGAAGCTATTCAAGCGTCTGAGGAAGTACCAACTGAAGCTAAACCCCAACAAATGCACATTCGGGGTGCGTTCCGGTAAACTGCTGGGATTTATTGTAAGCGAGAAAAGGATTGAAGTTGACCCTGATAAAGTCAAAGCCATTCAAGAAATGCCTGCACCGAAGACTGAAAAAGAAGTTCGGGGGTTTCTAGGTAGATTGAACTACATTTCACGGTTCATATCTCACCTTACAGCAACCTGTGAGCCTTTATTCAAGCTGTTAAGAAAAGAACAAACGGTCAGGTGGAACGAAGACTGCCAGAGGGCTTTTGACAAAATCAAGGAATACTTACAAGAACCTCCGATCCTTATGCCTCTAGTTGAAGGAAGACCTCTAATCATGTACTTGACAGTATTAGAAGAGTCAATGGGGTGTGTGTTGGGCCAGCATGACGAGTCTGGTCGAAAAGAGTATGCAATTTACTACCTAAGCAAAAAGTTTACCGACTGTGAACAACATTATTCACTGCTCGAGAAAACTTGTTATGCTTTAGCATGGGCTGCTCGCCGACTAAGGCAGTACTTGTTGACCCACACTACTTTGTTGATTTCAAAGATGGACCCGGTCAAGTACATTTTTGAGAAGCCAACACTTACCGGACGGGTTGCAAGATGGCAAATGATCCTCACAGAATATGACATTCTATACACATCTCATAAAGCCATCAAAGGCAGTGTATTGTCTGATTATCTCGCTGAGCAACCCATTGACGATTACCAGCAGATGAGATTTGACTTTCCCGATGAAGACATCATGTTCATAAAAGCAAAAGATCATGAAGAGCCTGTTCACACTGAAGAGCCTGACCCAGAAGAAGAATGGACTATGATGTTTGATGGGGCTGTTAATATGAACGGTCGTGGTGTTGGTGTAGTACTCATTACACCTAAAGGAGTTCACATGCCTTTCTCGGCAAAACTCACCTTTAACTGCACTAACAACGAAGCTGAATATGAAGCTTGTATTATGGGTCTTGAGGAAGCAATTGACCTCAGGATCAAGACTTTGATTGTGTTCGGAGATTCAGCTCTGGTAATCAATCAAACCAATGGCAAATGGTACACTCACCAGGATCATCTGATACCCTACCGGGATTATACAAGGAGGTTATTGACTTTCTTCACAACAGTCAAGCTTGAGTATATCCCTCGAGATGAAAATCAATTTGCAGATGCTTTGGCTACCATTTCATCCATGATCAAAGTCCAAGCTGCCAACTTTGTGCCTCGGATTTCAGTATCCAGACTTGACAGACCAGCATACGTGTTCTCAGCAGATGTTGTTAAAGATGATAAGCCTTGGTTCCATGACATTAAGTACTTCTTGGAGGATCAAACATACCCATCTGGGGCATCTTCCAATGATAAGAAGACATTAAGAAGGCTAGCTGGTAGTTTCTTCCTGAATGCTGATGGTTCCTTGTACAGGAGAAACTTTGATATGGTACTTCTCAGATGTGTTGATAGGGCAGAGGCAGACTTGTTGACGCACGAGGTGCACGAAGGATATTTTGGTACCCATGCAGGAGGGCATGCAATGGTTAAAAAGTTGTTGAGATCAGGCTATTACTGGATCACGATGGATGCAGACTGTTGTGCCTATGCCAGAAAATGCTAGAAATGCCAGATTTATGCGGATAAAGTGCATGTGCCTCCCAATCCCCTGAATGTGATGTCTTCACCTTGGCCCTTTGCCATGTGGGGCATTGATATGATTGGCAAGATTGAACCGACTGCTTCAAATGGCCACAGATTCATCCTGGTAGCCATTGACTATTTCACCAAGTGGGTCGAAGCAGCTTCTTATGCAAATGTTACAAGGCAAGTGGTAGCCAGATTCCTGAAGAGAGATATCATCTGTCGGTATGGATTGCCCGAGAGAATCATTACTGATAATGGTTCCAACTTGAACAACAAAATGATGGCAGAGCTATGCCGGGACTTCAAGATCCAACACCACAATTCTTCTCCTTACAGGCCAAAGATGAATGGCGCTATAGAGGCAGCTAACAAGAATATCAAGAAGATTGTATAGAAGATGGTGGTTACCTACAAAGACTGGCATGAAATGCTACCATTTGCCTTACATGGGTACCGTACGTCAATTAGAACATCCACTGGGGCAACACCGTATCAGCTGGTGTATGGTATGAAGGAAGTCCTACCTGTTGAAGTTGAGTTACCCTCATTACGGGTACTAATGGATGTTAAGTTGAACGAAGCATAATGGGTCCGATCCCGATACGAGCAACTGAATCTGATTGAAGAAAAGAGGTTAGCTGCAATTTGTCATGGGCAGCTGTATCAGAAGAGAATGAAGAAAGCCTTCGATCAGAAAGTCAGGCTTCGAGAATACCAAGTAGGAGACCTTGTGCTGAAAAGACTCCTCCCTCCTCATACAGACCACAGGGGCAAGTGGACTCCGAATTACGATGGTCCATTCATAGTAAAGAAAGTTTTCTCTGGGGGAGCACTGATGCTCAGTACTATGGATGGTGAAGATTTCCTGTCCCCTGTGAATTCAGATGCAGTTAAAAAATACTTTGCATAAAAATGACCCGCTGGACATAAAAACAGAATGTAAGTCCAGGAAAAAATAGGGCATCCCGACGAGTCACAAACAAAATAAAAGACTCGGGAAAAAATAAGGGAAAATAAAAAAAAATGTACACCCGTTGAGTTGAAAAGCCACATTGGACGACTCAGGAAAAAATGGGTATCCCGGTGGATTGAAAACCTGAAAGGGCGATCCACGCAAAATAAGGGAATAAGCGAACAACTGCATTCTGAATTCGTCTGTATCACTTACGACATGGTAAGCTCCGAAAGGTTCAAGCTTCATTCAGAATCAGCCCTTTTCAAAAGTTGGATGAGAAGAACGTCAATGTCATACAAGTCATAGCAAAAGGGAAGCTCACAGAAGCGTCATCAACATTGCCAGCACCTTTTTGTTTCTCAATTTTGTAACAATCTCCTCTTTTCAGGGGATTTGTTTCTTTGACTACACTTGCCAAATTCAAGGCACACAAATTAATAAAATCAGATTTTCAGTCATATTTCGTCTCGTACATTTTATTTTCGTTTGCAAAAATGTCCAATGTCTTCATAATATTGATTGCATAAGTACAGATGCGCCTCTTTTAATCACATGCTTACAGGAAATATATTACTCCCGGGAGTGTCTAAACTCCTATGATGGAATCCAGTAAGGGATGCCTCGGGATACTTGTACATTTCTTTTTCATAACAGGATTGTAGGTATTCAAAGCGCGACATGGGGCATGAGAGCTTTTCCCCAGCAAGCTGCCAAATCATTACTTACCCGGCACGACTTCCAAAATAGCACCAGAGATGCTTTATTCCCAGCTGAGCCGCTAGTCATTATTCCTCCTCAGCCAAGTGTCAGGAAGGGAAGCATCTCCTCGCAGAGTCCCAGCCTCTATCCAGAAGAGCAATACCTGAGGATCTCACAACAAAGTGACGAAAGCTTCTACGGACCCCAGCTGGGTACCTCATCACCAAGGATGGGTCTATCAGTGACCTATTCCCCCATACAGAGATATATATGTCAGATCTACCAATGATCTCATCCCCAGCTGGGATATCCACTTCAAGCAGATCAGCCGGAGATCTCCATAGCAATGGGATCCGAATCCCGGATCGGTACCTTTGCATAAACATAGCATTCACATCATATTTCCCCCTAGAGCGTAGCATTCCGTCTAATACGGAGCATTACGGCAAAAATCAAACATATTGCATGATCATAAGTCGTGTTCTTAATCAAACAGCTGTATATACCAATACTCCGTTTGCAAATATACAAAATACTTCTCAAATTCCCCGGCAGAAAGCCGAAGCATCCTCTTTGCACTCACAAATGCAGATACATGCTCCTTTTGGCCCTCGTCCGTGTCATCATTCCCTAGTAAAGTCGCCCGAACGTTCTCTACAGACAGATACATATGTATACACTTCCCTGACACCCGTCCGTGTCACCTTCCCCAGCACAGTTGCCTAAATACTTGTTTATAATACGCTTCTTCCGACACCCGTCCGTGTCGTGCCCCCCACAGCAAGTTGGACACTCATCTATGTCTCACTCATCATTTTTACTCACACAGATACTCGTCTGTATCTTGTATACACCACTTAAATACCCTCATAGTCGGCACTCGTCCGTGTTCTTGGTTAACCAGGTGATACTCGTCCGTATCATCATCTCTGAACGTGCGTCAGCATCTGTTTCTACTAATACTCGTCTGTATCATAGTCTTAGGGATGCTCGTCCGCATCTTTAATCTATACACCGTGTCAAACACTTATATCTTCTTGAATTTAGACATTCGTCTGTGTCTACCATTCCCCAGAAGAATCCCCGGCAAATCCCAAATGAATTATTTCCTTTCTATCTGACATTCGTCCTATGTCATGATACCTTTTCGGCAGCCGTACCCTGCCAGGTGATCGTCCTTCACCTTTTTGATGATCGTCCTTCATCCTCCCCAGCGGAGTCTCCATCATTAGAGCCCTCTTCCATCTGACATTCGTCCTATGTCGTGATATTTTAGCAGTCGTCCCCTGCTAGGTGATCGTCCTTCACCTTCTGATGATCGTCCTTCATCATTTTATCCGATGGTCGTCCCTATCGTTGATTCTGTTATCTGACATTCGTCCTATGTCACGATAAACCCTGCCAGGTGATCATCCTTCACCTCTTGATGATCGTCCTTCATCATGCTTATCCGATGGCCGTCCCCATCGTCGACCTTTTCTATCCGGCATTCGTCCTATGTCGTGATACTTTCGGCAATCGTACCTTGCCAGGTGATCATTGTAACACCCTAATTTTTGCCCTAAGTTTCTTCGCATATTCATTTGCATTTTGCATGCAAACAAGATCGCACTGGCTTTCGAGTTTCTCCTTAGATTTGGGTCTATGCTTCGCAGGGGATCACCATTATTTTTACTGTTTTATATTTATTTATATTTACTAATCACTAACCAAAATACAAAAAAAATATGTTGCAGTGTTCTTCTTCTTCTTTGTGTTGCAGGTTTGCGAAGATGAGACAGTAATTTCATTCAGATGCGTTTGTTCAGTCTCAATGCGATTTCAGATGGATGGTTGACCTAATCTGGTCAAACTATCAAAAGATTGTGTTGACTGCCAGTTTTGTGTGCCTATGGCTCATTTATCGGACAATGCGTTTTCAAAGTTCAAGTTGGGTTGTGTGACAAGTGTTCTGTGCGAAGTTTGGTTTGAATCTTCAGTGTTTATCAGTTCATCGGTTCTTCAGTTCATCAGTAATTCATCTGAGGATTTATTTTCCTCAGTTTGGGTTCGAATTATCAGGGCATGTAATCAGACAGTTCTCAGTTGGCAAGTTGCGAGTTATTTGGGCTGTTCATTGGGTCTGTGTTGGCTGGGTTCAGAGGCTTGTGAAATAATCGAGATTTGTTGTAGGCTTGAAAACCAAATTCCTTATCCATTATCCATTCCCGATTAAACCATTTATTATCCACTTTAATCGATGACCTTTCATTTTTCCTTTTCTTCCATCTTTGCTTACCGATTCTTTTTTTTAGACTAGTTATCCAAATTACCCGATTATCCATTTTTTTATTATTCACAAAAATTCCAATTTCTAAAATTCTCGATTCCCTTTTCAAATAACCATTTCCCGTTATACATTAAATCCAATTCCCGATTGTTTCATTTCTTTATTATTTCAATTTCCATTTCTTTTTTCTTATCCATTTTTTTTAATTACTTTGTTACTATTCACTTTTATCATTAAACAAGATCATTTTTTTTTAATTTCAAAAAGCCAATTTAATTTGTTAGTCCATTTCTTTGTTTTCTATATGAAAAATATATTATCTATTCCAATTATTTATTATTATTAATCCTTTTACATTTTTTTAAGCTACAACATCATATTTTTTTTCAAGCCAAATAACTCAGCCCATCTCACCAGCTTTTCCTTCACTCCACGTCATCACACCTAAACCCCACACTTCTCATGTCATCTCAGTTGTTTGCTTGCCACAACTCAAGTCAATTCCGTCTGGCCCACAAGACTTCCAAGCAAGCCTCACGCGCATAGCTTCCCCATAGTTCCTCCAGCCAAAGCATCTGGCAAGCCGAAAATTCTCAAGCCTTCCGCAAACAGCAGCTCACAGTTTCATCAAAACAATCACAACAGCCTAAGCCAGAACACCAGCTGCCTTTGCCAAGACGTCACGCCGTATCACAACTTGTTACGCCCTCCGTATTTCCAAGCTACACTTCCAACTCCCGCAGTCATCACGCATCAAGCCTCTTCAATCGTCACAGCATCCCGCGTACGCCAACAAGCCAAGCTGCAAAAACAAGACAAATTTCCATCAGCTAGCAATTCAATCCGTACCGAAACAAAGCAGCTCACGCTTACCGTATCAAACAACAAGCCCAACAAGCTTTATCCAGCCAAGCCGTAAAACCCAAAGCAAACGTCACGCATCCCGCACCTGTACAACAAAATCTTCAGTGTTTAAAACGCAAAACAAATTGAAATAAAACGCAACCAAGAAGTAAGTGAAACGCAGAAAATTCAAAATCAAAGGCAAGCAAACACGAGATCTTCGTGAGTTCAAAACGCCCACAAACTAATTCAAAACAGCAATCAAAATTCCTCTCCTCCTTCTATAAATTCAGCCTCTTCCTCTTTCAATTTTAAGCTTCAATAGCCTCCCAAATTTCTTCCCAATTCTATTTCAAATCCAAAATCCCTAAATTCCCTTTTCTTGATCCTTTCCAATCTTCAACCAAAAAACACAAATTGAAATCCGAAGTAAAGAGAGAAGAAAGGAGTTCGCGATTGAGAAGAAGAGAGATTGATTGTTCTTTGTTTGAATCGTGAAGGTGAGGCCGCGGGATCGATTTCGTTCTTCTCCCCTGTTTCCGTTCATTCATGCGTTGAAGAAGAAGAGCCTTTGGCTCTGATTTAATTTTTTTTTCATTTGATTTATTTATTTATATTTTTTTTTTATTAAAGAATGATATGTAATGTTGTTGGGCCTAAGGCCAGGAGTCTTGTTGCTCTATCCACCCGCATTCCTGCGATCCATTCCCCCTCTCTCACTTCTATTTCTTTTTTCTAATTCTCTTTATTTATTTTTTTGTGATTTTGTTTCACCATTTTTTTGATAAGTAATTTTAGTTTTTGTTTTAAAAAAAATAGATTTAGAAAAGGTTATTTTAAAAAGATTTTTAGACAGATGTTTATAAAAGAATTTAAAAAGAATTTTTAAGAAGGATTTAAAAAATATTTTGATTTCTTTCTTGGATCTACTTTTTGATCCATTATTCTTCTTCTTTTTAATTTTGGTCGATGACAATCTTCCGATTCGGGATTGTTGATTTCCGATTAGTTTAATCTTCATTATTTCAAATCTATGGATGAACGATCATTTGGATCATTCTCCATACTTTGAGATCGCGATAGGTTGCTTTTCGATGAAATTCAACGAGAATCTCGATTAAGATTAGACCTTCCTTTTTTCTTTTAGTGTAGCATGTTTTTGGAGAACTATCCATTATATCGTTTCTCTAACATGTATTAACACGAACATTTTCCACTTTAACTAGTGGTGGCCGGCCTCATTTGTAGGGTAATTACTCCGTAAATTACTCGGCGATTGCTTAACATAGACCTACAGTTGTCCCGATTCGAATTAAGATCCCCTTGGATCCGGTTGCCTCGATTTTATTATTCCTTGTTGTGGTTGTGCTTGATTAAGTTCATCATACCACTTTATATTGTAAATATTATAATATTGTGAATATAATTGTTTAAATTTAATCTCTTGCACCTTGTCCTTTTATTTTAATCTCTTGCTCACTTATCTCCTTATTATATTTTGTCATATTATATCATATATCATTTGTTTATATTCATATTGTGCTTGTTTCTTTTTGTCCATTTGGATATTAAAACACTTAATAAAGGATTAAACTCTTAAAAAACTTGTGACTTCTAATTTTGGACTTATGGTTACTATCCCTTTGCTTTTGGAGAATGGACTTAGACCTTAAGATCTTCCCTTTGCTCAAGTTGGAATGGATTAGAAACCTCGGTCTCAAGATTATTTCACTAGCCTTTGAAGATGGAAATCCGAACTTTGAAGAATTGTGCATATTGGTTTGGTAAACTCTTTCCTTAGCTTTTAATTCAAGCATTAGGACTAGTCTCTTCATCTCCTCCCCATTCTTTAATTTTCAAAACTTCTTCCTATTTCAAAATCTTCTTGTTTTCTAAACTTCAAACACTTTCATAAATAAACCTTGACTTCGGTCAAGCGATTTTTAAGCTTTTCACTTTGTTTCTTAATCAATGTTAATTCATGTAAATATATCAAAACCATTTTCTTACTTACTTAAAAAAAATGCAAACCCACTCAATTGTTTTTTTGTGCCTTGGTGCACCTTTTCTTTTTACATGTTTAGATATGATTCATCTTTTCTAGTGGAATTATTCGCTAAAGGATGACGACTTATCTCTACATTTTAAAACCAATTCAACTCATTTGTTCTTTTCAAATTTTGTACCACGAACTATGAGGTTTTGATCTCGCATTGCACTTTGTGGGTACGTAGGCATAAGGCGTTAAAACCTTATCAAACACAAAAATCATTAAAAAATATTCTTCTCCTCATCTCTTCCATCATTTTAAACAAACCAATTTCAGACCAAAAAGAAATAAGTATTTCAAAGGGCTCCCGTGGAGTACCACGGATGAGTCGGGTGCCTAAAACCTTCCCGGTTCATAACCAATCCCCTTACCCAATCTCTGTTTATTTCTTTTAGATTTTGCTTTTAAAATCCTAGGTTTTTATTCGTTCTTTTACCTTTTTCCATTCGGAAATAAAGAAAAGTGCGGTGGCGACTCTGTGTTAATCGAGTTAAGTTAATCAATAGCTTACACTCACGATTTTACCGCTACAGAAAAGTGGCGACTCTGCTGGGGAGTAATCTCTAAGCGGATTTAGCCTACTTTGATTTATTTATTGTTTTGGTTTGATTTGTTTGTTATTTGATTGTTCTGTTTTGGTTTTGGTGATCCTCTGTGTGAGATAGATTCTAACCCGGATCTGAGTTGAAACTTATGATAGGACGGCGATATTCGAAGCGATATGTGATGGAGTAGTCCAAAGCAATATCAATTTGATAATCTCCACTCGGTTAGGCTCTCTTGGACTATCAATGTCATGACGAGTAATCGTACGTGGCATTATTTTCCGACCTTGAGCTGATCATACTGAGGACCTTAGAACCCTTAACCCATCTAAGCCAATTTAGAAACGTAGTGCGGAAGCTGTCTGGATGTAAATCTAAGGCGGTTGTCACGCGATACTACACTCGGACGAGGTCTATTTTAAGAATGTTATCGGTTGGGGAGTAATCCAACGTACCGATGATATTCTAAAGATGGTTCTTCGAGTTATAATACAAGTATGATAGTCTCTTTCCAAGCTCACTCATGGTGTGTCTTGTTCGCTTTATCACCCAAGTGTAGTAAGTGCTTTTCAAATCCGTCCAAGTCATGTTTAGTTTCTTCGATTTATCATCCAAGTATGATAGTCTGTTTCCAAGCTAACTCGTGGTGTGTCTTATTCGCCTTATCACCCAAGTGCGATAAATGCTTTTCGATTCCATCCAAGTCCAGTTTCATCCCTTTGAATTATCATCGACGTATGATATTCTCTTTTCAAGCACACTCACGGTGTATCTTGTTTGCTTTATCACCCAAGAATGATAAATAATTTTTTATTCCGTCCAAGTCCAGTTTCTTCCTGTCGAGTAATCATCCAAGTATGATATTCTCTTTCCAAGTTCACTCACGGTGTGTCTTGTTCGCTTTATCACCCAAATGTGATAAATGCTTTTTGATTTCGTCCAAGTACGGTTTCTTTCATTCGAGTTATCATCCAAGTATGATATTCTCTTTTCAAGCTCACTCACGGTGTCTCTTGTTCACATTATCACCCAAGTGTTGTAAATGCTTTTGGATTCCGTCCATGTTCGGTTTCGTATCTTCGAGTTATTATCCAATTATGATAGTGTCTTTCCAAACTCACTCACGGTGTGCCATGTTGGCTTTATCACCCATGTGTGATAAATCCTCTTCTATTCCGTTCAAGTTCGGTTTCGTTTCTTCGAGTTATCATCCAAGTATGATAGTCTCTTTCTAAGCTCAATCACGGTGTGTCTTGTTCGCTCTATCACACAAGTGTGGTAAATGCTTTTCGAATCCGTCCAAGTGAAGTTTTGTTTCTGCGAGTTATAATCCAAGTATGATAGTCTGTTTCAAAGCTCACTCGTGGTGTGTCATGTTCGCATTATCACCCAAGTGTGATAAATGCTCTTCGAATCCGTCCAAGTCAGGTTTTGTTTCTTCTAGTTATCATCCAAGTATCATAGTCTCTTTCCAAGCTTACTCGCGGTGTGTCTTGTTCACTTTATCACCCAAGTATGGTAAATGCATTTCGATTCCATCCAAGTCCAGTTTCATCCCTTTGAGTTATCATCGAAGTATGATATTCTCTTTTCAAGCTCACTCAGGGTGTATCTTGTTTGCTTTATCACCCAAGAGTGATAAAAGCTTTTCGATTCTATCCAAGTCCAGTTTCTTCCAGTCGAATAATCATTTAAGTATGATATTCTATTTCCAAGCTCACTCACGGTGTGTCTTGTTCGCTTTTACACCCAAGTGTGGTAAATGCTTTTTGATTCCTTCCAAGTCCGGTTTCGTTTCTTTGAAATATCATCCAAGTATGACTATCTCTTTCCAAGCTCACTCACGGTGTGTCTTGATCGCTTTATCACCTAAGTATGATAGTCTCTTTCCAATATCACTCGTGGTGTGTCTTGTTCGCTTTATCGTTCAATGTTGGTAAATGCTCTTTGATTCTGTCCAAGTATAGTTTATTCCCTCCGAGTTATCATCAAAGTACGATACTCTATTTTCAAGCTCACTCACTGTGTTCCTTGTTCACTTTATCACCCAAGTGTGGTAAATGCCTTTCAATTTTGTCCAAGTTCGGTTTCGTTTCTACTAGATATCATCCAAGGATGATAGTTTCTAATTGTACCTGGAGATCAGGATCCGATACGGCTGGCTTCGAGCGTTGTTGAAATACGGTTGATGAGGAGAGGAAGGGGTGTACCTGCAAGGTACTCCGATGCTGTAGTAAGACACTGAGCAAAGAGTGAGCAAGTACAAGAATTAAGGTCTGAGAATTGAATACCCGACCCTCTCAAATGAGAGGGTTTATATAATGGGCTAAGTGGAAGATTATTGGTCCACACCGTTGGGCGCGGATCGCGGAATCCTTAAAGATAGGTAACGGTAAAAACTAGTCGTTGGAGGGCTTCGTCTTGGTAGGTATACCTTTGGTCGACAGAGACCATTGTTCTCAATTTTGCTCGACGTCGAGCATTCTGCAGAGTTGGTTTGACTGGCCCAATTATGGGAATTGGGCCTGCCCAGAACAGGAGTCCCCCAAGTCGTTGCTCGCGCGGAGGAGCGGTGACTTAGTAATGGTTTCGTGCTCAAGGATATACAGTGTGCGGGCCAGGGAGCTATCGCTGACGATCCTCGGTAAACGAGCAGTTGTTATGTCGCTCGACAAGAGGATATGAAACTAAAAGTTGGAATCTTAGGGAATTCGCGCCTATTAATGCTCTGACGGCTAGCCTAGGGGCTAGTGCGTAGGTAATAATTGGCTAGGGTAGGGGTCACGCCCGTCTGCACGTGTTCCCTTCCCTGAAAATAGGATCTCAAGGATTTATTTTAGGCTTTTTCGTTTCATCTTCTTCTCCGCTGCCTTGCCCGTTCATCCACTGCCATTTTCAGCTGTCGACCACCGTTTCTAACTGTCTACCACCGTTTCCAAAATCAACTTCTTCTACAAATGGCTTCTCAAGCTCAAGGTACGGCTTCTTTTTCGTGTTTATGTTATTCAAAAGCTAGATATCTTAGAAATGCATGTGGTTTAGGGTAGATTTTCCGGTAGTTTTAGATTTAAACCAGTAGGTACTAGAATTTCTGCCACCGTTGTTGGTCGGCTACAAACCCTAGCTCGTGGTCGACATAGGTGTTGGTACTAGAATTTTTTCCACCTTTGTTGGTCGGCTACAAACCCTAGCTCGTGGTCGACGTAGGTGCTAGTCGACCTTTACTTGGGATCTGATAAGTACTTAGGTTTAGATTCCATTATCTCTGAAGTTGGGCGTTAGCCATCGCCCTGAGCGATGGTCAGCCGGGGCTATGGCTCGGGACCCTGTTCCTGGGCTGATGTGTGCCCTTTCACTTGTCGAGCGGTGGAAGGGTGGATTTGATATTCTTAATCGAATTCACTGGCGCCTTCCCTCTCCTTTTTAGGTGAAAACTCGCTTATGGACCCGCTGGAAGTCTCCTCGGAAGAAACATCCTCGGAAGACTCTGGTTCTTCCGCATCGGTTCCCTCTGACTCCGGGAGTTCTTCAGAAGAATCGGACGCGAGCACCATGGAGGAGGGGGCTTCGACAGATTCACCTCGTTGCCCTGAAGAGATAAGAATCTCTCCTGAGGAGTGGGTGGTGGAGGATTTGTTGGATAAAGTATCCTCGTTTTCGAGGCCTCGCGCGGAGCCGCTGCCTGCTGTTGGTAACCCTATGGACTGGATTGTCACTTGCCCAGGGGATGACGACCGCATCTTCTCGGATTTTGATGGTCGGAAATTTTCCATGTATGAGTACGCAACTTCGGTCCTGGGGGTAACTTTTCCCTTCAGTGACTTGGTTTGTGCTGTGCTCGGGCATCTGGGTGTTGCTCCGTCTCAACTACACCCTAACTCCTACGTGTTTCTAAAGGAGTTCGAGGTGAAGTGCGTCCATCTGGGTGTTGGAGCCACGCTTCCTCTGTTCTTCCGTTTATTCTCGCTGCAGCGTCAAGTCGGACGAGGGACTGATCGGAAGGGGTTCGTCTCCTTTAAGCAGAGGACTAAGATCTTTAAGGCTCACTCAGAGTCCATCCGGGCTTTCAAGACGGATTATTTTTAGATAAAACCCGCGAGCGCGAAAGCTGTGAGGGCGCTAAGTTTTGTGGGGATAGACACTGACAAGAACGACGAGCCTAAGCTTGACGACCAAGGACAGGTGATTCCGAGGAGGCTTTGGCTATTTCCCTTTTCCTGGAGCTATACTCATTACGAGCGGCCGGTCAGTGAGTTTGTCCAGGTGGGGGATTCTCTGAACGAGGATGATGCGGCCAGTTTCGAGGCCTTTAGGAAATTAATAGCCTTCTTTACCCCGACTCCCTTGCTGGACGGAGAAGGGAAAATAATGTTGGATCAGGACGGGGGAAGCTGTGGAGCATCCTCTGATTGACGTCACAGACTTACTGGCGTGCAATACCGGGCAAGACGTATCTGAGTTTTTTGGTATCTGTTTTATTTCTGCTTATTATGTCTTTGATAATATTCTGTCATTCGTGACTAGTCTAATTCTCTTTTCTTTCTTTTTCAGACTCCCTGTCGAACCCGCTCGACAAGATTTAAGAACGCTTGCGCCAATAGTAGAAGAAGAGTTCACGGGTCGTTTAGACCAAGCTGACTGAGACAAGCGGCTCTGGGTCGGGCCCCCTGGTCCAGGGTTCTCCGAGCGCTTCAAACGGCTCTTTGATGAAAAAGCACAAGTCCGCAGCGACTGTAGATCTGACGGCCAACGCTCCCCCCAAACCGAAGCATGTGCTGCCGCCGTGCTTCGTGAAATGGAATTTCTTCAAAGGGACGAGCATGGAGGTGGACCGTGCAGACTCCCTGTATCTAGAGGCGATGGATCGTCCTGCCCGACGACTATCTTTGGCCCAAGACGCGAGCGCTGTCATGCGAGTCCTGTCAATGGCCTTGCAGACGGCTGAAGGAAACCCCGGGCAAGAGAGGGAAGTAGCGAGGTTGAAGGAGCAGTTGGCTGTGGTTGAGAAGAAGTTGACGGCGGCCACTGAAGAAGCTACTGCCACGGTCAAAGAGCTGACCGAGCGGGGGAATATTATTGCTAAGCTGGAGGTTGACAAGAGGAGGGCTCTGGAGCAAAGTAAGAAGTTAAAGGATGCCTTCTGCCCGAAGGAGGATGAAGATGTCGAAACTAAGAGTATGGTGACTAGGGCACAGTTCCTTGCTCGGATCGACCAAGATATGGAAGATCTGAACTCGTCAACTGAGCTCAGTTTCCAAAATGTTGTGGATCAAATAAGGGCTCTTCATCCTGACCTGGCCTTGGACACCAGCCGAATCAGCTACCTCTACAAAGTCGAGGATGGCCAGATTGTGGTTCCCTCAGACTTGGTCGTGGAGGATTCTCAGCCTGGGGCGACTATTCAGCCCGGTCAACCAGAAGTGAAGCCGGACCAGGGTGAGGTTCAACAAGGAGAGGGTCAACCTGGTGCTTTGGGAAACGAGGATAATAAGTTTTGTCCTGCGTGCCGTTGTAATTTAATATGTTTCTTTCTGGGGGCGTGGTCCCCTTTGTAAGTAATCATGAACAAGTCGGCCCTTCGAGGTCGCATTTTTTCAGTGAAAGTTTATTAATGGTCATTTATTTTACGATGTTTCTTGTTTAATCGTTCGTCCATCGGAGGACTATTTTCTTTGTGTTTTAAACGCTAAGTGTTTGGCGTGCATTTTTGCACTAATTGGATGTGATCATATAAATACGGGGTGTGTTTGTTATCTGTTGGTTTGGGGGACCAATCAGATTTCGGAGTCTTGCTCCTGATCGGTGCCCGGGCCAAGGTAATGGCCCGGGCTCCGTGGCTTGAACGTCCCATCGCGATTTGGGGTTCTGCCTGGTCGTGGTACTTAGGCAATGTCGGACTCGTTTGAGTATCCGCCCGTGCAACAGTTTTCTCCTTCTCTTGGAAGGAGACCCTGACGATCATGTTATTTTGGGCTGTCGTGCTTGTACCTGGGCACGCAGTTCTTAGTCAGACCTATCGCTCTTCGCTTGAGAGTTGAGCAAGGTGACTTTGTAAGTTAGATGTAATATTGCTTGAGTTTCTCGGTGTTCCATGGCCGAGCAAGTTCTTCCCCGTGTAGATTTTCTAAATAATAGGCTCCGTTTTCAGTTTTTGCTCTGACGCGATATGGGCCCTCCCAATTGGGTGTAAGCTTTCCCTCGTGGGGGTCCTTGTGATTTCTCCTGAGAACGAGCTGCCCACCTCGAACGTTCGTCTTATGACTTTAGAATCGTATCGAGCGGCTATTTTTTGTTTGAGAGTGGCCTCCCGGAGAGCAGCTTCTGATCGGATTTCTTCGACCAGATCAAGCTCGTCTCTCAAAGCTTCGGAGTTGGTGTCCTGGTCCATTGGGGACTCTGTTCGTCTGGATCGGACGTGCATTTCTACAGGGATTACTGCCTTAGTCCCATATGCCAACCGGAATGGGGACTCACCGGTAGTTGAGTGGGGGGTAGTTCTATACGCCCATAGCACGTTTTGTAACTCCTCGACCCAGTGTTTCTTGTGTTCGTCTGGTCTTCGTTTCAGGCCTCTTAGGATTACCCTATTTGCGGCCTCTGCCTGCCCGTTCGTTTGGGGGTGTTCCACTGAAGCGAAGTGCTGTTTTGTTCCCACTAACGCAACAAATTCTTTGAAGTGCTTATCTGTAAACTGGGTACCGTTGTCGGTCACAATGGCGAGTGGTACTCCAAACTGGGCGAGGATGTTCCTCTTGAAGAAGCGTAGTATGTTATATGCAATGATTTTGGCTAAAGCCTCAGCCTCTATCCATTTGGTGAAATAGTCGACGCATACAATTAGGTATTTATTTTGGCCGGATCCGACGACGAATGGACCTAAGATATCAATCCCCCACCATGCGAACGGCCAGGGTGAAGATAGTGATTTTAGCTCGGTAGGGGGTGCTACGTGTACGTCCCAGTGTCGTTGGCATTTGTCACACCTTTTCACTTGTTCTTTTGCGTCGTGTTGGAGTGTAGGCCAATAGTATCCTGCTCGGAGAATCTTTCGGGCCAACGACCGTCCGCCTGGATATTGTGCGTTAATACCCTCATGGACTTCTCTTAGTACGTGTAGGATGTTCTCTTCTTCTACGCACCTGAGGAGAGGTGTAGAGAATCCTCGACGATACATACGTCCACCCACTAGAGAGTATGAGCATGATCTTCATCGTATGATGCTGGCCGTTTTTGGGTCAGCCGGTAACTCCCCTTTGGTCAGGTAGTTAAACACTGGGGTCATCCAGCAGTTCGTGTCGCCCACGAGATTAACGTCTAGGTGGATTGATGATTGCCCAATGCTTGGTCGGGGAAGCATTTTTGTATGACGGATTTGTTGTTTCCCTTCTTTTTAGTGCTTGCCAACTTGGAAAGGACGTTAGCTCGGGTATTGCTCTCTCGCGGGACATGTTTGACCTCCACGCTTCTGAATCGCTTTAGTTCTCCTTTTACAAGGTCTAGGTATTCGGCCATGTTATCGTTTTTAGCCTGGAAATCTCCTCGGACTTGGCTAGCGACCAACTAGGAATCCGTGCAAATTGTGATATCTTCTGCTTCAAGGTCGGTCGCGAGTAGTATGCCTGCTAGGAAGGGCTCGTATTCCTCCTGGTTGTTGGAAGTGGGGAAAGATAAGGTTAAGGATACTTCGATGATGTTCTCTTCCTCGTTTTCTAAAATAACCCCAGCTCCGCTACCCGCTGGGCCGGACGCTCCGTCCACGAAGATAGTCCATCTGGATGAAGATTTCGGCTCCTGCTCGGTGAAAGTGAGTTATGCCACAAAGTCGGTCAGTGCTTGAGCTTTGAGAGCTTGTCTCCCCTCGAATTTGATGTCGAATTCAGACAGTTCCAACAACCATTTTAGCATTTGCCCGGCCATGTCTGGTCGACCGAGCAATTATCTTATGGGTTGGTCTGTTCTTACGATGATGGTGTGGGCCAAGAAATAATGTCGTAGCCTCCTGGCTGCAAAAAGGAGGGCCAGGGCCACCTTTTCTATCTGGAGGTACCGAATTTCAGGGCCATGGAGTGCCTTGCTCGTAAAGTAGACAGGTTTCTGTCCCTTGGGTAAGTCGCGTATGAAGGCCGCGCTCACGACTTCGTTTGCCACGACGAGATAGGGGTAAAGTGTTTCCCCTTCTTCAGGTCTGGAAAAAACTGGGGGCTCAGATAGTGCCTTCTTCAGGTGGGATAATGCTAGCTCGCACTCCTCCGTCCATTCAAAAGTAGCCTCTTTGCGGAGGAGCTTGTAAAAGGGGAGAGCGTGTTGAGCGGATTTTGCTACAAACCGAGCGAGGGAAGTGAGGACCCCGTTTAGTGATTGTATGGATTTTTTAGAATTAGGAGTTGGAAGTTCTGCGAATGCCCGACATTTGTCGGGATTGGCTTCGATTCCTCGTTTGGTCAGATAGAATCCGAGGAACTTCCCTGCTCGGACCCCAAATGTGCACTTCTCAGGATTGAAACGCATTTTGCATTTCCGTGCCTGATCGAACACTTTTCATAAGTGGGACGCATGGTCCGTTTCTTGTTGAGATTTGACGATCATGTCATCCATATATACTTCGGGCATGTCTCCGATTTCTTCCCGGAATACTTTATTCATCATGCGTTGATATGTCGCGCCTGCGTTTTTTAGACCGAAGGGCATAACGTTATAATAGTAGTTGCCCGATTCGGTCATGAAGGCCGTGTATTTTTTGTCGAACACGGCTATGGGTATTTGATTATACCCTGAGTAGGCGTCCATGAAGGACAATAGTTTGAAGTCGGACAAATTGTCGACCAATTTATCGATGTTAGGTAAAGGGTATGCGTCTTTCGGGGACGCCCGGTTGAGATCAGTATAATCAACACACATTCTCCACTTTCCATTAGATTTCTTGACAAGTACAACATTCGAGAGTCAGGTTGTGAACCTGGCCTCGGTTACAAATTTTTCCTCTAGGAGGTCTTTAACAGCAGATTCAGCCGCTTCAGTTTTTTCGATCGACTGCTTCCTCATACGCTGGGCGACCGCTTTGTGTGTTGGGTCGATGGAGAGGTGAAGGCAGGTTGTCTCGGGGTCGAGTCCTGGCATCTCTGCAGCACTCCAGGCGAACAGATCCGCGTTTCCTTTGAGGCAAGCTTCTAACTGTCGTTTTGACAAGTCGGGCATATGTGCTCCGATCTTAATGCATCGGGTCGGGTCATCTCCCAGAGGAATCAGCTCGAACTCTCCGTCTGGGACTAACCGGGATAGTGAATCGGTTGGTTTTTGAATGCCCTCGTTGTCATCTGAGAACCTGCAATCCAGATCGATCGAGTCTACCTGAGGAAAGGCCCTGGATGTTTGTGGAGCATCTGGTGAAGTCAATGCTGAAAGGCTTGGTTGGTAAGATATTTAGCTAAGACCTTTAGATGCCGCTTCGAAACATCGGCGAGCAGCATCGACGTCCCCGTGCAGTGTAGCAACCTTGCCCGAAGTAGTATAATACTTCATTTTTAGGTGGACGGTGGATGGAACAGTGATCAGCTCGGCTAGTGTCAGTCTCCCCAGAATGCACTGGTATAGCGACAGGCAATCCACGACTAGGAACTGGACTCGGACCGTCCTGGCTGTCTTGGCTGCTCCGAAGGTGACAAACAGATCGACGTAGCCCCATGGTCGGGAGACTGCCCCGTTGAAACATTGCAAGTCTGACCCGACGTATAGAGTCAGGTGTGTTTCGTTTAACTGGAGTGTTGAAAACAACTGGGAGTACATAATGTCGTAGGAGCTTCCTTGGTCCACCAAGATTCTTCTCACATCAAAATTTGCCATTCGCGCCCGGATGAGTAGCGGGATGTTGGCATTTGGCGCCCCTCCCAAGAGTTCCTCCCGGTAAAAGGAAAGGGGTACCGAGCCTTCTCTTGGTGGGTCCAGGGTTGCGTTATGTGTGGGGCCCTTCGCAATCAGCTGGTCGAATTTTCGTTTTACGGATCCGACCGTGATTTTTTTGAAACCTCCCCCTGAGATGACCATTGCAGATGGAAAGGTTTCCCATGGGCTATGGGAGGAAAGGTATCCCGGACTCCCGGTGTGATCGGGCAAGAAGAAATCTTCCGGGCGATAGATGCTCAGAGCGACCTGCATGTTTGCATCTGCAGGAACGGGTACAGCTTCCTCGATCTTTTGAGTCTCCTGTGCTTCTTGTCGAGGAGTGTCCCTGGATTTGGTGAATTTTTTAAGGTGCCCGTCCTTGATAAGTATTTCGATTGCATCCTTGAGATGGATGCAGTCTTCGGTATTATGGCCCTGACTTTTGTGGAATCTGCAATATTTAGTTTTGTCCGTGCCTAGTTTGCTAGGTTGCTGCTTCGGAAAGCGTACCCCTGCTTTCCTGAATTCTGAGTTGGCACATTCAGACAAGATTTTCTCCCTGGAGGCCAGGAGTGGAGTATATTCGTGAAATCGGCCGACGGGTCCTCTGTACTCCCGCGGTTCATGGGATCGGTCATCCTTTCTTTTGTCTCCTCCCCGACGAGATGTCGAGGGTTCATCGACTCGGTGGGGCTTCGCATCCTCGCGACGTCGAGCGTCTCGTACGGAGTTGGCTGCCTGTTTTTCCTCATACTGGATATAAGCTTGGGCTTTCAGCAAGAATGCGTCGAGGGTGGCAGGGGTCTCGATGTGGACTGCCCAGTGAAAATCTATTGACGGACGCAGTACTCATTCCAACAAATACTTCTTCATGTCATCGGTTGTGGACACCTGGATTGCCTCTTTGTTGAACCTTTCGATGTAAGTTCGTAAAGGTTCGTCTTTCCCTTGGATGATTGCTTCGAGCAAAGCTCATGTCTTCGGGTGTCGCCTTGAGGCGGTGAAGTGCCTGGAAAACGTGCGTCCGAGTTGTTTCCAGTAAGTGATGGACTCAGCTTCGAGGCTTTTATACCACTTCATTGCTCCTTTCCTCAGTGTTGTAGGAAAGAGGCGACATTTGATCGCTCCTCGTACTCCTCGGTAGTCAAGCAGCGCATCGATATTCTCGATATGCTCATTCGGATCTGTGGTTCCGTTATATGAGCCTAGTGGTGGGGGTTTCTCCAAACCTCTTGGAAGTTTGGCCGCCATGATTTCCGATGAGAGGGGGCCCCGGGAGTCCTCGTCATCGCTGGAGTTGAACAAAGGGGATCTGGGCACGCGTTTCTTCGTTCGCCGGGGAGATGAGAATCTTGATATGCTCCTTCTTGACTTTCTTGGAGGGGAAGACCGTGAAGGAGACTGGCGAGGTCGTTTGTCCCCAGTAGATTCGTCTGGGTGATCTTGCACGGTTTCTTCGTGCGGAGGATGATGAATGTTGCTCTCACGTTGTGTGAGGATCATGCTGTCGTTCGATCGGTTGTCTGGATTGTCTCGAACAGCCATGGATCTTGGTAAAAACTTTAGTTCTTTGAAGACTTTGAGAGAGAAGAACGGGGAAATCAGATTCCCACAGACGGCGCCACCTGATCGTACCTGGAGATCAGGATCCGATACGGCTGGTTTCGAGCGTTGTTGAAAGACGGTTGGTGAGGAGAGGAGGGGGTGTACCTGCAAGGCACTCCGATGCTGAAGTAAGACACTGAGCAAAGAGTGAGCAAGTACAAGAATTAAGGTCAGAGAATTGAATACCCGACCCTCTCAAATGAGAGGGTTTATATAATGGGCTAAGTGGAAGATTATTTGTCCATACTGTTGGGCGCGGATCGCGGAATCCGTAAAGATAAGTCGGTCAAAACTAGCCGTTGGAGGGCTTCGTATTGGTCGATATACCTTTGGTCGACAAAGACCATTGTTCTCAATGTTGCTCGACGTCGAGCGTTCTGCAGAGCTGGTTTTCCTGGCCCCATTATGGGAATTGGGCCTGCCCTGAACAGTTTCTTTCCAAGCTCACTCACAGTGTGCCTTGTTCGCTTTATCACCCAAGTATGATAAATGCTTTTCAATTTCTTCCAAGTCCGGTTTCGTTTTTTCGATTTATCATCCAAGTATGATATTCTCTTTTCAAGATCAATCGCGGCGTGTCTTGCTCTCTTTATCACCCAAGTGTGGTAAATGATTTTCGATTCCGTCTGAGTCAAGTTTCATTTCTTTGAGTTATCATGCAAATATGATAATATCTTTCCAAGCACACTCACGGTGTGCCTTGTTCGCTTTATCACCCAAATGTGATAAATGCTTTTCGATTTCGTCCATGTCCGGTTTCTTTCATTCGAGTTATCATCCAAGTATGATATTCTCTTTTTAAGCTCACTCACGGTGTCTGTTGTTCGCATTATCACCCAAGTGTTGTAAATGCTTTTGGATTCCTTCCAAGGTCGGTTTCGTATCTTTGAGTTTTCATCCAAGTATGATAGTCTCTTTCCAAACTCACTCACGGTTTGCCTTGTTCGCTTTATCACCCAAGTGTAATAAATCGTCTTCTATTATGTTCATGTTTGGTTTCGTTTCTTCGAGTTATCATCCAAGTATGATAGTCTATTTCTAAGCTCAATCGCGGTATGTCTTGTTCGCTTTATCACACAAGTGTGGTAAATGCTTTTCGAATCCGTCCAAGTGAGGTTTTGTTTCTTCGAGTAATAATCCAAGTATGATAGTCTATTTCCAAGCCCTCTCGTGGTGTGTCATGTTCGCATTATCACCCAAGTGTGATAAATGCACTTCGAATCCGTCAAAGTCAGGTTTTGTTTCTTCTAGTTATCATCAAAGTATGATAGTCCCTTTCCAAGCTTACTCGCGGTGTGTCTTGTTCACTTTATCACACAAGTGTGGTAAATGCATTTCGATTCCATCCAATTCTGGTTGCGTTTCCTCGAGTTATAATCCAAGAATAATAATCTCCTTTCAAGCTCACTTACAGTTTGTCTTGTTTGCTTTAACTTCCATGTGTGGTAAATGCTCTTCGATTCCGTCAAAGTACGGTTCTTCCCTTCGAGTTATCATCCAAGTATGATATTCGCTTTTCACGATCACTCACAGTGTGTCTTGTTCGCTTTATCACCCAAGTGTGGTAAATGTTTTCCGATTCCGTCCATGTCCGTTTCCGTTTCTTCGAATTATAATCCAAGTATTATAGTCTCTTTCCAAGCTCACTCACGGTTGTCTTGTTCGCTTTATCTCCCAAGTGTGGTAAGTGCTTTTCAAATCCGTCCAAGTCATGTTTTATTTCTTCGACTTATCATCTAAGTATGATAGTCTATTTCCAAGATAACTCATGGTGTGTATTGTTCGCTTTATCACCCAAGTGAGATAAATGATTTTCGATTCCATCCAAGTCAGGTTTCATCCCTTCGAGTTATCATTGAAGTATGATATTCTTTTTTCAAGCTCACTGATCAGTGCATTTTAATGCACATTCTAACATGTTTGCACTTAAGTATTTCTTTGGTTTTCTTTGTTTATTTTTATATTTTAATTTATTTTTCTATTTTACTTTATTTTTTGCTTAATTTAATTTTCGTACTTAATTTTCAGCTTTAACAGCTTTTACGGAAATGATCATAACTGGAGTTCCAGGAATCTGATTAAGGCGTACTACCAGTCGATAGAAAGCTAAGAGAGAGAGCTACCACTTTTGTGTGGGAGTTGAAGTCAGATTCAGAGTCATATTTTCCAGAATTTCGTTTGAAGATGCTGCATTAGTTTTATTTTGTTTAGGGTCATTTAGAATTGGGTCTGAGTTATGTATTTGACCCAGTTGGTTTATAAATGAGTTTTTTAGGTTTTACTATTTAACCTAGCAGCCGCAACTATTCAATACACACTTTTCATGATTTTATTTTATTTTTCTTAAGCTTGAAAGAACCGGAATGAAGAACTAATTCCAAGGCAAAATCCTGCTGATTACAGGTTCCATCATACTTTGAGGTTATAATAATTTTCAATCCAAATTATATTCCTTTCAATATTATGATATGTGATCATTGTTTGCTTAATTCGATTATCATATATTAGTGTTGATTTAATTTGATTGTTGTATGATCCTTGACCGTAGTCATGTTAGCGTTTGCTTAATTCGTTATCGTGTTTGATTAAACTGTGATTGCTTAATTCACGAGAGCTTAAATCTGTTTGCTTAATTCGGATAATAGGAACATACATCACATAAAACCAGTTGCGTTTGTCAATGAATTTTATAATCAAATAGTATTAGATAATCCACTTAGGAGGATGAAATTATAATAACCAATGATAAGTTGGAACCCAAATCAGTAGGATTAGCCGTTTTAGCTTATTTGGTAATCACTTTTTATTTTAATTGTTTTTTCTTCAAATTAAAATCAACCCCCATTAATTGTTACTATCATTAGTTAATAAGATCAAGAATCCTTGTGAGACGATACTCGAGTTGTCGTTACCGTAACTACATTTTTAAATCACTCGTTTTTGATCCGTGCGCGACACGCGTATCAAAATTGGCGCCGTTGTCGGGGATTCTTGTTGTTATTAACCAATTTTATAGTCATAGGTATAGTTTTCTTGTCAGTTTTTTTTTTCTTTTTTGTTGTGTTTGTTGATTTTCAGGGTTGCAATACAGGGATAAGTTTTCCAGCCTTTCAGGTAAGTTGGAAGCTACTGTTTCGATTTGCTCCGAATTGTTTCCAGAAAATCAGAAATAAATCGAAGAACAATACTCTTTTAGAATAGAATTCTAAAAGATTTCGACCTTCAAAATCGCAAATTTCGTGTTTTTCTATTTTATTTGATTTATTTTATCTTTTCATATTTTCAAAAAAAATTGAAATTTTTTGTGCGAGCTTTACTTGATTTAATTAGATATTTAGCGTTATTTTTATATTTTTTAGATTTTATTTTAATCGCTTTTTTCCATTCTTTTTAAATATGTATTGATTTTATTTGATACTGTGTTAAAATTCATAACCATATCATGGCTGATCAAAGAACTCTGAGAGAACTGGCTGAACTTGTGAATTATAATGCTCTATGTATTGAATATCCTGTTGTTGATGCACCTTTCAAATTGAAATTTAGTTTAACACACTTTTTGCCAAGTTTTAATGGTTTTGCAGATGAGGATCCGGATAAGCATCTAAATGAATTAGAAGTAGGGTGCTCTGCACCTTCTGAACCTTCACTAGAGGATCTTGTAAACCAAATGGCTATAAATAATATCAAGAATCAACAACAAATAGATTCTAATTTTCAGACTTTGCAAATATAACTTGACTAACTTACCACTTCGGCGAATGCTATGCAGCAAGCTCAAGGATCAAACCAACAACCTTCGGAAGAACATTCTATTTTTCAAATAGAGTTGCCATCTAAAATTGTTGATGATACTTGTACTAATTTGTTTGAAGCTGATTTTCCATCATTGTCTGATTTTAAAGATGTTTACTCTTGTGATGTTTGTATTGACACTAAAATTTGCTATGTTTGTGCTGAAGTTGAGGTTGCCTTGCAAGTTGATATTCTTACTACAAATGAGGTTGCAAATGAAGTTGTTCATGTCAATGAAGCTCTCGACACCCCGACTTCTCGGAACAAACCATCCATCGAGAAATCTCCCTCTTTAGAGCTGAAGCCACTTCCTAATAATTTATTTGAATTTGTGCAGGAAGAGAGATTATTACAGGAACATAAGAAGGGAATTGAATGGACTTTGGTTGAAACTTGTGATATTAGCCCATCCATGAGTATGCATAGGATCTCAATTGAAGATGGAATAAAAGTAGTGAGGCAGCCCCTTAATCCTTTGATTCTTGAAGTTGTAGAAAAGGAGATCACTATCACCTGCACATTCAACACTTTTACTTATCAAATATTCTTCTTTGATCCTGGAATAAAAGGCGAAGGCACTAATAAAAACTCCAAGATTAATGGATACTACCCAAAGTTACACTATGAGATCCCCACTTTGGAAGAAGAGACTGTAGAAGAGCTCTCTTTAGGAAATGCTGCTTATGTGATCACTTATCCATCTTGACTACTCGGGTGTGTTCTTTCCTTTTTCTCCCTCTTATTTTATATTTATGTCCTTTCATTAAGGACAATGCTTGTTTTAAGTGTGAGGGAGGGAATAATTTATTTTCTTTGTTTTTGTTTTTGTTTTTTTTTTTTTTGTTTTAGAAACACTAGACATTTTTTTTGTTAAAACGTTTAGGCTATAGATTGTTTTAAGGTTAGTTGTGGAGACTTGGGAAAAGTTCACAAGACTGGCATCGCTTTAACACCTTAAGTCTTCTGAATATGGAAATCATTTTGAATTCTTGTTATTTCATAGCCTTGAGTTCTCATCCTTTAATATCTCTTAAGTAGTTTATCTAGCAGTCAGCACCATCTAGAAATCAAACACTAAGTAATTAAGCTAATGCAAATAAGTGAATGATCTTGCGCTTAAAAAGAAATCTGAATAGGAATCCACCTTATAAGTTAGGTGACCCTCACCCGGTCATTTCGCCTAACGGATGTGAAACCTTAAGAAAAAAAATTTTGTTGTTACTAAAGTAACTTTAAAATATTGTCAAGTATGAATCATAATCACTAACAGGCTTATTTACCATGTGTATAAATAGATAACGGGCTTAATGTGATTGCACTAGAATGAAAGAGAGCAAAAGGGAGGATGAGTAAGTTAGGCTTAGGCATAATAACATGATTCAAAATGGTTTGTATATGATGGAGGCTTATGACCGTACAATTGCGGATTTGTATTCTTACGATATCCTTAATGTGTAAGATTAGTACCTATCGATACTATCTTAATCGAAGAAGAGTTTGTAGCCTAGAATGAGTATGAATGATGTTGTGTTTCTTGAGTCTTGAGTTTATTTTTTGTTCGGAGTGCAAAAGTTCAAGTGTGGGGGAATTTGAACAGTGCATTTTAATGCACATTCTACCATGTTTGCACTTAAGTATTTCTTTGGTTTTCTTTGTTTATTTTTATATTTTAATTTATTTTTCTATTTTACTTTATTTTTGGCTTAATTTAATTTTTGTACTTAATTTTCAACTTTAACAGCTTTTATGGAAATGATCATAACCGGAGTTCCAGGAATCTGATTGAGGCGTTCTACCAGTCGATGGAAAGCTAAGAGAGAGAGCTAAAACTTTTATGTTGGAGTTGAAGTCAGATTCAGAATCATATTTTCCAGAATTTCGTTTGAAGATGCTGCATTAGTTTTATTTAGTTTAAGGTCATTTAGAATTGGGTCTGGGTTATGTATTTGACCCAGTTGGGTTATAAATGATTTTTTTAGGTTTTTCTATTTAACCTAGTAGCCGCAACTGTTCAATACACACTTTTAATGATTTTATTTTATTTTTCTTACGCTTGAAAGAATCGGAATGAAGAACTAATTTCAAGGCAAAATCCTGTTGATTACAGGTTCCATCATACTTTGAGGTTATAATAATTTTCAATCCAAATTTTATTCCTTTAAATATTATGAAATGTGATCATTGTTTGCTTAATTCGATTATCATATATTAGTGTTGATTTAATTTGATTATTGTATGATCCTTGACCGTAGTCACGTTAGCGGTTGCTTAATTCGTTATCGTGTTTGATTAAACCGTGTTTGCTTAATTCACGAGAGCTTAAATCCGTTTGCTTAATTCAGATAATAGGAACATACATCACATAAAACAAGTTGCGTTTGTCAATGAATTTTATAATCAAATAGGAATAGATAATCCACTTAGGAGGTTGAAATTATAATAACCAATGATAAGTTGGAACCCAAATCAGTAGGATTACCGTAACTACATTTTTAAATCACTCCTTTTCGATCCGTCCATGACACGCGGATCACTCACTCATGGTGTATATTGTTTTCTTTATCACCCAAGAGTGATAAATGCTTTTCGATCCCGTCCAAGTCCAGTTTCTTCCCTTCGAGTAATCATCCAGGTATGATATTTTCCAAGCTCACTCACGGTGTGTCTTGTTCGCTTTTTCACCCAAGTGTGGTCAATGCTTTTTGATTTCATCCAAGTCCAGTTTCGTTTCTTTGAGTTATCATCCAAGTATGATTGTCTCTTTCCAAGCTCACTCACGGTGTGTCTTGTTCGCTTTATCACCCAAGTATGATAGCCTCTTTCCAATCTCACTTGTGGTGTGTCTTGTTCGCTTTATCACCCAAGTGTTGTAAATGCTTTTCGATTCTATCCAATTTTGGTTTGGTTTCTTCGAGTATCATCCAAGTATGATAGTCTCCTTTCAAGCTCAGTTACGGTGTATCTAGTTTACTTTATCGTTCAAGTTTGGTAAATACTCCTCGATTCTGTCTAAGTACGGTTTATTCTCTCTGAGTTATCATCAAAGTACGATACTCTATTTTCAAGCTCACTCACGGTGTTCCTTGTTAACTTTATCACCCAAGTGTGGTAAATGCTTTTCAATTCTATCCAAGTCCGGTTTCTTTCATTCGAGTTATCATCCAAGTATGATATTCTCTTTTCAAGGTCACTCACGGTTTCTCTTGTTCGCATTATCACCCAAGTGTTGTAAATGCTTTTGGATTCCGTCCAAGTTCGGTTTCGTATCTTCGATTTATCATCCAAGTATGATAGTCTCTTTCCAAACTCACTCACGGTGTGCCTTGTTCGCTTTATCATCCAAGTGTGATAAATCCTCTTTTATTCCGTTCAAGTTCGGTTTCGTTTCTTCGAGTTATCATTCAAGTATGATAGTCTCTTTCTACGCTTAATCGTGGCGTGTCTTGTTCGCTTTATCACACAAGTGTGGTAAATGCTTTTTGAATCCGTCCAAGTGAGGTTTTGTTTCTTCGAGTTATCCTCCAAGTATGATAGTCTATTTCCAAGCTCACTCGTGGTGTGTCATGTTTCATTATCACACAAGTTTGATAAATGCTCATCGAATCTGTCCAAGTCAAGTTTTGTTTCTTCTAGTTATCATCCAAGTATGATAGTCTCTTTCCAAGCTTACTCACGGTGTGTCTTGTTCACTTTATCACCCAAGTGTGGTAAATGCATTTCGATTCCATCCAAGTCTGGTTGCGTTTCTTCGAGTTATAATCCTAGAATAATAACCTCCTTTAAAGCTCACTTATAGTGTGTCTTGTTTGCTTTATCGTCCAAGTGTGGTAAATGCTCTTCGATTCCGTCAAAGTACGGTTTCTTCCCTTCGAATTATCATCCAAGTATGATATTCTCTTTTCATGCTCACTCGTGGTGTGTCTTGTTCGTTTTATCACCCAAGTGTGGTAAATGTTTTTCGATTCCGTCCATGTCTTGTTCCGTTTCTTTGAGTTATAATCCAAGTATGATAGTCTCTTTCCAAGCTAACTCGCGGTGTGTCTTGTTCGCTTTATGACCCAAGTGTGGTAAGTGCTTTTCAAATCCGTCCAAGTCATGTTTTGTTTCTTCGATTTATCATCCAAGTATGATAGTCTGTTTCCGAGCTAACTTGTGGTGTGTCTTGTTCGCTTTATCACCCAAATGCGATAAATTCTTTTCGATTCCATCCAAGTCCGATTTCATCTCTTCGAGCTATCATCGAAGTATGATATTCTCTTTTCAAGCTCACTCACGGTGTATCTTGTTTGCTTTATCACCCAAGAGTGATATATTCTTTTCAATTCCGTCCAAGTCTAGTTTCTTCCCTTCGAATAATCATCCAAGTAGTATATTCTCTTTCCAAGCTCACTCACGGTGTGTCTTGTTCGCTTTATCACCCAAGTGTGGTAAATGCTTTTTGATTCCGTCCAAGTGCGGTTTCGTTTCTTTGAGTTATTATCCAAGTATGAGTGTCTCTTTCCAAGCTCACTCACGGTGTGTCTTGCTCGCTTTAACACCCAAGTATGATAGCCTCTTTCCAATCTCACTCGCGGTGTGTCTTATTCGCTTTATCACCCAAGTGTTATAAATGTTTTTCGATTCTATCCAATTTTGGTTTGTTTTCTTCGAGTTATCATCCAAGTATGATAGTCTCCTTTCAAGATCACTTACGGTGTATCTGGTTTACTTTATCGTTCAAGTTTGTTAAATGCTCTTCTATTCTGTCCAAGTACAGTTTATTCCCTCCGAGTTATCATCAAAGTACGATACTCTATTTTCAAGCTCACTCATGTTGTACCTTGTTAAATTTATCACCCAAGTATGGTAAATGCTGTTCAATTCTATCCAATTCGTGTTTCGTTTCTTCTAGATATTATCCAAGTATGATAGTCTCTTTCCAATCTCACTCACTGTGTGCCTTGTTCGATTTACCACCCAAGTGTGATAAATGCTTTTCATTTTCGTCCAAGTCTGGTTTCGTTTCTTCGATTTATCATCCAAGTATGATATTCTCTTTTCAAGCTCACTCACGGTGTGTCTTGTTTTCTTTATGTGGTAAATGATTTTTGATTACGTCCAAGTCCGGTTCATTTCTTTGAGTTATCATGAAAATATGATAATCTCTTTCCAAGCTCACTCCTGGTGTGCCTTGTTCGCTTTATCACCCTAGTGCGATAAATACTTTTCGATTTCGTCCACGTCCGGTTTCTTTCATTCGAGTTATCATCCAAGTATGATATTCTCTTTTCAAGGTCACGCACGGTTTCTCTTGTACGCATTATCACCCAAGTGTTGTAAATGCTTTTGGATTCCGTCCAAGTTCGGTTTTGTATCTTCGATTTATCATCCAAGTATGATAGTCTCTTTCCAAACTTACTCATGGTGTGCCTTGTTCGCTTTATCACCCAAGTGTGATAAATCCTCTTCTATTCCGTTCAAGTTCGGTTTCGTTTCTTCGAGTTATCAGCCAAGTATGATATTCCCTTTCTAAGCTCAATCGTGGTGTGTCTTGTTCGCTTTATCACACAAGTGTGGTAAATGCTTTTCGAATCCGTCCAAGTGAAGTTTTGTTTCTTAGAGTTATCATCCAAGTATGATAGTCTATTTCCAAGCTCACTCATGGTGTGTCATGTTCGCATTGTCACCCAAGTGTGATAAATGCTCTTCGAATCCTTCCAAGTCAGGTTTTGTTTCTTCTAGTTATAATCCAAGTATGATAGTCTCTTTCCAAGCTTACTCACGGTGTGTCTTGTTCACTTTATCAACCAAGTTTGGTAAATGCATTTCGATTCCATCTAAGTCTGGTTTTCTTTCTTCGAGTTATAATCCTAGAATAATATTCTCCTTTCAAGCTCACTTACAGTGTGTCTTGTTTGCTTTATCTTCAAAGTATGGTAAATACTCTTCGATTCCGTCAAAGTACATTTTCTTCCCTTCAAGTTATCATCAAAGTATGATATTCTCTTTTCACGCTCACTCATGGTGTGTCTTGTTCGTTTTATCACCCAAGTGTGGTAAATGATTTTCGATTCCGTCCATGTCTTGTTCCGTTTCTTCGAGTTATAATCCAAGTATGATAGTCTCTTTCCAAGCTCACTCGCGGTATGTCTTGTTCGCTTCATCACCCAAGTGTGGTAAGTTCTTTTCAAATCCGTACAAGTCATGTTTTGTTTCATCGATTTATCATCCAAGTATGATAGTCTGTTTCCGAGCTAACTCGTGGTGTGTCTTGTTTGCTTTATCACCCAAATGCGATAAATTCCTTACTATTACATCCAAGTCCGATTTCATCCCTTCGAGTTATCATCGAAGTATGATATTCTCTTTTAAAGCTCACTCACGGTGTATCTTGTTTGCTTTATCACCTAAGAGTGATAAATTCTTTTCGATTCCGTCCAAGTCCAGTTTCTTCCCTTCGAATAATCATCAAGTATGATATTCTCTTTCCAAGCTCACTCACGGTGTGTCTTGTTCGCTATATCACCCAAGTGTGGTAAATGCTTTTTGATTCCGTCCAAGTCTGGTTTTGTTTCTTCGAGTTATCATCCAAGTATGAGTGTCTCTTTCCAAGCTCACTCACGGTGTGTCTGGCTCGCTTTATCACCCAAGTATGATAGCCTCTTTCCAATCTCACTCGCGGTGTGTCTTGTTCGCTTTATCACCCAAGTGTTGCAAATGCTTTTCGATTCTATCCAATTTTGGTTTGGTTTCTTCGAGTTATCATCCAGGTATGATAGTCTCCTTTCAAGCTAACTTACTATGTATCTGATTTACTTATCGTTCAAGTTTGGTAAATGCTCTTCGATTCTGTCCAAGTACAGTTTATTCCCTCCGAGTTATCATCAAAGTACAATACTCTATTTTCAAGCTCACTCACGGTGTTGCTTGTTAACTTTATCACCCAAGTGTGGTAAATGCTGTTCAATTCTATCCAACTCCTGTTTCGTTTCTTCTAGATATCATCCAAGTATGATAGTCTCTTTACAATCTCACTCACAATATGCCTTGTTCGCTTTACCACCCATGTGTGATAAATGCTTTTCAATTTTTTCCATGTCCGGTTTCGTTTCTTCGAATTATCATCCAAGTATGATATTCTCTTTTCAAGCTCACTCACGGTGTGTCTTGTTCTCCTTATCTCCCAAGTATGGTAAATTCTTTTTGATTCCGTCCAAGTCCGATTTCATTTCTTTGAGTTATCATGCAAATATGATAATCTCTTTCCAAGCTCACTCCCGGTGTGCCTTGTTCGCTTTATCACCCTAACGCGATAAATGCTTTTCGATTTCGTCCAAGTCCGGTTTCTTTCATTCGAGTTATCATCCAAGTATGATATTCTCTTTTCAAGCTAACTCAGGGTTTCTCTTGTTCGCATTATCACCCAAGTGTTGTAAATGCTTTTGGATTCCGTCCAAGTTCGGTTTCGTATCTTCGAGTTATCATCCAAGTATGATAGTCTCTTTCCAAACTCACTCACGGTGTGCCTTGTTCGCTTTATCACCCAAGTGTGATAAATCCTCTTCTATTCCGTTCAAGTTCGGTTTCGTTTCTTCGAGTTATCGTCCAAGTATGATAGTCTCTTTCTAAGCTCAATCGTGTTGTGTCTTGTTCGCTTTATCACACAAGTGTGGTAAATGCTCATCGAATCCGTCCAAGTGAGGTTTTGTTTCTTCGAGTTATCATCCAAGTATGATAGTCTATTTCCAAGCTCACTCGTGGTGTGTCATGTTCGCATTATCACCCAAGTGTGATAAATGCTCTTCGAATCCGTCCAAATCAGGTTTTGTTTCTTCTAGTTATCATCCAAGTATGATAGTCTCTTTCCAAGCTTACTCACGGTGTGTCTTGTTTACTTTATCACCCAAGTGTCGTAAATGCATTTCGATTCCATCTAAGTCTGGTTGCGTTTCTTCGAGTTATAATCCTAGAATAATAATCTCCTTTCAAGCTCACTTACAGTGTATCTTGTTTTCTTTATCGTCCAAGTGTGATAAATGCTCTTCGATTCTGTCAAAGTATGGTTTCTTCCCTTCGAGTTATCATCCAAGTATGATATTCTCTTTTCACGCTCACTCACGGTGAGTCTTGTTCGTTTTATTACCCAAGTGTGGTAAGTGTTTTTCGATTCCGTCCATCTCTTGTTCTATTTCTTCGAGTTATAATCCAAGTATGATATTCTCTTTCCAAGATCACTCGCGGTTTGTCTTATTCGCTTTATCACCCAAGTGTGGTAAGTGCTTTTAAAATCCGTTCAAGTCATGTTTTGTTTCTTCGATTTATCATCCAAGTATGATAGTCTGTTTCCGAGCTAACTCGTGGTGTGTATTGTTCGCTTTATCACCCAAATGCGATAAATGCTTTTCGATTCCATCCAAGTCCGATTTCATCCCTTCGAGTTATCATCGAAGTATGATATTCTCTTTTCAAGCTCACTCACGGTGTATCTTGTTTGCTTTATCACCTAAGAGTGATAAATTCTTTTCGATTCCGTCCAAGTCCCGTTTCTTCCCTTCGAATAATCATTCAAGTATGATATTCTCTTTCCAAGCTCACTCACGGTGTGTCTTGTTCGCTTTATCACCCAAGTGTGGTAAATGCTTTTTGATTCCGTCCAAGTCCGGTTTCGTTTCTTCGAGTTATCATCCAAGTAAGAGTGTCTCTTTCCAAGCTCACTCACGGTGTGTCTTGCTCGCTTTATCACCCAAGTATGATAGCCTCTTTCCAATCTCACTCGCGGTGTGTCTTCTTCGCTTTATCACCCAAGTGTTGCAAATGCTTTTCGATTCTATCCAATTTTGGTTTGGTTTCTTCGAGTTATCATCCAGGTATGATAGTCTCATTTCAAGCTAACTTACGGTTTATCTGATTTTCTTATCGTTCAAGTTTGGTAAATGCTCTTCGATTCTGTCCAAGTACAGTTTATTCCCTCCGAGTTATCATCAAAGTACGATACTCTATTTTCAAGCTCACTCACGGTGTTGCTTGTTAACTTTATCACCCAAGTGTGGTAAATGCTGTTCAATTCTATCCAACTCCTATTTCGTTTCTTCTAGATACAATCCAAGTATGATAGTCTCTTTACAATCTCACTCACAATGTGCCTTGTTCGCTTTACCACCATGTGTGATAAATGCTTTTCAATTTTTTCCATGTCCGGTTTCGTTTCTTCGATTTATCATCCAAGTATGATATTCTCTTTTCAAGCTCACTCACGGTGTGTCATGTTCTCTTTATCTCCCAAGTGTGGTAAATTCTTTTTGATTCCGTCCAAGTCCGATTTCATTTCTTTGAGTTATCATGCAAATATGATAATCTCTTTCCAAGCTCACTCCCGGTGTGCCTTGTTCGCTTTATCACCCTAACGCGATAAATGCTTTTTGATTTCGTCCAAGTCCGGTTTCTTTCATTCGAGTTATCATCCAAGTATGATATTCTATTTTCAATCTAACTCAGGGTTTCTCTTGTTCGCATTATCACCCAAGTGTTGTAAATGCTTTTGGATTCCCTCCATGTTCGGTTTCGTATCTTCGAGTTATCATCCAAGTATGATAGTCTCTTTCCAAACTCACTCACGGTGTGCCTTGTTCGCTTTATGACCCAAGTGTGATAAATCCTCTTCTATTCCGTTCAAGTTCGGTTTCGTTTCTTCGAGTTATCGTCCAAGTATGATAGTCTCTTTCTAAGCTCAATCGTGTTGTGTCATTTTCGCTTTATCACACAAGTGTGGTAAATGCTCTTCGAATCCGTCCAAGTGAGGTTTTGTTTCTTCGAGTTATCATCCAAGTATGATAGTCTATTTCCAAGCGCACTCGTGGTGTGTCATGTTCGCATTATCACCCAAGTGTGATAAATGCTCTTCGAATCTGTCCAAATCAGGTTTTGTTTCTTCTAGTTATCATCCAAGTATGATAGTCTCTTTCCAAGCTTACTCACGGTGTGTCTTGTTCACTTTATCACCCAAGTGTCGTAAATGCATTTCGATTCCATCTAAGTCTGGTTGCGTTTCTTCGAGTTATAATCCTAGAATAATAATCTCCTTTCAAGCTCACTTACTGTGTGTCTTATTTGCTTTATCGTCCATGTGTGATAAATGCTCTTCGATTCTGTCAAAGTATGGTTTCTTCCCTTCGAGTTATCATCCAAGTATGATATTCTCTTTTCACGCTCACTCACGGTGTGTCTTGTTCGTTTTATTACCCAAGTGTGGTAAGTGTTTTTCAATTCCGTCCATCTCTTGTTCTATTTCTTCGAGTTATAATCCAAGTATGATAGTCTCTTTCCAAGCTCACTCGCGGTTTGTCTTGTTCGCTTTATCACCCAAGTTTGGTAAGTGCTTTTAAAATCCGTTCAAGTCATGTTTTGTTTCTTCGATTTATCATCAAAGTATGATAGTCTGTTTCCGAGCTAACTCGTGGTGTGTATTGTTCGCTTTATCACCCAAATGCGATAAATACTTTTCGATTCCATACAAGTTCGATTTACTCCCTTCGAGTTATCATCGAAGTATGATATTCTCTTTTCAAGCTCACTCACGGTGTATCTTGTTTGCTTTATCACCTAAGAGTAATAAATTATTTTCGATTCCGTCCAAGTCCAGTTTCTTCCCTTCGAATAATCATTCAAGTATGATATTCTCTTTCCAAGCTCACTCACGGTGTGTCTTGTTCGCTTTATCACCCAAGTGTGGTAAATGCTTTTTGATTCCGTCCAAGTCCGGTTTCGTTTCTTCGAGTTATCATCCAAGTATGAGTGTCTCTTTCCAAGCTCACTCACGGTGTGTCTTGCTCGCTTTATCACCCAAGTATGATAGCCTCTTTCCAATCTCACTCGCGGTGTGTCTTGTTCGCTTTATCACACAAGTGTTGTAAATTCTTTTCGATTCTATCCAATTTTGGTTTGGTTTCTTCGAGTTATCATCCAGGTATGATAGTCTCCTTTAAAGCTAACTTACGGTGTATCTGATTTACTTATCGTTCAAGTTTGGTAAATGCTCTTCGATTCTGTTCTAGTACAGTTTATTCCCTCCGAGTTATCATCAAAGTACGATACTCTATTTTCGAGCTCACTCACGGTGTTGCTTGTTAACTTTATCACCCAAGTGTGGTAAATGCTGTTCAATTCTATCCAACTCATGTTTCGTTTCTTCTAGATATCATCCAAGTATGATAGTCTCTTTTCAATCTCACTCACAGTGTGCCTTGTTCTCTTTACCACCCAAGTGTGATAAATGCTTTTCAATTTCGTCCAAGTCTGGTTTCGTTTCTTCGATTTATCATCCAAGTATGATATTCTCTTTTCAAGCTCACTCACGGTGTGTCTTGTTCTCTTTTTCTCCCAAGTATGGTAAATGCTTTTGGATTCCGTCCAAGTCCGGTTTCATTTCTTTGAGTTATCATGCAAATATGCTAATCTCTTTACAAGCTCACTCATGGTGTGCCTTGTTCGCATTATCACCCAAGTGTTGTAAATGTTTTGGATTCCGTCCATGTTCGGTTTCTTATCTTTGATTTATCATCCAAGTATGATAGTCTATTTCCAAACTCACTCACGGTGTGCCTTGTTCGCTTTATCACCCAAGTGTGATAAAACCTCTTCTATTCTGTTCAAGTTCGGTTTTGTTTCTTCGAGTTATCATCCAAGTATGATAGTCTCTTTCTAAGCTTAATCGTGGCGTGTCTTGTTCGCTTTATCACACAAGTGTGGTAAATGCCTTTCGAATCCGACCAAGTGAGGTTTTGTTTCTTAGATTTATCATCCAAGTATGATAGTTTATTTCCAAGCTCACTCGTGATGTGTCATGTTCGCATTATCACCCGAGTGTGATAAATGCTCTTCGAATCCGTCCGAATCAGTTTTTATTTCTTCTAGTTATCATCCAAGTATGATAGTCTCTTCCAAAGCTTACTCACGGTGTGTCTTGTTCACTTTATCACCCAAGTGTCGTAAATGCATTTCGATTCCATCTAAGTCTGGTTGCGTTTCTTCGAGTTATAATCCTAGAATAATAATCTCCTTTCAAGCTCACTTACAGTGTGTCTTGTTTGCTTTATCGTCCAAGTGTGATAAATGCTCTTCGATTCTGTCAAAGTACAGTTTCTTCCCTTCGAGTTATCATCCAAGTATGATATTCTCTTTTCACGCTCACTCACGGTGTGTCTTGTTTGTTTTATTACCCAAGTGTGGTAAGTGTTTTTCGATTCCGTCCATCTCTTGTTCTATTTCTTCGAGTTATAATCCAAGTATGATAGTCTCTTTCCAAGCTCACTCGCGGTTTGTCTTGTTCGCTTTATCACCCAAGTGTGGTAAGTGCTTTTAAAATCCGTTCAAGTCATGTTTTGTTTCTTCGATTTATCATCCAAGTATGATAGTCTGTTTCCGAGCTAACTCATGGTGTGTATTGTTCGCTTTATCACCCAAATGCGATAAATGCTTTTCGATTCCATCCAAGTCCGATTTCATCCCTTCGAGTTATCATCGAAGTATGATATTCTCTTTTCAAGCTCACTCACGGTGTATCTTGTTTGCTTTATCACCTAAGAGTGATAAATTCTTTTCGATTCCGTCCAAGTCCAATTTCTTCCCTTCGAATAATCATTCAAGTATGATATTCTCTTTCCAAGCTCACTCACGGTGTGTCTAGTTCGCTTTATCACCCAAGTGTGGTAAATGCTTTTTGATTTCGTCCAAGTCCGGTTTCGTTTCTTCGAGTTATCATCCAAGTATGAGTGTCTTTTTCCAAGCTCGCTCACGGTGTGTCTTGCTCGCTTTATCACCCAAGTATGATAGCCTCTTTCCAATCTCACTCGCGGTGTGTCTTGTTCGCTTTATCACCCAAGTGTTGTAAATGCTTTTCGATTCTTTCCAATTTTGGTTTGGTTTCTTCGAGTTATCATCCAGGTATCATAGTCTCCTTTCAAGCTAACTTACGGTGTATCTGATTTACTTATCGTTCAAGTTTGGTAAATGCTCTTCGATTCTGTCCAAGTACAGTTTATTCCCTCCGAGTTATCATCAAAGTACGATACTCTATTTTCGAGCTCACTCACAGTGTTGCTTGTTAACTTTATCACCCAAGTGTGGTAAAGGCTGTTCAATTCTATCCAACTCATGTTTCGTTTCTTCTAGATATCATCCAAGTATGATAGTCTCTTTTCAATCTCACTCACAGTGTGCCTTGTTCGCTTTACCACCCAAGTGTGATAAATGCTTTTCAATTTCGTCCAAGTCTGGTTTCGTTTCTTCGATTTATCATCCAAGTATGATATTCTCTTTTAAAGCTCACTCACGGTGTGTCTTGTTCTCTTTATCTCCCAAGTATGGTATATGCTTTTGGATTCCGTCCAAGTCCGGTTTCATTTCTTTGAGTTATCATGCAAATATGCTAATCTCTTTACAAGCTCACTCATGGTGTGCCTTGTTCGCATTATCACCCAAGTGTTGTAAATGTTTTGGATTCCGTCCATGTTCGGTTTCTTATCTTTGATTTATCATCCAAGTATGATAGTCTATTTCCAAACTCACTCACGGTGTGCCTTGTTCGCTTTATCACCCAAGTGTGATAAAACCTCTTCTATTCTGTTCAAGTTCGGTTTCTTTTGTTCGAGTTATCATCCAAGTATGATAGTCTCTTTCTAAGCTTAATCGTGGCGTGTCTTGTTCGCTTTATCACACAAGTGTGGTAAATGCCTTTCGAATCCGACCAAGTGAGGTTTTGTTTCTTAGAGTTATCATCCAAGTATGATAGTTTATTTCCAAGCTCACTCGTGGTGTGTCATGTTCGCATTATCACCCGAGTGTGATAAATGCTCTTCGAATCCGTCCGAATCAGTTTTTATTTCTTCTAGTTATCATCCAAGTATGATAGTCTCTTTCCAAGCTTACTCACGGTGTGTCTTGTTCACTTTATCACCCAAGTGTCGTAAATGCATTTCGATTCCATCTAAGTCTGGTTGCGTTTCTTCGAGTTATAATCCTAGAATAATAATCTCCTTTCAAGCTCACTTACAGTGTGTCTTGTTTGCTTTATCGTCCAAGTGTGATAAATGCTCTTCGATTCTGTCAAAGTACAGTTTCTTCCCTTCGAGTTATCATCCAAGTATGATATTCTCTTTTCACGCTCACTCACGGTGTGTCTTGTTTGTTTTATTACCCAAGTGTGGTAAGTGTTTTTCGATTCCGTCCATCTCTTGTTCTATTTCTTCGAGTTATAATCCAAGTATGATAGTCTCTTTCCAAGCTCACTCGCGGTTTGTCTTGTTCGCTTTATCACCCAAGTGTGGTAAGTGCTTTTAAAATCCGTTCAAGTCATGTTTTGTTTCTTCGATTTATCATCCAAGTATGATAGTCTGTTTCCGAGCTAACTCATGGTGTGTATTGTTCGCTTTATCACCCAAATGCGATAAATGCTTTTCGATTCCATCCAAGTCCGATTTCATCCCTTCGAGTTATCATCGAAGTATGATATTCTCTTTTCAAGCTCACTCACGGTGTATCTTGTTTGCTTTATCACCTAAGAGTGATAAATTCTTTTCGATTCCAGCCAAGTCCAATTTCTTCCCTTCGAATAATCATTCAAGTATGATATTCTCTTTCCAAGCTCACTCACGGTGTGTCTTGTTCGCTTTATCACCCAAGTGTGGTAAATTCTTTTTGATTCCGTCCAAGTCCGGTTTCGTTTCTTCGAATTATCATCCAAGTATGAGGGTCTTTTTCCAAGCTCACTCACGGTGTGTCTTGCTCGCTTTATCACCCAAGTATGATAGCCTCTTTCCAATCTCACTCGCGGTGTGTCTTGTTCGCTTTATCACCCAAGTGTTGTAAATTCTTTTCGATTCTATCCAATTTTTGTTTGGTTTCTTCGAGTTATCATCCAGGTATGATAGTCTCCTATCAAGCTAACTTACGGTGTATCTGATTTACTTATCGTTCAAGTTTCGTAAATGCTCTTCGATTCTGTCCAAGTACAGTTTATTCCCTCCGAGTTATCATCAAAGTACGATACTCTATTTTCAAGCTCACTCACAGTGTTGCTTGTTAACTTTATCACCCTAGTGTGGTAAATGCTGTTCAATTCTATCCAACTCCTATTTCGTTTCTTCTAGATATCATCCAAGTATGATAGTCTCTTTACAATCTCACTCACAATGTGCCTTGTTCGCTTTACCACCATGTGTGATAAATGCTTTTCAATTTTGTCCAAGTCCGGTTACGTTTCTTCGATTTATCATCCAAGTATGATATTCTCTTTTCAAGCTCACTCACGGTGTGTCTTGTTCTCTTTATCTTTCAAGTGTGGTAAATTCTTTTTGATTCCGTCCAAGTCCGATTTCATTTCTTTGAGTTATCATGCAAATATGATAATCTCTTTCCAAGCTCACTCCCGGTGTGCCTTGTTCGCTTTATCACCCAAACGCGATAAATGCTTTTCGATTTCGTCCAAGTCCGGTTTCTTTCATTCGAGTTATCATCCAAGTATGATATTCTCTTTTCAAGCTAACTCAGGGTTTCTCTTGTTCGCATTATCACCCAAGTGTTGTAAATGCTTTTGGATTCCGTCCAAGTTCGGTTTCGTATCTTCGAGTTATCATCCAAGTATGATAGTCTCTTTCCAAACTCACTCACGGTGTGCCTTGTTCGCTTTATCACTCAAGTGTGATAAATCCTCTTCTATTCCGTTCAAGTTTGGTTTCGTTTCTTCGAGTTATCGTCCAAGTATGATATTCTCTTTCTAAGCTCAATCGTGTTGTGTCTTGTTTGCTTTATCACACAAGTGTGGTAAATGCTCTTCGAATCCGTCCAAGTGAGGTTTTGTTTTTTTCGAGTTATCATCCAAGTATGATAGTCTATTTCCAAGCTCACTCGTGGTGTGTCATGTTCGCATTATCACCCAAGTGTGATAAATGCTCTTCGAATCCGTCCAAATCAGGTTTTGTTTCTTATAGTTATCATCCAAGTATGATAGTGTCTTTCCAAGCTTACTCACGGTGTGTCTTGTTCACTTTATCACCCAAGTGTCGTAAATGCATTACGATTCCATCCAAGTCTGGTTGCGTTTCTTCGAGTTATTACCCTAGAATAATAATCTCCTTTCAAGCTCACTTACAGTGTGTCTTGTTTTCTTTATCGTCCAAGTGTGATAAATGCTCTTCGATTCTATCAAAGTATGGTTTCTTCCCTTCGAGTTATCATCCAAGTATGATATTCTCTTTTCACGCTCACTCACGGTGTGTCTTGTTCGTTTTATTACCCAAGTGTGGTAAGTGTTTTTCGATTCCGTCCATCTCTTGTTCTATTTCTTCGAGTTATAATCCAAGTATGATAGTCTCTTTCCAAGCTCACTCGCGGTTTGTCTTGTTCGCTTTATCACCCAAGTGTGGTAAGTGCTTTTAAAATCCGTTCAATTCATGTTTCATTTCTTCGATTTATCATCCAAGTATGATAGTCTGTTTCCGAGATAACTCGTGGTGTGTATTGTTCGCTTTATCACCCAAATGCGATAAATGCTTTTCGATTCCATCCAAGTCCGATTACATCCCTTCGAGTTATCATCGAAGTACGATATTCTGTTTTCAAGCTCACTCACGGTGTATCATGTTTGCTTTATCACCTAAGAGTGATAAATTCTTTTCGATTCCGTCCAAGTCCAGTTTCTTCCCTTCGAATAATCATTCAAGTATGATATTCTCTTTCCAAGCTCACTCACGGTGTGTCTTGTTCGCTTTATCACCCAAGTGTGGTAAATGCTTTTTGATTCCGTCCAAGTCCGGTTTCGTTTCTTCGAGTTATCATCCAAGTATGAGTGTCTCTTTCCAAGCTCACTCACGGTGTGTCTTGCTCGCTTTATCACCCATGTATGATAGCCTCTTTCCAATCTCACTCGCGGTGTGTCTTGTTCGCTTTATCACCCAAGTGTTGTAAATGCTTTTCGATTTTATCCAATTTGGGTTTGGTTTCTTCGAGTTATCATCCAGGTATGATAGTCTCCTTTCAAGCTAACTTACGGTGTATCTGATTTTCTTATCGTTCAAGTTTGGTAAATACACTTCGATTCTGTCCAAGTATAGTTTATTTCCTCCGAGTTATCATCAAAGTACGATACTCTATTTTCAAGCTCACTCACGGTGTTGCTTGTTAACTTTATCACCCAAGTGTGGTAAATGCTGTTCAATTCTATCCAACTCCTATTTCGTTTCTTATAGATATCATCCAAGTATGATAGTCTCTTTACAATCTCACTCACAAAGTGCCTTGTTCGCTTTACCACCATGTGTGATAAATGCTTTTCAATTTTGTCCAAGTCCGGTTTCGTTTCTTCGATTTATCATCCAAGTATGATATTCTATGTTCAACCTCACTCACGGTGTGTCTTGTTCTCTTTATCTCCCAAGTGTGGTAAATTCTTTTTGATTCCGTCCAAGTCCGATTTCATTTCTTTGAGTTATCATGCAAATATGATAATCTCTTTCCAAGCTCACTCCCGGTGTGCCTTGTTCGCTTTATCACCCTAACACGATATATGCTTTTCGTTTTCGTCCAAGTCCGGTTTCTTTCATTCGAGTTATCATCCAAGTATAATATTCTCTTTTCAAGCTAACTCAAGGTTTCTCTTGTTCGTATTATCACCCAAGTGTTGTAAATGCTTTTGGATTCCGTCCAGGTTCGGTTTCGTATCTTCGAGTTATCATCCAAGTATGATAGTCTCTTTCCAAACTCACTCACGGTGTGCCTTGTTCGCTTTATCACTCAAGTGTGATAAATCCTCTTCTATTCCGTTCAAGTTTGGTTTCGTTTCTTCGAGTTATCGTCCAAGTATGATATTCTCTTTCTAAGCTCAATCGTGTTGTGTCTTGTTTGCTTTATCACACAAGTGTGGTAAATGCTCTTCGAATCCGTCCAAGTGAGGTTTTGTTTTTTTCGAGTTATCATCCAAGTATGATAGTCTATTTCCAAGCTCACTCGTGGTGTGTCATGTTCGCATTATCACCCAAGTGTGATAAATGCTCTTCGAATCCGTCCAAATCAGGTTTTGTTTCTTATAGTTATCATCCAAGTATGATAGTGTCTTTCCAAGCTTACTCACGGTGTGTCTTGTTCACTTTATCACCCAAGTGTCGTAAATGCATTTCGATTCCATCCAAGTCTGGTTGCGTTTCTTCGAGTTATTACCCTAGAATAATAATCTCCTTTCAAGCTCACTTACAGTGTGTCTTGTTTTCTTTATCGTCCAAGTGTGATAAATGCTCTTCGATTCTATCAAAGTATGGTTTCTTCCCTTCGAGTTATCATCCAAGTATGATATTCTCTTTTCACGCTCACTCACGGTGTGTCTTGTTCGTTTTATTACCCAAGTGTGGTAAGTGTTTTTCGATTCCGTCCATCTCTTGTTCTATTTCTTCGAGTTATAATCCAAGTATGATAGTCTCTTTCCAAGCTCACTCGCGGTTTGTCTTGTTCGCTTTATCACCCAAGTGTGGTAAGTGCTTTTAAAATCCGTTCAATTCATGTTTCGTTTCTTCGATTTATCATCCAAGTATGATAGTCTGTTTCCGAGATAACTCGTGGTGTGTATTGTTCGCTTTATCACCCAAATGCGATAAATGCTTTTCGATTCCATCCAAGTCCGATTTCATCCCTTCGAGTTATCATCGAAGTACGATATTCTGTTTTCAAGCTCACTCACGGTGTATCATGTTTGCTTTATCACCTAAGAGTGATAAATTCTTTTCGATTCCGTCCAAGTCCAGTTTCTTCCCTTCGAATAATCATTCAAGTATGATATTCTCTTTCCAAGCTCACTCACGGTGTGTCTTGTTCGCTTTATCACCCAAGTGTGGTAAATGCTTTTTGATTCCGTCCAAGTCCGGTTTCGTTTCTTCGAGTTATCATCCAAGTATGAGTGTCTCTTTCCAAGCTCACTCACGGTGTGTCTTGCTCGCTTTATCACCCATGTATGATAGCCTCTTTCCAATCTCACTCGCGGTGTGTCTTGTTCGCTTTATCACCCAAGTGTTGTAAATGCTTTTCGATTTTATCCAATTTGGGTTTGGTTTCTTCGAGTTATCATCCAGGTATGATAGTCTCCTTTCAAGCTAACTTACGGTGTATCTGATTTTCTTATCGTTCAAGTTTGGTAAATACACTTCGATTCTGTCCAAGTATAGTTTATTTCCTCCAAGTTATCATCAAAGTACGATACTCTATTTTCAAGCTCACTCACGGTGATGCTTGTTAACTTTATCACCCAAGTGTGGTAAATGCTGTTCAATTCTATCCAACTCCTATTTCGTTTCTTATAGATATCATCCAAGTATGATAGTCTCTTTACAATCTCACTCACAAAGTGCCTTGTTCGCTTTACCACCATGTGTGATAAATGCTTTTCAATTTTGTCCAAGTCCGGTTTCGTTTCTTCGATTTATCATCCAAGTATGATATTCTATGTTCAACCTCACTCACGGTGTGTCTTGTTCTCTTTATCTCCCAAGTGTGGTAAATTCTTTTTGATTCCGTCCAAGTCCGATTTCATTTCTTTGAGTTATCATGCAAATATGATAATCTCTTTCCAAGCTCACTCCCGGTGTGCCTTGTTCGCTTTATCACCCTAACACGATATATGCTTTTCGTTTTCGTCCAAGTCCGGTTTCTTTCATTCGAGTTATCATCCAAGTATAATATTCTCTTTTCAAGCTAACTCAAGGTTTCTCTTGTTCGTATTATCACCCAAGTGTTGTAAATGCTTTTGGATTCCGTCCAGGTTCGGTTTCGTATCTTCGAGTTATCATCCAAGTATGATAGTCTCTTTCCAAACTCACTCACGGTGTGCTTGGTTCGCTTTATCACCCAAGTGTGATAAATCCTCTTCTATTCCGTTCAAGTTCGGTTTCGTTTCTTCGAGTTATCGTCCAAGTATGATAGTCTCTTTTAAAGCTCAATCGTGTTGTGTCTTGTTCGCTTTATCACAAAAGTGTGGTAAATGCTCTTCGAATCCGTCCAAGTGAGGTTTTGTTTCTTCAAGTTATCATCCAAGTATGATAGTCTATTTCCAAGCTCACTCGTGGTGTGTCTTGTTCGCATTATCACACGAGTGTGATAAATGCTCTTCGAATCCGTCCAAATCAGGTTTTGTTTCTTCTAGTTATCATCCAAGTATGATAGTCTCTTTCCAAGCTTACTCAGGGTGTGTCTTGTTCACTTTATACCCCAAGTGTCGTAAATGCATTTCGATTCCATCCAAGTCTGGTTGCGTTTCTTCGAGTTATAATCCTAGAATAATAATCTCCTTTCAAGCTCACTTACAGTGTGTCTTGTTTGCTTTATCGTCCAAGTGTGATAAATGCTCTTCGATTCTGTCAAAGTATGGTTTCTTCCCTTCGAGTTATCATCCAAGTATGATATTCTCTTTTCACACTCACTCACGGTGTGTCTTGTTCGTTTTATTACCCAAGTGTGGTAAGTGTTTTTCGATTCCGTCCATCTCTTGTTCTATTTCTTCGAGTTATAATCCAAGTATGATATTCTCTTTCCAAGCTCACTCGCGGTTTGTCTTGTTCGCTTTATCACCCAAGTGTGGTAAGTGATTTTAAAATCCGTTCAAGTCATGTATTGTTTCTTCGATTTATCATCCAAGTATGATAGTCTGTTTCCGAGCTAACTCGTGGTGTGTATTGTTCGTTTTATCACCCAAATGCGATAAATGCTTTTCGATTCCATCCAAGTCCGATTTCATCCCTTCGAGTTATCATCGAAGTATGATATTCTCTTTTCAAGCTCACTCACGGTGTATCTTGTTTGCTTTATCACATAAGAGTGATAAATTCTTTTCGATTCCATCCTGTCGCTCCCGATAAATGGGCGTAACCCAGATAAAGGTACAGACGCGAACGGTCGGCGAAAGAGGGGTGTGAGAACACACAGGAGTGAACTCACAGGGAATGAAAGAGTCGCCAGCTAGGCATTTTTATCTCGGAGGAAAGGTAATGCTGCATAGACCTAGAAAGATATGGATAAGACGGTTGCGAACCAGAGAGACTGAGAAAGGGGGTTGGTTATAACCTGGGAAGGTATTAGCACCCATATTGTCCGCCGTACTCGACGGGATCCACGCTTAAAAGATTTGTGTTTTAAAGGGGTAGTGTCAGTGCAATTTGTGTATAAAAGAGCTGGAAAAGAATATACAGGTGTCAGTGTAAGAGAAATGAAGTGTAATATGTATAGTGTCAGTGTAAGAAATGAATGAAGTGCTCAAGATAATGAGGCTAAGAAAATAATGCTGGAAAGAGGAGGAATATACAGAGACTTTTGTTCGATAACAGTTAAGTTATGCCTACGTATCCTCTCGTGCAATGAGGAAGTCAGAACACCGTAGTTCGACCCAAAGAGACTGAAAGGTAAATTGACTTGTGAACTGCTTACTTGCCTATGCTCAAGTGTATGACCTGTCTGGCTCAGGTGCAAACTGTCTTGCATTAGACGGAAGAAGCAAGTTCTTGCTTGTGAGTGAATGAGATGAGAAAAGAATCCCGGAGGAGACGATTATTGTTTGTTTTTGTGTTTTCAGCCTTTTATTGCTTTTGAAAGTTTGCCATAAGTTAATGAGCTTAAGCCTAAACCAAAGGATTTAGTAAACTCATCACATCATCCCTCTGATTAGGGGTAATGAGAATACCTTAAGTGTGAAGTCAGCTTCTCACACTTATTCACCTTGGTGTAGGGTTAAGATCATTAACCTACTTGTGATTATTTAGATGTTTTTGGTGTTTTTGTTTAGTGTTAAGTAATGAGGTTAAGCCATAATCAAGGATTAAACAAACTCATTACACCATCCTAATAGAAGGATAATAGATGAGAATGTTTAAGCTGAGGAAATCTCCTCAACTTAATCCATGATTATGGATTAAACTCATGACAAAACAAAGCCTTTATTAAGTGGATTTTATTTAATGATAAGATGAAGAAGTGAGTTTTAGGGTTTGTAAGACAACTTGAGGGGGACTTGTCCATTAACACTAGGGTTAGTCCTTCTTAACCAATTAAGGAAGAATTAGAACCCTAATGCAAGGCCCAAGTTACAAGCTTGATGTCTTGATGATTGTTAAGTGAATTGATTAAAAGAGTTAAACACATTAAGGGTTTAACACTTAGGATTAAAGTTATACACTCCATCCTAATAGAAGGATGCAGGCATAAGCTTAAACACAAAGCCTTAAAGCCTTTAGGGTTTAGTCCCTGATTATGAGATGAGAAGAGAAGACTCAATGAGACACAAAGGTAAAACTAAGTGGGGAACTAATCAAAACCCTAATCATTGTCATGCTTGGTTGTTCCTAAGGTTTGTAAGGTTTACAAGAGAAATCTTCAATGGAACCACCAGGAAACAGATGAATGGAGCAAAAAGAAGCAAAGCAACTTGCTTCATTTAAGAAGACAAGTCACTTGAAGAAAGAAAGTAAGAAGAAGAAGAATGAGCAAGCTCAATCTCAAACACAAGATAAAATGCAGCAATGATGCATAAGAGAGATGAAAAGAAGTTGTGAGAAGTGAAGGCAAATTCACTTCTCAAAGTTACTTACCACCTGAAAAGTTAGTGAAAGAAATGCAATGCAATGCAAAATGGAATGAAATGGCATGATGCAAACCAAAACCAGAAGCATATACATGATGTTAATGATGCTATGAGATGATGCAAACATGAAACAAAGCATGGGGATGATCATACAAACTTATGGAGGCAAATGAAGCAAGTTAAGAACCATGATCATACATGAAAGGTTATGAAGTGCAAATGGCATACAATATGGCAAATGCAAGATGCAATGATCAAACATACTTCTAATATGTCTTAAGATGTCAAATGAATAAAATGGATGCACAAACTGCTATGGCAAGTCAAGGTATGAATGCAAATGCCAGATGAATGCAAAAGGAAAGCCCAAATTAGGGTTTATGATCAATGCATCAAACAAAAACCAAAATCAGAAGCAAACATCAAGATAAAAAATTGAAAATGAATTCAAAGGGGCCCTGAACCTATACTAACTCACTGCCCAAAGGAGAGGTTCCAACTCTTAACCTAATTAGGGTTATGAATTTCCTAAGTTTTCTAGGGTTTTAGGGTACCTTAACAAGAAAAATGTCAAACAAATGGAAAATTAAAGATCAAATCATGCCAATTTAATCTCACAAACTACATGCTAAACAAAATGCAATGCAAGAAGAATCAAAGTCCAACTCTCAATGGTTAGGCAGAAATGAATTTTTGAAGGTTGGATCAAAATAATGCCTTGAAATGATTTTAATTCCATGAAAAATTCTCAAAAGACATCAAGATCAAAAAAGAAATTTGGTTTGAGGGTTGGACAATGTTTCTAAATGATTATGAAGGTTTCATGAATTTTTTGGTGATTTTTAAATACCTAAAAGTATTTTTAATTAATTAATTCTCATTAATTAATTAACAATAAACTTTTAAATGAATTAAAAATATTTTTTAATGCAAAAAATAAAAATAAAAATGTTTTTGGTTTCTGAAAATTAATAAAAGTTTACATAAAAATTTTCAGAATTTTTGAATAATTTTTGTTATTTTAAAATAAATGGACAAATTAAATGAATAAAAAAGAAAATAAAATTGAATTAATGAGAAGTATGCTGAATGAGAGGCCAGGATTGAATCTGGGGAAGGGTTTGTTGACTGCGCGCGCAATCTAAAGGCTGACATTCAAACTTCATTAATCCCAATTAAAAAAATTAAATAATCTGGATTAATAAAGTCAACTCAAGATTAGGGCAAAATGGAGTGATCCTGGGCGTCCAAATGCGCGCGAGTCAACACATCCAAGGGGCAATATTCAAACTTCATTAAACACAGGGATTAGCCCTAATTATTTTCAGGTGGCCGGAGAAGACCTCCGGTCGTCTTCTCCGGTGGGACTCCCACCTGAAAATCTCTAAAATCCTCAAAACTTTACAAAAATGAAAACTAAAAGCCCAGAAATCATCCCCACACATCACTGAATCAAAACCCCTGATCAAAACTCATTTCTCATTCACTAATCATGCGAATCGAAGCCAAACATTTTTAGGTCAGAAAAGTTTCAGAACAAGATTAAATACTTATTTCTCAACCATTTTCAAAACTAAGAACATCAGAGTGATCAGCAAATCATGAAGAACAACTTAGAAACTTAAAAATCCATTTCTGGAAAAAAAGTTCTTGGAGGATACCTGAGATGGAGCTTTCGATTCCAGAGCTTTCAGGTTGTTTCTTTGGCTCAAATCTACTCCACTGATCCTCCTAAGAAGCTTGCAATGTTTGTTTGAAGTTTGCAATGGCTGGCTTGAGAGATGGCAGGAGTTCTGCTCAAGGTGAGGTGAGAATCGTATTTGTGATTCTGGGAGTTTAAGGCAATGGTGATGGGTGCTTTGTGACCAGGTGAGTGTATTGAGTTGATTGGTGAAGCTTGTTTGTGTGTTTGTTGCCTGTGTGATGAGTTTCGAATGCTTTTGCTCAAGAGGTGATAAATGAGAAAGCTGTGTTATGGAGTGTTTCAGGCTTGTGTTTTTTATGCTTTGGCTTGCTTTTCATTTGCATAAGCTATGGTGATAGGTCAGAAGAAGTGATGTGTGCTTTATTGATTGGTATGGGCCTTTTTGCCAAAATGTCAAAGTTGGTGTAAGAGAAGTATGGGCTACTTCTAGCCAAGTACAAGGAGTGTATCCTGCGCAACAGGATGTGGGGAGATGCCTAGGGTGGCTCAGCAGGCTAGCAAGCAAGGGGGTTGTGTCTTATGATGAGTTTTGCAACTTGCCTTGCCTTTGATCTTTATGAAAAAGTCTTGCTCCATAAGCCATAAAACATGTGATCCTTTGGGTGCAATCTGACTTTTAGGACTTGTGTGATCATGTGGTGAAGTTTAGAAATGCATTTGATGACTTGATTTGCCTTGAGAAGTGAATTTGCAACTTTGCCTCTTTGGTGGAAACTTTGAAATTTTGTGATTTTTGCCAACTTTGGTGAGCCATAACTTTTGATCCAAAATGAATTAGGTCATGTTCTTGTACTTTTTGAAAAGGGAATGATCCATTCTACAACTTTCATGACCAAAGTTTTTCCATTTGAAGCTTTTTTGAATCAAAAAGTAAGGGTTGAAAAAGTTGCCTAAAATAACAATTTCATTAAAAGTCAAACTTGCCCAAAAAGTCAACTTTGCAAAAGACTTGTAATTCTTCAATTTTGTGAACTTCCAACAACTTCTATGATCAAATAAAGATCATATACAATCAAAATGATGAAGAACACCCTTTGGTTGGGTCATTGAGGACCTCAGATGCCCTGATTTTGCACTGACTTGCTTGAAAAGTCAACTCTTGATCAGATGACTTCCCCATGGAATTTCTTCATGAAAATTGATATGCATACTCCATATACCATATAGAGACCAATAGAAACAAGAATGGCCAAAAAATTTGGAGTTATGGCCTCTGAAACCAAAACCCTAATTTTAGGTCATCTGTGCAGTTAAACCTGGCTCTGCTTCCATACCATTTTCAGTTCTTGTGATTTTTTGACATTCTTGACTTTGAGAGGATATAATATGATGCTTGAACATACATGGACCCCCTTGAAGTGATTTATGACCTTTGGAGAGGCTCAAGAAGCTCATGGATTGCTCAGATCACAAACCCTAGATGCAGATGACCTAGAACCAATGCAGTGAATCAAAAATGTAATATGAGATGGTATGATTGAGTTTATGTATATGAAATGATCACAAGCCATGGTGTGAATGGGTGAGGGAAAATTTGGGGTGTTTACAGCTGCCCCTATTCAAACATGAGTTAGCTGTGCAGGGTGTTAGCTACGGCTTAACAGGCAAACAAGATAACTTGTGGTTGAATACCAAAGACAGTCCAAAATTTGTACTCACAGAATGAAGAAGAAAAGGGATATAGATTGTAAAGGAAAATAAAGTATATTGTACAGTATAGGCGACGGAGGACGACCGTCGAGCAGAGGACGACTGCTGGGTAAAGAGCAATGACGGGGACGGCCGACATGCTGGGAAAAGTGCGGGAAATAAAGCAATGACGGGGACGGCCGACATGCTGGGGATAAAAGGGGTTATGATGGGGACGACCATCAAGCAAAGCTGTAAGATTCTCTGGGGATTAATGAAAAATGATGGGGACGGCCATCAAGTTCATAAAGCAAAGTAACCAACGATGGGGACGGCCATCGAGCTAAAAAGAAAAAGGGACCACGACGGGGACGGCCATCGGGTTAAAGAATAAATGAAATAAACAGATGATGAGGTACGGTCATCAAAGGTGAAGGACGATCACCTAGCAGGGGACAGCTGCTCTGTAGGGGTTAAGATGAGGGACGGTCATCTAAGGTGGAGGACGATCACCTAGCAGGGGACGGCTGCTGAAAATATCGCGACATAGGACGAATGTCGGATAGAAGGTCAACGATGGGGACGGCCATCGGATGAGCATGATGAAGGACGATCATTAAGAGGTGGAGGACGACCACCTAGCAGGGTACGGCTGCTCTCAAGGTTTATCATGATATAGGACGAATGTCAGATAACCAAAATCAACAATGGGGACGACCATTGGATAAAATGATGAAGGAAGATCATCAAAAGGTGAAGGACGATCACCTAGCAGGGGATGGCTGCTAAAAGTATCACGACATAGGACGAATGTCGGATAGAAAATATCAACGATGGGGACGGCCATCGGATGAGCATGATGAAGGACGATCATCAAGAGGTGGAGGACGACCACCTAGCAGGGTACGGCTGCTCTCAGGGTTTATCATGACGAATGTCAGATAAAAAGAAATTTGTTTTACTGGGGAATAGTAAACACGGACGAGTGTTTACATCCAAGAAATAAAAGGTATAAGTGTTTAGATGTGTATAGATTTGAAGATGCGGACGAGCATCCTTAAGACTATGATACGGACGAGTATCAGGTAGAAACAAATACCGACATGTGTTCAGAGATGATGATACGGACGAGTATCAACTGGTTAACAAGGAACACGGACGAGTATTGAATCTGAGGGGACTCTTCTGGGGAATAGTAGACACAGACAAGTGTCTATATTCAAAAGTGTTTGACGCGGTGTATGGATTAAAGATGCGGACGAGCATCCTTAAGACTATGATACGGACGAGTATCAGGTAGAAACAAACGCTTGACGCATGTTCTGAGATGATGGTACGGACGAGTACCAACTGGTTAACAAAGAACACGGACGAGTGTTGAATCTGCGGGGATATAAATGGTGTATACAAGATACGGACGGGTATCTGTATAAGTAAAAATAAGTATGAGTGTTCAACTTGCTGGGGAGAGTGTGACACGGACGAGTGTCAAAAGGAGAAGAGTAAAGTATAAACAAGTATCTGGTATACAAAGTGTTTACATTACTGTGATGGGAAAATGACATGGACGGATGTCAAGGAAATGTATATATATAAGTATTTGTGAGTGCAAAGGGGACGCTTTGGCTTTCTGCTGGGAATATGACACGGACGGGTGCCACAAGGAGTGTATACTGATGTTTGTTTGTAAAGAAAAGCTCGGGCGACTTTACTGGGGAATGATGACACGGACGGGTGCCACAAGGAGTGTGTACTCGTATTGGTGAATGTGAGGAAACTGCTTTAGCTCCCTGCTGGGGAATCCGGGGAGTATTCCGTATATTGTTGATGGGTTGCCATTATTCACAAGTGTTTGATTCAGAACATGGCTTGTTGATCATGCAACATGTTTGCTTTTTGCCGTAATGCTCCATATTAAACGGAATGCTACGCTTTGTTTGGTGAATATGATGCGAATGCTATGATTATGCAAAGGAAAACAGATCCGGGATTCGGATCCCGTTGCTGTGAAGATCTCTGGTCGATCTGTTGAAGTGAACATCCCAGCTGGGGATGAGATCGTTGGTAGATCTGATGAAATGATTCTGCTTGGGGAAATGGGTCGATGATAGACCTATTCCTGTAAATGAGGGACCCAGCTGGGGTTTGTAGAAGCTTTCGTCACTCTGTTGTGATTCCTTCGTGTGTTGCTCTTCTGGAGAGAGGCTGAGACTCTGTGGGGAAGCGGTTCCCTGGCCTTTGTGCTTTAGCTGAGGAAGAATTATTGGCAACTCGGCTGGGAGAAGCAGCAAGTGGCAACTCAGCTGGGGAGCAAGCACTTGGGTGCTAAGGTTGGGTGAGTGTTGATTTGCCAGCTTGCCGGGATGAAGCTTTCATGCCCCATGTTGCGCTTTGGATACCTGCAACCCTGAAAAAGATAGAGAAACGCACAAGTGATCCCGAGGTATCCCTTACCGGATTCCGTCATAGGAGTTAGACACTTCTGAGAGTAAGTACATTCCCTGCAAGCACGTATTTTTATTTTTAAAGATAAGCATATGTATTCATGCAATCAATATTTTAGAGACATCAGACATTCTTTGCAAACAAAAATGTACGAGACATTGTGTGACTGAAAAATCTATTTTTATTAATTCATGTGCCCTGAATTGGCGAGATACAGTCAAAGAAACATATCCCCTGAAATGAGGAGATTGTTACAAATTGGGAAACAAGATGCTGGCAATGTTGACGACGCTTTAAGGAGCTTCCTCTTTTGCTATGACTCGTATGACTTCTGACGTTCTTCTCGTCTTGCTTTCTGAAGAAGGCTGATTCTGAAAGAAGCTTGATCCTTTCGAAGCTTACCAGGTTGTAGGTGATACAGACGAATTCAAGATGCAGTTGTTCGCTTATTCCCTTATTTTGCATGGATCGCCCTTTCGGGTTTTCAATCCATCGGGATACCCTTTTTTGCCTGAACTGTCCAATGCGGCTTTTCAACTCAGCGGGTGTACATTTTTTTCGTTTCCCTTATTTTTGCCCAAGTCTTTTATTCTGTTTTTGACTTGCCGGGATGCCCTGTTTTTGCCTGGACTTACATTCTGTTTTTATGTCCAGCGGGTCATTTTTATGTGAAGTATTTTTTAACTGCATCTGAATTTACAGGGGATGGGAAGTCTTCACCATCCATGGTGCTGAGCATCAGTGCTCCACCAGAGAAAACTTTCTTTACTACAAATGGTCCTTCATAATTTGGAGTCCACTTGCCCCTGTGGTCTGTATGAGGAGGGAGGATTCTTTTCAGCACAAGATCTCCTACATGGTACTCTCGGTGCCTGACTTTCTGATCGAAGGCTCTTTTCATCCTTTTCTGATACAACTGCCCATGACAAATTGCAGCCAATCTTTTCTCTTCAATCAGACTCAGTTGTTCGTATCGGGATCGGACCCATTCTGCTTCTTTCAGCTTAACATCCATCAGTACCCGTAGGGAGGGTAGTTCCACTTCAACAGGTAGGACTGCTTCCATACCATACACAAGCTGATACGGTGTTGCCCCAGTGGATGTTCTGATTGACGTGCGGTACCCATGCAAGGCAAATGGTAGCATCTCATGCCAATCTTTGTAGGTGACTACCATCTTCTGCACAATCTTCTTGATATTCTTATTAGTTGCCTCAACAGCGCCATTCATCTTTGGCCTGTAAGGAGAAGAATTGTGGTGTTGGATCTTGAAGTCCCGGCATAGCTCTTCCATCATTTTGTTGTTCAGGTTAGAACCATTATCAGTAATGATTCGCTCGGACACTCCATACCGACAGATGATGTCTCTCTTCAGAAATCGGGCTACCACTTGCCTCGTAACATTTGCATATGAAGCTGCTTCAACCCACTTGGTAAAATAGTCAATGGCAACTAGGATGAATCTGTGTCCGTTCGAAGCAGTCGGCTCAATCTTGCCAATCATATCAATGCCCCACATAGCAAAGGGCCAGGGTGAAGACATCATATTCAAGAGATTGGGAGGCACATGCACCTTATCCGCATAGATCTGGCATTTATGGCATTTCCTGGCATAGGCACAACAATCGGCATCCATTGTGATCCAGTAATAACCTGATCTTAGCAATTTCTTAGCCATGGCATGCCCTCCTGCATGGGTACCAAAGGATCCTTCGTGCACCTCGTGCATTAACAAGTCTGCTTCTGTTCTATCAACACATCTGAGGAGTACCATATCAAAGTTTCTCTTGTATAGGGAACCATCAGTGTTCAGAAAGAAACTAACAGCAAGCCTTCTCAAAGTCTTCTTATCATTGGAAGATGCCCCAGGTGGGTATGTTTGATCCTCCAAGAAGCACTTAATGTCATGGAACCAAGGCTTATCATCTTTGACAATGTCTGCTGCAAATACATATGCTGGTCTGTCAAGTCTGGACACTGAAATCTGCGGTACAAAGTTGGCAGCTTGAACTTTGATCATAGATGAAATGGTAGCCAGAGCATCTGCAAACTGATTCTCGTCCCGAGGGATATACTCAAGCTTGACCTTTGTGAAGAAAGTCAATAACCTCCTTGTATAATCCCTGTAAGGTATCAGATGATCCTGGTGGGTGTACCATTTGCCGTTGGTTTGATTAACCACCAGAGCTGAATCTCCGAACACAGTCAACGTCTTGATCCTGAGGTCAATGGCCTCCTCAAGACCCATAATGCAAGCTTCGTATTCAGCTTCGTTGTTAGTGCAGTTAAAGGTGAGTTTTGCCGAGAAAGGCATGTGAACTCCTTTAGGTGTAATGAGTACTGCACCAACACCACGACCATTCATATTAACAGCCCCATCAAACATCATAGCCCATTCTTCTTCTGGGTCAGGTTCTTCAGTGTGAATAGGCTCTTCATGATCTTTCGCTTTTATGAACATGATGTCTTCATCAGGGAAGTCAAATCTCATAGGCTGGTAGTCATCAATAGGTTGCTCAGCAAGATATTCAGACAATACACTGCCCTTGATGGCTTTCTGAGATGTGTACTGAATGTCATACTCTGTGAGGATCATTTGCCATCTTGCAACCCGTCCGGTAAGAGCTGGCTTCTCGAAAATGTACTTAACTGGTTCCATTTTTGAGATCAACAAGGTAGTGTGGGTCAACATATACTGTCTCAGTCGGCGAGCAGCCCACGCTAAAGCACAGCAAGTTTTCTCGAGCAGTGAATAACGTTGTTCACAGTCGGTAAACTTTTTGCTCAGGTAGTATATCGCATACTCTTTTCGACCAGACTCGTCATGCTGGCCCAACACACACCCCATCGACTCTTCTAATACTGTCAAGTACATTATCAGAGGTCTTCCTTCAACTGGAGGCATAAGGATTGGTGGTTCTTGCAGGTACTCTTTAATCTTGTCAAAAGCCCTCTGGCAATCTTCGTTCCACCTGACCGTCTGTTCTTTTCTTAACAGTTTAAATAAAGGTTCACAGGTTGTTGTAAGGTGAGATATGAACCTTGAGATGTAGTTCAATCTACCTAGAAACCCTCGAACTTCTTTTTCAGACTTCGGTGCAGGCATTTCTTGAATAGCTTTGACTTTATCAGGGTCAACTTCAATCCCTTTCTCGCTCACAATAAAACCCAGCAGCTTACCAGATCGCACCCCGAATGTGCACTTGTTGGGGTTCAACTTCAATTGGTACTTCCTCAGGCGCTTGAATAGCTTCAGCAGATTTACCAGGTGGTCTTCTTCAGTGAGGGACTTGGCAATCATGTCATCCACATAACACTCGATTTCTTTATGGATCATATTGTGGAATAATGTTACCATAGCCCGTTGATATGTTGCCCCAGCATTCTTCAATCCGAATGGCATCACCTTGTAACAGAACGTGCCCCAGGGTGTGATGAAGGTTGTCTTCTCCATGTCTTTAGGTGACATTTTGATCTGATTGTATCCTGAAAATCCGTCCATGAAGGAGAATACCGAGAACTGAGCCGTGTTATCCACCAATACATCAATGTGAGGTAATGGGAAGTCATCTTTTGGGCTGGCTCTGTTCAGGTCCCGGTAATCAACACACATCCTCACTTTGCCGTCTTTCTTAGGCACAGGTACTATATTAGCAACCCACGGTGGATAGCTAGTTACAGCAAGGAATCCGGCGTCCCACTGCTTTTGTACCTCTTCTTTGATCTTCATTGCCATGTCTGGGCGAGTACAGCGCAGTTTCTGTTTGACCGGTGGGCACTCTTCCCTCAAAGGCAGCTTATGCATAACAATATCGGTGTCCAACCCTGGCATATCTTGATAAGACCAAGCAAACACATCCACATATTCCTGAAGCAGGTCAATCAGTTGCTTTTTCACCGAGTCTTGTAAGCAGGCCCCGATTTTAACTTCTTTCACATCTTCATCTGTACCAAGATTAATCGTTTCGACCTCCTCCTGATGAGGAGTAATAACCTTCTCCTCTTGTCTCAACAACCTGGCTAGCTCCTCAGGAAGCTCGTAATCTTCTTCAACCCCTTCATCAGCTTGATTGATCAGATTGTCAAAGTCATACGAAGTCATAGCCGTGTTGTTGTCGGTGCGGTCTGGAAGGCACTCTCTGCAAGGGTTCAGTTTGTTCATTTTAGTGATTGATTTTAATCTTGTTTAGAAAAGTGAAATAAAGTTGTCATTTTGAAAACATTGCCATTTATTTTTTGTACAAAAAGAAAAATGGAAAAACAGTGAGCGGAAAAGAAAAAGACTCATTTGCAAAAGATGTCTGATATTTCATTGATTAATCTTGTTGCACAAAAATTACAGATGGCCCGATTACAAAATGAGTCTTGTCATCTTGGGCAAGATGCAAGACTTGATGCATGCTTAAAATATACAGGAAATAATAATTACTCTGCGGGAGTAACCCTTATAATTTCCTGGGAAGACCAGTTTGAGATACGGCTCCCCGGGATCCTTGGACGTATCCAGCTCTCCAGGTTGCGTTCATCTTCCAAGTTGTTGACAGCATCAGGGGTGAGCATCCCCCCACTAACAAAGTTGGGCTTCTTAGCAGCCTCTGCTTGATCTTGTTGAGTTGGTTTGTAACCCAACCCAAATCTATCCTCTTTCTTCTCCACAGGCAACAGTTTGCCCCAGCCTTGAGCATTCCCCTCCTCAACAACCTTCTGGGCTTGCTGGTAGGATGTCATGGAAGTCCCAAGTACAGCAGATGTTTCATTAATATTTAGGGCCTCAAACCCTTGACTCATCGTTTCGTGGATCTCCCCATCCATTTCAATGTATTTGTATGTAGCCAGATGGCTAACGAAAATATCTTCCTCTCCACAAATAGTAACGACTTGGCCCTCCCACTCGAATTTTAACTTCTGGTGAAGGGTAGACGTAACTGCGCCAGCGGCATGAATCCATGGTCTACCCAACAAACAGCTGTAGGCCGGCTGAATGTCCATCACGTAGAAGATCGTTTTGAAAGTTTGTGGGCCAATCGTTATAGGCAACTCAATTTCTCCCTGAACTGATCTCTTAGAACCGTCAAAGGCTCTCACTACCAAGTTACTGGGGCGTAATGCCAATCCTTCATACTCTAGCTTCACAAGGGCTTTTTTAGGCAAGACATTGAGGGATGACCCTGTGTCTACCAGTACATGTGAAATAACTGCACCCTTACACTCCATGGTAATGTGCAAAGCCTTGTTGTGATTGCGGCCTTCCGTAGTCAAATCAGTGTTGGTAAATCCTAGTCCATTACTAGCATTAACATTCCCAACCACAGCTTCCAACTGATTGACCGTGATCTCTTCTGGCACATAAGCCGCGTGCAAGACTTTTATTAGTGCGTTCCGATGAGCCTCGGAGCACATAAGCAATGATAGAATGGAGATCTTGGAAGGCGTCTGGTGAAGCTGGTCCACTATCTTGTAATCACTTTTCTTGATGATTCTCATGAATTCATCAACTTCTTGATCAAAAGGTGTTTTCAAAGCTTCTTTAACAATTTTCTCTTCTTGCACCATGCTCTTCCCTTTTGCCTTGGCAGCAGCTTCTGCTTCAGCAGTGGGTCTTTGAATTTGCGGGGCAAAGAGACGTCCGCTTCGAGTGAAGCCTCCGCCTCCCCCCACATTGTCTGTTTGATGATTCGAGAGTGATTTTCTGTCCTTCGCAGTAAAGGTCAGAGCCGTAATGCCAAGGGATGGCATTACTGCTTTCATAAGGGACTGGCCCAGGCACTGTGATAGTGACTGGACTGATGGCAGCTGCAGAAGGGACCATGATAGTCTGTGGATCATAATATATTGTGACTGGTGCTCTGATAGGAGTGGGATTTTGTGAGTTGTAGGCAGAATCATTTGCAGGATCATAATAAATTGTAACCGTTGAGACATCCTCATTGTTTGCTGCTGATGTTGTAGGAGACACTGATGATTGGATGGGTGTTGTTGTTGTAGGAGTTTCTGAATGAAGGGGTGCTGAAGTTGTAGAAGGGATGTTTGTTGATATCTGATCCGTTGAAGTAACAGATGAAGCATTTGTTGATGAGATTGAAGAGTTGTTTGGAACAATGGTTGTTGCAGTTGTAGAAGACTCGGGAACCGTTGTTAAGGAGATTGCTGGATTGGTAGGTATTGATGTTGTGATTTGAAGCAGGCCACCCTGGATGAGACCATCTATGCCATCTCTCAAGTTATCGCACCCATTCACTGAAATGTTGCAATAAGCACACCCTAGCTCACATCCCGGGAACATTTGACATTCAAGGAGTTGAGCCTTAATCTCCACCAAGGGTGTCCGAATCTGACCCACACTGGTTATCAAGTAAGACGGCTTGTCTTCCTCAATAGCGTTGATTATGGAGCCTCCGTGGTGTGGCATAGGGTTCTTGTTAACATTTGGTGGTGGTGCGAAGTTTAGAGCTTTGGAATCCACTAAATCCTGCACTTTCATGTGCAAAGCCCTGCACTTCTCTGTACTATAGCCAGGTGCATTTGAGTGAAAAGCACATCTGGAGCTGGCGTCATAATTTCTGGGCAGACTGGTAGGATCCGGAGGTGCCAACGTCCTTAGCTCAACCAGGTTGAGTTTTAGGAGTTGTGGCAATAATGTGGCATAAGGCATAGGGATCGGATCGATCACCCTATTGGCCTGAGAAGGTCTCTGTTGATACGGTCTTATCTGATTGTTGTTGCTGGTGTTGTTGTTGTTATAATTTCTCTGAGGAGGATACTGAGTTTGTTGCTGGTAATTTTGTTGCTGTGGTTGATAAGCTGGTTGAGGATGAATTGGAGCGGGAATGGTGACTGCTGCCACAGACCTATGAACATATTGGGGCCTGCCCCTGCTGGTATGGATAGCATTAGTTTCACCAGTTCTTCTTGGGCCTACAAAAGGCTTTCTTGGGTTGCTGGACGAGCTTGCACCGTTGTCAGAAATCTTACCCATCTTTAATAGGCTTTCAATTCTTTCCCCGGCTATGACCACGTCAGCAAAGCTAGTGGAAGAAAAGGCAGCTAGCCTTTCAATGTATGTCCCTTGGAGGGTGTTCATAAATATATCAGCCATCTCCCTCTCTGACATGGGTGGCTGGACAGCAGCAGCGAGCTGTCTCCACCTCTGAGCGTACTCCCGGAAGCTTTCCCTGGATGATTGAGACATCCCCATCAGGAGGGTCCTGTTGGGAGCCATATCCAAGTTGTACTGATACTGTCTGATAAAGGCCTCAGCCAAGTCCTTCCAGCACCTGATGGTTGCTCTGGTCAGATGAGAGTACCATTCCCTTGAAGCTCCTGTTAAGCTATCTTCAAAATAAAACATCCATAGCTTTTCGTCCATGGTATATGCCTTTAGCCTCCCCAGAAAGGATTGTAAATGGGTTCGGGGACAGGAAGTTCCGTTGTACTTCTCAAAGCACGGAGGTTTAAATTTGTGGGGAATCCTGACCCCGTCCACTAAGCCCATGTCCATAACATCAAAGCCCAAAGAATTCTGGGACTCCAGGGATCTTAGTTTCTCAACAATCTCATCTAGCCTTCTGTCGTAGGCTTCCTCCCTAGCTCCCATCACCGTAAATTGATCTTCCTGGGGATCTTCTTGCAATACTCTGCCTGCAGTGGCAGTCCCTTGCACATTAACAGGGATGTTGATCTCTAGATGAAGGTGGGGTCCATAGACTGGAGGATTAACATGGGGTTGAACTCTCTCATTATTGCTTGTCCCAGCAGTCCCTAGATGGGGGTCTTCCTGATTCTGCCTCTCTACCAGTGCTCTTAATCTCTCTTGGCTTTGAGCCATATTATTTATCACCTCCATAAACTGAGTCATCTGATTCCTCATTTCCAATCTCTCATTGGCCATTTGAGTCCTGACCTCTGTAAGGTCCTGCTGTACTTGGTCCATTTGTATACCCGGAAGGTTGTTGCGGGTTGGATATCTGTGTGGACGGTTGAGTGGAAACACCCGACGTCGAGAAATAGTTCCTGAAGTCACAACAGAGTTAGTAACAACAAAAAACCTACAAAACAAAACAAAAGGTTAGTATGCAATGCAATATGCTTATTTGTTTCCAAGGTATCCGGCTTGGCACTTGGTTTTGACCTTCCCAGACCTTTGAGGAAGATGCTTGTGACGTTGCTTAGAAGAACTCAGATAAAACAGACCAACACATATATTACAAAAAGTAAATGATACATAGTTTGTTTTTTTACAATACATGCCCTATGAGGGGTCAAAAATACAACATAAAGAAAAGTACATGAAATGAAAGCAACAACAAGCAAAAGTCAGACACCAAGACCAAATTCATCCTCCTGAACTTCTTTGAGAAGTGCTTCAGTCACAGGATCAGCTGGACGCTCTGTAAGATTCCTGATGAGGAGATTCCTGGTAGTAACAGCTGCAGTTAGCTTCTTGTGTCGACTCTGGTCCTTTGACCTCTTCACACCAGCTCTAATCTTCAACTCTGAGATCTCTCTCTGGGCTGCTGCCAGGGCTTCCTGTTGCTCTTTTGCACTAGCTTCTAGCTGCTCAATCTTATCCTAAGTCCTTTTATCCTCCTGAGTACGAGCTTCGGTGATCCTGACCCACCTAGCTTGACTCTCCTTTAGATACAAATCAGTCCTAGCTCTCTGGAACTGAGCCTCTTTGCAGGCATTCTTCAAAATTTGTTCTCCAGCCCTAGACTTCTTGATATAGTCCTCTGACTTCTCAATTCTGGCTAGATGCTCCACCTTTAGCTTTTCTAGCCTTTCAATATCCAAGCGGCCATCACTCCTCTCCCAGAGGGTCTTCTGTAGAGCCTGAGTCAGATTCTCATTTCTCTCTTTCAATTTCTCAAACTCCTCTAAGCTGACAGTTGTTGGAGGTGGTATTGTGGAGGGTCCAGGCACATCTTCAAGGGTGAAGGGCATCCCAGAAATTTGAGCCCTGGAATGAGACCACTCATAGTACTAAGCTGAGGCCACATTATTGCATCTCCCAAGAATGGTTACCCCCTTAGTATGGACATTGTCCCAAGCCCAGGATGCTTGCCTGACAATAGCCAGATTAGGCTTGATCTCACAATAAAGGGTCTCAGCTAGATCCTGTACTCTAGGAGGGTGGACTAATGCATAGCCCAGTTGTCTTTTGAATAGCAGAGGGTTGTAGTTGATGCAACCCTTCACTCCTATCAGAGGTACATTGGGAAATTGCCCACAACTAGTAATGATGTCTCTGCCTTTGGTGCTCTGAGTGCACCACCTGATGTCATCTGAGGTTAGAGCAACAAGCCTCCTAGCCCAGTTCTTCTGCTGGTGAGGGTTTAAGAGTGCATCAGTCTTTGGCAAATTTTTGAGCAGCCAAGTATGGAACAAAGGAGCACAGCATCTCACTAATCTTCCCCTCTGCTTTTCATTCCTTTGGTGGACAGAGTAGTAGAGATCCCCCAGTAAGGTGGGCACTGGGTTCCTCAGGATGAAAAGATGGATTGCATTCTTGCTAATAAACTTAGGCTCATCTGCAAATAATATAACCCCATATATGCTAAGGGCTAATAGTGCACAGACTGCCTTCCACTCTCCCATGGAGGCCTTCAGAATAGCCTGAGAGGTCAAGAAATCCAAGTGAAGACCAGAGACTCCAGCCTTGGCTGTCATGTTCTGCCCAATCAGAGCTGGTTCTAAATACAATGCCTTTGCCACCTCCTCATTACTAGGGAAAGCCATCTCAGGGTTGAAAGGGACTCCACCCCTGATAGGTACACCAATCAGTGATGAATACTCTTCCAACAAGGGTCCCAACTGAAAATTCTGGAAGGTGAAGCACCTCAGAGGGGGATCATAGAACTGCAAGCAAGTATGAATCAAGCTCCTCTGTGAAGGGTCCAAATCCATAACCACATCAAGGATTCCTCCATAATGTTCTCTGAATAGTGGTATATGGTCTGGAGTAATCAGGGTCTGAATCTTCCTGATGCTAGCCAACTCAGGCTCAAAGAAATGATAGGAGATGTTACTCTTCTTGGGTGCCATGTTGCTGAAGAAGAGCTGAGACAGATGCTGAGAATAACACTGAAGATGGGCCACTGACAGGCTGAGACTGGTGATGCAGGTGACTGGAGCAGGTAGTTGATAGCTGAAGCAAGTACTGATGAAGATAGGTCTATGCTGATGAAGGGGTCAAAACCAAGCCAAAATGTATGATAGATACCCTGAAAAACAAATAAACACATGTTAAAATGATGCAATGATGATGTATGCAAATGATATGCAAGGGTTTGTGACTGAGCTGGATCTGATTAACTGCCTTGATATAGGTCCATGTATGTTCAAGAAATCCAGATGGAGGTTCATAAGTCCAGTAACCAAGGTGGGGGACTCAAATAAAGAGTCACATGTCCAGGGTTAAAAATCACAAGAACTGTTTCCAAAATGGAGTACTCTTAATCAAAACAAAGTAACAGGGTATGCTGAGGTCAAGGGTACCTGCAAACCTGTAAACAGCCCAACCCCCTCACAGGTGATGTTCTAAAACAAGGATCCTCAAACTTGGATCAGTTATGATAAGTGTAAACACTTCTAACCCGGAGGTACAGTGTTTACAATAACCATAAAAGATCCTCCTCTAATTCACCTCAGTTTCTGAAGGTCAGTACTAAAGGTCATCCAGACTTAGCAGGCTTCCCAGATAGCCCTAGCACTACAGGAAATCTGTAGCACAGAGTTCTCAAGAAGAAACCCATATCTGAACCGTGTTTCATATTCCCGCACCAGACCGAAATGGAATGGGAAAGAACATGAACCACTCTAGCCTAGGTGTCACTCAGGTCCCAGGTACAGGACCTTAACTCTCAATGGAACACCCACCCACCAAAGCAACAAAACAGATCCAGCCAGCACAGTATGACAGTATGATATATGTAAAGCTATAAAGAAAGCAATAAAACAACTGTACATAAAGCAAAAATAAATACAAATACAAGCACAAATAGCACATAACAGCCCAGTAAACACAAATCAAACAAGCGCTAGGAGGAACCCACAAAAAGAACCAGAAGCCCTGGTTACAGTATAAGGATCCCCAGCAGAGTCGCCAAGCTGTCGCTCCCGATAAATGGGCGTAACCCAGATAAAGGTACAGACGCGAACGGTCGGCGAAAGAGGGGTATGAAAACACACAGGAGTGAACTCACAGGGAATGAAAGAGTCGCCAGCTAGGCATTTTTATCCCGGAGGAAAGGTAATGCTGCATAGACCTAGAAAGATATGGATAAGACGGTTGCGAACCAGAGAGACTGAGAAAGGGGGTTGGTTACAACCTGGGAAGGTATTAGCACCCAGATTGTCCGCCGTACTCGACGGGATCCACGCTTAAAAGATTTGTGTTTTAAAGGGGTAGTGTCAGTGCAATTTGTGTATAAAAGAGCTGGAAAAGAATATACAGGTGTCAGTGTAAGAGAAATGAAGTGTAATATGTATAATGTCAGTGTAAGAAATGAATGAAGTGATCAAGATAATGAGGCTAAGAAAATAATGCTGGAAAGAGGGGGAATATACAGATACTTTTGTTCGATAACAGTTAAGTTATGCCTACGTATCCTCTCGTGCAATGAGGAAGTCAGAACACCGTAGTTCGACCCAAAGAGACTGAAAGGTAAATTGACTTGTGAACTGCTTACTTGCCTATGCTCAAGTGTATGACCTGTCTGGCTCAGGTGCAAACTGTCTTGCATTAGACGGAAGAAGCAAGTTCTCGCTTGTGAGTGAATGAGATGAGAAAAGAATCACGGAGGAGACGATTATTGTTTGTTTTTGTGTTTTCAGCCTTTTATTGCTTTTGAAAGTTTGCCATACGTTAATAAGCTTAAGCCTAAACCAAAGGATTTAGTAAACTCATCACATCATCCCTCTGATTAGGGGTAATGAGAATACCTTAAGTGTGAAGTCAGCTTCTCACACTTATTCACCTTGGTGTAGGGTTAAGATCATTAACCTACTTGTGATTATTTAGATGTTTTTGGTGTTTTTGTTTAGTGTTAAGTAATGAGGTTAAGCCATAATCAAGGATTAAACAGACTCATTACACCATCCTAATAGAAGGATAATAGATGAGAATGTTTAAGCTGAGGAAAGCTCCTCAACTTAATCCATGATTAGGGATTAAACTCATGACAAAACAAAGCCTTTATTAAGTGGATTTTATTTAATGATAAGATGAAGAAGTGAGTTTTAGGGTTTGTAAGACAACTTGAGGGGGACTTGTCCATTAACACTAGGGTTAGTCCTTCTTAACCAATTAAGGAAGAATTAGAACCCTAATGCAAGGCCCAAGTTACAAGCTTGATGTCTTGATGATTGTTAAGTGAATTGATTAAAAGAGTTAAACACATTAAGGGTTTAACACTTAGGATTAAAGTTATACACTTCATCCTAATAGAAGGATGCAGGCATAAGCTTAAACACAAAGCCTTAAAGCCTTTAGGGTTTAGTCCCTGATTATGAGATGAGAAGAGAAGACTCAATGAGACACAAAGGTAAAACTAAGCGGGGAACTAATCAAAACCCTAATCATTGTCATGCTTGGTTGTTCCTAAGGTTTGTGAGGTTTACAAGAGAAATCTTCAATGGAACCACCAGGAAACAGATGAATGGAGCAAAAAGAAGCAAAGCAACTTGCTTCATTTAAGAAGACAAGTCACTTGAAGAAAGAAAGTAAGAAGAAGAAGAATGAGCAAGCTCAATCTCAAACACAAGATAAAATGCAGCAATGATGCATAAGAGAGATGAAAAGAAGTTGTGAGAAGTGAAGGCAAATTCACTTCTCAAAGTTACTTACCACCTGAAAAGTTAGTGAAAGAAATGCAATGCAATGCAAAATGGAATGAAATGGCATGATGCAAACCAAAACCAGAAGCATATACATGATGTTAATGATGCTATGAGATGATGCAAACATGAAACAAAGCATGGGGATGATCATACAAACTTATGGAGGCAAATGAAGCAAGTTAAGAACCATGATCATACATGAAAGGTTATGAAGTGCAAATGGCATACAATATGGCAAATTCAAGATGCAATGATCAAACATACTTCTAATATGTCTTAAGATGTCAAATGAATCAAATGGATGCACAAAATGCTATGGCAAGTCAAGGTATGAATGCAAATGCCAGATGAATGCAAAAGGAAAGCCCAAATTAGGGTTTATGATCAATGCATCAAACAAAAACCAAAATCAGAAGCAAACATCAAGATAAAAAATTGAAAATGCATTCAAAGGGGCCCTAAACCTATACTAACTCACTGCCCAAAGGAGAGGTTCCAACTCTTAACCTAATTAGGGTTATGAATTTCCTAAGTTTTCTAGGGTTTTAGGGTACCTTAACAAGAAAAATGTCAAACAAATGGAAAATGAAAGATCAAATCATGCCAATTTAATCTCACAAACTACATGCTAAACAAAATGCAATGCAAGAAGAATCAAAGTCCAACTCTCAATGGTTAGGCAGAAATGAATTTTTGAAGGTTGGATCAAAATAATGCCTTGAAATGACTTTAATTCCATGAAAAATTCTCAAAAGACATCAAGATCAAAAACGAAATTTGGTTTGAGGGTTGGACAATGTTTCTAAATGATTATGAAGGTTTCATGAATTTTTTGGTGATTTTTAAATACCTAAAAGTATTTTTAATTAATTAATTCTCATTAATTAATTAAAAATAAACTTTTAAATGATTTAAAAATATTTTTTAATGCAAATAATAAAAATAAAAATGTTTTTGGTTTCTGAAAATTAATAAAAGTTTACGTAAAAATTTTCAGAATTTTTGAATAATTTTTGCTATTTTAAAATAAATGGACAAATTAAATGAATAAAAAAGAAAATAAAATTGAATTAATGAGAAGTATGCTGAATGAGAGGCCAGGATTGAATCTGGGGAAGGGTTTGTTGACTGCGCGCGCAATCTAAAGGCTGACATTCAAACTTCATTAATCCCAATTAAAAAAATTAAATAATCTGGATTAATAAAGTCAACTCAAGATTAGGGCAAAATGGAGTGATCCTGGGCGTCCAAATGCGCGTGAGTCAACACATCCAAGGGGCAATATTCAAACTTCATTAAACACAGGGATTAGCCCTAATTATTTTCAGGTGGCCGGAGAAGACCTCCGGTCGTCTTCTCCGGTGGGACTCCCACCTGAAAATCTCTAAAATCCTCAAAACTTTACAAAAATGAAAACTAAAAGCCCAGAAATCATCCCCACACATCACTGAATCAAAACCCCTGATCAAAACTCATTTCTCATTCACTAATCATGCGAATCGAAGCCAAACATTTTTAGGTCAGAAAAGTTTCAGAACAAGATTAAATACTTATTTCTCAACCATTTTCAAAACTAAGAACATCAGAGTGATCAGCAAATCATGAAGAACAACTTAGAAACTTAAAAATCCATTTCTGGAAAAAAAGTTCTTGGAGGATACCTTAGATGGAGCTTTCGATTCCAGAGCTTTCAGGCTGTTTCTTTGGCTCAAATCTACTCCACTGATCCTCCTAAGAAGCTTGCAATGTTTGTTTGAAGTTTGCAATGGTTGGCTTGAGAGATGGAAGGAGTTCTGCTCAAGGTGAGGTGACAATCGTATTTGTGATTCTGGGAGTTTAAGGCAATGGTGATGGGTGCTTTGTGACCAGGTGAGTGTATTAAGTTGATTGGTGAAGCTTGTTTGTGTGTTTGTAGCCTGTGTGATGAGTTTCGAATGCTTTTGCTCAAGAGGTGATAAATGAGAAAGCTGTGTTATGGAGTGTTTCAGGCTTGTGTTTTTTATGCTTTGGCTTGCTTTTCATTTGCATAAGCTATGGTGATAGGTCAGAAGAAGTGATGTGTGCTTTATTGATTGGTATGGGCCTTTTTGCCAAAATGTCAAAGTTGGTGTAAGAGAAGTATGGGCTACTTCTAGCCAAGTACAAGGAGTGTGTCCTGCGCAGCAGGATGTGGGGAGATGCCTAGGGTGGCTCAGCAGGCTAGCAAGCAAGTGGGTTGTGTCTTATGATGAGTTTTGCAACTTGCCTTGCCTTTGATCTTTATGAAAAAGTCTTGCTCCATAAGCCATAAAACATGTGATCCTTTGGGTGCAATCTGACTTTTAGGACTTGTGTGATCATGTGGTGAAGTTTAGAAATGCATTTGATGACTTGATTTGCCTTGAGAAGTGAATTTGCAACTTTGCCTCTTTGGTGGAAACTTTGAAATTTTGTGATTTTTGCCAACTTTGGTGAGCCATAACTTTTGATCCAAAATGAATTAGGTCATGTTCTTGTACTTTTTGAAAAGGGAATGATCCATTCTACAACTTTCATGACCAAAGTTTTCCCATTTGAAGCTTTTTTGAATCAAAAAGTAAGGGTTGAAAAAGTTGCCTAAAATAACAATTTCATTAAAAGTCAAACTTGCCTAAAACGTCAACTTTGCAAAAGACTTGTAATTATTCAATTTTGTGATCTTCCAACAACTTCTATGATCAAATAAAGATCATATACAATCAAAATGATGAAGAACACCCTTTGGTTGGGTCATTGAGGGCCTCAGATGCCCTGATTTTGCACTGACTTGCTTGAAAAGTCAACTCTTGATCAGATGACTTCCCCATGGAATTTCTTCATGAAAATTGATATGCATACTCCATATACCATATAGAGACCAATAGAAACAAGAATGGCCAAAAAATTTGGAGTTATGGCCTCTGAAACCAAAACCCTAATTTTAGGTCATCTGTGCAGTTAAACCTGGCTCTGCTTCCATACCATTTTCAGTTCTTGTGATTTTTTGACATTCTTGACTTTGAGAGGATATAATATGATGCATGAACATACATGGACCCCCTTGAAGTGATTGATGACCTTTGGAGAGGCTCAAGAAGCTCATGGATTGCTCAGATCACAAACCCTAGATGCAGATGACCTAGAACCAATGCAGTGAATCAAAAATGTAATATGAGATGGTATGATTGAGTTTATGTATATGAAATGATCACAAGCCATGGTGTGAATGGGTGAGGGAAAATTTGGGGTGTTTACACATCCAAGTCCAGTTTCTTCCCTTCGAATAATCATTCAAGTATGATATTCTCTTTCCAAGCTCACTCACGGTGTGTCTTGTTCGCTTTATCACCCAAGTGTGGTTAATGCTTTTTGATTCCGTCCAAGTCCGGTTTCGTTTCTTCGAGTTATCATCCAAGTTTGAGTGTCTCTTTCCAAGCTCACTCACGGTGTGTCTTGCTCGCTTTATCACCCAAGTATGATAGCCTCTTTCCAATCTCACTCGCGGTGTGTCTTGTTCGCTTTATCACCCAAGTGTTGTAAATGCTTTTCGATTCTATCCAATTTTGGTTTGGTTTCTTCGAGTTATCATCCAGGTATGATAGTCTCCTTTCAAGCTAACTTACGGTGGATTTGATTTACTTATCGTTCAAGTTTGGTAATCCAAGTATGATAGTCTCTTTCCAAGCTCACTGGCGGATTGTCTTGTTGGATTTCTCAACCAAGTGTGGTAAGTGCTTTTCAAATCCGTCCAAGTCATGTTTTGTTTCTTTGATTTATCATCCAAGTATGATAGTCTGTTTCCGAGCTAACTCGTGGTGTGTCTTGTTCGCTTTATCACCCAAATGCGATAAATGCTTTTCGATTCCATCCAAGTCCGATTTTATCCCTACGAGTTATCATCGAAGTATGATATTCTCTTTTCAAGCTCACTCATGGTGTATCTTGTTTTCTTTATCACCTAAGAGTGATAAATTCTTTTCGATTCCGTCCAAGTCCAGTTTCTTCCCTTCGAATAATCATCCATGTATGATATTCTCTTTCCAAGCTCACTCGCGGTGTGTCTTGGTCACTTTATCACCCAAGTGTTGTAAATGCTTTTCGATTCTATCCAATTTTGGTTTGGTTTCTTCGAGTTATCATCCAAGTATGATAGTCTCCTTTCAAGCTAACTTACGATGTATCTGATTTACTTATTGTTCAAGTTTGGTAAATGCTCTTCGATTCTGTCCAAGTACAGTTTATTCCCTCCGAGTTATCATCAAAGTACGATACTCTATTTTCAAGCTCACTCACGGTGTTGCTTGTTAACTTTATCACCCAAGTGTGGTAAATGTTGTTCAATTCTATCCAACTCCTGTTTCGTTTCTTCTAGTTATCATCCAAGTATGATAGTCTCTTTTCAATCTCACTCACAGTGTGCCTTGTTCGCTTTACCACCCAAGTGTGATAAATGCTTTTCAATTTCGTCCAAGTCCGGTTTCGTTTCTTCGATTTATCATCCAAGTATGATATTCTCTTTTCAAGCTCACTCACGGTGTTTCTTGTTCTCTTTATCTCCCAAGTATGGTAAATGCTTTTGGATTTCGTCCAAGTCCGGTTTCATTTCTATGAGTTATCATGCAAATATGATAATCTCATAACAAGCTCACTCATGGTGTGCCTTTTTCACATTATCACCCAAGTGTTGTAAATGCTTTTGGATTCCGTCCAGGTTCGGTTTCTTATCTTCGATTTATCATCCAAGTATGATATTCTCTTTTCAAGCTCACTCATGGTGTGTCTTGTTCTCTTTATCTCCCAAGTATGGTAAATGCTTTTGGATTCCGTCCAAGTCCGGTTTAATTTCTATGAGTTATCATGCAAATATGATAATCTCTTTACAAGCTCACTAATGGTGTGCCTTTTTCACATTATCACCAAAGTGTTGTAAATGCTTTTGGATTCCGTCCAGGTTCGGTTTCTTATCTTTGATTTATCATCCAAGTATGATAGTCTATTTCCAAACTCACTCACGGTGTGCCTTGTTCGCTTTATCACACAAGTGTGGTAAATGCATTTTGATTCCATCCATGTCTGGTTGTGTTTCTTCGAATTATAATCCTAGAATAATAATTACCTTTCAAGCTCACTTACAGTGTGTCTTGTTTGCTTTATCGTCTAATTGTGGTAAATGCTCTTCGATTCTGTCAAAGTACAGTTTCTTCCCTTCGAGTTATCATCCAAGTATGATATTCTCTTTTCACGCTCACTCACGGTGTGTCTTGTTCATTTTATCACCCAAGTGTGGTTAATATGATGCTTGAACATACATGGACCCCCTTGAAGTGATTGATGACCTTTGGAGAGGCTCAAGAAGCTCATGGATTGCTCAGATCACAAACCCTAGATGCAGATGACCTAGAACCAATGCAGTGAATCAAAAATGTAATATGAGATGGTATGATTGAGTTTATGTATATGAAATGATCACAAGCCATGGTGTGAATGGGTGAGGGAAAATTTGGGGTGTTTACACATCCAAGTCCAGTTTCTTCCCTTCGAATAATCATCCAACTATGATATTCTCTTTCCAAGCTCACTCACGGTGCGTCTTGTTCACTTTATCACCCAAGTGTGGTAAATGCTTTTTGATTCCGTCCAAGTCCGGTTTCGTTTCTTCGAGTTATCATCCAAGTATGAGTGTCTCTTTCCAAGCTCACTCAAGGTGTGTCTTGCTTGCTTTATCACCCGAGTATGATAGCCTCTTTCCAATCTCACTCGCGGCGTGTCTTGTTCGATTTATCACCCAAGTGTTGTAAATACTTTTCGATTCTATCCATTTTTGGTTTTGTTTCTTCGAGTTATCATCCAAGTATGATAGTCTCCTTTCAAGCTCACTTACGGTGTATCTGGTTTACCTTATCGTTCAAGTTAGGTAAATGCTCTTCGATTTTGTCCAAGTACGGTTTATTCCCTCCGATTTATCATTAAAGTACGATACTCTATTTTCAAGCTCACTCACGGTGTTCCTTGTTAACTTTATCACCCAAGTGTGGTAAATGTTGTTAAATTCTATCCAATTTCGGTTTCGTTTCTTCTAGATATCATCCAAGTATGATAGTCTCTTTCCAATCTCACTCACAGTGTGCCTTGTTCGCTTTACCACCCAAGTGTGATAAATGCTTTTCAATTTCATCCAAGTCCGGTTTCGTTTCTTCAATTTATCATCCAAGTATGATATTCTCTTTTCAAGCTCACTCACGGTGTGTCTTGTTCTCTTTATCTCCCAAGTTTGGTAAATGCTTTTCGATTCCGTCCAAGTCCGGTTTCATTTCTTTGAGTTATCATGCAAATATGATAATCTCCTTACAAGCTCACTCATGGTGTGCCTTGTTCGCATTATCACCCAAGTGTTGTAAATGCTTTTGGATTCCATCCATGTTCGGTTTCGTATCTTCGAGTTATCATCCAAGTATGATAGTCTCTTTCCAAACTTACTCACGGTGTGCCTTGTTCGCTTTATCACCCAAGTGTGATAAATCCTTTTCTATTCCTTTCAAGTTAGGTTTCTTTTCTTCGAGTTATCATCCAAGTATGATAGTCTCTTTCTAAGCTCAATCGTGGTGTGTCTTGTTCGCTTTATCACACATGTGTGGTAAATGCTCTTCGAATCCGTCCAAGTGAGGTTTTGTTTCTTCGAGTTATCATCCAAGTATGATAGTCTATTCCCAAGCTCACTCGTGGTGTGTCATGTTCGCATTATCACCCAAGTGTGATAAATTCTCTTCGAATCCATCCAAGTCAGGTTTTATTTATTCTAGTTATCATCCAAGTATGATAGTGTCTTTCCAAGCTTACTCACGGTGTGTCTTGTCCACTTTATCACCCAAATGTGGTAAATATATTTCGATTCCATCCAAGTCTGGTTGCATTTCTTAGAGTTATAATCCAAGAATAATAATCTCCTTTCATGCTCACTCACAGTGTGTCTTGTTTTCTTTATCGTCCAAGTATGGTAAATGCTCTTCGATTCTGTCAAAGTACGATTTCTTCCCTTCGAGTTATCATCCAAGTATGATATTCTCTTTTCACGCTCATTCATGGTGTGTCTTGCTTGCTTTATCACCCAAGTATGATATACTCTTTCCAATTTCACTTGCGGTGTGTCTTGTTCGCTTTATCACCCAAGTGTTGTAATTGCTTTTCAATTCTATCCAATTTTGGTTTGGTTTCTTCGAGTTATCTTCCAATTATGATAGTCTACTTTCAAGCTCACTTACGCTGTATCTGGTTTACTTTATCGTTCAAGTTAGGTAAATACTCTTCGATTCTGTCCAAGTACGGTTTATTCCCTCCGAGTTATCATCAAAGTATGATACTCTATTTTCAAGCTCACTCATGATGTTCCTTATAAACTTTATCACCCAATTGTGGTAAATGCTTTTCAATTATATTGAAGTCCAGTTTTGTTTATTCTAGATATTATCCAAGTATGATATTCTCTTTTCAAGCTCACTCACGGTGTCTCTTGTTTGCATTATCACCCAAGTGTTGTAAATGCTTTTGGATTCCGTCCAAGTTCGGTTTCGTATCTTCGAGTTATCATCCAAGTATGATAGTCTCTTTCCAAACTCACTCACGGTGTTCCTTGTTCGCTTTATCACCAAAGTGTGATAAATCCTCTTCTATTCCGTTAAAGTTCGGTTTCATTTCTTCGAGTTATCGTCCAAGTATGATAGTCTCTTTCTAAGCTCAATTGTGTTGTGTCTTGTTCGCTTTATCACACAAGTGTGGTAAATGCTCTTCGAATCCGTCAAAGTGAGGTTTTGTTTCTTCGAGTTATCATCCAAATATGATAGTCTATTTCCAAGCTCACTTGTGGTGTATCATGTTCGCATTATCACCCAAGTGTGATAAATGCTCTTCGAATCCTTCCAAGTCAGGTTTTGTTTCTTCTAGTTATCATTCAAGTATGATAGTGTCTTTCCAAGCTTACTCACGGTGTGTCTTCTCCACTTTATCAGCCAAGTGTGATAAATGCATTTCGATTCCATCCATGTCTGGTTGCGTTTCTTCGAGTTATAATCCAAGAATAATAATATCCTTTCATGCTCACTTACAGTGTATCTTGTTTGCTTTATCGTCCAAGTGTGGTAAATGCTCTTCGATTCTGTCAAAGTACGGTTTCTTCCCTTCGAGTTATCATCCAAGTATGATATTCTCTTTTCACGCTCACTCACGGTGTGTCTTGTTCGCTTTATCCCCCAAGTGTGGTAAATGTTTTTCGGTTCCGTCCATGTCTGGTACCGTTTGTTCGAGTTATAATCCAATTATGATAGTCTCTTTCCAAGCTCACTCGCGGTGTGTCTTGTTCGCTTTAGCACCAAAGTGTGGTAAGTGCTTTTCATATCCGTCCAAGTCATGTTTTATTTCTTCGATTTATCATCCAAGTATGATAGTATTTTTCTAAGCTAACTCATGTGTGTCTTGTTCACTTTATGACCCAAGTGCGATAAATGCTTTTCAAGTCCATCCAAGTCCGGTTTCATCCCTTCGAGTTATCATCGAAGTATGATATTCTCTTTTCAAGCTCACTCACGGTGTATCTTGTTTACTTTATCACCCCAAGAGTGATAAATTCTTTTCGATTCCATCCAAGTCCAGTTTCTTCCCTTAGAATAATCATTCAAGTATGATATTCTCTTTCCAAGCTCACTCACGGTGTGTCTTGTTTGCTTTATCACCTAAGTGTGGTAAATGCTTTTTGATTCCGTCCAAGTCCGGTTTCGTTTCTTCGAGTTATCATCCAAGTATGAGTGTCTCTTTCCAATCTCACTCACGGTGTGTCTTGCTCGCTTTATCACCCAAGTATGATAGCCTCTTTCCAATCTCACTCGCGGTGTGTCTTGTTCGCTTTATCACCCAAGTGTTGTAAATTCTTTTCGATTCTATCAAATTTGGTTTCGTTTCTTCAAGCTCACTTACAGTGTATCTAGTTTACTTTATCGTTCAAGTTTGGTAAATGCTCTTCGATTCTGTCCAAGTACGGTTAATCCCTCCGAGTTATCATCAAAGTACGATACTTTATTTTCAAGCTCTCGCAAGGTGTTCCTTGTTCACTTTATCACCCAAGTGTGGTAATGCTATTCAATTCTATCCAAGTCCGGTTTCGTTTCTTCTAGATATCACCCAAGTATGATAGTCTCTTTCCAAGCTCACTCACAGTGTGCCTTGTTTTCTTTATCACCCAAGTGTGATAAATGCTTTTCAATTTTGTCCAAGTCCAATTTCGTTTCTTTGATTTATCATCCAAGTATGATATTCTCTTTTCAAGCTCACTCACGGTGTGTCTTGCTCTCTTTATCACCCAAGTATGGTAAATGCTTTTTGATTCCGTCCAAGTTCGGTTTCATTTCATTGAGTTATCATGCAAATATGACAATATCTTTCCAAGCACACTCACGGTTTGTCTTGTTCGCTTTATCACCCAAGTGTGGTAAGTGCTTTTAAAATCAGTTCAAGTCATGTTTTGTTTCTTCGATTTATCATCCAAGTATGATAGTTTGTTTCCGAGCTAACTCATGGTGTGTATTGTTTGCTATATCACCCAAGTGTGATAAATGCTTTTCGATTTCGTCCAAGTTCGGTTTCTTTCATTCGAGTTATCATCCAAGTATGATATTCTCTTTTCAAGCTCACTCACGGTGTCTCTTGCTCACATTATTACCCAAGTGTTGTAAATGCTTTTGGATTCCGACCATGTTCGGTTTCGTATTTCGAGTTATTATCCAAGTATGATAGTCCCTTTCCAAACTCACTCACGGTGTTCCTTGTTCGCTTTATCACCCAAGTGTGATAAATCCTCTTCTATTCCGTTCAAGTTTGGTTTCGTTTCTTCGAGTTTTCATCCAAGTATGATAGTCTCTTTCTAAGCTCAATCACGGTGTGTCTTGTACTCTTTATCACACAAGTGTGGTAAATGCTTTTCTAATCCGTCCAAGTGAGTTTTTGTTTCTTCGAGTTATCATCCAAGTATGATAGTATGTTTTCAAGCTCACGCGTGGTGTGTCATGTTAGCATTATCACCCAAGTGTGATAAATGCTCTTCGAATCCGTCCAAGTCAGGTTTTGTTTCTTCTAGTTATCATCCAAGTATGATAGTCTCTTTCCAAGCTTATTCGCGGTGTTTCTTGTTCACTTTATCAACCAAGTGCGGTAAATTCATTTCGATTCCATCCAAGTCTGGTTGCATTTCTTCGAGTTATAATCCAAGAATAATAATCTCCTTTCAAGCTCACTTATAGTGTGTCTTGTTTGCTTTATCGTCCAAGTGTGGTAAATACACTTCGATTCTGTCAAAGTACGGTTGCTTCCCTTCAAGTTATAATCCAAGTATGATAGTCTCTTTTCAAGCTCACTCGCGGTGTGTCTTGTTCGTTTTATCACCCAAGTGTGGTAAGTGCTCTTCAAATCCGTCCAAATCATGTTTCGTTTCTTCAACTATCTTGTTTACTTTATCACCCAAGAGTGATTAATGCTTTTCGATTCCGTCCAAGTCCAGTTTCTTCCCTTCGAGTTATCATCCAAGTATGATATTCTCTTTCCAAGCTCACTCACGGTGTGTCTTGTTCGCTTTATCACCCAAGTGTGGTAATTGCTTTTTGATTCCGTCCATGTCTGGTTTCATTTCTTCGAGTTATCATCCAAGTATGAGTGTCTCTTTCCAAGCTCACTCACGGTGTGTCTTGCTCGCTTTATCACCCAGGTATGATAGCCTCTTTCCAATCTCACTCGCGGTCTTTCTTGTTCGCTTTATCACCCAAGTGTTGTAAATTCTTTTCGATTCTATCAAATTTGGTTTTGTTTCTTCGAGTTATCATCCAAGTATGATAGTCTCATTTAAAGCTCACTTACGGTGTATCTGGTTTACTTTATCGTTCAATTTTGGTAAATGCTCTTCGATTCTGTCCACGTAAGGTTTATTCCCTCCGAGTTATCATCAATGTACGATACTCTATTTTCAAGCTCACTCAAGGTGTTCCTTGTTCACTTTATCACCCAAGTGTGGTAATGTTTTTCAATTTTGTCCAAGTCTGGTTTTGTTTCTTCTAGATATCATCCAAGTATGATAATCTCTTTCCAATCTCACTCACTATGTGCCTTCTTCGCTTTATCCCCCAAGTGTGATAAATGCTTTTCAATTTCGTCCAAGTCCGGTTTTTTTTCTTTGATTTATCATCCAAGTATGAATTCTCTTTTCAAGCTCACTCACGGTGTGTATTTTTGTCTTTATCACCCTTGTGTGGTAAATGCTTTTCGATTCCGTCCAAATTCGGTTACATATCTTTGAGTTATAATGCAAATATGATAACCTCTTTCCAAGCTCACTAACGCTTTATCACCCAAGTGTGATAAATGCTTTTCGATTTCGTCTAAGTCTGGTTTCTTTCATTTGAGTTATCATCCAAGTATGATATTCTCTTTTCAAGCTCACTCACGGTGTCTCTTGTTCGCATTATCACCCAAGTGTTATAAATGCTTTTAGATTTCTTCCAAGTTCGGTTTCATATCTTCGAGTTATCATCCAAGTATGATAGTCTCTTTCCAAACTCACTCACTGTTTGACTTGTTCACTTAATCACCCAAGTGTGATAAATCCTCTTCTATTCCGTTCAAGTTCAGTTTCGTTTCTTCGAGTTATCATCAAAGTATGATAGTCTCTTTCTAAGCTCAAACGCGGTGTGTCTTGTTCTCTTTATCACACAAGTGTGGTAAATGCTTTTCGAATATGTCCAAGTGAGGTTTTGTTTCTTTGAGTTACCATCTAAGTATGACAGTCTGTTTCCAAGCTCAATCGTGGTGTGTCATGTTCGCATTTTCACCCAAGTGTGATAAATGCTCTTCGAATCCGTCCAAGTCAGGTTTTGTTTCTTCTAGTTATCATCCAAGTATGATAGTCTCTTTCTAAGCTTATTCGCGGTGTGTCTTGTTCACTTTATCACCCAAGTGTGGTAAATGCATTTCGATTCCATTCAAGTCTGGTTTCGTTTCTTCGAGTTATAATCCAAGAATAATAATCTCCTTTCAAGCTCACTTATAGTGTGTCTTGTTTGCTTTATCGTCCAAGTGTGGTAAATGCTCTTCGATTCCGTCAAAGTACGGTTTCTTCTCTTCGAGTTATCATCCAAGTATGATATTCTCTTTTCACGCTTACTCATGGTGTGTTTGTTCACTTTATCACCAAAGTGTGGTAAATGTTTTTCGATTCCGTCCATGTCCGGTTTTGTTTCTTCGAGTTATCATCCAAGTATGCGTATCTCTTTCCAAGCTCACTCGCGGTGTGTCTTGCTCGCTTTATCACCCAATTATGATAGCCTCTTTCCAATCTCACTCGTGGTGTGTCTTGTTCGCTTTATCACCCAAGTATTGTAAATGCTTTTCGATTCTATCCAATTTTGGTTTTGTTTCTTCAATTTATCATTCAAGTATCATAGTCTCCTTTCAAGATCACTTACGGTGTATCTGGTTTACTTTATCGTACAAGTTTGGTAAGTGCTCTTCGATTCCTTCCAAGTCCAGTTTCTTCCCTTCGAGTTATCATCCAAGTATGATATTCTCTTTTCAAGCTCACTCACGGCGTGTCTTTTTCACTTTATCACCTAATTGTGTTAATTGCTTTTCAATTCCTTCCATGTCCGGTTTCATTTATTCGAGTTATCATCCAAGTATGATAGTTTCTTTCCAAGCTCACTTACAGTATGTCTTGTTTGCTTTATCGTCCAAGTGTGGTAAATGCTCTTCGAATCTGTCCAAGTCCGGATTCCTTTCTTCGAGTTATCATCCACGTATAATATTCACTTTTTACACTCACTCGCGGTGTGTCTTGTTCGCCTTATCACCCAAGTGTTGTAAATTCTTTTTTATTCTGTCCAAGTCTGGTTTCTTCCATTCGAGTTATCACTCAAGTATGATAGTCTATTTCCAAGCTCACTCACGGTGTGCCTTGTTCGCTTTATCACGTAAATGTGATAAATGCACTTCGAATTCATCCAAGTCAGGTTTCATTTCTTCGAGTTATCATCCAAGTATGATAGTCTCTTTCCAAGCTAACTTGTGGTGTGTCTTGTTCGCTTTATCACCCAAGTGTGATAAATGCTTTTCAATTTCGTCCAAGTCCGGTTTCGTTTCTTCGATTTATCATCCAAGTATGAATTCTCTTTTCAAGCTCACTCACGGTGTGTCTTTTTGTCTTTATCACCCATGTGTGGTAAATGCTTTTCGATTCCGTCCATGTCCGGATACATTTCTTTGAGTTATAATGCAAATATGATAATCTCTTTCCAAGCTCACTAACCGTGTGCCTTGTTTGCTTTATCACCCAAGTGTGATAAATGCTTTTCGATTTCGTCCAAGTTCGGTTTCTTTCATTTGAGTTATCATCCAAGTATGATATTCTTTTTTCAAGCTCACTCACAGTGTCTCTTGTTTGCATTATCACCCAAGTATTGTAAATGCTTTTAGATTTCGTCCAAGTTTGGTTTCGTATCTTCGAGTTATCATCCAAGTATGATAGTGTCTTTCCAAACTCACTCACTGTGTGACTTGTTCGCTTTATCACACAAGTGTGATAAATCGTCTTCTATTCCGTTCAAGTTCGGTTTCGTTTCTTCGAGTTACCATCAAAGTATGATAGTCTCTTTCTAAGCTCAATCACGGTGTGTCTTGTTCTCTTTATCACACAAGTGTGGTAAATGCTTTTCGAATATGTCCAATTGAGGTTTTATTTCTTCGAGTTATCACCCAAGTATGATAGTCTGTTTCCAAGCTCACTCGTGGTGTGTCATGTTCGCATTATCACCCAAGTGTGATAAATGCTCTTCGAATCCGTCCAAGTCAGGTTTTGTTTCTTCTAGTTATCATCCAAGTATGATAGTCTCTTTCTAAACTTACTCACGGTGTGTCTTGTTCAATTTATCACCCAAGTGTGGTAAAGGCATTTCGATTCCATTCAAGTCTGGTTGCATTTCTTCGAGTTATAATCCAAGAATAATAATCTCATTTCAAGCTCACTTACAGTGTGTCTTGTTTGCTTTATCGTCCAAGTGTGGTAAATGCTCTTCGATTCCGTCAAAGTACGGTTTCTTCCCTTCGAGTTATCATCCAAGTATGATATTCTCTTTTCACGCTCACTCACGGTGTGTTTGTTCGCTTTATCACCAAAGTATGGTAAATGTTTTTCGATTCCGTCCATGTCCGGTTTCGTTTCTTCGAGTTATCATCCAAGTATGCGTGTCTCTTTCCAAGCTCACTCGCGGTGTGTCTTTCTCGCTTTATCACCGAAGTATGATCGTCTCTTTCCAATCTCACTCGCGGTGTGTCTTGTTCGCTTTATCACCCAAGTGTTATAAATGCTTTTCGATTCTATCCAATTTTGGTTTCGTTTCTTCAAGTTATCATCCAAGTATGATAGTCTCCTTTCAAGCTCACTTACGGTGTATCTGGTTTACTTTATCGTTCAAGTTTGGTAAGTGCTCTTCGATTCCTTCCATGTCCAGTTTCTTCCCTTCGAGTTATCATCCAAGTATGATATTCTCTTTTCAAGCTCACTCACGGCATATCTTTTTCACTTTATTGCCTAAGTGTGTTAATTGCTTTTCGATTCTGTCAATGTCCGGTTTCATTTCTTTGAGTTATCATCCAAGTATGATAGTTTCTTTCCAAGCTCACTTACAATGTGTCTTGTTTGCTTTATCGTCCAAGTGTGGTAAATGCTCTTCGAATCTGTCCAAGTTCGGATAATATTCACTTTTTACGCTCACTCGCGGTGTTTCTTGTTTGCCTTATTACCAATGTGTTGTAAATTCTTTTATTCTGTCCAAGTCTGGTTTCTTCCATTCGAGTTATCACTCAAGTATGATAGTCTATTTCTAAGCTCACTCATGGTGAGCCTTGTTCGCTTTATCACCTAACTGTGATAAATGCACTTCGAATTCATCCAAGTCAGGTTTCATTTCTTCGAGTTATCATCCAAGTATGATAGTCTCTTTCCAAGCTCACTTGTGGTGTGTCTTGTTCACTTTATCACCCAAGTGTTGTAAATGCTTTTCGATTACATCCTTGTTTGGTTTTGTTTCTTCGATATATCATCCAAGTATGATAGTCTCATTTCAAGCTCACTTACGGTGTTTCTTGTTTGCTATTTCATCCAAATGTGGTCAATGCTCAACGATACCGTCTAAGTATGATTTCGTCCCTTCGAGTTATCATCCAAGTATGATAGTCTTTTTCCAAGCCCACTCATAGTGTATCTTGTTTGCTTTATCAACCATGTGTGATAAAAAAAATTTGGTTTCGTCCAAGTCCGGTTTCTTCACTTCAAGTTAAGATCCAAGTATGATATTCTCTTTCAAGCTCACTCACGGCGTGTCTTTTTCCCTTTATCTCCCTAGTGTGTTAATTGCTTTTCGATTCTGTCCATGTCCGATTTCGTTTCTCCGAGTCATCATCCAAGTATGATAGTCTCTTTCCAAGCTCACTCACGGTGTGTCTTGTTCGCTTTATCACCCAAGTGTGATAAATGCTTTTCAATTCCGTCCAAGTACAATTTCTTCCCATCAAGTTATCATCCAAGTATGATATTCTCTTTTCAATATCATTCACGGTGTGTTTTTCACCCTAATTTTTGTCCTAAGTGTTCTTTGCATTTTTATCTGCATCTTGCATACAAACAAGATCGCACTGGTTGCACGGTTCTTCTCAGGTTAGGTTTATGCCTCGCAGTGGATCACTGTTATCTATAATTACTTTATTTGTTTATGTTTACTAACCATTAATCATTAATTAAAAAAATATATTATGTTTTCTTTTGCTAACCTTTTTTTCAGGAAGAGGAACCATTGAAAATACCAAAAATAGTAGTCCTACAACTCGAGCGAAATTTCACAAAAACAAGTCGAAGTTGATCCGCGAATAATTCAATTTTTTATCTGATCAAGGATTTCCCAATTTAATTGATTCATTCAAAGGATTTCTAAGGTTCATGTGTTAATTTCTTCGACGCATAAAAAGAATCAGGTCGAAACAACCAAGCAACCATGTATGAATAAAAAATTCAAATTTCAGCTTGGTTAACCAGTTAACCATATGCATTAATTGGTTAACCAGTGCGAAATTTGAATTTTTTATTCAAATTCAGCACCCTTAGATCATTGATTTAATTGGAATATTCTAGATCCATTGGTTTCCGATTTCTCTACATCACTTTGATCATTTCCTACCATAAACCTTCATTAATCACCACTCTTTTCCATTTTCGACCAAATTTTCAATTACCAAACCTAAATTCAAATTACCAAAGCAAGCTCCATTCCACCAAATTTCCATACCTAAGGCCTTTAAATAGGACCACAATTTCATTCATTCAACATGCTTTATAGAGCCAAAATCACCTTGCAAAAATTTCTACAAGCTTTTGATAGCCATAAAACCTCTTGCAAATTACTCCCCCAACACCAAAATTCTCAAAAGCTCACTTTCTTTCTTTTGAAGTTATCAAGAATTCATATTGAATTTTTTATTAACTTGAGCTAAACCTTCATCCTTTCATTCTCTTATTCATCAATTATAGTAGATCTGGCTTGGCTTGGTTCAATTTGAAGAAATGACTTTGGTAATTCTTCTCCTTCCACAAACCCATACTCACCATTAACCATTCAAGATGTAGATCTTTGGTTCCTTTGATTCTAGATCCTTTGGATATTTATTTGTTGTTTGATTGCAGGGATTCCACTGTATTTTGGTTTTAAAATTCGTTCAAATTCAGATCATGATCCTTAAATGTTTTGAAAGAGTTTTGGAAATGGATCAATGTTGAATTTCTGCATATTTTCTGCTGCTGCTTCAGCGATAACCGGTTAACCATATGCGTTAACCGGTTAACGCAAGTCATAATTGAATTCTTGGCTTGTTTTAAGCCCTTTTTGGTTCCTCTTTCTTCTTCTTCTTCCTCCTTTTTATTTTTACCCTGGGAAGCACTTTTGGGAGTGATTTCTCCTTAATTTCAATGAACTTTGGGTGTAGATTAGAGTAGTTAATGTTCATTAATTCAAAACTACTTTTAAGTGGATTGTTCAATTCATTTAAGGTACTTTGCATTAGTGATACATTTTCATGCTTGAATCCACCAAGATGAGTGATTGAACTTAAGGATGGAAGAATACTATGAGTGTGACTCAATTTGGTATTCAACTTTATTTTCGTGCGGTATCGCGTCCGGATAACGATTTACATATCGTTTATCTTGCATGCATTAGCACTAACATTATGCACCTTAATTGGTGGTGGTCGGCCTCATTTGTAGGATAATTACTTCGTAAATTACTCGGCGATTGCTTAACATAGACCTAAATGTGTCCCGACTTCGGAATAAAAATCTAATTGGGTACTTGCACTTTCGTGGACCGGATCTCTTGTTGATCACGTAATCCCAAAGTGGTTAATCATATTGCATTAAGAATCGAGACTTATGAATGTTTGATGCGTAGGTGCTTTGGGTCTCCCAATCGCCTTTTAAATTTCATTGAATTCGATTCGGTTTGCCATGATTAATCGCTATAGTGTAATATGCTAAGCGGATCCGGTTGCCTTCGATTTTGGTTACTCTTTCTTTTTTATTGTGGTTGATTAAGTTCGCCATACCATTATTATGTGAATATTATTATACTATTACTACTATTAATATTTTAGATTCTTGCACTTTAATTTCTTTTTGTTACTAACATTTAATTTCTTGCACTTTTACTGCCTTTATTCTATTTTTCTTAATTCATCCATATCATGTTTATTATTTGTTTTTATTATTTTAATTGTTGATTTTCCTTTTGTCCATTTGGACACAAATAAATTAATAAAGGATTAAACTTCTAAAAGACTTGTGACTTTAATTTGAGGACTTTTGGTTACTATCCTTGGTATTGGAATAGAGATTTTTGAATTAGATTTTAGAAACCCTTCCCCTTGCTTTGATCTTCATGAAATTGGATTTAGCCTTTATTTGGCCATTTGCTAGCTTAAAAGAATGGAACTCTTATGCTCATAATTTGCAATGTCATCAAGTTTAGTTAGATCTTTCTTCCCTTATCTCCTTATTTTCTTTTTTAGGATAGTCCCTTCATCTCCTCCCATTTTTCAATTTTCAAAACCTTCTCCCTTTTTCAAAGGGCTCCCGTGGAGTACCACGAACATTTTGGGTGCGTAAAACCTTCCCATTGTGTATCCTATCCCCTTACATATTTCTCTGTTGTGTTTCTTTAGCTTTTTGCTCTTAGATTCATTAGGATTTATTCGCTCTTTTTTCCTTTTCCTCTTGGAATAAAATAAAAGTGTGGTGGCGACTCTGTTTACTTTGAGTTAAGTTAACCAATAGCTTACACTCATGTTTTTACCGCTACAGAAAAGTGGCGACTCTGCTGGGGAGTAATCTCTAAGTGGATTCGGCCTACTTTGATTTATTTACTTCTTTGGTTTGATTTGTTTTTTATGTATTTGTTCTGCTTCGGTTTTGGTGATCCTCTGTGAGTGAGATAGATTCCAACCCGAATCTGAGTTGAACTTATGATAGGATGGCGATATTCGAAGTGATAAGCGATGGAGTAGTCCAAAGCTATATCAATTTGATAATCTCCGCTCGGTTAGGCTCTCTTGGATTATCAATGTCATGATGAGTAATCATACGTGGCATTATTTTCCGACCTTGAGCTGATCATACTGAGAACAGTAGAACCCTTAACCCATCCAAGCCAATTTAGGAACGTATTGCAAAAACTATATGGGTGTAAACCTAAGGTGGTTGTCACGCGATACTACACTCGGACGAGGTCTATTTTACGAATGTTATCGGTTGGGGAGTAATCCAATGTACCGATAATATTCTAAAGATGGTTGTTAACTCCGGGCACCTCTGTTAGCACCCTTTTGGTTTTCTGCAGGTACAATGAAGACAAAACCTTAGTACTTACCTATGTGGGTTGGTGTTCTGTTACCTTGACTTCATGCTCGTGACTCGGAACCTAAACCCATGTGCTTTGTGTGATCTTGTTTGTGGTTGTTGCATACATGCCATCATACATTCATGAGCATTGTTTTTTAGATTTCAAGGGACTCATAAGATACTATTGCAAAATTTCAGATGTCTATGGTTATGAATTTGGAAAGAAGGAACACAAAGAAGTACACCTTCAAGAATCCTAATATAGTAGAGTTGAGAAAGCTAGGAGCATTGGTGGTTGACACCCAGGAGTTCTGGAAGTGTTATGGAAAGCTATTGTTTATTTTGGATACTGATTTACTAGAGGGGATTCTCCCTACCTTAGCTCAGTTTTATGACCTGTTGCATCATTGTTTCACCTTTCCTGATTATCAGCTTATTCCGACCTTGGAGGAGTACTCTTATTGGATGGGTCTACCTATTTTGGACAAGGAATTTCTTTTCAGTGGTTTAAAGAAGGAGCTTACTACCAAAGTCATCGCCAAAGCCCTTTTTCTCAAGGAGTCCGATCTTAATGAAAAGTTTATCGCAAAAGGGAGTGTCCGTGGTATTAATTCCAAGTTCTTAATGATGCATTTGAGGCTATTCTTGTTTTGCTCATTTATGGGATTGTCTTGGTTCCTAACTTAGATGGTATTGTGGATGAGAATGCCATTCAAATTTTCTTGAAGAAGAATTTGGTACCTACTTTTCTTGGAGACATGTATCATGCTTTTCATTATAGGACCTCCAAAGGTGATGGAGAGATTGTGTGTTATGCGCCTCTTCTCTATTGGTGGTTTATTTCACACTTACCAAAGTCCAACGTCTTCAAGGATAATAGAGAGAAGCAAAGATGGTCTCAAAGGATTATGTCTCTTTCTCACAAAGATGTGACTTGGTATTGTTCCCATTATGATACTTGAGTGCTTATTGACAGTTGTGGAGAGTTTCCTAATGTACCTCTTCTTGGTACACGTGGGGGAATTAGTTACAACCCTATTCTTGCTAGGCGACAATTGGGATATTGTTTGAAGGACGTACCAAACAACCATTCCTTATCCCGTTTCTTCTTTCTTAATGGTGCAGATCATGTAGAAATGAAGAAAGGGATTGCTCATTCTTGGCATGCAGTTCATCAAAAAGAGAAGGGTCAATTGGGAAGACAACATCTTGCTCCCTCCGAGTGTTACATCCAGTGGGTTCGATCTAGGGCTTCCAAGCTCAAGATGCCTTATCCACCCGAGAAGCCTTTGTTTCCTATATTACCATTGTCTTCTTTTCTTTCTCCCGTTGATGAGAAGGTTGCTCTTCAAGAAGAGTTTGACAAGATGAAGAAAGAGAAAGAAGAATAGATACTTGAGAAGACGACGATGCAAGAGAAACTGAAAGAGAAGGATGATCTCATTGAGTTACTTGAGCGGCGTGTTACGAAGAGGCAAAGAGAGGATTTATTTTCCTCTAGTACTCCATCTACCATCCCCCCTACATCCGGCGCTTGGAAGGCCATTGTTGACCAGTTGGTGAAGGATAAGGAAGACATGGAGAATCAGTACAAGAAAGATATTAAGAGGATTCGCATGATGTACCAGCCGGGATTTTGATCTTCTTCGGATGTGATCCCCTGGGCCTAGTTTACTTTTTCTCTCATGTATTAGGATTGTTGAGGCTTGTACTTCACTTGTAATCGTTACTTTGATTTTAATGAGAATGAGCTTTAAGTACTTCAAAAAGTGTTTCTTTATAAATATTTCAATTTATCTTATGGTCCTTTGAAATCTTTGCATTTGCATACGCATACCATGCATCATACCCGCATTTGTCTTGCTTTTTGAGTATTGTTCGGGGATCTTATGTTGTTTCTTGGTCTTCATTCAGTTCACTTGTCAAGCTGACTCACAAAGTTGATACTCGAGCTAATCAGAAGAAGATGTCGGAAACCTTACAACAAGAGAAACGCGAGATGCGTGAGGAAGTTACATATCTGAGGGAAAGCTTAGAAAGAGTTACTGCCATGATGGAAGCTTGGTGGCTTCTCAGAATCAGCCACCTCCTCCTAATTCTCCTGTTCAGAATACAGTCATCTCTGCGATTGTTACAGCAACAATTCCTGTTAAGACAATTCTTTCTCATCGCAATTGCATCCCTGCTAGCACACCGTGGGGCATGCCTGTTGATTTCATTCCTGCTGGTTATCATCATCCTCCTCCTGAGACTGCTGCATTTAATACTCTTCCGCTAGTGATGACTACTCTTCCGCCAGTGATGACTACTGCACCACCTGTGATGCACACTATTCCGCACCAAATGAAATGATTTATTATGCTGAGCCCAGTGAAGGAGCTGGTGTGATTGAAAGACTTGATGACTTTCAAGGTCGTTTTGCTGAGATACAGAAGGAGATGAGAGAGCCTTGAAGCATAAAGATTTCTTCGGAAAAGATGCTTATGATCTTTGTTTGGTCCCTAATGTCAAAGTTTCGTACAAGTTCAGGTTTCCTGAGTTCGAGAAGTATAAAGGCAACACTTTTCCTCTGATTCATTTGACTATGTATGCTAGAACGATGTCTGCTAAGACAGAAAATGATCAGTTGTTGATTCATTATTTCCAAGATAGTTTGACTGGTGCAGCCATGATATGGTATATGAGTTTGGACAATAGCCAAATCAAGACTTTCAATGATTTGGGAGAGGCTTTTGTTAGGCAATACAAGTATAATGTTGATATGGCACCAGATAGAGATCAACTTCGTGCTATGTCCCAGAAGGACAAAGAGACTTTCAAAGAATATGCACAGAGATGGCGCAAGCTAGCAGCTCAGATTGTTCCTTCTCTAGAAGAGAAAAATAATGACCAAGATCTTTTTGAAGAATTTAGGTTCTTTCTACTATGAGAAGATGATAGCAAATGCTCCTTCTGATTTCACTGAGATGGTGAGTATGGGGATGCGTTTAGAAGAAGGTGTTCGTGAAGGACGGTTGAGCCAAGAGAGCAGTGCAGGCTCGAGCTCTAGGAGGTTCAACTTTGGTAAAAAGAAAGAAGGTGAGACTAATGCTGTGTCTCGTGAAAGTTACAAAAGACCTCGTGGTCGTGAGAATCGTCATCAACAACATGTAACTTCTGTAACTCCGGTGATTAATGTGACTCCAACTGTGCCAATAACTCCAAAGTATCAGTCCCGTTATCAACAACCTTCTGTGCAACAGGGTGGTAATCAGCAGGTTCATGCTATGCCAAGTTTTGATCCCATTCCAATGTTGTATGCGGATTTGCTTCCTTCTTTGATTGCGAGTCTATCCCATGGTGGTATAAGCCAGAGGCTCATTGTACTTTCCACCAAGGTGCCCCGGGGCAAGATATTGAAAATTGTTATCCCTTGAAGTTTGAAGTGCAAAAATTGATAAGGAGAAATGTTATGTCCTTCAATGATGTTAATCCATATGTGAAGATAAATCCACTTCCGAAGCATGGTAATACGTGTAAATATGGTTGATGGTTGTCCTGGTTTGTTCAAGATTTATGAGGTCCGCCATATTCGAAGGTCTTTGGTTGAAATGCATGCTTTCTTAAGTGAATATCATGATATTGATCACGATTATGCTGGTTGTTGCATTTGTTCGGAGAACCCTCGTGGTTGCGTGATTGTTAAGAGGTACATTCAAAAGATGATGGATGACAAGTTGATTGAAGTGACAGCAAAAAGAGATGAGTATGAAAATGAAGTGAATGTTATTGTGCCTCAGTTCAATATTCCTGAGAAGGTTGTTCTTGAGAAGGTGGTTATTTCTTTTGATAGCTGCAAATATGTTGTTACTCAATTGGTGATTAATTTGCCTGGTCCAATGCCATATGAGTCTGATAAAGTTGTTCCATATCGATATAATGCTACAATGATAGAAAATGGTAAGGAGGTTCCTATTCCTTCTCCAAGGTGCGTGGTTAGCATTACTGACGTGACAAAGGTTACTCGAAGTGGTAGAGATTATACTTCGGATCCTCCAAAGTGAGTTGAAGATACAAGTGCGAGTAAACATATTATGGATGTTGTTGCCCGATCAGGCCAATTCGGTGATAGTGAAGATGAGGTGTTAAAATTGATAAAGAAGAGAGAGTACACCGTTACTGAGCAGTTGTTGCATACTCCGTCGAAAATATCAGTTTTATCACTCTTGATGTGCTCTGAGGCTCATAGGCAGTCTTTGAAGAAGATTCTTGATCAAGCTTATGTTGACGATGATGTGACTGTTGATCATTTTGATAGTATTGTGGCAAATATCACATCATGCAACAATCTGAGTTTTTGTGATGATGATTTTCCCGAAGAAGGAAGGAACCATAATTTGGCTCTGCATATTTCAGTGAATTTTTAGGAAGATGCTATGTCTAAAGTGTTGGTTGATACTGGATCTTCTCTAAATGTGATGCCGAAGTCGACTTTGTCAAGGCTTGCGTACCAAGGCGCTCCCATAAGGCATAGTGGGATTATTATGAAAGCTTTTGACGGATCGAAGAAGACTGTGATTGGTGAAGTTGATCTTCCTATTCTAATTGGACCATTTATATTCCAAATTACTTTTCAAGTAATAGATATACGTCCCGCTTACAGTTGTCTCCTTGGAAGACCCTGGATTCATGAGGCAGGAGCTGTGACATCTACTCTCCATCAGAAGTTGAAGTTTGTGAAAGATGGGAAATTAGTGACTATTGGCGGTGAAAAGGCGATGCTAGTGAGCAATTTGTCATCTTTCTCCTATATTGATGCTGAAGAAGAGGTGGGAATTTCATTTCAGGCTCTTTCTGTTGTTGATAATGCTGCTAAGAAGAATGTTATGCCTATGTCTTCTTTCAAGGATGCTCTGCGCGTACTCGAAACTGGTCGATTTGACGGTTGCGAACGAGTTATTGATGCTGTTGACAACAAAGAAGGATTTGATATTGGTTTTACACCGGGTGTGGTTCTCAATAACCCGAAGACTATTCAGGAAGGTTTTCAAAGTGTTGGGTTTATCAACGATCATTCCGCTGCTGCCATAATCGAAGATGATGAAGAAATGCTTAACTTTGTTACGCACAGAAAGATTTGCAAGAACTGGATTGCTATTGATGTTCCTTTTATTGTTCATGCTTCAAAGTAATTTGTTTTATTTTCTTTCAAAAATCTTTCACTCTGCCCAAGGTGAAAGTGATGTTTGTCGGGCTTTGTTTCAAATTTTATCATCATCAATAAAATGTTATTTTGTTATTTCCATATGTGTTTTTCCTTTTTGCTTTATTCTGAAAATTGGTAACATAAAAAACCTAAAAATAATAATTGTTTATCTGCATAATGTTTGCACTTATGTTCATACTCTAAAATAAAAATAAAATCATTGTGTAGATTGATTGATAAACCCATTGAAAACAATGATCCTATGCCCACTCCAAACTTTGAATTCCCTGTGTTCAAAGCCGAGGAAGAGGATGTTGAAGAGATTCCTAATGAGATTTCTCAGTTGCTTGAGCACGAGGAGAAGGTTATTCAGCCTCATGGAGAGTCTATAGAAATGGTCAACTTGGGTTCTGAAGATGATAAACAAGATGTCAAGGTTGGAGCATTGCTTGGTCCTGATGTTAAGAAGAGGATTGTAGAGATTCTTAGAGAGTATGTTGATGTATTTGCTTGGTCTTATCAAGATATGCCAGGTCTTGATACTGATATTGTGGAGCATAGATTGCCGATGAAGCCTGAATGTCCACCTGTGAAGCAAAAGTTGAGAAGAACTCATCCTGATATAGCAGTAAAGATCAAAGAGGAGGTTCAAAAGCAGTTTGATGCAGGTTTTCTTGTGACTTCTAATTATTCTCAATGGGTGGCCAATATTGTGCCTGTTCCAAAGAAAGACGGAAAAGTCCGAATGTGTGTTGATTACAGATATTTGAATAAACCCAGTCCAAAGGATGGTTTTCCATTGCCACACATTGATGTGTTGGTAGATAATACGACTAAGTTTGATGTGTTCTCCTTTATGGATGGATTTTCCGGTCATAATCAAATAAAGATGGCACCCGAGGACATGGAAAATACCACATTTATTACACCATGGGGAACATTATGCTACAGAGTGATGCCCTTTGGATTGAAGAATACTGGTGCGACATACCAAAGAGCTATGACCACACTTTTCCAAGATATGATGCACAAAGAAATTGAGGTATATGTTGATGATATGATCGCTAAGCCGAGGACTGAAGAGGAACATGTTGAACCTTTGTTGAAGTTGTTTCAGAGATTAAGGAAGTTTAAACTTCGTTTGAATCCGAATAAGTGCACATTTGGTGTATGTTCTGGAAAGTTGTTAGGTTTCATTGTCAGCCAAAGAGGCATTGAAGTTGATCCTGATAAAGTGAAAGCTATTCAGGAAATGCCTGCTGTAAGAACTAAAAAGCAAGTAAGAGGATTCTTGGGCCGTTTGAATTATATTTCGAGGTTTATCTCTCACATGACTGTCACATGTGCTCCGATTTTCAAGTTGCTTCGGAAAGACAAAGGTTGTGTCATGACAGATGATTGTCAGAAGGCGTTTAAAGGTATCAAAAAATATCTGCTTGAACCTCTTATCTTGTCTCCTCCGGTGGAAGATAGACCGTTGTTCATGTATTTGACTATGTTGGAAGATTCAATGGGTTGTGTGCTTGGTCAACAAGATGAATTTGGAAGAAAAGAATATGCAATTTACTACTTGAGCAAGAAATTCACTAATTGTGAGTCTCGGTACTCCATGCTTGAAAAAATGTGTTGTGCCTTAGCTTGAGCTGCAAAATGTCTTCGCCAGTATATGCTGAATCATACAACTTGGTTGATTTCTAAAATGGATCCGATCAAGTATATATTTGAAAAGCCTGCTTTGACCGAGAGAATTTCTCGTTGGAAAATGTTGTTGTCAGAATATGATATTGAGTACCGAGTTCAAAAAGCTATAAAAGGTAGTATCTTGGCTGACCATTTGGCACATCAACCAATTGATAATTATCGGCCAATCAAGTTTGATTTTCCAGATGAGGATGTGATGTATTTGAGAATGAAAGATTGTGATGAACCTTTGATTGAGGAAGGGCCGGAGCCAGGATCTCGATGGGGTTTAGTTTTTGATGGTGCTATGAATGCACGCGGAAGAGGAATTGGGGAAATGATCATTACTCCCTATGGTTCACATATTCCTTTTGCTGCAAGGTTGACTTTTCCTTGTACCAATAATGAAGCTGAGTATGAAGCCTGTATTATGGGTCTTGAGGAAACTATTGATCTGAGGATTAAGCATCTTGATGTGTATGGAGATTCTGCCTTGGTAATCAAGCAGATCAAGGGTAAATGGGTAACTCATCAACCCCACTTGACCCCTTATAGAGATTATGCCAGGAGGATATCAACTTTCTTCACTAAAGTTGAGTTTCATTATGTGCCTCGTGATGAAAATCAGATGGCAGATGCTTTGGCAACTATAGCTTCTATGATAAAGGTGCACCAGTGGAATGATGTTCCCATGATCAGGGTGATGCGTCTTGAAAGACCAGCTCATGTGTTTGCAGTTAAAGAGGTCCATGATGACAAGCCTTGGTATCATGATATTAAATGTTTTCTCCAGAGTCAGGAATACCCACTTGGGGAATCCGATAAAGACAAGAGGACTTTGAGGAGATTGGCAAGAAATTTCTTCCTAAATGGAAATGTGATTTACAAGAGTAATTTTGACATGCTCTTGCTCAGATGCATGGATAGACACGAAGCAGACATGTTAATGAAAGAAATTCATGAAGGATATTTTGGTACTCATACTAATGGGCATGCAATGGCTAAAAAGATGTTGAGAGCAGGTTACTATTGACTGACAATGGAATCTGATTGTTGCAAATATGTGAAAAAGTGTCATAAGTGCCAAGTGTATGCTGATAAGATTCATGTGCCACCAACTCATCTCAATGTAATTTCTTCCCCGTGGCCTTTCTCTATGTGGGGAATTGATATGATTGGTATGATTGAACCCAAGGCTTCGAATGGACATCTTTTTATTCTTGTGGAAATTGACTACTTCACTAAGTGGGTGGAAGTGGCATCGTATGCTAATGTGACCAAGCAAGTTGTGGTTCGGTTTATCAAGAATAACATTATTTGTAGATACAGTGTTCCGAATAGAATCATTACTGATAATGGTTCAAATTTGAATAATAAGATGATGAAAGATCTTTGTGAAGAATTCAAGATTCAATACCATAATTCTTCTCCTTATAGACCGAAGATGAATGGGGATGTTGAAGCTGCGAATAAGAACATTAAGAAGATCATTCAGAAGATGGTTGTGACATACAAGGACTGGCATGAGATGCTCCCTTTTTCTTTTCATGGGTATCGTACACCTGTTCGCACTTCAACAGGGGCAACCCCTTTCTCACTTGTTTATGATACAGAAGCAGTGCTCCCCGTCGAGGTTGAGATCCCATCAATGAGAGTTCTGATGGAAGCCAAGTTGATTGAGGCTGAATGGTGTCAGAGTAGATTTGATTAGTTGAATTTGATTGATTAAAAGAGAATAACAACTTTGTGTCATGGTCGGTTGTACCAGCAAAGAATGAAGAAAGCTTTTGACAAGAAGGTCAAACCCCGTGTATTCAGTGAAGATGACCTCGTACTAAAAAAGATCCAGTTTTTCATTACAGATTCTCGAGGCAAGTGGACTCCGAACTATGATGGCCCATATGTTGTCAAGAAAACTTTCTCTGGCGGTTCATTAATTCTTGCAACTATGGATGGTGAGGAGATCACTCGTCCCGTGAATGCAGATGCAGTCAAGAACTACTTTGCCTAAAAAAATAAAAAAGAATAGCTCGCTAATTTGAAAACCTGAAAGGGCGGCTTAGGAAAAAATGAGCGTCTTAGTGGATTGAAAACCCGAAAGGGCGGTCCAGGAAAAAATTAGATACAAAAACAAAAATAATTATCCTGGTAAACCCGAAAGGGCAATCTAGGCAAAAGTTAGGGAACATGGCAAGTAATTGCTATGACAGACTGGATCACTTGTAGCGACCGAGGATTTCAGACTCTATTCTTCAGAAGAATTGTCCATCAAATATTCTTATTCACTTATACTTGACTAAAGTTTCGGGCACTGTGGAATTCAAAGTTGATAAGAAGAATAGTGATCATTGTATTTCAATATAACCATTTTCCATGTAGTTACCATTTTTCAAACTTGTAATGATCCATGGAGTCATGCCATTTGCTGACTACCATTCTATCAATAAATTTGAGCTTTTATCCAATTGTTCGAAACCCTTTATATTGTTTCTGTTTAAAAAATTTCAATTTATTGTTGATGATGATTTTTGAAACAAATTTAATAAATTTAATCTTTGAAGATTATAAAAACATTTTCTCTTGATTTGTGAACAAAGAAAGGATATCAATAGTGATTCCAGGGATGGTAAAGTCCGATTGTGTGTAACTTGTCTCTCCCAAAGAAGGGTTTGATCCGTTTGTGTCCTTATGAAATTCCTGATTTGTCATGGCATGTCGATGTTAATGATGTTTTGTTCCCTAGAGCCAGCATGAGCAAGGATTGTAAATACTCTTAATTCTGTTCCTTTCCCCCAGAAGAGTTGTTGGAAGGTATATCCTAGAAAATTCCCAGCTGAGTTTTGATCTCTTCCTCAGCAGTTTACCCTTGACTTGAAAAGTTTTGGAAGCTCCCGGCCAAGTCTTCGCTCCTCAGCATAGGTTGTTTGTATCCCTCAGCAGAAGTATTAATATATCAATCAGTTTAGAGGTTTTCTTTCTCCTGTTGGTGATTTTTGATTTAAAATCCCTCGTTATTGTGATTTTCTATGATGTTAACCTCTGGTATCCCCCCGTGGATCGAAAAGTCCAAACGTTCAGTGATGAAAGATCTTCATAGATCCCCAGTAAGTCTGCGTGTGATGGTTTCCAGCAGATCTCTATTTTGTGATCTTTGGCAATTTTTGCACTCTTTCCCTAAGCAGAGCAGGAGTGGCGTAACTCCTTCCCCAAGCAGAGTGAGAGTGGTATAACTCTTTCCCCGAATGGAGCATAAATAGTATGATGGTTGTTCCTGCAGAAGTTTGTTTAAGAACATTTCTGTCCCCAGCATGGATCGTGGAAGTATTCCCCATCCCCGACAGATTTTTACCTCTCCTCAGCAAGGTGGTATCCCTATGTAGAGTTGATGATTGATGTTTGATACTCCAGCAGGATTTGCTTTATTTGCATCATTGGTAGATCTTTTTTTCGTTTCCTCATCCACATTTATGAAGATATTCGTCCCCATCAGAGTTTAACAGGGACATTTCCCTTTTCCCCCAGAGTATGGAGAATTTTGAGTTAAGATATGTCCGACGTATTTTCCTCTCAGAGTGGAATTTTCTGATGTTATCCTTATATGGTTTCTTGAAGAATGCTTTGTGGATTGGATCCCTAGCAGTTATTTTCCCCAATCTGAGTTATGCCTTGTAGAAGGATTTTATTCCTTTGATGGCTTTTGATGTTCCCTTGCAGGATTTCAAATGGAATCTCCAGCATGGTCCCCGACCTTGTTGCCCTAGTTAGCCGAGTATCTGGTTGTTGTGGTGTTTATGTCACCCATTGCTTATCTTTATGTCTGTTTTGTCAGCATATTCATACGCATATTCATACGCATGAGCATAGCATCTTTTGCTTGCATTCTTGCATTTATCTTTCTTCCCCGCAATTTGGTGTGATTTTCCCCCCAGAGTGTGTGTGTGGTTTTCCTCTCAAGTTTAGAGTGTCAACCCTTAAGCAGAAAATGTTTATCCTTTCTATTTCCCCACTGAGTTTGTTTCTCGTGGATGATTTTGATTCAGTTTCCTCCCTAGTTTATTATCTGGATGGAATTTCTCAGTTGATATATTTCCTCCTCGGGATGAGTCTTATTTGACCATTTCTCTCCAATTTGTTCTTGGATTGAACTTTGGTCCCCCTTTGTGAGCAATATTACTTTGGAATTAAGCTATCAATTTTTCGATAGTGGGTAATATGACCAAATTGATCAAGCTCTTTTGCTTGTATTCCTACCCAGTAAATCTGGTAGTTGAGAGTTCTTCTTTCTACCCAGTAAAAAGGTAATTGAAGTTGTTTCCCTTTGCTCGAGCTCCTACCCAGTAAATCAGGTAGTTGAGAATTTTTCTACCTAGTAAAAGGTAGTGGAAGTTATCCCTCTTTGTTTTGATCCTATCCAGTAAATTGATAGTCGAGTCCCTTGTTTTCCTACCTAGTAAACCGGTAGTTGTTGATCCTGTTCTGACTCGGTATTCCTCCATTTTTGAACTCGAATACTTTGATTGGTTATTGTTCCTTGGAAGAGTGTTTACCCTTTCCCGTTGAACCCTGTTACCTTGATTATACCATATTTTCTTTTCCCCCATGTGGAGTCGGTTACCCATTAATTTATTTTCCTGGTAACTCTTTTGGTGTCTTTTGTTTTCCCCGGTGTCGCTCCCGAAGATTTGCATCCCGGTACAAGCGCGAACGGTCGGCGAAAGCAGGAAATGAAGATGAAATGAATAGAGTCGCCAGATAGGCATTTTTATCCCGAAGGAAAGGTAATACTGCATAAACCTAGAAAAAGATATGGATAAGACAGTCGCGAACCAGAGAAACTGAGAAAGGGGGTTGGTTTCAACCTGGGAAGGTATTAGCAACCAGATTGTCCGTCGTACTCGACGAGATCCACGCTTGAAAGTTTGTGATTAAAGGGGGTAGTGTCAGTGCTATCTGTATGCAAAAGCTGGAAAATAATGTACAGGTTTCAGTGTAAGAAAGTGAAGTGAGGTGCTCAGGAATGAGGCTTAAAAGAATAATGATGGAAGAGGGGGGAAGAGATATAGACTTTTGTTTGATAACAGTTAAGTTATGCCTATGTATCCTCTCGTGCAATGAGGAAGTCAAAACACCGTAGTTCGACTCAAAGAGACTGAAAGATAAATTGACTGATGAACTGTTTGCTTGTCTATGCTCAAGTGTATGACCTGTTTGGCTCAGGTGCTAACTGTATGACCTGTTTAGCCCGGATGAGACGATTATTGTTTGTTTTTTGATGTTTTCAATCTTTTATTGCTTTTTGTGTTTTTCATAAGTCAATGAGCTTAAGCCTAACCCAAGGGTAAGTAAACTCATCACATCCTTCCTCTGATTATGGGTAATGAGAATACCTTATGTATGAAGTAAGCACCTCAAACTTAATTACCATGATGTAGGATTAAGATCATTAACCTACTTGTGATTATTTAGATGTTTTTGGAGTTTTTGTTTAGTGTTAAGTAATGAGTTTAAGCCTTAATCAAGGATTTAATGGACTCATTACACCATCCTAATAGAAGGATAATAGATGAGAACATTTAAGTTGAGGAAGATACCTCAACTTAATCCATGATTAGGGATTAACCTCATGACAAAACAAAGCCTTTATTAAAGTGGATTTTAATTAATGGTAAGGTTAAGAAATGAATTATATGGTTTGTAAGACAACTTGAGGGGGACTTGTCCATTAACACTAGGGTTAGTCCTTCTTAACCAATTAAGGAAGAATTAGAACCCTAATGCAAGGCCCAAGTTACAAGTTATTATCTTAGTGATTATTAAGATGAATTGATTAAGAGATTTAAACACATTAAAGGTTTAACACTTAGGATTAAAGTTATACACTCCATCCTAAGAGAAGAATGCAGGCATAATCTTAATCACAAAGCCTTAAAACCTTAAAGGTTTAGTCTCTGATTATGAGATGAGAAGAGAAACACAAAAGAAGACACAAAGGTAAAACTAAAGGGGGACTAATCAAAACCCTAATTATTTTCATGCTTGGATGTTCCTATGGTTTGTGAGGCTTGCAAGAGAAAAGATCTTCAAGGCCACCAATGGAAGAAGCAGAAGAAAGAAGGAGAAACAGAAGAAACAAGTTAACTTACTTCACTTAAGAAGATAAATTACTTGAAGAAAGAAAGTGAATGAAGAACATGAATAAGCAAGCTCACTCTAAAGCAAAAGCAAAATGCAGCAATGAATGCATAAGAGAGATAGGAAGAGAAATGAGGAGTGAAGGCAAATTCACTTCTCAAAGTACTTACCACCTGAAATGGTTAGCATAAAGGAAGGAATGAAGTTAAAATGAAACATATGAAAGGATGAAAACCAAAACCAGAAGCCTAAACATGATGCAAATGATGTTATGAGATGATATGAAAGCATGCCAAGTGCAATGGATGATCATACAAGAGATGAGAATGCAAATGAAGGGTGAAAGAAGCATGAAAGCACATGAAAGTTCATGGAATGAAATGAATGCATAACATGGCAAATGGATGAATAAATGATCAAGCATGGTTCTAATGTGTCCTATGATGTCTTAGATGTAATGTGAATGCATGCAATGTCATGGCAAGTTCATGAATGAATGTATATGCAAGATGTATGCAAATGAAGATAAGAAATTAGGGTTTTAATGCAACATGAGATGCAAAAGTCAAACACAGAAGCAAATCACAAGATAAAAAATTGAAAATGAACTCAAAGGAACCCTAATCCCATATGATATCACACCCCAAAGGAGAAGACCTAACTCTTAACCTAAAGAATGTTGTGATTTTTCTAAGTTATCTAGGGTTTTAAGGCACCTTATGGGAAAATAATGCAAATCAAATCAAAAATGCAAAATAAATTTATGACAAATATATGCTAGATACTATATGCTATATGAAGATCAATAAAAAATGAATCAATGTCATACCATTCATGGTTAGGCAGAAAAAAATTCTTGAAGTTAGGGTTTAAAAATGGGAATTTTATGAACCCTAAATTCAAGAAAAATGTCAAAAATTGTTCAAAACCAAAAAGAAATTTGTATGAATGGTTTGACAATGTTTCTAAATGTCCTAAGATGCAATGTGAATTTTTTTGGAATTTTTAGAAACCTAAATGATATTTAAATTAACTAATTTCCATTAATCAATTAAAATAAACATTTAAATATTTTAAAAAGGATTTTTTAATGCAAAAAATAAAAATAAAAATGTTTTCTGGTTGAGAAAAATATTTGAAGTGAAAATGCAAAAGAAAATATTTTTTGGAATTTTCTAGCTATTTTAAATTAATTGTGCAAAATAAATAAGAAAATATGAATTAAAATCTGAATTAAATGGAAGTAGGATGATCTAAGGGTCTGGATTGAACCTGGGGAAATTAGGGTTGACCACGCGCCACATCTGAAGGCTGATATTCAAATTCAGTTAATCTTAATTAATTAATAAATTAATCCTAAATTAAGCTAAATGAACTAATCTGGACCTTCCATCACACGCGGGAAACAAACATCCAATGACCTACGTTTAAACTTTGCCCTAACCCTAATTAGACACTTAATCACTTTCAGGTGGCCGGAGAAGACCTCCGGTCATCTTCTCCGGCCAGCTTCTCCCTGAGCAAACCCAAAACTTCACCCCTAGGTCATTTCTGGAGCTCTAAAGCTCTAGATCAACTCCTCTCACCTTCCTAAACACGAATCTATCCTTAAAACAAATTTATCATGGCTCATAAACAAGATTCGAAGGAAAACTCAAAAACGGCAAAAGTTTCAGAAGCTCAGTAAATGCTCAATACGCAACCATTTTCAAAACTAAAGGTATTAACATGATAAGCACAACATAATGAACATTCCAAGAACTTAAAATAACATTTCTGGAAAAAAGTTTGAAGAAGCTACCTGAGCTTGAGCTTCCTCAGTTTGAAGCTTTCAGGTCACCTCTCTTGTGCAAACTCACTCTAATGATCCTTCTGAAGAAGCTTTGAGGCTTGGAAGGAGTTTGTTTTGGCTGGTTTATGTGATTGCACTTCAACTGGCCAAGAATCGTGTTTCAGGTTAAGGGTGCTTTGAGGCTGGTTTGATGGTTGCTTTGTGTTCTATAGATGATTTTGAGATGAATGGTGAAAGAAGTTTGAAGATTGAGTGAGTGTGCTGTGAGTTTCGAAGGAATTTGCAAAATGGTAGATTTTGGGAACTTGAGGATTCTGAGGTTTCAGCTTGCAATGTTTTGTATTATGGCTTGTGTGTTATCCACATAACAAGTAGTGATAGGCTAGAGAGTGGTTGGTGGACTGTGGTGATTGGTATGGGGCAAGTTGCAAAAAGTCACCAACTTGGGTACTTGAGGTATGGGCATTCTTGCAGCTGGCTTTTTGGCTTGTCTTGGTGCAGCTGAGATCAAGGAGGTCCATAGAATCCATTTTGAGGCAATTCGGCAAGTTTATGAAAGGTTCTATGTCATTTTGCAATTTTGAGAAAGTTTGGCCCCTTTGTAATTTCTTCATGGGCAAGGCATGAAAACTTGAGATTCTTTGGGCAATTCTGAGTTTTAGACAATGCACAATGTTTGTATGATTCTTAGAAGTGTGTTTGAAGTCACAAAATTGCTTGGCAAGAAGTGGTTTTGCAAAAATCCCTCTTTGGTGCATTCTTGAAAATTATGTGATTTTTGCCAACTTTGACAAGCCATAACTTGAGTTCCATAATGAATTAGGACTTGTTCTTGTACTTTTTGAAAAATGAATGATCTAATCTACAACTTTCATGACCAAAAACTTTTCATTTGAAGCATTTTTGGTTGAGAAAGAGGTGGTTGAAAAACTTTCCCAAAATGGAAAGTTTACATTACAAGTCATTTCCATTTTTGGCAACTTTTGATTTAGCTCACTTTTCTTCAATTTTGTGAACTTCCAAGCACTTAAATGATCAAATAAAGATCATATAACTTCAATTTGATGAAAAATCCACTTTGATTCCGTTGATGGGGGCCTCAGATGCCCTGATTTTGCTCTGACTTGCTCAAGAAGTTACCCAATGATCAGATGACTTCCACAATGAATTTCTTCATCAAACTTGGTACACATGATCCTTATAACATATTGAGACCCTTAGAAAAAAGAATGACCAAAAAATTTGGAGTTATGACCTCTGAAACCAAAACCCTAATTTCAGGTCATCTGTGCAATGAAACCCTGGCTCTGCTTCCATGCTTTGCAAGTTCTTGTGACTCTTTGATTTCCTTGATCTTTGAGAGATATAAAATGATGACTGAACATACATGGACCCTCTCTGAATGATTGGTGGCCTTTGTAGTGGCTCAGATGAATCTTGGATTGCTCAGATCACAAACCTTAGATGCAGATGAACTTGAACTAATGCAGTGAAACAAAAATGCAATATGAGATGATATGTTTATGCTTATACAAATATGAAAGATCACAAACAAGGTAACTTGTGGCTAAATACCAAAGACAGTTAGAAATTTGCACTCTTTGGAGAGAAGAATAAAAGGGATATAAATTGCAAAAGGAAGTATAGTATGTTTATCAAAATGCGGGCGATGGAGGACGACCATCGAGCAGAGGGAGAATGCTGGGGATAAAGCAATGACGGGGACGGCCGACATGCTGGGGAAATAAGAGAATCATGATGGGGACGGCCATCAAACAAAGTAACAAGGTTTTCTGGGGATTAAAGTAAAGGCAATGATGAGGACGACCATCAGGCTTGCAAAGTAAAGTAAACAACGACGGGGACAACCATCGGTTCAAAGAATAAATGAAATATTGATGAGGGACGATCATCAAAGGTGAAGGACGATCACCTAGCAGGGGACGACTGCTCTTTACCGCGACATAAGACGAATGTCAGATAGAAAACGTCGACGATGGGGACGGCCATCGGATAAGCATGAAGAAGGACGATCATCAAGAGGTGAAGGACGATCACCTAGCAGGGTACGGCTGCTCTCAGGGCTTATCATGACATAGAGCGAATGTCAGATAACAAGATCAACGATGGGGACGACCATCAGATAAAATGATGAAGCACGATCATCAAAAGGGTGAAGGACGATCACCTAGCAGGGGACGGCTGATAAATATCACGACATAGGATGAATGTCGGATAGAAAGGGGTTCCAATAATGGAGATTCCGCTGGGGAAGGGATGAGAGACGGTCATTCAAAGGTGAAGGACGATCACCTGGCAGGGTACAGCTGCCGAAAGTATCGTGACATAGGACGAATGTCAGATAGAAGAAAAGTTACTTTTACTGGGGAATGGTAAACACGGACGAGTGCTTATGCTTAAGAAAATAAAAGGTATAAGTGTTTTGACGTTGTGTATAGATTATAGATGCGGACGAGCATCCTTAAGACCATGATACGGACGAGTATCAGTAGAAACAAACGCTGACGCGTGTTCTGAGATGATGATACGGACGAGTACCAACTGGTTAACAAAAAACACAGACGAGTGTCGAATCTGTGGGGAATTAGAAAATATATACAAGATACGAACGAGTATCTGTATAAGAAAAACAAGTATTGTGAAGTATGAGCAAGACACTGACGGGTGTTCAACTTGCTGGGGATGAGTATGACACGGACGAGTGTCAAAAGAGAAAGTGTATAAGTTATGCACTTATGAGTGTGAAAAGTAATCTGGCAACCTGTGGGGATAGGATGACACAGACGAGTGTAGATGAGAGTGTATTGCAACCAGTGTTTGGTTTGCAACAAGTGTTTGGGCAATCGTGCTGGGGAGCAATGACACGGACGAGTGTCAGAGGAGAGTATAGATATATCTGCAGGGGATGATATGAGATGACACGGATGAGTGTCGATAAAAGTATATATGAACATGTGAGTGTAAAGGGGACGCTTTGGCTTTCTGTTGGGGAAGTTGAGATGACACGGACGAGTGTCAAGAAAAACATGTTGTGGATAAGTATCTGCTGGTAGAAAGTGTTCTGGCGAATTTATTGGGGAAAGGTGACAAGGACGAGTGTCAAAAGGAATATGTATAAGTATTTGAGAGTGCAAAGGGGACGCTTTGGCTTTTAGGTGCAAGGGATGTATTTTGTATATTGCTGAAGAGGTACTGTTGATATTTACAGGCGACTGTTTCAAAACCTGACTTGTGATCGTGCAATATGTTTGATTTTTGCCGTAATGCTCCGCGTTAAAATGGAATGCTACGCTTTGTGGGAAAATATGATGCGAATGCTATGATTATGCAGATGAAACCAATCCGGGATTCGGATCCCGCTGCCATGAAGATCTCCGGCTGGTCTGTTTGGAAGGAGAATCCCAGCTGGGGATGAAATCATTGATATATCTGATAAGATGTATGGTTCTGCTTGGGGCATCTAGATCATATAATAGATCTTATCTGGTAGGAAGATATCCTAGCTGGGGATGAAGAAGCTTCCGTCACTTTGTTGTGTGAGAATTTCAGGCATTGCTCTTCCAGGTAGAGGTTGGAACTCTGCGGGGTGATTTGTTCCCTTGTCTTTTGAGACCTGGCGCTCTGGGGGGAGAAGATTATTCTATCTTTGCTGAGGATGAGAGATTTGGTACTCTGTCGGGGGGAGGAGAGATCACTGAACGATCTTCCTAGAGGACTCTGTGGGGATCCCGGCTGGGGATGAGGATGTTTTGACAATTCCGTTGGTTGAAAAATCATTTCAGATGCTGCTGGAGAAGATGTGCTGGGGAAATGATGCTTGGCAACTTCGCTGGGGAAAAACATTCCAGATACTATTAGGGGAGGAAGTATGTTTGGCATGCCCCATGTTGCGTATTGAATACCTGCAATCCTGTTAAGACAAAGAAACGCACAAGTATCCTGAGGTATCCCTTACCGGATTCCGTCATAGGAGTTAGATATTTCTGAAAGTAAATACATTTCCTGTAAGCATTTGATTAGGAAGGCACATCTGTTTTATGCAAGTATTATATTATGAATATTGGACATTTTGCAAACGAAACAGAAATGTACAAGACGAAGTGTGACTGAAAACTCTGATTTTATTAATCTGGGTGCCCTGAATTGGCAAGTACGGTCAAAGAAACAAATCCCCTGGAATGAGGAGATTATTACAAATTGAGAAAAGTAAAAGTGCTGGCAATGTTGACGACGCTCTGGTGAGCTCCCTTTGCTATGACCTGTATGACCTTGACGTTCTTCTCATCTTGCTTTCTGAAGAAGGTTGATTCTGACCGATGCTTTAACCTTTCGAAGCTTGCCGTGTTGTTGAGATACAGACGAATTCAAAATGTTGTTGTTCGCTTATTCCCTTGTTTTGCATGGATCGCCCTTTCGGGTTTTCAATCCACCGGGATACCCATTTTTGCCTGAGTTGTCCAATGCGGCTTTTCAACTCAGTAGGTGTATATTTTTTTTTCCTTTATTTTTTCCCAAGTCTTTTATTCTGTTTTTGACTCGCCGGGATGCCATATTTTTGCCTGGACTTACATTTTGTTTTGTGTCCAGCGGGTCATTTATGCGAAGTATTTTTTAACTGCATCTGAATTCACAGGGGATAAGAAATCTTCACCATCCATAGTAGTGAGCATCAGTGCTCCACCTGAGAAAACTTTCTTTACTATGAACGGACCATCGTAATTCGGAGTCCACTTGCCCCTGTGGTCTGTATGAGGAGGAAGGAGTCTTTTCAGCACAAGATCTCCTACTTGGTATTCCCGAAGCCTGACTTTCTGATCGAAGGCTTTCTTCATTCTTTTTTGGTATAGCTGCCCATGACATATTGCAGCTAATCTCTTTTCTTCGATCAGACATAGTTGATGGTACCGAGATCGGACCCATTCTGCTTCATTCAGCTTTACATCCATCAATACCCGTAAGGAGGGTAATTCAACTTCAACAAGTAGGACTGCCTCCATACCATACACAATTTGATACGGTGTTGCCCTAGTGGACGTTCTGATTGAGGTACGGTACCCATGCAAGGCAAATGGTTACCGTACCTCTTGTATAAGGACCCATTCTGCCTCTTTCTTGTCAACAGATCTGAGAAGAACCATGTCAAAGTTTCTCTTGTATAAGGAACCATCAGCATTCAGGAAGAAGCTACCAGCCAGCCTTCTTAATGTCTTCTTATCATTGGATAATTCCCCAGGTGGGTATGTCTGATCCTCTAAGAAGCATTTAATATCATGGAACCAAGGCTTGTCATCTTTAGCAATGTCCACGGAGAATACGTATGCTGGTCGATCAAGTCTGGATACTAAAATCCGAGGCACATAATTGGCAGTCTGAACCTTGATCATGGAGGAAATGGTAGCTAAAGCATCTGCAAACTGATTTTCGTCTCGAGGGATGTACTCAAGTTTAACTGTTGTGAAGAAAGTCAATAATCTCCTCGTATAGTCACGGTATGGAATCATATGCTCTTGGTGAGTGTACCATTTGCCGTTGGTCTGATTAATTACCAGAGCTGAATCTCCGAATACAGTTAATGTCTTGATTCTGAGGTCAATCGCTTCCTCAAGACCCATGATACAGGCTTTGTATTTAGCTTCGTTGTTAGTGCATGCAAAGGTGAGTTTTGCCGAGAAAGGCATATGAACTCCTTTAGGTGTAATGAGCACTGCACCAACTCCACGACCATTCATATTGACAGCCCCATCAAACATCATTGTCCATCCTTCTTCTGGGTCAGGCCCTTCAGTGTGAACAAGCTCTTCATGATATTTTTCTTTCAGGAACATGATGTCTTCATCAGGGAAGTCAAATCTCATTGGCTGGTAATCATCAATGGGTTGCTAAGCTAGATAGTCAGACAGTACACTGCCCTTGATGGCCTTTTGAGATGTGTACTGAATGTCATACTCTGTCAGGATCATTTGCCATCTTGCAACCTTTCCGGTAAGTGTTGGCTTCTCAAATATGTACTTGACTGGATCCATTTTTGAGATTTACAAGGTAGTGTGAGTCAACATATACTGTCTTAGTCGGCGAGCAGCCCATGCTAAAGCAGAACAAGTTTTCTCGAGCAGTGAATAACGTTGTTCACAATCGGTAAACTTTTTGCTTAGGTAGTATATTGCGTACTCTTTTCGACCAGACTCGTCATGCTGGCCCAACACACACCCCATTGATCCTTCTAATACTGTCAGGTACATTATTAGAGGTCTTTCTTCAACTGGAGGTATAAGGATTGGAGGTTCTTGTAGGTACTCCTTGATTTTGTCAAAAGCCTTCTGACAATCTTCATTCCACCTGACCGTTTGTTCCTTTCTTAACAATTTGAACAGGGGCTCACAGGTTGCAGTAAGATGAGATATGAACCTTGAAATGTAGTTCAATCTACCTAAGAACCCTCGAACTTCCTTTTCAGTCCTAGGTGCAGGCATCTCCTGAATGGCTTTGACTTTGTTAGGATCAACTTCAATTCCTTTTTCACTTACAATGAATCCCAGCAGCTTACCGGAATGTACCCCGAATATGCACTTGTTGGGGTTTAGCTTCAATTGGTACTTTCTCAGACGCTTGAACAACTTCAGCAGATTTACCAGATGGTCTTCTTCAGTAAGGGACTTGACAATCATATCATCCACGTAGCATTTGATTTCTTTGTGGATCATATCGTGGAATAACATTACCATAGCCCGTTGATAAGTAGCACCGGCATTCTTCAGTCCGAAAGGCATTACCTTATAACAAAATATGCCCCAAGGTGTAATGAAGGTAGTCTTCTCCATGTCTTCGGGTGACATCCTGATCTGTGTTGTCGACCAAGAAGGAAAACACCGAGAACTGAGCTGTGTTGTCGACCAATATATCAATGTGAGGTAAAGGGAAATCATCCTTCGGGCTAGCTCTATTCAGATCTCGGTAATCCACACACATTCGTACTTTGCCATCCTTCTTAGGGACTGGTACAATATTAGCAACCCACGACGGGTAACTAGTCACACAAGGAAACCGGTGTCCCACTGCTTTTGTACTTCTTATTTTATCTTCATAGCCATATCTGGACGAGTACGGCGCAACTTCTGTTTCACTGGAGGACCATCTTCTTTCAAAGGCAGCTTGTGCATAACAATGTCAGTATCCAGACCTGGCATGTCTTGATAGGACCAAGCAAAGACATCCACGTACTCTCGGAGCATATCAATAAGTTGTTCCTTCACTGAATCTTGCAGACTGGCCCCGATCCTCACTTCTTTCAAGTCTTCTTCGGTACCAAATTAATTGTCTCAACCTCCTCCTGATGAGGAGTGATCACTTTCTCTTCTTGCCTCAATAACCTGGATAACTCTTCAGGTAACTCGTAGTCTTCTTCAACCCCTTCATCATCTTGATTAATTGGATTGTCGGAGTCGTACAAGGTCATAGCAGTGCTGTTGTCGGTGCAATCTAGAGGATGATCTCTGCAAGGGTTGAGATCGGTTCGTTTTAGTGATCAGTTTTAATCTTGTTTAGAAAAAGTGAAAATGAAGTTATTTATTTTGAAAACATTGCCATTTTATTGTTTTGTACAAAAGTGAAAAATGAAAAAGACAGTGAGCGAAAAAAGAGACTCGTTTGCAAAAGATGTCTTGATATTCATTGATTAATCATTTGCACAAAATACAATATGGCCCTATTACAAAATGAGTCCTGACACCTTGGGCAAGATGCAGGACTTGATGCATGTTAAAAAGACAGGAAATAATAATTACTCTGCAGGAGTAACCCTTATAATTTCCTGGGAAGACCAGTTAGAGACTTGGTTCCCCGGGATCCTTGGACGTATCTAGTTCTCCAGGTTGCGGTCGCTTTCTTCCTCGTCTTCCAGATTGTTCACAGCATCTGGGGTGAGCATCCCCCCACTGACAAATTTGGGCTCCTTGGCAGCCTCTGATTGATCTTGTCAGATTGGTCTGTAACCCAACCTAAATTTGTCTTCTTTTGTCTCCACCGGCAACAGTTTGCCCCAGCCTGTGGCGTTACCCTCTTCAACAACCTTCCGGGCTTGCTGATATGAAGTGATAGAAGTTCCAGACACAACAGTTGCTTCATTGATGTTAAGGGCCTCAAACCCCAGGCTCATAGTCTCGTGGATCTCTCCATCCATCTCAATGTACTTATAAGTAGCCAGCTGGATAACGAAAATGTCTTCCTCCCCGCAGATTGTGATGATCTAGCCTTCCCACTCGTATTTTAATTTCTGGTGAAGGGTAGATGTAACAGCACCAACGGCGTGAATCCAGGGTCTACCCAGAAAACAGCTGTAGGTCGGCTAAATGTCCATCACGAAGAAAGTAGTTTTAAAGACTTGTGGGCCAATCACCACGGGTAATTCAATCTCTCCAAGCATTGATCTCTTAGAGTCATCAAATGCTCTTACCACCAAGTTACTTGGACGCAATTCCAAACCATCATATTCCAGCTTCACCAAGGCTTTCTTTGGGAGGACATTGAGCGAGGACCCAGTGTCTACCAGCACATGAGAAAGAACAGCACCTTTGCACTTTAAGGTGATGTGTAAAGCCTTGTTATGATTGCGTCTCTTCGTCGTTAAATCAGCATCTGTGAAGCCCAGTCCATGACTAGTGTTAACATTTGCAACCACTGTCTCCAGCTAATTAACCGTGATCTCTTCCGGCACGTAGGCTGCGTGCAGGACCCTCAAAAGTGCATTCCTATGGGCTTCGGAACACATTAACAATGACAAGATAGAGATTTTGGAGGACTTCTGATGAAGCTGGTCCACCACTTTGTAATCACGCTTTTGGATTATTCTCATAAACTCATCCACCTCTTGGTCAAAAGACGTCTTCAGAGTTTCTTTAACAGTTGGCTCTTCAAGTACCACACTCTTCCCTTTTTACTTTAGAAACAACTTCTGCTTCAGCATTGGGTCTCAGTATTTGTGAGGCAAAAAGGCGTCCACTTCTGGTGAAGCCTCCGCCTCCCCCAACATTGTCACCTTGTGGTGAAGAGGTTGATGAATCTAGAGTGATCTTCTTTCCGTCGCAGTAGAGATCAGAGCCGTAGTGCCAAGGTATGGCATTACTGCTTTCATAAGGAACGAGTCCAGGTACCGTAATGGTGACTGGACTGATTGCTGCAGCGGGAGGAACTGTGATTGTATGCGGGTCGTAATAGATTGTGACTGGAGATCTGACAGTAGGTGTGCAGTTTGTTGTTGAAAATTGTTGTTGGGATGAACAGTTGTCGGGTCATAATAGATTGTGACCGTTGAGACATCTTCGTTAGCGTTTGTTGGCGTTGTAGGCGATTCTGTTGATAAGATGGGTGTTGACGTTGTAGAAGTAAGTGTAGCTGAACTTTGGTTTGTTGAAATAATGGATGGAGTGATTGCTGGAGTTGTGGATGAATCAGTGGGAATAATGGTTGTTGCAGTTGTAGGAGGATTTATTGTTGCTGAAGAAAGAGTTGTTGATGTTGTAGACGTCGTTGTGGTAATTTGCAAAATTCCATCTCTGATAAGGTCATCTATGCCAAGCCTTAGGCTCTCACAACCATTAATGGCAGTCTTGCCAGATTCACAGCAGGCCTCACAACCTGGGAACACTTGGCATCTTAAGAGTTGAGCTTTAACTTCTGCCAGCGGTGTTTGAATATGTGCACCACTATCAATCAGTGCAAATGGATGGTCCTCCCCTATGGCATTAATCATGGGCCCACCATGACTAGGCATAGGATTTCTGGTAACGTTTGGAGGAGGTGCGAAGTTGAGAGCTTTGGAATTGACCAGATCCTGAACCTTCATTTGCAAGGCTCTACACTTCTCAGTATTGTGACCAGGTGCGTTGGAATGAAAGACACACCTAGCATTGGCATCATAATTCTTCTGGAGGTTGAGAGGATCTGGTGGAGCCAACGTCCTTAACTCATCCAGGTTGAGCTTCAGGAGTTGTGGCAGTAGGGTGGCATATGGCATAGGAATGGGGTCAATCACCCTATTTGATTGAGATGGCCTCTGTTGAAAGGGGCGCTGCTATTGGTTGTTGTTGTTATTGTTGTATGATCTTTGTTGCGGAAAGTGCGGTTGTTGGTAATAGTGTTGTTTTGTTGTTGCTGTTGTTGAGGAAAAAGTGGTTGTTGTGGAGCTGGAGCCGGGATAGTAACAGCTGCTACTGATCTGTGAGAGTATTGGGGTCTGCCCCTGCCTGCATGAAAAGCATTTGTTTCACCCGTCCTTCAGGGTCCTGGAAAAGGTTTTCTTGTATTGTTGGAGGAACTTGCACCGTTGTCAGAGATTTTGCCCATCTTCAGAAGACTCTTTATTCTCTCCCCAGTTATGACTACATCAACAAAGCTAGTGGAGGAGAATGCAGCAAGTCGGTCGATATAAGTTCCCTGCAAGGTATTCATAAACATGTCTGCCATTTCCCGTTAAGACATGGGTGGCTGGACAACAGTAGTAAGTTGTTTCCACCTCTGAGCATAATCCCAGAAGCTTTCCCTTGAAGTCTGAGACATGCCCATTAGAAGGGTTCTATTGCGAGCCATGTCTAGATTGAACTGGTATTGACGGATGAAGGCTTCGGCCAAGTCTTTCCAACATCTTATAGTGGCCCTGGTCAGATGCGAATACCATTCTCTTGATGCTCCAGTCAGGCTGTCCTCAAAATAGAACATCCATAACTTCTCGTCCATGGTATAAGCTTTGAGTCTTCCCAAGAAAGACTGCAGATGAGTATGCGGGCAGGAGGTATCATTATATCTTTCAAAGCACGGGGGTTTGAACTTGTGAGGAATTCTCACCCCATCCACCAGCCCCATGTCCATTACATCAAAGCCTAGGGAATTCAAGGATTCAAGAGACCTCAGTTTCTCAGCAATCTCATCCAGCCTTCAGCCGTAAACTTCATCCCAGCTCCAATAACTGTGAACTGCTCTTCTTGAGGATCCTCTTGCAAGATCCTGCCTCCAGCAGTGTTACCTTGAGTATTTCTTGTGACATTAACATATGGGTTTAGATGAAGCCCAAACTCTGGTGGGTCAATGCGAGGCTGACCACGATCATTGTTACTGGTACCCCCTGTACCTGGACGGTGTTCATCAGGAGTTTTTCTTTCCACCAACTCCCTTAGCCTTTCCTGGCTCTGAGCTAAGCCAGTCATTACAGCCATAAATTGGGTCATTTGATTCCTCGTCCCAATCCTTTCATTTGCCATTTGGGCCCTTACGTCATTCAAGTCTTGTTGTACTTGATCCATCTGAATGCCCAGAAGGTTGTTTCGCGTCGGTTACCGGTGTATTCTGTTGACAGGGAACACTCTTCGGCGAGCAATGTTTCCTGAAACCACAACAAAGTGAGAAAAAACAATAAAATAAAAACCTACAAAACAAAGAAAATGTTAGTATGCAATGCAGTATGCTTATTTGTCTTCCAAGGGTATCCGATTTGGTTCATTGGTTTTGACCTTTCCAGACCTCGAGGAAATGCTGATGATGTTGAGAGATAAAGCCCATCAAAATAAAACAAAATGATATATTACAAAGGAGGAAAATACATAGTTTGTTTACAATACATGCCCGTGGTGGGTCAAAATACAACAATCAAAAGAAAAGTACATCAAAAGAAAGAAATATAAGCAAAAGAATCAGACATCTAATCCAAAGTCATCCTCCCTGACTTCCTTCAGGAGGACTTCAGTCATTGGCCCCACTGGGTATTCTGTAATAGTCCTGATGAGGAGGTTCCTGGTAGCAATGGCACTGGTCAACCTCTTATGCTTGTCCTGATCCTTTGACCTTTTCAACCCCGCCCGGAGTTTCATTTCGGATATCTCCTTCTGAGCTGCCAATAAAGCTTCCTGATGCTTCTTCTCACCAGCCTCCAACTACTCTATCTTAGCCTGAGTCTTTTGGTCTTCTTGTGCACGGGCTTCAGTGAACTTGATCCACTTAGCCTGGCTCTCCTCTAGATAATGCTTTTCCCTAGCCTTCTGAGTCTTTGCTTCCTTACTAGCATTCTCCAGAACTAACTCCCCTGCTCTTGCCTTCCTGATGTAGTCATCTGTCTTTTCAATTTTGGTCAGATGCTCAATCCTGAGTCTTTCCAATCTCTCATTATCCAGACGACTATCATTTCTCTCCCAGAGAGTCTTCTTCAGGGCTTCAGCTAGCTGAGTGTTCCTCTCTTTCAGCTTTTCAAACTCTTTCAGGCTGACAGTTGCTGCAGGTTGTACTATAGAAGGTCCAGGTGTATCTTCCAAGGTGAAAGGCATCTGGGTGATCTGAGCTCTAGTACGGGACCAAACAGAATACTGGGCTGAAGCAATGTTGTTGCACTTTCCAAGGATGGTTGTCCCTTTAGTCTGGATGTTGTCCCAAGCCCAGGCAGCCTGTCTGACAACAACAGAGTTGGGTTGAATTTCACAGTAGAGAGTCTCAGCCAAATCTTGTCCTCTGGGAGGATGAACCAAAGAATATCCCAATTTCCTTTTAAACAGTAAAGGGTTGTAGTTGATGCAACCTTTCACTCCTATCAAAGGCACATTAGGATACTGCCCACAGCTGGTAATAATGTCCTTGCCTTTGGTGCTCTGGGTGCACCATCTGATGTCATCTGATGTCAAGGCAATGAATCTCTTATCCCAATTCTTCTGCTGATGGGGGTTCAAGAAGGTATCTGATTTTGGAAAGTTTCTGAGCAGCCAAGAGTAGTATAGAGGAGCACAACATCTGATCAGTTTCCCCCTTTACTTTTCATTCCTCTGATGTACTTAGTAGTAGAAGTCTCCCAGCAAGGTAGGAACAGGGTTCCTCAACAAGAACAGGTGGATGGCATTCTTACTCACAAACTTGGGCTGATCAGCAAACAATATAACCCTATATATACTGAGGGCTAAAAGTGCACAGACAGCCTTCCATTCTCCTACTGCAGCCCTCAGGGTGGCCTGAGAGATCAAGAAGTCTAGGTGGAGGCCTAGAACTCCAGCCTTAGTTGTCATGTTCTGCTCAATGAGGGCAGGCTCCAAATTCAATGCCCTGGCTATATCTTCATTTCTGGGAGCAGTCATCTCTGGGTTGAAAGGAATTCCCCTCCTGATAGGAACTCCTAACAACAAGGAAAATTCTTCTAGCAAAGGTCCCATCTGGAAATCAGGGAAAGTGAAACATCTGAGTGGAGGGTCATAAAATCGCAAGCAAGTATGGATCATGCTCCTCTGAGATGCATCAAGATCCATGACCATGTCCAATATGCCCCCATAGTGCTCTCTGAAAAGTGGGATATGGTCAGGTGTAATGAGGGACTGGACCTGCCTGATGCCAGTCAAGGTGGGCTCAAAGAAGTGGTAAGATATGTTGCTCTTTCTTGAAGTGTCCATGGATGCTGGTGAAGAAGCTGAGAACAACTGCTGATGAAGGCCACTGACTGAGAAGTTGGAGGTGAGTCTCTGACAAACTGATGAAGGTGTTGGAGAAGATATCTGAGGAAGTCTGTGCAGCAGAAGGGGTCAAAACCAAACCAAAGATAAAGATGGATACCCTGTAAAACAAATAAGCAAATGTTAAATGATGCAAAAAATGATGTATGCAAATGATATGCAAAGGGTTTGTGGTCATGAGTTGGATTTGATTATTTGTCTTGGTAAAAGTCCATGTATGTTCAAAGGTCCGGATGGAGGCTTAGAAATCCAGTAAACGGGTGGGGGACTCAAATAAAGAGTCACAAGTCCGGGGTAATCACAAGAACTGTCCAAAGTGATGCATTCTTAAACAATACTAGTAATAGGGTATGATGTGGCCAAGGGCTCCTGCAAACCTGCAAATATCCCAACCCCCTCACAGGTAATGTTCTAGAACAAGGATCCTCAGACTTGGATCAGTTATGAGAAGTGTAAACACTTCTAACCCGGAGGTACAATGTTTACAATAACCAAAGGATCCTCCTCTAATTCACCTCAGATGCTGAAGGTCATAAAAAGGTCATCCAGGCTTGGCAGGCTTCCCAGATAGCCCTAGTACTACAGGAAATCTGTAGCACAGAGTTCTCAAGAAGAAACCTATGTCTGAACCGTGTTTCATATTCCCGCACCAGACCGAAATGGAATGGGAAAGAATATGAAGCCACTCTAGCCTATGTGTCACTCAGGTCCCAGGTATAAGACCTTAATCACTCAATGAAACCCCTCCCACCAAGAAAAACCAGATCTAGCACAATGATAATGACTGTATGATGTATAAAAACTGTAAATGAAAGCAATAAATAAAGTTGTACAGAAAGCAATAAAGAAAGCAAATAAAACAAGCACAAGTAGCACATAACACCCCCGTAAACACAAATCAAACAAGCGCTAGGAGGAACCCACAATAAGAACCAGAAGCCCTGGTTGCCATATAAGGATTCCCCATCAGAGTCGCCAAGCTGTCGCTCCCGAAGATTTGCATCCCGGTACAAGCGCGAACGGTCGACGAAAGGAGGAAATGAAGATGAAATGAATAGAGTTGCCAGCTAGGCATTTTTATCCCGAAGGAAAGTAATGCTGCATAAACCTAGAAAAAGATATGGATAAGATAGTCGCGAACCAGAGAAACTGAGAAAGGGGGTTGGTTACAACCTGGGAAGGTATTAGCACCCATATTGTCCGTCGTACTCGACGGGATCCACGCTTGAAAGTTTGTGTTTAAAGGGTAGTGTCAGTGCTATATGTGTGCAAAAGATGGAAAAGAATGTGCAGGTGTCAGTGTAATAAAGTGAAGTGAGGTGCTCAGGAATGAGGCTTAAAAGAATAATGCTGGAAGAGGGGGGAAGAGACAGAGACTTTTGTTCGATAATAGTTAAGTTATGCCTACGTATCCTCTCGTGCAATGAGGAAGTCAGAAAACCGTAGTTCGACTCAAAGAGACTGAAAGATAAATTGACTGATGAACTACTTGCTTGTCTATGCTCAAGTGTATGACCTGTCTGGCTCAGGTGCTAACTGTCTTGCATTAGACGGAAGAAGCGAGTTCTCGTTTGTGAGTGAAAATGATGAGAAAAGAATCCCAGAGGAGACGATTATTTTTTGTTTTTTGATGTTTTCAATCTTTTATTGCTTTTTGTGTTTTTCATAAGTCAATGAGCTTAAGCCTAAAACAAGGGTTAGTAAACTCATCACATCCTCCCTCTGATTAGGGGTAATGAGAATACCTTAAGTATGAAGTAAGCACCTCAAACTTAATTACCATGATGTAGGATTAAGATAATTAACCTACTTGTGATTATTTAGATGTTTTTGGAGTTTTTGTTTAGTGTTAAGTAATGAGTTTAAGCCATAATCAAGGATTTAATGGACTCATTACACCATCCTAATAGAAGGATAATAGATGAGAACATTTAAGCTAAGGAAGATACCTCAACTTAATCCATGATTAGGGATTAACCTCATGACAAAACAAAGCCTTTATTAAAGTGGATTTTAGTTAATGGTAAGGTTCAAAAATGAATTTTATGGTTTGTAAGACAACTTAAGGGGGACTTGTCCATTAACAATAGGGTTAGTCCTTCTTAACCAATTAAGGAAGAATTAGAACCCTAATGCAAGGCCTAAGTTACAAGTTATTGTCTTAGTGATTATTAAGATGGATTGATTAAGAGATTTAAACACATTAAAGGTTTAATACTTAGGATTAAAGTTATACACTCCATCCTAAGAGAAGGATGCAGGCATAATCTTAATCACAAAGCCTTAAAACCTTAAAGGTTTAGTCTCTGATTATGAGATGAGAAGAGAGACACAAAAGAAGACACAAAGGTAAAACTAAAGGGGGACTAATCAAAACCCTAATTATTGTCATGCTTGGATGTTCCTATGGTTTGTGAGGCTTGCAAGAGAAAAGATCTTCTAGGCCACCAATGGAAGAAGCAGAAGAAAGAAGGAGAAGCAGAAGAAACAAGTTAACTTACTTCACTTAAGAAGATAGGTTACTTGAAGAAAGAAAGTGAATCAAGAACATGAATGAGCAAGCTCACTCTAAAGCAAAATCAAAATGCAACAATGAATTCATAAGAGAGATAGGAAGATAAATGAGGAGTGAAGGCAAATTCACTTCTCAAAGTACTTACCACCTGAAATGGTTAGCATAAAGGAAGGAATGAAGTGAAAATGAAACATATTCAAGGATGAAAACCAAAACTAGAAGCATAAACATGATGCAACTGATGTTATGAGATGATATGAAAGCATGCCAAGTGCAATGGATGATCATACAAGAGATGAGAATGCAAATGAAGCATCAAAGAAGCATGAAAGCACATGAAAGTTCATGGAATGAAATGAATGCATAACATGGAAATTGGATGAAGAAATGATCAAGCATGGTTCTAATGTGTCCTATGATGTCTTAGATGTCATGTGAATGCATGCAATGTCATGGCAAGTTCATGAATGAATGTATATGCAAGATGTATGCAAATGAAGATGAGAAATTAGGGTTTTAATGCAACATGAGATGCGAAAGTCAAAAACAGAAGCAAATCACAAGATAAAAAATTGAAAATGAACTCAAAAGAACCCTAATCCCATATGATATCACACCCCAAAGGAAAAGACCTAACTCTTAACCTAAAGAATGTTGTGATTTTTCTAAGTTATCTAGGGTTTTAAGGCACCTTATGGGGAAAAATGCAAATCAAATCAAAAATGCAAAATAAATTTATGACAAAGGTATGCTAGATACTATATGTTATATTAAGATCAATGCAAAAAGAATCAATATCATACCATTCATGGTTAGGCAGAAAAGAATTCTTGAAGTTATGGTTTAAAAATGGGAATTTTATGAACCCTAAATTCAAGAAAAATGTCAAAAATTGTACAAAACCAAAAATAAATTTATATGAATGGTTTGACAATGTTTCTAAATGTCCTAAGATGCAATGTGAATTTTTTTGGAATTTTTTGAAACCTAAATGATATTTAAATTAATTAATTTCCATTAATTAATTAAAATAAACATTTAAATATTTTAAAAATGATTTTTTAATGCAAAAAATAAAAATAAAAATGTTTTCTGGTTGAGAAAAATATTTGAAGTGAAAATGCAAAAGAAAATATTTTTTGGAATTTTCTAGCTATTTTAAATTAATTGTGCAAAATAAATGAGAAAATATGAATTAAAAACTGAATTAAATGGAAGTAGGATGATCTAAGGGTCTGGATTGAACCTGGGGAAATTAGGGTTGACCACGCGCCACATCTAAAGGCTGATATTCAAATTCAGTTAATCTTAATTAATTAATAAATTAATCCAAAATTAAGCTAAATGAACTAATCTGGACCTTCCATCACACGCGGGAAACAAACATCCAACAACCTACTTTTAAACTTTGCCCTAACCCTAATTAGACACTTAATCACTTTCAGGTTGCCGGAGAAGACCTCCGGTCATCTTCTTTGGCCAGCTTCTCCCTGAGCAAACCCAAAACTTCACCCCTAGGTCATTTCTGGAGCTCTAAAGCTCCAGATCAACTCCTCTCACCTTCCTAAACACGAATCTATCCTTAAAACAAATTTATCATGGCTCATAAACAAGATTCGAAGGAAAACTCAAAAACGGAAAAAGTTTCAGAAGCTCAGTAAATGCCTAATACGCAACCATTTTCAAAACTAAAGGTATCAACATGATCAGCACAACATAATGAACATTCTAAGAACTTAAAATAACATTTCTGGAAAAATGTTTGAAGAAGCTACCTGAGCTTGAGCTCCCTCAGTTTGGAGCTTTCTGGTCACCTCTCTTGTGCAAACTCACTCTAATGATCCTTCTGAAGAAGCTTTGAGGCTTGGAAGGATTTTGTTTTGGCTGGTTTATGTGATTACACTTCAACTAGCCAAGAATCGTGTTTCAGGTTAAGGGTGGTTTGAGGCTGGTTTGATGGTTGCTTTCTGTTCTATAGATGATTTTGAGATTAATGGTGAAAGAAGTTTGAAGATTGAGTGATTGTGCTGTGAGTTTCGAAGGAATTTACAAAATGGAGATATTTTGGGAACTTGAGGATTCTGAGGTTTCATCTTGCAATGTTGTGTGTTATGGCTTGTGTGTGACCCACATAACAAGTAGTGATAGGCCAGAGAGTGGGTGGTGGACTGTGGTGATTGGTATGGGGCAAGTTGAAAAAAGTCACCAACTTGTGTACTTGAGGTATGGGCATTCTTGCAGCTGGCTTTTTGGCTTGTCTTGGTGCAGCTGAGATCAACGAGGTCCATAGAATCCATTTTGAGGCAATTCAGCAAGTTTATGAAAGGTTCTATGTCATTTTGCAATTTTGAGAAAGTTTGGCCCCTTTGTAATTTCTTCATGGGCAAGGCATGAAAACTTGAGATTATTTGGGCAATTCTGAGTTTTAGACAATGCACAATGTTTGTATGATGCTTATAAGTGTGTTTGAAGTCACAAAATAGCTTGGCAAGTGGTTTTGCAAAAATCCCTCTTTGGTGCATTCTTGAAAATTATGTGATTTTTGCCAACTTTGACAAGCCATAACTTGAGTTCCATAATGAATTAGGAATTGTTCTTGTAATTTTTGAAAAAGGAATGATCTAATCTACAACTTTCATGACCAACAATTTTTCATTTGAAGCATTTTTGGTTGAGAAAGAGGTGGTTGGAAAACTTTCCCAAAATGGAAAGTTTACATTACAAGTCATTTCCATTTTTGGCAACTTTTGATTTAGCTCACTTTTCTTCAATTTTGTGAACTTACAAGCACTTAAATGATCAAATAAATATCATATAACTTCAATTTGATGAAAAATCCACTTTGGTTCCATTGATGGGGGCCTCAGATGCCCTGATTTTGCTCTGACTTGCTCAAGAAGTTACCCAATGATCAGATGACTTCCACAATTAATTTCTTCATCAAACTTGGTACACATGATCCTTATAACATATTGAGACCCTTAGAAACAAGAATGACCAAAAAATTTGGAGTTATGGCCTCTGAAACCAAAACCCTAATTTCAGGTCATCTATGTAGTGAAACCTTGGCTCTGCTTCCATGCTTTGCAAGTTCTTGTGATTCTTTGACTTCCTTGATCTTTGAGGGATATAAAATTATGATTGAACATACATGGACCCTCTTGGAATGATTGGTGGCCTTTGGAGTGGCTCAGATGAATCTTGGATTGCCCAGATCACAAACCTTAAATGCAGATGAACTTGAACTAATGCAGTGAAACAAAAATGCAATATGAGATGATATGTTTATGCTTATACAAATATGAAAGATCACAAGCCATGGTGTGAACTTAGTGAGGGAAAATTTGGGGTGTTTACACCCGGCGGGATATTTCTTCTACGTCCCCAAGCTTTTGCTTTCCTCTGGTGGTGGTGTTTTCCCGACAGAGATCTTGGGTTTTCATATCATATCATGTTCTCTTAGGACAAAAATTTGGGTTTAATGTATTTAAGTCTCTCCCATCTTGCAGAGAAGAAGATGTCAATCTTCATATCTTCATATTGAAGAAACTTAAATAGGGGCAGTTGTTGCACCCTAATTTTTGCCCTAAATGTTCTTTGCATTTTTATCTACATCTTGCATACAAACAAGATCGCACTGGTTGCACGGTTCTTCTCGGGTTAGGTTTATGCCTAGCAGGGGATCATCATTGTCTTTAATTACTTTATTTTTTTATGTTTACTAACCATTAATCATTAATAAAAAAATATTTTGTTTTCTTTTGCTAACCTTTTTTTCAGGAAGAGGAACCATTGAAAATACCAAAAATAGCAGTCCTGCAGCTCGAGCGAAATTTCACAGAAACAAGTCGAAGTTGATCCGTGAATAATTCAAATTTTTATCTGATCAAGGATTTCCCAAGTTAATTGATTCATTCAAAGGATTTCCAAGGTTCATGTGTTCATTTCTTCGACGCATAAAAAGAATCGGGCCGAAACAACCAAGCAACCATGTTTGAATAAAAAATTAAAATTTCAGCTTGGTTAACCGGTTAACCATATGCGTTAATCGGTTAACCAGTGCAAAATTTGATTTTTTTATATTCAAATTCAGTACCCTTAGATCATTGATTTAATTGGAATATTCTAGATCCATTGGTTTCTGATTTCTCTACATCACTTTGATCATTTCCTACCATAAACCCTCATTAATCACCACTCTTTTCCATTTCCCACCAAATTTTCAATTACCAAACCTTAATAAAAATTACCAAAGCAAGCTCCATTCCACCAAATTTCCATACCTAAGGTCTTTAAATAGGACCACAATTTCATTCATTCAACAAGCTTTAGAGAGCCAAATTCACCTTACAAAAATTTCTACAAGCTTTTGATAGCCACAAAACCTCTTGCAAATTACTCCCCCAACACCAAAATTCTCAAAAGCTCACTTTCTTTCTTTTGAAGTTATCAAGAATTCACATTGAATTCTTGATTAACTTGAGCTAAACCTTCATCCTTTCATTCTCTTGTTCATCAATTGCAGTAGATTTAGCTTGGCTTGGTTCAATTTGAAGAAGTGACTTTGGTAATTCCTCTCCTTCCACAAACCCATACTCACCATTATCCATTCAAGATGTAGATCTTTGGTTCCTTTGATTCTAGATCCTTTGGATCTTTATTTGTTGTTTGATTCCAGGGATTCCACTGTATTTTGGTTTTAAAATTCGTGCAAATTCAGATCATGATCATTAAATGTTTTGAAAGAGTTTTGGAAATGGATCAATGCTGAATTTCTGCATATTTTCTGTTGTTGCTTCAGCGTTAATCGGTTAACAAATGCGTTAACCGGTTAACGCAAGTCAGAATTGAATTCTTGGCTTATTTCAAGCCCTTTTTGGTTCCTCTTTCTTCTTCTTCTTCCTCCTTTTTATTTTTACCTTGGGAAGCACTTTTGGGAGTGATTTCTCCTTAATTTCAATGAACTTTGGATGTAGATTAGAGTAGTTAATGTTCATTAATTCAAAACTACTTTTAAGTGGATTATTCAATTCATTTAAGGTACTTTGCATTAGTGATAGATTTTCATGCTTGAATCCACCAAGATGAGTGATTCAGCTTAAGGATGGAAGAATACTATGAGTCTGACTCAATTTGGTATTCACCTTTATTTTCGTAAGGTATCGCGTCCGGATAACGATTTACATATCGTTTATCTCTCATGCATTAGCACTAACATTATGCACCTTAATTGGTGGTGGCCGGCCTCATTTGTAGGATAATTACTTCGTAACTTACTCTAATTGGGTACTTGCACTTTCGTGGACTGGATCTCTTGTTGATCGCGTAGTCCCAAAGTGGTTAATCATATTGCATTAAGAATCGAGACTTATGAAAGTTTGATGTGTAGGTGCTTTGGGTCTCCCAATCGCCTTTCAAATTTCATTGAATTCGATTCCATTTGCCTTGATTAATCGTTATAGTGTAAGATGCTAAGCGGATCCGGTTACCTTCGATTTTGGTTACTCTTTCTTTTTGGTTGTGGTTGATTAAGTTCACCATACCATTATTATGTGAATATTATTATATTATTACCACTATTAATATTTTTAGATTCTTGCACTTTAATTTCTTTTTGTTACTAACATTTAAATTCTTGCACTTTTATTGCCTTTATTCTATTTTGCTTTATTCATCCATATCATGTTTATTATTTGTTCTTATTATTTTAATTGTTGATTTTCCTTTTGTCCATTTGGATACAAAAAACATTAATAAAGGATTAAACTTCTAAAAGGCTTGTGACTTTAATTTGAGGACTTTTGGTTACTATCCTTGGCATTGGAATAGAGATTTTGGACTTAAATTTTAGGATCCCTTCCCCTTGCTTTGAACTTCATGAAGTTGGATTTAGCCTTTATTTGGCCATTTGCTAGCTTAAAAGGATGTAACTCTTAATTTCATAATTTGGAATGTCATCAAGTTGTGTTAGATCTTTCTTCCCTTATCTCCTTATTTTCTTTTTTAGGATAGTCCCTTCATCTCCTTCCATTCTTCAATTTTCAAAACCTTCTCCCTTTTTCAAAGGATTCCTTCTTTTATAAATCATCGCCTCTTTAATAAACAAAAAAACCTTGACTTTTGTCAAGTGGCTTTTACTCTTTTTCTTTTCTTTTAAAATCAATGAATCTAATCATGTTGACCTTAATTCAAAAAAATAAAAAGAATCAAACTCATTCAAGTTGTTTTGTGCCTTTGTGCACTTTTGTTTATTTTCTTAAAAAGAGTGCCGATTATGAGTCATTATTCTTTAGTCAGATGCAAGTCTCTCAATCTCTATGGTTGTAGTTTGAAGTAATTGAGTCTCTTGTCATTTGTGGGGGTTTAGTGGCATACTCGTTAAATTTTTTTCCGAGTTGGCGCCCTCCCCATAATGATGTATGAGTCTATTCCTTCATTCTCATGGTAGATTTGTTAGGATATCCACTTGAAGATGACAAGTTATCTTCACTTCAAAAATGAATCATAACCTACCCTTTTCACTATTTGTACCACGAACTACGGGGTTTTGATCTTGCATTGCACTTTGTGGGTACGTAGACATGAGGTGGTAAATCTCTCCAAACACAAAAATATTAAAAAATAATTCTTTTCTCATCCTTCCACTCATATTTTACAAGCCCTTTTCAAACCAAAAGCAGTAAATTTTTCAAAGGGCTCTCATGGATTACCACAGACATTTTGGGTGCGTAAAACCTTCCCATTGTGTAACCTATCCCCTTACCTGTTTCTCTGTTGTGTTTCTTTAGATTTTTTCTTTTAGATTCATTAGGATTTATTCGCTCTTTTTCCTTTTCCTCTTGGAATAAAATAAAAGTGCGGTGGCGACTCTGTTTACTTTGAGTTAAGTTAACCAATAGCTTACACTTATGTTTTTAACACTACAGGGTGTCTTGTTCGCTTTATCACCCAAGTGTGGTAAATGCTTTGCGATTCTATCGAATTCCGGTTTCGTTTCTTCGAGCTATCATCCAAGTATGATAATCCCTTCCAAGCTCACTCACGGTTTGCCTTGTTCGCTTTATTACCCATGTTTGATAAATTCTCTTCGATTCCATCCAAGTCAGGTTTCATTTATTCGAGTTATCATCCAAGTATGATATTCTCTCTCAAAGCTCACTCGCGGTGTGTCTTGTTCGCATTATCAAACAAGTGTGGTAAATGCTTTTCGATTCCATCCAAGTTTGGTTTCGTTTCTTTGAGTTATCATCCAAGTATAATAGTCTCCTTTAAAGCTCACTTACGGTGTGTCTTGTTTGCTTTATCGTCCAAGTGTGGTAAATGCTCTTCGATTCCATCCAAGTAAGGTTTCTTCCTTTCGAGTTATCATCCAAGTATAATATTCTCTTTTCACGCTCACTAAAGGTGTATCTTGTTTGCTTTATCACCCAAGTGTGATAAATTCTTTATGATTCCTTCCAAATCTGGTTTCTTCCATTCGAGTTATCATCCAAGTATGATAGTCTCTTTTCATGCTAACTCACTGTGTGTCTTGTTCTCTTTATCACCCAAGTGTTTTAAATGCTTTTTGATTCTGTCCAAGTCCGGTTTCGTATCTTCAATTTATCATCCAAATATGATAGTCTTTTTCCAAGCGTACTCACAATGTACCTGGTTCGTTTTATCACCCAAGTGTGATAAATACTCTTCGATTCCATCCAAGTCTGGTTTCCTTTCTTCGAGTTATCATTCAAGTATGATAGTCTCTTTCAAGGCTCACTCGCGGTGTGTCTTGTTTGCTTTATCACCCAAGTATGGTAAATGCTTTTTGAATTCGTCCATATCAAGTTTTGTTTCTTCGAGTTATCATCCAAGTATGAAAGTCTCTTTCCAATCGCACTCGCGGTGTGTCTTGTTTTCTTTATCTCCCAAATTTGATAAATTCTTTTCGATTTCGTCCAAGTCAAGTTTCATCCCTTTGAGTTATCATCCAAGTAAGATATTCTCTTTTCAAGCTCACTCCCGGTGTGTCTTGTTTGCTTGATCACCCAGGTGTGATCAATGTTTTTTATTTCCTTCCAAGTCCAGTATCTTCCCTTTGATTTATCATCCAAGTATGATATTCTCTTCGAAATGTGTTAATTGCTTTTCTATTCTGTCCATGTCCGGTTTCGTTTCTTCGAGTTATCATCCAAGTATGATAGTTTCTTTCCAAGCTCACTTACGATGTGTCTTGTTTGCTTTATCGTCCAAGTGTGGTAAATGCTCTTCGAATCTGTCCAAGTCAGGATTCCTTTCTTCGAGTTATCATCCACGTATAATATTCTCTTTTTACGCTCACTCGTGGTGAGTCTTGTTTGCCTTATCACCCAAGTGTCGCAAATTCTTTTTCATTCTGACCAAGTCTTGTTTCTTCCATTCGAGTTATCACTCAAGTATGATAGTCTATTTCAAATCTCACTCACGGTGTGTCTTGTTTGCTTTATCACCCAAGTGTTGTAAAATCTTTTTTATTCCTTCCAAGTCCGGTTTCGCTTCTTAGAGTTATCATCTAAGTATGATAGTCTGTTTCCAAGCTCACTCGTGGTGTGTCTAGTTTGCTTTATCACCAGAGTGAGGTAAATGCTTTTCGAATCCGTCTAAATCAGGTATCAATTCTTTGAGTTATCATTCAGGAATGATAGTCTCTTTCCAATCTCACTCGCGGTGTGTCTTGTTCGCTTTATCACCAAAGTTTGATAAATTCTTTTCGATTTCGTCCAAGTCCAGTTTCATCCCTTCGAGTTTTCATCCAAGTATCATATTTTCTTTTCGAGCTCACTCCCGGTGTGTCTTGTTTGCTTTATCACCCAAGTGTTATCAAGGCTTTTTGATTCTGTCCAAGTCTAGTTTCTTCCCTTCTAGTTATCATCCAAGTATGATATTCTCTTTTAAAGCTCACTCACGATGTGTCTTTCTCCCTTTATCGCGCAAGTGTGGTAAATGCTTTTCGATTCCGTTCAAGTCCAGTTTTGTTTCTTCGAGTTATCATCCAAGTATGATAGTCTCTTTCCAAGCTCACTCACGTTGTGGCTTTTTTGCTTTATCACCCAAGTGTGATAAATGCTCTTCGAATATTTCCAAGTCCGGATTCGTTTCTTCGAGTTATCATCCAAGTATGATATTCTCTTTCCAAGCTCACTCATGGTGTGTCTTGTTCACTTTATCACCCAAGTGTTGTAAATGCTTATCGATTCCATCCAAGTTTGGTTTCGTTTCTTCGATATATCATCCAAGAATTATAGTCTCCTTTAAAGCTCACTTACGGTGTGTCTTGTTTGCTATTTCATCCAAATGTGGTCAATGTTCAACGATTCCGTCCAAGTACGATTTCGTCCCTTCGAGTTATCATCCAAGTATGATATTCTGTTTCCAAGCTCACTCACAATGTATCTTGTTTACTTTATCACCCATGTGTGATAAATTCTTTTTGATTCCGTCCAAGTCTGGTTTCTTCACTTCAAGTTATCATCCAAATATGATATTCTCTTTTCAAACTCACTCACGGTGTGTCTTTTTCCCTTTATCTCTCAAGTGTGTTAATTGCTTTTCGATTCCGACCAAGTCCAGTTTCGTTTCTCCGAGTTATCATCCAAGTATGATAGTCTCTTTCCAAGCTCACTCGGGGTGTTTCTAGTTCTCTTTATCACCCAATTGTGGTTTCGTTTCTTTGAGTTATCATCCAATTATGATAGTATTTTTCCAAGTTCACTCATAGTGTATCTTGTTCGCTTTATCACCCATGTGTGATAAATTATTTTTGATTCCGTCCATGTCTGGTTTCTTCGATTCAAGTTATCATCCAAGTATGATATTCTCTTTTCAAGCTCACTCACGATGTGTCTTTTTCCCTCTATCGCCCGAGTTTGTTAATTGCTTTTCTATTCTGTCCATGTCCGGTTTCATTTCTTCGAGTTATCATCCAAGTATGATAGTTTCTTTCCAAGCTCACTCACGATGTGTCTTTTTCCCTCTATCGCCCGAGTTTGTTAATTGCTTTTCTATTCTGTCCATGTCCGGTTTCGTTTCTTCGAGTTATCATCCAAGTATGATAGTTTCTTTCCAAGCTCACTTACGATGTGTCTTGTTTGCTTTATCGTCCAAGTGTGGTAAATGCTCTTCGAATCTGTCCATGTCAGGATTCCTTTCTTCGAGTTATCATCCACGTATAATATTCTCTTTTTACGCTCACTCGTGGTGAGTCGTGTTCGCCTTATCACCCAAGTGTCGCAAATTCTTTTTCATTCTGACCAAGTCTTGTTTCTTCCATTCGAGTTATCACTCAAGTATGATAGTCTATTTCAAAGCTCACTCACGGTGTGTCTTGTTTTCTTTATCACCCAAGTGTTGGAAATTCTTTTTTATTCCTTCCAAGTCCGGTTTCGCTTCTTTGAGTTATCATCTAAGTATGATAGTCTGTTTCCAAGCTCACTCGTGGTGTGTCTAGTTTGCTTTATCACCAGAGTGAGGTAAATGCTTTTCGAATCCGTCTAAATCAGGTATCAATTCTTTGAGTTATCATTCAGGAATGATAGTTTCTTTCCAATCTCACTCGCGGTGTGTCTTGTTTGCTTTATCACCAAGTCCAAGTCCAGTTTCATCCCTTCGAGTTTTCATCCAAGTATCATATTTTCTTTTCGAGCTCACTCCCGGTGTGTCTTGTTTGCTTTATCACCCAAGTGTTATCAAGGCTTTTTGATTTTGTCCAAGTCTAGTTTCTTCCCTTCTAGTTATCATCCAAGTATGATATTCTCTTTTAAAGCTCACTCACGATGTGTCTTTTTCCCTTTATCGCGCAAGTGTGGTAAATGCTTTTCGATTCCGTTCAAGTCCGGTTTTGTTTCTTCGAGTTATCATCCAAGTATGATAGTCTCTTTCCAAGCTCACTCACGTTGTGGCTTTTTTGCTTTATCACCAAAGTGTGATAAATGCTCTTCGAATATTTCCAAGTCCGGATTCGTTTCTTCGAGTTATCATCCAAGTATGATATTCTCTTTCCAAGCTCACTCATGGTGTGTCTTGTTCACTTTATCACCCAAGTGTTGTAAATGCTTATCGATTCCATCCAATTTTGGTTTCGTTTCTTCGATGTATCATCCAAGAATTATAGTCTCCTTTAAAGCTCACTTACGGTGTGTCTTGTTTGCTATTTCATCCAAATGTGGTCAATGCTCAACGATTCCGTCCAAGTACGATTTTGTCCCTTCGAGTTATTATCCAAGTGTGGTAAATGCTCTTCGAATCTGTCCAAGTACGGATTCCTTTCTTTGAATTATCATCCACGTATAATATTCTCTTTTTGCGCTCACTCGCGGTGTGTCTTGTTCGCTTTATCACCCAAGTGTTGTAAATTCTTTTCGATTCTGTCCATGTCTGGTTTCTTCCATTGGAGTTATCACCAAGTATGATAGTCTCTTTCCAAGCTCACTCACGGTGTGTCTTGTTTCTTTTATCACCCAAGTGTTGTAAATGCTTTTTGATTCCTTCCAAGTCCAGTTTCATTTCTTCGAGTTATCATCTAAGTATGATAATTTGTTTTCAAGCTCACCCGCGGTGTGTCTAGTTCGCTTTATCACCCACGTGAGGTAAATGCTTTTTGAATCCGTCTAAGTCAGGTATCAATTCTTCGAGTTATCATTCAAGAATGATAGTCTCCTTCCAATCTCACTCGCGGTGTGTCTTGTTCACTTTATCACCAAAGTTTGATAAATGCTTTTCGATTTCATCCAAGTCCAGTTTCATCCCTTTGAGTTATCATCCAAGTATGATATTCTCTTTTCAAGCTCACTCCCGTTGTGTCTTGTTTTCTTTATCACCCAAGCGTGATCAATGCTTTTTGATTCCGTCCAAGTCCGGTTTCTTCCCTTCTAGTTATCATCCAAGTATGATATTCTCTTTTCAAGTTCACTCCAGGTGTGTACTTTTCCCTTTTATGACCCAAGTGTGGTAAATGCTCTTCGAATCTTTCCCAGTCCGGTTTTGTTTCTTCGAGCTATCATCCAAGTATGATAGTCTCTTTCCAAGCACACTCACGTTGTGTATTGTTAGCTTTATCACCCAAGTTTGATAAATGCTCTTTGAATCTTTCAAAGTCCGGTTTCGTTTCTTTGAGTTATCATCCAAGTATGATAGTCTCTTTCCAAGCACACTCACGTTGTGTCTTGTTAACTTTATCACCCAAGTGTGATAAATGCTCTTCGAATCTTTCAAAGTCCGGTTTCGTTTCTTCGAGTTATCATCCAAGTATGATACTCTCTTTCCAAGCTCACTCGTGGTGTGTCTCTTTTGCTTTATCACCCAAGTGTGGTATGTGCTTTTCAAATCCGTCCAAGTCAGGTTTCGTTTCTTCGAGTTATCATCCAAGTATGATAGTTTGTTTCCAAGCTCACTCGTTGTGTTTCTTGTCCGGTTTATCACCCAAGTGTGATAAAACAAATTCGATTTCATCCAAGTCCGGTTTCATCCCTTTGATTGTCATTCAAGTATGATATTCTCATTTTAAGCTCCATCACGGTATATGTTGTTCGCTTGATCACCCAAGAGTGATAAATGATTTTCGATTTTGTCCAAGTCCAGTTTCTTCCCTTCGAGATATCATCCAAGTATGATATTCTCTTTTCAAGCTCACTCACGGTGTGTCTCGTTCGCTTTATCACACAAGTGTGGTAAATGCTTTTCGATTCCGTCCATGTCTGGTTTCATTTCTTCGAATTATCATCCATGTATGAAAGTGTCTTTCCAATCGCACTCGCGGCGTGTCTTGTTCGCTTTATCTCCCAAATTTGATAAATTCTTATCGATTTCGTCCAAGTCAAGTTTCATCCCTTTGAGTTATCATCCAAGTAAGATATTGTCTTTTCAAGCTCACTCCCGGTGTGTCTTGTTTTCTTGATCACCCAAGTGTGATCAATGCTTTTCGTTTCCTTCTAAGTCCAGTTTCTTCTCATCATTTTTTCATCCAATTATGATATTCTCTTCCAAGTGTGTTAATTGCTTTTCGATTCCGACCATGTTCGGTTTCGTTTCTTCGAGTTATCATCCAAGTATAATAGTTTCTTTCCAAGCTCACTTACGGTGTGTCTTGTTTGCTTTATCGTCCAAGTGTGGTAAATGCTCTTCGAATCTATCCAAGTCAGGATTCCTTTCTTCGAGTTATCATGCAAGTATAATATTCTTTTTTTACGCTCACTCACGGTGTGTCTTGTTTTCCTTATCACCCAAGTGTTGCAAATTCTTTTTGATTCTGTCCATGTCTGGTTTCTTCCTTTCGAGTTATCACTCAAGTATGATAGTCTATTTCCTAGCGCACTTACGGTGTGTCTTGTTTGCTTTATCACCCAAGTGTTGTAAATTCTTTTTTATTCCTTCCAAGTCCGGTTTCGCTTCCTCAAGTTATCATCTAAGTATGATAGTCTGTTTCCAAGCACACTCGTGGTGTGTCTAGTTCGCTTTATCACCCAAGTGAGGTAAATGCTTTTCGAATTCGGTTTTGTTTCTTCGAGTTATCATCCAAGTATGATAGTCTCTTTCCAAGCACACTCATGTTGTGCCTTGTTAGCTTTATCACCCAAGTGTTATAAATGCTCTTTGAATCTTTCAAATTCCGATTTCGTTTCTTCGAGTTATCATCCAAGTATGATAGTCTCTTTCCAAGCTCACTCGTGGTGTGTCTTGTTTGCTTTATCACCCAAGTGTGGTATGTTCTTTTCAAATCCATCCAATTCAAGTTTCGTTTCTTCGAGTGATAATCCAAGTATGATAGTTTGTTTCCAAGCTCACTCGTTGTGTGTCTTGTTCGGTTTATCACCCAAGTGTGATAAATGATTTTTGATTTCTTCCAAGTCCGGTTTCATCCCTTCGAGTTATCATCCAAGTATGATATTCTCATTTTAAGCTCCCTCACAGTATATGTTGTTTGCTTTATCACCCAAGAGTGATAAATTCTTTTCAATTCCGTCCAAGTCTAGTTTCTTCCCTTCGAGATATCATCCAAGTATGATATTCTCTTTTCAATCTCACTCACTGTGTGCCTTGTTCGCTTTATTACACAAGTGTGATAAATGCTTTTCGATTCCCTCCATGTCTGGTTTCGTTTCTTCGAGTTATCATCCAAGTATGATAATCTCTTTCCAAGATCACTCAAGGTGTGCCTTATTTTCTTTATCACCCAAGTGTGATAAATGTTATTCGAATCCGTCCAAGTCAGGTTGTGTTTCTTCGAGTTATCATCCAAGTATGATGGTTTCTTTCCTAGATCACTCACGGTGTGTCTTGTTCGCTTTATAATCCAGGTATAATAAATTCTTTTCGATTCTGTCCATGTCTAGTTTCATCCCTTCGAGTTATCATCGAAATATGATATTCTCTTTTGATGCTCACTCACGGCGTGTCTTGTTCGCTTTATCACCCAAGTTTGATAAATGCTTTTCGATTTCGTCCAAATCCGGTTTCTTCCATTCGATTTATCATCATAATATGACATTCTCTTTTCAAGCTCACTCACGGCGTGTCTTGTTCGCTTTATCACCCAAGTGTTGTAAATTCTTTTTGATTCCTTCCAAGTACGGTTTCGTTTCTTCGATTTATCATCTTAGTATGATATTCTGTTTCCAAGCTGACTCGCGGTGTGTCTAGTTCGCTTTATCACCCGAGTTGGGTAAATACTTTTCAAATCCGTCTAAGTCAGGTATTAATTCTTCGAGTTATTTTTCAAGAATGATAGTCTCTTTCAAATCTCACTCGCGGTGTGTCTTTTTCCCTTTATCACCAAAGTGTGATAAATTTTTTCGATTTCGTCCAAGTCCAGTTTCATCGCTTCGAGTTATCATCCAAGTATGATATTCTCTTTTCAAGCTCACTCCCGGTGTGTCCTGTTTGCTTTATCACCCAAGTGTGATCAATGCTTTTTGATTACTTCCAAGTCCGAGTGTGGTAAATGCTTTTCAAATCCGTCTAAGTCAGGTATCAATTCTCTTTTCAAGCTAACATACGGTGTGTCTTTTTCCCTTTATCGCCCAAGTGCGGTAAATGCATTTCGATTATGTCTAAATCCGGTTTTGTTTCTTCGAGTTATCATCCAAGTATGATAGTCTCTTTCCAAGCTCACTCACGTTGTTCCTTGTTTGCTTTATCACCCAAGTGTGGTAAATTCTCTTCGAATCTTTTCAATTCTGGTTTTGTTTCTTCGATTTATCATCCAAGTATGATAGTCTCTTTCCAAGCACTCTCACTTTTTGCCTTGTTAGCTATATCTCCAAAGTGTGCTAAATGCTCTTCGAATATTTAAAAGTCCTGTTTCGTTTCTTCGAGTTATCATCCAAGTATGATAGTCTCTTTCCAAGCTCACTCGTGGTGTGTCTTGTTTGCTTTATCATCCAAGTGTGGTATGTGCTTTTCCAATCCGTCCAAGTCAGGTTTCGTTTCTTCGAGTTATCATCCAAGTATGATAGTTTGTTTCAAAGCTCACTCGTTGTGTGTCCTTTTCGCTTTATCACCCAAGTGTGATAAATGCTTTTCGATTTCGTCCAAGTTCGGTTTCATCCCTTTGAGTTATCATCCAAGTATGATATTCTCATTTCTTGCTCCCTCGCGGTATATTTTGTTCGCTTTATCACCCAAGAGTGATAAATTCTTTTCGATTCCATCCAAGTCCCATTTCTTCCCTTCGAGATATCATCCAAGTATGATATTCTCTTTTCAAGCTCACTCACGGTGTGTCTTGTTCGCTTTATCACACAAGTGTGGTAAATTAATTTCGATTACGTCCATGTCTGGTTTCGTTTCTTCGAGTTATCATCCAAGTATGATAATTTCTTTCCAATCTCACTCACGGTGTGCCTTATTTGCTTTATCACCCAAGTGTGATAAATGATCTTCGAATCCGTCCAAGTCAGGTTGCGTTTCTTCGAGTTATCATCCAAGTATGATGGTTTCTTTCCTAGCTCACTTGCAGTGTGTCTGTTGGCTTTATAACCCGAGTGTAATAAATTAGTTTCGATTCCGTCCAAGTCTTGTTTCATCCCTACAGGTTATCATCGAAATATGATATTCTCTTTTCAAGCTCACTCACGGTGTGCCTTGTTCTCTTTATCACCTAAGTGTGATAAATGCACTTCGAATTTATCCAATTCAAGTTTTATTTTTTCGATTTATCATCCAAGTATGATAGTATCTTTCCAAGCTCACTCGTGGCATCCATGTTTGGTTTCGTTTCTTCGATTTATCATCCAAATATGATAGTCTCCTTTCAAGCTCACTTACAGTGTGTCTTGTTTGCAATTTCATCCAAATGTGGTAAATACTCAACGATTCCGTCCAAGTACGATTTCTTCACTTCGAGTTATCATTTAAGTATGATATTCTCTTTTCAAGATCACACACGGTGTGCCTTGTTCGCTTTATCACCCAAGTGTGGTAAATGCTTTTCAATTCCATCCAAGTCCATTTTTATTACTTCGAGTTATGATCCAAGTTTGGTAGCCTCTTTCCAAGCTCACTCGTGGTGTGCCGTGTTCGCTTTATCACCAAAGTGTGATAATTGCTCTATGATTTCGTCAAATTCAGGTTTCGTTTCTCTGATTTATCATCCAAGTATGATAGTCTCTTTCCAAGCTCACTCGAGGTGTGTCTTGTTCTCTTTATCACCCAAGTATGGTAAATGCTTTTCGAATCCATTCAAGTCAGGTTTCGTTTCTTCGAGTTATCATCCAACTATGATAGTCTGTTTCGAAGCTCACTCACATTGTATCTTGATCGCTTTATCACCCATGTGTGATAAAGTTTTTAGATTCCATACAAATCCGGTTTCTTCACTTCAAGTTATCATCCAAGTAAGATATTCTCTTTTCAAGCTCACTCACGGCGTGTCTTTTCCCTTTTATCGCCCAAGCGTGTTAATTTCTTTTCAAATTCGTCCATATCCGATTTCATTTCTCCGAGTTATCATCCGATTTCATTTTTTCGAGTTATCGTCCAAGAGTGTTAAATGCTCTTCGAATCTTTCCAATTCCAGATTCCTTTCTTCGAGTTATCATCCACGTATAATATTATCGTTTTACGCTCACTCGCGGCGTGTCTTGTTCGCTTTATCACTCAAGTGTTGTAAATTGTTTTCGATTATGTCCAATTCTGGTTTCTTCAATTCGAGTTTTCATCCAAGTATGATAGTCTCTTTCCAAGCTCACTCACGGTGTGTCTTGTACGTTTTATCACCCAAGTGTTGTGAATCCTTTTTTATTCCTTCCAAGTACGGTTTCGTTTCTTCGAGTTATCATCTAAGTATGATAGTCTGTTTCCAAGCTCACTCGCGGTGTGTCTAGTTCGGTTTATCACCCGAGTGAGGTAAATGCTTTTCGAATCCGTCTAAGTCAGGTATCAATTCTTCGAGTTATCATTCAAGAATGATAGTCACTTTCCAATCTCACTCGCGGTGTGTCTTGTTCGCTTTATTACCAAAGTTTGATAAATGCTTTTCGATTTCGTCCAAGTCCAGTTTCATCTCTCCGAGTTATCATCCAAGTATGATATTATCATTTCAAGCGCACTCCCGGTGTGTCTTGTTTGCTTTATCACCCAAGTGTGATTAATGCTTTTTGATTACATCCAAGTCCGGTTTCTTCCCTTCGACTTATCATCCAAGTATGATATTCTCTTTTAAAGCTCACACATGGTGTGTATTTTTCCCTTTATCACCCAAGTGTGGTAAATGCTTTTCGATTCCGTCCAAGTCCGGTTTTATTTCTTCGAGTTATCATATAAGTATGATAGTGTATTTCCAAGCTCACTCACGTTGTGCCTTGTTTGCTTTATCACCTACGTGTGGTAAATGCTCTTCGAATCTTTCCAAGTGTGGTTTCGTTTCTTCGAGTTATCATCCAAGTATGATAGTCTCTTTCCAAACTCACTCGTGGTGTTTCTTGTTCGCTTTATTACCCCAGTGTGGTATGTGCTATTCAAATCCGTCCAAGTCAAGTTTCGTTTCTTCGAGTTATCATCCAAGTATGATAGTTTGTTTCCAAGATCACTCGTTGTGTGTCTTGTTCGCTTTATCACCCAAGTGTGATAAATGCTTTTCGATTTCGTCCAAGTCCGGTTTCATCCCTTTGAGTTATCATCCAAGTATGATATTCTCTTTTCAAGCTCCTTCACGGTATTTGTTGTTCCCTTTATCACCCAAGAGTGATGAATGTTTTTTGATTCCGTCCAGGTCCAGTTTCTTCCCTTCGAGATATCATCCAAGTATGATATTCTCTTTTCAAGCTCACTCACGGTGTGTCTTGTTCGCTTTATCACACAAGTGTGGTAAATTCTTTTCGATTCCGTCCATGTCTGGTTTCGTTTCTTCGAGTTATTATCCAAGTATGATAATCTCTTTCCAAGCTCACTCACGGTGTGCCTTGTTCGCTTTATAACTCAAGTGTGATAAATGCTCTTCGAATTTATCCATGTCAGGTTTCGTTTCTTCAAGATATCATCCAAGTATGATAGTCTCTTTCAAAGCTCACTCACGGTGTGTCTTGTTCTCTTTATAACTCAAGTTTGATAACATGTTTATTTATCTGTTTTGGATGATATTACGCGTGAATTGTGTTTGTTTTGCATACATTTGATCAGACATGTCATTTGGAGGCAAAAATGCAAAAGGAAGCGTTGAGAATAAGAAAACACGGTAAAACAGAAGGAAAACAACATTAAAAGTTCATTTCTTCATTTTTACTGTCAAACAATCGTCTCCACCACCAGACGACCATCTCAAGTTAAAACGCTCAACTTAGAGTTGAGTTGATCGTCTCATTGCAAGAGTTGGAAATCTCAATCATCAAACGTTCATCTCAATTAATTATGCAGAAACGTAAAAGTCATATCAGACGAAACAAAAATCAAAATTAAACGAGATTTTTTCGTTCACGCGGAGAAGTTTCCTTAACCTAGTTCACTCATTCTATACAACTCAGTCTCAAGCCCAATCGGAGTCCAAGCCTATTATTTCTTAACAAACCCTACCTCACTGCTTATAAATAGAGCTCTCTGCCATTGTAACGAGAGAGCTTCGTGTTAAGTCCAATTCTGCCATTTTTATTCCATTCGAAGTTCGCTTTATTTTTTAGTATTCATTAGTTTTTATTTCCTTTACCAAATCTTAGTGATAGTTTCCGCCATTAGGAAATTATCACCATTTTTATTGTTTTTAGCCACTACATTATTGTATTCATTTCAAGTTTCGAAGTTTCGTTGATCAAGGATATTGCAACCAGGTTTCTGATTTTAATGATCATTTATTTATTTATTATCGCATTTATTTTCATTATGCATTTCGTCTCTGTAAACACCCCAAATTTGCCCTCACCCATTCACACCATGGCTTGTGATCATTTCATATGCATAAACACAATCATAACATCTCATATCACATTCTTAAGTCTCTGCATTGGTTCTAAGTCATCTGCATCTAGGGTTTGTGATCTGAGCAATCCAAGAGCTTCTTGAGCCACTCCAAAGGTCAACAATCACTTCAAAGGGGTCCATATGTGTTCAAGCATCATATTATATCCCCTCAAAGTCAAGAATTCCAAAGAATCACAAGAACTGGGATTTGTGTGGAGGCAGAGCCAGGTTTGACTGCACAGTTGACCTAAAATTAGGGTTTTGGTTTCAGAGGCCATAACTCCAAATTTTTTGGTCATTCTTGTTTCTATTGGTCTCTATATGGTATAGGGAGTGTGCATATCAATTTTCATGAAGAAATTCCATGGGGAAGTCATATGATCAAGAGTTGACTTTCTGGACAAGTCAGTGCAAAATCAGGGCATCTGAGGCCCCCAATGACCCAACCAAGGGGTGATCTTCATCATTTTGAGTGTATTTGATCTTTATTTGATCATGGAAGAAGGTTGAAGTTCACAAAATTCAAGAATTTGAAGTTTTTGCAAAGTTGACTTTTTAGGGCATGGTTGACTTTTAATGAAATGTCATTTTATGCAACTTTTTCAACCCTTACTTTTTGATCCAAAAATGCTTCAAATGGAAAAACTTTGGTCATGAAAGGTCTATATTAGATCTTTCCCTTTTCAAAAAGTACAAGAACATGACCTAATTCATTTTGGATCAAAAGTTATGGTGTGTCAAAGTTGGCAAAAATCACTAATTTTCAAGGTATGCACCAAATGAGAAACTTGCAAAAACTTTGTACCAAGGCATTTGTGACTTCTAATTCATGTCAAACCATTTCACAAACATCACATGTGACCTAAAGTTCAGAATGGACCAAGGGTTTCTCATGTTTCATGGTTTGTATAGCAAGATCTTTCCATATGAACCAAAAGTGATCAACTTGCAAAAACCATCATCACACCTCACCCACTTGTTGCCTTGGCTGCTGAACCAGCCCTAACATTTCCCCTCACCCTGCTGCGCCAGCCCACACACTTGTACTAGCCTAGAACCCAACCCATGCCTCTCTTACACAAAGGTTGACAATTTGCAAAAGTGGCCATACCAATCAATAAAGGGCAGGTCACATCATCTGACCAATGAGATTTGTTCATGTGGATCAAATGCTAGCTAAACATAACAACAAGCAAGGCTGAAGCTCACCATAACTCAGCATACACAAACTCACTCCAACTTGCATTTCTCTTCGAATCTCTCTACACAAGTCTCAAACACAAATAAAAACTTCACAAATCATCTCAACTCACCTCACTGGTCAGAAACCAACCATTGTTTTGGCTTGAAACCCCCCATATCACAAATACGAATTTCACATCCCCTTGGCCTGAGTTTCTGTCAACTTTCTCTAGAGGCTATATAAACTCCAACCAAAGGTCAAAAGCTTCTAAGGAGGATCATTGGGACTTGTTTGAGCCAAAGAAGCAGCCAGAAAGCACCTGAATCGAAAGCTTCATATCAGGTAGCTTCATGAACTTTTTTTCCAGAACTCCATTTTCTTGTTAGAATCTTGTTTTGTATGTTGCACTGATCATTGGGATCTATTTACTTTTGAAAATGAGTAAGAAATGAGTTTGTACTGAGGCTCTGAAATTTCACCCGTGAAATTTGTTTCCTTCTATTTGTTTTTTCTTGGGGTTTAAATGATGTTTGAGGGTGGATTTGTATCCTAGGATGTTAGAGGATCACTTTGCTGTGTTTAATTTGATGATTGGTAGCCTGTATCATGATCTAGGGTTTTGATGCTGCCGGAGAAGATGACCGGAGCTTCCCTCCGGTCACCTGAATGTTATTAGCCCTAATCCCAGTCATTAAGTCCATTTGAATTTCACGCGTTGGATTGTCTGACTTTGTTGACTTCGCGCGTACACGTGTGGTCCAGATGAGCTCTTTTTGCCCTAATCATCATTAGCCTGATTAATCCACTTAATTAATTCATAAAACTCAATTAAATTCAGAGTCAATCCAGACCATTCATCTGCGCGCCAAGTCAATGGTCTCCTCCCAACTTTGAACCTCATGCGTTGGATCAGAATACTTTCCATTTTATTTTGTTTTCTTTTATTTTCTTTCTATTTAACTTGTGCATTTTATAAAAAATAGCAAAAATCATTTAAAAATTATGAAACTTTTTGTCAAGAGTTTCATTAATTTTTAAAACACAAAAATATTTTTATTTTTATTTTTTAGCATTAAAAAGTATTTTTAAATATTAAAAGGTTTATTTTTAATTGATTAATGAAAATTAATTTATTAAAAATACTTTTAGGTATTTCAAAATCACCAAAAAATTCATGAAATGTTTTAAGACATTTAGAAACATTGTCCAACCTTCAAACCAAATTTATTTTTTGATCTTGATGCATTTTGAGAATTTTTCATTGAATTAAAATCATTTTGATGCATTATTTTGATCCAAACTTCAAAAAATCATTTCTGCCTATCCATGAAGAGTTGGACCTTGTTTCTTTTTGCATTGCATTGTGTTTAACATGTAGTTTGTGAGATTAAATGGCCATGATTTGATCTTTCATTTTCCATTTGTTTGGTAATTTTCTTGTTTAGGAACCCTAAAACCCTAGAAAACTTAGGAAAATCATATTTTGAATTTGGTTAAGAGTTGAAACCTCTCCTTTGGGCATTGGGTTAGTATAGGATTAGGGGTCCTTTGAGTGCATTTTCAATTTTTTATAATGTTGTTTGCTTCTGATTTTGGTTTTTGTTTGATGTATTGTTCATAAACCCTAATTTGGGCTTCCATATGCATTCATCTTGCATTTGCTTGCATAACATGACTTGCCATGACATTTCATGCCTCCATTTGATTCATTGAACATCATAAGACATATTGAAAGCATGTTTGGTCATTGCATCTTGCATTTGCCATGTTGTATGACATATGCACTTCATAACTTTTCATGTATGTTCATGCTTCTTAGCTTGCTCCATTTGCATCCATAAGCTTGTATGATCATCTCCATTTGCTGTCTCATGTTTGTATCACTTCAAAGCATCATTATCATCATAAACAAGCTTCTGGTTTTGATTTACTTCATACCATTCCATCCCATTTTGCATTGCATTGCATTTCCTTTCTAACCTTTCAGGTGGTAAGTGATTTTGAGAAGTGAATTTGCCTTCACTTCTCATACTTTCTTCTCATCTCTCTCTTGCATCCTTGCTGCATTTTGATATGTGTTTGAGATTGAGCTTGCTCATTCTTCTTCCTCTCACTTTCTTTCTTCAAGTGACTTGACTTCTTGAATGAAGCAAGTTACTTTGCTTCTCTTGATCCTTTCATCTGCTTCCTGGTGGTTCCATTGAAGACTTCTTTCTTAAACCTCACAAACCCTAGGAATGACCAAGCATGACAATGATTAGGGTCTTGATTAGTCTCCCCACTTAGTTTTACCTTTGTGTCTCTTTGGGTCTTCTCTTCTCATCTCATAATCAGGGACTAAACCCTAAAGGCTTTAAGGCTCTGTGATTAAGTTTATGCCTGCCTCCTTATCTTAGGATGGAGTGTATAACTTTAATCCTAAGTGTTAAACCCTTAAGGTGTTTAAATCCTTCAATCAATCCATGTAATAATCATCAAGACATCACACTTGTAACTTGGGCCTTGCATTAGGGTTCTAATTCTTCCTTAATTGGTTAAGAAGGACTAACCCTAGTGTTAATGGACAAGTCCCCCTCAAGTTGTCTTACAAACCATAAATTTCACTTCATCATCTCATCATTAAATAAAATCCACTTAACCAAAGGCTTGTTTTGTCATGAGTTTAATCCCTAATCATGGATTAAGTTGAGGAGCTTTCCTCAGCTTAAACATTCTCATCTATTATCCTTCTATTAGGATGGTGTAATGAGTCTGTTTAATCCCTGATTATGGCTTAACCTCATTACTTAACACTAAACAAAAACAACAAAAACATCTAAATAATCACAAATAGGATAATGATCTTAATCCTACACCAAAGGTGATTAAGTGTGAGAATCTGACTTCACACCTAAGGTATTCTCATTACCCCTAATCAGAGGGAAGATGTGATGAGTTTACTAACCCATTGGTTTAGGCTTAAGCCCATTAACTTATGACAAACTTGCAAAAGCAATAAAAGACTGAAAACTCAAAAACAAACAATAATCGTCTCCTCCGGGATTCTTTTCTCATCTCATTCACTCACAAACGAGAACTTGCTTCTTCCGTCTAACGCAAGACAGTTTGCACCTGAGCCAGACAGGTCATACACTTGAGCATAGGCAAGTAAGCAGTTCACAAGTCAATTCATCTTTCAGTCTCTTTGGGTCGAACTACGGTGTTCTGACTTCCTCATTGCACGAGAGGATACGTAGGCATGACTTAACAGTTATCGAACAAAAGTCTTTGTATATTCCCCCTCTTTCCAGCATTATTTTCTTAGCCTCATGATCTTGAGCATACTCTTGCCCTCACACTGACACTGTATATATATCACACTTTACATTTCTTTTGCACTGACACCTGTACATCTCTTCCAGCTATTATACACAAATTGCACTGACACTACCCCTTTAAAACACAAATCTTTTAAGCGTGGATCCCGTCGAGTACGACGGACAATCTGGGTGCTAATACCTTCTCAGGTTGTAACCAACCCCCTTTCTCAGTCTCTCTGGTTCGCAACCGTCTTATCCATCTCCTTCTAGGCCTATGCAGCATTGCCTTTCCTCCGGGATAAAAATGCCTAGCTGGCGACTCTATTCATCTCCAGTGAGTTCACGGCTGTGTGTTCTCATTGTCCCTCTCGCCGACCGTTCGCGTCTGTACCTTTATCTGGGCCATTCCCCATTTATCGGGAGCGACAGCTTGGCGACTCTGCTGGGGACCCTTATACTGTAACCAGGACTTCTGGTTCTTTTTGTGGGTTCCTCCTAGCGCTTGTTTGATTTGTGTTTACAAGGGTGTTATGTGCTTATCTGTGTTTGTATATTTGTGTTTATTTTTGCTTTATGTACAGTTGCTTTACTGCTTCCTTTATAGCTTTGCATATTATCATACTGTCATACTGTGCTGCTGGCTGGATCTGTTTGTTTGCTTTGGTGGGTGGGTGTTCCATTGAGAGTTAAGGTCCTATACCTGGGACCTGAGTGACACCTAGGCTAGAGTGGATCGTATTCTTTCCCATTCCATCTCGGTCTGGTGCGGGAATATGAAACACGGTTCAGATATGGGTTTCTTCTTGAGAACTCTGTGTTGCAGATTTCCTGCAATGCTAGGGCTATCTAGGAAGCCTGCTAAGTCTGGATGACCTTTAGTATTGACCTTCAGAAACTGAGGTGAATTAGAGGAGGAACTTTTATGGTTATTGTAAACACTGTATCTCCGGGTTAGAAGTGTTTACACTTCTCATAACTGATCCAAGTCTGAGGATCCTTGTTTTAGAACATCACCTGTGAGGGGGGTTGGGCTGTTTGCAGGTTTGCAGGTACCCTTGACTTCAACATACCTTGTTACTTTGTTTGATTAAGAATACTTCATGTTGGAACAATTCTTGTGATTCTAAACCCTGGACATGTGACTCTTTATTTGAGTCCCCCACCTTGGTTACTGGACTTATAGACCTCCATCTGGATTTCTTGAACACACATGGACCTATATCAGAGCACTTGATCAGATCCAGCTCAGTCACAAACCCTTTGCATAGCATTTGCATACATCCTCATTGCATCATTCTAACATGTGTTTATTTGCTTTTCAGGGTATCCATCCTATCATTTTGGCTTGGTTTTGATCCCTTTCTTCAGCTTAGACCCATCTTCATCAGCACTTGCTTCAGTCACTTGCATCCTCAGTCTCAGCCTATCAGTGGCCTATCTTCAGTGTTGTCCTCATTCATCACCATCAGCACCCAGTCTTCAGCAACATGGCACCTAAGAAAAGTAACATCTCCTATCACTTCTTTGAGCCTGAGCTAGTTAGCATCAGGAGGATTCAGACCCTGATTACTCCAGACCATATACCATATTTCAGAGAACATTATGGGGGAATTCTTGATATGGTTATGGATTTGGACCCTTCACAGAGGAGCCTGATACATACTTGCCTGCAGTTCTATGACCCCCCTCTGAGGTGCTTCACATTTCAGAATTTTCAGTTGGGACCCTTACTGGAGGAGTATTCATCATTGGTTGGTATACCTATCAGAGGTGGAATCCCTTTCAACCCTGAGATGGCTTTCCCAAGTAATGAGGAGATAGCCAAAGCATTACATCTGGAACCAGTTTTGATTGGGCAGAATTTGACATCTAAAGCTGGGATCTCTGGTTTTCATCTGGATTTCTTGACCTCTCAGGCTAGTTTGAAGGCCTCCCTAGGGGAGTGGAAGGCAGTCTGTGCTCTGTTGGCCCTCAGCATATATGGGGTCATACTTTTTGCAGATGAGCCTAGGTTTGTTAGCAAGAATGCAGTCCATCTTTTCGTCCTGAGGAACCCAGTGCCTACCTTACTGGGAGATCTTTATTACTCAGTTCATCAAAGGAATGAAAAGCAAAGGGGGAGATTAGTAATATGTTGTGCTCCTTTGTTCTATACTTGGCTGCTCAAGCATCTGCCAAAGACTGATGCATTCCTAAACCCTCACCAGCAGAAAAACTGGGCTAGAAGGCTTGTTGCTCTAACCTCAAATGATATCAGATGGTGTACTCAGAGTACTAAGGGCAGAGACATTATCACAAGTTGTGGGCAATTTCCCAATGTGCCTTTGATTGGAGTGAAGGGTTGCATCAATTACAACCCTCTGCTTTTCAAAAGACAACTGGGTTATGCATTAGTCCACCCTCCTAGAGCACAGGATCTGACTGAGACCCTTTATGTTGAGATCAAGCCTAATCTGGCTATTGTTAGGCAGGCATCCTGGGCCTGGGACAATGTGCAAACTAAGGGGATAACTATTCTTGGGAGATGCAATAATGTAGCCTCAGCCCAGTACTATGAGTGGTCACATGCCAGGGCTCAGATATCTGGAATGCCTTTCACTATTGAAGATATGCCTGGACCTTCATCAGCACCACCTCCAGCAACTGTCAGCTTAGAGGAGTTTGAGAAATTGAAAGAGAGAAATGAGAAGTTGACTCAAGCTCTACAGAAGACCCTCTGGGAGAGGAGTGATGGTAGGTTGGATATTGAGAGGCTGGAAAAGTTGAAAGTTGAGCACTTGGCTAGAATTGAGAAGTCTGAGGATTACATTAAGAAGTCTAGGGCTGGAGAACAAATCTTGAAGAATGCCTGCAAGGAAGCTCAGTTCCAGAAGGCCAGGACTGATTTGTATCTGAAGGAGAGTCAGGCTAGGTGGGTCAGGATTACCGAGGCCCGTACTCAAGAAGACAAAAGGACTCAGGATAAGATTGAGCAGATGGAAGCTAATGCAAAAGAGCAACAGGAAGCCTTGGCAGCAGCCCAGAGGGAGGTCTCAGAGTTGAAGATCAGAGCTGGAGTGAAGAGGTCAAAGGACCAGAGTCAGCACAAGAAGCTAACTGCAGCTATTGCCACAAGGAATCTCCTTATCAGGAATCTTACGAAGCGTCCAGCTGATCCTGTGACTCAAGCACTTCTCAAGGAAGTTCAGGAGGATGAATTTGGCCTTGGTGTTTGACCTTTTGCTTGTTGTTGCTTTCATTTTATGTATTTTTCTTTATGTTGTATTTTTGACCCCTCAGAGGGCTTGCATTGTAAAAGAAACAAACTATGTATCATTTACCTTTTTGTAATATATGTGTTGGTTTGTTTCATCTGATCTCCTCAAGCAACATCACAAGCATCTTCTTCAAGGGGTCTGGAAGGGCAAAACCAAATACCAAGCCGGATACCTTGGAAACAAATAGACACACTGCATTGCATACTAACCTTCTATCTTGTTTTGTAGGTTTTTGTTTATTTGTTACTAACTCTGTTGTGATATCAGGAATTATTGCTCGACGTCGAGGGTTTCCACTCAACCGTCCACACAGATACCCCACCCGCAGCAACTTTCCGGGCATACAGATGGATCAGATGCAGCAGGACCTTACAGAGGTCAGGAACCAAATGACCAACGAGAGGTTGGAAATGAGGAACCAAATGACACATTTTATGGAGGTAATGAACAACATGGCTCAAAGCCAGGAGAGGCTCAGAGCACTGGTAGAAGGGAGAAACCAGGAAGACCATCAGCCAGGGACTGCTGGGACTAGCAACAATGAAAGAGTCCAACCTCATGTCAATCCCCCAGTCTTTGGACCCCACCTCCATCCAGAGGCCAACATCCCTGTCAATATGCAAGGGACTGCCACAGCAGGGAGGGTACTGCAAGAAGACCCCCAGGAAGATCAGTTCACAGTGATGGGAGCTGGGGAGGAGGCCTATGACAGAAGGCTGGATGAGATAGCTGAGAAATTAAGATCCTTAGAATCTCAAAACTCTTTGGGTTTTGATGTTATGGATATGGGCTTGGTAGACGGGGTCAGGATTCCCCACAAGTTTAAGCCACCATGCTTTGAGAAGTATAATGGGACTTCCTATCCTCGGACCCATCTACAATCTTTTCTCGGGAGGCTGAAGGCCTATACCATGGACGAGAAGCTGTGGATGTTTTATTTCGAGGATAGCTTGACTGGAGCTTCGAGGGAATGGTATTCCCATCTGACAAGAGCAACTATTAGATGCTGGAAGGACCTGGCAGAGGCCTTCATCAGACAGTATCAGTACAATCTGGATATGGCACCCAACAGAACCCTCCTGATGGGGATGTCTCAGTCATCCAGAGAGAGCTTCCGTGAGTACGCTCAAAGATGGAGACAGCTTGCTGCTGCTGTCCAGCCACCTATGTCAGAGAGGGAGATGGCTGATATGTTCATGAACACCCTTCAGGGGACTTACATTGATAGGCTAGCTGCCTTCTCATCTACCAGCTTTGCAGATGTAGTCATAGCCGGGGAGAGGATTGAAAGCCTATTGAAGATGGGTAAGATCTCAGACAACGGTGCAAGCTCATCCAGTAATGCAAGAAAGCCTTTTGCAGGCCCAAGAAGAACTGGTGAGACCAATGCTATCCACACCAACAGGGGCAGGCCCCAATATGTTCATAGATCTGTGGCAGCAGTCACCATTCCCGCTCCAGCTCATCCACAACCAGCTTATCAACCGCCGCAACAAAATTATCAACAACAACCTCAGTACCAACAACAAACTCAGTATCCTCCGAGAAATTACAACAACAGCAACACCAACAACAACAATCAGCAGAGACTATTCCAACAGAGACCTTCTCAGGCCAACAGGGTGATCGATCCGATCCCTATTCCCTATGCAACATTACTGCCACAACTCCTGAAACTCAACCTAGTTGAGCTAAGGATATTGGCCCCTCCAGACCCCAACAGTCTACCCAGAAATTATGACTCCAATGCCAGATGTGCCTTCCATTCAAATGCACCTGGCCATAGTACAGAGAAGTGCAGAGCTTTGCACATGAAGGTACAAGACCTGGTAGACTCTAAGGCTCTGAATTTCGCACCACCACCCAATGTCAACAAAAATCCTATGCCACACCATGGTGGTCCTCGAATCGATGCTATTGAAGAAGACAAGCCGTCTTATTTAATAACCAGTGTGGGTCAGATCCGGACACCGTTGGTGGAGATTAAGGCTCAGCTCCTCGAATGTCAAATGTTCCCGGGGTGTGAGTTAGGGTGTGCTTACTGCAATATTTCAGTAAATGGGTGCGATAACTTGAGGAATGGCATAGATGGTCTCATACAGAGTGGCCAGCTTCAAATCACCACATCATTTCCTACAAATCCAGCAATCTCATCAGCAACAATTCCGGTATCTCCTACAACTGCAACAACCATTGTTCCCGACAATTCTTCAGCTTCATCAACAAATGCTTCATCCGTCATCTCAACTGATCAGCTATCAACAAATTTTCCTTCTACAACTTCAGCACCACTCCATTTTGAAACTTCTACAACAACAACGCCCATCCTTCCAACAATGTCTCCTACAACACCAGCAACAAACTCTGAAGACGTCTCAACTGTCACAATATTTTATGATCCTGAAAATAACTCCGCCTACAACTCAGAAGGTGCTACTCCTACCAGAGCACCAGTCACAATATATTATGATCCGCAGACTATCACAGTTCCTTCTGCAGCTGCCGTCAGTCCAGTCACTGTCACAGTGCCTGGGCCAGTACCTTATGAAAGCAGTAACGCCATCCCTTGGCATTACGGCTCTGACGTATACTGCGAAGGAAAGAAAATCACTTTTGAACCACCAACACCTGCACCATAGATAGACAATGTGGGAGGAGGCGGAGGCTTCACTCGAAGCGGACGTCTCTTTGCTCCACAAATTCAAAGACCCACTGCCGAAGCAGAAGCTGCTGCCAAGGCAAAAGGAAAGAGCCCGGTGCAGGAAGATCAAGCTACTAGGGAAACTTTGAAAACACCCTTTGATCAAGAAGTTGATGAGTTCATGAGAATCATCAAAAAGAGTGATTACAAAATAGTGGATCAGCTTCACCAGACGCCTTCCAAGATCTCTATCCTATCATTGCTTATATGCTCCGAAGCCCATCGGAACGCACTACTCAAAGTCTTGCACGCAACTTACGTGCCTGAAGAGATCACCGTCAATCAGTTGGAAACTGTGGTTGGAAATGTTACTGCTAGCAATGGGCTAGGGTTCACCAATACTGATTTGACTACGGAAGGCCGCAATCATAACAAGGCCTTGCACATCACCATGGAATGTAAAGGTGCAGTCCTTTCCCATGTGCTGGTAGACACAGGATCATCCCTTAATGTCTTACCGAAAAAGGCCCTGGTGAAGCTAGAGTATGAAGGATTGGCATTGCGACCGAGTAACTTGGTAGTGAGAGCCTTTGACGGCTCTAAGAGATCAGTTATGGGGGAAATTGAGTTGCCTGTAACGATTGGCCCACAAACTTTCCAAACGACCTTCTACGTGATGGACATTCAGCCTGCCTACAGCTGTTTGTTGGGTAGACCATGGATTCATGCCGCTGGCGCAGTAACGTCTACCCTTCACCAGAAGTTAAAATTTGAGTGGGAAGGCCAAGTTGTTACAATTTGTGGAGAGGAGGATATTTTTGTTAGCCATCTGGCTACTTATAAGTATATTGAGATGGACGGGGAGGTCCACGAGACCATGAGCCAAGGGTTTGAGGCCCTGAATGTTAATGAAACCTCTGCTGTGCTTGGGACCTCTATGACATCCTACCAACAAGCCCGGAAGGTGGTGGAAGAAGGAAACGCTCAAGGCTGGGGAAAGCTGTTGCCGGTGGAGAAGAAAGAAGATAGATTTGGGTTGGGTTACAAACCAACTCGAGAAGATCAAACAGAGGCTGCCAAGAAGCCCAACTTTGTTAGTGGGGGGATGCTCACCCCTGATGCTGTCAACAATTTGGAAGACGAGCTGGAAGAAGAACGCAACCTGGAAAGCTGGATTCGTCCAAAGGTCCCGGGGAGCAGTATCTCAAACTGGTCTTCCCAGGAAATTATAAGAGTTACTCATGCAGAGTAATTATTATTTCCTGTATTTTTATAGCATGCATCAAAGTCTTGAATCTTGCCCAAGATGACAAGGCTCATTTTGTAATCGGGCCATCTGTACTTTTTGTGCAACAAGATTAATCAATGAAATATCAGACATCTTTTGCAAACAAGTCTTTTTCTTTTCCGCTCACTGTTTTCCCATTTTTCTTTTTGTACAAAAAATAAATGGCAATGTTTTCAAAATGACAACTTTATTTCACTTTTTCTAAACAAGATTAAAATCAATCACTAAAATGAACAAACTGAACCCTTGCAGAGAGTGCCTTCCGGACAGCACCGACAACAGCACGGCTATGACTTCGTATGACTTTGACAATCCGATCAATCAAGCTGATGAAGGGGTTGAAGAAGAATATGAGCTTCCTGAAGAGCTAGCCAGGTTGTTGAGACAAGAGGAGAAGGTTATCACTCCTCATCAGGAGGAAGTTGAAACGATTAATCTTGGTACAGAAGAAGAAGTGAAAGAAGTTAAGATCGGGGCCTGCTTACAAGACTCGGTAAAGAGACAACAGATTGACCTGCTTCAAGAGTACGTGGATGTGTTTTCTTGGTCTTACCAGGATATGCCAGGGTTGGACACCGACATTGTTACGCACAAGCTGCCTTTAAGAGAAGAATGCCCACCGGTTAAACAGAAACTGCGCCGTACTCGCCCGGACATGGCAATGAAGATCAAAGAAGAGGTACAAAAGCAGTGGGACGCCGGGTTCCTTGCTGTAACTAGCTATCCACCATGGGTTGCTAACATAGTACCTGTGCCTAAGAAAGACGGCAAAGTAAGAATGTGTGTTGACTACCGGGATCTGAATAGAGCTAGCCCGAAAGATGATTTCCCTTTACCTCACATTGATGTATTGGTGGATAATACGGCTCAGTTCTCGGTATTCTCCTTCATGGACGGATTTTCAGGGTACAATCAGATTAAAATGTCACCTGAAGACATGGAGAAGACAACCTTCATCACACCCTGGGGCACGTTCTGCTACAAAGTGATGCCATTCGGATTGAAGAATGCTAGTGCAACATATCAACGGGCTATGGTGACATTATTCCACGATATGATCCATAAGGAAATCGAGTGTTATGTGGATGACATGATTGCCAAGTCCCTTACAGAGGAAGACCACCTGGTAAATCTGCTGAAGCTATTCAAGCGTCTGAGGAAGTACCAACTGAAGCTGAACCCCAACAAATGCACATTCGGGGTGCGATCCGGTAAGCTGCTGGGTTTTATTGTAAGCGAGAAAGGGATTGAAGTTGACCCTGATAAAGTCAAAGCCGTTCAAGAGATGCCTGCACCGAAAACTGAGAAAGAGGTTCGAGGTTTTCTAGGTAGATTGAACTACATTTCGAGGTTCATATCTCACCTTACGGCAACCTGTGAACCCTTGTTCAAGCTGTTAAGAAAAGAACAGACGGTCAGGTGGAATGAAGACTGCCAGAGGGCTTTTGATAAGATCAAAGAATACCTACAAGAGCCTCCCATCCTTATGCCTCCAGTTGAAGGAAGACCTCTGATAATGTACTTGACAGTATTAGAAGAGTCAATGGGGTGTGTGCTGGGCCAGCATGACGAGTCTGGTCGAAAAGAGTATGCAATATACTACCTAAGCAAAAAGTTTACCGACTGTGAACAACGTTATTCACTGCTCGAGAAAACTTGCTGTGCTTTAGCGTGGGCTGCTCGCCGACTGAGGCAGTATATGTTGACCCACACTACTTTGTTGATCTCAAAGATGGACCCAGTTAAGTACATATTTGAGAAGCCAGCTCTTACCGGACGGGTTGCAAGATGGCAAATGATCCTCACAGAATATGACATCCAATACACATCTCAGAAAGCCATCAAGGGCAGTGTATTGTCTGAATATCTTGCTGAGCAACCCATTGATGATTACCAGCCTATGAGATTTGACTTCCCTGATGAAGACATCATGTTCATAAAAGCAAAAGATCATGAAGAGCCTGTTCACACTGAAGGGCCTGACCCGGAAGAAGAATGGACTATGATGTTTGATGGGGCTGTTAACATGAATGGTCGTGGCGTTGGTGCAGTACTCATTACACCTAAGGGAGTTCACATGCCTTTCTCGGCAAAACTCACTTTCAACTGCACTAACAACGAAGCTGAATACGAAGCTTGCATTATGGGTCTTGAGGAAGCTATTGACCTCAGGATCAAGACTTTAACTGTATTCGGAGATTCAGCTCTGGTGGTTAATCAAACCAACGGCAAGTGGTACACCCACCAGGATCATCTGATACCTTACAGGGATTATACAAGGAGGTTATTGACTTTCTTCACAACAGCCAAGCTTGAGTATATCCCTCGAGACGAGAATCAGTTTGCAGATGCTCTGGCTACTATTTCATCCATGATCAAAGTTCAAGCTGCCAACTTTGTACCGCAGATCTCAGTGTCCAGACTTGACAGACCAGCATACGTGTTCGCAGCAGATGTTGTCAAAGATGATAAGCCTTGGTTCCACGACATTAAGTGCTTCTTGGAGGATCAAACATACCCATCTGGGGCATCTTCCAATGATAAGAAGACTTTGAGAAGGCTTGCTGGTAGTTTCTTTCTGAACACTGATGGGTCTTTATACAAAAGGAACTTTGATATGGTACTCCTCCGTTGTGTTGATAAGACAGAAGCAGACTTGTTAATGCACGAAGTGCACAAAGGATCCTTTGGTACCCATGCTGGAGGGCATGCCATGGCTAAGAAGTTGTTAAGATCAGGCTATTACTGGATCACAATGGATGCAGACTGTTGTGCCTACGCCAGAAAATGCCATAAATGCCAGATTTATGCGGATAAGGTGCATGTGCCTCCCAATCCTTTGAACATAATGTCTTCACCCTGGCCCTTTGCTATGTGGGGCATTGATATGATCGGCAAGATTGAACCGACTGCTTCAAACGGCCACAGATTCATCCTGGTCGCCATTGACTATTTTACCAAGTGGGTTGAAGCAGCCTCGTATGCAAATGTTACAAGGCAAGTGGTAGCCAGATTTCTGAAGAGAGATATCATCTGTCGATACGGAGTTCCCGAGCGAATCATTACTGATAATGGTTCCAACTTAAACAACAAGATGATGGCTGAGTTATGCCGGGACTTCAAAATTCAACACCACAATTCTTCTCCTTACAGGCCAAAGATGAATGGCGCTGTTGAGGCGGCTAATAAGAATATCAAGAAGATTGTGCAGAAGATGGTAGTTACCTACAAAGATTGGCATGAAATGCTACCATTTGCCTTGCATGGGTACCGCACGTCAATCAGAACATCCACTGGGGAAACACCGTATCAGCTTGTGTATGGTATGGAGGCAGTCCTACCTGTTGAAGTTGAATTACCCTCCTTGCGAGTACTGATGGATGTTAAACTGAACGAAGCAGAATGGGTCCGGGCCCGATACGAGCAACTGAGTCTGATTGAAGAGAAAAGATTGGCTGCAATCTGCCATGGGCAGCTATATCAGAAAAGAATGAAGAGAGCCTTCGATCAGAAAGTCAGGCACCGAGAGTACCAAGTGGGAGATCTTGTGTTGAAAAGAATCCTTCCTCCGCATACAGACCACAGGGGCAAATGGACCCCGAACTATGAAGGACCATTTGTGGTAAAGAAATTTTTCTCTGGTGGAGCACTGATGCTCAGCACCATGGATGGTGAAGATTTCCCGTCCCCTGTGAATTCAGATGCAGTTAAAAAATACTTCGCATAAAAATGACCCGCTGGACATAAAAACAGAATGCAAGTCCAGGCAAGAATAGGGCATCCCGGCGAGTCAAAAACAGAATAAAAGACTCGGGCAAAAATAAGGGAAAATAAACAAAAATGTACACCCGCTGAGTTGAAAAGCCGCATTGGACAGCTCAGGCAAAAATGGGTATCCCGATGGATTGAAAAGCCGAAAGGGCGATCCATGCAAAATAAGGGAATAAGCGAACAACTGCATTCTGAATTCGTCTGTATCGTTTACAACTGGGTAAGCTTCGAAAGGATCAAGCCTCAGTCAGAATCAGCTTTCTTCAGAAAGCAAGATGAGAAGAACGTCAAAAGTCATACGAGTCATAGCAAGAGAGGAAGCTCCTTAAAGCGTCATCAACATTGCCAGCATTTTGTTTCTCAATTTGTAACGATCTCCTCATTTCAGGGGATTTGTTTCCTTGACTGTATTTCGCCAATTCAGGGCATATGAATTAATAAAATCAGATTTTCAGTCATGTTTCGTCTTGTACATTTTTATTTGCAAAGATGTCTGATGTCTTGAAAAAACTGATTGCATGAATACAGATGTTTATCTCCAAATAAAAACGTGCTTACAGGAAATATACTTACTCTCAGAAGTATCTAAACTCCTATGACGGAATCTGGTAAGGGGTACCTCGGGATTATTTTGTGCGTCTCTATATCTTTGCAGGATTACAGGTATCCAGAACGCAACTTGGGGCATGTAAGCTTCATCCCAGCAAGCTGGCAAATCAACACTCCGCCTTAGCACCCAAAGTGTTTTCTCCCCAGCCGAGTTGCCATTTCATCCTCAGCCGAGTACAAAAGTCAAGGAGCTATCTCCCCACAGAGCTCCAGCCTCTACCCAGAAGAGCAGCGCATGGAAGATCACAACAGAGTGAAGAAAGCTTCTACAAACCCTAGCTGGGCCTCTCATTTTTAAGGATAGGTCTATCAGTGACCCCTATCCCCAAGCAGGCATCATATCATCGGATCTACCAACGATTTCATCCCCAGCTGGGATGTTCATTTCAACAGATCGATCGAAGATCTTCGTGGCAGCGGGATCCGAATCCCGGTTCGGTATCTTTGCATAATCATAGCATTCACATCATAATCACCCACAAAGCGTAGCATTCCGTTTAATACGGAGCATTACGGCAAAAATCAAGCATATAGCATAATCATGAGCCATGTTTTGAATCAACACTTGTGAATAATGACAATCCATCAACATTCAGAAAACTTCCCCCAAATCCCCAGCGGAGTTTCCCCAGCAAAATCAGTTGCCTCACACTCGCAAAACACCAATATATACTCTCTTTGGCACCCGTCCGTGTCAATACTCCCCAGTAAGGTCGCCTAAACACTCTGTGCAAACAATAACACTCGTATTACAGATACTCTTTTTGACACCCATCTATGTCATAACTCCAGCAGAAAGCCAAAGACGTCCTCTATGCAATCACATACACTTACATATAACAACCTTTTGACACCCGTCCGTGTCATATCCCCAGCGCAGTCATCTATACTTTGTATATCAGATACTTGTTCATATTACACTCTTCTCCTTTTGACACTCGTCCGTGTCATTCTCCCCAACAGTTAAACACCCACCTGTATACCAATCACTCTTATACAGATGCTCGTCCGTATCTTATATATACCACTTATATCCCCGCAGATTCAATGCTAGTCCTCGTTCTTTGTTAACCAGTTTGTACTCGTCCGTACCACCATCTCAGAACATGCGTCAAGCGTTTGTTTCTACATGATACTCGTCCGTATCATAGTCTTAAGGATGCTCGTCCGCATCTTTAATCCATACACTGTGTCAAACACTTACGTCTCCTTGAATATAGACACTCGTCTGTGTCTACTATTCCCCAGAAGAGTCCCTTCAGATTCAACACTCGTCCGTGTTCTCTGATAACCAGTTGATGCTCGTCCATATCATCATCTCTGAACGTGTGTCGATATTTGTTTCTACCCGATACTCGTCCGTATCGTAGTCTTAAGGATGCTCGTCCGCATCTTTGATCTATACACAACATCTAAACACTTATACCTTTTGTTTCTTGGATGTAAGTACTCGTCCGTATTTACTATTCCCCAGTAGATCGCCAACAAAGCAATTTTCTTTTTATCTGACACTCGTCCTGTGTCATGATAAACCCTGAGAGTAGCCGAACCCTGCTAAGTGGTCGTCCTCCACCTCTTGATGGTCGTCCTCCGTCATGCTCATCCGATGGCCGTCCCCATCGTTGATTTTTAGCAGCCGTCCCCTGCTAGGTGGTCGTCCTCCACCTCTTGATGATCGTCCTTCATCATTTTATCCAATGGCCGTCCCCATTGTTGATTTTGGTTATCTGGCATTCGTCCTATGTCATGATAAACCTTGAGAGCAGCCGTCCCCTGCTAGGTGGTCGTCCTCCACCTCTTGATGGTCGTCCTCCATCATGCTCGTCCGATGGCCGTCCCCATCGTTGACCTCTTATCCGGCATTCGTCCTATGTCGCGATATTTTCGGCAGCCGTACCCTGCCTGGTGGTCGTCCTCCACCTTAGATGACCGTCCCTCATCTTATCCCCGACAGAGCAGCCGTCCCCTGCTAGGTGATCGTCCTTCACCTTTGATGACCGTACCTCATCATCTGTTTATTTCATTTATTCTTTAACCCGATGGTCGTCCCCGTCGTGGTCCCTTTTCCTTTTTTAGCCCGATGTCCGTCCCCATCGTTGGTTACTTTGCTTTATGAACTTGACGGCCGTCCCCGTCATGTCTCATTGATCCCCAGAAAATTTTACAGCTTTATCTTGATGGCCGTCCCCATCATAATTCTTTTTATCCCCAGCATGTCGGCCGTCCCCGTCATTGCCTTATTTTCTGCACTTTTCCCAGCATGTCGGCCGTCCCCGTCATTGCTCTTTACCCAGCAGTCATCCTCTGCTCGACGGTCGTCCTCCGTCGCCCAATTTATACTGTACTTTATTTTCCTTTTACAATCTATATCCCTTTTCTTCTTCATTCTGTGAGTGCAAATTTTGGACTGTCTTTGATATTCAACCACAAGTTATCTTGTTTGCCTGATAAGCCATCGCTTACATCCTGCACAACTAACTTATGTTTGAATAGGGGCAGCTGTAAACACCCCAAATTTGCCCTCACCCATTCACACCATGGCTTGTGATCATTTCATATGCATAAACACAATCATAACATCTCATATCACATTCTTAAGTCTCTGCATTGGTTCTAAGTCATCTGCATCTAGGGTTTGTGATCTGAGCAATCCAAGAGCTTCTTGAGCCACTCCAAAGGTCAACAATCACTTCAAAGGGGTCCATATGTGTTCAAGCATCATATTATATCCCCTCAAAGTCAAGAATGCCAAAGAATCACAAGAACTGGGATTTGTGTGGAGGCAGAGCCAGGTTTGACTGCACAGTTGACCTAAAATTAGGGTTTTGGTTTCAGAGGCCATAACTCCAAATTTTTTGGTCATTCTTGTTTCTATTGGTCTCTATATGGTATAGGGAGTGTGCATATCAATTTTCATGAAGAAATTCCATGGGGAAGTCATATGATCAAGAGTTGACTTTCTGGACAAGTCAGTGCAAAATCAGGGCATCTGAGGCCCCCAATGACCCAACCAAGGGGTGATCTTCATCATTTTGAGTGTATTTGATCTTTATTTGATCATGGAAGAAGGTTGAAGTTCACAAAATTCAAGAATTTGAAGTTTTTGCAAAGTTGACTTTTTAGGGCATGGTTGACTTTTAATGAAATGTCATTTTATGCAACTTTTTCAACCCTTACTTTTTGATCCAAAAATGCTTCAAATGGAAAAACTTTGGTCATGAAAGTTGTAGATTAGATCTTTCCCTTTTCAAAAAGTACAAGAACATGACCTAATTCATTTTGGATCAAAAGTTATGGTGTGTCAAAGTTGGCAAAAATCACTAATTTTCAAGGTATGCACCAAATGAGAAACTTACAAAAACTTTGTACCAAGGCATTTGTGACTTCTAATTCATGTCAAACCATTTCACAAACATCACATGTGACCTAAAGTTCAGAATGGACCAAGGGTTTCTCATGTTTCATGGTTTGTATAGCAAGATCTTTCCATATGAACCAAAAGTGATCAACTTGCAAAAACCATCATCACACCTCACCCACTTGTTGCCTTGGCTGCTGAACCAGCCCTAACATTTCCCCTCACCCTGCTGCGCCAGCCCACACACTTGTACTAGCCTAGAACCCAACCCATGCCTCTCTTACACAAAGGTTGACAATTTGCAAAAGTGGCCATACCAATCAATAAAGGGCAGGTCACATCATCTGACCAATGAGATTTGTTCATGTGGATCAAATGCTAGCTAAACATAACAACAAGCAAGGCTGAAGCTCACCACAACTCAGCATACACAAACTCACTCCAACTTGCATTTCTCTTCGAATCTCTCTACACAAGTCTCAAACACAAAGAAAAACTTCACAAATCATCTCAACTCGCCTCACTGGTCAGAAACCAACCATTGTTTTGGCTTGAAACCCCCCATATCACAAATACGAATTTCACATCCCCTTGGCCTGAGTTTCTGTCAACTTTCTCTAGAGGCTATATAAACTCCAACCAAAGGTCAAAAGCTTCTAAGGAGGATCATTGGGACTTGTTTGAGTCAAAGAAGCAGCCAGAAAGCACCTGAATCGAAAGCTCCATATCAGGTAGCTTCATGAAATTTTTTTCCAGAAGTCCATTTTCTTGTTAGAATCTTGTTTTGTATGTTGCACTAATCATTGGGATCTATTTACTTTTGAAAATGAGTAAGAAATGAGTTTGTACTGAGGCTCTGAAATTTCACCCGTGAAATTTGTTTCCTTCGATTTGTTTTTTCTTGGGGTTTAAATGATGTTTGAGGGTGGATTTGTATCCTAGGATGTTAGAGGATCACTTTGCTGTGTTTAATTTGATGATTGGTAGCCTGTATCATGATCTAGGGTTTTGATGCTGCCGGAGAAGATGACCGGAGCTTCCCTCCGGTCACCTGAATGTTATTAGCCCTAATCCCAGTCATTAAGTCCATTTGAATTTCACGCGTTGGATTGTCTGACTTTGTTGACTTCGCGCGTACACGTGTGGTCCAGATGAGCTCTTTTTGCCCTAATCATCATTAGCCTGATTAATCCACTTAATTAATTCATAAAACTCAATTAAATTCAGAGTCAATCCAGACCATTCATCTGCGCGCCAAGTCAATGGTCTCCTCCCAACTTTGAACCTCATGCGTTGGATCAGAATACTTTCCATTTTATTTTGTTTTCTTTTATTTTCTTTCTATTTAACTTGTGCATTTTATAAAAAATAGCAAAAATCATTTAAAAATTATGAAACTTTTTGTCAAGAGTTTCATTAATTTTTAAAACACAAAAATATTTTTATATTTATTTTTTAGCATTAAAAAGTATTTTTAAATATTAAAAGGTTTATTTTTAATTGATTAATGAAAATTAATTTATTAAAAATACTTTTAGGTATTTCAAAATCACCAAAAAATTCATGAAATGTTTTAAGACATTTAGAAACATTGTCCAACCTTCAAACCAAATTTATTTTTTGATCTTGATGCATTTTGAGAATTTTTCATTGAATTAAAATCATTTTGATGCATTATTTTGATCCAAACTTCAAAAAATCATTTCTGCCTATCCATGAAGAGTTGGACCTTGTTTCTTTTTGCATTGCATTGTGTTTAACATGTAGTTTGTGAGATTAAATGGCCATGATTTGATCTTTCATTTTCCATTTGTTTGGTAATTTTCTTGTTTAGGAACCCTAAAACCCTAGAAAACTTAGGAAAATCATATTTTGAATTTGGTTAAGAGTTGAAACCTCTCCTTTGGGCATTGGGTTAGTATAGGATTAGGGGTCCTTTGAGTGCATTTTCAATTTTTTATAATGTTGTTTGCTTCTGATTTTGGTTTTTGTTTGATGTATTGTTCATAAACCCTAATTTGGGCTTCCATATGCATTCATCTTGCATTTGCTTGCATAACATGACTTGCCATGACATTTCATGCCTCCATTTGATTCATTGAACATCATAAGACATATTGAAAGCATTTTTGGTCATTGCATCTTGCATTTGCCATGTTGTATGACATATGCACTTCATAACTTTTCATGTATGTTCATGTTTCTTAGCTTGCTCCATTTGCATCCATAAGCTTGTATGATCATCTCCATTTGCTGTCTCATGTTTGTATCACTTCATAGCATCATTATCATCATAAACAAGCTTCTGGTTTTGATTTACTTCATACCATTCCATCCCATTTTGCATTGCATTGTATTTCCTTTCTAACCTTTCAGGTGGTAAGTGATTTTGAGAAGTGAATTTGCCTTCACTTCTCATACTTTCTTCTCATCTCTCTCTTGCATCCTTGCTGCATTTTGATATGTGTTTGAGATTGAGCTTGCTCATTCTTCTTCCTCTCACTTTCTTTCTTCAAGTGACTTGACTTCTTGAATGAAGCAAGTTACTTTGCTTCTCTTGATCCTTTCATCTGCTTCCTGGTGGTTCCATTGAAGACTTCTTTCTTAAACCTCACAAACCCTAGGAATGACCAAGCATGACAATGATTAGGGTCTTGATTATTCTCCCCACTTAGTTTTAACTTTGTGTCTCTTTGGGTCTTCTCTTCTCATCTCATAATCAGGGACTAAACCCTAAAGGCTTTAAGGCTCTGTGATTAAGTTTATGCCTGCCTCCTTATCTTAGGATGGAGTGTATAACTTTAATCCTAAGTGTTAAACCCTTAAGGTGTTTAAATCCTTCAATCAATCCATGTAATAATCATCAAGACATCACACTTGTAACTTGGGCCTTGCATTAGGGTTCTAATTCTTCCTTAATTGGTTAAGAAGGACTAACCCTAGTGTTAATGGACAAGTCCCCCTCAAGTTGTCTTAAAAACCATAAAATTCACTTCATCATCTCATCATTAAATAAAATCCACTTAACCAAAGGCTTGTTTTGTCATGAGTTTAATCCCTAATCATGGATTAAGTTGAGGAGCTTTCCTCAGCTTAAACATTCTCATCTATTATCCTTCTATTAGGATGGTGTAATGAGTCTGTTTAATCCCTGATTATGGCTTAACCTCATTACTTAACACTAAACAAAAACAACAAAAACATCTAAATAATCACAAATAGGATAATGATCTTAATCCTACACCAAAGGTGATTAAGTGTGAGAATCTGACTTCACACCTAAGGTATTCTCATTACCCCTAATCAGAGGGAAGATGTGATGAGTTTACTAACCCATTGGTTTAGGCTTAAGCCCATTAACTTATGACAAACTTGCAAAAGCAATAAAAGACTGAAAACTCAAAAACAAACAATAATCGTCTCCTCCGGGATTCTTTTCTCATCTCATTCACTCACAAACGAGAACTTGCTTCTTCCGTCTAACGCAAGACAGTTTGCACCTGAGCCAGACAGGTCATACACTTGAGCATAGGCAAGTAAGCAGTTCACAAGTCAATTCATCTTTCAGTCTCTTTGGGTCGAACTACGGTGTTTTGACTTCCTCATTGCACGAGAGGATACGTAGGCATGACTTAACAGTTATCGAACAAAAGTCTCTGTATATTCCCCCTCTTTCCAGCATTATTTTCTTAGCCTCATGATCTTGAGCATACTCTTGCCCTCACACTGACACTGTATATATATCACACTTTACATTTCTTTTGCACTGACACCTGTACATCTCTTCCAGCTATTATACACAAATTGCACTGACACTACCCCTTTAAAACACAAATCTTTTAAGCGTGGATCCCGTCGAGTACGACGGACAATCTGGGTGCTAATACCTTCTCAGGTTGTAACCAACCCCCTTTCTCAGTCTCTCTGGTTCGCAACCGTCTTATCCATCTCCTTCTAGGCCTATGCAGCATTGCCTTTCCTCCGGGATAAAAATGCCTAGCTGGCGACTCTATTCATCTCCAGTGAGTTCACGGCTGTGTGTTCTCATTGTCCCTCTCGCCGACCGTTCGCGTCTGTACCTTTATCTGGGCCATTCCCCATTTATCGGGAGCGATAGTCTCCTTCTACCTTTCTTTATTTAATATGTCTAGATAAACCGTTAATCGGTATGTAATTGTGTAAATCGGAACGAATTTGATAGACTTAGGCTAAAACCTTAAATTAAGTTAAAATCTGGTTTCGATTTCTTGTTTTATTTAACTTTCGTTACTAGAGTAAGAGAGTACTAAAGATTAGGATTAAGACCACGAGAGTGTGAGATCATAATCAGATAGCTGAAATCGAGCATTAGTTTTAAACACAGCGGAAGTGCTTTAAAACCAATTAGAACCCTTAGGTTCCCAAAAAGTATTTCTAACTTGAATTGACATAGCGAGAGCGCTCAATTAACCTAGGAGTATAGTAATAGGCAAGACCACGAGAGTGTGAGTCGAAGAATTTTAAATCAAAAGTTTTTACGGAAAGATAATTAATAAACGTTTTCAAGCTGACCCTTTATTGAATTCGCGTAGGAGAAATCAATTACGTACCGATAATTTATATCATTACTTTAATTTAATTAATTCCTAATCCTTTAAAACCAAAAATATCACCCGCCTTAGCTAAAAATAGAAACACCCGACAACACTGGGTTGATTGTCGAGTCTTTGTGGGATCGATATCTTTTATTACTACGTGATAGACTGTGCACTTGCATTTAGTAATCGTTAGACTCGGGAAGTCGCGACCAAGTTTTTGGCACCGTTGTTGGGGACTTAGATTTAGTCAATAATGCATTTAGTTGTTGAGCCGTCTACTCTAAGGCAACAAATTTACCTATTATTTGTCGATTGTATGCCTAGTACTTGCTCCAGAGGCGAAGACTTAGAACCCCTGATCGATGAAGTAGAACATTTCTTAAGTTTGAGACGTTGAATCAAACCCAACGAAACCCTTATTCCTGAAATTATTATACCAGAACTAGTTGAATAACCAATCATGGCCAAAGAAAACAGAGGACCACCTCGTTGGCTCAAATCCTATGCGACTCCTAGCCAACAAGAACCACACAACTGTATTGCCGTACCAGCCATAACCCGACACGATTTTGAAATCAAACCTTCACTACTGCAAGCTGTACAACAGAACTAGTTTTCTGGAAATCCGACGGACGATCCAAATGAACACATGGCAAAGTTCATACAATATGAAGATATTGTTAAAGAAAATGGTGTAACCCAAGACGGAATAAGAATAATACTTTTTTCGTTCTCTTTAAGAGATAGAGTTTGGGCCTGGTTACAATCGTTACTAGCCTACTCTATCACAACATGGTCTCGCTCCTGGGATTTTCATCCTAGTACAAACGCGAAAATGGCGCGGAAAAGTTAGAGTCGCTAGCAATGCATTTTTATCCCGAAGGAACAGGGAAGGTAATCCTGCACAAACCTGAGGAAGAAGGAAAGGACAAGGTCCTACGAACCAAAGATCTGGGTTCGGGATTCGGTTGCGACTTGGGAAGGTATTAGCACCCCAGACCATCTGCCGTACCCAACGGGATCCACGCTTGTTAGTCTGTTTCAAAGGGTGAGAAAAAAGATTATGCCGAACAAAAGAACTGCAAACTGGAACTGGAATGAGAGAGAGAATTGGAAGAGAGAGAACAAAAAGAACGCATGGGGAAAATGTAGGAAAAATAAAGAGTGTGCTCGAACGGGCCCTACCCCTCTTCCTACGTAAGTCATCAAGAAAATGAGGATCAAATTCGACGTAGTTCGCCTAACTAAGGCGGGAACTATTTATGTGTGTTTTTTAGAGCTGAACTGCGCATGTCTAAGCTCAGGTGTTGCAGGCTCGTCTGGTACGAGTGCGTTACCGTCTTGCAAATGTGACAAGTCGTTACAAGTTCGCGTTGAGAGTGAGTGAGGTAAGAAAAGAATTCATGAAGGAAAATATGAGTGTTAGTCGCTTACTGTCTTTTAGAGAAGTGTTTTCTGAGGTTGTTGTTTGTGAACCTTCTCATACTAAGACTTGTTCATCGTGGTAGATGCCTTACACCTTGCCCCACAACAGGACGTGTATAAGTAACCCACGGCAAAGGCTCGTGTCGTACAAGAAAGACAACCTTTATTAGGTGTTTTTACTTTTCTTTAAGATGAGAAAGAAAGCAAAACGAACGAAAGGCAAAACTCTAAAGGGAAGACTAAAATCCTAGTGTTGTCATGCATGGATGAACCTAGATTAGTTCGGTTTCTATTCCTAAGGCGAAAAGGGAAAGAAAGAAGGAAATATAATACAACTTACTTCCTAAGGAAGCTAAGTTTATCCTAAAAGGGATTAGAATGGAATTGTGTAAAGGTAAGCAAAGGAATGCTAAAGCACACACACTTTGAAAGCATAAAGAATGTAAAAGAGATTAAGGTTTAGAGACTTACCTCCACCTCCCTACAAAACAAGGGTTAGCATGATAAATGTGAATAAGAAATGAAGGTAAACAATTACCAAACAAATCCAAAGGGATCTAGGACCTAAACTAGACTCAATCCTAAGTTTAAAGGACCTAAAAATAATGCAAAGCAAAAATCCAACAGCCTATTACTACTCCTAAATGCACAAACAACAATGAAATACAATGCACAATACAAGCAGCTTTCTACAGCTAACAAACATCATGCAAAACAGGTGTGAAAAGTTTGAAACAGCATGAATGCAATGTGTTTTTACAGCCTCTATCTCAAAATGCAGTTATAGAAAAGTGAGACAGATTTGATTTATTTTTATTTTATGCACAAAATGAATGGCAAATAGGGCACAAACATCACATGGCATGATAAAATGGAATCAACTTACATGATTAAATGAACATGATTATTTTTAATAAATGCTTATGAAAAAAATGAACAAAACAACAAACATGCAACAAGTATGCACTTAAGTTTTGGCACATAAGCATGAATTAGAGAGTGTGTCAACAAAGATCAACAAAATTAACATGTAATTGATGCAAAACCCAGAATTGGGTTTAACATGAAAATGTATTCAAAGATGCAAACAAAATGCAAGAATGTGCATATGTGATCATGTTATCAAGAAAAATGTGACATGCAAACATGCAAATATGCAATGCGATTAGGCGTTCAAGTTAACGAAACATGCATGGATCACGAAAGTGAAGCAAAAACAGAATCTAAACAATTAAAGGCATGCTAGCAAAAGATTTTGAACATGACAACAAACACTCATAAGTCATTTTATGCACAATTAACTAGTAAACACAAAAATAGGCAAAAGTAACGAATATGCATGTCGAAACGACTCGAAAAGATGGAATTAAGCACCAAATATGGTCTTGAAAATTACCTAAAATCACGATCTATCACTATATGAATAATCAAGAAATAATGCAATGCAAACATGCAATGAAAACAAAAGATTTTTCAAAGTCAGCACAACGTTAACTGGTTAACGCTATAGGTTAACCGGTTAACGCCCTTAAGTTTTCAAATTTAGGGAAAATTACAACGTGTTAACTTGTTAACCATATGCGTTAACCAGTTAACACTGAACAAAATGCAGAAAAACAGCAAGAAATAAGCACTTTTGGTCATGAACCTACTTCTAACAACCCCTAACACATACATGAACATGCTAGCACTAATTTTCTACATAGATATGGTTCTCTAACACCTATGAGCACCTAGATTAAGCTACTAATCCAGATTTTAACAACCAAAATACACAAATCGCAATCAAATCGTAAAAACACTCAAAACGCAATCAAATGATGAACAATCAAAGAATGCCATGCGGCGAGATGAAAAGAATAAATTAAATGTGAAGCGGTTTCGAATTACCAACCTACAAAGTGGAGGATTGATTTGGTGAGTGTTGATATGTCGATCGAAACTCAAGTGAAGAAAAAAGCCGAAGATGTGCGAACGCGCAAAATAAATGTGGTTGATGATGCTTCTTGATGAACACTTGCACAATCACTTCCAATAAGCCAAAACCAATCCACAAACAGTAGAAACTTCTCAAAATAAGCCAAGAATCAAGGTTTGGATGGAGGTTATGCTTCAAGTTCTTCAAGTTTCAATGCAAAACTTGAAGAGCTTCTATGGAGAAGCTTTGAAGAATTTGGTTAGAAATTGGAGAAAAGTTGTGAGAGAGATGAAGAAAAATGAGTTGAAGTTGGAAAAATGAAGTGGAACCTTTTGCTTTGGAGTGATTAGGACTTATATAGAGGGTAGGCTTAGCATGAGGCTTGGGTATGGAGCTTAATTGGGCATTAGGTTAGGTTTGTACTTAGCCTTGGAGTTAGTTAAAGTTGGTTAGGTATCTAGAATATTCCTTGGAATATTCCTTGGAATATGCTAGAAGAGTCAAGAAATTGGTGGAAGTTTCTAGTGAAATGAAATGTGAAAATGTGAAACAAGGTGGAAAAACATGAGAGAGAAATGTGGAGGGAAAAGTGAAAAGCAACCAATTTTTGAAGGATTTTGTTCAAAATTCGCCCCCGTTAACCGATTAACCATATGCGTTAACCGGTTAACGGATGAAAAACTTGATTTCTTCTTTTATTTGGTGGGTTAGCTTGGGAATGCCTGGGTTATTTTTGTTGCATTGTTTTTTCTCTTGAGCTCTAACGATTGACAAGCCTTGGTTCGATCACATGCCTCATGCATATGCAAATGATCATGATTTATTTATTTATTTTTTTTAAATGTGATGTGATGATATGCTTGGACGATCATGAGAAATGATGAAACATAAACCACTTGGGGTTGGCAAGAAAGAAGAGGGAAAATTTTAGGGTATTACACAAGGGAAGAACTGAAGAAAGTTTTCTTATCTCATTATTTCCCCCCAAGTAAAACAGCTATGCTGAGAGCTCAAATTAACGGATTTCGACAGAAAGATGCCAAATAACTTTATGAAGCATGGGAAAGATACAAGAACCTATTAAGATTATGTCCACACCATGGGTTTGAAAATTAGGTAACCATCATAACCTTCTATATTGGACTTCCATAGAACACTAGGATGATGATAGACGCTACCGCAGACGGCGCCCTTATGGATAAACATTACAAAGAAGACTATAACCTCAATGAAAATATGGCTCAGAACCATTTCCAATGGGGAGGAGAAAGAACACTTGTAGAGAAGAACCATACTAAGGGAGGAATGTATGAATTGAACAATTTCGATCACGTAAATGCAAAGATGGATGTCATAGTTCAGAAAATCGATAGCTTGACCATAACACCACCAGCCACCATGGTTGCCGTAACTCCAAATTGCGAGATTTATGGAATACCAAGACACACTTCGTCTGAATGTTAATTACTTGTCGGATTAGCCATATATCAAGTGAACTATGCTCAAGGAAACCCGTATTTTAATACTTACAACCCAGAATGGAAGAATCACCCTAATTTTTCTTACAAGAATAACAATGCCTTATATGCGCCAAATCAAGCACCAACTGCACCACCAAGATATCAGAAAGTTGTTGCACCCAATCCAAATGTTCCTAGAAAATCAAACCTTGAACTGATGATGGAAAACTCCATTGCTACCTAAGCTCAAACGAACAAGGATTTCCTAAATCAGAACATCCATACTAGTGAACAGATAAAGTAATTGGTGACAAAAGTAGATGTTTTAGCTATTCATAATAAGATGTTAGAAACCCAAAATTCTCAAGTAGCTCAACAACAGGCCTCCATTGCTACTCCAGTCAGTAATTTTCCTCGACAACCGCAAACAAATCCTAAGGGTCATGCAAATGCAGTTATACTAAGAAATGCAAAAGAGTTAGACGAACCTACAGATCCTAGAATTGAAAACCCAACCATGTATCAACAACCTCAACCTGAGAAATAAATTGAGAAGAACGATAGACCATAGGAAAAGGAAACCAATGAATAGGAGGTTAAGGAAAAGGAAAAACCTTATGTACCTCCTCCACTGTATAAACCACCAATTTCGTACCCCCAACGGTTAACAAATTCTAAAATAATGGGACAATTCAAGATATTCGTAGAGCTTCTAAAACAATTAAACATTACCATAACCTTTACATAATTTATTACTCAGATGCCTTCGTATGCCAAATTTATGAAGGAGATTTTATCATACAAGAAGAAAATAGAAGAAAATGAAACAATTATACTTACTGCTGAGTGTAGTGCTATTATTCAAAATAATATGCCACCTAAACTGAAGGATCCAGGAAGTTTCTCTATTCCTTATGTAATAGGCAAGCTTGTTATAGACAAAGCTCTATGAGACATAGGAGCCAGTATAAGCGTTATGTCGTTATCAATTTGTAAGAAGCTCGATATGGTACAACTTAGACCAACCAAGATGTCAGTTCAACTAGCCGATCGTTCAGTAAAATTCCCGATTGGTATTTTAGAAAACATTCATGTACGAATAGGCCAGTTCTAAATCCCAACTGATTTCATAATCATGGACATCAAAGAAGATGTTACGGCCGCTATCATACTAGGAAGACCATTCATAGCCACATCCGGAGCAATTATAGATGTAAAGAAAGGCAGTCTGACATTCGAAGTAGGAGAAGAAAAATTTGAATTTTTTCTAACCCAATTTCTCCAAGCTCTAGCCATAGACGATACTTGTTATTTCATTGACGTCATTGATGAATGATGGCGAGAAATGGAAAAAGAAGAGATTACCTATTCTGACATAACGAAGATCCCATCTCCTTTAATATTCAAAGATGATAATTGGAAAGAACCTTATCAAGAAAAAAGCTTAAATCAAAGCTAAACTCTTACACTTGAACATATGCCATGCCCAAAGAAACCCGATCTTGAACTCAAAACATTGCCTGACAATCTTAGATACAAATTTCTCGATTCGGAACTTAAAAGACCAGTTATAGTAAACGTAGACTTAGGACAGCTCGAAATAGAAAAACTTTTAGACGTCCTAAGAAAGTACCCAACATCGTTAGTTTATAACATATTTGATCTAAAAGGAATAATCCCTTCGATATGTATGCACCGCATTATGCTAGAGGAAGATTGTAAAACCTCTAAAGAACCTCAGAGAAGGATTAATATGTTTCTAAGTATTGTAGTCAAGGATGAAGTAAAGAAGTTGTTAGACGTCAGGATTATATATCCAATATCCGACAGTCAGCGGGTCATCCCAATGCATGTCGTACCAAAGAAAGGAGGCATTATAGTCACTAAGAACGCAAAAGGCGAGTCTATAACACAAATAGTAGTAATTGGGTGTAAGCACCCCAAATTTTCCCTCACACATAGCACACCATGGCTTGTGATCTTTCATATTTGCATTAGCATAAGCATTACATCTCATATTGAATCTTTGTGTCATCTGCATAGTTCAGGCACATCTACATCTAGGGTTTGTGATCTGAGCAATCCAAGATCCTATCTGAGCCACTCCAATGGTCTTAAAGCATTCCAAGAGGGTCCATGTGTGTTCTATCATAATATTATATCCCTCAAAGTTAAAGGAAGTCAAGAAATCACAAGAACTGGCAAGGCATGGAAGCAGAGCTAGGGTTTTCACTACACAGATGACCCAAATTAGGGTTTTGGTTTCAGAGGCCTCAACTCAAAATATTTGAGCCATTCTTGTTTCTAATGTGCTTAATATGTTATAAGGATCATGTGTACCAGGTTTGATGAAGAAATTCATTGTGGAAGTCAAATGTTCACTGGGTAACATCCTGAGCAAGTTAAGTCAAAATCAGGGCATCTAAGGCCCCCAACAATGGAACCAAAGGGGTATTTTCATCAAATTGAAGTTCTGTGATCTTTATTTGATCATTGGAGTGCTTAGAAGTTCACAAAATTGAATAAATTTGAGCCATTTGAAAAGTTGCCAAAAATGGAAATGACTTGTAATGGAAACTTTCCATTTTGGGAAAGTTTTTCAACCTCCTCTTTCTTGATCAAAAATGCTTCAAATGAAAAATTATTGGTCATGAAAGTTGTAGATTAGGTCTTTACCTTTTCAAAAATTACAAGAACATGTTTTGATTCATTATGGAACTCAAGTTATGATCCTTCAAAGTTGGCAAAAATCCTATAATTTTCAAGAATGCACCAAAGAGGATTTTTTGCAAAACCACTTGCCAAGGCTTCTAATGACTTCTAATGTGCACAAACACTTCACAGTAGGCCTATGTAACCTCTAAAGATCAGAATTGGCCCAAGAATTATGCATTTCCATGACTTGAACTTCAAGAAATTTCAAAGGGGCCAAGACTTCCCAAAATTGCAAAATGGTATAGATCTTTCCATCCACTTGTGCCAGCATGCCAAAACCAATACCAGCCATGGGCTAGGTTTCACCAATGCTGATTTAACAACACAAGGACGTCATCACAACAAAGCTTTGCACATAACCCTGGAGTGCAAAGGAGTTGTACTATCTCATGTTCTTGTAGACATTGGGTCCTCCCTCAATGTCTTACCCAAGAAAGCTCTTGTTAAGCTCGAATATGATGGAATAGCTCTCCGACCAAGCAATCTTGTGGTCAGGGCTTTTGATGGCTCCAAGAGGTCTGTTCTTGGAGAGGTGGAGCTGCCAGTGATAATCGGTCCGCAGGTCTTTAAAATTACTTTCTATGTGATGGACATTCAGTCGGCCTACAGCTGTTTGTTGGGTCGACCATGGATTCACGCTGCAAGTGCAGTTACGTCAACCCTTCACCAGAAATAAAAATATGAGTGGGAAGGACAGATTATCACCATCTGTGGTGAAGAGGACATCTTTGTTAGCCATCTGGCTACGTACAAGTACATTGAGATGGATGGAGAAATCCATGAAACTATGAGCCAGGGTTTCGAAGCTTTGAACGTCAATGAGGCGACGACTGAAGTATTTGTTGCATCCCAGGAGGATAGGATGGGTACTTCAATTGTCTCCTATCAGCAAGCCCGAAAGGTTGTTGAAAATGGTAATGCCCAAGGCTGGGGCAAGCTGCTGCCAGTGGAGAAGAAGGAGGACATATTCGGTTTGGGTTACAGACCATTCCGACAAAATCAATCAGAGGCTGCAAAAGAGCCCAAGTTCATCAATGGGGGGATGCTCACCCCAGATGCTGTTAACAACCTGGAAGACGAGGCGAAAAGCAACCTCAACCTGGAGAGTTGGATACGTCCAAGGATCCCGAGGTACCAAGTCCTTAACTGGTCTTCCCAAGAAATTATAAGGGTTACTCCTGCAGAGTAATTATTATTTCCTGTCTTTTTAGCATGCATCAAGTCCTGCATCTTGCCCAAGTTGTCAGGGCTCATTTTGTAATAGGGCCATATTGTAATTTTGTGCAAATGAATTATCAATGAATATCAGACATCTTTTGCAAACAAGTCTCTTTTTTGCTCACTGTCTTTTCATTTTTCACTTTTGTACAAAACAATAAAATGGCAATGTTTTCAAAATAATAACTTCATTTTTCTGAACAAGATTAAAATTGATCACTAAAACGAACAAATCTCAACCCTTGCAGAGATTATCCTTCAGATTGCACCGACGACAACACTGCTATGACCTTGTATGACTTCGACAATCCAATTAATCAAGCTGATGAAGGGGTTGAAGAAGACTATGAGCTACCTGAAGAGTTAGCCAGGTTGTTAAGGCTAGAAGAGAAAGTGATTACCCCTCATCAGGACGAGGTTGAAAAAGTTAATCTTGGTACCGAAGAGGATTTGAAAGAAGTGAAGATTGGGGCCAGTCTGCAAGCTTCAGTAAAAGAACAACTTATTGACATGCTTCGAGAATACGTCGACGTCTTTGCTTGGTCCTATCAAGACATGTCAGGTCTAGATACGGATATTGTTATGCACAAGCTGCCTTGAAGGAAGATTGTCCTCCAGTGAAGCAAACGTTACGCCGTACTCGTCTAGATATGGCCATGAAGATTAAAGAAGAAGTACAAAACTAGTGGGACGCCGGTTTCCTTGCTGTAACTAGTTACCCGCTGTGGGTTGCTAACATTGTACCAGTGCCTAAGAAGGATGGAAAAGTACGGATGTGTGTGGATTACCGGGATCTGAACAGAGCTAGCCCAAAGGATGATTTCCCATTACCTCACATTGATGTATTGGTCGACAACACAGCTCACTTCTCAGTATTTTCTTTCATGGATGGATTTTTAGGGTATAATCAGATCAGAATGTCACCCGAAGACATGGAGAAAACAACCTTCATCATACCTTAGGGCACATTTTGTTACAAGGTAATGCCATTTGGGTTGAAGAATGCCGGTGCGACGTACCAACGGGCTATGGTGACATTATTCCACGACATGATCCATAAAGAAATTGAATGTTATGTGGATGACATGATTGCCAAGTCCCAAACTGAAGAAGATCATCTGGTAAATCTGCTGAAGTTGTTCAAGTGTCTGAGAAAGTATCAGCTGAAGCTAAACCCCAACAAATGCACATTCGGGGTACGTTTCGGTAAGTTGCAGGGATTTATCGTAAGTGAAAAGGGAATTGAAGTTGATCCTGACAAAGTCAAAGCCATTCAGGAGATGCCTGCACCTAGGACTGAAAAGGAGGTCCGGGGGTTCTTAGGTAGATTGAACTACATATCAAGGTTCATATCTCACCTCACCGCAACATGTGAGCCCCTGTTCAAATTGTTAAGAAAGGAACAAACGGTCAGGTTGAACGAAGATTGTCAGAAGGCTTTTTACAAAATCAAGGAGTATCTGCAAGAACCTCCGATTCTTATGCCTCCAGTTGAAGGAAGACTTCTAATAATGTACCTGACAGTATTAGAAGTGTCAATGGGGTGTGTGTTGGGCCAGCATGACAAATCTGGTCGAAAAGAGTATGCAATATACTACCTAAGCAAAAATTTTACCGACTGTGAACAACGTTATTCACTGCTCGAGAAAACTTGTTGTGCTTTAGCGTGGGCTGCTCGCCGACTAAGACAGTATATGTTGACTTACACTACCTTGTTGATTTCAAAAATGGACCCTGTCAAGTACATATTTGAGAAGCCAACACTTACCGGAAGGGTTGCAAGATGGCAAATGATTATGACAGAGCATGACATTTAGTACACATCTTAAAAGGCCATCAAGGGCAGTGTACTATCTGACTATCTAGCTGAGCAACCCATTGATGATTATCAGCCAATGAGATTTCACTTCCCTGATGAAGACATCATGTTCCTAAAAGAAAAAGATCATGAAGATCCTGTCCACACTGAAGGGCCTGACCCGGAAGAAGAGTGGACTATGATGTTGTATGGGGCTGTCAATATGAATGGTCGTGGAGTTGGTGCAATGCTCATTCCACCTAAAGGAGTTCATATGCCTTTCTTGGCAAAACTCACCTTTGCCTGCACTAACAATGAAGCTGAATACGAAGCCTATATCATGGGTCTTGAGGAAGCCATTGACCTCGGGATCAATACATTGAATGTATTCGGGGATTCAGCTTTGGTAATCAAGCAAACCAACGAAAAATGGTATACTCACCAAGAGCATCTGATTCCATACCGTGACTATACGAGGAGATTATTGACTTTCTTCACAACAGTCAAACTTTAGTACATCCCTCGAGACGAAAATAAGTTCGTCGATGCTCTAGCTACCATTTCCTCCATGATCAAGGTTCAAACTGCAAATTATGTACCCTGGATTTTAGTATCAAGACACGAAAAATGGTATACTCACCAAGAGCATCTGATTCCATACCGTGACTATACGAGGAGATTATTGACTTTCTTCACAACAGTCAAACTTTAGTACATCCCTCGAGACGAAAATAAGTTCGCCGATGCTCTAGCTACCATTTCCTCCATGATCAAGGTTCAAACTGCAAATTATGTACCCTGGATTTTAGTATCAAGACTAGACTGACCAGCATACGTTTTCTCTGTGGACATTGCTAAAGATGAAAAGCTGTGATTCCATGACATCAAAAGCTTCTTAAAGGATCAAACATACCCACCTGGGGCATCATCCAATGATAAGAAGACACTAAGAAGGCTGGCTGGTAGTTTCTTCCTCAATGTTGATGGTTCATTATACAAGCGAAACTTTGACATGGTTCTTCTCAGATGTGTTGATGTGAGGGAAATATACTTGATGATGCATGAGGTGCATGAAGGATCTTTCGGTACCCATGCTGGATGCAATGGATAAGAAATTGTTAAGATCAGGTTACTACTGGATCACAATGGATGCAAACTGTTGTGCCTATGCCAGGAAGTGTCATAAATGCCAGATCTACGCAGATAAAGTGCATGTGCCTTAGAATCCTTTGAACGTGATGTCTTCACCTTGGCCCTTCGCCATGTGGGGCATTGACATGATTGGAAAGATCGAACCAACTGCTTCAAATGGCCACAGATTCATCCTGGTAGCCATTGATTATTTCACCAAATGGGTTGAGGCAGCTTCATATGCAAACATCACCAGACAAGTGGTAGCCAGATTCCTAAAAAGAGACATCATCTATTGATATGGAGTTCCCGAGCGAATCATTACTGATAATGGTTCCAATTTGAACAACAAAATGATGGCAGAACTATGCCGGGACTTCAAAATCCAACATCACAACTCTTCTCCTTACAAGCCAAAGATGAATGGCGTTGTTGAGGTAACTAATAAGAACATCAAGAAGATTGTGCAGAAGATGGTGGTTACTTACAAAGATTGGCATGAAATGCTACCATTTTCCTTACATGGGTATCGAACCTCAATCAGAAGATCCACTAGGGCAACACCTTATCAACTTGTGTATGGTATGGAAGTTGTCCTACCTGTTGAAGTTGAACTACCCTCCTTATGGGTACCGATGGATGTAAAGCTGAATGAAGCAAAATGGGTCTGATCTCGGTACAATCAACTGAATCTGATCGAAGAAAAGAGACTAGCTTCCATCTGCCATGGGAAGTTATATCAGAAAAGAATGAAGAAAGCCTTCGATCAGAAAGTCAGATTTCGGGAATACCAAGTGGGAGATCTTGTGATGAAAAGACTTCTTCCTCTTCATACAGACCACAGGGGCAAGTGGACTCCAAATTATGATGGTCCATTCAGAGTAAAAAAGGTTTTCTCAGGTGGAGCACTGATGATCACTACTATGGATGGTGAAGATTTCTTATCCCCTGTGAATTCAGATGTAGTTAAAAATACTTCGCATAAAAAGACCCGCTGGACATAAAAACATAATGTAAGTCCAGGCAAAAATAGGGCATCCCGGCGAGTCAAAAACAGAATAAAAGACTCGGGAAAAAATAAGGGAAAAATCAAAAAAATGTACACCTGCTGAGTTGAAAAGCTGCATTGGACAGCTTAGGCAAAAATAGGTATCCCGGTGGATTGAAAACTTGAAAGGGCGATCCACACAAAATCAGGGAATAAGCGAACAACTGCATTCTGAATTCGTCTGTATCACTCACAACACGACAAGCTTCGAAAGGATAAAGCATCCGTCAGAATCAACCTTCTTTAGAAAGCAAGATAAGAAGAATGTCAAAGGTCATACAGGTCATAGCAAAGGAAGCTCACTGAAGCGTCGTCGACATTGCCAACACTTTTACTTTCTCAATTTATAGCAATTTCCTCATTCCAGGAGATTTGTTTCTTTAACTGTATTTGCCAATTCAGGGCACCCAGATTAATAAAATCAGAATTTTCAGTCACACCTCGTCTTTGTACATTTTTGTTTCATTTGCAAAATGTCCAATATTCACGATAAATACTTGCATAAAACAAACGAGCCATTTTTAATAAATGCTTGCAGGAAATATATTTCTTTCATTAATATCTAACTCCTATGACGGAATCCGATAAGAGATACCTCGGGATACTTGTGCGTTTCTTTTGTCTTAGCAGGTTGCAGGTATTTAATACGCGGCATGGGGCATGCCAAGCACACTTCCCCAGCTTACCTCCTCGCCAAGAAGTATCTGGAATGCTTTTCCCCAGCGGAGTTGTCAAAGCCTCCTCATCCCTAGCACAAGTCTATTCAACAGGAGCATCCCCAGCCGAGTTCCCCATAGAATCTCTAGCTTCTCCCAGGAGAGCAATGCCTGAATTTCTTACGCAACAAAGTGACAAAAGTTTCCTTCTCCCGAACTGAGTTCTCCTTACGAGATAGATCGACCCTTGATCTACTTCCCCAAGCAGGGCTATATCTCCTAACAGATCTACCAATGATCTCCCTCAGCTGGGATGTCCCTCCGAGCAGATCAGCCAGAGATCTTGTTTTCAGTGGGATCCGAATCCCGGATCGGTTACTCTCTAGCATAATCATAGCATTTGCATCATATTCACCAAATAAGTGTAACATTCCGTCTAATACAGAGCATTACGGCAAAAATAAAACATTTGCATGATCACAAGCCACGTTCGAGCCAGTCACCTGTAATCACCATCAAGTATTTCATCAGCAATATATATATAAAAACTCGCATCCCCCACAGATATAAACCAAAACGTCCCTTTTTCACTCCCAAATAAAAATACCTATACATACCTTTTTGACACTCGTCCGTGTTACTTTTCCCCAGCACGGTTACCAAAACACTTGTTGCCAATCAAACACTTGTTTATAACACACCCCTTTTGACATCCGTATGTGTCATATTATTTCCCACAGGTCACCAGAACACCTTTTACACTCTCACATACAAATATTTGTTCATAACTTATACATATTCTCTTTTGACACCCGTCTGTGTCATACTTTCCCCAGCAAGTTGAACACTCGTCCGTGTCTTGCTCATACTTCACAAAAAAATCTATACTCACTTATATAGAAGATACTCGTCCATATCTTGTATATATATCACTCCTCAAACAGATCAGACACTCGTCCGTGTTCTTTGTTAACCAGTTGATACTCGTCCATATCATCATCTCTGAACACGCTTCAGCGTTTATTTCTACCGATACTCGTCCGTACCACAGTCCTAAGGATGCTCGTCCGCATCTTTAATCTATACACATCGTCAAACATTTATACATTTTATTCTTGAGTGTGAGCACTCGTCCGTGTTTACCGTTCCCCAGTAAGTAACCACTAAAACAACTTTTCTTCTATCCGACATTCGTCCTATGCCGTGATACTTTCGGCAGCCGTACCCTGCTAGGTGATCGTCCTTCACCTTTGGATGACCGTCCCTCATCCTTTCCCCAGCGGAGTCTCCATTATTGGAACCCTTTTCTATCCGACATTCGTCCTATGTCGTGATATTTAGCAGCCGTCCCCTGCTAGGTGATCGTCCTTCACCTTTTGATGACCATCCCTCATCATTTTATCCGATGGCCGCCCCTGTAAACACCCCAAATTTTCCCTCACTCATTTCACACCATGGCTTGTGATCTTTCATCCTTGCATCAGTTTAAGCATATCATCTCATATCGCATTTTTGTTTCATCTGCATCAGTTCAAGTTCATTTGCATCTAGGGTTTGTGATCTGAGCAATCCAAGGATCCATCTGAGCCACTCCAAGGGTCCCCAATCATTCAAAGAGGGTCCATGTATGTTCTACCATCATTTTATATCCCTCAAATATCAAAGAAGTCAAGAAATCACAAGAACCTGGAAAGCATGGAAGCTGAGCTAGGGTTTCACTACACAGATGACCAGAAATTAGGGTTTTGGTTTCAGAGGCCATAACTCCAATTTTTTTGGTCATTCTTGTTTCTAATGGTCTCAATATGTTATAAGGATCATGTGTACCAAGTTTGATGAAGAAATTCATTGTGGAAGTCATTTGTTCACTGGGTAACTTCTTAAGCAAGTTAGAGCAAAATCAGGGCATCTGAGGCCCCCAACAATGGAACCAAAATGGTTTTTTCATCAAATTGAAGTTATATGATCTTTATTTGATCATTTAAGTGCTTGGAAGCTCACAAAATTAAAGAAAATTGAGCTAAACCAAAAGTTGCCAAAAATGGAAATGACTTGTAATGGAAACTTTCCATTTTGGGAAAGAATTTCAACCTCCTCTTTCTCAACCAAAAATGCTTCAAATGAAAAATTGTTGGTCATGAAAGTTGTAGATTGGATCATTCCCTTTTCAAAAAGTACAAGAACAAGCTCTAATTCATTATGGAACTCAGGTTATGGCCTTTCAAAGTTGGCAAAAATCCTATAATTTTCAAGAATGCACCAAAGAGGGATTTTTGCAAAACCACTTGCCAAGCCATTTTGTGACCTCTAATACACTTCTAAGCATCATACCAACATAGTGCATTGCCTAAAAATCAGAATTGGCCCAAGAATCATCTCATTCTATGCCTTGCACATGAAGAAATCACAAAGGGGCCAAACTTCATAAAAATTGTAAAATGATACACAACCATGCTTCCACTTGCTGAATCACCACAAAACCAATTCCATGGCTCTCCTTGATCTTTGCTGAGCCAGGACAAGCCAAAAGCCAGCTGCAAAACCAGCCCATACGTCAAGTACAAGTCATGTTGACATTTTGGCAACTTGCCCATACCAATCACCACAGTCCACAATAACTCCTCTGACCTATCAAACATTGTTATGTGGACAAAATGCAAGCCATAACACAACACAAGCCAGCCTGAATGCTCAGAATCATCAAGCTCTCAAAAATCACCCCAAAAGCAAAAGCTTTCGAAACTCACAGATCACACACTCAAACTCCAAACGTTTTTCATCAATCAACTCAACAACACAAGAGGATCATTTCCCACCCCTCATTGCAGCCAAAACACACCCAAAACCAAAATACAATTTCTGGCCAGTTGAGTTGCAAGACCTCAAACCAGCCATTATAAACTTCCTCCAAGCATCAAAGCATCATCAGGAGGATCATTGGAGTCGTTTTGAACCAAAGAGGAGGCCAAACAGCTCAGATTGAGAAAGCTCCACTTCAAGTATCCTCAAGAACAAATTTACCAGAAATGTAATTTTAGGTTATAGAAATGTTCTGTGTGCTTTGTTGATCATCATGATCTATTTGGTTTTGAAAATGAGTGAGAAACAAGCATGTATGAAGCTTCTGAAATTTTTGCGTGTTTTTCCGTTTGCCTTTGATTCATGATCTTGAGTGAAAATAAATGGATTTTGTTGTTGGATTCGTGTTTAGGGTTGTTAGTTGAGTGTTTCTAGAGAGTTAGGGGGTCTGGGGTGGCTTAGGGTGGAAGTTAGGGTGAAGAGCTGGCCGGAGAAGATGACCGGAGGTCTTCTCCGGCCACCTGAAAGTCATTAAGAGGTTAATTAGGGTTTAGGGTTAGTTTGAATGATAGCCGTAGGATCCTGCTTACCCGCGTGTTTGGATGGCCCAGATTGATTATTAAAACCCTAATTCTCATTTAATTAAGTTAATTAGAATTAATTAAATAAATTAACCCAGAGTGCATCTCAGCCACTCATTTGCGCGCTGGTCAACTTGGATTTTCCCAGTTCAAATCCTGTCCCTTGGATCAACTTACTTCCACTTAATTTAATTTTTATTTCATTTTTAATCATTTTTCTTGCATAATTAATTTAAAATACTTAGAAAATTCCAAAAATATTTTCCTTCTGCATTTTTAATTCAAATATTTATCTTCACCCAAAAACATTTTTATTTTTATTTTTTGCATTAAAAAATCATTTTAAAAATATTTAAATGTTTATTTTAATTAATTAATGGAAATTAATTAATTAAAATATCATTTAGGTTTCTAAATATTCCAAAAAAAATCACATTGCATCTTAGGTCATTTAGAAACATTTTCATGCCATTCATACAAATTTCTTTTTGGTTTTGATTCAACTTTGACATTTTTCTTGAATTTAGGGTTCATAAAAATCCCATTTTTGAACCCTAACTTCAAGAACTCTTTTCTGCCTAACCATGAAGGGTTCGACATTGGTTCTTTTTGCATTGATCTTCATATGACATGAAGTATCTAGCATTTTTTGTCAGAAATTTACCTTTCATTTTCAACTTGATTTGCATTTTCTCTCTTAAGGTACCCTAAAACCCTAGATAACTTAGAAAAATCACAACTTTCTTTAGGTTAAGAGTTAGGTCTCCTCCTTTGGGGTGTGATTTCATATGGGGTTAGGGTTCGTTTGAGTTCATTTTCAATTTTTTATCTTATGTGTTGCTTCTGTTTTTGACTTTTGCATCTCATGTTACCTTAAAACCCTAATTTCTCATGTTCATTTGCATACATCTTGCATATGCATCCATTCATGAACTTGCCATGACATTTCTTGCATTCACATGTCATATTAGACATCATAGGACACATTAGAACCATGATTGATCATTTCTTCATCCATTTTACATGATATGCATTCATTTCATTCCATGAACTTTCATGAACTTTCAAACTCCAAAGCATGCATCCTTTGCATTCCATCTCTTGTATGAAAATTCATAACACTTGACATGTCTCTGTATCATCTCGTAGCATCATTTTCATCATGCATTTTCTTCTGTTTTTGGTTTGAATCTTTGCATAAATTTCATTTTCATTTCATTCCTTTCTTTATGCTAACCTTTTCAGGTGGTAAGTAATTTGAGAAGTGAATTTGCCTTCACTTCTCATCTCCCTTCTCATTCTTCTTATGCATCATTGCTGCATTTTTCTTTGCCTTAGAGTGAGCTTGGTCATTCATGTTCATCTTTCACTTTCTTTCTCCAAGTTACTTATCTTCTTCAGTGAAGTAAGTAACTTGTTTCATCTGCTTCTCCTCCTTTCATCTGCTTCTTCCATTGGTGGCTTCTCTAAAGATCTCTTGCAAGCCATACAAACCATAGGAACATCCAAGCATGACAATAATTTGGGTTTTGATTAGTCCCCCTTTAGTTTTTACCTTTGTGTCTTCTTTGTGTCTCTCTTCCCATCTCATAATCAGAGACTAAACCTTTAAGGTTTTAAGACTTTGTGATTAGGGTTATGCCTGCATCCTTCTCTTAGAATGGAGTGTATAACTTTAATCCTAAGTGTTAAACCCTTAATTTTTTTAAACCTCTTAATCAATCCATCTTAATAATCACTAAGACAATAGCTTGTAACTTGGGCCTTGCATCGGGGTTCTAATTCTTCCTTTATTGGTTAAGAAGGACTAACCCTAGTGTTAATGGACAAGTCCCCCTCAAGTTGTCTTACAAACCATAAAATTCATTTCTTAATCCCATCCTTAATTAAAATCCATTTAATAAAGGTTTGTTTTGTCATAAGGTTAATCCCTAATCATGGATTAAGTTGAGGTATCTTCCTCAACTTAAGTGTGCTCATCTATTATCCTTCTATTAGGATGGTGTAATGGGTTCACTAATCCTTGATTATTGCGTAAACTCATTATTTAACACTAAACAAAAACTCAAAAAACATCTAAATAATCACAAGTAGGTTAATGATCCTAATCCTACATCATGGTAATTAAGTTTGAGGTGCTTACCTCATACTTAAGGTATTCTCATTATCCCTAATCAAAGGGAGGATATGATGAGATTACTAACCCTTGGTTTAGGCTTAAGCTCATTAACTTATGACAAACACAAAAAGCAATAAAAGATTGAAAACACAAAAAACAAACAATAATCGTCTCCTCCGGGATTCTTTTCTCATCACACTCATTCATAAACGAGAACTTGCTTCTTCCGTCTAATGCAAGACAATTAGCACTCGAGCCAGACGAGTCATACACTTGAGCATAGACAAGAAAGCAGTTCACAAATCATTCTAGTCTCTTTGAGTCAAACTACGGTGTTCTGACTTCGTCATTGCACGAGAGGATACGTAGGCATAACTTAAATGTTATCGAACAAAAGTCTTTGTCTCTCCCCCCTCTTCCAGCATTATTCTTTTAAGCCTTATTCCTGAGCATTTCAATTCACTTTCTTGTACTAACACTTGTATATTCTCTTCCAGCTTTTTGCACACAGATAGCATAGACACTACCCCTTTAAACATAAACTTTCAAGCATGGATCCCGTCGAGTACGACGGACAATCTGGGTGTTAATACCTTCCCAGGTTGTAACCAACCCCCTTTCTCAATTTCTCTGGTTCGCAACCGTCTTATCCATCTTTTTATAAGTTTATGCATCATTACCTTTCCTCCGGGATAAAAATGCCTAGCTGGCGACTCTATTCATTTCATCTTCATCTTCTCCTCTCGCCGACTGTTCACGTCTGTACACTATCTGACCCGGGTGTCTTTTAGTGGGAGCGACTGCTTGGCGACTCTGCTGGGAAAGCTTATATTGCAACCAGGGCTTCTGGTTCTTTTTGTGGGTTCCTCCTAGCGCTTGTTTGATTTGTGTTTACGGGGGTGTTATGTGCTACTTGTGCTTATTTACTTGCTTTATTTATTGCTTTATGTACAACTTTATTTATTGCTTTCTTTTACAGTCTTAGGCATTTCATATTGTCATTATCATTGTTCTGGATCTCTTATCTGTTTTGGTGGGTGGGGTTTCATTAAGTGATTAAGGTCCTATACCTGGGACCTGAGTGACACATAGGCTAGAGTGGCTTTATATTCTTTCCCATTCCATTTCGGTCTGGTGCGGGAATATGAAACACAGTTCAGACATGGGTTTCTTCTTGAGAACTTTGTGCTACATATTTCCTGTAGTACTAGGGCTATCTGGGAAGCCTGCTAAGTCTGGATGACCTTTTTATGACCTTCAGCATCTGAGGTGAATCAGAGGAGAATCCTTTATGGTTATTGTAAACACTGTACCTACGGGTTAGAAGTGTTTACACTTCTCATAACTGATCCAAGTCTGAGGATCCTTGTTCTAGAACATTACATGTGAGGGGGTTGGGATGTTTACAAGTTTGCAGGAACCCTTGGCCATATCATACCCTGTTACTAGTTTTGTTTTAAGAATGCATCACTTTGGACAGTTGTTGTGATTACCCTGGACTTGTGACTCTTTATTTGAGTCCCCTACCTAGTTACTGGATTTCTAAGCCTCCATCCGGACTTATGAACACATGGACTTTACCAAGGCAGATACCAGATCCAGCTCTTGATCACAAACCCTTTGCATATCATTTTGCATACATCATTTCTGCATCATTTAACATTTGCTTTTTTGTTTTACAGGGTATCCATCTTATCATCTTTGGTTTGGTTTTGACCCCTTCTGCTGCTTAGACTCCTTCAGTTATCTTCTCCAGCACCTTCATCAGTTTGTCAGTGATTTCTCCTCCAGCTATCTTCATCAGAGACCTATCTCCAGCATCTCATTCAGTGACCTTCATCAGCAGTTACTCTCAGCTTCTTCACAAGCATCCATGGACACTTCAAGAAAGAGCAACATCACTTACCACTTCTTTGAGCCCACCCTGACTGGCATCAGGCAGATCCAGTCCCTCATTACTCCTGATCATGTCCCACTATTCAGAGAGCATTATGGAGGCATATTTGACATGGTCATGGACTTAGATGCATCTCAGAGGAGCATGATCCATACTTGCTTTCAGTTTTATGATCCTCCACTCAGATGCTTCACATTCCCTGATTTCCAGTTGGGACCTTTGCTAGAAGAATTTTCCATGTTGTTAGGAGTTCCTATCAGGAGAGGGATTCCTTTCAACCCTGAGATGACTGCTCCCAGAAATGAAAACATAGCCAGGGCATTGCATTTGGAGCCTGCCCTTATTGATCAGAACATGACAACCAAGGCTAGGGTTCCAGGCCTACACCTAGACTTCTTGATCTCTCAGGCTACCCTGCATGCTGCTATAGGAGAATGGAAAGCTGTCTGTGCACTTCTAGCCCTCAGTATATATGGGTTTATCTTGTTTGCAAATGAGCCAAAGTTTGTGAGTAAGAATGCCATCCACCTATTCTTGTTGAGGAACCCTGTTCCTACCTTTCTTGGGGACTTCTACTACTCAGTACACCAAAGGAATGAAAAGCAAAGAGGAAGGATGGTCAGATGTTGTGATCCTCTTTATTACTCTTGGCTGCTAAGACACTTGCCAAAATTATATACTTTCCTAAACCCACATCAGCAGAAGAATTGGGCTAAAAGATTCATTGCCTTGACATCAGATGACATTAGATGGTGCACTCAGAGCACCAAGGGCAAGGACATCATTACTGGCTGTGGGCAATATCCTAATGTGCCTTTGATAGGAGTAAAAGGTTGCATCAACTACAAACCTTTAATGTTTAAGAGACAATTGGGATATGCTTTGGTTCATCCTCCCAGAGGACAAGATTTGGCTGAAACTTTTTATTGTGAAATTCAACCCAACTCTGTTGTTGTCAGACAAGCTGCCCGGGCTTGGAATAACATTCAGACTAAAGGGACAACCATCCTTGACAAGTGCAACAATATTGCTTCAGCACAGTATCTTAATTGGTCTCGTACCAGAGCTCAGATCACCCGGATGCCAATCACCTTGGAAGATACACCTGGACCTTCAACAGTGCAACCTGCAGCTACTGTCAGTTTGGAAGAGTTTGAGAAGCTGAAAGAGAGAAACACTCACCTAGCTGAAGCTTTGAAGAAGACCCTCTGGGAGAGGAATGACAGCCTTCTGGATAATGAGAGGTTAGAGAGGCTCAGGATTGAGCACTTGACCAAGATTGAGAAGACGGATGACTACATCAGAAAGGCTAGAGCAGGAGAGCTTGTGTTGAAGAATGCTAGCAAGGAAGCAAAGACTCAGAAGGCTAGGGCAGAGCATTATCTAGAGGAGAGCCAGGCTAGGTGGATCAGGATCACTGAAGCCCGTGCACAAGAAGACCAAAGGACTCAGGCTAAGATAGAGCAGTTGGAGGCTAGTGAGAAGAAGCATCAGGAGGCTTTGTTGGCAGCTCAGAAAGAGATATCTGAATTCAAACTCCGAGCGGGGTTGAAGAGGTCAAAGGATCAGGATAAGCATAAGAAGTTAACCAGTGTCATTGCTACCAGGAACCTCCTCATCGGGACTATTACAGAGCACCCAGTGGGTCCAGTGACTGAGGCCCTCCTGAAGGAAGTCAGGGAGGATGACTTTGGATTGGATGTCTGATTCTCTTGCTTGTACTTTTTCTTTTGTTGTACTTTTTCTTTTGTTGATGTATTTTGACCCACCATGGGCATGTATTGTAATCAAACTATGTATTTTCATCTCCTTTGTAATATATCAGTCTATATTATTTATTGGTGGGCTTTATCTATCAACATCATCAGCATTTCCTCGAGGTCTGGAAAGGTCAAAACCAAAGAACCAAACCGGATACCCTTGGAAGACAAATAAGCATATTGCATTGCATACTAACATTTTCTTTGTTTTGTAGGTTTTTTGTTTTATTGTTGTTTCTCACTTTGTTGTGGTTTCAGGAAACATTGCTCGCAGAAGAGTGTTCCATGTCAACAGAATACACCGGTACCCGATGAGAAACAACCTTCCGGGAATTCAGATGGATCAAGTTCAGCAAGACTTGAATGATGTAAGGACCCAAATGGCTAATGAGAGGGTTGAGATGAGGAATCAGATGACCCAATTCATGACTGTAATGAATGGCTTAGCTCAGAGCCAAGAAATACTAAGGGATTTGGTTGAAAGGCAGACTCCTGAAGAACACCATCCAGGTACAGGAGGTACCAGTAACAACGATCACGTGCAACCTTGCACTGATCCATCGGAGTTTGGGCCTCATCTAAACCCAGAAGTTAATTCCATAAGGAATACTCAGGGTAACACTGTTGGAGGTAGGATCTTGCAGGAGGATCCTCAAGAAGAGTAGTTTACAATTGTTGGGGTTAGAGATGAGGTTTACGACCGTAGGCTGGATGAAATTGCAGAGATGCTGAGGTCTCTTGAATCCCAGAATTCCTTAGGGTTTGATGTAATGGACATGGGACTGGTGGAAGGGGTGAGAATTCCTCACAGGTCCAAACCCCCGTGTTTTGAAAAGTATAATGGCACATCCTGCCCACGCACCCACCTTCAATCATTCTTGGGAAGGTTAAAATAATACACCATGGACGAAAAGTTGTTGATGTTTTACTTCGAGGATAGTCTAACAGGGGCATCTTGAGAAAGGTATTCCCATTTGACTAGATCCACAGTGAGGAACTGGAAAGACTTGGCTGAAGCTTTTATCCGTCAGTATCAGTACAACTTGGACATGGCTCCAAACAGGACCCTTCTAATGGGAATGTCTCAATCTTCCCGTGAAAGCTTCAGGGAATATGCCCAAAGGTGGAGGCAACTTGCTGCTGCAGTTCAACCCCCCATGTCTGAAAGGGAAATGGCAGACATGTTCATGAATACCCTTCAAAGAACATATATTGACAGAATGGCTGCATTTTCTTCTACCAGCTTCGCAAATGTGGTGATAGATGGGGAAAGAATAGAGAGACTATTGAAGATGGGAAAGATCTCTGATAACGGTGCCAGTTCAAGCAGTACAAGAAAACCATTTGTTGGGCCCCGTAGATCTGGTGAGACAAACTTTGTGCACATGGGAAGAGGGAGACCCCAATACTTGCCCAGAACAGTTGCTGATGTTACCATCCCTGCTCCACCTCCTCAGTATGCTCAACAACCACAACACTTTCCGCAACAACAACAATTTCCACAACAGAGATCATACAACAATAACAACAACAATCAACAATAACGCCCGTTTCAACAGCGGCCATCTCAGGTCAACCGGGTAATTGACCCCATTCCAATTCCATATGCTACACTGCTGCCACAACTCCTAAAGCTCAATCTTGTTAAGTTGAGGACATTTGCTCCACCTGATCCTCAAAACCTTCCTAGAAACTATGATGTCAATGCTGGGTGTGCTTTTCACTCTAACGCACCTGGTCACTCTATAGAAAAATGCAGAGCCCTGCATATGAAGGTTCAGGATCTGGTAGATTCGAAAGCCCTGAACTTTGCACCTCCTCCCAATGTAATGAAGAATCCTATGCCAAGCCACAGTGGGCCAAGGATTAATGTTGTAGAGGAGGGCTCACCCCTGAGTCTAATAGAAGACATTGCATGTATTCAAACACCTCTGGCAGAGGTTAAAGCCCAACTTTTAAAGTGCCAAGTGTTCCCAGGTTGTGAGGCCTGTTGTGAATTATGCAAATTTTCTGAGAATGGATGTGCTAGCTTGAGGAAAGGCATCAATGACTTGATTAGCAAAGGCATTCTGCAAATTACAACCACCGCTTCTACAACCCCAGCAACCTGTAAACACCCCAAATTTTCCCTCACCCATTTACACCATGGCTTGTGATCTCCTCATATGCATAAACTCAATTATAGCATCTCATACCACATTTTTGACTCATTGCATTGGTTCAAAGTCATCTGCATCTAGGGTTTGTGATCTGAGCAACCCAAGAGCTTCTTGAGCCACTCCAAAGGTCATCAATCACTTCAAAGGGGTCCATGTATGTTCAAACATCATATTACATCCTCTCAAAGTCAAGAATGTCAAAGGATCACAAGAACTGGGATTGGTATGGAAGCAGAGCCAGGCTTGACTGCACAGATGACCTAAAATTAGGGTTTTGGTTTCAGAGGCCATAACTCCAATTTTTTTGGTCATTCTTGTTTCTATTGGTCTCTATATGGTATAGGGAGTATGCATATCAATTTTCATGAAGAAATTCCATGGGGAAGTCATCTGATCAAGAGTTGACTTTTCAAGCAAGTCAGTGCAAAATCAGGGCATCTGAGGCCCCCAATGACCCAACCAAAGGGTGTTCTTCATAATTTTGATTGTATATGATCTTTATTTGATCATAGAAGAGGTTTGAAGTTCACAAAATTGAAGAATTTCAAGTCTTTTGCAAAGTTGACTTTTTGGGGAAGTTTGACTTTTAATGAAAATGCCATTTTAGGCAACTTTTTCAACCCTTACTTTTTGATTCAAAAAAGCTTCAAATGGAAAAACTTTGGTCATGAAAGTTGTAGAATAGATCTTTCCCTTTTCAAAAAGTACAAGAACATGACCTAATTCATTTTGGATCAAAAGTTATGGCTTGTCAAAGTTGGCAAAAATCACAAAATTTCAAAGTTTCCACCAAAGAGGCAAAGTTGCAAATTCACTTCTCAAGGCAAATCAAGTCATCAAATGCATTTCTAAACTTCACCACATGATCACACAAGTCCTAAAAGTCAGATTGCACCCAAAGGATCACATGTTTTATGGCTTATGGAGCAAGACTTTTTCATAAAGATCAAAGGCAAGGCAAGTTGCAAAACTCATCATAAGACACAACCCACTTGCTTGCTAGCCTGCTGAGCCACCCTGGGCATCTTCCCACATCCTGCTGCGCAGGACACACTCCTTGTACTTGGCTAGAAGTAGCCCATACTTCTCTTACACCAACTTTGACATTTTGGCAAAAAGGCCCATACCAATCAATAAAGCACACATCACTTCTTCTGACCTATCACCATAGCTTATGCAAATGAAAAGCAAGCCAAAGCATACAAAACACAAGCCTGAAATACTCCATAACTCAGCTTTCTCATTTATCACCTCTTGAGCAAAAGCATTTGAAACTCATCACACAGGCCACAAACACACAAACTAACTTCACAAATCAACTCCACACACCTTCCTGATCACAAAGCACCCTTCACCATAGCCTGAAACTCAGAGAATCAAAAACACGATCACCACCTGCCATTGAACAGAACTCCTGCCATCTCTCAAACCAGCCATTGCAAACTTCAAACAACCATTGCAAGCTTCTTAGGGGGATCATTGGAGTGCATTTGAGCTAGAGAAACAGCCAGAAAGCTCCTGAATCGAAAGCTTCAGTTCAGGTAGTCAACTCAAAACTTTTTTCCAGAAACATGTTTTTAAGTTCTTAATAGCTTCTATGCACTCCTCTGATCATGAATATGTGCTCACTTTTGAAAATGGTTGAGAAACCAAGATGTATGCACTGTCTGAAACTTTTGCCCTAAAAAATGTTTTGTTTCGATTCAGCTGATTGATGAGTGAAAAAATGAGATTTGAGTGGGGGGTTTGATTTAGTTTGACATGAGGTTGATTTCTGGGCTTTTAGTTTTCATTTTGGTGAAGTTTTGAGGATTTTGGAGATTTTCAGGTGAGGTTCCCACCGGAGAAGACGACCGGAGGTCTTCTCCGGCCACCTGAAAACAATTAGGGTTAATCCCTGTAATTAATGCAAGTTTGAATTCTGAGCGTTGGATGGGCTGACCAAGGGTTGACTCGCGCGTGTTTTGATGGCTGGGATTTGTCATTAGAAACCCTAATCTATATTTAACTTAATTAATTCAGTTTAATTAATTAAAATAGGATTTAGCTCAGTTTGAATTTTGACCTTTGGATTGCGCGCGCAGTCAACCAAATATTCCCCGGAATCAATCCTGGCTCTCCATTGCGTTTACTTTTCATTTTCTGTAATTTTAATTCATTTATTTTATATTTCTTTTGTCCATTTATTTAAAAATAGCAAAACCTTTTTAAAAATTCTGAAAATTTTTATATAAACTTTTATTAATTTTCAGAAACCAAAAACATTTTTATTTTTATTTTTTGCATTCAAAAATATTTTTAAATCATTTAAAAGTTTATTTTTAATTAATTAATGAGAATTAATTAATTAAAAATACTTTTAGGTATTTAAAAATCACAAAAAAATTCATGAAACCTTTAAAATCATTTAGAAACATTGTCCAACCCTCAAACCAAATTTCTTTTTTGATCTTGATGCATTTTGATAATTTTCCATGGAATTAATTCATTTTCAAAGCATTATTTTGATCCAAACTTCAAAAAATCATTTCTGCCTAACCATTGAGAGTTGGACTTTGATTCTTTTTGCATTGTGTTTTGCATATCATGTAGTTTGTGAGATTAAATTGGCATGATTTGATCTTTCATTTTCAATTTGTTTGGCATTTTTCTTGTTAAGGTACCTTAAAACCCTAGAAAACTTAGGAAATTCATAACTCTAATTAGGTTAAGAGTTGGAACCTCTCCTTTGGGAAGTGAGTTTGTGTAGGGTTAGGGTTCCTTTGAGTGCATTTTCAATTTTTTTCTCTTGATGTTTGCTTCTGATTTTGGTTTTTGTTTGATGCATTAATCATAAACCCTAATTTAGGGCTTCCTTTTGCATCCATCTTGCATTTGCATTCATACCTTGACTTGCCATAGCATTTTGTGCATCCATTTGATTCATGTGACATCTCAAGACATATTAGAAGCATGCTTGATCATTGCATCTTGTATTTGCCATGTTGTATGCCATTTGCACTTCATAACTTTTCATGTATGCATCATCTCATAGCATCATTAACATCATGAATGTGCTTCTGGTTTTGATTCACACCATGTCATTTCATCTCATTTTGCATTGCATTGCATTCCTTTACTAACTTTTCAGGTGGTGGGTAACTTTGAGAAGTGAATTTGCCTTCACTTCTCACAATTTCTTTTCATCTCCTTTGTGCATCCTTGCTGCATTTTGTTATGTGTTTGAGATTGAGCTTGCTCATTCTTCTTCTCCTTACTTTCTTTCCTCAAGTGACTTGACTTCTTGAATGAAGCAAGTTACTTTGCTTTCTCTTTGCTCCTTTCATCTGCTTCCTGGTGGTTCCTCTGAAGACTTCTTTCTTAAACCTCACAAACCTTAGGAACAACCAATCATGACAATGATTAGGGTTTTGATTAGTCCCCCCACTTAGTTTTACCTTTGTGTCTCTTTGAGTCTTCTCTTCTCATCTCATAATCAGGGACTAAACCCTAAAGGCTTTAAGGCTTTGTGATTAAGCTTATGCCTGCATCCTTCTATTAGGATGGAGTGTATAATTTTAATCCTAAGTGTTAAACCCTTAAGGTGTTTAAATCCTTTAATCAATTCATCTAATAATCATCAAGACATCAAACTTGTAACTTGGGCCTTGCATTAGGGTTCTATTTCTTCCTTAACTGGTTAAGAAGGACTAACCCTAGTGTTAATGGACAAGTCCCCCTCAAGTTGTCTTACAAACCCTAAAACTCACTTCATCATCTTATCATTAACTAAAATCCACTTAATAAAGGCTTTGTTTTATCATGAGTTTAATCCCTAATCATGGATTAAGTTGAGGAGCTTTCCTCAGCTTAAACATTCTCATCTATTATCCTTCTATTAGGATGGTGTAATTAGTCTGTTTAATCCTTGATTATGGCTTAACCTTATTACTCAACACTAAACAAAAACCACAAAAACATCTAAATAATCACAAGTAGGTTAATGATCTTAATCCTACACCATGGTGATTAAGTGTGAGAAACTGACTTCACACTTAAGGCATTCTCATTACCCCTAATCAGAGGGAGGATGTGATGAGTTTACAAACCCATTGGTTTAGGCTTAAGCTCATTAACTTATGACAAACTTTCAAAAGCAATAAAAGACTGAAAACACAATAACAAAACAATAATCGTCTCCTCCGGGATTCTTTTCTCACCTCATTCACTCATAAACGAGAACTTGCTTCTTCCGTCTAATGCAAGACAGTTTGCACCTGAGCCAGACAGGTCATACACTTGAGCATTGACAAGCAAGCAGTTCACAAGTCAATTCACTTTTCAGTCTCTTTGGGTCGAACTACGGTGTTCTGACTTCCTCATTGCACGAGAGGATACGTAGGCATAACTTAACAGTTATCGAACAAAAGTCTCTGTATATTCCCCCTCCTTCTAGCCTTATTCTTTAGCCTCATTATCATGAGCATTTCATCTTTGTTCTTACACTGACACTTCACTTATACACTTCACTTCTTTTACACTGACACCTGTATATCTTTTCCAGCTCTTTTATACACAAATTGCACTGACACTACCCCTTTTAAACACAAATCTTTTAAGCGTGGATCCCGTTGAGTACGACGGACAATTTGGGTGCTAATACCTTCCCAGGTTGTAACCAACCCCCTTTCTCAGTCTCTCTGGTTCGCAACCGTCTTATCCATGTCCTTCTAGGTCTATGCAACATTGCCTTTCCTCCGGGATAAAAATGCCTAGCTGGCGACTCTATTCATTCCCTGTGAGTTCACTCCTGTGTGTTCTCACATCCTCCCTTCGCCGACCGTTCGCGTCTGTACCTTTATCTGGGTTACGCCCATTTATCGGGAGCGACAGCTTGGCGACTCTGCTGGGGACCCTTATACTGTAACCAGGGATTCTGGTTCTTTTTGTGGGTTCCTCCTAGCGCTTGTTTGATTTGTGTTTACTAGGGTGTTATGTGCTATTTGTGCTTGTATTTGTATTTATTTTTGCTTTATGTACAGTTGTTTTATTGCTTTCTTTATAGCTTTACATATATCATATTGTCATACTGTGTTGGCTGGATCTGTTTTGTTGCTTTGGTGGGTGGGTGTTCCATTGAGAGTTGAGGTCCTATACCTGGGACCTGAGTGACACCTAGGCTAGAGTGGTTCATGTTCTTTCCCATTCCATTTCGGTCTGGTGCGGGAATATGAAACACGGTTCAGATATGGGTTTCTTCTTGAGAACTCTGTGCTACAGATTTCCTGTAGTGCTAGGGCTATCTGGGAAGCCTGCTAAGTCTGGATGACCTTTAGTATTGACCTTCAGAAACTGGGGTGAATTAGAGGAGGATCTTTTATGGTTATTGTAAACACTGTACCTCTGGGTTAGAAGTGTTTACACTTCTCATAACTGATCCAAGTCTGAGGATCTTTATTTTAGAACATCACCTGTGAGGGGGTTGGGCTGTTTACAGGTTTGCAGGTACCCTTGACCTCAGCATACCCTGTTACTTTGTTTTGATTAAGAGTACTCCATTTTGGAAACAGTTCTTGTGATTTTTAACCCTGGACATGTGACTCTTTATTTGAGTCCCCCACCTTGGTTACTGGACTTATGAACCTCCATCTGGATTTCTTGAACATACATGGACCTATACCAAGGCAGTAATCAGATCCAGCCTGATCACAAACCCTTGCATATCATTTGCATACATCATCATTGCATCATTTTAACATGTGTTTATTTGTTTTTCAGGGTATCCATCCTATATTTTGGCTTGGTTTTGACCCCTTCTTCAGCATAGACCTATCTTCATCAGTACTTACTTCAGCTATCAGCTACCTGCTTAAGTCACCTGCATCACCAGTCTCAGCCTGTCAGTGGCCCATCTTCAGTGTTATTCTCAGCATCTGTTTCAGCTCTTCTTCAGCAGCATGGCACCTAAGAAGAGCAACATCTCCTATCATTTCTTTGAGCCTGAGTTGGCTAGCATCAGGAAGATTCAGACCCTGATTACTCCAGACCAAATACCACTATTCAGAGAACATTATGGAGGAATCCTTGATGTGGTTATGGATTTGGACCATTCGCAGAGGAGCTTGATTCATACTTGCCTACAGTTCTATGATCCCCCTCTGAGGTGCTTCACCTTCCAGAATTTTCAGTTGGGACCCTTGTTGGAAGAGTATTCATCACTTATTGGTGTACCTATCAGGGGTGGAGTCCCCTTCAACCCTGAGATGGCTTTCCCTAGTAATGAAGAGGTAGCAAAGGCATTGCATCTAGAACCAGTTCTGATTGGGCAGAACATGACAGCCAAGGCTGGAGTCTCTGGTCTTCACTTGGATTTCTTGACCTCTCAGGCTATTCTGAAGGCCTCCATGGGGGAGTGGAAGGCAGTATGTGCATTATTAGCCCTTAGCATATATGGGGTTATATTATTTGCAGATGAGCCTAAGTTTGTTAGTAAGAATGCAATCCATCTTTTCATCCTGAGGAACCCAGTGCCCACCTTACTGGGAGATCTTTACTACTCTGTTCACCAAAGGAATGAAAAGCAGAGGGGAAGATTAGTGAGATGCTGTGCTCCTTTGTTCCATACCTGGCTGCTCAAACATTTGCCAAAGACTGATGCATTCTTGAACCCTCACCAGCAGAAGAACTGGGCTAGGAGGCTTGTTGCTCTAACCTCAGATGATATCAGGTGGTGCACTCAGAGCACCAAGGGCAGAGACATCATTACTAGTTGTGGGCAATTTCCCAATGTACCCCTGATAGGAGTGAAGGGTTGCATCAACTACAACCCTCTGCTATTCAAAAGACAACTGGGTTACGCATTAGTCCACCCTCCTAGAGTGCAAGATCTAGCTGAGACTCTTTATTGTGAGATCAAGCCTAATCTGGCTATTGTCAGGCAAGCATCCTGGGCTTGGGACAATGTCCAGACCAAGGGGGTAACCATTCTTGGGAGATGCAACAATGTGGCCTCAGCTCAGTACTATGAGTGGTCTCATGCCAGGGCTCAAATTTATGGGATGCCCTTCACCCTTGAAGATGTGCCTGGACCCTCCACAGCACTACCTCCAGCAACTGTCAGCTTAGAGGAGTTTGAGAAATTGAAAGAGAGAAATAAGAATCTGACTCAGGCTCTACAGAAGACCCTCTGGGAGAGGAGTGATGGCCGCTTGGACATTGAAAGGTTAGAAAAGCTAAAGGTGGAGCATCTAGCCAGGATTGAAAAGTCAGAGGACTATATCAAGAAGTCAAGGGCTGGAGAGCAGATCTTGAAAAATGCCTGCAAAGAGGCCCAATTCCAGAGAGCTAGGACTGATTTGTATCTGAAGGAGAGTCAGGCTAGGTGGGTCAGGATCACCGAAGCCCGTACTCAGGAGGATAAGAGGACTCAGGACAAGATTGAGCAGCTGGAGGCTAGTGCAAAGGAGCAGCAGGAGGCCCTGCTAGCAGCCCAGAGAGAGATCTCAGAGTTGAAGATTAAAGCTGGTGTGAAGAGGTCAAAGGACCAGAGTCGACACAAGAAGCTAACTGCAGTTGTTACTACAAGGAATCTCCTTATCAGAAACCTCACAGAGCGTCCAGCTGATCCTGTGACTGAGGCACTTCTAAAAGAAGTTCAGGAGGATGAATTTGGTCTTGGTGTCTGACTTTTGCTTGTTGTTGCTTTCATTTCATGTAATTTTCTTTATGTTGTATTTTTGACCCCTCAGAGGGCATGTATTGTAAAAAACAAACTATGTATCGTTTACTTTTTGTAATATATGTGTTGGTTTGTTTTATCTGAGTTCTTCTAAGCAACATCACAAGCATCTTCCTCAAGGGTCTGGAAAGGTCAAAACCAAGTGCAAAGCCGGATACCTTGGAAACAAATAAGCATACTGCATTGCATACTAACCTTTTGTTTTGTTTTGTAGGTTTTTGTTTTGTTGTTACTAACTCTGTTGTGACTTCAGGAACTATTGCTCGACGTCGGGTGTTTCCACTCAACCGTCCACACAGATATCCAACCCGCAACAACCTTCCGGGTATACAAATGGACCAAGTACAGCAGGACCTTACAGAGGTCAGGACTCAAATGGCCAATGAGAGGTTGGAAATGAGGAATCAGATGACACAGTTTATGGAGGTGATGAATAATATGGCTCAAAGCCAAGAGAGATTAAGAGCACTGGTAGAGAGGCATAATCAGGAAGACCCCCATCTAGGGACTGCTGGGACAAGCAATAATGAGAGAGTTCAACCCCATGTTAATCCTCCAGTCTATGGACCCCACCTTCATCCAGAGATCAACATCCCTGTTAATGTGCAAGGGACTGCCACTGCAGGCAGAGTATTACAAGAAGACCCCCAGGAAGATCAATTTACAGTGATGGGAGCTGGGGAGGAAGCCTATGACAGAAGGCTAGATGAGATTGCTGAGAAACTAAGATCCCTGGAATCCCAGAATTCTTTGGGCTTTGATGTTATGGACATGGGCCTAGTGGACGGGGTCAGGATTCCCCACAAATTTAAACCTCCGTGCTTTGAGAAGTACAACGGGACTTCCTGTCCCCGGACCCACTTGCAATCCTTTCTGGGGAGGCTGAAGGCATATACCATGGACGAAAAGCTATGGATGTTTTATTTTGAAGATAGCTTAACAGGAGCTTCAAGGGAATGGTACTCTCACCTGACCAGAGCAACCATCAGGTGCTGGAAGGACTTGGCTGAGGCCTTTATCAGACAGTATCAGTACAACTTGGATATGGCTCCCAACAGGACCCTCCTGATGGGGATGTCTCAATCATCCAGGGAAAGCTTCCGGGAGTACGCTCAGAGGTGGAGACAGCTCGCTGCTGCTGTCCAGCCACCCATGTCAGAGAGGGAGATGGCTGATATGTTTATGAACACCCTCCAAGGGACATACATTGACAGGCTAGCTGCCTTTTCTTCCACTAGCTTTGCTGACGTGGTCATAGCCGGGGAAAGAATTGAAAGCCTATTAAAGATGGGTAAGATTTCTGACAACGGTGCAAGCTCGTCCAGCAACCCAAGAAAGCCTTTTGTAGGCCCAAGAAGAACTGGTGAAACTAATGCTATCCATACCAGCAGGGGCAGGCCCCAATATGTTCATAGGTCTGTGGCAGCAGTCACCATTCCCGCTCCAATTCATCCTCAACCAGCTTATCAACCACAGCAACAAAATTACCAGCAACAAACTCAGTATCCTCCTCAGAGAAATTATAACAACAACAACACCAACAACAGCAATCAGTAAAGACCATTTCAACAGAGACCTTCTCAGGCCAATAGGGTGATCGATCCGATCCCTATGCCCTATGCCACATTATTGCCACAACTCCTAAAAATCAACCTGGTTGAGCTAAGGACGTTGGCACCTCCGGATCCTACCAGTCTGCCCAGAAATTATGACGCCAGCGCCAGATGTGCTTTTCACTCAAATGCACCTGGCCATAGTACAGAGAAGTGCAGGGCTTTGCACATGAAAGTGCAGGATTTAGTGGATTCCAAAGCTCTAAACTTCGCACCACCACCAAATGTTAACAAGAACCCTATGCCACACCACGGAGGCCCCAGAATCAATGCTATTGAGGAAGACAAGCCGTCTTACTTGATACCCAGTGTGGGTCAGATTCGGACACCCTTGGTGGAGATTAAAGCTCAACTCCTTGAATGTCAAATGTTCCCGGGATGTGAACTAGGCTGTGCTTATTGCAACATTTCAGTGAATGGGTGCGATAACTTGAGAGATGGCATAGATGGTCTCATCCAGAGTGGCCTGCTTCAAATCACAACATCAATACCTACCAATCCAACAATCTCCTTAACAACGGTTCCCGAGTCTTCTACAACTGCAACAACCATTGTTCCAAACAACTCTTCAATCTCATCAACAAATGCTTCATCTGTTACTTCAACGGACCAGATATCAACAAACATCCCTTCTACAACTTCAGCACCCCTTCATTCAGAAACTCCTACAACAGCAACACCCATCCAATCATCAGTGTCTCCTACAACATCAGCAGCAAACAATGAGGATGTCTCAACGGTTACAATTTATTATGATCCTGCAAATGATTCTGCCTACAACTCACAAAATCCCACTCCTATCAGAGCACCAGTCACAATATACTATGATCCACAGACTATCATGGTCCCTTCTGCAGCTGCCATCAGTCCAGTCACTATCACAGTGCCTGGGCCAGTACCTTATGAAAGTAGTAGTGCCATCCCTTGGCATTACGGCTCCGACCTATACTGCGAAGGACAGAAAATCACTCTCGAATCATCAACTTCTTCACCACAAATAGACAATGTGGGGGGAGGCGGAGGCTTCACTCGAAGCGGACGTCTCTTTGCCCCGCCAATTCAAAGACCCACTGCTGAAGCAGAAGCTGCTGCCAAGGCAAAAGGGAAGAGCATGGTGCAAGAAGATCAAATTGTTAAAGAAGCTCTGAAAACCCCTTTTGATCAAGAAGTTGATGAATTCATGAGAATCATCAAGAAAAGTGATTACAAGATAGTGGATCAGCTTCACCAGACGCCTTCCAAGATCTCCATTCTATCATTGCTTATGTGCTCCGAGGCTCATCGGAACGCACTACTAAAGGTCTTGCACACAACTTATGTGCCAGAAGAGATCACGGTCAATCAGTTGGAAGCTGTGGTTGGAAATGTTAATGCTAGTAATGGACTAGGGTTTACCAACACTGATTTGACTACGGAAGGTCGCAATCATAACAAGGCTTTGCACATTACCATGGAGTGTAAGGGTGCAGTTCTTTCTCATGTGCTGGTAGACACCGGATCATCCCTCAATGTCTTACCTAAAAAAGCCCTTGTGAAGCTGGAGTATGAAGGATTGGCATTACGTCCCAGCAACTTAGTAGTGAGAGCCTTTGACGGTTCTAAGAGATCAGTTCTGGGAGAAATTGAGTTGCCTATAACGATTGGCCCACAAACTTTCAAAACGACCTTCTACGTGATGGACATTCAGCCTGCCTACAACTGTTTGTTGGGTAGACCATGGATTCATGCCGCTGGCGCAGTTACGTCTACCCTTCACCAGAAGTTAAAATTCGAGTGGGAGGGCCAAGTCGTTACTATTTGTGGAGAGGAAGATATATTTGTTAGCCACCTGGCTACATACAAATACATTGAGATGGATGGGGAGATCCACGAAACGATGAGTCAAGGGTTCGAGGCCCTGAATATTAATGAAACATCTGCTGTGCTTGGGACTTCCATGACATCTTACCAACAAGCCAGGAAGGTTGTTGAAGAAGGGAATGCTCAAGGCTGGGGCAAACTGTTGCCTGTGGAGAAGAAAGAGGATAGATTTGGGTTGGGTTACAAACCAACTCAACAAGATCAAGCAGAGGCTGCTGGGAAGCCTAACTTTGTTAGTGGGGGGATGCTCACCCCTGATGCTGTCAACAACTTGGAAGATGAGTCGGAAGATGAGCGCAACCTGGAAAGCTGGATACGTCCAAGGATCCCGGGGAGCTGTATCTCAAACTGGTCTTCCCAGGAAATTATAAGAGTTACTCCTGCAGAGTAATTATTATTTCCTGTGTATTTTAAGCATGCATCAAGTCTTACATCTTGCCCAAGATGACAAGACTCATTTTGTAATCGGGCCATCTGTAATTTTTGTGCAACAAGATTAATCAATGAAATATCAGACATCTTTTGCAAATGAGTCTTTCTCTTTTCCGCTCACTGTTTTTCCATTTTTCTTTTTGTACAAAAAAATAAATGGCAATGTTTTCAAAATGACAACTTTATTTCACTTTTCTAAACAAGATTAAAATCAATCACTAAAATGAACAAACTGAACCCTTGCAGAGAGTGCCTTCCAGACCGCACCGACAACAGCACGGCTATGACTTCGTATGACTTTGACAATCCAATCAATCAAGCTGATGAAGGGGTTGAAGAAGATTACGAGCTCCCTGAAGAGCTAGCCAGATTGTTGAGACAAGAGGAGAAGTTTATCACTCCTCATCAGGAGGAAGTCGAAACGATTAATCTTGGTACAGATGAAGAGGTGAAAGAAGTTAAAATCGGGGCCTGCTTACAAGACTCGGTGAAGAAGCAACTGATTGACCTGCTTCAGGAATATATGGATGTGTTTGCTTGGTCTTATCAAGATATGCCAGGGTTGGACACCAACATTGTTACGCACAAGCTGCCTTTGAGGGAAGGATGCCCACCGGTCAAACAGAAACTGCGCCGTACTCGCCCAGACATGGCAATGAAGATCAAAGAAGAGGTACAAAAGCAGTGGGACACCGGATTCCTTGCTGTAACTAGCTATCCGCCGTGGGTTGCTAACATTGTGCCTGTTCCAAAGAAAGATGGCAAGGTAAGGATGTGTGTTGACTACCGGGATCTGAACAGAGCCAGCCTGAAAGATGATTTCCCATTACCTCACATTGATGTATTGGTCGATAATACGGCTCAGTTCTCGGTATTCTCCTTCATGGAAGGATTTTCAGGATACAATCAGATCAAAATGTCACCTGAAGACATGGAGAAGACAACTTTCATCACACCCTGGGGCACGTTCTGTTACAAGGTGATGCCATTCGGATTGAAGAACGCTGGTGCAACATATCAACGGGCTATGGTAACATTATTCCACGATATGATCCATAAAGAAATCGAATGTTATGTGGATGACATGATTGCCAAGTCCCTCACTGAAGAAGACCACCTGGTAAATCTGCTGAAGCTATTCAAGCGTCTAAGGAAGTACCAACTGAAGTTGAACCCCAACAAGTGCACATTCGGGGTGCGATCTGGTAAGCTGCTGGGTTTTATCGTAAGCGAGAAAGGGATTGAAGTGGACCCTGATAAAGTCAAAGCCATTCAAGAAATGCCTGCACCGAAGTCTGAAAAAGAAGTTCGAGGGTTTCTAGGTAGATTGAACTACATCTCAAGGTTCATATCTCACCTTAGAGCAACCTGTGAACCCTTGTTTAAACTGTTAAGGAAAGAACAGACGGTCAGGTGGAATGAAGACTTCCAGAGGGCTTTTGACAAGATCAAAGAATACTTGCAAGAACCTCCAATCCTTATGCCTCCAGTTGAAGGAAGACCTCTGATAATGTATTTGACAGTATTAGAAGAGTCAATGGGGTGTGTGCTGGGCCAACATGACGAGTCTGGTCGAAAAGAGTATGCAATATACTACCTGAGCAAAAAGTTTACCGACTGTGAACAACGTTATTCACTGCTCGAGAAAACTTGCTGTGCTTTAGCGTGGGCTGCTCGCCGACTGAGACAGTACATGTTGACCCACACTACTTTATTGATATCCAAAATGGACCCAGTCAAGTACATTTTCGAGAAGCCAGCTCTTACCGGACGGGTTGCAAGATGGCAAATGATTCTCACGGAATATGACATTCAGTACACATCTCAGAAAGCCATCAAGGGCAGTGTATTGTCTGAATATCTTGCTGAGCAACCTATTGATGATTACCAGCCTATGAGATTTGACTTCCCTGATGAAGACATCATGTTCATAAAAGCGAAAGATCATGAAGAGCCTGTTCACACTGAAGGGCCTGACCCGGAAGAAGAATGGACTATGATGTTTGATGGGGCTGTTAATATGAATGGTCGTGGTGTGGGTGCAGTGCTCATTACACCTAAAGGAGTTCACATGCCTTTCTCGGCAAAACTCACTTTCAACTGCACCAACAACGAAGCTGAATACGAAGCTTGCATTATGGGTCTTGAGGAAGCTATTGACCTCAGGATCAAGACATTGACTGTATTCGGAGATTCAGCTCTGGTAGTTAATCAAACCAACGGCAAATGGTACACCCACCAGGATCATCTGATACCTTACAGGGATTATACAAGAAGGTTATTGACTTTCTTCACAAAGGTCAAGCTTGAGTATATCCCTAGGGACGAGAATCAGTTTGCGGATGCTCTGGCTACCATTCCATCTATGATCAAAGTTCAAGCTGCCAACTTTGTACCTCAGATTTCAGTATCCAGACTTGACAGACCAGCATATGTATTTGCAGCAGACATTGTCAAAGATGATAAGCCTTGGTTCCATGACATTAAGTTTTTCTTGGAGGACCAAACATACCCACCTGGGGCATCCTCCAATGATAAGAAGAATTTAAGAAGGCTTGCTGGTAGCTTCTTCCTGAACACTGATGGTTCCCTGTACAAGAGAAACTTTGATATGGTACTCCTCAGATGCGTTGATAGAACAGAAGCAGACTTATTGATGCACGAAGTGCACGAAGGATCCTTTGGTACCCATGCGGGAGGGCATGCCATGGCTAAAAAGTTGTTAAGATCAGGTTATTACTGGATCACAATGGATGCCGACTGTTGTGCTTATGCCAGGAAATGCCATAAATGTCAGATCTACGCGGATAAAGTACATGTGCCCCCCAATCCTTTGAATATAATGTCTTCACCCTGGCCCTTTGCCATGTGGGGCATTGATATGATTGGCAAGATCGAACCGACTGCCTCAAATGGCCACAGATTCATCCTGGTAGCCATTGACTATTTTACCAAGTGGGTTGAAGCAGCTTCTTATGCCAATGTTACAAGACAAGTGGTAGCCCGATTCCTGAAGAGAGATATCATCTGTCGGTATGGAGTGCCCGAGCGAATCATTACTGATAATGGTTCCAACTTAAACAACAAAATGATGGCTGAGCTATGCCAGGACTTCAAGATCCAACACCACAATTCTTCTCCCTACAGGCCAAAGATGAATGGCGCTGTTGACGCAGCTAATAAGAATATCAAGAAGATTGTGCAGAAGATGGTAGTCACCTACAAAGATTGGCATGAGATGCTACCATTTGCTTTGCATGGGTACCGCACGTCAATCAGAACGTCCACTGGGGCAACACCGTATCAGCTTGTGTATGGTATGGAAGCAGTCCTACCTGTTGAAGTTGAACTACCCTCCCTACGGGTACTGATGGATGTTAAGCTGAACGAAGCAGAGTGGGTCCGATCCCGATACGAACAACTGAGTCTGATTGAAGAGAAAAGATTGGCTGCCATCTGTCATGGGCAGCTGTATCAAAAAAGAATGAAGAAAGCCTTCGATCAGAAAGTCAGGCTCCGAGAGTACCAAGTAGGAGATCTTGTGCTGAAAAGACTCCTCCCTCCTTATACAGACCACAGGGGCAAGTGGACTCCGAACTATGAAGGACCATTCGTAGTAAAGAAAGTATTCTCTGGCGGAGCACTGATGCTCAGCACTATGGATGGTGAAGACTTCCCATCCCCTGTGAATTCAGATGCAGTTAAAAAATACTTCGCATAAAAAAAATGACCCGCTGGACATAAAAACAGAATGTGAGTCCAGGCAAAAACAGGGCATCCCGGCAAGTCAAAAACAGAATAAAGGACTTGGGCAAAAATAAGGGAAATAAGAAAATGTACACCCGCTGAGTTGAAAAGCCGCATTGGACAACTCAGGCAAAAATGGGTATCCCGATGGATTGAAAACCCGAAAGGGCGATCCATGCAAAATAAGGGAATAAGCGAACAACTGCATTCTGAATTCATCTGTATCACCTGCAACTTGGTAAGCTTTGAAAGGATTAAGCCTCTTTCAGAATCAACCTTCTTCAGAAAGCAAGACGAGAAGAACGTCAAAAGTCATACGAGTCATAGCAAGAGGGGAAGCTCCTTGAAGCGTCGTCAACATTGCCAACATTTTGTTTCTCAATTTGTAACAATCTCCTCATTTCAGGAGATATGTTTCTTTGACTGTATCTTGCCAATTCGGGGCACACGAATTAATAAAACAGATTTTCAGTCAAGTTTCACCTCGTACACTTCATTTTGTTTGCAAAGAATGTCTGATATCTTTAAAATACTGATTGCATGAATACAGATGCTTATCCTCAAAAAATAAAAACTACGTGCTTGCGGGAAATATACTTACTCTCGAGAGTGTCTCACTCCTATGACGGAATCCGGTAAGGGATGCCTCGGGATTACTTGTGCGTTTCTCTGTCCTTGCAGGGTTGCAGGTATTCAAAAGCGCAACATGGGGCATGAAAGCTTCATCCCAGCAAGCTGGCAAATCAACACTCGCTCAATCTTAGCACCCAAGTGCTTGCTCCCCAGCTGAGTTGCCACTTGCTGCTTCTCCCAGCCAAGTTACCAATAATTCTTCCTCAGCTAAGCACAAAGGCCAGGGAACCGCTTCCCCACAGAGTCTCAGCCTCTCTCCAGAAGAGCAACACACGAGGGAATCACAACAGAGTGACGAAAGCTTCTACAAACCCCAGCTGGGTCTCTCATTTCTGAATAGGTCAATCATTGACCCGTTTCCCCAAGCAGAATCATCTCATCAGATCTACCAATGATCTCATCCCCAGCTGGGATGTCCACTTCAAACAGATCGACCGGAGATCTTCACAACATTGGGATCCGAATCCCGGATCGGTATCTTTTGCATAGTCATAGCATTCGCATCATATTCACCCAGCAAAGCGTAGCATTCCGTCTAATATGGAGCATTACGGCAAAAATCAAACATATTGCATAATCATAAGCCATGTTCTGAATCAAACACTTGTGAATAATGATAATCCATCAACAATATACGGAATACTCCCCAGATTCCCCAGCAGGAGCTAAAGCAGTTGCCTCACATTCACCAATACGAATACACAATCCTTGTGGCACCCGTCCGTGTCATCATTCCCCAGTAAAGTCGCCCGAGCTTTTCTTTACAAATAAACATCAGTATACACTCCTTGTGGCACCCGTCCGTGTCATATTCCCAGCAGAAAGCCAAAGACATCCCCGTTGCACTCACAGATATATATAACTTCCTTGACATCCGTCCATGTCATTGTCCCCAGTACAGTAGTATAAAAACTTTGTATACCAGATATTTGTTTATACTACACTCTTCTCCTTTCGACACTCGTCCGTGTCACTTTCCCCAGCAGGTGAAACACTTAAATATACATCACCCATACTTCATACTCATACTTATACAGATACTCGTCCGTATCTTGTATACACCATTTATATCCCCACAGATTCAACACTAGTCCGTGTTCTTTGTTAACCCGTTGGTACTCGTCCGTACCATCATCTCAGAACATATGACAAGCGTTTGTTTCTACCTGATACTCGTCCGTATCTTAGTCTTAAGGATGCTCGTCCACATCTTTAATCCATACACCGTGTCAAACACTTTTGAATATAGACACTTGTCTGTGTCTACTATTCCCCAGAAGAGTCCCCTCAGATTCAACACTCGTCTGTGTTCCTTGTTAACCAGTTGATACTCGTCCGTATCATCATCTCTGAACACGTGTCAGTATTTGTTTCTACCTGATACTCGTCCGTATCATAGTCTTAAGGATGCTCGTCCGCATCATTAATCTATACACATCTAAACACTTATACCTTTTATTTCTTGGATGTAAACACTCGTCCGTGTTTACTATTCCCCGGTAAAACAAATTTCTTTTTATCTGACATTCGTCATGATAAACCCTGAGAGCAGTCGTACCCTGCTAGGTGATCGTCCTCCACCTCTTGATGATCGTCCTTCATCATGCTCGTCCGATGGCCGTCCCCATCGTTGACCTTTTTATCCGACATTCGTCCTATGTCGTGATATATTTAGCAGCCGTCCCCTGCTAGGTGATCGTCCTTCACCTGTTGATGATCGTCCTTCATCATTTTATCCAATGGCCGTCCCCATTGTTGATTTTGGTTATCTGACATTCGTCCTATGTCATGATAAACCTTGAGAGCAGCCGTACCCTGCTAGGTGGTCGTCCTCCAGCTCTTGATGATCGTCCTTCATCATGCTCATCCGATGGCCGTCCCCATCGTTGACCTTCTATCCGGCATTCGTCCTATGTCGCGATATTTTCGGCAGCCGTCCCCTGCCAGGTGGTCATCCTCCACCTTAGATGACCGTCCCTCATCTTAACCCCTACAGAGCAGCCGTCCCCTGCTAGGTGATCGTCCTTCACCTTTGATGACCGTACCTCATCATCTGTTTATTTCATTTATTCTTTAACCCGATGGCCGTCCCCGTCGTGGTCCCTTTTCTTTTTAGCCCGATGGCCGTCCCCATCGTTGGTTACTTTATTTTTTGAACTTGATGGCCGTCCCCATCATTTTTCATTACTCCCCAGAGAATCTTACAACTTTACTTGATGGCCGTCCCCATCATAACCCCTTTTCATCCCCAGCATGATGGTCGTCCCCGTCATTGCTTTACTTCACGCACTCTCCCCAGCATGTCGGCCGTCCCCGTCATTGCTCTTTCCCCAGCAGTCGTCCTCTGCTCGGCGGTCGTCCTCCGTCGCCCATACTTTATAATATACTTTATTTTCTTTTACAATCTATATCCCTTTTCTTCTTCATTCTGTGAGTGCAAATTTTGGACTGTCTTTGGTATTCAACCACAAGTTATCTTGTTTGCCTGTTAAGTCGTCGCTTACATCCTGCACAGCTAACTCATGTTTGAATAGGGGCAGCTGTAAACACCCCAAATTTTACCTCACCCATTCACACCATGGCTTGTGATCTCCTCATATGCATAAACTCAATTATAGCATCTCATACCACATTTTTGACTCATTGCATTGGTTCAAAGTCATCTGCATCTAGGGTTTGTGATCTGAGCAACCCAAGAGCTTCTTGAGCCACTCCAAAGGTCATCAATCACTTCAAAGGGGTCCATGTATGTTCAAACATCATATTACATCCTCTCAAAGTCAAGAATGTCAAAGGATCACAAGAACTGGGATTGGTATGGAAGCAGAGCCAGGCTTGACTGCACAGATGACCTAAAATTAGGGTTTTGGTTTCAGAGGCCATAACTCCAATTTTTTTGGTCATTCTTGTTTCTATTGGTCTCTATATGGTATAGGGAGTATGCATATCAATTTTCATGAAGAAATTCCATGGGGAAGTCATCTGATCAAGAGTTGACTTTTCAAGCAAGTCAGTGCAAAATCAGGGCATCTGAGGCCCCCAATGACCCAACCAAAGGGTGTTCTTCATCATTTTGATTGTATATGATCTTTATTTGATCATATAAGAGGTTGGAAGTTCACAAAATTGAAGAATTTCAAGTCTTTTGCAAAGTTGACTTTTTGGGGAAGTTTGACTTTTAATGAAAATGCCATTTTAGGCAACTTTTTCAACCTTTACTTTTTGATTCAAAAAAGCTTCAAATGGAAAAACTTTGGTCATGAAAGTTGTAGAATAGATCTTTCCCTTTTCAAAAAGTACAAGAACATGACCTAATTCATTTTGGATCAAAAGTTATGGCTTGTCAAAGTTGGCAAAAATCACAAAATTTCAAAGTTTCCACCAAAGAGGCAAAGTTGCAAATTCACTTCTCAAGGCAAATCAAGTCATCAAATGAATTTCTAAACTTCACCACATGATCACACAAGTCCTAAAAGTCAGATTGCACCCAAAGGATCACATGTTTTATGGCTTATGGAGCAAGACTTTTTCATAAAGATCAAAGGCAAGGCAAGTTGCAAAACTCATCATAAGACACAACCCACTTGCTTGCTAGCCTGCTGAGCCACCCTGGGCATCTTCCCACATCCTGCTGCGCGGGACACACTCCTTGTACTTGGCTAGAAGTAGCCCATACTTCTCTTACACCAACTTTGACATTTTGGCAAAAAGGCCCATACCAATCAATAAAGCACACATCACTTCTTCTGACCTATCACCATAGCTTATGCAAATGAAAAGCAAGCCAAAGCATACAAAACACAAGCCTGAAATACTCCATAACTCAGCTTTCTCATTTATCACCTCTTGAGCAAAAGCATTTGAAACTCATCACACAGGCCACAAACACACAAACTAACTTCACAAATCAACTCCACACACCTTCCTGATCACAAAGCACCCTTCACCATAGCCTGAAACTCAGAGAATCAAAAACACGATCACCACCTGCCATTGAACAGAACTCCTTCCATCTCTCAAACCAGCCATTGCAAACTTCAAACAACCATTGCAAGCTTCTTAGGGGGATCATTGGAGTGCATTTGAGCCAGAGAAACAGCCAGAAAGCTCCTGAATCGAAAGCTTCAGTTCACGTAGTCAACTCAAAACGTTTTTCCAGAAACATGTTTTTAAGTTCTTAATAGCTTCCATGCACTCCTCTGATCATGAATATGTGCTCACTTTTGAAAATGGTTGAGAAACCAAGATGTATGCACTGTCTGAAACTTTTGCCCTAAAAAATGTTTTGTTTCGATTCAGCTGATTGATGAGTGAAAAAATGAGATTTGAGTGGGGGGTTTGATTTAGTTTGACATGGGGTTGATTTCTGGGCTTTTAGTTTTCATTTTGGTGAAGTTTTGAGGATTTTGGAGATTTTCAGGTGAGGTTCCCACCGGAGAAGACGACCGGAGGTCTTCTCCGGCCACCTGAAAACAATTAGGGTTAATCCCTGTAATTAATGCAAGTTTGAATTCTGAGCGTTGGATGGGCTGACCAAGGGTTGACTCGCGCGTGTTTTGATGGCTGGGATTTGTCATTAGAAACCCTAATCTATATTTAACTTAATTAATTCAGTTTAATTAATTAAAATAGGATTTAGCTCAGTTTGAATTTTGACCTTTGGATTGCGCGCGCAGTCAACCAAATATTCCCCAGAATCAATCCTGGCTCTCCATTGCGTTTACTTTTCATTTTCTGTAATTTTAATTCATTTATTTTATATTTCTTTTGTCCATTTATTTAAAAATAGCAAAACCTTTTTAAAAATTCTGAAAATTTTTATATAAACTTTTATTAATTTTCAGAAACCAAAAACATTTTTATTTTTATTTTTTGCATTCTAAAATATTTTTAAATCATTTAAAAGTTTATTTTTAATTAATTAATGAGAATTAATTAATTAAAAATACTTTTAGGTATTTAAAAATCACAAAAAAATTCATGAAACCTTTAAAATCATTTAGAAACATTGTCCAACCCTCAAACCAAATTTCTTTTTTGATCTTGATGCATTTTGATAATTTTCCATGGAATTAATTCATTTTCAAAGCATTATTTTGATCCAAACTTCAAAAAATCATTTCTGCCTAACCATTGAGAGTTGGACTTTGATTCTTTTTGCATTGTGTTTTGCATATCATGTAGTTTGTGAGATTAAATTGGCATGATTTGATCTTTCATTTTCAATTTGTTTGGCATTTTTCTTGTTAAGGTACCTTAAAACCCTAGAAAACTTAGGAAATTCATAACTCTAATTAGGTTAAGAGTTGGAACCTCTCCTTTGGGCAGTGAGTTTGTGTAGGGTTAGGGTTCCTTTGAGTGCATTTTCAATTTTTTTATCTTGATGTTTGCTTCTGATTTTTGTTTTTATTTGATGCATTAATCATAAACCCTAATTTAGGGCTTCCTTTTGCATCCATCTTGCATTTGCATTCATACCTTGACTTGCCATAGCATTTTGTGCATCCATTTGATTCATGTGAAATCTCAAGGCATATTAGAAGCATGCTTGATCATTGCATCTTGTATTTGCCATGTTGTATGCCATTTGCACTTCATAACTTTTCTTGTATGATCATGGTTCTTAACTTGCTTCATTTGCATCCATAAGTTTGTATGATCATCCCCATGTGTTGTTTCATGTTTGCATCATCTCATAGCATCATTAACATCATGAATGTGCTTCTGGTTTTGATTCACACCATGTCATTTCATCTTATTTTGCATTGCATTGCATTCCTTTACTAACTTTTCAGGTGGTGGGTAACTTTGAGAAGTGAATTTGCCTTCACTTCTCACAATTTCTTTTCATCTCCTTTGTGCATCCTTGCTGCATTTTGTTATGTGTTTGAGATTGAGCTTGATCATTCTTCTTCTCCTTACTTTCTTTCCTCAAGTGACTTGACTTCTTGAATGAAGCAAGTTACTTTGCTTTCTCTTTGCTCCTTTCATCTGCTTCCTGGTGGTTCCTCTGAAGACTTCTTTCTTAAACCTCACAAACCTTAGGAACAACCAAGCATGACAATGATTAGGGTTTTGATTAGTCCCCCCACTTAGTTTTACCTTTGTGTCTCTTTGAGTCTTCTCTTCTCATCTCATAATCAGGGACTAAACCCTAAAGGCTTTAAGGCTTTGTGATTAAGCTTATGCCTGCATCCTTCTATTAGGATGGAGTGTATAATTTTAATCCTAAGTGTTAAACCCTTAAGGTGTTTAAATCCTTTAATCAATTCATCTAATAATCATCAAGACATCAAACTTGTAACTTGGGCCTTGCATTAGGGTTCTATTTCTTCCTTAACTGGTTAAGAAGGACTAACCCTAGTGTTAATGGACAAGTCCCCCTCAAGTTGTCTTACAAACCCTAAAACTCACTTCATCATCTTATCATTAACTAAAATCCACTTAATAAAGGCTTTGTTTTGTCATGAGTTTAATCCCTAATCATGGATTAAGTTGAGGAGCTTTCCTCAGCTTAAACATTCTCATTTATTATCCTTCTATTAGGATGGTGTAATGAGTCTGTTTAATCCTTGATTATGGCTTAACCTCATTACTCAACACTAAACAAAAACCACAAAAACATCTAAATAATCACAAGTAGGTTAATGATCTTAATCCTACACCATGGTGATTAAGTGTGAGAAACTGACTTCACACTTAAGGCATTCTCATTACCCCTAATCAGAGGGAGGATGTGATGAGTTTACTAACCCATTGGTTTTGGCTTAAGCTCATTAACTTATGACAAACTTTCAAAAGCAATAAAAGACTGAAAACACAAAAACAAAACAATAATCGTCTCCTCCGGGATTCTTTTCTCACCTCATTCACTCATAAACGAGAACTTGCTTCTTCCGTCTAATGCAAGACAGTTTGCACCTGAGCCAGACAGGTCATACACTTGAGCATTGACAAGCAAGCAGTTCACAAGTCAATTCACCTTTCAGTCTCTTTGGGTCGAACTACGGTGTTCTGACTTCCTCATTGCACGAGAGGATACGTAGGCATAACTTAACAGTTATCGAACAAAAGTCTCTGTATATTCCCCCTCCTTCTAGCCTTATTCTTTAGCCTCATTATCATGAGCATTTCATCTTTGTTCTTACACTGACACTTCACTTATACACTTCACTTCTTTTACACTGACACCTGTATATCTTTTCCAGCTCTTTTATACACAAATTGCATTGACACTACCCCTTTTAAACACAAATATTTTAAGCGTGGATCCCGTCGAGTACGACGGACAATTTGGGTGCTAATACCTTCCCAGGTTGTAACCAACCCCCTTTCTCAGTCTCTCTGGTTCGCAACCGTCTTATCCATGTCCTTCTAGGTCTATGCAGCATTGCCTTTCCTCCGGGATAAAAATGCCTAGCTGGCGACTCTATTCATTCCCTGTGAGTTCACTCCTGTGTGTTCTCACATCCTCCCTTCGCCGACCGTTCGCGTCTGTACCTTTATCTGGGTTACGCCCATTTATCGGGAGCGACACAACCCTTTTGTCAACAACAAGTGAATCTTCTGCAAATACAACAACCATCTTTCCTACTGATTCTTCTACAAATACAACAATCATCTTTCCTATTGGCTCTCCTACAAATGCAACAACCATTGTTCCAACTGATTCAGCTACAACTTCAGCAATCATTCCATCTGTCACTTCAACACACAACAATTCATTTGCACCGGCTACTACAACTTCAACAACCAATAATGATGTTTCCATTGTCACAATCTATTATGACCCGACAATGGTCCCGAGTTCCAACAACTTTCAACCTCAACAACAGTCTCAACAAAGCTTCAATTCACCTTCACCTACATCCACCAAAGGTCCTATAACAATCTTTTATGATCCACACACCATTGTAGTCCTAACAACTGCAGCAGTAAGCCCAGTCACTATCACGGTGCCCGGGCCGATGCCATATGATAAAGACAGTGCTATACCATGGCATTATGGTGTTGATCTATACTGCAATTGAGAGAAAGTCCTTCTTGATTCTCCAGTTCTCACTCCCCAAGTGGATAATGTTGGGGGAGGCGGAGGCTTCACCCGAAGCGGACGTCTCTACGCTTCATAAGTCCCTAGAACCAATACTGAGGCAGAGGCTGCTGCCAAAGCCAAGGGGAAGAGTGTGATACCAGAGGAATCTGTGCCAAAAGAAACTCATAAGGCATCCTTCGATCAAGATGTGGATGAGTTTATGAGAATCATTAAAATAAGTAACTATAAAGTTGTGGACCAGCTCCACCAGACTCCTTCAAAGATCTCAATTCTATCACTGTTGTTGTGTTCCGAAGCCCATCGGGACGCACTACTCAAAGTTATGCACGCTGCCTACGTGCCAGAAGAGATCACTGTAAATCATCTAGAAACAGTGGTATCAAATGTCAATACTAGCCATGGGCTAGGGTTCACTGATGCTGATTTAACTTCAGAAGGACGTCTCCACAACAAAGCCTCGCATATAACCCTGGAGTGCAAAGGAGCTGTCTTATCTCATGTTCTTGTAGACACTGGGTCCTCACTCAATGTCTTACCCAAGAAAGCCCTTGTCAAGCTAGAGTATAATGGGATAGATCTCCGGCCAAGTAACCATGTGGTCTGGGCTTTTGACGGCTCCAAAAGATTTGTTCTTGGAGAGGTGGAGTTGCCAGTGATAATCGGTCCACAAGTCTTCAAAACCATTTTCTATGTGATGGACATACAGCCGGCATACAGTTGTTTGCTAGGTCGAACCTGGATTCACGCCGCATGCGCAGTAACGTCGACCTTTCACCAGAAACTAACGTATATATGGGAAGGACAGATTATCACCATCTGTGGTGAGGAAGACATATTTGTTAGCCAGCTGGCTACATACAAGTATATTGAGATGGATGGTGAAATCCATGAGACAATGAGCCAAGGGTTTGAGACCCTAAATGTTAATGAGGCTACTGGAGTATTGGCTGCATCCCAGGAAGACAAGATGGGTACTTCAATCATCTCTTATCAGCAAGCCCGAAAGGTTGTTGAAGAAGGTATTGCTCAAGGCTGGGGCAAACTGCTGCCAGTGGAAAAGAAGGAAGATAGATTCGGTTTGGGTTACAGACCATTCCGACAAGATCAATCAGAGGCTGCCAAGGAGCCCAAATTTGTCAGTGGGGGGATGCTCACCTCGGATGCTGTTAATAATCTGGAAGACGAGGATACGTCCAAGGATCCCGGGAAACCAAGTCCTTAACTGGTCTTCCCAATAAATTATAAGGGTTACTCCTGCAGAGTAATTATTATTTCCTGTCTTTTTAGCATGCATCAAGTCCTGCATCTTGCCCAAGGTGTCAGGACTCATTTTGTAATAGGGCCATATTGTAATTTTTGTGCAAATGATTAATCAATGAATAGCGGACATCTTTTGCAAACGAGTCTCTTTTTTGCTCACTGTCTTTTTCACTTTTGTACAAAACAATAAAATGGCAATGTTTTCAAAATAAATAACTTCATTTTCACTTTTTTCTAAACAAGATTAAAACTGATCACTAAAATGAACCAATCTCAAACCTTGCAGAGATTATCCTCCAGATTGCACCGACAACATCACTGCTATGACCTTGTATGACTTCGACAATCCAATTAATCAAGTTGATGAAGGGGTTGAAGAAGACTATGAGTTACTTGAGGAGTTAGCCAGGTTGTTGAGGCAGGAAGAGAAAGTGATTACTCCTCATCAGGAGGAGGTTGAGACAATTAATCTTGGTATTGAAGAAGACTTGAAAGAGGTGAAGATCGGGGCCAGTCTGCAAGATTCAGTGAAAGAACAACTTATTGACATGCTTCGAGAGTACGTCGACGTCTTTTCTTGGTCCTATCAAGACATTCTAGGTCTAGATACGGATATTGTTATCCACAAGCTGCCATTATAAGAAGAATGTCCTCCTGTGAAGCAGAAGCTACGCCGTACTCGCCCGGATATGGCCATGAAGATTAAGGAAGAAGTACAAAAACAGTGGGATGCCAGTTTCTTTGTTGTGACTAGTTACCCGTCGTGGGTCGCTAATATTGTACCAGTGCCTAAGAAGGATGGCAAAGTACAGATGTGTGTGGATTATCGGGATCTGAACAGAGCTAGCCCGAAGGATGATTTCCCATTACCTCACATTGATGTATTAGTCGACAGCATAGCTCAGTTCTCGGTATTTTCCTTCATGGATGGTTTTTCAGGGTATAATCAGATCAGAATGTCACCCGAAGACATGGAGAAGACTACCTTCATCACACCTTGGGGAACATTTTGTTATAAGGTAATGCCTTTTGGGCTGAAGAATGCCAGTGCGACCTATCAACGGGCTATGGTAACATTATTCCACGATATGATCCACAAAGAAATTGAATGTTACGTGGATGACATGATTGCCAAGTCCCTTACTGAAGAAGACCATCTGGTAAATCTGCTGAAGTTGTTCAAGCGTCTAAGAAAGTATCAATTGAAGCTAAACCCCTACAAATGCACATTTGGGGTACGTTCCGGGAAGCTGCTGGGATTCATTGTAAGTGAAAAGGGAATTGAAGTTGATCCTGACAAAGTCAAAGCCATTCAGGAAATGCCTGCACCTAGGACTGAAAAAGAAGTTCGGGGGTTCCTAGGTAGATTGAACTACATTTCAAGGTTCATATCTCACCTTACTGCAACCTGTGAACCTTTGTTCAAATTGTTAAGAAAGGAACAAACGGTCAGGTGGAATGAAGATTGTCAGAATGCTTTTGACAAAATCAAGGAATACTTACAAGAACCTCCAATTCTCATGCCTCCAGTCGAAGGAAGACCTCTAATAATGTACCTGACAGTATTAGAAGGATCAATGGGGTGTGTATTAGGCCAACATGACAAGTCTGGTCGAAAAGAGTATGCAATATACTACCTAAGCAAAACGTTTATCGACTGTGAACAACGTTATTCACTACTCGAGAAAACTTGTTGTGCTTTAGCGTGGGCTGCTCGCCGACTAAGACAGTATATGTTGACTCACACCATTTTATTGATTTCAAAAATGGACCCCGTCAAGTACATATTTGAGAAGCCAGCACTTACCGGAAGTGTTGCAAGATGGCAAATGATTCTGACAGAGTATGACATTCAATACACATCTCAAAAGGCCATCAAAGGCAGTGTACTGTTTGACTATCTGGCTGAGCAACCCATTGATGATTACCAACCAATGAGGTTTGACTTCCCTGATGAAGACATCATGTTCCTGAAAGCAAAAGATCATGAAGAGCCTGTTCACACTAAAGGGCCTGACCCAAAAGAAGAATGGACAATGATGTTTGATGGGGCTGTTAATATGAATGGTCGAGGAGGTGGTGCAATGCTCATTACTCCTAAAGGAGTTCATATCCCTTTCTCGGCAAAACTCACCTTTGCATGCACTAACAATGAAGCTGAATACGAAGCCTGTATCATGGGACTTGAGGAAGCCATTGACCTCGGGATCAAGACTTTAACTGTATTTAGAGATTCAACTTTGGTAATCAATTAGACCAACGGGAAATGGTACACTCACCAATAGCATCTGATTCCATACTGTGACTATACGAGGAGATTATTGACTTTCTTCACAACAGTCAAACTTGAGTATATCCCTCGAGACGAGAATCAGTTCGCAAATGCTTTGGCTACCATTTCCTCTATGATCAAGGTTCATACTGCCAATTTTGTGCCTCGGATTTCGGTATCCAGACTAGACCGACCAGCATATGTATTCACCATGGACATTGCTAAAGATGACAAGCCTTAGTTCCATGACATTAAATGCTTCTTAGAGGATCAGACATACCCACCTGGGGCATTATCCAATGATAAGAAGACATTAAGAAGACTGGCTGGTAGTTTCTTCCTGAATGTTGATGGTTCATTATACAAGAGAAACTTTGACATGGTGCTTCTCAGATGTGTTGATAAGAAAGAAGCAGACTTGCTGATGCACGAGGTGCATGAAGGATCCTTCGGTACCCATGCTGGAGGACATGCAATGGCAAAGAAATTATTAAGATCAGGTTACTACTGGATAACAATGGATGCAGACTGTTGTGCCTATGCTAAGAAGTGTCATAAATACCAGATCTATACAGATAAAGTGCATGTGCCTCCAAATCCTTTGAACGTGATGTCTTCACCTTGGCCCTTTGCTATGTGGGGCATTGACATGATTGGAAAGATCGAACCGACTGCTTCAAATGGCCACAAATTCATCCTGGTAGCCATTGATTACTTCACCAAATGCGTTGAAGCAGCATCATATGCAAACGTCACCAGACAAATGGTAGCCAGATTTCTGAAAAGAGACATCATCTGTCGATATGGAGTACCCGAGTGAATCATTACTGATAATGGTTCCAATTTGAACAACAAAATGATGGCAGAACTGTGTCGGGACTTCAAAATCCAACATCACAACTCTTCTCCAAACAGGCCAAAGATGAATGGCGTTGTTGAGGCAGCTAACAAAAACATCAAGAAGATTGTGCAGAAGATGGTGGTTACATACAAAGACTGGCATGAAATGCTACCATTTGCTTTGCATGGGTACCGTACCTCAATCAGAACATCTACTGGGGAAATACCATATCAACTTGTATATGGTATGGAAGTTGTCCTACCTGTTGAAGTTGAATTGCCCACTTTACGGGTACTGATGGATGTCAAGCTGAATGAAGCAGAATGGGTCCGTTCTCGGTACAATCAACTGAATCTGATTGAAGAGAAGAGATTAACTGCAATTTGTCATGGGCAGTTATAACAGAAAATAATGAAGAAAGCCTTTGATCAGAAAGTCAGGATTCGGGAATACCAAGTGGGAGATCTTGTGTTGAAAAGCCTCTTCCTCCTCATACAGACCACAGGGGCAAGTGGACTCCAAACTATGATGGTCCATTCATAGTAAAGAAAGTTTTCTCTGGTGGAGCACTGATGCTCACAACTATGGATGACGAAGATTTCTTATCCCATGTGAATTCAGATGCAGTTAAAAAATACTTCGCATAAAATGACCCGCTGGACATAAAAACAGAATGTAAGTCTAGGCAAAAATAGGGAATCCCGACGAGTCAAAAACAGAATAAAAGACTCGGGAAAAAATAAGGGAAAATTGAAGAAAAAAATGTGTACACCCGCTGAGTTGAAAAGCCGCATTAGACAGCTCAGGCAAAAATGGGTATCCCGGTGGATTGAAAACCTGAAAGGGCGATCCACGAAAAATAAGGGAATAAGCGAACAACTGCATTCTGAATTCGTATGTATCACTTACAACATGGCAAGCTTTGAAAGGATAAAACATCGGTCAGAATTAACCTTCTTCAGAAAGCAAGATAAGAAGAACGTCAAGGTCATACAGGTCATAGCAAAGGAAGCTCACTGAAGCGTCGTCAACATTGCCAACACTTTTACTTTTTCAATTTGTAACAGTCTCCTTATTTCAGGGGATCTGTTTCTTTGACTGTATTTGCCAATTCAGGGCACCCAGATTAATAAAATCAGATTTTCAGTCACACCTCGTTTCATACATTTTTGTTTCGTTTGCAAAATGTCCAGTATCCATGATATATTATTTGTATAAAACAAATGAGCCATTATTAATAAATGCTTACAGGAAATGTATTTACTCTTTGGAATATCTAACTCCTATGACGGAATCCGGTAAGGAATACCTCAGGATACTCGTGCGTTTCTTTATCTTAACAGGTTGCAGGTATTCAAACATGGGGCATGCCAAGCATCACATCTTCTCCAAGCAGCACCCGAAATGCTTTTTCCCCAACAGAGTTGTCAAAGCACCCTCATCCTCAGCCGGGATCCCCACAGAAATTTCTAGGAAGATCTGTCAGTGATCTTTCCTCTCCCAAACAGAGTGCCAGGTCTCCCAAAGACAAGGGAACCATCTCCCCACAGAGTTCCAGCCTCTCCCTAGAAGAGCAATGCCTAAAATTCTCACACGATAAAGTGATGGAAGCTTCCTCACCCCCAACTAGGTTTTCTCCTTACAGGATAGGTCTATCAGTGATCTATTCCCCAAGCAGAACCATATGTTTAATCAGATCTACCAATTATCTCATCCTCAGCTGGGATTCTCCTTCAAGTAGATCAGCCAGAGATCTTCACAACAGCGGGATCCGAATCCCGGATCGTTATCTCTTGCATAATCATAACATTCACATCATTTCTCTCTACAGAGCGTAGTATTCCGTCTAATACGGGGCATTACGGCAAAAATCAAACATTTTGCATGATCACAAGTCAGGTTTTGAACCAGTCACCTGCAAATACAAACAGTACCTCATCAGCAATATACAAAATACGTCCATGGCACATAAAAGCAAAGCGTCCCATTTTCACTCTCAAATACAGATACTTGTCCATAACATGTTCTTCTCGACACTCGTCCGTGTCATCTCATATCATCCCGCGCAGATAAGCCACAAACATCCTCTTTAAATACAAAAACCTATATACATTCTCTTGACACCCGTCTGTGTCACCTTTCCCTAGCATGGTTGCCGAGTCACTTGTTGCAAACCAAGTACCTGCTTTTAATAGACTCCCTTCGACACTCGTCCGAGTCATCCTATCCCCACAGGTTGCCAGAATACCTTTTTACACTCATAAGTCCATAACTTATACACTCTCTCTCCTGACACACGTCCGTGTCATTTTCCCCCAGCAAGTTGAACAATCGTCCGTGTCTTGCTCATACTTCACAATACTTGTTCATACATATACAGATACTCGTCTGTATCTTATATATATATATATATATATATATATATATATATACATATTCATTTCCCCACAGATTTGACACTCGTCCGTGTTCTTTGATAACCAGTTGGTACTCGTCTGTATCATCATCTCTGAACATGCGTCAGCGTTTGTTTCTACCGATACTCGTCCGTATCATTGTCTTAAGGATGCTCGTCCGCATCTTTAATCTATACACAACCTCAAAACACTCATACCTTTTATTTCTTAAGTGTAACCACTCGTCCGTGTTTACTATTCCCCAGTAAAGCAACCTTTTCTATCCGGTATTCATCCAATGTCGTGATACTTTCGGCATCCGTAACCTGCCAGGTGATCGTCCTTCACCTTTGGATGACCGTCCCTTATCCCTTTCCCCAGCGAAGTCTCCATTATTGGAACCCCTTTCTATCCGGCATTCATCCTATGTCATGATATTTAGCAGCCGTCCCCTGCTAGGTGATCGTCCTTCACCTTTTTGATGATCGTCCTTCATCATTTTATCTGATGGTCGTCCCCATCATCGATCTTGTTATCTGACATTCGTCCTATGTCATGATAAACCCCGAGAGCAGCCGTACCCTGCTAGGTGATCGTCCTTCACCTCTTGATGATCGTCCTTCATCATGCTTATCCGATGGTCGTCCCCATCGTCGACCTTTTCTATCCGACATTCGTCCTATGTCGTGATAAAGAGCAGCCGTCCCCTGCTAGGTGATCGTCCTTCACCTTTGATGACTGTTCCTCATCATTATTTCATTTATTCTTTGAACCGATGGCCATCCCCATAGTTGTTTACTTTACTTTGCAAACCTGATGGTCGTCCCCATCATTGACTTTACCTTTAAATCTCCAGAGAATCTTACCCGATGACCGTCCCCGTCGTAGTCTCTTTATTTCCCCAGCATGTCGGCTGTCCCCGTCACTGCTTTACTTACCACTTTATCCCCAGCAATCGTCCTATGCTCGATGGTCGTCCTCCATCGCCCGCACTTTAAAATCATACTATACTGCCTTTTACAATTTATATCCCTTTTCTTCTTCTCCCCAGAAAGTGCAAATATTGGACTGTCTTTTGTATTCAACCACAAGTTATCTTGTTTGCCTGTTAAGCCCGTCGCTTACATCCTGCACAGCTAACTCATGCTTGAATAGGGGCAGCTGTAAACACCCCAAATTTGCCCTCACTCATTTCAAATCATGGCTTGTGATCTTTCATCCTTGCATCAGTTTAAGCATATCATCTCATATTGCATTTTTGTTTCATCTGCATCAGTTCAAGTTCATCTGCATCTAGGGTTTGTGATCTGAGCAATCCAAGGATCCATCTGAGCCACACCAAAGGTCCCCAATCATTCAAAGAGGGTCCATGTATGTTCTACCATCATTTTATATCCCTCAAAGATCAAGGAAGTCAAGAAATCACAAGAACCTGGAAAGCATGGAAGCTGAGCTAGGGTTTCACTGCACAGATGACCTGAAATTAGGGTTTTGGTTTCAGAGGCCATAACTCCAAAAATTTTGGTAATTCTTGTTTCTAATGGTCTCAATATGTTATAAGGATCATGTGTACCAAGTTTGATGAAGAAATTCATTGTGGAAGTCATTTGTTCACTGGGTAACTTCTTGAGCAAGTCAGAGCAAAATCAGGGCATCTAAGGCCCCAACAATGGAACCAAAGTGGATTTTTCATAAAATTGAAGTTATATGATCTTTATTTGATCATTTAAGTGCTTTGAAATTCACAAAATTGAAGAAAATTGAGCTAAACCAAAAGTTGCCAAAAATGGAAATAACTTGTAATGGAAACTTTCCATTTTGGGAAAGAATTTCAACCTCCTCTTTCTCAACCAAAAATGCTTCAAATGAAAAATTGCTGGTCATGAAAGTTGTAGATTGGATCATTCCCTTTTCAAAAAGTACAGGAACTAGTTCTAATTCATTATGGAACTCAAGTTATGGCATTTCAAAGTTGGCAAAAATCCTATAATTTTCAAGAATGCACCAAAGAGGGATTTTTGCAAAACCACTTGCCAAGCCAATTTGTGACCTCTAATACACTTCTAACCATCATAACAACATAGTGCATTTCCTAAAAATCAGAATTGGCCCAAGAATCATCTCATTCTATGCCTTGCACATGAAGAAATCACAAAGGGGCCAAACTTCATAAAAATTGTCAAATGATACACAACCATGCTTCCACTTGCTGAATCACCACAAAACCAATTCCATGGCTCTCCTTGATCTTTGCTGAGCCATGACAAGCCAAAAGCCAGTGCAAAAACCAGCCCATACCTCAAGTACAAGTCATGTTAACATTTTGGCAACTTGCCCATACCAATCACCATAGTCCACAACAACTCCTCTGACCTATCAAACATTGTTATGTGGACAAAATGCAAGCCATAACACAACACAAGCCAGCCTGAATGCTCAGAATCATCAAGCTCTCAAAAATCACCCCAAAAGCAAAAGCTTTCGAAACTCACAGCTCACACACTCAAACTCCAAACTTTTTTCATCAATCAAATCAGAAACACAAGAGGATCATTTCCCACCCCTCATTGCAGCCAAAACACACCCAAAACCAAAATACGATTTCTGGCTAGTTGAGTTGCAAGCCCTCAAACCAGCCATTATAAGCTTCCTCCAAGCATCAAAGCATCATCAGGAGGATCATTGGAGTCGTTTTGAACCAAAGAGGAGGCCAAACAGCTCAGATTGAGAAAGCTCCACTTCAGGTATCCTCAAGAACAAATTTTCCAGATATGTCATTTTAGGTTATAGAAATGTTCTGTATGCTTTGCTGATCATCATGATCTATTTGGTTTTGAAAATGAGTGAGAAACAAGCATGTATGAAGCTTCTGAAATTTTTGCGTGTTTTTCCGTTTTCCTTTGATTCATGATCTTGAGTGAAAATAAATGGATTTTGTTGCTGGATTCGTGTTTAGGGTTGTTAGTTGAGTGTTTCTGGAGAGTTAGGGGGTCTGGGGTGACCTAGGGTGGAAGTTAGGGTGAAGAGTTGGCCGGAGAAGATGACTGGAGGTCTTCTCCGGCCACCTGAAAGTCAGTAAGAGGTTAATTAGGGTTTAGGGTTAGTTTGAATGATAGCCGTAGGATCCTGCTTACCCGCGTGTTTGGATGGTCCAGATTGATTATTAAAACCCTAATTCTCATTTAATTAAGTTAATTAGAATTAATTAAATAAATTAACCCGGAGTGCATCTCAGCCACTCATTTGCGCGCTGGTCAACTTGGATTTTCCCAGTTCAAATCTTGTCCCATGGATCAGCTTACTTCCACTTAATTTAATTTTTATTTCATTTTTAATCATTTTTCTTGCATAATTAATTTAAAATACTTAGAAAATTCTAAAAATATTTTCCTTCTGCATTTTTAATTCAAATATTTTTCTTCACCGAAAAACATTTTTATTTTTATTTTTTGCATTAAAAAATCATTTTAAAAATATTTAAATGTTTATTTTAATTAAATAATGGAAATTAATTAATTAAAATGTCATTTAGGTTTCTAAAAATTCCAAAAAAATTCACATTGCATCTTAGGTCATTTAGAAACATTGTCAAACCATTCATACAAATTTCTTTTTGGTTTTGATTCAACTTTGACATTTTTCTTGAATTTAGGGTTCATAAAAATCCTATTTTTGAACCCTAACTTCAAGAATTCTTTTCTGCCTAACCATGAAGGGTTTGACATTGGTTCTTTTTGCATTTATCTTCATATGACATGTAGTATCTAGCATATTTTTGTCAGAAATTTACCTTTCATTTTCAATTTGATTTGCATTTTCTCTCTCTTAAGGTACCCTAAAACCCTAGATAACTTAGAAAGCTCACAACTTTCTTTAGGTTAAGAGTTAGGTCTCCTCCTTTGGGGTGTGATATCATATGGGGTTAGGGTTCCTTTGAGTTCATTTTCAATTTTTTATCTTATGTGTTGCTTTTGTTTTTGACTTTTGCATATCATGTTACCTTAAAACCCTAATTTCTCATGTTCATTTGCATACATCTTGCATATGCATCCATTCATGAACTTGCCATGACATTTATTGCATTCACGTGTCATCTTAGACATCATAGGACACATTAGAACCATGCTTGATCATTTCATCATCCATTTTCCATGATATGCATTCATTTCATTCCATGAACTTTCATGAACTTTCAAACTCCAAAGCATGCATCCTTTGCATTCCATCTCTTGTATGAACATTCATAACACTTGACATGTCTTTGCATCATCTCATAGCATCATTTGCATCATGAATTTGCTTCTGGTTTTGGTTTGCATCTTTACATACATTTCATTTTCATTTCATTCCTTTCTTTATGTTAACCTTTTCAGGTGGTAAGTAATTTGAGAAGTGAATTTTCCTTCACTTCTCATCTCCCTTCTCATTCTTCTTATGCATCATTGCTTCATTTTCCTTTACCTTAGAGTGAGCTTTCTCATTCATGTTCATCTTTCACTTTCTTTCTCCAAGTTACTTATCTTCTTTAGTGAAGTAAGTAACTTGTTTCATCTGCTTCTCCTCCTTTCATCTGCTTCTTCCATTGGTGGCTTCTCTGAAGATCTCTTGCAAGCCTTACAAACCATAGGAACATCCAAGCATGACAATAATTAGGGTTTTGATTAGTCCCCCTTTAGTTTTTACCTTTGTGTCTTCTTTGTGTCTCTCTTCTCATCTCATAATCAGAGACTAAACCTTTAAGGTTTTAAGACTTTGTGATTAGGGTTATGCCTGCATCCTTCTCTTAGGACGGAGTGTATAACTTTAATCTTAAGTGTTAACCCCTTAATGTGTTTAAACCTCTTAATCAATCCATCTTAATAATCACTAAGACAATAGCTTGTAAGTTGGGCCTTGCATTGGGGTTCTAATTTTTCCTTTATTGGTTAAGAAGGACTAACCCTAGTGTTAATGGACAAGTCCCCCTCAAGTTGTCTTACAAACCATAAAATTCATTTCTTAATCCCATCCTTAATTAAAATCCATTTAATAAAGGTTTGTTTTGTCATAAGGTTAATCCCTAATCATGGATTAAGTTGAGGTATCTTCCTCAACTTAAGTGTGCTCATCTATTATCCTTCTATTATGATGGTGTAATGGGTTCCCTAATCCTTGATTATGGCTTAAACTCATTATTTAACACTAAACAAAAACTCAAAAAACATCTAAATAATCACAAGTAGGTTAATGATCCTAATCCTACATCATGGTAATTAAGTTTGAGGTGCTTACCTCATACTTAAGGTATTCTCATTATCCCTAATCAAAGGGAGGATATGATGAGTTTACTAATCCTTGATTTAGGGTTAAGCTCATTAACTTATGACAAACACAAAAAGTAATAAAAGATTGAAAACAGAAAAAACAAACAATAATCGTCTCCTCCGGGATTCGTTTCTCATCACACTCATTCATAAACGAGAACTTCCTTCTTCTGTCTAATGCAAGACAGTTAGCACTCGAGCCAGACGAGTCATACACTTGAGCATAGATAAGCAAGCAGTTCACAAATATTTCCAGTCTCTTTGAGTCGAACTACGGTGTTCTGACTTCCTCATTGCACGAGAGGATACGTAGGCATAACTTAAATGTTATCGAACAAAAGTCTCTGTCTCTCCCCCCCTCTTCCGGCATTATTCTTTTAAGCCTCATTCCTGAGCATTTCAATTCACTTTCTTGCACTAACACTTGTATATTTTCTTCCAGCTTTTTGCACACAGATAGCACATACACTACCCCTTTAAACATAAACTTTCAAGCGTGGATCCCGTCGAGTACGACGGACAATCTGGGTGCTAATATTTTCCCAGGTTGTAACCAACCCCCTTTCTCAGTTTCTCTGGTTCGCAACCGTCTTATCCATCTTTTTCTAGGTTTATGCAGCATTACCTTTCCTTCGGGATAAAAATGCCTAGCTGGCGACTCTATTCATTTCACCTTCATCTTCTCCTCTCGTCGACCATTCGCGTCTGTACCCTATCTGACCCGGGTGTCTTTTAGTGTGAGCGACAGTCCCCATCGTTGATTTTGTTATCCGACATTCGTCCTATGTCGTGATAAACCCCGAGAGCAGTCGTACCCTGCTAGGTGATCGTCCTTCACCTCTTGATGATTGTCCTTCATCATGCTTATCCGATGGCCATCCCTATCGTCGACCTTTTCTATCCGACATTCGTCCTATGTCGTGATAAAGAGCAGTCATCCCCTGTTAGGTGATCGTCCTTCACCTTTTGATGATCGTCCCTCTTCATCATTTCATTTATTCTTTAAACCGATGGCCGTCCCCATCGTTGTTTGCTTTACTTTGCAAACCTGATGGTCGTCCCCATAATTGCCTTTACTTTAATCCCCAGAGGACCTTGTTGCTTTACTTGATGGTCGTCCCCATCATGATCTCTTTATTTCCCTAGCTTGTCGGTCGTCCCCGTCATTGCTTAGCCTACCAATTCCCCCCAAAAGTCGTCCTCTGCTCGACGGTCGTCCTCCATCTCCTTCATTTAATAATCATATTATATTGTCCTTCACAATTTATATCCCTTTTTTCTTCTCTCCAGCGAGTGAAAATTTTGGATTGTCTTTAGTATTCAACCACAAGTTATCTTGTTTGTCTGTTAAGCCAGGCGCTTACATCCTGCACAGCTAACTCATGTTTGAATAGGGGCAGCTGTAAACACCCCAAATTTTCCCTCACACATATCACACCATGGCTTGTGATCTTTCATATTTGCATTAGCATAAGCATTACATCTCATATTGCATCTTTGTGTCATCTGCATAGTTCAGGCACATCTGCATCTAGGGTTTGTGATCTGAGCAATCCAAGATCCCATCAGAGCCACTCCAAGGGTCTTAAAGAATTCCAATAGGGTCCATGTGTGTTCTATCATCATATTATATCCCTCAAAGTTCAAGGAAGTCAAGAAATCACAAGAACTGGCAAGGCATGGAAGCAGAGCTAGGGTTTTCACTACACAGATGACCCAAATTAGGGTTTTGGTTTTAGAGGCCTCAACTCCAAATTTTTGAGCCATTCTTGTTTCTAATGTTTTTAAGATGTTATAAGGATCATGTGTACCAAGTTTGAGGAAGAAATTCATTGTGGAAGTCATCTGTTCACTGGGTAACTTCCTGAGCAAGTTAAGTCAAAATCAGGGCATCTAAGGCCCCCAACAATGGAACCAAAGGGGTATTTTCATCAAATTGAAGTTCTATGATCTTTATTTGATAATTGGAGTGCTTAGAAGTTCACAAAATTGAATAAATTTGAGCCATTTGAAAAGTTGCCAAAAATGGAAATGACTTGTAATGGAAACTTTCCATTTTGGGAAAGTTTTTCAACCTCCTCTTTCTTGATAAAAAATGCTTCAAATGAAAATTTATTGGTCATGAAAGATGTATATTAGGTCTTTCCATTTTCAAAAAGTACAAGAACATGTTTTGATTCATTATGGAACTCAAGTTATGATCCTTCAAAGTTGGTAAAAATCCTATAATTTTCAAGAATGCACCAAAGAGGATTTTTTGCAAAACCACTTGCTAAGGCTTCTAATGACTTCTAATGTGCACAAAAACTTCACAATATGCATATGTGACCTCTAAAGATCATAATTGGCCCTAGAATTATGCATTTCCATGACTTGAACTTCAAGAAATTTCAAAGGGGCCAAGACTTCCCAAAATTGCAAAATGGTATAGATCTTTCCATCCACTTGTGCCAGCATGCCAAAACCAATTCCATGGCTCTCCTTGAAAATTGCTGAGACTAGACACCCCTTGAAACCAGACCTGCCATGAACCATACCTCCATGGACACAAATCTTGACTTTTTGCATTTTCACACCATGCCAATCAACTGAGCCACAACAACTCTTCTGACCAATCACAGCTTCACATACATGCCCTAAGGATCACATTTCATAACTTCTTGGAGCTTGAATCAGGACACACATTCAGATTTACAAAAACCTAAAGAAACTTCCCTTCTTCGAAACTCATAGCACAACCACTCAAACTTCAAACTTTCTTCACCATTCAACTCAGCATCACTCATAGAACATTTTCCACCCTTCATTATATCCTGAAACTTCACAAAACAAAAACACGATTTTTCATCCCTCAGAACTGAACCTTAAGAAGGAGGCCATTTAAACAATTACAAAGCTTCTCAATAGCACCAGGGTGATCAAAGGAGGTGTCTAGCACAAGAAGCAAGTCCCGAGGATCCACATTTGCTCAACTCCATCTCAGGTATCATCAAGAACAAATTTTCCAGAACTTGTATTTTTTGTTATAGAAATGTTCTTCATGCTTCACGGATCACACTGCACCTTTTACTTTTGAAAATGGTTGAGTATTGAGTTTGTATCATGCTTCTGAAACTTTTGCAGTTTTTATGTTTTGATTCAAATCTTGTGTTTGATGCAATATAAATGTGGTTTGAGGGTTGATTCTTGCTTAGGATAGTTAGGAGAGTGAATCTGGAGAGTTAGAGCTCCTAATTTGGCCTAGGGAAGAAGTTGGAATTTTGGTCTCGCTGGAGAAGACGACCGGAACCACTGTTCCGATCGTCTGAATGTCATTAGGGTTTTAATTAGGGTTAGGGTTAGTTTGAATATCATCCCTTGGATGGCCTTTCCCGCGCGTGCATGAATGGTCAGGATTGCCCAGATTAGCCCTAATCTTCATTAATTAGATTTAATTAGGTTTAACAAAATTCAAAACTCAGTTTGAATCTCCACCCTTGGATGACGCGCATAGTCAACTCCCTCCAATTTTGTTTGAATCTCAGCCATCAGATCTGCATACTTTCCCATTTAATTCATTTTTATTTCATTTTAATTCATTTTTCTTTCTCATTTTATTTAAAATACCAAAAAGCATCAAAAAAATATTTACTTTTACATTTTTGTTTCAAATATTTTTCTTAATCCGAAAACATTTTTTTATTTTATTTTTTGCATTTAAAAAGTATTTTTAAATATTTAAATGTTTATTTTAATTAATTAATGGAAATTAATTAATTAAAATAACATTTAGGTTTCTAAAAATTACCAAAAAAAATCAAGTTGCATATTAATACATTTAGAAACATTTTCAAACCCTTCATACAAATTTCTTTTTGGTTTTGATCATAACTTGACAATTTTCGTTGAATTTAGGTTTCATAAAATCACATTTTTAAACCCTAACCTTTGAAAAATCTTTTCTGCCTAACCATGAAGGGTTTGAAGATGGTTCTTTTTGCATTGTTTTACACATATCATGTAGTATCTAGGATATTTTTGGCATGAATTTATATTGAATTTTCAATTTGTTTGGCATTTTACATTGAATATCACCCAAACAACCTAGGAAACTTAGAAAATACATAACTCCTCCTAGGTTTAGCTTCTGACCTCCCCCTTTGGATGGTAACCTAATATAGGTTTAGGGTTCCTTTGAGTGTATTTTCAATTTTTTATCTTGTGCATTGCTTTTGTTTTGGTCATGTACATCTCATACTTCCATAAAACCCTAATTTTACATGTTCATTAGCATTCATCTTGCATATGCATCCATACGTGAACTTGCCATGACATCTCAAGCATTTTTATGTCATCTTAGACATCCTAGGACATGTTAGAACATTGCTTGATCATATATTCATTCATTTGGTATGCTTTTCATTCATAACATTTCATGATCATCCATGTGTTTCCATGCTTCTAACTTGCTTCCTTTGCATCCCATCTCTCATATAAGCATACATATGCATCATGTGTGACTTTGCAGCATCTCATGACTCATTTGCCTTGCATATGCACTTCTGACTTTGATCATAGCACCTTTGTTAGATGCATTTTCATTTCATTTCTTTCTTTACATGTTCAACTAACATTTCAGGGGCTTATGGTAAGTTGTTCAAGGTGTGGGTGTGCATCCACATCTAACTTCTCTTTCTCTTTTATTTTTGTGCATTATACTTGTGTTTGAAGTGAATTTCATTCACTTGTGCCTCTTCATTTCTTCTCTTTCTCTTAGGTTTACTTATCTTCTTAAATGAAGTAAGTAACCTAATCCTCCTTTCTTCTATTTTCATCTGCTTCTTCCTTGGTGGCTTCCTTGAAGATCTTTCTCAAGCATGATAATAATTAGGGTTGTGATTAGTCCCCCCTAGCTTTTTACCTTTGAGTCTCTCTTCTCATCTTCATAATCAGAGACTAAACTCTTAAAGTTTTAGGACTTTGGAATTAGGGTTATGCATGTATCCTTCTCTTAGGATGGAGTGTATAACTTTAAAGTGTTAAACCTTTAATTTGTTTAAACCTCTTAATCAATTCATATTTAATCAATAAGACTTCATCTTGTAACTTGGGCCTTACATTAGGGTTCTAACTCTTCCTTATGGTTAAGAGGGACTAACCCTAGTGTTTAATGGACAAGTCCCCCTCAAGTTGTCTTACAAACCATAAAACACACTTCTTAATCTCATCCCCTTAATTAAAATCCACTTAATAAAGGCTTTGTTATATAATGAATTTAATCCCTAACCATGGATTAAGTTGAGGTATCTTCCTCAGCTTAAGTGTTCTCATCTATTATCCTTCTATTAGGATGGTGTAATGAGTTCACTAATCTGTGATTAGAGATTAAACTCATTACTTAACACTAAACAAAAAAAACCTAAAACATCTAAATAATCACAAGTAGGTTAATGATCTTAATCCTACATCATCATGGTAATTAAGTTGAGATGCTTATCTCATACTTAGGTATTCTCATTATCCCTAATCAGGGAGGATATAATGAGTTTACAAGCCCTTGATCTAGGCTTAAGCTCATTAATTTATGCAAAACACCAAAAACAATAACAAAACTAAAAACACAAAAAACAAAAAATACGTCTACTTTTGGATTCTCTTCTCATCACCTTCATTCACAAGAGAGAACTTGCTTCTTCCGTCTAATGCCAGACAGTTAGCACTCGAGCCAGACGAGTCATACACTTGAGCATAGGCAAGCAAGCAGTTCATCAGTCAATTTATTTTTCCAGTCTCTTTGAGTAGAACTACGGTGTTCTGACTTCCTCATTGCACGAGAGGATACGTAGGCATAACTTAATTGTTATCGAACAAAAGTCTCTGTGTCTTCCCCCTCTTTCAGCATTTTCTTTTACGCCTCGGTTCCTGAGCATTCTCCCTTTTGCACTGACACTTGTACATTTCTTTTCCAGCTTTTGCACACAGGTAGAACATACAATTCCCCTTTTAAACACCATCTTTTAAGCGTGGATCTCGTCGAGTACGAAGGACAATCTGGGGCTAATACCTTCCCAGGTTGTAACCAACCCCCTTTCTCAGTTTCTCTGGTTCGCAAATGTCTTATCCATATCTTTCTAGGTTTATGCAGCATTACCTTTCCATCGAGATAAAAATGCATAACTAGCGACTCTATTCATCTTCACTTCATCTTCTCCTTTCGCCGACCGTTCACGTCTGTACCCTATCTGACCTGGTGTCTTTTCGGGGGAGCGACAGCTTGGCGACTCTGCTGGGGACCCTTATATTGCAACCAGGGCTTCTGGTTCTTTTTATGGGTTCCTCCTAGCGCTTGTTTGATTTGTGTTTACGGGGGTGTTATGTGCTACTTGTGCTTATTTATTTATTGCCTTATTTATTGCTTTTTGTACAACTTTATTTATTGCTTTCTTTTACAGTTTTATGCATTTCATACTATTATCATATCATTAGTGCTGGATCTCTTGTCTGTTTTTGTGGGTGGGGATCATTGAGTGATTATGGTTCCATATCGGGAACCTGAGTGACACATACGCTAGAGTGGCTTCATATTCTTTCCCATTCCATTTCGGTCTGGTGCGGGAATATTAAACACAGTTCAGATATGGGTTTCTTCTTGAGAACTCTGTGCTACGGATTTCGTGTAGTGATAGGGCTATCTGGGAAGCCTACTAAGTCTGGATGACCTTTTATGACCTTCAGCATCTGAGGTGAATTAGAGGAGGATCTTTTATGGTTATTGTAAACACTGTACCTCTGGGTTAGAAGTGTTTACACTTCTCATAACTGATCCAAGTTTGAGGATCCTTGTTCTAGAACAATACATGTGAGGGGGTTGGGATGTTTACAGGTTTGAAAGAACCCTTGGCCTCATCATACCCTGTTACCAGTTTTGTTTTAAGAATGCATCACCTTGGACAGTTCTTGTGAAACCTGGACTTGTGACTCTTTATTTGAGTCCCCCACGTTGTTACTGGTTTTCTAAGCCTCCATCCGGACTTATGAACACATATGGACCCTATCAAGGCAGATAACAGATCCAGCACTTGATCACAAACCCTTTGCATATCATTCTGCATACATCATTTTGCATCATTTAACATTTTCCTATTTGTTTTATAGGGTATCCACCTTCTTATCTTTGGTCTGGTTTTGACCTGTTTTACTGCTCAGATTCCTCCAGTTATCTTCACCAAAGTTCCTTCTCCAGCCTTCATTAGTTTGTTTTCATCAGAGACTCTCCACCAACATTTTCACCAGAGATTCTTCCCAGTTCTCTCCATCAGCTGTCTTCATCAGAGACTCACCTTCAACATCTTCTTCAGTGACCTTCATCAGCAATTACCCTCAGTTTTCTTCACCAGCATCCATTGTCAACATGGACACTTCCAGGAAGAGCAACATCACATACCACTTCTTTGAGCCCACTCTGACAGGCATCAGACATATCCAATCTCTCATTACTCCTGATCATGTCCCATTATTCAGGGAACATTATGGAGGCATATTGGACATGATCATGGACCTGGATGCATCCCAGAGGAACATGATCCACACTTGCTTGCAGTTTTATGATCCTCCTCTCAGATGTTTTACATTCCCTGATTTTCAGTTGGGACCTTTGCTAGAAGAGTTATCCATGTTGTTAGGTGTCCCTATCAGGAAAGGGATTCCTTTCAACCCTGAGATGTTTGCTCCCAAGAATGAAGATATAGCTAAGGCATTGCACTTGGAGCCTACCCTCATTAATCAGAGCATGACCACCAAGGCTGGAATCCCAGGCCTTCACCTGGACTTCTTGATCTCCCAAGCCACCCTGCATGCTGCAGCAGGAAAGTGGGATGTTGTTTGTGCACTTCTGGCACTTAGCATATATGGAGTGATTTTATTTGCGGACGAGCCAAAGTTTGTAAACAAGAATGTTATTCACCTTTTCTTACTAAGAAACCCAGTTCCTACCTTGCTTGGAGACTTATACTATTCAGTGCACCAAAGGAATGAGAAGCAAAGAGGATGATTGGTCAGATGTTGTGCACCCCTCTATTATTGTTGGTTGTTAAGGCACTTGCCAAAGACAGACACTTTCCTGAACCCTCATCAGCCAAGGAACTGGGCTAAGAGATTGATTGCCCTTACATCAGAAGACATCAGATGGTGCACTCAGAGCACCAAGGGCAAGGATATCATTACTAGTTATGGGCAATATCCTAATGTGCCTTTGATTGGAGTAAAAGGTTGCATCAACTACAACCCTTTTCTTTTCAAGAGGCAATTAGGGTATGCTTTGGTTCATCCCCCATGAGGGCAAAACTTGACTAAAACCCTCTATCGTGACATCCAGCACAACTCTGCTATTGTCAGACAGGCAGCCTGGGCCTGGGACAACATTCAGACTAAGGGGACATCTATCCTTGGAAAATGCAACAACATAGCCTCAGCACAGTATCTTCACTGGTCTCGTACCAGGGCACAGATCACCCGGATGCCATTCACCTTAGAGGATACACCTGGACCTTCAGCAGTGGAGCCTGCAGCTACTGTCAGCTTAGAGGAGTTTGAAAAATTGAAGGAAAGGAATACTCAACTCTCTGAAGCCTTGAAAAAGACCCTCTGGGAGAGGAATGACAGCCGTCTAGATAATGAGAGGTTAGAGAAGCTCCATATTGAGCACTTGACCAAGATTGAGAAGACGGATGACTACATCAGAAAGGCTAGAGCAGGGGAGTTAGTACTGAAGAATGCCTGCAAGGAAGCTAAGACTCAGAAGGCCAGGGCTGAGCATTATTTAGAGGAGATCCAGGCTAGGTGGATCAGGATCACTGAGGCTCATGCACAGGAAGATCAAAGAACTCAAGCTAAGATAGACCAACTAGAGGCTAGTGAGAAGAAGCATCAGACATCATTATTAGCAGCACAGAAGGAGATCTCTGAGTTAAAACTCCAGGCGGGGTTGAAGAGGTCAAAGGATCAGGATAAGCACAAAAAGTTGACCAGTGCCATTGCCACCAGGAACCTCCTCATCAGGACTATCACAGAGCACCCAGTTGGACCAATGACTGAGGCTCTCCTGAAGGAAGTCAGAGAAGATGACTTTAGATTGGATGTTTGATTCTTGTTGTTTGTACTTCATTTTGATTGTATTTCTGATGTTGTTGTATTTTGACCCCCCATGGGGATGTTATTGTAATCAAAACTATGTATCTTCACTCTTTGTAATATATATGGTTTGTATTATTTTTGTGGGCTTAATCTCTCTGCAACATTCTCATTCCCTCGAGGTCTGGAAAGGTCAAAATCAAAGAACCAAACCGGATACCCTTGGAAGACAAATAGGCATCCTGCATTTCATACTAACATCATTTCTTTGTTTTGTAGGTTTTTGTTTTGTTGTTTCTCACTTTGTTGTGGTTTCAGGAAACATTGCTCGTAGAAGAGTGTTCCCTGTCAATAGAGTGCACCGGTATCCGACAAGAAACAACCTTCCGGGATTACAAATGGATCAGGTTCAACAAGACTTGACTGAAGTAAGGGCCCAGATGGCCAATGAAAGGACAGAGATGAGGGCCCAAATGAATCAATTCATGACTGTGATGACCGATTTAGCTCAGAGCCAGGAAAGACTGAGGGAGTTGGTTGAGCGACAAACTCCCGAGGTACACCATCCATGTACAGGGGGTACCAGTAACAATGATCACATGCAACCTCGCACTGATCCACCAGAGTTTGAACCTCATCTGAACCCAGACATCAATGCCATAAGAAACACCCAAGGTAACACTACTGGAGGAAGGGCTTTGCAGGAAGACCCTCAGGAAGAACAGTTTACTGTGGTTGGAGTTGGAGACGAAGTTTACGATCGTCGGTTGGATGAAATTGCAGAGAAGCTGAGGTCTCTTGAATCCAAAAAATCTCTAGGTTTTGATGTCATGGACATGGGATTGGTGGAAGGGGTGAGAATTCCTCACAAGTTCAAACCCCCTTGTTTTGAAAGATACAATGGCACATCCTACCCCCGCACTCATCTTTAGTCTTTCCTGGGGAGATTAAAAGCCTACACCATGGATGAGAAACTGTGGATGTTTTACTTCGAGGATAGCTTGACAGGGGCATCCCGAGAATGGTATTCCCACTTGACTAGAGCCACGGTGAGAAATTGGAAAGACTTGGTAGAAGCTTTCATCCGTCAATATCAATATAATCTTGACATGGCTCCAAAAAGAACCCTTCTGATGGGAATGTCGCAGTCTTCCCGTGAAAGCTTTAGAGAGTATGCCTAAAGGTGGAGGCAACTAGTTGCTGCTGTTCAACCTCTGATGTCAGAAAGGGAGATGGCAGACATGTTCATGAATACTCTTTAGGGTACCTATATTGACATATTAGCTGCATTTTCTTCCACCAGATTTGCAGATGTGGTGATAGCTGGGGAGAGAATTGAGAGCTTACTGAAGATGGGAAAGATCTCCGACAACGGTGTCAGTTCAAGCAATGCAAGGAAGCCATTTGCTGGGCCCCGTAGATCTGGTGAAACAAACTTTGTACACATGGGAAGAGGGAGACCCTAATATCTGCCCAGATCAATTCCTGTCGTCACTATTCCCACTCCACCTCCTCAGTATACTCAACAACCACAACACTGTCCTCAACAACCACAATTTCCTCAACAGATATCTTACAATAACAATAACAATAATCAACAACAACGCCCTTTTCAACAGCGGCCATCTCAGATCAACAGGGTGATTGACCCTATTCAAATGCCATATGCCACATTGCTGCCACAACTCCTAAAGCTCAATCTTGTTGAGTTGAGGACATTGGCTCCACCTGATCCTCATAACCTTCCGAGAAATTACGATGTCAATGCAGGGTGTGCTTTTCATTCTAACGCACCTGGTCACTCCATGGAAAAATGTAGGGCCCTACATATGAAGGTCCAGGATCTGGTAGATTCAAAGGCCCTGAACTTTACACCACCTCCCAATGTCATGAAAAATCATATGCCAAGCCACAGTGGGCCAAGGATTAATGCTATAGAGGAAGGTTCACCCATGATTTCAATAAAAGATACTGCAAGTATTTAGACACCTCTGGCAGAGGTTAAAGCCCAACTTTTGAAATGCCAAGTGTTTCCAGGATGTGAGGCCTGTTGTGAATCTTGCAAGGTTTCCAAGAACGGGTGTGCAAGCTTGAGGAATGGCATTAATGGTTTGATTAAGGAAGGCATTCTGCAAATAACTACAACAACTTCTACAACACAAACAACTCCTTGTACAAATGACTCTTCTACAACTGCAACAACAATTGTTCCTACTGATTCGTCTACAACTTCAACAACCATTCCTTCCATCACTTCAACAAACAACAGTTCCATTTCATCTCCTTCTACAACTTCAGCAACCACCGACAATGACGTCTCCACAGTTACTATCTATTATGACCCTGCAACAGTCCCGAACTCCAGCAACTTTCAACAACAATCTCAGCAACAGTTTCAGCAACAGTTTCAACAACAATCAAGCTTCAATTCATCACCACCAATATCCACCAAAAGTCCTGTCACCATCTTCTATGATCCACAGACAATAACGGTCCCAACCTCTGCTGTAGTGAGCCCAGTCACCATCACGGTGCCATGGCCAATTCCATATGATAAAGACAGTGTTGTACCATGGCATTATGGTGCTGACCTTTACTGCAACGGGGAAAAAGTCCTTCTTGATTCTTCAGTTCCTACCCCACAAGTGGACAATGTCAGGGGAGGCGGAGGCTTCACCCGAAGCGGTCGTCTCTTCGCGTCACAAGCTCCAAGAACCAATACTGAGGCAGAGGCTGCTGCCAAAGCCAAAGGAAAAAGTGTGATACCTGAAGAATCTGCACCAAAAGAGACTCATAAATCATCCTTTGATCAGGATGTGGATGAATTTATGAGGATAATTAAGAGAAGTGACTACAAAGTTGTGGATCAGCTCCACCAGACTCCTTCTAAGATCTCTATACTATCCCTGTTATTGTGTTCCGAAGCCCATCGGGATGCACTACTCAAAGTCCTCCACGCTTCCTACGTGGCAGAAGAGATCACAGTGAATCAGCTTGAAACGGTGGTGTCTAATGTCAATACCAACCATGGGCTAGGTTTCACCAATGCTGATTTAACAACACAAGGACGTCATCACAACAAAGCTTTGCACATAACCCTGGAGTGCAAAGGAGCTGTACTATCTCATGTTCTTGTAGACATTGGGTCCTCACTTAATGTCTTACCCAAGAAAGCTCTTGTCAAGCTCGAATATGATGGAATAGCTCTCCGACCAAGCAATCTTGTGGTCAGGGCTTTTGATGGCTCCAAGAGGTCTGTTCTTGGAGAGGTGGAGCTGCCAGTGATAATCGGTCCGTAGGTCTTTAAAACTACTTTCTATGTGATGGACATTCAGCCGGCCTACAGTTGTTTGTTGGGTCGACCATGGATTCATGCTGCTGGCACAGTTACGTCGAAAAGACAACATTCACCTGCGCCTACGGAACATTTGCTTATCGACGTATGTCGTTTGGTTTATGTAACGCCCCAACGACATTTCAAAGATGTGTGATGGCAATCTTTGCTGATTTCATAGATGACATAATGGAAGTGTTTATGGATGATTTTTTCGTATGCGGACAAAGTTTTGAAGGATGTTTATCTAACCTAGAAATGGTACTCGAAAGATGCGCAAAAGTAAATCTTGTACTAAATTGGGAAAAGTGCCATTTTATGGTCAAACAAGAAATTGTTTTAGGACATGTGATATCCAACAAAGGCATCGAGGTAGATAAAGCAAAGATAGAAGTAATAAAATACTTTCAACCGCCTAAAATCGTGAAGGATATAAGAAGTTTCCTAAGACACACTGGTTTTTACCAACGATTCATTAAGGACTTCTATCAAATCACTAAGCCATTGACAGGTTTATTAATGAAAGACGTTGAGTTTATCTTTGACAAAGACTGTTTAAACGCTTTTGAAACACTTAAAACAACTTTTATTACTGCACCCATCATGCAACCACCAGATTGGACGTTATCGTTCGAGATTATGTGCGATGCAACTGATTACGCTGTAGACGCAGTCTTAGGCCAAAGAAAAGATAAGAATCTCCATGCAATATATTACGTGAGTAGAACATTAGACCCTGCTCAGATGAATTACACCACAACAGAAAAAGAATTCTTAGCCATAGTATTTGCGCTTGATAAATTTCGTTCTTACATAGTAGGAACCAAAATCGTCATTTATACCGATCACGCAGCCATCAGATACCTTCTAAGTAAAAAGGATGAAACCCAGATTACTAAGACAGATCTTATTACTACAAGAATTTGATTTAGAAATCAAGGATAAGAAAGGAACTAGAAAACATAGTAGCAGACCACTTATCACGTATGGAAGGAATAAAACCTGGCCCAATACCAATAAATGATGATTTCCCTGATGAACGTCTTATAGCCAAACTAGAACACGAGATATATTATGTAGACGAACAAAACTAAGAAGAAACAATGGAAGAAGTTTATGTACATACCACTTTTCCATGGTATGCTGACATAGTCAACTATTTAGCTGTCGGAGTACTTCCGCCAGATCTTACTTATCAGCAAAAGAAGAAATTCTTCCATGATTTATAACAGTATCACTGGGATGAACCATTTCTTTTCAAGCGAGGATCCGATAGTATTTACCATCGATGCGTCCCAGATGAATAAATAGAAAACATAATTTCCCATTTTCACTCTGCTCCTTACGGTGGACATGCAAGTACCTCTAAGACTTGTGCGAAGATCCTTCAGTCAGGCCTATTTTGGCCCACTCTTTGGAAAGAAGTTCACCTTGCTATTCTGAATTGCGACCGATGCCAACGCACTTGCAAAATCTCGAGGCACGATGAGATGCCCCAAAAAGGCATTCTTGAATTAGAAGTTTTCGATGTCCGAGGAATTGATTTTATGGGACCATTCCCATCTTCGTTTGGAAATAAATTTATACTCGTAGCTGTTGATTATGTTTCAAATGGATAGAAGCCATAGCTTCCCCAACAAATGACACTCGAGTAGTCATAAAGCTCTTTAAGGACATTATCTTCCCTAGATTCAGTGAACTAAGACTCTTCATAAGTGATGGAGGATCTCATTTCATATCTAGTATATTTGATAAACTCTTATTAAAATATGGAGTAAGACACTGAGTGGCTACACCTTATCATCCACAAACTAGTGGACAAGTAGAATTTTCAAATAGAGAAATAAAACAAATTCTAGAAAAAACTGTAGCTACATCAAGGAAAGATTGGTCTATTAAATTACCAGAAGCTTTATGGGCCTATAGAACAGCTTTTAAGACGTCCATCGAAACCACACTGTTCAAATTAGTCTACATAAAATCTTGCCACTTGCCGGATGAATTAGAGCATAAAGCCTATTGGGAGATTAAAACCCTTAACTTTAACTACATTAATTCATGTGAGAAACGCATTCTAGACTTACATGAATTAGAGGAACTAAGATTATACGCTTACGAGAATGCCCACATTTATAAGGAGAGAACCAAGAAATGGCATGACAAGCGAATTTCTAGAAAAGAGTTCAGTGTGGGAGATGTCGTTGTGTTATTCAATTCTAGACTTAGGTTGTTCCCAGGAAAATTACGATCTAGAGGGTTCAGACCTTTCGAAATAACTAAAGTTTTAAGTAGTGGTGCTATTGAAATTAAGGGTAGGTCTAGTGCACCGTTTATAGTAAATGTGAAACGCTTTAAACATTACAATTGCGTAGAGGACAAAGAATATTCAATAGGTTTGAAATTGGCAGAATTTCCATCAGAAACCTTATATTAGTTTCCCTTAAGCTATGTCGATCCCCGACATTAAATGAAACGCTTAGTGGGAGGCAACCCGCATTTTAAATTTTTAAATTTTTTACTTTAGAATTCACATTTTATTTTGTTTTTCAAAATTTTGATTTTTCGATGTTTTAAATTCACTGATTTTTGTGTGATTTGTTTTAATGTGTGATTCCAGGATTTTAAAGTTTTCTACCTTCTACTCATCTTTCTCTATTTTTCACTGACTCTGATCATGACTTCCAAGCTGATTGTGGAATTTAGAGATGGTGTCCAGAGGTGCCATTATGAAGCTTTAGCCCTACGACCTATGGCCTTGACCAAATTTTCCCATGGACCTACCATGAAAGATTTAGGCATATGTGTTAGCATTGATTACCTGTTTAGCCAGCTAGGTTGGCACAAATTTGCACTCAAGAAACATATAACCTACTATGAGTTAACTTTAGAATTCCTGATTTCATTGGTTTACCACCCTAACTGCGGAAAAGGATTGACAAGAGGAAAGATAACATTTAGACTATTTGGATACCCATGTGAGTTTAACATCCATGAGATGGCTAACCTTTTAGGTTTCCCATGGCCCTACTATTTTCTCAGAATCACAGGAAAATTTGTTTGTATATGGTGAGTTAAATAATTTTTTGAGTAGTATCTCTGGTCAACCGGATCATGACCCATACCCTAGGTTGTCCACTGAAATACATAACCTGTCAATTAGGTATTTTCATATGATCCTAACTTACACACTGTTCGGAAAAGTTGAAAGTGATAACACCGTTTCAAGAGATGTATTGTTTCTCATGTATTCTTCTTTCACTTCCAGTGAGGTTAATGCATTAACCTTTATGTTTGCCAACTTTTGCAAAATTATTCATAGTGATCACCATCAAATTATGATAGGTGGATTAGTTACTAAGATTGTTGAAGCAATGGGATTTAGACCCTGTCTTGCTAAGATTAGCCCACTTGGAGAGTTTAGGCCTATAAATATCACCTTCTATTTTGAGAGAGCAATGTTATATGATCGCGAACCTGACCATTTCACACTCCTAATCAATGGCGAAGTTATGCCGCATTTAGCATTACCTGATCATGAGTGCACAGGTGTGCATAAGAAGAAAAACTGGCTATTTGATTTGGATGAACCAATTTATGAACTGTAACACCCTAATTTTTGCCCTAAGATTTCTTCGCATATCATCTGCATTTTTTGTATACAAACAAGATCGCCTGGTTCGTTTTCCTCAGATGAAGGGTCTATGCTTCGCAGGGGATCACCATTGTTTTTACTTCTTTATATTTGTTTATATTTACTGATCACTAACCAAAATACAAAAAGATATGTGGCAGTCTGCTTCTTCTTCTTATGGTCTGTGTTGCAGGATTTCAAAGATAAGACAATAATTTTAATTCATATGTGTTTGTTCAGTCACAATTCGATTTCAGATGGATGTTTGACCTAATCTTGGTCAAACTATCAAAAGATTGTTTCAACTGTAAGTTGTGTGTGCCAGTGGTTTATTCCTCAGCCAATGCGTTTTCAAAGTACAAGTTGTGTTGTGTGGCAATGTTTTGTGTGAAGTTTGGTTCGAATCATCAGTCCATCAATTCATCAGTGATCCATCTGGGGATTTATTTGCCTCAGTATGGATTTGAAATAATCAAGGAAATTTTCAGATGGTTCGAGTGGCTGTGGCTCAGGCGGTAAAGTTTCAATTTAACCAGTGGTTCAAGAGGGTTTTATTCCAGTTTAATCAAAAATTCAATGGTGCAGTGCGAATTTGATTTTGGATCGAAGTTTGTGGCAGTATGATGGTGGTGGTTGATTCATACCCATTTCAAAACTATTCTTATCATTTCATATCCAATTCATTTTATCCGTTTTATCCAATAACCATTTTTCTTCCATTTTCCCCGATTAAATCATTCCATTTCTTTTATTATCCAAATTAAACATTTTTTATATCTTTTTTTTCTTCTTTCTAAATATCCATTAAACCTTTTCTTTTAAGGCCATTTACATATTAGGAAAAAAAGAAACACAAATTTGATTTGTGAAGCCCATATATCTTTTGTTAAGCCCATTCATAAAAAATCACATTATCTTTTTTTTCTTTCTTCATTATATTTTCAGCCCATTAATACAAAATAATGAAAAAAAACACAACTTTATCCAAGCCATCTTAAGACTCCACAAGCCACACGCGTGAAAGCAACAAGCAACAACAGCCATTAGCTGCACGAGAACTTCAAGCATTAGCCCCACGCCGTAAGCCCACGCAAACCTCACGCACTCCAACAGCTAAATGAAAAGCCAAACAAGCTTCACGCCAACAATTTCAGCCAACCTTTTCACAAGCCTTTCACACACAAAACTCCAGCCGCATAAAGGAAAAACACATCAGCTACAAGCTACAGCTTATCTGCACGCGGTACCTGCTTTTCCTCAGCTTCAACAAAAACATTCCAAGCCCTCACCATAAGCCGTACGCACAAGCAATACGCAGTAAGCTCATTCCAAACTCCCAGCAAGCCAACATCTTCGGCTTCACGCACATCACTTCAAGTCACGCCTTCCGCAGTACACGCATCCCGCACGTGAATCACCAGCCTGCATCAAATACACAAAACGCAAACCGTGGACACCTGAAACGCCAGCAAAACAAATCAAAATGCAAAATTTCAAACTCATCGAGCACATGAAATTCGTGATTGCAAAACGCACCTTAAGTTGACGAAACAGCATCATAAATTCATTCCACTTCTCCTATAAATTAAACTGATTTCTTCCTCATTTCTTCAAGCTTTCAAAGCCTCCAAAAACCCTGTCAAAATCAAAAACCAACCATCAAAAATCCCAATCTCAAACCACCTCTCAATTTTCTTCAATCTTCCTTCAATCAACCATAAACACACAATAATTTTTTGAGAGAAGGAGAAATAGAGTTCTTAATTGGTTATTTGTTGATCTAAGCTTCGGAGGTTGGAATTGAAGAAGAGAAAAAGAAGTTGAGATTGTTGTTGAGAGGCCGCCGTGTTTTTCGTCTCCGAAGGTATACCACCGCGTCTCTTTTGTTCTTCCGCCGCGATGCCTCTCTTGTTTGTCCACCTGGGTTTTGCGAAGAAGAAGCCATGACCTTCTTGCTGTTTCGTTTTTTTTTATATTGAATATTGGTTTCTTTTTTTAATAAAAGAGTGATGTGGTTTGGGCCTAGAGAGCTATGTAGATTTTACTATCCAGCATCACAAATCCCTCGGATCTGCTATTTTCCCCCCTTGACTTTTCTTCCTTTCCTTTTTATTATAAAAGATTAAAGTGGATTGGGCCTATGGTTTACGTTTGAATCTGTTTTACTATTCAGACACCTATTGCTTGCATTTTCTTTCCCCCCTCCATTTTGTTCACTTCTTTTCTTTAGATTTTTTTATTATTAGTTTTGTTCTTTAACATTTTTGTTTTCAAATTCTATTTTGATAACAAAGATTAGAAAAAAGTATTTTAGAAAAGATTTTAGGAAAAAAGAGAATTTAAGAAAAAGATTTAAAAAATATTTCAATTTCCTTTATGGATTTATTTTTTTTATCCATGTTTGCTTTTCCATCCTTTTTTTTATTTTTTGGTCGATGACAATCTCCGATTCGTAGATTGTTGTTTTTTCGAAGAGGTTTAATCTTCATTATTTCAAATCTATGGATGAATGATCATTTGGATCATTCTCCATACTTTGAGATCGTGATAGGTTACCTTCGATAAATTCAACGAAAATCTCGATTAAGATTAGACCGTTCTTTTTCTTTTAGTGTGGCATGTTTTCGGAGAACGATCCATAATATCGTTTCTCTAACATTTATTAGCATAAATATTTTCCACTTTAATTAGTGGTGGCCAGCCTCATTTGTAGGGTAATTACTTCGTAAATTACTCGGCGATTGCTTAACATAGACCTAAATTTGTCCCGATTCGGAATAAGATTCACTTGGATCCGGTTGCCTCGATTTTGTTATTTTTTCGTGGTTGTTCTTGATTAAGTTCATCATACCACTTATATGTAAATATTATAATAATGTGAATATAATCCATTTAAATTCAATCTCTCGCACCTTATCCTCTTTATTTCAATTTCTCGCTCCTTATCTCTTTATTATGCCATTATCATATTATCTCATATATCATATTGTTTATGTTTATATTGTTGCTTGTGATTTTTCTTTTGTCCATTTGGACACCAAAACATTAATAAAGGATTAAACATTAAAAAAGATTGGTGACTTTAATTTCGGACTATGGTTACTATCCTTAGCATTGGAGTTTGGACTTAGATTTTAGGATCTCTACCTTTGCTCAAATTGTGATGGATTGAAGACTTTGGCCTCAAGTTAACTTCATTGGTTTTTGAAGATGGAATTCCGGTTACTTTGAAGAAACGTTCATAATATGGTTTGGTCGCTCTTCTCTTAACTTTTAATTCAAGTACTAGGATAGTCCCTTCATCTCCTCCCCATTCTTAAATTTTCAAAACTTCTCCCTATTTCAAAAATCTTCTTTGTTTTCAAACTTTAAATGCTTTCGCAATCAAACCTTGACTTAGGTCAAGTGATTTTAACCTTTTCACTTTATTTTCTTAATAAATGTTAATCCATGTAAATATATCAAAATCATTTTCTTACATACTTTAAAAAATCCAAAAACTCACTCAATTGTTTTTGTTCCTTTGTGCACTTTTCTTTTCATATGTTTAGATATGATTCATTCTTTCTAGCAGAATTATTCGCTAAAGAATGACGACTTATCTCTACATTTTAAAATTAATGCAACTCATTGTTTCTTTTCAAATTTTGTACCACGAACTACGAGGTTTTGATCTCGCATTGCACTTTGTGGGTACGTAGGCATGAGGCGTTAAAACCTCATCAAACACAAAATCTTAAAAAACATTCTTCTCCTCATCCCTTCAATCATTTTCAAGCAAACCAATTTCAAACCAAAAAAAGCAATAAATATGTCAAAGGGCTCCCGTGGAGTACCACGGACGAGTCGGGTGTGTAAAACCTTCCCGATTTGTAACCAATCCCCTTACCCGTTCTCTGTTTGTTTCTTTTAGCTTTTGCTTTTAGATTCCTTAAGTTTTTATTCGTTCTTTTTACCTTTTTCCTTTTGGAAATAAATAAAAGCGCGGTGGCGACTCTGTGTACCTTGAGTTAAGTTAATCAATAGCTTACACTCACGATTTTACCGCTACATGAACCAAGATGATGCTTGGTCTGAAGCTGATATAGATTCTAAGACTCCATCAAATTATTATGATTCGGAGGATATGATTGAAGAAGAATCAAAACCTAAATTTTAAGAAGAACTTAAGCCTTCTAAGACACCTACAACAATTCCAACAAAGCCCGAACTTACTTTAGAAAGTCTACAAACTGAGATTCAAACACTACAATACGACATCCGTGACTTGTGTGTCGATATTATAACTTTAAGAGATATGGAAATGGATCAGTTTGAGTATTTGAGGAGGTTGTAGATTCGATCCGCAAAAATCGTGGTTGAATTTCAACAACACTTTATTCATAATTTTCTTGCATTTTTTATTCAATTTTAGCCTTTTAAGTTTATTTAATTTTTAATTTTAATTCAATTTTTAATTTTAATTCAATTTTTAATTTTCAGCTTATTTTGAATTATTACTCTTGCGTTTTACTAAGTTTTAATAAAATACTTTGGTTTTATCCTTGATATGTTAGTGCTTTAAATTTTGATTGCTATTGAAGTTGAGAAATGTAACGCCCTGATTTTATAAATTATTTTTATAAAACAAATATTAAGACTATGGAGAGATATTTGGAATTATAGGGGAGAAGGTATTTTATTTAAATAATGATAAAATGATGATGTGTATTATTATTTAATAAAATAAAATAAAAGAGTAAGTTGGAGGTCTAAGGGGTAAGGTGGTAATTTGGTTATATTGTGAAAAAGGGAGAACATGATACATTTCTCATTATCGTGCTTTTTGACGAAGAACAGAGGGCTCTGGAGAAAAGGGATAAGAAGAGGGAGATCAAGAATCGTAGGATTTGAAGATCAAGATTTCTCCAAGGATCAATTGAATCTGAGGTAAGGGGGAGAAAGGGTTTTATATTGGTGACCTAACATATATGGGTAATTGGGAGTTCCTTACTCCCTTAGGGATTTATAAATTTGGATTGAAATTGATGGATATATGATATGTTAATGAATAGTATGATGATTGTTAATATATGTTTGAGGTTGATTGAATTATTTGTGTATGTATTGTGATATGTGAATTGGGTTATGGTTGTTGATGATGTTAGATGATTGGGGAAGATGAAGAGAACTACGATTTTTCCTAATTTGATTAGTAAAAATTAGGATAATAATTTAGATGATGTTATAGGTATAATTTGATCCTAAGAACCATGATGGGACTGTTTGAGAGTGAAAAATCCATGTAAAAAGAACTGAAATTGGACTGGTATCAAAGATGGAGGAAAAGTGATTTTTGGGTGAAAAAGCAATTCTTGGCGCAGGCTCCCTGACACGGGCCGTGTCACAGGACACAGGTGGACGCGCCAGGCCACGAGAACATGATATTTGAATGGATTTTGGGGAGGGGGCCTTCAGCAGGTGTGACATGGGCAGTGTCACACGACACAAGCGATTGTGTCAGTCCCCTGTCTTTCATTAAAAGTTGAGTTTTCAGGAGTGTGCTTCAGGCCACCTGACACGGGCCGTGTCAAGGGACACGGGGGGCCGTGTCAGGCTTCTGCATTTGGATAAATTGCGAAATTTTGAGTCTGTTTCGTCCCATTCTTCTAGTTAAGGTTCGTACCATGAATTTAAGGCGTTGAGGATAATGTTTAGTAGCAACCAAGGGACCTGACAACCACCATTTAGTAAATAAGTTTTAAAGACCATTGACTTGTGTTGATTATGGAAATGTCGCTTTGTTTTTATATGATGATTGATGAATGATGAGGATCAAAAGGGTCGTGTGAGCATAATTATATCTATGCATGTTGATGATATTGTATGTGTGAATCGAGTTTTACATACGCGTACATAACATGGGAATAACCATATCTCGGACGGAGCGTAAATGGTTATTCGGATTCATTGGGAATCAATGGGTAGGGGATGATCGTGTCTCAGTAGGAGCATAAGCGATGCATTCGGTCCAAATCGATGGACATTTGTTGAAGTCGGTACCGCATTTGCATTGTGTTTAGAGTCACAATGCATATATATATATATATATATATATATATATATATATATATATATATATATAATTGAATGTATGATTGGTGTTGTATGTTATGGTTGGTGTGTGATTACTCCTTCAAATATGTTGTTTACACTGTTATAATATGAAATTGTTTCTCACCCCTTTGTTTATATTGTTGTGTTCATGCTTCCTCAGAAGTACAAATAACCCAGGTACCTGAGAAGTGCTATGGTGTTGCTTGTTTGAGTCCTAGGGCGCTCTGATACATAACACGAGAATGGGGATTTTTGAATTATGTTATTTTACGTTGTTTTTCGACGTTGTTAAGTTACATATTGGGTTGATGAACAAGATAACCATTTTGTATTGTTGGATTGTTATGCCGTTGGGCACAATTGTTATGGAAAACATATTTCCGCTGCTTATGATAAAATGAATCGAATTATTAAAAGTTTTTAGAAGTGTAATCACTCACTTTGTTAATTGAACTCTGATTTTCGTGGAAATTTGTGTTATTTTTTAAAATGGGAAAAGTGGGTGCTACAATTGTTATCAGAGCAGGTCGGTCCAACCAGCCAGATGTAGAGTCGAGTCAGTCCTTAGAATAGGAGTTGTTGTGTGTCCTAACCTGAGATTGTTTGATAAATAAGTATGGAAGGAATGAATGATGATGCTCTTGTTACGGCTATACAAGCCATGGCACAGACAGTCGAGAACATCGTTCAGGTGGTTCAGGTTAGAGGTGATGCTCAGTCTTGTGCATTGGATCAATTTCGGAGCAACAAGCCGCCTAAGTATGAAGGTGGAATCCTGGATCCAGAGGCTGCGCATAAGTGGTTGAAAGCTATTGAGAATATCTTTAGGACCATGGGGTGCACTGATGATCAGAAGGTGAGGTTTGGCCCTCACATGCTGGAAGGTGAAGCTGAAATCTGGTGGGACAACAGTCGCCAGGGGTTGGAAGTTGTGGGTATTGCAATCACATGGGCTTTGTTTCGCAGAGAATTCTTGGAGAAGTATTTCCCAGAAGATGTCCGTAGTGCTAGAGAGGTGGAGTTCCTGGAACTCAAGCAGGGTAATATGACGGTAGCTGAGTATGCTGCCAAGTTTGAAGAGTTAGTGCAATACTGTGGACATTACAACACTGAAGAAGCTATGACCTCGAAGTGTCTGAAGTATGAGAATAGTTTTCATCCTAAGATCAAACAGGGCATTTCTTTCCAGAAGATCAGTAACTATCCAGAGCTGGTAAGTAGAAGCAGGATATATGATAATGATAATAGAGCTCAGATTGCGCACTATAAAGCTGTGAATGACAAGAGGGGAAAACAGAGATATGGTGGTACTGCTTATAATGCTCTAGCTGATAAGGGGAATCAGGAAGCTAATAATAAGAAGAAGCCGAGTGGGGGAGGAAGTAATCATGGTCCACACAAATGCTACAGATGCCATGGTACAGGACATCATGCCAATGAATGTCCTAATGAAGTGAAGAAGTGCTTCAAGTGTGGGAAGTCGGGGTCATATGATGATTGATTGCAGGGCGATTGCACCTACTTGTTATAATTGTAGAGAGCAAGGACATATCAGCACCAATTTCCAAAAACTGAAGAAGCAGCAGTCAGGTGGAAAAGTATTTGCATTAGTGGGAGCTCAGCCTACTAGTGAGGACCGATTGGTCAAAGGTACTTGCTTTATCAATAATGTTCCTTTATTTGTGATTATTGATACGGGTGCAACACACACGTTTATTTCTTTGGAATGTATAAAGAAGCTAGGATTGGAACCTTCCTAATTGAGTCGAGGAATGGTTATTGACACTCCATCCATAGGTTATGTGACTACCACCTTGGTGTGTTGTAAATGCCCTTTTTAATTATCTTTGGTAAAGAGTTTGGAGTGGATCTTATATGTCTGCCACTCAGTAATCTTGATGTGATTTTGGGTATGAACTGGCTGGAATTCAACCGAGTTTATAATGATTGTTTTAGGAAGAGATTATTGTTTTTGACTCTGGAGGAAGAGGCTTTGGCCAAATCAATTTCTACGAAGGAACTGGGGACCTTATTGGAAGACGAAGCGAAGATGCTTGCAGTGTTCGCTTTGTTATCTGTTGAAGAAATGATTGCTATTGAAGAGTTGCCAGTGGTTAATGAGTTTCTGGAAGTGTTTCCTAGTGATATTTCAAATTTGCCTCCGACCTGTGAGGTGGAGCTATTGATTTGGTTCCTAGTACGGGACCTATTTCTATGGCGCCGTACAGGATGTTTGCAACAGAGTTAGCTGAGTTGAAATCACAGATTGGTGAATTGCTTGATAAGAAATTTATTAGACCTAGTGTCTAGCCGTGGGGAGCGCCATTGTTATTGGTTAAGAAGAAGGATGGTAGTATGCGTTTATGCATTGATTACCGACAACTGAATAAAGTGACCATTAAGAATAAATATCTGCTTCCGAGAATTGATGACTTAATGGATCAACTTGTTGGAACTTATGTTTTTAGTAAAATTGACTTGAGGTCGGGATATCATCAGATTAGAGTAAAAGAGGAAGATATTCAGAAGACGGCGTTTAGAACTCGATATGGTCATTATGAATATGCAGTGATGACTTTCAGAGTGTCCAATGCGCCAGGAGTGTTTATAGAATATATGAACCGTATATTTCACTCTTATTTGGATCAGTTTATTGTAGTATTCATTGATGATGTACTGATATATTCAAAGCCTGAAGAGGATCATGAGAAGCATTTGAGAATTGCATTGCAGGTGTTGAAAGATAACAAATTATTCGCTAAGTTCTCCAAATATGAATTCTGGTTGAAGACGGTAAGCTTTTTGGGGCATGTGATATCTAGTGAAGGTATAGCAGTAGACCCTTGAAAGGCCAGTGTTGTGCTTGAGTGGGAACCTCCGAAGATGGTAACCGAAATTAGAAGTTTTCTTGGTCTAGCTGGTTATTACCGAAGATTCATAGAAGGACTTTCTAATTTAGCGTTGCCATTGACTCAATTGACCCGGAAGAGTCAAACCTTTATTTGGGATGCAGCTTGTGAGAAAAGTTTTGAAGAGTTGAAGAAGAAATTCATTTCGGCACTGGTATTTGTAACGCCTTAATTTTACATTCATTTTTATGAAATAAATATTAATATTTTGATGGTATATTTTGATAAATTGGAGAGAAATGTTTTATGAGAATAATAATAATATAATAATGTATACTATTATAATATTGTTATTATTTAAATAAAATAAAATAAAAAGGGTAAGTTAGAGGTTTAATGGGCATAGGTGGAATTATTGTTTTATGTAAGTGGAATAAGGGATTCAGTTTTCATTATCATCGTGTATTTGACGAAGAACAGTGAGCTCTGGAGAAAGAGGAGAAGAAGGGCAAGGTCAAAGATTGTAGATTATAAAGACCCAGATTGTGAAGAACTCATCTCTATATCGAGGCAAGGGGGGAGAATGGGTTCATAATTGGTGATTTAGCACAATAAGGGTAATTGGGAGTTCCTTCCTCCCTTAGGATTCATATATATGAGGAATGGAATTATGAAATTGTGATATATATATATATATATATATATATATATATATATATATATATATATATATATATATGTTGATTATGAGTTCTGAATTGTGTTTATGATTTGATGATAATCATCATGAGGATGGTTTGTTTATGAGATAATTTTAGATGAATTGTTCTTGAGGGTGTGTTGTGTGAATTAAGGGATGATTGTTATGAATAAGAGGAAATTGTGAGGGATAAAGAATAATTATAGGTTGAACAATGTAATTTTATTAATATTAGATTAGGTGAATACTTGATTTTAGGAGTATTTCATAGTATAAAGTATTGAAATTGGACTGTTATGGAGGCTAATATCAAGTTAAAATGAACTGGTGTTGGTTTGGAATGAGAGGGGAAGGAAAAGGAAGACTTTTGGAAAAATAGGAAAAATTCACGTAGCCACCTGACACGGGCCGTGTCATGCGACACGGGTGGCCGTGTCAGGCCACTGGAAGGGGATGAAGAGAGGAAATTGAGAGGAATGGGCATCAGTAAGTGTGACACGGGTCGTGTCACACGACACGGGCAGCCGTGTCAGCCCACTGGTAATAACATTTATTTTATTATTTTGAGGGCGTGTTCAGAGCACCTGACACGGCCCGTGTCAGGGGACATAGGAGGCCGTGTCAGGCCTCTGTATTTTAACAAATTGTGAGTTTTAATGCACTTTTGGTCCATTCTTCTAGCCTAAGTTCCTATGAGTGTTCTAAGGTAATAACTTGAGATTTAGTGTTAAATTATAGGACCTTATATCCAACTTTAATGAATGCAATCTTGAGGCTTATATAAGTAGCATAAGTGACTACTAATCTAATGAATTGTGGTTATGAAATTATTCTATGCTTAACATGAATGATATAATGATGTGATTGATAATTGGTGGATCATATGGATCGTGAAGGCATGAATATTCACATGTGTTGTATTATGTGTATGTGATTGAGTCTGCATATGCATACACATTTAGTGGGAAGATCATGTCTCAGTGGAGCGTAAGTGATCATTTGGATTCATTGTGAATCGTTGGTGCAGGGATGATCGTGTCTCGGTGGAGCGTAAGCGATACATCCGGGTTCGAATTAATGAACCATTGTTGAAAGTCGGTACCGCACTGTTGCATTGTTGCATTGTGTCAGTGAGTCTCATTGCACAAGTTTGTATGATTGATTGGTGTTAGTTGATGTGTTTAAGTTTATGATTATCCTTTGAGGTGTTATTTGCATCGTTATGTTATGAAATTAATTCTCACCCCTTTGTTTGTTGTGGCGTCTGCGCTTCTTCGGAAGTGCAGATAATTCAGGTACTCTACGCTTTGATGTTAAAGTCTGCGCTTTGATGTTAAAGTCCGTGTCCTAGGAGCTCTGATATGTAACGGGGACGGGGATTTTTATGACAACATTCCTTCTATTTTTTAATCAACCTTCTTATAATAAGTGTTGAGTTAATGAAAAATACTTTTGATTGAATTGTAAAGCCTTTGGGCATTTTGATGTTAAAACAATTATTTTCACTGCTTGTCTTTGGAATAAATGAATTATGTTGGTAATTGATGTGACAACTCACTTTAGTGATTAAACTCTGATTATTATGAAAAGTTATATAATATTGAAACTGGGGAAAATGGGTGTTACAATTGGTATCAGAGCAAGTTGGTCCATCCGGCCAGATTGAGTTAGTCCTTAGAATAGGAGTCATTGAGAGTCCTAACCTGTATTTGTTGTTGTATCAGAATGGCTGGAAGGAATGATGAAGCTCTTGTTGCAACTTTGCAAGCCATGGTGCAAACAATTAGAATGTCGTTCAAGTCGTTCAGGGAGGAGGAATGCTCAGTCTCGTGCATTGGACCAGTTCAAGAGTAACAGGCCGCCTAAGTATGAAGGTGGAATTCTAGATCCAGAAGCTGCGTAGAAATGGTTTAAGGTTGTGGAGAAGATTTTCAGAACAATGGGATGCTCTGATGATCAGAAGGTGAGGTTTGGTACTCACATGTTGGAGGGAGAAGCTGAAGTCTTGTGGGACAATAGTCGCCAACGGTTAGACGTTGCAGATATTGCAATCACCTGGGCGGTATTTTGCAGAGAATTTTTGGAGAAATACTTCCCTGAAGACGTCCGTAGTGCTAAGGAGGTGGAGTTCTTGGAACTCAAGCAAGGTAATATGATGGTGGCGGAGTATGCTGCCAAGTTTGAGGAGTTGGTGCAATATTGTGCACACTATAATACTGAAGAGGCTATGACTTCCAAATGCCTGAAGCATGAGAATGGACTGCGTCCTAAAATTAAGTTGGGTATTGCTTGCCAGAAGATCAGGAACTATCCAGAATTGCTAAGCAGAAGCCGGAATTATGATAATGACAACAGGGCTCGAATTGCACACTATAAGGATGTGAATGCTGAGAAGAAGCCAAGTGGGGGAGGAGGTACTCCCAGCGTGCTTAAATGCTACAGATGCCACGGTACGGGTCATCGTGCCAATGATTGTCCTAATGAAGAGAAGAAGTGCTTCAAGTGTGGGAAGCCGGGTCACATGGCGGCTAATTGTAAGGTGAATGTTCCTACTTGCTATAATTGTGGAGAGCAGGGCCATATCAGCACCAATTGCCAGAAACCCAAGAAGCAACAATCTGGTGGAAAAGTGTTTGCATTAGTGTGACCTCAGCCTACTGGTGAAGACCGATTGGTCAAAGGTACTTGCTATATCAATAATACTCCTTTATTTGTGATTATTGATACGGGTGTAACACACTCATTTATTTCTTTGGAATGTGTGAAGAGGATAGGATTGGAGCCTTCTCAATTGAGTCGAGGGATGGTAATTGATACTCCATCTATAGGTTCCGTGACTACTACCTTAGTATGTCGTGATTGTGATTTGACAATATCTGATAAAAAGTTTATAGTGGATTTTATATGCCTGCCACTCAGTAATCTTGATGTAATTTTGGGTATGAACTGGTTGGAGTCCAACAGAGTTTATATCGATTGCTTTAGGAAAAGATTATTCTTCCTAACTCCTGAGGAGGAAAGTTTGGCCAGTTCAGTTTCGGCTAAAGAACTGAGAACCTTGTTGGAAGACGAAGCGAAGATGTTTGCTGTGTTTGCTTCGTTATCGGTTGAAGAGAAGGTTGATGTTGAAGAGTTGCTAGTGGTGAATGAATTCTTGAAGTATTTCCAAGTGATATTTCAGAGTTGCCTCCGATGCGTGAGGTGGAGTTTACTATTGATTTGATTCCTGGTACTAGGCCTATTTCTATGGCACTGTATAGGATGTCTGCTGCTGAGTTAGCTGAGTTGAAATCTTAAATTGTTGATTTGCTTGACAAGAAGTTCATTCGACCCAGTGTATTTTCGTGGGGTGCACCAATGCTTTTGGTCAAAAAGAAAGATGTTAGTATGCGTCTGTGTATCAACTACCGACAACTGAATAAGGTTACTATTAAAAATAAGTATCCACTCCCAAGGATTGATGACTTGATGAATCAACTTGTGGGAGCTTGTGTTTTTAGTAAAATTGACTTGAGGTCGGGATATCAACAAATAAGAGTGAAAGAGGAAGATATCCAGAAGACGGCATTTAGAACTCGATACGGCCATTACGAATATGCAGTGGTGCCTTTCGGAGTGTCTAACGCGCCAGAAGTGTTCATGGAGTATATGAACCGAATATTTCATTCTTATTTGGATCAGTTTATTGTAGTATTTATTGATGATATACTGATATATTCGAAGTCTGAAGAAGACCATGCGAAACATTTGAGAATTGCATTGCATGTACTGAAGGATAACAAATTATTTGCCAAGTTCTCCAAATGTGAATTTTGGTTAAAAACGGTAAGCTTTTTGGGACATGTGATATCAGGTGATGGTATAACAGTGGACCCTTCTAAGGTCAGTGATGTGCTTGAGTGGGAGCCTTCGAAGATGGTAACGAAAATTAGAAGTTTTCTTGGCCTAGCTAACCGAAGGTTCATTGAAGGATTTTCTAGTTTGGCATTACCATTGACCCAATTGACCCGGAAGAGTCAAGCTTTTATTTGGGATGCAGCTTGTGAGAGAAGTTTTGAGGAATTGAAGAAGAAGCTAACTTCGGCACAAGTACTAGTTTTGTCGGACCCGAGTGAAGCTTTTGTTGTTTATTGCGACGCGTCTAAAATGGTTTTAGGCGGTGTGCTAATGCAGGTGGGTAAAGTTGTAGCTTTTGCTTCGAGGCAATTGAGGGTACATGAGAGGAATTATCCTACTCATGATTTGGAATTGGCCGCAGTGGTATTCATGTTGAAAATTTGGAGGCATTATTTGTATGGTTCATAATTTGAAGTTTTTAGTGATCATAAGAGTTTAAAGTATTTGTTTGATCAAAAAGAGCTTAATATGAGACAAAGAAGATGGTTAGAGTTTTTGAAGGATTATGATTTTAATCTGAATTACCACCCGAGAAAAGCGAATGTGGTAGCAGATGCATTGAGCTGGAAGACAATTCATATGTCGGCTATGATGGTGAAGGAAATTGATTTAATTGAGAAATTTAGAGACTTGAGTATGGTATGTGAAATAACGTCGGAAAGTGTTAAGCTGGGTATGTTGCGAATTAATAATGAATTTCTTGATGTGATAAGAGAAAATCAAGGGCAAGATGTAAAATTGGTAGATTTGATGCCTACTGAAGGAAATGACCAAGGAGGCGATTTTGTTTTGAATAATGATGGTGTTTTGAGATTCAGGGGTAGAATTTGCGTACCTGACAACGCTGAATTAAAGAAAGCAATTTTGGAAGAAAGTCATCGAAGTAGCTTGAGTATCCATCTAGGAGCTACAAAGATATACCATGATTTGAAGAAATTTTTTTGGTGGCACGGTATGAAGAGGGATATCGCGCAATTTGTTTATGCTTGCTTGGTGTGTCAGAAATCTAAGGTGGAGCATCAGAAGCCTTCGGTGCTGATCCAACCATTAGAAATTCCGGAATGGAAATGGGACAGCATTGCTATAGCTTTTATGACAGGTTTACCGAATACGGTGAGAGGCTTTGATGCTATTTTGGTAATTGTAGACCGATTAACTAAGTCGGCACATTTTATTCCAATTAACATCAGTTTTTCGTTAACTAAATTGGCAAAGATTTATATACAGATTGTGGTGAAATTGCATGGTGTACCGTCGAGTATAGTATCGGATAGAGATCCGCGGATTACTTCAGAATTTTGGAAGAGTTTGCATGAGGCTTTGGGTTTTAAGTTTAAATTGAGTTCAGCTTACCACCCACAGACGGATGGGCAATCAGAGAGGACTATTCAGTCACTGGAAGATTTATTGAGAACTTATGTGTTAGAAAAAGGAGGTGCATGGAAAACTCAATTTCCAATGATTGAATTCACTTATAATAACAGTTACCATTCAAGTATTGGAATGGTGCCGTTTGAAGCTCTTTATGGTAGGAGATGTAGAACACCTTTATGTTTGTATGAGACAGGTGAAAATGTTATGCTTGGACCTAAGATTATCCAGCAGACTACTGAGACTATGCAGATGATTAAAGAAAAAATGAAAGAATCTCAGAGTCGATAGAAAAGTTACCATGATAACAGGAGAAAAGACTTGGAGTTCAGTGAGGGCGATCATGTGTTTTTGAGACTCAACCCGATGACCGGTGTTGGTCGTGCTTTGAAATCCAAGAAGTTGGATCCTAAGTTTATCGGACATTATCAAATTATGCAGAGAGTAGGAAAGGTTGCTTACAAAGTGGCATTACCGCCAGAACATTCAAATTTGCACAAAGTGTTTCATGTGTCACAACTCAGGAAGTATGTATTTGATCCGTCACATGTCATCCAGAGGGATGAAGTGCAATTTCGTGATAACCTCACAGTGGATGCCTTACCTTTGAGAATTGATGATCGTAAGATGAAGCAGCTAAGAGGAAAAGAGATACCCCTTGTGAGAGTAGCCTGGGGAGGAGCTGCTAGTGGAAGTGTTAACGAGGAACTGGAGAGCAAGATGCGGGAATCATATCCAGAATTATTCCATTCAGGTATATTTTCGCGGAAGAAAATAATTAAGTGGAGGAGAGTTGTAACGCCTTAATTTTACATTTATTTTTATGAAATAAAAATTAATCTGGTGATGGTATATTTGGATAAATTGGAGAGAAATGTTTTATGAGAATAATAATAATATAATAATGTATACTATTATAATATTGTTATTATTTAAATAAAATAAAATAAAAAGGGTTAGTTAGAGGTTTAAGGGGAAAATGTGGAATTATTGTTTTATGTAAGTGGAATAAGGGATTCAGTTTTCATTATCATCGTGTTTTTAACGAAGAACAGTGAGCTCTGGAGAAAGAGGAGAAGAAGGGAAAGGTCAAAGATCATAAATTATCAAGACCTAGATTGTGAAGAACTCATCGCTATTTCGAGGTAAGGGGGGAGAATGGGTTCATAATTGGTGATTTAGCACAATAAGGGTAATTGGAAGATCCTTCCTCCCTTAGGGTTCATATATATGAGGAATGAAATTATGAAATTGTGATATATATATATATATATATATATATATAATATATACGTTGATTATGAATTCTGAATTGTGTTTATGATTTGATGATAATCATCATGAGGATGGTTTGTTTATGAGTTAATTTTAGATGAATTTTCTTGAGGGTGTGCTGTGTGAATTGAGGGATGATTGTTATGAATAAGAGGAAATTGTGAGGGATAAATAATAATTATAGGTTGAACAATGTAATTTTCTTAGTATTAGATTAGGTGAATACTTGATGTTAGGAGTGTTTCATAGTATAAAGTATTGAAATTGGACTGTTATGGAGGCTAATATTATGTTAAAATGAACTGGTGTTGGTTTGGAATGAGAGGGGAAGGAAAAGGAAGACTTTTGGAAAAATATGAAAAATTCACGTAGCCACCTGACACGGGCCGTGTCACGCGACACGGGTGGCCGTGTCAAGCCACTGGAAGGGGATGAAGAGAGGAAATTGAGAAAATGGTCATCAGTAAGTGTGACACGGGCCGTGTCAGCCCAATGGTAATAATATTTATTTTATTATTTTGAGGGCGCGTTCAGAGCACCTGACATGGCCCGTGTCAGGCCTCTGTATTCTGAAATATTTTGAGTTTTAATGCACTTTTGGTCTGTTTGTCTAGCCTAAGTTCCTATGTGTGTTCTAAGGTAATAACTTGAGATTTAGTGTTAAATTATAGGACCTTATATCCAACTTTATTGAATTCAATTGTGAGGCTTATATAAGTAGCATAAGTGATTAGTAATCTAATGAATTGTGGTTATGAAATTATGCTATGCTTAACATGAATAATATAATGATGTGATTGATAACTAGTGGATCATATGATTCGTGATGGCATGAATATTCATGCGTGTTGTATTATGTTTATGTGATTGAGTCTGCATATGCATACACATTTGGTGGAATGATCATGTCTCAGTGGAGCGTAAGTGATCATTCGGATTCATTGCGAATCGTTGGTGTAGGGATGATCGTGTCTCGGTGGAGCGTAAGTGATACATCTGGGTTCGAATTAATGAACCATTGTTGAAAGTCGGTACCACACTATTGCATTGTTGCATTGTATCAGTGAGTCTCATTGCACAAGTTTGTATGATTGATTGGTGTTAGTTTATGTGTTTGAGTTTATGATTATCCTTTTAGGTGTTATTTGCACCATTATGTTATGAAATTAATTCTCACCCCTTTCTTTGTTGTGGCATCTGCGCTTCTTCGGAAGTGCAGATAATTCAGGTACTTAAGGAGTGCTTTGATGTTGAAGTCTGTGTCCTAGGAACACTGATATGTAACGGGGACAGGGAGTTTTATGACAACATTCCATCTAGTTTTTAATCAACCTTCTTATAATAAGTGTTGAGTTAATGAATGATACTTTTGATTGAATTGTAAAGCCTTTGGGCATTTTGATGTTAAAACAATTATTTCCGCTTCTTGTCTTTGGAATAAATGAATTATGTTGGTAATTGATGTGACAGCTCACTTTAGTGATTAAACTCTGATTATTATGAAATGTTATATAATATTGAAACTGGGGAAAAGTGGGTGTTACAATTGGTATCAGAGCAGGTTGGTCCAACCGGCCAGATTGAGTCAGTCATTAGAATAGGAGTCATTGAGAGTCCTAACCTGTATTTGTTGTTGTATCAGAATGGCTGGAAGGAAAGATGCTTCTCTTGCTGTGACTTTGCAAGCTATGGCGCAGACAGTTGAGAACTTCGTTCAAGTCGTTCAGGGAGGAGGTAATGCTCAGTCTCGTGCATTGGACCAGTTTAGGAGTAACAAGCCGCCTAAGTATGAAGGTGGATTTCTAGATCCAGAAGCTGCGCAGAAATGGTTGAAGGGTGTGGAGAAGTTTTCAGAACAATGGGATGCTCAAATGATCAGAAGGTGAGGTTTGGTACTCACATGCTGGAGGGCGAAGCTGAAGTCTGGTGGGACAACAATCGCCAACAGTTAGAAGCTGCAGATATTGCAATCACCTGGGCGGTATTTCGCAGAGAAGTTTTGGAGAAATACTTCCCTGAAGACGTCCGTAGTGCTAAGAAGGTGGAGTTCTTGGAACTCAAGCAAGGTAATAAGATGGTGGCGGAGTATGCTGCCAAGTTTGAGGAGTTGGTGCAATATTGTGCACATTATAATACTGAAGAGGCTATGACTTCCAAATGCCTGAAGTATGAGAATGGACTGCATCCTGAAATTAAGTTGGGTATTGCTTGCAAGAAGATTAGGAACAATCTAGAATTGGTAAGCAGAGGCCAATTTGGATAAATTGGAGAGAAATGTTTTATGAGAATAATAATAATATAATAATGTATACTATTATAATATTGTTATTATTTAAATAAAATAAAATAAAAAGGGTTAGTTAGAGGTTTAAGGGGCAAAGGTGGAATTATTGTTTTATGTAAGTGGAATAACGAATTTAGTTTTCATTATCATCGTGTTTTTGACGAAGAACAGTGAGCTCTGGAGAAAGAGGAGAAGAAGTGCAAGGTCAAAGATTGTAGATTATCAAGACCCATATTGTGAATAACTCATCTCTATTTCGAGGTAAGGGGGAGAATGGATTCATAATTGGTGATTTAGCACAATAAGGGTAATTGGGAGATCCTTCCTCCCTTAGGGTTCATATATATGAGGAATGGAATTATGAAATTGTGATATATATATATATATATATATATATATATATATATACGTTGATTATGAATTCTAAATTGTGTTTATGATTTGATGATAATCATCATGAGGATGGTTTGTTTATGAGATAATTTTAGATGAATTATTCTTGAGGGTGTGTTGTGTGAATTGAGGGATGATTGTTGTGAATAAGAGGAAATTGTGAGGATAAAGAATAATTATAAGTTGAACAATGTAATTTTATTAGTATTAGATTAGGTGAATACTTGATGTTTGGAGTGTTTCATAGTATAAAGTATTGAAATTGGACTGTGTTGAAGGCTAATATCAAGTTAAAATAAACGGGTGTTGGTTTGGAATGAGAGGGGAAGGAAAAGGTAGACTTTTGGAAAAATAGGAAAAATTCACGTAGCCACCTGACACGGGCCGTGTCATGCGATACGGGTGGTCGTGTCAGGCCACTGGAAGGGGATGAAGAGAAGAAATTGAGAAAATAGGCATCAGTAAGTGTGACACGGGCTGTGTCACACGACAAGGGCCGTGTCACACGACAAGGGCCGTGTCACACGACACAGGGACCCGTATCAGCCCACTGGTAATAATATTTATTTTATTGTTTTAAGGGCATGTTTAGAGCACCTGACACGGCCCATGTCAGGGGACACGGGAGGCCGTGTCAGGCCTCTGTATTTTGAAAAATTGTGAGTTTTAATGAACTTTTGGTCCGTTCTTCTATCAAACTTTAATGAATGCAATTGTGAGGCTTATATAAGTAGCATAAGTGATTAGTAATCTAATGAATTGTGGTTATGAAATTATGCTATGCTTAACATGAATAATATAATGATGTGATTGATTACTTGTGGATCATATGGATCGTGAGGGCATGAATATTCATGCGTGTTGTATTATGTTTGTGTGATTGAGTCTGCATATGTATACACATTTGGTGGAATGATCATGTCTCACTGGAGCGTAAGTGATCATTCGGATTCATTGTGAATCGTTGGTGCAGGGATGATCGTGTCTCGGTGGAGCGTAAGCGATACATCCGGGTTCAAATTAATGAACCATTGTTGAAAGTCGGTACCGCACTGTTGCATTGTTGCATTATGTCTGCGAGTCTCATTGCACATGTTTGTATGATTGATGGTTGTTATTTGATGTGTTTGAGTTTATGATTATCCTTTGAGGTGTTATTTGCACCGTTATATTATGAAATTAATTCTTAACCCTTTGTTTGTTGTGGCGTATGCGCTTCTTCGGAAGTGCAGATAATTCAGGTACTTAAGGAGTGCTTTAATGTTGAAGTTTGTGTCCTAGGAGCTCTGATATGTAACGGGGACGAGGATTTTTATGACAACATTCCATCTAGTTTTTAATCAACCTTCTTATAATGAGTGTTGAGTTAATGAATAATACTTTTGATTGAATTGTAAAGCCTTTGGGCATTTTGATGTTAAAATCATTATTTTCGCTGCTTGTCTTTGGAATAAATGAATTATGTTGGTAATTGATGTGACGGCTCACTTTAGTGATTAAACTCTGATTATTATGAAAAGTTATATAGTATTGAAACTGGAGAAAAGTGGGTGTTACAATATTGATTTTACCGAATCCGAGTGAAGCTTTTGTGGTTTATTGTGATGCATCTAAAATGGGTTTAGGTGGTGTGTTAATGCAAGTTGGTAAGGTACTGGCTTATGCTTCACGACAATTGAGGGTACATGAAAGGAATTATCCTACCCATGATCTAGAATTGGCTGCGGTAGTATTTGTATTGAAAATTTAGAGGCATTACCTTTACGGTTCGTGGTTTGAGGTCTTTAGTGACCATAAAATCTTAAAATACTTATTTGATCAGAAGGAACTCAATATGAGGCAGATGAGGTGGTTAGAATTTTTTTAAGATTATGACTTTAATTTTAGCTACCACCCAGGAAAAGCGAATGTGGTAGCAGATGCTTTAAGCCAGAAGATAATTCATATGTCGACTATGATGATTAAAGAAATGGATTTAATTGAGCAATTTAGAGATTTGAGCATGATTTATGAAATGACACCGGAAAGAGTCAAGTTGGGTATGTTGCGGATAAATAATGAGTTTCTTGATGTGATTAAGGAGAGCCAAAGGCAAGATGTGAAATTGGTGGACTTAATGCCTACCGAAGGAAATGATCAAGGCGGTGATTTTAATTTGGATAATGTTGGTATTTTGATATTCCGAGGAAGAATTTATATACCTAACAGTGCTGAGTTAAAGAAAGCAATTTTGAAAGAAAGTCATCGATATCTTGAGTATTCTCCCAGGAGATACGAAGATGTACCATGATTTAAAGAAGTTATTTTGGTGGCATGGTATGAAGAGAGATATTGTACGGTTTGTTTATGCTTGCTTGGTGTGTCAGAAATCTAAAGTGGAACATCAGAAGCCTTCAGGGATGATGCAGCTATTAGAGATTTCGGAGTGGAAATGGGATAGTATTTATATGGAATTCGTGACGGGTTTACCGAATACGGTGAGAGGTTTTGATGCTATTTGGGTAGTTGTAGACCGGTTGAGTAAGTCTGCATATTTTATTCTGATCAACATCAGTTTTCTGTTAACTAAGTTGGCGGAGATTTATATTCGGTTTGTTGTGAAATTGTATGGTGTACCGTCGAGTATAGTATCAGATAGAGATTTGCGGTTCACTTCTGAATTATGGAGAAATTTGCATGAAGCTTTGGGTTCTAAGTTGAAATTGAGTTCGACTTACCACCCACAGACAAATGGACAATCCGAGAGGACTATTCAGTCATTGGAAGACTTGTTGAGGACTTGTGTGTTAGAAAAAGGTGGTGGATGGGATACTCATTTGTCACTAATTGATTTCACATATAATAATAGTTACCATTCGAGTATTGGAATGACACCGTTTGAAGCTTTATATGGTAGAAGATGTAGGACTCCTCTGTGTTGGTATGAGACGGGCGGAAATGTTATGCTTGGACCTGAGATTATTCAACAAACTACCGAGACTATTCAGATGATCAAAGAGAAAATGAAAGCATCTCAGAGTCGACAGAAAAGCTACCATGATAATAGAAGGAAGGACTTAGAGTTCAGTGAGGGTGACCATGTATTCTTGAGGGTCAACCCGATGACCGGTGTGGGACGTGCCTTAAAATCTAAGAAGTTGGATCCTAAGTTTATTGGACCGTATCAGATTATGCAGAGAGTAGGTAAAGTTGCTTACAGAGTGGCATTACCACCGAAACATTCGAATCTGCACGAAGTGTTTCATGTGTCGTGGTTTAGGAAGTATGTACCTGATCTGTCACATGTTATCCATAGGGGTGAGATGCAAATTCGTGACAACCTTACGGTGGAGACCTTACCTTTGAGGATTGAGGATCACAAGATGAAGCGACTACGAGGCAAGGAAATACCTCTTGTGAGAGTAGCTTGGGGAGGAGCGACTGGTGGAAGTGTTACCTGGGAATTGGAGAGCAAGATGCGGGAATCATATCCAGAATTATTCCATTCAGGTACATTTTCAAGGACGAAAATAAATTAAATGGGGGAGAGTTGTAACGCCCCTATTTTATAAATTATTTTAATAAAATAAATATTAAGACTATGGTGAGATATTTGGAATTATAGGGGAGAATGTATTTTATTTAAATAATAATATGATGATGTGTATTATTATAATAATATTATTATTTAATAAAATAAAATAAAATAAAATAAAAGAGTAAGTTGGAGGTCTAAGAGGTAAGGTGGTAATTTGGTTATATTGTGAAAAAGGGAGAACACGATACATTTCTCATTATCGTGCTTTTTGACGAAGAACAGAGGGCTCTGGAGAAAAGGGAGAAGAATCGTAGAATTTGAAGATCAAGATTTCTCCAAGGATCAATTAAATCTGAGGTAAGGGGGGAAAGGGTTTTATATTGGTGACCTAACATAGAAGGGTAATTGGGATTTCCTTACTCCCTTAGGGATTTATGAATTTGGATTGAAATTGATGGATTTATGATATTTTTATGAATAATATGATGATTGTTGATATTTGTTTGAGGTTGATTGAATTATTTGTGTATGTATTATGATATGTGAATTGGGTTATGGTTGTTGATGATGTTAGATGATTCGGGAAGATGAATAGAACTATGATTTTTCCTAATTTGATTAGTAAAAGTTAGGCTAATAATTTAGATGTTATATGAATAATTTGATCCTAAGAACCATGATGGGACTGTTTGAGAGTGAAAATTCCATGTAAAAAGAACTGAAATCAGATTGGTATCAAAGATGGAGGAAAAGTGATTTTTGGGTGAAAAAGCAATTCTTGGCGCAGGCTCCCTGACACGGGCCGTGTCATAGGACACGGGTGGCCGTGTTAGGCCACAGGAGCATGATATTTGAATGCGTTTTGGGGAGGGGGTCTTCAGGAGGTGTGACACGGGCCGTGTCACATGACACGAGTCGTGTCACATGACACGGGCGACCGTGTCAGCCCCCTGTCTTTCATTGAAAGTTGAGTTTTTAGGAGTGCGCTTCAGGCCACCTGACACGGGCCGTGTCAAGGGACATGGGGGCCGTGTCAGGCCTCTGCATTTGGAAAAATTGCGATATTTTGAGTCAATTCCGTCCCATTCTTCTAGTTAAGGTTCATACCATTAATTTAAGGCGTTGAGAATAATGTTTAGTAGCAACCATAGGACCTGACAACCACGATTTAGTAAATATGTTTTAAAGATCATTGACTTGTGTTGATTATGGAAATGTACGCTTTGTGTTTATATGATGATTGATGAATGATGAGGATCAAGAGGATCATGTGAGTATAAATATATATATGCATGTTGATGATATTTTATGTGTGAATCGAGTTTTGCATATGCATACATAAAGGGGAATGACATTGCCTCGGACGAAGCTGTAAACACCCCAAATTTGCCCTCACCCATTCACACCATGGCTTGTGATCATCTCATATGCATAAACTCAATCATAGCATCTCATGTCACATTTTTGATTCACTGCATTGTTTCAAAGTCATCTGCATCTAGGGTTTGTGATCTGAGCAATCCAAGAGCTTCTTGGGCCACTCCAAAGGTCATCAATCACTTCAAAGAGGTCCATGTATGTTCAAGCATCATATTATATCCTCTCAAAGTCAAGAATGTCAAAGAATCACAAGAACTGGGAATGGCATGGAAGCAGAGTCGGGTTTGACTGCACAGATGACCTAGAATTAGGGTTTTGGTTTCAGAGGCCATAGCTTCCACCATTGGAAGTTAAGTGCAAAAAATGGCATTTTTGAAAAGGTCAAAAATAACACATAACTTCCACCATTGGAAGTTAAGTGCAAAAAATGACATTTTTGAAAAGAAGCCCATAACTCCAAATTTTTTGGTCATTCTTGTTTCCATTGGTCTCTATATGTTATGAGGATCATGCATATCAAGTTTCATGAAGAAATTCCATGGGGAAGGCATCTGATCAAGAGTTGACTTCTTGTACAAGTCAGTGCAAAATCAGGGCATCTGAGGCCCCCAATCACCCAACCAAAGGGGTTTCTCCATCATTTTGAATTTGTATGATCTTTATTTGGTCATAGAAGATGTTAGAAGTTCACAAAATTGAAGAATTTCAAGACATTTGCAAAGTTGCCTTTCTTGGAAAGTGACTTATAATGTAAACTTGCTGTTTTGGGAAAGTTTTTCAACCTCCTCTTATTGATTCAAAAATGCTTCAAATGAGAAAACTTTGGTCATGAAAGTTGTAGATTGGATCATTCCCTTTTCAAAAAGTATAAGAACTTTTTCTAATTCATTTTGGATCAAAAGTTATGGCTTTGCAAAGTTGGGAAAAATCATTGAAATTTCACTTTTTGCACAAGAGGGAAAGTTGCAAAACCTCATGCCAAGGCCAAAGATGACTTCAAAGTGACTTATAATCTTCATACAAACACAATGCAATGCCTAAAATTCAGATTGGCCCAAGAAATTTCTCATTTTTCATGCCTTGATGTCCAAGTATCATAAGCCATTTTTCATGAAAATCACAAAGAGGGAAAACTTGCAAGAAGGGTTCCTTTGGTTTTGTTTAATCTCTAATCAATATCAAACTGTCATAGCAGCATTATATGGTGCATTTTGCTGCATATTGCCCAAGAGATGTCACATGTCCATGGCCAAAAATCACAAGATGCACAAAGTTGGAAATTGGCAAAACACATGCTATCTTGCAATCCCAATGTTGCAGTCCTGCACAAACCATCCAAGGGTCCTCCTTAAAGCTGGCTGAGACAATCTAAACACAGAGATCTCCTCTGCCATGGCCCCTACCCCCAAGTACAACTTACTTGACATTTTGGCAACTTGAGCCATACCAATCACATCAGTCCACATAAACTCCTCTAACCTATCACACTTGTTTATACAAACCAAAAGCAAGCCATTTGAAAAGAAAAAAAACAGGCCTGAAAACACCGAGAGGACAGCACTCTCATTTTTCAACCTCATTGGCAAAACTTCTTCTCTGAAAAAATCTCCTCACACAGCCATCAAACTTCACCTGTTCTTTCACTAACAAGTCACAAATCACCCTTAGAACAAAAAACACCCCCTGAAACATCTTGAAACATCACACACCAAGACCTCCATTGCTGCTACACCAGAGCAAAACAGTCATAACCAGCCACTCCACAAGTTTTCTAAGCTTCATTCCATCATCAGGAGGATCATTGGAGCTTGTTCGAAGCAAAGGACTGGCCAGAAAGCTCCAAAGTTCAAAGCTCCAGTTCAGGTATCATCAAGAACATTTTTTTTCCAGAAATGCAATCTTTTGTTATAGGATGATAGAGGTTGTTTCACTGATCATGTTAAGCTTTGAAGCACTGAAAACGGTTGAGAAATGAGTGTGTGTGCATGTTTTGAAGTTTTTTGCGTTGTTCTTGATTCTGCTCGAATCTTGTTGTTGATACATTGCAAATGTGATCTTGTGATTGATTCATGCTTGTGATTGATTCATGTTTGTGGTTTAAGTGCAGAAATGACATTTTTGAAAAAAGTCAGAAATAACACATAACTTCTACCATTGGAAGTTAAGTGCAAAAAACGACATTTTTGAAAAAAGTCAGAAATAACACATAACTTCTACCATTGGAAGTTAAGTGCAGAAAGTGACATTTTTGAAAAAAGTCAGAAATAACACATAACTTCCACCATTGGAAGTCCTGTACAAAATGTGACCTTTTTTTGAAAAAAATTAAGAATGGGGTCCCCTCCTTTGGGCAGTGAATTTGTATAGGTTTAGGGTTCCTTTGAATGCATTTTCAATTTTTTATCTTGATGTTTGCTTCTGGTTTGTTTTTTTTTGTTTTGTGCATTGATCATACACCCTAATTTGGGCTTCCTTTTGCTTTCATCTTGCATTTGCTTGCATACCATGACTTGCCATGACATCTTGTGCATCCATTTGACTCATAACACATCTTAGGACATATTAGAAGCATGTTTGATCATTGCATCTTTCATTTGCCATGTTGTATGTCATTTGCATTCCATAACTTTTCATGTATGTTCATGGTTCTAAGCATGCTTCCCCTGCATCCATATGTTTGTATGATCATCCCCATGCCTTGTTTCATGTTTTGCATCATCTCATAGCATCATTATCATCTCACACATGCTTCTGGTTTTGGTTTGCATCATGCCATTCCATCTCATTTTGCATTGCATTGCATTTCTTTCACTAACTTTTCAGGTGGTAAGTCACTTTGAGAAGTGAATTTGCCTTCACTTCTCACAACTTCTTTTCATCTCCTCTTATGCATCCTTGCTGCATTTTGCTTTGTGTTTGAGATTTAGCTTGCTCATTCTTCTTTATCTTACTTTCTTTCTTCAAGTGACTTGTCTTCTTGAATGAAGCAAGTTACTTTGCTTCTCTTTGCTCCTTTCATTTGCTTCCTGGTGGTTCCATTGAAGATCTTTCTTGTAAACCTCACAAACCTTAGGAACAACCAAGCATGACAATGATTAGGGTTTTGATTAGTCCCCCACTTAGTTTTTTACCTTTGTGTCTCATTGAGTCTTCTCTTCTCACCTCATGATCAGGAACTAAACCCTAAAGGCTTTAAGGTATAGTGATTAAGCTTATGCCTGCATCCTTCTATTAGGATGGAGTGTATAACTTTAATCCTAAGTGTTAAACCCTTAATGTGTTTAAATCCTTTAATCAATTCACTTAATAATCATCAAGACATCAAGCTTGTAACTTGGGCCTTGCATTAGGGTTCTAATTCTTCCTTAATTGGTTAAGAAGGACTAACCCTAGTGTTAATGGACAAGTCCCCCTCAAGTTGTCTTACAAACCATAAAAACTCACTTCTTCATCATATCATTAACTAAAATCCACTTAATAAAGGCTTTGCTTTGTCATGAGTTTAATCCCTAATCATGGATTAAGTTGAGGAGCTTTCCTCAGCTTAAACATTCTCATCTATTATCCTTCTATTAGGATGGTGTAATGAGTCTGTTTAATCCCTGATTATGGCTTAACCTCATTACTTAACACTAAACAAAAATAACAAAAACATCTAAATAATCACAAGTAGGTTAATGACCTTAATCCTACTTCAGGATGATTAAGTGTGAGAAGCTGACTTCACACTTAAGGTATTCTCATTACCCCTAATCAGAGGGAAGATGTGATGAGTTTGCTAAATCCATTGGTTTAGGCTTAAGCTCATTAACTTATGACAAATTCTCAAAAGCAATAAAAGACTGAAAACTCAAAAACAAACAATAATCGTCTCCTTCGGGATTCTTTTCTCATCTCATTCACTCACAAACGAGAACTTGCTTCTTTCGTCTAATGCAAGACAGTTTGCATCTGTGCCAGACAGATCATACACTTGAGCATAGACAAGTAAGCAGTTCACAAGTCATTTCATCTTTCAGTCTCTTTGGGTCGAACTACGGTGTTCTGACTTCCTCATTGCACGAGAGGATACGTAGGCATAACTTAACAGTTATCGAACAAAAGTCTCTGTATATTCCCCCTCTTCCCAGCTTCATTCAGCCTCATTATCATGAGCATTTCATCTTTGTCCTTACACTGACACTTCACTTATACACTTCACTTCTTTTACACTGACACCTGTACATCCTTTTCCAGCTATGAAACACAGATTGCACTGACACTACCCCTTTAAAACACAAATCTTTTAAGCGTGGATCCCGTCGAGTACGACGGACAATCTGGGTGCTAATACCTTCCCAGGTTGTAACCAACCCCCTTTCTCAGTCCCTCTGGTTCGCGACCGTCTTATCCATGTCTTTCTAGGTCTATACAGCATTACCTTTCCTCCGGGATAAAAATGCCTAGCTGGCGACTCTATTCATTCCCTGTGAGTTCACTCCTGTGTGTTCTCACACCCTCCTCTCGCCGACCGTCCGCGTCTGTACCTCATTTGAGCCCGGTCTCATATGTCGGGAGCGACAGCTTGGCGACTCTACTGGGGAATTTTATACTGCAACCAGGGCTTCTGGTTCTTTTTGTGGGTTCCTCCTAGCGCTTGTTTGATTTGTGTTTACTGGGGGTGTTATGTGCTATTTGTGTTTGTATATGTATTTTATTGCTTTATGTACAGTTGTTTTATTGCTTTCTTTATGGCTTTGCATATATCATACTGTCATACTGTGCTGGCTGGATCTGTTCTTGTTGCTTTGGTGGGTGGGTGTTCTATTGAGAGTTGAGGTCCTATACCTGGGACCTGAGTGACACCTAGGCTAGAGTGGTTCATGTTCTTTCCCATTCCATTTCGGTCTGGTGCGGGAATATGAAACACGGTTCAGATATGGGTTTCTTCTTGAGAACTCTGTGCTACAGATTTCCTGTAGTGATAGGGCTATCTGGGAAGCCTGCTAAGTCTGGATGACCTTCAGTATTGACCTTCAGAAACTGAGGTGAATTAGAGGAGGATCTTTTATGGTTATTGTAAACACTGTACCTCCGGGTTAGAAGTGTTTACACTTCTCATAACTGATCCAAGTCTGAGGATCTTTGTTTTAGAACACCACCTGTGAGGGGGTTGGGCTGTTTACAGGTTTGCAGGTACCCTTGACCTCAGCATACCCTGTTACTTTGTTTTGATTAAGAGTACTCCATTTTGGAACAGTTCTTGTGATTTTAACCCTGGACATATGGCTCTTTATTTGAGTCCCCCACCTTGATTACTGGATTTCTGAACCTCCATCTGGACTTCTTGAACATACATGGACCTATATCAAGACAGATAATCAGACCCAGCCCTTGATCACAAACCCTTTGCATATCATTCTGCATACATCATTTTAACATTTGTCTATCTGTTCTACAGGGTATCCACATCTTCTTTAGTTTGGTTTTGACCGTTCTTCTTTTCAACATCTGCACCTCTTCCAAGGGGTATGGAAGGTCAAAACCAAGAACCAAACCGGATACCCTCGAAGAACAAATAGACATACTGCATTGCATGCTAACCTCATCTCTTTTGTTTTACAGGAGTTTTAGTGTTTGTTTCTCACCTCGTTGTGTACCTCAGGAAACATTGATCGTAGAAGGGTCTTTCCCGTCAATCACATCCACAAACATCCGACCCGTAACAACCTCCCGAGCTTACAGATGGATCAGCTTCTAGAAATCACTTCAACAGTTCCCACTCCTACAACTTCAACAAACATCTCTCCTACAACATCAGCAAACATCATTCCAATGGAGATTACTACAACAACAACAACCATCAAGGAGGACATCTTTGTCAGCAACCTGGCTACACATAAGTACATTGAGATGGATGAAGATATCCATGAGACAATGAGTCAGGGTTTCGAAGCTCTCAATATCAATGAGGAAACAGTTGAAGTGTCTAGAACCTCAATAGCCTCATACAAACAAGCTCGGAAGGTTGTTGAAGACGGGAATTCCCAAGGCTGGGGCAAGCTGCTGCAAGTTCAGATGAAAAAGGACAAATTCGGTTTGGGTTACAAACCATCCCGAAAAGTGCAAGAAGAGGCTGCTGAAGCTCCCAAGTTCATCAGTGGGGGAATGCTAGCCCCAAATGCTATCAATAATGTGGGAGACGAGGCTGAAAGTGACTTCAACCTGGAGAGCTGGATACGTCCAAGGATCCCGGGGAGCCAAGTCCTTAACTGGTCTTCCCAGGAAATTATAAGGATTACTCCTGCAGAGTAATTATTATTTCCTGTATTTTAAAGCATGCATCAAGTCTTGCATCTTGCCCAAGATGTCAAGACTCATTTTATAATCGGGCCATCTTGTAATTTTGTGCAAGTGGATCAATCAATGAATACCAGACATCTTTTGCAAATGAGTCTTTTTCTTTTCCGCTCACTGTTTTTCATTTTTCTTTTTGTACAAAAATAAATGGCAATGTTTTCAAAATGATAACTTTATTCCACTTTTCTAAACAAGATTAAAATCAATCACTAAAATGAATAAACTAAACCCTTGCAGAGAGTGCCTTCCAGACCGCACCGACAACAGCACGGCTATGACTTCGTATGACTTTGACAATCCGATCAATCAAGCTGATGAAGAGGTTGAAGAAGATTACGAGCTTCCTGAAGAGCTAGCCAGGTTGTTGAGACAAGAGGAGAAAGTTATTACTCCTCATCAGGAGGAGATCGAAACGATTAATCTTGGTACGGATGAAGACGTGAAAGAGGTTAAGATCGGGGCCTGCCTTCAAGACGCAGTAAAAGAACAGTTGATTGACATGCTTCGGGAGTATGTGGATGTGTTTGCTTGGTCTTATCAGGATATGCCAGGGTTGGACACCGACATTGTTATGCACAAGCTGCCTTTAAGAGAAGATTGCCCGCCGGTTAAACAGAAACTGCGCCGTACTCGTCCAGACATGGCAATGAAAATCAAAGAAGAGGTACAAAAGCAGTGGGACGTCGGGTTCCTTGCTGTGACTAGCTATCCGCCGTGGGTTGCTAATATAGTACCTGTGCCTAAGAAAGACGGCAAAGTAAGAATGTGTGTTGACTACCGGGACCTGAACAGAGCCAGCCCGAAAGATGATTTCCCATTACCTCACATTGATGTATTGGTTGATAATACGGCTCAGTTCTCGGTATTCTCCTTCATGGACGGATTTTCAGGATACAATCAGATCAAAATGTCACCTGAAGACATGGAGAAGACAACTTTCATCACACCCTGGGGCACATTCTGTTACAAGGTGATGCCATTCGGACTGAAGAATGCTGGTGAAACTTATCAACGGGCTATGGTAACATTATTCCACGATATGATCCATAAAGAAATCGAATGTTATGTGGATGACATGATTGCCAAGTCCCTCACGGAAGAAGACCACCTGGTAAACCTGCTGAAACTATTCAAGCGTCTGAGGAAGTACCAACTGAAGTTGAACCCCAACAAATGCACATTCGGGGTGCGATCCGGTAAGCTGTTGGGATTTATTGTAAGTGAAAAAGGGATTGAAGTTGACCCTGATAAAGTCAAAGCCATTCAAGAATGCCTGCACCGAAGTCCGAGAAAGAAGTTCGGGGGTTTCTAGGTAGATTGAACTACATTTCAAGGTTCATATCTCACCTTACAGCAACCTGTGAACCCTTGTTCAAACTGCTAAGAAAAGAACAGTCGGTCAGGTGGAACGACGACTGCCAGAGGGCTTTTGACAAAATCAAGAAGTACTTGCAAGAACCTCCAATCCTTATGCCTCCAGTTGAAGGAAGACCTCTAATCATGTACTTGACAGTATTAGAAGAGTCAATGGGGTGTGTGCTGGGCCAGCATGACGAGTCTGGTCGAAAAGAGTATGCAATATACTACCTAAGCAAAAAGTTTACCGACTGTGAACAACGTTATTCACTGCTCGAGAAAACTTGCTGTGCTTTAGCGTGGGCTTCTCGCCGGCTGAGGCAGTATATGTTGACCCACACCACTTTATTGATATCAAAGATGGACCCAGTTAAGTACATTTTCGAGAAGCCAGCACTTACCGGATGGGTTGCAAGATGGCAAATGATCCTTATGGAATATGGCATCCAATACACGTCTCAGAAAGCCATCAAGGGCAGTGTATTGTCTGAATATCTTGCTGAGCAACCTATTGATGATTACCAGCCTATGAGATTTGACTTCCCTGATGAAGACATCATGTTCATAAAAGCAAAAGATCATGAAGAGCCTGTTCACACTGAAGGGCCTGACCCGGAAGAAGAATGGACTATGATGTTTGATGGGGCTGTTAACATGAATGGTCGTGGTGTTGGTGCAGTACTCATTACACCTAAAGGAGTTCACATGCCTTTCTCGGCAAAACTCACTTTCAACTGCACTAACAACGAAGCTGAATACGAAGCTTGCATTATGGGTCTTGAGGAAGCCATTGACCTCAGGATCAAGACATTGACTGTATTCGGAGATTCAGCTCTGGTAGTTAATCAAACCAACGGCAAATGGTACACACACCAAGATCATCTGATACCTTACAGGGATTATACAAGGAGGTTATTGACTTTCTTTACAACAGTCAAGCTTGAGTATATCCCTCGGGACGAGAATCAGTTTGCAGATGCTCTGGCTACCATTTCATCCATGATCAAAGTGCAGGCTGCCAACTTTGTACCTCAGATTTCAGTGTCCAGACTTGACAGACCAGCATATGTATTTGCAGCAGACATTGTCAAAGATGATAAGCCTTGGTTCCATGATATTAAGTGCTTCTTGGAGGATCAAACATACCCACCTGGGGCATCTTCCAATGATAAGAAGACTTTAAGAAGGCTTGCTGGTAGTTTCTTTCTGAACACTGACGGTTCCCTGTACAAGAGAAACTTTGATATGGTACTCCTCAGATGCGTTGATAGAACAGAAGCAGACTTGTTAATGCACGAGGTGCACGAAGGATCCTTTGGTACCCATGCTGGAGGACATGCAATGGCCAAGAAATTGCTAAGATCAGGATATTACTGGATCACAATGGATACCGACTGTTGTGCTTACGCCAGAAAATGCCATAAATGCCAGATTTATGCGGATAAGGTGCATGTGCCTCCCAATCCTTTGAATGTGATGTCTTCACCTTGGCCCTTTGCTATGTGGGGCATTAACATGATTGGCAAGATTGAGCCAACTGCTTCAAACGGCCACAGATTCATCCTAGTTTCCATTGACTATTTCACCAAGTGGGTCGAAGCGGCTTCCTATGCAAACGTCACAAGGCAAGTGGTAGCCAGATTTCTGAAGAGAGATATCATCTGTCGATATGGATTTCCCGAGCGAATCATTACGGACAATGGTTCCAACTTAAACAACAAAATGATGGCAGAGCTATGCCGGGACTTCAAGATCCAACACCATAATTCTTCTCCTTACAGGCCAAAGATGAATGACGTTGTTGAGGCAGCTAATAAGAATATCAAGAAGATTGTGCAGAAGATGGTAGTCACATACAAAGACTGGCATGAAATGCTACCGTTTGCCTTACATGGGTACCGTACGTCAATCAGAACATCTACTGGGGCAACACCGTATCAGCTTGTGTACGGCATGGAAGCAGTCCTACCGGTTGAAGTAGAATTACCCTCCTTACGGGTGTTAATGGATGTTAAGCTGAACGAAGCAGAATGGGTCCGATCCCGATACGAACAACTGAATCTGATTGAAGAGAAGAGATTGGCTGCAATCTGTCATGGGCAGTTGTATCAGAAAAGAATGAAGAAAACCTTCGATCAGAAAATCAGGCGCCGAGAGTACCAAGTAGGGGATCTTGTGCTGAAAAGAATCCTCCCTCCGCATACAGACCACAGGGGCAAGTGGACTCCTAATTATGAAGGACCATTTGTAGTAAAGAAAGTTTTCTCGGGTGGAACACTGATGCTCAGTACTATGGATGGTGAAGACTTCCCGTCCCCTGTGAATTCAGATGCAGTTAAAAAATACTTCCCATAAAATGACCCGCTGGACATGAAAACAGAATGTAAGTCCAGGCAAAATAGGGCATCCCGGCGAGTCAAAAACAGAATAAGAGACTCGGGCAAAAATAAGGGAAAATAAACAAAAAAAATATGTACACCCGCTGAGTTGAAAAGCCACATTGGATAACTCAGGCAAAAATGGGTATCCTGATGGATTGAAAACCCGAAAGGGCGATCCATGCAAAATAAGGGAATAAGCGAACAACTGCATTCTGAATTCGTCTGTATCACTTACAACCTGGTAAACCTCGAAAGGATCAAGCTTCTCTCAGAATCAGCCTTCTTCAGAAAGCAAGACGAGAAGAATGTCAAATGTCATACGAGTCATAGCAAAGGGAAGCTCCTTGAAGCGTCGACAACATTGCCAGCATTTTGTTTCTCAATTTGTAACAATCTCCTCATTTTAGGAGATTTGTTTCTTTGACTGTATCTTGCCAATTCAGGGCACATGAATTAATAAAAGCAGATTTTCAGTCATGTTTCGTCTTGTACATTTTATTTGCAAAGAATGTCTGATGTCTTAAAAACTGATTGCATGAATACAGATGTTTGTCTTCAAAAATAAAAACCACGTGCTTGCAGGAAATATACTTATTCTCGGGAGTGTCTAACTCCTATGACGGAATCCGGTAAGGGATACCTCGGGATTACTTGTGCGTTTCTCTATCTTTGCAGGATTGGAGGTATCCGAAGCGCAACATGGGGCATGTAAGCTTCATCCCAGCAAGCTGGCAAATCAACACTCATTCTTAGCACTCAAAGTGTTTTCTCCCCAGCTGAGTTACCACTTATTGCTTCTCCCAGCCGAGTTGCCAATCATCCTTCCTCAGCCAAGTACAAAAGCCAGGGAACCACTTCCCCACAGAGTTCCAGCCTCTATTCAGAAGAGCAACGCATGAAGGAATCACAACAGAGTGACGAAAGCTTCTACAAACCCCAGTTGGGTCCCCTCATTACCAAGGATGGGTCTATCAGTGACCTATCTCCCCAAGCAAATACATCTCATCAGATCTACCAATGATCTCATCCCCAGCTGGGATGTCCATTTCAAGCAGATCGGCCAGAGATCTTCACAGCAACGGGATCCAAATCCCGGTTTGGTATCTTTGCATAATCATGGCATTCGCATCATATTCACCCACAAAGCGTAGCATTCCGTCTAATACGGAGCATTACGGCAAAAGTCAAACATGTAGCATAATCATAAGCCATGGTCCGAATCAAACACTTGTGAATAATAACAATCCAACAATATACAGAAAGCTCCCCAGATTCCTCACCAGAGAGCTGAAGCAAAAGCAGTTGCCTCACATTCTCCCAAACACCAGTATGTACTCCTTGTGGCACCCGTCCGTGTTATATCCCCAGCAGAAAGCCAAAGACATCCTCTTTGCACTCACATATACTTATATATATACATTTCCTTGACATCCGTCCATGTCATTTTCCCAGCACAGTAATGTAAACACTTTGTATATCAGATACTTGTTTATACTATACTCTTCTCCTTTCGACACTCGTCCGTGTCGCTCTCCCCAGCAGGTTGAACACTTAAATATACACCAGTCATACTTATACAGATACTCGTCCGTATCTTGTATACACCATTTATATATCCCCGCAGATTCAACACTAGTCTGTGTTCTTTGGTAACCAGTTGGTACTCGTCCGTACCATCATCTCAGAGCATGTGTCAAGCGTTTGTTTCTACCTGATACTTGTCCGTATCATAGTCTTAAGGATGCTCGTCCGCATCTTTAATCCATACACTGTGTCAAACACTCATGTCTTCTTGAGTTTAGACACTCGTCCGTGTCTACTATTCCCCGAAAGAGTCCCCTCAGATTCAACACTCATCCGTGTTCCTTGTTAACCAATTGATACTCGTCCGTATCATCATCTCTGAACACGTATCAGTAATTGTTTCTACCCGATACTCGTCCGTATCATAGTCTTAAGGATGCTCGTCCGCATCTTTAATCTATACACAAACATCTAAACACTTATACCTTTTATTTCTTGGATATAAACACTCGTCCGTGTTTACTATTCTCCAGTAGATCGCCAACAAAGCAATTTTCTTTTTTATCTGACATTCGTCCTATGTCATGATAAACTTTGAGAGCAGCCGTACCCTGCTAGGTGGTCGTCCTCCACCTCTTGATGATCGTCCTTCATCATGCTCATCCGATGGCCGTCCCCGTCGTTGACCTTTTATCTGACATTCGTCCTATGTCGTGATATTTAGCAGCCGTCCCCTGCTAGGTGATCGTCCTTCACCTTTTTGATGATCGTCCTTCATCATTTTATCCAATGGCCGTCCCCATTGTTGATTTTGGTTATCTGACATTCGTCTTATGTCATGATAAACCTTGAGAGCAGCCGTCCCCTGCTAGGTGGTCGTCCTCCACCTCTTGATGATCGTCCTTCATCATGCTCGTCCGATGGCCGTCCCCATCGTTGACCTTTTATCCGGCATTCGTCCTATGTCGCGATATTTTCGGCAGCCGTACCCTGCCAGGTGATCATCCTTCACCTTAGATGACCGTCCCTTATCTTATCCCCAACAGAGCAGCCGTCCCCTGCTAGGTGATCGTCCTTCACCTTTGATGACCGTACCTCATCATCTGTTTATTTCATTTATTCTTTAACCCGACGGCCGTCCCCGTCGCGGTCCCTTTTCCTTTTCCTGACGATCGTCCTTCATCAGTTTAGCCCGATGGCCGTCCCCATCGTTGGTTACTTTACTTTATGAACTTGATGGCCGTCCCCATCACATTTCATTAATCTCCAGAGAATCTTGTAGCTTTACTTGATGGCCGTCCCCATCATAATCCCTTTCATCCCCAGCATGTCGGCCGTCCCCGTCATTGCTTTATTTCCCGCACTTTTCCCAGCATGTCGGCCGTCCCCGTCATTGCTCTTTACCCAGCAGTCGTCCTCTGCTCGACGGTCGTCCTCCGTCGCCCATACTTTACAATACACTTTATTTTCTTTTGCAATCTATATCCCTTTTCTTCTTCTTTCTGTAAGTGCAAATTTTGGACTGTCTTTGGTATTCAACCACAAGTTATCTTGTTTGCCTGTTAAGCCGTAGCTTACATCCTGCAAAGCTAACTCATGTTTGAATAGGGGCAGCTGTAAACACCCCAAATTTGCCCTCACCCATTCACACCATGGCTTGTGATCATCTCATATGCATAAACTCAATCATAGCATCTCATGTCACATTTTTTATTCACTGCATTGTTTCAAAGTCATCTGCATCTAGGGTTTGTGATCTGAGCAATCCAAGAGCTTCTTGGGCCACTCCAAAGGTCATCAATCACTTCAAAGAGGTCCATGTATGTTCAAGCATCATATTATATCCTCTCAAAGTCAAGAATGTCAAAGAATCACAAGAACTGGGAATGGCATGGAAGCAGAGTCGGGTTTGACTGCACAGATGACCTAGAATTAGGGTTTTGGTTTCAGAGGCCATAGCTTCCACCATTGGAAGTTAAGTGCAAAAAATGGCATTTTTGAAAAGGTCAAAAATAACACATAACTTCCACCATTGGAAGTTAAGTGCAAAAAATGACATTTTTGAAAAGAAGCCCATAACTCCAAATTTTTTGGTCATTCTTGTTTCCATTGGTCTCTATATGTTATGAGGATCATGCATATCAAGTTTCATGAAGAAATTCCATGGGGAAGGCATCTGATCAAGAGTTGACTTCTTGTACAAGTCAGTGCAAAATCAGGGCATCTGAGGCCCCCAATCACCCAACCAAAGGGGTTTCTCCATCATTTTGAATTTGTATGATCTTTATTTGGTCATAGAAGATGTTAGAAGTTCACAAAATTGAAGAATTTCAAGACATTTGCAAAGTTGCCTTTCTTGGAAAGTGACTTATAATGTAAACTTGCTGTTTTGGGAAAGTTTTTCAACCTCCTCTTATTGATTCAAAAATGCTTCAAATGAGAAAACTTTGGTCATGAAAGTTGTAGATTGGATCATTCCCTTTTCAAAAAGTATAAGAACTTTTTCTAATTCATTTTGGATCAAAAGTTATGGCTTTGCAAAGTTGGGAAAAATCATTGAAATTTCACTTTTTGCACAAGAGGGAAAGTTGCAAAACCTCATGCCAAGGCCAAAGATGACTTCAAAGTGACTTATAATCTTCATACAAACACAATGCAATGCCTAAAATTCAGATTGGCCCAAGAAATTTCTCATTTTTCATGCCTTGATGTCCAAGTATCATAAGCCATTTTTCATGAAAATCACAAAGAGGGAAAACTTGCAAGAAGGGTTCCTTTGGTTTTGTTTAATCTCTAATCAATATCAAATTGTCATAGCAGCATTATATGGTGCATTTTGCTGCATATTGCCCAAGAGATGTCACATGTCCATGGCCAAAAATCACAAGATGCACAAAGTTGGAAATTGGCAAAACACATGCTATCTTGCAATCCCAATGTTGCAGTCCTGCACAAACCATCCAAGGGTCCTCCTTAAAGCTGGCTGAGACAATCTAAACACAGAGATCTCCTCTGCCATGGCCCCTACCCCCAAGTACAACTTACTTGACATTTTGGCAACTTGAGCCATACCAATCACATCAGTCCACATAAACTCCTCTAACCTATCACACTTGTTTATACAAACCAAAAGCAAGCCATTTGAAAAGAAAAAAAACAGGCCTGAAAACACCGAGAGGACAGCACTCTCATTTTTCAACCTCATTGGCAAAACTTCTTCTCTGAAAAAATCTCCTCACACAGCCATCAAACTTCACCTGTTCTTTCACTAACAAGTCACAAATCACCCTTAGAACAAAAAACACCCCCTGAAACATCTTGAAACATCACACACCAAGACCTCCATTGCTGCTACACCAGAGCAAAACAGTCATAACCAGCCACTCCACAAGTTTTCTAAGCTTCATTCCATCATCAGGAGGATCATTGGAGCTTGTTCGAAGCAAAGGACTGGCCAGAAAGCTCCAAAGTTCAAAGCTCCAGTTCAGGTATCATCAAGAACATTTTTTTTCCAGAAATGCAATCTTTTGTTATAGGATGATAGAGGTTGTTTCACTGATCATGTTAAGCTTTGAAGCACTGAAAACGGTTGAGAAATGAGTGTGTGTGCATGTTTTGAAGTTTTTTGCGTTGTTCTTGATTCTGCTCGAATCTTGTTGTTGATACATTGCAAATGTGATCTTGTGATTGATTCATGCTTGTGATTGATTCATGTTTGTGGTTTAAGTGCAGAAATGACATTTTTGAAAAAAGTCAGAAATAACACATAACTTCTACCATTGGAAGTTAAGTGCAAAAAACGACATTTTTGAAAAAAGTCAGAAATAACACATAACTTCTACCATTGGAAGTTAAGTGCAGAAAGTGACATTTTTGAAAAAAGTCAGAAATAACACATAACTTCCACCATTGGAAGTCCTGTACAAAATGTGACCTTTTTTTGAAAAAAATTAAGAATGGGGTCCCCTCCTTTGGGCAGTGAATTTGTATAGGTTTAGGGTTCCTTTGAATGCATTTTCAATTTTTTATCTTGATGTTTGCTTCTGGTTTGTTTTTTTTTTTGTTTTGTGCATTGATTATACACCCTAATTTGGGCTTCCTTTTGCTTTCATCTTGCATTTGCTTGCATACCATGACTTGCCATGACATCTTGTGCATCCATTTGACTCATAACACATCTTAGGACATATTAGAAGCATGTTTGATCATTGCATCTTTCATTTGCCATGTTGTATGTCATTTGCATTCCATAACTTTTCATGTATGTTCATGGTTCTAAGCATGCTTCCCCTGCATCCATATGTTTGTATGATCATCCCCATGCCTTGTTTCATGTTTTGCATCATCTCATAGCATCATTATCATCTCACACATGCTTCTGGTTTTGGTTTGCATCATGCCATTCCATCTCATTTTGCATTGCATTGCATTTCTTTCACTAACTTTTCAGGTGGTAAGTCACTTTGAGAAGTGAATTTGCCTTCACTTCTCACAACTTCTTTTCATCTCCTCTTATGCATCCTTGCTGCATTTTGCTTTGTGTTTGAGATTTAGCTTGCTCATTCTTCTTTATCTTACTTTCTTTCTTCAAGTGACTTGTCTTCTTGAATGAAGCAAGTTACTTTGCTTCTCTTTGCTCCTTTCATTTGCTTCCTGGTGGTTCCATTGAAGATCTTTCTTGTAAACCTCACAAACCTTAGGAACAACCAAGCATGACAATGATTAGGGTTTTGATTAGTCCCCCACTTAGTTTTTTACCTTTGTGTCTCATTGAGTCTTCTCTTCTCACCTCATGATCAGGAACTAAACCCTAAAGGCTTTAAGGTTTAGTGATTAAGCTTATGCCTGCATCCTTCTATTAGGATGGAGTGTATAACTTTAATCCTAAGTGTTAAACCCTTAATGTGTTTAAATCCTTTAATCAATTCACTTAATAATCATCAAGACATCAAGCTTGTAACTTGGGCCTTGCATTAGGGTTCTAATTCTTCCTTAATTGGTTAAGAAGGACTAACCCTAGTGTTAATGGACAAGTCCCCCTCAAGTTGTCTTACAAACCATAAAAACTCACTTCTTCATCATATCATTAACTAAAATCCACTTAATAAAGGCTTTGCTTTGTCATGAGTTTAATCCCTAATCATGGATTAAGTTGAGGAGCTTTCCTCAGCTTAAACATTCTCATCTATTATCCTTCTATTAGGATGGTGTAATGAGTCTGTTTAATCCCTGATTATGGCTTAACCTCATTACTTAACACTAAACAAAAATAACAAAAACATCTAAATAATCACAAGTAGGTTAATGACCTTAATCCTACTTCAGGATGATTAAGTGTGAGAAGCTGACTTCACACTTAAGGTATTCTCATTACCCCTAATCAGAGGGAAGATGTGATGAGTTTGCTAAATCCATTGGTTTAGGCTTAAGCTCATTAACTTATGACAAATTCTCAAAAGCAATAAAAGACTGAAAACTCAAAAACAAACAATAATCGTCTCCTTCGGGATTCTTTTCTCATCTCATTCACTCACAAACGAGAACTTGCTTCTTTCGTCTAATGCAAGACAGTTTGCATCTGTGCCAGACAGATCATACACTTGAGCATAGACAAGTAAGCAGTTCACAAGTCATTTCATCTTTCAGTCTCTTTGGGTCGAACTACGGTGTTCTGACTTCCTCATTGCACGAGAGGATACGTAGGCATAACTTAACAGTTATCGAACAAAAGTCTCTGTATATTCCCCCTCTTCCCAGCTTCATTCAGCCTCATTATCATGAGCATTTCATCTTTGTCCTTACACTGACACTTCACTTATACACTTCACTTCTTTTACACTGACACCTGTACATCCTTTTCCAGCTATGAAACACAGATTGCACTGACACTACCCCTTTAAAACACAAATCTTTTAAGCGTGGATCCCGTCGAGTACGACGGACAATCTGGGTGCTAATACCTTCCCAGGTTGTAACCAACCCCCTTTCTCAGTCTCTCTGGTTCGCGACCGTCGTATCCATGTCTTTCTAGGTCTATGCAGCATTACCTTTCCTCCGGGATAAAAATGCCTAGCTGGCGACTCTATTCATTCCCTGTGAGTTCACTCCTGTGTGTTCTCACACCCTCCTCTCGCCGACCGTCCGCGTCTGTACCTCATTTGAGCCCGGTCTCATATGTCGGGAGCGACAGAAGCGTAAGTGGTTATTCAGATTCATTTGGAATCAATGGGTAGGGGATGATCGTGTCTCAGTAGGAGCGTAAGCGATGCATCCGGTCCGAATCGATTGACATTTGTTGAAGTCGGTACCGCATTTGCATTGTGTATAGAGTCACATTGCATATATATATATATATATATATATATATATATATATATAATTGAATTTATGTTTGGTGTTGTATGTTATGGTTGGTGTGTGATTACTCCTTCAAATATGTTGTTTGCACTGTTATGATATTAAATTGTTACTCACCCCTTTGTTTGTGTTGTTGTGTCTGTGCTTCCTCGGAAGTACAGATAACCCAGGTACCTGAGAAGTGCTCTGGTGTTGCTTGTCTGAGTCCTAGGGTGCTCTTATACATAACATGGGAATGAGGATTTTTAAATTATGTTATTTTACGTTGTTTTTTCCACTTTGTTAAGTTACGTATTGGGTTAATGAACTAGAGAACCGTTTTGTATTGTTGGATTGTTATACCATTGGACACAATTGTTATTGAAAACATATTTCTGCTGCTTATGATAAAATGAATCGAATTATTACAAGTTTTTGGAAGTGTAATCACTCACTTTGTTATTTGAACTCTGATTTTCGTGGAAATTTGTGTTATTTTTGAAAATGGGAAAAGTGGGTATTACAAGAAACATTATAAACCTAGTATTAAAAAGATCATGTGTTATGTGTGTTATGAGTATATCAGTTTGATAAGTTTATATTGCACTACTAGTTGATATAATGTTGAACCGCATTATTTACCTATTGCTAGAAAAAAAATTATTTTCAGTACTGATATAAAAAGCATGTCTGTTATTTGATTTATTATGTTACGTGCTACATATACCAGTTGCATGAAATACGTTACAGATGCATTGCGTATGATTGAGTACAAAACAGAATGAGTAGGAATACTTTTATTCGGAATATTGGATTTTCTAGATAGACGACCGTCTGAGCTTTGCGACGACCGTCTTAGGCTTGTGACGACCATCACAAGGGCCAGTTGAGCGTCACAAAGCCCAACCCTCACAACATTCTGATTGCAACGGTCATCAGGACCATTGCAACCCCACTCCCAACAGCTATGATTTTTCCCTACTTATATGGTCCATTCCTACTTCATTCTCACACAAACCATTTCTGCAACAATTTTCCTCAGCTATTCCAACTCTGTTTCTATATATTTTTTTAGCAATAACAATTTTCTGTCCACACCAGTCCACCCATTTCACAAAATTCTATCAAGCTTAACTTACCATTCTTCATCTTTATTTTTCTACACCTTTCTAAAATGGTCGAGCCAAGACCAACAACCTTCGTTTCAAGAGAAGGAGATGCTATAATTCTCCAACGGGCACACTTTCAGGAGTTCCGTGAGAGACAAGTCAACTTCATTTGTTATGCTGATGAGGAGTGCCTAACTCGTTTGGGTATCCTTGACAGTGTTAACTATACGATGGAAAAGACTAATCTCACAGTGCTTTGCATAAGCATCCGGCCTACCTACGCCCCACTTGTGCTCGAGTTCCTAAGCTCTTTTTAGTACCACACGCCTAGAGGTGAAACAAAATTCCTAATGGGGAATATCACTTTCTATATGTTCGCACGGGAATTCTCTATCACTCAAGAGAAATTTAGCGAATGGTTTGGGTTCCCGCAGGGTGAAGGCGTTCACCTAACCATTCCGAAAGGAGGAGACTGGAAGATCAGCGCTTTTGATCTGTGGGAAGAATTGTCTGGAGAGAGAATGGATGGGAGGAGTTGTACGCAACTTACATTTAAAACTCCGCCATCAGATACTTTTAGAGGGTTGTATCTAGTGTCATCTTTGGGAGGGCCAACAACCATAAAGTAAATCAAAGGGAGTTATTCTTTATTTACTGTGCCTTCTTCAACATGCGAGTCAACCCCGTCGCCTTCATCTTCGACAACATCAAGTATATTTGTAATAGATGGAAATCACCTTCTATTTTGGCGGTATGATTACCAATATTACGCTTAAGCTGGGTTTAGAGGAAAACCTGAACCAGTTGTATGGAGCACCCGCCCTATACCTTGACATGGAGTTTTGCAAGTCCAGACACCTGATCAAGGCAAGGAAGGATGGCAGATACAACCTGGTTGCAATTGGGAAGATCATTTGAAGCATCATCATGCCCTTTCATACCAGGACAGATGTGAGAGTCCGAGCCAACTGGCATTTCGATCTCCATGCTCCTTCACCAGGTACGGTTGTACAGGAAGCTCAACAAAACATCGGAGTTGATGAAGTCCAGCAGGTTTTGGATGATGAGGAAAGAGCTGAGCAGAGAGCTGCATATTTCACTAGCACCAGTACCTCCACTAGACGCAGGAGAAAGAATCAATACCCACGTCTATGGATAACATTAAGGCGGCCATCATGCAGAACCAGGAGATGGAACAAAAGCAATACGAGGATATGTCACAAAGGATGACGAGGATGAAGCTGACTCAGACAGAGCACGAAAAGCTGATAGCTGCCAACACCGAGTCTTTGGGAGGTCTAACATGTCAATTTCAGGTGTTGCATAACTATATCCACCTTGAGGTTATACCAGATTATGTAGCGATCCACGAACATAGAGCTATTCGAGGCAGAGCTAGAGGCAGAGGCTAAAGACCACCACCACCGCAAGAGTAATTTATTTTTTGTTTTTTGTTTTATTAGTTTATTTTTTATTATGTTTTTATTGTTATTTTTAGATGTGTACCTATATCTCACAAGATTGAGAACAAGTCCTAGATAATGTGGGGGAAGGTATTAGATTTCCCATTTCATTGTACAAAACCTAATTAAATGAATTGAAGTATTTAGTTTCAAATTCTCTCTAGTTTTTTTTAGCATTACCGAAAAAAAATTATTTCCTTTACAATGTTTTCGTTTGACATACCCTTCAAGTATATAGGTTAATGGGCAATTTTAATAAAACTGAGAAAGACTTAACAAAATTTATACAGTCTTGACACCTAGAACCCTTATAAGAGATATCGATTTGGATACCTATTATACCAAAGTCTAAGCTTTAATTCTAAATTAGCCCCGGAGTAGTTTATTTTAGCAGTCGGCACCGCCTGAAGTACAAGCGACGTGGAAAACCGATGCAAATAAGTGATTGATCGCAAAAATGCCAAAAAGGAAGAAAAAGAAAAATATCGAGATTATGCAAGCCATTGGTAAAACAATTAAGTTGCACAAAAGGCAAAGCAAAAAGACTGAGGTCATTTGGTTCAAAGGAATCTGGTTCTGAACTCGGTAGGGCGAATTACTATTCGATCCCCCACGACTTACACTCGGTTCGATAAAGGGTTACCGCACTTTGTACCAGACCCTGTTTGAAAAGAAGGATCAAATTCACAAACAGGATATTTCACTATGTGCATGCAAAGGTAAAGGGCTTAATGTGATTCCGTCAGAATGAAACCGGGTGAAATAGATATAAGAGCATCATGTTGAGTTATAACACCATGATCCGAATTGGTTTGTATGGGGGGTTTAAGAATGTTATTCGTTTCTAGTGTCATTAGTGTATTTTTAGTGTTCGAGTTAATATCGGTTATTTTAACACAAAGTCGCATGACCACGTACGGGTAGGTTCTATGTTTTGTGTCTGCATGTAGAGGTATCCTATTTTAAAACCATGTTTGATTGTTTGCTTGAGGACAAGCAAAGATTCAAGTCTGGGGGAATTTGATAACTCGAATTCATATCAATTATTTAATGAGATTTTCGATTATTTAATTTGTTTATTTATCTGTTTTGGAAGATATTACGCGTGAATTGTGTTTATTTTGCAGACATTTGATCATATATGTCATTTGGAGGAAAAAATGCAAAAGGAAGCGTTGAGAACAAGAAACCATGGCATAACAGAAGGAAAACAACAGAAAAAATACATTTCTGCATTTTTACTGTTAAACGATCATCTCCACCACCAGACGACCGTCTCAAGTTAAAACGCTCAACTTGGAGTTGAGTTGATCGTCTCATTGCAAGAGTTGGTTATCTCAATCATCAAACGTTCGTCTCAATTAATTATGCAGAAAAGTAAAAGTCGTATCAGACGAAACAGAAGTCAATGTGTAAAGCTTATTTGTGAGAGACTGACTCTTGGTTTATCTGTATCTTATATGAAGCCTAAGATGGGAGGCTGAAATTTTTTTGGGAGATTGGCTCTGTATAAAGAGTGTTTTGTCTGTTTATTGATAAAAGTTTTTGAGGTCATCAAACATTCCTTTGTCTGGAGAGGTTCAATAAAGCCCAAGAAGAGGTTAACTTGGTCATACATCCGGGAGAGGGAGACTATTGTATGTGTTTGATTCTAAGAATTTGTTCTTATGATTTTAGGAAACCTTTGAAAGTCCTTGTGTTTAAGCCTAAAATGAGGCTAGGTTACAAATAAGAGGCCCATGGGTCCTTGAACAAAGCCCAATAGGAGGATGGGGAAGGATGAGTAACTTCTAAGCCTGGGAGAAGGCACCTTTAAGCAGCCTGGGGGTCCTTGAATTAATCCCAAGATGAGGCTATGTTTTGCCCTAGTGAGGTTCTAGGTATTCAAATGTTGGTCTAGTGACAGTAACCCGAGTGTTATTCTAGCAGAGATGCAAATATATATATATATATATATATATATATATATATATATATATATATATATATATATATATATATATTAAAGATGCATGTAGACAAAGTAAATGTGTCAGTGAATGTGTTTGACAAATTTTATTATGTATTTGCTATGGTTTAGTTATTCTTAAATGTTTTATTAAGAATGACATAGGGAGTTACACTGGGAAACAGAGGCCCAAAATCCTGAGGGAGAAAGATTACAGATGTAGTTTACATTGTATTCACTTTGTCATTAAGAAGTATTTTATTATCTTTGCTTTAGTTTGAGGTAAAGAAATATAATTTTGGCAAACATTCCTAATCTAACAAGTTATGGGGCTTATACATAAGGATGCCTATGAAATTTTTTGTTGTTGATTAATTATCTTGTGATTTCATACAGAGAGTAGGGCTTGGGTGCTGAAAAGTTGCCTACTGCCTAGAAAGCAGTTTATCGGTGTAATACGCCGTATTTAATTAAACACCCTGGATAATATTAATTAGGATAAATTAGTATTATCTGACTCAAATATTTTCTGGATATTCTCAAATTGGGTCCATTAGTATACTAACTATCGTATATTGGTATAATATACATTGTTTGGTTTTTAAGAGAAAGAAACAAGTTATGTATTATAAAAAGAAAAGAAAGGAAAGAAAGTTGGTAAGAGAAAGAAAAGAGAAAGAAGGAAAAAGAAGAGAAAGAAAGGGAGAAGAGAAGAGAAGAAGAAGAAGAAAAAAAACACTAAGATAGGAAATGCTTGAATCATCACCATTTCTCCACCAAATCTTCATCTTCACCAACCTCCTCTTCATTGGCAAGGTGGGTTCTTAGTTAGAAGCATTTTCTTTGAGTTTTGGTTGAATTTGTGAGTTTTAGTGTTTTATAGAAAACCTAAGAATTGATAGATTAAACGGTTAAAAACTTGATTAAATGGAAGTATAATGTCTAATATATGTTCATATACATGTTTGGTGACCGATTCTTCTGTGTTGGTGAGGTTTGGGTCGAGTTTGGCATGGAAATGTAGTTTCCCGTAAGCCTGGAAAATTCTGGAATCGCATAGCTCGCTCAGCGAGCAGGAGCTCGCTTAGCAAGAAATGTAGGAAGTTCCTCGCTCAGCGAGCTGGCCCTCGCTCAGCGAGACCTGGGAGTTCTATTTTGTGTTTTTAAATCGTAACTTGTGATCCGGGTATCCATTTTTAGTGTTCCACATATCGATTCGAAACTGAGAATATTTACTAATTAATGACGCTAAGAGATATTACATTTACTCGACTTTTATCCGACTTTTCCGATTAATCGTAATTATGTTAGTTAGGGAATTTTGGAAGGTATACATAATCATGAGGATTGATTGAGAGTAGATATATGAGATCATTGTGAGAATTGTTTAACGGAGATAACTAGACTAAGATGTTAGGATTATATGTTTTTGAACTATAATTTAAAAGTATCAAGAATGGAGAAAGAGTGAGGAAATCTTGCCATAAACAAGTAGTGTGGCCTAATAGTGCAACTAGGATTGTTTGGTGGTATAACTTGTGAGAGACCTAGTTCTACCTAGGTTGTTGAGAACCGTTGGCATGTTATACCCTATACCCTCCATAATAGTCTTGTGTAAGTCTTGAGGTGGGTGATGTTGAGTCCCACGAGAAGCATCTGTAACAATTTGAGGTGTGTATGTTACAAGAACCTCCGTATTAGTCTCGTGTAAGTCTTAAGGTGGGTAGATCTTAGTCTTACAGGAAGCATCCATAAAGGCTAGAGGTGTGTATTACGTGGTATCCTATGTAAAGTCTTGTATAAGTCTCGTTGTGGTTACTTTGTGTTTCGCAAGATAATCCATAAAGATTGAGGTACAGGATGTATAGATGCGGGTATTTGATTGAGGAGTGTATGTCACGAGTCATCCGTAAAGTCTTGTATAGTCTTGTTGGGTTACTTTTAGTCCCACGTGAAGCATCCGTACATACTCGAGGCAAGTGATACACTGTTTGGACGATGATCTTGAGTAAGTCTTGAGGTGGGTTACCTTTAGTCCCACGTGAAGCATCCATTAAGATTGAGGTTAGTGTTATATCGAATCCTCCATAATAGTCCTGAGTAAGTCTTGAGGTGGGTTATCTTTAGTCCCACGGGAAGCATCCGTAAAGGCTTGAGGTAGATGTCTCACTCGTTTAGTGGTGTGAGTGTTGTATGAACCGTTGTTCCATCTCGTACCGGATCCTTTTAAGAAGTAACCGAGGGCTTGAGTTAGGTTTGATAGAACCTTGTAGAGCCGAGAGAACTCTAAGATAGAGAACCTACTGAGATGTTGTTATCTCACCCCACTATTGTTGTTTCTTTTCAGGTTCCTTTTGCAGGTTTGATTTACAAGTGGAGTTATGCTCAGGATGTTTCAAGTGAAGCATAGTTTAATCTTCTGTTGTGTACTTCCGTATCTTTGTACAATAATGGATATTGTATTGTTCTTAGCTTTCATTCTTTTTAGTATGTTTTCCATGTCTTGTGTCATAGTTTGTATAGTTTTAGATTTTGGACAAGAATGTGAATCATACTAGTAGGTATTTATGATGGTGTCAATACCAAAAATTAACATTGTATGATATTATTCTAGATATATATTATATGGGTGTTACAGTTGGTATCAGAGTAGGTTGTATCCTCAACCTAGCCTTGAAACATCATAAGTAAATCTTTCATGCCTCTTAAGTGTGTCTGGCCGACATGATTCTTAATATCACACTGTGTAGTAATGGGTCTGATCAGCCTAGTGCTATATATGTGGTAGGTAGGATCATGGTTGTGCGACCATGAGGATTCTGTAGTGTTGTTGCAACTTGTGCTGTGAGAGTAGGCTCCAGCCAAGGGTTAACAGAAAGAGCATTGGTCGGCTTAGTTGGAATCTTCTTAAGAATTTTTACTTCCTGTAACGTGGGGTTGTAGAGAAGTGTATGGGTTTAGGAATCCTTTGGAATGGATAGGATCCGAAGGTTAAAGATACCTACGGGATAATGGTCAGTGTATCAGGGAATGAGTAAAGTGACTGGTATAATTAAGAGCATTAAGAAGCCTCATTCCGCGGAGGGAGAGAGTACTTGTGGAATGTGTAGCGTAAGTTCAAGAGTGAGTAATTCTTGTATGTTTTTCAACCCTAAGGACACGATGGCATCGTGGATGAGCGAGAGCACCTCAAGGGATGTATTCGGATAATACCTCCTAGATGGATTGAAGTTACTAATTAAGAATGTTCATTTTCTTTTGGGAACCGAAATTATGGTGAAACGTGAAGAATAACACAAGGATGTGACCACACGTTTCAAGTGAGACATGTACACCCAGACGAAGGATAGAAAAAGCTCTATTTTAGCTATATGAGATATATGAGGTATGGACTTGATGAATTCGTGTTAAATGTTAGAGTAAACACATTGGACTTGGAATAAGTTCTAGCATGATGGCTTATGTTTGAGTGGGAGAAGATTACCGCAAAGCGTGAAGTCAATACGGTATGGAGACGAAGTTGACCGCGCGATATGAGAAGTCATTGGATGGTCTGTGCTCATTTGAAGCAAGTGTGTGCTTCTTGATATGCTACATGTCTAAATGGAGCTCTACGATCAGTATTACCTCCATGGACACCACTAGTATCGCCAAGGACAAGATTGTCAACGAATGGGAATGAACAAGTATAAGGCAAGCCTACAAATTCAGAGACTTGCTTTGAACAGTTGTTAATTCGGTATTATATGAATTTTAAGAAGAAATGAATTTTTTGAACGTTTGTTGGTCTACGAGAATGGTGGATGGAAGGAATTTTCCTAGAGATATTGTTGACTTGGTTAAGAAAGATTTTTATATAAAGAAAGAATTTGTGGAGGTCGAGTTAAATGGTCATTACCTTGCACTAGACTTTTGCTCATGTATCAGATGAATTTGTAATCTGGTTTGCAATAACCTATTGCTTGGATTGATGAGGACGAGTCCTTTAACCGTAACTCGTCCGCTGTTTTCTTTCAGTTTTATCGGTTGGAATCATCTTTTGGTGATGGTTGTAACTTTTGGTTGCGATTGGAATGCGTTGAGGGGATTAGGTAACAATGAAGATCGGAAGTTGCTTCTGTGTTTGAATAATCATTTACTCTACTGGTAGTGACTGGTCGCCTTTTTCAAGTCTTGAAAGTTGGATTTTTCTAAGATGTATGCAACTGTTTTTGGGTACCCGATTGAAGCGCTATTAGTACCAATAGAAAGCTATGGAAATATTCTATGAGACGATTAGTAACAAGTAAGTGAACCCCGAATTATATGTAAGTGGAGGCATAAAAGGTTCGTTAGAGGAGTACATTACCTCCGTTTTCAAGTGTAAGGAATAATCAAAGTATTTGGGGTTTATCTCTAGTGGGGTGAAGAAGGTTGTTATTGTTTTACTTCTCACCAAGGAATTAAAGAGAGAGGATAAAGTTATATGCTATAGATGAGGCGTTCATTGTTTCCTTTTTCTTCCCAATAAGAGTTATGTGTTGGATTCATTCATGGATGAACTAAGTGTTAGCTTGCGACTAAACCCTTTTTGATAATGTAATTGTGCGAGTGGAAATCGAGCCATTCTGTTGTGTATTTGTATTGTGACTGTGACAGAATGGTAGTTCTACTTCTTCGCTGATTGGAGTTTTGATCTGCGTGTTGTGCCTGTTTGTGCTATCTCGAGTTGTGAACGACAAGTGTTTATGCTCATCTCTCAACATCGAGAGTGAGAATCTTCTTGCAAGATGGTGTGGACGAAATTAGTAACTTTGAGTCGGATTGTTTGTTAATGAGGAGAATCAAGTTTAGTCGTGTTCGACCGTTTAGCCTCAGATAGGCAATCGATTGACACATGACTTTCGTGGGAGACTTTAGTGAATCGTACCTTCTAAATTGTAAGTCTATTTTGGTTTCCGTTCAAAATGTCAGTGGGTAAAGTGTTGAACTTTCCTTTGAGCATGTCTTGGTGGACGGTAAATGATCTGGATAATTGGTTTCATCGTTATGACTGTTGAAGAATTTGAGTTGCAAGATTATACGAGAATCATGAGGTGTCGATCTCTTCGGATTTGTTTTGGTATTTGAATTATTATGTGGATAAGAGTAGAACGGTTGGTCAGTTTTGTATCGTTAATTCTTAACATTAAGCCAAGGAAACCGAAAAGGTAATACCAATTGTGGGCAGTTGAGTCGTACCCAGAGATAAGGATGTTAAGTCATCTTCTGAGTAAGAGTGAGAAATGAATGTTCCGAAGTCATGCGTGCAAATTGGACCGCTTAAGGAAACAAACCCGTCAGAGAAATGGATTGAAGGGGAAGTTGGATAGTATCTTCAAAGGAAAGCGTCATGGAAACGTGCAAGTGTACTAAGGGATGATTTAAGTCCGGCGTTGGTGACTCAATGGCTATTGTATGCTCTGTGGTGTTACTGTGTTTTATTGATGAGGATCTTATGTTGTTAGAAGTTTCTAGTGAATGGAAAGTTTGTAACGAGAATTGTTATGAAACATAGTAACCATGGTCAGATTGGTTAAGCCTAATTGGATTTTTTTTTAATTTTAGATTGGGATTGGATTAGTATCGGTTATTATTGCAGCAGTCCAACCCCGGTATCTCAGTCGTGGAAGAGTGTGGAGCGATGTCATGGACTTGTAGTTGACAAGTGTTGTTCTATCATTGTACGTTGCAAATTCTTATCCAATTGGTTGGTGAGAGCTCCGATGGATAAGTATTTCCTCCGCAGACTATCAGCTTCTTAGAATTGTTTGATAATTCATGGTATCTTCGTTGTTAGGCTTTGAAAGCATAGTGGGAGGAGACATATGAAAGAATCCAGTTAGATTGTTGAGGATCAAAAGAGAATTTTGTCTCTAAGTGGGTTGTCTATGGTGGGATACCGAGAGAATGAAGTGTCCCATAAATGGTTACAGTTTTGATGTACGACCAAGTGGAATTGGTAAAGGAAGTCATTTGACAACTGTTGATATAGCGTTAGTGGTTGAAGGATCTTAATAAGATACTTTTGTTGGAAAATCGTACAAGGAAGGAATCTCACCATTTATTTTCCAATAGTTGTTAAATGGGTTTTCCGTAGTAGTGTATTGGAATTTTTATGGGGGATGATTCACCCTTGTTTTGTCAGGAGAGCCTCGGAAGAAAGAGCAATTTCGTCGGGCGATCCTTGGCCAAAAAATCAATTTTGTCGGGAGAACACCAACTTTGAATGGTACTAAAAGCCAATTTATATTCACTAAGTGTATGACAATTACGTTTCTTCTTTTTATGTTGAGACCTTCAGCTTCAGAGTCTAAGCCAAATATCATTTAGCAATTGTTCTTCATATTCTGCCACCAGAAGCTAGCAATTTAACAACTCCCAAGTGTGCCATTATATAGCAGATTCTGTCTATAAATATTTATAAGTATTAGAACCTGCACACATGTAATACACATTAAATATACCACTATTCTTTCAATACTTTGTTATCATCAAAACCCAAGGAAAATATGTCATGAACAAATCTTGTTCTAACAGAAAGAACTACTTTATTGGGATTACACCAAGTAGGACATGGAAGGAAAAATAGATAGCAAAAGGAATAGTTGAAGGAGATGCAGATAGGCAGTATGTAATGGTTTGGAGGTATTCATTTGAGTTAAGAAGGGTATGTGTTCGAAATACAATGAATATTAATCTAGACAGATCTAACCCATATATTCAACCAGTATTTGGGTCTTTTTATTTCTGCTTGGATGGATATAAAAGAGGTTTCATCAAAGGGTGTAGACCCTTTATTAATGTTGATGGTTGTAAATTGAAGACAAATTATGATGATCAATTGTTGATAGATATAGGAAGGTATGCAAATGACTAATATTTTCCATTGGCATTTGGAGTGGTTGAAACTGAAACCAAAGAGAGGTGGATATGGTTTTTACAATTGTTAATGAAATATTTTGGGCAAGATAGAAGATATGTCTTTATCTTAGACCAACAAAAGGTATTTCACAGTTTACATGTTTTGTTGTGGTTTGTTTATATTTTAACAATGTCTGCTTTACAGGGTTTGGTAAGTCTGTTTGAAGAGATGGTTGAAAGAATAAAACACAAATTGTGCCTAAGACACGTGTATGCAAATTACAAGAAGATATTTAGTGGAGGAACTTTGATTAGAAATATGATGATGGGATAAGCCAAGGCAACATATTATCGAGGGTGGCAGGAAAAGATGGTTGAGCTAAATAAGGTTGATTTAAAAGCTTATGAGTAGTTGATGAATGTTCCAACAAAAACATGGTGTAAACATGCTTTTAACATTTACCCTAAATGTGATGTATTGATTAATACCATATTTGAATCCTTTAATGCAATAATATTGAGTGTTAGGGATAAACCTATTCTAACAATGTGTGATTAGACAAGAATTTACCTAATGAATAAGATTTCAACAGTTTTATCTAAGTAAAGAGATGGGAACGTAGGATAATGCTTATTCCAGGGAAGAGGTTAGATAAATAGGTTTAAATGAGTGGGAAAGGGACTCCATGTTGGCCTATGAATGAATTATGGGAGGTAAAACATGCATACAACACCCAACAATTTCTTATTTATGTAAGCAAAAGAACATGTTCTTGTGGGCTTTGGGATTTGGTAGTTATTCCTTGTAGACATGCTTGTTCAGTATTAAGTTATAGGAAACAAAATCCTAAGGACTTGGTGGATGATTCGTATTCTATGGATAAATATTCACTTTGTTATAGTGTTCATATAAGCCCAATAAATGGTATGGATATTGGCCTACAGTTGATACAGATGAATTAAACTCTCCTTTGTACAAGAAAGGCCCTGGGAGACCAAAGAAACTTAGATTTAGGGAATTGGGTTTCAAAGTCCTCAACCTGTCACTTGATCTCTTTGGTTCTTCATCTTTTACCTTCTTCAATGGTCTTGAAATAGGTCTCTTATCAATAGTGAATGAACTTGGTCTCTTATCCAGGCCCTTTGATGAACTTGGTTTTTAAAGCCCTCAACCTGTCACTTGATCTCTTTGGTTCTTCATATTTTACCTTCTTCAGTTGTAACACCCTAATTTCATAATTTAATTATTTATGAATAAGTGGTATTTTGTGGAATATTAAGAAGAAGGAATTATTTTATTAAAATAATGATATAATAATAATTGGATATTATTTAAATATTATTATTAAAAATAAAATAAAAGAAATTGGAGGTCTAAGGGGTAGAGTTTTCTTTGGATGTAGTTTATGAGAAAAGAGGATTACGATCAAAATTCTCATAATCCTGTTTTGGTGAAGGTTGAAGGTTGCTCTGAAGAACAAAGAGACAAAGAGGAATTTCTCAAGAAGTGAAAGAGAAAGATCAATCGATTAAGTTATGGGGAGTAGTTCTCTTTCAATGTCTATAATATTTGGATTATATTATGAGAAAAAGGGGTTTTTGAAGGGAACCCTTAGGGTTGGGTAATTCGTTGATAGATTTTGATGTATTATTGTTGTTAGTGGTTATAAGTAATGATTATATGATGATAATGGATTGTATGGTTGTTTTTTTGCTGTTTTCCCTGTTATTTGGTGTAATTGAAGGTTTTGGGCGTGTCTGAGTCGTACAGTAAATCGCAGGGTTTTCATGGAAAAATCGCCTCCTCGCTTAGCGAGCAAGTGAGAATTTTGGAAGTTCGCAAACAGAGTTGCTCGCTTAGCGAGACCTGTAGTCTTTTGAAAAATATTTTCTTTTGTTGGATGACTTGTGATGCTTTGTTTTATTGTACTATGTTTCTATGTTGTTGTTGTGAGTTATTACCATGCTATATTAGGCTAAATGTGTAATAATAATGATGAAATGATGTTATGATGAATATGTTGTAAAATGATGCCATGTAGTATTAGTAATATGAATAGACGAAGTAAATGTATAATGATGAATACTGATGTAAATGTTGATGAAGATGATTATGTTGTTGTTATTGCATTGTGCATTCATGGAATTCTTATGTTTATTGAGGCTTTAATCCTATTGTGTGGATTGAGGTGTTGTTGGTTATGTTGTGCTCCCTTGTGGTGGGTTGATGGCCAGTGTCCATTATATGTTGAAAATCGGTACCATATGCATTTACGAAGTTGCATTTCATTCTACATGCCATAGCATGATTGCATTTGTTTTATAATGATGTGACTTGTTGTTGTATGTGGGTGAGATTTGACGTAAATGTTGTATGGTTATATGTTATCTTATAATTCCGTCTTTATATTATGTATATTTAATGTGGATTACTTACCCTGCTTGCATTTTGTGATGGTCTATTATGCCATCTTGTAGATTCTCAAGAATAGTTCGGTAATTCGGAAGTAGCTTGGAGTGCGTCTCTCATTTTTATAGAGTCTAGGTGGTGTCCTGCTCTGTGTTGTGTAACACTAGGGAAAGCTTGGTTTATTTTTTCATTTTTGTTTAATTTTAACACTTGAGGCTTTGTTTTATTTATAACATAAGTTGCAACCCGTGTTACGGGATAGGACACATATATGATGTTTATTTGATGATTATGCTGAAAATGTGATGCCCTATATGTTGAACTCTGATTATTCATAAATAATATGTTTAAATTTTTTGTGGAGTAAAAAGGGTGTTACATCAGTGGTCTTGAAATAGGTCTCTTATCAATAGTGAATGAAGTTTCTAATGTATATACGCACGGTCAAATGAATGGAACTTCTGATGCAGATGCACATGTTCAAGGGAATGGAGCTTCTGATGCAAATGCACATATTCAATTTGTAGAACCAACAGTTGCACCTAAGGCTAAACTAAAATATGCAAAGAAGCTGACATTCCAAAGACAACAAAGGTTACACCTGATACTAATGATGAATCCACTGTTGATAAGAGACTTGTTTCAAGACCATTGTATAAGGTAAGAGATGAAGACCCAAAGAGATCAAGTGACAGGTTGAGGAGTTTGAAAACTAAGTTCATCAAAGGGCCTAGAGAAAGCAATGATGAACCAATTCTCAAACATGAAGATGAATATGGAAGTTTAACTCAAGAACCTATTAGGGTTGTGGTAGATCCTAGGCTAGGTAAATTTCTTAGGGATATGAAATCTTGGGATGACATTGCATGAAGATTAACTCAATGAATTTAAAGAATTTACTAAAACAATTGATTAAGTTTATGTTTTTTGTTATGACCCTTATTTACTAAAACGGATTGTGATGAGTTTGATAATAGTGATGATGAATATAAATTCATTGATGAGTTGTGATATGACAAAATTGTGAATTGTTTATTTCTATTTAATCAATTGTCGTATGATATGATATGTTTTTTGGGGTTGTTGGGGGCCAAAACTATGGGTTTGGGGTCTGTTGAAAGGCTAGAAAAAAAAAGGAAAATTGCACAAAGTCGCGTGAAAAATATAGCTTTTATGGGCTCTATTACGACCTGTAATGTTGTTATGGGGGGCCGTAATAGCCCTCTGGATGTTTGTACCAGAAACATGAGAAAAATGAAATTTTGGGTTTAGTATATTACGGGTCGTAATTAGTGTTACAGGCTGCCGTAATAGCTCTCGGGTTTTTATACTGTAAAATCGTTTTGGTCATAACTTTTGATTCGTAAGTCTGTTTAAGTCGCTGTTTGAATCGTTGGAAAGTTGGTTTCATGTACTTTCTGTTAAAATTAATTCCAACACCATAATTCCAACTATTTGACGCGTTCATTGTGTTTTTGTGTATGTTGCGATGGGTTGAACTATGAGATGTTGAGTCTGATTGTGTAAATGAGTGTTGTAGTTGTAGATTATGATTGTTGCATGTTTTTGCAGGTTTATTTTGTGTGTTCGACAATTATGGTATGATGTATTGGCTTCATGATAGTTATATGCATTGGTCGTTATTGATTGTTATCGTTGAATGCATATCATGTTGCATATGTTGTATGATAAGTCGTGTGCCCATGTAGGGTGTGAGTGCCTTATCCGGATTCCTTTAAATGGAATCGTGTTGTTATTGTTGTTGAGGTAAATGTGTGCCCATGTGGGGTGTGAGCGATTATGGGTGATCGTGTGCCCGTGTGGGGTGTGAGCGGTCACAGATGTCATGTGCCTATGTGGTGTATGAGCGACTTATATAGAAATTCTGACAGGAATTATAATCATGAAAATGGATCAAATTGGTACCACATGCATTGAGTCGAGTTATGAGTCTCATTGCATTGCATAACAATTGTTTTATGTTGTGAATTGCATGATTGTTTGCTTAAGTTGAAAATTATAATTATGTCGATGTTGTGATGATAGGGTGTATTATATAATGATTTTATGTCTTCATATTTATATTATGAATTTCTTTTGTTGATTTGAGAATCTCTCCCTTCTGTTAGAATGATGCTTTATACGAAATTGTGCAGTTAATCAAAGATATGGCGGAGTTGCGGTGAGTGAAGATGAAGTCCTTCACTTTATATTTTGAGTTGGCGTCTGCTCTGATATGGAACATTGGGAGTCAGGAAATGATTTATGTTTTCTTTTTCGTTATCGTTATTACTTTTATTTCATTCGATGATGAATATGTGGTTTAATATATTATATTATGATTGTTGATTCAATGAAGTCTTTTCGTTGCTTAACAAGATGGATTTTTAAATAATGATTTTTTTTATTACCAGTATTAATAATAAGTATGTGTTACATAAATATTTGGAGGCATTATCTGTTTGTATCGAGGTTTGAGGTGTTCATCGATCATAAGAGTTTGAAATATTTGTTTGATCAAAAGGAACTAAACATGAGGCATAGGAGATGGTTAGATATGTTGAAGGATTTTGATTTTGATTTGAGTTACCACCCTGGTAAAGCTAATGTGGTTGCAGATGCTTTGAGTAGGAAAACTTTGCATATGTCAATGTTAATGGTAAGAGAACTTGAGATGATTGAGCAATGCAGAGACATGAGTTTGTTATGTGAAACTACGTCTGAGAATGTTAAGTTGGGTATGTTGAAATTGACGAATGATATTGTGGAGGAGATTCGTTTAGGACAACAATTAGATTTGAAGTTGGTTGATCAAATGACTTCTATTAACCAAGGTAACAGAGGAGAATTCTGTATTGATGAGAATGGTATGATGAGGTTTCGAGATCGTGTGTGTGTTCCTGATATCCCAAAATTGAAGAAAAGTATTCTTGAAGAAGGACACCGAAGTAGATTGAGTATTCATCCTGGTGTTTCTAAGAAGTATCATGATTTACAAAAGCTGTTTTGGTGGCCGGGTATGAAGAGAGACGTTGTGGAGTTTGTGTATTCTTGTTTGGTTTGTTAGAAACTGAAGGTTGAACATCAAAAGCCTTTAGGTATGATGCCACTGTTGAATATTCCAGAATGGAAAAAGGATAACATTTCTATGGATTTTGTGGCAGGTTTGCCGAAGACGATGAAGAGGAATGATTCCATTTGGTTGATTGTTGACCGATTAACAAAGTCGGCACATTTCTTGCCGATGAAGATTAATTATTCCATGTCGAAGCTATCAGAGATGTATATTGATGAGATTGTGAAGTTTCATGGGATATCATCGATTATTGTGTCAGATAGAGATTAGTGGTTTACATCGAGATTTTGGAAGAGTTTACAAGATGCTTTAGGAACTAAATTGAGGTTGAGTTCTGCTTATCATCCACAGACGGACGGTCAGACAGAATGGACTATCCAATCTTTAGAGGATTTGCTGAGGGCTTGTGTGTTGGATCATGGAGTTGCGTGGGATAGTCATTTGTCGTTGATTGAGTTTACCTATAACAATAGTTTTCATGCGAACATTGGTATGGCTCCGTATTAAGAATTGTATGGAAGGCGGTGTAGAACTCCATTGTGTTGGTACGAGTCAGGCGAGAGTGATGTGCTCGGATCTGAGATTATGCAAGAGACGACTGAAAAGATTAAGATGAGTCGAGAGAGAATGAAGACTTTTCAAATTCGTCAGAAGATTTACCATGATAAGAGGATGAAAGCACTTGAATTTCAAGAGGGAGATTGTGTGTTATTGAGGGTTACTCCAGTGACTAGTGTTAGAAGAACTTTGAAGTCCAAGAAGCTCACTTTGTGTTTTATTGGACCGTATCAGATTTCGCAGGGGGTCGGAGAGGTGGCATATAAGATTTCATTACCACCGTCACTTTCAAATTTGCATGATTGTGTTTCATGTGTCCCAGATGAGGAAGTACATTGCAGATCTGTCGCATGTGATTTAGATGGACGACATTCGAGTAAGAGATAATTTGATTGTAGAGGTTTTGCCAGTACGAATAGATGGTATAGAAATGAAGCAATTAAGGGGTAAAGAGATTTCCTTAGTGAAGGTATTGTGGGGTGGACCAACTGGTGATAGTTGGACTTGGGAACGAGAGGATCAAATGAAAGAGTCGTATCCGATGCTGTTTGCTTCAGGTACATTTTCGAGGACAAAAATTCTTAAGTGAGGGAGAGTTGTAACACCCCAAAGTCGATTTAATTTAATTGATGTGTTTTCTTGTGAATTATGATATTTAGGATGTTATTTGATGTTTTGTGGAGTTTTTGGGATAACTTAATGTATTATTAATATTAAAAATATTAAGTTTAGTGGGTTTGGTTATTATTTGAGATAAAATAAAATAAAATAAAATAAGAGGAATTAGAGGATAACAACAATGTGGTCATTGGGTTGAGGATAAGTGAGAGTTTTATGGGGAAATACTAAAGAGTTCCTATGGGCAAGAGTGATAAAAAGAAGGAAAGTTGGAGAGTACGATCATTGGGAACGATCGCGCTTTTGGGAGAAGAGAAAAAAGCTAGGGCTTGAAGGTTGGAAATATTTAAGGGGAAATTATCGAAAGCTTACAGAAATTAAGGTATGGGGAGTATTTTCCTTTCTGTATTATAATATGGGAATGAAATTGGGGGTTTTGAGGTATAGGTTTTAGGGTATGGGGTTTTGTGATAAACTGAATGTTGATGATGATTACATGATGATTTTGATAAAAATAATGATGTACATGATGTAGTTGATGTTATTGTGAGGGATGTTGATGTTAATGATGTTTTCTGATGTAATACTGTCAATTTATGTATTTTGGAGGGGTTTTATCGCAGAAGGAGAAGGTTGGAAATCACAGAAAAGTTCTGCAAAATCGCGAAGCTCGCTTAGCGAGCAAAGTCAGTGAGTTGGACGATGAGTAAGCAGGATGTCTTGCTTAGCGATCCCTGAGAAACTATGAAAAATGTCTTCTTTTTTTTAAAAAAATTTGAGGTGGTATGTCCTAGATTTCTATGATGTTGTAGAGTTGTCATATGATATGTTTTAAGGACTGAAATGAGTAAGACTTAGTATTATATGATGTATGAAGATTATCTTGAAATTTTTATGAGTTTGTGAAGCATGAGTAGAATTAGTAATTAATTGATGTATGAAGAATTAAATTAAATTCCTTTGAATATGAGGTATGACTATATGATGTAGAAGTATGATGACATGAGTGAATATGAGGAATAATGATGTAAAATGAATGCGGATGCAACATTTATGATGGTTTGAGGATGATGTGTATAATTTGCGTCTTGCATTAATGACATTGAATTATGAGGGGACTTTGGTCCATTGGTAGATTCAATCCTATTGTGTGGATTGGAGTGATGTGATGTTATGATGTGCTCCCTTAGGGGAGGGTTGATGGCCCATGTCCATCCATGAGTATGTTTCGGTACCACATGCATTATTAATAGGTTGCATTTCATTCTAAATGACATATCATGAGTTGCATTGATGTTGCGTAATGATGAGATGTATTTGATGTTGTGTATAAATGAGTATGATGAACGATATTATGATGTATTGAAAATGGTGATTAGTATACTTGAGCTAGGGATGATAGATTGATGTTGTTGTTATGTTTTAAATTCTCATTTCTATATTATTTTATTGAATGTGAATTTACTCACCCTGTCTACCTTCTGATGATGGTCTATTATGCCATCCTGCATATAATCAAGGTTGGCTCGGTGCGTGACAGCTTTTGTAAATCATGATACATCTTAGAAACACCAGGATGAATACTCAATCTACTTCGGTGTCCTTCTTCAAGAATACTTTTCTTCAATTCTGGGATATCAGGAACACACACACGATCTCGAAACCTCATCATACCATTCTCATCAATACAGAATTCTCCTCTGTTACCTTGGTTAATAGAAGTCATTTGATCAACCAACTTCAAATCTAATTGTTGTCCTAAACGAATCTCCTCCACAATATCATTCGTCAATTTCAACATACCCAACTTAACATTCTCAGACGTAGTTTCACATAACAAACTCATGTCTCTGCATTGCTCAATCATCTCAAGTTCTCTTACCATTAACATTGACATATGCAAAGTTTTCCTACTCAAAGTATCTGCAACCACATTAGCTTTACCAGGGTGGTAACTCAAATCAAAATCAAAATCCTTCAACATATCTAACCATCTCCTATGCCTCATGTTTAGTTCCTTTTGATCAAACAAATATTTCAAACTCTTATGATCGATGAACACCTCAAACCTCGATACAAACAGATAATGCCTCCAAATATTTAACACAAAAACCACGGTTGTTAAATCTATGTTATGAGTAGGATAGTTCCTCTCATGAACACGCAGTTGTCTAGAAGCATATGCAACTACTTGACCATTCATCATCAAAACACCACCAAGATCCATCTTCGAGGCATCACAGTACACCACAAAAGATTCATTCGGATTCGGCAAAATTAAAACTGGAGTAGTAGTCAACCTCTTCTTCAACTCAACAAAACTCTTCTCGCAAGCAACATCCCATACATAAGCCTGACCCTTTCGAATCGACTGAGTCATAGGCAATTCCAACTTAGAAAAACCCTCTATAAACTTTCGGTAATAACTGGCCAAACCAAGGAAGCTTCTGATCTCCGTTGTCGAATTTGGAGTATCCGAATTCAATACAACATCAATATTTGAAGGATCCACAGAAATCCCACCACTAGAAATCACATGGCCAAGGAAACTCACTTCCTTCAACCAAAACTCGCACTTGGATAACTTACCATAAAACTTCTTCTCTCTTAACACTTGAAATACAATCCTCAAATGTCCTTCCTGTTCTTATTTTGTCCTTCGTGATTCTGCAGAACTTTTCTGTGATTTCCAGCCTTTTCCTTCTGCGATAAAACCCCTCCAAATTACATAAATTGATAGCATTACATCAGAAAACACCATTAACATCAACATCCCTCACAATAACATCAACTACATCATGTACATCATTATTTTTATCAAAATCATCATGAAATCATCATCAATATTCAGTTCATCACAAAACCCCATACCCTAAAACCTATACCTCAAAACCCCCAATTTCATTCCCACATTATAATACCGAAAGGAAAATACTCCCCATACCTTAATTTTCGTAAGCTTTCGATAATTTCCCCGTAAATCTTTCCAACCTTCAAGCCCTAGCTTTTTCCTCTTCTCCAGAGCTCTTCTCCCAAAAGCGCGATCATTCCCAATGATCGCACTCTCCAACTTTCATTCTTTTTATCACTCTTGCCCCTAGGACATTTTTAGTATTTCCCCATAAAACCCTCAGTTATCCTCAACCCAATGACCACATTGCCCTTATCCTCTAATTCCTCTTATTTTATTTTATTTAATCTCAAATAATAACCAAACCCACTAAACTTAATATTTTTAATATTAATAATATATTAAGTTATCCCCAAAACTCCAAAAAACATCAAATAACATCATAAACATCATAATTCACAAGAAAACATAAAAATTAAATTAAAATCAACTTTGGGGTGTTACACGACATGTGTGGGAAAACATTGTCGTTGCTTGTATTATTTTCCAATTGGAGGTTTGGAATGAAACTAGTGGGGGAGAAGCGTCTGTTACTCTTGGATATACTAGATATTGAGAGATTGTATATCGTGTCGCTGCAAGAGTGTGTGTAGTGTTGTATTATTCAACTATTTTGAGAATGGTGTGATCCTTAAGGGCACAAGGCCAGGTGGTCTCGTTGTTTGCATCCTTGTAAGAGGGGAGGCGGTGTTTTGGCTAGAGATGGGCAAATGATGTGTGAAGTATCCTGACGTGTTTCCTAAGGATGGACATAATTTGTATTTAGTTGGAGCAAGATGATGTTGTTCTTGATACATATTGGTAGGATTTAAACTTTGTGTTTACCAATCGTTTGGAGGATGATGTGGGGTGTTCTTAAACGCTATTATAGTTGGTAAATATGGTTTATGCCCCATCATGATTGTCGGTTGTCTATTGACAAATTGAGAAATTGATCACCCTTAATCTCTTGTCGATAGAAGGCGGAATCATACGGGATGGAATAGACGTATCTTTCCATCTTAGAAAGTATGTTCAGTGAATTGTTTGAAGTTAAGCCAAATGCTTACAAATTATTTTGATAATTCGATGCAGATTCTTATATCTGAAGATGAGGTGGATTCGAGGTTTTGTATGTCAGTCAAGTTGGGATGTCTCTAAGAGAGAATGATTTTGTATTGTTGATGATTGTTTCTAAGAGAGTAGAGGGTGAACTTAAATTTGACAAAGGAGAAGAGTTAAGGTTTATATCTGCTAAGTAAGTAGAAGAAATCTTAGGAGATGAGGCTCAAATGTTTTCCATGATTGTGATGATGGTGTTCCTGAAATTGGTAGTAACACCACAATGATGGGCTTCCATTTGTGCGTGAGTTCCAGATGTCTTTCCAGATAACATATTAGATGTACCACTAGAGAGAGGTGTGAAATTCTCTATTTCTCTAGTCCCTGGTAACAGATGTTTCTATGGCACCATACAAGATGTCGGCATTAGAATTAGTAGAACTGAAAGAGAAATTAGAATATTTACTGGAGAGGAGATTTGTGAGACCAATGGTGTCACCTTGGAGAGCTTAAATATTGTTATTAAAGAAGGGGATGATAGCATGTGGTTGCGTGTTAATCAGTGAGTAGTATGGAAACTCACAGTTGTGTTCTGGATAGCTTGAGTTTTAAATTGTGATGAATCGCGAATGATTTGAAGTTCCTTGATGACATTACTTTTGATATTGGTTGAGATCTCGTGTCAATAGAAACCGTGATTGAGTCGGAACCCCCTAAGAAGAATTGATATGGAATGTGATAACCAGAACCAGAGGTTGTAAAGCTATTTTAGATAAATTGTTTCGAGCTCAAAATGAATTTTGAAGGGAACTTATTCTACTAACGAACATAAGTGAGATTCTTGGACCGTTTGATTGGTAGGCACTCTAATGGACAAGTTTAAAGTGGCGTTCGTTGGGGATATTCTGATCTATTACGGGCCGTAATGGTTGTTACTGGGGGTGTAATAGCCCTATGGGTTTTGGTACAAGAATTGTGAGAAAAATGAGATTTTGGGTTTAGCGTATTATGAGCCGTAATACGTGTTACAGGTGGCCATAATAGCTCCCGGGTTTTTGAACTGTGAAATCGTTTTGGTCATAAATTTTGATCCGTAAGTTTGTTTTAGTCGTCGTTCGAACTGTTGGAAAGTTGGTTTCGTTTACTTTTTGTTAAAATTAATTCCAACACCAGAATTCTAACTATTTGACGTATTCATTGTGTTTTGTGTATGTCGTGATGGGTTGAACTATGAGATATTGAGTTTGGTTGTGCGAATGAGTATTGTAGCTGTGGATTTCAATTGTTGCATGTTTTGGCAGGTTTATTTTGTGTGTTGGACAATTGTGGTATTATGTAATAGTTGTTTGATAGTTATATGCATTAATGATTGTTGTATGTTGTCGATAAATGCATATTATGTTGCATAGGTTGTATGATAATGTGTGTGTCCATGTGTGGTGTGAGCGCCTTATTCAGATTCGTTTAAACAAAATCATGTTTTTTTTTGTTGAGGTAATCGTGTGCCCATTTGGGATGTGAGCGATTACGGGTGATCGTGTGCCCGTGAGGGGTGTGAGCGATCACGAATGTCGTGTTCCCATGTGGGGTGTGAGCGACTCATATAGAAATTCCGATGGGAATTATGATCATGAAAAGGGATACAATTGGTACCACATGCATTGAGTCGAGTTGTGAGTCTTATTTTATTGCATAGTAATTGTTTTATGTTGTGAATTGTGTGCTTGTCTGCGTATGTTGAAAATTATGATCATGTCGATGTTGTGATGATAAGGTGAATTATATAATGATTTTATGTCTTCGTATTTATATTATGAATTTCTTTTGTTGATTTGAGAATCTCACCCCCAGTGTTTGAATGATGCTTTATACAACATCGTGCAGATAATCAAGGATAGAGCGGAGTTGCGGTTAGTGAAGATGAATTCCTTCAGTTTATGTTTAGAGTTGGCATTTGCTCTGTTATGTAACACTAGGAGTCTGAGAACACTTTATGTTTTCTTTTCCGTTACTGTTATTACTTTTATTTCATTTGATGATGAATATGTGGTTTAATATATTATGTTTTGATTGTTGATTTAATGAAGTCTTTCCGCTGCTTAATAAGATTGATTTTTAAATAATGATTTTTTATTATTACCAGTATTAATAATAAGTATGTGTTACATGTTGTTGCATGAGCCGATGTGAGTTGTAAATAACATCCTAAATGTTGAATTTTTTTCATGTATTTTACTCTGATGATTGTTTTATTTTACGTGGGGATTTAGAGTGTTACATTATGTAGTTCAAGCATTGGTGAATGTTAGTAGTGTAGGAATGTTTGGTTCAAAGTTTGAAGTTGTTGTTATAGTTGCAACATAGTTATGTGCTTTGAATGTATAGGTTGTTATGTATATTATCATTTGAATTGGAATTGTGAAAATAACACTGCAATGCTTGAAAAGAAGCAGAAAATTGCCACTTGTACATGTGTAACTGGTTACTCTGCTGTTTGTAACCGGTTACCAGCATGAAAACATGTATTCTGAGGGTTTTATTGGGGTTGTAACACAGGTGTAACCAGTTACCTGATTCTGGGTATTCGGTTACCAACTCGATATTTTGTATTTTCTTCCTACTAGGAGCTTATGGGAACACATGTGTAACCGATTACACTGATATAGGTAACCGGTTACCAGAATGACATATTGGCTTTTCTTGTATGCTAGGTGTATGGGGAAACAAGTGTAACTATTGCACTTCTTTAGGTAACTGGTTACCAACATGAAACTTGGTCGTTTTCAATGTTTTGGTACAGTGATATGCAAATGTGAGTTATGCAATGTCTTGATCTTTGTGGCTTATTGTGTATTAAATATGATATGGTTTTGCACGACTAGCACATGGTAAGAACATCTTTTGGCAAGTTATTTTGGAAGACGCATGAAGGGATGAAAACAAGTGGGGCCTAGGATTCAAAATTGTATAATTTATGGTGTGGGGCTCTTTGTAATGGAAAATAGTTTCCTTCTAAAGTTTGGATTGAACTTTTGAACTTGTTCTATAAATTTGAACAAATCTTGAATTTGAGCCTTGAATCTGATTTCTTTAACTTAAATGAAATGATTTTCCATGAATCAAACAAATCAAAGCCAAGATAATTCCCAAGTAACTTCAATATCCAATGTCATGATGTAGTCAACAACCATAAGCATATACCAAAGATTAGAGTTTTACATGACTTGATTCATAATGAATGAACCAACCGTCATTGTGTGAGCATCACCTTTGTATCATAATTATAAAAACCCTTGACTGAATGATGTTTATTTGAAAATGTATTTGTAAATGAATGCATATGTTATGAGTGTCCAAATGAATTGTCAGATGAAAAAGTGAAAAGAATGTTGGGTAAATTTTGAGTTATGACAAATGTATTTATAGTGATTAATATATACTTATATATGAGTATAAGTTTATAACTTTTTTTTTTCATCTTTCAATATAAACAACTAAAAATATGAGTAAAAAAAGATTAATATAATTTCAAGGATGAAAGTATAATGGATTAGAAAACTTACTAGTTAAATCTTCATCTTCATTGCATGATGATGTTAAATCAATTTCACTGCATTGTTAATTAAAAAACGGTTAAAAACTAGTATTTTTTTAAAGAATGATTGAAGACACAGAAAACAATGATAGGAGAATGGGTGAGAGGATAGTAAGAAAAAGAAAGATGTGAATATATATATATATATATATATATATATATATATATATATATATATATATATATATATACACACGATGTAATGCGGTATGTAGTATCAACCTAACAAAACTATTTACATATATAGAGATGATTCATAAAATGTTAAGTTTTATTTATACTTAACTAATTAATTATATTTAAACTGATACAATTAGTTAACTATATAGACAAATAATATTTATTTTTATGTCAGATTTACATCATTCAAATTTATCTGACAAAGTTGTATACATGGTTTGCAATTGTTTTGCCCACAATTGTAATTGTAAGCACAAAATTAATGATGTGATAGTTTTCGCGACTATAATTGCATCTCTAATATTATTGATGTTGTAGTCTTCACAATCGAATCGGGTTGCAATTGCAGTATAGTTTAGAATCACATAATCGGTTATAAATCAAACAATCGTGTTCATGTTTATGTTCATCAAAACTCAAAACTTAATTTATCAAAAATCTTTACATCTTTAAATGTCTCTCAATTGTTTATTTCAAACACCTCTCAATCAAAATTAAAATTGCAATGCGCATCCTAACAATGGTAATGATCCCAAATATAACACCTATAACCGTATCCTCAATCCGTAACCGTAACGGCAATTTAAAACCATGTGGAATGAATATCTTACTTATAAGAAAAGTTGTATTATTGATACCCAGAGAAATTATTTTAACAACGTTAACTTCATGTTTTGACCTTTATCATCAATAACCATCTATAACCAAAATTAATGACTGAAGTAACTTTACTTGTCCTGTTTGTACAGAGAATTCCTTAGGATCAGTATTGCTGTCCCCTCTGTTACCTTTGACACTTAATAAGTTAATATTCATTGTGGAGAGTGGATTCTAGTTCACGAGCGCTAGTTTATTGGGAAGGGAACTTCTAACACTTCAAAAGCATGTTGCAATCATGTACAAGAAATCTTGATCAAGACTAGAACCAAAATCTTGTGGGCGCTACCCATCACACACTTCACTTTTTCTCTCTGAGTTTCACATGATATTGGCCCCACCATGATAATAATTATTTTCTTACAACACAACACAATTGATGTTTATTTTTTCTACAACACAACACAATGTTGTCATTGTTTAAGGTCCCACCAATATGAATTAGCAATGGTGCTAGGTGTACGGCGCAAAATACTTCTTTTTAAGGTGAGGTGTAGGGATATTTGTAGCCTGCTGGGCTTGTGGGCACATTATGAAAGAAAGTAATAGAAGAGAGGAATGGGCCCAGAAGGGAAAGGTACCCTTCTGTAGGGAATTCTATGGGTCATATGACTCTATGAATGTTTTCTTGTGGGGTTCTATTCCTTTAGATCCTTTCCTTTGTGGTCCCATTTTTGAAATAAATTGCAAAATTTCAAGGTGACAGAAAGTGATGCCCTTTAAGTTCTATCTTCATGAAAGAAAGAGTGGGGTTGAGATTTGGTTATGGCTTGGCACTTTCTCATTGCTATGATGTTGTGATATGTCGCCTAGTTTGGATCTAGACAAGGTTGTTGCTTCTACTTTAGGAGATTACTTTTTGTGAGGCTTTATAATGGATGTGTTTTTTTTTTTTTTTTTTAATAATTAGAATACTTTATTTATTATTTCTTTTTTAAAACCAGTAAGATATTTGTGTTTTTGTACGGATAAAATTATTTTATACGATATAAAATATATTTAAATATAAATTCAACTGTATTACAATACAAAGAAAAATAAAGGACTCATGAGATGAAAACAAAAATATTTAATATTTGAAAATAAGGATTTTATCTTTCAAATTAAGGCAATTATTGATTAAAATAAAATATGTATTACGTTTATAGTGACCCGTGAAATAGAAAGTTTATCTGATACAATATAAAATATATTTATATACAGATGTAAATTTGAAATGAATTATTTAATTGTAAAATAAAAAATAATTATACAATCTCAATGATATTAAATAATTCTGGCAAAAAGAAAAAAAAAAAAGACTCGTAAGATGAAGAAAGACAAAAAATAGAATTTTGATACGGTAATGACCCGTGATATAAAAAAATATTTGATGCAATATAAAATGTATCTAGATACAAATGTAAAATTTAAAATAATTTACTTAATTGTAGAATGAATAATATATTATCTCTCAAATTAAAATAATGATAGATTAAAATGAAAAGAAATATTGTATTGATACCGATATGTGAAATAAATAAATTTTTAATTTTATTAAAATTAAAAGATAGATTATTAGTGTATTCAATGATAACTAGTAACAAACTCGTGTGCCCGTATATATGTTCGATAATTTGATGTAATTAACGTGTAATTGATTCTCAAATGAAAAATAATTAATGTCAAATTAAAAAAATATTTATGAATCTGAAAATAATACAATATAGTTAGAATATAATGTGACAAAAATATTTCAAAAATATTTTATTCTGACATTATTTTTGTATATAAATATTAATTTTGTTTTGACATTATTTATAAAAATATTTGAATAAATAGTAAAGTTGTTCCCATATATAAAAATATTTGAATCAAAATTTTATTTTTGTTTTAAAAATATTGATAAAAATATTTGAAATAAATAGTAAGGTTATTCTCGTTCTCGTTTACAATAATGGTATTTTATCCCCTATATAAAAATATTTTAATGAACAATATATTTTTTCTCGTATATAAATATTAATTTTATTTTGATATTATTTATAAAAATATTTGAATAAATAATAAAGTTGTTCCAGTATATAAAATTATTTGAATCAAAATATCATTTTTATTTTTACAATATTTATAAAAATATTTGAATCAATAATATAGTTATTTATATTTATAAAAATATTTCTCTGCTATAATATTATAACGTTTATATTATGTAACGTTTATATGTTATAATTCTACAATATATATAGCTATAATATAACGTTTCGATAATATTATAATGTTTATTAACTATAATTCTACGGTGTATATTATAATTATTATAACATTTAACTATAATATTATTAGACGTTTATAATATTATAACCATTATTATTATTAATTATAATATTAACTATAATATTAGTCATAATATATAATATTAATGTTTATAATATTATAACATAACATTAGTTACATATAATATTAACATTTATAATAACTAGTTACAGTATATATAATAACTATGAACTATAATATTATAACTAAAATATTATTAAATGTTTATATTAAAACTACAATATAAATTTAATAGAAATATATAATTATTAAAACTATTGTAATTATTAATCAATATAATATATATATATATATATATATATATATATATATATATATATATATATATATATATATATATATATATATATATATATATATATATATATATATATATATATATATATATATATATATATATTTCAAAAGATTATTATAAAAGAAAAATGAATTTGCCCTAGTGGTAATTTGGAGAAGCTTACGGATGATGGGTGGTGTGTTTAATTCTTGTCTCAAACAATATTTATCACATGGATAAAAAGATTATAAAACAAAAATTCCTGCCACGTCAACTTTATTAATAATTGTCTATAGTATATTAACCCTTTTAATAATTGTCTATAGTATATTAAGAGATTTTAGAATACAAACAAAGCAATAACACTTACATTAACAGACAAATATAACTTTAAATAAAGTTGTTATTCAAATGCTTATTAATTTATGTGTTTTTGGAAAAATATTTACTACAAAAATCATTCACCACAAAACCTCAAAATATGTATTTTTGAAAAAAAGATTGTCCCCATTAGGAAAAATTTATGGTAATGTTATTGTCATTTTAATGTTGATACTTTAATATCATGGAAATTATATATAATTTTGCAGACATAAGACTAATCAGATTTTCATTGTTAACTAGTAAAATACCCGTGCGGGGTTAATCCTTTTAATAATTGCCTGTAGTATATAAAGAGATTTTAGAATACAAATAAAAAACAATAACACTTACATTAACAGATAAATATAACTTTAAATTAAGTTGTTATGCTTATTAATTTATTTGTGTTTTTAAAAAAATATTTATATTATTATACATAATAATATTGTCCCCATTAGAAAAAATTTATGGTAATGTTATTGTCATGTTATTTTAATATCATGTAAAATTATATATAATCTTGCGACATAAGACTCTTATCCGATTTTCATTGTTATCTAGTAAAATACTCGTGCCGGATTAACCCTTTTAATAATTGTCTATTGTATATTAAGAGATTTTAGATTACAAATAAAAAACAATAACACTTACATTAGACAAATATAACTTTAAATTAAGTTGTTATTCAAATGCTTATTAATTTATTTGTGTTTTTGAAAAAAATATTTATATTATCATACATAATAATATTGTCCCCATTAGAAAAAATTTATGATAATGTTATTGTCATTTTAAAGTTGATACTTTAATATCATGAAAATTATATATAATCTTTCAGATATAAGACTCTAATCCGATTTTCATTGTTAACTAGTAAAATACTCGTGCGGTACAAAAAATATTTAAATGTGTATATAAATTTAGTATGATATAAAATGTATTTATATAAATATTTAAATTTAAAATTAACTATTAATTTTAAAATAAATAATAATTATATAAATTCAATTATATTAAAACAAAGAGAAAAAAGGTGCTCAGTTGATAAAAAATGAATATTTAATATTTAAAAATAAAAATTTTATCTTTCAAATTAAAGTAATTATTGATTAAAATAAAATATGTATTATTGATAGTGACCCGTAAAATAGAAAGTTTATTTGATACAGCATAAATATATTTATATACCGATTAAATTTGAAAATAGTTATTTAATTATAAAATGAAAAATAATTACATAAACTCAATTGTATAAATAATTATATAAAAAGAAAAAAAAAGATTCGTAAGATGAAGAAAGACAAAAAACTTTGATAAAAATAAAATAAAATGACCCGTAAAACGAAATAAAATGACCCGTAAAAATAAAATAAAGTGACCCGTAGAGAATAATAAATATTTTAAATTTTACACGACTTATGTTGGAATTAAATACAATAAATTATTATAAACATCCATCATTCACAAAGAAAATCAATTAGTAAACAAAATATATCCTATTGAATACATCAATATGTGATTCATGAAATGAATTCGAAAAAAATAGATTGTATAAATTAAAATATTTGATTCTTATTTATATTTAAATTGCAATTATGACAATTTTACACAATGATTATATCAAATAAATAGTATATTGAAGTTCTCCCAGATAATTGACCATATTAAAAAGGGATAAAAGAGGAAAATTAATTTTGAAATTTGAAATTTGAAAGAAAGTTGAATATTTAAGGTAATATGTTAATTACCATAATATTCAAATGTTAGTGTAAAATAAAAATGGCAAAAAGGATATAAAAGGAAAGTTATCCAATTATTTTTTAAAGTATAGATAGTTGATAGTTGATGGCCTATATGACCAGTCACCCAATTGGAAGGTGATATAGGGATATAACATTGAGTGTAGAATGTCATAATATATATTATAACATAGTTGTAACAGGATGTAAAATGGCTCAAATAATAACCTCATTGCCAATATCAACCGGTACAGACTCAATATCAATTGACTTATACTCATCAATACATCTAAAAGCATCATTCAAAACATATAAGACATTCTCCTGTGCAGATAGAAAAAATGATTGAGCAAAATTGTATTTAACATTGTCAGTTCCAGTCAAGCAGCCTGTCACTACAACCATTACTCCATTATTATAGGAGGGTTGAACATCAGCACTTAGAACCTCACATTTGGTCTTAAAATGTATTTGTTTATACTTAAATTAATTAGAAAATAAAAAATATATAATTAATAAAAATTATTAAATAAATAAATATAATATATATTTAAAAATAGATAGAATCAATGGTACCAATATTTTAATTAGTAAATTCATTTTTTCGTTAATATTCAACAGTTTGATCAATAACTTCATGTTTCCGTTAAATTCAATATTTTAATTAGTAACTCGTGTGAACACATAATATTTGTTCATGTTATTGTTCAATATTTAAATCAATAGTTTAATATTAGTACCATATGCACGCGTCATATCATAGCTAATGTTTTAAAAAATACTAAATAAAGATTTGAATCAACAATATATTTTTCCTGTCTATAAAAATGATAAATATTATTTTTGTTTTGACATTAATTATAAAAATATATAAATTAATAGTAAATTTAGTCTTGTTTATAAAAATGACATTGCTTAAAAATATGTGATGATAATAAAATATTTTATAATAATAAAAAAATTAAATTGACAAATTATAATGAAGATATATTCAATCAAATTATATAATTCAATTAATAATAACAATTTAATATATTATTGATTAAAATCAATTTACAAATCAAATATATTATTCTATATATAAAAATATTTGAATTAACGGTATAATTATTCCTATATATAAATAATTTTGTTTTGAAATTATTTATAAAAATATTTAAGTCAATAGTAAATTTATTTTTATTATTATTCAATATTTAATTAAATGTGTTAATATCAGTACCATATAGATAGTCATGAGTATCGTACTATATTAATTCGTATCCGCATGAAATTGATCCCGATAAAATTTTAATTTTAATATTTAAATTACTTTATTTTATATTAGATAAATATATATTGATCATCGATGAACTTGTGTGGTTAAAATTTTAAATTATATAAATGACAAATAAATTGTATGATTAATAAAAAAAATACATACAATTTTGATACTATTTATTCACACATTACTTATGTTTCATTCTATTAGTATTTATATTGAAGTTCATCTAACCCATTTAAATTGTATGCTTATTTTGTATCCAAAAAAAATTGTATGATTATTTATTTAACTGTATAAATTGATTATCTTCTGCCTATATGCATTTTAAAAATTTGATGTCAATAAAATGTGTTATTCTCCTATTAACTCATATTAAAAACTCCATACACTATTTTTTTTATTGCTATTTTTGATATTCTACACTATTTTACATATATTAATTAACTATTTTATTCTCGTTTATAAATATATAATTGTTTTTTAAGTTGTTTTCATATTTAATATGTAATTGTCCTTTATTTAATACATTACTAAACTTTTTATAAACTTCTTATATATTGTAAACTTATAATAAAATAAGTGTGTACATATTTTCTTCTTTATTTCAACCAAGTAATAATCTCATATAAAATAAAATAAAAATTACAGGCTATATATTATTTAAAACTTATTTAATTGTTATTAAAAATTATTAAATAAATAAATATTAAAAATAAACAAAAAAGTTAGAGTAAAAATTATATAATCAATTTAATGATAAAGTCTATGGAAAGATTTGAAAGATTCTTAACCTTCTTTTTAAGATATATTAAAAATTAATAAGGTAAATTATGTATGAATTGAATGATATTGTATAGAAATAACTAAAGCTTTTTGAATTGAATGAAACTTATTGATTTAAAATAACTTAATGAAAATTAAAGAAACTTAGTAATTAAAAAAATCCTATAACATAAGCATTTTCAATTCATCCATTTAATAATATCTTTAAATAAACTTAACAATTCAACTTTTTTATTTTTTAATTCTAAAATGAGAAATGTGAAATATTAAAAAGTGAATCACTAATATGATAGAAACATAAATTAAATTTTAATTAATATACATTATGAAGGTATATTTTAATTTATTTGCATTAGTTATTATATATATATATATATATATATATATATATATATATATATATATATATATATATATATATATATATATATATATATATATATATATATATATATATATATATATATATTATTGCAATTAATAGTATATTTTTGCAATCATTGTTTTAATTACTATTAATATATAATGTTTTAGAAAGACATTGATATAAGAAAAATCTATTAGTAATTTTTTTAGTACACTTATTCGATAAAATATTACGAAGATGTGAGTTAAACTATTTTTTCGATAATATTATTTAAATTATTTTTTGGTCAATATGTGTTAAACATTTGAAAATATAATTTTATATGTCAATTTAAAAATATTTTCTAGTTTTTTATGAAGAGTGAACTTGTTGTTAAAACAATGGTTAACATTCACTCATTAATTTAAATTAATTTATAAGAAAATTATTTTTCTCGTATTTGAACAAGTAGTACTCTTTTTCTGTAGATATATATAATTTCTCAAGTATTTAATTGTATAAATTTCAATTAGTAATATAAATTATAACATAAATATCTGTAGATATATATAATTTCTCAAGTATTTAATTGTATAAATTTCAATTAGTAATATAAATTATAACATAAATATTTTAATCAGTAATATATATTTTCTTGTATATAAAATTTACCCATAAAATTTAACTAACAAACTATTATTACTTTGAAAAAGGTATTTTTAACTTAAATTATAAAGAACTGGATATTATTTTTCTTTGTTAATAAATTCAACCGAAAAGTTTCAATGTATAATAAAAGGAGTCATAAGAGGAGAATATGATTATTTTTTCTGTGTAGAATATGATTATTTTATTTGAAAAATATTTTATCACAAGTTAAAAATAATTTTGAATTATTTTTGTTCGTTCTAAAAATTTAATTACTTGGATAGGTACATTGAATTTTTTAAAAAAAATAAATAAATAGTAATTTAAACGTACACATTAACAATCATTTTAAATTAAAATAGTTTTCTTTTATAAATAATATAATCTTAATTATTTGTTAGGAGTAAAAAATTGAACGTAATTAAGTTATAAGTAACAAATGGTATTAAAAAAATAATTAATATTATAAAGAGTAATAAATTTTATTTATAATATAATAATGATTCAATTGTATAAATGACTTTAAATAATTTTGATTCTCATTATATTTTTATCTATTTTATACATTTATTACATGTTTAATATTTTTAAAACTGGTTTTTTTAATTGTTTTCTTTTAAACTTATTAATACCTGATATAAATTATTAAAAAAAAACATATATTTTGTATATTTTTATGAGTATAATCTGTCATGAGTTAAGAAAATTATAATTATAAATTAATTAGTATCATAATCATTTATTATTTTAATAAATATCTATTTAAATACATTTATCTTTTAATTGTATTTAAAATTAGTATGGTAATTTCTCTTTTATAAATAATATATTCTTAATACTCTTAAGATAATTTAAAACATATTTATTAATTATTTAATAATTTTTCATCTATTATATATAAACAATTAAGATGACACATTTTGACATATGACGAAGATGACGACACATGAAGCGGAATGTATTGGGTCAATTTAGGAATAGGTGCGTCCAAACATTATGTAATTGATTACTCAAACACCATAAACGTTCATAAAAAAATATTGATTACACAAACACTATAAACTTTCATAAAAAAATATTTATCAATAACGGTATTTATCAATAACAAGAAAATTTGGGAATAGTGGGAGAAGAGGAAAGAACGGTATTTATCAATAACAGGAAAATTTGGGAATAGTGGGAGAAGAGGAAAGAACGACAAAACAAATTAATTTCTGTTTATACACTCCAATCAGCGTGGCACAAATTTTTTCATTTTTTTGCAAAGAAATATATCCTATTTTCTTATACGATTATTACAATATAACTCTCTCTTCTCAAAAGTATATTCAAACCGAAATTAGTTTGTCAAATATTATTAGTCAGAAACCTTACATGATAACTTTTCATATAATATAATACATACAATACTAGTATAGAAACCTAAACAATATTCCAATATCCTCCAAAGATCTCATCAATAAAAATATTCTTAACCAACGAATTCCCTAAACCACTAATTAATAATTAAAAAATAATTTAGATAATATTGCAACATAATTTTCCGTCAAACAGGGACCTATAACAAAAAAAAAATTAATTAACACTTTGTCAACATACTCTTTCAAAATACTCTTAGTTGTTGGAGACAACCTTCCATTTATGATGCATTATGACATCCACCTTTCATAACTCTTTGTTCAATGTATTGAGTTTATAAATATTACATAAATGATAATGACGAAACAGAAAATATGATGGAGACGAAGATGAGACTAAAGCTGAATGTATCCAATCATCATTCAGTCGGTTTAAAAGATTAAAAGCGCATAAACCGTTACAATTTGTGTGAATAGATGCGTTACAATTTAGGAATAGATACTTGTTTATAGAATCTAATCAACATGGCACAAATTATGGTTACCAAAGACACGTGGCATCCATTTTTTCAATGTATCCGATTTTCTTATATATATTTAAAATCATTTATTTTTTAATTGTATTTAAAATTAGTATTGTAATTTCTCTTTTATAAATTATATATTTTTAATACTCTTAAGATAATTTAAAACATATTTATTAATTATATAATAATTTTTCATCTATTTTATAGAAACAAATTAAAAGTGGGAGAAGAGAAAGAACGACCAAACAAATCAAATTATGGTTACTCAAGCCACGTGGCACAATAATTTCTCTTTTATAAATAATAAATTCTTAATACTCTTAAAATAATTTAAAACATATTTATTAATTATTTAATAATTTTTCATCTATTATATATAAACAATGAAGATATATAATAAACAATGAAGATGACGCATTTTGACATATGATGAAGATGACGACACATGAAGCGGAATGTATTGGGTTAATTTTAAATAATACACCATTCATCAATTTAGGAATAGGTGCGTCTAAACATTATGTAATTGATTACTCAAACACCATAAACGTTCATAAAAAATTATTTATCAATAACGGGAAGATTTGGGAATAGTGGGAGAAGAGGGAAGAACGACAAAACAAATTAATTTCTGTTTATACACTCCAATCAGCGTGACACAAATTTTTTCATTTTTTTGCAAAGAAATAGATCCGATTTTCTTATACGATTATTACAATATAACCCTCTCTTCTCAAAAGTATATTCAAACCAAAATTAGTTTGTCAAATATTATTAGTCAGAAACCTTACACGATAATTTTTCATATAATACAATACATACAATACTAGTATAGAAACCTAAACAATATTCCAATATCCTCCAAAGATCTCATCAATAAAAATATTCTTAAACAACGAATTCCCTAAACCACTAATTAATAATTAAAAAATAATTTAGATAATATTGCAACATAATTTTTCGTCAAACAGGGACCTATAACAAAAAACTTTAATTAACACTTTGTCAACATACTCTTTCAAAATACTCTTTGTTGTTGGAGACAACCTTCCATTTATGATGCATTATGACATCCACCTTTCATAACTCTTTGTTCAATGTATTGAGTTTATAAATATTACATAAATGATAATGACGAAACAGAAAATATGATGGAGACGAAATGAGACTGAAGCTGAATGTATCCAATCATCATTCAGTCGGTTTAAAGGATTAAAGGCGCATAAACCCTTATAATTTGTGTAATTAGATGCATTACAATTTAGGAATAGATGCTTGTTTATAGAATCCAATCCACATGGCACAAATTATGGTTACCCAAGCCACGTGGCACCATTTTTTCCAAAGAAATGAAGCCGATTTTCATATATATTTAAAATCATTTATTTTTTAATTGTATTTAAAATTAGTATTGTAATTTCGCTTTTATAAATTATATATTTTTAATACTCTTAAGATAATTTAAAACATATTAATTAATTATATAATAATTTTTCTTCTATTATATAGAAACAAATTAAAAGTGGGAGAAGAGAAAGAATGACCAAACAAATCAAATTATGGTTACTCAAACACGTGGCACAATAATTTCTATTTTATAAATAATATATTCTTAATACTCTTAAGATAATTTAAAACATATTTATTAATTATTTAATAATTTTTCATCTATTATATATAAACAATGAAGATGACACATTTTGACATATGATGAAGATGACGAAACATGAAGCGAAATGTATTGGGTCAATTTTAAATAATACACCATTCATCAATTTCAATTAAGGAATAGGTGCGTCTAAACATTATGTAATTGATTACTCAAACACCATAAACGTTCATAAAAAAATATTTATCAATAACGGGATGATTTGGGAATAGTGGGAGAAGAGGAAAGAACGACAAAACAAATTAATTTCTGTATATACACTCCAATAAGCGTGGCACAAATTTTTTCATTTTTTTGCAAAGAAATAGATCCGATTTTCTTATAAGATTATTACAATATAACCCTCTCTTCTCAAAAGTATATTCAAAACGAAATTAGTTTGTCAAATATTATTAGTCAGAAACCTTACATGATAACTTTTCATATAATACAATACATACAATACTAGTATAGAAACATAAACAATATTCCAATATCCTCCAAAGATCTCATCAATAAAAATATTCTTAAACAACGAATTCCCTAAACCACTAATTAATAATTAAAAAATAATTTAGATAATATTGCAACATAAATTTTTGTCAAACAGGGACCTATAAAAAAATTTATTAACACTTTGTCAATATACTCTTTCAAAATACTCTTTGTTGTTGGAGACAACCTTCCATTTATGATGCATTATGACATCCACCTTTCATAACTGTTTGTTCAATGTATTGAGTTTATAAATATTACATAAATGATAAGGACGAAACACAAAATATAATGGAGACGGAGATGAGACTGAAGCTGAATGTATCAAATCATCATTCAATCGGTTTAAAAGATTAAAGGCGCATAAACCGTTACAATTTGTGTAAATAGATGCGTTACAATTTAGGAATAGATGCTTGTTTATAGAATCTTATCAACATGGCACAAATTATGGTTACCCAAGCCACGTGGCATCCATTTTTTCAATGAATCCGATTTTCTTATATATATTTAAAATCATTTATTTTTTTAATTGTATTTAAAATTAGTATTGTAATTTCTCTTTTTAAAACTATATATTTTTAATACTCTTGAGATAATTTAAAACATATTTATTAATTATATAATAATTTTTCATCTATTATATAGAAACAAATTAAAAGTGGGAGAAGAGAAAGAACGACCAAACAAATCAAATTATGGTTACTCAAGCCACGTGGCACAATTTTTTCAAAGAAATGGATCCGATTTTCTTATATATATTTAAAATGTATTATTTTTTAATTATATTTAAAATTAGTATCGTAATTTCTCTTTTATATATAATATATTCTTAATACTCTATAAGATAATTTAAAACATATTTATTAATTATTTAATAATTTTTCATCTATTATATATAAACAATGAAGATGACGCATTTTGACATATGATGAAGATGACGACACATGAAGCGAAATGTATTGGGTCAATTTTAAATAATACACCATTCATCAATTAAGGAATAGGTGCGTCTAAACGTTATGTAATTGATTACTCAAACACCATAAACGTTCATAAAAAAATATTTATCAATAACGGGATGATTTGGGAATAGTGTGAGAAGAGGAAAGAACGACAAAACAAATTAATTTCTGTATATACACTCCAATAAGCGTGGCACAAATTTTTTCATTTTTTTGCAAAGAAATAGATCCGATTTTCTTATAAGATTATTACAATATAACCCTCTCTTCTCAAAAGTATATTCAAAACGAAATTAGTTTGTCAAATATTATTAGTCAGAAACCTTACATGATAACTTTTCATATAATACAATACATACAATACTAGTATAGAAACATAAACAATATTCCAATATCCTCCAAAGATCTCATCAATAAAAATATTCTTAAACAACGAATTCCCTAAACCACTAATTAATAATTAAAAAATAATTTAGATAATATTGCAACATAAATTTTTGTCAAACAGGGACCTATAAAAAAATTTATTAACACTTTGTCAATATACTCTTTCAAAATACTCTTTGTTGTTGGAGACAACCTTCCATTTATGATGCATTATGACATCCACCTTTCCTAACTATTTGTTCAATGTATTGAGTTTATAAATATTACATAAATGATAAGGACGAAACACAAAATATAATGGAGACGGAGATGAGACTGAAGCTGAATGTATCAAATCATCATTCAATCGGTTTAAAAGATTAAAGGCGCATAAACCGTTACAATTTGTGTAAATAGATGCGTTACAATTTAGGAATAGATGCTTGTTTATAGAATCTTATCAACATGGCACAAATTATGGTTACCCAAGCCACGTGGCATCCATTTTTTCAATGAATCCGATTTTCTTATATATATTTAAAATCATTTATTTTTTTAATTGTATTTAAAATTAGTATTGTAATTTCTCTTTTTAAAACTATATATTTTTAATACTCTTGAGATAATTTAAAACATATTTATTAATTATATAATAATTTTTCATCTATTATATAGAAACAAATTAAAAGTGGGAGAAGAGAAAGAACGACCAAACAAATCAAATTATGGTTACTCAAGCCACGTGGCACAATTTTTTCAAAGAAATGGATCCGATTTTCTTATATATATTTAAAATGTATTATTTTTTAATTATATTTAAAATTAGTATCGTAATTTCTCTTTTATATATAATATATTCTTAATACTCTATAAGATAATTTAAAACATATTTATTAATTATTTAATAATTTTTCATCTATTATATATAAACAATGAAGATGACGCATTTTGACATATGATGAAGATGACGACACATGAAGCGAAATGTATTGGGTCAATTTTAAATAATACACCATTCATCAATTAAGGAATAGGTGCGTCTAAACGTTATGTAATTGATTACTCAAACACCATAAACGTTCATAAAAAAATATTTATCAATAACGGGATGATTTGGGAATAGTGGGAGAAGAGGAAAGAACGACAAAACAAATTAATTTCTGTATATACACTCCAATAAGCGTGGCACAAATTTTTTCATTTTTTTGCAAAGAAATAGATCCGATTTTCTTATAAGATTATTACAATATAACCCTCTCTTCTCAAAAGTATATTCAAAACGAAATTAGTTTGTCAAATATTATTAGTCAGAAACCTTACATGATAACTTTTCATATAATACAATACATACAATACTAGTATAGAAACATAAACAATATTCCAATATCCTCCAAAGATCTCATCAATAAAAATATTCTTAAACAACGAATTCCCTAAACCACTAATTAATAATTAAAAAATAATTTAGATAATATTGCAACATAAATTTTTGTCAAACAGGGACCTATAAAAAAATTTATTAACACTTTGTCAATATACTCTTTCAAAATACTCTTTGTTGTTGGAGACAACCTTCCATTTATGATGCATTATGACATCCACCTTTCCTAACTGTTTGTTCAATGTATTGAGTTTATAAATATTACATAAATGATAAGGACGAAACACAAAATATAATGGAGACGGAGATGAGACTGAAGCTGAATGTATCAAATCATCATTCAATCGGTTTAAAAGATTAAAGGCGCATAAACCGTTACAATTTGTGTAAATAGATGCGTTACAATTTAGGAATAGATGCTTGTTTATAGAATCTTATCAACATGGCACAAATTATGGTTACCCAAGCCACGTGGCATCCATTTTTTCAATGAATCTGATTTTCTTATATATATTTAAAATCATTTATTTTTTTAATTGTATTTAAAATTAGTATTGTAATTTCTCTTTTTAAAACTATATATTTTTAATACTCTTGAGATAATTTAAAACATATTTATTAATTATATAATAATTTTTCATCTATTATATAGAAACAAATTAAAAGTGGGAGAAGAGAAAGAACGACCAAACAAATCAAATTATGGTTACTCAAGCCACGTGGCACAATTTTTTCAAAGAAATGGATCCGATTTTCTTATATATATTTAAAATGTATTATTTTTTAATTATATTTAAAATTAGTATCGTAATTTCTCTTTTATATATAATATATTCTTAATACTCTTTAAGATAATTTAAAACATATTTATTAATTATTTAATAATTTTTTATCTATTATATATAAACAATGAAGATGACGCATTTTGACATATGATGAATATGACGACACATGAAGTGGAATGTATTGGGTCAATTTTAAATAATACACCATTCAACAATTTAGAAGTAGGTGCGTCCAAACGTTATGTAATTGATTACTCAAACACCATAAACGTTCATAAGAAAATATTTATCAATAACGGGAAGATTTGGGAATAGTGTGAGAAGAGGAAAGAACGACAAAACAAATTAATTTATGTTTCTACACTCCAATCAGCGTGGCACAAATGTTTTCATTTTTTTGCAAAGAAATAGATCCGATTTTCTTATACGATTATTACAATATAACCCTCTCTTCTCAAAAGTATATTCAAAACGAAATTAGTTTGTCAAATATTATTAGTCAGAAACCTTACATGATAACTTTTCATATAATACAATACATACAATACTAGTATAGAAACATAAACAATATTCCAATATCCTCCAAAGATCTCATCAATAAAAATATTCTTAAACAACGAATTCCCTAAAACACTAATTAATAATTAAAAAATAATTTAGATAATATTGCAACATAGATTTTTGTCAAACAGGGACCTATAAAAAAATTTATTAACACTTTGTCAATATACTCTTTCAAAATACTCTTTGTTGTTGGAGACAACCTTCCATTTATGATGCATTATGACATCCACCTTTCCTAACTGTTTGTTCAATGTATTGAGTTTATAAATATTACATAAATGATAAGGACGAAACACAAAATATAATGGAGACGGAGATGAGACTGAAGCTGAATGTATCAAATCATCATTCAATCGGTTTAAAAGATTAAAGGCGCATAAACCGTTACAATTTGTGTAAATAGATGCGTTACAATTTAGGAATAGATGCTTGTTTATAGAATCTTATCAACATGGCACAAATTATGGTTACCCAAGCCACGTGGCATCCATTTTTTCAATGAATCCGATTTTCTTATATATATTTAAAATCATTTATTTTTTTAATTGTATTTAAAATTAGTATTGTAATTTCTCTTTTTAAAACTATATATTTTTAATACTCTTGAGATAATTTAAAACATATTTATTAATTATATAATAATTTTTCATCTATTATATAGAAACAAATTAAAAGTGGGAGAAGAGAAAGAACGACCAAACAAATCAAATTATGGTTACTCAAGCCACGTGGCACAATTTTTTCAAAGAAATGGATCCGATTTTCTTATATATATTTAAAATGTATTATTTTTTAATTATATTTAAAATTAGTATCGTAATTTCTCTTTTATATATAATATATTCTTAATACTCTTTAAGATAATTTAAAATATATTTATTAATTATTTAATAATTTTTCATCTATTATATATAAACAATGAAGATGACGCATTTTGACATATGATGAATATGACGACACATGAAGCGGAATGTATTGGGTCAATTTTAAATAATACACCATTCAACAATTTAGAAATAGGTGCGTCCAAACGTTATGTTATTGATTACTCAAACACCATAAACGTTCATAAGAAAATATTTATCAATAACGGGAAGATTTGGGAATAGTGTGAGAAGAGGAAAGAACGACAAAACAAATTAATTTTTGTTTCTACACTCCAATCAGCGTGGCACAAATGTTTTCATTTTTTTGCAAAGAAATAGATCCGATTTTCTTATACGATTATTACAATATAACCCTCTCTTCTCAAAAGTATATTCAAAACGAAATTAGTTTGTCAAATATTATTAGTCAGAAACCTTCCATGATAACTTTTCATATAATACAATACATACAATACTAGTATAGAAACATAAACAATATTCCAATATCCTCCAAAGATCTCATCAATAAAAATATTCTTAAACAACGAATTCCCTAAACCACTAATTAATAATTAAAAAATAATTTAGATAATATTGCAACATAAATTGTTGTCAAACAGGGACCTATAAAAAAAATTTATTAACACTTTGTCAATATACTCTTTCAAAATACTCTTTGTTGTTGGAGACAACCTTCCATTTATGATGCATTATGACATCCACCTTTCCTAACTCTTTGTTCAATGTATTGAGTTTATAAATATTACATAAATGATAAGGACGAAACACAAAATATAATGGAGACGGAGATGAGACTGAAGCTGAATGTATCAAATCATCATTCAATCGGTTTAAAAGATTAAAGGCGCATAAACCGTTACAATTTGTGTAAATAGATGCGTTACAATTTAGGAATAGATGCTTGTTTATAGAATCTTATCAACATGGCACAAATTATGGTTACCCAAGCCACGTGGCATCCATTTTTTCAATGAATCCGATTTTCTTATATATATTTAAAATCATTTATTTTTTTAATTGTATTTAAAATTAGTATTGTAATTTCTCTTTTTAAAACTATATATTTTTAATACTCTTGAGATAATTTAAAACATATTTATTAATTATATAATAATTTTTCATCTATTATATAGAAACAAATTAAAAGTGGGAGAAGAGAAAGAACGACCAAACAAATCAAATTTTGGTTACTCATGCCACGTGGCACAATTTTTTCAAAGAAATGGATCCGATTTTCTTATATATATTTAAAATGTATTATTTTTTAATTATATTTAAAATTAGTATCGTAATTTCTCTTTTATATATAATATATTCTTAATACTCTTTAAGATAATTTAAAATATATTTATTAATTATTTAATAATTTTTCATCTATTATATATAAACAATGAAGATGACGCATTTTGACATATGATGAATATGACGACACATGAAGCGGAATGTATTGGGTCAATTTTAAATAATACACCATTCAACAATTTAGAAGTAGGTGCGTCCAAACGTTATGTTATTGATTACTCAAACACCATAAACGTTCATAAGAAAATATTTATCAATAACGGGAAGATTTGGGAATAGTGTGAGAAGAGGAAAGAACGACAAAACAAATTAATTTTTGTTTCTACACTCCAATCAGCGTGGCACAAATGTTTTCATTTTTTTGCAAAGAAATAGATCCGATTTTCTTATACGATTATTACAATATAACCCTCTCTTCTCAAAAGTATATTCAACACGAAATTAGTTTGTCAAATATTATTAGTCAGAAACCTTACATGATAACTTTTCATATAATACAATACATACAATACTAGTATAGAAACATAAACAATATTCCAATATCCTCCAAAGATCTCATCAATAAAAATATTCTTAAACAACGAATTCCCTAAAACACTAATTAATAATTAAAAAATAATTTAGATAATATTGCAACATAGATTTTTGTCAAACAGGGACCTATAAAAAAATTTATTAACACTTTGTCAATATACTCTTTCAAAATACTCTTTGTTGTTGGAGACAACCTTCCATTTATGATGCATTATGACATCCACCTTTCCTAACTCTTTTTTCAATGTATTGAGTTTATAAATATTACATAAATGATAAGGACGAAACATAAAATATAATGGAGACGGAGATGAGACTGAAGCTGAATGTATCAAATCATCATTCAATCGGTTTAAAAGATTAAAGGCGCATAAACCGTTACAATTTGTGTAAATAGATGCGTTACAATTTAGGAATAGATGCTTGTTTATAGAATCTTATCAACATGGCACAAATTATGGTTACCCAAGCCACGTGGCATCCATTTTTTCAATGAATCCGATTTTCTTATATATATTTAAAATCATTTATTTTTTTAATTGTATTTAAAATTAGTATTGTAATTTCTCTTTTTAAAACTATATATTTTTAATACTCTTGAGATAATTTAAAACATATTTATTAATTATATAATAATTTTTCATCTATTATATAGAAACAAATTAAAAGTGGGAGAAGAGAAAGAACGACCAAACAAATCAAATTATGGTTACTCAAGCCACGTGGCACAATTTTTTCAAAGAAATGGATCCGATTTTCTTATATATATTTAAAATGTATTATTTTTTAATTATATTTAAAATTAGTATCGTAATTTCTCTTTTATATATAATATATTCTTAATACTCTTTAAGATAATTTAAAATATATTTATTAATTATTTAATAATTTTTCATCTATTATATATAAACAATGAAGATGACGCATTTTGACATATGATGAATATGACGACACATGAAGCGGAATGTATTGGGTCAATTTTAAATAATACACCATTCAACAATTTAGAAGTAGGTGCGTCCAAACGTTATGTTATTGATTACTCAAACACCATAAACGTTCATAAGAAAATATTTATCAATAACGGGAAGATTTGGGAATAGTGTGAGAAGAGGAAAGAACGACAAAACAAATTAATTTTTGTTTCTACACTCCAATCAGCGTGGCACAAATGTTTTCATTTTTTTGCAAAGAAATAGATCCGATTTTCTTATACGATTATTACAATATAACCCTCTCTTCTCAAAAGTATATTCAACACGAAATTAGTTTGTCAAATATTATTAGTCAGAAACCTTACATGATAACTTTTCATATAATACAATACATACAATACTAGTATAGAAACATAAACAATATTCCAATATCCTCCAAAGATCTCATCAATAAAAATATTCTTAAACAACGAATTCCCTAAAACACTAATTAATAATTAAAAAATAATTTAGATAATATTGCAACATAGATTTTTGTCAAACAGGGACCTATAAAAAAATTTATTAACACTTTGTCAATATACTCTTTCAAAATACTCTTTGTTGTTGGAGACAACCTTCCATTTATGATGCATTATGACATCCACCTTTCCTAACTCTTTTTTCAATGTATTGAGTTTATAAATATTACATAAATGATAAGGACGAAACATAAAATATAATGGAGACGGAGATGAGACTGAAGCTGAATGTATCAAATCATCATTCAATCGGTTTAAAAGATTAAAGGCGCATAAACCGTTACAATTTGTGTAAATAGATGCGTTACAATTTAGGAATAGATGCTTGTTTATAGAATCTTATCAACATGGCACAAATTATGGTTACCCAAGCCACGTGGCATCCATTTTTTCAATGAATCCGATTTTCTTATATATATTTAAAATCATTTATTTTTTTAATTGTATTTAAAATTAGTATTGTAATTTCTCTTTTTAAAACTATATATTTTTAATACTCTTGAGATAATTTAAAACATATTTATTAATTATATAATAATTTTTCATCTATTATATAGAAACAAATTAAAAGTGGGAGAAGAGAAAGAACGACCAAACAAATCAAATTATGGTTACTCATGCCACGTGGCACAATTTTTTCAAAGAAATGGATCCGATTTTCTTATATATATTTAAAATGTATTATTTTTTAATTATATTTAAAATTAGTATCGTAATTTCTCTTTTATATATAATATATTCTTAATACTCTTTAAGATAATTTAAAACATATTTATTAATTATTTAATAAATTTTCATCTATTATATATAAACATTGAAGATGACGCATTTTGACATATGATGAATATGACGACACATGAAGTGGAATGTATTGGGTCAATTTTAAATAATACACCATTCAACAATTTAGAAGTAGGTGCGTCCAAACGTTATGTAATTGATTACTCAAACACCATAAACGTTCATAAAAAAATATTTATCAATAACGGGAAGATTTGGGAATAGTGGGAGAAGAGGAAAGAACGACAAAACAAATTAATTTATGTTTCTACACTCCAATCAGCGTGGCACAAATGTTTTCATTTTTTTGCAAAGAAATAGATCCGATTTTCTTATAAGATTATTACAATATAACCCTCTCTTCTCAAAAGTATATTCAAAACGAAATTAGTTTGTCAAATATTATTAGTCAGAAACCTTACATGATAACTTTTCATATAATACAATACATACAATACTAGTATAGAAACATAAACAATATTCCAATATCCTCCAAAGATCTCATCAATAAAAATATTCTTAAACAACGAATTCCCTAAACCACTAATTAATAATTAAAAAATAATTTAGATAATATTGCAACATAAATTTTTGTCAAACAGGGACCTATAAAAAAATTTATTAACACTTTGTCAATATACTCTTTCAAAATACTCTTTGTTGTTGGAGACAACCTTCCATTTATGATGCATTATGACATCCACCTTTCCTAACTGTTTGTTCAATGTATTGAGTTTATAAATATTACATAAATGATAAGGACGAAACACAAAATATAATGGAGACGGAGATGAGACTGAAGCTGAATGTATCAAATCATCATTCAATCGGTTTAAAAGATTAAAGGCGCATAAACCGTTACAATTTGTGTAAATAGATGCGTTACAATTTAGGAATAGATGCTTGTTTATAGAATCTTATCAACATGGCACAAATTATGGTTACCCAAGCCACGTGGCATCCATTTTTTCAATGAATCCGATTTTCTTATATATATTTAAAATCATTTATTTTTTTAATTGTATTTAAAATTAGTATTGTAATTTCTCTTTTTAAAACTATATATTTTTAATACTCTTGAGATAATTTAAAACATATTTATTAATTATATAATAATTTTTCATCTATTATATAGAAACAAATTAAAAGTGGGAGAAGAGAAAGAACGACCAAACAAATCAAATTATGGTTACTCAAGCCACGTGGCACAATTTTTTCAAAGAAATGGATCCGATTTTCTTATATATATTTAAAATGTATTATTTTTTAATTATATTTAAAATTAGTATCGTAATTTCTCTTTTATATATAATATATTCTTAATACTCTTTAAGATAATTTAAAATATATTTATTAATTATTTAATAATTTTTCATCTATTATATATAAACAATGAAGATGACGCATTTTGACATATGATGAATATGACGACACATGAAGCGGAATGTATTGGGTCAATTTTAAATAATACACCATTCAACAATTTAGAAATAGGTGCGTCCAAACGTTATGTTATTGATTACTCAAACACCATAAACGTTCATAAGAAAATATTTATCAATAACGGGAAGATTTGGGAATAGTGTGAGAAGAGGAAAGAACGACAAAACAAATTAATTTTTGTTTCTACACTCCAATCAGCGTGGCACAAATGTTTTCATTTTTTTGCAAAGAAATAGATCCGATTTTCTTATACGATTATTACAATATAACCCTCTCTTCTCAAAAGTATATTCAAAACGAAATTAGTTTGTCAAATATTATTAGTCAGAAACCTTCCATGATAACTTTTCATATAATACAATACATACAATACTAGTATAGAAACATAAACAATATTCCAATATCCTCCAAAGATCTCATCAATAAAAATATTCTTAAACAACGAATTCCCTAAACCACTAATTAATAATTAAAAAATAATTTAGATAATATTGCAACATAAATTGTTGTCAAACAGGGACCTATAAAAAAAATTTATTAACACTTTGTCAATATACTCTTTCAAAATACTCTTTGTTGTTGGAGACAACCTTCCATTTATGATGCATTATGACATCCACCTTTCCTAACTCTTTGTTCAATGTATTGAGTTTATAAATATTACATAAATGATAAGGACGAAACACAAAATATAATGGAGACGGAGATGAGACTGAAGCTGAATGTATCAAATCATCATTCAATCGGTTTAAAAGATTAAAGGCGCATAAACCGTTACAATTTGTGTAAATAGATGCGTTACAATTTAGGAATAGATGCTTGTTTATAGAATCTTATCAACATGGCACAAATTATGGTTACCCAAGCCACGTGGCATCCATTTTTTCAATGAATCCGATTTTCTTATATATATTTAAAATCATTTATTTTTTTAATTGTATTTAAAATTAGTATTGTAATTTCTCTTTTTAAAACTATATATTTTTAATACTCTTGAGATAATTTAAAACATATTTATTAATTATATAATAATTTTTCATCTATTATATAGAAACAAATTAAAAGTGGGAGAAGAGAAAGAACGACCAAACAAATCAAATTATGGTTACTCAAGCCACGTGGCACAATTTTTACAAAGAAATGGATCCGATTTTCTTATATATATTTAAAATGTATTATTTTTTAATTATATTTAAAATTAGTATCGTAATTTCTCTTTTATATATAATATATTCTTAATACTCTTTAAGATAATTTAAAACATATTTATTAATTATTTAATAATTTTTTATCTATTATATATAAACAATGAAGATGACGCATTTTGACATATGATGAATATGACGACACATGAAGTGGAATGTATTGGGTCAATTTTAAATAATACACCATTCAACAATTTAGAAGTAGGTGCGTCCAAACGTTATGTAATTGATTACTCAAACACCATAAACGTTCATAAGAAAATATTTATCAATAACGGGAAGATTTGGGAATAGTGTGAGAAGAGGAAAGAACGACAAAACAAATTAATTTATGTTTCTACACTCCAATCAGCGTGGCACAAATGTTTTCATTTTTTTGCAAAGAAATAGATCCGATTTTCTTATACGATTATTACAATATAACCCTCTCTTCTCAAAAGTATATTCAAAACGAAATTAGTTTGTCAAATATTATTAGTCAGAAACCTTACATGATAACTTTTCATATAATACAATACATACAATACTAGTATAGAAACATAAACAATATTCCAATATCCTCCAAAGATCTCATCAATAAAAATATTCTTAAACAACGAATTCCCTAAAACACTAATTAATAATTAAAAAATAATTTAGATAATATTGCAACATAGATTTTTGTCAAACAGGGACCTATAAAAAAATTTATTAACACTTTGTCAATATACTCTTTCAAAATACTCTTTGTTGTTGGAGACAACCTTCCATTTATGATGCATTATGACATCCACCTTTCCTAACTCTTTTTTCAATGTATTGAGTTTATAAATATTACATAAATGATAAGGACGAAACACAAAATATAATGGAGACGGAGATGAGACTGAAGCTGAATGTATCAAATCATCATTCAATCGGTTTAAAAGATTAAAGGCGCATAAACCGTTACAATTTGTGTAAATAGATGCGTTACAATTTAGGAATAGATGCTTGTTTATAGAATCTTATCAACATGGCACAAATTATGGTTACCCAAGCCACGTGGCATCCATTTTTTCAATGAATCCGATTTTCTTATATATATTTAAAATCATTTATTTTTTTAATTGTATTTAAAATTAGTATTGTAATTTCTCTTTTTAAAACTATATATTTTTAATACTCTTGAGATAATTTAAAACATATTTATTAATTATATAATAATTTTTCATCTATTATATAGAAACAAATTAAAAGTGGGAGAAGAGAAAGAACGACCAAACAAATCAAATTTTGGTTACTCATGCCACGTGGCACAATTTTTTCAAAGAAATGGATCCGATTTTCTTATATATATTTAAAATGTATTATTTTTTAATTATATTTAAAATTAGTATCGTAATTTCTCTTTTATATATAATATATTCTTAATACTCTTTAAGATAATTTAAAATATATTTATTAATTATTTAATAATTTTTCATCTATTATATATAAACAATGAAGATGACGCATTTTGACATATGATGAATATGACGACACATGAAGCGGAATGTATTGGGTCAATTTTAAATAATACACCATTCAACAATTTAGAAGTAGGTGCGTCCAAACGTTATGTTATTGATTACTCAAACACCATAAACGTTCATAAGAAAATATTTATCAATAACGGGAAGATTTGGGAATAGTGTGAGAAGAGGAAAGAACGACAAAACAAATTAATTTTTGTTTCTACACTCCAATCAGCGTGGCACAAATGTTTTCATTTTTTTGCAAAGAAATAGATCCGATTTTCTTATACGATTATTACAATATAACCCTCTCTTCTCAAAAGTATATTCAACACGAAATTAGTTTGTCAAATATTATTAGTCAGAAACCTTACATGATAACTTTTCATATAATACAATACATACAATACTAGTATAGAAACATAAACAATATTCCAATATCCTCCAAAGATCTCATCAATAAAAATATTCTTAAACAACGAATTCCCTAAAACACTAATTAATAATTAAAAAATAATTTAGATAATATTGCAACATAGATTTTTGTCAAACAGGGACCTATAAAAAAATTTATTAACACTTTGTCAATATACTCTTTCAAAATACTCTTTGTTGTTGGAGACAACCTTCCATTTATGATGCATTATGACATCCACCTTTCCTAACTCTTTTTTCAATGTATTGAGTTTATAAATATTACATAAATGATAAGGACGAAACATAAAATATAATGGAGACGGAGATGAGACTGAAGCTGAATGTATCAAATCATCATTCAATCGGTTTAAAAGATTAAAGGCGCATAAACCGTTACAATTTGTGTAAATAGATGCGTTACAATTTAGGAATAGATGCTTGTTTATAGAATCTTATCAACATGGCACAAATTATGGTTACCCAAGCCACGTGGCATCCATTTTTTCAATGAATCCGATTTTCTTATATATATTTAAAATCATTTATTTTTTTAATTGTATTTAAAATTAGTATTGTAATTTCTCTTTTTAAAACTATATATTTTTAATACTCTTGAGATAATTTAAAACATATTTATTAATTATATAATAATTTTTCATCTATTATATAGAAACAAATTAAAAGTGGGAGAAGAGAAAGAACGACCAAACAAATCAAATTATGGTTACTCATGCCACGTGGCACAATTTTTTCAAAGAAATGGATCCGATTTTCTTATATATATTTAAAATGTATTATTTTTTAATTATATTTAAAATTAGTATCGTAATTTCTCTTTTATATATAATATATTCTTAATACTCTTTAAGATAATTTAAAACATATTTATTAATTATTTAATAAATTTTCATCTATTATATATAAACATTGAAGATGACGCATTTTGACATATGATGAATATGACGACACATGAAGTGGAATGTATTGGGTCAATTTTAAATAATACACCATTCAACAATTTAGAAGTAGGTGCGTCCAAACGTTATGTAATTGATTACTCAAACACCATAAACGTTCATAAAAAAATATTTATCAATAACGGGAAGATTTGGGAATAGTGGGAGAAGAGGAAAGAACGACAAAACAAATTAATTTATGTTTCTACACTCCAATCAGCGTGGCACAAATGTTTTCATTTTTTTGCAAAGAAATAGATCCGATTTTCTTATAAGATTATTACAATATAACCCTCTCTTCTCAAAAGTATATTCAAAACGAAATTAGTTTGTCAAATATTATTAGTCAGAAACCTTACATGATAACTTTTCATATAATACAATACATACAATACTAGTATAGAAACATAAACAATATTCCAATATCCTCCAAAGATCTCATCAATAAAAATATTCTTAAACAACGAATTCCCTAAAACACTAATTAATAATTAAAAAATAATTTAGATAATATTGCAACATAGATTTTTGTCAAACAGGGACCTATAAAAAAATTTATTAACACTTTGTCAATATACTCTTTCAAAATACTCTTTGTTGTTGGAGACAACCTTCCATTTATGATGCATTATGACATCCACCTTTCCTAACTCTTTGTTCAATGTATTGAGTTTATAAATATTACATAAATGATAAGGACGAAACACAAAATATAATGGAGACGGAGATGAGACTGAAGCTGAATGTATCAAATCATCATTCAATCGGTTTAAAAGATTAAAGGCGCATAAACCGTTACAATTTGTGTGAATAGATGCGTTACAATTTAGGAATAGATGCTTGTTTATAGAATCTTATCAACATGGCACAAATTATGGTTACCAAAGACACGTGGCATCCATTTTTTCAATGTATCCGATTTTCTTATATATATTTAAAATCATTTATTTTTTTAATTGTATTTAAAATTAGTATTGTAATTTCTCTTTTTAAAACTATATATTTTTAATACTCTTGAGATAATTTAAAACATATTTATTAATTATATAATAATTTTTCATCTATTATATAGAAACAAATTAAAAGTGGGAGAAGAGAAAGAACGACCAAACAAATCAAATTATGGTTACTCATGCCACGTGGCACAATTTTTTCAAAGAAATGGATCCGATTTTCTTATATATATTTAAAATGTATTATTTTTTAATTATATTTAAAATTAGTATCGTAATTTCTCTTTTATATATAATATATTCTTAATACTCTTTAAGATAATTTAAAACATATTTATTAATTATTTAATAAATTTTCATCTATTATATATAAACATTGAAGATGACGCATTTTGACATATGATGAATATGACGACACATGAAGTGGAATGTATTGGGTCAATTTTAAATAATACACCATTCAACAATTTAGAAGTAGGTGCGTCCAAACGTTATGTAATTGATTACTCAAACACCATAAACGTTCATAAAAAAATATTTATCAATAACGGGAAGATTTGGGAATAGTGGGAGAAGAGGAAAGAACGACAAAACAAATTAATTTATGTTTCTACACTCCAATCAGCGTGGCACAAATGTTTTCATTTTTTTGCAAAGAAATAGATCCGATTTTCTTATAAGATTATTACAATATAACCCTCTCTTCTCAAAAGTATATTCAAAACGAAATTAGTTTGTCAAATATTATTAGTCAGAAACCTTACATGATAACTTTTCATATAATACAATACATACAATACTAGTATAGAAACATAAACAATATTCCAATATCCTCCAAAGATCTCATCAATAAAAATATTCTTAAACAACGAATTCCCTAAAACACTAATTAATAATTAAAAAATAATTTAGATAATATTGCAACATAGATTTTTGTCAAACAGGGACCTATAAAAAAATTTATTAACACTTTGTCAATATACTCTTTCAAAATACTCTTTGTTGTTGGAGACAACCTTCCATTTATGATGCATTATGACATCCACCTTTCCTAACTCTTTGTTCAATGTATTGAGTTTATAAATATTACATAAATGATAAGGACGAAACACAAAATATAATGGAGACGGAGATGAGACTGAAGCTGAATGTATCAAATCATCATTCAATCGGTTTAAAAGATTAAAGGCGCATAAACCGTTACAATTTGTGTGAATAGATGCGTTACAATTTAGGAATAGATGCTTGTTTATAGAATCTTATCAACATGGCACAAATTATGGTTACCAAAGACACGTGGCATCCATTTTTTCAATGTATCCGATTTTCTTATATATATTTAAAATCATTTATTTTTTTAATTGTATTTAAAATTAGTATTGTAATTTCTCTTTTTAAAACTATATATTTTTAATACTCTTGAGATAATTTAAAACATATTTATTAATTATATAATAATTTTTCATCTATTATATAGAAACAAATTAAAAGTGGGAGAAGAGAAAGAACGACCAAACAAATCAAATTATGGTTACTCAAGCCACGTGGCACAATTTTTTCAAAGAAATGGATCCGATTTTCTTATATATATTTAAAATGTATTATTTTTTAATTATATTTAAAATTAGTATCGTAATTTCTCTTTTATATATAATATATTCTTAATACTCTTTAAGATAATTTAAAATATATTTATTAATTATTTAATAATTTTTCATCTATTATATATAAACAATGAAGATGACGCATTTTGACATATGATGAATATGACGACACATGAAGCGGAATGTATTGGGTCAATTTTAAATAATACACCATTCAACAATTTAGAAGTAGGTGCGTCCAAACGTTATGTTATTGATTACTCAAACACCATAAACGTTCATAAGAAAATATTTATCAATAACGGGAAGATTTGGGAATAGTGTGAGAAGAGGAAAGAACGACAAAACAAATTAATTTTTGTTTCTACACTCCAATCAGCGTGGCACAAATGTTTTCATTTTTTTGCAAAGAAATAGATCCGATTTTCTTATAAGATTATTACAATATAACCCTCTCTTCTCAAAAGTATATTCAAAACGAAATTAGTTTGTCAAATATTATTAGTCAGAAACCTTCCATGATAACTTTTCATATAATACAATACATACAATACTAGTATAGAAACATAAACAATATTCCAATATCCTCCAAAGATCTCATCAATAAAAATATTCTTAAACAACGAATTCCCTAAACCACTAATTAATAATTAAAAAATAATTTAGATAATATTGCAACATAAATTTTTGTTAAACAGGGACCTATAAAAAAAATTTATTAACACTTTGTCAATATACTCTTTCAAAATACTCTTTGTTGTTGGAGACAACCTTCCATTTATGATGCATTATGACATCCACCTTTCTTAATTCTTAGTTCAATGTATTGAGTTTATAAATATTACATAAATGATAAGGACGAAACACAAAATATAATGGAGACGGAGATGAGACTGAAGCTGAATGTATCAAATCATCATTCAATCGGTTTAAAAGATTAAAGGCGCATAAACCGTTACAATTTGTGTAAATAGATGCGTTACAATTTAGGAATAGATGCTTGTTTATAGAATCTTATCAACATGGCACAAATTATGGTTACCCAAGCCACGTGGCATCCATTTTTTCAATGAATCCGATTTTCTTATATATATTTAAAATCATTTATTTTTTTAATTGTATTTAAAATTAGTATTGTAATTTCTCTTTTTAAAACTATATATTTTTAATACTCTTGAGATAATTTAAAACATATTTATTAATTATATAATAATTTTTCATCTATTATATAGAAACAAATTAAAAGTGGGAGAAGAGAAAGAACGACCAAACAAATCAAATTATGGTTACTCAAGCCACGTGGCACAATTTTTTCAAAGAAATGGATCCGATTTTCTTATATATATTTAAAATGTATTATTTTTTAATTATATTTAAAATTAGTATCGTAATTTCTCTTTTATATATAATATATTCTTAATACTCTTTAAGATAATTTAAAATATATTTATTAATTATTTAATAATTTTTCATCTATTATATATAAACAATGAAGATGACGCATTTTGACATATGATGAATATGACGACACATGAAGCGGAATGTATTGGGTCAATTTTAAATAATACACCATTCAACAATTTAGAAGTAGGTGCGTCCAAACGTTATGTTATTGATTACTCAAACACCATAAACGTTCATAAGAAAATATTTATCAATAACGGGAAGATTTGGGAATAGTGTGAGAAGAGGAAAGAACGACAAAACAAATTAATTTTTGTTTCTACACTCCAATCAGCGTGGCACAAATGTTTTCATTTTTTTGCAAAGAAATAGGTCCGATTTTCTTATACGATTATTACAATATAACCCTCTCTTCTCAAAAGTATATTCAAAACGAAATTAGTTTGTCAAATATTATTAGTCAGAAACCTTCCATGATAACTTTTCATATAATACAATACATACAATACTAGTATAGAAACATAAACAATATTCCAATATCCTCCAAAGATCTCATCAATAAAAATATTCTTAAACAACGAATTCCCTAAACCACTAATTAATAATTAAAAAATAATTTAGATAATATTGCAACATAAATTGTTGTCAAACAGGGACCTATAAAAAAAATTTATTAACACTTTGTCAATATACTCTTTCAAAATACTCTTTGTTGTTGGAGACAACCTTCCATTTATGATGCATTATGACATCCACCTTTCCTAACTCTTTGTTCAATGTATTGAGTTTATAAATATTACATAAATGATAAGGACGAAACACAAAATATAATGGAGACGGAGATGAGACTGAAGCTGAATGTATCAAATCATCATTCAATCGGTTTAAAAGATTAAAGGCGCATAAACCGTTACAATTTGTGTAAATAGATGCGTTACAATTTAGGAATAGATGCTTGTTTATAGAATCTTATCAACATGGCACAAATTATGGTTACCCAAGCCACGTGGCATCCATTTTTTCAATGAATCCGATTTTCTTATATATATTTAAAATCATTTATTTTTTTAATTGTATTTAAAATTAGTATTGTAATTTCTCTTTTTAAAACTATATATTTTTAATACTCTTGAGATAATTTAAAACATATTTATTAATTATATAATAATTTTTCATCTATTATATAGAAACAAATTAAAAGTGGGAGAAGAGAAAGAACGACCAAACAAATCAAATTATGGTTACTCAAGCCACGTGGCACAATTTTTTCAAAGAAATGGATCCGATTTTCTTATATATATTTAAAATGTATTATTTTTTAATTATATTTAAAATTAGTATCGTAATTTCTCTTTTATATATAATATATTCTTAATACTCTTTAAGATAATTTAAAATATATTTATTAATTATTTAATAATTTTTTATCTATTATATATAAACAATGAAGATGACGCATTTTGACATATGATGAATATGACGACACATGAAGCGGAATGTATTGGGTCAATTTTAAATAATACACCATTCAACAATTTAGAAGTAGGTGCGTCCAAACGTTATGTAATTGATTACTCAAACACCATAAACGTTCATAAGAAAATATTTATCAATAACGGGAAGATTTGGGAATAGTGTGAGAAGAGGAAAGAACGACAAAACAAATTAATTTTTGTTTCTACACTCCAATCAGCGTGGCACAAATGTTTTCATTTTTTTGCAAAGAAATAGATCCGATTTTCTTATACGATTATTACAATATAACCCTCTCTTCTCAAAAGTATATTCAAAACGAAATTAGTTTGTCAAATATTATTAGTCAGAAACCTTACATGATAACTTTTCATATAATACAATACATACAATACTAGTATAGAAACATAAACAATATTCCAATATCCTCCAAAGATCTCATCAATAAAAATATTCTTAAACAACGAATTCCCTAAAACACTAATTAATAATTAAAAAATAATTTAGATAATATTGCAACATAGATTTTTGTCAAACAGGGACCTATAAAAAAATTTATTAACACTTTGTCAATATACTCTTTCAAAATACTCTTTGTTGTTGGAGACAACCTTCCATTTATGATGCATTATGACATCCACCTTTCCTAACTCTTTTTTCAATGTATTGAGTTTATAAATATTACATAAATGATAAGGACGAAACACAAAATATAATGGAGACGGAGATGAGACTGAAGCTGAATGTATCAAATCATCATTCAATCGGTTTAAAAGATTAAAGGCGCATAAACCGTTACAATTTGTGTAAATAGATGCGTTACAATTTAGGAATAGATGCTTGTTTATAGAATCTTATCAACATGGCACAAATTATGGTTACCCAAGCCACGTGGCATCCATTTTTTCAATGAATCCGATTTTCTTATATATATTTAAAATCATTTATTTTTTTAATTGTATTTAAAATTAGTATTGTAATTTCTCTTTTTAAAACTATATATTTTTAATACTCTTGAGATAATTTAAAACATATTTATTAATTATATAATAATTTTTCATCTATTATATAGAAACAAATTAAAAGTGGGAGAAGAGAAAGAACGACCAAACAAATCAAATTTTGGTTACTCATGCCACGTGGCACAATTTTTTCAAAGAAATGGATCCGATTTTCTTATATATATTTAAAATGTATTATTTTTTAATTATATTTAAAATTAGTATCGTAATTTCTCTTTTATATATAATATATTCTTAATACTCTTTAAGATAATTTAAAACATATTTATTAATTATTTAATAAATTTTCATCTATTATATATAAACATTGAAGATGACGCATTTTGACATATGATGAATATGACGACACATGAAGTGGAATGTATTGGGTCAATTTTAAATAATACACCATTCAACAATTTAGAAGTAGGTGCGTCCAAACGTTATGTAATTGATTACTCAAACACCATAAACGTTCATAAAAAAATATTTATCAATAACGGGAAGATTTGGGAATAGTGGGAGAAGAGGAAAGAACGACAAAACAAATTAATTTATGTTTCTACACTCCAATCAGCGTGGCACAAATGTTTTCATTTTTTTGCAAAGAAATAGATCCGATTTTCTTATAAGATTATTACAATATAACCCTCTCTTCTCAAAAGTATATTCAAAACGAAATTAGTTTGTCAAATATTATTAGTCAGAAACCTTACATGATAACTTTTCATATAATACAATACATACAATACTAGTATAGAAACATAAACAATATTCCAATATCCTCCAAAGATCTCATCAATAAAAATATTCTTAAACAACGAATTCCCTAAAACACTAATTAATAATTAAAAAATAATTTAGATAATATTGCAACATAGATTTTTGTCAAACAGGGACCTATAAAAAAATTTATTAACACTTTGTCAATATACTCTTTCAAAATACTCTTTGTTGTTGGAGACAACCTTCCATTTATGATGCATTATGACATCCACCTTTCCTAACTCTTTGTTCAATGTATTGAGTTTATAAATATTACATAAATGATAAGGACGAAACACAAAATATAATGGAGACGGAGATGAGACTGAAGCTGAATGTATCAAATCATCATTCAATCGGTTTAAAAGATTAAAGGCGCATAAACCGTTACAATTTGTGTGAATAGATGCGTTACAATTTAGGAATAGATGCTTGTTTATAGAATCTTATCAACATGGCACAAATTATGGTTACCAAAGACACGTGGCATCCATTTTTTCAATGTATCCGATTTTCTTATATATATTTAAAATCATTTATTTTTTTAATTGTATTTAAAATTAGTATTGTAATTTCTCTTTTTAAAACTATATATTTTTAATACTCTTGAGATAATTTAAAACATATTTATTAATTATATAATAATTTTTCATCTATTATATAGAAACAAATTAAAAGTGGGAGAAGAGAAAGAACGACCAAACAAATCAAATTATGGTTACTCAAGCCACGTGGCACAATTTTTTCAAAGAAATGGATCCGATTTTCTTATATATATTTAAAATGTATTATTTTTTAATTATATTTAAAATTAGTATCGTAATTTCTCTTTTATATATAATATATTCTTAATACTCTTTAAGATAATTTAAAATATATTTATTAATTATTTAATAATTTTTCATCTATTATATATAAACAATGAAGATGACGCATTTTGACATATGATGAATATGACGACACATGAAGCGGAATGTATTGGGTCAATTTTAAATAATACACCATTCAACAATTTAGAAGTAGGTGCGTCCAAACGTTATGTTATTGATTACTCAAACACCATAAACGTTCATAAGAAAATATTTATCAATAACGGGAAGATTTGGGAATAGTGTGAGAAGAGGAAAGAACGACAAAACAAATTAATTTTTGTTTCTACACTCCAATCAGCGTGGCACAAATGTTTTCATTTTTTTGCAAAGAAATAGATCCGATTTTCTTATACGATTATTACAATATAACCCTCTCTTCTCAAAAGTATATTCAAAACGAAATTAGTTTGTCAAATATTATTAGTCAGAAACCTTACATGATAACTTTTCATATAATACAATACATACAATACTAGTATAGAAACATAAACAATATTCCAATATCCTCCAAAGATCTCATCAATAAAAATATTCTTAAACAACGAATTCCCTAAAACACTAATTAATAATTAAAAAATAATTTAGATAATATTGCAACATAGATTTTTGTCAAACAGGGACCTATAAAAAAATTTATTAACACTTTGTCAATATACTCTTTCAAAATACTCTTTGTTGTTGGAGACAACCTTCCATTTATGATGCATTATGACATCCACCTTTCCTAACTCTTTTTTCAATGTATTGAGTTTATAAATATTACATAAATGATAAGGACGAAACATAAAATATAATGGAGACGAAGATGAGACTGAAGCTGAATGTATCAAATCATCATTCAATCGGTTTAAAAGATTAAAGGCGCATAAACCGTTACAATTTGTGTAAATAGATGCGTTACAATTTAGGAATAGATGCTTGTTTATAGAATCTTATCAACATGGCACAAATTATGGTTACCCAAGCCACGTGGCATCCATTTTTTCAATGAATCCGATTTTCTTATATATATTTAAAATCATTTATTTTTTTAATTGTATTTAAAATTAGTATTGTAATTTCTCTTTTTAAAACTATATATTTTTAATACTCTTGAGATAATTTAAAACATATTTATTAATTATATAATAATTTTTCATCTATTATATAGAAACAAATTAAAAGTGGGAGAAGAGAAAGAACGACCAAACAAATCAAATTATGGTTACTCATGCCACGTGGCACAATTTTTTCAAAGAAATGGATCCGATTTTCTTATATATATTTAAAATGTATTATTTTTTAATTATATTTAAAATTAGTATCGTAATTTCTCTTTTATATATAATATATTCTTAATACTCTTTAAGATAATTTAAAACATATTTATTAATTATTTAATAAATTTTCATCTATTATATATAAACATTGAAGATGACGCATTTTGACATATGATGAATATGACGACACATGAAGTGGAATGTATTGGGTCAATTTTAAATAATACACCATTCAACAATTTAGAAGTAGGTGCGTCCAAACGTTATGTAATTGATTACTCAAACACCATAAACGTTCATAAAAAAATATTTATCAATAACGGGAAGATTTGGGAATAGTGGGAGAAGAGGAAAGAACGACAAAACAAATTAATTTATGTTTCTACACTCCAATCAGCGTGGCACAAATGTTTTCATTTTTTTGCAAAGAAATAGATCCGATTTTCTTATAAGATTATTACAATATAACCCTCTCTTCTCAAAAGTATATTCAAAACGAAATTAGTTTGTCAAATATTATTAGTCAGAAACCTTACATGATAACTTTTCATATAATACAATACATACAATACTAGTATAGAAACATAAACAATATTCCAATATCCTCCAAAGATCTCATCAATAAAAATATTCTTAAACAACGAATTCCCTAAAACACTAATTAATAATTAAAAAATAATTTAGATAATATTGCAACATAGATTTTTGTCAAACAGGGACCTATAAAAAAATTTATTAACACTTTGTCAATATACTCTTTCAAAATACTCTTTGTTGTTGGAGACAACCTTCCATTTATGATGCATTATGACATCCACCTTTCCTAACTCTTTGTTCAATGTATTGAGTTTATAAATATTACATAAATGATAAGGACGAAACACAAAATATAATGGAGACGGAGATGAGACTGAAGCTGAATGTATCAAATCATCATTCAATCGGTTTAAAAGATTAAAGGCGCATAAACCGTTACAATTTGTGTGAATAGATGCGTTACAATTTAGGAATAGATGCTTGTTTATAGAATCTTATCAACATGGCACAAATTATGGTTACCAAAGACACGTGGCATCCATTTTTTCAATGTATCCGATTTTCTTATATATATTTAAAATCATTTATTTTTTTAATTGTATTTAAAATTAGTATTGTAATTTCTCTTTTTAAAACTATATATTTTTAATACTCTTGAGATAATTTAAAACATATTTATTAATTATATAATAATTTTTCATCTATTATATAGAAACAAATTAAAAGTGGGAGAAGAGAAAGAACGACCAAACAAATCAAATTATGGTTACTCATGCCACGTGGCACAATTTTTTCAAAGAAATGGATCCGATTTTCTTATATATATTTAAAATGTATTATTTTTTAATTATATTTAAAATTAGTATCGTAATTTCTCTTTTATATATAATATATTCTTAATACTCTTTAAGATAATTTAAAACATATTTATTAATTATTTAATAAATTTTCATCTATTATATATAAACATTGAAGATGACGCATTTTGACATATGATGAATATGACGACACATGAAGTGGAATGTATTGGGTCAATTTTAAATAATACACCATTCAACAATTTAGAAGTAGGTGCGTCCAAACGTTATGTAATTGATTACTCAAACACCATAAACGTTCATAAAAAAATATTTATCAATAACGGGAAGATTTGGGAATAGTGGGAGAAGAGGAAAGAACGACAAAACAAATTAATTTATGTTTCTACACTCCAATCAGCGTGGCACAAATGTTTTCATTTTTTTGCAAAGAAATAGATCCGATTTTCTTATAAGATTATTACAATATAACCCTCTCTTCTCAAAAGTATATTCAAAACGAAATTAGTTTGTCAAATATTATTAGTCAGAAACCTTACATGATAACTTTTCATATAATACAATACATACAATACTAGTATAGAAACATAAACAATATTCCAATATCCTCCAAAGATCTCATCAATAAAAATATTCTTAAACAACGAATTCCCTAAAACACTAATTAATAATTAAAAAATAATTTAGATAATATTGCAACATAGATTTTTGTCAAACAGGGACCTATAAAAAATTTATTAACACTTTGTCAATATACTCTTTCAAAATACTCTTTGTTGTTGGAGACAACCTTCCATTTATGATGCATTATGACATCCACCTTTCCTAACTCTTTGTTCAATGTATTGAGTTTATAAATATTACATAAATGATAAGGACGAAACACAAAATATAATGGAGACGGAGATGAGACTGAAGCTGAATGTATCAAATCATCATTCAATCGGTTTAAAAGATTAAAGGCGCATAAACCGTTACAATTTGTGTGAATAGATGCGTTACAATTTAGGAATAGATGCTTGTTTATAGAATCTTATCAACATGGCACAAATTATGGTTACCAAAGACACGTGGCATCCATTTTTTCAATGTATCCGATTTTCTTATATATATTTAAAATCATTTATTTTTTTAATTGTATTTAAAATTAGTATTGTAATTTCTCTTTTTAAAACTATATATTTTTAATACTCTTGAGATAATTTAAAACATATTTATTAATTATATAATAATTTTTCATCTATTATATAGAAACAAATTAAAAGTGGGAGAAGAGAAAGAACGACCAAACAAATCAAATTATGGTTACTCATGCCACGTGGCACAATTTTTTCAAAGAAATGGATCCGATTTTCTTATATATATTTAAAATGTATTATTTTTTAATTATATTTAAAATTAGTATCGTAATTTCTCTTTTATATATAATATATTCTTAATACTCTTTAAGATAATTTAAAACATATTTATTAATTATTTAATAAATTTTCATCTATTATATATAAACATTGAAGATGACGCATTTTGACATATGATGAATATGACGACACATGAAGTGGAATGTATTGGGTCAATTTTAAATAATACACCATTCAACAATTTAGAAGTAGGTGCGTCCAAACGTTATGTAATTGATTACTCAAACACCATAAACGTTCATAAAAAAATATTTATCAATAACGGGAAGATTTGGGAATAGTGGGAGAAGAGGAAAGAACGACAAAACAAATTAATTTATGTTTCTACACTCCAATCAGCGTGGCACAAATGTTTTCATTTTTTTGCAAAGAAATAGATCCGATTTTCTTATAAGATTATTACAATATAACCCTCTCTTCTCAAAAGTATATTCAAAACGAAATTAGTTTGTCAAATATTATTAGTCAGAAACCTTACATGATAACTTTTCATATAATACAATACATACAATACTAGTATAGAAACATAAACAATATTCCAATATCCTCCAAAGATCTCATCAATAAAAATATTCTTAAACAACGAATTCCCTAAAACACTAATTAATAATTAAAAAATAATTTAGATAATATTGCAACATAGATTTTTGTCAAACAGGGACCTATAAAAAAATTTATTAACACTTTGTCAATATACTCTTTCAAAATACTCTTTGTTGTTGGAGACAACCTTCCATTTATGATGCATTATGACATCCACCTTTCCTAACTCTTTGTTCAATGTATTGAGTTTATAAATATTACATAAATGATAAGGACGAAACACAAAATATAATGGAGACGGAGATGAGACTGAAGCTGAATGTATCAAATCATCATTCAATCGGTTTAAAAGATTAAAGGCGCATAAACCGTTACAATTTGTGTGAATAGATGCGTTACAATTTAGGAATAGATGCTTGTTTATAGAATCTTATCAACATGGCACAAATTATGGTTACCAAAGACACGTGGCATCCATTTTTTCAATGTATCCGATTTTCTTATATATATTTAAAATCATTTATTTTTTTAATTGTATTTAAAATTAGTATTGTAATTTCTCTTTTTAAAACTATATATTTTTAATACTCTTGAGATAATTTAAAACATATTTATTAATTATATAATAATTTTTCATCTATTATATAGAAACAAATTAAAAGTGGGAGAAGAGAAAGAACGACCAAACAAATCAAATTATGGTTACTCAAGCCACGTGGCACAATTTTTTCAAAGAAATGGATCCGATTTTCTTATATATATTTAAAATGTATTATTTTTTAATTATATTTAAAATTAGTATCGTAATTTCTCTTTTATATATAATATATTCTTAATACTCTTTAAGATAATTTAAAATATATTTATTAATTATGTAATAATTTTTCATCTATTATATATAAACAATGAAGATGACGCATTTTGACATATGATGAATATGACGACACATGAAGCGGAATGTATTGGGTCAATTTTAAATAATACACCATTCAACAATTTAGAAGTAGGTGCGTCCAAACGTTATGTTATTGATTACTCAAACACCATAAACGTTCATAAGAAAATATTTATCAATAACGGGAAGATTTGGGAATAGTGTGAGAAGAGGAAAGAACGACAAAACAAATTAATTTTTGTTTCTACACTCCAATCAGCGTGGCACAAATGTTTTCATTTTTTTGCAAAGAAATAGATCCGATTTTCTTATAAGATTATTACAATATAACCCTCTCTTCTCAAAAGTATATTCAAAACGAAATTAGTTTGTCAAATATTATTAGTCAGAAACCTTCCATGATAACTTTTCATATAATACAATACATACAATACTAGTATAGAAACATAAACAATATTCCAATATCCTCCAAAGATCTCATCAATAAAAATATTCTTAAACAACGAATTCCCTAAACCACTAATTAATAATTAAAAAATAATTTAGATAATATTGCAACATAAATTTTTGTCAAACAGGGACCTATAAAAAAAATTTATTAACACTTTGTCAATATACTCTTTCAAAATACTCTTTGTTGTTGGAGACAACCTTCCATTTATGATGCATTATGACATCCACCTTTCTTAATTCTTAGTTCAATGTATTGAGTTTATAAATATTACATAAATGATAAGGACGAAACACAAAATATAATGGAGACGGAGATGAGACTGAAGCTGAATGTATCAAATCATCATTCAATCGGTTTAAAAGATTAAAGGCGCATAAACCGTTACAATTTGTGTAAATAGATGCGTTACAATTTAGGAATAGATGCTTGTTTATAGAATCTTATCAACATGGCACAAATTATGGTTACCCAAGCCACGTGGCATCCATTTTTTCAATGAATCCGATTTTCTTATATATATTTAAAATCATTTATTTTTTTAATTGTATTTAAAATTAGTATTGTAATTTCTCTTTTTAAAACTATATATTTTTAATACTCTTGAGATAATTTAAAACATATTTATTAATTATATAATAATTTTTCATCTATTATATAGAAACAAATTAAAAGTGGGAGAAGAGAAAGAACGACCAAACAAATCAAATTATGGTTACTCAAGCCACGTGGCACAATTTTTTCAAAGAAATGGATCCGATTTTCTTATATATATTTAAAATGTATTATTTTTTAATTATATTTAAAATTAGTATCGTAATTTCTCTTTTATATATAATATATTCTTAATACTCTTTAAGATAATTTAAAATATATTTATTAATTATTTAATAATTTTTCATCTATTATATATAAACAATGAAGATGACGCATTTTGACATATGATGAATATGACGACACATGAAGCGGAATGTATTGGGTCAATTTTAAATAATACACCATTCAACAATTTAGAAGTAGGTGCGTCCAAACGTTATGTTATTGATTACTCAAACACCATAAACGTTCATAAGAAAATATTTATCAATAACGGGAAGATTTGGGAATAGTGTGAGAAGAGGAAAGAACGACAAAACAAATTAATTTTTGTTTCTACACTCCAATCAGCGTGGCACAAATGTTTTCATTTTTTTGCAAAGAAATAGGTCCGATTTTCTTATACGATTATTACAATATAACCCTCTCTTCTCAAAAGTATATTCAAAACGAAATTAGTTTGTCAAATATTATTAGTCAGAAACCTTCCATGATAACTTTTCATATAATACAATACATACAATACTAGTATAGAAACATAAACAATATTCCAATATCCTCCAAAGATCTCATCAATAAAAATATTCTTAAACAACGAATTCCCTAAACCACTAATTAATAATTAAAAAATAATTTAGATAATATTGCAACATAAATTTTGTCAAACAGGGACCTATAAAAAAAATTTATTAACACTTTGTCAATATACTCTTTCAAAATACTCTTTGTTGTTGGAGACAACCTTCCATTTATGATGCATTATGACATCCACCTTTCCTAATTCTTAGTTCAATGTATTGAGTTTATAAATATTACATAAATGATAAGGACGAAACACAAAATATAATGGAGACGGAGATGAGACTGAAGCTGAATGTATCAAATCATCATTCAATCGGTTTAAAAGATTAAAGGCGCATAAACCGTTACAATTTGTGTAAATAGATGCGTTACAATTTAGGAATAGATGCTTGTTTATAGAATCTTATCAACATGGCACAAATTATGGTTACCCAAGCCACGTGGCATCCATTTTTTCAATGAATCCGATTTTCTTATATATATTTAAAATCATTTATTTTTTTAATTGTATTTAAAATTAGTATTGTAATTTCTCTTTTTAAAACTATATATTTTTAATACTCTTGAGATAATTTAAAACATATTTATTAATTATATAATAATTTTTCATCTATTATATAGAAACAAATTAAAAGTGGGAGAAGAGAAAGAACGACCAAACAAATCAAATTATGGTTACTCAAGCCACGTGGCACAATTTTTTCAAAGAAATGGATCCGATTTTCTTATATATATTTAAAATGTATTATTTTTTAATTATATTTAAAATTAGTATCGTAATTTCTCTTTTATATATAATATATTCTTAATACTCTTTAAGATAATTTAAAATATATTTATTAATTATTTAATAATTTTTCATCTATTATATATAAACAATGAAGATGACGCATTTTGACATATGATGAATATGACGACACATGAAGCGGAATGTATTGGGTCAATTTTAAATAATACACCATTCAACAATTTAGAAGTAGGTGCGTCCAAACGTTATGTTATTGATTACTCAAACACCATAAACGTTCATAAGAAAATATTTATCAATAACGGGAAGATTTGGGAATAGTGTGAGAAGAGGAAAGAACGACAAAACAAATTAATTTTTGTTTCTACACTCCAATCAGCGTGGCACAAATGTTTTCATTTTTTTGCAAAGAAATAGATCCGATTTTCTTATAAGATTATTACAATATAACCCACTCTTCTCAAAAGTATATTCAAAACGAAATTAGTTTGTCAAATATTATTAGTCAGAAACCTTCCATGATAACTTTTCATATAATACAATACATACAATACTAGTATAGAAACATAAACAATATTCCAATATCCTCCAAATATCTCATCAATAAAAATATTCTTAAACAACGAATTCCCTAAACCACTAATTAATAATTAAAAAATAATTTAGATAATATTGCAACATAAATTTTTGTCAAACAGGGACCTATAAAAAACATTTATTAACACTTTGTCAATATACTCTTTCAAAATACTCTTTGTTGTTGGAGACAACCTTCCATTTATGATGCATTATGACATCCACCTTTCCTAATTCTTAGTTCAATGTATTGAGTTTATAAATATTACATAAATGATAAGGACGAAACATAAAATATAATGGAGACGGAGATGAGACTGAAGCTGAATGTATCAAATCATCATTCAGTCGATTTAAAAGATTAAAGGCGTAAAAACCGTTACAATTTGTGTAAATAGATGTGTTACAATTTAGGAATAGATGCTTGTTTATAGAATCTTATCAACATGGCACAAATTATGGTTACCCAAGCCACGTGGCATCCATTTTTTAAATGAATTCGATTTTCTTATATATATTTAAAATCATTTATTTTTTTAATTGTATTTAAAATTAGTATTGTAATTTCTTTTTTTTAAACTATATATTTTTAATACTCTTGAGATAATTTAAAACATATTTATTAATTATATAATAATTTTTCATCTATTATATAGAAACAAATTAAAAGTGGGAGAAGAGAAAGAACGACCAAACAAATCAAATTATGGTTACTCAAGCCACGTGGCACAATTTTTTCAAAGAAATGGATCCGATTTTCTTATATATATTTAAAATGTATTATTTTTTAATTATATTTAAAATTAGTATCGTAATTTCTCTTTTATATATAATATATTCTTAATACTCTTTAAGATAATTTAAAATATATTTATTAATTATTTAATAATTTTTCATCTATTATATATAAACAATGAAGATGACGCATTTTGACATATGATGAATATGACGACACATGAAGCGGAATGTATTGGGTCAATTTTAAATAATACACCATTCAACAATTTAGAAGTAGGTGCGTCCAAACGTTATGTTATTGATTACTCAAACACCATAAACGTTCATAAGAAAATATTTATCAATAACGGGAAGATTTAGGAATAGTGTGAGAAGAGGAAAGAACGACAAAACAAATTAATTTTTGTTTCTACACTCCAATCAGCGTGGCACAAATGTTTTCATTTTTTTACAAAGAAATAGATCCGATTTTCTTATAAGATTATTACAATATAACCCTCTCTTCTCAAAAGTATATTCAAAACGAAATTAGTTTGTCAAATATTATTAGTCAGAAACCTTCCATGATAACTTTTCATATAATACAATACATACAATACTAGTATAGAAACATAAACAATATTCCAATATCCTCCAAAGATCTCATCAATAAAAATATTCTTAAACAACGAATTCCCTAAACCACTAATTAATAATTAAAAAATAATTTAGATAATATTGCAACATAAATTTTTGTCAAACAGGGACCTATAAAAAAAATTTATTAACACTTTGTCAATATACTCTTTCAAAATACTCTTTGTTGTTGGAGACAACCTTCCATTTATGATGCATTATGACATCCACCTTTCCTAATTCTTAGTTCAATGTATTGAGTTTATAAATATTACATAAATGATAAGGACGAAACACAAAATATAATGGAGACAGAGATGAGACTGAAGCTGAATGTATCAAATCATCATTCAATCGGTTTAAAAGATTAAAGGCGCATAAACCGTTACAATTTGTGTAAATAGATGCGTTACAATTTAGGAATAGATGCTTGTTTATAGAATCTTATCAACATGGCACAAATTATGGTTACCCAAGCCACGTGGCATCCATTTTTTCAATGAATCCGATTTTCTTATATATATTTAAAATCATTTATTTTTTTAATTGTATTTAAAATTAGTATTGTAATTTCTCTTTTTAAAACTATATATTTTTAATACTCTTGAGATAATTTAAAACATATTTATTAATTATATAATAATTTTTCATCTATTATATAGAAACAAATTAAAAGTGGGAGAAGAGAAAGAACGACCAAACAAATCAAATTATGGTTACTCAAGCCACGTGGCACAATTTTTTCAAAGAAATGGATCCGATTTTCTTATATATATTTAAAATGTATTATTTTTTAATTATATTTAAAATTAGTATCGTAATTTCTCTTTTATATATAATATATTCTTAATACTCTTTAAGATAATTTAAAATATATTTATTAATTATTTAATAATTTTTCATCTATTATATATAAACAATGAAGATGACGCATTTTGACATATGATGAATATGACGACACATGAAGCGGAATGTATTGGGTCAATTTTAAATAATACACCATTCAACAATTTAGAAGTAGGTGCGTCCAAACGTTATGTTATTGATTACTCAAACACCATAAACGTTCATAAGAAAATATTTATCAATAACGGGAAGATTTGGGAATAGTGTGAGAAGAGGAAAGAACGACAAAACAAATTAATTTTTGTTTCTACACTCCAATCAGCGTGGCACAAATGTTTTCATTTTTTTGCAAAGAAATAGGTCCAATTTTCTTATACGATTATTACAATATAACCCTCTCTTCTCAAAAGTATATTCAAAACGAAATTAGTTTGTCAAATATTATTAGTCAAAAACCTTCCATGATAACTTTTCATATAATACAATACATACAATACTAGTATAGAAACATAAACAATATTCCAATATCCTCCAAATATCTCATCAATAAAAATATTCTTAAACAACGAATTCCCTAAACCACTAATTAATAATTAAAAAATAATTTAGATAATATTTCAACATAAATGTTTGTCAAACAGGGACCTATAAAAAAAATTTATTAACACTTTGTCAACATACGCTTTCAAAATACTCTTTGTTGTTGGAGACAACCTTCCATTTATGATGCATTATGACATCCACCTTTCCTAATTCTTAGTTCAATGTATTGAGTTTATAAATATTACATAAATGATAAGGACGAAACACAAAATATAATGGAGACGGAGATGAGACTGAAGCTGAATGTATCAAATCATCATTCAATCGGTTTAAAAGATTAAAGGCGCATAAACCGTTACAATTTGTGTAAATAGATGCATTACAATTTAGGAATAGATGCTTGTTTATAGAATCTTATCAACATGGCACAAATTATGGTTACCCAAGCCACGTGGCATCCATTTTTTCAATGAATCCAATTTTCTTATATATATTTAAAATCATTTATTTTTTAATTGTAATTAAAATTAGTATTGTAATTTCTCTTTTATAAACTATATATTTTTAATAATCTTGAGATAATTTAAAACATATTTATTAATTATATAATAATTTTTCATCTATTATATAGAAACAAATTAAAAGTGGGAGAAGAGAAAGAACGACCAAACAAATCAAATTATGGTTACTCAAGCCACGTGGCACAATTTTTTTTCAAAGAAATGGATCCGATTTTCTTATATATATTTAAAATGTATTATTTTTTAATTGTATTTAAAATTAGTATCGTAATTTCTCCTATATATATAATATATTCTTAATACTCTTTAAGATAATTTAAAACATATTTATTAATTATTTAATAAATTTTCATCTATTATATATAAACATTGAAGATGACGCATTTTGACATATGATGAATATGACGACACATGAAGCGGAATGTATTGGGTCAATTTTAAATAATACACCATTCAACAATTTAGAAGTAGGTGCGTCCAAACGTTATGTTATTGATTACTCAAACACCATAAACGTTCATAAGAAAATATTTATCAATAACGGGAAGATTTGGGAATAGTGGGAGAAGAGGAAAGAACGACAAAACAAATTAATTTTTGTTTCTACACTCCAATCAGCGTGGCACAAATGTTTTCATTTTTTTGCAAAGAAATAGATCCGATTTTCTTATACGATTATTACAATATAACCCTCTCTTCTCAAAAGTATATTCAAAACGAAATTAGTTTGTCAAATATTATTAGTCAGAAACCTTCCATGATAACTTTTCATATAATACAATAAATACAATACTAGTATAGAAACATAAACAATATTCCAATATCCTCCAAAGATCTCATCAATAAAAATATTCTTAAACAACGAATTCCCTAAAACACTAATTAATAATTAAAAAATAATTTAGATAATATTGCAACATAGATTTTTGTCAAACAGGGACCTATAAAAAAATTTATTAACACTTTGTCAATATACTCTTTCAAAATACTCTTTGTTGTTGGAGACAACCTTCCATTTATGATGCATTATGACATCCACCTTTCCTAACTCTTTGTTCAATGTATTGAGTTTATAAATATTACATAAATGATAAGGACGAAACACAAAATATAATGGAGACGGAGATGAGACTGAAGCTGAATGTATCAAATCATCATTCAATCGGTTTAAAAGATTAAAGGCGTTAAAACCGTTACAATTTGTGTAAATAGATGCGTTACAATTTAGGAATAGATGCTTGTTTATAGAATCTTATCAACATGGCACAAATTATGGTTACCCAAGCCACGTGGCATCCATTTTTTCAATGAATCCGATTTTCTTATATATATTTAAAATCATTTATTTTTTTAATTGTATTTAAAATTTGTATTGTAATTTCTCTTTTTAAAACTATATATTTTTAATACTCTTGAGATAATTTAAAACATATTTATTAATTATATAATAATTTTTCATCTATTATATAGAAACAAATTAAAAGTGGGAGAAGAGAAAGAACGACCAAACAAATCAAATTATGGTTACTCAAGCCACGTGGCACAATGTTTTCAAAGAAATGGATCCGATTTTCTTATATATATTTAAAATGTATTATTTTTTAATTATATTTAAAATTAGTATCGTAATTTCTCTTTTATATATAATATATTCTTAATACTCTTTAAGATAATTTAAAATATATTTATTAATTATTTAATAATTTTTCATCTATTATATATAAACAATGAAGATGACGCATTTTGACATATGATGAATATGACGACACATGAAGCGGAATGTATTGGGTCAATTTTAAACAATACACCATTCAACAATTTAGAAGTAGGTGCGTCCAAACGTTATGTTATTGATTACTCAAACACCATAAACGTTCATAAGAAAATATTTATCAATAACGGGAAGATTTAGGAATAGTGTGAGAAGAGGAAAGAACGACAAAACAAATTAATTTTTGTTTCTACACTCCAATCAGCGTGGCACAAATGTTTTCATTTTTTTGCAAAGAAATAGATCCGATTTTCTTATAAGATTATTACAATATAACCCTCTCTTCTCAAAAGTATATTCAAAACGAAATTAGTTTGTCAAATATTATTAGTCAGAAACCTTCCATGATAACTTTTCATATAATACAATACATACAATACTAGTATAGAAACATAAACAATATTCCAATATCCTCCAAAGATCTCATCAATAAAAATATTCTTAAACAACGAATTCCCTAAACCACTAATTAATAATTAAAAAATAATTTAGATAATATTGCAACATAAATTTTTGTCAAACAGGGACCTATAAAAAAAATTTATTAACACTTTGTCAATATACTCTTTCAAAATACTCTTTGTTGTTGGAGACAACCTTCCATTTATGATGCATTATGACATCCACCTTTCCTAATTCTTAGTTCAATGTATTGAGTTTATAAATATTACATAAATGATAAGGACGAAACACAAAATATAATGGAGACGGAGATGAGACTGAAGCTGAATGTATCAAATCATCATTCAATCGGTTTAAAAGATTAAAGGCGCATAAACCGTTACAATTTGTGTAAATAGATGCGTTACAATTTAGGAATAGATGCTTGTTTATAGAATCTTATCAACATGGCACAAATTATGGTTACCCAAGCCACGTGGCATCCATTTTTTCAATGAATCCGATTTTCTTATATATATTTAAAATCATTTATTTTTTTAATTGTATTTAAAATTAGTATTGTAATTTCTCTTTTTAAAACTATATATTTTTAATACTCTTGAGATAATTTAAAACATATTTATTAATTATATAATAATTTTTCATCTATTATATAGAAACAAATTAAAAGTGGGAGAAGAGAAAGAACGACCAAACAAATCAAATTATGGTTACTCAAGCCACTTGGCACAATTTTTTCAAAGAAATGGATCCGATTTTCTTATATATATTGAAAATGTATTATTTTTTAATTATATTTAAAATTAGTATCGTAATTTCTCTTTTATATATAATATATTCTTAATACTCTTTAAGATAATTTAAAATATATTTATTAATTATTTAATAATTTTTCATCTATTATATATAAACAATGAAGATGACGCATTTTGACATATGATGAATATGACGACACATGAAGCGGAATGTATTGGGTCAATTTTAAATAATACACCATTCAACAATTTAGAAGTAGGTGCGTCCAAACGTTATGTTATTGATTACTCAAACACCATAAACGTTCATAAGAAAATATTTATCAATAACGGGAAGATTTGGGAATAGTGTGAGAAGAGGAAAGAACGACAAAACAAATTAATTTTTGTTTCTACACTCCAATCAGCGTGGCACAAATGTTTTCATTTTTTTGCAAAGAAATAGGTCCGATTTTCTTATACGATTATTACAATATAACCCTCTCTTCTCAAAAGTATATTCAAAACGAAATTAGTTTGTCAAATATTATTAGTCAGAAACCTTCCATGATAACTTTTCATATAATACAATACATACAATACTAGTATAGAAACATAAACAATATTCCAATATCCTCCAAAGATCTCATCAATAAAAATATTCTTAAACAACGAATTCCCTAAACCACTAATTAATAATTAAAAAATAATTTAGATAATATTTCAACATAAATTTTTGTCAAACAGGGACCTATAAAAAAAATTTATTAACACTTTGTCAACATACGCTTTCAAAATACTCTTTGTTGTTGGAGACAACCTCCATTTATGATGCATTATGACATCCACCTTTCCTAATTCTTAGTTCAATGTATTGAGTTTATAAATATTACATAAATGATAAGGACGAAACACAAAATATAATGGAGACGGAGATGAGACTGAAGCTGAATGTATCAAATCATCATTCAATCGGTTTAAAAGATTAAAGGCGCATAAACCGTTACAATTTGTGTAAATAGATGCATTACAATTTAGGAATAGATGCTTGTTTATAGAATCTTATCAACATGGCACAAATTATGGTTACCCAAGCCACGTGGCATCCATTTTTTCAATGAATCCGATTTTCTTATATATATTTAAAATCATTTATTTTTTAATTGTAATTAAAATTAGTATTGTAATTTCTCTTTTATAAACTATATATTTTTAATAATCTTGAGATAATTTAAAACATATTTATTAATTATATAATAATTTTTTATCTATTATATAGAAACAAATTAAAAGTGGGAGAAGAGAAAGAACGACCAAACAAATCAAATTATGGTTACTCAAGCCACGTGGCACAATTTTTTTTCAAAGAAATGGATCCGATTTTCTTATATATATTTAAAATGTATTATTTTTTAATTGTATTTAAAATTAGTATCGTAATTTCTCCTTTATATATAATATATTCTTAATACTCTTTAAGATAATTTAAAACATATTTATTAATTATTTAATAAATTTTCATCGATTATATATAAACATTGAAGATGACGCATTTTGACATATGATGAATATGACGACACATGAAGTGGAATGTATTGGGTCAATTTTAAATAATACACCATTCAACAATTTAGAAGCAGGTGCGTCCAAACGTTATGTAATTGATTACTCAAACACCATAAACGTTCATAAAAAAATATTTATCAATAACGGGAAGATTTGGGAATAGTGGGAGAAGAGGAAAGAACGACAAAACAAATTAATTTCTGTTTCTACACTCCAATCAGCGTGGCACAAATGTTTTCATTTTTTTGCAAAGAAATAGATCCGATTTTCTTATACGATTATTACAATATAACCCTCTCTTCTCAAAAGTATATTCAAAACGAAATTAGTTTGTCAAATATTATTAGTCAGAAACCTTACATGATAACTTTTCATATAATACAATACATACAATACTAGTATAGAAACATAAACAATATTCCAATATCCTCCAAAGATCTCATCAATAAAAATATTCTTAATCAACGAATTCCCTAAACCACTAATTAATAAATAAAAAATAATTTAGATAATATTGCAACATAAAGTTTTGTCAAACAGGGACCTATAAAAAAAATTTATTAACACTTTGTCAACATACTCTTTCAAAATACTCTTTGTTGTTGGAGACAACCTTCCATTTATGATGCATTATGACATCCACATTTCCTAACTCTTTGTTCAATGTATTGAGTTTATAAATATTACATAAATGATAAGGACGAAACATAAAATATAATGGAGACGGAGATGAGACTGAAGCTGAATGTATCCAATCATCATTCAGTCGGTTTAAAAGATTAAAGGCGCATAAACCGTTACAATTTGTGTAAATAGATGCGTTACAATTTAGGAATAGATGCTTGTTTATAGAATCTTATCAACATGGCACAAATTATGGTTACCCAAGCCACGTGGCATCCATTTTTTCAATGAATCCGATTTTCTTATATATATTTAAAATCATTTATTTTTTAATTGTAATTAAAATTAGTATTGTAATTTCTCTTTTATAAACTATATATTTTTAATAATCTTGAGATAATTTAAAACATATTTATTAATTATATAATAATTTTTCATCTATTATATAGAAACAAATTAAAAGTGGGAGAAGTGAAAGAACGACCAAACAAATCAAATTATGGTTACTCAAGCCACGTGGCACAATTTTTTTCCAAAGAAATGGATCCGATTTTCTTATATATATTTAAAATGTATTATTTTTTAATTGTATTTAAAATTAGTATCGTAATTTCTCTTTTATATATAATATATTCTTAATACTCTTTAAGATAATTTAAAACATATTTATTAATTATTTAATAAATTTTCATCGATTATATATAAATATTGAAGATGACGCATTTTGACATATGATGAATATGACGACACATGAAGTGGAATGTATTGGGTCAATTTTAAATAATACACCATTCAACAATTTAGAAGTAGGTGCGTCCAAACGTTATGTAATTGATTACTCAAACACCATAAACGTTCAAAAAAAATATTTATCAATAACGGGAAGATTTGGGAATAGTGGGAGAAGAGGAAAGAACGGCAAAACAAATTAATTTCTGTTTCTACACTCCAATCAGCGTGGCACAAATGTTTTCATTTTTTTGCAAAGAAATAGATCCAATTTTCTTATAAGATTATTACAATATAACCCTCTCTTCTCAAAAGTATATTCAAAACGAAATTAGTTTGTCAAATATTATTAGTCAGAAACCTTCCATGATAACTTTTCATATAATACAATACATACAATACTAGTATAGAAACATAAACAATATTCCAATATCCTCCAAAGATATCATCAATAAAAATATTCTTAAACAACGAATTCCCTAAACCACTAATTAATAATTAAAAAATAATTTAGATAATATTGCAACATAAATTTTTGTCAAACAGGGACCTATAAAAAAAATTTATTAACACTTTGTCAACATACACTTTCAAAATACTCATTGTTGTTGGAGACAACCTTCCATTTATGATGCATTATGACATCCACCTTTCCTAACTCTTTGTTCAATGTATTGAGTTTATAAATATTACATAAATGATAAGGACGAAACATAAAATATAATGGAGACGAAGATGAGACTGAAGCTGAATGTATCCAATCATCATTCAGTCAGTTTAAAAGATTAAAGGCGCATAAACCGTTACAATTTGTGTAAATAGATGCGTTACAATTTAGGAATAGATGCTTGTTTATAGAATCTTATCAACATGGCATAAATTATGGTTACCCAAGCCACGTGGCATCCATTTTTTCAATGAATCCGATTTTCTTATATATATTTAAAATCATTTATTTTTTAATTGTATTTAAAATTAGTATTGTAATTTCTCTTTTATAAACTATATATTTTTAATACTCTTAAGATAATTTAAAACATAATTATTAATTATATAATAATTTTTCATCTATTATATAGAAACAAATTAAAAGTGGGAGAAGAGAAAGAACGACCAAACAAATCAAATTATGGTTACTCAAGCCACGTGGCACAATTGTTTTCTAAGAAATGGATCCGATTTTCTTATATATATTTAAAATTTATTATTTTTTAATTGTATTTAAATTAGTATCTTAATTTCTCTTTTATATATAATATATTCTTAATACTCTTTAAGATAATTTAAAACATATTTATTAATTATTTAATAATTTTTCATCTATTATATATAAACAATGAAGATGACGCATTCTGACAAATGATGAAGATGACGACACATGAAGCGGAATGTATTGGGTCAATTTTAAATAATACACCATTCATCAATTTAGAAGTAGGTGCGTCCAAACGTTATGTAATTGATTACTCAAACACCATAAACGTTCATAAAAAATATTTATCAATAACGGGAAGATTTGGGAATAGTGGGAGAAGAGGAAAGAACGACAAAACAAATTAATTTCTGTTTATACACTCCAATCAGCCTTGCACAAATTTTTTCATTTTTTTTGCAAAGAAATAGATCCGATTTTCTTATACGATTATTACAATATAACCCTCTCTTCTCAAAAGTATATTCAAAACGAAATTAGTTTGTCAAATATTATTAGTTAGAAACCTTACATGATAACTTTTCATATAATACAATACTAGTATAGAAACATAAACAATATTCCAATATCCTCCAAAGAACTCATCAATAAAAATATTCTTAAACAACGAATTCCCTAAACCACTAATTAATAATTAAAAAATAATTTAGATAATATTGCAACATAATATTTTCGTCAAACATGGACCTATAAAAAAAATTAATTAACACTTTGTCAACATACTCTTTCAAAATACTCTTTGTTGTTGGAGATAACCTTCCATTTATGATGCATTATGACATCCACCTTTTCTAACTCTTTGTTCAATGTATTGAGTTTATAAATATTACATAAATGATAAGGACGAAACATAAAATATGATGGAGACGAAGATGAGACTGAAGCTGAATGTATCCAATCATCATTCAGTCGGTTTAAAAGATTAAAGGCGCATAAACCGTTACAATTTGTGTAAATAGATGCGTTACAATTTAGGAATAAATGCTTGTTTATAGAATCTTATCAACATGGCACAAATTATGGTTACCCAAGCCACATGGCATCCATTTTTTCAATGAATCCGATTTTCTTATATATATTTAAAATCATTTATTTTTTAATTGTATTTAAAATTAGTATTGTAATTTCTCTTTTATAAACTATATATTTTTAATACTCTTAAGATAATTTAAAACATAATTATTAATTATATAATAATTTTTCATCTATTATATAGAAACAAATTAAAAGTGGGAGAAGAGAAAGAACGACCAAACAAATCAAATTATGGTTACTCAAGCCACGTGGCACAATTTTTTTCAAAGAAATGGATCCGATTTTCTTATATATATTTAAAATGTATTATTTTTTAATTGTATTTAAAATTAGTATCTTAATTTCTCTTTTATATATAATATATTCTTAATACTCTTTAAGATAATTTAAAACATATTTATTAATTATTTAATAATTTTTTATCTATTATATATAAACAATGAAGATGACGCATTTTGACATATGATGAAGATGACGACACATGAAGCGGAATGTATTGGGTCAAATTTAAATAATACACCATTCATCAATTTAGAAGTAGGTGCGTCCAAACGTTATGTAATTGATTACTCAAACACCATAAACGTTCATAAAAAAATATTTATCACTAACGGGAAGATTTGGGAATAGTGGGAGAAGAGGAAAGAACGACAAAACAAATTAATTTCTGTTTCTACACTCCAATCAGCCTTGCACAAATTTTTTTATTTTTTTTGCAAAGAAATAGATCCGATTTTCTTATACGATTATTACAATATAACCCTCTATTCTCAAAAGTATATTTAAAACGAAATTAGTTTGTCAAATATTATTAGTCAGAAACCTTACATGATAACTTTTCATATAATACAATACATACAATAGTAGTATAGAAACAAAAACAATATTCCAATATCCTCCAAAGATCTCATCAATAAAAATATTCTTAAACAACGAATTCCCTAAACCACTAATTAATAATTAAAAAATAATTTAGATAATATTGCAACATAATTTTTCGTCAAACAGGGACCTATAAAAAAAATTAATTAACACTTTGTCAACATACTCTTTCAAAATACTCTTTGTTGTTGTAGACAACCTTCCATTTATGATGCATTATGACATCCACCTTTCCTAACTCTTTGTTCAATGTATTGAGTTTATAAATATTACATAAATGATAAGGACGAAACATAAAATATGATGGAGATGAAGATGAGACTGAAGCTGAATGTATCCAATCATCATTCAGTCGGTTTAAAAGATTAAAGGCGCATAAACCGTTACAATTTGTGTAAATAGATGTGTTACAATTTAGGAATAGATGCTTGTTTATAGAATCTTATCAACATGGCACAAATTATGGTTACCCAAGCCACGTGGAATCCATTTTTTCAATGAATCCGATTTTCTTATATATATTTAAAATCATTTATTTTTTAATTGTATTTAAAATTAGTAATGTAATTTCTCTTTTATAAACTATATATTTTTAATACTGTTAAGATAATTTAAAACATAATTATTAATTATATAATAATTTTGCATCTATTATATAGAAACAAAAGTAAAAGTGGGAGAAGAGAAAGAACGACCAAACAAATCAAATTATGGTTACTCAAGCCACGTGGCACAATTATTTTCAAAGAAATGCATCGGATTTTCTTATATATATTTAAAATATATTATTTTTTAATTGTATTTAAATTAGTATCTTAATTTCTCTTTATATATAATATATTCTTAATACTCTTTAAGATAATTTAAAACATATTTATTAATTATTTAATAATTTTTCATCTATTATATATAAACAATGAAGATGACGCATTTTGACATATGATGAAAATGACGACACATGAAGCGGAATGTATTGGGTCAATTTTAAATAATACACCATTCATCAATTTAGAAATAGGTGCGTCCAAACGTTATGCAATTGATTACTCAAACACCATAAACGTTCATAAAAAAATATTTATCAATAACGGGAAGATTTGGGAATAGTGGGAGAAGAGGAAAGAACGACAAAACAAATTAATTTCTGTTTATACACTCCAATCAGCGTGGCACAAATTTTTTCATTTTTTTGCAAAGAAATAGATCCGATTTTGTTATACGATTATTACAATATAACCCTCTCTACTCAAAAGTATATTCAAAACGAAATTAGTTTGTCAAATATAATTAGTCAGAAACCTTACATGATAACTTTTCATATAATACAATACATACAATACTAGTATAGAAACATAACCAATATTCCAATATCCTCCAAAGATCTCATCAATAAAAATATTCTTAAACAACGAATTCCCTAAACCACTAATTAATAATTAAAAAATAATTTAGATAATATTGCAACATAATTTTTCGTCAAACAGGGACCTATAAAAAATTAATTAGCACTTTGTCAACATACTCTTTCAAAATACTCTTTGTTGTTGGAGACAACATTCCATTTATGATGCATTATGACATCCACCTTTCCTAACTCTTTGTTCAATGTATTGAGTTTATAAATATTACATAAATGATAAGGACGAAACATAAAACATGATGGAGACGAAGATGAGACTGAAGCTGATTGTATCCAATCATCATTCAGTCGGTTTAAAAGATTAAAGGCACATAAACCGTTACAATTTGTGTAAATAGATGCGTTACAATTTAGGAATAGTTGCTTGTTTATAGAATCTTATCAACATGGCACAAATTATGGTTACCCAAGCCACATGGCATCCATTTTTTCAATGAATCCGATTTTCTTATATATATATTTAAAATCATTTATTTTTTAATTGTATTTAAAATTAGTATTGTAATTTCTCTTTTATAAACTATATATTTTTAATACTCTTAAGATAATTTAAAACATAATTATTAATTATATAATAATTTTTCATCTATTATATAGAAACAAATTAAAAGTGGGAGAAGAGAAAGAACGACCAAACAAATCAAATTATGGTTACTCAAGCCACGTGGCACAATTTTTTTCTAAGAAATGGATCCGATTTTCTTATTTATATTTAAAATTTATTATTTTGTAATTGTATTTAAATTAGTATCTTAATTTCTCTTTTATATATAATATATTCTTAATACTCTTTAAGATAATTTAAAACATATTTATTAATTATTTAATAATTTTTCATCTATTATATATAAACAATGAAGATGACGCATTTTGACATATGATGAAGATGACGACACATGAAGCGGAATGTATTGGGTCAATTTTAAATAATACACCATTCATCAATTTAGAAGTAGGTGCGACCAAACGTTATGTAATTGATTACTCAAACACCATAAACGTTCATAAAAAAATATTTATCAATAACAGGAAGATTTGGGAATAGTGGGATAAGAGGAAAGAACGACAAAACAAATTAATTTCTGTTTATACACTCCAATCAGCCTTGCACAAATTTTTTCATTTTTTTTGCAAAGAAATAGATCCGATTTTCTTATACGATTATTACAATATAACCCTCTCTTCTCAAAAGTATATTCAAAAAGAAATTAGTTTGTCAAATATTATTAGTCAGAAACCTTACATGATAACTTTTCATATAATACAATACATACAATACTAGTATAGAAACATAAACAATATTCCAATATCCTCCAAAGATCTCATCAATAAAAATATTCTTAAACAACGAATTCCCTAAACCACTAATTAATAATTAAAAAATAATTTAGATAATATTGCAACATAATTTTTCGTCAAACAGGGACCTATAAAAAAATTAATTAACACTTTGTCAACATATTCTTTCAAAATACTCTTTGTTGTTGGAGACAACCTTCCATTTATGATGCATTATGACATCCACCTTTCCTAACTCTTTGTTCAATGTATTGAGTTTATAAATATTACATAAATTATAAGGACGAAACATAAAATATGATGGAGACGAAGATGAGACTGAAGCTGAATGTATCCAATTATCATTCAGTCGGTTTAAAAGATTAAAGGCGCATAAACCGTTACAATTTGTGTAAATAGATGCGTTACAATTTAGGAATAGATGCTTGTTTATAGAATCTTATCAACATGGCACAAATTATGGTTACCCAAGCCACGTGGAATCCATTTTTTCAATGAATCCGATTTTCTTATATATATTTAAAATCATTTATTTTTTAATTGTATTTAAAATTAATAATGTAATTTCTCTTTTATAAACTATATATTTTTAATACTGTTAAGATAATTTAAAACATAATTATTAATTATATAATAATTTTGCATCTATTATATAGAAACAAAAGTAAAAGTGGGAGAAGAGAAAGAACGACCAAACAAATCAAATTATGGTTACTCAAGCCACGTGGCACAATTTTTTTCAAAGAAATGGATCCGATTTTCTTATATATATATTTAAAATGTATTATTTTTTAATTATATTTAAAATTAGTATCTTAATTTCTCTTTTATATATAATATATTCTTAATACTCTTTAAGATAATTTAAAACATATTTATTAATTATATAATAATTTTTCATCTATTATATATAAACAATGAAGATGACGCATTTTGACAAATGATGAAGATGACGACACATGAACGAAATGTATTGGGTCAATTTTAAATAATACACCATTCATCAATTTAGAAGTAGGTACGTCCAAACGTTATGTAATTGATTACTCAAACACCATAAACGTTCATAATAAAAATATTTATCAATAACGGGAAGATTTGGGAATAGTGGGAGAAGTGGAAAGAACGACAAAACAAATTAATTTCTGTTTATACACTCCTATCAGCGTGGCACAATTTTTTTCATTTTTTTGCAAAGAAATAGATCCGATTTTCTTATACGATTATTACAATATAACCCTCTCTTCTCAAAAGTATATTCAAAACGAAATTAGTTTGTCAAATATTATTAGTCAGAAACCTTACATGATAACTTTTCATATAATACAATACATACAATACTAGTATAGAAACATAAACAATATTCCAATATCCTCCAAAGATCTCATCAATAAAAATATTCTTAATCAACGAATTCCCTAAACCACTAATTAATAAATAAAAAATAATTTAGATAATATTGCAACATAAAGTTTTGTCAAACAGGGACCTATAAAAAAAATTTATTAACACTTTGTCAACATACTCTTTCAAAATACTCTTTGTTGTTGGAGACAACCTTCCATTTATGATGCATTATGACATCCACATTTCCTAACTCTTTGTTCAATGTATTGAGTTTATAAATATTACATAAATGATAAGGACGAAACATAAAATATAATGGAGACGGAGATGAGACTGAAGCTGAATGTATCCAATCATCATTCAGTCGGTTTAAAAGATTAAAGGCGCATAAACCGTTACAATTTGTGTAAATAGATGCGTTACAATTTAGGAATAGATGCTTGTTTATAGAATCTTATCAACATGGCACAAATTATGGTTACCCAAGCCACGTGGCATCCATTTTTTCAATGAATCCGATTTTCTTATATATATTTAAAATCATTTATTTTTTAATTGTAATTAAAATTAGTATTGTAATTTCTCTTTTATAAACTATATATTTTTAATAATCTTGAGATAATTTAAAACATATTTATTAATTATATAATAATTTTTCATCTATTATATAGAAACAAATTAAAAGTGGGAGAAGTGAAAGAACGACCAAACAAATCAAATTATGGTTACTCAAGCCACGTGGCACAATTTTTTTCCAAAGAAATGGATCCGATTTTCTTATATATATTTAAAATGTATTATTTTTTAATTGTATTTAAAATTAGTATCGTAATTTCTCTTTTATATATAATATATTCTTAATACTCTTTAAGATAATTTAAAACATATTTATTAATTATTTAATAAATTTTCATCGATTATATATAAATATTGAAGATGACGCATTTTGACATATGATGAATATGACGACACATGAAGTGGAATGTATTGGGTCAATTTTAAATAATACACCATTCAACAATTTAGAAGTAGGTGCGTCCAAACGTTATGTAATTGATTACTCAAACACCATAAACGTTCAAAAAAAATATTTATCAATAACGGGAAGATTTGGGAATAGTGGGAGAAGAGGAAAGAACGGCAAAACAAATTAATTTCTGTTTCTACACTCCAATCAGCGTGGCACAAATGTTTTCATTTTTTTGCAAAGAAATAGATCCAATTTTCTTATAAGATTATTACAATATAACCCTCTCTTCTCAAAAGTATATTCAAAACGAAATTAGTTTGTCAAATATTATTAGTCAGAAACCTTCCATGATAACTTTTCATATAATACAATACATACAATACTAGTATAGAAACATAAACAATATTCCAATATCCTCCAAAGATATCATCAATAAAAATATTCTTAAACAACGAATTCCCTAAACCACTAATTAATAATTAAAAAATAATTTAGATAATATTGCAACATAAATTTTTGTCAAACAGGGACCTATAAAAAAAATTTATTAACACTTTGTCAACATACACTTTCAAAATACTCATTGTTGTTGGAGACAACCTTCCATTTATGATGCATTATGACATCCACCTTTCCTAACTCTTTGTTCAATGTATTGAGTTTATAAATATTACATAAATGATAAGGACGAAACATAAAATATAATGGAGACGAAGATGAGACTGAAGCTGAATGTATCCAATCATCATTCAGTCAGTTTAAAAGATTAAAGGCGCATAAACCGTTACAATTTGTGTAAATAGATGCGTTACAATTTAGGAATAGATGCTTGTTTATAGAATCTTATCAACATGGCATAAATTATGGTTACCCAAGCCACGTGGCATCCATTTTTTCAATGAATCCGATTTTCTTATATATATTTAAAATCATTTATTTTTTAATTGTATTTAAAATTAGTATTGTAATTTCTCTTTTATAAACTATATATTTTTAATACTCTTAAGATAATTTAAAACATAATTATTAATTATATAATAATTTTTCATCTATTATATAGAAACAAATTAAAAGTGGGAGAAGAGAAAGAACGACCAAACAAATCAAATTATGGTTACTCAAGCCACGTGGCACAATTGTTTTCTAAGAAATGGATCCGATTTTCTTATATATATTTAAAATTTATTATTTTTTAATTGTATTTAAATTAGTATCTTAATTTCTCTTTTATATATAATATATTCTTAATACTCTTTAAGATAATTTAAAACATATTTATTAATTATTTAATAATTTTTCATCTATTATATATAAACAATGAAGATGACGCATTCTGACAAATGATGAAGATGACGACACATGAAGCGGAATGTATTGGGTCAATTTTAAATAATACACCATTCATCAATTTAGAAGTAGGTGCGTCCAAACGTTATGTAATTGATTACTCAAACACCATAAACGTTCATAAAAAATATTTATCAATAACGGGAAGATTTGGGAATAGTGGGAGAAGAGGAAAGAACGACAAAACAAATTAATTTCTGTTTATACACTCCAATCAGCCTTGCACAAATTTTTTCATTTTTTTTGCAAAGAAATAGATCCGATTTTCTTATACGATTATTACAATATAACCCTCTCTTCTCAAAAGTATATTCAAAACGAAATTAGTTTGTCAAATATTATTAGTTAGAAACCTTACATGATAACTTTTCATATAATACAATACTAGTATAGAAACATAAACAATATTCCAATATCCTCCAAAGAACTCATCAATAAAAATATTCTTAAACAACGAATTCCCTAAACCACTAATTAATAATTAAAAAATAATTTAGATAATATTGCAACATAATATTTTCGTCAAACATGGACCTATAAAAAAAATTAATTAACACTTTGTCAACATACTCTTTCAAAATACTCTTTGTTGTTGGAGATAACCTTCCATTTATGATGCATTATGACATCCACCTTTTCTAACTCTTTGTTCAATGTATTGAGTTTATAAATATTACATAAATGATAAGGACGAAACATAAAATATGATGGAGACGAAGATGAGACTGAAGCTGAATGTATCCAATCATCATTCAGTCGGTTTAAAAGATTAAAGGCGCATAAACCGTTACAATTTGTGTAAATAGATGCGTTACAATTTAGGAATAAATGCTTGTTTATAGAATCTTATCAACATGGCACAAATTATGGTTACCCAAGCCACATGGCATCCATTTTTTCAATGAATCCGATTTTCTTATATATATTTAAAATCATTTATTTTTTAATTGTATTTAAAATTAGTATTGTAATTTCTCTTTTATAAACTATATATTTTTAATACTCTTAAGATAATTTAAAACATAATTATTAATTATATAATAATTTTTCATCTATTATATAGAAACAAATTAAAAGTGGGAGAAGAGAAAGAACGACCAAACAAATCAAATTATGGTTACTCAAGCCACGTGGCACAATTTTTTTCAAAGAAATGGATCCGATTTTCTTATATATATTTAAAATGTATTATTTTTTAATTGTATTTAAAATTAGTATCTTAATTTCTCTTTTATATATAATATATTCTTAATACTCTTTAAGATAATTTAAAACATATTTATTAATTATTTAATAATTTTTTATCTATTATATATAAACAATGAAGATGACGCATTTTGACATATGATGAAGATGACGACACATGAAGCGGAATGTATTGGGTCAAATTTAAATAATACACCATTCATCAATTTAGAAGTAGGTGCGTCCAAACGTTATGTAATTGATTACTCAAACACCATAAACGTTCATAAAAAAATATTTATCACTAACGGGAAGATTTGGGAATAGTGGGAGAAGAGGAAAGAACGACAAAACAAATTAATTTCTGTTTCTACACTCCAATCAGCCTTGCACAAATTTTTTTATTTTTTTTGCAAAGAAATAGATCCGATTTTCTTATACGATTATTACAATATAACCCTCTATTCTCAAAAGTATATTTAAAACGAAATTAGTTTGTCAAATATTATTAGTCAGAAACCTTACATGATAACTTTTCATATAATACAATACATACAATAGTAGTATAGAAACAAAAACAATATTCCAATATCCTCCAAAGATCTCATCAATAAAAATATTCTTAAACAACGAATTCCCTAAACCACTAATTAATAATTAAAAAATAATTTAGATAATATTGCAACATAATTTTTCGTCAAACAGGGACCTATAAAAAAAATTAATTAACACTTTGTCAACATACTCTTTCAAAATACTCTTTGTTGTTGTAGACAACCTTCCATTTATGATGCATTATGACATCCACCTTTCCTAACTCTTTGTTCAATGTATTGAGTTTATAAATATTACATAAATGATAAGGACGAAACATAAAATATGATGGAGATGAAGATGAGACTGAAGCTGAATGTATCCAATCATCATTCAGTCGGTTTAAAAGATTAAAGGCGCATAAACCGTTACAATTTGTGTAAATAGATGTGTTACAATTTAGGAATAGATGCTTGTTTATAGAATCTTATCAACATGGCACAAATTATGGTTACCCAAGCCACGTGGAATCCATTTTTTCAATGAATCCGATTTTCTTATATATATTTAAAATCATTTATTTTTTAATTGTATTTAAAATTAGTAATGTAATTTCTCTTTTATAAACTATATATTTTTAATACTGTTAAGATAATTTAAAACATAATTATTAATTATATAATAATTTTGCATCTATTATATAGAAACAAAAGTAAAAGTGGGAGAAGAGAAAGAACGACCAAACAAATCAAATTATGGTTACTCAAGCCACGTGGCACAATTATTTTCAAAGAAATGCATCGGATTTTCTTATATATATTTAAAATATATTATTTTTTAATTGTATTTAAATTAGTATCTTAATTTCTCTTTATATATAATATATTCTTAATACTCTTTAAGATAATTTAAAACATATTTATTAATTATTTAATAATTTTTCATCTATTATATATAAACAATGAAGATGACGCATTTTGACATATGATGAAAATGACGACACATGAAGCGGAATGTATTGGGTCAATTTTAAATAATACACCATTCATCAATTTAGAAATAGGTGCGTCCAAACGTTATGCAATTGATTACTCAAACACCATAAACGTTCATAAAAAAATATTTATCAATAACGGGAAGATTTGGGAATAGTGGGAGAAGAGGAAAGAACGACAAAACAAATTAATTTCTGTTTATACACTCCAATCAGCGTGGCACAAATTTTTTCATTTTTTTGCAAAGAAATAGATCCGATTTTGTTATACGATTATTACAATATAACCCTCTCTACTCAAAAGTATATTCAAAACGAAATTAGTTTGTCAAATATAATTAGTCAGAAACCTTACATGATAACTTTTCATATAATACAATACATACAATACTAGTATAGAAACATAACCAATATTCCAATATCCTCCAAAGATCTCATCAATAAAAATATTCTTAAACAACGAATTCCCTAAACCACTAATTAATAATTAAAAAATAATTTAGATAATATTGCAACATAATTTTTCGTCAAACAGGGACCTATAAAAAATTAATTAGCACTTTGTCAACATACTCTTTCAAAATACTCTTTGTTGTTGGAGACAACATTCCATTTATGATGCATTATGACATCCACCTTTCCTAACTCTTTGTTCAATGTATTGAGTTTATAAATATTACATAAATGATAAGGACGAAACATAAAACATGATGGAGACGAAGATGAGACTGAAGCTGATTGTATCCAATCATCATTCAGTCGGTTTAAAAGATTAAAGGCACATAAACCGTTACAATTTGTGTAAATAGATGCGTTACAATTTAGGAATAGTTGCTTGTTTATAGAATCTTATCAACATGGCACAAATTATGGTTACCCAAGCCACATGGCATCCATTTTTTCAATGAATCCGATTTTCTTATATATATATTTAAAATCATTTATTTTTTAATTGTATTTAAAATTAGTATTGTAATTTCTCTTTTATAAACTATATATTTTTAATACTCTTAAGATAATTTAAAACATAATTATTAATTATATAATAATTTTTCATCTATTATATAGAAACAAATTAAAAGTGGGAGAAGAGAAAGAACGACCAAACAAATCAAATTATGGTTACTCAAGCCACGTGGCACAATTTTTTTCTAAGAAATGGATCCGATTTTCTTATTTATATTTAAAATTTATTATTTTGTAATTGTATTTAAATTAGTATCTTAATTTCTCTTTTATATATAATATATTCTTAATACTCTTTAAGATAATTTAAAACATATTTATTAATTATTTAATAATTTTTCATCTATTATATATAAACAATGAAGATGACGCATTTTGACATATGATGAAGATGACGACACATGAAGCGGAATGTATTGGGTCAATTTTAAATAATACACCATTCATCAATTTAGAAGTAGGTGCGACCAAACGTTATGTAATTGATTACTCAAACACCATAAACGTTCATAAAAAAATATTTATCAATAACAGGAAGATTTGGGAATAGTGGGATAAGAGGAAAGAACGACAAAACAAATTAATTTCTGTTTATACACTCCAATCAGCCTTGCACAAATTTTTTCATTTTTTTTGCAAAGAAATAGATCCGATTTTCTTATACGATTATTACAATATAACCCTCTCTTCTCAAAAGTATATTCAAAAAGAAATTAGTTTGTCAAATATTATTAGTCAGAAACCTTACATGATAACTTTTCATATAATACAATACATACAATACTAGTATAGAAACATAAACAATATTCCAATATCCTCCAAAGATCTCATCAATAAAAATATTCTTAAACAACGAATTCCCTAAACCACTAATTAATAATTAAAAAATAATTTAGATAATATTGCAACATAATTTTTCGTCAAACAGGGACCTATAAAAAAATTAATTAACACTTTGTCAACATATTCTTTCAAAATACTCTTTGTTGTTGGAGACAACCTTCCATTTATGATGCATTATGACATCCACCTTTCCTAACTCTTTGTTCAATGTATTGAGTTTATAAATATTACATAAATTATAAGGACGAAACATAAAATATGATGGAGACGAAGATGAGACTGAAGCTGAATGTATCCAATTATCATTCAGTCGGTTTAAAAGATTAAAGGCGCATAAACCGTTACAATTTGTGTAAATAGATGCGTTACAATTTAGGAATAGATGCTTGTTTATAGAATCTTATCAACATGGCACAAATTATGGTTACCCAAGCCACGTGGAATCCATTTTTTCAATGAATCCGATTTTCTTATATATATTTAAAATCATTTATTTTTTAATTGTATTTAAAATTAATAATGTAATTTCTCTTTTATAAACTATATATTTTTAATACTGTTAAGATAATTTAAAACATAATTATTAATTATATAATAATTTTGCATCTATTATATAGAAACAAAAGTAAAAGTGGGAGAAGAGAAAGAACGACCAAACAAATCAAATTATGGTTACTCAAGCCACGTGGCACAATTTTTTTCAAAGAAATGGATCCGATTTTCTTATATATATATTTAAAATGTATTATTTTTTAATTATATTTAAAATTAGTATCTTAATTTCTCTTTTATATATAATATATTCTTAATACTCTTTAAGATAATTTAAAACATATTTATTAATTATATAATAATTTTTCATCTATTATATATAAACAATGAAGATGACGCATTTTGACAAATGATGAAGATGACGACACATGAACGAAATGTATTGGGTCAATTTTAAATAATACACCATTCATCAATTTAGAAGTAGGTACGTCCAAACGTTATGTAATTGATTACTCAAACACCATAAACGTTCATAATAAAAATATTTATCAATAACGGGAAGATTTGGGAATAGTGGGAGAAGTGGAAAGAACGACAAAACAAATTAATTTCTGTTTATACACTCCTATCAGCGTGGCACAATTTTTTTCATTTTTTTGCAAAGAAATAGATCCGATTTTCTTATACGATTATAACAATATAACCCTCTCTTCTCAAAAGTATATTCAAAACGAAATTAGTTTGTCAAATATTATTAGTTAGAAACCTTACATGATAACTTTTCATATAATACAATACATACAATACTAGTATAGAAACATAAACAATATTCCAATATCCTCCAAAGATCTCATCAATAAAAATATTCTTAAACAACGAATTCCCTAAACCACTAATTAATAATTAAAAAATAATTTAGATAATATTGCAACAAAAATTTTCGTCAAACAGGGACCTATAAAAAAAAATAATTAACACTTTGTCAACATATTCTTTCAAAATACTCTTTGTTGTTGGAGACAACCTTCCATTTATGATGCATTATGACATCCACCTTTCCTAACTCTTTGTTCAATGTATTGAGTTTATAAATATTACATAAATTATTAGGACGAAACATAAAATATGATGGAGACGAAGATGAGACTGAAGCTGAATGTATCCAATTATCATTCAGTCGGTTTAAAAGATTAAAGGCGCATAAACCGTTACAATTTGTGGAAATAGATGCGTTACAATTTAGGAATAAATGCTTGTTTATAGAATCTTATCAACATGGCACAAATTATGGTTACCCAAGCCACTTGGCATCCATTTTTTCAATGAATCCGATTTTCTTATATATATTTAAAATCATTTATTTTTTAATTTTATTTAAAATTAGTATTGTATTTTCTCTTTTATAAACTATATATTTTTAATACTCTTAAGATAATTTAAAACATAATTATTAATTATATAATAATTTTTCATCTATTATATAGAAAGAAATTAAAAGTGGGAGAAGAGAAAGAACGACCAAACAAATAAAATTATGGTTACTCAAGCCACGTGGCACAATTTTTTTCAAAGAAATGGATCCGATTTTCTTATATATATTTAAAATGTATTATTTTTTAATTGTATTTAAAATTAGTATCTTAATTTCTCTTTTATATATAATATATTCTTAATACTCTTTAAGATAATTTAAAACATATTTATTAATTATTTAATAATTTTTCATCTATTGTATATAAACAATGAAGATGACGCATTTTGACATATGATGAAGATGACGACACATGAAGCGGAATGTATTGGGTCAAATTTAAATAATACACCATTCATCAATTTAGAAGTAGGTGCGTCCAAACGTTATGTAATTGATTACTCAAACACCATAAACGTTCATCAAAAAATATTTATCAAAAACGGGAAGATTTGGGAATAGTGGGAGAAGAGGAAAGAACGACAAAACAAATTAATTTCTGTTTATACATTTCAATCAGCGTGGCAGGAATTTTTTCATTTTTTTGCAAAGAAATAAATCTGATTTTCTTATACGATTATTACAATATAACCCTCTCTTCTCAAAAGTATATTCAAAACGAAATTAGTTTGTCAAATATTATTAGTTAGAAACCTTACATGATAACTTTTCATATAATACAATACTAATATAGAAATATAAACAATATTCCAATATCCTCCAAAGAACTCATCAATAAAAATATTCTTAAACAACGAATTCCCTAAACCACTAATTAATAATTAAAAAATAATTTAGATAATATTGCAACATAATTTTTCGTCAAACAGGGACCTATAAAAAAAATTAATTAACATTTTGTCAACATACTCTTTCAAAATACTCTTTGTTGTTGGAGACAACCTTCCATTTATGATGCATTATGACATCCACCTTTTCTAACTCTTTGTTCAATGTATTGAGTTTATAAATATTACATAAAGATAAGGACGAAACATAAAATATGATGGAGACGAAGATGAGACTGAAGCTGAATGTATCCAATCATCATTCAGTCGGTTTAAAAGATTAAAGGCGCATAAACTGTTACAATTTGTGTAAATAGATGCGTTACAATTTAGGAATAAATGCTTGTTTATAGAATCTTATCAACATGGCACAAATTATGGTTACCCAAGCCACGTGGCATCCATTTTTTCAATGAATCCGATTTTCTTATATATATTTAAAATCATTTATTTTTTAATTTTATTTAAAATTAGTATTGTAATTTCTCTTTTATAAACTATATATTTTTAATACTCTTAAGATAATTTAAAACATAATTATTAATTATATAATAATTTTTCATCTATTATATAGAAAGAAATTAAAAGTGGGAGAAGAGAAAGAACGACCAAACAAATAAAATTATGGTTACTCAAGCCACGTGGCACAATTTTTTTCAAAGAAATGGATCCGATTTTCTTATATATATTTAAAATGTATTATTTTTTAATTGTATTTAAAATTAGTATCTTAATTTCTCTTTTATATATAATATATTCTTAATACTCTTTAAGATAATTTAAAACATATTTATTAATTATTTAATAATTTTTCATCTATTGTATATAAACAATGAAGATGACGCATTTTGACATATGATGAAGATGACGACACATGAAGCGGAATGTATTGGGTCAAATTTAAATAATACACCATTCATCAATTTAGAAGTAGGTGCGTCCAAACGTTATGTAATTGATTACTCAAACACCATAAACGTTCATCAAAAAATATTTATCAAAAACGGGAAGATTTGGGAATAGTGGGAGAAGAGGAAAGAACGACAAAACAAATTAATTTCTGTTTATACATTTCAATCAGCGTGGCAGGAATTTTTTCATTTTTTTGCAAAGAAATAGATCTGATTTTCTTATACGATTATTACAATATAACCCTCTATTCTCAAAAGTATATTCAAAACGAAATTAGTTTGTCAAATATTATTAGTTAGAAACCTTACATGATAACTTTTCATATAATACAATACTAGTATAGAAACATAAACTATATTCCAATATCCTCCAAAGAACTCATCAATAAAAATATTCTTAAACAACGAATTCCCTAAACCACTAATTAATAATTAAAAAATAATTTAGATAATATTGCAACATAATTTTTCGTCAAACAGGGACCTATAAAAAAATTAATTAAGACTTTGTCAACATACTCTTTCAAAATACTCTTTGTTGTTGGAGACAACCTTCCATTTATGATGCATTATGACATCCACCTTTTCTAACTCTTTGTTCAATGTATTGAGTTTATAAATATTACATAAAGATAAGGACGAAACATAAAATATGATGGAGACGAAGATGAGACTGAAGCTGAATGTATCCAATCATCATTCAGTCGGTTTAAAAGATTAAAGGCGCATAAACTGTTACAATTTGTGTAAATAGATGCGTTACAATTTAGGAATAAATGCTTGTTTATAGAATCTTATCAACATGGCACAAATTATGGTTACCCAAGCCACGTGGCATCCATTTTTTCAATGAATCCGATTTTCTTATATATATTTAAAATCATTTATTTTTTAATTTTATTTAAAATTAGTATTGTAATTTCTCTTTTATAAACTATTTATTTTTAATACTCTTAAGATAATTTAAAACATAATTATTAATTATATAATAATTTTTCATCTATTATATAGAAAGAAATTAAAAGTGGGAGAAGAGAAAGAACGACCAAACAAATAAAATTATGGTTACTCAAGCCACGTGGCACAATGTTTTTCAAAGAAATGGATCCGATTTTCTTATATATATTTAAAATGTATTATTTTTTAATTGTATTTAAAATTAGTATCTTAATTTCTCTTTTATATATAATATATTCTTAATACTCTTTAAGAGAATTTAAAACATATTTATTAATTATTTAATAATTTTTCATCTATTATATATAAACAATGAAGATGACGCATTTTGACATATGATGAAGATGACGACACATGAAGCGGAATGTATTGGGTCAAATTTAAATAATACACCATTCATCAATTTAGAAGTAAGTGTGTCCAAACGTTATGTAATTGATTACTCAAACACCATAAACGTTCATAAAAAAATATTTATCAATAACGGTAAGATTTGGGAATAGTGGGAGAAGAGGAAAGAACGACAAAACAAATTAATTTCTGTTTATACACTCCACTCAGCGTGGCAGAAATTTTTTCATTTTTTTGCAAAGAAATAAATCTGATTTTCTTATACGATTATTACAATATAACCCTCTCTTCTCAAAAGTATATTCAAAACGAAATTAGTTTGTCAAATATTATTAGTTAGAAACCTTACATGATAACTTTTCATATAATACAATACTAGTATAGAAACATAAACAATATTCCAATATCCTCCAAAGATCTCATCAATAAAAATATTCTTAAACAACGAATTCCCTAAACCACTAATTAATAATTAAAAAATAATTTAGATAATATTGCAACATAATATTTTCGTCAAACAGGGACCTATAAAAAAAATTAATTAACACTTTGTCAACATACTCTTTCAAAATACTCTTTGTTGTTGGAGATAACCTTCCATTTATGATGCATTATGACATCCACCTTTTCTAACTCTTTGTTCAATGTATTGAGTTTATAAATATTACATAAATGATAAGGACGAAACATAAAATATGATGGAGACGAAGATGAGACTGAAGCTGAATGTATCCAATCATCATTCAGTCGGTTTAAAAGATTAAAGGCGCATAAACCGTTACAATTTGTGTAAATAGATGCGTTACAATTTAGGAATAAATGCTTGTTTATAGAATCTTATCAACATGGCACAAATTATGGTTACCCAAGCCACGTGGCATCCATTTTTTCAATGAATCCGATTTTCTTATATATATTTAAAATCATTTATTTTTTAATTGTATTTAAAATTAGTATTGTAATTTCTCTTTTATAAACTATATATTTTTAATACTCTTAAGATAATTTAAAACATAATTATTAATTATATAATAATTTTTCATCTATTATATAGAAACAAATTAAAAGTGGGAGAAGAGAAAGAACGACCAAACAAATCAAATTATGGTTACTCAAGCCACGTGGCACAATTTTTTTCAAAGAAATGGATCCGATTTTCTTATATATATTTAAAATGTATTATTTTTTAATTGTATTTAAAATTAGTATCTTAATTTCTCTTTTATATATAATATATTCTTAATACTCTTTAAGATAATTTAAAACATATTTATTAATTATTTAATAATTTTTCATCTATTATATATAAACAATGAAGATGACGCATTTTGACATATGATGAAGATGACGACACATGAAGCGGAATGTATTGGGTCAAATTTAAATAATACACCATTCATCAATTTAGAAGTAGGTGCGTCCAAACGTTATGTAATTGATTACTCAAACACCATAAACGTTCATAAAAAAATATTTATCAATAACGGGAAGATTTGGGAATAGTGGGAGAAGAGGAAAGAACGACAAAACAAATTAATTTCTGTTTATACACTCCAATTAGCGTGGCACAAATTTTTTATTTTTTTTGCAAAGAAATATATCCGATTTTCTTATACGATTATTACAATATAACCCTCTCTTCTCAAAAGTATATTCAAAACGAAATTAGTGTGTCAAATATTATTAGTCAGAAACCTTACATGATAACTTTTCATATAATACAATACATACAATACTAGTATAGAAACATAAACAATATTCCAATATCCTCCAAAGATCTCATCAATAAAAATATTCTTAAACAACGAATTCCCTAAACCACTAATTAATAATTAAAAAATAATTTAGATAATATTGCAACATAATTTTTCGTTAAACTGGGACCTATAAAAAAAATTAATTAACACTTTGTCAACATACTCTTTCAAAATACTCTTTGTTGTTGGAGACAACCTTCCATTTATGATGCATTATGACATCCACCTTTTCTAACTCTTTGTTCAATGTATTGAGTTTATAAATATTACATAAATGATAAAGACGAAATATAAAATATGATGGAGACAAAGATGAGACTGAAGCTGACTGTATCCAATCATCATTCAGTCGGTTTAAAAGATTAAAGGCGCATAAACCGTTACAATTTGTGTAAATAGATGCGTTACAATTTAGGAATAGATGCTTGTTTATAGAATCTTATCAACATTGCACAAATTATGGTTACCCAAGCCACGTGGCATCCATTTTTTCAATGAATCTGATTTTCTTATATATATTTAAAATCATTTATTTTTTAATTGTATTTAAAATTAGTATTATAATTTCTCTTTTATAAACTATATATTTTTAATACTCTTAAGATAATTTAAAACATAATTATTAATTATATAGAAAGAAATTAAAAGTGGGAGAAGAGAAAGAACGACCAAACAAATCAAATTATGGTTACTCAAGCGACATGGCACAATTTTTTTCTAAGAAATGGATCCGATTTTCTTATATATATATATTTAAAATTTATTATTTTTTAATTGTATTTAAATTAGTATCTTAATTTCTCTTTTATATATAATATATTCTTAATACTCTTTAAGATAATTTAAAACATATTTATTAATTATTTATTAATTTTTCATCTATTATATATAAACAATGAAGATGACGCATTTTGACATATGATGAAGATGACGACACATGAAGCAGAATGTATTGGGTCAATTTTAAATAATACACCATTCATCAATTTAGAAGTAGGTGCGTCCAAACGTTATGTAATTGATTACTCATACACCATAAACGTTCATAAGAAAATATTTATCAATAACGGGAAGATTTGGGAATAGTGGAAGAAGAGGAAATAACGACAAAACAAATTAATTTCTGTTTATACACTCCAATCAGCGTGGCACAAATTTTTTCATTTTTTTGCAAAGAAATAGATCCGATTGTCTTAGACGATTATTACAATATAACCCTTTGTCAAATATTATTAGTCAGAAACCTTACATGATAACTTTTCATATAATACAATGCATACAATACTAGTATAGAAAGATAAACAATATTCCAATATCCTCCAAAGATCTCATCAATAAAAATATTCTTAAACAACGAATTCCCTAAACCACTAATTAATAATTAAAAAATAATTTAGATAATATTGCAACATAATTTTTCGTCAAACAGGGACCTATAAAAAAAATTAATTAACACTTTGTCAACATACTCTTTCAAAATACTCTTTGTTGTTGGAGACAACCTTCCATTTATGATGCATTATGACATCCACCTTTTCTAACTCTTTGTTCAATGTATTGAGTTTATAAATATTACATAAATGATAAGGACGAAACATAAAATATGATGGAGACGAAGATGAGACTGAAGTTGAATGTATCCAATCATCATTCATTCGGTTTAAAAGATTAAAGGCGCATAAACCGTTACAATTTGTGTAAATAGATGCGTTACAATTTAGGAATAAATGCTTGTTTATAGAATCTTATCAACATGGCACAAATTATGGTTACCCAAGCCACGTGGCATCCATATTATCAATGAATCCGATTTTCTTATATATATTTAAAATCAATTATTTTTTAATTGTATTTAAAATTAGTATTGTAATTTCTCATTTATAAACTATATATTTTTAATACTCTTAAGATAATTTAAAACATAATTATTAATTATATAATAATTTTTCATCTATTATATAGAAACAAATTAAAAGTGGGAGAAGAGAAAGAACGACCAAACAAATAAAATTATGGTTACACAAGCCACGTGGCACAATTTTTTTCAAAGAAATGGATCCGATTTTCTTATATATATTTAAAATGTATTATTTTTTAAATGTATTTAAAATTAGTATCTTAATTTCTCTTTTATATATAATATATTCTTAATACTCTTTAAGATAATTTAAAACATATTTATTAATTATTTAATAATTTTTTATCTATTATATATAAACAATGAAGATGACGCATTTTGACATATGATGAAGATGACGACACATGAAGTGGAATGTATTGGGTCAAATTTAAATAATACACCATTCATCAATTTAGAAGTAGGTGCGTCCAAACGATATGTAATTGATTACTCAAACACCATAAACGTTCATAAAAAAATATTTATCAATAACGGGAATATTTGGGAATAGTGGGAGAAGAGGAAAGAACGACAAAACAAATTAATTTCTGTTTATACACTCCAATCAGCGTGGCACAAATTTTTTATTTTTTTTGCAAAGAAATAGATCCGATTTTCTTATACGATTATTACAATATAACCCTCTCTTCTCAAAAGTATATTCAAAACGAAATTAGTTTGTCAATTATTATTAGTTAGAAACCTTACATGATAACTTTTCATATAATACAATACTAGTATAGAAACATAAACAATATTCCAATATCCACCAAAGATCTCATCAATAAAAATATTCTTAAACAACGAATTCCCTAAACCACTAATTAATAATTAAAAAATAATTTAGATAATATTGCAACATAATTTTTCGTCAAACAGGGACCTATAAAAAAAATTAATTAACACTTTGTCAACATACTCTTTCAAAATACTCTTTGTTGTTGGAGACAACCTTCCATTTCTGATGCATTATGACATCCACCTTTTCTAACTCTTTGTTCAATGTATTGAGTTTATAAATATTACATAAAGATAAGGACGAAACATAAAATATGATGGAGACGAAGATGAGACTGAAGCTGAATGTATCCAATCATCATTCAGTCGGTTTAAAAGATTAAAGGCGCATAAACTGTTACAATTTGTGTAAATAGATGCGTTACAATTTAGGAATAAATGCTTGTTTATAGAATCTTATCAACATGGCACAAATTATGGTTACCCAAGCCACGTGGCATCCATTTTTTCAATGAATCCGATTTTCTTATATATATTTAAAATCATTTATTTTTTAATTGTATTTAAAATTAGTATTGTAATTTCTCTTTTATAAACTATTTATTTTTAATACTCTTAAGATAATTTAAAACATAATTATTAATTATATAATAATTTTTCATCTATTATATAGAAAGAAATTAAAAGTGGGAGAAGAGAAAGAACGACCAAACAAATAAAATTATGGTTACTCAAGCCACGTGGCACAATTTTTTTCAAAGAAATGGATCCGATTTTCTTATATATATTTAAAATGTATTATTTTTTAATTGTATTTAAAATTAGTATCTTAATTTCTCTTTTATATATAATATATTCTTAATACTCTTTAAGATAATTTAAAACATATTTATTAATTAATTAATAATTTTTCATCTATTATATATAAACAATGAAGATGACGCATTTTGACATATGATGAAGATGACGACACATGAAGCGGAATGTATTGGGTCAAATTTAAATAATACACCATTCATCAATTTAGAAGTAGGTGCGTCCAAACGTTATGTAATTGATTACTCAAACACCATAAACGTTCATAAAAAATATTTATCAAAAACGGGAAGATTTGGGAATAGTGGGAGAAGAGGAAAGAACGACAAAACAAATTAATTTCTGTTTATACACTTCAATCAGCGTGGCAGGAATTTTTTCATTTTTTTGCAAAGAAATAAATCTGATTTTCTTATACGATTATTACAATATAACCCTCTCTTCTCAAAAGTATATTCAAAACGAAATTAGTTTGTCAAATATTATTAGTTAGAAACCTTACATGATAACTTTTCATATAATACAATACTAGTATAGAAACATAAACAATATTCTAATATCCTCCAAAGATCTCATCAATAAAAATATTCTTAAACAACGAATTCCCTAAACCACTAATTAATAATTAAAAAATAATTTAGATAATATTGCAACATAATTTTTCGTTAAACTGGGACCTATAAAAAAAATTAATTAACACTTTGTCAACATACTCTTTCAAAATACTCTTTGTTGTTGGAGACAACCTTCCATTTATGATGCATTATGACATCCACCTTTTCTAACTCTTTGTTCAATGTATTGAGTTTATAAATATTACATAAAGATAAGGACGAAACATAAAATATGATGGAGACGAAGATGAGACTGAAGCTGAATGTATCCAATCATCATTCAGTCGGTTTAAAAGATTAAAGGCGCATAAACTGTTACAATTTGTGTAAATAGATGCGTTACAATTTAGGAATAAATGCTTGTTTATAGAATCTTATCAACATGGCACAAATTATGGTTACCCAAGCCACGTGGCATCCATTTTTTCAATGAATCCGATTTTCTTATATATATTTAAAATCATTTATTTTTTAATTTTATTTAAAATTAGTATTGTAATTTCTCTTTTATAAACTATTTATTTTTAATACTCTTAAGATAATTTAAAACATAATTATTAATTATATTATAATTTTTCATCTATTATATAGAAAGAAATTAAAAGTGGGAGAAGAGAAAGAACGACCAAACTAATAAAATTATGGTTACTCAAGCCACGTGGCACAATTTTTTTCAAAGAAATGGATCCGATTTTCTTATATATATTTAAAATGTATTATTTTTTAATTGTATTTAAAATTAGTATCTTAATTTCTCTTTTATATATAATATATTCTTAATACTCTTTAAGAGAATTTAAAACATATTTATTAATTATTTAATAATTTTTCATCTATTATATATAAACAATGAAGATGACGCATTTTGACATATGATGAAGAGGACGACACATGAAGCGGAATGTATTGGGTCAAATTTAAATAATACACCATTCATCAATTTAGAAGTAAGTGTGTCCAAACGTTATGTAATTGATTACTCAAACACCATAAACGTTCATAAAAAAATATTTATCAATAACGGTAAGATTTGGGAATAGTGGGAGAAGAGGAAAGAACGACAAAACAAATTAATTTCTGTTTATACACTCCACTCAGCGTGGCAGAAATTTTTTCATTTTTTTGCAAAGAAATAAATCTGATTTTCTTATACGATTATTACAATATAACCCTCTCTTCTCAAAAGTATATTCAAAACGAAATTAGTTTGTCAAATATTATTAGTTAGAAACCTTACATGATAACTTTTCATATAATACAATACTAGTATAGAAACATAAACAATATTCCAATATCCTCCAAAGATCTCATCAATAAAAATATTCTTAAACAACGAATTCCCTAAACCACTAATTAATAATTAAAAAATAATTTAGATAATATTGCAACATAATATTTTCGTCAAACAGGGACCTATAAAAAAAATTAATTAACACTTTGTCAACATACTCTTTCAAAATACTCTTTGTTGTTGGAGATAACCTTCCATTTATGATGCATTATGACATCCACCTTTTCTAACTCTTTGTTCAATGTATTGAGTTTATAAATATTACATAAATGATAAGGACGAAACATAAAATATGATGGAGACGAAGATGAGACTGAAGCTGAATGTATCCAATCATCATTCAGTCGGTTTAAAAGATTAAAGGCGCATAAACCGTTACAATTTGTGTAAATAGATGCGTTACAATTTAGGAATAAATGCTTGTTTATAGAATCTTATCAACATGGCACAAATTATGGTTACCCAAGCCACATGGCATCCATTTTTTCAATGAATCCGATTTTCTTATATATATTTAAAATCATTTATTTTTTAATTGTATTTAAAATTAGTATTGTAATTTCTCTTTTATAAACTATATATTTTTAATACTCTTAAGATAATTTAAAACATAATTATTAATTATATAATAATTTTTCATCTATTATATAGAAACAAATTAAAAGTGGGAGAAGAGAAAGAACGACCAAACAAATCAAATTATGGTTACTCAAGCCACGTGGCACAATTTTTTTCAAAGAAATGGATCCGATTTTCTTATATATATTTAAAATGTATTATTTTTTAATTGTATTTAAAATTAGTATCTTAATTTCTCTTTTATATATAATATATTCTTAATACTCTTTAAGATAATTTAAAACATATTTATTAATTATTTAATAATTTTTCATCTATTATATATAAACAATGAAGATGACGCATTTTGACATATGATGAAGATGACGACACATGAAGCGGAATGTATTGGGTCAAATTTAAATAATACACCATTCATCAATTTAGAAGTAGGTGCGTCCAAACGTTATGTAATTGATTACTCAAACACCATAAACGTTCATAAAAAAATATTTATCAATAACGGGAAGATTTGGGAATAGTGGGAGAAGAGGAAAGAACGACAAAACAAATTAATTTCTGTTTATACAATCCAATTAGCGTGGCACAAATTTTTTATTTTTTTTGCAAAGAAATATATCCGATTTTCTTATACGATTATTACAATATAACCCTCTCTTCTCAAAAGTATATTCAAAACGAAATTAGTGTGTCAAATATTATTAGTCAGAAACCTTACATGATAACTTTTCATATAATACAATACATACAAAACTAGTATAGAAACATAAACAATATTCCAATATCCTCCAAAGATCTCATCAATAAAAATATTCTTAAACAACGAATTCCCTAAACCACTAATTAATAATTAAAAAATAATTTAGATAATATTGCAACATAATTTTTCGTTAAACTGGGACCTATAAAAAAAATTAATTAACACTTTGTCAACATACTCTTTCAAAATACTCTTTGTTGTTGGAGACAACCTTCCATTTATGATGCATTATGACATCCACCTTTTCTAACTCTTTGTTCAATGTATTGAGTTTATAAATATTACATAAATGATAAAGACGAAACATAAAATATGATGGAGACAAAGATGAGACTGAAGCTGACTGTATCCAATCATCATTCAGTCGGTTTAAAAGATTAAAGGCGCATAAACCGTTACAATTTGTGTAAATAGATGCGTTACAATTTAGGAATAGATGCTTGTTTATAGAATCTTATCAACATTGCACAAATTATGGTTACCCAAGCCACGTGGCATCCATTTTTTCAATGAATCTGATTTTCTTATATATATTTAAAATCATTTATTTTTTAATTGTATTTAAAATTAGTATTGTAATTTCTCTTTTATAAACTATATATTTTTAATACTCTTAAGATAATTTAAAACATAATTATTAATTATATAGAAACAAATTAAAAGTGGGAGAAGAGAAAGAACGACCAAACAAATCAAATTATGGTTACTCAAGCCACATGGCACAATTTTTTTCTAAGAAATGGATCCGATTTTCTTATATATATTTAAAATTTATTATTTTTTAATTGTATTTAAATTAGTATCTTAATTTCTCTTTTATATATAATATATTCTTAATACTCTTTAAGATAATTTAAAACATATTTATTAATTATTTATTAATTTTTCATCTATTATATATAAACAATGAAGATGACGCATTTTGACATATGATGAAGATGACGACACATGAAGCAGAATGTATTGGGTCAATTTTAAATAATACACCATTCATCAATTTAGAAGTAGGTGCGTCCAAACGTTATGTAATTGATTACTCAAACACCATAAACGTTCATAAGAAAATATTTATCAATAACGGGAAGATTTGGGAATAGTGGAAGAAGAGGAAATAACGACAAAACAAATTAATTTCTGTTTATACACTCCAATCAGCGTGGCACAAATTTTTTCATTTTTTTGCAAAGAAATAGATCCGATTGTCTTATACGATTATTACAATATAACCCTCTCTTCTCAAAAGTATATTCAAAACGAAATTAGTTTGTCAAATATAATTAGTCAGAAACCTTACATGATAACTTTTCATATAATACAATGCATACAATACTAGTATAGAAAGATAAACAATATTCCAATATCCTCCAAAGATCTCATCAATAAAAATATTCTTAAACAACGAATTCCCTAAACCACTAATTAATAATTAAAAAATAATTTAGATAATATTGCAACATAATTTTTCGCCAAACAGGGAACTATAACAAAAAAAATTAATAAACACTTTGTCAACATACTCTTTCAAAATTCTCTTTGTTGTTGGAGACAACCTTCCATTTATGATGCATTATGACATCCACCTTTCATAACTCTTTGTTCAATGTATTGAGTTTATAAATATTACATAAATGATAATGACGAAACAGAAAATTTAATGGAGACGAAGATGAGACTGAAGCTGAATGTATCCAATCAACATTCAGTCGGTTTAAAAGATTAAAGGCGCATAAACTGTTACAATTTGTGTAAATAGATGCGTTACAATTTAGGAATAGATGCTTGTTTATAGAATCTTATCAACATGGCATAAAGTATGGTTACCCAAGCCACGTGGCATCCATTTTTTCAATGAATCCGATTTTCTTATATATATATATATATATATATATGTATATATATATATATATATATATAATCTTTTATTTTTTAATTTTATTTAAAATTAGTATTGTAATTTCTCTTTTATAATTAATATATTTTTAATACTCTTAAGATAATTTAAAACAATTTATTAATTAAATAATAATTTTTCATCTATTATATAGAAACAAATTAAATGTGGGAGAAGAGAAAGAACGACCAAACAAATTAAATTATGGTTACTCAAGCCACGTGGCACAATTTTTTTCAAAGAAATGAATCCGATATTCTTATATATATTTAAAATGTATAATTTTTTAATTGTATTTAAAATTAGTATCGTAATTTCTCTTTTATATATAATATATTCTTAATACTCTTTAAGATAATTTAAAACATATTTATTAATTATTTAATAATTTTTCATCTATTTTATATAAACAATGAAGATGACGCATTTTGACATATGATGAAGATGACGACACATGAAACAAAATGTATTGGGTCAATTTTAAATGATACACCATTCATCAATTTAGAAGTAGGTGCGTCCAAACATTATGTAATTGATTACTCAAACACCATAAACGTTCATAAAAAATATTTATCAATAACAATATTTATCAATAATGGGAAGATTTGGGAATAGTGGGAGAAGAGGAAAGAACGTCATAACAAATTAATTTCTGTTTATACACTCCAATCAGCATGGCACAATTTTTTTCATTTTTTTGCAAAGAAATAGATCCGATTTTCTTATACGATTATTACAATTTAACCCTCTCTTCTCAAAAGTATATTCAAACCGAAATTAGTTTGTCAAATATTATTAGTCAGAAACATTACATGATAACTTTTCATATAATACAATACATACAATACTAGTATAGAAACATAAACAATATTCTAATATCCTCCAAAGATCTCATCAATAAAAATATTCTTAAACAATGAATTCCCTAAACCACTAATTAATAATTAAAAAATAATTTAGATAATATTGCAACATAATTTTTCGTCAAACAGGAACCTATAACAAAAAAAAAATTAATTAACACTTTGTCAACATACTCTTTCAAGATACTCTTTGTTGTTGGAGACAACCTTCCATTTATGATGCATTATGACATCCACCTTTCATAACTCTTTGTTCAATGTATTGAGTTTATAAATATTACATAAATGATATTGCCGAAACAGAAAATATGATGGAGACGAAGATGAGACTGAAGCTGAATGTATCCAATCAACATTCAGTCGGTTTAAAAGATTAAAGGCGCATAAACCGTTACAATTTGTGTAAATAGATGCGTTACAATTTAGGAATAGATGCTTGTTTATAGAATCTTATAAACATGGTACAAATTATGGTTACCCAAGCCACTTGGCATCCATTTTTTCAATGAATCCGATTTTCTTATATATATATATATATATATATATATATATATATATATATATATATATAATAAATTATTTTTTAATTGTATTTAAAATTAGTAATGTAATTTCACTTTTATAATTTATATATTTTTAATACTCTTAAGATAATTTAAAACATATTTATTAATTATATAATAATTTTTCATCTATTATATAGACACAAATTAAATGTGGGTGAAGAGAAAGAACGACCAAACAAATGAAATTATGGTTACTCAAGCCACGTGGCACAATTTTTTTTAAAGAAATGAATCTGATTTTATTATATATATTTAAAATGTATTATTTTTTTATTATATTTAAAATTAGTATCGTAATTTCTCTTTTATATATAATATATTCTTAATACTCTTTAAAATAATTTAAAACATATTTATTAATTATTTAATAATTTTTCATCTATTATATATAAATAATGAAGATGACGCATTTTGACATATGATGAAGATGACGACACATGAAAAAAAAATGTATTGGGTCAATTTTAAATAATACACCATTCATCAATTTAGAAGTAGGTGCGTCCAAACATTATGTAATTGATTACTCAAACACCATAAACTTTCATAAAAAATATTTATCAATAACGGTATTTATCAATAATGGGAAGATTTGGGAATAGTGGGAGAGGAGGAAAGAACGTCAAAACAAATTAATTTCTGTTTATACACTCCAATCAGCGTGGCACAAATTTTTTCATTTTTTTGCAAAGAAATAGATCCGTTTTCTTATACGATTATTACAATATAACCCTCTCTTCTCAAAAGTATATTCAAACCGAAATTAGTTTGTCAAATATTATTAGTCAGAAACCTTACATGATAACTTTTCATATAATACAATACATACAATACTAGTATAGAAACATAAACAATATTCCAATATCTTCCAAAGATCTCATCAATAAAAATATTCTTAAACAACGAATTCCCTAAACCACTAATTAATAATTAAAAAATAATTTAGATAATATTGCAACATAATTTTTCATCAAACAGGGACCTATAACAAAAAAAAATTAATTAACACTTTGTCAACATACTCTTTACAAATACTCTTTGTTGTTGGAGACAACCTTCCATTTATGATGCATTATGACATCCACCTTTCATAACTCTTTGTTCAATGTATTGAGTTTATAAATATTACATAAATGATAATGACGAAACAGAAAATATGATGGAGATGAAGATGAGACTGAAGCTGAATGTATCCAATCATCATTCAGTCGGTTTAAAAGATTAAAGGTGCATAAACATTTACAATTTGTGTAAATAGATGTGTTACAATTTAGGAATAGATTCTTGATTATAGAATCCAATCCACATGGCAAAAATTATGGTTACCCAAGCCACGTGGCCCCATTTTTTCAAAGAAATGAAGCCGATTTTCTTATATATATTTAAAATCATTTATTTTTTAATTGTATTTAAAATCAGTATTGTAATTTCTCTTTTATAAATTATATATTTTTAGTACTCTTGAGATAATTTAAAACATATTTATAAATTATATAATAATTGTTCATCTATTATATTGAAACAAATTAAAAGTGGGAGAAGAGAAAGAACGACCAAACAAATAAAATTATGGTTACCCAAGCCGCGTGGCACAATAATTTCTCTTTTATAAATAATATATTCTTAATACTCTTAAGATAATTTAAAACATATTTATTAATTATTTAAAAAAATTTCATCTATTATATAAAAACAATGAAGATGACGCATTTTGACATATGATGAAGATGACGACATATGAAGCGGAATGTATTGGGTCAATTTTAAATAATACACCATTCATCAATTTAGAAGTAGGTGCGTCTAAACATTATGTAATTGATTACTCAAACACCATAAACGTTCATAAAAAAATATTTATCAATAACGGGAAGATTTGGGAATAGTGGGAGAAGAGGGAAGAACAACAAAACAAATTAATTTCTGTTTATACACTCTAATCAGCATGGCACAAATTTTTTATTTTTTTGCATAGAAATAGATCCGATTTTCTTAGTCAGAAACCTTACATAATAGCCTTTCATATAATACAATACATATAATACTAGTATAGAAACATAAACAATATTCCAATATCCTCCAAAGATCTCATCAATAAAAATATTCTTAAACAACAAATTAGTTAAACCACTAATTAATAATTAAAAAATAATTTAGACAATATTGCAACATAATTTAATTAACACTTTGTCAACATACTCTTTCAAAATACTCTTTGTTGTTGGAGACAACCTTCCATTTATGATGCATTATGACATCCACCTTTCATAACTCTTTGTTCAATGTATTGAGTTTATAAATATTACATAAATGATAATGACGAAACATAAAATATGATGGAGACGAAGATGAGACTGAAGCTGAATGTATCCAATCATCATTCAGTCAGTTTAAAAGATTAAAGATGCATAAACCGTTACAATTTGTGTAAATAGTTGCGTTACAATTTAGGAATAGATGCTTGTTTATAGAATCTTATCAACATGGCACAAATTATGGTTACCCAAGCCACGTGGCATCCATTTTTTCAATGAATCCGATTTTCTTATATATATTTAAAATCATTTATTTTTTAATTGTATTTAAAATTAGTATTGTAATTTCTCTTTTATAAATTATATATTTTTAATTCTCTTGAGATAATTTAAAACATATTTATTAATTATATAATAATTTTTCATCTATTATATAGAAACAAATTAAAAGTGGGAGAAGAGAAAGAACGACCAAACAAATCAAATTATGGTTACTCAAGCCACGTGGCATAATTTTTTTCAAAGAAATGAATTCGATTTTCTTATATATATTTAAAATGTATTATTTTTTAATTGTATTTAAAATTAGTATTGTAATTTCTGTTTTATATATAATATATTCTTAATACTCTTTAAGATAATTTAAAACACATTTATTAATTATTTAATAATTTTTCATCTATTATATATAAACAATGAAGATGACGCATTTTGACATATGATGAAGATGACGACAAATGAAGCGGAATGTATTGGGTCTATTTTAAATAATACACCATTCATCAATTTAGAAATAGGTGCGTCCAAACGTTATGTAATTGATTACTCAAACACCATAAACGTTCATAAAAAAATATTTATCAATAACGATATTTATCAATAACGGGAAGATTTGGGAATAGTGGGAGAAGAGGAAAGAATGACAAAAAAAATTAATTTTTGTTTATACACTCCAATCAGCGTGGCACAAATGTTTTCATTTTTTTTGCAAAGAAATAGATCCGATTTTCTTATACGATTATTATAATATAACCCTCTCTTATCAAAAGTATATTCAAACTGAAATTAGTTTGTCAAATATTATTAGTCAGAAACCTTACAAGATAACTTTTCATATAATACAATACATATAATACTAGTATAGAAACATAAACAATATTCCAATATCCTCCAAAGATCTCATCAATAAAAATATTCTTAAACAACGAATTCCCTAAACCACTAATTAATAACTAAAAAATAATTTAGATAATATTGCAACATAATTTTTCGTCAAACAGGGACCTATAACAAAAAAAAAATTAACACTTTGTCAACATACTCTTTCAAAATACTCTTTGTTGTTGGAGACAACCTTCCATTTATGATGCATTATGACATCCACCTTTCATAACTGTTTGTTCAATGTATTGAGTTTATAAATATTATATAAATGATAATGACGAAATAGAAAATATGATGGAGACGAAGATGAGACTGAAGTTTAATGTATCCAATCATCATTCAGTCGGTTTAAAAGATTAAAGGCGCATAAACCGTTACAATTTGTGTAAATAGATGCGTTACAATTTAGGAGTAGATGCTTGTTTATAGAATCTTATACACATGGCACAAATTATGGTTACCCAAGCCACGTGGCATCCATTTTTTCAATGAATCCGATTTTCTTATATATATTTAAAATCATTTATTTTTTAATTGTATTTAAAAATAGTATTGTAATTTCTCTTCTATAAATTATATATTTTTAATACTCTTGAGATAATTTAAAACATATTTATTAATTATATAATAATTTTTCATCTATTATATAGAAACAAATTAAAAGTGGGAGAAGAGAAAGAACGACCAATCAAATCAAATTATGGTTACTCAAGCCACGGGGCACAATTGTTTTCAAACAAATGAATCCGATTTTCTTATATATATTTTTAATGTATTATTTTTTAATTGTATTTAAAATTAGTATCGTAATTTCTCTTTTATATATAATATATTCTTAATACTCTTTAAGATAATTTAAAACATATTTATTAATTATTTAATAATTTTTCATCTATTATAAATAAACAATGAAGATGACGCATTTTGACATATGATGAAGATGACGATACATGAAGCGGAATGTATTGGGTCAATTTTAAATAATACACAATTCATCAATTTAGATGCAGGTGCTTCCAAATGTTATAGAATTGATTACTCAAACACCATAAACGTTCATAAAAAAATATTTATCAATATCGGTATTTATCAATAACCGGAAGATTTGGGAATAGTGGGAGAAGAGGAAAGAATGACAAAAAAAATTAATTTTTGTTTATACACTCCAATCAGCGTGGCACAAATGTTTTCATTTTTTTGCAAAGAAATAGATCCGATTTTCTTATACGATTATTATAATATAACCCTCTCTTATCAAAAGTATATTCAAACTGAAATTAGTTTATCAAATATTATTAGTCAGAAACCTTACAAGATAACTTTTCATATAATACAATACATATAATACTAGTATAGAAACATAAACAATATTCCAATATCCTCCAAAGATCTCATCAATAAAAATATTCTTAAACAACGAATTCTCTAAAGCACTAATTAATAACTAAAAAATAATTTAGATAATATTGCAACATAATTTTTCGTCAAACAGGGACCTATAACAAAAAAAAATTTACACTTTGTCAACATACTCTTTCAAAATACTCTTTGTTGTTGGATACAACCTTCCATTTATGATCCATTATGACATCCACCTTTCATAACTCTTTGTTCAATGTATTGAGTTTATAAATATTATATAAATGATAATGACGAAACAGAAAATATGATGGAGACGAAGATGAGACTGAAGTTGAATGTATCCAATCATCATTCAGTCGGTTTAAAAGATTAAAGGCGCATAAACCGTTACAATTTGTGTAAATAGATGCGTTACAATTTAGGAATAGATGCTTGTTTATAGAATCTTATACACATGGCACAAATTATGGTTACCCAAGCCACGTGGCATCCATTTTTTCAATGAATCCGATTTTCTTATATATATTTAAAATCATTTATTTTTTAATTGTATTTAAAATTAGTATTGTAGTTTCTCTTCTATAAATTATATATTTTTAATACTCTTGAGATAATTTAAAACATATTTATTAATTATATAATAATTTTTCATCTATTCTATAGAAACAAATTAAAAGTGGGAGAAGAGAAAGAACGACCAAACAAATCAAATTATGGTTACTCAAGCCACGTGGCACAATTGTTTTCAAACAAATGAATATGATTTTCTTATATATATTTAAAATGTAATATTTTTTAATTGTATTTAAAATTAGTATCGTAATTTCTCTTTTATATATAATATATTCTTAATACTCTTTAAGATAATTTAAAACATATTTATTAATTATTTAATAATTTTTCATCTATTATAAAAAAACATTGAATATGACGCATTTTGACATATGATGAAGATGACGACACATGAAGCGGAATGTATTGGGTCAATTTTAAATAATACACCATTCATCAATTTAGAAGCAGGTGCGTCCAAACGTTATGTAATTGATTACTCAAACACCATAAACGTTCATAAAAAAATATTTATCAATAACGGTATTTATCAAAAACGGGATGATTTGGGAATAGTGGGAGAAGAGGAAAGAACTACAAAAAAAATTAATTTTTGTTTATACACTCCAATCAGCGTGGCACAAATATTTTCATTTTTTTGCAAAGAAATAGATCCGATTTTCTTATACAATTATTACAATATAACCCTCTCTTCTCAAAAGTATATTCAAACTGAAATTAGTTTGTCAAATATTATTTGTCAGTAACCTTATATGATAACTTTTCATATAATACAATACATACAATAGTAGTATAGAAACATAAAAATACTCCAATATCCTCCAAATATCTCATCAATAAAAATATTCTTAAACAACGAATTCCCTAAACCACTAATTAATAATTAAAAAATAATTTAGATAATATTGCAACATAAATTTTCGTCAAACAAGGACCTATAACGAAAAAATATTAATTAAGACTTTGTCAACATACTCTTTCAAAATACTCTTTGTTGTTGGAGACAACCTTCCATTTATGATCCATTATGACATCCACCTTTCATAACTCTTTGTTCAATGTATTGAGTTTATAAATATTATATAAATGATAATGACGAAACAGAAAATATGATTGAGACGAAGATTAGACTGAAGTTGAATGTATCCAATCATCATTCAGTCGATTTAAAAGATTAAAGGCGCATAAACCGTTACAATTTGTGTAAATAGATGCGTTACAATTTAGGAATAGATGCTTGTTTATAGAATCTTATACACATGGCACAAATTATGGTTACCCAAGCCACGTGGCATCCATTTTTTCAATGAATCCGATTTTCTTATATATATTTAAAATCATTTATTTTTTAATTGTATTTAAAATTAGTATTGTAGTTTCTCTTCTATAAATTATATATTTTTAATACTCTTGAGATAATTTAAAACATATTTATTAATTATATAATAATTTTTCATCTATTCTATAGAAACAAATTAAAAGTGGGAGAAGAGAAAGAACGACCAAACAAATCAAATTATGGTTACTCAAGCCACGTGGCACAATTGTTTTCAAACAAATGAATATGATTTTCTTATATATATTTAAAATGTAATATTTTTTAATTGTATTTAAAATTAGTATCATAATTTCTCTTTTATATATAATATATTCTTAATACTCTTTAAGATAATTTAAAACATATTTATTAATTATTTAATAATTTTTCATCTATTATAAATAAACATTGAATATGACGCATTTTGACATATGATGAAGATGACGACACATGAAGCGGAATGTATTGGGTCAATTTTAAATAATACACCATTCATCAATTTAGAAGCAGGTGCGTCCAAACGTTATGTAATTGATTACTCAAACACCATAAACGTTCATAAAAAAATATTTATCAATAACGGTATTTATCAAAAACGGGATGATTTGGGAATAGTGGGAGAAGAGGAAAGAACTACAAAAAAAATTAATTTCTGTTTATACACTCCAATCAGCGTGGCACAAATATTTTCATTTTTTTTGCAAAGAAATAGATCCGATTTTCTTATACGATTATTACAATATAACCCTCTCTTCTCAAAAGTATATTCAAACTGAAATTAGTTTGTCAAATATTATTTGTCAGTAACCTTATATGATAACTTTTCATATAATACAATACATACAATAGTAGTATAGAAACACAAAAATACTCCAATATCCTCCAAATATCTCATCAATAAAAATATTCTTAAACAACGAATTCCCTAAACCACTAATTAATAATTAAAAAATAATTTAGATAATATTGCAACATAAATTTTCGTCAAACAAGGACCTATAACGAAAAAAAATTAATTAAGACTTTGTCAACATACTCTCTCAAAATACTCTTTGTTGTTGAAGACAACCTTCCATTTATGATGCATTATGACATCCACCTTTCATAACTCTTTGTTCAATGTATTGAGTTTATAAATATTACATAAATGATAATGACGAAACAGAAAATATAATGGAGACGAAGATGAGACTGAAGCTGAATGTATCCAATCATCATTTAGTCGGTTTAAAAGATTAAAGGCGCATAAACCGTTACAATTTGTGTAAATAGATGCGTTACAATTTAGGAATAGATGCTTGTTTATAGAATCTTATCAACATGGCACAAATTATGGTTACACAAGCCACGTGGCATCCATTTTTTCAATGAATCTGATTTTCTTATATATATTTAAAATCATTTATTTTTTATTTGTAATTAAAATCATTATTGTAATTTCTCTTTTATAAATTATATATTTTTAATACTCTTGAGATAAATTAAAACATATTTATTAATTATATAATAATTTTTCATCTATTATATAGAAACAAATTAAAAGTGGGAGAAGAGAAAGAACGAACAAACAAATCAAATTATGGTTACACAAGCCACGTGGCATAATAATTTCTCTTTTATAAATAATATATTCTTAATACTCTTAAGATAATTTAAAACAAATTTATTAATTATTTAATAATTTTTCATCTCTTATATAAAAACAATGAAGATGACGCATTTTGACATATGATGAAGATGACGACATATGAAGCGGAATGTATTGGGTCAACTTTAAATACTACACCATTCATCAATTTAGGAATAGGTGCGTCTAAACATTATGTAATTGAATACTCAAACACCATAAACGATCATAAAAATATATTTATCAATAACGGGAAGATTTGGGAATAGTGGGAGAAGAGGGAAGAACGACAAAACAAATTAATTTCTGTTTATACACTCCAATCAGCATGGCACAATTTTTTTCATTTTTTTGCAAAGAAATAGATCCAATTTTCTTAGACGATTATTACAATATAACCCTCTCTTCTTAAAAGTATATTCAAATCGAAATTAGTTTGTCAAATATTATTAGTCAGAAACCTTACATAATAACTTTTCATATAATACAATACATATAATACTAGTATAGAAACATAAACAATATTCCAATATCCTCCAAAGATCTCATCAATAAAAATATTCTTAAACAACAAATGAGTTAAACCACTAATTAATAATTAAAAAATAATTTAGACAATATTGCAACATAATGTTTCGTCAAACAGGAACCTATAACAAAAAAAAAATTAATTAACACTTTGTCAACATACTCTTTCAAAATACTCTTTATTGTTGGAGACAGCCTTCCATTTATGATACATTATGACATCTACCTTTCATAACTCTTTGTTCAATGTATTGAGTTTATAAATATTACATAAATGATAATGACGAAACATAAAATATGATGGAGACGAAGATGAGACTGAAGCTGAATGTATCCAATCATCATTCAGTCAGTTTAAAAGATTAAAGGCGCATAAACCGTTACAATTTGTGTAAATAGTTGCGTTACAATTTATGAATATATGCTTGTTTATAGAATCTTATCAACATGGCACAAATTATGGTTACACAAGCCACGTGGCATCCATTTTTTCAATGAATCCGATTTTCTTATATATATTTAAAATCATTTATTTTTTAATTGTATTTAAAATTAATATTGTAATTTCTCTTTTATAAATTATATATTTTTAATACTCTTGAGATAATTTAAAACATATTTATTAATTATATAATAATTTTTCATCTATTATATAGAAACAAATTAAAAGTGGGAGAAGAGAAAGAACGATCAAACAAATCAAATTATGGTTACTCAAGCCACGTGGCACAATTTTTTTCAAAGAAATGAATTCGATTTTCTTATATATATTTAAAATGTATTATTTTTTAATTGTATTTAAAATTAGTATCGTAATTTCTGTTTTATATATAATATATTCTTAATACTCTTTAAGATAATTTAAAACACATTTATTAATTATTTAATAATTTTTCATCTATTATATATAAACAATGAAGATGACGCATTTTGACATATGATGAAGATGACGACACATGAAGCGGAATGTATTGGGTCAATTTTAAATAATACTCCATTCATCAAATTAGAAGCAGGTGCGTCCAAACGTTATGTAATTGATTACTCAAACACCATAAACGTTCATAAAAAAATATTTATCAATAACGATATTTATATATAACGGGAAGATTTGGGAATAGTGGGAGAAGAGGAAAGAACTACAAAAAAAATTAATTTCTGTTTATACACTCCAATCAGCGTGGCACAAATATTTTCATTTTTTTGCAAAGAAATAGATCCGATTTTCTTATACAATTATTACAATATAACCCTCTCTTCTCAAAAGTATATTCAAACTGAAATTAGTTTGTCAAATATTATTTGTCAGTAACCTTACATGATAACTTTTCGTATAATACAATACATACAATAGTATTATAGAAACATAAAAATATTCTTAAACAACGAATTCCCTAAACCACTAATTAATAATTAAAAAATAATTTAGATAATATTGCAACATAAATTTTCGTCAAACAAGGACCTATAACAAAAAAAAATTAATTAAGACTTTGTCAACATACTCTTTCAAAATACTCTTTGTTGTTGGAGACAACCTTCCATTTATGATGCATTATGACATCCACCTTTCATAACTCTTTGTTCAATGTATTGAGTTTATAAATATTACATAAATGATAATGACGAAACAGAAAATATAATGGATACGAAGATGAGACTGAACCTGAATGTATCCAATCATCATTTAGTCGGTTTAAAAGATTAAAGGCACATAAACCGTTACAATTTGTGTAAATAGATGCGTTACAATTTAGGAATAGATGCTTGTTTATAGAATCTTATCAACATGGCACAAATTATGGTTACACAAGCCACGTGGCATCCATTTTTTCAATGAATCCGATTTTCTTATATATATTTAAAATCATTTATTTTTTAATTGTATTTAAAATTAGTATTGTAATTTCTCTTTTATAAATTATATATATTTGATACTCTTAAGATAATTTAAAACATATTTATTAATTATAAAATATTTTTTTATCTATTATATAGAAACAAATTAAAAGTGGGAGAAGAGAAAGAACGACCAAACAAATCAAATTATGGTTACTCAAGCCACGTGGCACAATAATTTATCTTTTATAAATAATATATTCTTAATACTCTTAAGATAATTTAAAACATATTTATTAAATATTTAATAATTTTTCATCTATTATATATAAACAATGAAGATGATGCATTTTTACATATGATGAATATGACGACACATGAAGCGGAATGTATTGGGTCAATTTTAAATAATACACCATTCATCAATTTAGGAATAGGTGCGTCTAAACATTATGTAATTGATTACTCAAACGACCATAAATGTTCATAAAACAATATTTATCAATAACGGGAAGATTTTGGAATAGTGGGAGAAGAGGGAAGAACGACAAAACAAATTAATTTTTGTTTATTCACTCCAATCAGCATGGCACAAAGTTTTTCATATTATTGCAAAGAAATAGATCCGATTTTCTTATACCATTATTACAATATAACCCTCTCTTCTCAAAATTATATTCAAACCAAAATTAGTTTGTCAACTATTATTAGTCGGAAACCTTACATGATAACTTTTCATATAATACAATACATACAATACTATAGAACATAAACAATATTCCAATATCCTCCAAAGATCTCATCACTAAAAATATTCTTATACAACGAATTCTCTAATACACTAATTAATAATTAAAAAATAATTTAGATAATATTGCAACATAATTTTTCGTCAAACAGGGACCTATAACAAAAAAAAATTAATTAACACTTTGTCAACATACTCTTTCAAAATACTCTTTGTTGTTGGAGACAACCTTCCATTTATGATGCATTATGACATCCACCTTTCATAAATCTTTGTTCAATGTATTGAGTTTATAAATATTACATAAATGATAATGACGAAACAAAAAATATGATGGAGACGAAGATGAGACTGAAGATGAATGTATCCAATCATCATTCAGTCGGTTTAAAAGATTAAAGGCGCATAAACCGTTACAATTTGTGTAAATAGATGCGTTACAATTTAGGAATAGATGCTTGTTTATAGAATCTTATCAACATGGCACAAATTATGGTTACCCAAGCCACGTGGCATCCATTTTTTCAATGAATCTGATTTTCTTATATATATTTAAAATCATTTATTTTTTAATTGTATTTAAAATTAGTATTGTAATTTCTCTTTTATAAATTATATATTTTTAATACTCTTAAGATAATTTAAAACATACTTTTTAATTATGTAATAATTTTTTATCTATTATATAGAAACAAATTAAAAGTGGGAGAAGAGAAAGAACGATCAAACAAATCAAATTATGGTTACTCAAGCCACGTGGCACAATAATTTCTCTTTTATAAATAATATATTCTTAATACTCTTAAGATAATTTAAAACATATTTATTAATTATTTAATAATTTTTCATCTATTAATATAAACAATGAAGATGACGCATTTTTACATATGATGAAGATGACGACACATGAAGCGGAATGTATTGGATCTATTTTAAATAATACACCATTCATCAATTTAGGAATAGGTGCGTCTAAACATTATGTAATTGATTACTCAAACACCATAAATGTTCATAAAAAAATATTTATCAATAACGGGAAGATTTTGGAATAGTGGGAGAAGAGGGAAGAACGGCAAAACAAATTATTTTTTGTTTATTCACTCCAGTCAGCATGGCACAAAGTTTTTCATATTTTTGCAAAGAAATAGATCCGATTTTCTTATACGATTATTACAATATAACCCTCTCTTCTCAAAATTATATTCAAACCAAATTAGTTTGTCAACTATTATTAGTCAGAAACCTTACATGATAACTTTTCATATAATACAATACATACAATACTACTATAGAACATAAACAATATTCCAATATCCTCCAAAGATCTCATCACTAAAAATATTCTTATACAAAGAATTCCCTAATACACTAATTAATAATTAAAAAATAATTTAGATAATATTGCAACATAATTTTTTGTCAAACAGGGACCTATAACAAAAAAAAATTAATTAACACTTTGTCAACATACTCTTTCAAAATACTCTTTGTTGTTGGAGACAACCTTCCATTTATGATGCATTATGACATCCACATTTCATAACTCTTTGTTCAATGTATTGAGTTTATAAATATTACATAAATGATAATGACGAAACAGAAAATATGATGGTGACGGAGATGAGACTGAAGCTGACTGTATCCAATCATCATTCAGTCGGTTTAAAAGATTAAAGGCGCATAAACCGTTACAATTTGTGAAAATAGATGCATTACAATTTAGGAATATATGTTTTTTTATAGAATCTAATTAACATGACACAAATTATGGTTACCCAAGCCACGTGGCATCCATTTATTCAATGAATCCGATTTTCTTATATATATTTAAAATCATTTATTTTTTAATTGTATTTAAAATTAGTATTGTAATTTCTCTTTTATAAATTATATATATTTGATACTCTTAAGATAATTTAAAACATATTTATTAATTATAAAATATTTTTTTATCTATTATATAGAAACAAATTAAAAGTGGGAGAAGAGAAAGAACGACCAAACAAATCAAATTATGGTTACTCAAGCCACGTGGCACAATAATTTATCTTTTATAAATAATATATTCTTAATACTCTTAAGATAATTTAAAACATATTTATTAAATATTTAATAATTTTTCATCTATTATATATAAACAATGAAGATGACGCATTTTTACATATGATGAATATGACGACACATGAAGCGGAATGTATTGGGTCAATTTTAAATAATACACCATTCATCAATTTAGGAATAGGTGCGTCTAAACATTATGTAATTGATTACTCAAACGACCATAAATGTTCATAAAACAATATTTATCAATAACGGGAAGATTTTGGAATAGTGGGAGAAGAGGGAAGAACGACAAAACAAATTAATATTTGTTTATTCACTCCAATCAGCATGGCACAAAGTTTTTCATATTATTGCAAAGAAATAGATCCGATTTTCTTATACCATTATTACAGTATAACCCTCTCTTCTCAAAATTATATTCAAACCAAAATTAGTTTGTCAACTATTATTAGTCGGAAACCTAACATGATAACTTTTCATATAATACAATACATACAATACTATAGAACATAAACAATATTCCAATATCCTCCAAAGATCTCATCACTAAAAATATTCTTATACAACGAATTCTCTAATACACTAATTAATAATTAAAAAATAATTTAGATAATATTGCAACATAATTTTTCGTCAAACAGGGACCTATAACAAAAAAAAATTAATTAACACTTTGTCAACATACTCTTTCAAAATACTCTTTGTTGTTGGAGACAACCTTCCATTTATGATGCATTATGACATCCACCTTTCATAAATCTTTGTTCAATGTATTGAGTTTATAAATATTACATAAATGATAATGACGAAACAAAAAATATGATGGAGACGAAGATGAGACTGAAGATGAATGTATCCAATCATCATTCAGTCGGTTTAAAAGATTAAAGGCGCATAAACCGTTACAATTTGTGTAAATAGATGCGTTACAATTTAGGAATAGATGCTTGTTTATAGAATCTTATCAACATGGCACAAATTATGGTTACCCAAGCCACGTGGCATCCATTTTTTCAATGAATCTGATTTTCTTATATATATATTTAAAATCATTTATTTTTTAATTGTATTTAAAATTAGTATTGTAATTTCTCTTTTATAAATTATATATTTTTAATACTCTTAAGATAATTTAAAACATACTTTTTAATTATGTAATAATTTTTTATCTATTATATAGAAACAAATTAAAAGTGGGAGAAGAGAAAGAACGATCAAACAAATCAAATTATGGTTACTCAAGCCACGTGGCACAATAATTTCTCTTTTATAAATAATATATTCTTAATACTCTTAAGATAATTTAAAACATATTTATTAATTATTTAATAATTTTTCATCTATTAATATAAACAATGAAGATGACGCATTTTTACATATGATGAAGATGACGACACATGAAGCGGAATGTATTGGATCTATTTTAAATAATACACCATTCATCAATTTAGGAATAGGTGCGTCTAAACATTATGTAATTGATTACTCAAACACCATAAATGTTCATAAAAAAATATTTATCAATAACGGGAAGATTTTGGAATAGTGGGAGAAGAGGGAAGAACGACAAAACAAATTATTTTTTGTTTATTCACTCCAGTCAGCATGGCACAAAGTTTTTCATATTTTTGCAAAGAAATAGATCCGATTTTCTTATACGATTATTACAATATAACCCTCTCTTCTCAAAATTATATTCAAACCAAATTAGTTTGTCAACTATTATTAGTCAGAAACCTTACATGATAACTTTTCATATAATACAATACATACAATACTACTATAGAACATAAACAATATTCCAATATCCTCCAAAGATCTCATCACTAAAAATATTCTTATACAAAGAATTCCCTAATACACTAATTAATAATTAAAAAATAATTTAGATAATATTGCAACATAATTTTTTGTCAAACAGGGACCTATAACAAAAAAAAATTAATTAACACTTTGTCAACATACTCTTTCAAAATACTCTTTGTTGTTGGAGACAACCTTCCATTTATGATGCATTATGACATCCACATTTCATAACTCTTTGTTCAATGTATTGAGTTTATAAATATTACATAAATGATAATGACGAAACAGAAAATATGATGGTGACGGAGATGAGACTGAAGCTGACTGTATCCAATCATCATTCAGTCGGTTTAAAAGATTAAAGGCGCATAAACCGTTACAATTTGTGTAAATAGATGTGTTACAATTTAGAAATAGATGCTTGTTTATAGAATCTTATAAACATGGTACAAATTATGGTTACCCAAGCCACGTGGCATCCATTTATTCAATGAATCCGATTTTCTTATATATATTTAAAATCATTTATTTTTTAATTGTATTTAAAATTAGTATTTTAATTTCTATTTTATAAATTATATATATTTGATGCATTATGACATCCACCATTCATAACTCTTTGTTCAATGTATTGAGTTTATAAATATTACATAAATGATAATGACGAAACAGAAAATATGATGGAGACGAAGATGAGACTGAAGCTGAATGTATCCAATCATCATTCAGTCGGTTTAAAAGAATAAAAGCGCATAAACCGTTACAATTTGTGTAAATAGATGCGTTACAATTTAGGAATAGATGCTTTTTATAGAATCTAATCAACATGGCACAAATTATGGTTACCCAAGCCACGTGGCATCCATTTATTCAATGAATCCGATTTTCTTATATATATTTAAAATCATTTATTTTTTAATTGTATTTAAAATTAGTATTGTAATTTCTATTTTATAAATTATATATATTTGATACTCTTAAGATAATTTAAAACATATTTATTAATTATATTATAATTTTTCATCTATTATATAGAAACAAATTAAAAGTGGGAGAAGAGAAAGAACGACCAAACAAATCAAATTATGGTTACTCAAGCCACGTGGCACAATAATTTATCTTTTATAAATAATATATTCTTAATACTCTTAAGATAATTTATAACTTATTTATTAATTTCTTTAATAATTTTTCATCTATTATATATAAACAACGAAGATGACGCATTTTTACATATGATGAAGATGACGACACATGAAGCAGAATGTATTGGGTAGATTTTAAATAATACACCATTCATCAATTTAGGAATAGGTGCGTCTAAACATTATGTAATTGATTACTCAAACACCATAAACGTTCATAAAAAAATATTTATCAATAACGGGAAGATTTGGGAATAGTGGGAGAAGAGGGAAGAACGACAAAACAAATTAATTTCTGTTTATACACTCCAATCAGCATGGCACAAATTTTTTCATTTTTTTGCAAAGAAACAGATCCGATTTTCTTATACGATTATTACAATATAACCCTCTCTTCTCAAAAGTATATTCAAACCGAAATTAGTTTGTCATCTATTATTAGTCAGAAACCTTACATGATAACTTTTCATAAAATACAATACATCCAATACTACAATAGAAACACAAACAATATTCCAATATCCTCCAAAGATCTCATCAATAAAAATATTCTTAAACAACGAATTCCCTAAACCACTAATTAATAAATAAAAAATAATTTAGATAATATTACAACATAATTTTTCGTCAAACAGGGACCTATAACAAAAAAAAATTAATTAACACTTTGTCAACATACTCTTTCAAAATAGTCTTTGTTGTTTGAGACAACCTTCCATTTATGATGCATTATGACATCCACCTTTCATAACTCTTTGTTCAATGTATTGAGTTTATAAATATTACATAAATGATAATGACGAAACATAAAATATGATGGAGACGAAGATGAGACTGAAGCTGAATGTATCCAATCATCATTCAGTCGGTTTAAAAGATTAAAGTTGCATAAACCGTTACAATTTGTGTAAATAGATGCGTTACAATTTAGGAATAGATGCTTGTTTATAGAATCTAATCAACATGGCACAAATTATGGTTACCCAAGCCACGTGGCATCCATTTTTTCAATGAATCTGATTTTCTAATATATATTTAAAATCATTTATTTTTTAATTTTATTTAAAATTAGTATTGTAATTTCTCTTTTATAATTATATATTTTTTATACTCTTAAGATAATTTAAAACATATATATTAATTATATAATAATTTTTTATCTATTACATAGAAACAAATTAAAAGTGGGAGAAGAGAAAGAACGACCAAACAAATCAAATTATGGTTACTCAAGCCACGTAAAGATTTGGGAATAGTGGGAGAAGAGGGAAGAACGACAAAACAAATTAATTTATGTTTATACACTCCAATCAGCATGGCACAAATTTTTTCATTTTTTTGCAAAGAAATAGATCCGATTATATTCAAACCGAAATTAGTTTGTCAACTATTATTAGTCAGAAACCTTACATGATAACTTTTCATATAATACAATACATACAATACTACTATAGAAACATAAACAATATTCCAATATCCTCCAAAGATCTCATCAATAAAAATATTCTTAAACAACGAAATCCCAAAACCACTAATTAATAATTTAAAAAATAATTTAGATAATATTGCAACATAATTTTTCGTCAAACAGGGACCTATAACAAAAAAAAATTAATTGACATTTTATCAACATACTCTTCCAAAATACTCTTTCGAAATACTCTTTGTTGTTGGAGACAACCTTCCATTTATGATGCATTATGAAGTTCACCTTTCATAACTCTTTGTTAAATGTATTGAGTTTATCCAATCATCATTCAGTCGGTTTAAAAGATTAAAGGCGCATAAACATTTACAATTTGTGTAAATAGATGCGTTACAATTTAGGAATAGATGCTTGTTTATAGAATCTTATAAACATGGCACAAATTATGGTTACCAGCGCCACGTGGCATCAATTTTTTCAATGAATCCGATTTTCTTATATATATTTAAAATCATTTATTTTTTAATTGTATTTAAAATTATTATTGTAATTTATCTTTTATGAATTATAGATTTTTAATACTCTTGAGATAATTTAAAACATATTTATTAATTATATAATAATTTTCATCTATTATATAGAAACAAATTAAAAGTGGGAGAAGAGAAAGAACGATCAAACAAATCAAATTATGGTTACTCAAGCCACGTGGCACAATAATTTCTCTTTTATAAATAATTTATTCTTAATACTCTTAAGATAATTTAAAACATAGTTATCAATTATCTAATAATTTTTCATCTATTATATATAAACAATGAAGATGACACATTTTTACATATGATGAAGATGACGACACATGAAGAAGAATGTATTGGGTCAATTTTAAATAATACACCATTCATATATTTAGGAATATGTGCGTCTAAACATTATGTAATTGATTACTCAAACACCATAAACGTTCATAAAAAAATATTTATCAATAACGGGAAGATTTGGGAATAGTGGGAGAAGAAGGAAGAACGACAAAACAAATTAATTTCTGTTTATACACTCCAATCAGCATGGCACAAATAATAATTTAGATAATATTGCAACATAATTTTTCGTCAAACAGGGACTTATAACAAAAAAAATTAACTAACACTTTGTTTACATACTCTTTCAAAATACTATTTTTTATTGGAGACAACCTTCCATTTATGATGCATTATGACATCCATCTTTCATAACTCTTTGTTCAATGCATTGAGTAAAAAAATTAAAAGTGGGAGAAGAGAAAGAACGACCAAACAAATTAAATTATGGTTACTCAAGCCACGTGGCACAATTTTTTTCAAAGAAATGAATCCGATTTTCTTATATATATTTAAAATTTATTATTTTTTTATTGTATTTAAAATTAGTATCGTAATTTCTCTTTTATATATAATATATTCTTAATACTCTTTAAGATAATTTAAAACATATTTATTAATTATTTAATAATTTTTCATCTATTATATATAAACAATGAAGATGACGCATTTTGACATATGATGAAGATGACAACACATGAACCGGAATGTATTGGGTCGATGTTAAATAATACACCATTCATCTATTTAGGAGTAGGTGCGTCCAAACGTTATGTAATTGATTACTCAAACACAATAAACGTTCATAAAAAAATATTTATCAATAACGGTATTTATCAATAACGGGAAGATTTGGGAATAGTGGGAGAAGAGGAAAGAACGACAAAACAAATTAATTTATGTTTATACACTCCAATCAGCGTGGCACAATTATTTTCATTTTTTTACAAAGAAATAGATCCGATATTCTTATACGATTATTACAATATAACCCTCTCTTCTCAAAAGTATATTCAAACCGAAATTAGTTTGTAAAATATTATTAGTCAGAAACCTTACATGATAACTTTTCATATAATACAATACATACAATACTAGTATAGAAACATAAACAATAATCCAATATCCTCCAAAGATCTCATCGATAAAAATATTCTTAAACAACGAATTCCCTAAACCACTAATTAATAATTAAAAAATAATTTAGATAATATTGCAACATAATTTTTCGTCAAACAGGGACTTATAACAAAAAAAATTAACTAACACTTTGTTTACATACTCTTTCAAAATACTATTTTTTATTGGAGACAACCTTCCATTTATGATGCATTATGACATCCATCTTTCATAACTCTTTGTTCAATGCATTGAGTTTATAAATATTACAGAAATAATAATGACGAAACAGAAAATATGATGGAGACGAAGATGAGACTGAAGATGAATGTATCCAATCATCATTCAGTCGGTTTATAAGATTAAAGGCGCATAAAGCGTTACAATTTGTGTAAATAGATGCGTTACAATTTAGGAATAGATGCTTGTTTATAGAATCTAATCAACATGGCACAAAATATGGTTACTTAAGCCAAGTGGCACAATTTTTTTTCAATAAATCAGATTTTCTTATATATATTTGAAATCATTTTTTTAATTGTATTTAAAACTAGTATTGTAATTTCTCTTTTATAAATTATTTATTTTTAATACACTTAAGATAAATTAAAACATATTTATTAATTATATAATAATTTTTCATCTATTATATAGAAACAAATTAAAATTGGGAGAAGAGAAAGAACGACCAAACAAATCAAATTATGGATACTCAAGCCACGTGGCACAATAATTTCTCTTTTATAAATAATATATTCTTAATACTCTTAAGATAATTAAAAAAATTATTTATTAATTATTTAATATTTTTTCATCTATTATATATAAACAATGAAGATTACGCATTTTTACATATGATGAAGATGACGACACATGAAGCGGAATGTATTGGGTCAAATTTAAATAATACACCATTCATCACTTGAGGAATAGGTGCGTCTAAACGTTATGTAATTGATTACTCTAACACCATAAACTTTCATAAAAAAATATTTATCAATAACAGGAAGATTTGGGAATAGTGGGAGAAGAGGGAAGAACGACAAAACAAATTAATTTCTGTTTATACACTCCAATCAACATGGCACAAATTTTTTCATTTTTTTGCAAAGAAATAGATCCGATTTTCTTATACGATTATTACAATATAACCCTCTCTTCTGAAAAGAATATTCAAACCGAAATTATTTTTTCAAATATTATTAGTCAGAAACGTTACATGATAACTTTTCATATAATACAATACATACATTACTACTATAGAAACATAAACAATATTCCAATATCCTCCAAAGATCTCATCAATAAAAATATTCTAAAACAACGAATTCCCTAAACCACTAATTAATAATTAAAAAATAATTTAGATAATATTGCAACATAATTATTCGTCAAACAGGGACCTATAACAAAAAAAAAAATTAATTAAAACTTTGTCAACATACTCTTTCAAAATACTCTTTGTGGTTGGAGACAACCTTCCATTTATGATGCATTATGACATCCACCTTTCATAACTCTTTGTTCAATGTATTGAGTTTATAAATATTACAGAAATGATAATGACGAAACAGAAAATATGATGGAGACGAAGATGAGACTGAAGCTGAATGTATCCAATCATCATTCAGTCGGTTTAAAAGATTAAAGGCGCATAAACCCTTAAAATTTGTGTAAATAGATGCGTTACAATTTAGGAATAGATGCTTGTTTATAGAATCCAATCAACATGGCACAAATTATGGTTACTTAAGCCAAGTGGATCCATTTTTTCAATAAATCAGATTTTCTTATATATATATTTAAAATCATTAATTTTTTAATTGTATTTAAAATTAGTATTGTAATTTCTCTTTTATAAATTATATATTTTTGATACTCTTAAGATAATTTAAAAAATATTTATTAATTATATAATATTTTTTCATCTATTATATAGAAACAAATTAAAAGTGGGAGAAGAGAAAGAACGACAAATCAAATCAAATTATGGTTACTCAAGCCACGTGGCACAATAATTTCTCTTTTATAAATAATATATTCTTAATACTCTTAAGATAATTTAAAACATATTTATTAATTATTTAATAATTTTTCATCTATTATATATAAACAATGAAGATGACGCATTTTTACATATGATGAAGATGACGACACATGAAGCAGAATGTATTGGGTCAATTTTAAATAATACACCATTCATCAATTTATGAATATGTGCGTCTAAACATTATGTAATTGATTACTCAAACACCATAAACGTTCATAAAAAAATATTTATCAATAACGGGAAGATTTGGGAATAGTGTGAGAAGAGAGAAGAACGACAAAACAAATTAATTTCTGTTTATACACTCCAATCAGCATGGCACAAATTTTTTCATTTTTTTACAAAGAAATATATCCGATTTTCTTATACGATTATATACAATATAACCCTCTCTTCTCTAAAGTATATTCAAACCGAAATTAGTTTGTCAACTATTATTAGTCAGAAACCTTACATGATAACTTTTCATATAATACAATACATACAATACTACTATAGAAACATAAACAATATTCCAATATCCTCCAAAGATCTCATCAATAAAAATATTCTTAAGCAACGAATTCCCTAAACAACTAATTAGTTATAAAAAAAATAATTTAGATAATATTGCAACATAATTTTTCGTCAAACAGTGACCTATAACAAAAAAAAATTAATTAACACTTTGTCAAAATACTCTTTGTGGTTGGAGACAACCTTCCATTTATGATGCATTATGACATCCACCTTTAATAACTCTTTGTTCAATGTATTGAGTTTATAAATATTACAGAAATGATAATGACGAAACAGAAAATATGATGGAGACGAAGATGAGACTGAAGCTGAATGTATCCAATCATCATTCAGTCGGTTTAAAAGATTAAAGGCGCATAAACCCTTACAATTTGTCTAAATAGATGCGTTACAATTTAGGAATAGATGCTTGTTTATAGAATCCAATCAACATGGCACAAATTATGGTTACCCAAGCCACGTGGCACCATTTTTTTCAAAGAAATGAAGCCGATTTTCTTATTTATAATTAAAATGTATTATTTTTTAATTGTATTTAAAATTAGTATCGTATTTTCTCTTTTATATATAATATATACTTAATACTCTTTAAGATAATTTAAAACATATTTATTAATTATTTAATTATTTTTAATCTATTATATAGAAATAAATTAAAAGTGGGAGAAGAGAAAGAACGACCAAACAAATTAAATTATGGTTACTCAAGCCACGTGGCACAATTTTTTTCAAAGAAATGAATCCGATTTTCTTATATATATTTAAAATTTATTATTTTTTTATTGTATTTAAAATTAGTATCGTAATTTCTCTTTTATATATAATATATTCTTAATACTCTTTAAGATAATTTAAAACATATTTATTAATTATTTAATAATTTTTCATCTATTATATATAAACAATGAAGATGACGCATTTTGACATATGATGAAGATGACAACACATGAACCGGAATGTATTGGGTCGATGTTAAATAATACACCATTCATCTATTTAGGAGTAGGTGCGTCCAAACGTTATGTAATTGATTACTCAAACACAATAAACGTTCATAAAAAAATATTTATCAATAACGGTATTTATCAATAACGGGAAGATTTGGGAATAGTGGGAGAAGAGGAAAGAACGACAAAACAAATTAATTTATGTTTATACACTCCAATCAGCGTGGCACAATTATTTTCATTTTTTTACAAAGAAATAGATCCGATATTCTTATACGATTATTACAATATAACCCTCTCTTCTCAAAAGTATATTCAAACCGAAATTAGTTTGTAAAATATTATTAGTCAGAAACCTTACATGATAACTTTTCATATAATACAATACATACAATACTAGTATAGAAACATAAACAATAATCCAATATCCTCCAAAGATCTCATCGATAAAAATATTCTTAAACAACGAATTCCCTAAACCACTAATTAATAATTAAAAAATAATTTAGATAATATTGCAACATAATTTTTCGTCAAACAGGGACTTATAACAAAAAAAATTAACTAACACTTTGTTTACATACTCTTTCAAAATACTATTTTTTATTGGAGACAACCTTCCATTTATGATGCATTATGACATCCATCTTTCATAACTCTTTGTTCAATGCATTGAGTTTATAAATATTACAGAAATAATAATGACGAAACAGAAAATATGATGGAGACGAAGATGAGACTGAAGATGAATGTATCCAATCATCATTCAGTCGGTTTATAAGATTAAAGGCGCATAAAGCGTTACAATTTGTGTAAATAGATGCGTTACAATTTAGGAATAGATGCTTGTTTATAGAATCTAATCAACATGGCACAAAATATGGTTACTTAAGCCAAGTGGCACAATTTTTTTTCAATAAATCAGATTTTCTTATATATATTTGAAATCATTTTTTTAATTGTATTTAAAACTAGTATTGTAATTTCTCTTTTATAAATTATTTACTTTTAATACACTTAAGATAAATTAAAACATATTTATTAATTATATAATAATTTTTCATCTATTATATAGAAACAAATTAAAATTGGGAGAAGAGAAAGAACGACCAAACAAATAAAATTATGGATACTCAAGCCACGTGGCACAATAATTTCTCTTTTATAAATAATATATTCTTAATACTCTTAAGATAATTAAAAAAATTATTTATTAATTATTTAATATTTTTTCATCTATTATATATAAACAATGAAGATTACGCATTTTTACATATGATGAAGATGACGACACATGAAGCGGAATGTATTGGGTCAAATTTAAATAATACACCATTCATCACTTGAGGAATAGGTGCGTCTAAACGTTATGTAATTGATTACTCTAACACCATAAACTTTCATAAAAAAATATTTATCAATAACAGGAAGATTTGGGAATAGTGGGAGAAGAGGGAAGAACGACAAAACAAATTAATTTCTGTTTATACACTCCAATCAACATGGCACAAATTTTTTCATTTTTTTGCAAAGAAATAGATCCGATTTTCTTATACGATTATTACAATATAACCCTCTCTTCTGAAAAGAATATTCAAACCGAAATTATTTTTTCAAATATTATTAGTCAGAAACGTTACATGATAACTTTTCATATAATACAATACATACAATACTACTATAGAAACATAAACAATATTCCAATATCCTCCAAAGATCTCATCAATAAAAATATTCTAAAACAACGAATTCCCTAAACCACTAATTAATAATTAAAAAATAATTTAGATAATATTGCAACATAATTTTTCGTCAAACAGGGACCTATAACAAAAAAAAAATTAATTAAAACTTTGTCAACATACTCTTTCAAAATACTCTTTGTGGTTGGAGACAACCTTCCATTTATGATGCATTATGACATCCACCTTTCATAACTCTTTGTTCAATGTATTGAGTTTATAAATATTACAGAAATGATAATGACGAAACAGAAAATATGATGGAGACGAAGATGAGACTGAAGCTGAATGTATCCAATCATCATTCAGTCGGTTTAAAAGATTAAAGGCGCATAAACCCTTAAAATTTGTGTAAATAGATGCGTTACAATTTAGGAATAGATGCTTGTTTATAGAATCCAATCAACATGGCACAAATTATGGTTACTTAAGCCAAGTGGATCCATTTTTTTCAATAAATCAGATTTTCTTATATATATATTTAAAATCATTAATTTTTTAATTGTATTTAAAATTAGTATTGTAATTTCTCTTTTATAAATTATATATTTTTGATACTCTTAAGATAATTTAAAAAATATTTATTAATTATATAATATTTTTTCATCTATTATATAGAAACAAATTAAAAGTGGGAGAAGAGAAAGAACGACAAATCAAATCAAATTATGGTTACTCAAGCCACGTGGCACAATAATTTCTCTTTTATAAATAATATATTCTTAATACTCTTAAGATAATTTAAAACATATTTATTAATTATTTAATAATTTTTCATCTATTATATATAAACAATGAAGATGACGCATTTTTACATATGATGAAGATGACGACACATGAAGCAGAATGTATTGGGTCAATTTTAAATAATACACCATTCATCAATTTAGGAATATGTGCGTCTAAACATTATGTAATTGATTACTCAAACACCATAAACGTTCATAAAAAAATATTTATCAATAACGGGAAGATTTGGGAATAGTGTGAGAAGAGAGAAGAACGACAAAACAAATTAATTTCTGTTTATACACTCCAATCAGCATGGCACAAATTTTTTCATTTTTTTACAAAGAAATATATCCGATTTTCTTATACGATTATATACAATATAACCCTCTCTTCTCTAAAGTATATTCAAACCGAAATTAGTTTGTCAACTATTATTAGTCAGAAACCTTACATGATAACTTTTCATATAATACAATACATACAATACTACTATAGAAACATAAACAATATTCCAATATCCTCCAAAGATCTCATCAATAAAAATATTCTTAAGCAACGAATTCCCTAAACAACTAATTAGTTATAAAAAAAATAATTTAGATAATATTGCAACATAATTTTTCGTCAAACAGTGACCTATAACAAAAAAAAATTAATTAACACTTTGTCAAAATACTCTTTGTGGTTGGAGACAACCTTCCATTTATGATGCATTATGACATCCACCTTTAATAACTCTTTGTTCAATGTATTGAGTTTATAAATATTACAAAAATGATAATGACGAAACAGAAAATATGATGGAGACGAAGATGAGACTGAAGCTGAATGTATCCAATCATCATTCAGTCGGTTTAAAAGATTAAAGGCGCATAAACCCTTACAATTTGTCTAAATAGATGCGTTACAATTTAGGAATAGATGCTTGTTTATAGAATCCAATCAACATGGCACAAATTATGGTTACCCAAGCCACGTGGCACCATTTTTTTCAAAGAAATGAAGCCGATTTTCTTATTTATAATTAAAATGTATTATTTTTTAATTGTATTTAAAATTAGTATCGTATTTTCTCTTTTATATATAATATATACTTAATACTCTTTAAGATAATTTAAAACATATTTATTAATTATTTAATTATTTTTAATCTATTATATAGAAATAAATTAAAAGTGGGAGAAGAGAAAGAACGACCAAACAAATTAAATTGTGGTTACTCAAGCCACGTGGCACAATTTTTTTCAAAGAAATGAATCCGATTTTCTTATATATATTTAAAATTTATTATTTTTTTATTGTATTTAAAATTAGTATCGTAATTTCTCTTTTATATATAATATATTCTTAATACTCTTTAAGATAATTTAAAACATATTTATTAATTATTTAATAATTTTTCATCTATTATATATAAACAATGAAGATGACGCATTTTGACATATGATGAAGATGACAACACATGAACCGGAATGTATTGGGTCGATGTTAAATAATACACCATTCATCTATTTAGGAGTAGGTGCGTCCAAACGTTATGTAATTGATTACTCAAACACAATAAACGTTCATAAAAAAATATTTATCAATAACGGTATTTATCAATAACGGGAAGATTTGGGAATAGTGGGAGAAGAGGAAAGAACGACAAAACAAATTAATTTATGTTTATACACTCCAATCAGCGTGGCACAATTATTTTCATTTTTTTACAAAGAAATAGATCCGATATTCTTATACGATTATTACAATATAACCCTCTCTTCTCAAAAGTATATTCAAACCGAAATTAGTTTGTAAAATATTATTAGTCAGAAACCTTACATGATAACTTTTCATATAATACAATACATACAATACTAGTATAGAAACATAAACAATAATCCAATATCCTCCAAAGATCTCATCGATAAAAATATTCTTAAACAACGAATTCCCTAAACCACTAATTAATAATTAAAAAATAATTTAGATAATATTGCAACATAATTTTTCGTCAAACAGGGACTTATAACAAAAAAAATTAACTAACACTTTGTTTACATACTCTTTCAAAATACTATTTTTTATTGGAGACAACCTTCCATTTATGATGCATTATGACATCCATCTTTCATAACTCTTTGTTCAATGCATTGAGTTTATAAATATTACAGAAATAATAATGACGAAACAGAAAATATGATGGAGACGAAGATGAGACTGAAGATGAATGTATCCAATCATCATTCAGTCGGTTTATAAGATTAAAGGCACATAAAGCGTTACAATTTGTGTAAATAGATGCGTTACAATTTAGGAATAGATGCTTGTTTATAGAATCTAATCAACATGGCACAAAATATGGTTACTTAAGCCAAGTGGCACAATTTTTTTTCAATAAATCAGATTTTCTTATATATATTTGAAATCATTTTTTTAATTGTATTTAAAACTAGTATTGTAATTTCTCTTTTATAAATTATTTATTTTTAATACACTTAAGATAAATTAAAACATATTTATTAATTATATAATAATTTTTCATCTATTATATAGAAACAAATTAAAATTGGGAGAAGAGAAAGAACGACCAAACAAATCAAATTATGGATACTCAAGCCACGTGGCACAATAATTTCTCTTTTATAAATAATATATTCTTAATACTCTTAAGATAATTAAAAAAATTATTTATTAATTATTTAATATTTTTTCATCTATTATATATAAACAATGAAGATTACGCATTTTTACATATGATGAAGATGACGACACATGAAGCGGAATGTATTGGGTCAAATTTAAATAATACACCATTCATCACTTGAGGAATAGGTGCGTCTAAACGTTATGTAATTGATTACTCTAACACCATAAACTTTCATAAAAAAATATTTATCAATAACAGGAAGATTTGGGAATAGTGGGAGAAGAGGGAAGAACGACAAAACAAATTAATTTCTGTTTATACACTCCAATCAACATGGCACAAATTTTTTCATTTTTTTGCAAAGAAATAGATCCGATTTTCTTATACGATTATTACAATATAACCCTCTCTTCTGAAAAGAATATTCAAACCGAAATTATTTTTTCAAATATTATTAGTCAGAAACGTTACATGATAACTTTTCATATAATACAATACATACAATACTACTATAGAAACATAAACAATATTCCAATATCCTCCAAAGATCTCATCAATAAAAATATTCTAAAACAACGAATTCCCTAAACCACTAATTAATAATTAAAAAATAATTTAGATAATATTGCAACATAATTTTTCGTCAAACAGGGACCTATAACAAAAAAAAAATTAATTAAAACTTTGTCAACATACTCTTTCAAAATACTCTTTGTGGTTGGAGACAACCTTCCATTTATGATGCATTATGACATCCACCTTTCATAACTCTTTGTTCAATGTATTGAGTTTATAAATATTACAGAAATGATAATGACGAAACAGAAAATATGATGGAGACGAAGATGAGACTGAAGCTGAATGTATCCAATCATCATTCAGTCGGTTTAAAAGATTAAAGGCGCATAAACCCTTAAAATTTGTGTAAATAGATGCGTTACAATTTAGGAATAGATGCTTGTTTATAGAATCCAATCAACATGGCACAAATTATGGTTACTTAAGCCAAGTGGATCCATTTTTTTCAATAAATCAGATTTTCTTATATATATATTTAAAATCATTAATTTTTTAATTGTATTTAAAATTAGTATTGTAATTTCTCTTTTATAAATTATATATTTTTGATACTCTTAAGATAATTTAAAAAATATTTATTAATTATATAATATTTTTTCATCTATTATATAGAAACAAATTAAAAGTGGGAGAAGAGAAAGAACGACAAAACAAATCAAATTATGGTTACTCAAGCCACGTGGCACAATAATTTCTCTTTTATAAATAATATATTCTTAATACTCTTAAGATAATTTAAAACATATTTATTAATTATTTAATAATTTTTCATCTATTATATATAAACAATGAAGATGACACATTTTTACATATGATGAAGATGACGACACATGAAGCAGAATGTATTGGGTCAATTTTAAATAATACACCATTCATCAATTTAGGAATATGTGCGTCTAAACATTATGTAATTGATTACTCAAACACCATAAACGTTCATAAAAAAATATTTATCAATAACGGGAAGATTTGGGAATAGTGGGAGAAGAGAGAAGAACGACAAAACAAATTAATTTCTGTTTATACACTCCAATCAGCATGGCACAAATTGTTTCATTTTTTTACAAAGAAATATATCCGATTTTCTTATACGATTATATACAATATAACCCTCTCTTCTCTAAAGTATATTCAAACCGAAATTAGTTTGTCAACTATTATTAGTCAGAAACCTTACATGATAACTTTTCATATAATACAATACATACAATACTACTATAGAAACATAAACAATATTCCAATATCCTCCAAAGATCTCATCAATAAAAATATTCTTAAACAACGAATTCCCTAAACAACTAATTAGTTATGAAAAAAATAATTTAGATAATATTGCAACATAATTTTTCGTCAAACAGTGACCTATAACAAAAAAAAATTAATTAACACTTTGTCAACATACTCTTTGTGGTTGGAGACAACCTTCCATTTATGATGCATTATGACATCCACCTTTAATAACTCTTTGTTCAATGTATTGAGTTTATAAATATTACAGAAATGATAATGACGAAACAGAAAATATGATGGAGACGAAGATGAGACTGAAGCTGAATGTATCCAATCATCATTCAGTCGGTTTAAAAGATTAAAGGCGCATAAACCCTTACAATTTGTCTAAATAGATGCGTTACAATTTAGGAATAGATGCTTGTTTATAGAATCCAATCAACATGGCACAAATTATGGTTACCCAAGCCACGTGGCACCATTTTTTTCAAAGAAATGAAGCCGATTTTCTTATTTATAATTAAAATGTATTATTTTTTAATTGTATTTAAAATTAGTATCGTAATTTCTCTTTTATATATAATATATTCTTAATACTCTTTAAGATAATTTAAAACATATTTATTAATTATTTAATAATTTTTAATCTATTATATAGAGACAAATTAAAAGTGGGAGAAGAGAAAGAACGACCAGACAAATTAAATTATGGCTCAAGCCACGTGGCACAATTTTTTTCAAAGAAATGAATCCGATTTTCTTATATATATTTAAATTTTTTTTTTATTGTATTTAAAATTAGTATCGTAATTTCTCTTTTATATATAATATATTCTTAATACTCTTTAAGATAATTTAAAACATATTTATTAATTATTTAATAATTTTTCATATATTATATATAAACAATGAAGATGACGCATTTTGACATATGATGAAGATGACAACACATGAACCGGAATGTATTGGGTCAATGTTAAATAATACACCATTCATCTATTTAGGAGTAGGTGCGTCCAAACGTTATGTAATTGATTACTCAAACACAATAAAAGTTCATAAAAAAATATTTATCAATAACGGTATTTATCAATAACGGGAAGATTTGGGAATAGTGGGAGAAGAGGAAAGAACGACAAAACAAATTAATTTATGTTTATACACTCCAATCAGCGTGGCACAATTATTTTCATTTTTTTACAAAGAAATAGATCCGATATTCTTATACGATTATTACAATATAACCCTCTCTTCTCAAAAGTATATTCAAACCGAAATTAGTTTGTAAAATATTATTAGTCAGAAACCTTACATGATAACTTTTCATATAATACAATACATACAATACTAGTATAGAAACATAAACAATAATCCAATATCCTCCAAAGATCTCATAGATAAAAATATTCTTAAACAACGAATTCCCTAAACCACTAATTAATAATTAAAAAATAATTTAGATAATATTGCAACATAATTTTTCGTCAAACAGGGACTTATAACAAAAAAAATTAACTAACACTTTGTTTACATACTCTTTCAAAATACTATTTTTTATTGGAGACAACCTTCCATTTATGATGCATTATGACATCCATCTTTCATAACTCTTTGTTCAATGCATTGAGTTTATAAATATTACAGAAATAATAATGACGAAACAGAAAATATGATGGAGACGAAGATGAGACTGAAGATGAATGTATCCAATCATCATTCAGTCGGTTTATAAGATTAAAGGCGCATAAAGCGTTACAATTTGTGTAAATAGATGCGTTACAATTTAGGAATAGATGCTTGTTTATAGAATCTAATCAACATGGCACAAAATATGGTTACTTAAGCCAAGTGGCACAATTTTTTTTCAATAAATCAGATTTTCTTATATATATTTGAAATCATTTTTTTAATTGTATTTAAAACTAGTATTGTAATTTCTCTTTTATAAATTATTTATTTTTAATACTCTTAAGATAAATTAAAACATATTTATTAATTATATAATAATTTTTCTTCTATTATATAGAAACAAATTAAAATTGGGAGAAGAGAAAGAACGACCAAACAAATCAAATTATGGATACTCAAGCCACGTGGCACAATAATTTCTCTTTTATAAATAATATATTCTTAATACTCTTAAGATAATTAAAAAAATTATTTATTAATTATTTAATATTTTTTCATCTATTATATATAAACAATGAAGATTACGCATTTTTACATATGATGAAGATGACGACATATGAAGCGGAATGTATTGGGTCAAATTTAAATAATACACCATTCATCAATTGAGGAATAGGTGCGTCTAAACGTTATGTAATTGATTACTCTAACACCATAAACTTTCATAAAAAAATATTTATCAATAACAGGAAGATTTGGGAATAGTGGGAGAAGAGGGAAGAACGACAAAACAAATTAATTTCTGTTTATACACTCCAATCAACATGACACAAATTTTTTCATTTTTTTGCAAAGAAATAGATCCGATTTTCTTATACGATTATTAAAATATAACCCTCTCTTATGAAAAGAATATTCCAACCGAAATTATTTTTTCAAATATTATTAGTCAGAAACGTTACATGATAACTTTTCATATAATACAATACATACAATACTACTATAGAAACATAAACAATATTCCAATATCCTCCAAAGATCTCATCAATAAAAATATTCTAAAACAACGAATTCCCTAAACCACTAATTAATAATTAAAAAATAATTTGGATAATATTGCAACATAATTTTTCGTCAAACAGGGACCTATAACAAAAAAAATAATTAATTAAAACTTTGTCAACATACTCTTTCAAAATACTCTTTGTGGTTGGAGACAACCTTCCATTTATGATGCATTATGACATCCACCTTTCATAACTCTTTGTTCAATGTATTGAGTTTATAAATATTACAGAAATGATAATGACGAAACAGAAAATATGATGGAGACGAAGATGAGACTGAAGCTGAATGTATCCAATCATCATTCAGTCGGTTTAAAAGATTAAAGGCGCATAAACCCTTACAATTTGTGTAAATAGATGCGATACAATTTAGGAATAGATGCTTGTTTATAGAATCCAATCAACATGGCACAAATTATGGTTACTTAAGCCAAGTGGATCCATTTTTTTCAATAAATCAGATTTTCTTATATATATTTAAAATCATTAATTTTTTAATTGTATTTAAAATTAGTATTGTAATTTCTCTTTTATAAATTATATATTTTTGATACTCTTAAGATAATTTAAAAAATATTTATTAATTATATAATATTTTTTCATCTATTATATAGAAACAAATTAAAAGTGGGAGAAGAGAAAGAACGACAAAACAAATCAAATTATGGTTACTCAAGCCACGTGGCACAATAATTTCTCTTTTATAAATAATATATTCTTAATACTCTTAAGATAATTTAAAACATATTTATTAATTATTTATTAATTTTTCATCTATTATATATAAACAATGAAGATGACACTTTTTTACATATGATGAAGATGACGACACATGAAGCAGAATGTATTGGGTCAATTTTAAATAATACACCATTCATCAATTTAGGAATATGTGCGTCTAAACATTATGTAATTGATTACTCAAACACCATAAACGTTCATAAAAAAATATTTATCAATAACGGGAAGATTTGGGAATAGTGGGAGAAGAGGGAAGAACGACAAAACAAATTAATTTCTGTTTATACACTCCAATCAGCATGGCACAAATTTTTTCATTTTTTTACAAAGAAATATATCCGATTTTCTTATACGATTATATACAATATAACCCTCTCTTCTCTAAAGTATATTCAAACCGAAATTAGTTTGTCAAATATTATTAGTCAGAAACCTTACATGATAACTTTTCATATAATACAATACATACAATACTAGTATAGAAACATACACAATATTCCAATATCCTCCAAAGATCTCATCAATAAAAATATTCTTAAACAACGAATTCCCTAAACCACTAATTAATAATTAAAATATAATTTAGATAATATTGCAACATAATGTTTCGTCAAACAGGGACCTATAACAAAAAAAAATTAATTAACACTTTGTCAACATACTCTTTCAAAATACTCTTTGTTGTTGGAGATAACCTTCCATTTATGATGCATTATGACATCCACCTTTCATAACTCTTTGTTCAATGTATTGAGTTTATAAATATTACATAAATGATAATGACGAAACAGAAAATATGATGGAGACGAAGATGAGACTGAAGTTGAATGTATCCAATCATCATTCAGTCAGTTTAAAAGATTAAAGGCGTATAAACTGTTACAATTTGTGTAAATAGATGCGTTACAATTTAGGAATAGATGCTTGTTTATAGAATCTTATCAACATGGCACAAATTATGGTTACCCAAGCCACGTGGCATCCATTTTTTCAATGAATCCGATTTTCTTATATATATTTATAATCATTTATTTTTTAATTGTATTTAAAATTAGTATTGTAATTTCTCTTTTATAAATTATATATTTTTAATACTCTTGAGATAATTTAAAACATATTTATTAATTATATAATAATTTTTCATCTATTATATAGAAACTGTTGAAATAAGCGAGACTAAGAGACATTTAGATTAAACTGTGTGTTTGAAAAGCACTACAGAGACATTATTATATATAGATAGATTACAACTAATTACATGATATAGTCGATGTGGGATTATTCTATATACAAATATTCTTAACACTATATATATATATATATATATATATATATATATATATATATATATATATATATATATATATATATATATATATATATATATATATATATATATATATATATATATAGATAGATATATCAACACTCCCCCTCAAGCTTGAGCATATAATTCAAATGCACCAAGCTTATTACATATTTAGTTAGTTCTATGGCTTTGTAGAGATTTTGTAAACACATCTGCCAATTGATCATTAGAGTTGACAAAGCTTGTGATGATGTCGCCTGACTCGATCTTCTCTCTGACAAAGTGACAGTCTATCTCAATATGTTTGGTCCTCTCATGGAAGACTGGATTTGAAGCAATGTGCAATGCAGCTTGATTATCACAAATAAGTGTCATTGGTCTTGCTTCTTCAATTTGAAGTTCCTTGAGCAACTGTTTTAACCAGATAAGTTCACATGTTGCCATTGCCATGGCCCTATACTCTGCCTCGGTGCTTGATCTTGCAACAACATTTTGTTTCTTACTTTTCCAGGATATAAGGTATCCTCCAACAAGTACACAATACCCAGAGGTGGATCGTCTGTCAGTAGGTGACCCTGCCCAATCAGCATCGGAGTATCCAACTATCTGGGTATGTCCTTTATCCTCATACACAAGACCTTTTCCTAGAGCACATTTGATGTATCTCAAAATCCGGATAACAACATCCATGTGTTCCTGACAAGGGGAATTTAAGAACTGACTTACCACACTAACTGCAAAAGAAATGTCCGGACGAGTGACTGTGAGATAATTAAACTTTCCAACCAATCTCCTATACCTTCCTGAGTCAGATAGAGGCTCCCCCTGATTAGGTAGCAGTTTGACACTTGGATCCATAGGAGTATCAGCTGGTTTAGCATTTAACAAACCTATTTCTTCCAAAATATCCAAAGCATATTTCCGCTGAGAAATCACTAAACCATCTTTAGATTGGGATACTTCAATACCCAAGAAATAACGGAGTTTACCAAGATCTTTTGTCTGAAATTGTTTCGAGAGATGTTGTTTCAACTAGAGTATTCCCTGTTGATCACTACAAGTTATGACAATGTCATCTACATACACAATAAGATAAATACACCCTTGGGGTGAGTGACAATAAAAAACAGAATGGTCAGCTTCACTACGAACCATACCAAATTGTTGTACTACAGTGCTGAATCTGCAAAACCAAGCTCTCGGAGATTGTTTAAGACCATAAAGAGACCTGTGTAGCCTACAAACCATACTAGATGACTCCCCCTGAGCAACAAATCCAGGTGGTTGCTCCATATATACTTCCTCTTCAAGATCACCATGTAAGAATGCATTTTTGATGTCAAGTTGATGAAGAGGCCAATGTTGAATGGCTGCAATGGCTAGAAGAAGTCTAACAGATGCCATCTTGGCTACAAGCGAAAAGGTATCACTATAATCCAACCCAAAAATCTGAGTGTATCCTTTGGCTACCAAGCGAGCTTTAAATCGATCAATCTTACCATCTGGACCAACCTTCACTGTATAAAGACAACGACAACCTACTAAAGATTTCCCATTGGGTAGAGGAACCAGTTCCCAGGTACCACTGCTTTGAAGAGCACACATTTCATCAATCATTGCTTGCCTCCACTCAGGGTGAGATAATGTTTCACCTGGAGTTTTAGGAATAGAAACAGAAGACAAGGAAGACAAACAAGTATACTGCAAAGGGGAAAGACGATGGTAATATAAATCAATATAATGTGGAGAGGGATTTCGTGTTTGACGTATACCTTTTCGAAGGGCAATCGGAAGTTCAGACTCGGGTTGCAGGATCAGATCCGGTGATGGCGAAAGCGTCGGAGGAGAGTCTGTATTGACCTCAAGGACATGTACGACTTCAGAGACAAGTACGACTTCAGGGACATGTACGACTTCAGGGACAGGTACAACAGACGTTGGGTGACGACGCTGGTATGTTTGAAGTGGGCGAGGAGTGATATGGTCAACCGTAGGGGTATCTAGTGGATCAGGTTCCCTGGAATGATGGGGAATAATGACAGATGGGACGCCCGAAGGAGGTGTGGGAATACTATCCTGTAGAGGTTCCGTAGTCACTTGGCTGGACTCAAAATTTGGAACAGACTCGAAGAACGTAACATCGGCGGATACGAGGTATCGTTGTAGAGTATGAGAGTAGCAACGATAACCCTTTTGGGATCGATGATAGCCAAGAAAGACACACTTTAGTGATCGAGCTGATAGTTTATCAAGACCAGGAGAGAGATTGTGTACAAAACACGTAGACCCGAAGACTCGAGGAGGAATTGGGTGAAGTGGAGAGTTTGGAAACAGGATTGAATAAGGGATTTTATTATTAAGGACAGATGAGGGCATGCGATTTATGAGGTAACATGATGTGAGCACTACATCACCCTAAAATCGGAGAGGGACATTACCATGAAGAAGTAGGGTCCGAGTGGTTTCTACGAGGTGCCGATTTTTGCGTTCGGCTATCCCGTTTTGTTGGGGTGTATGAGGGCAAGATGTTTGGTGCAAAATACCATTTGATGACATAAAAGTTTGAAATTGTTGGGATAAATACTCACGTGCATTGTCACTTCTTAAGGTACGAATAGGCAAACCAAATTGGGTTCTTATTTCTCGATAAAACTTTTCAAAAATGGAAAACAATTCAGATCTGTTCTTCATTAAAAATAGCCATGTGCAACGTGAAAAATCATCAATAAAAGTTACAAAATACCTAGATTCAAAAGTAGACACAGTACGCGAGGGACCCCAAACATCGGAGTGAACTAAAGCAAAAGGGGACGCAGCCCATTTATTGACTCGATCGGGAAATTGACTACGAGTATGTTTCCCTAACTGACAAGACTCACAATGTAAAGTGGATAATTTAGTTAAACCGGGCACCAACTTTTGTAGCTTGGGAAGACCTTGATGACCTAACTGCGCATGTATAATGAGAGGAGAATCTATGGTGGAGCATGTGGTAAATGACAAAGAGAAGTAGTAGAGGCCTTGAGACTCACATCTGACGCCAATCGTCTGTCCCGAACTCTGATCCTGCAAAGTGACATTACTATTAGTAAAGGTGATAGAACAATTAAGGGAACGGGTTAAACGACTGACTGATAGAAAATTAAATGGGCAATTAGGTACATATAGAACAGAAGTAACAGAGAGAGATGGTAAAATTTGAACAGTACCAATCCCTTGGGATCGGGTTTGAGAACCATTTGCGGCAGTTATAGTGGGTAAGAAACCAGAGGTAGAGAGAGAAGAAAAGAGACCTTTATTACCAGTAACATGATCAAACGCACCAGAATCGAGGACCCAAGGACCAAGAGAAGATGATTGAGAGAAGCAAACAGATGAATTACCAGTGTGTGCAATCGAAGTCGTGGAACTAGAGGCCTGATTAGTCTGACACCACCTAAGAAAATCCTCGTAGCTTGGCGTAGGGTTTTGAATAGAAGGTGAAGTCTGCATAGTGTCTGGGTTATCACTTTGAGCTGCATTTACCTGACGTGGGGGTTTGCCATGTAGCTTCCAACAACGGTCGATAGTATGCCCAAGCCGGTTACAATGGTCAAACTTGGGACGAGGTTTGGAGTTGGATGACCCTCCTCGAGGGCAATTCTGATTGTTGCCAAGAGATGCGAGGGTAGCAGTGTCACCTGATGTCGGAGCAACAATAGATGGAGGGGTAACTGGACCAAACACATGAGGTGTAGCCAAGCGCAACAATTGTTCACTAACTGCATCATAGTTAGGAACAGTAGTACCTGATAAAATCTGGTTACAAACGGAGTCGAGTTCGGATGGTAGTCCTTTAAGTGCCATGACCATGAAAAATTTACTCTGTTGTTCGGCATGAGTTGTTGCATCTTTTGCGTACGACATGGGGGTTGCATAACTAGCTTTAAAGGCATCAAGCTTACTCAGATAGGTTTGCATATCCATATTCTCTAACTTCAGTGTGTCGAGTTTGAGGATGACACTATATAGACAATGAACGTCGTTGGAGAAGACTTTCTTGGCCTTTTCCCAAACCTCATTGCAAGTGGAAAAGGCTTGATATTGCGCTTGGAGGTTAGGTGTTATGGAGAACCATAACACGGTAAGCAGAGAGGCATCAATTTTCTTCCATTTAGCGAGTTTGGCGGCGACAACATTAGTCAATTTTGTGGTTAGGTGATCTTCATATCCCTGACCATGAAACCACATATCGACAGCACGAGCCCATATGTTATAGTTTGTTGATTCGGTTAGTTTTTCACATGGGATAAGTGGAACTTTAGTAAACGAGACAGAATCAGTGTCTCCCATGACTTAGTGACACAAAAAAACAGAGTGAAATCGGGGTTGTTTGCACTGGAGCACCGTTTTCCGTGAGTCGGAAAGTAAAACAGAAGTCGGATCTGAAACGGATAGGGAGAGGCGAGTAGATCGGCAGAAAAATGGTCGGAATCAGACACCAGACACGCGGGGCAGCAGCGAAGGAAAAGGGCGATGGCCGGATCGGAGGACGGCGAGTTGAATGGTGAGAACCGTTTTCCGAAACGTCGTCGGAAGTTTTGACGGAATAGTAACGGCGGCAGTGGCGGCAGCAAGGTGATTACCGGAGAATATTGAAAAATGAGAGGCAAACTGGAGTGACAACACGGTTTGCAAAAAAAAATATTTTCACCGGAAGACAGTGGGTCGACCGGGTAAAGCACGGTGAAGAAAGAATTGCCTCTTAGCAGGCTCTAGATACCATGTTGAAATAAGCGAGACTAAGAGACATTTAGATTAAACCGTGTGTTTGAAAAGCACTACAAAGACATTATTATATATAGATAGATTACAACTAATTACATGATATAGTCGATGTGGGACTATTCTATATACAAATATTCTTAACACTATATATATATATATATATATATATATATATATTTACATATATCAACAGAAACAAAATAAAAGTAGGAGAAAAGAAAGAACGACCAAACAAATCAAATTATGTTTACTCAAGCCACGTGGCACAATAATTTCTCTTTTATAAATAATATATTCTTAATACTCTTAAGATAATTTAAAACATATTTATTAATTATTTAATAATTTTTCATCTATTATATATAAACAATGAAGATGACGCATTTTGACATCTGATGAAGATGACGACACATGAAGCAGAATGTATTGGGTCAATTTTAAATAATACAACATTCATCAATTTAGGAATAGGTGCGTCTAAAAATTATGTAATTGATTACTCAAACACCATAAACGTTCATAAAAAAATATTTATCAATAACGGGAAGATTTGGGAATAGTGGGAGAAGAGGGAAGAACGACAAAACAAATTAATTTCTGTTTATACACTCCAATCAGCATGGCACAAATTTTTTCATTTTTTTGCAAAGAAATAGATCCGATTTTCTTATACGATTATTACAATATAAACCTCTCTTCTCAAAAGTATATTCAAACCGAAATTAGTTTGTCAAATATTATTAGTCAGAAACCTTACATAATAACTTTTCATATAATATAATACATACAATACTACTATAGAAACATAAACAATATTCCAATATCCTCCAAAGATCTCATCAATAAAAATATTCTTAAACAACGAATTCCCTAAACAACTAATTAATAATAAAAAATAATTTAGATAATATTGCAACATAATTTTTCGTCAAAAAGGGACCTATAACAAAAAAAAAATTAATTAACACTTTGTCAACATACTCTTTCAAAATATTCTTTGTTGTTGGAGACAACCTTCAATTTATGATGCATTATGACATCCACCTTTCATAACACTTTTTTCAATGTATTGAGTTTATAAATATTACAGAAATGATAATGTGGAAACAAAAAATATGATGGAGACGAAGATGAGACTGAAGCTGAATGTATCCAATCATCATTCAGTCGGTTTAAAAGATTAAAGGCGCATAAACCCTTAAAATTTGTGAAAATAGATGCGTTACAATTTAGGAATAGATGCTTGTTTATAGAATCCAATCCACATGGCACAAATTATGGTTACCCAAGCCACGTGGCACCCTTTTTTTCAAAGAAATGAAGTCGATTTTCTTATATATATTTAAAATCATTTATTTTTTAATTGTTTTTAAAATTAGTATTGTAATTTCTCTTTTATAAATAATATATTTTTAATACTCTTAAGATAATTTAAAACATATTTATTAATTATATAATATTTTTTCATCTATGATATAGAAACAAATTAAAAGTGGGAGAAGAGAAAGAACGACCAAACAAATCAAATTATGGTTACTCAAGCCACATGGCACAATTTGTTTCAAAGAAATGAATCCGATTTTCTTATATATATTTAAAATGTATTATTTTTTAATTGTAGTTAAAATTAGTATCGTAATTTCTCTTTTATATATAATATATTCTTAATAATCAATAAGATAATTTAAAACATATTTATTAATTATTTAATATTTTTTCATCTATTATATATAAATAATGAAGATGACGCATTTTGACATATGATGAAGATGACGACACATGAAGCGGAATGTATTTGGTCAATTTTAAATAATACACCATTCATCAATTTAGAAGTAGATGCGTCCAAACGTTATGTAATTGATTACTGAAACACCATAAACGTTCATAAAATATTTATCAATAACGATATTTATTAATAACAATAAGATTTGGGAATAGTGGCAAAAGAGGGAAGAACGACAAAACAAATTAATTTCTGTTTATACACTCCAATCAGCGTGGCACAAATTTTTTCATTTTTTTGCAAAGAAATAGTTCTGATTTTCTTATACGATTATTACAATATAACCCTCTCTTCTCAAAAGTATATTCAAACCGAAATTAGTTTGTCAAGTATTATTAGTCAGAAACATTACATGATAACTTTTCATATAATATAATACATACAATACTAGTATAGAAACATAAACAATATTCCAATATCCTCAAAAGATCTCATCAATAAAAATATTCTTAAACAACGAATTCCCTAAACCACTAATTAATAATTAAAACATAATTTAGATAATATTGCAACATAATTTTTCGTCAAACAGGGACCTATAACAAAAAAAAATTAATTAACACTTTGTCAACATACTCTTTCAAAATACTCTTTGTTGTTGGAGACAACCTTCCATTTATGATGCATTATGACATCCACCTTTCATAAATCTTTGTTCAATGTATTGAGTTTATAAATATTACATAAATGATAATGACGAAACAAAAAATATGATGGAGACGAAGATGAGACTGAAGATGAATGTATCCAATCATCATTCAGTCGGTTTAAAAGATTAAAGGCGCATAAACCGTTACAATTTGTGTAAATAGATGCGTTACAATTTAGGAATAGATACTTGTTTATAGAATCTTATCAACATGGCACAAATTATGGTTACCCAAGCCACGTGGCATCCATTTTTTCAATGAATCCGATTTTCTTATATATATTTAAAATCATTTATTTTTTAATTGTATTTAAAATTAGTATTGTAATTTCTCTTTTATAAATTATATATTTTTAATACTCTTAAGATAATTTAAAACATACTTTTTAATTATGTAATAATTTTTTATCTATTATATAGAAACAAATTAAAAGTGGGAGAAGAGAAAGAACGATCAAACAAATCAAATTATGGTTACTCAAGCCACGTGGCACAATAATTTCTCTTTTATAAATAATATATTCTTAATACTCTTAAGATAATTTAAAACATATTTATTAATTATTTAATAATTTTTCATCTATTAATATAAACAATGAAGATGACGCATTTTTACATATGATGAAGATGACGACACATGAAGCGGAATGTATTGGATCTATTTTAAATAATACACCATTCATCAATTTAGGAATATGTGCGTCTAAACATTATGTAATTGATTACTCAAACACCATAAATGTTCATAAAAAAATATTTATCAATAACGGGAAGATTTGGGAATAGTGGGAGAAGAGGAAAGAACGACAAAACAAATTAATTTATGTTTATACACTCCAATCAGCGTGGCACAATTATTTTCATTTTATTACAAAGAAATAGATCCGATATTCTTATACGATTATTACAATATAACCCTCTCTTCTCAAAAGTATATTCAAACTGAAATTAGTTTGTAAAAAATTATTAGTCAGAAACCTTACATGATAACTTTTCATATAATACAATACATACAATACTAGTATAAAAACATAAACAATATTCCAATATCCTCCAAAGATATCATCAATTAAAATATTCTCAAACAACGAATTCCCTAAACCACTAATTAATAATTAAAAAATAATTTAGATAATATTGCAACATAATTTTTCGTCAAACATGGACCTATAACAAAAAACAAATTAATTAACACTTTGTCAATATACTCTTTCAAAATACTCTTTGTTGTTGGAGACAACCTTCCATTTATGATGCATTATGACATCCACCTTTCATAAATCTTTGTTCAATGTATTGAGTTTATAAATATTAAATAAATGATAATGACGAAACATAAAATATGATCGAGACGAAGATCAGACTGAAGCTGAATGTATCCAATCATCATTCAGTCGGTTTAAAAGATTAAAGGCGCATAAACCATTACAATTTGTGTACATATGGTTACCCAAGCCATGTGGCATCCATTTTTCCAATGAATCCGATTTTCTAATATATATTTAAAATCATTTATTTTTTTAATTGTATTTATAATTAGTATTGTAATTTCTATTTTATAAATTATTTATTTTTGATACTCTTAAGATAATTTAAAACATATTTATTAATTATATAATAATTTTTCATCTATTATATAGAAACAAATTAAAAGTGGGAGAAGAGAAAGAAAGACCAAACAAATCAAATTATTGTTACTCAAGCCACGTGGCACAATAATTTCTCTTTTATAAATAATATATTCTTATTACTCTTAACATAATTTAAAACATATTTATTAATTATTTAATAATTTTTCATCTATTATATATAAACAATGAAGATGACGCATTTTTACATATGATGAAGATGACGACACATGAAGCGGAATGTATTGGGTCAATTTTAAATAATAAACAATTCATCAATTTAGGAATAGGTGCGTCTAAACATTATGTAATTGATTACTCAAACACCATAACGTTCATAAAAAAATATTTATCAATAATTGGAAGATTTGGGAATAGTGGGAGAAGAGGGAAGAACGACAAAACAAATTAATTTCTGTTTATACACTCCAATCAGCATGGCACAAATTTTTTCATTTTTTTGCAAAGAAATAGTTCCGATTTTCATATACGATTATTACAATATAACCCTCTCTTCTCAAAAGTATATTCAAACCGAAATTAGTTTGTCAACTATTATTAGTCAGAAACCTTACATTATAACTTTTCATATAATACAATACATACATACTACTATAGAAACATAAACAATATTCCAATATCCTCCAAAGATCTCATCAATAAAAATATTCTTAAACACCGAATTCCCTGAACCACTAATTAATAATTAAAAAATAATTTAGATAATATTTCAACAAAAAATTTCGTCAAACAAGGACCTATAAAAAAAAAATTAATTAACACTTTGTCAAAATACTCTTTGTTGTTGGAGACAACCTTATATTTATGATGCATTATGATATCCACCTTTCATAACTCTTTGTTCAATGTATTGAGTTTACAAATATTACATAAATGATAATGACGAAACAGAAAATATGTTGGAGACGAAAATGAGACTGAAGCTGAATGTATCCAATCATTATTCTGTCGGTTTAAAAGATTAAAGGCACATAAAACCGTTACAATTTGTGTAAATAGATGAGTTACAATTTAGGAATAGATGCTTGCTTATAGAATCTAATCAACATGGCATAAATTATGGTTACCCAATTCACGTGGCATCCATTTTTTCAATGAATCCGATTTTCTTATATATATTAAAAATCATTTATTTTTTAATTGTATTTAAAATTAGTATTGTAAATTCTCTTTTATAAATTATATATTTTTGATACTCTTAAGATTAATTAAAACATATTTATTAATTATATAATAATTTTTCATCTATTATATAGAAACAAATTAAAAGTGGTAGAAGAGAAAGAAAGACCAAACAAATCAAATTATGGTTACTCAAGCCACGTGGCACAATAATTTCTCTTTTATAAATAATATATTCTTAATACTCTTAAGATAATTTAAAACATATTTATTAATTATTTAATAATTTTCATCTATTATATATAAATAATGAAGATGACACGTTTTTACATATGATTATTACAATATAACCCTCTCTTCTCAAAAGTATATTCAAACCGAAATTAGTTTGTCAACTATTATTAGCCAGAAACCTTACATGATAACTTTTCATATAATACAATACATACAATACTACTATAGAAACATAAACAATATTCCAATATCCTCCAAAGATCTCATCAATAAAAATATTCTTAAACAACGTATTCCCTAAACCACTAATTAATAATTTAAAAATAATTTAGATAATATTGCAACATAATTTTTCGTCAAACAGGGACCTATAAAAAAAAAATTAATTAACACTTTGTCAACATACTCTTTCAAAATACTCTTTGTTGTTGGAGACAACCTTCCATTTATGATGCATTATGACATCCACCTTTCATAACTCTTTGTTCAATGTATTGAGTTTATAAATATTACATAAATGATAATGACGAAACAGAAAATATGATGGAGACGAAGATGAGATTGAAGCTAAATGTATCCAATCATCATTTAGTCGGTTTAAAAGATTAAAGGCGCATAAACCGTTACAATTTGTGTAAATAGATGCGTTACAATTTAGGAATAGATGCTTGTTAATAGAATCCAATCAACATGTGACAAATTATAGTTACCCAAGCCACGTGGCATCCATTTTTTCAATGAATCCGATTTTCTTATATATATTTAAAATCATTTATTTTTTATTTGTATTTAAAATTAGTATTCTAATGTCTCTGTTATAAATTATATATTTTTAATACTCTTAAGATAATTTAAAACATATTTATTAATTATATAATAATTTTTTATCTATTATATAGAAACAAATTAAAAGTGGGAGAAGAGAAAGAACGACCAAACAAATCAAATTATGGTTACTCAAGCCACGTGGCACAATAATTTCTCTTTTATAAATAATATATTCTTAATACTCTTAAGATAATTTAAAATATATTTATTAATTATTTAATAATTTTTCATCTATTATATATAAACAATGAAGATGACGCATTTTTATATATGATGAAGATGACGACACATGAAGCGGAATGTATTGGGTCAATTTTAAATAATACACCATTCATCAATTTAGGAATAGGTGCGTCTAAACATTATGTAATTGATTACTCAAACACCATAAACATTCATAAAAAAATATTTATCAATAACAGGAAGATTTGGGAATAGTGGGAGAAGAGGAAAGAACGACAAAACAAATTAATTTCTGTTTATACACTCCATTCAACATGGCACAAATTTTTTCATTTTTTTGCAAAGAAATAGATCCGATTTTCTTATACGATTATTACAATATAACCCTCTCTTCTCAAAAGTATATTCAAACCGAAATTAGTTAGTCAACTATTATTAGTCAGAAACCTTACATGATAACGTTTCATATAATACAATACATACAATACTAGTATAGAAACCTAAACAATATTCCAATATCCTCCAAAGATCTCATCAATAAAAATATTCTTAAACAACAAATTCCCTGAACCATTAATTAATAATTAAAAAATAATTTAGATAATATTGCAATATAATTTTTTGTCAAACAGGGACCTATAACAAAAAAAAAATTAATTAACACTTTGTCAAAATACTCTTTGTTGTTGGAGACAACCTTCCATTTATGATGCATTATCACATCCACCTTTCATAACTCTTTTTTCAATGTATTGAGTTTACAAATATTACATAAATGATAATGACGAAACAGAAAATATGATGGAGACGAATATGAGACTGAAGCTGAATGTTTCCAATCATCATTCAGTCGGTTTAAAAGATTGAAGGCGCATAAACCGTTACAATTTGTGTAAATAGATGCGTTACAATTTAGGAATAGATGCTTGTTTATAGAATCTAATCAACATGGCACAAATTATGGTTACCCAATTCACGTGGCATCCATTTTTTCAATGAATCCGATTTTCTAATATATATTTAAAATCATTTATTTTTTAATTGTATTTAAAATTAGTATTGTAATTTCTCTTTTATAAATTATATATTTTTAATACTCTTAAGATAATTTAAAACATATTTATTAATTATATAATAATTTTTTATCTATTATATAGAAACAAATTAAAAGTGGGAGAAGAGAAAGAACGACCAAACAAATCAAATTATGGTTACTCAAGCCACGTGGCACAATAATTTCTCTTTTATAAATAATATATTCTTAATACTCTTAAGATAATTTAAAATATATTTATTAATTATTTAATAATTTTTCATCTATTATATATAAACAATGAAGATGACGCATTTTTATATATGATGAAGATGACGACACATGAAGCGGAATGTATTGGGTCAATTTTAAATAATACACCATTCATCAATTTAGGAATAGGTGCGTCTAAACATTATGTAATTGATTACTCAAACACCATAAACATTCATAAAAAAATATTTATCAATAACAGGAAGATTTGGGAATAGTGGGAGAAGAGGAAAGAACGACAAAACAAATTAATTTCTGTTTATACACTCCATTCAACATGGCACAAATTTTTTCATTTTTTTGCAAAGAAATAGATCCGATTTTCTTATACGATTATTACAATATAACCCTCTCTTCTCAAAAGTATATTCAAACCGAAATTAGTTAGTCAACTATTATTAGTCAGAAACCTTACATGATAACGTTTCATATAATACAATACATACAATACTAGTATAAAAACATAAACAATATTCCAATATCCTCCAAAGATCTCATCAATAAAAATATTCTTAAACAACAAATTCCCTGAACCATTAATTAATAATTAAAAAATAATTTAGATAATATTGCAACATAATTTTTTGTCAAACAGGGACCTATAACAAAAAAAAAATTAATTAACACTTTGTCAACATACTCTTTCAAAATACTCTTTGTTGTTGGAGACAACCTTCCATTTATGATGCATTATGACATCCACCTTTCATAACTCTTTGTTCAATGTATTGAGTTTATAAATATTACATAAATGATAATGACGAAACAGAAAATATGATGGAGACGAAGATGAGATTGAAGCTAAATGTATCCAATCATCATTTAGTCGGTTTAAAAGATTAAAGGCGCATAAACCGTTACAATTTGTGTAAATAGATGCGTTACAATTTAGGAATAGATGCTTGTTAATAGAATCCAATCAACATGTGACAAATTATAGTTACCCAAGCCACGTGGCATCCATTTTTTCAATGAATCCGATTTTCTTATATATATTTAAAATCATTTATTTTTTATTTGTATTTAAAATTAGTATTCTAATGTCTCTGTTATAAATTATATATTTTTAATACTCTTAAGATAATTTAAAACATATTTATTAATTATATAATAATTTTTTATCTATTATATAGAAACAAATTAAAAGTGGGAGAAGAGAAAGAACGACCAAACAAATCAAATTATGGTTACTCAAGCCACGTGGCACAATAATTTCTCTTTTATAAATAATATATTCTTAATACTCTTAAGATAATTTAAAATATATTTATTAATTATTTAATAATTTTTCATCTATTATATATAAACAATGAAGATGACGCATTTTTATATATGATGAAGATGACGACACATGAAGCGGAATGTATTGGGTCAATTTTAAATAATACACCATTCATCAATTTAGGAATAGGTGCGTCTAAACATTATGTAATTGATTACTCAAACACCATAAACATTCATAAAAAAATATTTATCAATAACAGGAAGATTTGGGAATAGTGGGAGAAGAGGAAAGAACGACAAAACAAATTAATTTCTGTTTATACACTCCATTCAACATGGCACAAATTTTTTCATTTTTTTGCAAAGAAATAGATCCGATTTTCTTATACGATTATTACAATATAACCCTCTCTTCTCAAAAGTATATTCAAACCGAAATTAGTTAGTCAACTATTATTAGTCAGAAACCTTACATGATAACGTTTCATATAATACAATACATACAATACTAGTATAGAAACATAAACAATATTCCAATATCCTCCAAAGATCTCATCAATAAAAATATTCTTAAACAACAAATTCCCTGAACCATTAATTAATAATTAAAAAATAATTTAGATAATATTGCAACATAATTTTTTGTCAAACAGGGACCTATAACAAAAAAAAAATTAATTAACACTTTGTCAAAATACTCTTTGTTGTTGGAGACAACCTTCCATTTATGATGCATTATCACATCCACCTTTCATAACTCTTTTTTCAATGTATTGAGTTTACAAATATTACATAAATGATAATGACGAAACAGAAAATATGATGGAGACGAATATGAGACTGAAGCTGAATGTTTCCAATCATCATTCAGTCGGTTTAAAAGATTGAAGGCGCATAAACCGTTACAATTTGTGTAAATAGATGCGTTACAATTTAGGAATAGATGCTTGTTTATAGAATCTAATCAACATGGCACAAATTATGGTTACCCAATTCACGTGGCATCCATTTTTTCAATGAATCCGATTTTCTAATATATATTTAAAATCATTTATTTTTTAATTGTATTTAAAATTAGTATTGTAATTTCTCTTTTATAAATTATATATTTTTAATACTCTTAAGATAATTTAAAACATATTTATTAATTATATAATAATTTTTTATCTATTATATAGAAACAAATTAAAAGTGGGAGAAGAGAAAGAACGACCAAACAAATCAAATTATGGTTACTCAAGCCACGTGGCACAATAATTTCTCTTTTATAAATAATATATTCTTAATACTCTTAAGATAATTTAAAATATATTTATTAATTATTTAATAATTTTTCATCTATTATATATAAACAATGAAGATGACGCATTTTTATATATGATGAAGATGACGACACATGAAGCGGAATGTATTGGGTCAATTTTAAATAATACACCATTCATCAATTTAGGAATAGGTGCGTCTAAACATTATGTAATTGATTACTCAAACACCATAAACATTCATAAAAAAATATTTATCAATAACAGGAAGATTTGGGAATAGTGGGAGAAGAGGAAAGAACGACAAAACAAATTAATTTCTGTTTATACACTCCATTCAACATGGCACAAATTTTTTCATTTTTTTGCAAAGAAATAGATCCGATTTTCTTATACGATTATTACAATATAACCCTCTCTTCTCAAAAGTATATTCAAACCGAAATTAGTTAGTCAACTATTATTAGTCAGAAACCTTACATGATAACGTTTCATATAATACAATACATACAATACTAGTATAAAAACATAAACAATATTCCAATATCCTCCAAAGATCTCATCAATAAAAATATTCTTAAACAACAAATTCCCTGAACCATTAATTAATAATTAAAAAATAATTTAGATAATATTGCAACATAATTTTTTGTCAAACAGGGACCTATAACAAAAAAAAAATTAATTAACACTTTGTCAAAATACTCTTTGTTGTTGGAGACAACCTTCCATTTATGATGCATTATCACATCCACCTTTCATAACTCTTTTTTCAATGTATTGAGTTTACAAATATTACATAAATGATAATGACGAAACAGAAAATATGATGGAGACGAATATGAGACTGAAGCTGAATGTTTCCAATCATCATTCAGTCGGTTTAAAAGATTGAAGGCGCATAAACCGTTACAATTTGTGTAAATAGATGCGTTACAATTTAGGAATAGATGCTTGTTTATAGAATCTAATCAACATGGCACAAATTATGGTTACCCAATTCACGTGGCATCCATTTTTTCAATGAATCCGATTTTCTAATATATATTTAAAATCATTTATTTTTTAATTGTATTTAAAATTAGTATTGTAATTTCTCTTTTATAAATTATATATTTTTGATACTATTAAGATAATTTATAACATATTTATTAATTATATAATAATTTTTCATCTATTATATAGAAACAAATTAAAAGTGGGAGAAGAGAAAGAACGACCAAACAAATCAAATTATGGTTACTCAAGCCACGTGGCACAATAATTTCTCTTTTATAAATAATATATTCTTCATACTCTTAAGATAATTTAAAACATATTTATTAATTATTTAATAATTTTTCATCTAATATATATAAACAATGAAGATGACGCATTTTTACATATGATGAAGATGACGACACATGAAGAGGAATGTATTGGGTCAATTTTAAATAATACACCATTCATCAATTTAGGAATAGGTGCGTCTAAACATTATGTAATTGATTACTCAAACACCATAAATGTTCATCAAAAAATATTTATCAATAACAGGAAGATTTGGGAATAGTGGGAGAAGAGGGAAGAACGACAAAATAAATAAATTTCTGTTTATACACTCCAATCAGCATGGCACAAATTTTTTCAATTTTTTGCAAAGAAATAGATCCGATTTTCTTATACGATTATTACAATATAACCCTCTCTTCTCAAAAGTATATTCAAATAGAAATTAGTTTGTCAACTATTATTAGTCAGAAACCTTACATGATAACTTTTCATATAATACAATACATACAATACTACTATAGAAACATAAACAATATTCCAATAACTTCCAAAGATATCATCAATAAATATATTCTTAAACAACGAATTCCCTAAACCACTAATTAATCATTAAAAAACAATTTAGATAATATTGCAACATAATTTTTCGTCAAACAGGGACCTATAACATAAAAAAAATTAATTAACACTTTGTCAACATACTCTTTCAAAATACTCTTTGTTGTTGGAGACAACCTTCCATTTACGATGCATTATGACATCCACCTTTCATAACTCTTTGTTCAATGTATTGAGTTTATAAATATTACATAAATGATAATGAAGAAACATAAAATTTGATGGAGACGAAGATAAGACTGAAGCTGAATGTATCCAATCATCATTCAGTCGGTTTAAAAGCTTAAAGGCGCATAAACCGTTACAATTTGTGTAAATAGATGCGTTACAATTTAGGAATAGATGCTTGTTTATAGAATCTAATCAACAGGGCACAAATTAAGGTTACCCAAGCCACGTGGCATCCATTTTTTCAATTAATCCGATTTTCTTATATATATTTAAAATCATTTATTTTTTAATTGTATTTAAAATTGGTATTGTAATTTCTCTTTTATAAATTATATATTTTTGATACTCTTAAGATAACTTAAAACATATTTATTAATTATATAATAATTTTTCATCTATTATATAGAAACAAATTAAAAGTGGGAGAAGAGAAAGAACGACCAAACAAATCAAATTATGGTTACTCATGCCACGTGGCACAATAATTTCTCTTTTATAAATAATATATTCTTAATACACTTAAGATAATTTAAAACATATTTATTAATTATTTAATAATTTTTCATCTATTATATATAAACAATGAAGAAGACGCATTTTTACATATGATGAAAAAGACGACACATGAAGCGGAATGTATTGGGTCAATTTTAAATAATACACCATTCATCAATTTAGGAATAGGTGCTTCTAAACATTATGTAATTGATTACTCAAACACCATAAACGTTCATAAAAAAATATTTATCAATAACGGGAAGATTTGGGAATAATGGGAGAATAGGAAAGAGCGACAAAACAAATTAATTTATGTTTATACACTCCAATCAGCGTGGCACAGATTTTTTCATTTTTTTGCAAAGAAATAGATCCGATTTTCTTATACGATTATTACAATATAACCCTCTCTTCTCAAAAGTATATTCAAACCGAAATTAGTTTGTCAACTATTATTTGTCAGAAACCTTACATGATAACATTTCATCCAATACAATACATACAATACTATTATAGAAACATAAACAATATTCCAATTATCCTCCAAAGATCATATCAATAAAAAATTCTTAAACAATGAATTCCCTAAACCACTAATTAATAATTAAAAAATAATTTAGATAATATTGCAACATAATTTTTCATCAAACAGGGACCTATAACAAAAAAAAATTAATTAACACTTTGTCAACATATTCTTTCAAAATACTCTTTGTTGTTGGAGACAACCTTCCATTTATGATGCATTATGACATCCACATTTCATAACTCGTTGTTCAATGTATTGAGTTTATAAATATTACAAAAATGATAATGACGAAACATAAAATATGATGGAGACGAAGATGAGACTGAAGCTGAATGTATCCAATCATCATTCAGCCGGTTTAAAAGATTAAAGGCGTATAAACCGTTACAATTTAGGAATAGATGCTTGTTTATAGAATATAATCAACATGGCACAAATTATGGTTAACCAAGCCATGTGGCATCCATTTTTTCAATGAATCCGATTTTCTTATATATATTTAAAATCATTTATTTTTTAATTTTTTTGCAAAGAAATAGATCCGATTTTTTTATACGATTATTACAATATAACCCTCTCTTCTCAAAAGTATATTCAAACCGAAATTAGTTTGTCAACTATTATTAGTCAGAAACCTTACATGATAACTTTTCATATAATACAATACATACAATACTACTATAGAAACATAAACAATATTCTAATATCCTCCAAAGATCTCATCAATAAATATTTTCTTAAACAACGAATTCCCTAAACCACTAATTAATAATTAAATAATAATTTAGATAATATTGCAACATAATTTTTCGTCAAACAGGGACCTATAACAAAAAAAAATTTATTAACACTTTGTCAACATACCCTTTCAAAATACTCTTTGTTGTTGGAGACAACCTTCCATTTATGATGCATTATGACATACACCTTTCATAACTCTTTGTTCAATGTATCGAGTTTATAAATATTACATAAATGATAATGACGAAACAGAAAATATGATGGAGACGAAGATGAGACTGAAGCTGAATGTATCCAATCATCATTCAGTCGGTTTAAAAGATTAAAGGCGCATAAACTGTTACAATTTGTGTAAATAGATGCGTTAAAATTTAGGAATAGATGCTTGTTTATAGAATCTAATCAACATGGAACAAATTATGGTTACCCAAGCCACGTGGTATCCATTTTTTTTTAATAAATCAGTTTTTCTTATATATATTTGAAATCATTTTTTTTAATTGTATTTAAAATTAGTATTGTAATTTATCTTTTATAATTATTTTTAATACTCTTAAGATAAATTAAAACATGTCTATTAATTATATAATAATTTTTCATCTATTATATAGAGACAAATTAAAAGTGGGAGAAGAGAAAGAACGACCAAACAAATCAAATTATGGATACTCAAGCCACGTAGCACAATAATTTCTCTTTTATAAATAATATATTCTTAATAGTTTTAAGATAATTTAAAACATATTTATTAATTATTTAATAATTTTTCATCTATTATATATAAACAATGAAGATGACGCATTTTTACATATGATGAAGATGACGACACATGAAGCGGAATGTCTTGTGTCAATTTTAAATAATACACCATTCATCAATATAGGAATAGGTGCGTCTAAACATTATGTAATTGATTACTCAAACACCATAAACGTTCTAAATAAATATTTATCAATAACGGGAAGATTTGGGAATAGTGGGAGAAGAGGAAAGAACGACAAAACAAATAAATTTCTGTTTATACACTCCAACCAGCGTGGCACAGATTTTTTCATTTTTTTGCAAAGAAATAGATCCGATTTTCTTAAACGATTCTTACAATATAACCCTCTCTTCATAAAAGTATATTCAAACCGAAATTAGTTTGTCAACTATTATTAGTCAGAAACCTTACATGATAACTTTTCATATAATACAATACATACAATACTACTATAGAAACATAAACAATATTCCAATATCCTCCAAAGATCTAATCAATAAAAATATCCTTAAACAACGAATTCCCTAAACCACAAATTAATAATTAAAAAATAATTTAGATAATATTGCAACATAATTTTTCGTCAAACAGGGACCTATAAAAAAAATTAATTAACACTTTGTCAACATATTCTTTCAAAATACTCTTTGTTGTTGGAGACAACCTTCCATTTATGATGCATTACGACATCCACATTTCATAACTCGTTGTTCAATGTATTGAGTTTATAAATATTACAAAAATGATAATGACGAAACAGAAAATATGATGGAGACGAAGATGAGACTGAAGCTGAATGTATCCAATCATCATTCAGCCGGTTTAAAAGATTAAAGGCGCATAAACCGTTACAATTTGTGTAAATAGTTGTGTTACAATTTAGGAATAGATGCTTGTTTATAGAATATAATCAACATGGCACAAATATGGTTACCCAATCCATGTGGCATCCATTTTTTCAATGAATCCGATTTTCTTATATATATTTAAAATCATTTATTTTTTAATTTTTTTGCAAAGAAATAGACCCGATTTTTTTATACGATCATTACAATATAACCCTCTCTTCTCAAAAGTATATTCAAACCGAAATTAGTTTCTCAACTATTATTAGTCAGAAACCTTACATGATAACTTTTCATATAATACAATACATACAATACTACTATAGAAACATAAACAATATTCCAATATCCTCCAAAGATCTCATCAATAAATATTTTCTTAAACAACGAATTCCCTAAACCACTAATTAATAATTAAATAATAATTTAGATAATATTGCAACATAATTATTCGTCAAACAGGGACCTATAACAAAAAAAATTTTATTAACACTTTGTCAACATACCCTTTCAAAATACTTTTTGTTTTTGGAGACAACCTTCCATTTATGATGCATTATGACATCCACCTTTCATAACTCTTTGTTCAATGTATTGAGTTTATAAATATTACATAAATGATAATGACGAAATAGAAAATATGATGGAGACGAGATGAGACTGAAGCTGAATGTATCCAATCATCATCCAGTCGGTTTAAAAGATTAAAGGCGCATAAATCATTACAATTTGTGTAAATAGATGCGTTACAATTTAGGAATAGATGCTTGTTTATAGAATCTAATCAACATGGCACAAATTATGGTTACCCAAGCCACGTGGCATCCATTTTTTTTCTTCAATATATCAGATTTTCTTATATATATTTGAAATAATTTTTTTTAATTGTATTTAAAATTAGTATTGTAATTTATCTTTTATAATTTTTTTTAATACACTTAAGATAAATTAAAACATGTTTATTAATTATATAATAATTTTTCATCTATTATATAGAGACAAATTAAAAGTGGGAGAAGAGAAAGAACGACCAAACAAATCAAATTATGGATACTCAAGCCACGTAGCACAATAATTTCTCTTTTATAAATAATATATTCTTAATACTCTTAAGACAATTTAAAACATATTTATTAATTATTTAATAATTTTTCATCTATTATATATAAACAATGAAGATGACGCATTTTTACATATGATGAAGATGACGACACATGAAGCAAAATGTATTGTGTCAATTTTAAATAATACACCATTCATCAATTTAGGAATAGTTGCGTCTAAAAATTATGTAAGTGATTACTCAAACACCATAAACGTTCTAAATAAATATTTATCAATAACGGGAAGATTTGGGAATAGTGGGAGAAGAGGAAAGAACGACAAAACAAATTAATTTCTGTTTATATACTCTAACCAGGGTGGCACAGATTTTTTAATTTATTTGCAAAGAAATAGATCCGATTTTCTTATACGATTCTTACAATATAACCCTCTCTTCATAAAAGTATATTCAAACCAAAATTAGTTTGTCAACTATTATTAGTCAGAAACCTTACATGATAACTTTTCATATAATACAATACATACAATACTACTATAGAAACATAAACAATATTCCAATATCCTCCAAAGATCTCATCAATAAAAATATTCTTAAACAACGAATTCCCTAAACCACTAATTAATAATTAAAAAATAATTTAGATAATATTGCAACATAATTTTTCGTCAAACAGGGACCTATAAAAAAAATTAATTAACACTTTGTCAACATATTCTTTCAAAATACTCTTTGTTGTTGGAGACAATCTTCCATTTATGATGCATTATGACATCCACATTTCATAACTCGTTGTTCAATGTATTGAGTTTATAAATATTACAAAAATGATAATGACGAAACAGAAAATATGATGGAGACGAAGATGAGACTGAAGCTGAATGTATCCAATCATCATTCAGCCGGTTTAAAAGATTAAAGGCGCATAAACCGTTACAATTTGTGTAAATAGTTGCGTTACAATTTAGGAATAGATGCTTGTTTATAGAATATAATCAACATGGCACAAATTATGGTTACCCAAGCCATGTGGCATCCATTTTTTCAATGAATCCGATTTTCTTATATATATTTAAAATCATTTATTTTTTAATTTTTTTGCAAAGAAATAGATCCGATTTTTTTATACGATTATTACAATATAACCCTCTCTTCTCAAAAGTATATTCAAACCGAAATTAGTTTCTCAACTATTATTAGTCAGAAACCTTACATGATAACTTTTCATATAATACAATACATACAATACTACTATAGAAACATAAACAATATTCCAATATCCTCCAAAGATCTCATCAATAAATATTTTCTTAAATAACGAATTCCCTAAACCACTAATTAATAATTAAATAATAATTTAGATAATATTGCAACATAATTTTTCGTCAAACAGGGACCTATAACAAAAAAAAATTTATTAACACTTTGTCAACATACCCTTTCAAAATACTCTTTGTTGTTGGAGACAACCTTCCATTTATGATGCATTATGACATCCACCTTTCATAACTCTTTGTTCAATGTATTGAGTTTATAAATATTACATAAGTGATAATGACGAAACAGAAAATATGATGGAGACGAAGATGAGACTGAAGCTGAATGTATCCAATCATCATTCAGCCGGTTTAAAAGATTAAAGGCGCATAAACCGTTACAATTTGTGTAAATAGTTGCGTTACAATTTAGGAATAGATGCTTGTTTATAGAATATAATCAACATGGCACAAATTATGGTTACCCAAGCCATGTGACATCCATTTTTTCAATGAATCCGATTTTCTTATATATATTTAAAATCATTTATTTTTTAATTTTTTTGCAAAGAAATAGATCCGATTTTTTATACGATTATTACAATATAACCCTCTCTTCTCAAAAGTATATTCAAACCGAAATTAGTTTCTCAACTATTATTAGTCAGAAACCTTACATGATAACTTTTCATATAATACAATACATACAATACTACTATAGAAACATAAACAATATTCCAATATCCTCCAAAGATCTCATCAATAAAGATTTTCTTAAACAACGAATTCCCTAAACCACTAATTAATAATTAAATAATAATTTAGATAATATTGCAACATAATTTTTCGTCAAACAGGGACCTATAACAAAAAAAAATTTATTAACACTTTGTCAACATACCCTTTCAAAATACTCTTTGTTGTTGGAGACAACCTTCCATTTATGATGCATTATGACATCCACCTTTCATAACTCTTTGTTCAATGTATTGAGTTTATAAATATTACATAAGTGATAATGACGAAACAGAAAATATGATGGAGACGAAGATGAGACTGAAGCTGAATGTATCCAATCATCATTCAGTCGGTTTAAAAGATTAAAGGCGCATAAATCATTACAATTTGTGTAAATAGATGCGTTACAATTTAGGAATAGATGCTTGTTTATAGAATCTAATCAACATGGCACAAATTATGGTTACCCAAGCCATGTGGCATCCATTTTTTCAATGAATCCGATTTTCTTATATATATTTAAAATCATTTTTTTTTTAATTTTTTTGCAAAGAAATAGATCCGATTTTTTTATACGATTATTACAATATAACCCTCTCTTCTCAAAAGTATATTCAAACCGAAATTAGTTTCTCAACTATTATTAGTCAGAAACCTTACATGATAACTTTTCATATAATACAATACATACAATACTACTATAGAAACATAAACAATATTCCAATATCCTCCAAAGATCTCATCAATAAATATTTTCTTAAACAACGAATTCCCTAAACCACTAATTAATAATTAAATAATAATTTAGATAATATTGCAACATAATTTTTCGTCAAACAGGGACCTATAACAAAAAAAAATTTATTAACACTTTGTCAACATACCCTTTCAAAATACTTTTTGTTGTTGGAGACAACCTTCCATTTATGATGCATTATGACATCCACCTTTCATAACTCTTTGTTCAATGTATTGAGTTTATAAATATTACATAAATGATAATGACGAAATAGAAAATATGATGGAGACGAAGATGAGACTGAAGCTGAATGTATCCAATCATCATTCAGTCGGTTTAAAAGATTAAAGGCGCATAAATCATTACAATTTGTGTAAATAGATGCGTTACAATTTAGGAATAGATGCTTGTTTATAGAATCTAATCAACATGGCACAAATTATGGTTACCCAAGCCACGTGGCATCCATTTTTTTCTTCAATATATCAGATTTTCTTATATATATTTGAAATAATTTTTTTTAATTGTATTTAAAATTATTATTGTAATTTATCTTTTATAATTTTTTTTAATACACTTAAGATAAATTAAAACATGTTTATTAATTATATAATAATTTTTTATCTATTATATAGAGACAAATTAAAAGTGGGAGAAGAGAAAGAACGACCAAACAAATCAAATTATGGATACTCAAGCCACGTAGCACAATAATTTCTCTTTTATAAATAATATATTCTTAATACTCTTAAGACAATTTAAAACATATTTATTAATTATTTAATAATTTTTCATCTATTATATATAAACAATGAAGATGACGCATTTTTACATATGATGAAGATGACGACACATGAAGCAAAATGTATTGTGTCAATTTTAAATAATACACCATTCATCAATTTAGGAATAGGTGCGTCTAAAAATTATGTAATTGATTACTCAAACACCATAAACGTTCTAAATAAATATTTATCAATAACGGGAAGATTTGGGAATAGTGGGAGAAGAGGAAAGAACGACAAAACAAATTAATTTCTGTTTATATACTCTAACCAGGGTGGCACAGATTTTTTAATTTATTTGCAAAGAAATAGATCCGATTTTCTTATACGATTCTTACAATATAACCCTCTCTTCATAAAAGTATATTCAAACCAAAATCAATTTGTCAACTATTATTAGTCAGAAACCTTACATGATAACTTTTCATATAATACAATACATACAATACTACTATAGAAACATAAACAATATTCCAATATCCTCCAAAGATCTCATCAATAAAAATATTCTTAAACAACGAATTCCCTAAACCACTAATTAATAATTAAAAAATAATTTAGATAATATTGCAACATAATTTTTCGTCAAACAGGGACCTATAAAAAAAATTAATTAACACTTTGTCAACATATTCTTTCAAAATACTCTTTGTTGTTGGAGACAATCTTCCATTTATGATGCATTATGACATCCACATTTCATAACTCGTTGTTCAATGTATTGAGTTTATAAATATTACAACAATGATAATGACGAAACAGAAAATATGATGGAGACGAAGATGAGACTGAAGCTGAATGTATCCAATCATCATTCAGCCGGTTTAAAAGATTAAAGGCGCATAAACCGTTACAATTTGTGTAAATAGTTGCGTTACAATTTAGGAATAGATGCTTGTTTATAGAATATAATCAACATGGCACAAATTATGGCTAGCCAAGCCATGTGGCATCCATTTTTTCAATGAATCCGAATTTCTTATATATATTTAAAATCATTTATTTTTTAATTTTTTTGCAAAGAAATAGATCCGATTTTTTTATACGATTATTACAATATAACCCTCTCTTCTCAAAAGTATATTCAAACCGAAATTAGTTTCTCAACTATTATTAGTCAGAAACCTTACATGATAACTTTTCATATAATACAATACATACAATACTACTATAGAAACATAAACAATATTCCAATATCCTCCAAAGATCTCATCAATAAATATTTTCTTAAACAACGAATTCCCTAAACCACTAATTAATAATTAAATAATAATTTAGATAATATTGCAACATAATTTTTCGGTAAACAGGGACCTATAACAAAAAAAAATTTATTAACACTTTGTCAACATACCCTTTCAAAATACTTTTTGTTGTTGGAGACAACCTTCCATTTATGATGCATTATGACATCCACCTTTCATAACTCTTTGTTCAATGTATTGAGTTTATAAATATTACATAAATGATAATGACGAAATAGAAAATATGATGGAGACGAAGATGAGACTGAAGCTGAATGTATCCAATCATCATTCAGTCGGTTTAAAAGATTAAAGGCGCATAAATCATTACAATTTGTGTAAATAGATGCGTTACAATTTAGGAATAGATGCTTGTTTATAGAATCTAATCAACATGGCACAAATTATGGTTACCCAAGCCACGTGGCATCCATTTTTTTTCTTCAATATATCAGATTTTCTTATATATATTTGAAATAATTTTTTTTAATTGTATTTAAAATTAGTATTGTAATTTATCTTTTATAATTTTTTTTAATACACTTAAGATAAATTAAAACATGTTTATTAATTATATAATAATTTTTCATCTATTATATAGAGAAATATTAAAAGTGGGAGAAGAGAAAGAACGACCAAACAAATCAAATTATGGATACTCAAGCCACGTAGCACAATAATTTCTCTTTTATAAATAATATATTCTTAATACTCTTAAGACAATTTAAAACATATTTATTAATTATTTAATAATTTTTCATCTATTATATATAAACAATGAAGATGACGCATTTTTACATATGATGAAGATGACGACACATGAAGCAAAATGTATTGTGTCAATTTTAAATAATACACCATTCATCAATTTAGGAATAGGTGCGTCTAAAAATTATGTAAATGATTACTCAAACACCATAAACGTTCTAAATAAATATTTATCAATAACGGGAAGATTTGGGAATAGTGGGAGAAGAGGAAAGAACGACAAAACAAATTAATTTCTGTTTATATACTCTAACCAGGGTGGCACAGATTTTTTAATTTATTTGCAAAGAAATAGATCCGATTTTCTTATACGATTCTTACAATATAACCCTCTCTTCATAAAAGTATATTCAAACCAAAATTAGTTTGTCAACTATTATTAGTCAGAAACCTTACATGATAACTTTTCATATAATACAATACATACAATACTACTATAGAAACATAAACAATATTCCAATATCCTCCAAAGATCTCATGAATAAAAATATTCTTAAACAACGAATTCCCTAAACCACTAATTAATAATTAAAAAATAATTTAGATAATATTGCAACATAATTTTTCGTCAAACAGGGACCTATAAAAAAAATTAATTAACACTTTGTCAACATATTCTTTCAAAATACTCTTTGTTGTTGGAGACAATCTTCCATTTATGATGCATTATGACATCCACATTTCATAACTCGTTGTTCAATGTATTGAGTTTATAAATATTACAAAAATGATAATGACGAAACAGAAAATATGATGGAGACGAAGATGAGACTGAAGCTGAATGTATCCAATCATCATTCAGCCGGTTTAAAAGATTAAAGGCACATAAACCGTTACAATTTGTGTAAATAGTTGCGTTACAATTTAGGAATAGATGCTTGTTTATAGAATATAATCAACATGGCACAAATTATGGTTACCCAAGCCATGTGGCATCCATTTTTTCAATGAATCCGATTTTCTTATATATATTTAAAATCATTTATTTTTTAATTTTTTTGCAAAGAAATAGATCCGATTTTTTTATACGATTATTACAATATAACCCTCTCTTCTCAAAAGTATATTCAAACCGAAATTAGTTTCTCAACTATTATTAGTCAGAAACCTTACATGATAACTTTTCATATAATACAATACATACAATACTACTATAGAAACATAAACAATATTCCAATATCCTCCAAAGATCTCATCAATAAATATTTTCTTAAACAACGAATTCCCTAAACCACTAATTAATAATTAAATAATAATTTAGATAATATTGCAACATAATTTTTCGTCAAACAGGGACCTATAACAAAAAAAAAATTATTAACACTTTGTCAACATACCCTTTCAAAATACTCTTTGTTGTTGGAGACAACCTTCCATTTATGATGCATTATGACATCCACCTTTCATAACTCTTTGTTCAATGTATTGAGTTTATAAATATTACATAAATGATAATGACGAAACAGAAAATATGATGGAGACGAAGATGAGACTGAAGCTGAATGTATCCAATCATCATTCAGTCGGTTTAAAAGATTAAAGGCGCATAAATCATTACAATTTGTGTAAATAGATGCGTTACAATTTAGGAATAGATGCTTGTTTATAGAATCTAATCAACATGGCACAAATTATGGTTACCCAAGCCACGTGGCATCCATTTTTTCAATGAATCTGATTTTCTTATACATAGTTAAAATCATTTATTTTTTAATTTTTTTGCAAAGAAATAGATCCGATTTTCTTTTACAATTATTACAATATAACCCTCTCTTCTCAAAAGTATATTCAAACCGAAATTAGTTTGTCAACTATTATTAGTCAGAAACCTTACATGATAACTTTTCATATAATATAATACATACAATACTACTATAGAAACATAAACAATATTCCAATATCCTCCAAAGATCTCATCAATAAAAATATTCTTAAAAGTATTATTAACACTTTGTCAACATACCCTTTCAAAATACTCTTTGTTGTTGGAGACAACCTTCCATTTATGATGCATTATGACATCCACCTTTCATAACTCTTTGTTCAATGTATTGAGTTTATAAATATTACATAAATGATAATGACGAAACAGAAAATATGATGGAGACGAAGATGTGACTGAAGCTGAATGTATCAAATCATCATTCAGTCGGTTTAAAAGATTAAAGGCGCATAAACCGTTACAATTTGTGTAAATAGATGCGTTACAATTTAGGAATAGATGCTTGTTTATAGAATCTAATCAACATGGAACAAATTATGGTTACCCAAGCCATGTGGTATCCATTTTTTTTTAATAAATCAGTTTTTCTTATATATATTTGAAATCATTTTTTTTAATTGTATTGAAAATTAGTATTGTAATTTATCTTTTATAAATTATATATTTTTAATACTCTTGAGATTATTTAAAACATATTAATTAATTATATAATAATTTTTCATCAATTATATAGAAACAATGAAGATGACGTATTTTTACATATGATGAAGATGACGACACATGAAGCGGAATGTATTGGGTCAATTTTAAATAATACACCATTCATCAATTTAGGAATAGGTGCGTCTAAACATTATGTAATTGATTACTCAAACACCATAAACGTTCTAAAAAAATATTTATCAATAACGGGAAGATTTGGGAATAGTGGGAGAAGAGGAAAGAACGACAAAACAAATTAATTTCTGTTTATACACTCCAATCAGCGTGGCACAAATTTTTTCATTTTTTTGCAAAGAAATAGATCCGATTTTCTTATACGATTATTACGATATAACCCTCTCTTCTCAAAAGTATATTCAAACCGAAATTAGTTTGTCAACTATTATTAGTCACAAACCTTACATGATAACTTTTCATATAATACAATACATACAATACTACTATAGAAACATAAATAATATTCCAATATCCTCCAAAGATCTCATCAATAAAAATATTCTTAAACAACGAATTCCCTAAACCACTAATTAATAATTAAAAAATAATTTAGATAATATTGCAACATAATTTTTCGTCAAACAGGGACCTATAACAAAAAAAATTAATTAACAATTTGTCAACATACTCTTTCAAAATACTCTTTTATGTTGGAGACAACCTTCCATTTATGATGCATTATGACATCCACCTTTAATAACTCTTTGTTCAATGTATTGAGTTTATAAATATTACAGAAATGATAATGAAGAAACAGAAAATATGATGGAGACGAAGATGAGACTGAAGCTGAATGTATCCAATCATCATTCAGTCGATTTAAAAGATTAAAGGCGCATAAACCTTTACGATTTGTGTAAATAGATGCGTTACAATTTTGGAATAGATGCTTGTTTATAGAATCTAATCAACATGGCACAAATTATGGTTACCCAAGCCACGTGGCATCCATTTTTTATCAATAAATCAGATTTTCTTATATATATTTGAAATCATTTTTTTAATTGTATTTAAAATTAGTATTGTAATTTATCTTTTATAAATTTTTTTAATACTCTTAATATAAATTAAAACATGTTTATTAAATATATAATAATTTTTCATCTATTATATAGAGACAAATTAAAAGTGGGAGAAGAGAAAGAACGACCAAACAAATCAAATTATGGATACTCAAGCCACGTAGCAAAATAATTTCTCTTTTATAAATAATTTATTCTTAATACTCTTAAGATAATTTAAAACATATTTATTAATTATTTAATATTTTTTCATCTATTAAATATAAACAATGAAGATGACGCATTTTTACATATGATGATCTTGAAGACACATGAAGCGGAATGTATTGGGTCAAATTTAAATAATACACCATTCATCAATTGAGGGATAGGTGCATCTAAAAGTTATGTAATTGATTACTCAAACACCATAAACGTTCATAAAAAATATTTATCAATAACGGGAAGATATGGGAATAGTGGGAGAAGAGGGAAGAACGACAAAACAAATTAATTTCTGTTTATACACTCCAATCAGCATGGCACAAATTTTTTCATTTTTTTGCAAAGAAATACATCCGATTTTATTATACGATTATTACAATATAACCCTCTCTTCTCAAAAGTATATTCATACCGAAATTAATTTGTCAACTATTATTAGTCAGAAACCTTACATGATAACTTTTCATATAATACAATACATACAATACTACTATAGAAACATAAATAATATTCCAATATCCTCCAAAGATCTCATCAATAAAAATATTCTTAAGCAATGAATTCCCTAAACCACTAATTAATAATTAAAAAATAATTTAGATAATATTGCAACATAATATTTCGTCAAACAGGGACCTATATCAAAAAAAATTAATTAACACTTTGTCAAGATACTCTTTCAAAATACTCTTTTATGTTGGAGACAACCTTCCATTTATGATGCATTATGACATCCACCTTTCATAACTCTTTGTTCAATGTATTGAGTTTATAAATATTACATAAATGATAATGACGAAACAGAAAATATGATGGAGACAAAGATGAGACTGAAGTTGAATGTATCCAATCATCATTCAGTCGGTTTAAAAGATTAAAGGCGCATAAACCGTTACAATTTGTGTAAATAGATACGTTACAATTTAGGAATAGATGCTTGCTTATAGAATCTAATCAACATGGCACAAATTATGGTTACCCAAGCCACGTGGCATCCATTTTTTTAAAATAAATCAGATTTTCTTATATATATTTGAAATCATTTTTTTTAATTGTATTTAAAATTAGTATTATAATTTCTCTTTTATAATTTGTTTTAATACTCTTAAGATAAATTAAAACATATTTATTAATTATATAATAATTTTTCATCTATTATATAGAGACAAATTAAAAGTGGGAGAAGAGAAAGAACGACCAAACAAATCAAATTATGGATACTCAAGCCACGTGGCACAATAATTTCTCTTTTATAAATAATATATTCCTAATACTCTTAAGATAATTTAAAACATATTTATTAACTATTTAATATTTTTCATCTATTATATATAAACAATGAAGATGACGCATTTTTACATATGATGAAGATGACGACACATGAAGCGGAATGTATTGGGTCAAATTTAAATAATACACCATTCATCAATTGAGGAATAGGAGCGTCTAAACATTATGTAATTGATTACTCAAACACCATAAACGTTCATAAAAAAATATTTATCAATAACGGGAAGATTTGGGAATAGTGGGAGAAGAGGGAAGAAAGACAAAATAAATTAATTTCTGTTTATACACTCCAATTAGCAATGCACAAATTTTTTCATTTTTTTGCAAAGAAATAGATCCGATTTTCTTATACGATTATTACAATATAACTCTCTCTTCTCATAAGAATATTTAAACCCAAATTAGTTATTCAAATATTATTAGTCAAAAACCTTACATGATAACTTTTCATATAATACAATACATACAATACTACTATAGAAACATAAACAATATTCTAATATCCTTTAAAGATCTCATCAATAAAAATATTCTTAAACAACGAATTCCCTAAACCACTAATTAATAATTAAAAAATAATTTAGATAACATTGCAACATAATTTTTCGTCAAACAGGGACCTATAACTAAAAAAATAATTAACACTTTGTCAACATACTCTTTCAAAATACTCTTTGTTGTTGGAGACAACCTTCCATTTATGATGCATTATGACATCCACCTTTCATAACTCTTTGTTCAATGTATTGAGTTTATAAATATTACAGAAATGATAATGACGAAACAGAAAATATGATGGAGACGAAGATGAGACTAAAGTTGAATGTATCAAATCATCATTCAGTCGGTTTAAAAGATTAAAGGTGCATAAACCGTTACAATTTGTGTAAATAGATGCGTTACAATTTAGGAATAGATGCTTGTTTATAGAATCTAATCAACATGGCACAAATTATGGTTACCCAAGCCACGTGGCATCCATTTTTTTTCAATAAATCAGATTTTCTTATATATATTTGAAATCATTTTTTTTAATTGTATTTAAAATTAGTATTGTAATTTCTCTTTTATAATTTTTTTTAATACTCTTAAGATAAATTAAAACATATTTATTAATTATATAATAATTTTTCATCTATTATATAGAGACAAATTAAAAGTGGGAGAAGAGAAAGAATGACCAAACAAATTAAATTATGGTTACTCAAGCCACGTGGCACAAATTGTTTCAAAGAAATGAATCTGATTTTCTTATATACATTTAAAATGTATTATTTTTTAATTGTATTTAAAATTAGTATTGTAATTTCTCTTTTATAAATAATATATTCTTAATACTCTTAAGATAATTTAAAACATATTTATTAACTATTTAATATTTTTCATCTATTATATATAAACAATGAAGATGACGCATTTTTACATATGATGAAGATGACGACACATGAAGCGGAATGTATTGGGTCAAATTTAAATAATACACCATTCATCAATTGAGGAATAGGTGCATCTAAACGTTATGTAATTGATTACTCAAACACCATAAACATTCATAAAAAAATATTTATCAATAACAGGAAGATTTGGGAATAGTGGGAGAAGAGGGAAGAACGACAAAATAAATTAATTTCTGTTTATAAACTCCAATTAGCATGGCACAAATTTTTTCATTTTTTTGCAAAGAAATAGATCCGATTTTCTTATACGATTATTACAATTTAACTCTCTCTTCTCAAAAGAATATTTAAACCGAAATTAGATTGTCAAATATTATTAGTCAGAAACCTTACATGATAACTTTTCATATAATACAATACATACAATACTACTATAGAAACATAAACAATATTCTAATATCCTCCAAAGATCTAATCAATAATAATATTCTTAAACAACGAATTCCCTAAATCATTAATTAATAATTAAAAATAATTTAGATAACATTGCAACATAATTTTTCGTCAAACAGGGACCTATAACTGAAAAAATAATTAACACTTTGTCAACATACTCTTTCAAAATACTCTTTGTTGTTGGAGACAACCTTCCATTTATGATGCATTATGACATCCACCTTTCATAACTCTTTGTTAAAAGATTAAAGGCGCCTAAACTGTTACAATTTGTGTAAATAGATGCGTTACAATTTAGGAATAGATGCTTGTTTATAGAATTTAATCAACATGGCACAAATTATGGTTACCCAAGCCACGTGGCATCCATTTTTTTTCAATAAATCGGATTTTCTTATATATATTTGAAATCATTTTTTTTAATTGTATTTAAAATTAGTATTGTAATTTCTCTTTTATAAATTTTTTTTAATACTCTTAAGATAAATTAAAACATATTTATTAATTATATAATAATTTTTCATCTATTATATAGAGACAAATTAAAAGTGGGAGAAGAGAAAGAACGACCAAACAAATAAAAGTATGGATACTCAAGCCACGTGGCACAATAATTTCTCTTTTATAAATAATATATTCTTAATACTCTTAAGATAATTTAAAACATATTTATTAATTATTTAATATTTTTTTCATCTATTATATATAAACAATGAAGATGACGCATTTTTACATATGATGAAGATGACGACACATGAAGCGGAATGTATTGGGTCAAATTTAAATAATACACCATTCATCAATTGAGGAATAGGTGCGTCTAAACGTTATGTAATTGATTACTCGAACACCATAAAAATTCAAAAAAAAATATTTATCAATAACGGGAAGATTTGGGAATAGTGGGAGAAGAGGGAAGAACGACAAAACAAATTAATTTCTGTTTATACACTCCAATCAGTATGGCACAAATTTTTTCATTTTTTTGCAATGAAATAGATCTGATTTTCTTATACGATTATTACAATATAACTCTCTCTTCTCAAAAGAATATTCAAACCGAAATTAGTTTGTCAAATATTATTAGTCAGAAACCTTACATGATAACTTTTCATATAATACAATACATACAATACTACTATAGAAACATAACCAATATTCCAATATCCTCCAAAGATCTCATCAAAAAAAATATTCTTAAATAAAGAATTCCCTAAACCACTAATTAATAATTAAAAAGTAATTTAGATAACATTGCAACATAATTTTTCGTCAAACAGGGACCTATAACAAAAAAATTAATTAACACTTTGTCAACATACTCTTTCAAAATACTCTTTGTTGTTGGAGATAACCTTCCATTTATGATTCATTATGACATCCACCTTTCATAACTCTTTATTCAATGTATTGAGTTTATAAATATTACATAAATGATAATGACGAAACCGAAAATATGATAGAGACGAAGATGAGACTGAAGCTGAATATATCCAATAATCATTCAATCAGTTTAAAAGATTAAAGGCGCATAAACCGTTACAATTTGTGTAAATAGATGCGTTACAATTTAGGAATAGATGCTTGTTTATAGAATCTAATCAACATGGGACAAATTATGGTTACCCAAGCCACGTGGCATCCATTTTTTTTCAATAAATCAGATTTTCTTATATATATTTGAAATCATGTTTTTTAATTGTATTTAAAATTAGTATTATAATTTCTCTTTTATAAATTTTTTTTAATACTCTTAAGATAAATTAAAACATATTTATTAATTATATAATAATTTTTCATCTATTATATAGAGACAAATTAAAAGTGGGAGAAGAGAAAGAACGACCAAACAAATCAAATTATGGATACTTAAGCCACGTGGCACGATAATTTCTCTTTTATAAATAATATATTATTAATACTGTTAAGATAATTTAAAACATATTTATTAATTATTTAATATTTTTTCATCTATTATATATAAACAATGAAGATGACGCATTTTTACATATGATGAAGATGACGACACATGAAACGGAATGTATTGGGTCAAATTTAAATAATACACCATTAATCAATTGAGGAATAGGTGCGTCTAAACGTTATGTAATTGATTACTCAAACACCATAAACGTTCATAAAAAAATATTTATCTATAACGGGAAGATTTGGGAATAGTGGGAGAAGAGGGAAGAACGACAAAACAAATTAATTTCTGTTTATACACTCCAATCAGTATGGCACAAATTTTTTCATTTTTTTGCAAAGAAATAGATCTGATTTTCTTATACGATTATTACAATATAACTCTCTCTTCTCAAAAGAATATTCAAACCGAAATTAGTTTGTCAAATATTATTAGTCAGAAACCTTACATGATAACTTTTCATATAATACAATACATACAATACTACTATAGAAACATAACCAATATTCCAATATCCTCCAAAGATCTCATCAAAAAAAATATTCTTAAATAAAGAATTCCCTAAACCACTAATTAATAATTAAAAAGTAATTTAGATAACATTGCAACATAATTTTTCGTCAAACAGGGACCTATAACAAAAAAATTAATTAACACTTTGTCAACATACTCTTTCAAAATACTCTTTGTTGTTGGAGACAACCTTCCATTTATGATTCATTATGACATCGACCTTTCATAACTCTTTATTCAATGTATTGAGTTTATAAATATTACATAAATGATAATGACGAAACCGAAAATATGATGGAGACGAAGATGAGACTGAAGCTGAATATATCCAATAATCATTCAATCAGTTTAAAAGATTAAAGGCGCATAAACCGTTACAATTTGTGTAAATAGATGCGTTACAATTTAGGAATAGATGCTTGTTTATAGAATCTAATCAACATGGGACAAATTATGGTTACCCAAGCCACGTGGCATCCATTTTTTTTTCAATAAATCAGATTTTCTTATATATATTTGAAATCATATTTTTTAATTGTATTTAAAATTAGTATTATAATTTCTCTTTTATAAATTTTTTTTAATACTCTTAAGATAAATTAAAACATATTTATTAATTATATAATAATTTTTCATCTATTATATAGAGACAAATTAAAAGTGGGAGAAGAGAAAGAACGACCAAACAAATCAAATTATGGATACTCAAGCCAAGTGGCACGATAATTTCTCTTTTATAAATAATATATTATTAATACTGTTAAGATAATTTAAAACATATTTATTAATTATTTAATATTTTTTCATCTATTATATATAAACAATGAAGATGACGCATTTTTACATATGATGAAGATGACGACACATGAAACGGAATGTATTGGGTCAAATTTAAATAATACACCATTAATCAATTGAGGAATAGGTGCGTCTAAGCGTTATGTAATTGATTACTCAAACACCATAAACGTTCATAAAAAAATATTTATCAATAACGGGAAGATTTGGGAATAGTGGGAGAAGAGGGAAGAACGACAAAACAAATTAATTTCTGTTTATACACTCCAATCAGTATGGCACAAATTTTTTCATTTTTTTGCAAAGAAATAGATCTGATTTTCTTATACGATTATTACAATATAACTCTCTCTTCTCAAAAGAATATTCAAACCGAAATTAGTTTGTCAAATATTATTAGTCAGAAACCTTACATGATAACTTTTCATATAATACAATACATACAATACCACTATAGAAACATAACCAATATTCCAATATCCTCCAAAGATCTCATCAAAAAAAATATTCTTAAATAAAGAATTCCCTAAACCACTAATTAATAATTAAAAAGTAATTTAGATAACATTGCAACATAATTTTTCGTCAAACAGGGACCTATAACAAAAAAATTAATTAACACTTTGTCAACATACTCTTTCAAAATACTCTTTGTTGTTGGAGATAACCTTCCATTTATGATTCATTATGACATCCACCTTTCATAACTCTTTATTCAATGTATTGAGTTTATAAATATTACATAAATGATAATGACGAAACCGAAAATATGATAGAGACGAAGATGAGACTGAAGCTGAATATATCCAATAATCATTCAATCAGTTTAAAAGATTAAAGGCGCATAAACCGTTACAATTTGTGTAAATAGATGCGTTACAATTTAGGAATAGATGCTTGTTTATAGAATCTAATCAACATGGGACAAATTATGGTTACCCAAGCCACGTGGCATCCATTTTTTTTCAATAAATCAGATTTTCTTATATATATTTGAAATCATGTTTTTTAATTGTATTTAAAATTAGTATTATAATTTCTCTTTTATAAATTTTTTTTAATACTCTTAAGATAAATTAAAACATATTTATTAATTATATAATAATTTTTCATCTATTATATAGAGACAAATTAAAAGTGGGAGAAGAGAAAGAACGACCAAACAAATCAAATTATGGATACTTAAGCCACGTGGCACGATAATTTCTCTTTTATAAATAATATATTATTAATACTGTTAAGATAATTTAAAACATATTTATTAATTATTTAATATTTTTTCATCTATTATATATAAACAATGAAGATGACGCATTTTTACATATGATGAAGATGACGACACATGAAACGGAATGTATTGGGTCAAATTTAAATAATACACCATTAATCAATTGAGGAATAGGTGCGTCTAAACGTTATGTAATTGATTACTCAAACACCATAAACGTTCATAAAAAAATATTTATCTATAACGGGAAGATTTGGGAATAGTGGGAGAAGAGGGAAGAACGACAAAACAAATTAATTTCTGTTTAAACACTCCAATCAGTATGGCACAAATTTTTTCATTTTTTTGCAAAGAAATAGATCTGATTTTCTTATACGATTATTACAATATAACTCTCTCTTCTCAAAAGAATATTCAAACCGAAATTAGTTTGTCAAATATTATTAGTCAGAAACCTTACATGATAACTTTTCATATAATACAATACATACAATACTACTATAGAAACATAACCAATATTCCAATATCCTCCAAAGATCTCATCAAAAAAAATATTCTTAAATAAAGAATTCCCTAAACCACTAATTAATAATTAAAAAGTAATTTAGATAACATTGCAACATAATTTTTCGTCAAACAGGGACCTATAACAAAAAAATTAATTAACACTTTGTCAACATACTCTTTCAAAATACTCTTTGTTGTTGGAGACAACCTTCCATTTATGATTCATTATGACATCGACCTTTCATAACTCTTTATTCAATGTATTGAGTTTATAAATATTACATAAATGATAATGACGAAACCGAAAATATGATGGAGACGAAGATGAGACTGAAGCTGAATATATCCAATAATCATTCAATCAGTTTAAAAGATTAAAGGCGCATAAACCGTTACAATTTGTGTAAATAGATGCGTTACAATTTAGGAATAGATGCTTGTTTATAGAATCTAATCAACATGGGACAAATTATGGTTACCCAAGCCACGTGGCATCCATTTTTTTTCAATAAATCAGATTTTCTTATATATATTTGAAATCATATTTTTTAATTGTATTTAAAATTAGTATTATAATTTCTCTTTTATAAATTTTTTTTAATACTCTTAAGATAAATTAAAACATATTTATTAATTATATAATAATTTTTCATCTATTATATAGAGACAAATTAAAAGTGGGAGAAGAGAAAGAACGACCAAACAAATCAAATTATGGATACTCAAGCCAAGTGGCACGATAATTTCTCTTTTATAAATAATATATTATTAATACTGTTAAGATAATTTAAAACATATTTATTAATTATTTAATATTTTTTCATCTATTATATATAAACAATGAAGATGACGCATTTTTACATATGATGAAGATGACGACACATGAAACGGAATGTATTGGGTCAAATTTAAATAATACACCATTAATCAATTGAGGAATAGGTGCGTCTAAGCGTTATGTAATTGATTACTCAAACACCATAAACGTTCATAAAAAAATATTTATCAATAACGGGAAGATTTGGGAATAGTGGGAGAAGAGGGAAGAACGACAAAACAAATTAATTTCTGTTTATACACTCCAATCAGTATGGCACAAATTTTTTCATTTTTTTGCAAAGAAATAGATCTGATTTTCTTATACGATTATTACAATATAACTCTCTCTTCTCAAAAGAATATTCAAACCGAAATTAGTTTGTCAAATATTATTAGTCAGAAACCTTACATGATAACTTTTCATATAATACAATACATACAATACCACTATAGAAACATAACCAATATTCCAATATCCTCCAAAGATCTCATCAAAAAAAATATTCTTAAACAAAGAATTCCCTAAACCACTAATTAATAATTAAAAAGTAATTTAGATAACATTGCAACATAATTTTTCGTCAAACAGGGACCTATAACAAAAAAATTAATTAACACTTTGTCAACATACTCTTTCAAAATACTCTTTGTTGTTGGAGACAACCTTCCATTTATGATTCATTATGACATCCACCTTTCATAACTCTTTATTCAATGTATTGAGTTTATAAATATTACATAAATGATAATGACGAAACCAAAAATATGATGGAGACGAAGATGAGACTGAAGCTGAATATATCCAATAATCATTCAATCAGTTTAAAAGATTAAAGGCGCATAAACCGTTACAATTTGTGTAAATAGATGCGTTACAATTTAGGAATAGATGCTTGTTTATAGAATCTAATCAACATGGGACAAATTATGGTTACCCAAGCCACGTGGCATCCATTTTTTTTCAATAAATCAGATTTTCTTATATATATTTGAAATCATGTTTTTTAATTGTATTTAAAATTAGTATTATAATTTCTCTTTTATAAATTTTTTTTAATACTCTTAAGATAAATTAAAACATATTTATTAATTATATAATAATTTTTCATCTATTATATAGAGACAAATTAAAAGTGGGAGAAGAGAAAGAACGACCAAACAAATCAAATTATGGATACTTAAGCCACGTGGCACGATAATTTCTCTTTTATAAATAATATATTATTAATACTGTTAAGATAATTTAAAACATATTTATTAATTATTTAATATTTTTTCATCTATTATATATAAACAATGAAGATGACGCATTTTTACATATGATGAAGATGACGACACATGAAACGGAATGTATTGGGTCAAATTTAAATAATACACCATTAATCAATTGAGGAATAGGTGCGTCTAAACGTTATGTAATTGATTACTCAAACACCATAAACGTTCATAAAAAAATATTTATCTATAACGGGAAGATTTGGGAATAGTGGGAGAAGAGGGAAGAACGACAAAACAAATTAATTTCTGTTTAAACACTCCAATCAGTATGGCACAAATTTTTTCATTTTTTTGCAAAGAAATAGATCTGATTTTCTTATACGATTATTACAATATAACTCTCTCTTCTCAAAAGAATATTCAAACCGAAATTAGTTTGTCAAATATTATTAGTCAGAAACCTTACATGATAACGTTTCATATAATACAATACATACATTACTACTATAGAAACATAACCAATATTCCAATATCCTCCAAAGATCTCATCAATAAAAATATTCTTAAACAAAGAATTCCCTAAACCACTAATTAATAATTAAAAAATAATTTAGATAACATTGCAACCTAATTTTTCGTCAAACAGGGACCTATAACAAAAAAATTAATTAACACATTTTCAACATACTCTTTCAAAATACTCTTTGTTGTTGGGGACAACCTTCCATTAATGATCATTATGACATCCACCTTTCATAACTCTTTGTTCAATGTATTGAGTTTATAAATATTAAAGAAATGATAATGACGAAACAGAAAATATGATGGAGACGAAGATGAGACTGAAGTTGAATGTATCTAATCATCATTCAGTCGGTTTAAAAGATTAAAGGCGCATAAACCGTTACAATTTATGTAAATAGATGCGTTACAATTTAGGAATAGATGCTTGTTTATAGAATCTAATCAACATGGCACAAATTATGGTTACCCAAGCCACGTGGCATCCATATTTTTTCAATAAATCAGACTTTCTTATATATATTTGAAATCATTTTTTTTAATTGTATTTAAAATTAGTATTGTAATTTCTCTTTTATAAATTTTTTTTAATACTCTTAAGATAAATTAAAACATATTTATTAATTATGTAATAATTTTTCATCTATTATATAGAGACAAATTAATAGTGGGAAAAGAGAAAGAACGACCAAACAAATAAAATTATGGATACTCAAGCCACGTGGCACAATAATTTCTCTTTTATAAATAATATATTCTTAATACTCTTAAGATAATTTAAAACATATTTATTAATTATTTAATATTTTTTTCATCTATTATATATAAACAATGAAGATGACGCATTTTTACATATGATGAAGATGACGACACATGAAGCGGAATGTATTGGGTCAAATTTAAATAATACACCATTCATCAATTGAGGAATAGGTGCGTCTAAACGTTATGTAATTGATTACTCAAACACCATAAACGTTCATAAAAAAATATTTATCAATAACGGGAAGATTTGGGAATAGTGGGAGAAGAGGGAAGAACGACAAAACAAATTAATTTCTGTTTATACACTCCAATCAGTATGGCACAAATTTTTTCATTTTTTTGCAAAGAAATAGATCCGATTTTCTTATACGATTATTACAATATACTCTCTCTTCTCAAAAGAATATTCAAACCGAAATTAGTTTGTCAAATATTATTAGTCAGAAACCTTACATGATAACTTTTCATATAATACAATACATACAATACTACTATAGAAACATAACCAATATTCCAATATCCTCCAAAGATCTCATCAATAAAAATATTCTTAAACAAAGAATTCCCTAAACCACTAATTAATAATTAAAAAGTAATTTAGATATCATTGCAACATAATTTTTCGTCAAACAGGGACCTATAACAAAAAAATTAATTAACACTTTGTCAACATACTCTTTCAAAATACTCTTTGTTGTTGGAGACAACCTTCCATTTATGATGCATTATGACATCCACCTTTCATAACTCTTTGTTAAATGTATTGAGTTTATAAATATTACATAAATGATAATGACGAAACAGAAAATATGATGGAGACGAAGATGATACTGAAGCTGAATGTATCCAATCATCATTCAGTCGGTTTAAAAGATTAAAGGCGCATAAACCGTTACAATTTGTGTAAATAGATGCGTTACAATTTAGGAATAGAAGCTTGCTTATAGAATCTAATCAATATGGCACAAATTATGGTTACCCAAGCCACGTGGCATCCATTTTTTTCCAATAAATCAGATTTTCTTATATATATTTGAAATCATTTTTTTAATTGTATTTAAAATTTGTATTGTAATTTCTCTTTTATAATTTTTTTTAATACTCTTAAGATAATTTAAAACATATTTTTTAATTATATAATAATTTTTCATCTATTATATAGAGAAAAATTAAAAGTGGGAGAAGGGAAAGAACGACCAAACAAATCAAATTATGGATACTCAAGCCACGTGGCACAATAATTTCTCTTTTATAAATAATATATTCTTAATACTTTTAAGATAATTTAAAACATATTTATTAAATATTTAATATTTTTTCATCTATTATATATAAACAATGAAGATGACGCATTTTTACATATGATGAAGATGACGACACATGAAGCGGAATGTATTGGGTCAAATTTAAATAATACACCATTCATCAATTGAAGAATAGGTGCGTCTAAACGTTATGTAATTGATTACTCAAACACCATAAACGTTCATAAAAAAATATTTATCAATAACGGGAAGATTTGGGAATAGTGGGAGAAGAGGGAAGAACGACAAAATAAATTATATTCTGTTTATATACTCCAATCAGCATGGTACAAATTTTTTCATTTTTTTGCAAAGAAATAGATCCGATTTTCTTATACGATTATTACAATATAACTCTCTCTTCTTAAAAGAATATTTAAACCGAAATTAGTTTTTCAAATATTATTAGTCAGAAGCCTTACATGATAACTTTTCATATAATACAATACTACTATAGAAACATAAACAATATTCCAATATCCTCCAAAGATCTCATCAATAAAAATATTCTTAAACAAAAAATTCCCTAAACCACTAATTAATAATTAAAAAATAATTTAAATAATATTGCAACATATTTTTCGTCAAACTAGGACCTATAACAAAAAAAAAATAATTAACACTTTGTCAACATACTCTTTCAAAATACTCTTTGTTGTTGGAGACAACCTTCCATTTATGATGCATTATGACATCCACCTTTCATAACTCTTTGTTCAATGTATTGAGTTTATAAATATTACAGAAATGATAATGACGAAACAGAAAATACGATGGAGAAGAAGATGAGACTGAAGCTGAATGTATCCAATCATCATTCAGTCGGTTTAAATGATTATAGGCGCATAAACTGTTTTAATTTGTGTAAATAGATGCGTTACAATTTAGTAATAGATGGTTGTTTATAGAATCTAATCAACATGGCACAAATTATGGTTACTTAAGCAAAGTGGCACCATTTTTTTCAATGAATCAGATTTTCTTATATATATATATATATATATATATATATATATATATATATATATATATATATATATTTCAAATCATTTATTTTTTAATTGTATTTAAAATTAGTATTGTAATTTCTCTTTTTATAAATTATATATTTTTAATAGTCTTAAGATAATTTAAAACATATTTATTAATTATATGATAATTTTTCATCTATTATATAGAAACAAATTAAAAGTGGGAGAAGAGAAAAAACGACCAAACAAATCAAATTATGGTTACTCAAGCCATGTGGCACAATAATTTCTCTTTTATAAATAATATATTATTAATACTCTTAAGATAATTTAAAACATATTTATTAATTATTTAATATTTTTTCATCTATTATATATAAACAATGAAGATGACGCATTTTTACATATGATGAAGATGACGACACATGAAGCGGAATGTATTGGGTCAAATTTAAATAATACACCATTCATCAATTGAGGAATAGGTGCGTCTAAACGTTATGTAATTGATTACTCAAACACCATAAACGTTCATAAAAAAATATTTATCAATAACGGGAAGATTTGGGAATAGTGGGAGAAGAGGGAAGAACGACAAAACAAATTAATTTATGTTTATACACTCCAATCAGTATGGCACAAATTTTTTCATTTTTTTGCAAAGAAATAGATCCGATTTTCTTATACGATTATTACAATATACTCTCTCTTCTCAAAAGAATATTCAAACCGAAATTAGTTTGTCAAATATTATTAGTCAGAAACCTTACATGATAACTTTTCATATAATACAATACATACAATACTACTATAGAAACATAACCAATATTCCAATATCCTCCAAAGATCTCATCAATAAAAATATTCTTAAACAAAGAATTCCCTAAACCACTAATTAATAATTAAAAAGTAATTTAGATATCATTGCAACATAATTTTTCGTCAAACAGGGACCTATAACAAAAAAATTAATTAACACTTTGTCAACATACTCTTTCAAAATACTCTTTGTTGTTGGAGACAACCTTCCATTTATGATGCATTATGACATCCACCTTTCATAACTCTTTGTTAAATGTATTGAGTTTATAAATATTACATAAATGATAATGACGAAACAGAAAATATGATGGAGACGAAGATGATACTGAAGCTGAATGTATCCAATCATCATTCAGTCGGTTTAAAAGATTAAAGGCGCATAAACCGTTACAATTTGTGTAAATAGATGCGTTACAATTTAGGAATAGAAGCTTGCTTATAGAATCTAATCAATATGGCACAAATTATGGTTACCCAAGCCACGTGGCATCCATTTTTTTCCAATAAATCAGATTTTCTTATATATATTTGAAATCATTTTTTTAATTGTATTTAAAATTTGTATTGTAATTTCTCTTTTATAATTTTTTTTAATACTCTTAAGATAATTTAAAACATATTTTTTAATTATATAATAATTTTTCATCTATTATATAGAGAAAAATTAAAAGTGGGAGAAGGGAAAGAACGACCAAACAAATCAAATTATGGATACTCAAGCCACGTGGCACAATAATTTCTCTTTTATAAATAATATATTCTTAATACTTTTAAGATAATTTAAAACATATTTATTAAATATTTAATATTTTTTCATCTATTATATATAAACAATGAAGATGACGCATTTTTACATATGATGAAGATGACGACACATGAAGCGGAATGTATTGGGTCAAATTTAAATAATACACCATTCATCAATTGAAGAATAGGTGCGTCTAAACGTTATGTAATTGATTACTCAAACACCATAAACGTTCATAAAAAAATATTTATCAATAACGGGAAGATTTGGGAATAGTGGGAGAAGAGGGAAGAACGACAAAATAAATTATATTCTGTTTATATACTCCAATCAGCATGGTACAAATTTTTTCATTTTTTTGCAAAGAAATAGATCCGATTTTCTTATACGATTATTACAATATAACTCTCTCTTCTTAAAAGAATATTTAAACCGAAATTAGTTTTTCAAATATTATTAGTCAGAAGCCTTACATGATAACTTTTCATATAATACAATACTACTATAGAAACATAAACAATATTCCAATATCCTCCAAAGATCTCATCAATAAAAATATTCTTAAACAAAAAATTCCCTAAACCACTAATTAATAATTAAAAAATAATTTAAATAATATTGCAACATATTTTTCGTCAAACTAGGACCTATAACAAAAAAAAAATAATTAACACTTTGTCAACATACTCTTTCAAAATACTCTTTGTTGTTGGAGACAACCTTCCATTTATGATGCATTATGACATCCACCTTTCATAACTCTTTGTTCAATGTATTGAGTTTATAAATATTACAGAAATGATAATGACGAAACAGAAAATACGATGGAGAAGAAGATGAGACTGAAGCTGAATGTATCCAATCATCATTCAGTCGGTTTAAATGATTATAGGCGCATAAACTGTTTTAATTTGTGTAAATAGATGCGTTACAATTTAGTAATAGATGGTTGTTTATAGAATCTAATCAACATGGCACAAATTATGGTTACTTAAGCAAAGTGGCACCATTTTTTTCAATGAATCAGATTTTCTTATATATATATATATATATATATATATATATATATATATATATATTTCAAATCTTTTATTTTTTAATTGTATTTAAAATTAGTATTGTAATTTCTCTTTTTATAAATTATATATTTTTAATAGTCTTAAGATAATTTAAAACATATTTATTAATTATATGATAATTTTTCATCTATTATATAGAAACAAATTAAAAGTGGGAAAAGAGAAAAAACGACCAAACAAATCAAATTATGGTTACTCAAGCCATGTGGCACAATAATTTCTCTTTTATAAATAATATATTATTAATACTCTTAAGATAATTTAAAACATATTTATTAATTATTTAATATTTTTTCATCTATTATATATAAACAATGAAGATGACGCATTTTTACATATGATGAAGATGACGACACATGAAGCGGAATGTATTGGGTCAAATTTAAATAATACACCATTCATCAATTGAGGAATAGGTGCGTCTAAACGTTATGTAATTGATTACTCAAACACCATAAACGTTCATAAAAAAATATTTATCAATAACGGGAAGATTTGGGAATAGTGGGAGAAGAGGGAAGAACGACAAAACAAATTAATTTATGTTTATACACTCCAATCAGTATGGCACAAATTTTTTCATTTTTTTGCAAAGAAATAGATCCGATTTTCTTATACGATTATTACAATATAACTCTCTCTTCTCAAAAGAATATTCAAACCGAAATTAGTTTGTCAAATATTATTAGTCAGAAACCTTACATGATAACTTTTCATGTAATACAATACATACAATACTACTATAGAAACATAAACAATATTCCAATATCCTCCAAAGATCTCATCAATAAAAATACTCTTAAACAACGAATTCCCTAAACCACTAATTAATAATTAAAAAATAATTTAGATAATATTGCAACATAATTTTTCGTCAAACAGGGACCTATAACAAAACAAAATTAATTAACACTTTGTCAACATACTCTTTAAAAATACTCTTTGTTGTTGGAGACAACCTTCCATTTATGATGCATTATGACATCCACCTTTCATAACTCTTTGTTCAATGTATTGAGTTTATAAATATTACAGAAATGATAATGACGAAACAGAAAATACGATGGAGACGAAGATGAGACTGAAGCTGAATGTATCCAATCATCATTCAGTCGGTTTAAAAGATTATAGGCGCATAAACTGTTGTAATTTGTGTAAATAGATGCGTTACAATTTAGTAATAGATGGTTGTTTATAGAATCTAATCAACATGGCACAAATTATGGTTACTTAAGCAAAGTGGCACCATTTTATTCAACAATTTAGGAATAGGTGTGTCTAAACATTATGTAATTGATTACTCAAATACCATATACGTTCATAATAAAAATATTTATCAATAACGGGAAGATTTGGGAATAGTGGGAGAAGAGGGAAGAACGACAAAACAAATTAATTTCTGTTTATACACTCCAATCAGCATGGAGCAAATTTTTTCATTTTTGTGAAAAGAAATAGATCCGATTTTCTTAATCGATTATTACAATATAACCCTCTTTTCTCAAAAGTATATTCGAATCGAAATTAGTTTGTCAAATATTATTAGTCTGAAACCTTACATGATAACTTTTCATATAATACAATACATACAATACTACTATAGAAACATAAACAATATTCCAATATCCTCCAAAGATCTCATCAATAAAAATATTCTTAAACAACGAATTCCCTAAACCATTAATTAATAATTAAAAAATAATTTAGATAATATTGCAACATAATTTTTTTGTCAAATAGGGACCTATAACAAAAAAAAATAATTAATTAACTCTTTGTCAACATACTCTTTCAAAATACTCTTTGTTGTTGGAGACAACCTTCCATTTATGATGCATTATGACATCCACCTTTCATAACTCTTTGTTCAATGTATTGAGTTTATAAATATTACAGAAATGATAATGAAGAAACAGAAAATATGATGGAGACGAAGATGAGACTGAAGCTGAATGTATCCAATCATCATTCAGTCGGTTTAAAAGATTAAAGGCGCATAAACCGTTACAATCTGTGTAAATAGATGCGTTACAATTTAGGAATAGATGCTTGTTTATAGAATCTAATCAACATGGCACAAATTATGGTTACTTAAGCCAAGTGGCACCATTTTTTTCAATAAATCAGATTTTCTTATATATATTTAAAATCATTTATTTTTTAATTGTATTTAAAATTAGTATTGTAATTTCTCTTTTATAAATTATATATTTTAATACTCTTAAGATAATTTAAAACATATTTATTAATTATATAATAATTTTTCATATATTATACAGAAACAAATTAAAAGTGGGAGAAGAGAAAAAACAACCAAACAAATCAAATTATGGTTACTCAAGCCACGTGGCACAATAATTTCTCTTTTATAAATAATATATTCTTAATACTCTTAAGATAATTTAAAACATATTTATTAATTATTTAATAATTTTTCATCTATTATATATAAACAATGAAGATGACGCATATTTACATATGATGAAGATGACGACACATGAAGCGGAATGTATTGGGACAATTTCAAATAATACACCATTCAACAATTTAGGAATAAGTGCGTTTAAACATTATGTAATTGATTACTCAAACACCATATACGTTCATAAAAAAATATTTATCAATAACGGGAAGATTTGGGAATAGTGGGAGAAGAGGGAAGAACGACAAAACAAATTAATTTCTGTTTATACACTCCAATCAGCGTGGCACAAATTTTTTCATTTTTGTGCAAAGAAATAGATCCGATTTACTTAATCGATTATTACAATATAACCCTCTTTTCTCAAAAGTATATTCAAACCGAAATTAGTTTATCAAATATTATTAGTCTGAAACCTTACATGATAACTTTTCATATAATACAATACATAAATACTACTATAGAAACATAAACAATATTCCAATATCCTCCAAAGATCTCATCAATAAAAATATTCTTAAACAACGAATTCCCTAAACCAATAATTAATAATCATAAAATAATTTAGATAATATTGCAACATAATGTTTTTGTCAAAGAGGGACCTATAACAAAAAAAAATAATTAATTAACACTTTGTCAACATACTCTTTCAAAATACTCTTTGTTTTTGGAGACAACCTTCCATTTATGATGCATTATGACATCCACCTTTCATAACTCTTTGTTCAATGTATTGAGTTTATAAATATTACAGAAATGATAATGACGAAACAGAAAATATGATGGAGACGAAGATGAGACTGAAGCTGAATGTATCCAATCATCATTCAGTCGGTTTAAATGATTAAAGGCGCATAAATTGTTACAATTTGTGTAAATAGATGCATTACAATTTAGTAATAGATGCTTGTTTATAGAATCTAATCAACATGGCACAAATTATGGTTACTTAAGCCAAGTGGCACCCTTTTTTTAATAAATCAGATTTTCTTATATATATTTAAAATCATTTATTTTTTAATTGTATATAAAATTAGTATTGTAATTTCTCTTTTATAAATTATATATTTTTAATACTCTTAAGATAATTTAAAACATATTTATTAATTATATAATAATTTTTCATCTATTATATAGAAACATATTAAAAGTGGGAGAAGAGAAAGAACAACCAAACAAATCAAATTATGGATACTCAAGCCATGTGGCACAATAATTTCTCTTTTATAAATAATATATTCTTAATACTTTTAAGATAATTTAAAACATATTTATTAATTATATAATAATTTTTCATCTATTATATATAAACAATAAATATGACGCATTTTTACATATGATGTAGATGACGACACATGAAGCAGAATGTATTGGGTGAATTTTAAATAATACACCATTCATCAATTTAGGAATGGGTTCATCTAAATGTTATGTAATTTATTACTCAAACATCAAAAGCGTTCATAAAAAAAACATTTCTCAATAGCAGGAAGATTTGGGAATAGTGGGAGAAGAGGGAAGAACGACAAAACAAATTAATTTCTCTTTATACACTCCGATCAGCGTGTCACAAATTTTTTCATTTTTTTGCAAAGAAATAGATCCGATTTTCTTATACGATTATTTCAATATAACCCTCTCTTCTCAAAAGTATATTCAAACCGAAATTAGTTTGTCAAATATTATTAGTCTGAAACCTTACATGATAACTTTTCATATAATACAATACATACAATACTACTATAGAAACATAAACAATATTCCAATATCCTCCAAAGATCTCATCAATAAAAATATTCTTAAACAACGAATTCCCTAAACCATTAATTAATAATTAAAAAATAATTTAGATAATATTGCAACATAATTTTTTTGTCAAACAGGGACCTATAACAAAAAAAAATAATTAATTAACTCTTTGTCAACATACTCTTTCAAAATACTCTTTGTTGTTGGAGACAACCTTCCATTTATGATGCATTATGACATCCACCTTTCATAACTCTTTGTTCAATGTATTGAGTTTATAAATATTACAGAAATGATAATGAAGAAACAGAAAATATGATGGAGACGAAGATGAGACTGAAGCTGAATGTATCCAATCATCATTCAGTCGGTTTAAAAGATTAAAGGCGCATAAACCGTTACAATCTGTGTAAATAGATGCGTTACAATTTAGGAATAGATGCTTGTTTATAGAATCTAATCAACATGGCACAAATTATGGTTACTTAAGCCAAGTGGCACCATTTTTTTCAATAAATCAGATTTTCTTATATATATTTAAAATCATTTATTTTTTAATTGTATTTAAAATTAGTATTGTAATTTCTCTTTTATAAATTATATATTTTAATACTCTTAAGATAATTTAAAACATATTTATTAATTATATAATAATTTTTCATATATTATACAGAAACAAATTAAAAGTGGGAGAAGAGAAAAAACAACCAAACAAATCAAATTATGGTTACTCAAGCCACGTGGCACAATAATTTCTCTTTTATAAATAATATATTCTTAATACTCTTAAGATAATTTAAAACATATTTATTAATTATTTAATAATTTTTCATCTATTATATATAAACAATGAAGATGACGCATATTTACATATGATGAAGATGACGACACATGAAGCGGAATGTATTGGGACAATTTCAAATAATACACCATTCAACAATTTAGGAATAAGTGCGTCTAAACATTATGTAATTGATTACTCAAACACCATATACGTTCATAAAAAAATATTTATCAATAACGGGAAGATTTGGGAATAGTGGGAGAAGAGGGAAGAACGACAAAACAAATTAATTTCTGTTTATACACTCCAATCAGCGTGGCACAAATTTTTTCATTTTTGTGCAAAGAAATAGATCCGATTTACTTAATCGATTATTACAATATAACCCTCTTTTCTCAAAAGTATATTCAAACCAAAATTAGTTTATCAAATATTATTAGTCTGAAACCTTACATGATAACTTTTCATATAATACAATACATACAATACTACTATAGAAACATAAACAATATTCCAATATCCTCCAAAGATCTCATCAATAAAAATATTCTTAAACAACGAATTCCCTAAACCAATAATTAATAATCATAAAATAATTTAGATAATATTGCAACATAATGTTTTTGTCAAAGAGGGACCTATAACAAAAAAAAATAATTAATTAACACTTTGTCAACATACTCTTTCAAAATACTCTTTGTTTTTGGAGACAACCTTCCATTTATGATGCATTATGACATCCACCTTTCATAACTCTTTGTTCAATGTATTGAGTTTATAAATATTACAGAAATGATAATGACGAAACAGAAAATATGATGGAGACGAAGATGAGACTGAAGCTGAATGTATCCAATCATCATTCAGTCGGTTTAAATGATTAAAGGCGCATAAATTGTTACAATTTGTGTAAATAGATGCATTACAATTTAGTAATAGATGCTTGTTTATAGAATCTAATCAACATGGCACAAATTATGGTTACTTAAGCCAAGTGGCACCCTTTTTTTAATAAATCAGATTTTCTTATATATATTTAAAATCATTTATTTTTTAATTGTATATAAAATTAGTATTGTAATTTCTCTTTTATAAATTATATATTTTTAATACTCTTAATATAATTTAAAACATATTTATTAATTATATAATAATTTTTCATCTATTATATAGAAACATATTAAAAGTGGGAGAAGAGAAAGAACAACCAAACAAATCAAATTATGGATACTCAAGCCATGTGGCACAATAATTTCTCTTTTATAAATAATATATTCTTAATACTTTTAAGATAATTTAAAACATATTTATTAATTATATAATAATTTTTCATCTATTATATATAAACAATAAATATGACGCATTTTTACATATGATGTAGATGACGACACATGAAGCAGAATGTATTGGGTGAATTTTAAATAATACACCATTCATCAATTTAGGAATGGGTTCATCTAAATGTTATGTAATTTATTACTCAAACATCAAAAGCGTTCATAAAAAAACATTTCTCAATAGCAGGAAGATTTGGGAATAGTGGGAGAAGAGGGAAGAACGACAAAACAAATTAATTTCTCTTTATACACTCCGATCAGCGTGTCACAAATTTTTTCATTTTTTTGCAAAGAAATAGATCCGATTTTCTTATACGATTATTTCAATATAACCCTCTCTTCTCAAAAGTATATTCAAACCGAAATTAGTTTGTCAAATATTATTAGTCAGAAGCCTTACATGATAACTTTTCATATAATACAATACATACAATACTACTATAGAAACATAAACAATATTCCAATATCCTCCAAAGATCTCATCAATAAAAATATTCTTAAACAACGAATTCCCTAAACCACTAATTAATAATTAAAAAATAATTTAGATAATATTGCAACATAATTTTTTTGTCAAATAGGGACCTATAACAAAAAAAATAATTAATTAACACTTTGTCAACATACTCTTTCAAAATACTCTTTGTTGTTGGAGACAACCTTCCATTTATGATGCATTATGACATCCACCTTTCATAACTCTTTGTTCAATGTATTGAGTTTAAAAATATGACAGAAATTATAATGACGTAACATAAAATATGATGGAGACGAAGATGAGATTGAAGCTGAATGTATCCAATCATCATTCAGTCGGTTTAAAAGATTAAAGGCGCATAAACTGTTACAATTTGTGTAAATAGATGCATTAAAATTTAAGAATACATGCTTGTTTATAGAATCTAATCAACATGGCATAAATTATGGTTACTTAAGCCAAGTGGCACCCTTTTTTTAATAAATCAGATTTGCTTATATATATTTAAAATCATTTATTTTTTAATTGTATATAAAATTAGTATTGTAATTTCTCTTTTATAAATTATATATTTTTAATACTCTTAAGATAATTTAAAACATATTTATTAATTATATAATACTTTTTCATCTATTATATAGAAACAAATTAAAAGTGGTAGAAGAGAAAGAACGACCAAACAAATCAAATTATGGTTACTCAAGCCACGTGGCACAATGTTTTTCAAAGAAATGAATCCTATTTTCTTATATATATTTAAAATGTATTATTTTTTAATTGTATTTAAAATTAGTATCATAATTTCTATTTTATATATAATATATTCTTAATACTCTTAAGATAATTTAAAACATTTTTATTAATTATTTAATAATTTTTCATCTTTTATATATAAATAATAAAGATGACGCATTTTGACATATGATGAAGATGACGACACATGATGCAGAATGTATTGGGTCAATTTTAAATAATATACCATTCATCAATTTAGGAATAGGTACGTCCAAACGTTAAGTAATTGATTACTCAAACACCATAAACGTTCATAATTTTTTTTTATCAATAACAAGTAGATTTGGGAATAGTGGGAGAAGAGGAAAGAACGACAAAACAAATTAATTTCTGTTTATACACTCCAATCAGCGTGGCACAAATTATTTCATTTTTTTTTAAAAGAAACAAATCCGATTTTCTTATACGGTTATTACAATATAAGCCTCTCTTCTCAAATGTATATTCAAACCGAAATTAGTTTGTCAAATATTATTAGTCAGAAACCTTTCATGATAACTTTTCATATAATACAATACATACAATACTACTATAGAAACATAAACAATATTCCAATAACTTCCAAAGATCTCATCAATAAAAATATTCTTAAACAACGAATTACCTAAACCAACAATTAATAATTAAAAAATAATTTAGATAATATTATGTTGTTAGCACAAATGAGTAAGGGTTTTATTTGTCGATCCACAGAGATTGTTTTATGATATTTATGTCGTTCTACAATTGCTAAAGTTTAGACTTAAAGGTAACAAAAAGGTTTTAGTGTTTGTATCTAAAATGGACTTTTGCATTCAAATAAATTCTAAGAAGTAAAAGTATTGATTTGTAAAAGAGTCTTAAAAGCATATGTCAAAGTTAGGGTTTGATATATTCATTTTGTATATATAGTTTTGACCAAATGATAAACTCATTTCAACAATGAACACATTCACAATATCCTCTCATAAAGTTTATTTCTAACACAAAATGTGAAATTTACCATTTTGATCCATTAATGATTTCTTACTCAATCTATCAAAATGGTAACATTTAAGTTCAATACAAGTGAACTCCAAAGCCCATGACTATCGCTAGCTTATGGTATTTGGGTGATGAAAACCTAGGTCAAATGTTGGCCATATCTCTCAATCATGAAACAACACAAAAGGGTTTGTCATAAAAATCAAAGCTTTCATCATATATTCATCATCAAGAGTTTATACAAGAGGATAAAGGTCTATACACACAAAAATAGAACCTATCTACCTTCTAACCTTAACATACTATGAGTTTAGCTTTCCATTTCCATGGAAGCTTCCAACAAAAGATGAAAATGAAGAAGATGATGCATTAAGAAGAAAGGCTTGACTTTAAATGCACCCAATATTCTTAGAACCAAGAGAAAAAGTGTTTTTAAGGAATATTAGGTCAAGTGTCAAAAGTTACATCCCAAGAAATAGTGAAACAAATGTTTATAAAGGGGCTGAAATCTGCAGGCCTCGCTGAGCGACTCTTCATTAAAAGCATCATCTCGCTGAGCGACCAAAGGGCTCGCTGAGCGAAAATGGCCTGGGAAAGCTCGCTTGGAGCTTGCTGAGCGAGCTTGCAGCAAATAAAAATTCCTTCAAATTCTTCCAAAAGTTCTCGAAGGCAGCCAAGATGGAATTTGCTTCAAAATTCTTCATTGTAACCTAAAATTACACAAACTGAAGTTAAACGAATAATGCTTAGAATGACTAAAATTAAACTACGAATAAGTAAAAGAAACAAAGGGGAAAAGCATAAGAGATCAAAATAACCCTTGAAAAGTGCCAAAAATCAACTAAATACTAACACTAATATGCACTTATCAACTCTCCCCGACTTGTTTCTTTGTTTGTCCTCAAACAAAGGTGAATTCTTTTTTTTTTTAATAAGCGAGCACAAACTAAACAAGTGAAACACACCAAACTAAGTGGTTCAAACCGAAGATCTTGCTTACTAGTACAACCGGCTTCTCAAAGAGCGACAACATAATCATGAACTAATTTCTAAACACAAATAGCAAGCTACCAACAAATGAAATGGAATGTTCATAAGAGAATCACCTAAATATTTGACTACAACAAGCGTCCGTATAAAATAAAAGGACAGTTCACTCTCGTTTGTAATAATGCTAACATCCAGAATAATTCATGCAAGTATCTTCAAATTCAAAAGACAACATAAAGGAAACCAAGATCAAAAGGGCTTTTCAATGTTATAATGAGGCAAGGGTAACAAAGAATGGGAAAATTTTCTAAGGTCAATGATTCAAAAATGGGTTCAAAGGTTTTAGAAAAACGAAGAACACGCCAAAATCATTTCAACCAATAATTATTGGTTCCCCCCAAATATCCACATTCTTTTTCATATTTTTTGTGTGGTGCCCCTATTCAAGAGTTCTCCTCATAAACGAATGAATACTTCATCCTTTTTCACGCAACTCAAACAGTGCAATTCAATTCTTAATTCATTCATTCGACAACTTGTATTATTATTATTTTATTTTATTATTTTATTTTTTTATATATTTTTATATTTTCACAAGAGGCACCCAAAATCATCCATCCTTTTATTCTCCCTAACTTTAAAAGACACTATAGAATTGGACAATGTTCTTCTCAAAAAGTGTTAAAGTAAGGGTGTCAAAGTGTAAACAAAAATAATACACAAGCTAGAATGAATCGCAATGAATTTTCTTTTCTCTTTTCAATATCACACCAATGATTACCAAAAGATGATACTTCAACAATTTTACCGACAATATTGATTCATTCTAGTTGTGCGAAGGCTCAAAGTCGGCTAACAAATTCTCGCACTACTCACCGGTGACTAAAGCCTAAAGGAAAGGATGGTTTTTCTCAAATTAAAGCAATGCCTAAATCATTTCTAAGTTTCCAAAATTTTAACCAAAGAATAACGATACGAGCATGAATCAAACGAGTTCGCAAAAATTACAATTACACTAGAATTTGTGAACAATGGAAGTCGCTCACTATGTGGTTTTGTCCTAATTGATTCTCAAATGAACATTTATGCAAAGTTAAATAGACTATAAACTTATGGAAAGCAACCAGTTCATAAACATGTTATTTCCTAAAAGGTGCGAAACGAAGTACGTTTATTGCGCGACTTACGGAATTTTATCATCACCATCCAAGAAGGTGAAGTTACAAGCTTAGATCACAAAAATTGCACTTGCTTCCATCAAATTTCAACCTTAAAGATAAGACAAACACAAAAATTTGTACACCAAGTAGTAATAATAATAAAAAAAAAGTAAAGCATCCGCCCGGATGTTCATTAAATCAAACATAAAAAAAATGCACCATCCGCCCGGATGGGAAACAATTCAAAACAACAATAAAACAGGACACATCCCCCCGAATGGTCAAATATTCAAACTAAAAAGAAAAGACATAATATTTCAATATCTCAACAAAAAGGGAAATAACATAAATAAAGGAAAACACTAAGAACAACATAAAACTGGCCCATCAAACCGTCCAAAAGATGTCACTCAAATGAACTCGAACTATCATCATCGTTACCATCATCGTCAACATCAACACCAACACCAGCATCCCTATCAACACCAACACCTGCTCCCCCCGAAGACGATGGCATGTCCCCAGGCCATGCATAATAGGCTCTGTAGTCATCCATGCTCCTCAAAGAATGCCCCGCCCGAGGCTCTCTAATCACCAGCTGAAGCATACTCTCATAAATAAAGTCTAAGGAGCGATGATTAGAAGCGTGCATCGCCATGTTGGCGACAACATCAAAACCCATGCTACGCGGGGGTGCGGAAGTGACCGGAGGTGGATGAAGTGGAGGCTCGCAGAAAGTGCGACATTACTCATCGTCAATCTTCTTCAACCTCGCGTTTCCATGAGACGGAAGAACCACTCCAGCTCTTCTACACAAGTCCATGACCAAGCCGGGGTGAGAGATGGCACAAGAAGCACGAGAACCATGCACAGTCCCACTGGTAGCGACTCGCAGAAGCTCCTGCATAATAATCCAGGCAATATTTACCACCTTCCCTATCAAAATGCAGAAAATCAAGGCCACCACCTCAAGTGTAACATCAGACACATGGCTCCTAGGAATGAGGTTGTGCAGCACTATCGACATAATCACCCTTGCTCTGTTGTTCAAAGAAATCCTCTAGAAACGCAAGGCGACTCCAGAAGTACTCACCTCATAAGTCTGATCACTGGTACAAATATGTTCCCTTATCAGCTCGACATCCCATGTTCTCCTTTTCTTCATCTTCTCAAACTCACAAAGAACACCCGAAGGTAACCGAAAGTGGTTGCCCAAATAAGAATTAATGCTAGCCTGAGAGAAATTAATCTCCTTGCCACGAACCCAGGTTCTGTACTCAGGTATAGTGCCTTCAGGTCCTGTTTGAAGGGCGTTATCAAAAAACTCTCTAACAATCTCCAAATGGTACTCAGGATGTGGCTGACAAAGCTTCACATATCCCCCATCATCCATAAGGCCCTGAATATGCTTATATTCCCCCTCCGGATTCAACTCTACACGCCTATCTGGCCACACATTTCTTCTTTCAAGAACCAGATAGCGCTCATGATGAGCGGGTGTCAGAAATCTATTACGGTCGAAAGCTTGAGCATGGGGTGGCCGAGCAGATGAGCTTCCGATACGTCCACGCTTAAAACAGTTCGACATCTGCACAAACAAAAATAAACCAAAAGATCGAAACAAACGAATTCCGATCAAATCAGCCGACAAAAACAAAAACAAAATTCACCTAAATTAATGATAATTCAAAAGGGACAGGCCCCCTAAGTTTGAAAAAGTTCTGGAGAGAAGTGGTCACTCAGCGAGCTGGGAGCTTGCTGAGCGAAAACCTGCCTAGAACTCTCGCTCAGCGAGACAGGGCTCGCTGAGCGAACTCTGCGAAAATGTAGAAATTCTCCTACAATATCAGGGTCCATTCCTTCATACACAATTCACAATACAAGCAAAACCACAAAACATAAGTTTCAGAACCACAAAAACTACATTAAAACACTAATTTCACAACAATTTCTCAAAATTCAAATTTTTTGCCCTAAACAAAATTTCTTGAACCAAAACCCTAAATTTCAATTTCAACCACAAATGTTCTTGAGAAATTCCTATCAAAGTGATATTGGGGCAAGAAATTCCTATGGCCAACAATTTCTAAGAGTAATTGAAGTTACTAACTCAAAAATTCAAAAATATTAAAAGATAGAAGTGAAGAACATTGTTACCTTAGTGATGGAAAATGCAAATAATATGAACTTGGAAGCACAAAATGGAATGGAGCAAGAGTTAGGGGGAAGACAAAGGAGAATCTTCTATGAAAATTTTTGTGTGAAAAGGGAGCAAAGAGGAAACCCTAATCACTCCCACTCTTACTTAACAATGACTGGACCGTGTTCCCTTAATGGTCCCAGTTCAGTCCCAATTTAAAAAAAAAAACGCACCCTTTTCTCAGCAAGATGTAGCTCGCTCAGCGAGCATCCACCTGCACAGGGTCGCTCAGTGAAAATTCCCTCGCTCAGCGAGTGTAGGAAAACTAAACACACTTCCAGCAACAATGTCACTTCACAGACAACTATAAAAATACTCCTACAACACACTTTAACAAATAAAAGCAGTAAAAACTTACAAAATTGGGGTGCCTCCCAACGAGGGCTTGTTTAACGTCGGATAAGCTCGACGGTCCACGAAGATCAACGATCATCGAAGGCGACAGATTTACTCTCCCGATCGAAACTACCTCCGAGGTAGATTTTAAGGCGTTGGCCGTTCACGGACCAACTATCCTTCTTTTCAAGATCCTCGATCACTATTGCACCATATTCTTTTACCTCCTTCACATGGAACGGTCCCGACCACTTACTTTTCAATTTTCTGGGAAAAAGTTTCAACCGGGAATTGAAAAGCAACACAAGTTAGCCCTCTTCAAACTCTTAAAACTTGATCTCTTTATCATGGTATTTCTTTGTCTTTTCTTTATAGAGCCAACTTGAGTGGTAGGTCACTTCCCTCATTTCTTCCAAGGCACTCAATTCAAATTTTCCTTTTGTTCCGACATCCGTAGGGTCAAAATTAAGAAACTTCAAAGCCCAAAGAGCTTTGTGCTCCATTTCAACCGGTAAATGGCATGTTTTTCCATAAACCATTTGGAACGGAGTTAAGCCAATCAGAGCTTTGTATGCGGTGCGATACGCCCACAAAGCTTCATCCAACTTTTGAGACCAATCCTTACATGATCCTGAAACAGTTTTTTCAAGAATCCTTTTCACTTCCTGGTTTGAGACTTCGGCTTGACCGTTAGATTGTGGGTGGTAGGGAGTTGCTACTTTGTGCAATATACTGTAATGTTTTAAAACGTTTTCCAATGGTGCATTACAAAAGTGCGACCCTCCATCGCTGATCAAAACACGAGGTGTGCCAAAACGGGAGAAAATATTTTTCTTTAATAACTTGATCACCGTTTTGCCATCGGCCTTCGGTGAAGCAATGGCTTCTACCCACTTTGAAACATAATCCACGCAAACCAAAATGTACTCATTAGTAAATGATGGTGGAAATGGGCCAACAAAATCAATGCCCTAACAATCGAAAACTTCTACCTCTTGCATATTTTGAAGGGGCATTTCATCTCTTTTGCTTATCCCACCGGACCTTTGGCATTCATCACAATTCCTCGCATGGAGGTTGTCATCTTTGAAAATTGTCGGCCAATAAAATCCCGATTGGAGGATTTTGGTGGTCGTTCTTTGTCCATTAAAGTGCCATCCATATGGAGAATTGTGACAATGCCAAAGTATACTCTTAGCTTCATCACTCGTCACACACCTCCTTAGCAAATTGTCCCTACAAACTTTGAACAAATACAGTTCATCCCATACATAGTATTGGGCATCCGCCAAGAATTTACGCTTTTGGTTCCAAGTTAGGTCTTCGAGTATCCAACCCGTTGCCTTATGATTTGCAAAATCGGCAAACCAAGGCCTAACTTGTACCATATACAATGTTTCATCCGGAAATTCTTCTCAGATTTCATTTTCTTTCTTTGTGATGTCCACGTTGACTAGCCGCGACAAATGGTCCGCCACCAAATTTTTCGATCCCTTCTTATCCTTAATTTCTAAGTCAAACTCTTGAAGAAGGAGGATCCAACGGATAATCCTTTTCTTAGAATCCGGTTTGGTGACCAGAATTTTTATTGCAGCATGGTCGGTTTAGACAACAACCTTAGAACCGATCAAATAAGAACGAAATTTTTCAAGCGCGTACACTATCGCGAGCAATTCTTTTTCAATTGTGGCATAATTCACTTGTGCTTCATTAAGCACTTTGCTTGCGTAGTGTATAGCATGAAAAACGTTTTCTTTTCTTTGCCCTAGAACCGCTCCAATAGCATAATCACTAGCATCGCACATAAGTTCAAAATCACAAGTCCAATTAGGTGCTATGATTATTGGAGCGGTAACTAGGTTCTCTTTCAAAGTTTGGAAAGATAAAAGGCAAGTGTCGCTCCCACCAAATGACACCTGGTCAGAAGGGGTACAGACGCGAACGGTCGGCGAAAGAGGGATGTGAGAACACACAGGAGTGAACTCACGAGAAAGAAAGAGTCGCCAGCTAGGCATTTTTATCCCGAAGGAAAGGCAATGCTGCATAGACCTAGAAAGATATGGATAAGACGGTTGCGAACCAGAGAGACTGAGAAAGGGGGTTGGTTACAACCTGGGAAGGTATTAGCACCCAGATTGTCCGTCGTACTCGACGGGATCCACGCTTAAAAGATTTGTGTTTTAAAGGGGTAGTGTCAGTGCAATTTGTGTATAAAAGAGCTGGAAAAGGATGTACAGGTGTCAGTGTAAGAGAAGTGAAGTGTGCAAATATACAGTGTCAGTGTAGGAACAAGAATGAAATGCTCATGATCATGAGGCTAAAGAATAAGGCTAGAAGGAGGGGGAATATACAGAGACTTTTGTTCGATAACTGTTAAGTTATGCCTACGTATCCTCTCGTGCAATGAGGAAGTCAGAACACCGTAGTTCGACCCAAAGAGACTGAAAGATGAATTGACTTGTGAACTGCTTGCCTGCCTATGCTCAAGTGTATGACCTGTCTGGCTCAGGTGCAAACTGTCTTGCATTAGACGGAAGAAGCAAGTTCTCGTTTATGAGTGAATGAGATAAGAAAAGAATCCCGGAGGAGACGATTATTGTTTGTTTTTGAGTTTTTCAGTCTTTTATTGCTTTTGAGGATTTGTCATAAGTTAATGAGCTTAAGCCTAAACCAATGGATTTAGTAAACTCATCACATCATCCCTCTGATTAGGGGTAATGAGAATACCTTAAGTGTGAAGTCAGCTTCTCACACTTAATCACCATGGTGTAGGATTAAGATCATTAACCTACTTGTGATTATTTAGATGTTTTTGTGGTTTTTGTTTAGTGTTGAGTAATGAGATTAAGCCATAATCAAGGATTAAACAGACTCATTACACCATCCTAATAGAAGGATAATAGATGAGAATGTTTAAGCCGAGGAAAGCTCCTCAACTTAATCCATGATTAGGGATTAAACTCATGACAAAATAAGCCTTTGATTAAGTGGATTTTAATTAATGGTATGATGATGAAATGAATTTTATGTTTTGTAAGACAACTTGAGGGGGACTTGTCCATTAACACTAGGGTTAGTCCTTCTTAACCAATTAAGGAATAAATAGAACCCTAATGCAAGGCCCAAGTTACAAGTGTGATGTCTTGATGATTATTAAGTGAATTGATTAAAGGAGTTAAACACATTAAGGGTTTAACACTTAGGATTAAAGTTATACACTCCATCCTAATAGAAGGATGCAGACATAAGCTTAATCACAAAGCCTTGAAGCCTTTAGGGTTTAGTCCCTGAGTATGAGATGAGAAGAGAAGACTCAATGAGACACAAAGGTAAAACTAAGTGGGGGGACTAATCAAAACCCTAATCATTGTCATGCTGTGTTGTTCCTAAGGTTTGTGAGGTTCACAAGAGAAGTCTTCAATGGAACCACCAGGAAACAGATGAAAGGATCAAGAGAAGCAAAGTAACTTGCTTCATTGAAGAAGGCAAGTCACTTGAGGAAAGAAAGTAATAAGAAGAAGAAAGAGCAAGCTCAATCTCAAACACATAACAAAATGCAGCATGGATGCATAAAAGAGATGAAAAGAAGTTGTGAGAAGTGAAGGCAAATTCACTTCTCAAAGTTGCTTACCACCTGAAAAGTTAGTGAAAGAAATGCAATGCAATGCAAAATGAAATGAAATGGCATGAAGCAAACCAAAACCAGAAGCATATACATGATGACAATGATGCTATGAGATGATGCAAACATGAAACAAAACATGGGAGATGATCATACAAGCTCATGGATGCAAATGAAGCAAGTTAAGACACATGAACATACATGAAAAGTTATGAAATGCAAATGGCATACAACATGGCAAATGCAAGATGCAATGATCAAACATGCTTCTAATATGTCTTAAGATGTCAAATGAATCAAATGGATGCATAAAATGTCATGGCAAGTCAAGGTATGAATGCAAATATAAGATGGATGCATATGGAAACCCTAATTAGGGTTTATGATCAAAGCACCAAACAAAAACCAAAATCAGAAGCAAACATCAATATAAAAAATTGAAAATGCACTCAAAGGGTCCCTAATCCTATACTAACTCACTGCTCAAAGGAGAAGTTCCAACTCTTAACCTAATTCAAGTTATGATTTTCCTAAGTTTTCTAGGGTTTTAGGGTTTTAGGGTTCCTTAACAAGAAAATTACCAAACAAAATGAAAATGGAAGATCAAATCATGGCCATTTAATCTCACAAACTACATGCTAAACACAATGCAATGCAAAGAGAATCAAGTTCCAACTCTCAAGGGTTAGGCAGAAATGATTTTTTGAAGTTTGGATCAAAATAATGCATAAAAATGATTTTAATTCCATGAAAAATTCTCAAAATGCATCAAGATCTAAAAAGAAATTTGGTTTGAGGGTTGGACAATGTTTCTAAATGTTTTTAAATGTTTCGTGAATTTTTTGGTGATTTTTAAATACCTAAAAGTATTTTTAATAAATTAATTCTCATTAATTAATTAAAAATAAACTTTTAAATATTTAAAAATACTTTTTGAATGCAAAAAAATAAAAATAAAAATATTTTTGTGTTCTGAAATTAAATAATAACTTACATGAAAAATTTCATAATTTTTGGATGAGTTTTACTATTTTTAAATAAATGAACAAAGAAATATAAAAGAAATAAAATAAAATTAATAAAAATGAAAAGTAAGCCAATCCAACGTATCAGATTCAAAGTTGGGGGGTCTGCTGTTGACTGCGCGCGCAAAGCAAGGGTCAGGATCATTTCTGGCTAAATCAGGTCTTATAAATTAATTAATTGAGATTAATTAGGTTAAGTGAGATTAGGGCAAATTGGACACATCTGGGCCACACAAACACGCGCCAAGTCAACCAAGTCAAGGGATCTAACGCTTGAGATTCAAACTACACTAATGACAGGGATTAAACCCTAATTATTTTCAGGTGGCCGGAGAAGACCTCCGGTCATCTTCTCCGGTGGGAACCCCACCTGAAAATTCCTAAAACCTTCAAAACGTAACTAAAATGGAATCTAAAAGAACAGAAATCCTTCCCAAACCTCACAGAATCAAAACCCTAACACAAACATCATTTATCTTTCCTCAATCCACTGAATCGAAACAAAACAATTTCTAGGGCAAAAATTTCAGAACACGATTAAACTCTCATCTCTCCACCATTTTCAAAACCAAAGACATCAGAGTGATCAGGGGAACATATAGAATCTATTTAAAACTTAAAAACATGTTTCTGGAAAAAATGTTCTTGAGCTACCTGAGTTTTGAAGCTTTTCAATCTGCAACTTTCTGGCCTCTTCTCTTTGTGCAACCAAATCCTTTTGTGCTCCCGATGAACCCTTGATGCTTAGAAAAGATTTATGTTGGCTAGTTTGGAAGTTTGAACAAGTTCTGTTCAAGCTCAGGTGAGAATCGTGTTCTTGATTCTTTGAGTTTCAGGTTGATTTTAGGGGTGCTTTGTGATCAGGGTGATGTGTTGAGAAGGTCTATGAAGTTTGTTTTAGTGTTTGTGGCCTGTGTTGTATGTTTCGAATGCTTTTGCTCCAAGGGTGGAAAATGAGAATGCTGAGTTCTTGCTTGTTTCAGGCTTGTGTCTTGTGATGTTTAGCTTGCATTTTGTTTGTATAAACTAATCCTATTGGTCAGAAGATGTGACATGTCCTTTTGTGATAGGTATGGTTACTTTTGCAAATTGTCAACTTTGTGTAAGAGGAAGCATGGGTCATGTTCTAGCCAAGTACAAGGGGTGTGGGTTGCGCAGCATGAGGTGAGGAGAGGGCTAGGGTGGTTCAGCAACCAAGGCAACAAGTGGATGAGATGTTATGATGGATTTTGCAACTTGGTTCACTTTGGTTCTCATGAAAATATCTTGCTCCAAAGACCAAACAATATGAGAAACTCTTGGCCCATTCTGATTTTTAAGACTTGTGTGATGTTTGTGTAATGGTTTGACATCAATTAGAAGTCACAAATTGCCTTGATACAAGATTTTGCAAGTTTCCCATTTGGTGCATAACTTGAATTTTAGTGATTTTTGCCAACTTTGATGAACCATAACTTTTGATCCAAAATGAATTAGGTCATGTTCTTGTAATTTTTGAAAAGGGAAAGATCTATTCTACAACTTTCATGACCAAAGTTTTTCCATTTGAAGCTTTTTTGAATCAAAAAGTAAGGGTTGAAAAAGTTACATAAAATGACATTTTCATTAAAAGTCAAACTTGCCCAAAAAGTCAACTTTGCAAAAAACCTCAAATTCTTCAATTTTGTGAACTTCCAACCTCTTTTATGATCAAATGAAGATCATATACAATCAAAATGATGAAGAATGCCCTTTGGTTGGGTCATTGGGGGCCTTAGATGCCCTGATTTTGCACTGACTTGCTTGAAAAGTCAACTCTTGATCAGATGACTTCCCCATGGAATTTCTTCATGAAAATTGATATGCATACTCCCTATACCATATAGAGACCAATAGAAACAAGAATGACCAAAAAAATTTGGAGTTATGGCCTCTGAAACCAAAACCCTAATTCTAGGTCATCTGTGCAGTCAAACCTGGCTCGGCTTCTATACCATTCCCAGTTCTTGTGATTCTTTGACATTTTTGACTTTGAGAGGATGAAATATGATATAAGAACATACATGGACCCCTTTTAAGTGGTTGATGGCCTTTGGAGTGGCTCAAGAAGCTCTTGGATTGCTCAGATCACAAACCCTAGATGCAGATGACTTAGAATCTATGCAGTGAATCAAAAATGTGATATGAGATGGTATGATTGTGTTTATGCATATGAAATGATCACAAGCCATGGTGTAAATGGGTGAGGGCAAATTTGGGGTGTCTACAGCAAGGTTCATCAAAAAGAAATACCTGGTCTTTGTTCAACAAATTGCTAAGTGGCTTGGCCACTCTAGCAAAATCTTTGATAAATCTCCGATAGAACCCCGCATGTCCCAAAAAGCTCTGTATCCCTTTAACATTTGTTGGAGGCGGCAACTTTGAGATAACTTCCACCTTCGCTTTATCTACCTCTAATCCTTTCGAATACACCTTGTGTCCTAGCACAATACCTTCTTTTACCAAAAAATGGCATTTCTCCAAATTTAGGACCAAGTTTGTCTTCACACACCTTTCAAGAACTTCCTCCAAATTCCTCAAGCACAAATCAAATGATGCTCTAAACACCGAGAAATCATCCATAAACACCTCCATCATCTTTTCAATCAAATCGGAGAAGATAGCTTGGACACACCGTTGGAAAGTTTCCGGTGCATTACAACACCCAAAGGGCATTTTCCTATATGCAAAAACTCCAAACGGGCATGTGAATGCCGTCTTCTCATGGTCCGCCGGGTCAACCGCAATTTGGTTGTATCCCGAATACCCATCTAAAAAGCAATAGAACTCTTGTCCGGATAATCTCTCAAGCATTTGATCCATGAACGGTAGTGGGAAATGATCGTTTCTAGTAGACGTGTTTAAACGCCTATAGTCTATACACATTCGCCATCCCGTCACCACTTTAGTCGGTATGAGCTCATTCTTTTCGTTTCTAACAACGGTTATTCCTCCTTTCTTAGGTACTACATGAACGGGGCTAACCCAAGGGCTATCCGAAATCGGGTAAATCATCCTCACATCAAGTAGTTTCACTACCTCCTTCCTAACCACTTCTTTCATTGTTGGGTTCAACCGGCGTTGAGGTTGCGCCACTGCTTTGAAATCATCCTCCATAAGAATCTTGTGCATACAATAAGATGGGCTTATTACCTTTAAATCGGAAAGAGCCCACCCTAAAGCCTCTTGATTTTTCTTTAGCACCTCTACCAAACGTGATTCTTCATTGGAAGACAATTCATTGCTAATGATTACCGGTTTTCTTTCATTCTCATCTAAGAAAGCATATTTTAGTTTTGAAGGTAGCACATTCAATTCAACTTCCACTCTATCATCATTCTTCTCCCTAGTCAATTCTTCAATCTCCACCTCCCACGGTTGTAACTCCTTAAGAACTTCCAACTCCTTCACACACTCTTCAAGCTCCTTTTCCTCTTCACTAGTGAGAGTGTTAACTCCTTCTCTTAAGGCTAGCTCTAATGGAGTGTCCACATGAATATGTGTTGCCACCTCCAAAATAGCCATATCGGAAGCATCAATTCGGAAGCTATCATGTTTATCTTTGGAGTGCTTCATCGCTTCAAACAAGTTGAAGGTAACTTCTTCATTCAACACCCTCACCTTCATTAGACCATCATCTACATCAATCATCATACGGGCCGTTTTCATGAAGGATCGGCCAAGTATCAAAGGAGCATCGTCATCCTCATCCATATCAATCACAATAAAGTCCACCGGAAAGAAAAAATTGTCCACTTTCACTAAGACATCTCTAGCTACCCAATGGGGTGAGTAGTAGATTTGTCGGCTAGTTGAAGAGTCATTCTTATTCCCTTGATTTCAATGTTTCCAAGTCTTTTAACAATGGAAAGAGGAATGAGGTTGATGCTTGACCCCAAATCAATAAGACCATTCCCGACAAACATATTGCCAATGGTTACCGGCAAAGTTACACGTCCCGGATCGGCTTCTTTCTTTGGAAGAGTACGTTGGATAATCGCACTACAATTTGCCGCTAGAACAACCGTTTCCGGTTCCGTGTACTTCTGTATTTTTGAGAGAATATCCTTCAAAAACTTGGCATATTTTGGCATTTGCTCAAGTGCTTCGGAAAATGGCAAATTGATTTGAAGTTGTTTGAAGATATCCATAAACCGAGCATATTGCCTCTCATTCTCCCTCTTTGATGGCACATGAGGATAAGGCATGTTGGTAGGAATTTGTGTAATCACTTCCTTCCCTTTATTCACTCTTTTACTCCCGTCTTTTCCTTTCTCATCACCCACTTGCGTATTTTCGACTACTTCACAATCATCAATCTCCTTTTCAACTACTTCCACAATTTTTTCTTCGTCACACTCTCCTCTTCATCACCACACTCCTCTACAACACCATCTTTCTTCTCTTTTGGTGGACTCATCTCCTTCCCGCTTCTAAGAACAACGGTCTTGCAATGCTCCTTCGGATTAACATGGGTATTTGCGGAAAAAGATGGTCCCGCTTGATTTTCGACTAATTGCTTAGCAAGTTGCCCAACTTAATTTTCGAGGTTTTTGATGGCGGCCTCATTACTTTTTTGATTAGCCATGGAAGCTTGCATGAATTAAGTTAAGGTGTCTTCTAATTTTGAACTTCCGCCTTGTGGTTGTTGGACTTGAGGATTAGGGTTTTGATATGGATTTTGGTGTTGGAAGTTGTTATTGTTGAATCTTGATTGTTGTTGTTGGTACCCTTGGTTGTTCCTTGGATAAGAATTTTTATATTGTTGAGGTGGCCTTTGATAACCTTGATTGTTGTTGTTCACATAACTTACTTCTTCAAAAGGAGGACAAAAACCGGTGCGATGGTTGCCTTGGCACAATTCACACTTTTCCACTTGATGTCTTGATTGAGAGCCTTGCATTTCTTTCATTTGTTGTGGAAGCTTGGCCATTTGTTGGGTTAACAACTCCACTTGTTGAGAAAGCACCTTGTTTTGGGCAAGAAGAGCATCATTTGTATTTAATTCAAGAACTCCCGGCTTCTGTTGTGAATGACTATGATCATGTTGACTTTGAAGATCATTGAGAGCCATACGATCAATTATGACTATAGCCTCATCCGCCGTTTTTTACATGAGAGAACCACACGCGGTAGGATCCAAAAGTGTCTTGTGTTGAGATTGAAGTCCATTTAGAAAAATGTGGATTTGAGTAAGATCATCAAACCCATGGCCTTTGCATTTTCTCAACATTGATTTGTACCTCTCCCAAGCCTCATTCAAAGACTCGTTGCTTCCTTGATTGAAAACCGCAATGGCCGTCTTCGATCCCATGAATCGAGATTGAGGAAAATACCTTTCAATAAATTTCTCTTCCAATAAATTTCAATCCGTCATAACCCTCGGAGCTTGGTCTAGGTACCACTCTTTTGCTTTTCCAACTAAGGAGTGTGGGAACATTCTTTTGAATAAACCTTCTTCATCCGCTTCTGCTATTCCTGTAGAACCCGCAATCTCATAGAATTTGGTGAGATGGGTATACGGATCTTCATGGTCCATTCGGTGAATGGATTAGCATAAAGGAGTTGGAGGATTCTGGTCTTCATCTTCGTGTTTCTTCCTCCACGAGCAAATTGAGCAGTCCGTCTAGGACTATTAGCGGACATCTCCGTACGGGCTCTGTCCGCCATGCTTCCTTCAAAAGTTTCTACTCTCACCTCTTCAATGTGAATAAGTGAAGAGGTAGCTTCTTCTTCTCTCCGGTTCCTCTCTTCGGCTAGTTTCTTCCTTCTTCGTGTTTTGCTATTGAGCCTTCGAAGTGTTCTTTCAATTTCGGGGTCGAATTGAAATTGCTCCTCGGTAGCCTTGTCACGCATAAACTAGAATCTACAAGACTAACAAACCAAGTGAAACGCAAGAGTGATAATAACAAATTAAGAAATAAAACAAGTCAAAACTAGAAATTATTGCTATGCTTTAAATATCAAATAACAATCCCCGACAACGGCGCCAATTTGTTGTTAGCACAAATGAGTAAGGGTTTTGTTTGTCGATCCACAGAGATTATTTTATGATATTTATGTCGTTCTACAATTGCTAAAGTTTTGTTTGTCGATCCACAGAGATTATTTTATGATATTTTGTTTGTTGGTAACAAAAAGGTTTTAGTGTTTGTATCTAAAATGGAATTTTGCATTCAAATAAATTCTAAGAAGTAAAAGTATTGATTTGTAAAAGAGTCTTAAAAGCATATGTCAAAGTTAGGGTTTGATAGATTCATTTTGCATATATAGTTTTGACCAAATGATAAACTCATTTCAACAATGAACACATTCACAATATCCTCTCATAAAGTTTATTTCTAACACAAAATGTGAGATTTACCATTTTGATCCATTAATGATTTCTCACTCAATCTATCAAAATGGTAACATTTAAGTTCAATACAAGTGAACTCCAAAGCCCATGACTATCTCTAGCTTATGGTATTTGGGTGATGAAAACCTAGGTCAAATGTTGGTCATATCTCTCAATCATGAAACAACACAAAAGGGTTTGTCATAAAAATCAAAGCTTTCATCATATATTCATCATTAAGAGTTTATACAAGAGGATCAAGGTCTATACACACAAAAATAGAACCTATCTACCTTTTAACCTTGACATACTATGAGTTTAGCTTTCCATTTCCATGGAAGCTTCCAGCAAAAGATGAAAATGAAGAAGATAATGCATTAAGAACAAAGGCTTGACTTTAAATGCACCCAATCTTCTTAGAACCAAGAGAAAAAAGTGTTTTTCAGGAATATTAGGTCAAGTGTCAAAATTTACATCCAAGGAAATAGTGAAACAAATGTTTATAAAGGGGCTGAAATCCGCAGGCCTCGCTGAGCGACTCTTCACTAAAAGCATCATCTCGCTGAGCGACCAAAGGGCTCGCTGAGCGAAAAAGGCCCTGGAAAGCTCGCTAGGAGCTCGTTGAGCGAGCATGCAGCGAGTAAAAATTCCTTCAAATTCTTCCAAAAGTTCTCAAAGGCAACCAAGATGGAATTTGCTTCAAAATTCTTCATTGTAACCTTAAATTACACCAACTGAAGTTAAACGAATAATGCTTAGAACGACTAAAATTAAACTGCGAATAAGTAAAAGAAACAAAGGGGAAAAAGCATAAGAGGTCAAAATAACCCTTGAAAAGTGCCAAAAATCAACTAAATACTAACACTAATATGCACTTATCATATTGCAACATAATTTTTCGTCAAACGGGGACCTATAACAAAAAAAATTAATTAACACTTTGTCAACATACTCTTTCAAAATACTCTTTGTTGTTGGAGACAACCTTCCATTTATGATGCATTATAACATCCACCTTTCATAACTCTTTGTTCAATGTATTGAGTTTATAAATATTATAGAAATGATAATGACGAAACAGAAAATATGATGGAGACGAAGATGAGACTAAAGCTGAATGTATCCAATCATCATTCAGTCGGTTTAAAAGATTAAAGGCGCATAAACCGTTAAAATTTGTGTAAATAGATGCATTACAATTTAGGAATAGATGCTTGTTTATAGAATCTAATAAACATGGCACAAATTATGGTTACTTAAGCAGAGTGACACCATTTTTTTCAATAAATCGGATTTTCTTATATATATTTAAAATCATTTATTTATTAATTGTATTTAAAATTAGTATTGTAATTTCTCTTTTATAAATTATATACTTTTAATACTCTTAAGATAATTTAAAACATATTTATTAATTATATAATAATTTTTCATCTATTATATAGAAACAAATTAAAAGTGGGAGAAGAGAAAAAACGACCAAACAAATCAAATTATGGTTACTCAAGCCACGTGGCACAATTTGTTTCATAGAAATGAATCCGATTTTCTTATATATATTTAAAATATATTATTTTTTAATTGTATTTAAAATTAGTATCGTAATATCTATTTTATATATAATATATTCTTAATACTCTTAAGATAATTTAAAACATATTTATTAATTATTTAAAAAAATTTCATATATTATTTCTAAACAACGAAAATGACGCATTTTGACATATGGTGAAGATGAAGACACATGATGCGGAATGTATTGGTTCAATTTTAAATAATACACCATTCATCAATTTAGGAATAGGTGCATTCACATGTTATGTAATTGATTAATCACACACTATAAACATTCATGAAAAATTATTTATCAATAACGGGAAGATTTGGGAATTGTGGGAGAAGAAAAAGAACGACGAAACAACTCAAATTATGGTTACTCAAGCCACTTGGCACAATAATTTCTATTTTATAAATAATATATTCTTAATAATCTTAAGATAATTTAAAACATATTTAATAATTATTTAATAATTTTTCATCTATTATATATAAACAATGAAGATGACGCATTTTTACATATGATGAAGATGATGACACATGAAGCGGAATGTATTGGGTCAAATTTAAATAATAAACCATTCATCAATTTAGGAATAGGTGCGTCTAAACGTTATGTAATTGATTACTCAAACACCATAAACGTTCATAGTAGATTATTTATCAATAACGAGAATATTTGCGAATAGTGGGAAAAGAGGGAAGAACGACAAAACAAATTAATTTCTGTTTATACACTCCAATCAACATGGCACAAATTTTTTCATTTTTTTGCAAAGAAATAGATCCGATTTTCTTATAAGATTATTTCAATAAACCCTCTCTTCTCAAAAGTATATTCAAACCGAAATTAGTTTGTCAAATATTATTAGTCAGAAACCTTACATGATAATCTTTCATATAATACAATACATACAATACTACTATTGAAACATAAACAATATTCCAATATCCTCCAAAGATCTCATCAATAAAATTATTCTTAAACAACAAATTCCCTAAACCACTAATTAATAATTAAAAATTAATTTAGATAATATTGCAACATAATTTTTCGTCAAACGGGGACCTATAACAAAAAAAATTAATTAACACTTTGTCAACATACTCTTTCAAAATACTCTTTGTTGTTGGAGACAACCTTCCATTTATGATGCATTATAACATCCACCTTTCATAACTCTTTGTTCAATGTATTGAGTTTATAAATATTATAGAAATGATAATGACGAAACAGAAAATATGATGGAGACGAAGATGAGACTAAAGCTGAATGTATCCAATCATCATTCAGTCGGTTTAAAAGATTAAAGGCGCATAAACCGTTAAAATTTGTGTAAATAGATGCATTACAATTTAGGAATAGATGCTTGTTTATAGAATCTAATAAACATGGCACAAATTATGGTTACTTAAGCAGAGTGACACCATTTTTTTCAATAAATCGGATTTTCTTATATATATTTAAAATCATTTATTTATTAATTGTATTTAAAATTAGTATTGTAATTTCTCTTTTATAAATTATATACTTTTAATACTCTTAAGATAATTTAAAACATATTTATTAATTATATAATAATTTTTCATCTATTATATAGAAACAAATTAAAAGTGGGAGAAGAGAAAAAACGACCAAACAAATCAAATTATGGTTACTCAAGCCACGTGGCACAATTTGTTTCATAGAAATGAATCCGATTTTCTTATATATATTTAAAATATATTATTTTTTAATTGTATTTAAAATTAGTATCGTAATATCTATTTTATATATAATATATTCTTAATACTCTTAAGATAATTTAAAACATATTTATTAATTATTTAAAAAAATTTCATATATTATTTCTAAACAACGAAAATGACGCATTTTGACATATGGTGAAGATGAAGACACATGATGCGGAATGTATTGGTTCAATTTTAAATAATACACCATTCATCAATTTAGGAATAGGTGCATTCACATGTTATGTAATTGATTAATCACACACTATAAACATTCATGAAAAATTATTTATCAATAACGGGAAGATTTGGGAATTGTGGGAGAAGAAAAAGAACGACGAAACAACTCAAATTATGGTTACTCAAGCCACTTGGCACAATAATTTCTATTTTATAAATAATATATTCTTAATAATCTTAAGATAATTTAAAACATATTTAATAATTATTTAATAATTTTTCATCTATTATATATAAACAATGAAGATGACGCATTTTTACATATGATGAAGATGATGACACATGAAGCGGAATGTATTGGGTCAAATTTAAATAATAAACCATTCATCAATTTAGGAATAGGTGCGTCTAAACGTTATGTAATTGATTACTCAAACACCATAAACGTTCATAGTAGATTATTTATCAATAACGAGAATATTTGCGAATAGTGGGAAAAGAGGGAAGAACGACAAAACAAATTAATTTCTGTTTATACACTCCAATCAACATGGCACAAATTTTTTCATTTTTTTGCAAAGAAATAGATCCGATTTTCTTATAAGATTATTTCAATAAACCCTCTCTTCTCAAAAGTATATTCAAACCGAAATTAGTTTGTCAAATATTATTAGTCAGAAACCTTACATGATAATCTTTCATATAATACAATACATACAATACTACTATTGAAACATAAACAATATTCCAATATCCTCCAAAGATCTCATCAATAAAATTATTCTTAAACAACAAATTCCCTAAACCACTAATTAATAATTAAAAATTAATTTAGATAATATTGCAACATAATTTTTCATCAAACAGGGACCGATAACAAAAAAAAATAATTAATTAACACTTTGTCAACATACTCTTTCAAAATACTCTTTGTTGTTGGAGACAACCTTCAATTTATGATGCATTTTGACATCCACCTTTCATAAATCTTTGTTCAATGTATTGAGTTTATAAATATTACAGAAATGATAATGACGAAACAGAAAATATGATGGAGACGAAGATGAGACTAAAGCTGAATGTATCCAATCATCATTCAGTCGGTTTAAAAGATTAAAGGCGCATAAACCGTTAAAATTTGTGTAAATAGATGCATTACAATTTAGGAATAGATGCTTGTTTATAGAATCTAATAAACATGGCAAAAATTATGGTTACTTAAGCAGAGTGACACCATTTTTTTCAATAAATCGGATTTTCTTATATATATTTAAAATCATTTATTTATTAATTGTATTTAAAATTAGTATTGTAATTTCTCTTTTATAAATTATATACTTTTAATACTCTTAAGATAATTTAAAACATATTTATTAATTATATAATAATTTTTCATCTATTATATAGAAACAAATTAAAAGTGGGAGAAGAGAAAAAACGACCAAACAAATCAAATTATGGTTACTCAAGCCACGTGGCACAATTTGTTTCATAGAAATGAATCCGATTTTCTTATATATATTTAAAATATATTATTTTTTAATTGTATTTAAAATTAGTATCGTAATATCTATTTTATATATAATATATTCTTAATACTCTTAAGATAATTTAAAACATATTTATTAATTATTTAAAAAAATTTCATATATTATTTCTAAACAACGAAAATGACGCATTTTGACATATGGTGAAGATGAAGACACATGATGCGGAATGTATTGGTTCAATTTTAAATAATACACCATTCATCAATTTAGGAATAGGTGCATTCACATGTTATGTAATTGATTAATCACACACTATAAACATTCATGAAAAATTATTTATCAATAACGGGAAGATTTGGGAATTGTGGGAGAAGAAAAAGAACGACGAAACAACTCAAATTATGGTTACTCAAGCCACTTGGCACAATAATTTCTATTTTATAAATAATATATTCTTAATAATCTTAAGATAATTTAAAACATATTTATTAATTATTTAATAATTTTTCATCTATTATATATAAACAATGAAGATGACGCATTTTTACATATGATGAAGATGATGACACATGAAGCGGAATGTATTGGGTCAAATTTAAATAATAAACCATTCATCAATTTAGGAATAGGTGCGTCTAAACGTTATGTAATTGATTACTCAAACACCATAAACGTTCATAGTAGATTATTTATCAATAACGAGAATATTTGCGAATAGTGGGAAAAGAGGGAAGAACGACAAAACAAATTAATTTCTGTTTATAACACTCCAATCAACATGGCACAAATTTTTTCATTTTTTTGCAAAAAAATAGATCCGATTTTCTTATAAGATTATTTCAATAAACCCTCTCTTCTCAAAAGTATATTCAAACCGAAATTAGTTTGTCAAATATTATTAGTCAGAAACCTTACATGATAACTTTTCATATAATACAATACATACAATACTACTATTGAAACATAAACAATATTCCAATATCCTCCAAAGATCTCATCAATAAAATTATTCTTAAACAACAAATTCCCTAAACCACTAATTAATAATTAAAAATTAATTTAGATAATATTGCAACATAATTTTTCATCAAACAGGGACCGATAACAAAAAAAAATAATTAATTAACACTTTGTCAACATACTCTTTCAAAATACTCTTTGTTGTTGGAGACAACCTTCAATTTATGATGCATTTTGACATCCACCTTTCATAAATCTTTGTTCAATGTATTGAGTTTATAAATATTACAGAAATGATAATGACGAAACATAAAATATGATGGAGACGAAGATGAGATTGAAGCTGAATGTATCCAATCGTCATTCAGCCGGTTTAAAGATTAAAGGTACATAAACAGTTACAATTTGTGTAAATAGATGCGTTACAATTTAGGAATAGATGCTTGTTTATAGAATCTAATCAACACGGCACAAATTATGGTTACCCAAGCCACGTGGCACCCATTTTTTCAATGAATCCGATTTTCTTATATATATTTAAAATCATTTATTTTTTAATTGTATTTAAAATTAGTATTGTAATTTCTCTTTTATAAATAATATATTTTTAATACTCTATAGATAATTTAATAGATATTTATTAATTATATAATAATTTTTCATCTATTATATAGAAACAAATTAAAAGTGGGAGAAGAGAAAGAACGACCAAACAAATCAAATTATGGTTACTCAAGCCACGTGGCACAATTTTTTCCATAGAAATGAATCTGATTTTCTTATATAATATATATATATTTAAAATGTATTATTTTTTAATTGTATTTAAAATTAGTATCGTAATTTATATTTTATTATAAATATATTCTTAATACTCTTAAGATAATTTAAAACATATTTATTCATTATTTATTAATTTTTCATCTATTATTTCTAAACAACGAAGATGACGCATTTTGACATATGATGAAGATGAAGACACATGATGAGGAATGTATTGGTTCAATTTTAAATAATACACCATTCATCAATTTAGGAATATGTACGTTCACATGTTATGTAATTGATTACTCAAACACCATAAACGTTCATAAAAAATTATTTAGCAATAACGGGAAGATTTGGGAATTGTGGGAGAAGAGAAAGAACGACGAAACAACTCAAATTATGATTACTCAAGCCACATGGTACAATAATTTATCTTTTATAAATAATATATTCTTAATCATCTTAAAATAATTTAAAATATATTTATTAATTATTTAATAATTATTCATCTATTATATATAAACAATGAAGATGTCGCATTTTTACGTATGATGAATATGACGACACATGAAGCGGAATGTATTGGGTCAAATTTAAATAATACAACATTCATCAATTTAGGAATAGGTGCGTCTAAATGTTATGTAATTGATTACTCAAACACCATAAACGTTCATAGTAGAATATTTATCAATAACGAGAAGATTTGGGAATAGTGGGAGAAAAGGGAAGAACGATAAAACAAATTAATTTCTATTTATAGCCCCCAATAAGCGTGGCACAAATTTTTTCATTTTTTTGCAAAGAAATAGATCCGATTTTCTTATACGATTATTTCAATAAACCCTCTCTTCTCAAAAGTATATTCAAACCGAAATTAGTTTGTCAAATATTATTAGTCAGAAACCTTACATGATAACCTTTCATAATACAATACATACAATACTACTATAGAAACATAAACAATATTCCAATATCCTCCAAAGATCTCATCAATAAAATTATTCTTAAACAACGAATTCCCTAAACCATTAATTAATAATTAAAAAATAATTTAGATAATATTGCAACATAATTTTTCATCAAACAGGGACCTATAACAAAAATAATAATTAATTAACACTTTGTCAACATACTCTTTCAAAATACTTTTTGTTGTTGGAGACAACCTTCCATTTATGATGCATTATGACATCCACCTTTCATAACTCTTTGTTCAAGGTATTGAGTTTATAAATATTACAGAAATGATAATGACGAAACATAAAATATGATGGAGACGAAGATGAGATTGAAGCTGAATGTATACAATCGTTATTCAGCCGGTTTAAAGATTAAAGGCGCATAAACCGTTACAATTTGTGTAAATAGATACGTTACAATTTAGGAATAGATGTTTGTTTATAGAATCTAATCAACATGGCACAAATTATTGTTACCCAAGCCACGTGGCACCCATTTTTTCAATGAATCCGATTTTCTTATATATATTTAAAATCATTTATTTTTTAATTGTATTTAAAATTAGATTTGTAGTTTCTCTTTTATAAATAATATATTTTTAATACTCTTAAGATAATTTAAAACATATTTATTAATTATATAATAATTTTTCATCTATTATATAGAAACAAATTAAAAGTGGGAGAAGAGAAAGAACGACCAAACAAATCAAATTATGGTTACTCAAGCCACGTGGCACAATTTTTTTTCATAGAAATGAATCTGATTTTCTTATATATATTTAAAATGTATTATTTTTTAATAGTATTTAAAATTAGTATCGAAATTTCTATTTTATATATAATATATTCTTAATACTCTTAAGATAATTTAAAACATATTTATTAATTATTTAATAATTTTTCATCTATTATTTCTAAACAACGAAGATGACGCATTTTGACATATGATGAAGATGAAGACACATGATGCGGAATGTATTGGTTCAATTTTAAATAATACACCATTCATCAATTTAGGAATAGGTGCGTTCACATGTTATGTAATTGATTACTCAAACACCATAAACGTTCATAAAAAATTATTTATCAATAACGGGAAGATTTGGGAATTGTGGGAGAAGAGAAAGAACGACGAAACAACTCAAATTATGATTACTCAAGTAACGTGGTACAATAATTTCTCTTTTATAAATAATATATTCTTAATAATATTAAGATAATTTAAAACATATTTATTAATTATTTAATAATTATTCATCTATTATATATAAATAATGAAAATGTCGCATTTTTACATATGATGAAGATGACGACACATGAAGCAGAATGTATTGGGTCAAATTTAAATAATACAACATTCATCAATTTAGGAATAGGTGCGTATAAATGTTATGTAATTGATTACTCAAACACCATAAACGTTCATAGTAGAATATTTATCAATAACGAGAAGATTTGGGAATAGTGGGAGAAGAGGGAAGAACGATAAAACAAATTAATTTCTGTTTATACCCTCCAATCAGCATGGCACGAATTTTTTCATTTTTTTGCAAAGAAATAGATCCGATTTTCTTATACGATTATTTCAATAAACCCCATCTTCTAAAAAGTATATTCAAACTGAAATTAGTTTGTCAAATAATATTAGCCAGAAACCTTACATGATAACCTTTCATATAATACAATACATACAATACTACTATAGAAACATAAACAATATTCCAATATCCTCCAAAGATCTAATCAATAAAATTATTCTTAAACAACGAATTCCCTAAACCACGAATTAATAATTAAAAAATAATTTAGATAATATTGCATCATAATTTTTCATCATACAGGGACCTAAACAAAAAAAAATTAATTAACACTTTGTCAACATACTCTTTCAAAATACTCTTTGTTATTGGAGACAACCTTCCATTTATGATGCATTATGACATCCACCTTTCATAACTCTTTGTTCAATGTATTGAGTTTATAAATATTACAGAAATGATAATGACAAAACAGAAAATATGATGGAGACGAAGATGAGATTGAAGCTGAATGTATCCAATCGTTATTCAGCCGGTTTAAAGATTAAAGGCGCATAAACCGTTACAATTTTTGTAAATAGATGCGTTACAATTTCGGAATAGATGCTTGTTTATAGAATCTAATCAACATGGCACAAATTATAGTTACCCAAGCCACGTGGCACCCATTTTTTCAATGAATCCGATTTTCTTATTTATATTTAAAATCATTTATTTTTTAATTGTATTTAAAATTAGTATTGTAGTTTCTCTTTTATAAATAATATATTTTTAATACTCTTAAGATAATTTAAAACATATTTATTAATTATATAATAATTTTTCATCTATTATATAGAAACAAATTAAAAGTGGGAGAAGAGAAAGAACGACCAAACAAATCAAATTATGGTTACTCAAGCCACGTGGCACAATTTTTTTTCATAGAAATGAATCTGATTTTCTTATATATATTTAAAATGTATTATTTTTTAATAGTATTTAAAATTAGTATCGAAATTTCTATTTTATATATAATATATTCTTAATACTCTTAAGATAATTTAAAACATATTTATTAATTATTTAATAATTTTTCATCTATTATTTCTAAACAACGAAGATGACGCATTTTGACATATGATGAAGATAGACACATGATGCGGAATGTATTGGTTCAATTTTAAATAATACACCATTCATCAATTTAGGAATAGGTGCGTTCACATGTTATGTAATTGATTACTCAAACACCATAAACGTTCATAAAAAATTATTTATCAATAACGGGAAGATTTGGGAATTGTGGGAGAAGAGAAAGAACGACGAAACAACTCAAATTATGATTACTCAAGTAACGTGGTACAATAATTTCTCTTTTATAAATAATATATTCTTAATAATATTAAGATAATTTAAAACATATTTATTAATTATTTAATAATTATTCATCTATTATATATAAATAATGAAAATGTCGCATTTTTACATATGATGAAGATGACGACACATGAAGCAGAATGTATTGGGTCAAATTTAAATAATACAACATTCATCAATTTAGGAATAGGTGCGTATAAATGTTATGTAATTGATTACTCAAACACCATAAACGTTCATAGTAGAATATTTATCAATAACGAGAAGATTTGGGAATAGTGGGAGAAGAGGGAAGAACGATAAAACAAATTAATTTCTGTTTATACCCTCCAATCAGCATGGCACGAATTTTTTCATTTTTTTGCAAAGAAATAGATCCGATTTTCTTATACGATTATTTCAATAAACCCCATCTTCTAAAAAGTATATTCAAACTGAAATTAGTTTGTCAAATAATATTAGCCAGAAACCTTACATGATAACCTTTCATATAATACAATACATACAATACTACTATAGAAACATAAACAATATTCCAATATCCTCCAAAGATCTAATCAATAAAATTATTCTTAAACAACGAATTCCCTAAACCACGAATTAATAATTAAAAAATAATTTAGATAATATTGCATCATAATTTTTCATCATACAGGGACCTAAACAAAAAAAAATTAATTAACACTTTGTCAACATACTCTTTCAAAATACTCTTTGTTATTGGAGACAACCTTCCATTTATGATGCATTATGACATCCACCTTTCATAACTCTTTGTTCAATGTATTGAGTTTATAAATATTACAGAAATGATAATGACAAAACAGAAAATATGATGGAGACGAAGATGAGATTGAAGCTGAATGTATCCAATCGTTATTCAGCCGGTTTAAAGATTAAAGGCGCATAAACCGTTACAATTTTTGTAAATAGATGCGTTACAATTTCGGAATAGATGCTTGTTTATAGAATCTAATCAACATGGCACAAATTATAGTTACCCAAGCCACGTGGCACCCATTTTTTCAATGAATCCGATTTTCTTATTTATATTTAAAATCATTTATTTTTTAATTGTATTTAAAATTAGTATTGTAGTTTCTCTTTTATAAATAATATATTTTTAATACTCTTAAGATAATTTAAAACATATTTATTAATTATATAATAATTTTTCATCTATTATATAGAAACAAATTAAAAGTGGGAGAAGAGAAAGAACGACCAAACAAATCAAATTATGGTTACTCAAGCCACGTGACACAATTTTTTTTCCATAGAAATGAATCTGATTTTCTTATATATATTTAAAATGTATTATTTTTTAATTGTATTTAAAATTAATATCGTAATTTCTATTTTATATATAATATATTCTTAATACTCTTAAGATAATTTAAAACATATTTATTAATTATTTAATAATTTTTCATCTATTATTTCTAAACAACGAAGATGACGCATTTTGACATATGATGAAGATGAAGACACATGATGCGAAATGTATTGGTTCAATTTTAAATAATACACCATTCATCAATTTAGGAATAGGTGCGTTCACATGTTATGTAATTGATTACTCAAACACCATAAACGTTCATAAAAATTTATTTATCAATAACGGGAAGATTTGGGAATTGTGGGAGAAGAGAAAGAACGACGAAACAACTCAAATTATGATTACTCAAGGCACGTGGTACAATAATTTCTCTTTTATAAATAATATATTCTTAATAATATTAAGATAATATAACACATATTTATCAATTATTTAATAATTATTCATCTATTATATATAAACAATGAATATGTCGCATTTTTACATATGATGAAGATGACGACACATGAAGCGGAATGTATTGGGTCAAATTTAAATAATACAACATTCATCAATTTAGGAATAGGTGCGTCTAAATGTTATGTAATTGATTACTCAAACACCATAAACGTTCATAGTAGAATATTTATCAATAACGAGAAGATTTGGGAATAGTGGGAGAAGAGGGAAGAACGATAAAAAAATTAATTTCTGTTTATACCCTCCAATCAGCATGGCACGAATTTTTTCATTTTTTTGCAAAGAAATAGATTCGATTTTCTTATACGATTATTTCAATAAACCCTCTCTTCTCAAAAGTATATTCAAATCGAAATTAGTTTGTCAAATATTATTAGTCAGAAACCTTACATGATAACCTTTCATATAATACAATACATACAATACTATTATAGAAACATAAACAATATTCCAATATCCTCCAAAGATCTCATCAATAAAATTATTCTTAAACAAAGAATTCCCTAAACCACGAATTAATAATTAAAAAATAATTTAGATAATATTGCAACATAATTTTTCATCAAACAGGGACCTATAACAAAAAAAAAATTAATTAACACTTTGTCAACATACTCTTTCAAAATACTCTTTGTTGTTGGAGACAACCTTCCATTTATGATGCATTATGACATCCACCTTTCATAACTCATTGTTCAATTTATTGAGTTTATAAATATTACAGAAATGATAATGACGAAACATAAAATATGATGGAGACGAAGATGAGATTGAAGCTGAATGTATCCAATCGTTATTCAGCCGGTTTAAAGATTAAAGGCGCATAAACCGTTACAATTTGTGTAAATAGATGCGTTACAATTTAGGAATAGATGCTTGTTTATAGAATCTAATCAACATGGCACAAATTATGGTTACCCAAGCCACGTGGCACCCATTTTTTCAATGAATCCGATTTTCTTATATATATTTTGTTAATGCTATTATTTTATGATTGGCATTATGTTTGGTAAAACTAATATGGCTGGAAAGTGTTGAATAAAAAGTTCCATATATTAAATTAGCATGGTATAGACTCTGGAAGAACAAGTCAAGACATGATTAAGGAAGTTGTCAAAGAAGATGTTGAATTCAGTTCAGAATGTCCTATCAGATGTTGGGACATTATCAAACAAAGTATAAGAACTTAATTCAGGATGTCCTAACAGATGTTGTCATATGTTACAGTCAGATGTCAAAGAAGATGTTGAAACATCTGCAAATGTCATGACAGAATTACTATCATATGTTACAGACAGATATCAAAGAAGATGTTGAAACATCTGCAAATGTCATGACAGAATTACTGTCATATGTTACAGACAGATGTCAAAGAAGATGTTGAAACATCTGCAAATGTCATGACAGATGTCAAAGAAAATGTTGAAACATCTGCAACTGTCATGACAACATTACTGTCATATGTTACATATAGATATCAAACAAGAAGTGTTGAACTTAGTTCAGGATGTCACACCAGATGTTATGACACTGTCAAACAGAGTAACAGTTAATGAACTTAAATCAAGATATCAGGATGTCACACCAGATGTTAGGACATTGTATCAGTTGATGGAATAAGTTCAGTTTACAGGATGTCACATCAGATGTTGTGACATTGTATCAGTAAATGAAGTAAGTTCAGTTTTTCAGGATGTCCCAACAGATGTTGAGACATCTCAGACCTGTTACCAGAATTAATTAATGCATAACAGAACTGAGTAAATTCAGGGGAATCTATCTGGAATTAATTATGGATGGACAAAAACAGAACAAGGCGCATCTGTAGGGAGAGTTGTTATGAAACTTCAGCATAATCAGATGAACTAAATCACCTAGAATCTAGGAAGTAACAAACCCTAATTCAAGGTGATGACATTGGATTTATCAGATCTGAATTATGCAGAATATTCTGGAGATATTATGCAATCATATGTGGTGCTGATCTAGAAGATCTTAAAGACTCAATTTAAATTGAAGACAAATATTGAAAAATATAGGTTTCTATATTTAGAGATATTTTAGGAGTTGAAGATCTTTTGGAATATTTGTAGCAGATATTTCTGCATATTTGTAGCAGATATTTCTGCATATTTGTAACAGCTATTGTTGTGATTGTTTAGGCCCAAATCCAGTTGGGAATAGGTTATAAAAGAAACCATGTAACCTAGTTTAGAACTAATCCAATCAACCGAAAATGTAAACATTATTAGGATTGTGTTCTTGTGGCAGCCGTGCATAACAAGGAACTCTATTGTGGCTGTTTCACTTGTGATTCTCGAAGCTTGTAAGCAAGAGAAGTTTTGTGACTTGATTGAAACTGTGAAGTAAGATCAAGCTATTTTGTTTGAAGTATGACTTCAATTTTATTAAACTTGTAAACAAGATCACTGTGTGATTGAGGGGGAGTGAGTAGGGTACTCATATCTAAGTTGTGTCTTAGGTAGAAATTGCATTGGGTAGTTATTAAGTGAAAGATTAAACAGGGTGGTTTAAGTCTAGAATTAATATTACTTATAGTGGATTTCCTCCTGGCTTGGTAGCCCCCAGATGTAAGTGTGGAGATACACTGAACTGGGTTAACAATTCTGCTGTGTTCTTTATATCTTTTATGTTTTATGCAGTACCTGAACTGAATGTCCTATCAGATGTCCCAACATCCTGAAGCATGTTTGACTCTGATATATCAGAATTATTTAAATACTGATATGTATGCCTTACCATGTTTATAAGTAACAGATAAGATGTCTCAACATCATATTCGACATCTGAGTCTGTCATACCAGAATTTCAATTGGTATCAGAGCAGGCATCCTGGTCTGTTTCTGGATGAGATCTAAGGGGGATACTTTCTGGTTCATGGTAAAGGAAGAAGGATGATATAATGAAAAGCTGTTGGAACTTGAAAGGTTCATATTGGAATTTGAATGGTCCCTAGAAGTGGAGGATGGACTATTCATCATATGGTGTATATTGGACCAGTCTGGTGTTATCAGGGCTGGAAATTTGCTGGTGAAGTGCTGTGTAGCTATGATGTCAGACAGAATGTCCTGACATCTTGGTTCAGAGAATTCTATATTTGAAGGAGGCTTGTATTTTGTTTTCTGTGAGAGCTGGAGAACACTTAGTTCAGAATGTTGTGGTTCTTGATGAAAGAAGAGGTTAGAGCCAAAAACAAAAGAGTATAATTATCAAATCTTTCATGCGGGAGTGAAAATCTTGATAAGTTATCTCTTAAGCTTATTTATGGTGACCTAATGAGGATATTCTTCCTGGTTATGGTGTCATATGTTGTTTAGGTATAGCTGGAGAAAATCTCTCTTGTGAAGATACATGTTTATGATTGTCTAAATCATGAACTGAAGGAAGTTTCATCAAGAAAGAAGCTGAATTGATATGTCAATCCTAATGGCTTGACACCACACTACACATCAACAGTTTTTGGTAAATATTGAATCAAAGACCTAAAAGATTGTTTTTTTTTTGGATTTATGTAGCTATAAAGTTGAATACTCCTTGAGATGCTACTGTCTATTGTATGTGTGCAAAGTATCTTTCATAATGTTATAGCACTTCAGTTGGAGCTGATTGAAGAAAAGATAGTAATCTTGAAAGCAATAATGTTTCAGAACCAAGCTTAGTTTTGTGTTCCAGAAGAAGGAAACTGGTGTGATATCCTGCTAACATGATGGATGCTCTGGGTGCTAGACAAATGTGTGATGATCACATATGTTTGGAACCTACTCCTAACCTGGAAGAGGAGGCATCTATGCTACATGTTGAAGACTTAGATAATGACTCTAACACAGAGATCATTGCTTCTGTGGACCCTAGCATAGCCAAAAGGCTTAGGGCTAGAAAGGAAAAGAAGACTGCAGGACATTCAACTCCTGAAAAGAAGCAGCCTACTCCAAAGAAAGACAAGGCCAAAGTGGTATTTAGTCCTACTAAACAATGGAGCAAGGTGAATACCCAAAAGAGGAAAGCTGTAACTCCACCAGATTCAGATGTTGAAGAGGATGTTCCAACATCCCAACCAAAGAAGAAACCAGCACCCTCTAGGTCCACCTCTGCTGTTCCAGAAGCTCCTCTGGACAATGTTTCATTCCATCATATGTCAAGTGTGAGCAGATGGAAATTTGTATACCAAAGAAGGGTAGCACTTGAAAGAGAGCTGGGCAGCAATGCACTTGAGTACACTGAGGTAATTGACCTAATTTCTTCTGCTGGTTTATTCAAAACAGTATCAAACTTTTTCACCTTGCTATGAGCTGCTAGTCAAGGAATTCAGTGTCAACCTACAAGAGGACTGTGCTGAAGGTAAATCAGATGAATTCAGAAAAGTCTATGTAAGAGGGAGATGTGTGGAATTCTCTTCTAGGGTTATCAACCATTATCTAGGGAAAGAATCTGATGGACCTAATGAGCTGGGTAAGACAGATAACCAGGTGTGCAAGGTCATTACTGCCAATCAAGTCAAAGCTTGGCCAGTCAAGGGCAAACTTTATGTTAGATTGCTAACAAGGAAGTATGCAATGCTGCATAGAATTGGCACTGTAAACAGGGTGCCTACCAACCATACTTCTTCAATAGCAACTGGATTGGGCATATTCATATATGTTGTGGGCACCCAAACAAAGCTGGACTTTGGGGCTTATACCTTTGATCAAACCCTAAAGCATGAAGGAACATCAGCAACAAATCTTCCCATTGCTTTTTCCTCTCTGCTATGTGGAATCATACTAAGCCAGTATCCAGGTATCCTCACTAAGAAGGATTCAGTATGCAAAAGAAAAAGTCCTCTAGCCTTCCATTACAAACTTTTCTTGAGCCATCATGCTGCTGATGTTGAAGCTTCCACTAGGACATCTGCTGGACCTTCAAAAGCAAAGACTCCCATATCCAAATCTGCCTTGATTGCAGATCTGAAAAACACTTGCAAAAAGCTGGATGCCAGGAAGAAAAAGCTTGAGGAAGTAATTCAAAGGCTGGAGCTGGAAGAGGTTGCTCAGAATACTGATGAATCTGATGATGAATCTGAAGATGAAGAAGCTTCTAAATGTATTTAAAAATGTGGATGATAAATGCATGACTTTGGTCATGATTAAAGCTAGCAATGTGACCAACATTTGCTAGAAGCAAGGGAAGAATGTCAGATTGAGAAGTCTGATCAGAATGGTTGTTGAACTGGTAGTCTCTTCTACTATTAGTCATGGATAGTGGCAGTATGAACCATTTGTAGCAAGCAAACTAAGAGCATCTGTTTTGGAATATAAAATCAAGTGTGGATATTTATCAGTTGTGCTCTTTGTATGTTCATCAGGGGTGTGAAATTGAGAATTAGTGGAGTTTATGCTCAGTTGGAGTATTGTTTATCCATGACATGAGGAGATCTTGCTAATCTTATCTGGAGCTAACCTTAAAATCCTACAAAATTAAAAGATCAGATTGTGTAGAACTATCTGATAAGGTATTAAGATCAATTGTTGTTTGTGGAGTTCACAAATATTTGATTGATTATCCTTGTGATTCAAGATTGGTGATGTTCAAAAAGATGTTGGAACATCTTATCATCAGAGTTTGTGCAGAATCATGGGAGAGGTATTGCATAAGTTGTAGCATTGGCTTCAGTCTTGTGTGACAGTAGTTATGTATTTCTGGAAAGTTTCTTGGCAAGAACTGGTCTGGATATTATTGATTCTGAAGATGGAGATGAAAGACCATGAACATATCATAATCTTGATGACTACTTGGATTGGTTTATTTCTGATCTAGGTGTAGTCCAGAATGCTCATCATGGAGTTAAGATAGGTGGGGATATCATAAATTTGTTAAGACTGCCTTACTCAAGGAAAGGTGGCATCCTTGGTATAGTTATGAGGTGTAGTTCTTAACTATTTCTTCTGAATAATCAGACAGTGGCAGGTTTGAAGACTTTGGAGAAACATTGAAGTTTCTCATCAATATGTGTTATAGGTAGGAATTTCTGCAAAACCAATAGAATGGAGGTTGTTTACTCAAACTTGATGGGTAAATCAAGTCTATGAGAGCATGGAACTCTTGTTCTATAAATAAAGGAGGTTCTTTCAAGTGGCAGAAGAAGGACCTAAATTTAACAGATGGATGTGGGCTAATAATGTTTAAACATCTAGTTCAACATCAGAGTCTAATTAGTGAAGTGACACATAAATCAAGATAAAATGATCTATAGGGATTGAATGCTTCATAAGGCCTTTTATCTTGACAGCTTGGTGAAGATCAACTTTATTGATCAGGATATCCTTGGAAGATTTATTATAAACGTGAAGAAGACAAAAGTGGCAATTGGCTTTTTCATATGAGGATTCATAAAGGAGGTTATCAAAATGTGGTAATTGGTTGATCTTTAAAGTGGATTCGAAGAATCAAGATAATCAGAGTGTGGCAGCTGGTTGTTCTTGAAGATTGTCTTGGAACAAATTGCTCTTGGGCAGAGGAGTGATGAGTTGAAGACTCAAAAGGATTTATTCTTCTTGAAGGTGGATGAGAGTTTATCACTCTTTCTGGATTTCTGATTCTAACTGGTGGCATAGTGTAGTTGAAGATTTTCAGTTCTTGGATTACTATGCTATAGTAAGTCCAGTTGGTGGAGCACATCTAGGATCATGGTGATAAGGTCTTGGTGTATGAAAAATGTTCTAACTAAGTGTTAGTACATTATCTGGGGTGTTTACCTACATGGTTTCTATGGGAGAATGATGAAGTAGATGATCTATATTGGAAAAAACATGTAGAAGAGACTGGAAGTGTTCCTCATGCTAAAAAGCCAAGAACTCCAAAAAGATCAAGTTTTCAGCAAGACCAAAGGCATACCTTCACCATTGTACAACACTTCAAAAGCTTCTGAATATGTGGATGATTCCATAAAGGAGTTGGTAACCAAGATCCTATCTGAGCAAAGAGTGGTAAGTGGCATATCTATCTCTCTGAACACTATGCCAGCCCCACAAGAAGATCAACAAACTCAGGCTACAAAGGACACTCCTGCTCAACAGGATGTCCCAATAGATGTTGAAACATCTGAGGACCAGAAAAAGGCCTTCAATAATTGTGATGAAGAAGCATCTGAGGACCAGCACAAGGCCTCAACTGAAGAGCACATCTCTGTTGATCCACCAGAAGTATATCAGGTATTGATTGCTTGGAAGTTTGTTTGTGGACATTCATTCTAATTTCATAATTAGTTTGGATGTGTTTTATCTGGATTGTATGGCCTTTGGTGTGTAAAGGCTTAGTGTCAAGAACCTGTGTGCTAGAAGATGTTCATCTTGTGTAGTCTGTGGTAACTACAAACCCAGAAAGGAATCAGGTATGCTTTGGTACAAGAAGAGAATGTGTTCAATTGGGAATTGAACAGAGAGTGAGCTCTTGAAGACATGAAGATGCGTCTTATGTTTTCCTTTCATCAATGTACAGAGAAGCATGGAGTATCCTAGACAGGGGGAGTGTGTTACAAGTTTGTGCACTTGATTTTGTGGTGTTAAGGGGGAGTAATACCTTAACCAGATAAGGAGAATCCTAAGAGTCTAGAAGGCTATATTACATAAAGCTTCTCTCTGCAGTTTATGTTTGATTCTTGAGGAATTGTGTGTGTTTCAAGCTTATGGAGATTATTTACCTCTATTTTTATTATGGTACCTTTGTCATTTTATGGCTAAAAAGGGGGAGAAGTAATAGTGCGAGGTCTGATATGAAGATGTGATGTTAAGGAACTTCTACATAAGGTACTTCTACACCTGTATGTAAATTAGTTTTAGCCAAAATAAGCCAAAGGGGGAGATTGTTAATGCTATTATTTTATGATTGGACATCTGAGTCTGTCATACCAGAATTTCATATTTAAAATCATTTATTTTTTAATTGTATTTAAAATTAGTATTGTAATTTCTCTTTTATAAATAATATATTTTTAATACTCTTATGATAATTTAAAACATATTTATTAATTATATAATAATTTTTTATCTATTATATAGAAACAAATTAAAAGTGGGAAAAGAGAAAGAACGACCAAACAAATCAAATTATGGTTACTTAAGCCACGTGGCACAATTTTTTTTCATAGAAATGAATCTGATTTTCTTATATATATTTAAAATGTATTATTTTTTAATTGTATTTAAAATTAGTATCGTAATTTCTATTTTATATATAATATATTCTTAATACTCTTAAGATAATTTAAAATATATTTATTAATTATTTAATAATTTTTCATCTATTATTACTAAACAATGAAGATGACGAATTTTGACATATGATTAACAACACTAGACACATGATGCGGAATGTATTGGTTCAATTTTAAATAATACACCATTCATCAATTTAGGAATAGGTGCGTTCACATGTTATGTAATTGATTACTCAAACACCATAAACGTTCATAAAAAATTATTTATCAATAACGGGAAGCTTTGGGAATTGTGGGAGAAGAGAAAGAACGACGAAATAACTCAAATTATGATTACTCAAGACACGTAGTACAATAATTTCTCTTTTATAAATAATATATTCTTAATAATATTAAGATAATTTAAATCATATTTATTAATTATTTAATAATTATTCATCTATTATATATAAACAATGAAGATGTCGCATTTTTACATATGATGAAGATGGCGACACATGAAGCGGAATGTATTGGGTCAAATTTAAATAATACAACATTCATCAATTTAGGAATAGGTGCGTCTAAATGTTATGTAATTGATTACTCAAACACCATAAACGTCCATAGTAGAATATTTATCAATAACGAGAAGATTTGGGAATAGTGGGAGAAGAGGGAAGAACGATAAAAAAATTAATTTCTGTTTATACCCTCCAATCAGCATGGCACGAATTTTTTCATTTTTTTGCAAAGAAATAGATTCGATTTTCTTATACGATTATTTCAATAAACCCTCTCTTCTCAAAAGTATATTCAAATCGAAATTAGTTTGTCAAATATTATTAGTCAGAAACCTTACATGATAACCTTTCATATAATACAATACATACAATACTACTAAAGAAACATAAACAATATTCCAATATCCTCCAAAGATCTCATCAATAAAATTATTCTTAAACAACGAATTCTCTAAACCACGAATTAATAATTAAAAAATAATTTAGATAATATTGCAACATAATTTTTCATCAAACAGGGACCTATAAGAAAAAAAAAATTAATTAACACTTTGTCAACATACTCTTTCAAAATACTCTTTGTTGTTGGAGACAACCTTCCATTTATGATGCATTATGAAATCCACCTTTCATAACTCTTTGTTCAATGTATTGAGTTTATAAATATTACAGAAATGATAATGACGAAACAGAAAATATGATGGAGACGAAGATGAGATTGAAGCTGAATGTATCCAATCGTTATTCAGCCGGTTTAAAGATTAAAGGCGCATAAACCGTTACAATTTGTGTAAATAGATGCGTTACAATTTAGGAATAGATGCTTGTTTATAGAATCTAATCAACATGGCACAAATTATGGTTACCCAAGCCACGTGGCACCCATTTTTTCAATGAATCCGATTTTCTTATATATATATTTAAAATCATTTATTTTTTAATTGTATTTAAAATTAGTATTGTAATTTCTCTTTTATAAATAATATATTTTTAATACTCTTAAGATAATTTAAAACATATTTATTAATTATATAATAATTTTTTATCTATTATATAGAAACAAATTAAAAGTGGGAAAAGAGAAAGAACGACCAAACAAATCAAATTATGGTTACTTAAGCCACGTGGCACAATTTTTTTTCATAGAAATGAATCTGATTTTCTTATATATATTTAAAATGTATTATTTTTTAATTGTATTTAAAATTAGTATCGTAATTTCTATTTTATATATAATATATTCTTAATACTCTTAAGATAATTTAAAACATATTTATTAATTATTTAATAATTTTTCATCTATTATTACTAAACAATGAAGATGACGCATTTTGACATATGATTAACAACACTAGACACATGATGCGGAATGTATTGGTTCAATTTTAAATAATACACCATTCATCAATTTAGGAATAGGTGCGTTCACATGTTATGTAATTGATTACTCAAACACCATAAACGTTCATAAAAAATTATTTATCAATAACAGGAAGATTTTGGAATTGTGGGAGAAGAGAAAGAACGACGAAATAACTCAAATTATGATTACTCAAGACACGTAGTACAATAATTTCTCTTTTATAAATAATATATTCTTAATAATATTAAGATAATTTAAATCATATTTATTAATTATTTAATAATTATTCATCTATTATATATAAACAATGAAGATGTCGCATTTTTACATATGATGAAGATGGCGACACATGAAGCGGAATGTATTGGGTCAAATTTAAATAATACAACATTCATCAATTTAGGAATAGGTGCGTCTAAATGTTATGTAATTGATTACTCAAACACCATAAACGTCCATAGTAGAATATTTATCAATAACGAGAAGATTTGGGAATAGTGGGAGAAGAGGGAAGAACGATAAAAAAATTAATTTCTGTTTATACCCTCCAATCAGCATGGCACGAATTTTTTCATTTTTTTGCAAAGAAATAGATTCGATTTTCTTATACGATTATTTCAATAAACCCTCTCTTCTCAAAAGTATATTCAAATCGAAATTAGTTTGTCAAATATTATTAGTCAGAAACCTTACATGATAACCTTTCATATAATACAATACATACAATACTACTAAAGAAACATAAACAATATTCCAATATCCTCCAAAGATCTCATCAATAAAATTATTCTTAAACAACGAATTCTCTAAACCACGAATTAATAATTAAAAAATAATTTAGATAATATTTCAACATAATTTTTCATCAAACAGGGACCTATAAGAAAAAAAAAATTAATTAACACTTTGTCAACATACTCTTTCAAAATACTCTTTGTTGTTGGAGACAACCTTCCATTTATGATGCATTATGAAATCCACCTTTCATAACTCTTTGTTCAATGTATTGAGTTTATAAATATTACAGAAATGATAATGACGAAACAGAAAATATGATGGAGACGAAGATGAGATTGAAGCTGAATGTATCCAATCGTTATTCAGCCGGTTTAAAGATTAAAGGCGCATAAACCGTTACAATTTGTGTAAATAGATGCGTTACAATTTAGGAATAGATGCTTGTTTATAGAATCTAATCAACATGGCACAAATTATGGTTACCCAAGCCACGTGGCACCCATTTTTTCAATGAATCCGATTTTCTTATATATATATTTAAAATCATTTATTTTTTAATTGTATTTAAAATTAGTATTGTAATTTCTCTTTTATAAATAATATATTTTTAATACTCTTAAGATAATTTAAAACATATTTATTAATTATATAATAATTTTTTATCTATTATATAGAAACAAATTAAAAGTGGGAAAAGAGAAAGAACGACCAAACAAATCAAATTATGGTTACTTAAGCCACGTGGCACAATTTTTTTTCATTGAAATGAATCTGATTTGCTTATATATATTTAAAATGTATTATTTTTTAATTGTATTTAAAATTAGTATCGTAATTTCTATTTTATATATAATATATTCTTAATACTCTTAAGATAATTTAAAACATATTTATTAATTATTTAATAATTTTTCATCTATTATTACTAAACAATGAAGATGACGCATTTTGACATATGATTAACAACACTAGACACATGATGCGGAATGTATTGGTTCAATTTTAAATAATACACCATTCATCAATTTAGGAATAGGTGCGTTCACATGTTATGTAATTGATTACTCAAACACCATAAACGTTCATAAAAAATTATTTATCAATAACAGGAAGATTTTGGAATTGTGGGAGAAGAGAAAGAACGACGAAATAACTCAAATTATGATTACTCAAGACACGTAGTACAATAATTTCTCTTTTATAAATAATATATTCTTAATAATATTAAGATAATTTAAATCATATTTATTAATTATTTAATAATTATTCATCTATTATATATAAACAATGAAGATGTCGCATTTTTACATATGATGAAGATGGCGACACATGAAGCGGAATGTATTGGGTCAAATTTAAATAATACAACATTCATCAATTTAGGAATAGGTGCGTCTAAATGTTATGTAATTGATTACTCAAACACCATAAACGTTCATAGTAGAATATTTATCAATAACGAGAAGATTTGGGAATAGTGGGAGAAGAGGGAAGAACGATAAAAAAATTAATTTCTGTTTATACCCTCCAATCAGCATGGCACGAATTTTTTCATTTTTTTGCAAAGAAATAGATTCGATTTTCTTATACGATTATTTCAATAAACCCTCTCTTCTCAAAAGTATATTCAAATCGAAATTAGTTTGTCAAATATTATTAGTCAGAAACCTTACATGATAACCTTTCATATAATACAATACATACAATACTACTATAGAAACATAAACAATATTCCAATATCCTCCAAAGATCTCATCAATAAAATTATTCTTAAACAACGAATTCCCAAAACCACGAATTAATAATTAAAAAATAATTTAGATAATATTGCAACATAATTTTTCATCAAACAGGGACCTATAAGAAAAAAATAATTAATTAACACTTTGTCAACATACTCTTTCAAAATACTCTTTGTTGTTGGAGACAACCTTCCATTTATGATGCATTATGACATCCACCTTTCATAACTCTTTGTTCAATGTATTGAGTTTATAAATATTACAGAAATGATAATGACGAAACAGAAAATATGATGGAGACGAAGATGAGATTGAAGCTGAATGTATCCAATCGTTATTCAGCCGGTTTAAAGATTAAAGGCGCATAAACCGTTACAATTTGTGTAAATAGATGCGTTACAATTTAGGAATAGATGCTTGTTTATAGAATCTAATCAACATGGCACAAATTATGGTTACCCAAGCCACGTGGCACCCATTTTTTCAATGAATCTGATTTTCTTATATATATTTAAAATCATTTATTTTTTAATTGTATTTAAAATTAGTATTGTAATTTCTCTTTTATAAATAATATATTTTTAATACTCTTAAGATAATTTAAAACATATTTATTAATTATATAATAATTTTTTATCTATTATATAGAAACAAATTAAAAGTGGGAAAAGAGAAAGAACGACCAAACAAATCAAATTATGGTTACTTAAGCCACGTGACACAATTTTTTTCATAGAAATGAATCTGATTTTCTTATATATATTTAAAATGTATTATTTTTTAATTGTATTTAAAATTAGTATCGTAATTTCTATTTTATATATAATATATTCTTAATACTCTTAAGATAATTTAAAACATATTTATTAATTATTTAATAATTTTTCATCTATTATTACTAAACAATGAAGATGACGCATTTTGACATATGATTAACAACACTAGACACATGATGCGGAATGTATTGGTTCAATTTTAAATAATACACCATTCATCAATTTAGGAATAGGTGCGTTCACATGTTATGTAATTGATTACTCAAACACCATAAACGTTCATAAAAAATTATTTATCAATAACAGGAAGATTTTGGAATTGTGGGAGAAGAGAAAGAACGACGAAATAACTCAAATTATGATTACTCAAGACACGTAGTACAATAATTTCTCTTTTATAAATAATATATTCTTAATAATATTAAGATAATTTAAATCATATTTATTAATTATTTAATAATTATTCATCTATTATATATAAACAATGAAGATGTCGCATTTTTACATATGATGAAGATGGCGACACATGAAGCGGAATGTATTGGGTCAAATTTAAATAATACAACATTCATCAATTTAGGAATAGGTGCGTCTAAATGTTATGTAATTGATTACTCAAACACCATAAACGTTCATAGTAGAATATTTATCAATAACGAGAAGATTTGGGAATAGTGGGAGAAGAGGGAAGAACGATAAAAAAATTAATTTCTGTTTATACCCTCCAATCAGCATGGCACGAATTTTTTCATTTTTTTGCAAAGAAATAGATTCGATTTTCTTATACGATTATTTCAATAAACCCTCTCTTCTCAAAAGTATATTCAAATCGAAATTAGTTTGTCAAATATTATTAGTCAGAAACCTTACATGATAACCTTTCATATAATACAATACATACAATACTACTATAGAAACATAAACAATATTCCAATATCCTCCAAAGATCTCATCAATAAAATTATTCTTAAACAACGAATTCCCTAAACCACGAATTAATAATTAAAAAATAATTTAGATAATATTTCAACATAATTTTTCATCAAACAGGGACCTATAAGAAAAAAAAATTAATTAACACTTTGTCAACATACTCTTTCAAAATACTCTTTGTTGTTGGAGACAACCTTCCATTTATGATGCATTATGACATCCACCTTTCATAACTCTTTGTTCAATGTATTGAGTTTATAAATATTACAAAAATGATAATGACGAAACAGAAAATATGATGGAGACGAATATGAGATTGAAGCTGAATGTATCCAATCGTTATTCAGCCGGTTTAAAGATTAAAGGCGCATAAACCGTTACAATTTGTGTAAATAGATGCGTTACAATTTAGGAATAGATGCTTGTTTATAGAATCTAATCAACATGGCACAAATTATGGTTACCCAAGCCACGTGGCACCCATTTTTTCAATGAATCCGATTTTCTTATATATATTTAAAATCATTTATTTTTTAATTGTATTTAAAATTAGTATTGTAATTTCTCTTTTATAAATAATATATTTTTAATACTCTTAAGATAATTTAAAACATATTTATTAATTATATAATAATTTTTTATCTATTATATAGAAACAAATTAAAAGTGGGAAAAGAGAAAGAACGACCAAACAAATCAAATTATGGTTACTTAAGCCACGTGACACAATTTTTTTCATAGAAATGAATCTGATTTTCTTATATATATTTAAAATGTATTATTTTTTAATTGTATTTAAAATTAGTATCGTAATTTCTATTTTATATATAATATATTCTTAATACTCTTAAGATAATTTAAAACATATTTATTAATTATTTAATAATTTTTCATCTATTATTACTAAACAATGAAGATGACGCATTTTGACATATGATTAATAACACTAGACACATGATGCGGAATGTATTGGTTCAATTTTAAATAATACACCATTCATCAATTTAGGAATAGGTGCGTTCACATGTTATGTAATTGATTACTCAAACACCATAAACGTTCATAAAAAATTATTTATCAATAACGGGAAGATTTGGGAATTGTGGGAGAAGAGAAAGAACGACGAAATAACTCAAATTATGATTACTCAAGACACGTAGTACAATAATTTCTCTTTTATAAATAATATATTCTTAATAATATTAAGATAATTTAAATCATATTTATTAATTATTTAATAATTATTCATCTATTATATATAAACAATGAAGATGTCGCATTTTTACATATGATGAAGATGGCGACACATGAAGCGGAATGTATTGGGTAAAATTTAAATAATACAACATTCATCAATTTAGGAATAGGTGCGTCTAAATGTTATGTAATTGATTACTCAAACACCATAAACGTTCATAGTAGAATATTTATCAATAACGAAAAGATTTGGGAATAGTGGGAGAAGAGGGAAGAACGATAAAAAAATTAATTTCTGTTTATACCCTCCAATCAGCATGGCACGAATTTTTTCATTTTTTTGCAAAGAAATAGATTCGATTTTCTTATACGATTATTTCAATAAACCCTCTCTTCTCAAAAGTATATTCAAATCGAAATTAGTTTGTCAAATATTATTAGTCAGAAACCTTACATGATAACCTTTCATATAATACAATACATACAATACTACTATAGAAACATAAACAATATTCCAATATCCTCCAAAGATCTCATCAATAAAATTATTCTTAAACAACGAATTCCCTAAACCACGAATTAATAATTAAAAAATAATTTAGATAATATTGCAACATAATTTTTCATCAAACAGGGACCTATAAGAAGAAAAAAATTAATTAACACTTTGTCAACATACTCTTTCAAAATACTCTTTGTTGTTGGAGACAACCTTCCATTTATGATGCATTATGAAATCCACCTTTCATAACTCTTTGTTCAATGTATTGAGTTTATAAATATTACAGAAATGATAATGACGAAACAGAAAATATGATGGAGACGAAGATGAGATTGAAGCTGAATGTATCCAATCGTTATTCAGCCGGTTTAAAGATTAAAGGCGCATAAACCGTTACAATTTGTGTAAATAGATGCGTTACAATTTAGGAATAGATGCTTGTTTATAGAATCTAATCAACATGGCACAAATTATGGTTACCCAAGCCACGTGGCACCCATTTTTTCAATGAATCTGATTTTCTTATATATATTTAAAATCATTTATTTTTTAATTGTATTTAAAATTAGTATTGTAATTTCTCTTTTATAAATAATATATTTTTAATACTCTTAAGATAATTTAAAACATATTTATTAATTATATAATAATTTTTTATCTATTATATAGAAACAAATTAAAAGTGGGAAAAGAGAAAGAACGACCAAACAAATCAAATTATGGTTACTTAAGCCACGTGACACAATTTTTTTCATAGAAATGAATCTGATTTTCTTATATATATTTAAAATGTATTATTTTTTAATTGTATTTAAAATTAGTATCGTAATTTCTATTTTATATATAATATATTCTTAATACTCTTAAGATAATTTAAAACATATTTATTAATTATTTAATAATTTTTCATCTATTATTACTAAACAATGAAGATGACGCATTTTGACATATGATTAACAACACTAGACACATGATGCGGAATGTATTGGTTCAATTTTAAATAATACACCATTCATCAATTTAGGAATAGGTGCGTTCACATGTTATGTAATTGATTACTCAAACACCATAAACGTTCATAAAAAATTATTTATCAATAACAGGAAGATTTTGGAATTGTGGGAGAAGAGAAAGAACGACGAAATAACTCAAATTATGATTACTCAAGACACGTAGTACAATAATTTCTCTTTTATAAATAATATATTCTTAATAATATTAAGATAATTTAAATCATATTTATTAATTATTTAATAATTATTCATCTATTATATATAAACAATGAAGATGTCGCATTTTTACATATGATGAAGATGGCGACACATGAAGCGGAATGTATTGGGTCAAATTTAAATAATACAACATTCATCAATTTAGGAATAGGTGCGTCTAAATGTTATGTAATTGATTACTCAAACACCATAAACGTTCATAGTAGAATATTTATCAATAACGAGAAGATTTGGGAATAGTGGGAGAAGAGGGAAGAACGATAAAAAAATTAATTTCTGTTTATACCCTCCAATCAGCATGGCACGAATTTTTTCATTTTTTTGCAAAGAAATAGATTCGATTTTCTTATACGATTATTTCAATAAACCCTCTCTTCTCAAAAGTATATTCAAATCGAAATTAGTTTGTCAAATATTATTAGTCAGAAACCTTACATGATAACCTTTCATATAATACAATACATACAATACTACTATAGAAACATAAACAATATTCCAATATCCTCCAAAGATCTCATCAATAAAATTATTCTTAAACAACGAATTCCCTAAACCACGAATTAATAATTAAAAAATAATTTAGATAATATTTCAACATAATTTTTCATCAAACAGGGACCTATAAGAAAAAAAAATTAATTAACACTTTGTCAACATACTCTTTCAAAATACTCTTTGTTGTTGGAGACAACCTTCCATTTATGATGCATTATGACATCCACCTTTCATAACTCTTTGTTCAATGTATTGAGTTTATAAATATTACAAAAATGATAATGACGAAACAGAAAATATGATGGAGACGAATATGAGATTGAAGCTGAATGTATCCAATCGTTATTCAGCCGGTTTAAAGATTAAAGGCGCATAAACCGTTACAATTTGTGTAAATAGATGCGTTACAATTTAGGAATAGATGCTTGTTTATAGAATCTAATCAACATGGCACAAATTATGGTTACCCAAGCCACGTGGCACCCATTTTTTCAATGAATCCGATTTTCTTATATATATTTAAAATCATTTATTTTTTAATTGTATTTAAAATTAGTATTGTAATTTCTCTTTTATAAATAATATATTTTTAATACTCTTAAGATAATTTAAAACATATTTATTAATTATATAATAATTTTTTATCTATTATATAGAAACAAATTAAAAGTGGGAAAAGAGAAAGAACGACCAAACAAATCAAATTATGGTTACTTAAGCCACGTGACACAATTTTTTTCATAGAAATGAATCTGATTTTCTTATATATATTTAAAATGTATTATTTTTTAATTGTATTTAAAATTAGTATCGTAATTTCTATTTTATATATAATATATTCTTAATACTCTTAAGATAATTTAAAACATATTTATTAATTATTTAATAATTTTTCATCTATTATTACTAAACAATGAAGATGACGCATTTTGACATATGATTAATAACACTAGACACATGATGCGGAATGTATTGGTTCAATTTTAAATAATACACCATTCATCAATTTAGGAATAGGTGCGTTCACATGTTATGTAATTGATTACTCAAACACCATAAACGTTCATAAAAAATTATTTATCAATAACGGGAAGATTTGGGAATTGTGGGAGAAGAGAAAGAACGACGAAATAACTCAAATTATGATTACTCAAGACACGTAGTACAATAATTTCTCTTTTATAAATAATATATTCTTAATAATATTAAGATAATTTAAATCATATTTATTAATTATTTAATAATTATTCATCTATTATATATAAACAATGAAGATGTCGCATTTTTACATATGATGAAGATGGCGACACATGAAGCGGAATGTATTGGGTCAAATTTAAATAATACAACATTCATCAATTTAGGAATAGGTGCGTCTAAATGTTATGTAATTGATTACTCAAACACCATAAACGTTCATAGTAGAATATTTATCAATAACGAAAAGATTTGGGAATAGTGGGAGAAGAGGGAAGAACGATAAAAAAATTAATTTCTGTTTATACCCTCCAATCAGCATGGCACGAATTTTTTCATTTTTTTGCAAAGAAATAGATTCGATTTTCTTATACGATTATTTCAATAAACCCTCTCTTCTCAAAAGTATATTCAAATCGAAATTAGTTTGTCAAATATTATTAGTCAGAAACCTTACATGATAACCTTTCATATAATACAATACATACAATACTACTATAGAAACATAAACAATATTCCAATATCCTCCAAAGATCTCATCAATAAAATTATTCTTAAACAACGAATTCCCTAAACCACGAATTAATAATTAAAAAATAATTTAGATAATATTGCAACATAATTTTTCATCAAACAGGGACCTATAAGAAGAAAAAAATTAATTAACACTTTGTCAACATACTCTTTCAAAATACTCTTTGTTGTTGGAGACAACCTTCCATTTATGATGCATTATGAAATCCACCTTTCATAACTCTTTGTTCAATGTATTGAGTTTATAAATATTACAGAAATGATAATGACGAAACAGAAAATATGATGGAGACGAAGATGAGATTGAAGCTGAATGTATCCAATCGTTATTCAGCCGGTTTAAAGATTAAAGGCGCATAAACCGTTACAATTTGTGTAAATAGATGCGTTACAATTTAGGAATAGATGCTTGTTTATAGAATCTAATCAACATGGCACAAATTATGGTTACCCAAGCCACGTGGCACCCATTTTTTCAATGAATCCGATTTTCTTATATATATTTAAAATCACTTATTTTTTAATTGTATTTAAAATTAGTATTGTAATTTCTCTTTTATAAATAATATATTTTTAATACTCTTAAGATAATTTAAAACATATTTATTAATTATATAATAATTTTTTATCTATTATATAGAAACAAATTAAAAGTGGGAAAAGAGAAAGAACGACCAAACAAATCAAATTATGGTTACTTAAGCCACGTGGCACAATTTTTTTTCATAGAAATGAATCTGATTTTCTTATATATATTTAAAATGTATTATTTTTTAATTGTATTTAAAATTAATATCGTAATTTCTATTTTATATATAATATATTCTTAATACTCTTAAGATAATTTAAAACATATTTAATAATTATTTAATAATTTTTCATCTATTATTACTAAACAATGAAGATGACGCATTTTGACATATGATTAACAACACTAGACACATGATGCGGAATGTATTGGTTCAATTTTAAATAATACACCATTCATCAATTTAGGAATAGGTGCGTTCACATGTTATGTAATTGATTACTCAAACACCATAAACGTTCATAAAAAATTATTTATCAATAACGGGATGATTTTGGAATTGTGGGAGAAGAGAAAGAACGACGAAATAACTCAAATTATGATTACTCAAGACACGTAGTACAATAATTTCTCTTTTTTAAATAATATATTCTTAATAATATTAAGATAATTTAAATCATATTTATTAATTATTTAATAATTATTCATCTATTATATATAAACAATGAAGATGTCGCATTTTTACATATGATGAAGATGGCGACACATGAAGCGGAATGTATTGGGTCAAATTTAAATAATACAACATTCATCAATTTAGGAATAGGTGCGTCTAAATGTTATGTAATTGATTACTCAAACACCATAAACGTTCATAGTAGAATATTTATCAATAACGAGAAGATTTGGGAATAGTGGGAGAAGAGGGAAGAACGATAAAAAAATTAATTTCTGTTTATACCCTCCAATCAGCATGGCACGAATTTTTTCATTTTTTTGCAAAGAAATAGATTCGATTTTCTTATACGATTATTTCAATAAACCTTCTCTTCTCAAAAGTATATTCAAATCGAAATTAGTTTGTCAAATATTATTAGTCAGAAACCTTACATGATAACCTTTCATATAATACAATACATACAATACTACTATAGAAACATAAACAATATTCCAATATCCTCCAAAGATCTCATCAATAAAATTATTCTTAAACAACGAATTCCCTAAACCACGAATTAATAATTAAAAAATAATTTAGATAATATTGCAACATAATTTTTCATCAAACAGGGATCTATAAGAAAAAAAAAATTAATTAACACTTTGTCAACATACTCTTTCAAAATACTCTTTGTTGTTGGAGACAACCTTCCATTTATGATGCATTATGACATCCACCTTTCATAACTCTTTGTTCAATGTATTGAGTTTATAAATATTACAGAAATGATAATGACGAAACAGAAAATATGATGGAGACGAAGATGAGATTGAAGCTGAATGTATCCAATCGTTATTCAGCCGGTTTAAAGATTAAAGGCGCATAAACCGTTACAATTTGTGTAAATAGATGCGTTACAATTTAGGAATAGATGCTTGTTTATAGAATCTAATCAACATGGCACAAATTATGGTTACCCAAGCCACGTGGCACCCATTTTTTCAATGAATCCGATTTTCTTATATATATTTAAAATCATTTATTTTTTAATTGTATTTAAAATTAGTATTGTAATTTCTCTTTTATAAATAATATATTTTTAATACTCTTAAGATAATTTAAAACATATTTATTAATTATATAATAATTTTTTATCTATTATATAGAAACAAATTAAAAGTGGGAAAAGAGAAAGAACGACCAAACAAATCAAATTATGGTTACTTAAGCCACGTGGCACAATTTTTTTTCATAGAAATGAATCTGATTTTCTTATATATATTTAAAATGTATTATTTTTTAATTGTATTTAAAATTAGTATCGTAATTTCTATTTTATATATAATATATTCTTAATACTCTTAAGATAATTTAAAACATATTTAATAATTATTTAATAATTTTTCATCTATTATTACTAAACAATGAAGATGACGCATTTTGACATATGATTAACAACACTAGACACATGATGCGGAATGTATTGGTTCAATTTTAAATAATACACCATTCATCAATTTAGGAATAGGTGCGTTCACATGTTATGTAATTGATTACTCAAACACCATAAACGTTCATAAAAAATTATTTATCAATAACGGGATGATTTTGGAATTGTGGGAGAAGAGAAAGAACGACGAAATAACTCAAATTATGATTACTCAAGACACGTAGTACAATAATTTCTCTTTTATAAATAATATATTCTTAATAATATTAAGATAATTTAAATCATATTTATTAATTATTTAATAATTATTCATCTATTATATATAAACAATGAAGATGTCGCATTTTTACATATGATGAAGATGGCGACACATGAAGCGGAATGTATTGGGTCAAATTTAAATAATACAACATTCATCAATTTAGGAATAGGTGCGTCTAAATGTTATGTAATTGATTACTCAAACACCATAAACGTTCATAGTAGAATATTTATCAATAACGAGAAGATTTGGGAATAGTGGGAGAAGAGGGAAGAACGATAAAAAAATTAATTTCTGTTTATACCCTCCAATCAGCATGGCACGAATTTTTTCATTTTTTTGCAAAGAAATAGATTCGATTTTCTTATACGATTATTTCAATAAACCCTCTCTTCTCAAAAGTATATTCAAATCGAAATTAGTTTGTCAAATATTATTAGTCAGAAACCTTACATGATAACCTTTCATATAATACAATACATACAATACTACTATAGAAACATAAACAATATTCCAATATCCTCCAAAGATCTCATCAATAAAATTATTCTTAAACAACGAATTCCCTAAACCACGAATTAATAATTAAAAAATAATTTAGATAATATTGCAACATAATTTTTCATCAAACAGGGACCTATAAGAAAAAAAAAATTAATTAACACTTTGTCAACATACTCTTTCAAAATACTCTTTGTTGTTGGAGACAACCTTCCATTTATGATGCATTATGACATCCACCTTTCATAACTCTTTGTTCAATGTATTGAGTTTATAAATATTACAGAAATGATAATGACGAAACAGAAAATATGATGGAGACGAAGATGAGATTGAAGCTGAATGTATCCAATCGTTATTCAGCCGGTTTAAAGATTAAAGGCGCATAAACCGTTACAATTTGTGTAAATAGATGCGTTACAATTTAGGAATAGATGCTTGTTTATAGAATCTAATCAACATGGCACAAATTATGGTTACCCAAGCCACGTGGCACCCATTTTTTCAATGAATCCGATTTTCTTATATATATTTAAAATCATTTATTTTTTAATTGTATTTAAAATTAGTATTGTAATTTCTCTTTTATAAATAATATATTTTTAATACTCTTAAGATAATTTAAAACATATTTATTAATTATATAATAATTTTTTATCTATTATATAGAAACAAATTAAAAGTGGGAAAAGAGAAAGAACGACCAAACAAATCAAATTATGGTTACTTAAGCCACGTGGCACAATTTTTTTCCATAGAAATGAATCTGATTTTCTTATATATATTTAAAATGTATTATTTTTTAATTGTATTTAAAATTAGTATCGTAATTTCTATTTTATATATAATATATTCTTAATACTCTTAAGATAATTTAAAACATATTTAATAATTATTTAATAATTTTTCATCTATTATTACTAAACAATGAAGATGACGCATTTTGACATATGATTAACAACACTAGACACATGATGCAGAATGTATTGGTTCAATTTTAAATAATACACCATTCATCAATTTAGGAATAGGTGCGTTCACATGTTATGTAATTGATTACTCAAACACCATAAACGTTCATAAAAAATTATTTATCAATAACGGGATGATTTTGGAATTGTGGGAGAAGAGAAAGAACGACGAAATAACTCAAATTATGATTACTCAAGACACGTAGTACAATAATTTCTCTTTTATAAATAATATATTCTTAATAATATTAAGATAATTTAAATCATATTTATTAATTATTTAATAATTATTCATCTATTATATATAAACAATGAAGATGTCGCATTTTTACATATGATGAAGATGGCGACACATGAAGCGGAATGTATTGGGTCAAATTTAAATAATACAACATTCATCAATTTAGGAATAGGTGCGTCTAAATGTTATGTAATTGATTACTCAAACACCATAAACGTTCATAGTAGAATATTTATCAATAACGAGAAGATTTGGGAATAGTGGGAGAAGAGGGAAGAACGATAAAAAAATTAATTTCTGTTTATACCCTCCAATCAGCATGGCACGAATTTTTTCATTTTTTTGCAAAGAAATAGATTCGATTTTCTTATACGATTATTTCAATAAACCCTCTCTTCTCAAAAGTATATTCAAATCGAAATTAGTTTGTCAAATATTATTAGTCAGAAACCTTACATGATAACCTTTCATATAATACAATACATACAATACTACTATAGAAACATAAACAATATTCCAATATCCTCCAAAGATCTCATCAATAAAATTATTCTTAAACAACGAATTCCCTAAACCACGAATTAATAATTAAAAAATAATTTAGATAATATTGCAACATAATTTTTCATCAAACAGGGACCTATAAGAAAAAAAAAATTAATTAACACTTTGTCAACATACTCTTTCAAAATACTCTTTGTTGTTGGAGACAACCTTCCATTTATGATGCATTATGACATCCACCTTTCATAACTCTTTGTTCAATGTATTGAGTTTATAAATATTACAGAAATGATAATGACGAAACAGAAAATATGATGGAGACGAAGATGAGATTGAAGCTGAATGTATCCAATCGTTATTCAGCCGGTTTAAAGATTAAAGGCGCATAAACCGTTACAATTTGTGTAAATAGATGCGTTACAATTTAGGAATAGATGCTTGTTTATAGAATCTAATCAACATGGCACAAATTATGGTTACCCAAGCCACGTGGCACCCATTTTTTCAATGAATCCGATTTTCTTATATATATTTAAAATCATTTATTTTTTAATTGTATTTAAAATTAGTATTGTAATTTCTCTTTTATAAATAATATATTTTTAATACTCTTAAGATAATTTAAAACATATTTATTAATTATATAATAATTTTTTATCTATTATATAGAAACAAATTAAAAGTGGGAAAAGAGAAAGAACGACCAAACAAATCAAATTATGGTTACTTAAGCCACGTGACACAATTTTTTTCATAGAAATGAATCTGATTTTCTTATATATATTTAAAATGTATTATTTTTTAATTGTATTTAAAATTAGTATCGTAATTTCTATTTTATATATAATATATTCTTAATACTCTTAAGATAATTTAAAACATATTTATTAATTATTTAATAATTTTTCATCTATTATTACTAAACAATGAAGATGACGCATTTTGACATATGATTAACAACACTAGACACATGATGCGGAATGTATTGGTTCAATTTTAAATAATACACCATTCATAAATTTAGGAATAGGTGCGTTCACATGTTATGTAATTGATTACTCAAACACCATAAACGTTCATAAAAAATTATTTATCAATAACGGGAAGATTTGGGAATTGTGGGAGAAGAGAAAGAACGACGAAATAACTCAAATTATGATTACTCAAGACACGTAGTACAATAATTTCTCTTTTATAAATAATATATTCTTAATAATATTAAGATAATTTAAATCATATTTATTAATTATTTAATAATTATTCATCTATTATATATAAACAATGAAGATGTCGCATTTTTACATATGATGAAGATGGCGACACATGAAGCGGAATGTATTGGGTCAAATTTAAATAATACAACATTCATCAATTTAGGAATAGGTGCGTCTAAATGTTATGTAATTGATTACTCAAACACCATAAACGTTCATAGTAGAATATTTATCAATAACGAAAAGATTTGGGAATAGTGGGAGAAGAGGGAAGAACGATAAAAAAATTAATTTCTGTTTATACCCTCCAATCAGCATGGCACGAATTTTTTCATTTTTTTGCAAAGAAATAGATTCGATTTTCTTATACGATTATTTCAATAAACCCTCTCTTCTCAAAAGTATATTCAAATCGAAATTAGTTTGTCAAATATTATTAGTCAGAAACGTTACATGAAAACCTTTCATATAATACAATACATACAATACTACTATAGAAACATAAACAATATTCCAATATCCTCCAAAGATCTCATCAATAAAATTATTCTTAAACAACGAATTCCCTAAACCACGAATTAATAATTAAAAAATAATTTAGATAATATTGCAACATAATTTTTCATCAAACAGGGACCTATAAGAAGAAAAAAATTAATTAACACTTTGTCAACATACTCTTTCAAAATACTCTTTGTTGTTGGAGACAACCTTCCATTTATGATGCATTATGAAATCCACCTTTCATAACTCTTTGTTCAATGTATTGAGTTTATAAATATTACAGAAATGATAATGACGAAACAGAAAATATGATGGAGACGAAGATGAGATTGAAGCTGAATGTATCCAATCGTTATTCAGCCGGTTTAAAGATTAAAGGCGCATAAACCGTTACAATTTGTGTAAATAGATGCGTTACAATTTAGGAATAGATGCTTGTTTATAGAATCTAATCAACATGGCACAAATTATGGTTACCCAAGCCACGTGGCACCCATTTTTTCAATGAATCCGATTTTCTTATATATATTTAAAATCATTTATTTTTTAATTGTATTTAAAATTAGTATTGTAATTTCTCTTTTATAAATAATATATTTTTAATACTCTTAAGATAATTTAAAACATATTTATTAATTATATAATAATTTTTTATCTATTATATAGAAACAAATTAAAAGTGGGAAAAGAGAAAGAACGACCAAACAAATCAAATTATGGTTACTTAAGCCACGTGGCACAATTTTTTTTCATAGAAATGAATCTGATTTTCTTATATATATTTAAAATGTATTATTTTTTAATTGTATTTAAAATTAGTATCGTAATTTCTATTTTATATATAATATATTCTTAATACTCTTAAGATAATTTAAAACATATTTATTAATTATTTAATAATTTTTCATCTATTATTACTAAACAATGAAGATGACGCATTTTGACATATGATTAACAACACTAGACACATGATGCGGAATGTATTGGTTCAATTTTAAATAATACACCATTCATCAATTTAGGAATAGGTGCGTTCACATGTTATGTAATTGATTACTCAAACACCATAAACGTTCATAAAAAATTATTTATCAATAACGGGAAGATTTGGGAATTGTGGGAGAAGAGAAAGAACGACGAAATAACTCAAATTATGATTACTCAAGACACGTAGTACAATAATTTCTCTTTTATAAATAATATATTCTTAATAATATTAAGATAATTTAAATCATATTTATTAATTATTTAATAATTATTCATCTATTATATATAAACAATGAAGATGTCGCATTTTTACATATGATGAAGATGGCGACACATGAAGCGGAATGTATTGGGTCAAATTTAAATAATACAACATTCATCAATTTAGGAATAGGTGCGTCTAAATGTTATGTAATTGATTACTCAAACACCATAAACGTTCATAGTAGAATATTTATCAATAACGAGAAGATTTGGGAATAGTGGGAGAAGAGGGAAGAACGATAAAAAAATTAATTTCTGTTTATACCCTCCAATCAGCATGGCACGAATTTTTTCATTTTTTTGCAAAGAAATAGATTCGATTTTCTTATACGATTATTTCAATAAACCCTCTCTTCTCAAAAGTATATTCAAATCGAAATTAGTTTGTCAAATATTATTAGTCAGAAACCTTACATGATAACCTTTCATATAATACAATACATACAATACTACTATAGAAACATAAACAATATTCCAATATCCTCCAAAGATCTCATCAATAAAATTATTCTTAAACAACGAATTCCCTAAACCACGAATTAATAATTAAAAAATAATTTAGATAATATTGCAACATAATTTTTCATCAAACAGGGACCTATAAGAAGAAAAAAATTAATTAACACTTTGTCAACATACTCTTTCAAAATACTCTTTGTTGTTGGAGACAACCTTCCATTTATGATGCATTATGAAATCCACCTTTCATAACTCTTTGTTCAATGTATTGAGTTTATAAATATTACAGAAATGATAATGACGAAACAGAAAATATGATGGAGACGAAGATGAGATTGAAGCTGAATGTATCCAATCGTTATTCAGCCGGTTTAAAGATTAAAGGCGCATAAACCGTTACAATTTGTGTAAATAGATGCGTTACAATTTAGGAATAGATGCTTGTTTATAGAATCTAATCAACATGGCACAAATTATGGTTACCCAAGCCACGTGGCACCCATTTTTTCAATGAATCCGATTTTCTTATATATATTTAAAATCATTTATTTTTTAATTGTATTTAAAATTAGTATTGTAATTTCTCTTTTATAAATAATATATTTTTAATACTCTTAAGATAATTTAAAACATATTTATTAATTATATAATAATTTTTTATCTATTATATAGAAACAAATTAAAAGTGGGAAAAGAGAAAGAACGACCAAACAAATCAAATTATGGTTACTTAAGCCACGTGGCACAATTTTTTTTCATAGAAATGAATCTGATTTTCTTATATATATTTAAAATGTATTATTTTTTAATTGTATTTAAAATTAGTATCGTAATTTCTATTTTATATATAATATATTCTTAATACTCTTAAGATAATTTAAAACATATTTAATAATTATTTAATAATTTTTCATCTATTATTACTAAACAATGAAGATGACGCATTTTGACATATGATTAACAACACTAGACACATGATGCGGAATGTATTGGTTCAATTTTAAATAATACACCATTCATCAATTTAGGAATAGGTGCGTTCACATGTTATGTAATTGATTACTCAAACACCATAAACGTTCATAAAAAATTATTTATCAATAACGGGATGATTTTGGAATTGTGGGAGAAGAGAAAGAACGACGAAATAACTCAAATTATGATTACTCAAGACACGTAGTACAATAATTTCTCTTTTATAAATAATATATTCTTAATAATATTAAGATAATTTAAATCATATTTATTAATTATTTAATAATTATTCATCTATTATATATAAACAATGAAGATGTCGCATTTTTACATATGATGAAGATGGCGACACATGAAGCGGAATGTATTGGGTCAAATTTAAATAATACAACATTCATCAATTTAGGAATAGGTGCGTCTAAATGTTATGTAATTGATTACTCAAACACCATAAACGTTCATAGTAGAATATTTATCAATAACGAGAAGATTTGGGAATAGTGGGAGAAGAGGGAAGAACGATAAAAAAATTAATTTCTGTTTATACCCTCCAATCAGCATGGCACGAATTTTTTCATTTTTTTGCAAAGAAATAGATTCGATTTTCTTATACGATTATTTCAATAAACCCTCTCTTCTCAAAAGTATATTCAAATCGAAATTAGTTTGTCAAATATTATTAGTCAGAAACCTTACATGATAACCTTTCATATAATACAATACATACAATACTACTATAGAAACATAAACAATATTCCAATATCCTCCAAAGATCTCATCAATAAAATTATTCTTAAACAACGAATTCCCTAAACCACGAATTAATAATTAAAAAATAATTTAGATAATATTGCAACTTAATTTTTCATCAAACAGGGACCTATAAGAAGAAAAAAATTAATTAACACTTTGTCAACATACTCTTTCAAAATACTCTTTGTTGTTGGAGACAACCTTCCATTTATGATGCATTATGAAATCCACCTTTCATAACTCTTTGTTCAATGTATTGAGTTTATAAATATTACAGAAATGATAATGACGAAACAGAAAATATGATGGAGACGAAGATGAGATTGAAGCTGAATGTATCCAATCGTTATTCAGCCGGTTTAAAGATTAAAGGCGCATAAACCGTTACAATTTGTGTAAATAGATGCGTTACAATTTAGGAATAGATGCTTGTTTATAGAATCTAATCAACATGGCACAAATTATGGTTACCCAAGCCACGTGGCACCCATTTTTTCAATGAATCCAATTTTCTTATATATATTTAAAATCATTTATTTTTTAATTGTATTTAAAATTAGTATTGTAATTTCTCTTTTATAAATAATATATTTTTAATACTCTTAAGATAATTTAAAACATATTTATTAATTATATAATAATTTTTTATCTATTATATAGAAACAAATTAAAAGTGGGAAAAGAGAAAGAACGACCAAACAAATCAAATTATGGTTACTTAAGCCACGTGGCACAATTTTTTTTCATAGAAATGAATCTGATTTTCTTATATATATTTAAAATGTATTATTTTTTAATTGTATTTAAAATTAGTATCGTAATTTCTATTTTATATATAATATATTCTTAATACTCTTAAGATAATTTAAAACATATTTATTAATTATTTAATAATTTTTCATCTATTATTACTAAACAATGAAGATGACGCATTTTGACATATGATTAACAACACTAGACACATGATGCGGAATGTATTGGTTCAATTTTAAATAATACACCATTCATCAATTTAGGAATAGGTGCGTTCACATGTTATGTAATTGATTACTCAAACACCATAAACGTTCATAAAAAATTATTTATCAATAACGGGAAGATTTGGGAATTGTGGGAGAAGAGAAAGAACGACGAAATAACTCAAATTATGATTACTCAAGACACGTAGTACAATAATTTCTCTTTTATAAATAATATATTCTTAATAATATTAAGATAATTTAAATCATATTTATTAATTATTTAATAATTATTCATCTATTATATATAAACAATGAAGATGTCGCATTTTTACATATGATGAAGATGGCGACACATGAAGCGGAATGTATTGGGTCAAATTTAAATAATACAACATTCATCAATTTAGGAATAGGTGCGTCTAAATGTTATGTAATTGATTACTCAAACACCATAAACGTTCATAGTAGAATATTTATCAATAACGAGAAGATTTGGGAATAGTGGGAGAAGAGGGAAGAACGATAAAAAAATTAATTTCTGTTTATACCCTCCAATCAGCATGGCACGAATTTTTTCATTTTTTTGCAAAGAAATAGATTCGATTTTCTTATACGATTATTTCAATAAACCCTCTCTTCTCAAAAGTATATTCAAATCGAAATTAGTTTGTCAAATATTATTAGTCAGAAACCTTACATGATAACCTTTCATATAATACAATACATACAATACTACTATAGAAACATAAACAATATTCCAATATCCTCCAAAGATCTCATCAATAAAATTATTCTTAAACAACGAATTCCCTAAACCACGAATTAATAATTAAAAAATAATTTAGATAATATTGCAACATAATTTTTCATCAAACAGGGACCTATAAGAAGAAAAAAATTAATTAACACTTTGTCAACATACTCTTTCAAAATACTCTTTGTTGTTGGAGACAACCTTCCATTTATGATGCATTATGAAATCCACCTTTCATAACTCTTTGTTCAATGTATTGAGTTTATAAATATTACAGAAATGATAATGACGAAACAGAAAATATGATGGAGACGAAGATGAGATTGAAGCTGAATGTATCCAATCGTTATTCAGCCGGTTTAAAGATTAAAGGCGCATAAACCGTTACAATTTGTGTAAATAGATGCGTTACAATTTAGGAATAGATGCTTGTTTATAGAATCTAATCAACATGGCACAAATTATGGTTACCCAAGCCACGTGGCACCCATTTTTTCAATGAATCCAATTTTCTTATATATATTTAAAATCATTTATTTTTTAATTGTATTTAAAATTAGTATTGTAATTTCTCTTTTATAAATAATATATTTTTAATACTCTTAAGATAATTTAAAACATATTTATTAATTATATAATAATTTTTTATCTATTATATAGAAACAAATTAAAAGTGGGAAAAGAGAAAGAACGACCAAACAAATCAAATTATGGTTACTTAAGCCACGTGGCACAATTTTTTTTCATAGAAATGAATCTGATTTTCTTATATATATTTAAAATGTATTATTTTTTAATTGTATTTAAAATTAGTATCGTAATTTCTATTTTATATATAATATATTCTTAATACTCTTAAGATAATTTAAAACATATTTATTAATTATTTAATAATTTTTCATCTATTATTACTAAACAATGAAGATGACGCATTTTGACATATGATTAACAACACTAGACACATGATGCGGAATGTATTGGTTCAATTTTAAATAATACACCATTCATCAATTTAGGAATAGGTGCGTTCACATGTTATGTAATTGATTACTCAAACACCATAAACGTTCATAAAAAATTATTTATCAATAACGGGAAGATTTGGGAATTGTGGGAGAAGAGAAAGAACGACGAAATAACTCAAATTATGATTACTCAAGACACGTAGTACAATAATTTCTCTTTTATAAATAATATATTCTTAATAATATTAAGATAATTTAAATCATATTTATTAATTATTTAATAATTATTCATCTATTATATATAAACAATGAAGATGTCGCATTTTTACATATGATGAAGATGGCGACACATGAAGCGGAATGTATTGGGTCAAATTTAAATAATACAACATTCATCAATTTAGGAATAGGTGCGTCTAAATGTTATGTAATTGATTACTCAAACACCATAAACGTTCATAGTAGAATATTTATCAATAACGAAAAGATTTGGGAATAGTGGGAGAAGAGGGAAGAACGATAAAAAAATTAATTTCTGTTTATACCCTCCAATCAGCATGGCACGAATTTTTTCATTTTTTTGCAAAGAAATAGATTCGATTTTCTTATACGATTATTTCAATAAACCCTCTCTTCTCAAAAGTATATTCAAATCGAAATTAGTTTGTCAAATATTATTAGTCAGAAACCTTACATGATAACCTTTCATATAATACAATACATACAATACTACTATAGAAACATAAACAATATTCCAATATCCTCCAAAGATCTCATCAATAAAATTATTCTTAAACAATGAATTCCCTAAACCACGAATTAATAATTAAAAAATAATTTAGATAATATTGCAACATAATTTTTCATCAAACAGGGACCTATAAGAAGAAAAAAATTAATTAACACTTTGTCAACATACTCTTTCAAAATACTCTTTGTTGTTGGAGACAACCTTCCATTTATGATGCATTATGAAATCCACCTTTCATAACTCTTTGTTCAATGTATTGAGTTTATAAATATTACAGAAATGATAATGACGAAACAGAAAATATGATGGAGACGAAGATGAGATTGAAGCTGAATGTATCCAATCGTTATTCAGCCGGTTTAAAGATTAAAGGCGCATAAACCGTTACAATTTGTGTAAATAGATGCGTTACAATTTAGGAATAGATGCTTGTTTATAGAATCTAATCAACATGGCACAAATTATGGTTACCCAAGCCACGTGGCACCCATTTTTTCAATGAATCCGATTTTCTTATATATATTTAAAATCATTTATTTTTTAATTGTATTTAAAATTAGTATTGTAATTTCTCTTTTATAAATAATATATTTTTAATACTCTTAAGATAATTTAAAACATATTTATTAATTATATAATAATTTTTTATCTATTATATAGAAACAAATTAAAAGTGGGAAAAGAGAAAGAACAACCAAACAAATCAAATTATGGTTACTTAAGCCACGTGGCACAATTTTTTTTCATAGAAATGAATCTGATTTTCTTATATATATTTAAAATGTATTATTTTTTAATTGTATTTAAAATTAGTATCGTAATTTCTATTTTATATATAATATATTCTTAATACTCTTAAGATAATTTAAAACATATTTATTAATTATTTAATAATTTTTCATCTATTATTACTAAACAATGAAGATGACGCATTTTGACATATGATTAACAACACTAGACACATGATGCGGAATGTATTGGTTCAATTTTAAATAATACACCATTCATCAATTTAGGAATAGGTGCGTTCACATGTTATGTAATTGATTACTCAAACACCATAAACGTTCATAAAAAATTATTTATCAATAACGGGAAGATTTGGGAATTGTGGGAGAAGAGAAAGAACGACGAAATAACTCAAATTATGATTACTCAAGACACGTAGTACAATAATTTCACTTTTATAAATAATATATTCTTAATAATATTAAGATAATTTAAATCATATTTATTAATTATTTAATAATTATTCATCTATTATATATAAACAATGAAGATGTCGCATTTTTACATATGATGAAGATGGCGACACATGAAGCGGAATGTATTGGGTCAAATTTAAATAATACAACATTCATCAATTTAGGAATAGGTGCGTCTAAATGTTATGTAATTGATTACTCAAACACCATAAACGTTCATAGTAGAATATTTATCAATAACGAGAAGATTTGGGAATAGTGGGAGAAGAGGGAAGAACGATAAAAAAATTAATTTCTGTTTATACCCTCCAATCAGCATGGCACGAATTTTTTCATTTTTTTGCAAAGAAATAGATTCGATTTTCTTATACGATTATTTCAATAAACCCTCTCTTCTCAAAAGTATATTCAAATCGAAATTAGTTTGTCAAATATTATTAGTCAGAAACCTTACATGATAACCTTTCATATAATACAATACATACAATACTACTATAGAAACATAAACAATATTCCAATATCCTCCAAAGATCTCATCAATAAAATTATTCTTAAACAAACAATTCCCTAAACCACGAATTAATAATTAAAAAATAATTTAGATAATATTGCAACATAATTTTTCATCAAACAGGGACCTATAAGAAAAAAAAAATTAATTAACACTTTGTCAACATACTCTTTCAAAATACTCTTTGTTGTTGGAGACAACCTTCCATTTATGATGCATTATGACATCCACCTTTCATAACTCTTTGTTCAATGTATTGAGTTTATAAATATTACAGAAATGATAATGACGAAACAGAAAATATGATGGAGACGAAGATGAGATTGAAGCTGAATGTATCCAATCGTTATTCAGCCGGTTTAAAGATTAAAGGCGCATAAACCGTTACAATTTGTGTAAATAGATGCGTTACAATTTAGGAATAGATGCTTGTTTATAGAATCTAATCAACATGGCACAAATTATGGTTACCCAAGCCACGTGGCACCCATTTTTTCAATGAATCCGATTTTCTTATATATATTTAAAATCATTTATTTTTTAATTGTATTTAAAATTAGTATTGTAATTTCTCTTTTATAAATAATATATTTTTAATACTCTTAAGATAATTTAAAACATATTTATTAATTATATAATAATTTTTTATCTATTATATAGAAACAAATTAAAAGTGGGAAAAGAGAAAGAACGACCAAACAAATCAAATTATGGTTACTTAAGCCACGTGGCACAATTTTTTTTCATAGAAATGAATCTGATTTTCTTATATATATTTAAAATGTATTATTTTTTAATTGTATTTAAAATTAGTATCGTAATTTCTATTTTATATATAATATATTCTTAATACTCTTAAGATAATTTAAAACATATTTATTAATTATTTAATAATTTTTCATCTATTATTACTAAACAATGAAGATGACGCATTTTGACATATGATTAACAACACTAGACACATGATGCGGAATGTATTGGTTCAATTTTAAATAATACACCATTCATCAATTTAGGAATAGGTGCGTTCACATGTTATGTAATTGATTACTCAAACACCATAAACGTTCATAAAAAATTATTTATCAATAACGGGAAGATTTGGGAATTGTGGGAGAAGAGAAAGAACGACGAAATAACTCAAATTATGATTACTCAAGACACGTAGTACAATAATTTCTCTTTTATAAATAATATATTCTTAATAATATTCAGATAATTTAAATCATATTTATTAATTATTTAATAATTATTCATCTATTATATATAAACAATGAAGATGTCACATTTTTACAAATGATGAAGATGGCGACACATGAAGCGGAATGTATTGGGTCAAATTTAAATAATACAACATTCATCAATTTAGGAATAGGTGCGTCTAAATGTTATGTAATTGATTACTCAAACACCATAAACGTTCATAGTAGAATATTTATCAATAACGAGAAGATTTGGGAATAGTGGGAGAAGAGGGAAGAACGATAAAAAAATTAATTTCTGTTTATACCCTCCAATCAGCATGGCACGAATTTTTTCATTTTTTTGCAAAGAAATAGATTCGATTTTCTTATACGATTATTTCAATAAACCCTCTCTTCTCAAAAGTATATTCAAATCGAAATTAGTTTGTCAAATATTATTAGTCAGAAACCTTACATGATAACCTTTCATATAATACAATACATACAATACTACTATAGAAACATAAACAATATTCCAATAACCTCCAAAGATCTCATCAATAAAATTATTCTTAAACAACGAATTCCCTAAACCACAAAATAATAATTAAAAAATAATTTAGATAATATTGCAACATAATTTTTCATCAAACAGGGACCTATAAGAAGAAAAAAAATTAATTAACACTTTGTCAACATACTCTTTCAAAATACTCTTTGTTGTTGGAGACAACCTTCCATTTATGATGCATTATGACATCCACCTTTCATAACTCTTTGTTCAATGTATTGAGTTTATAAATATTACAGAAATGATAATGACGAAACAGAAAATATGATGGAGACGAAGATGAGATTGAAGCTGAATGTATCCAATCGTTATTCAGCCGGTTTAAAGATTAAAGGCGCATAAACCGTTACAATTTGTGTAAATAGATGCGTTACAATTTAGGAATAGATACTTGTTTATAGAATCTAATCAATATGGCACAAATTATGGTTACCCAAGCCACGTGGCACCCATTTTTTCAATGAATCCGATTTTCTTATATATATTTAAAATCATTTATTTTTTAATTGTATTTAAAATTAGTATTGTAATTTCTCTTTTATAAATAATATATTTTTAATACTCTTAAGATAATTTAAAACATATTTATTAATTATATAATAATTTTTTATCTATTATATAGAAACAAATTAAAAGTGGGAAAAGAGAAAGAACGACCAAACAAATCAAATTATGGTTACTTAAGCCACGTGGCACAATTTTTTTTCATAGAAATGAATCTGATTTTCTTATATATATTTAAAATGTATTATTTTTTAATTGTATTTAAAATTAGTATCGTAATTTCTATTTTATATATAATATATTCTTAATACTCTTAAGATAATTTAAAACATATTTATTAATTATTTAATAATTTTTCATCTATTATTACTAAACAATGAAGATGACGCATTTTGACATATGATTAACAACACTAGACACATGATGCGGAATGTATTGGTTCAATTTTAAATAATACACCATTCATCAATTTAGGAATAGGTGCGTTCACATGTTATGTAATTGATTACTCAAACACCATAAACGTTCATAAAAAATTATTTATCAATAACGGGAAGATTTGGGAATTGTGGGAGAAGAGAAAGAACGACGAAATAACTCAAATTATGATTACTCAAGACACGTAGTACAATAATTTCTCTTTTATAAATAATATATTCTTAATAATATTAAGATAATTTAAATCATATTTATTAATTATTTAATAATTATTCATCTATTATATATAAACAATGAAGATGTCGCATTTTTACATATGATGAAGATGGCGACACATGAAGCGGAATGTATTGGGTCAAATTTAAATAATACAACATTCATCAATTTAGGAATAGGTGCGTCTAAATGTTATGTAATTGATTACTCAAACACCATAAACGTTCATAGTAGAATATTTATCAATAACGAGAAGATTTGGGAATAGTGGGAGAAGAGGGAAGAACGATAAAAAAATTAATTTCTGTTTATACCCTCCAATCAGCATGGCACGAATTTTTTCATTTTTTTGCAAAGAAATAGATTCGATTTTCTTATACGATTATTTCAATAAACCCTCTCTTCTCAAAAGTATATTCAAATCGAAATTAGTTTGTCAAATATTATTAGTCAGAAACCTTACATGATAACCTTTCATATAATACAATACATACAATACTACTATAGAAACATAAACAATATTCCAATATCCTCCAAAGATCTCATCAATAAAATTATTCTTAAACAACGAATTCCTTAAACCACGAATTAATAATTAAAAAATAATTTAGATAATATTGCAACATAATTTTTCATCAAACAGGGACCTATAAGAAAAAAAAAATTAATTAACACTTTGTCAACATACTCTTTCAAAATACTCTTTGTTGTTGGAGACAACCTTCCATTTATGATGCATTATGACATCCACCTTTCATAACTCTTTGTTCAATGTATTGAGTTTATAAATATTACAGAAATGATAATGACGAAACAGAAAATATGATGGAGACGAAGATGAGATTGAAGCTGAATGTATCCAATCGTTATTCAGCCGGTTTAAAGATTAAAGGCGCATAAACCGTTACAATTTGTGTAAATAGATGCGTTACAATTTAGGAATAGATGCTTGTTTATAGAATCTAATCAACATGGCACAAATTATGGTTACCCAAGCCACGTGGCACCCATTTTTTCAATGAATCCGATTTTCTTATATATATTTAAAATCATTTATTTTTTAATTGTATTTAAAATTAGTATTGTAATTTCTCTTTTATAAATAATATATTTTTAATACTCTTAAGATAATTTAAAACATATTTATTAATTATATAATAATTTTTTATCTATTATATAGAAACAAATTAAAAGTGGGAAAAGAGAAAGAACGACCAAACAAATCAAATTATGGTTACTTAAGCCACGTGGCACAATTTTTTTTCATAGAAATGAATCTGATTTTCTTATATATATTTAAAATGTATTATTTTTTAATTGTATTTAAAATTAGTATCGTAATTTCTATTTTATATATAATATATTCTTAATACTCTTAAGATAATTTAAAACATATTTATTAATTATTTAATAATTTTTCATCTATTATTACTAAACAATGAAGATGACGCATTTTGACATATGATTAACAACACTAGACACATGATGCGGAATGTATTGGTTCAATTTTAAATAATACACCATTCATCAATTTAGGAATAGGTGCGTTCACATGTTATGTAATTGATTACTCAAACACCATAAACGTTCATAAAAAATTATTTATCAATAACGGGAAGATTTTGGAATTGTGGGAGAAGAGAAAGAACGACGAAATAACTCAAATTATGATTACTCAAGACACGTAGTACAATAATTTCTCTTTTATAAATAATATATTCTTAATAATATTAAGATAATTTAAATCATATTTATTAATTATTTAATAATTATTCAACTATTATATATAAACAATGAAGATGTCGCATTTTTACATATGATGAAGATGGCGACACATGAAGCGGAATGTATTGGGTCAAATTTAAATAATACAACATTCATCAATTTAGGAATAGGTGCGTCTAAATGTTATGTAATTGATTACTCAAACACCATAAACGTTCATAGTAGAATATTTATCAATAACGAGAAGATTTGGGAATAGTGGGAGAAGAGGGAAGAACGATAAAAAAATTAATTTCTGTTTATACCCTCCAATCAGCATGGCACGAATTTTTTCATTTTTTTGCAAAGAAATAGATTCGATTTTCTTATACGATTATTTCAATAAACCCTCTCTTCTCAAAAGTATATTCAAATCGAAATTAGTTTGTCAAATATTATTAGTCAGAAACCTTACATGATAACCTTTCATATAATACAATACATACAATACTACTATAGAAACATAAACAATATTCCAATATCCTCCAAAGATCTCATCAATAAAATTATTCTTAAACAACGAATTCCCTAAACCACGAATTAATAATTAAAAAATAATTTAGATAATATTGCAACATAATTTTTCATCAAACAGGGACCTATAAGAAAAAAAAAATTAATTAACACTTTGTCAACATACTCTTTCAAAATACTCTTTGTTGTTGGAGACAACCTTCCATTTATGATGCATTATGACATCCACCTTTCATAACTCTTTGTTCAATGTATTGAGTTTATAAATATTACAGAAATGATAATGACGAAACAGAAAATATGATGGAGACGAAGATGAGATTGAAGCTGAATGTATCCAATCGTTATTCAGCCGGTTTAAAGATTAAAGGCGCATAAACCGTTACAATTTGTGTAAATAGATGCGTTACAATTTAGGAATAGATGCTTGTTTATAGAATCTAATCAACATGGCACAAATTATGGTTACCCAAGTCACGTGGCACCCATTTTTTCAATGAATCTGATTTTCTTATATATATTTAAAATCATTTATTTTTTAATTGTATTTAAAATTAGTATTGTAATTTCTCTTTTATAAATAATATATTTTTAATACTCTTAAGATAATTTAAAACATATTTATTAATTATATAATAATTTTTTATCTATTATATAGAAACAAATTAAAAGTGGGAAAAGAGAAAGAACGACCAAACAAATCAAATTATGGTTACTTAAGCCACGTGGCACAATTTTTTTTCATAGAAATGAATCTGATTTTCTTATATATATTTAAAATGTATTATTTTTTAATTGTATTTAAAATTAGTATCGTAATTTCTATTTTATATATAATATATTCTTAATACTCTTAAGATAATTTAAAACATATTTATTAATTATTTAATAATTTTTCATCTATTATTACTAAACAATGAAGATGACGCATTTTGACATATGATTAACAACACTAGACACATGATGCGGAATGTATTGGTTCAATTTTAAATAATACACCATTCATCAATTTAGGAATAGGTGCGTTCACATGTTATGTAATTGATTACTCAAACACCATAAACGTTCATAAAAAATTATTTATCAATAACGGGAAGATTTTGGAATTGTGGGAGAAGAGAAAGAACGACGAAATAACTCAAATTATGATTACTCAAGACACGTAGTACAATAATTTCTCTTTTATAAATAATATATTCTTAATAATATTAAGATAATTTAAATCATATTTATTAATTATTTAATAATTATTCAACTATTATATATAAACAATGAAGATGTCGCATTTTTACATATGATGAAGATGGCGACACATGAAGCGGAATGTATTGGGTCAAATTTAAATAATACAACATTCATCAATTTAGGAATAGGTGCGTCTAAATGTTATGTAATTGATTACTCAAACACCATAAACGTTCATAGTAGAATATTTATCAATAACGAGAAGATTTGGGAATAGTGGGAGAAGAGGGAAGAACGATAAAAAAATTAATTTCTGTTTATACCCTCCAATCAGCATGGCACGAATTTTTTCATTTTTTTGCAAAGAAATAGATTCGATTTTCTTATACGATTATTTCAATAAACCCTCTCTTCTCAAAAGTATATTCAAATCGAAATTAGTTTGTCAAATATTATTAGTCAGAAACCTTACATGATAACCTTTCATATAATACAATACATACAATACTACTATAGAAACATAAACAATATTCCAATATCCTCCAAAGATCTCATCAATAAAATTATTCTTAAACAACGAATTCCCTAAACCACGAATTAATAATTAAAAAATAATTTAGATAATATTGCAACATAATTTTTCATCAAACAGGGACCTATAAGAAAAAAAAAATTAATTAACACTTTGTCAACATACTCTTTCAAAATACTCTTTGTTGTTGGAGACAACCTTCCATTTATGATGCATTATGACATCCACCTTTCATAACTCTTTGTTCAATGTATTGAGTTTATAAATATTACAGAAATGATAATGACGAAACAGAAAATATGATGGGGACGAAGATGAGATTGAAGCTGAATGTATCCAATCGTTATTCAGCCGGTTTAAAGATTAAAGGCGCATAAACCGTTACAATTTGTGTAAATAGATGCGTTACAATTTAGGAATAGATGCTTGTTTATAGAATCTAATCAACATGGCACAAATTATGGTTACCCAAGCCACGTGGCACCCATTTTTTCAATGAATCTGATTTTCTTATATATATTTAAAATCATTTATTTTTTAATTGTATTTAAAATTAGTATTGTAATTTATCTTTTATAAATAATATATTTTTAATACTCTTAAGATAATTTAAAACATATTTATTAATTATATAATAATTTTTTATCTATTATATAGAAACAAATTAAAAGTGGGAAAAGAGAAAGAACGACCAAACAAATCAAATTATGGTTACTTAAGCCACGTGGCACAATTTTTTTTCATAGAAATGAATCTGATTTTCTTATATATATTTAAAATGTATTATTTTTTAATTGTATTTAAAATTAGTATCGTAATTTCTATTTTATATATAATATATTCTTAATACTCTTAAGATAATTTAAAACATATTTATTAATTATTTAATAATTTTTCATCTATTATTACTAAACAATGAAGATGACGCATTTTGACATATGATTAACAACACTAGACACATGATGCGGAATGTATTGGTTCAATTTTAAATAATACACCATTCATCAATTTAGGAATAGGTGCGTTCACATGTTATGTAATTGATTACTCAAACACCATAAACGTTCATAAAAAATTATTTATCAATAACGGGAAGATTTTGGAATTGTGGGAGAAGAGAAAGAACGACGAAATAACTCAAATTATGATTACTCAAGACACGTAGTACAATAATTTCTCTTTTATAAATAATATATTCTTAATAATATTAAGATAATTTAAATCATATTTAGTAATTATTTAATAATTATTCATCTATTATATATAAACAATGAAGATGTCGCATTTTTACATATGATGAAGATGGCGACACATGAAGCGGAATGTATTGGGTCAAATTTAAATAATACAACATTCATCAATTTAGGAATAGGTGCGTCTAAATGTTATGTAATTGATTACTCAAACACCATAAACGTTCATAGTAGAATATTTATCAATAACGAGAAGATTTGGGAATAGTGGGAGAAGAGGGAAGAACGATAAAAAAATTAATTTCTGTTTATACCCTCCAATCAGCATGGCACAAATTTTTTCATTTTTTTGCAAAGAAATAGATTCGATTTTCTTATACGATTATTTCAATAAACCCTCTCTTCTCAAAATTATATTCAAACCGAAATTAGTTTGTCAAATATTATTAGTCAGAAACCTTACATGATAACCTTTCATATAATACAATACATACAATACTACTATAGAAACATAAACAATATTCCAATATCCTCCAAAGATCTAATCAATAAAATTATTCTTAAACAACGAATTCCCTAAACCATGAATTAATAATTAAAAAATAATTTAGATAATATTGCAACATAATTTTTCATCAAACAGGGACCTATAACAAAAAAAAATTAATTAACACTTTGTCAACATACTCTTTCAAAATACTCTTTTTTGTTGGAGACAACCTTCCATTTATGATGCATTATGACATCCATCTTTCATAACTCTTTGTTCAATGTATTGAGTTTATAAATATTACAGAAATGATAATGACGAAACAGAAAATATGATGGGGACGAAGATGAGATTGAAGCTGAATGTATCCAATCGTTATTCAGCCGGTTTAAAGATTAAAGGCGCATAAACCGTTACAATTTGTGTAAATAGATGCGTTACAATTTAGGAATAGATGCTTGTTTATAGAATCTAATCAACATGGCACAAATTATGGTTACCCAAGCCACGTGGCACCCATTTTTTCAATGAATCCGATTTTCTTATATATATTTAAAATCATTTATTTTTTAATTGTATTTAAAATTAGTATTGTAATTTATCTTTTATAAATAATATATTTTTAATACTCTTAAGATAATTTAAAACATATTTATTAATTATATAATAATTTTTTATCTATTATATAGAAACAAATTAAAAGTGGGAAAAGAGAAAGAACAACCAAACAAATCAAATTATGGTTACTTAAGCCACGTGGCACAATTTTTTTTCATAGAAATGAATCTGATTTTCTTATATATATTTAAAATGTATTATTTTTTAATTGTATTTAAAATTAGTATTGTAATTTCTATTTTATATATAATATATTCTTAATACTCTTAAGATAATTTAAAACATATTTATTAATTATTTAATAATTTTTCATCTATTATTACTAAACAATGAAGATGACGCATTTTGACATATGATTAACAACACTAGACACATGATGCGGAATGTATTGGTTCAATTTTAAATAATACACCATTCATCAATTTAGGAATAGGTGCGTTCACATGTTATGTAATTGATTACTCAAACACCATAAACGTTCATAAAAAATTATTTATCAATAACGGGAAGATTTTGGAATTGTGGGAGAAGAGAAAGAACGACGAAATAACTCAAATTATGATTACTCAAGACACGTAGTACAATAATTTCTCTTTTATAAATAATATATTCTTAATAATATTAAGATAATTTAAATCATATTTAGTAATTATTTAATAATTATTCATCTATTATATATAAACAATGAAGATGTCGCATTTTTACATATGATGAAGATGGCGACACATGAAGCGGAATGTATTGGGTCAAATTTAAATAATACAACATTCATCAATTTAGGAATAGGTGCGTATAAATGTTATGTAATTGATTACTCAAACACCATAAACGTTCATAGTAGAATATTTATCAATAACGAGAAGATTTGGGAATAGTGGGAGAAGAGGGAAGAACGATAAAAAAATTAATTTCTGTTTATACCCTCCAATCAGCATGGCACAAATTTTTTCATTTTTTTGCAAAGAAATAGATTCGATTTTCTTATACGATTATTTCAATAAACCCTCTCTTCTCAAAATTATATTCAAACCGAAATTAGTTTGTCAAATATTATTAGTCAGAAACCTTACATGATAACCTTTCATATAATACAATACATACAATACTACTATAGAAACATAAACAATATTCCAATATCCTCCAAAGATCTAATCAATAAAATTATTCTTAAACAACGAATTCCCTAAACCACGAATTAATAATTAAAAAATAATTTAGATAATATTGCAACATAATTTTTCATCAAACAGGGACCTATAACAAAAAAAAAATTAATTAACACTTTGTCAACATACTCTTTCAAAATACTCTTTTTTGTTGGAGACAACCTTCCATTTATGATGCATTATGACATTCATCTTTCATAACTCTTTGTTCAATGTATTGAGTTTATAAATATTACAGATATGATAATGACGAAACAGAAAATATGATGGAGACGAAGATGAGATTGAAGCTGAATGTATCCAATCGTTATTCAGCCGATTTAAAGATTAAAGGCGCATAAACCGTTACAATTTGTGTATATAGATGCGTTACAATTTAGGAATAGATGCTTTTTTATAGAATCTAATCAACATGGCACAAATTATGGTTACCCAAGCCACGTGGCACCCATTTTTCAATGAATCTGATTTTCTTATATATATTTAAAATCATTTATTTTTTAATTGTATTTAAAATTAGTATTGTAATTTCTCTTTTATAAATAATATATTTTTAATACTCTTAAGATAATTTAAAACATATTTATTAATTATACAATAATTTTTTTATCTATTATATAGAAACAAATTAAAAGTGGGAGAAGAGAAAGAACGACCAAACAAATCAAATTATGGTTAGTCAAGCCACGTGGCAAAATTTTTTTTCATAGAAATGAATCTGATTTTCTTATATATATTTAAAATGTATTATTTTTTAATTGTATTTAAAATTAGTATCGTAATTTCTATTTTATATATAATATATTCTTAATACTCTTAAAATAATTTAAAACATATTTATTAATTATTTAATAATTTTTCATCTATTATTACTAAACAACGAAGATGACGCATTTTGACATATGATTAACAACACTAGACACATGATGCGGAATGTATTGGTTCAATTTTAAATAATACACCATTCATCAATTTAGGAATAGGTGCGTTCACATGTTATGTAATTGATTACTCAAACACCATAAACGTTCATAAAAAATTATTTATCAATAACGGGAAGATTCGGGAATTGTGGGAGAAGAGAAAGAACGACGAAACAACTCAAATTATGATTACTCAAGCCACGTGGTACAATAATTTCTCTTTTATAAATAATATATTCTTAATAATATTAAGATAATTTAAATCATATTTATTAATTATTTAATAATTATTCATCTATTATATATAAACAATGGAGATGTCGCATATTTACATATGATGAAGATGACGACACATGAAGCGGAATGTATTGGGTCAAATTTAAATAATTCAACATTCATCAATTTAGGAATAGGTGCGTCTAAATGTTATGTAATTGATTACTCAAACACCATAAACGTTCATAGTAGAATATTTATCAATAACGAGAAGATTTGGGAATAGTGGGAGAAGAGGGAAGAACGATAAAACAAATTAATTTCTGTTTATACCCTCCAATCAGCATGGCACAAATTTTTTCATTTTTTTGCAAAGAAATAGATTCGATTTTCTTATACAATTATTTCAATAAACCCTCTCTTCTCAAAAGTATATTCAAACCAAAATTAGTTTGTCAAATATTATTAGTCAGAAACCTTACATGATAACCTTTCATATAATACAATACATACAATACTACTATAGAAACATAAACAATATTCCAATATCCTCCAAAGATCTCATCAATAAAATTATTCTTAAACAACGAATTCCCTAAACCACGAATTAATAATTAAAAAATAATTTAGATAATATTGCAACATAATTTTTCATCAAACAGGGACCTATAAGAAAAAAAAAATTAATTAACACTTTGTCAACATACTCTTTCAAAATACTCTTTGTTGTTGGAGACAACCTTCCGTTTATGATGCATTATGACATCCACCTTTCATAACTCTTTGTTCAATGTATTGAGTTTATAAATATTACAGAAATGATAATGACGAAACAGAAAATATGATGGAGACGAAGATGAGATTGAAGCTGAATGTATCCAATCGTTATTCAGCCGGTTTAAAGATTAAAGGCGCATAAACCGTTACAATTTGTGTAAATAGATGCGTTACAATTTAGGAATAGATGCTTGTTTATAGAATCTAATCAACATGGCACAAATTATGGTTACCCAAGCCACGTGGCACCCATTTTTTCAATGAATCCGATTTTCTTATATATATTTAAAATCATTTATTTTTTAATTGTATTTAAAATTAGTATTGTAATTTATCTTTTATAAATAATATATTTTTAATACTCTTAAGATAATTTAAAACATATTTATTAATTATATAATAATTTTTTATCTATTATATAGAAACAAATTAAAAGTGGGAAAAGAGAAAGAACGACCAAACAAATCAAATTATGGTTACTTAAGCCACGTGGCACAATTTTTTTTCATAGAAATGAATCTGATTTTCTTATATATATTTAAAATGTATTATTTTTTAATTGTATTTAAAATTAGTATCGTAATTTCTATTTTATATATAATATATTCTTAATACTCTTAAGATAATTTAAAACATATTTATTAATTATTTAATAATTTTTCATCTATTATTACTAAACAATGAAGATGACGCATTTTGACATATGATTAACAACACTAGACACATGATGCGGAATGTATTGGTTCAATTTTAAATAATACACCATTCATCAATTTAGGAATAGGTGCGTTCACATGTTATGTAATTGATTACTCAAACACCATAAACGTTCATAAAAAATTATTTATCAATAACGAGAAGATTTTGGAATTGTGGGAGAAGAGAAAGAACGACGAAATAACTCAAATTATGATTACTCAAGACACGTAGTACAATAATTTCTCTTTTATAAATAATATATTCTTAATAATATTAAGATAATTTAAATCATATTTAGTAATTATTTAATAATTATTCATCTATTATATATAAACAATGAAGATGTCGCATTTTTACATATGATGAAGATGGCGACACATGAAGCGGAATGTATTGGGTCAAATTTAAATAATACAACATTCATCAATTTAGGAATAGGTGCGTATAAATGTTATGTAATTGATTACTCAAACACCATAAACGTTCATAGTAGAATATTTATCAATAACGAGAAGATTTGGGAATAGTGGGAGAAGAGGGAAGAACGATAAAAAAATTAATTTCTGTTTATACCCTCCAATCAGCATGGCACAAATTTTTTCATTTTTTTGCAAAGAAATAGATTCGATTTTCTTATACGATTATTTCAATAAACCCTCTCTTCTCAAAATTATATTCAAACCGAAATTAGTTTGTCAAATATTATTAGTCACAAACCTTACATGATAACCTTTCATATAATACAATACATACAATACTACTATAGAAACATAAACAATATTCCAATATCCTCCAAAGATCTAATCAATAAAATTATTCTTAAACAACGAATTCCCTAAACCACGAATTAATAATTAAAAAATAATTTAGATAATATTGCAACATAATTTTTCATCAAACAGGGACCTATAACAAAAAAAAAATTAATTAACACTTTGTCAACATACTCTTTCAAAATACTCTTTTTTGTTGGAGACAACCTTCCATTTATGATGCATTATGACATCCATCTTTCATAACTCTTTGTTCAATGTATTGAGTTTATAAATATTACAGATATGATAATGACGAAACAGAAAATATGATGGAGACGAAGATGAGATTGAAGCTGAATGTATCCAATCGTTATTCAGCCGGTTTAAAGATTAAAGGCGCATAAACCGTTACAATTTGTGTATATAGATGCGTTACAATTTAGGAATAGATGCTTTTTTATAGAATCTAATCAACATGGCACAAATTATGGTTACCCAAGCCACGTGGCACCCATTTTTCAATGAATCTGATTTTCTTATATATATTTAAAATCATTTATTTTTTAATTGTATTTAAAATTAGTATTGTAATTTCTCTTTTATAAATAATATATTTTTAATACTCTTAAGATAATTTAAAACATATTTATTAATTATACAATAATTTTTTTATCTATTATATAGAAACAAATTAAAAGTGGGAGAAGAGAAAGAACGACCAAACAAATCAAATTATGGTTAGTCAAGCCACGTGGCACAATTTTTTTTCATAGAAATGAATCTGATTTTCTTATATATATTTAAAATGTATTATTTTTTAATTGTATTTAAAATTAGTATCGTAATTTCTATTTTATATATAATATATTCTTAATACTCTTAAAATAATTTAAAACATATTTATTAATTATTTAATAATTTTTCATCTATTATTACTAAACAACGAAGATGACGCATTTTGACATATGATTAACAACACTAGACACATGATGCGGAATGTATTGGTTCAATTTTAAATAATACACCATTCATCAATTTAGCAATAGGTGCGTTCACATGTTATGTAATTGATTACTCAAACACCATAAACGTTCATAAAAAATTATTTATCAATAACGGGAAGATTCGGGAATTGTGGGAGAAGAGAAAGAACGACGAAACAACTCAAATTATGATTACTCAAGCCACGTGGTACAATAATTTCTCTTTTATAAATAATATATTCTTAATAATATTAAGATAATTTAAATCATATTTATTAATTATTTAATAATTATTCATCTATTATATATAAACAATGGAGATGTCGCATATTTACATATGATGAAGATGACGACACATGAAGCGGAATGTATTGGGTCAAATTTAAATAATTCAACATTCATCAATTTAGGAATAGGTGCGTCTAAATGTTATGTAATTGATTACTCAAACACCATAAACGTTCATAGTAGAATATTTATCAATAACGAGAAGATTTGAGAATAGTGGGAGAAGAGGGAAAAACGATAAAACAAATTAATTTCTGTTTATACACTCCAATAAGCATGGCACAAATTTTTTCATTTTTTTGCAAATAAATAGATCCGATTTTCTTATACAATTATTTCAATAAACCCTCTCTTCTCAAAAGTATATTCAAACCAAAATTAGTTTGTCAAATATTATTAGTCAGAAACCTTACATGATAACCTTTCATATAATACAATACATACAATACTACTATAGAAACATAAACAATATTCCAATATCCTCCAAAGATCTCATCAATAAAATTATTCTTAAACAACGAATTCCCTAAACCACGAATTGATAATTAAAAAATAATTTAGATAATATTGCAACATAATTTTTCATCAAACAGGGACCTATAACAAAAAAAAAATAATTAACACTTTGTCAACATACTCTTTCAAAATACTCTTTGTTGTTGGAGACAACCTTCCGTTTATGATGCATTATGACATCCACCTTTCATAACTCTTTGTTCAATGTATTGAGTTTATAAATACTACAGAAATGACAATGACGAAATAGAAAATATGATGGAGACGAAGATAAGATTGACGCTGAATGTATCCAATCGTTATTCAGCCGGTTTAAAGATTAAAGGCGCATAAACCGTTACAATTTGTGTAAATAGATGCGTTACAATTTAGGAATAGATGCTTGTTTATAGAATCTAATTACCATGGCACAAATTATGGTTACCCAAGCCACATGGCACCCATTTTTTCAATGAATCCGATTTTCTTATATATATATTTAAAATCATTTATTTTTTAATTGTATTTAAAATTAGTATTGTAATTTCTCTTTTATAAATAATATATTTTTAATACTCTTAAGATAATTTAAAACATATTTATTAATTATATAATATTTTTTCATCTATTATATAGAGACAAATTAAAAGTGGGAGAAGAGAAAGAACGACCAAACAAATCAAATTATGGTTACTCAAGCCACGTGGCACAATTTTTTTTCATAGAAATGAATCTGATTTTCTTATATATATATTTAAAATGTATTATTTTTTAATTGTATTTAAAATTAGTATCGTAATTTCTATTTTATATCTAATATATTCTTAATATTCTTAAGATAATTTAAAACATATATATTAATTATTTAATAATTTTTCATCTATTATTACTAAACAACGAAGATGACGCATTTTGACATATGATTAACAACACTAGACACATGATGCGGAATGTATTGGTTCAATTTTAAATAATACACCATTCATCAATTTAGGAATAGGTGCGTTCACATGTTATGTAATTGATTACTCAAACACCATAAACGTTCATAAAAAATTATTTATCAATAACGGGAAGATTTGGGAATTGTGGGAGAAGAGAAAAGAACGACGAAACAACTCAAATTATGATTACTCAAGCCACGTGGTACAATAATTTCTCTTTTATAAATAATATATTCTTAATAATATTAAGATAATTTAAATCATATTTATTAATTATTTAATAATTTTTCATCTATTATATATAAACAATGAAGATGTCGCATATTTACATATGATGAAGATGACGACACATGAAGCGGAATGTATTGGGTCAAATTTAAATAATTCAACATTCATCAATTTAGGAATAGGTGCGTCTAAATGTTATGTAATTGATTACTCAAACACCATAAACGTTCATAGTAGAATATTTATCAATAACGAGAAGATTTGGGAATAGTGGGAGAAGAGGGAAAAACGATAAAACAAATTAATTTCTGTTTATACACTCCAATAAGTATGGCACAAATTTTTTCATTTTTTTGCAAATAAATAGACCCTATTTTCTTATACGATTATTTCAATAAACCCTCTCTTCTCAAAAGTATATCCAAACCGAAATTAGTTTGTCAAATATTATTAGTCAGAAACCTTACATGATAACCTTTCATATAATACAATACATACAATACTACTATAGAAACATAAACAATATTCCAATATCCTCATAAGATCTCATCAATAAAATTATTCTTAAACAACGAATTCCCTAAACCACGAATTAATAATTAAAAAATAATTTAGATAATATTGCAACATAATTTTTCATCAAACAGGGACCTATAACAAAAAAAAATTAATTAACACTTTGTCAACATACTCTTTCAAAATACTCTTTGTTGTTGGAGACAACCTTCCGTTTATGATGCATTATGACATCCACCTTTCATAACTCTTTGTTCAATGTATTGAGTTTATAAATACTACAGAAATGACAATGACGAAATAGAAAATATGATGGAGACGAAGATAAGATTGACGCTGAATGTATCCAATCGTTATTCAGCCGGTTTAAAGATTAAAGGCGCATAAACCGTTACAATTTGTGTAAATAGATGCGTTACAATTTAGGAATAGATGCTTGTTTATAGAATCTAATTACCATGGCACAAATTATGGTTACCCAAGCCACATGGCACCCATTTTTTCAATGAATCCGATTTTCTTATATATATATTTAAAATCATTTATTTTTTAATTGTATTTAAAATTAGTATTGTAATTTCTCTTTTATAAATAATATATTTTTAATACTCTTAAGATAATTTAAAACATATTTATTAATTATATAATATTTTTTCATCTATTATATAGAGACAAATTAAAAGTGGGAGAAGAGAATGAACGACCAAACAAATCAAATTATGGTTACTCAAGCCACGTGGCACAATTTTTTTTCATAGAAATGAATCTGATTTTCTTATATATATATTTAAAATGTATTATTTTTTAATTGTATTTAAAATTAGTATCGTAATTTCTATTTTATATCTAATATATTCTTAATATTCTTAAGATAATTTAAAACATATTTATTAATTATTTAATAATTTTTCATCTATTATTACTAAACAACGAAGATGACGCATTTTGACATATGATTAACAACACTAGACACATGATGCGGAATGTATTGGTTCAATTTTAAATAATACACCATTCATCAATTTAGGAATAGGTGCGTTCACATGTTATGTAATTGATTACTCAAACACCATAAACGTTCATAAAAAATTATTTATCAATAACGGGAAGATTTGGGAATTGTGGGAGAAGAGAAAAGAACGACGAAACAACTCAAATTATGATTACTCAAGCCACGTGGTACAATAATTTCTCTTTTATAAATAATATATTCTAAATAATATTAAGATAATTTAAATCATATTTATTAATTAATTAATAATTATTCATCTATTATATATAAACAATGAAGATGTCGCATATTTACATATGATGAAGATGACGACACATGAAGCGGAATGTATTGGGTCAAATTTAAATAATTCAACATTCATCAATTTAGGAATAGGTGCGTCTAAATGTTATGTAATTGATTACTCAAACACCATAAACGTTCATAGTAGAATATTTATCAATAACGAGAAGATTTGGGAATAGTGGGAGAAGAGGGAAAAACGATAAAACAAATTAATTTCTGTTTATACACTCCAATAAGTATGGCACAATTTTTTTCATTTTTTTGCAAATAAATAGACCCTATTTTCTTATACGATTATTTCAATAAACCCTCTCTTCTCAAAAGTATATCCAAACCGAAATTAGTTTGTCAAATATTATTAGTCAGAAACCTTACATGATAACCTTTCATATAATACAATACATACAATACTACTATAGAAAAATAAACAATATTCTAATATCCTCCAAAGATCTCATCAATAAAATTATTCTTAAACAACGAATTCTCTAAACCACGAATTAATAATTAAAAAATAATTTAGATAATATTACAACATAATTTTTCATCAAACAGGGACCTATAACAAAAAAAAATTAATTAACACTTTGTCAACATACTCTTTCAAAATACTCTTTGTTGTTGGAGACAACCTTCCATTTATGATGCATTATGACATCCACCTTTCATAACTCTTTGTTCAATGTATTGAGTTTATAAATACTACAGAAATGACAATGACGAAACAGAAAATATGATGGAGACGAAGATAAGATTGAAGCTGAATGTATCCAATCGTTATTCAGCCGGTTTAAAGATTAAAGGCGCATAAACCGTTACAATTTGTGTAAATAGATGCGTTACAATTTAGGAATAGATGCTTGTTTATAGAATCTAATTACCATGGCACAAATTATGGTTACCCAAGCCACATGGCACCCATTTTTTCAATGAATCCGATTTTCTTATATATATTTAAAATCATTTATTTTTTAATTGTATTTAAAATTAGTATTGTAATTTCTCTTTTATAAATAATATATTTTTAATACTCTTAAGATAATTTAAAACATATTTATTAATTATATAATAAATTTTCATCTATTATATAGAAACAAATTAAAAGTGGGAGAAGAGAAAGAACGACCAAACAAATCAAATTATGGTTACTCAAGCCACGTGGCACAATTTTTTTTCATAGAAATGAATCTGATTTTCTTATATATATTTAAAATGTATTATTTTTTAATTGTATTTAAAATTAGTATCGTAATTTCTATTTTATATATAATATATTCTTAATACTCTTAAGATAATTTAAAACATATTTATTAATTATTTAATAATTTTTAAACTATTATTACTAAACAACGAAGATGACGCATTTTGACATATGATTAATCACACTAGACACATGATGCGGAATGTATTGGTTCAATTTTAAATAATACACCATTCATCAATTTAGGAATAGGTGCGTTCACATGTTATGTAATTGATTACTCAAACACCATAAACGTTAATAAAAAATTATTTATCAATAACGGGAAGATTTGGGAATTGTGGGAGAAGAGAAAGAACGACGAAACAACTCAAATTATGATTACTCAAGCCACGTGGTACAATAATTTCTCTTTTATAAATAATATATTCTTAATAATCTTAAGATAATTTAAAACATATTTATTAATTATTTAATAATTGTTCATCTATTTTATATAAACAATGAAGATGACGCATTTTTACATATGATGAAGATGACGACACATGAAGCGGAATGTATTGGGTCAAATTTAAATAATACAACCTTCATCAATTTAGGAATAGGTGCGTCTAAATGTTATGCAATTGATTACTCAAACACCATAAACGTTCATAGTAGAATATTTATCAATAACGAGAAGATTTGGGAATAGTGGGAGAAGAAGGAAGAATGATAAAACAAATTAATTTCTGTTTATACACTCCAATAAGCATGGCACAATTTTTTTCATTTTTTTGCAAATAAATAGATCCGATTTTCTTATACGATTATTTCAATAAACCCTCTCTTCTCAAAAGTATATTCAAACCGAAATTAGTTTGTCAAATATTATTAGTCAGAAACCTTACATGAAAACCTTTCATATAATACAATACTACTATAGAAACATAAACAATATTCCAATATCCTCCAAAGATCTCATCAATAAAATTATTCTTAAACAACGAATTCCCTAAACCACGAATTAATAATTAAAAAATAATTTAGATAATATTGCAACATAATTTTTCATCAAACAGGGACCTATAACAAAAAAAAAATTAATAAACTCTTTGTCAACATACTCTTTCAAAATACTCTTTGTTGTTGGAGACAACCTTCCATTTATGATGCATTATGACATCCACCTTTCATAACTCTTTGTTCAATGTATTGAGTTTATAAATATTACAGAAATGACAATGACGAAACAAAAAATATGAAGGAGACGAAGATAAGATTGAAGTTGAATGTATCCAATCGTTATTCAGCCGGTTTAAAGATTAAAGGCGCATAAACCGTTACAATTTGTGTAAATAGATGCGTTACAATTTAGGAATATATGCTTGTTTATAGAATCTAATCAACATGGCACAAATTATGGTTACCCAAGCCACGTGGCACCCATTTTTTCAATGAATCCGATTTTCTTATATATATTTAAAATCATTTATTTTTTAATTGTATTTAAAATTAGTATTGTAATTTCTCTTTTATAAATAATATATTTTTAATACTCTTAAGATAATTTAAAACATATTTATTAATTATATAATAATTTTTCATCTATTATATAGAAACAAATTAATAGTGGGAGAAGAGAAAGAACGACCAAACAAATCAAATTATGGTTACTCAAGCCACGTGGCACAATTTTTTTTCATAGAAATGAATTTGATTTTCTTATATATATTTAAAATGTATTATTTTTTAATTGTATTTAAAATTAGTATCGTAATTTCTATTTTATATATAATATATTCTTAATACTCTTAAGATAATTTAAAACATATTTATTAATTATTTAATAATTTTTCATCTATTATTTCTAAACAACGAAGATGACGCATTTTGACATATGATGAAGATGAACACACATGATGCGGAATATATTGGTTCAATTTTAAATAATACACCATTCATCAATTTAGGAATAGGTGCGTTCACATGTTATGTAATTGATTACTCAAACACCATAAACGTTCATAAAAAATTATTTATCAATAACGGGAAGATTTGGGAATTGTGGGAGAAGAGAAAGAACGACGAAACAACTCAAATTATGATTACTCAAGCCACGTGGTTCAATAATTTCTCTTTTATAAATAATATATTCTTAATAATCTTAAGATAATTTAAAACATATTTATTAATTATTTAATAATTATTCATCTATTATATAAAAACAATGAAGATGACGCATTTTTACATATGATGAAGATGACGACACATGAAGCGGAATGTATTGAGTCAAATTTAAATAATACAACATTCATCAATTTAGGAATAGGTGCGTCTAAATGTTATGTAATTGATTACTCAAACACCATAAACGTTCATAGTAGAATATTTATTAATAACAAGAATATTTGGGAATAGTGGGAGAAGAGGGAAGAACGATAAAACAAATTAATTTCTGTTTATACACTCCAATCAGTATGGCACAAATTTTTTCATTTTTTTGCAAACAAATAGATCCGATTTTCTTATACGATTATTTCAATAAACCCTCTCTTCTCAAAAGTATATTCAAACCGAAATTAGTTTGTCAAATATTATTAGTCAGAAACCTTACATGAAAACCTTTCATATAATACAATACTACTATAGAAACATAAACAATATTCCAATATCCTCCAAAGATCTCATCAATAAAATTATTCTTAAACAACGAATTCCCTAAACCACGAATTAATAATTAAAAAATAATTTAGATAATATTGCAACATAATTTTTCATCAAACAGGGACCAATAACAAAAAAAAATTAATTAGCACTTTGTCAACATACTCTTTCAAAATACTCTTTGTTGTTGGAGACAACCTTCCATTTATGATGCATTATGACATCCACCTTTCATAACTCTTTGTTCAATGTATTGAGTTTATAAATCTTACAGAAATGACAATGACGAAACAGAAAATATGATGTAGACGAAGATAAGATTGAAGTTGAATGTATCCAATCGTTATTCAGCCGGTTTAAAGATTAAAGGCAAATAAACCGATACAATTTGTGTAAATAGATGCGTTACAATTTAGGAATAGATGCTTGTTTATAGAATCTAATCAACATGGCACAAATTATGGTTACCCAAGCCACGTGGCACCCATTTTTTCAATAAATCCGATTTTCTTATATATATTTAAAATCTTTTATTATTTAATTGTATTTAAAATTAGTATTGTAATTTCTCTTTTATAAATAATATATTTTTAATACTCTTAAGATAATTTAAAACATATTTATTAATTATATAATAATTTTTCATCTATTATATAGAAACAAAATAAAAGTGGGAGAAGAGAAAGAACGACCAAACAAATCAAATTATGGTTACTCAAGCCACGTGGCACAATTGTTTTTCATAGAAATGAATCTGATTTTCTTATATATATTTAAAATGTATTATTTTTTAATTGTATTTAAAATTAGTATCGTAATTTCTATTTTATATATAATATATTCTTAATACTCTTAAGATAATTTAAAACATATTTATTAATTATTTAAAAAATTTTCATCTATTATTTCTAAATAACGAAGATGACGCATTTTGACATATGATGAAGATGAAGACACGTGATGCGGAATGTATTGGTTCAATTTTAAATAATACACCATTCATCAATTTAGGAATAGGTGCGTTCACATGTTATGTAATTGATTACTCAAACACCATACACGTTTATAAAAAATTATTTATCAATAACGGGAAGATTTGGGAATTGTGGGAGAAGAGAAAGAACGACGAAACAACTCAAATTATGATTACTCAAGCCACGTGGTACAATAATTTCTCTTTTATAAATAATATATTCTTAATAATCTTAAGATAATTTAAAACATATTTATTAATTATTTAATAATTATTCATCTATTATATAAAAACAATGAGGATGACGCATTTTTACATATGATGAAGATGACGACACATGAAGCGGAATGTATTGCGTCAAATTTAAATAATACAACATTCATCAATTTAGGAATAGGTGCATCTAAATGTTATGTAATTGATTACTCAAACACCATAAACGTTCATAGTAGAATATTTATCAATAACGAGAAGATTTGGGAATAGTTGGAGAAGAGGGAAGAACGATAAAACAAATTAATTTCTGTTTATACACTCCAATCAGTATGGCACAAATTTTTTCATTTTTTTGCAAAGAAATAGATCCGATTTTCTTATACGATTATTTCAATAAACCCTCTCTTCTCAAAAGTATATACTAACCGAAATTAGTTTGTCAAATATTATTAGTCAGAAACCTTACATGAAAACCTTTCATATAATACAATACATACAATACTACTATAGAAACATAAACAATATTCCAATATCCTCCAAAGATCTCATCAATAAAATTATTCTTAAACAACGAATTCCCTAAACCACGAATTGATAATTAAAAAATAATTTAGATAATATTGCAACATAATTTTTCATCAAACAGGGACCTATAACAAAAAAAATTAATTAACACTTTGTCAACATACTCTTTCAAAATACTCTTTGTTGTTGGAGACAACCTTCCATTTATGATGCATTATGACATCCACCTTTCATAACTCTTTGTTCAATGTATTGAGTTTATAAATATTACAGAAATGACAATGACGAAACAGAAAATATGAAGGAGACGAAGATAAGATTGAAGTTGAATGTATCCAATCGTTATTCAGCCGGTTTAAAGATTAAAGGCGCATAAACCGTTACAATTTGTGTAAATAGATGCGTTACAATTTAGGAATAGATGCTTGTTTATAGAATCTAATCAACATGGCACAAATTATGGTTACCCAAGCCACATGGCACCCATTTTTTCAATGAATCCGATTTTCTTATATATATTTAAAATCATTTATTTTTTAATTGTATTTAAAATTAGTATTGTAATTTCTCTTTTATAAATAATATATTTTTAATACTCTTAAGATAATTTAAAACATATATATTAATTATATAATAATTTTTCGTCTATTATATAGAAACAAATTAAAAGTGGGAGAAGAGAAAGAACGACCAAACAAATCAAATTATGGTTACTCAAGCCACGTGGCACAATTTGTTTTCATAGAAATGAATCTGATTTTCTTATATATATTTAAAATGTATTATTTTTTAATTGTATTTAAAATTAGTATCGTAATTTCTATTTTATATATAATATATTCTTAATACTCTTAAGATAATTTAAAACATATTTATTAATTATTTAATAATTTTTCATCTATTATTTCTAAACAACGAAGATGATGCATTTTGACATATGATGAAGATGAAGACACATGATGCGGAATGTATTGGTTCAATTTTAAATAATACACCATTCATCAATTTAGGAATAGGTGCGTTCACATGTTATGTAATTGATTACTCAAACACCATAAACGTTCATAAAAAATTATTTATCAATAACGGGAAGATTTGGGAATTGTGGGAGAAGAGAAAGAACGACGAAACAACTCAAATTATGATTACTCAAGCCACGTGGTTCAATAATTTCTCTTTTATAAATAATATATTCTTAATAATCTTAAGATAATTTAAAACATATTTATTAATTATTTAATAATTATTCATCTATTATATAAAAACAATGAAGATGACGCATTTTTACATATGATGAAGATGACGACACATGAAGCGGAATGTATTGGGTCAAATTTAAATAATATAACATTCATCAATTTAGGAATAGGTGCGTCTAAATGTTATGTAATTGATTACTCAAACACCATAAACGTTCATAGTAGAATATTTATCAATAACGAGAAGATTTGGGAATAGTGGGAGAAGAGGGAAGAACGATAAAACAAATTAATTTCTGTTTATACACTCCAATCAGTATGGCACAAATTTTTTCATTTTATTGCAAAGAAATAGATTCGATTTTCTTATACGATTATTTCAATAAACCCTCTCTTCTCAAAAGTATATTCAAATCGAAATTAGTTTGTCAAATATTATTAGTCAGAAACCTTACATGATAACCTTTCATATAATACAATACATACAATACTACTATAGAAACATAAACAATATTCCAATATCCTCCAAAGATCTCATCAATAAAATTATTCTTAAACAACGAATTCCCTAAACCACGAATTAATAATTAAAAAATAATTTAGATAATATTGCAACATAATTTTTCATCAAACAGGGACCTATAAGAAAAAAAAATTAATTAACACTTTGTCAACATACTCTTTCAAAATACTCTTTGTTGTTGGAGACAACCTTCCATTTATGATGCATTATGACATCCACCTTTCATAACTCTTTGTTCAATGTATTGAGTTTATAAATATTACAGAAATGATAATGACGAAACAGAAAATATGATGGAGACGAAGATGAGATTGAAGCTGAATGTATCCAATCGTTATTCAGCCGGTTTAAAGATTAAAGGCGCATAAACCGTTACAATTTGTGTAAATAGATGCGTTACAATTTAGGAATAGATGCTTGTTTATAGAATCTAATCAACATGGCACAAATTATGGTTACCCAAGCCACGTGGCACCCATTTTTTCAATGAATCCGATTTTCTTATATATATTTAAAATCATTTATTTTTTAATTGTATTTAAAATTAGTATTGTAATTTCTCTTTTATAAATAATATATTTTTAATACTCTTAAGATAATTTAAAACATATTTATTAATTATATAATAATTTTTTATCTATTATATAGAAACAAATTAAAAGTGGGAAAAGAGAAAGAACGACCAAACAAATCAAATTATGGTTACTTAAGCCATGTGGCACAATTTTTTTTCATAGAAATGAATCTGATTTTCTTATATATATTTAAAATGTATTATTTTTTAATTGTATTTAAAATTAGTATCGTAATTTCTATTTTATATATAATATATTCTTAATACTCTTAAGATAATTTAAAACATATTTATTAATTATTTAATAATTTTTCACTTATTATTACTAAACAATGAAGATGACGCATTTTGACATATGATTAACAACACTAGACACATGATGCGGAATGTATTGGTTCAATTTTAAATAATACACCATTCATCAATTTAGGAATAGGTGCGTTCACATGTTATGTAATTGATTACTCAAACACCATAAACGTTCATAAAAAATTATTTATCAATAACGGGAAGATTTTGGAATTGTGGGAGAAGAGAAAGAACGACGAAATAACTCAAATTATGATTACTCAAGACACGTAGTACAATAATTTCTCTTTTATAAATAATATATTCTTAATAATATTAAGATAATTTAAATCATATTTAGTAATTATTTAATAATTATTCATCTATTATATATAAACAATGAAGATGTCGCATTTTTACATATGATGAAGATGGCGACACATGAAGCGGAATGTATTGGGTCAAATTTAAATAATACAACATTCATCAATTTAGGAATAGGTGCGTCTAAATGTTATGTAATTGATTACTCAAACACCATAAACGTTCATAGTAGAATATTTATCAATAACGAGAAGATTTGGGAATAGTGGGAGAAGAGCGAAGAACGATAAAAAAATTAATTTCTGTTTATACCCTCCAATCAGCATGGCACGAATTTTTTCATTTTTTTGCAAAGAAATAGATTCGATTTTCTTATACGATTATTTCAATAAACCCTCTCTTCTCAAAATTATATTCAAACCGAAATTAGTTTGTCAAATATTATTAGTCAGAAACCTTACATGATAACCTTTCATATAATACAATATATAAAATACTACTATAGAAACATAAACAATATTCCAATATCCTCCAAAGATCTAATCAATAAAATTATTCTTAAACAACGAATTCCCTAAACCACGAATTAATAATTAAAAAATAATTTAGATAATATTGCAACATAATTTTTCATCAAACAGGGACCTATAACAAAAAAAAAATTAATTAACACTTTGTCAACATACTCTTTCAAAATACTCTTTTTTGTTGGAGACAACCTTCCATTTATGATGCATTATGACATCCATCTTTCATAACTCTTTGTTCAATGTATTGAGTTTATAAATATTACAGATATGATAATGACGAAACAGAAAATATGATGGAGACGAAGATGAGATTGAAGCTGAATGTATCCAATCGTTATTCAGCCGGTTTAAAGATTAAAGGCGCATAAACCGTTACAATTTGTGTATATAGATGCGTTAAAATTTAGGAATATATGCTTTTTTATAGAATCTAATCAACATGGCACAAATTATGGTTACCCAAGCCACGTGGCACCCATTTTTCAATGAATCCGATTTTCTTGTATATATTTAAAATCATTTATTTTTTAATTGTATTTAAAATTAGTATTGTAATTTCTCTTTTATAAATAATATATTTTTAATACTCTTAAGATAATTTAAAACATATTTATTAATTATACAATAAGTTTTTTTATCTATTATATAGAAACAAATTAAAAGTGGGAGAAGAGAAAGAACGACCAAACAAATCAAATTATGGTTAGTCAAGCCACGTGGCACAATTTTTTTTTCATAGAAATGAATATGATTTTCTTATATATATTTAAAATGTATTATTTTTTAATTGTATTTAAAATTAGTATCGTAATTTCTATATTCTATATAATATATTCTTAATACTCTTAAAATAATTTAAAACATATTTATTAATTATTTAATAATTTTTCATCTATTATTACTAAACAACGAAGATGACGCATTTTGACATATGATTAACAACACTAGACACATGATGCGGAATGTATTGGTTCAATTTTAAATAATACACCATTCATCAATTTAGCAATAGGTGCGTTCACATGTTATGTAATTGATTACTCAAACACCATAAACGTTCATAAAAAATTATTTATCAATAACGGGAAGATTTGGGAATTGTGGGAGAAGAGAAAGAACGACGAAACAACTCAAATTATGATTACTCAAGCCACGTGGTACAATAATTTCTCTTTTATAAATAATATATTCTTAATAATATTAAGATAATTTAAATCATATTTATTAATTATTTAATAATTATTCATCTATTATATATAAACAATGGAGATGTCGCATATTTACATATGATGAAGATGACGACACATGAAGCGGAATGTATTGGGTCAAATTTAAATAATTCAACATTCATCAATTTAGGAATAGGTGCGTCTAAATGTTATGTAATTGATTACTCAAACACCATAAACGTTCATAGTAGAATATTTATCAATAACGAGAAGATTTGGGAATAGTGGGAGAAGAGGGAAAAACGATAAAACCAATTAATTTCTGTTTATACACTCCAATAAGCATGGCACAAATTTTTTCATTTTTTTGCAAATAAATAGATCCGATTTTCTTATACAATTATTTCAATAAACCCTCTCTTCTCAAAAGTATATTCAAACCAAAATTAGTTTGTCAAATATTATTAGTCAGAAACCTTACATGATAACCTTTCATATAATACAATACATACAATACTACTATAGAAACATAAACAATATTCCAATATCCTCCAAAGATCTCATCAATAAAATTATTCTTAAACAACGAATTGATAATTAAAAAATAATTTAGATAATATTGCAACATAATTTTTCATCAAACAGGGACCTATAACAAAAAAATTAATTAACACTTTGTCAACATACTCTTTCAAAATACTCTTTGTTGTTGGAGACAACCTTCCGTTTATGATGCATTATGACATCCACCTTTCATAACTCTTTGTTCAATGTATTGAGTTTATAAATACTACAGAAATGACAATGACGAAATAGAAAATATGATGGAGACGAAGATAAGATTGACGCTGAATGTATCCAATCGTTATTCAGCCGGTTTAAAGATTAAAGGCGCATAAACCGTTACAATTTGTGTAAATAGATGCGTTACAATTTAGGAATAGATGCTTGTTTATAGAATCTAATTACCATGGCACAAATTATGGTTACCCAAGCCACATGGCACCCATTTTTTCAATGAATCCGATTTTCTTATATATATATTTAAAATCATTTATTTTTTAATTGTATTTAAAATTAGTATTGTAATTTCTCTTTTATAAATAATATATTTTTAATACTCTTAAGATAATTTAAAACATATTTATTAATTATATAATATTTTTTCATCTATTATATAGAGACAAATTAAAAGTGGGAGAAGAGAAAGAACGACCAAACAAATCAAATTATGGTTACTCAAGCCACGTGGCACAATTTTTTTTCATAGAAATGAATCTGATTTTCTTATATATATTTAAAATGTATTATTTTTTAATTGTATTTAAAATTAGTATCGTAATTTCTATTTTATATCTAATATATTCTTAATATTCTTAAGATAATTTAAAACATATTTATTAATTATTTAATAATTTTTCATCTATTATTACTAAACAACGAAGATGACGCATTTTGACATATGATTAACAACACTAGACACATGATGCGGAATGTATTGGTTCAATTTTAAATAATACACCATTCATCAATTTAGGAATAGGTGCGTTCACATGTTATGTAATTGATTACTCAAACACCATAAACGTTCATAAAAAATTATTTATCAATAACGGGAAGATTTGGGAATTGTGGGAGAAGAGAAAAGAACGACGAAACAACTCAAATTATGATTACTCAAGCCACGTGGTACAATAATTTCTCTTTTATAAATAATATATTCTTAATAATATTAAGATAATTTAAATCATATTTATTAATTATTTAATAATTATTCATCTATTATATATAAACAATGAAGATGTCGCATATTTACATATGATGAAGATGACGACACATGAAGCGGAATGTATTGGGTCAAATTTAAATAATTCAACATTCATCAATTTAGGAATAGGTGCGTCTAAATGTTATGTAATTGATTACTCAAACAACATAAACGTTCATAGTAGAATATTTATCAATAACGAGAAGATTTGGGAATAATGGGAGAAGAGGGAAGAACGATAAAACAAATTAATTTCTGTTTATACACTCCAATAAGTATGGCACAAATTTTTTCATTTTTTTGCAAATAAATAGATCCTATTTTCTTATACGATTATTTCAATAAACCCTCTCTTCTCAAAAGTATATCCAAACCGAAATTAGTTTGTCAAATATTATTAGTCAGAAACCTTACATGATAACCTTTCATATAATACAATACATACAATACTACTATAGAAACATAAACAATATTCTAATATCCTCCAAAGATCTCATCAATAAAATTATTCTTAAACAACGAATTCCCTAAACCACGAATTAATAATTAAAAAATACTTTAGATAATATTACAACATAATTTTTCATCAAACAGGGACCTATAACAAAAAAAAATTAATTAACACTTTGTCAACATACTCTTTCAAAATACTCTTTGTTGTTGGAGACAACCTTCCATTTATGATGCATTATGACATCCACCTTTCATAACTCTTTGTTCAATGTATTGAGTTTATAAATACTACAGAAATGACAATGACGAAACAGAAAATATGATGGAGACGAAGATAAGATTGAAGCTGAATGTATCCAATCGTTATTCAGCCGGTTTAAAGATTAAAGGCGCATAAACCGTTACAATTTGTGTAAATAGATGCGTTACAATTTAGGAATAGATGCTTGTTTATAGAATCTAATTACCATGGCACAAATTATGGTTACCCAAGCCACATGGCACCCATTTTTTCAATGAATCCGATTTTCTTATATATATTTAAAATCATTTATTTTTTAATTGTATTTAAAATTAGTATTGTAATTTCTCTTTTATAAATAATATATTTTTAATACTCTTAAGATAATTTAAAACATATTTATTAATTATATAATAAATTTTCATCTATTATATAGAAACAAATTAAAAGTGGGAGAAGAGAAAGAACGAACAAACAAATCAAATTATTGTTACTCAAGCCACGTGGCACAATTTTTTTTCATAGAAATGAATCTGATTTTCTTATATATATTTAAAATGTATTATTTTTTAATTGTATTTAAAATTAGTATCGTAATTTCTATTTTATATATAATATATTCTTAATACTCTTAAGATAATTTAAAACATATTTATTAATTATTTAATAATTTTTAAACTATTATTACTAAACAACGAAGATGACGCATTTTGACATATGATTAACAACACTAGACACATGATGCGGAATGTATTGGTTCAATTTTAAATAATACACCATTCATCAATTTAGGAATAGGTGCGTTCACATGTTATGTAATTGATTACTCAAACACCATAAACGTTAATAAAAAATTATTTATCAATAACGGGAAGATTTGGGAATTGTGGGAGAAGAGAAAGAACGACGAAACAACTCAAATTATGATTACTCAAGCCACGTGGTACAATAATTTCTCTTTTATAAATAATATATTCTTAATAATCTTAAGATAATTTAAAACATATTTATTAATTATTTAATAATTGTTCATCTATTTTATATAAACAATGAAGATGACGCATTTTTACATATGATGAAGATGACGACACATGAAGCGGAATGTATTGGGTCAAATTTAAATAATACAACCTTCATCAATTTAGGAATAGGTGCGTCTAAATGTTATGCAATTGATTACTCCAACACCATAAACGTTCATAGTAGAATATTTATCAATAACGAGAAAATTTGGGAATAGTGGGAGAAGAGGGAAGAATGATAAAACAAATTAATTTCTGTTTATACACTCCAATAAGCATGGCACAATTTTTTTCATTTTTTTGCAAATAAATAGATCCGATTTTCTTATACGATTATTTCAATAAACCCTCTCTTCTCAAAAGTATATTCAAACCGAAATTAGTTTGTCAAATATTATTAGTCAGAAACCTTACATGAAAACCTTTCATATAATACAATACTACTATAGAAACATAAACAATATTCCAATATCCTCCAAAGATCTCATCAATAAAATTATTCTTAAACAACAAATTCCCTAAACCACGAATTAATAATTAAAAAATAATTTAGATAATATTGCAACATAATTTTTCATCAAACAGGGACCTATAACAAAAAAAAATTAATAAACTCTTTGTCAACATACTCTTTCAAAATACTCTTTGTTGTTGGAGACAACCTTCCATTTATGATGCATTATGACATCCACCTTTCATAACTCTTTGTTCAATGTATTGAGTTTATAAATATTACAGAAATGACAATGACGAAACAGAAAATATGAAGGAGACGAAGATAAGATTGAAGTTGAATGTCCAATCGTTATTCAGCCGGTTTAAAGATTAAAGGCGCATAAACCGTTACAATTTGTGTAAATAGATGCGTTACAATTTAGGAATATATGCTTGTTTATAGAATCTAATCAACATGGCACAAATTATGGTTACCCAAGCCACGTGGCACCCATTTTTTCAATGAATCCGATTTTCTTATATATATTTAAAATCATTTATTTTTTAATTGTATTTAAAATTAGTATTGTAATTTCTCTTTTATAAATAATATATTTTTAATACTCTTAAGATAATTTAAAACATATTTATTAATTATTTAATAATTTTTCATCTATTATATAGAAACAAATTAATAGTGGGAGAAGAGAAAGAACGACCAAACAAATCAAATTATGGTTACTCAAGCCACGTGGCACAATTTTTTTTCATAGAAATGAATTTGATTTTCTTATATATATTTAAAATGTATTATTTTTTAATTGTATTTAAAATTAGTATCGTAATTTCTATTTTATATATAATATATTCTTAATACTCTTAAGATAATTTAAAACATATTTATTAATTATTTAATAATTTTTCATCTATTATTTCTAAACAACGAAGATGACGCATTTTGACATATGATGAAGATGAACACACATGATGCGGAATATATTGGTTCAATTTTAAATAATACACCATTCATCAATTTAGGAATAGGTGTGTTCACATGTTATGTAATTGATTACTCAAACACCATAAACGTTTATAAAAAATTATTTATCAATAACGGGAAGATTTGGGAATTGTGGGAGAAGAGAAAGAACGACGAAACAACTCAAATTATGATTACTCAAGCCACGTGGTACAATAATTTCTCTTTTATAAATAATATATTCTTAATAATCTTAAGATAATTTAAAACATATTTATTAATTATTTAATTATTGTTCATCTATTTTATATAAACAATGAAGATGACGCATTTTTACATATGATGAAGATGACGACACATGAAGCGGAATGTATTGGGTCAAATTTAAATAATACAACCTTCATCAATTTAGGAATAGGTGCGTCTAAATGTTATGCAATTGATTACTCAAACACCATAAACGTTCATAGTAGAATATTTATCAATAACAAGAAGATTTGGGAATAGTGGGAGAAGAGGGAAGAATGATAAAACAAATTAATTTCTGTTTATACACTCCAATAAGCATGGCACAATTTTTTTCATTTTTTTGCAAATAAATAGATCCGATTTTCTTATACGATTATTTCAATAAACCCTCTCTTCTCAAAAGTATATTCAAACCGAAATTAGTTTGTCAAATATTATTAGTCAGAAACCTTACATGAAAACCTTTCATATAATACAATACTACTATAGAAACATAAACAATATTCTAATATCCTCCAAAGATCTCATCAATAAAATTATTCTTAAACAACGAATTCCCTAAACCACGAATTAATAATTAAAAAATAATTTAGATAATATTACAACATAATTTTTCATCAAACAGGGACCTATAACAAAAAAAAATTAATTAACACTTTGTCAACATACTCTTTCAAAATACTCTTTGTTGTTGGAGACAACCTTCCATTTATGATGCATTATGACATCCACCTTTCATAACTCTTTGTTCAATGTATTGAGTTTATAAATACTACAGAAATGACAATGACGAAACAGAAAATATGATGGAGACGAAGATAAGATTGAAGCTGAATGTATCCAATCGTTATTCAGCCGGTTTAAAGATTAAAGGCGCATAAACCGTTACAATTTGTGTAAATAGATGCGTTACAATTTAGGAATAGATGTTTGTTTATAGAATCTAATTACCATGGCACAAATTATGGTTACCCAAGCCACATGGCACCCATTTTTTCAATGAATCCGATTTTCTTATATATATTTAAAATCATTTATTTTTTAATTGTATTTAAAATTAGTATTGTAATTTCTCTTTTATAAATAATATATTTTTAATACTCTTAAGATAATTTAAAACATATTTATTAATTATATAATAAATTTTCATCTATTATATAGAAACAAATTAAAAGTGGGAGAAGAGAAAGAACGAACAAACAAATCAAATTATTGTTACTCAAGCCACGTGGCACAATTTTTTTTCATAGAAATGAATCTGATTTTCTTATATATATTTAAAATGTATTATTTTTTAATTGTATTTAAAATTAGTATCGTAATTTCTATTTTATATATAATATATTCTTAATACTCTTAAGATAATTTAAAACATATTTATTAATTATTTAATAATTTTTAAACTATTATTACTAAACAACGAAGATGACGCATTTTGACATATGATTAACAACACTAGACACATGATGCGGAATGTATTGGTTCAATTTTAAATAATACACCATTCATCAATTTAGGAATAGGTGCGTTCACATGTTATGTAATTGATTACTCAAACACCATAAACGTTAATAAAAAATTATTTATCAATAACGGGAAGATTTGGGAATTGTGGGAGAAGAGAAAGAACGACGAAACAACTCAAATTATGATTACTCAAGCCACGTGGTACAATAATTTCTCTTTTATAAATAATATATTCTTAATAATCTTAAGATAATTTAAAACATATTTATTAATTATTTAATAATTGTTCATCTATTTTATATAAACAATGAAGATGACGCATTTTTACATATGATGAAGATGACGACACATGAAGCGGAATGTATTGGGTCAAATTTAAATAATACAACCTTCATCAATTTAGGAATAGGTGCGTCTAAATGTTATGCAATTGATTACTCCAACACCATAAACGTTCATAGTAGAATATTTATCAATAACGAGAAGATTTGGGAATAGTGGGAGAAGAGGGAAGAATGATAAAACAAATTAATTTCTGTTTATACACTCCTATAAGCATGGCACAATTTTTTTCATTTTTTTGCAAATAAATAGATCCGATTTTCTTATACGATTATTTCAATAAACCCTCTCTTCTCAAAAGTATATTCAAACCAAAATTAGTTTGTCAAATATTATTAGTCAGAAACCTTACATGAAAACCTTTCATATAATACAATACTACTATAGAAACATAAACAATATTCCAATATCCTCCAAAGATCTCATCAATAAAATTATTCTTAAACAACGAATTCCCTAAACCACGAATTAATAATTAAAAAATAATTTAGATAATATTGCAACATAATTTTTCATCAAACAGGGACCTATAACAAAAAAAAATTAATAAACTCTTTGTCAATATACTCTTTCAAAATACTCTTTGTTGTTGGAGACAACCTTCCATTTATGATGCATTATGACATCCACCTTTCATAACTCTTTGTTCAATGTATTGAGTTTATAAATATTACAGAAATGACAATGACGAAACAGAAAATATGAAGGAGACGAAGATAAGATTGAAGTTGAATGTCCAATCGTTATTCAGCCGGTTTAAAGATTAAAGGCGCATAAACCGTTACAATTTGTGTAAATAGATGCGTTACAATTTAGGAATATATGCTTGTTTATAGAATCTAATCAACATGGCACAAATTATGGTTACCCAAGCCACGTGGCACCCATTTTTTCAATGAATCCGATTTTCTTATATATATTTAAAATCATTTATTTTTTAATTGTATTTAAAATTAGTATTGTAATTTCTCTTTTATAAATAATATATTTTTAATACTCTTAAGATAATTTAAAACATATTTATTAATTATTTAATAATTTTTCATCTATTATATAGAAACAAATTAATAGTGGGAGAAGAGAAAGAACGACCAAACAAATCAAATTATGGTTACTCAAGCCACGTGGCACAATTTTTTTTCATAGAAATGAATTTGATTTTCTTATATATATTTAAAATGTATTATTTTTTAATTGTATTTAAAATTAGTATCGTAATTTCTATTTTATATATAATATATTCTTAATACTCTTAAGATAATTTAAAACATATTTATTAATTATTTAATAATTTTTCATCTATTATTTCTAAACAACGAAGATGACGCATTTTGACATATGATGAAGATGAACACACATGATGCGGAATATATTGGTTCAATTTTAAATAATACACCATTCATCAATTTAGGAATAGGTGTGTTCACATGTTATGTAATTGATTACTCAAACACCATAAACGTTTATAAAAAATTATTTATCAATAACGGGAAGATTTGGGAATTGTGGGAGAAGAGAAAGAACGACGAAACAACTCAAATTATGATTACTCAAGCCACGTGGTACAATAATTTCTCTTTTATAAATAATATATTCTTAATAATCTTAAGATAATTTAAAACATATTTATTAATTATTTAATAATTGTTCATCTATTTTATATAAACAATGAAGATGACGCATTTTTACATATGATGAAGATGACGACACATGAAGCGGAATGTATTGGGTCAAATTTAAATAATACAACCTTCATCAATTTAGGAATAGGTGCGTCTAAATGTTATGCAATTGATTACTCAAACACCATAAACGTTCATAGTAGAATATTTATCAATAACGAGAAGATTTGGGAATAGTGGGAGAAGAGGGAAGAATGATAAAACAAGTTAATTTCTGTTTATACACTCCAATAAGCATGGCACAATTTTTTTTCATTTTTTTGCAAATAAATAGATCCGATTTTCTTATACGATTATTTCAATAAACCCTCTCTTCTCAAAAGTATATTCAAACCGAAATTAGTTTGTCAAATATTATTAGTCAGAAACCTTACATGAAAACCTTTCATATAATACAATACTACTATAGAAACATTAACAATATTCCAATATCCTCCAAAGATCTCATCAATAAAATTATTCTTAAACAACGAATTCCCTAAACCACGAATTAATAATTAAAAAATAATTTAGATAATATTGCAACATAATTTTTCATCAAACAGGGACCTATAACAAAAAAAAATTAATAAACTCTTTGTCAACATACTCTTTCAAAATACTCTTTGTTGTTGGAGACAACCTTCCATTTATGATGCATTATGACATCCACCTTTCATAACTCTTTGTTCAATGTATTGAGTTTATAAATATTACAGAAATGACAATGACGAAACAGAAAATATGAAGGAGACGAAGATAAGATTGAAGTTGAATGTCCAATCGTTATTCAGCCGGTTTAAAGATTAAAGGCGCATAAACCGTTACAATTTGTGTAAATAGATGCGTTACAATTTAGGAATATATGCTTGTTTATAGAATTTAATCAACATGGCACAAATTATGGTTACCCAAGCCACGTGGCACCCATTTTTTCAATGAATCCGATTTTCTTATATATATTTAAAATCATTTATTTTTTAATTGTATTTAAAATTAGTATTGTAATTTCTCTTTTATAAATAATATATTTTTAATACTCTTAAGATAATTTAAAACATATTTATTAATTATATAATAATTTTTCATCTATTATATAGAAACAAATTAATAGTGGGAGAAGAGAAAGAACGACCAAACAAATCAAATTATGGTTACTCAAGCCACGTGGCACAATTTTTTTTCATAGAAATGAATTTGATTTTCTTATATATATTTAAAATGTATTATTTTTTAATTGTATTTAAAATTAGTATCGTAATTTCTATTTTATATATAATATATTCTTAATACTCTTAAGATAATTTAAAACATATTTATTAATTATTTAATAATTTTTCATCTATTATTTCTAAACAACGAAGATGACGCATTTTGACATATGATGAAGATGAACACACATGATGCGGAATATATTGGTTCAATTTTAAATAATACACCATTCATCAATTTAGGAATAGGTGCGTTCACATGTTATGTAATTGATTACTCAAACACCATAAACATTCATAAAAAATTATTTATCAATAACGGGAAGATTTGGGAATTGTGGGAGAAGAGAAAGAACGACGAAACAACTCAAATTATGATTACTCAAGCCACGTGGTTCAATAATTTCTCTTTTATAAATAATATATTCTTAATAATCTTAAGATAATTTAAAACATATTTATTAATTATTTAATAATTATTCATCTATTATATAAAAACAATGAAGATGACGCATTTTTACATATGATGAAGATGACGACACATGAAGCGGAATGTATTGAGTCAAATTTAAATAATACAACATTCATCAATTTAGGAATAGGTGCGTCTAAATGTTATGTAATTGATTACTCAAACACCATAAACGTTCATAGTAGAATATTTATTAAAAACAAGAAGATTTGGGAATAGTGGGAGAAGAGGGAAGAACGATAAAACAAATTAATTTCTGTTTATACACTCCAATCAGTATGGCACAAATTTTTTCATTTTTTTGCAAACAAATAGATCCGATTTTCTTATACGATTATTTCAATAAACCCTCTCTTCTCAAAAGTATATTCAAACCGAAATTAGTTTCTCAAATATTATTAGTCAGAAACCTTACATGAAAACCTTTCATATAATACAATACTACTATAGAAACATAAACAATATTCCAATATCCTCCAAAGATCTCATCAATAAAATTATTCTTAAACAACGAATTCCCTAAACCACGAATTAATAATTAAAAAATAATTTAGATAATATTGCAACATAATTTTTCATCAAACAGGGACCTATAACAAAAAAAAATTAATTAGCACTTTGTCAACATACTCTTTCAAAATACTCTTTGTTGTTGGAGACAACCTTCCATTTATGATGCATTATGACATCCACCTTTCATAACTCTTTGTTCAATGTATTGAGTTTATAAATCTTACAGAAATGACAATGACAAAACAGAAAATATGATGTAGACGAAGATAAGATTGAAGTTGAATGTATCCAATCGTTATTCAGCCGGTTTAAAGATTAAAGGCAAATAAACCGATACAATTTGTGTAAATAGATGCGTTACAATTTAGGAATAGATGCTTGTTTATAGAATCTAATCAACATGGCACAAATTATGGTTACCCAAGCCACGTGGCACCCATTTTTTCAATAAATCCGATTTTCTTATATATATTTAAAATCTTTTATTATTTAATTGTATTTAAAATTAGTATTGTAATTTCTCTTTTATAAATAATATATTTTTAATACTCTTAAGATAATTTAAAACATATTTATTAATTATATAATAATTTTTCATCTATTATATAGAAACAAATTAATAGTGGGAGAAGAGAAAGAACGACCAAACAAATCAAATTATGGTTACTCAAGCCACGTGGCACAATTTTTTTTCATAGAAATGAATTTGATTTTCTTATATATATTTAAAATGTATTATTTTTTAATTGTATTTAAAATTAGTATCGTAATTTCTATTTTATATATAATATATTCTTAATACTCTTAAGATAATTTAAAACATATTTATTAATTATTTAATAATTTTTCATCTATTATTTCTAAACAACGAAGATGACGCATTTTGACATATGATGAAGATGAACACACATGATGCGGAATATATTGGTTCAATTTTAAATAATACACCATTCATCAATTTAGGAATAGGTGCGTTCACATGTTATGTAATTGATTACTCAAACACCATAAACATTCATAAAAAATTATTTATCAATAACGGGAAGATTTGGGAATTGTGGGAGAAGAGAAAGAACGACGAAACAACTCAAATTATGATTACTCAAGCCACGTGGTTCAATAATTTCTCTTTTATAAATAATATATTCTTAATAATCTTAAGATAATTTAAAACATATTTATTAATTATTTAATAATTATTCATCTATTATATAAAAACAATGAAGATGACGCATTTTTACATATGATGAAGATGACGACACATGAAGCGGAATGTATTGAGTCAAATTTAAATAATACAACATTCATCAATTTAGGAATAGGTGCGTCTAAATGTTATGTAATTGATTACTCAAACACCATAAACGTTCATAGTAGAATATTTATTAAAAACAAGAAGATTTGGGAATAGTGGGAGAAGAGGGAAGAACGATAAAACAAATTAATTTCTGTTTATACACTCCAATCAGTATGGCACAAATTTTTTCATTTTTTTGCAAACAAATAGATCCGATTTTCTTATACGATTATTTCAATAAACCCTCTCTTCTCAAAAGTATATTCAAACCGAAATTAGTTTCTCAAATATTATTAGTCAGAAACCTTACATGAAAACCTTTCATATAATACAATACTACTATAGAAACATAAACAATATTCCAATATCCTCCAAAGATCTCATCAATAAAATTATTCTTAAACAACGAATTCCCTAAACCACGAATTAATAATTAAAAAATAATTTAGATAATATTGCAACATAATTTTTCATCAAACAGGGACCTATAACAAAAAAAAATTAATTAGCACTTTGTCAACATACTCTTTCAAAATACTCTTTGTTGTTGGAGACAACCTTCCATTTATGATGCATTATGACATCCACCTTTCATAACTCTTTGTTCAATGTATTGAGTTTATAAATCTTACAGAAATGACAATGACAAAACAGAAAATATGATGTAGACGAAGATAAGATTGAAGTTGAATGTATCCAATCGTTATTCAGCCGGTTTAAAGATTAAAGGCAAATAAACCGATACAATTTGTGTAAATAGATGCGTTACAATTTAGGAATAGATGCTTGTTTATAGAATCTAATCAACATGGCACAAATTATGGTTACCCAAGCCACGTGGCACCCATTTTTTCAATAAATCCGATTTTCTTATATATATTTAAAATCTTTTATTATTTAATTGTATTTAAAATTAGTATTGTAATTTCTCTTTTATAAATAATATATTTTTAATACTCTTAAGATAATTTAAAACATATTTATTAATTATATAATAATTTTTCATCTATTATATAGAAACAAATTAATAGTGGGAGAAGAGAAAGAACGACCAAACAAATCAAATTATGGTTACTCAAGCCATGTGGCACAATTTTTTTTCATAGAAATGAATTTGATTTTCTTATATATATTTAAAATGTATTATTTTTTAATTGTATTTAAAATTAGTATCGTAATTTCTATTTTATATATAATATATTCTTAATACTCTTAAGATAATTTAAAACATATTTATTAATTATTTAATAATTTTTCATCTATTATTTCTAAACAACGAAGATGACGCATTTTGACATATGATGAAGATGAACACACATGATGCGGAATATATTGGTTCAATTTTAAATAATACACCATTCATCAATTTAGGAATAGGTGCGTTCACATGTTATGTAATTGATTACTCAAACACCATAAACATTCATAAAAAATTATTTATCAATAACGGGAAGATTTGGGAATTGTGGGAGAAGAGAAAGAACGACGAAACAACTCAAATTATGATTACTCAAGCCACGTGGTTCAATAATTTCTCTTTTATAAATAATATATTCTTAATAATCTTAAGATAATTTAAAACATATTTATTAATTATTTAATAATTATTCATCTATTATATAAAAACAATGAAGATGACGCATTTTTACATATGATGAAGATGACGACACATGAAGCGGAATGTATTGAGTCAAATTTAAATAATACAACATTCATCAATTTAGGAATAGGTGCGTCTAAATGTTATGTAATTGATTACTCAAACACCATAAACGTTCATAGTAAAATATTTATTAATAACAAGAAGATTTGGGAATAGTGGGAGAAGAGGGAAGAACGATAAAACAAATTAATTTCTGTTTATACACTCCAATCAGTATGGCACAAATTTTTTCATTTTTTTGCAAACAAATAGATCCGATTTTCTTATACGATTATTTCAATAAACCCTCTCTTCTCAAAAGTATATTCAAACCGAAATTAGTTTGTCAAATATTATTAGTCAGAAACCTTACATGAAAACCTTTCATATAATACAATACTACTATAGAAACATAAACAATATTCCAATATCCTCCAAAGATCTCATCAATAAAATTATTCTTAAACAACGAATTCCCTAAACCACGAATTAATAATTAAAAAATAATTTAGATAATATTGCAACATAATTTTTCATCAAACAGGGACCTATAACAAAAAAAAATTAATTAACACTTTGTCAACATACTCTTTCAAAATACTCTTTGTTGTTGGAGACAACCTTCCATTTATGATGCATTATGACATCCACCTTTCATAACTCTTTGTTCAATGTATTGAGTTTATAAATCTTACAGAAATGACAATGACGAAACAGAAAATATGATGTAGACGAAGATAAGATTGAAGTTGAATGTATCCAATCGTTATTCAGCCGGTTTAAAGATTAAAGGCAAATAAACAGATACAATTTGTGTAAATAGATGCGTTACAATTTAGGAATAGATGCTTGTTTATAGAATCTAATCAACATGGCACAAATTATGGTTACCCAAGCCACGTGGCACCCATTTTTTCAATAAATCCGATTTTCTTATATATATTTAAAATCTTTTATTATTTAATTGTATTTAAAATTAGTATTGTAATTTCTCTTTTATAAAAAATATATTTTTAATACTCTTAAGATAATTTAAAACATATTTATTAATTATATAATAATTTTTCATCTATTATATAGAAACAAAATAAAAGTGGGAGAAGAGAAAGAACGACCAAACAAATCAAATTATGGTTACTCAAGCCACGTGGCACAATTGTTTTTCATAGAAATGAATCTGATTTTCTTATATATATTTAAAATGTATTATATTTTAATTGTATTTAAAATTAGTATCGTAATTTCTATTTTATATATAATATATTCTTAATACTCTTAAGATAATTTAAAACATATTTATTAATTATTTAATAATTTTTCATCTATTATTTCTAAATAACGAAGATGACGCATTTTGACATATGATGAAGATGAAGACACGTGATGCGGAATGTATTGGTTCAATTTTAAATAATACACCATTCATCAATTTAGGAATAGGTGCGTTCACATGTTATGTAATTGATTACTCAAACACCATAAACGTTTATAAAAAATTATTTATCAATAACGGGAAGATTTGGGAATTGTGGGAGAAGAGAAAGAACGACGAAACAACTCAAATTATGATTACTCAAGCCACGTGGTACAATAATTTCTCTTTTATAAATAATATATTCTTAATAATCTTAAGATAATTTAAAACATATTTATTAATTATTTAATAATTATTCATCTATTATATAAAAACAATGAGGATGACGCATTTTTACATATGATGAAGATGACGACACATGAAGCGGAATGTATTGCGTCAAATTTAAATAATACAACATTCATCAATTTAGGAATAGGTGCATCTAAATGTTATGTAATTGATTACTCAAACACCATAAACGTTCATAGTAGAATATTTATCAATAACGAGAAGATTTGGGAATAGTTGGAGAAGAGGGAAGAACGATAAAACAAATTAATTTCTGTTTATACACTCCAATCAGTATGGCACAAATTTTTTCATTTTTTTGCAAAGAAATAGATCCGATTTTCTTATACGATTATTTCAATAAACCCTCTCTTCTCAAAAGTATATACTAACCGAAATTAGTTTGTCAAATATTATTAGTCAGAAACCTTACATGAAAACCTTTCATATAATACAATACATACAATACTACTATAGAAACATAAACAATATTCCAATATCCTCCAAAGATCTCATCAATAAAATTATTCTTAAACAACGAATTCCCTAAACCACGAATTGATAATTAAAAAATAATTTAGATAATATTGCAACATAATTTTTCATCAAACAGGGACCTATAACAAAAAAAAATTAATTAACACTTTGTCAACATACTCTTTCAAAATACTCTTTGTTGTTGGAGACAACCTTCCATTTATGATGCATTATGACATCCACCTTTCATAACTCTTTGTTCAATGTATTGAGTTTATAAATATTACAGAAATGACAATGACGAAACAGAAAATATGAAGGAGACGAAGATAAGATTGAAGTTGAATGTATCCAATCATTATTCAGCCGGTTTAAAGATTAAAAGCGCATAAACCGTTACAATTTGTGTAAATAGATGCGTTACAATTTAGGAATAGATGCTTGTTTATAGAATCTAATCAACATGGCACAAATTATGGTTACCCAAGCCACGTGGCACCCATTTTTTCAATGAATCCGATTTTCTTATATATATTTAAAATCATTTATTTTTTAATTGTATTTAAAATTAGTATTGTAATTTCTCTTTTATAAATAATATATTTTTAATACTCTTAAGATAATTTAAAACATATTTATTAATTATATAATAATTTTTCGTCTATTATATAGAAACAAATTAAAAGTGGGAGAAGAGAAAGAATGACCAAACAAATCAAATTATGGTTACTCAAGCCACGTGGCACAATTTGTTTTCATAGAAATGAATCTGATTTTCTTATATATATTTAAAATGTATTATTTTTTAATTGTATTTAAAATTAGTATCGTAATTTCTATTTTATATATAATATATTCTTAATACTCTTAAGATAATTTAAAACATATTTATTAATTATTTAATAATTTTTCATCTATTATTTCTAAACAACGAAGATGATGCATTTTGACATATGATGAAGATGAAGACACATGATGCGGAATGTATTGGTTCAATTTTAAATAATACACCATTCATCAATTTAGGAATAGGTGCGTTCACATGTTATGTAATTGATTACTCAAACACCATAAACGTTCATAAAAAATTATTTATCAATAACGGGAAGATTTGGGAATTGTGGGAGAAGAGAAAGAACGACGAAACAACTCAAATTATGATTACTCAAGCCACGTGGTTCAATAATTTCTCTTTTATAAATAATATATTCTTAATAATCTTAAGATAATTTAAAACATATTTATTAATTATTTAATAATTATTCATCTATTATATAAAAACAATGAAGATGACGCATTTTTACATATGATGAAGATGACGACACATGAAGCGGAATGTATTGGGTCAAATTTAAATAATATAACATTCATCAATTTAGGAATAGGTGCGTCTAAATGTTATGTAATTGATTACTCAAACACCATAAACGTTCATAGTAGAATATTTATCAATAACGAGAAGATTTGGGAATAGTGGGAGAAGAGGGAAGAACGATAAAACAAATTAATTTCTGTTTATACACTCCAATCAGTATGGCACAAATTTTTTCATTTTTTTGCAAAGAAATAGATCCGATTTTCTTATACGATTATTTCAATAAACCCTCTCTTCTCAAAAGTATATTCAAACCGAAATTAGTTTGTCAAATACTATTAGTCAGAAACCTTACATGAAAACCTTTCATATAATACAATACTTACAATACTACTATAGAAACATAAACAATATTCCAATATCCTCCAAAGATCTCGTCAATAAAATTATTCTTAAACAACGAATTCCCTAAACCACGAATTAATAATTAAAAAATAATTTAGATAATATTGCAACATAATTTTTCATCAAACAGGGACCTATAACAAAAAAAAATTAATAAACACTTTGTCAACATACTCTTTCAAAATACTCTTTGTTGTTGGAGACAACCTTCCATTTATGATGCATTATGACATCCACCTTTCATAACTCTTTGTTCAATGTATTGAGTTTATAAATATTACAGAAATGACAATGACGAAACAGAAAATATGAAGGAGACGAAGATAAGATTGAAGTTGAATGTATCCAATCGTTATTCAGCCGGTTTAAAGATTAAAGGCGCATAAACCGTTACAATTTGTGTAAATAGATGCGTTACAATTTAGGAATATATGCTTGATTATAGAATCTAATCAACATGGCACAAATTATGGTTACCCAAGCCACGTGGCACCCATTTTTTCAATGAATCCGATTTTCTTATATATATTTAAAATCATTTATTTTTTAATTGTATTTAAAATTAGTATTGTAATTTCTCTTTTATAAATAATATATTTTTAATACTCTTAAGATAATTTAAAACATATTTATTAATTATATAATAATTTTTCATCTATTATATAGAATCAAATTAAAAGTGGGAGAAGAGAAAGAACGACCAAACAAATCAAATTATGGTTACTCAAGCCACGTGGCACAATTTTTTTCATAGAAATGAATTTGATTTTCTTATATATATTTAAAATGTATTATTTTTTAATTGTATTTAAAATTAGTATCGTAATTTCTATTTTATATATAATATATTCTTAATACTCTTAAGATAATTTAAAACATATTTATTAATTATTTAATAATTTTTCATCTATTATTTCTAAACAACGAAGATGACGCATTTTGACATATGATGAAGATGAACACACATGATGCGGAATGTATTGGTTCAATTTTAAATAATACACCATTCATCAATTTAGGAATAGGTGCGTTCACATGTTATGTAATTGATTATTCAAACACCATAAACATTCATAAAAAATTATTTATCAATAACGGGAAGATTTGGGAATTGTGGGAGAAGAGAAAGAACGACGAAACAACTCAAATTATGATTACTCAAGCCACGTGGTTCAATAATTTCTCTTTTATAAATAATATATTCTTAATAATCTTAAGATAATTTAAAACATATTTATTAATTATTTAATAATTATTCATCTATTATATAAAAACAATGAAGATGACGCATTTTTACATATGATGAAGATGACGACACATGAAGCGGAATGTATTGGGTCAAATTTAAATAATATAACATTCATCAATTTAGGAATAGGTGCGTCTAAATGTTATGTAATTGATTACTCAAACACCATAAACGTTCATAGTAGAATATTTATCAATAACGATAAGATTTGGGAATAGTGGGAGAAGAGGGAAGAACGATAAAACAAATTAATTTCTGTTTATACACTCCAATCAGTATGGCACAAATTTTTTCATTTTTTTGCAAAGAAATAGATCCGATTTTCTTATACGATTATTTCAATAAACCCTCTCTTCTCAAAAGTATATTCAAACCGAAATTAGTTTGTCAAATACTATTAGTCAGAAACCTTACATGAAAACCTTTCATATAATACAATACTTACAATACTACTATAGAAACATAAACAATATTCCAATATCCTCCAAAGATCTCATCAATAAAATTATTCTTAAACAACGAATTCCCTAAACCACTAATTAATAATTAAAAAATAATTTAGATAATATTGCAACATAATTTTTCATCAAACAGGGACCAATAAAAAAAAATTAATTAACACTTTGTCAACATACTCTTTCAAAATACTCTTTGTTGTTGGAGACAACCTTCCATTTATGATGCATTATGACATCCACCTTTCATAACTCTTTGTTCAATGTATTGAGTTTATAAATATTACAGAAATGACAATGACGAAACAGAAAATATGATGGAGACGAAGATAAGATTGAAGTTGAATGTATCCAATCGTTATTCAGCCGGTTTAAAGATTAAAGGCGCATAAACCGTTACAATTTGTGTAAATAGATGCGTTACAATTTAGGAATAGATGCTTGTTTATAGAATCTAATCAACATGGCACAAATTATGGTTACCCAAGCCACGTGGCACCCATTTTTTCAATGAATCTGATTTTCTTATATATATTTAAAATCATTTATTTTTTAATTGTATTTAAAATTAGTATTGTAATTTCTCTTTTATAAATAATATATTTTTAATACTCTTAAGATAATTTAAAACATATTTATTAATTATATAATAATTTTTCATCTATTATATAGAAACAAATTAAAAGTGGGAGAAGAGAAAGAACGACCAAACAAATCAAATTATGGTTACTCAAGCCACGTGGCACAATTTTTTTTCATAGAAATGAATCTGATTTTCTTATATATATTTAAAATGTATTAGTTTTTTAATTGTATTTAAAATTAGTATCGTAATTTCTATTTTATATATAATATATTCTTAATACTCTTAAGATAATTTAAAACATATTTATTAATTATTTAATAATTTTTCATCTATTATTTCTAAACAACGAAGATGACGCATTTTGACATATGATGAAGATGAACACACATGATTCGGAATGTATTGGTTCAATTTTAAATAATACACCATTCATCAATTTAGGAATAGGTGCGTTCACATGTTATGTAATTGATTACTCAAACACCATAAACATTCATAAAAAATTATTTATCAATAACGGGAAGATTTGGGAATTGTGGGAGAAGAGAAAGAACGACGAAACAACTCAAATTATGATTACTCAAGCCACGTGGTTCAATAATTTTTCTTTTATAAATAATATATTCTTAATAATCTTAAGATAATTTAAAACATATTTATTAATTATTTAATAATTATTCATCTATTATATAAAAACAATGAAGATGACGCATTTTTACATATGATGAAGATGACGACACATGAAGCGGAATGTATTGGGTCAAATTTTAATAATATAACATTCATCAATTTAGGAATAGGTGCGTCTAAATGTTATGTAATTGATTACTCAAACACCATAAACGTTCATAGTAGAATATTTAACAATAACGAGAAGATTTGGGAATAGTGGGAGAAGAGGGAAGAACGATAAAACAAATTAATTTCTGTTTATACACTCCAATCAGTATGGCACAAATTTTTTCATTTTTTTGCAAAGAAATAGATCCGATTTTCTTATACGATCATTTCAATAAACCCTCTCTTCTCAAAAGTATATTCAAACCAAAATTAGTTTGTCAAATATTATTAGTCAGAAACCTTACATGAAAACCTTTCATATAATACAATACATACAATACTACTATAGAAACATAAACAATATTCCAATATCCTCCAAAGATCTCATCAATAAAATTATTCTTAAACAACGAATTCCCTAAACCATGAATTAATAATTAAAAAATAATATAGATAATATTGCAACATAATTTTTCATCAAACAGGGACCTATAACAAAAAAAAATTAATTAACACTTTGTCAACATACTCTTTCAAAATACTCTTTGTTGTTGGAGACAACCTTCCATTTATGATGCATTATGACATCCACCTTTCATAACTCTTTGTTCAATTTATTGAGTTTATAAATATTACTGAAATGACAATGACGAAACAGAAAATATGATGGAGACGAAGATAAGATTTAAATTGAATGTATCCAATCGTTATTCAGCCGGTTTAAAGATTAAAGGCGCATAAACCGTTACAATTTGTGTAAATAGATGCGTTACAATTTAGGAATGGATGCTTGTTTATAGAATCTAATCAACATGGCACAAATTATGGTTACCCAAGCCACGTGGCACCCATTTTTTCAATGAATCCGGTTTTCTTATATATATTTAAAATCATTTATTTTTTAATTGTATTTAAAATTAGTATTGTAGTTTCTCTTTTATAAATAATATATTTTTAATACTCTTAAGATAATTTAAAACATATTTATTAATTATATAATAATTTTTCATCTATTATATAGAAACAAATTAAAACTGGGAGAAGAGAAAGAACGACCAAACAAATCAAATTATGGTTACTCAAGCCATGTGGCACAATTTTTTTTCATAGAAATGAATTTGATTTTCTTATATATATTTAAAATGTATTATTTTTTAATTGTATTTAAAATTAGTATCGTAATTTATGTTTTATATATAATATATTCTTAATACTCTTAAGATAATTTAAAACATATTTATTAATTATTTAATAATTTTTCATCTATTATTTCTAAACAACGAAGATGACGCATTTTGACATATGATGAAGATGAAGACACATGATGCGGAATGTATTGGTTCAATTTTAAATAATACACCATTCATCAATTTAGGAATAGGTGCGTTCACATGTTATGTAATTGATTAATCAAACACCATAAACGTTCATAAAAAAATATTTATCAATAACGGGAAGATTTGGGAATTGTGGGAGAAGAGAAAGAACGACGAAACAACTCAAGTTATGATTACTCAAGCCACGTGGTTCAATAATTTCTCTTTTATAAATAATATATTCTTAATAATTTAAAGATAATTTAAAACATATTTATTAATTATTTAATAATTATTCATATATTATATAAAAACAATGAAGATGACGCATTTTTACATATGATGAAGATGACGACACATGAAGCGGAATGTATTGGGTCAAATTTAAATAATACAACATTCATCAATTTAGGAATAGGTGCGTCTAAATGTTATTTAATTGATTACTCAAACACCATAAACGTTCATAGTAGAATATTTATCAATAACGAGAAGATATGGGAATAGTGGCAGAAAAGGGAAGAACGATAAAACAAATTAATTTCTGTTTATACACTCCAATCAGTATGGCACAAATTTTTTCATTTTTTTGCAAAGAAATAGATCCGATTTTCTTATACGATTATTTCAATAAACCCTCTTTTCTCAAAAGTATATTCAAACCGAAATTAGTTTGTCAAATATTATTAGTCAGAAACGTTACATGAAAACCTTTCATATAATACAATACATACAATACTACTATAGAAACATAAACAATATTCCAATATCCTCCAAAGATCTCATCAATAAAATTATTCTTAAACAACGAATTCCCTAAACCACTAATTAATAATTAAAAAATAATTAAGATAATATTGCAACATAATGTTTCATCAAACAGGGACCTATAACAAAAAAAAATTAATTAACACTTTGTCAACATACTCTTTCAAAATACTCTTTGTTGTTGGAGACAGCCTTCCATTTATGATGCATTATGACATCCACCTTTCATAACTCTTTGTTAAATGTATTGAGTTTATAAATATTACAGAAATGACAATGACGAAACAGAAAATATGATGGAGACGAAGATAAGATTGAAGTTGAATGTATCCAATCGTTATTCAGCCGGTTTAAAGATTAAAAGCGCATAAACCGTTACAATTTGTGTAAGTAGATGCGTTACAATTTAGGAATAGATGCTTGTTTATAGAATCTAATCAACATGGTACAAATTATAGTTACCCAAGCCACGTGGCACCCATTTTTTCAATGAATCCGGTTTTCTTATATATATTTAAAATCATTTATTTTTTAATTGTATTTAAAATTAGTATTGTAGTTTCTCTTTTATAAATAATATATTTTTAATACTCTTAAGATAATTTAAAACATATTTATTAATTATATAATAATTTTTCATCTATTATATAGAAACAAATTAAAACTTGGAGAAGAGAAAGAACGACCAAACAAATCAAATTATGGTTACTCAAGCCACGTGGCACAATTTTTTTTCATAGAAATGAATCTGATTTTCTTATATATATTTAAAATGTATTATTTTTTAATTGTATTTAAAATTAGTATCGTAATTTATATTTTATATATAATATATTCTTAATACTCTTAAGATAATTTAAAACATATTTATTAATTATTTAATAATTTTTCATCTATTATTTCTAAACAACGAAGATGACGCATTTTGACATATGATGAAGATGAAGACACATGATGCGGAATGTATTGGTTCAATTTTAAATAATACACCATTCATCAATTTAGGAATAGGTGCGTTCACATGTTATGTAATTGATTACTCATACACCATAAATGTTCATAAAAAAGTATTTATCAATAACGGGAAGATTTGGGAATTGTGGGAGAAGAGAAAGAACGACGAAACAACTCAAGTTATGATTACTCAAGCCACGTGGTTCAATAATTTCTCTTTTATAAATAATATATTCTTAATAATCTAAAGATAATTTAAGACATATTTATTAATTATTTAATAATTATTCATATATTATATAAAAACAATGAAGATGACGCATTTTTACATATGATGAAGATGACGACACATGAAGCGGAATGTATTGGGTCAAATTTAAATAATACAACATTCATCAATTTAGGAATAGGTGATCTAAATGTTATGTAATTGATTACTCAAACACCATAAATGTTCATAGTAGAATATTTATCAATAACGAGAAGATTTGGGAATAGTGGGAGAAGAGGGAAGAACGATAAAACAAATTAATTTCTATTTATACACTCCAATCAGTATGGCACAAATTTTTTCATTTTTTTGCAAAGAAATAGATCCGATTTTCTTATACGATCATTTCAATAAACCCTCTTTTCTCAAAAGTATATTCAAACCGAAATTAGTTTGTCAAATATTATTAGTCAGAAACCTTAGATGAAAACCTTTCATATAATACAATACATACAATACTACTATAGAAACATAAACAATATTCCAATATCCTCCAAAGATCTCATCAATAAAATTATTCTTAAACAACGAATTCCCTAAACCACTAAATAATAATTAAAAAATAATTTAGATAATATTGCAACATAATTTTTCATCAAACAGGGACCTATAACAAAAAAAAATTAATTAACACTTTGTCAACATACTCTTTCAAAATACTCTTTGTTGTTGGAGACAACCTTCCATTTATGATGCATTATGACATCCACCTTTCATAACTCTTTGTTAAATGTATTGAGTTTATAAATATTACAGAAATGACAATGACGAAACAGAAAATATGATGGAGACGAAGATAAGATTGAAATTGAATGTATCCAATCGTTATTCAGCCGGTTTAAAGATTAAAAGCGCATAAACCGTTACAATTTGTGTAAGTAGATGCGTTACAATTTAGGAATAGATGCTTGTTTATAGAATCTAATCAACATGGCACAAATTATAGTTACCCAAGCCACGTGGCACCCATTTTTTCAATGAATCCGGTTTTCTTATATATATTTAAAATCATTTATTTTTTAATTGTATTTAAAATTAGTATTGTAGTTTCTCTTTTATAAATAATATATTTTTAATACTCTTAAGATAATTTAAAACATATTTATTAATTATATAATAATTTTTCATCTATTATATAGAAACAAATTAAAACTGGGAGAAGAGAAAGAACGACCAAACAAATCAAATTATGGTTACTCAAGCCATGTGGCACAATTTTTTTCATAGAAATGAATTTGATTTTCTTATATATATTTAAAATGTATTATTTTTTAATTGTATTTAAAATTAGTATCGTAATTTCTATTTTATATATAATATATTCTTAATACTCTTAAGATAATTTAAAACATATTTATTAATTATTTAATAATTTTTCATCTATTATTTCTAAACAACGAAGATGACGCATTTTGACATATGATGAAGATGAAGACACATGATGCGGAATGTATTGGTTCAATTTTAAATAATACACCATTCATCAATTTAGCAATAGGTGCGTTCACATGTTATGTAATTGATTAATCAAACACCATAAACGTTCATAAAAAAATATTTATCAATAACGGGAAGATTTGGGAATTGTGGGAGAAGAGAAAGAACGACGAAACAACTCAAGTTATGATTACTCAAGCCACGTGGTTCAATAATTTCTCTTTTATAAATAATATATTCTTAATAATCTAAAGATAATTTAAAACATATTTATTAATTATTTAATAATTATTCATATATTATATAAAAACAATGAAGATGACGCATTTTTACATATGATGAAGATGACGACACATGAAGCGGAATGTATTGGGTCAAATTTAAATAATACAACATTCATCAATTTAGGAATAGGTGCGTCTAAATGTTATGTAATTGATTACTCAAACACCATAAACGTTCATAGTAGAATATTTATCAATAACGAGAAGATTTGGGAATAGTGGCAGAAGAGGGAAGAACGATAAAACAAATTAATTTCTGTTTATACACTCCAATCAGTATGGCACAAATTTTTTCATTTTTTTTGCAAAGAAATAGATCCGATTTTCTTATACGATTATTTCAATAAACCCTCTCTTCTCAAAAGTATATTCAAACCGAAATTAGTTTGTCAAATATTATTAGTCAGAAACCTTACATGAAAACCTTTCATATAATACAATACATACAATACTACTATAGAAACATAAATAATATTCCAATATCCTCCAAAGATCTCATCAATAAAATTATTCTTAAACAACGAATTCCCTAAACCACTAAATAATAATTAAAAAATAATTTAGATAATATTGCAACATAATTTTTCATCAAACAGGGACCTATAACAAAAAAAAATTAATTAACACTTTGTCAACATACTCTTTCAAAATACTCTTTGTTGTTGGAGACAACCTTCCATTTATGATGCATTATGACATCCACCTTTCATAACTCTTTGTTCAATGTATTGAGTTTATAAATATTACATAAATGACAATGACGAAACAGAAAATATGATGGAGACGAAGATGAGATTGAAGCTGAATGTATCCAATCGTTATTCAGCCGGTTTAAAGATTAAAGGCGCATAAACCATTACAATTTGTGTAAATAGATGCGTTACAATTTAGGAATAGATGCTTGTTTATAGAATCTAATCAACATGGCACAAATTATGGTTACCCAAGCCACGTGGCACCCATTTTTTCAATGAATCCGATTTTCTTATATATATTTAAAATCATTTATTTTTTAATTGTATTTAAAATTAGTATTGTAATTTCTCTTTTATAAATAATATATTTTTAAACTCTTAAGATAATTTAAAACATATTTATTAATTATATAATATTTTTTCATCTATTATATAGAAACAAATTAAAAGTGGGAGAAGAGAAAGAATGACCAAACAAATCAAATTATGGTTACTCAAGCCACGTGGCACAATTTTTTTCCATAGAAATGAATATGATTTTCTTATATATATATTTAAAATGTATTATTTTTTAATTGTATTTCAAATTAGTATCGTAATTTCTAGTTTATATATAATATATTCTTAATACTCTTAAGATAATTTAAAACATATTTATTAATTATTTAATAATTTTTCATCTATTATTTCTAAACAACGAAGATGACGCATTTTGACATATGATGAAGATGAAGACACATGATGCGGAATGTATCGGTTCAATTTTAAATAATACACCATTCATCAATTTAGGAATAGGTGCGTTCACATGTTATGTAATTGATTACTCAAACACCATAAACGTTCATAAAAATATATTTATCAATAACGGGAAGATTTGGGAATTGTGGGAGAAGAGAAAGAACGACCAAACAACTCAAATTATGGTTATTCAAGCCACGTGGCACAAAAATTTCTCTTTTATAAATAATATATTCTTAATAATCTTAAGATAATTTAAAACATATTTATTAATTATTTAATAATTTTTCATCTATTATATATAAACAATGAAGATGAGGCATTTTGACATATGATGAAGATGACGACACATGAAGCGGAATGTATTGGGTCAAATTTAAATAATACAACATTCATCAATTTAGGAATAGGTGCGTCTAAATGTTATGTAATTGATTACTCAAACACCATAAACGTTCATAGTAGAATATTTATCAATAACGAGAAGATTTGGGAATAGTGGGAGAAGAGGGAAGAACGATAAAACAAATTAATTTCTATTTATACACTCCAATCAGTATGGCACAAATTTTTTCATTTTTTTGCAAAGAAATAGATCCGATTTTCTTATACGATTATTTCAATAAACCCTCTCTTCTCAAAAGTATATTCAAACCGAAATTAGTTTGTCAAATATTATTAGTCAGAAACCTTACATGAAAACCTTTCATATAATACAATACATACAATACTACTATAGAAACATAAACAATATTTCAATATCCTCCAAAGATCTCATCAATAAAATTATTCTTAAACAACGAATTCCCTAAACCACTAATTAATAATTAAAAAATAATTTAGATAATATTGCAACATAATTTTTCATCAAACAGGGACCTATAACAAAAAAAAATTAATTAACACTTTGTCAACATACTCTTTCAAAATACTCTTTGTTGTTGGAGACAACCTTCCATTTATGATGCATTATGACATCCACCTTTCATAACTCTTTGTTCAATGTATTGAGTTTATAAATATTACTGAAATGACAATGACGAAACAGAAAATATGATGGAGACGAAGATAAGATTGAAATTGAATGTATCCAATCGTTATTCAGCCGGTTTAAAGATTAAAGACGCATAAACCGTTACAATTTGTGTAAATAGATGAGTTAGAATTTAGGAATAGATGCTTGTTTATAGAATCTAATCAACATGGCATAAATTATGGTTACCCAAGCCACGTGGCACCCATTTTTTCAATGAATCTGATTTTCTTATTTTTATTTAAAATAATTTATTATTTAATTGTATTTAAAATTAGTATTGTAATTTTTCTTTTATAAATAATATATTTTTAATACTCTTATGATAATTTAAAACATATTTATTGAATATATAATAATTTTTCATCTATTATATGGAAACAAATTAAAAGAGGGAGAAGAGAATGAATGACCAAACAAATCAAATTATGGTTACTCAAGCCACGTGGCACAATATTTTTCATAGAAATGAATCTGATTTTCTTATATATATTTAAAATGTATTATTTTTTAATTGTATTTAAAATTAGTATCGTAATTTCTATTTTATATATAATATATTCTTAATACTCTTAAGATAATTTAAAGCATATTTATTAATTATTTAATAATTTTTATTCTATTATTTCTAAACAATGAAGATGAGGCATTTTGATATATGATGAAGATGAAGACACATGATGCGAAATGTATTGGTTCAATTTTAAATAATACACCATTCATCAATTTAGGAATAGGTGCGTTCACATGTTATGTAATTGATTACTCAAACACCATAAACATTCATAAAAAATTATTTATCAATAACGGGAAGATTTGGGTATAGTGGAAGAGAAAGAACGACCAAACAACTCAAATTATTGTTACTCAAGCCACGTGGCACAAAAATTTCTCTTTTATAAATAATATATTCTTAATAATCTTAAGATAATCTAAAACATATTTTTTAATTATTTAATAATTTTTCATCTATTTTATATTAACAATGAAGATGAGGCATTTTGACATATGATGAAGATGACGACACATGAAGCAGAATGTATTGGGTCAATTTTAAATAATACACCATTCATCAATTTAGGAATAGGTGCGTCTAAACGTTATGTAATTGATTACTCAAACACCATAAACGTTCATAAAAAAATATTTATCAATAACATGAAGATTTTGTAATAGTGGGAGAATAGGAAAGAACGACAAAACAAATTAATTTATGTTTATATACTCCGATCAATGTGGCACAAATTTTTTCGTTTTTTTTGCAAAGAAATAGATCCGATTTTCTTATACGATTATTACAATATAACCCTCTCTTCTCAAAAGTATATTCAAACCGAAGTTAGTTTGTCAAATATTATTAGTCAGAAACCTTACATGATAACTTTTCATATAATACAATACATACAATACTACTATAGAAACATAAACAATATTCCAATATCCTCCAAAGATCTCATCAATAAAAATATTCTTAAACAACAAATTCCCTAAACCACTAATTAATAATTAAAAAATAATTCAGATAATATTGCAACATAATTTTTCGTCAAACAGGGACCTATAACAAAAAAAAAATTAATTAACACTTTGTCAACATACTCTTTCAAAATACTCTTTGTTGTTGGAGACAACCTTCCATTTATGATGCATTATGACATCCAACTTTCATAACTCTTTGTTCAATGTATTGTGTTTATAAATATTACAGAAATGATAATGACGAAATAGAAAATATGATGGAGACGAAGATGAGACTTAAGCTGAATGTATCCAATCATCATTCAGCCGGTTTAAAGATTAAAGGCGCATAAACCGTTACAATTTGTGTAAATAGATGCGTACAATTTAGGAATAGATGTTTGTTTATAGAATCTAATCCGATTTTCTTATATGTATTTAAAATCTATTATTTTTCAATTGTATTTAAAATTAGTATCATAATTTCTCTTTTATATATAATATATTCTTAATACTCTTAAGATAAATTAAAACATATTTATTAATTATTTAATAATTTTTCATCTATTATATATAAACAATGAAGATGACGCATTTTGACATATGATGAAGATGACGACACATGATGCGGAATGTATTGGGTCAATTTTAAATAATACACCATTCATCAATTTAGGAATAGGTGCGTCCAAACGTTATGTAATTGATTACTCAAATGTTATGTAATTCATTATTCAAACACCATAAACGTTCATAATTATTTTTTTTATCAATAACAGGAAGATTTGGGTATAGTGGGAGAAGAGAAAGAACGACCAAACAACTCAAATTATGGTTACTCAAGCCACGTGGCACAATAATTTCTCTTTTATAAATAATATATTCTTAATACTCTTAAGATAATTTAAAACATATTTATTGATTATTGAATAATTTTTCATCTATTATATATAAACAATGAAGATGAGGCATTTTGACATATGATGAAGCATGAAGCAAAATGTATTGAGTCAATTTTAAATAATAAACCATTCATCAATTTAGGAATAAGTGCGTCTAAACGTTATGTAATTGATTACTCAAACACCATAAAATTTCATAGAAAAATATTTATCAATAACAAGAAGATTTGGGAATAGTGGGAGAAGAGGAAAGAACGATAAAACAAATTAATTTATGTTTATACAGTCCAAGCAGCGTGGCATAAATTTTTTCATTTTTATTGCAAAGAAATAGATATGATTTTCTTATACGATTATTACAATATAACCCTCTCTTCTCAAAAGTATATTCAAACCGAAGATAGTTTGTCAAATATTATTTGTCAGAAACCTTACATGATAACTTTTCATATAATACAATACATACAATACTACTATATAAACATAAACAATATTCCAATATCCTCCAAATATATCATCAATAAAAATATTCTTAAACAACGAATTACCTTCACCACTAATTAATAATTAAAAAATAATTCAGATAATAATGCAACATAATTTTTCGTCATACATGGACCTATAACAAAAAAATTAATTAACACTTCGTCAACATACTCTTTCAAAATACTCTTTGTTGTTGGAGACAACCTTCCATTTATGATGCATTATGACATCCACCTTTCATAACTCTTTGTTCAATGTATTGAGTTTATAAATATTACATCAATGATAATGACGAATCAGAAAATATGATGGAGACGAAGATGAGACTGAAGCTGGATGTATCCAATCATCATTCAGCCTGTTTAAAGATTAAAGGCGCATAAACCGTTCAAATTTGTGTAAATAAATGCGTGACAATTTAGGAATAGAGTATTGTTTTTAGAATCTGTTCCGGGCAAGCCCAACTTTCAGAGGTGGGCCAGACAAATTGGCAACCTAGGTCGCTTTTTGTCGAGCACCACATGTTAGAACAATTATGGTTCTGAACCTCCAAGTGTTTTGATGATAACAAAGATTATTATAGAATAGAAGTTCTAATGAATATCTTTATTCTTGTGTAGAAGATCAATTTAATTAAGGGAGACGTACATTAATAGAAGATTCATTGAGCCACATATAGAAGATACTCTTAATGAAGAATCCATCATTTAATGACATGTTTATTGGTTGCGCATCTAACATTTATTATCTCTGATTTCCGCTTAGAAGATGTTGATACTCATAATGAAGACATTAATTAAAGAATATTTTGATTAATGGTCAAGACAAGTATCTCTAATTATGGAAGGAAGTTATGGTATTAAGTTTTATCCTAAACTAGCTCAAGATGTCTCCAACGGCTACTTTCATTCAAGAACTATATAAAGGATTTCATTTGAAGAATTGAAACACACTCACGCAAAAAGACTGAATCATTTTGTGCTAATATATTGTAACTTTCACCTAGTGATCCTTGCTTAACAAGAAGCATTTTTAGTTACTTCTTTATTATCATTGTAATAGTTATTTTATTCCTTGAGTGACTAAGTTTAGTCAGAAGACTCAAGAGGACATTGACTATAGGTCAGTGTGTGTATTCAATAATTGAATAGTGGATTAAGACCTCAGTAGAGGCAAAATCACCTTGGCGGGTGGACTGGACGTAGTTTGAGTTCAAACGAACCAGGATAAATTAACGTGTCATTAGAAGTTATTTTTAGTTGTTAAAGAAAACCCAATTCCAACCCCCCTTCCTTGTGTTTTGCACACCTTCAATTGGCATCAGAGCGCTAGGTTTTGAGAAAAACACTTAACCGTGTCAGTAAAAGATCCAGAAGTTAAACACATGGCAGAAGCTGGAATTAACAACAATGACTACCAGAATGACAAGATCAACGCTAAACCTCCAGTGTTCAATGGCGACAATTTTGACTACTGGAAGGATGTTCTGGAGAGTTTCTTTCTAGCTCTAGATGGAGATCTCTGGGACATGGTGACAGATGGATACATTCATCCTGTTGGAGTAGATGGTCAGAAGATTGAAAGAAAAAATATGACAGCTCAACAGAAGAAGGAATTCAGAAATCATCACAAAGCTAGAACCATACTTCTAAGTGTTATCTCATATACAGAATATGAGAAGATCACAAATAGGGATTCAGCTAAACACATGTTTGATTCTCTGAGGATGACACATGAAGGCAACACTCAAGTCAAGGAGACTAAATCTCTAGCCCTCATCCAGAAGTATGAAGCTTTAAAGATGGAAGAAGATGAGACAATTGAAAAAATGTTCTCAAGGTTCCAAATCCTGGTAGCTGGACTAAAAGTTCTAGACAAAGGCTACTCAATAGCAGATCATGTGAAGAAAATCATCAGAAGTTTACCAAAAGCTTGGAGGCCCATGGTCACCGCTCTAAAGCTATCAAAAAATATGAATGAAATTTCCTTAGAAGAACTGATCAGCTCCTTGAGAAGTCATGAGATTGAACTAGAAGAAGATGAACCCCAGAAGAAAGGTAAGTCTGTAGCTCTTAAATCTAACAAATCTGTTTCTAAAGCTTTACAGGAAGAAGAAGAAGAAAGTTCTGGATGCTCATAAGAAGAAGATGAATTATCTCTCCTATCCAGAAGAGTTCAACAACTCTGGAAGCATCGTCAGAAGAAGTTTAGAAATACCAGAAGAACAAACAATTATTCTGAATCAACATCTGGTCACAAGAAATCCAGAAGTAAAGAAGTTGTGTGCTACGAATGCAAAGAACCAGGACACTACAAAAGTGAATGTCCTAAACTTCAGAAAGAGAAACCCAGAAACAAATTCAGCAGAGAAAAGAAAAAGAGTCTCATAGCAACATGGGATGATTCTGAATCATCTGAAGCAGAGTCAGATTCTGAAGATGAACAAGCTAATATTTCATTAATGGCAAACATACCAGAAGATGATCACTCATCAGAATCAGAATCAGAATCAGATTCAGAAGAGGTATTTTCTATACTTTCCAGATCTCAATTAGAAGCTAGCCTCTCAGAAATTCTTGAAAAATATCAGAAGCTTCAATTCAAATACAAAGACATGAAACAAAGTCTGGTATCTGAATTAGAAGAAGTTAGAAAACTAAAAACAGAAAACTCTGAGCTGAAAGAAAATATTTTTGAAAAACTCAAAGCTCAGAAGGAATCTGAATTAGAAGATCTAATCAATTCTGATAGTATCATAAAACAGTATGACTATGGCTTTCAAAAATTTCTAGCTAAAAGCATAGATAGAAGCAAAATTGCATCTATGATCTATGGAGTTAGCAGAAATGATAGAAGAGGCATAGGCTATGTGAAAACTAAAGAAACTCTGAAGTATAAAAAGATTGATGACATTGTCATAAAAACTAATACTCCTCTAAGTTCTCATTTTACCTATATGGTCATAACCATGATCTAATATACACTAGTGAGTCATCTTGTTCCACAAGTTCTGATTTGAAACCTAAAATAAATCAGAAGTTTGTAAAAACTAACAAACAAGGACCCAGAAGAATATGGGTACCCAAAGATAAAATTGTGTATGTTGCAGATATCTTTAACAGCAAAACTGAAACACCAATCATGGTACCTGGACTCTGGATGCTCACGAGACATGACGGGAAGAAAGCATATGTTCCAAAGTCTTGAATTAAAGGATGGAGGCCACGTAGGTTTTGGAGGCAATCAAAAAGGAAAAATAATTGGCTCTGGAACTATTGGTAATGGAAATCTTCCCTCTATCTCTAATGTTCTATTAGTAGAAGGATTAATGCATAACTTATTATCCATAAGTCAATTAAGTGATAATGGCTATGACATAATCTTTAATCAAAAGTTATGTAAAGCTGTCAGTCAGAAAGATGGAACAATCCTCTTTAGTGGAAAGAGAAAGAACAACATTTATAAAATAAAACTTTCAGAATTAAAAATTCAAAATGTAAAATGTCTAATGTCTGTGGAAATTGAGCAATGGATCTGGCACAGAAGATTGGGACATGTTAATATGAGAAGATTATCTCAACTTAACAAACTCAATCTAGTCAGAGGACTTCCAAATTTGAAGTTCAACTCAGAAGCTCTGTGTGAAGCATGTCAGAAAGGCAAATTTTCAAAACCTGGTTTTAAAGCTAAAAATGTTGTATCTTCCTCTAGACCATTAGAACTTCTGCACATTGACTTGTTTGGACCAGTGAAAACTGCTTCTGTCAGTGGCAAGAAGTATGAATTGGTGATCGTAGATGACTTCAGCAGATGGACATGGGTAAAGTTTCTTAGACACAAGGATGAGTCAATTGCTGTATTTTCTAACTTCTGCAAACAAGTTCAAAATGAAAAGGAATCTAAAATCATTAAAGTCAGAAGTGATCATGGTGGAGAATTTGAAAATAAACAATTAGAATCATTTTTTAATGAAAATGGCATCTCTCATGATTTTTCTTGTCCTAGAACTCCACAACAAAATGGGGTTGTAGAACGTAAGAATAGAACATTGCAAGAGATGGCCAGAACCATGATCAATGAGACTAATATGGATAAACATTTTTGGGCAAAAGCAGTAAATACAGCATGCTATATTCAGAATAGAATCTCTATAAGACCTATTCTTGAAAAGACTCCTTATGAATTGTGGAAGAACAGAAAGCCCAACATTTCATATTTTCATCCTTTTGGATGCATTTGTTTTATTTTAAATACTAATGATACTCTGAATAAATTTGACTTTAAGGCACAAAAGTGTTATATATTAGGATACTCTGAATATTCTAAGGGATACAGAGTATACAATACAGAAACACGTATTGTGATAGAATCTATTTATGTCAGATTTGATGATAAGCTTGGTTCTGAAAAACCAAAGCAGAATGAATTAATTGCAGATATAGAAGTAGAAATCTCTACAAATAGAACTTCTGAAGATCAATCACCTAAAGATCAAAACAATACAATTTCTCCAACAACGTCTGAAGAACCCACTCAGAAGAAACTATCCAGAAGCAAGGTAAATCATCCAGAAGATAAAATCTTGGGAAAGAAAGATGAACCAATCAGAACAAGATCATCATTCAGAAACTCTGAAGAATCTTTAATGGGACTTGTTTCTCTGATTGAACCAACTTCTGTAGAAGAAGCTCTCTCAGAAAATGATTGGATTCTGGCTATGCAAGAAGAACTTAACCAATTCACCAGAAATGATGTGTGGGATCTAGTTCCTAGGCCCAGAGGATTCAACATCATTGGCACCAAGTGGGTATTCAGAAACAAGCTAAATGAGCAAGGAGAAGTTGTCAGAAACAAAGCAAGACTGGTTGCACAAGGTTATAGTCAACAAGAAGGAATTGACTATACAGAAACCTATGCACCAGTTGCCAGGTTAGAATCAATTAGACTTCTAATCTCATTTGCTGTAAACCATAATATCATTCTATATCAAATGGATGTTAAGAGTGCATTTTTAAATGGTTATATTGATGAAGAAGTGTATGTACACCAACCCCCTGGTTTTGAAAATACAAAATTTCCAGAACATGTTTTCAAACTCAAAAAATCGTTATATGGTCTGAAACAAGCTCCCAGAGCTTGGTATGAAAGACTAAGTACTTTTCTTCTGGAAAATAATTTCATCAGAGGGAAAGTGGATACAACTCTTTTCAGTAAAATCATTAAAAATGATCTTCTGATATGTCAAATTTATGTAGATGATATAGTTTTTGGTTCTACTAAAAGTGCCTTGGGAAAGGAATTTGCTAAGTCTATGCAGGCAGAATTTGAAATGAGCATGATGGGAGAACTAAAGTTCTCTCTGGGAATTCAGATAAATCAAACATCAGAAGGAACGTATATCCATCAAAGCAAATATGTAAAAGAACTTCTGAAGAAATTTGATTTATCAGAAAGCGTAATATCTAAAACTCATATGCATCCTACATGTATTCTGGAGAAAGAATAGGTAAGTAAGAAAGTAGATCAGAAGCTCTACAGAGGTATGATTGGATCTCTCCTCTATCTAACTGCTTCTAGACCAGATATTCTATACAGTGTATGTTTATGTGCTAGATTCCAATCAGATCCTAGAGAAACTCACTTAACAGCAGTTAAGAGAATCTTTAGATATCTGAAAGGTACTACTAATCTTGGTCTGTATTATAGAAGATCAGAAGAGTATAAACTTGTAGGATATTGTGATGCTGATTTTGCTGGAGACAGAACAGAAAGAAAAAGTACTTCTGGAAGTTGTCAATTTCTGGGAGATAATTTATTCTCTTGGTCTAGCAAAAGACAGTCAACCATAGCATTATCAAATGCAGAAGCTGAATACATTGCAGCAGCTGGATGCAGTACTCAGATGCTCTGGATGAAAAATCAGCTTGAGGATTTCACTATTTATGAGAGTAACATTCCCATCCTCTGTGACAATACCTCTGCTATCTGTTTATCTAAAAATCCAATTTTACATTCTAGAGCTAAACACATAGAAGTTAAACATCACTTCATTAGGGACTATACTTATAAGGGAATTTTAATGTTAAAATTCATAGATACAAATCACCAATGGGCTGATATCTTTACAAAACCCCTTCCTGAAGATAGATTTAATTTCATACTAACTAACCTTAGCATGAAGTTATGTCCAGAATGAAAATGCTTTAATTATATGTCTTTACCTCTTAGAAGTTCTGCAATTTATCCTCTATATTATTTCCTCAGAAGATACTATGTTCTAATTGCTTCATTCTGAGAACTTCTGTTCAAAGGAATAACATGCAGATCTTCAAATCAACAAATGTCAACAAGGCTATAAGGAATCCCATCATAATCAAAACAAGTATCCAAAATTCTGAGAAGTGACAGAACATGCATTGGACAACTGTCCTCTACAGAAGGACATCTGTTGATCTTCTGGGAAACTGATACGGCTGAATTGACACCAAAAAGGAAAAAATCTCTTGGGTAACTGTTCCAGAATCTTTTACGCCTTACCCTATGTCTGCTGCATTTATTGCATATAATCATTATGTTTTTAAACTTAATTCTTCCCACTAATTTCTCGTCTTATTAAATGCATTATTTTCCTATATAAGTAACTTTTCACTTTCACTTTCACTCTTTACTCTTAGTACATTTTTACTGAAAATCTTTTCAACCTCTCTTTTCATTCTCTCTGAAACTTTCTAAAACCCTAAACCTTAAAAACCTCATCTTAGTAACAAATGGATTCTTCTTCTCAACAAAGAAAAAACTTCTCTGATGTGTTTTATGTTGAACCTACGAAGACTCTTACTACTCCTGCTGAAAAACTGGAAGTCCTTTGTGAACTATTTGTGGATTTCAACAGTCTTAAGGTTAATGGTTTTGATCTCTTCCCGGATGTTCAAGCTCAGGGCTGGGAGAATTACTTTGATCGTTTAATGGGACCATTCTTCCCAAAACTGGTCAAGGAATTCTAGGCTTACGCAACAGCATCCAACTCACATGTTACATCGTACGTGCTGGGTAAAAGGATAATTATTTCTGAAGACCACATTGCCAAACTCATAGAAGTTGATGGCAATGGTATTAAGTGCAGTGACATGGATAGGATGTCTGATACAACAGTGATAGCCAAGGAGATCTTCACCTCTGGCCAACCCTCAAATAAGATAAAGGATTTGAAGACCCCTCTCAGAATTTGGGCCAAGATCATTCTTGGGATAATCTGTCATAGGAAGCCTACCAACTCTCCAGACTACATCAATTTGGATCAACAATTTCTACTTTACTTCATTGCCAAACAGAAAAAGATCAACCTTGCACACACCTTGTTCCAACATCTGAAAACTAGTGTGAAGGAAACTAGAGATGGGGAGAAAACCAAGAGGGATTGGATTCCTCTAGGACGTGTTATTTCTGACATCCTCTGTCAAAACAAGCTGGTAGACTTTCTGGCAGAATTAAAGCAAACTCAACTTCTTGAAACAGATGTTGGAAAACCTCTGAATGCGAAGAATTTGAAGAAGATGAAGTTTATTAATTCTATCCAGCAAGAACCTGTCTTTCCTTCTAGAGAAGTGATCACCACCCGGAGGATTCCATTGGAGAACTTCCCTCTCTTCTCTTCTGACACACCTCCAGACGTTGTGGTAAATTACTTGGATATTTGCAAGCAACATGGTGTGGACCCCCAGTTCAAGCCAACTGAACTCAAACAGAAAACTCCAGATGCTGCCTCTGCAAGATTCAAGAAGAGAAAGGCTGTTGAAGGAACATCTCAGAAGATTCCAAAATCAACCAGAAGATCAAGTAATACTTCTGCCTCTAACTCTGAATTCATTTCTGTAGTAGAAGCAGTTAATGTAGAAGTGTCTGAAAAACCTTCTAGCCCATTACCTTCTAACCCATTACCTTCTATTGATATTCCTTCTGCACCCATCCCTTCTTCTGAATCACCTCAATCTTTTAATCCTATTCCAACTGAAATACCTGCATCTGCTGCTGTCGCATCAATCCTTTCATCACTTTATCCACCAGAAGCTGAACCCAATCAACCACAAACAATTTCTGATTTTGACATTCCAATAGATACTACTCCTCTGTCTGACATTGATCACTCTCCTATAACTGAAACACAAACTGTCCTGCAACATGCCCTCTCTGATATTGACAATTTTCAATCCTCAAAATCTGTCCAAATTCCATCTTCTGAAAATGCTCCTAGTCTATCCCCTATAAGAGAAAGTTCACTGTCCTCATATGAATCTACACCTCCAAACTCACCTGCCTTTATAAACATCCCTGACACTCCTCCAGAAGAAACTGAACATGATAATCCACTTAGAACATCTGTTAATTTTGAAGCTCTACAAAAACTGTCCTCAGTCTCTAACAAAACAGCCATACCTATACCTAAACCAAAACCCTCTAGAACAGACATTTTTGCTTTATTACTTGCTTTTGAAACAGTCTTGAAATTGAAGTTAGAGGATCTGAAGTCTGCGTGCTCAGAGCTTACAGATCCAGCTGCTTCTGACTTTCTGTGGGCTACCTTCAAAAAGTGGTTTAATACTGAGTCAAAGAGACTCAAGGACATCTGCTATGATATTGCTCACCAGAACTTCTGTGAGTATCTTCAAGCAGTTGTTTCTAATGTTGAATAGTATAAACCCCTTCTGCTGGACAATAAGCCTTGGACAGAGTCAGAAACTCTGGAAGAACACTTTGAACTTCAAATGGTTTCAGTACCTTCTGAAGAAGATCATGTTGATGAACCTGAGAATCAAGCTGCCCCGAAAGGTGAAGAACCTCTGACAACAAATTTTGTTCTGCAAACATTGGAAGAGTTGAAGAAGGAAAATCAGATGGTTAAGCAACGTCTAGATAAGCAAGATGAAACCACTGCTGAATTGAAGACAATGCTTGGCAAGCAAGTGGAATCATCATCTGAGATTAAATCTTTGCTGGAGGCCTTAGTTACTAAGATGAACTCCTAATTTTATGCTTATCTTCTGCTTTAGTTGTTTCTGTTTTTATCTTCTGCTTATTCATAACTTTTTAAAGTTCTACTGGATTTGTCTTTACAAGTTTTTATATAATTATTGGTAACATTTTGCTTCTACACTATTGCATTTTTTTTGCTTTGTCTCTTTTTGATTATGACAAAAAGGGGGAGAAACGTAGAAGATTCTGATCCATAGCAGTTTACCATAATTTGCCTCTTACATATAATATTCTAATAAAACTATTTGAGTTGTGATCATAGAATAGAAACAGGTCAAGTAATCAACTCAGGGGGAGCTAAGGATCATGGAACATCTGAAGAAATCTTTATAAGAAATATTTGATTTTATTAAATCAAAGGGAGTTCCTCTAATATTATTAAACTCTATTCTCATTATCTAAATGTTTTGTCATCATCAAAAAGGGGGAGATTGTTAGAACAATTATGGTTCTGAACCTCCAAGTGTTTTGATGATAACAAAGATTATTATAGAATAGAAGTTCTAATGAATATCTTTATTCTTGTGTAGAAGATCAATTTAATTAAGGGAGACGTACATTAATAGAAGATTCATTGAGCCACATATAGAAGATACTCTTAATGAAGAATCCATCATTTAATGACATGTTTATTGGCTGCGCATCTAACATTTATTATCTCTGATTTCCGCTTAGAAGATGTTGATATTCATAATGAAGACATTAATTAAAGAATATTTTGATTAATGGTCAAGACAAGTATCTCTAATTATGGAAGGAAGTTATGGTATTAAGTTTTATCAAAACCTAGCTCAAGATGTCTCCAACGGCTACTTTCATTCAAGAACTATATAAAGGATTTCATTTGAAGAATTGAAACACACTCACGTAAAAAGACTGATCATTGTGTGCTGATATATTGTAACTTTCACCTAGTGATCCTTGCTTAACAAGAAGCATTTTTAGTTACTTATTTATTATCATTGTAATAGTTATTTTATTCCTTGAGTGACTAAGTTTAGTCAGAAGACTCAAGAGGACATTGACTATAGGTCAGTGTGTGTATTCAATAATTGAATAGTGGATTAAGACCTCAGTAGAGGCAAAATCACCTTGGCGGGTGGACTGGACGTAGTTTGAGTTCAAACGAACCAGGATAAATTAACGTGTCATTAGAAGTTATTTTTAGTTGTTAAAGAAAACCCAATTCCAGCCCCCTCTTCCTTGTGTTTTGCGCACCTTCACCACGCTGAGGGGAATGGTCCTTGTCGATCAAGGTTGTGTCAACCAGAATAAAATCCCCTAACGGCTAGTTTTGACCATTGCCTATTAGTACGGATTTCACGATCTGCGCCAAACGGTTTAAACCAATAACCATCCACCAACAACATTATATAAACCCTCTCAAATGAGAGGGCCAGGTATTCAATTCTCTCACCTTAATTATCGTACTTGCACGCTCTTTGCTCAGTCTCTTACTTTAGCATCGGAGTGCCTTGCAGGTACACCCCCTCCTCTCCTTATCAACCGTCCTTCAACAACGCTCGACGCCAGCCATATCGGATCCGGATCTCCAGGTACGATCAGAATATAATCCACATGGCACAAATTATGGTTACCCAAGCCACGTGGCACCCATTTTATCAATGAATCAGATGTTTTTATATATATATTTAAAATCATTTATTTTTTAATTGTATTTAAAATTAGTATTGTGATTTCTCTTTTATAAATAATATATTTTTAATACTCTTAAGATAATTTAAAACATATTTATTAATTATATAATAATTTTTCATCTATTATATAGAAACAAATTAAAATGGGAGAAGAGAAAGAACGACCAAACAAATCAAAGTATGGTTACTCAAGCCACGTGGCACAATTTATTTCAAAGAAATGAATCTGATTTTGTATTTAAAATTAGTATCGTAATTTCTCTTTTGTATATAATATATTCTTAATACTTTTAAGATAATTTAAAACATATTTATTAATTATTTAATAATTTTTCATCTATTATATATAAACAATGAAGATGACGCATTTTGACATATGATGAAGATGACGACACATGATGCGGAATGTATTGGATCAATTTTAAATAATACACCATTCATATTTTTAGGAATAGGTGCGTCCAAACATAATGTAATTGATTACTCAAACACCATAAATGTTCATAAAAAAAATATTTATCAATAGCATGAAGATTTGAGAATAGTGTGAGAATAGGAAAGTACGACAAAACAAATTAATTTATGTTTATACACTCCGATCAGTGTGGCACAAATTTTTTCGTTTTTTTTGCAAAGAAATAGATCCGATTTTCTTATACGATTATTACAGTATAACCCTCTCTTCTCAAAAGTATATTCAAACCAAAGTTAGTTTGTCAAATATTATTAGTCAGAAACCTTACATGATAACTTTTCATATAATACAATACATACAATACTACTATAGAAACATAAACAATATTCCAATATCCTCCAAAGATCTCATCAATAAAAATATTCTTAAACAACAAATTTCCTAAACCACTAATTAATAATTACAAAATAATTCTGATAATATTGCAACATAATATTTCGTCAAACAGGGACCTATAACAAAAAAGAATAATTAATTAACACTTTGTCAACATACTCTTTCAAAATACTCTTTGTTGTTGGAGACAACCTTCCATTTATGATGCATTATGACATCCAACTTTCATAACTCTTTGTTCAATGTATTGTGTTTATAAATATTACAGAAATGATAATGACGAAACAGAAAATATGATGGAGACTGAAGCTGAATGTATCCAATCATCATTCAGTTGGTTTAAAGATTAAAGGCGCATAAACCGTTACAATTTGTGTAAACAGATGCGTTACAATTTAGGAATAGATGCTTGTTTATAGAATCCAATCCACATGGCACAAATTATGGTTACCCAAGCCACGTGGCACACTTTTTTTTCAAAGAAATGAATCCGATTTTCTTATATATTTAAAATCATTTATTTTTTAATTGTATTTAAAATTAGTATTGTAATTTCTCTTTTATAAATAATATATTTTAATGCTCTTAAGATAATTTAAAACATATTTATTAATTATATAATAATTTTTCATCTAGTATATAGAAAAAAATTAAAGGTGGGAGAAGAAAAAGAATGACCAAACAAAACAAATTATGGTTACTCAAGCCACGTGGCACAATTTTTTTAAAGAAATGAATCCAATTTTCTTATATATATTTAAAATGTATTATTTTTTAATTGTATTTAAAATTATTATCGTAATTTCTCTTTTATAAATAATATATTCATAATACTCTTAAGATGATTTAAAAATTATTTATTAATTATTTAATCATTTTTCATCTATTATATATAAACAATGAAGATGACGCATTTTGACATATGATGAAGATGACGACACATGAAGCGGAATGTATTGGGTCAATTTTAAATAATACACCATTCATCAATTTAGGAATAGGTGTGTCCAAACGTTATGTAATTGATTACTAAAACACCATAAACATTCATAAAAAAATATTTATCAATAACGGGAAGATTTGGGAATAGTGGGAAAAGAGTAAAGAACGACAAAACAAATTAATTTTTGTTTATACACTACAATCAGCGTGGCACAAATTTTTTCATTTTTTTGCAAAGAAATATATTCGATTTTCTTATACGATTATTACAATATAACCCTTTCTTCTTAAAATTATATTTAAACCGAAATTAGTTTGTCAAATATTATTGGTCAGAAACCTTACATGATAACTTTTGATATAATACATTACATACAATACTACTATAGAAACATAAACAATATTCCAATATGTTCCAAATATCTCATCAATAAAAATATTCTTAAACAACGAATTTCCTAAACCACTAATTAATAATTAAAATTAATTTAGATAATATTGCAACAAAAATTTTCGTCAAACAGGGACCAATAACAAAAACAAAATTAATTAACACTTTGTCTTCATACTCTTTCAAAATACTCTTTATTGTGGGAGACAACCTTCCGTTTATGATGCATTATGACATCCACCTTTCATAACTCTTTGTTCAATGTATTGAGTTTATAAATATTACAGAAATGATAATGACAAAACAGAAAATATGATGGAGACTGAAGTTGAGTGTATCCAATCATCATTCAGTCAGTTTAAAGATTAAAGGCGCATAAACCGTTACAATTTGTGTAAATAGATGCGTTACAATTTAGGAATAGATGCTTGTTTATAGAATCCAATCCACATGGCACAAATTATGGTTACCCAAGCAACGTGGCACCATTTTTTCAAAGAAATGAATCCGATTTTCTTATATATATTTAAAATCATTTATTTTTTAATTGTATTTAAAATTAGTATTGTAATTTCTCTTTTGCAAATAATATATTGTTAATACTCTTAATATTATTTAAAACATATTTATTAATTATATAATAATTTTTCATCTATTATATAGAAACAAATTAAAAGTGGGAGAAGAGAAAGAACGACTAAACAAATCAAATTATGGTTACTCAAGCCACGTGGCACATTTTTTTTCCAAAGAAATGAATCTGATTTTCTTATATATATTTAAAATGTATTATTTTTTAATTGTATTTAAAATTAGTATCGTAATTTCTCTTTTATAAATAATAAATTCTTAATACCCTTAAGATAATTTAAAACATATTTATTAATTATTTAATCATTTTTCATCTATTATATATAAACAATGAAGATTACGTATTTTGACATATGATGAAGATGACTTTATGTAATTGATTACTCAAACACCATAAAGGTTCATAAAAAAATATTTATCAATAAAGGGAAGATTTGGGAAAAGTTGGAGAAGAGGAAAGAACGACAAAACAAATTAATTTATGTTTATACACTCTAATCAGCGTGGCACAAAGTTTTTCATTTTTTTGCAAATAAATATATCCAATTTTCTTATAAAATTATTACAATATAACCCTCTCTTCTCAAAAGTATATTCAAACCGAAATTAATTTGTCAAATATTATTGGTCAGAAACCTTACATGATAACTTTTCATATAATACAATACATACAATACTACTATAGAAACATAAACAATATTCCTATATCCTCCAAAGATCTCATCAATAAAAATATTCTTAAACAACGAATTCCCTAAATCACTAATTAATAATTAAAAACTAATTTAGATAATATTGCAACATAAGTTTTCGTCAAACAGGGATCTATAAAAAAATATTAATTAACACTTTGTCAACATACTTTTTCAAAATACTTTTTGTTGTTGGAGACAACCTTCCTGATCGTACCTGGAGATCAGGATCCGATATGGCTGGCGTCGAGCGTTGTTGAAAGACGGTTGATAAGGAGATGAGGGGTGTACCTTCAAGGCACTCCGATGATAAAGTTAGAGACTGAGCAAAGAGCGTGCAAGTACGAGAATTAAGGTGAGAGAATTGAATACCTGGCCCTCTCCTCTGAGAGGGTTTATATACTGTCGTTGGTGGATGGTTATTGGTTCTAACCGTTTGGCACGGATCATGGAATCCGCACGAATAGGCACCGATCAAAAATAGCCGTTAGGGGATTTTATTTTGGTCGACGTAGCCTTGGTCAACAAGGGTCGTTCCCCTCAGCGTGGTGCTTGACGATGAGTGTGCTAGGTTGCCAATTTTTCTGGCCCAACTCTGGAAGCTGGGCTTGCCCGAAACAGGAGCCCCCCAAGTCGTTGCTTCTGGGTAGGAGCGATAACTTAGTGATGGTTTCCTATCTAAGGCATACGCATTACGTCCTGTGCTTTTCATGCGTTGACCAGAGAATGATAGTTTGATGACCCACGATAAGTGGGCAATTATTCGGTTTCTCGACGAAGGAGGGAGATGAAATGAAAAGTTGGCGTATTTGGGAATTCGCGCCCATTCAATGCTCTGACGGCTAGCCTAGGGGCTAGAGCGTAGGTAATCATTACCTAGGGATAGGGGTCACGCGTTTTTGCACGTGTTCCCTTCCCTATATAGGAACCCAAAGTATTCTGTATGTTTTTTTGCTTCGTCTTCCTCTCTTCCGTATTGCTCGTAGCTCAGACATAGTTCTCAGCCGCCGACCACCGCATTTACCTGTCGACCACCGCATTTTCAAGCAAACTTCTTCTTCAATGGCCTTTCAAGCTCAAGGTACGACTCTTTTTCGCGTCTTTCTTATCCATAGGTTTGATATCTTAGCAATGCATGTGGTTTAGGATAGATTTTCCGGTAGTTTAGACTAGAATAAGTAGATTATAGGCCTTCTGTTATCGTTGTTCGTCGACTGCAAACCCTAATTCGTGGTCGACGATGGTCCCGGTCGACCTTGATCCGGGACCTGATAAGCAGCTAGGATTTGATCACACCCTCGCTGTCGTCGGGCGCTGGCCATCGCCTTGAGCGATGGTTAACCGAGGGCTATGGCCCGGGATCCTACTCCTGGGTCGATACGCGCCCTTTCACTTGTTGAGCGGTGGAAGGGTGGATTTGATATTCTAATCGAATTCACTGACGCCTTTCCTCTGCTTTTCAGGTGAAACTGCGCTTATCGACCCACTCGAGATTTCCTCGGAGGTGGTATCCTCAGAAGATTTCGGCTCTACGACATCAGTCCCTTCTGACTCCGGAAGCTCGTCGAATGAATCTGAGGCGACTATGACGGAGGATGTGGCCCCTGACTCTGGAGCAATGGCCAGTACTCCTCGGGGTGAGGACAAAATAATCGCGCCCTAGGAATGGGTAGTGGAAGACCTGCTCGACAAGGTGTCGTCCTTTTCAAGACCTCGTGCGGAGCCTTTGCCCATTGTTGGTGATCCTGAGGATTGGGTCGTCACCTGCCCGAGGGATGATGATCGAATATTCTCAAATTTTGGCGGCCAAAAGTTCTCAATGTATGAGTACGCGACCTCGACTCTAGGGGTAACATTGCCCTTTAGTGATCTAGTTTGTGCCGTGTGCAAACACCATGGCTTGTGATCTTTCATCTTTGCATTAGTTTAAGCATACCATCTCATATTGCATTTTTGTTTCACTGCATTAGTTCAAGTTCATTTGCATCTAGGGTTTGTGATCTGAGCAATCCAAGGATCCATCTGAGCCACTCCAAAGGTCTCCAATCATTCCAAGAGGGTCCATGTGTGTTCTATCATCATATTACATCCCCCAAAGATCAAGGAAGTCAAGAAATCAAAAGAACTTGGAAAGCATGGAAGCAGAGCTAGGGTTTCACTACACAGATGACCTGAAATTAGGGTTTTGGTTTCAGAGGCCATAACTCCAAATTTTTTGGTCATTCTTGTTTCTAATGGTCTCAATATGTTATAAGTATCATGTGTACCAAGTTTGATGAAGAAATTCATTGTGGAAGTCATCTGTTCACTGGGTAACTTCTTGAGCAAGTCAGAGCAAAATCAGGGCATCTGAGGCCCCCAACAATGGAACCAAAGTGGATTTTTCATCAAATTGAAGTTATATGATCTTTATTTGATCATTAAAGTTCTTGGAAGTTCACAAAACTGAAGAAAAGGGAGCTAAACCAAAAGTTGCTAAAAATGGAAATGACTTGTAATGTAAACTTTCCATTTTGGGAAAGTTTTTCAACCTCCTCTTTCTCAACCAAAAATGCTTCAAATGAAACATTGTTGGTCATGAAAGTTGTAGATTGGATCATTCCCTTTTCAAAAAGTACAAGAACAAGTTCTAATTCAATATGGAACTCAAGTTATGATCTTTCAAAGTTGGCAAAAATCACATAATTTTCGAGGATACACCAAAGAGGGATTTTTGCAAAACCACTTGCCAAGCAATTTTGTGACTTCAAATACACTTCTATGCATCATACCAACATAATGCATTGCCTAAAAGTAAGAATTGGCCCAAGAATCATCTCATTCCATGACTTGCACATGAAGAAATCACAAAGGGGCCAAAACTTCATAAAATTGCAAAATGACATAGAACCTTTCACAAACTTGCTGCATCACCACAAAACCAATTCTATGGCTCTCCTTGATCAAGGTTGAGGCCAGACATGCCCTTGTACCACCTCTGAACCAGCCCATACCTCAAGTACAAACTTTATTGACTTTGTGCAAAAACACCCATACCAATCACCATAGGCCACAACCACTTCTCTGACCTATCACAACTTGTTATGTGGATCAAACCCAAGCCATAACACACAACAAGCCAAGCTAAAACCTCATAATCCTCAAGTTCCCAAAATCACTCCATTTTGCAAAAGCATTCGAAACACACAGCACACTCACTCAAACTCTAAATTTCTTTCACCAAACAACTCAGCATCACAAGAGGACCATTTCCCACCCTTCATTGCAACCAAAAACACCCAATAATCAAAACACGAATATGGTGCAGCAAGGTTGCAAGCTCTCAAACCAGCCATCACAAACTTCCTCCAAGCATCAAAGCTTCATCAGGAGGTCAATGGGAGTGATTTTGCACAAAAGAAGTGGCTAGAAAGCTCCAGATAGCAAAGCTTCACTTCAGGTAACCTCAAGAACAAATTTTACAGAAATCTCTTTTTAAGTTATAGAAATGTTCCCCATGTTCCCCTGATCACACTGCACTTGTTATTATTGAAAATGATGAAGAAACGAGCATGAACCGAATCTCTAAAATTTTTTACCTAAAAGAAGTTTGATTCAATTCATGATTGTTTCTGAAAATAAATGAGTTTCATGTCCGGATTCTTGTTTGTGGTTGTTCACTGATCAATTCTGGAAAGTTTGAGGGCCTGGGGTGGTGTTGTGGGGTTGCTCAGGGAGGAGCTGGCCAGAGAAGATGACCGGAGGTCTTCTCCGGCCACCTGAAAGTCATTAAATGTTTAATTAGGGTTAGGGCAGAGTTTGAACGTAGGCCTTTGGATCTTGTCTTCCCGCGTGTGATGAAGGGCCCAGATGCGTTCACTTAAGTTTAATTAGGATTAATTTATTAATTAATTAAAATTAACTGAATTTGAATTCCAGCCTTTAGATGTGGCGCGCAGTCAACCCAATCTTCCCCCAGGATCAATCTAAGCCCTTGGATCAGCTTACCTTCACTTAATTCATTTTTATTTTCATTTTATTTCATTTGTTTTGCACAATTTATTAAAAATAGTTAGAAAATTCCAAAAATATTTTCCTTCTGCATTTTTAATCTAAATATTTTTCTCATCCAGAAAAAAAATTTATTTTTATTTTTTGCATTAAAATATCATTTTTAAAATATTTAAATGTTTATTTTAATTAATTAATGGAAATTAATTAATTAAAATTTCATTTAGGTTTCTAAAAATTCCAAAAAAAATCACATTGCATATTAGGACATTTAGAAACATTGTCATTCCATTCACACAAATTTATTTTTGGTTTTGAACACTCTTTGACATTTTTCTTGAATTTAGGGTTCATAAAATTCCTATTTTTGAACCCTAACTTCAAGAATTCTTTTTAGCCTAATCATGAATGGCATGACATTGATTATTTTTGCATTAATATTCATATAGCATGTAGTGTCTAGCATATTTTTGTCACAAATTTATCTTTCATTTTTTATTTGATTTGCATTTTTCCTCTTAAGGTACCTTAAAACCCTAGATAACTTAGAAAAATCACAACTTTATTTAGGTTAAGAGTTAGAACTTCTCCTTTGGGGTGTGATATCATATGGGGTTAGGGTTCCTTTGAATGCATTTTCAATTTTTTATCTTATGTTTTTCTTCTGTTTTTGACTTTTGCATCTCATGTTGTCTTAAAACCCTAATTTCTCATGTTCATTTGCATACATCTTGCATATGCTTCCATACATGAACTTGCCATGACCTTTGATGCATTCACATGACTTCTAAGACATCATAGGAAACATTAGAACCATGCTTGATCATTTCTTCATCCATTTTCCATGATATGCATTCATTTCATTTCATAAACTTTCATGAACTTTCATGCTTCCTACATGCTTCATTTGCATTCTCATCTCTTGTATGAACATTCATAACACTTGGTATACTTTTGCATCATGTCATAACATCATTTGCATCATGAATATGCTTCTGGTTTTGGTTTGCATCTTTGCATACATTTCATTTTCATTTCATTCCTTTCTTTATGCTAACCATTTCAGGTGGTAAGTACTTTGAGAAGTGAATTTGCCTTCACTTCTCATTTCTCTTCTCATCTCTCTTATGCACCCTTGCTGAATTTCCTTTTGCTTTAGAGTGAGCTTGCTCACTCATGTTCTTCATTCACTTTCTTTCTTCAAGTAACTTATCTTCTTCATTGGAGTAAGTTAACTTGTTTCTTCTGCTTCTCCTCCTTTCATCTGCTTCTTCCATTGGTGGCTTCTTTGAAGATCTCTTGCAAGCCTTACAAACCATAGGAACATCCAAGAATGACAATAATTAGGGTTTTGATTAGTCCCCCTTTAGTTTTACCTTTGTGTCTTCTTTTGTGTCTCTCTTCTCATCTCATAATCAGAGACTAAACCTTTAAGGTTTTAAGGCTTTGTGATTAAGGGTATGCCTGCATCCTTCTCTTAGGATGGAGTGTATAACTTTAATCCTAAGTGTTAAACCCTTAATTTGTTTAAACCTCTTAATTAATCCATCTTAATAATCACTAAGACAATAGCTTGTAACTTGGGCCTTGCATTAGGGTTCTAATTCTTCCTTAATTGGTTAAGAAGGACTAACCCTAGTGTTAATGGACAAGTCCCCCTCATGTTGTCTTACAAACCAAAAAACTCACTTCTTAATCTTACCAATAATTAAAATCCACTTTAATAAAGGTTTGTTTTGTCATGAGGTTAATCCCTAATCATGGATTAAGTTGAGGTATCTTCCTCAGCTTAAATGTTCTCATCTATTATCCTTATATTAGGATGGTGTAATGAGTCCATTAAATCCTTGAGTATGGCTTAAACTCATTACTTAACACTAAAAAAATACACCAAAAACATCTAAATAATCACAAGTAGGTTAATGATCTTAATCCTACATTATCATGGTAATTAAGTTTGAGGTGCTTACTTCATACTTAAGGTATTCTCATTATCCCTAATCAAAGGGAGGATATGATGAGTTTACTAACCCTTGGTTTAGGCTTAAGCTCATTAACTTATGACAAACACAAAAAGCAATAAAAGATTGAAAACACAAAAACAAACAATAATCGTCTCCTTCGGGATTCTTTTCTCATCATCTTTACTCACAAACGAGAACTTGCTTCTCCCGTCTAATGTAAGACAGTTAGCACCTGAGCCAAACAGGTCATACACTTAAGCATAGACAAGCAAGCAGTTCATCAGTAAATTTACCTTTCAGTCTCTTTGAGTCGAACTATAGTGTTCTGACTTCCTCATTGCACGAGAGGATACGTAGGCATAACCTAACTGTTATCGAACAAAAGTCTCTGTCTCTTCCCCCCTCTTCCAGCATTATTCTTTTAAGCCTCATTCCTGAGCATTTCACTTCACTTTCTTGCACTGACACTTGTATATTCTTTTCCAGCTCTTGCACACAGACAACACTGATACTACCCCTTTAAACACAAACCTTCAAGCGTGGATCCCGTTGAGTACGACGGACAATCTGGGTGCTAATACCTTCCCAGGTTGTAACCAACCCCCTTTCTCAGTTTCTCTGGTTCGCAACCGTCTTATCCATATCTTTTTCTAGGTTTATGCAGCATTACCTTTCCTTCGGGATAAAAATGCCTAGTTGGCGACTCTATTCACTTCATCTTCATTTCTCCTTTCTCTGACCGTTCGCACTTGTACCGGGGTGTCAATCTTCGGGAGCGACAACTTGGCGACTCTGCTGGGGACCCTTATATTGCAACCAGGGCTTCTGGTTCTTTTTGTGGGTTCCTCCTAGCGCTTGTTTGATTTGTGTTTACGGGGGTGTTATGTGCTACTTGTGCTTATTTATTTGCTTTATTTATTGCTTTATGTACAACTTTATTTACTGCTTTCCTTTATAGCTTTTATATATTTTCATACTGTCATTATCATGTGCTGGCTGTTGTCTGTCTTGGTGGGTGAGGTTTCATTGAGTGATTAAGGTCCTATACCGGGGACCTGAGTGACACATAGGCTAGAGTGGCTTCATATTCTTTCCCATTCCATTTCGGTCTGGTGCGGGAATATGAAACACGGTTCAGACATGGGTTTCTTCTTGAGAACTCTGTGCTACAGATTTCCTGTAGTACTAGGGCTATCTGGGAAGCCTGCTAAGTCTGGATGACCTTTTTATGACCTTCAGCATCTGAGGTGAATTAGAGGAGGATCCTTTATGGTTATTGTAAACATTGTACCTCCGGGTTAGAAGTGTTTACACTTCTCATAACTGATCCAAGTCTGAGGATCCTTGTTCTAGAACATTACATGTGAGAGGGTTGGGATGTTTACATGTTTGTAGGAACCCTTAGCCACATCATACCCAGTTACTTGTATTGTTTTAAGAATGCACCACTTTGGACAGTTCTTGTGATTACCTCGGACTTGTGACTCTTTATTTGAGTCCCCCACCCAGTTACTGGATTTCTAAGCCCCCATCCGGACCTTGGAACATACATGGACTTTTACCAAGGCAGATAAACAGATCCAGCACTTGATCACAAACCCTTTGCATATCATTTGCATACATCATTTTTGCATCATTTAACATTTGCTTATTTGTTTTACAGGGTATCCATCATATCATCTTTGGTTTGGTTTTGACCCCTTCTACTGCTCAGACTACTTCAGCTATCTTCTTCAGCACCTTCATCAGTTGTCAGTGATTCTTCAGTGTGTCAGAGACTTACCTCCAGCCATCCTCAGCTTCTCAGCTAGTGACCTTCATCAGCAGTTGTTCTCAGCTTCTTCATCAGTACCCATTATCAGTATGGACACCTCAAGAAAGAGCAACTTCACATACCATTTCTTTAAGCCCACCCTGACTGGCATCAGGCAGGTCCAGTCCCTTATTACACCTGACCATATCCCACTATTCAGAGAGCATTATGGGGGTATTTTAGACATGGTCATGGATCTTGATGCATCTCAGAGGAGCATGATCCATACTTGCTTGCAATTCTATGATCCTCCACTCAGATGTTTCACCTTCCCTGATTTCTAGTTGGGACCTTTGCTAGAAGAGTTTTCCTTGTTGTTAGGAGTTCCTATCAGGAGAGGGATTTCTTTCAACCCAGAGATGACTGCTCCCAGAAATGAAGACATAGCCAGGGCATTGCATTTGGAGCCTGCCCTCATTGATCAGAACATGACAACCAAGTCTGGAGTTCCAGGCCTCCACCTAGACTTCGTGATCTCCCAGGCTACCCTGAAGGTTGCAGTAGGAGAATGGAAGGTTGTCTGTGCACTTCTAGCCCTCAGTATATATGGGGTTATTTTGTTTGCAGATGAGCCCAAGTTTGTGAGCAAGAGTGCCATCCACCTGTTCTTGCTAAGGAACCCAGTGCCTACATTGCTGGGAGACTTCTACTACTCAGTACATCAGAGGAATGAAAATAAAAAAGGAAGGTTGGTCAGATACTGTGCTCCCCTTTATTACTCCTGGCTGCTAAGACACTTGCCAAAATCAGATTCCTTTTTGAACCCTCATCAGCAGAAGAACTGGGCTAAGAGATTTATTGCCTTGACGTCAGATGACATCAGATGGTGCACTCAGAGCACCAAAGGCAAGGACATCATTACTAGTTGTGGGCAATATCCTAATGTGCCTTTGATAGGAGTGAAAGATTTCATCAACTACAACCCTTTACGGTTTAAGAGACAATTGTGATATGCTTTGGTTCATCCTCCCAAAGGATAAGATTTGGCTGAAACTCGTTACGGTGAAATCCAACCTGGCTCTGTTGTTGTCAGACAAGCTGTCTGGGCTTGGGACAACATTCAGACCAAGGGAACAACCATCCTTGGCAAGTGCAACAACATTGCTTCAGCACAGTATTCTGATTGGTCCCGTACCAGAGCTCAGATCACCCGGATGCCATTTACTTTAGAAGATGTACCTGGACCTTCTATAGTGCAACCTGCAGCAACTGTCAGCATGGAAGAGTTTGAAAAGCTGAAAGAGAGGAACACTCAGCTAGCTGAAGCCTTGAAGAAAACTCTCTGGGAGAAAAATGACAGTCGTCTGGATAATGAGAGATTGGAAAGACTCAGGATTGAGCATCTAACCAAGATTGAGAAGACAGATGACTACATCAGGAAGGCAAGAGTATGGGAGTTGGTTCTGAAGAATGCTTGCAAGGAAGCAAAGACTCAGAAGGCTAGGGCAGAGCATTATCTTGAGGAAAGCCAGGCTAGGTGGATCAAGATCACTGAAGCCCGTGCACAAGAAGATCAAAGGACTCAAGCTAAGATAGAGCAGTTGGAGGCTAGTGAGAAGAAGCATCGGGAAGCTTTGTTGGTAGCTCAGAAGGAAATATCTGAATTAAAACTCCGGACGGGGTTGAAGAGGTCAAAGGATCAGGATAAGCATAAGAAGCTAACCAGTGCCATTGCTACAAGGAACCTCCTCATCATGACTATTATAGAGCACTCAGTGGGGCCAGTGACTGAGGCCCTCTTGAAGGAAGTCAGGGAGGATGACTTTGGATTGGATGTCTGATCCTTTTTGCTTGTACTTCTTTTCTTTTGTTGTACTTTTTTCTTTTGTTGTTGTATTTTGACCCACCATGGGCATGTATTGTAATCAAACTATGTATTTTCATCCTTTGCAATATATCAGTTTGTGTTATTTATTGGTGGGCTTTATCTATCAACATCATCAGCATTTCCTCGAGGTCTGGAAAGATCAAAACCAAAGAACCAAACCGGATACCCTTGGAAGACAAATAAGCATATTGCATTGCATACTAACATCTTCTTTGTTTTGTAGGTTTTTGTTTTATTGTTGTTTCTCACTTTGTTGTGGTTTCAAGAAACATTGCTCGCAAAAGAGTGTTCCCTGTCAACAGAATACACCGGTACCCGACGAGAAACAACCTTTCGGGAATTCAGATGGATCAAGTACATCAAGACTTGAATGAAGTAAGGACCCAAATGGCAAATGAGAGGGTTGAGATGAGGAATCAAATGACCCAATTCATGACTGTGATGACTGGCTTAGCTCAGAGACAGGAAAAGCTAAGGGAATTGGTGGAAAGACAAACTCCTGAAGAACACCATCCAGGTACAGGAGGTACCATTAACAATGATCACGGGAAGCCTCACATTGATCCATCGGAGTTTGGGCCTCATCTAAACCCAGAAGTTAATGTCGTAAGGAATACTCAGGGTAACACTGCTGGAGGTAGGATCTTGCAAGAGGATCCTCGAGAAGAGCAGTTTACAGTTGTTGGGGCTGGGGATGAAGTTTACGACCGTAGGCTGGATGAAATTGCTGAGAAGCTGAGGTCTCTTGAATCCCAGAATTCTCTAGGCTTTGATGTAATGGACATGGGACTGGTGGAAGGGGTGAGAATTCCTCACAAGTTCAAACCCCCATGTTTTGAAAAGTATAATGGCACATCCTGTCCACGCACCCACCTTCAATCTTTCTTGGGAAGGTTAAAGGCATACACCATGGACGAAAAGCTGTGGATGTTTTACTTCGAGGATAGTCTAACTGGGGCATCCCGAGAATGGTACTCCCACCTGACTAGAGCCATAGTAAGAAGCTGGAAAGACTTGGCTGAAGCTTTTATCCGGCAGTATCAGTATAACTTGGACATGGCTCCAAACAAGACCCTCCTAATGGGAATGTCTCAATCTTCCCGTGAAAGTTTCAGAGAATATGCCCAAAGGTGGAGGCAACTTGCTGCTACAGTTCAACCACCCATGTCTGAAAGGGAAATGGAAGACATGTTCATGAATACTCTTCAAGGAACATATATTGACAGACTTGTTGCTTTCTCTTCCACCAGTTTCGCTGATGTAGTTATAGCTGGTGAGAGAATTGAGAGTCTTTTGAAGATGGGGAAAATTTCAGACAATGGTGCTAGCTCCAGCAATGTAAGGAAACCCTTCTCGGGACCTCGAAGATCTGGTGAGACTAACTCAGTTCATACGGGCAGAGGTAGGCCCCAATACTTACCCAGAACAGTTGCTGCCGTTACTATCCCTGCTCCACCTCCTCAGTATCTTCAACCACCACAACACTTTCCGCAACAACAACAATTTCCACAACAGAGATCATACAACAACAATCAACAACAACGCCCGTTTCAACAGCGGCCATCCCAGGTCAACCGAGTAATTAATCCCATTCTTATGCCATATGCTACACTGCTGCCACAACTCCTGAAGCTCAATTTGGTTGATTTAAGGACATTGGCTCCACCCGATCCTCAAAACCTTCCAAGGAACTATGATGCCAATGCTAGGTGTGCTTTTCATTCCAACGCACCTGGCCATTCTACGGAAAAATGCAGAGCCCTGCACATGAAGGTTCGGGATCTGGTAGATTCAAAAGCCCTGAACTTTGCACCTCCTCCAAATGTAATGAAGAATCCTATGCCAAGCCACGGTGGGCCAAGGATTAATGTTGTAGAGGATGGTTCACCCACAAGTTTAATAGAAGACATTGCATATATTCAAACACCTCTGGCAGAGGTTAAAGCCCAGCTTTTAAAGTGCCAAGTGTTTCCAGGTTGTGAGGCCTGTTGCGAATCATGCAAACTTTATGAGAATGGGTGTGCCAACTTGAGGAAAGGCATCAGTGATTTGATTAAGGAAGGCATTTTGCAAATCACAACCACAACTTCAACAACACCAGCACCCCTTTTGTCAACAACAAGTGAATCTTCTACAAATACAACAACCATTTGTCCAAGTGTTTCTTCTACAACTGCAACAACCATTGTTTAAACCGATTCGGCTACAACTTCAGCAATCATTTTGTATGTTACTTCAATACACAACAATTAATTTGCACCAACTACTACAACTTCAACAACCAACAATGATGTTTCCACTGTCACAATCTACTATGACCCGGCAACGGTCCCAAGTTCCAACAACTTTCAGCAAAATCAACTACAGTCTCAAATGTCTCAACAAAGCTTCAATACACCTTCAACTACACCCACTAGAGGTCCTGTAACAATCTTTTATGATCCACAGACCATTGTAGTCCCAACAACTGCAGCAGTAAGCCCAGTCACTATCACAGTGCCCGGGCCAATCCCATATGACAAAGACAGTGTTATACCATGGCATTATGGTGCTGATCTATACTGCAATAGAGAGAAAGTCCTTCTTGATTCTCCAGTTCTCACTACCCAAGTGGATAATGTTGGGGGTGGCGGAGGCTTCACCCGAAACGGACGTCTCTTTGCATCACAAATCCCTAGAACCAGTTCAGAGGCAGAAGCTGCTACCAGAGCCAATGGGAAGAGTGTGATACCGGAAGAATCTGCACCCAAGGAAACTCAGAAGTCATCTTTCGATCAAGATGTTGATGAGTTTATGAGAATCATAAAAAGAAGTGACTATAAAGTTGTGAACCAGCTCCACCAGACTCCTTCGAAGATCTCAATCCTATCACTGTTGTTGTGTTCTGAAGCCCATCGGGATGCACTTCTCAAAGTTATGCATGCTGCCTACGTGCCAGAAGAGATCACTGTAAATCAGCTGGAAATAGTGGTATCAAATGTCAACACTAGCCATGGGCTAGGTTTTACTGATGCTGATTTAACTTCAGAAGGACGTCTCCACAACAAGGCTTTGCATATAACCTTGGAGTGCAAAGGAGCTGTCTTATCTCATGTGCTTGTAGACACTGGGTCCTCACTCAATGTCTTACCCAAGAAAGCCCTTGTCAAGCTAGAGTATGATGGGATAGCTCTCCAGCCAAGTAATCTCGTGGTTCGGGCTTTTGATGGCTCTAAAAGATATATTTTGGGAGAGGTAGAGCTGCCAGTGGTAACCGGTCCACAAGTCTTCAAGACCATTTTCTATGTGATGGACATACAACTGTTTGCTAGGTCGACCCTGGATTCACGCCGCAGGCGCAGTAACGTCGACCCTTCACCACAAACGGAAGTACGAATGGGAAGGACATGTTATCACCATCTGTGGTGAGGAAGACATATTTGTTAGCCAGCTGGCTACTTACAAATATATTGAGATGGATGGTGAAATCAATGAGACAATGAGCCAAGGGTTTGAGCCCTGAATGTTAATGAGGCTACTGGAGTTTTGGCTGCATCTCAGGAGGACATAATGGGAACCTCAATCATCTCTTATCAATAGGCCCGGAAGGTTGTTGAAGAAGGTACTGCTCAAGGCTGGGGCAAGCTGCTGCCGGTGGAAAAGAAGGAAGATAGATTCGGGTTGGGTTACAGACCAATTCGACAAGATCAATCAGAGGCTGCCAAGGAGCCCAAATTTGTCAGTGGGGGGATGCTCACCCCAGATGCTGTTAATAATCTGGAAGACGAGGAGGAAAGCGACCGCAACCTGGAGAACTGGATACGTCCAAGGATCCCAGGGAACCAAGTCTCTAATCGGTCTTCCCAGGAAATTATAAGAGTTACTCCTGCAGAGTAATTATTATTTCCTGTCTTTTTAGCATGCATCAAGTCCTGCATCTTGCCCAAGGTTTCAGGACTCATTTTGTAATAGGGCCATATTGTATTTGGTGCAAATGATTAATCAATGAATATCAGGACATCTTTTTCAAACGAGTCTCTTATTCTCTCACTGTCTTTTCATTTTTCACTTTTGTACAAAACAATAAAATGGCAATGTTTTCAAAATAAATAACATCATTTTCACTCTTTTCTAAACAATGTTAAAACTGATCACTAAAACGAACCAATCTCAACCCTTGCAGAAATCATCCTCCAGATTGCACCGACAACAACACTGCTATGACCTTGTATGACTTCGACATTCCGATTAGTCAAGCTGATGAAGGGGTTGAAGAAGACTATGAGTTACCTGAAGAGTTAGCAAGGTTGTTAAGGCAAGAAGAGAATGTGATCACTCCTCATCAGGAGGAGGTTGAGACAATTAATCTTGGTACCGAAGAAGACTTGAAAGAAGTGAAGATCAGGGCCAGCCTGCAAGATTCAATGAAGGAACAACTTATTGACATGCTTCCAAAGTACGTTGACGTCTTTGCGTGGTCCTATCAAGACATGCCAGGTCTAGATACGAACATTGTTATGCACAATCTGCCTTTGAAAGAAGATTGTCCTCCAGTGAAACAGAAGCTATGTCGTACTCGTCCAGATATGGCCATGAAGATTAAAGAAGAAGTACAAAAACAGTGGGACGCCGGTTTCCTTGCTGTAACTAGTTACCCGCCGTGGGTGGCTAACATTGTACCAGTGCCTAAGAAGGATGGCAAAGTACGGATGTGTGTGGATTACCGGGATCTGAACAGAGCTAGCCCGAAGGATGACTTCCCTTTACCTCACATTGATGTATTGGTCGACAACACGGCTCAGTTCTCGGTATTCTCTTTCATGGATGGATTTTCCGGGTATAATCAGATCAGGATGTCACCCGAAGACATGGAGAAGACTACCTTCATCACACCTTAGGGCATATTCTGTTACAAGGTAATGCCATTTGGACTGAAGAATGCCGGTGCAACTTATCAACGGGCTATGGTAACATTATTCCACGACATGATCCACAAAGAAATTGAATGCTACGTGGATGACATGATTGCCAAGTCCCTCACTGAAAAAGACCATCTGGTAAATCTGCTGAAGTTGTTCAAGCGTCTGAGAAAATATCAGTTGAAGCTAAACCCAAACAAGTGCACATTCGGGGTACGATCTGGTAAGTTGCTGGGATTCATTGTAAGTGAAAAGGGAATTGAAGTTGACCTTGACAAAGTCAAAGCCATTCAGGAAATGCCTGCACCTAGGACTGAAAAGGAAGTTCGGGGGTTCCTAGGTAGATTGAACTACATTTCAAGGTTCATATCTCATCTTACTGCAACCTGTGAGCCTCTGTTCAAATTATTAAGAAAGGAACAAACGGTCAGGTGGAACGAAGATTGTCAGAAGGCTTTTGACAAAATCAAGGAGTACTTACAATAACCTCCAATTCTTATATCTCTAGTTGAAGGAAGACCTCTAATAATATACCTGACAATATTAGAAGGATCAATGGGGTGTGTGTTGGGCCAGCATGACGAGTCTGGTCGAAAAGAGTATGCAATATACTACCAAAGCAAAAAGTTTACCGACTGTGAACAACGTTATTCAGTGCTCGAGAAAACTTGTTGTGCTTTAGCGTGGGCTGCTAGCCGACTAAGGCAGTATATGTTGACCCACACTACCTTGTTGATCTCAAAGATGGACCCCGTAAAGTACATATTTGAGAAGCCAGCACTTACCGGAAGGGTTGCAAGATGGAAAATGATTCTGATAGAGTATGAAATTCAGTACACATCTCAAAAGGCCATCAAAGGCAGTGTACTGTCTGACTATCTGGCTGAGCAACCCATTGATGATTACCAACCAATGAGATTTTACTTCCCCGATGAAGATATCATGTTCCTAAAAGCAAAAGATCATGAAGAGCCTGTTCATACTAAAGGGCCTGACCCAGAAGAAGAATGGACAATGATGTTTGATGGGGCTGTCAATATGAATGGTCGTGGAGTTGGTGCAATGCTTATTACACCTAAAGGAGTTCATATGCCTTTCTCGGTAAAACTCACCTTTGCATGCACTAACAACGAAGATGAATACGAAGCCTGTATCATGGGTCTTGAGGAAGCCATTGACCTCAGGATCAAGACTTTAATTATATTCAGAGATACAGCTCTGGTAATCAATCAGACCAACGGCAAATGGTACACTCACCAAGAGCATATGATTCCATACCGTGACTATACGAGGAGATTATTGACTTTCTTCACAATAGTTAAACTTGAGTACATCCCTCGAGACGAAAATCAGTTCGCAGATGCTTTAGCTACCATTTCCTCCATGATCAAGGTTCAAACTGCCAATTTCGTGCCTCGGATTTCAGTATCCAGACTTGACCGACCAGCATATGTATTCTCCGTGGACATTGCTAAAGATGACAAGCCTTGGTTCCATGACATCAAATGTTTCTTAGAGGATCAGACATACCCACCTGGGGCATCATCCAATGATAAGAAGACATTAAGAAGGTTGGCTGGTAGTTTCTTCCTGAATACTGATGGTTCCTTGTAAAAGCGAAACTTTGATATGGTTCTTCTCAGGTGTGTTGATGAGAAAGAAGCAGACTTGCTGATGCACGAGGTGCATGAAGGATCTTTTGGTACCCATTCTGGAGGGCATGCCATGGCTAAAAGGTTGTTAAGATCAGGCTACTACTGGATCACAATGGATGCAGACTGTTGTGCCTATGCCAGGAAGTGCCATAAGTGCCAGATCTATGCGGATAAAGTGCATGTGCCTCTGAATCCTTTGAATGTAATGTCTTCACCTTGGCCCTTTGCCATGTGGAGAATTGACATGATTGGAAAGATTGAACCGACCGCTTCAAATGGCCACAGATTCATCCTGGTAGCCATTGACTACTTCACCAAATGGGTCGAAGCAGCTTCATATGCAAACGTCACCAGACAAGTGGTAGCTAGATTCCTGAAAAGAGACATCAACTGTCGATATGGAGTACCCGAGCGAATCATTACTGATAATGGTTCCAATTTGAACAACAAAATGATGGCAGAACTGTGACGGGACTTCAAAATCCAACACCACAACTCTTCTCCTTACAGGCCAAAGATGAATGGCGATGTTGAGGCAGCTAACAAGAACATTAAGAAGATTGTGCAGAAGATGGTGGTTACTTATAAAGACTGGCATGAAATGCTACCATTTTCCTTGCATGGGTATCGTACCTCAATCAAAACGTCTACCGGGGCAACGCCGTATCAGCTTGTGTATGGGATGGAGGCAGTCCTACCTGTTGAAGTTGAATTACCCTCCTTACGGGTACTGATGGATGTCAAGCTGTATGAAGCAAAATGGGTCCGTTCTCGGTACAATCAACTAAATCTGATCGAAGAAAAGAGATTAGCTGCAATCTGTTATGGGCAGCTATATCAGAAAAGAATGAAGAAAGCCTTCGATCAGAAAGTCAGGCTTCGGGAATACCAAGTAGGAGATCTTGTGCTGAAAAGACTCCTTCCTCCTCATACAGACCACAGGGGCAAATAGACTCCGAACTACGATGGTCCATTCATAGTAAAGAAGGTTTTCTCAGGTGGAGCACTGATGCTCACTACTATGGATGGTGAAGATTTCTTATCCCCTGTGAATTCAGATGCAGTTAAAAAATACTTCGCATAAATGACCCGCTGGACATAAAAACAGAATGTAAGTCCAGGCAAAAATAGGGCATCCCGGTGAGTCAAAAACAGAATAAAAGACTCGGGCAAAAATAAGGGAAAATCAAAAAAATGTGTACACCCGCTGAGTTGAAAAGCTGCATTGGACAGCTCAGGCAAAAATGGGTATCCCGGTGGATTGAAAACCCGAAAGGGCGATCCACGCAAAATTAGGGAATAAGCGAACAACTGCATTCTGAATTCGTCTGTATCTCAATAACACAGCAAGTTTCGGAAGGATAAAGCATCGGTCAGAATCAACCCTCTTCAGAAAGCAAGATGAGAAGAACGTCAAGGTCATACGGGTCATAGCAAAGGAAGCTCACTGGAGCGTCTTCAACATTGCCAGCACCTTTACTTTTCTCAATTTGTAACAATCTCCTCATTTCAGGGGATCTGTTTCTTTGACTGTATTTGCCAATTCAGGGCACCCAGATTAATAAAATCAGAGTTTTCAGTCACACTTCGTCTTGTACATTTTTGTTTCGCTTGCAAAAATGTCCTATATCCATGATATAATATTTGCATAAAACAGATGTGCCTTTCTAAATTAAATGTTTGCAGGAAATGTATTTACTCTCAGGAATATCTAACTCCTATGACGGAATCCGATAAGGGATACCTCAGGAAACTTGTGTGTTTCTTTGTCTTAACAAGTTGCAGGTATTCAAATACGCAACATGGGGCATGCCAAGCACCATTTCCTCAGCACATCTTCTCCGAGCAGCATCTGAAATGCTCTTTCCCCAACAGAGTTGTCAAAGCATCCTCCGCCAGGATCCCCACAGAAGACTCTAGGAAGATCGTTCAGTGATCTTTCCTCCCCCGAACAGAGTGCCAGGTCTCCCAAAGACGAGGGAACCATCTCCCCACATAGTTCCAGCCTCTCCCCAGAAGGGCAATGTCTGAAATTCTCACAACAAAGTGACGAAATCTTCTCAATCCCCAGCTGGGATATCTCCCTACTGGATAGATCTATCAGTGATCTAATCCCCCAAGCAGAACCATATATCTTATCAGATCTACCAATGATCTCATCCCCAGCTGGGAGTCTCCTTCAAGCAGATCAGTCAGAGATCTTCACTACAGCGGGATCCGAATCCCGGATCGGTTTCTTTTGCATAATCATAGCATTCGCATCATATTCCCCCACAAAGCGTAGCATTCCGTCTAATACGGAGCATTACGGCAAAAATCAAGCATATTGCATGATCACGAGTCAGGTTCGAGCCAGTCACCTGTAAATATCAACAATACCTCATCAGCAATATACAAAATGCATCCCTTGCACATAAAAGCCAAAGTGTCCCTTTGCATCCTCAAGTACAAATACTTGTCCATAACATGTTCTTCTCGACACTCGTCCGTGTCATATCAATTTCCCCAAACAGAAAGCCAAAGCATCACCTTTGCACTCTCCAACCCAGATACATGTTCATATACACTCTTTCGACACCCGTCCGTGTCATATCATTCCCCTGCAGATAAGCCACAAACATCCTCTATAAATACAGACACCTATATACTCTCTTGACACCCGTCCGTGTCACCCACCCCCAGCATGGTTGCCTAAACACTTATCGCAAACCAAACACTTGTTTATAATACACTCCTTTTCGACACCCGTCTGTGTCATCCTATCCCCACAGGTTGCCAAAACACCTTTTATCATAACTTATACACTTTCTCCTCTGACACTCGTCTGTGTCACTTTTCCCCAGCAAGTTGAACACTCGTCTGTGTCTTGATCATACTACAATACTTATACAGATACTCGTCCGTATCTTGTATACATATATCACTCCCCACAGATTCGACACTCGTCCGTGTTCTTTGTTAACCAGTTGGTACTCGTCTATACCATCATCTCTAAACATGCGTCAACGTTTGTTTCTACCGATACTCGTCTGTATCATAGTCTGAAGGATGCTCGTCCGCATCTTTAATCTATACACAACATCAAACACTTATACCTTTTATTTCTTAAGCGTAAGCACTCGTCCGTGTTTACCATTCCCCAGTAAAGTAATTTTTCTTTTATCTGACATTCGTCCTATGTCATGATACTTTCGGCAGCCGTACCCTGCCGGGTGATTTTCCTTCACCTTTGGATGACCGTCCCTCATCCTTTCCCCAGCGGAGTCTCCATTATTGGAACCCTTTTCTATCCGACATTCTTCCTATGTTGTGATATTTAGCAGTCGTCCCCTGTTAGGTGATCGTCCTTCACCTTTTGATGATCGTCCTTCATCATTTTATCCGATGGCCATCCCCATCGTTGATCTTTGTTATCTGACATTCGTCCTATGTCATGATAAACCCCGAGAGCAGCCATACCCTGCTAGGTGATCGTCCTTCACCTCTTGATGATCTTCCTTCATCATGCTTATCTGATGGTCGTCCCCATCGTCGACTTTTTCTATCTGACATTCGTCCTGTGTCGTGATAAAGAGCAGCCGTCCCCTGCTAGGTGGTCGTCCTTCACCTTTGATGACCGTACCTCATCATTATTTCATTTATTCTTTGAACCGATGGTCGTCCCCGTCGTTATTTACATTACTTTATGAACCTGATGGTCGTCCCCATCATTGCCTTTATCTTTAATCCCCAGAGAATTTTACCTTGTTACCCGATGGCCGTCCCCATCATGGTCTCTTTATTTCCCCAGCATGTCGGTCGTCCCCGTCATTGCTTCATCCCCAGCAGTCGTCCTCTGCTCGATGGTCGTCCTCCATCGCCCGCACTTTATACTCATACTTTACTTTCTTTTTACAATTTATATCCCTTTTCTTCTTCTCCCCAGTCAGTGCAAATTCTGGACTGTCTTTGGTATTCAACCACAAGTTATCTTGTTTGTCTGTTAAGCCAGGCGCTTACATCCTGCACAACTAACTCATGTTTGAATAGGAGCAGTTGTAAACACCCCAAATTTTCCCTCATTAAGTTCAAACCATGGCTTGTGATCTTTCATCTTTGCATTAGTTTAAGCATACCATCTCATATTGCTTTTTTGTTTCACTGCATTAGTTCAAGTTCATCTGCATCTAGGGTTTGTGATCTGAGCAATCCAAGGATCCATCTGAGCCACTCCAAAGGTCTCAAATAATTCCAAGAGGTTCCATGTGTGTTCTATCATCATATTACATCCCCCAAAGATCAAGGAAGTCAAGAAATCACAAGAACTTGGAAAGCATGGAAGCAGAGCTAGGGTTTCACTACATAGATGACCTGAAATTAGGGTTTTGGTTTCAGAGGCCATAACTCCAATTTTTTTGGTAATTATTGTTTCTAATGGTCTCAATATGTTATAAGGATCATGTGTACCAAGTTTGATGAAGAAATTCATTGTGGAAGTCATCTGTTCACTGGGTAACTTCTTGAGCAAGTCAGAGCAAAATCAGGGCATTTGAGGCCCCCAACAATGGAACCAAAGTGGATTTTTCATCAAATTGAAGTTATATGATCTTTATTTGATCATTGAAGTTCTTGTAAGTTCACAAAATTGAAGAAAAGTGAGCTAAACCAAAAGTTTCCAAAAATGGAAATGACTTGTAATGTAAACTTTCCATTTTGGGAAAGTTTTTCAACCTCCTCTTTCTCAACCAAAAATGCTTCAAATGAAAAATTGTTGGCCATGAAAGTTGTAGATTGGATCATTCCCTTTTCAAAAAGTACAAGAACAAGTTCTAATTCATTATGGAACTCAAGTTATGATCTTTCAAAGTTGGCAAAAATCACATAATTTTCAAGAATACACCAAAGAGGGATTTTTGCTAAACCACTTGCCAAGCTATTTTGTGACTTAAAATAAACTTCTATGCATCATACCAACATAATGCATTGCCTAAAAGTCAGAAATGCCCAAGAATCATCTCATTCCATGACTTGCACTTGAAGAAATCACAAAGGGGCCAAAACTTCATAAAATTGCAAAATGACATAGAACCTTTCACAAACTTGCTGCATCACCACAAAACCAATTCTATGGCTCTCCTTGATCAAGGCTGAGGCCAGACATGCCCTTGTACCACCTCTGAACCAGCCCATACCTCAAGTACAAACTTTATTGACTTTGTGCAAAAACACCCATACCAATCACCATAGGCCATAACCACTTCTCTGACCTATCACAACTTGTTATGTGGATCAAACCCAAGCCATAACACACAACAAGCCAAGCTAAAACCTCAGAATCCTCAAGTTCCCAAAATCACTCCATTTTGCAAAAGCATTTGAAACACACAACACGCTCACTCAAACTCTAAATTTCTTTCACCAAACAACTCAACATCACAAGAGGACCATTTCCCACCCTTCATTGCAACCAAAAACACCCCATAACCAAAACACGATTCTGGTGCAGCAAGGTTGCAAGCTCTCAAACAGCCATCACAAACTTCCTCCAAGCATCAAAGCTTCATCAGGAGGTCAAGGGGAGTGATTTTGCACAAAAGAAGTGGCCAGAAAGCTCCAGATAGCAAAGCTTCACTTCAGGTAACCTCAAGAACAAATTTTCCAGAAATCTCTTTTTAAGTTATAGAAATGTTCCCCTGATCACACTGCACTTGTTATTTTTGAAAATGATGAAGAAACGAGCATGAACCGAATCTCTGAAATTTTTGACCAAAAAGAAGTTTGATTCGATTCATGCTTGTTTCTGAAAATAAATGCGTTTCGTGCCTGGATTCTTGTTTGTGGTTGTTCACTAATCAATTCTGGAAAGTTTGAGGGTCTGGGGTGGTGTTTTGGGGTTGCTCAGGGAGGAGCTGGCCGGAGAAGATGACCGGAGGTCTTCTCCGGCCACCTGAAAGTCATTAAATGTTTAATTAGGGTTAGGGCAGAGTTTGAACGTAGGCCTTTGGATCTTGTCTTCCCGCGTGTGATGAAGGCCCCAGATGCGTTCACTTAAGTTTAATTAGGATTAATTTATTAATTAATTAAAATTAACTGAATTTGAATTCCAGCCTTTAGATGTGGCGCGCAGTCAACCCAATCTTCCCCCAGGATCAATCTAAGCCCTTAGATCAGCATACCTTCACTTAATTCATTTTTATTTTCATTTTATTTCATTTGTTTTGCACAATTTATTAAAAATAGTTAGAAAATTCCAAAAATATTTTCCTTCTGCATTTTTAATCTAAATTTTTTTCTCAACTAGAAAACTTTTTTATTTTTATTTTTTGCATTAAAAAATCATTTTTAAAACATTTAAATGTTTATTTTAATTAATTAATGGAAATTAATTAATTAAAATGTCATTTAGGTTTCTAAAAATTCCAAAAAAATTCACATTGCATCTTAGGACATTTAGAAACATTGTCATGCCATTCACACAAATTTCTTTTTGGTTTTGACCACTCTTTGACATTTTTATTGAATTTAGGGTTCATAAAATTCCTATTTTTGAACCCTAACTTCAAGAATTCTTTTCTACCTAACCATGAATGGCATGACATTGATTCTTTTTTCATTGATCTTCATATAGCATTTTGTGTCTAGCATATTTTTGTAACAAATTTATCTTTCATTTTTTATTTGATTTGTATTTTTCCTCTTAAGGTACCTTAAAACCCTAGATAACTTAGAAAAATCACAACTTTCTTTTGGTTAAGAGTTAGAACTTCGCCTTTGGGGTGTGATATTATATGGGGTTAGGGTTCCTTTGAATGCATTTTCAATTTTTTATCTTATGTTTTGCTTCTGTTTTTGACTTTTGCATCTCATGTTGTCTTAAAACCCTAATTTCTCATGTTCATTTGCATACATCTTGCATATGCTTCCATACATGAACTTGCCATGACCTTTCATGCATTCACATGACTTCTAAGACATCATAGGACACATTAGAACCATTCTTGATCATTTCTTCATCCATTTTCCATGATATGCATTCATTTCATTTCATAAACTTTCATGAACTTTCATGCTTCCTACATGCTTCATTTGCATTCTCATCTCTTATATGAACATTCATAACATTTGGTATGCTTTTGCATCATGTCATAGCATCATTTGAATCATGAATATGCTTCTAGTTTTGGTTTGCATCTTTCCATACATTTGATTTTCATTTCATTCCTTTCTTTATGCTAACCATTTCAGGTGGTAAGTACTTTGAGAAGTGAATTTGCCTTCACTTCTCATTTCTCATCTCATCTCTCTTATGCACCCTTGCTGCATTTCCTTTTGCTTTAGAGTGAGCTTGCTCACTCATGTTCTTCATTCACTTTCTTTCTTCAAGTAACTTATCTTCTTCATTGGAGTAAGTTAACTTGTTTCTTCTGCTTCTCCTCCTTTCATCTTCTTCTTCCATTGGTGGCTTCTTTGAAGATCTCTTGCAAGCCTTACAAACCATAGGAACATCCAAGAATGACAATAATTAGGGTTTTGATTAGTCCCCCTTTAGTTTTACCTTTGTGTCTTCTTTTGTGTCTCTCTTCTCATCTCATAATCAGAGACTAAACCTTTAAGGTTTTAAGGCTTTGTGATTAAGGGTATGCCTGCATCCTTCTCTTAGGATGGAGTGTATAACTTTAATCCTAAGTGTTAAACCCTTAATTTGTTTAAACCTTTTAATCAATTCATCTTAATAATCACTAAGACAATAACTTGTAACTTGGGCCTTGCATTAGGGTTCTAATTCTTCCTTAATTGGTTAAGAAGGACTAACCCTAGTGTTAATGGACAATCCCCCTCAAGTTGTCTTACAAACCATAAAACTCACTTCTTAATCTTACCATTAATTAAAATCCACTTTAATAAAGGTTTGTTTTGTCATGAGGTTAATCCCTAATCATGGATTAAGTTGAGGTATCTTCCTCAGCTTAAATGTTCTCATCTATTATCCTTCTATTAGGATGGTGTAATGAGTCCATTAAATCCTTGATTATGGCTTAAACTCATTACTTAACACTAAACAAAAACACCAAAAACATCTAAATAATCACAAGTAGGTTAATTATCTTAATCCTACATCATCATGGTAATTAAGTTTGAGGTGCTTACTTCATACTTAAGGTATTCTCATTATCCCTAATCAAAGGGAGGATATGATGAGTTTACTAACCCTTGGTTTAGGCTTAAGCTCATTAACTTATGACAAACACAAAAAGAAATAAAAGATTGAAAACACAAAAACAAACAATAATCGTCTCCTTCGGGATTCTTTTCTCATCATCTTCACTCACAAACGAGAACTTGCTTCTCCCGTCTAATGCAAGACAGTTAGCACCTGAGCCAGACAGGTCATACACTTGAGCATAGACAAGCAAGCAGTTCATCAGTTAATTTACCTTTCAGTCTCTTTGAGTTGAACTACGGTGTTCTGACTTCCTCATTGCACGAGAGGATACGTAGGCATAACTTAATTGTTATCAAACAAAAGTCTCTGTCTCTTCCCCCCTCTTCCAGCATTATTCTTTTAAGCCTCATTCCTGAGCATTTCACTTCACTTTCTTGCACTAACACTTGTATATTCTTTTCCAGCTCTTGCACACAAACATCACTAATACTACCCCTTTAAACACAAACTTTCAAGCGTGGATCCCGTTGAGTACGACGGACAATCTGGGTGCTAATACCTTACCAACCCCCTTTCTCAGTTTCTCTGGTTCGCAACCGTCTTATCCATATCTTTTTCTAGGTTTATGAAGCATTACCTTTCCTTCGGGATAAAAATGCCTAGCTGGAGACTCTATGCACTTCTACTTCATTTCTCCTTTCACCGACCGTTCGCGCTTGTACCGGGGTGTCAATATTTGGGAGCGACACCGTGCTCGGGAATTTGGGTGTAGCACCGTCCCAGCTGCACCCTAACTCTTACGTGTTCTTGAGAGTGTTCAAGGTGACGTGTGCTCATCTGGGCATAGGGGCCACGCTTCCTCTGTTCTTCCGACTGTTCTTGCTGCAACGCCAGGTAGGACGGAGAACCGACCGAAAGGGTTTTATTTCCTTCAAGCAGCGGACCAAGATATTCAAGGCTCACTCAGAATATATCCGGGCTTTCAAGACCGACTACTTTCTGGTAAAGCCGGCGAGCGAGGAAGCCGTGAGAGCGCTGATTTTTCTGGGGGTAGATACAGATGAAAACGATGAGCCCAGACTTGACGATCGAGGGCAGGTGATTCCCAGGAGGCTCTGGCTGTTTCCCTTCTCCTAGAATTACTCGCATTACGGGCGCTCGGTTAGTGAGTTCGTTCAAGTAGGGGATTTCCTGAACGAGGACGATGCAGCTAGCTTCGAGTAGTTTCGGAAGCTGGTGGCCTCTTTTACTCCGACTCCTCTGCTGGACGGGGATGGTAAGATAATGCTGGACCAGGACGGGGGAGAGGCTGTGGAGCCTCCTTTGATAGACGTCACAGATCTCCTTACGTGTAACACCGGGCAATAAGTGTTCGAGTTCTTTGGTATTTGCTTTCATTTCTGTTTGTTATTCTGTTTCAATAATCTTGACGTTCGTGACTAATTTGGTCTCTTTTCTTTGCAGGCTCCATGGCGAATCCTCTAGATAAAATCCAGGAATGACTACGCCAAAACAAAAAAAAAGAGGTCGAGGGTTGTTCAAACCAAGAGTCTCCCAGTGCGTCCACTGGCTCGCATATGAAGAGGCACAAATCTGCAGCGATCGTGGATTTGACGGTCAACGCTCCTCCCAAACCGAAGTACATGCTGCCGCCCTGCTTTGTGAAGTGGAACTTCTTCGAAGGGACAAGCATAGAGGTTGATCGGGCGGACTCCTTGTTTGTCGAGGCAATGGATCGCCCTGCCCGGTGTTTTATCTTTGGAACAGGACGCGAGTGCGGTCATGCGGGTATTGTCCATGGCTTGGCTGACGGCCGAAGGAAATCCCGGGCAAGAAAGGGAGGTGATAAAGTTGAAAGAGCTTCTGGCTGCTGCTGAAGGAAAGTTGACCAAGGCCTCCGAGGAAACTGCTGCCTCTGCTAGGGAGTTGACTGAGCGGGGGAACATTATCGCCAAGATGGAGGTCGACAAAAGGAGGGCCTTGGACCAGAACAAAAAGATGAAGGACGCCTTTTGCCCGAAGGATGATGAAGAGGCTGATACCAAGGATTTGGTGACCAGGGCCCAGTTTCTTGCTCGGATTGACCAGGATATGGAAGATCTGAACTCGTCAACTGAGCTTAGTTTCCAAAATGTTGTAGATCAGATACAAGCCCTTCATTCCAAACTGGCTCTAGATACCGATCGCATCAGCTATCTTTACAAAGTTGAAAACGGCCAGATAGTGGTCCCTGCGGACTTGGTCGTGGAAGACTCTCAGCCCGGGGGTATTGCTCAACCTGAACAACCTGAGACGCAGCTGCCCCAGAGTGAAGGTCAACCTGATGCCCCAGAAGGGGAGGGAAACTAGTCTGACATGCGTGTCGTAACTTGTAATTTATCATGTTTTTGTTTTTCTCGGGGAGGTGGTCCCCTTTGAATGTAATCTTGAACAAGTCGGCCCTTCGGGGCGCAACCTTTTGATAAAATACTTTGACCTTGGTGGTTGTTCGTTACTTAATAATGTTTTTATTTACAAGTATTTGTAACTGTGCGTCCGTCGGAGGACTTCCTTCCTTTTATGTTTCTATAAATGTTAAGTGTTTGATGTCCGTGTGATTGTTACGAGGGTCAGATGTAATTGGGCAAATACGGGGTATGTGTTTGTAATCCGTCGGTTTGGGAGACCAATCAGATGTTGGAGGCTGGCTCCTGGTCGGTACCCGAGCCAAGATAATGACTTGGGCCCCAAGGTTTGAACGTCCCATCGCGAGCTGGGGTTCTGCCTGGTCGTGGTACATAGGCGACATCGGACTCGGTTGAGTATCCGCCCGTGCAATAGTCACCTTCTTCTTCCCGAAGAAGATCCTAATAATCATGTTATTTGGGCTGCTGTGCTTGTACCTGGGCACGCAGGTTTAGTCGGACTTGTTGCTCCTCGCTTTGTAGCCGAGCAAGGTGACTTTGTAATTAACTATAATATTGTTTGAGCTTCTCGGCATTCCACGGCCGAGCGAGTTCTTCCCCGTGAAGAATTTCTAAATAATAGGCCCCGTTTTCGGTCTTTGCCCGAACACGATATGGGCCCTCCCAATTTGGCGTCAGTTTTCCTTCGCGAGAATCTCTGTGATTCCTTCTTAGAATAAGACTGCCCACCTCGAATGCTCGTCTTATGACTTTAGAGTCATGTCGAGCTGCTATTTTCTGCTTAAGAGCGGCCTCTCAGAGAGCAACTTCTGATCGGATTTCTTCGACCAGATCGAGCTCTTCTCTTAGAGCTTCGGAGTTGGTGTCCTGGTCCATTGGGGACTCTGTTCGTCTGGTTCGGATGTGCGCTTCTATAGGAATTACTGCTTTGGTCCCATATGCCAACCGGAACGGAGATTCACCGGTCGTTGAGTGGGGAGTGGTTCTATATGCCCAAAGTACGCTGTGTAACTCCTCGACCCAGTGTTTCTTGTGCTCGTCCAATCTTCGCTTTAGACCTCTCAGGATTACCCTATTTGCGGCTTCCACTTGTCCATTGGTTTAGGGATACTCAAACGAAGCGAAATGCTATTTTGTTCCTACCGAAGCAACAAATTCCTTGAAATGTCTATCGGTGAATTGGGTTCCGTTATCTGTTACAATGGCAAGCGGCACTCCGAACCGAGCGAGAATGCTCCTCTTAAAGAAGCGCCGTATTTTGAGTGCAGTAATTTTGGCTAAGGCCTCAGCCTCTATCCATTTGGTGAAATAATCGACGCCCACAATGAGGTATTTACTTTGGCCGGATCCGACGACGAATGGCCCTAAGATGTCCATCCCCCACCATGCGAATAGCCATGGGGAAGATAGCGATTTCAGCTCGGTAGGGGGTGCTACATGCACGTCCCCATGTCTTTGGCATTTGTCGCATCTTTTTACGTGCTATTTTGTGTCTTGCTGGAGTGTCGGCCAATAGTATCCTGCCCGGAGGATCTTTCGGGCTAACAATCGTCCGCCTGGGTGCTATGCATTGATTCCTTCATGGACTTCTCTTAGTACGTGTGGGATGTTCTCTTCCTCTACGCACCTGAGGAGTGACGTGGAGAAACCTCGGCGATACATACGTCCACCAACTAAAGTGTACGAGCATGACCTTCGACGCACGGTACTGGCCGCTTTTGGGTTTGCTGGTAATTCATCCTTGGTCAGGTAGTTAAACACTGGGGTCATCCAGCAGTTGGCGTCGCCCACGAGATTAACATCAAGGTGGGTTGAATATTGTTCGATGCTTGGTCGGGGGAGCACTTCTTGTATGACGGACTTGTTGTTTCCCTTTCTTTTAGTGCTTGCCAACTTGGAAAGGATATCAGCTCGGGTATTATTCTCTCGTGGGATGTGTTTGACCTCTATGTTTATGAATCGTTTTAGCTTGTCCCTAACAAGGGCCAAATATTCGGCCATATTGTCATTTTTGGCTTGGAAATCTCCTCGGACTTGGTTGGCGACCAACTGGGAATCCGTGCATATTACGATTTCTTCTGCCTCCAGGTCGGCCGCGAGCCGTAGGCCGGCCAGGAAGGCCTCGTACTCCGCCTGGTTGTTGGATGTGAGGAAGGACAAAGTTAAAGATACTTCGATGATGTTTCCCTCTTCGCTTTCTAGAATAATTCCAGCTCCACTACCCGTCGGGCCGGATGCTCCGTCTACGAAGATGGTCCATTTGGACGGAGATTTCGGCTCTTGCTCGGTGAAAGTGAGTTCTGCCACAAAGTCGACCAGTGCTTGAGCCTTGAGAACTTGTCTCCCTTCAAATCTGATATCAAACTCGGACAGTTCCAACGACCATATTAACATTCGCCCGGCCATGTCTGGCCTTCCGAGTAATTGTCTTATGGGTTGGTCTGTTCTTACGATAATGGTGTGGGCTAAGAAATAATGTCGTAGTCTTCTGGCTGCAAAAAGGAGGGCCAAGGCCACCTTTTCTACCTGGAGGTACCGAAGCTCAGGTCCGTGCAGCTCCTTGCTTGTAAATTAAATAGATTTTTGTCCCTCGGGTAGGTCGCGGACGAGGGTTGCGCTTACGGCCTCATTCACTACAGCGAGATAGAGGTAAAGCGTTTCCCCTTCGTTGGGCCTGGACAAGACTGGGGGCTCAGACAATGCCTTTTTCAAGTAGGACAAGGCCTGCTCGCACTCTTCCGTCCATTCAAAGGCATCCTCTTTGCGGTGGAGTTTATAAAACATGAGGGCGTGCTGAGCGGATTTTGCCACAAACCGGGCGAGGGAAGCGAGGACCCCGTTTAACGATTGTATGGACTTCTTAGAATCAGGGGTAGGAAGTTCTGTGAACACCCGACATTTATTAGGGTTGGCTTCAATACCTCGTTCGATTAAATAGAATCCGAGGAACTTCCCTGTCGGACCCCAAACGTGCACGTCTCTGGATTGAAACGCATTTTGCATTTCCGGGCTTGATCGAATACTTTTCGTAAGTGGGATGCGTGATCCGTCTCTTGCTGAGATTTGATGACCATGTCGTCCATGTATACTTCAAGCATGTCCCCGATTTCTGTTCGAAATACCTTGTTCATCATGCGCTGATAGGTCGCGCCTGCGTTTTTTAAACCAAAGGGCATAACGTTATAATAATAGTTTTCCGATTCGGTCATGAAGGCCGTGTATTTTTTGTCGGACACGGCCATAGGGATTTGATTATACCCTGAGTAGGCTTCCATAAAGGACAATAGTTTGAAACCGGCCGAATTGACAACCAATTTGTCAATGTTGGGCAAAGGATATGCGTCTTTCGGGCAAGCCCGGTTAAGATCAGTATAGTCAACACACATTCTCCATTTTCCATTAGACTTTTTGACAAGTACAACATTTGAGAGCTAGGTTGTATACCTGGCCTCAGTTACAAAATTTGCCTCTATGAGGTCTTTAACAGCTGACTCGGCCGCTTTGGTTTTCTTGGTCGACTGCTTCCTCCTACGCTGGGCGACCGCTTTGTGTGTTGGATCGATGAAGAGGCGATGACAGGCCGTCTCGGGGTCGAGCCCTGGCATCTCTGCGGCGCTCCAAGCAAACAGATCGGCGTTTCCCTTAAGGCATGCCTCCAATTGTTGTTTCGCCAAGTCGGGCAGATGGGCTCTGATCTTAATGCACCGAGCTGGATCATCCCCCAAAGGAATTAGCTCGAACTCTCCGTCAGGAATTGGTCGGGACAATGGATCGGTCAGCCTCCGAATGCCCCCGTCTTCATCTGAGAATCTGCAATCCAGATCGATTGAGTCGACCTGAGGAAAAGCCTTGGATGTTTGCGGAGTATCTGAAGGTGTTAGGGCAGATGGTTTTGGTTGGTAAGATATCGAGCTGAGACCCTTGGATGCTGCTTCGAAGCATCGGCGAGCAGCTTCGACGTCACCATGTAATGTAGCGACCTTGCCTGAAGTAGTATAATACTTCATTTTTAGGTGAACGGTGGATGGGACACCGATCAGCTCGGCCAATGTTGGTCGTCCCAAAATGCATTGGTACAACGAAGGACAATCCACGACCAGGAATTGGACGCGAACAGATCTGGCGGTTTCGGACGCCCCGAAGGTGACGAAGAGATCGACGTAACCCCACGGTCGGGAGACTGCTCCATTGAAGCCCTGTAAGTCTGATCCGACGTACGGAGTCAGGTGTGTTTCATTCAACTGGAGTGTTGAATATAATTGGGAGTACATAATGTCGCATGAGCTACCCTGGTCCACCAGGATTCTTCTGACATCGAAATTTTCCATCCGCGCACGGATGAGTAATGGGATGCTGGCATTCGGTGCTCCTCCCAAGAGTTCCTCTCGGTAAAAGGCAAGGGGTATTGAGCCCTCTCTTGGGGGGTCCAGGGCTGCGTTCTGAGCAGGGCCTTTCGCGATCAATTGGTCAAATTTCCTCTTTATGGATCCGACCGTGATTTTGTTAAATCCTCCTCCCGAGATGACCATTGCAGAGGGAAATGTCTCCCACAGGTTGTGGGATGAAAAATATCCTGGGCTCTCTGTGTGGTCGGGCAGGAAGAAGTCCTCCGGGAGGTAGATGCTCAGAGCAACTTGCATGTTCGCATCCGATGGTATGGGTACAGCCTCTTCGATCTTCTGAGCCTCTTGAGCCTCTTGGCGAGGGGCGTCTCTTAATTTAGTAAATTGCTTGAGGTGCCCGTCTTTAATAAGTATCTCGATTTCATCTTTGAGATGGATGCAGTCTTCGGTATTATGATCGTGACTCTTGTGGAATCTACAGTACTTTGTCTTGTTCGTGCCCGATTTACTAGGCAGCTGCTTCGGGAAGCGTACTCCCGCTTGCCTGAACTCCGATTTGGCACATTCGGACATGATCTTTTATCTAGAGACCAGGAGAGGGGTGTATTCATGAAATCGATCGACGGGTCCTCTGTGCTCCCGCGGTTCACGGGGACGATCCTCCTTTCTTTTGTCTCCTCCCCGACGAGATGTCGAGGGTTCATCGACCTTGGAGGGCTTGGCGTCCTCACGACGCCGGGCATCTCGGACGGAGCTAGCAGCCTACTTTTCTTCGTATTGGATGTAAGCTTGGGATTTTAACAAGAGGGCGTCAAGGGTGGTCGGGGTCTCGATGCCAACCGCACGATGGAAAGCAGTCGACGGGCGTAGACCTCGCTCCAACAAGTATTTCTTCATGTCGTCCGTTGTGGATACCTGGACTGCTTCCTTGTTGAACCTCTCGATATAGGTTCACAGAGGTTCGTCTTTCCCCTGGATGATTGCTTCGAGCGATGCTTCTGTCTTCGGGTGGCGTCTAGAAGCGGTGAAGTGCCTAGAAAACGTACGTCCGAGCTGTTTCCAGGAAGTGATGGACTCTGCTTCGAGGATTTTGTACCACGTCATCGCACCTTTCCTCAGAGTTGTAGGAAAGAGGCGACATTTGATTGCCCCTCGCACCCCTCTGTAGTCGAGCAAAGCATCAATATTCTCGATATGCTCGTCAAGATCGGTGGTCCCATCATACGAGCCTAAGGGTGGAGGTTTCTCTAAACCCCGTGGGAGTTTAGTAGCCATGATTTCCTACGAGAGGGGGGCCCTGGTGTCTTCATCATCACTGGAATTGAATGAAGGAGACCTGGGTGCGTGCTTCTTGGTTCGTCGGGGTGACATGGATCTTGATCTACTTTTTCTTGACTTTCTTGGTGACCGAGATCGCCTTCTTGGAGGGGAAGACCGAGGAGGAGATGGGCGGGACCATTTGTTACTAGTGGATTCATCATTGCGTCCTTTCCTCTTCCTCCTAGGAGGGGAGGGACTACGTCTTCTTTGATGTCTCGCGGGAGATAGGGACGGTCGACGGTTATTGTCCTCGAGACGGGAAATCTTCTCACTGTGGGCGAGGAGTAACAAATTTGTCTGGTTGAGAATCTCAACCAGCGCTGCAAAGTCAGATCCTGAAGGTGTTGGAGGAAGGGGGACCTCCGGGTGACTTTCTAGAGGCTGGTCGCGACCGGGGGAAGGTGAAGTTGTCTTCCCATCTGGGCGGTCCTGCACGGTTTCTTCGTGCGGAGGATTATTAGCGTTGCTCTCACGTTGCGTGAGGAGCATACCGTCATTCGACCGATTATCTGGATTGTTGTCTCGAGAAGCCATGGATCTTGGTAAAAGACTTTGGTTCTTGAAGATCTTGAGGGAGAAGAACGGAGAAATCAATGATTCCCACAAACGGTGCCACCTGATCGTACCTGGAGATCAGGATCCGATATGACTGGCGTCGAGCGTTGTTGAAAGACGGTTGATAAGGAGAGGAGGGGGTGTACCTGCAAGGCACTCTGATGCTAAAGTAAGAGACTGAGCAAAGAACGTGCAAGTACGAGAATTAAGGTGAGAGAATTGAATACCTGGCCCTCTCCTTTGAGAGGGTTTATATATTGTCGTTGGTGGATGGTTATTGGTTCAAACCGTTTGGCGCAGATTGTGGAATCCGCACAAATAGGCAACGGTCAAAACTAGCCGTTAGGGGATTTTATTCTAGTCGACGCAGCCTTGGTCGACAATGGCCGTTCCCCTCAGCGTGGTGCTCGACGATGAGCGTGCTAGGTTGCCAATTTGTCTGGCCCAACTCTGGAAGCTGGGGTTGCCCTTAACAGGATTTTTCTGGTCCAATTCTGGAGGCTGGGCTTGCCCGGAACACTTACATTTATGATGCATTATGACATCCACCTTTCATAACTCTTTGTTCAATGTAGTGAGTTTATAAATATTACATAAATGATAATGACGAATCAGAAAATATGATGGAGAGAAAGATGAGACTGAAGCTGAATGTATCCAATCATCATTCAGTCGGTTTAAAGTTTAAAGGCGCATAACCCGTTACATTTGTGTAACTAGATGCGTTACAATTTAGGAATATATGCTTTTTTATAGAATCCAATCCACATGGCACAAATTATGGTTACCCAAGCCACGTGGCACCATTTTTTTTCAAAGAAATGAATCCGATTTTCTTATATATATTTAAAATCATTTATTTTTTAATTGTATTTAAAATTAGTATTGTAATCTCTCTTTTATAAATAATATAATTTTAATGCTCTTAAGATAATTTAAAACATATTTATTAATTATATAATAATTTTTCATCTAGTATTCAGAAACAAATTAAAAGTGGGAGAAGAGAAAGAACGACCAAACAAATCAAATTATGGTTACTCAAGCCACGTGGCACAATTTATTTCAAAGAAATGAATATGATTTTCTTATATATATTTAAAATGTATTATTTTTTAATTGAATTTAAAATTTGTATCGTAATTTCTCTTTTATAAATAATATATTCTTAATACTCTTAAGATAATTTAAAACATATTTATTAATTATTTAATAATTTTTCATCTATTATATATAAACAATGAAGATGACGCATTTTGACATATGATTAAGATGACGACACATGAAGTGGAGTGTATTGGGTCAAATTTAAATAATACATCATTCATCAATTTAGGAATAGGTGCGTCCAAACGTTATGTAATTGATTACTCAAACACGGTTCATAAAAAAATATTTATAAATAACGGGAAGATTTGGGAATAGTGGGAGAAGAGGAAAGAACGACAAAACAAATTAATTTATGTTTATACACTCCAATCAGCGTGGCACAAATTTTTTCATTTTTTTTCAAAAGAATTATATCTGGTTTTCTTATACGATTATTACAATATAACCCTCTCTTCTCAAAAGTATATTCAAACTGAAATTAGTTTGTCAAATATTATTGGTCAGAAACCTTATATGATAACTTTTCATATAATACAATACATACAACACTACTATAGAAACATAAACAATATTCCAATAACTTCCAAAGATCTCATCAATAAAAATATTCTTAAACAACGAATTCCCTAAACCACTAATTAATAATTAAAAAATAATTTAGATAATATTGCAACATAATATTTTGTCAAACAGGGACCTATAATAAAAAAAATTAATAAACACTTTGTCAACATACTCTTTCAAAATACTCTTTGTTGTTGGAGACAACCTTCCATTTATGATGCATTATGACATCCACCTTTCATAACTCTTTGTTCAATGTATTGAGTTTATAAATATTACATAAATGATTATGACAAATAAGAAAATATGATGGAGACAAAGATGAGACTGAAGCTGAATGTATCCAATCATCATTCAGTCGGTTTAAAGTTTAAAGGCGCATAAACCGTTACAATTTATGTAAATATATGCGTTACAATTTAGGAATATATGCTTTTTTATAGAATCCAATCAACATGGCACCATTTTTTCAAAGAAATGAATCCGATGTTCTTATATATATTTAAAATCATTTATTTTTTAATTGTATTTAAAATTAGTATTGTAATTTCTCTTTTATAAATAATATATTTTTAATGCTCTTAAGATAATTTAAAACATATTTATTAATTATATAATAATTTTTCATCTAGTATATAGAAACAAATTAAAGGTGGAAAAGAGTAAGAACGACCAAACAAATAAATTATGGTTACTCAAGCCACGTGGCACAATTTTTTTCAAAGAAATGAATCTGATTTTCTTATATATATTTAAAATGTATTATTTTTTAATTGTATTTAAAATTAGTATCGTAATTTCTCTTTTATAAATAATATATTCTTAATACTCTTAAGATAATTTATAACATATTTATTAATTATTTAATCATTTTTCATCTATTATATATAAACAATGAAGATGACGCATTTTGACATATGATGAAGAGGACGACACATGAAGCAGAATGTATTGGTTCAATTTTAAATAATACACCATTCACCAATTTAGGAATAATTGCGTCCAAACGTTATGTAATTGATTACTCAAACACCATAAAGCATCATAAAAAATATTTATCAATAACGGAAAGATTTGGGACTAGTGGGAGAAGAGGAAAGAACGACAAAACAAATTAATTTATGTTTATACACTCCAATTAACGTGGCACAAATTTTTTTCATTTTTTTGCAAAGAAATATATCCGATTTTCTTATACAATTAATACAATATAACCCTCTCTTCTCAAAAGTATATTCAAACCGAAATTAGTTTATCAAATATTATTGGTCAGAAACCTTACATGATAACCTTTCATATAATACAATACATACAATACTACTATAGAAACATAACAATATTCCAATATCCTCCAAAGATCTCATCAATAAAAATATTCTTAAGCAACGAATTCCCTAAACCACTAATTAATAATTAAAAAATAATTTATATAATATTGCAACATAATTTTTCGTCAAACAGGAATCTATAACAAAAAAAATTAATTAACACTTTGTCAACATACATTTTCAAAATACTCTTTGTTGTTGGTGACAACCTTCCATTTATGATACATTATGACATCCACCTTTCATAACTCTTTGTTCAATGTATTGAGTTTATAAATATTACAGAAATGATAATGATGAATCAGAAAATATGATGGAGACGAAGATGAGACTGAAGCTGAATGTATCCAATCATCATTCAGTCGGTTTAAAGATTAAAGGCGCATAAACCAATACAATTTGTGTAAATAGATGCATTACAATTTAGGAATAAATGCTTGTTTTATAGAATCCAATCCACATGGCACAAATTTTGGTTACCCAAGCAATGTGGCACCATGTTTTCAAAGAAATGAATCTGATTTTCTTATATATATTTAAAATCATTTATTTTTTAATTGTATTTAAAATTAGTATCGTAATTTCTCTTTTATTATTAATATATTCTTAATACTCTTAAGATAATTTAAAACATATTTATTAATTATTTAATAATTTTTCATCTATTAAATATAAACAATGAAGATGACGCATTTTGACATATGATGAAGATGACGACACATGAAGTGGAATGTATTGGGTCAATTTTAAATAATACACCATTCATCAATTTAGGAATAGGTGCGTCCAAACTTTATGTAATTGATTACTCAAACACCATAAAGGTTCATTAAAAAATATTTATCAATAACGGAAAGATTTGGGAATAGTGGGAGAAGAGGAAAGAACGACAAAACAAATTAATTTCTATTTATACACTCCAATCAGCATGGCACAATTTTTTTTATTTTTTTGCAAAGAAATATATTCGATTTTCTTATACGATTATTACAATATAACCCTTTCTTCTCAAAAGTATATTCAAACCGAAATTATTTTGTCAAATGTTATTGGTCAGAAACCTTACAAGATAACTTTTCATATAATACAATTCATACAATACTACTATAGAAACATAAACATCATTCCAATATCCTCTAAAGATCTCATCAATAAAAATATTCTTAAACAACGAATTCCCTAAACCACTAATTAATAATTAAAAAATAATTTAGATAATATTGCAACATAAGTTTTCGTCAAACAGGGACCTATAACAAAAAAAATTAATTAACACTTTGTCAACATACTTTTTCAAAATACTCTTTGTTGTTGGAGACAACCTTCCATTTATGATGCATTATGACATCCACCTTTCATAACTCTTTGTTCAATGTATTGAGTTTATAAATATTACATAAATGATAATGAGGAATCAGAAAATATGATGGCGACGAAGATGAGACTGAAGCTGAATGTATCCAATCATCATTCAGTCGGTTTAAAGATTAAAGGCACATAAACCGTTACAATTTGTGTAAATAGATGTGTTAAAATTTAGGAATAGATGCTTGTTTATAGAATCCAATCCACATGGCACAAATTATGGTTACCCAAGCCACGTGGCACCATTTTTTTCAAATAAATGAATCCGATTTTCTTATATATATTTAAAATCATATATTTTTTAATTGAATTAAATATTAGTATTGTAATTTCTCTTTTATAAATAATATAATTTTAATACTCTTAAGATAATTTAAAACATATTTATTAATTATATAATAATTTTTCATCTAGTATATATAAACAAATTAAAAGTGAGAGAAGAGAAAGAACGACCAAACAAATCAAATTATGGTTACTCAAGCCACATGGCACAATTTTTTTCAAAGAAATGAATCTGATTTTCTTATATATATATATATATATATATATATATATATATATATATATATATATATATATATATTTAAAATGTATTATTTTTTAATTGTATTTAAAATTAGTATCGTAATTTCTCTTTTATAAATAATATATTCTTAATACTCTTAAGATAATTTATAACATATTTATTAATTATTTAATCATTTTTCATCTATTATATATAAACAATGAAGATGACGCATTTTGACATATGATGAAGATGACGACACATGAAGCAGAATGTATTGGGTCAATTTTAAATAATACACCATTCATCAATTTAGGAATAGGTGCATCCAAACGTTATGTAATTGATTACTCAAACACCATAAAGGTTCATAAAAAAATATTTATCAATAACAGAAAGATTTGGGAATAGTTGGAGAAGAGGAAAGAACGACAAAACAAATTAATTTCCTTTTATACACTCCAATCAGCGTGGCACAAATTTTTTCATTTTTTTGCAAAGAAATATATCCGATTTTTTTATACGATTATTACAATATAACCCTTTCTTCTCAAAAGTATATTCAAACCGAAATTAGTTTGTCAAATATTATTGGTCAGAAACCTTACATGATAACTTTGCATATAATACAATACGTACAATACTACTATAGAAACATAAACAATATTCCAATATCTTCCAAAGATCTCATCAATAAAAATATTCTTAAACAACGAATTCCCTAAACCACTAATTAATAATTAAAAAATAATTTAGATAATATTGCAATATAATTTTTCGTCAAACAGGGACCTATAATAAAAAAAATTAATTAACACTTTGTCAACATACTCTTTCAAAATACTCTTTGTTGTTGGAGACAACCTTCCATTTAGGATGCATTATGACATCCACCTTTCATAACTCTTTGTTCAATGTATTGAGTTTATCAATATTACAGAAATGATAATGAGGAATCAGAAAATATGATGGAGACGAAGATGAGACTGAAGCTGAATGTATCCAATCATCATTCAGTCGGTTTAAAGATTAAAGGCGCATAAACCGTTACAATTTGTGTAAATATATGTGTTACAATTTAAGAATAGATGCTTGTTTATAGAATCCAATCCACATGGCACAAATTATGGTTACCCAAGCCACGTGGCACCATTTTTTTTCAAAGAAATGAATATGATTTTCTTATATATATTTAAAATCATTTATTTTTTAATTGTATTAAATATTAGTATTGTAATTTCTCTTTTATAAATAATATATTTTTAATACTCTTAAGATAATTTAAAACATATTTATTAATTATATAATAATTTTTCATCTAGTATATAGAAACAAATTAAAAGTGGGAGAAGAGTAAGAACGACCAAACAAATCAAATTATGGTTACTCAAGCCACGTGGCACAATATTTTTCAAAGAAATGAATCTGATTTTCTTATATATATATATATATATATTTAAAATGTATTATTTTTTAATTGTATTTAAAATTAGTATCGTAATTTCTCTTTTATAAATAATATATTCTTAATACTCTTAAGATAATTTATAACATATTTATTAATTATTTAATAATTTTTCATCTAATATAAATAAACAATGAAGATGACGCATTTTGACATATGATGAAGATGACGACACATGAAGCAGAATGTATAGGGTCAATTTTAAATAATACACCATTCATCAATTTAGGAATAGGTGCGTCCAAAAGTTATGTAATTAATTACTCAAACACCATAAAGGTTCATAAAAAAATGTTTATCAATAACGGGAAGATTTGGGAATAATGGGAGAAGAGGAAAGAACGACAAAACAAATTAATTTCTGTTTATACACTCCAATCAGCGTGGCTAAATTTTTTTAATTTTTTTGCAAAGAAATATATTCGATTTTCTTATACAAATATTACAATATAACCCTCTCTTCTCAAAAGTATATTCAAACCAAAATTAGTTTGTCAAATATTATTGGTCAGAATCCTTACATGATAACTTTTCATATAATACAATACATACAATACTACTATAGAAACATAAACAATATTCCAATATCCTCCAAAGATCTGATCAATAAAAATATTCTTAAACAACGAATTCCCTAAACCACTAATTAATAATTAAAAATTAATTTAGATAATATTGCAACATAATTTTTCGTCAAACAGGAACCTATAACAAAAAAAATTAATTAATACTTTGTCAACATACTTTTTCAAAATACTCTTTGTATTTGGAGACAACCTTCCATTTATGATACATTATGACATCCACCTTTCATAACTCTTTGTTCAATGTATTGAGTTTATAAATATTACATAAATGAGAATGACGAATCAGAAAATATGAGTGCGACGAAGATGAGATTGAAGCTGAATGTATCCAATCATCATTCAGTCGGTTTAAAGATTAAAGGCACATAAACCAATACAATTTGTGTAAATAGATGCGTTACCATTTAGGAATAAATGCTTGTTTATAGAATCCAATCCAAATGGCACTAATTATGGTTACACAAGCAACATGGCACCATGTTTTCAAAGAAATGAATCCGATTTTCTTATATATATTTAAAATCATTTATTTTTTAATTGTATTTGAAATTAGTATCGTAATTTCTCTTTTATAAATAATATATTCTTAATACTCTTAAGATAATTTATAACATATTTATTAATTATTTAATAATTTTTCATCTATTATATATAAACAATGAAGAGGACGCATTTTGACATATGATGAAGATGACGACACATGAAGCGGAATGTATTGGGTCAATTTTAAATAATACACCATTCATCAATTTAGGAATATGTGCGTCCACACGTTAGGTAATTGATTACTCAAACACCATAAAGGTTCATTAAAAAATATTTATCAATAACGGGAAGATTTAGGTATAGTGGGAGAAGGGGAAAGACCGACAAAACAAATTAATTTATGTTTATACACTCCAATCAGCGTGGCACAAATTTTTTCATTTTTTTGCAAAGAAATATATCCGATTTTCTTATACGATTATTACAATATAACCCTCTCTTCTCAAAAGTATATTCAAACCGAAATTAGTTTGTCAAATATTATTGATCAGAAACCTTACAAGATAAATATTCATATAATACAATACATACAATACTACTATAGAAACATAAACAATACTCCAATATCTTCCAAAAATCTCATCAATAAAAATATTCTTAAACAACGAATTCACTAAACCACTAATTAATAATTAAAAAATAATTTAGATAATATTGCAACATAATTTTTCGTCAAACAAGGACCTATAACATAAAAAATTAATTAACACTTTGTCAACATACTCTTTCAAAATACTCTTTGTTGTTGGAGACAACCTTCCATTTATGATGCATTATGACATCGACCTTTCATAACTAATGTATTGAGTTTATAAATCTTACATAAATGATAATGACGACTCATAAAATATGTTGGCGACGAAGATGAAATTGAAGCCGAATGTATCCAATCATCATTCAGTTGGTTTAAAGATTAAAGGTGCATAAACCATTACAATTTGTGTAAATAGATGCGTTACAATTTAGGAATAGATGTTAGTTTATAGAATCCAATCCACATGGCAAAATTATGGTTATCCAAGCCACGTGGCACCATTTTTTTTAAAGAAATGAATGCGATTTTCTTATTTATATTTAAAATCATTTATTTTTTAATTGTATTTAAAATTAGTATTGTAATTTCTCTTTTATAAATAATATATTTTCAATGCTCTTAAGATAATTTAAATCATATTTGTTAATTATATAATAATTTTCATCTAGTATATAGAAACAAATTAAAAGTGGGAGAAGAGAAAGAACGACCAAACAAATCAAATTATGGTTACGCAAGCCACGTGGCACAATGTTTTTCAAAGAAATGAATATGATTTTCTTATATATATTTAAAATGTATTATTTTTTAATTGAATTTAAAATTTGTATCGTAATTTCTCTTTTCTAAATAATATATTCTTAATACTCTTAAGATAATTTAAAACATATTAATTAATTATTTAATAATTTTTCATCTATTATATATAAACAATGAAGATGACGCATTTTGACATATGATTAAGATGACGACACATGAAGTGGAGTGTATTGGGTCAAATTTAAATAATACATCATTCATCAATTTAGGAATAGGTGCGTCCAAACGTTATGTAATTGATTACTCAAACACGGTTCATAAAAAAATATTTATAAATAACGGGAAGATTTGGGAATAGTGGGGGAAGAGGAAAGAACGACAAAACAAATTAATTTATGTTTATACACTCCAATCAGCGTGGCACATATTTTTTCATTTTTTTGCAAAGAATTATATCCGGTTTTCTTATACGATTATTACAATATAACCCTCTCTTCTCAAAAGTATATTCAAACCTAAATTAGTTTGTCAAATATTATTGGTCAGAAACCTTACATGATAACTTTTCATATAATACAATACATACAATACTACTATAGAAACATAAACAATATTCCAATAACTTCCAAAGATCTCATCAATAAAAATATTCTTAAACAACGAATTCCCTAAACCACTAATTAATAATTAAAAAATAATTTAGATAATATTGCAACATAATATTTTGTCGAACAGGGACCTATAACAAAAAAAGTTAATTAACACTTTGTCAACATACTCTTTCAAAATACTCTTTGTTGTTGGAGACAACCTTCCATTTATGATGCATTATGACATCCACCTTTCATAACTCTTTGTTCAATGTATTAAGTTTATAAATATTACATAAATGATTATGACAAATAAGAAAATATGATGGAGACGAAGATGAGACTGAAGCTGAATGTATCCAATCATCATTCAGTCGGTTTAAAGTTTAAAGGCGCATAAACCGTTACAATTTATGTAAATATATGCGTTACAATTTAGGAATAGATGCTTTTTTTATAGAATCCAATCAACATGGCACCATTTCTTTCAAAGAAATGAATCCGATTTTCTTATATATATTTAAAATCATTTATTTTTTAATTGTATTTAAAATTAGTATTGTAATTTCTCTTTTATAAATAACATATTTTTAATGCTCTTAAGATAATTTAAAACTTATTTATTAATTATATAAAATTTTTTCATCTAGTATATAAAAACAAATTAAAGGTGGGAGAAGAGAAAGAACGACCAAACAAATCAAATTATGGTTACTCAAGCCACGTGGCACAATCTTTTTCAAAGAAATGAATCCGATTTTCTTATATATATATTTAAAATGTATTATTTTTTAATTGTATTTAAAATTAGTATCGTAATTTCTCTTTTATAAATAATATATTCTTAATACTCTTAAGATAATTTAAAACTTATTTATTAATTATTTAATCATTTTTCATCTATTATATATAAACAATGAAGATGACGCATTTTGACAAATGATGAAGATGACGACACATGAAGCGGAATGTATTGGGTCAATTTTAAATAATACACCATTCATCAATTTAGGAATAGGTGCGTCCAAACGTTATGTAATTGATTACTCAAACACCATAAAGGTTCATAAAAAAATATTTATCAATAACAGGAAGATTTGGGAATAGTGGGAAAAGAGGAAAGAATGACAAAACAAATTAATTTCTATTTATACACTCCAATCAACGTGGCACAAATTTTTTCATTTTTTTGCAAAGAAATATATCCGATTTTCTTATACGATTATTACAATATAACCCTCACTTCTCAAAAGTATATTCAAACCGAAATTAGTTTGTCAAATATTATTGGTCAGAAACCTTACATGATAACTTTTCATATAATACAATACATACAATACTACTATATAAACATAAACAATATTCCAATATCTTCCAAAGATCTCATCAATAAAAATATTCTTAAATAACGAATTCCCTAAACCACTAATTAATAATTAAAAATAAATTTAGATAATATTGCAACATAATTTTTGTCAAACATGGACCTATAACATAAAAAATTAATTAACACTTTGTCAACATACTCTTTCAAAATACTCTTTGTTGTTGGAGACAACCTTCCATTTATGATGCATTATGACATCCACCTTTCATAACTCTTTGTTCAATGTATTGAGTTTATAAATATTACATAAATGATTATGACAAATAAGAAAATATGATGGAGACAAATATGAGACTGAAGCTGAATGTATCCAATCATCATTCAGTCGGTTTAAAGTTTAAAGGCGCATAAACCGTTACAATTTGTGTAAATAGAGTTGTTACAATTTAGGAATAGATGCTTTTTTATAGAATCCAATCCACATGGCACAAATTATGGTTACCTAAGCCACGTGGCACCATTTATTTCAAAGAAATGAATCCGATTTTCTTATATATATTTAAAATCATTTATTTTTTAATTGTATTTAAAATTAGTATTGTAATTTCTCTTTTATAAATAATATAATTTTAATGCTTTTAAGATAATTTAAAACATATTTATTAATTATATAATAATTTTTCATCTAGTATATAGAAACAAATTAAAAGTGGGGGAAGAGAAAGACCGACCAAACAAATCAAATTATGGTTACTCAAGCCACGTGGCACAATTTTTTTCAAAGAAATGAATCTGATTTTCTTATATATATTTAAAATGTATTATGTTTTAATTGTATTTAAAATTAGTATCGTAATTTCTCTTTTATAAATAATATATTCTTAATACTCTTAAGATAATTTAAAACATATTTATTAATTATTTAATAAATTTTCATCTATTATATATAAACAATGAAGATGACGCATTTTGACATATGATTAAGATGACGACACATGAAGCGGAATGTATTGGGTCAATTTTAAATAATACACCATTCATCAATTTAGGAATAGGTGCATCCAAACGTTATGTAATTGATTACTCAAACACCATAAAGGTTCATAAAAAAATATTTATCAATAACGGGAAGATTTGGGAATAGTGGGAGAAGAGGAAAGAACGACAAAACAAATTAATTTTTGTTTATACACTCCAATCAGCGTGGCACAAATTTTTTCATTTTTTTGCAAATAAATATATCCGATTTTATTATACAATTATTACAATATAACCCTCTCTTCTCAAAAGTATATTCAAACCGAAATTAGTTTGTCAAATATTATTGGTCAGAAACCTTACATGATAACTTTTCATATAATACAATACATACAATACTACTATAGAAAGATGTAATACCCCGTATTTTATTTAAAGCTCTGGACAACATTAATTGGTAATAATATTATTTCGGAATACTCTAAGAAATTTTAATGGAACTAAATAGAGTAATTCATGGGATTATATTTTATTAATTGATATTTGTTGTATCAGAGGTTTTATAAAATATCGGATTAAGAGACATTTTCGGATACTCTCTAATTTTGACTTATCGGTAAAAATATAAGCTTCTTATATTTTATATATATATAGAAAGATTTTGAGAGAAAGAAAAAGTTAGTAAGGAAAGAAGAAAAGAAGAAAAGGAGAAGAGAAGAGAAGAAGAAGGAGAGAGAAAAAGCCCAAAAGCTCCAATTCTTCATTCCCGATCATCCGTCCGTCGAATCAACTCAATCTTTCCGCCAATATTCATCTCTTGAGGTGGGTTATTAGTTAGAAACTTTTATCTTTGATTTTTGTTGAGTTTTAGAAATGTTTGTGGTTAGGGTTTAGTTGGAAACCTAAGAAAAATCGGAAGTTTAATGGTTAAAACTTGATTAAAACCTACCTAAAATACTCACATTATGATAAGGGATACGTTTGATCATGTCTTGTTGCATTGGTTAAGGTTTGGGAGTGATTGGGTGTGGGGAGAGTGAATTCTCGTAAGGCTGGAACTTCCTGAACTGGTGTAGCTCGCTCAAAGAAAGTTCCAAGGCGAGTTTCGCTCAGCGAGAAGGAGCTTGCTCAGCGAGACCTGTAGCTTCAAACTTTGGCTTTTAATTCGTAACTTATGATTCGGGTGTCCGTTTCGAGCGTTCCACATATCGTTTTGAAGCTTAAAGAATAATCTATCTATTAAGATTGAATAACATTAATTTCGAGCTGACTTTTACCCGACTAATTTCAAATGACCAAAACTTGATAAAATGGAACTTGTGAGTTAATGGAAATGGAGAAAAGGTATGACTTGTGAGGTATCTAGGTTTCCCTTAAACTCGTTTGATTTATGTTTGTTTGTTTTGGGATCCTCTGTAAGATCTTGTATAAGTCTCAAGTGGTTACTATGTATTTTCACTAGAGCATCCGTAAGGACTTGAGGTATCCGTTGTGTATGCGTGGGCGTTGATTTGAGAAGTGTAGACTATAAGTCCCCCGTAAGGTCTTGTATAAGTCTTTATGTTGTTACTATGTGTTTCACTAGAGCATCCGTAAGGACTTGGGGCAAGTGATATGCTAATTGTGTCAATCTTGAGTAAGTCTTGAGGTGGGTTATCCTGAGTCCCACGGGAAGCATCCGTAAGGATTGAAGCGCGTGTATGTCTTTCCACTGTAAGGTCTTGTATAAGTCTCTAAGTTGTTACTATGTGTTTCACTAGAGCATCCGTAAGGACTTGAGGTAGACATTTCCCTTTGTGTTTTGTTTGAAATCGTGTGTGGACCCTAGTTTCCCCTATGTCCTTTTTCCTTGTGTAAATTGGTTCGTGAAGCATGCGAGTTTCGTTGGGAATGACCCTTAGAGCCGAGAGAACTCTAAGATAGTGAACCCACTGAGATGTTTTATCTCACCCCATATTGATGTTGTTATTTCAGGTACTTCTGGTTCCACTAAGGGTAAGGATATGGCGACTTGAATTATCTTTGCTAGCTGATGGCATAGTCTTCCGCTGTGGACTTTTGGGATCTTCGGATCTAGTTCTTAGATCTTTTTGTAGTTGAACATCTTGTATTATTATATAGCCTTGTTTAGTACCTTAAGTTTGTAGTGGCTATATTTATACAATGTGTTGCTAAGAACTTATTTGTATTTCAAGTACCAAATCATTAATATTATATATGAAATTTATGCTTTATGTATGTCTTTTGTATATGGGTATTACAATAGAAACATAAACAATATTCCTATATCCTCCAAAGATCTCATCAATAAAAATATTCTTTAACAACGAATTCCCTAAACCATTAATTAATAATTAAAAAATAATTTAGATAATATTGCAACATAATTTTTCGTCAAACAGGGACCTATAACAAAAAAATATTAATTAACACTTTGTCAACATACTCTTTAAAAATACTCTTTGTTGTTGGAGACAACCTTCCATTTATGATGCATTATGGCATCCACCTTTCATAACTCTTTGTTCAATGTATTGAGTATATAAATATTACATAAATGATAATGACGAATCAGAAAATATGACGGAGACGAAGATGAGACTGAAGCTGAATGTATCCAATAATCATTCAGTCGGTTTAAAGTTTAAAGGCGCATAAACCGTTACAATTTGTGTAAATAGATGCGTTACAATTTAGGAATAGATGCTTGTTTATAGAATCCAATCCACATGGCATAAATTATGGTTACCCAAGCCACGTGGCACCATTTTTTTCAAATAAATGAATCCGATTTTCTTATATATATTTAAAATCATTTATTTTTTAATTGTATTTAAAATTAGTATTGTAATTTCTCTTTTATAAATAATATAGTTTTAATGCTCTTAAGATAATTTAAAACATATTTATTAATTATATAATAATTTTTCATCTAGTATATAGAAACAAATTGAAAGTGGGAGAAGAGAAAGAACGACCAAACAAATCAAATTATGGTTACTCAAGCCACGTGGCACAATTTTTTTTCCAAGAAATGAATCTGATTTTCTTATATATATTTAAATTGTATTATTTTTTAATTGTATTTAAAATTAGTATCGTAATTGCTATTTTATAAATAATATATTCTTAATACTCTTAAGATCATTTAAAACATATTTATTAATTATTTAATCATGTTTCATCTATTATATATAAACAATGAAGATGACGCATTTTGACATATGATGAAGATGACGACACATGAAGCGGAATGTATTGGGTCAATTTTAAATAATACACCATTCATCAATTTAGGAATAGGTGCGTCCAAACGTTATGTAATTGATTACTCAAACACCATAAAGGTTCATAAAAAAATATTTATCAATAAAGGGAAGATTTGGGAATAGTGGGAGAAGAGGAATGAACGACAAAACAAATTAATTTCTCTTTATATACTCCAATCAGTGTGGCACAAATTATTTCATTTTTTTGTAAATAAATATATCTGATTTTATTATACATATATTATAATATAACTCTCTCTTCTCAAAAGTATATTCAAACCAAAATTATTTTGTCAAATATTATTGGTCAGAAACCTTACATGATAACTTTTCATATAATACAATAGATACAATACTACTATAGAAACATAAACAATATTCCTATATCCTCCAAAGATCTCATCAATAAAAATATTCTTAAACAACTAATTCCCTAAACCACTAATTAATAATTAAAAAATAATTTAGATAATATTGCAACATAATATTTCGTCAAACAGGGACCTATAACAAAAAATATTAATTAACACTTTGTCAACATACTCTTTCAAAATATTCTTTGTTGTTGGAGACAACCTTCCATTTATGATGCATTATGACATCCACGTTTCATAACTCTTTGTTCAAAGTATTGAGTTTATAAATATTACATAAATGATAATGATGAATCAGAAAATATGATGGAGACGAAGATGAGACTAAAGCTTAATGTATCCAATCATCATTCAGTCGATTTAAAGATTAAAGGCGCATAAAGCATTACAATTTGTGTAAATAGATGCGTTACAATTTAGGAATTGATGCTTTTTTATGGAATCCAATTCACATGGCACAAATTATGGTTACCCAAGCCATGTGGCACCGTTTTTTTTTCCAAAGAAATGAATCCGTTTTTCTTATATACATATATATATATATATATATATATATATATATATATATATATATATATATATATATATATATATATATATATATATATATATATTTAAAATCATTTATTTTTTAATTGTATTTAAAATTAGTATTGTAATTTCTCTTTTATAAATAATATAATTTTAATGCTCTTAAGATAATTTAAAACATATTTATTAATTATATAATAATTTTTCATCTAGTATATAGAAACAAATTAAAAGTGGGAGAAGAGAAAGAATGACCAAACAAATCAAATTATGGTTACTCAAGCCACGTGGCACAATTCTTTTCAAAGAAATGAATCTGATTTTCTTTTATATATTTAAAATGTATTATTTTTTAATTGTATTTAAAATTAGTATCGTAATTTCTCTTTTATAAATAATATATTCTTAATACTCTTAAGATAATTTAAAACATATTTATTAATTATTTAATCATTTTTCATCTATTATATATAAACAACGAAGATGACGCATTTTGACATATAATGAAGATGACGACACATGAAGCAGAATGTATTGGGTCAATTTTAATTAATACACCATTCATCAATTCAGGAATATGTGCGTCCAAACGTTAGGTAATTGATTACTCAAACACCATAAAGGTTCATGAAAAAATATATATCAATAACGGGAAGATTTGGGAATAGTGGGAGAAGAGGAAAGAACGACAAAACAAATTAATTTTTATTTATACAATCCAATCAGCGTGGCACACATTTTTTCCTTTCTTTGCAAATAAATATATCCGATTTTCTTATACAATTATTACAATATAACCCTCTCTTCTCAAAAGTATATTCAAACTGAAATTAGTTTGTCAAATATTATTGGTCAGAAACCTTACATGATAACTTTTCATATAATACAATACATAAAATACTAATATAGAAACATAAACAATATTCCAATATCTTCCAAAGAACCCATCAATAAAAATATCCTTAAACAACGAATTCCCTAAACCACTAATTAATAATTAAAAATTAATGTAGATAATATTGCAACATAATTTTTCGTCAAACAGGGACCTATAACAAAAAAAATTAATTAACACTTTGACAACATACTCAATCAAAATACTCTTTGTTGTTGGAGACAACCTTCCATTTATGATGCATTATGACATCCACCTTTCATAACTCTTTGTTCAATGTATTGAGTTTATAAATATTACATAAACGATAATGACGAATCAGAAAATATGATGGAGACGAAGATGACACTGAAGTGAATGTATCCAATCATCATTCAGTCAGTTTAAAGTTTAAAGACGCATAAACCGTTATAATTTGTGTAAATAGATGTGTTACAATTTAGGAATAGATGCTTTTTTATAGAATCCAATCCACATGGCAAAAATTATGGTTACCCAAGCCACGTGGCACCATTTTTTTCAAAGAAATTAATCTGATTTTCTTATATATATATATATATATATATATATTTAAAATCAATTATTTTTTAATTTTATTTAAAATTAGTATTGTAATTTCTATTTTATAAATAATATAAATTTTAATGCTCTTAAGATAATTTAAAACATATTTATTAATTATATAATAATTTTTCATCTAGTATATAGAAACAAATTAAAAGTTGGAGACGAGAAACAATGACCAAACAAATCAAATTATGGTTACTCAAGCCACGTGGCACAAATATTTTCAATGAAATGAATCTGATTTTCTTATATAAATATTTAAAATGTATTATTTTTTAATTGTATTTAAAATTAGTATCTTAATTTCTCTTTTATAAATAATATATTCTTCTTACTCTTAAGATACTTTAAAACATATTTATTAATTATTTAATCATTTTTCATCTATTATATATAAACAACGAAGATGACACATTTTGACATATGATGAAGATAACGACACATGAAGCGGAATTTATTGGGTTAATTTTAAATAATACAACATTCATTAATTCAGGAATAGGTGCGTCCAAACGTTATGTAATTGATTACTCAAACACCATAAAGGTTCATAAAAAAAAATATCAATAACGGGATGATTTGGGAATAGTGGGAGAAGAGGAAAGAACGACAAAACAAATTAATTTCTGTTTATACAATCCAATCAGCGTGACACAAATTTTTTTATTTTTTTGCAAATAAATATATCCGATTTTCTTATAAAATTATTACAATATAACCCTCTCTGCTCAAAAGTATATTCAAACCGAAATTAGTTTGTCAAATATTATTGGTCAGAAACCTTACATGATAACTTTTCATATAATACAATAAATAAAATACTACTATAGAAACATAAACAATATTCCAATATCTTCCAAATATCCCATCAATAAAAATATCCTTAAACAACGAATTCCCTAAACCACTAATTAATAATTAAAAATTAATTTAGATAATATTGCAACATAATTTTTCGTCAAACAGGGACCTATAACAAAAAAAATTAATTAACAATTTGTCAACATACTCTTTCAAAATACTCTTTGTTGTTGGAGACAACCTTCCATTTATGATGCATTATGACATCCACCTTTCATAACTCTTTGTTCATTGTATAGAGTTTATAAATATTACATAAATGATAATGACGAATAAGAAAATATGATTGAGACGAAGATGAGACTGAAGCTGAATGTATCCAATCATCATTCAGTCAGTTTAAAGTTTAAAGGCGCATAAACCGTTACAATTTGTGTAAATAGATGCGTAACAATTTAGGAATAGATGCTTTTTTATAGAATCCAATCCACATGACACAATTTATGGTTTCCCAAGCCACGTGGCACCATTTTTTTCAAAGAAATTAATATGATTTTCTTATATATATATATTTAAAATTAATTATTTTTTAATTTTATATAAAATTAGTATTGTAATTTCTCTTTTATAAATAATATAAATTTTAATGCTCTTAAGATAATTTAAAACATATTTATTAATTATATAAAAAAATTTCATCTAGTATATAGAAACAAATTAAAAGTGGGAGAAGAGAAAGAATGACCAAACAAATTAAATTATTGTTACTCAAGCCACGTGGCACAAATTGTTTCAAAGAAATGAATCTGATTTTCTTATATACATTAAAAATGTATTATTTTTTAATTGTATTTAAAATTAGTATCGTAATTTCTCTTTTATAAATAATATATTGTTAATACTCTTAAGATAATTTAAATCATATTTATTAATTATACAATCATTTTTCATCTATTATATATAAACAACGAAGATGACACATTTTGACATATGATGAAGATGACGACACATGAAGCGGAATTTATTGGGTCAATTTTAAATAATACAACATTCATCAATTCAGGAATATGTGCGTCCAAACGTTATGTAATTGATTACTCAAACACAATAAAGGTTCATAAAAAAATATATATCAATAACGGGAAGATTTGGGAATAGTGGGAGAAGAGGAAAGAACGACAAAACAAATTAATTTTTGTTTATACAATCCAATCAGCGTGGCACAAATTATTTCATTTTTTTGCAAATAAATATATCCAATTTTCTTATAAAATTATTACAATATAACCCTCTCTGCTCAAAAGTATATTCAAACCGAAATTAGTTTGTCAAATATTATTGGTCAGAAACCTTACATGATAACTTTTCATATAATACAATACATACAATACTACTATAGAAACATAAACAATATTCCAATATCTTCCAAAGATCCCATCAATAAATATATCCTTAAACAACGAATTCCCTAAACCACTAATTAATAATTAAAAATTAATTTAGATAATATTGCAACATAATTTTTCGTCAAACAGGGACCTATAACAAAAAAAAATTAATTAACACTTTGTCAACATACTCTTTCAAAATACTCTTTGTTGTTGGAGACAACCTTCCATTTATGATGCATTATGACATCCACCTTTCATAACTCTTTGTTCAATGTGTTGAGTTTATAAATATTACATAAATGATAATAACAAATCAGAAAATATGATGGAGACGAAGATGACACTGAAGCTGAATGTATCCAATCATCATTCAGCTAGTTTAAAGTTTAAAGGCGCATAAACCGTTACAATTTGTGTAAATAGATGCATTACAATTTAGGAATGGATGCTTTTTTATAGAATCCAATCCACATGGCACAAATTATGGTTACCCAAGCCACGTGGCACCATTTGTTTCAAAGAAATGAATCCGATTTTCTTATATATATATATATATATATATATATATATATATATATATATATATATATATATATATTCAATTATTTTTTAATTGTATTTAAAATTAGTATTGTAATTTCTCTTTTAAAAATAATATAAAGTTTAATGCTCTTAAGATAATTTAAAACATATTTATTAATTATATAATAATTTTTCATTTAGTATACAGAAACAAATTAAAAGTGGGAGAAGAGAAAGAATGACCAAACAAATCAAATTATGGTTACTCATGCCACGTGGCACAAATGTTTTCAAAGAAATGAATATGATTTTCTTATATATATTTAAAATGTATTATTTTTTAATTGTATTAAAAATTAGTATCGTAATTTCTCTTTTATAAATAATATATTCTTAATACTCTTAAGATAATTTAAAAAATATTTATTAATTATTTAATCATTTTTCATCTATTATATATAAACAACGAAGATGACACATTTTGACATATGATGAAGATGACGACACATGAAGCGGAATGTATCGGGTCAATTTTAAATAATACACCATTCATCAATTTAGGAATAGGTGCGTCCAAAAGTTATGTAATTGATTACTCAAACACCATAAAGGTTCATAAATTTTTTTTATCAATAATGGGAAGAGGAAAGAACGACAAAACAAATTAATTTCTGTTTATACACTCCAATCAGCGTGGCTAAAATTTTTTGATTTTTTCGCAAAGAAATATATCCGATTTTCTTATACAAATATTACAATATAACCCTCTCTTCTCAAAAGTATATTCAAACCAAAATTAGTTTGTCAAATATTATTGGTCAGAATCCTTACATGATAACTTTTCATATAATACAATACATACAATACTACTATAGAAACATAAACAATATTCCAATATCCTCCAAAGATCTCATCAATAAAAATATTCTTAAACAACGAATTCCCTAAACCACTAATTAATAATTAAAAATTAATTTAGATAATATTGCAACATAATTTTTCGTCAAACAGGAACCTATAACAAAAAAAATTAATTAACACTTTGTCAACATACTTTTTCAAAATACTCTTTGTATTTGGAGACAACCTTCCATTTATGATACATTATGACATCCACCTTTCATAACTCTTTGTTCAATGTATTGAGTTTATAAATATTACATAAATGATAATGACGAATCAGAAAATATGAGTGCGACGAAGATGAGATTGAAGCTGAATGTATCCAATCATCATTCAGTCGGTTTAAAGATTAATGGCGCATAAACCAATATAATTTGTATAAATAGATGCGTTACAATTTAGGAATAAATGCTTGTTTATAGAATCCAATCCAAATGGCACTAATTATGGTTACCCAAGCAACGTGGCACCATGTTTTCAAAGAAATGAGTCCGATTTTCTTATATATATTTAAAATCATTTATTTTTTAATTGTATTTAAAATTAGTATCGTAATTTCTCTTTTATAAATAATATATTCTTAATACTCTTAAGATAATTTATAACATATTTATTAATTATTTAATAATTTTTCATCTATTATATATCAACAATGAAGAGGACGCATTTTGACATATGATGAAGATGACGACACAAGAAGCGGAATGTATTGGGTCAATTTTAAATAATACACCATTCATCAATTTAGGAATATGTGCGTCCATACGTTAGGTAATTGATTACTCAAACACCATAAAGGTTCATTAAAAAATATTTATCAATAACGGGAAGATTTGGGTATAGTGGGAGAAGGGGAAAGACCGACAAAACAAATTAATTTATGTTTATACACTCCAATCAGCGTGGCACAAATTTTTTCATTTTTTTGCAAAGAAATATATCCGATTTTCTTATACGATTATTACAATATAACCCTCTTTTCTCAAAAGTATATTCAAACCGAAATTAGTTTGTCAAATATTATTGATCAGAAACCTTACAAGATAAATATTCATATAATACAATACATACAATACTACTATAGAAACATAAACAATACTCCAATATCTTCCAAAAATCTCATCAATAAAAATATTCTTAAACAACGAATTCCCTAAACCACTAATTAATAATTAAAAAATAATTTAGATAATATTGCAACATAATTTTTCGTCAAACAGGGACCTATAACATAAAAAATTAATTAACACTTTGTCAACATACTCTTTCAAAATACTCTTTGTTGTTGGAGACAACCTTCCATTTATGATGCATTATGACATCCACCTTTGATAACTAATGTATTGAGTTTATAAATCTTACATAAATTATAATGACGAATCAGAAAATATGTTGGCGACGAAGATGAAACTGAAGCTGAATGTATCCAATCATTATTCAGTTGGTTTAAAGATTAAAGGTGCATAAACCATTACAATTTTTGTAAATAGATGCGTTACAATTTAGGAATAGATGTTTGTTTATAGAATCCAATCCACATGGCAAAATTATAGTTATCCAAGCCACGTGGCACCATTTTTTTTAAAGAAATGAATGCGATTTTCTTATATATATTTAAAATCATTTATTTTTTAATTGTATTTAAAATTAGTATTGTAATTTCTCTTTTATAAATAATATATTTTCAATGCTCTTAAGATAATTTAAATCATATTTATTAATTATATAATAATTTTCATCTAGTAAATAGAAACAAATTAAAAGTGGGAGAAGAGAAAGAACGACCAAACAAATCAAATTATGGTTACTCAAGCCACGTGGCACAATGTTTTTCAAAGAAATGAATATGATTTTCTTATATATATTTAAAATGTATTATTTTTTAATTGAATTTAAAATTTGTATCGTAATTTCTCTTTTCTAAATAATATATTCTTAATACTCTTAAGATAATTTAAAACATATTTATTAATTATTTAATAATTTTTCATCTATTATATATAAACAATAAAGATGACGCATTTTGACATATGATTAAGAAGACGACACATGAAGTGGAGTGTATTTGGTCAAATTTAAATAATACATCATTCATCAATTTAGGAATAGGTGCGTCCAAACGTTATGTTATTGATTACTCAAACACGGTTCATAAAAAAATATTTATAAATAACGGGAAGATTTGGGAATAGTGGGAGAAGAGGAAAGAACGACAAAACAAATTAATTTATGTTTATACACTCCAATCAGCGTGGCACATATTTTTTCATTTTTTTGCAAAGAATTATATCCGGTTTTCTTATACAATTATTACAATATAACCCTCTCTTCTCAAAAGTATATTCAAACCTAAATTAGTTTGTCAAATATTATTGGTCAGAAACCTTACATGATAACTTTTCATATAATACAATACATACAATACTACTATAGAAACATAAACAATATTCCAATAACTTCCAAAGATCTCATCAATAAAAATATTCTTAAACAACGAATTCCCTAAACCACTAATTAATAATTAAAAAATAATTTAGATAATATTGCAACATAATATTTTGTCGAACAGGGGCCTATAACAAAAAAAGTTAATTAACACTTTGTCAACATACTCTTTCAAAATACTCTTTGTTGTTGGAGACAACCTTCCATTTATGATGCATTATGACATCCACCTTTCATAACTCTTTGTTCAATGTATTGAGTTTATAAATATTACATAAATGATTATGACAAATAAGAAAATATGATGGAGACTAAGATGAGACTGAAGCTGAATGTATCCAATCATCATTCAGTCGGTTTAAAGTTTAAAGGCGCATAAACCGTTACAATTTATGTAAATATATGCGTTACAATTTAGGAATAGATGCTTTTTTATAGAATCCAATCAACATGGCACCATTTTTTTCAAAGAAATGAATCCGATTTTCTTATATATATTTAAAATCATTTATTTTTTAATTGTATTTAAAATTAGTATCGTAATTTCTCTTTTATAAATAATATATTGTTAATACTCTTAAGATAATTTAAATCATATTTATTAATTATTTAATCATTTTTCATCTATTATATATAAACAACGAAGATGACACATTTTGACATATGATGAAGATGACGACACATGAAGCGGAATTTATTGGGTCAATTTTAAATAATACAACATTCATCAATTCATGAATATGTGCGTCCAAACGTTATGTAATTGATTACTCAAACACCATAAAGGTTCATAAAAAAATATATATCAATAACGGGAAGATTTGGGAATAGTGGGAGAAGAGGAAAGAACGACAAAACAAATTAATTTTTGTTTATACAATCCAATCAGCGTGGCACAAATTTTTTCATTTTTTTGCAAATAAATATATCCAATTTTCTTATAAAATTATTACAATATAACCCTCTCTGCTCAAAAGTATATTCAAACCGAAATTAGTTTGTCAAATATTATTGGTCAGAAACCTTACATGATAACTTTTCATATAATACAATACATACAATACTACTATAGAAACATAAACAATATTCCAATATCTTCCAAGGATCCCATCAATAAAAATATCCTTAAACAACTAATTCCCTAAACCACTAATTAATAATTAAAAATTAATTTAGATAATATTGCAACATAATTTTTCGTCAAACAGGGACCTATAACAAAAAAAAATTAATTAACACTTTGTCAACATACTTTTTCAAAATACTCTTTGTATTTGGAGACAACCTTCCATTTATGATACATTATGACATCCACCTTTCATAACTCTTTGTTCAATGTATTGAGTTTATAAATATTACATAAATGATAATGACGAATCAGAAAATATGAGTGCGACGAAGATGAGATTGAAGCTGAATGTATCCAATCATCATTCAGTCGGTTTAAAGATTAAAGGCGCATAAACCAATACAATTTGTATAAATAGATGCGTTACAATTTAGGAATAAATGCTTGTTTATAGAATCCAATCCAAATGGCACTAATTATGGTTACCCAAGCAACGTGGCACCATGTTTTCAAAGAAATGAGTCCGATTTTCTTATATATATTTAAAATCATTTATTTTTTAATTGTATTTAAAATTAGTATCGTAATTTCTCATTTATAAATAATATATTCTTAATACTCTTAAGATAATTTATAACATATTTATTAATTATTTAATAGTTTTTCATCTATTATATATAAACAATGAAGAGGACGCATTTTGACATATGATGAAGATGACGACACATGAAGCGGAATGTATTGGGTCAATTTTAAATAATACACCATTCATCAATTTAGGAATATGTGCGTCCATACGTTAGGTAATTGATTACTCAAACACCATAAAGGTTCATTAAAAAATATTTATCAATAACGGGAAGATTTGGGTATAGTGGGAGAAGGGGAAAGACCGACAAAACAAATTAATTTATGTTTATACACTCCAATCAGCGTGGCACAAATTTTTTCATTTTTTTGCAAAGAAATATATCCGATTTTCTTATACGATTATTACAATATAACCCTCTTTTCTCAAAAGTATATTCAAACCGAAATTAGTTTGTCAAATATTATTGATCAGAAACCTTACAAGATAAATATTCATATAATACAATACATACAATACTACTATAGAAACATAAACAATACTCCAATATCTTCCAAAAATCTCATCAATAAAAATATTCTTAAACAACGAATTCCCTAAACCACTAATTAATAATTAAAAAATAATTTAGATAATATTGCAACATAATTTTTCGTCAAACAGGGACCTATAACATAAAAAATTAATTAACACTTTGTCAACATACTCTTTCAAAATACTCTTTGTTGTTGGAGACAACCTTCCATTTATGATGCATTATGACATCCACCTTTGATAACTAATGTATTGAGTTTATAAATCTTACATAAATTATAATGACGAATCAGAAAATATGTTGGCGACGAAGATGAAACTGAAGCTGAATGTATCCAATCATTATTCAGTTGGTTTAAAGATTAAAGGTGCATAAACCATTACAATTTTTGTAAATAGATGCGTTACAATTTAGGAATAGATGTTTGTTTATAGAATCCAATCCACATGGCAAAATTATAGTTATCCAAGCCACGTGGCACCATTTTTTTTAAAGAAATGAATGCGATTTTCTTATATATATTTAAAATCATTTATTTTTTAATTGTATTTAAAATTAGTATTGTAATTTCTCTTTTATAAATAATATATTTTCAATGCTCTTAAGATAATTTAAATCATATTTATTAATTATATAATAATTTTCATCTAGTAAATAGAAACAAATTAAAAGTGGGAGAAGAGAAAGAACGACCAAACAAATCAAATTATGGTTACTCAAGCCACGTGGCACAATGTTTTTCAAAGAAATGAATATGATTTTCTTATATATATTTAAAATGTATTATTTTTTAATTGAATTTAAAATTTGTATCGTAATTTCTCTTTTCTAAATAATATATTCTTAATACTCTTAAGATAATTTAAAACATATTTATTAATTATTTAATAATTTTTCATCTATTATATATAAACAATGAAGATGACGCATTTTGACATATGATTAAGAAGACGACACATGAAGTGGAGTGTATTTGGTCAAATTTAAATAATACATCATTCATCAATTTAGGAATAGGTGCGTCCAAACGTTATGTTATTGATTACTCAAACACGGTTCATAAAAAAATATTTATAAATAACGGGAAGATTTGGGAATAGTGGGAGAAGAGGAAAGAACGACAAAACAAATTAATTTATGTTTATACACTCCAATCAGCGTGGCACATATTTTTTCATTTTTTTGCAAAGAATTATATCCGGTTTTCTTATACAATTATTACAATATAACCCTCTCTTCTCAAAAGTATATTCAAACCTAAATTAGTTTGTCAAATATTATTGGTCAGAAACCTTACATGATAACTTTTCATATAATACAATACATACAATACTACTATAGAAACATAAACAATATTCCAATAACTTCCAAAGATCTCATCAATAAAAATATTCTTAAACAACGAATTCCCTAAACCACTAATTAATAATTAAAAAATAATTTAGATAATATTGCAACATAATATTTTGTCGAACAGGGACCTATAACAAAAAAAGTTAATTAACACTTTGTCAACATACTCTTTCAAAATACTCTTTGTTGTTGGAGACAACCTTCCATTTATGATGCATTATGACATCCACCTTTCATAACTCTTTGTTCAATGTATTGAGTTTATAAATATTACATAAATGATTATGACAAATAAGAAAATATGATGGAGACTAAGATGAGACTGAAGCTGAATGTATCCAATCATCATTCAGTCGGTTTAAAGTTTAAAGGCGCATAAACCGTTACAATTTATGTAAATATATGCGTTACAATTTAGGAATAGATGCTTTTTTATAGAATCCAATCAACATGGCACCATTTTTTTCAAAGAAATGAATCCGATTTTCTTATATATATTTAAAATCATTTATTTTTTAATTGTATTTAAAATTAGTATCGTAATTTCTCTTTTATAAATAATATATTGTTAATACTCTTAAGATAATTTAAATCATATTTATTAATTATTTAATCATTTTTCATCTATTATATATAAACAACGAAGATGACACATTTTGACATATGATGAAGATGACGACACATGAAGCGGAATTTATTGGGTCAATTTTAAATAATACAACATTCATCAATTCAGGAATATGTGCGTCCAAACGTTATGTAATTGATTACTCAAACACCATAAAGGTTCATAAAAAAATATATATCAATAACGGGATGATTTGGGAATAGTGGGAGAAGAGGAAAGAACGACAAAACAAATTAATTTTTGTTTATACAATCCAATCAGCGTGGCACAAATTTTTTCATTTTTTTGCAAATAAATATATCCAATTTTCTTATAAAATTATTACAATATAACCCTCTCTGCTCAAAAGTATATTCAAACCGAAATTAGTTTGTCAAATATTATTGGTCAGAAACCTTACATGATAACTTTTCATATAATACAATACATACAATACTACTATAGAAACATAAACAATATTCCAATATCTTCCAAGGATCCCATCAATAAAAATATCCTTAAACAACTAATTCCCTAAACCACTAATTAATAATTAAAAATTAATTTAGATAATATTGCAACATAATTTTTCGTCAAACAGGGACCTATAACAAAAAAAAATTAATTAACACTTTGTCAACATACTTTTTCAAAATACTCTTTATATTTGGAGACAACCTTCCATTTATGATACATTATGACATCCACCTTTCATAACTCTTTGTTCAATGTATTGAGTTTATAAATATTACATAAATGATAATGACGAATCAGAAAATATGAGTGCGACGAAGATGAGATTGAAGCTGAATGTATCCAATCATCATTCAGTCGGTTTAAAGATTAAAGGCGCATAAACCAATACAATTTGTATAAATAGATGCGTTACAATTTAGGAATAAATGCTTGTTTATAGAATCCAATCCAAATGGCACTAATTATGGTTACCCAAGCAACGTGGCACCATGTTTTCAAAGAAATGAGTCCGATTTTCTTATATATATTTAAAATCATTTATTTTTTAATTGTATTTAAAATTAGTATCGTAATTTCTCTTTTATAAATAATATATTCTTAATACTCTTAAGATAATTTATAACATATTTATTAATTATTTAATAATTTTTCATCTATTATATATAAACAATGAAGAGGACGCATTTTGACATATGATGAAGATGACGACACATGAAGCGGAATGTATTGGGTCAATTTTAAATAATACACCATTCATCAATTTAGGAATATGTGCGTCCATACGTTAGGTAATTGATTACTCAAACACCATAAAGGTTCATTAAAAAATATTTATCAATAACGGGAAGATTTGGGTATAGTGGGAGAAGGGGAAAGACCGACAAAACAAATTAATTTATGTTTATACACTCCAATCAGCGTGGCACAAATTTTTTCATTTTTTTGCAAAGAAATATATCCGATTTTCTTATACGATTATTACAATATAACCCTCTTTTCTCAAAAGTATATTCAAACCGAAATTAGTTTGTCAAATATTATTGATCAGAAACCTTACAAGATAAATATTCATATAATACAATACATACAATACTACTATAGAAACATAAACAATACTCCAATATCTTCCAAAAATCTCTTCAATAAAAATATTCTTAAACAACGAATTCCCTAAACCACTAATTAATAATTAAAAAATAATTTAGATAATATTGCAACATAATTTTTCGTCAAACAGGGACCTATAACATAAAAAATTAATTAACACTTTGTCAACATACTCTTTCAAAATACTCTTTGTTGTTGGAGACAACCTTCCATTTATGATGCATTATGACATCCACCTTTGATAACTAATGTATTGAGTTTATAAATCTTACATAAATTATAATGACGAATCAGAAAATATGTTGGCGACGAAGATGAAACTGAAGCTGAATGTATCCAATCATTATTCAGTTGGTTTAAAGATTAAAGGTGCATAAACCATTACAATTTTTGTAAATAGATGCGTTACAATTTAGGAATAGATGTTTGTTTATAGAATCCAATCCACATGGCAAAATTATAGTTATCCAAGCCACGTGGCACCATTTTTTTTAAAGAAATGAATACGATTTTCTTATATATATTTAAAATCATTTATTTTTTAATTGTATTTAAAATTAGTATTGTAATTTCTCTTTTATAAATAATATATTTTCAATGCTCTTAAGATAATTTAAATCATATTTATTAATTATATAATAATTTTCATCTAGTAAATAGAAACAAATTAAAAGTGGGAGAAGAGAAAGAACGACCAAACAAATCAAATTATGGTTACTCAAGCCACGTGGCACAATGTTTTTCAAAGAAATGAATATGATTTTCTTATATATATTTAAAATGTATTATTTTTTAATTGAATTTAAAATTTGTATCGTAATTTCTCTTTTCTAAATAATATATTCTTAATACTCTTAAGATAATTTAAAACATATTTATTAATTATTTAATAATTTTTCATCTATTATATATAAACAATGAAGATGACGCATTTTGACATATGATTAAGAAGATGACACATGAAGTGGAGTGTATTTGGTCAAATTTAAATAATACATCATTCATCAATTTAGGAATAGGTGCGTCCAAACGTTATGTTATTGATTACTCAAACACGGTTCATAAAAAAATATTTATAAATAACGGGAAGATTTGGGAATAGTGGGAGAAGAGAAAAGAACGACAAAACAAATTAATTTATGTTTATACACTCCAATCAGCGTGGCACATATTTTTTCATTTTTTTGCAAAGAATTATATCCGGTTTTCTTATACAATTATTACAATATAACCCTCTCTTCTCAAAAGTATATTCAAACCTAAATTAGTTTGTCAAATATTATTGGTCAGAAACCTTACATGATAACTTTTCATATAATACAATACATACAATACTACTATAGAAACATAAACAATATTCCAATAACTTCCAAAGATCTCATCAACAAAAATATTCTTAAACAACGAATTCCCTAAACCACTAATTAATAATTAAAAAATAATTTAGATAATATTGCAACATAATATTTTGTCGAACAGGGACCTATAACAAAAAAAGTTAATTAACACTTTGTCAACATACTCTTTCAAAATACTCTTTGTTGTTGGAGACAACCTTCCATTTATGATGCATTATGACATCCACCTTTCATAACTCTTTGTTCAATGTATTGAGTTTATAAATATTACATAAATGATTATGACAAATAAGAAAATATGATGGAGACTAAGATGAGACTGAAGCTGAATGTATCCAATCATCATTCAGTCGGTTTAAAGTTTAAAGGCGCATAAACCGTTACAATTTATGTAAATATATGCGTTACAATTTAGGAATAGATGCTTTTTTATAGAATCCAATCAACATGGCACCATTTTTTTCAAAGAAATGAATCCGATTTTCTTATATATATATATATATTTAAAATGTATTATTTTTTAATTGTATTTAAAACTAGTATCGTAATTTCTCTTTTATAAATAATATATTCTTAATACTCTTAAGATAATTTAAAACTTATTTATTAATTATTTAATCATTTTTCAACTATAATATATGAACAATGAAGATGACGCATTTTGACAAATGATGAAGATGACGACACATGAAGCGGAATGTATTGGGTCAATTTTAATTAATACACCATTCATCAATTCAGGAATAGGTGCGTCCAAACGTTATGTAATTGATTACTCAAACACCATAAAGGTTCATAAAAAAATATTTATCAATAACAGGAAGATTTCGGAATAGTGGGAAAAGAGGAAAGAATGACAAAACAAATTAATTTCTATTTATACACTCCAATCAACGTGGCACAAATTTTTTCATTTTTTTGCAAAGAAATATATCCGATTTTCTTATACGATTATTACAATATAACCCTCACTTCTCAAAAGTATATTCAAACCGAAATTAGTTTGTCAAATATTATTGGTCAGAAACCTTACATGATAACTTTTCATATAATACAATACATACAATACTACTATATAAACATAAACAATATTCCAATATCTTCCAAAGATCTCATCAATAAAAATATTCTTAAATAACGAATTCCCTAAACCACTAATTAATAATTAAAAATAAATTTAGATAATATTGCAACATAATTTTCGTCAAACATGGACCTATAACATAAAAAATTAATTAACACTTTGTCAACATACTCTTTCAAAATACTCTTTGTTGTTGGAGACAACCTTCCATTTATGATGCATTATGACATCCACCTTTCATAACTCTTTGTTCACTGTATTGAGTTTATAAATATTACATAAATGATAATGACGAATCAGAAAATATGATGGCGACGAAGATGAAACTGAAGTTGAATGTATCCAATCATCATTCAGTCGGTTTAAAGTTTAAAGGTGCATAAACCATTGCAATTTGTGTAAATAGATGTGTTACAATTTAGGAATAGATGCTTTTTTATAGAATCCAATCAACATGGCACAAATTATGGTTACCCAAGCCACGTGGCACCATTTTTTTCAAAGAAATGAATCCGATTTTCTTATATATATTTAAAATCATTTATTTTGTAATTGTATTTAAAATTAGTATTGTAATTTCTCTTTTATAAATAAGATAATTTTAATGCTCTTAAGATAATTTAAAACATATTTATTAATTATATAATAATTTTTCATCTAGTATATAGAAACAAATTAAAAGTGGGGGAAGAGAAAGACCGACCAAACAAATCAAATTATGGTTACTCAAGCCACGTGGCACAATTTTTTTCAAAGAAATGAATCTGATTTTCTTATATATATTTAAAATGTATTATGTTTTAATTGTTTTTAAAATTAGTATCTTAATTTCTATTTTATAAATAATATATTCTTAATACTCTTAAGATAATTTAAAACATATTTATTAATTATTTAATAAATTTTCATCTATTATATATAAACAATGAAGATGACGCATTTTGACATATGATTAAGATGACGACACATGAAGCGGAATGTATTGGGTCAATTTTAAATAATACACCATTCATCAATTTAGGAATATGTGCGTCCAAACGTTATGTAATTGATTACTCAAACACCATAAAGGTTCATAAAAAATATTTATCAATAACTGGAAGATTTGGGAATAGTGGGAGAATAGGAAAGAACGACAAAACAAATTAATTTTTGTTTATACACTCCAATCAGCGTGGCACAAATTTTTTCATTTTTTTTGCAAATAAATATATCCGATTTTATTATACAATTATTACAATATAACCCTCTCTTCTCAAAAGTATATTCAAACCGAAATTAGTTTGTCAAATATTATTGGTTAGAAACCTTACATGATAACTTTTCATATAATACAATACATACAATACTACTATAGAAAGATGTAATACCCCGTATTTTATTTAAAGCTCTGGACAACATTAATTGGTAATAATATTATTTCGGAATACTCTAAGAAATTTTAATGGAACTAAATAGAGTAATTCATGGGATTATATTTTATTAATTGATATTAGCTGTATCAGAGGTTTTATAAAATATCGGATTAAGAGACATTTTCGGATACTCTCTAATTTTGACTTATCGGTAAAAATATAAGCTTCTTATATTTTATATATATATAGAAAGATTTTGAGAGAAAGAAAAAGTTAGTAAGGAAAGAAGAAAAGAAGAAAAGGAGAAGAGAGAAAAAGCCCAAAAGCTCCAATTCTTCATTCCCGATCATCCGTCCGTCGAATCAACTCAATATTTCCGCCAATATTCATCTCTTGAGGTGGGTTATTAGTTAGAAACTTTTATCTTTGATTTTTGTTGAGTTTTAGAAATGTTTGTGGTTAGGGTTTAGTTGGAAACCTAAGAAAAATCGGAAGTTTAATGGTTAAAACTTGATTAAAACCTACCTAAAATACTCACATTATGATAAGGGATACGTTTGATCATGTCTTGTTGCATTGGTTAAGGTTTGGGAGTGATTGGGTGTGGGGAGAGTGAATTCTCGTAAGGCTGGAACTTCCTGAACTGGTGTAGCTCGCTCAAAGAAAGTTCCAAGGCGAGTTTCGCTCAGCGAGAAGGAGCTTGCTCAGCGAGACCTGTAGCTTCAAACTTTGGCTTTTAATTCGTAACTTATGATTCGGGTGTCCGTTTCGAGCGTTCCACATATCGTTTTGAAGCTTAAAGAATAATCTATCTATTAAGATTGAATAACATTAATTTCGAGCCGACTTTTACCCGACTAATTTCAAATGACCAAAACTTGATAAAATGGAACTTGTGAGTTAATGGAAATGGAGAAAAGGTATGACTTGTGAGGTATCTAGGTTTCCCTTAAACTCGTTTGATTTATGTTTGTTTGTTTTGGGATCCTCTGTAAGATCTTGTATAAGTCTCAAGTGGTTACTATGTATTTTCACTAGAGCATCCGTAAGGACTTGAGGTATCCGTTGTGTATGCGTGGGCGTTGATTTGAGAAGTGTAGACTATAAGTCCCCCGTAAGGTCTTGTATAAGTCTTTATGTTGTTACTATGTGTTTCACTAGAGCATCCGTAAGGACTTGGGGCAAGTGATATGCTAATTGTGTCAATCTTGAGTAAGTCTTGAGGTGGGTTATCCTGAGTCCCACGGGAAGCATCCGTAAGGATTGAAGCGCGTGTATGTCTTTCCTCCGTAAGGTCTTGTATAAGTCTCTAAGTTGTTACTATGTGTTTCACTAGAGCATCCGTAAGGACTTGAGGTAGACATTTCCCTTTGTGTTTTGTTTGAAATCGTGTGTGGACCCTAGTTTCCCCTATGTCCTTTTTCCTTGTGTAAATTGGTTCGTGAAGCACGCGAGTTTCGTTGGGAATGACAATTAGAGCCGAGAGAACTCTAAGATAGTGAACCCACTGAGATGTTTTATCTCACCCCATATTGATGTTGTTATTTCAGGTACTTCTGGTTCCACTAAGGGTAAGGATATGGCGACTTGAATTATCTTTGCTAGCTGATGGCATAGTCTTCCGCTGTGGACTTTTGGGATCTTCGGATCTAGTTCTTAGATCTTTTTGTAGTTGAACATCTTGTATTATTATATAGCCTTGTTTAGTACCTTAAGTTTGTAGTGGCTATATTTATACAATGTGTTGCTAAGAACTTATTTGTATTTCAAGTACCAAATCATTAATAATATATATGAAATTTATGCTTTATGTATGTCTTTTGTATATGGGTATTACAATAGAAACATAAACAATATTCCTATATCCTCCAAAGATCTCATCAATAAAAATATTCTTAAACAACGAATTCCCTAAACCATTAATTAATAATTAAAAAATAATTTAGATAATATTGCAACATAATTTTTCGTCAAACAGGGACCTATAACAAAAAAAAAATTAATTAACACTTTGTCAACATACTCTTTAAAAATATCTTTGTTGTTGGAGACAACCTTCCATTTATGATGCATTATGGCATCCACCTTTCATAACTCTTTGTTCAATGTATTGAGTTTATAAATATTACATAAATGATAATGACGAATCAGAAAATATGACGGAGACGAAGATGAGACAGAAGCTGAATGTATCCAATAATCATTCAGTCAGTTTAAAGTTTAAAGGTGCATAAACCGTTACAATTTGTGTAAATAGATGCGTTACAATTTAGGAATAGATGCTTGTTTATAGAATCCAATCCACATGGCATAAATTATGGTTACCCAAGCCACGTGGCACCATTTTTTTCAAATAAATGAATCCGGTTTTCTTATATATATTTAAAATCATTTATTTTTTAATTGTATTTAAAATTAGTATTGTAATTTCTCTTTTATAAATAATATAGTTTTAATGCTCTTAAGATAATTTAAAACATATTTATTAATTATATAATAATTTTTCATCTAGTATATAGAAACAAATTGAAAGTGGGAGAAGAGAAAGAACGACCAAACAAATCAAATTATGGTTACTCAAGCCACGTGGCACAATTTTTTTCCAAGAAATGAATCTGATTTTCTTATATATATTTAAAATGTATTATTTTTTAATTGTATTTAAAATTAGTATCGTAATTTCTATTTTATAAATAATATATTCTTAATACTCTTAAGATCATTTAAAACATATTTATTAATTATTTAATCATGTTTCATCTATTATATATAAACAATGAAGATGACGCATTTTGACATATGATGAAGATGACGACACATGAAGCGGAATGTATTGGGTCAATTTTAAATAATACACCATTCATCAATTTAAGAATAGGTGCGTCCAAACGTTATGTAATTGATTACTCAAACACCATAAAGGTTCATAAAAAAATATTTATCAATAAAGGGAAGATTTGGGAATAGTGGGAGAAGAGGAATGAACGACAAAACAAATTAATTTCTCTTTATATACTCCAATCAGCATGGCACAAATTTTTTCATTTTTTTGTAAATAAATATATCTGATTTTCTTATACAATTATTATAATATAACTCTCTCTTCTCAAAAGTATATTCAAACCAAAATTATTTTGTCAAATATTATTGGTCAGAAACCTTACATGATAACTTTTCATATAATTCAATAGATACAATACTACTATAGAAACATAAACAATATTCCTATATCCTCCAAAGATCTCATCAATAAAAATATTCTTAAACAACGAATTCCCTAAACCACTAATTAATAATTAAAAAATAATTTAGATAATATTGCAACATAATTTTTCGTCAAACAGGGACCTATAACAAAAAAAACTAATTAACACTTTGTCAACATTCTCTTTCAAAATATTCTTTGTTGTTGGAGACAACCTTCCATTTATGATGCATTATGACATCCACGTTTCATAACTCTTTGTTCAAAGTATTGAGTTTATAAATATTACATAAATGATAATGACGAATCAGAAAATATGATGGAGACGAAGATGAGACTGAAGCTGAATGTATCCAATCATCATTCAGTCGGTTTAAAGATTAAAGGCGCATAAAGCGTTACAATTTGTGTAAATAGATGCGTTACAATTTAGGAATTGATGCTTTTTTATGGAATCCAATTCACATGGCACAAATTATGGTTACCCAAGCCACGTGGCACCGTTTTTTTTCAAAGAAATGAATCCGATTTTCTTATATATAAATATATATTTAAAATCATTTATTTTTTAATTCTATTTAAAATTAGTATTGTAATTTCTCTTTTATAAATAATATAATTTTAATGCTCTTAAGATAATTTAAAACATATTTATTAATTGTATAATAATTTTGCATCTAGTATATAGAAACAAATTAAAAGTGGGAGAAGAAAAAGAATGACCAAACAAATCAAATTATGGTTACTCAAGCCACGTGGCACAATTCTTTTCAAAGAAATGAATCTGATTTTCTTATATATATTTAAAATGTATTATTTTTTAATTGTATTTAAAATTAGTATCGTAATTTCACTTTTATAAATAATATATTCTTAATACTCTGAAGATAATTAAAAACATATTTATTAATTATTTTATCATTTTTCATCTATTATATATAAACAACGAAGATGACGCATTTTGACATATGATGAAGATGACGACACATGAAGCGGAATGTATTGGGTCAATTTTAATTAATACACCATTCATCAATTCAGGAATAGGTGCGTCCAAACGTTATGTAATTGATTACTCAAACACCATAAAGGTTCATGAAAAAATATATATCAATAATGGGAAGATTTGGGAATAGTGGGAGAATAGGAAAGAACGACAAAACAAATTAATTTCTATTTATACAATCCAATCAGCGTGGCACACATTTTTTCCTTTCTTTGCAAATCAATATATCCGATTTTCTTATACAATTATTACAATATAACCCTCTCTTCTCAAAAGTATATTCAAACCGAAATTAGTTTGTCAAATATTATTGGTCAGAAACCTTACATGATAACTTTTCATATAATACAATACATAAAATACTAATATAGAAACATAAACAATATTCCAATATCTTCCAAAGAACCCATCAATAAAAATATCCTTAAACAACGAATTCCCTAAACCACTAATTAATAATTAAAAATTAATGTAGATAATATTGCAACATAATTTTTCGTCAAACAGAGACCTATAACAAAAAAAATTAATTAACACTTTGACAACATTCTCTTTCAAAATACTCTTTGTTGTTGGAGACAACCTTCCATTTATGATGCATTATGACATCCACCTTTCATAACTCTTTGTTCATTGTATTGAGTTTATAAATTTTACATAAATGATAATGACGAATCAGAAAATATGATGGAGACGAAGATGAGACTGAAGCTGAATGTATCCAATCATCATTCAGTCAGTTTAAAGTTTAAAGGCGCATAAACCGTTACAATTTGTGTAAATAGATGCGTTACAATTTAGGAATAGATGCTTTTTTATAGAATCCAATCCACATGACACAATTTATGGTTACCCAAGCCACGTGGCACCATTTTTTTTCCAAGAAATTAATCTGATTTTCTTATATATATATATATATATATATATATATATATAAAATAAATTATTTTTTAATTTTATATAAAATTAGTATTGTAATTTCTCTTTTATAAATAATATAAATTTTAATGCTCTTAAGATAATTTAAAACATATTTATTAATTATATAATAATTTTTCATCTAGTATATAGAAACAAATTAAAAGTGGGAGAAGAGAAATAATGACCAAACAAATCAAATTATGGTTACTCAAGCCACGTGGCACAAATATTTTCAAAGAAATGAATCTGATTTTCTTATATATTTTTAAAATGTATTATTTTTTAATTGTTTTTAAAATTAGTATCGTAATTTCTCTTTTATAAATAATATATTCTTAATACTCTTAAGATAATTTAAAACATATTTATTAATTATTTAATCATTTTTCATCTATTATATATAAACAACGAAGATGACACATTTTGACATATGATGAAGATGACGACACATGAAGCGGAATTTATTGGGTCAATTTTAAATAATAAAACATTCATTAATTCAGGAATAGGTGCGTCCAAACGTTATGTAATTGATTACTCAAACACCGTAAAGGTTCATAAAAAAAATATATCAATAACGGGAAGATTTGGGAATAGTGGGAGAAGAGGAAAGAACGACAAAACAAATTAATTTCTGTTTATAAAATCCAATCAGCGTGGCACAAATTTTTTCATTTTTTTGCAAATAAATATATCCGATTTTCTTATAAAATTATTACAATATACCCCTCTCTGCTCAAAAGTATATTCAAACCAAAATTAGTTTGTCAAATATTATTGGTCAGAAACCTTACATGATAACTTTTCATATAATACAATACATAAAATACTACTATAGAAACATAAACAATATTCCAATATCTTCCAAAGATCCCATCAATAAAAATATCCTTAAACAACGAATTCCCTAAACCACTAATTAATAATTAAAAATTAATTTAGATAATATTGCAACATATTTTTTCGTCAAATAGGGACCTATAACAAAAAAATTAATTAACACTTTGTCAACATACTCTTTCAAAATACTCTTTGTTGTTGGAGACAACCTTCCATTTATGATGCATTATGACATCCACCTTTCATAACTCTTTATTCATTGTATATAGTTTATAAATATTACATAAATGATAATGACGAATCGGAAAATATGATGGATACCAAGATGAGACTGAAGCTGAATGTATCCAATCATCATTCAGTCAGTTTAAAGTTTAAAGGGGCATAAACCGTTACAATTTGTGTAAATAGATGCGTTACAATTTAGGAATAAATGCTTTTTTATAGAATCCAATCCACATGACACAAATTATGGTTACCCAATCCACGTGGCACCATTTTTTTCAAAGAAATGAATCCGATTTTCTTATATATATATATTTAAAATCAATTATTTTTTAATTGTATTTAAAATTAGTATTGTAATTTCTCTTTTATAAATAATATAAATTTTAATGCTCTTAAGATAATTTAAAACATATTTATTAATTATATAAAAAAATTTCATCTAGTATATAGAAACAAATTAAAAGTGGGAGAAGAGAAAGAATGACCAAACAAATTAAATTATGGTTACTCAAGCCACGTGGCACAAATTGTTTCAAAGAAATGAATCTGATTTTCTTATATACATTTAAAATGTATTATTTTTTAATTGTATTTAAAATTAGTATCGTAAAATCTCTTTTATAAATAATATATTCTTAATACTCTTAAGATAATTTAAAACATATTTATTAATTATTTAATCATTTTTCATCTATTATATATAAACAACGAAGATGACACATTTTGACATATGATGAAGATGACGACACATGAAGCGGAATTTATTGGGTCAATTTTAAATAATACAACATTCATCAATTCAGGAATATGTGCGTCCAAACGTTATGTAATTGATTACTCAAACACCATAAAGGTTCATAAAAAAATATATATCAATAACGGGAAGATTTGGGAATAGTGGGAGAAGTGGAAAGAACGACAAAACAAATTAATTTTTGTTTATACAATCCAATCAGCGTGGCACAAATTTTTTCATTTTTTTGCAAATAAATATATCCGATTTTCTTATAAAATTATTACAATATAACCCTCTCTGCTCAAAAGTATATTCAAATCGAAATTAGTTTGTCAAATATTATTGGTCAGATACCTTACATGATAACTTTTCATATAATACAATACATACAATACTACTATAGAAACATAAACAATATTCAAATATCTTCCAAAGATCCCATCAATAAAAATATCCTAAACAACGAATTCCTTAAACCACTAATTAATAAGTAAAAATTAATTTAGATAATATTGCAACATAATTTTTCGTCAAACTGGGACCTATAACAAAAAAAATTAATTAACACTTTGTCAACATACTCTTTCAAAATACTCTTTGTTGTTGGAGACAACCTTCCATTTATGATGCATTATGACATCCACCTTTCATAACTCTTTGTTCAATGTATTGAGTTTATAAATATTACATAAATGATAATGATGAATCAGAAAATATGATGGAGACGAAGATGAGACTGAAGCTGAATGTATCCAATCATCATTCAGTCAGTTTAAAGTTTAAAGGCGCATAAACCGTTACAATTTGTGTAAATAGATGCGTTACAATTTAGGAATAGAAGCTTTTTTATAGAATCCAATCCACATGGCACAAATTATGGTTACCCAAGCCACGTGGAACCATTCTTTTCAAAGAAATGAATCCGATTTTCTTATATATATATTTTATAATTGTATTTAAAATTAGTATTGTAATTTGTCTTTTATAAATAATATAAATTTTAATGCTCTTAAGATAATTTAAAACATATTTATTAATTATATAATAATTTTTCATCTAGTATATAGAAACAAATTAAAAGTGGATGAAGAGAAAGAATGACCAAACAAATCAAATTATGGTTAATCAAGCCACGTGGCACAAATTTTTTCAAAGAAATAAATCTGATTTTCTTATATATATTTAAAATGTATTATTTTTTAATTGTATTTAAAATTTGTATCGTAATTTCTCTTTTATAAATAATATATTCTTAATACTCTTAAGATAATTTAAATCATTTTTATTAATTATTTAATCATTTTTCATCTATTATATATAAACAACGAAGATGACACATTTTGACATATGATGAAGATGACGACACATGAAGCGGAATGTATTGGGTCAATTTTTTATAATACACCATTCATCAATTCAGGAATAGGTGCGTCCAAACTTTGTGTAATTGATTACTCAAACACCATAAAGGTTCTTAAAAAAATATATATCAATAACGGGAAGATTTGAGAATAGTGGGAGAAGAGGAAAGAACGACAAAACAAATTAATTTCTGTTTATACAATCCAATCAGCGTGGCACAAATTTTTTCATTTTTTTGCAAATAAATATATCCGATTTTCTTTTAAATTATTACAATATAACCCTCTCTTCAAAAGTATATTCAAACAGAAATTAGTTTGTCAAATATTATTGGTCAGAAACCTTACATGATAACTTTTCGTATAATACAACACATACAATACTACTATAGAAACATATATAATATTCCAATATCGTCCAAAGATCCCATCAATAAAAATATCTTTAAAAACCGAATTCCCTAAACCACTAATTAATAATTAAAAATTAATTTAAATAATATTGCAACATAATTTTTCGTCAAACAGGGACCTATAACAAAAAAAATTAATTAACACTTTGTCAACATACTCTTTCAAAATACTCTTTGTTGTTGGAGAGAACCTTCCATTAAGATGCATTATGACATCCACCTTTCATAACTCATTGTTCAATGTATTGAGTTTATAAATATTACATAAATGATAATGACGAATCAGAAAATATGATGGAGACGAAGATGAGACTGAAGCTGAATGTATCCAATCATCATTCAGTCAGTTTAAAGTTTAAAGGTGCATAAACCGTTACAATTTGTGTAAATAGATGCGTTACAATTTAGGAATAGATGCTTTTTTATAGAATCCAATCCACATGGCACAAATTATGGTTACCCAAGCCACGTGGCACCATTTTTTTCAAAGAAATGAATCTAATTTTCTTATATAAATATTTTAATTTTATTTAAAATTAGTATTGTAATTTCTCTTTTATAAATAATATAAATTTTAATGCTCTTAAGATAATTGAAAACATATTTATTAATTATATAATTATTTTTCATCTAGTATATAGAAACAAATTAAAAGTGGGAGAAGAGAAAGAATGACCAAACAAATCAAATTATGGTTTCCCAAGCCACGTGGCACAATTTTTTTCAAAGAAATGAATCCGATTTTCTTATATATATTTAAAATGTATTTTTTTTAATTGTATTTAAAATTATTATCGTAATTTCTCTTTTCTAAATAATATATTCTTAATACTCTTAAGATAATTTAAATCATATTTATTAATTATTTAATCATTTTTCATCTATTATATATAAACAACGAAGATGACGCATTTTGACATATGATGAAGATGACGACACATGAAGCGGAATGTATTGGGTCAATTTTAAATAATACACCATTCATCAATTCAGGAATAGGTGCGTCCAAACGTTATATAATTGATTACTCAAACACCATAAAGGTTCATAAAAAAATATTTATCAATAACAGGAAGATTTGGGAATAGTGGGAGAAGAGGAAAGAACAACAAAACAAATTAATTTCTGTTTATACAATCCAATCAGCGTGGCACTAATTTTTTCATTTTTTTGCAAATAAATATATCCGATGTTCTTATAAAATTATTACAATATAACCCTCTCTTCTCAAAAGTATATTCAAACCGAAATTAGTTTGTCAAATATTATTGGTCAGAAACCTTACATGATAACTTTTCATATAATATAATACATACAATACTACTATAGAAACATAATTAATATTCCAATATCTTCCAAAGATCCCATCAATAAAAATAGCCTTAAACAACGAATTCCCTAAACCACTAATTAATAATTAAAAATTAATCTAGATAATATTGCAACATAATTTTTCGTCAAACAGGGACCTATAACAAAAAAAATTAATTAACACTTTGTCAACATACTCTTTCAAAATACTCTTTGTTGTTGGAGAGAACCTTCCATTAAGATGCATTATGACATCCACCTTTCATAACTCATTGTTCAATGTATTGAGTTTATAAATATTACATAAATGATAATGACGAATCAGAAAATATGATGGAGACGAAGATGAGACTGAAGCTAAATGTATCCAATCATCATTCAGTCAGTTTAAAGTTTAAAGGCGCATAAACCGTTACAATTTCTGTAAATAGATGCGTTAAAATTTAGGAATAGATGCTTTTTTATAGAATCCAATCCACATGGCACAAATTATGGTTACCCAAGCCACGTGGCACCATTTTTTTCAAAGAAATGAATCTGATTTTCTTATATATATATATTTTAATTGTATTTAAAATTAGTATTGTAATTTCTCTTTTATAAATAATATAAATTTTAATGCTCTTAAGATAATTTAAAACATATTTATTAAATATATAATAATTTTTCATCTAGTATATAGAAATAATTTAAAAGTGGTAGAAGAGAAAGAATGACCAAACAAATCAAATTATGGTTACTCAAGCCACGTGGCACAATTTTTTTCAAAGAAATGAATCTGATTTTCTTATATATATATATCTTTAAAATGTATTATTTTTATATTGTATTTAAAATTAGTATCGTAATTTCTCTTTTATAAATAATATATTCTTAATACTCTTAAGATAATTTAAATCATATTTATTAATTATTTAATCATTTTTCATCTATTATATATAAACAACGAAGATGACGCATTTTGACATATGATGAAGATGACGACACATGAAGCGGAATGTATTGGGTCAATTTTAAATAATACACAATTCATCAATTCAGGAATAGGTGCGTCCAAACGTTATATAATTGATTAATCAAACACCATAAAGGTTCATAAAAAATATTTATCAATAACAGGAAGATTTGGGAATAGTGGGAGAAGAGGAAAGAACAACAAAACAAATTAATTTCTGTTTATACAATCCAATTAGCGTGGCACAAATTTTTTCATTTTTTTGCAAATAAATATATCCGATTTTCTTATAAAATTATTACAATATAACCCTCTCTTCTCAAAAGTATATTCAAACCGAAATTAGTTTGTCAAATATTATTGGTCAGAAACCTTACATGATAACTTTTCATATAATACAGTACATACAATACTACTATAGAAACATAAATAATATTCCAATATCTTCCAAAGATCCCATCAATAAAAATATCCTTAAACAACGAATTCCCTAAACCACTAATTAATAATTAAAAATTTATTTAGAAAATATTGCAACATAATTTTTCGTCAAACAGGGACCTATAACAAAAAAAATTAATTAACACTTTGTCAACATACTCTTTCAAAATACTCTTTGTTGTTGGAGAGAACCTTCCATTAAGATGCATTATGACATCCACCTTTCATAACTCATTGTTCAATGTATTGAGTTTATAAATATTACATAAATGATAATGACGAATCAGAAAATATGATGGAGACGAAGATGAGACTGAAGCTGAATGTATCCAATCATCATTCAGTCAGTTTAAAGTTTAAAGGCGCATAAACCGTTACAATTTCTGTAAATAGATGCGTTACAATTTAGGAATAAATGCTTTTTTATAGAATCCAATCCACATGGCACAAATTATGGTTACCCAAGCCACGTGGCACCATTTTTTTCAAAGAAATGAATCTGATTTTCTTATAAATATATATTTTAATTGTATTTAAAATTAGTATTGTAATTTCTCTTTTATAAATAATATAAATTTTAATGCTCTTAAGATAATTTAAAACATATTTATTAATTATATAATAATTTTTCATCTAGTATATAGAAACAAATTAAAAGTGGGAGAAGAGAAAGAATGACCAAACAAATCAAATTATGGTTACTCAAGCCACGTGGCACAAATTTTTTCAAAGAAATGAATCTGATTTTCTTATATATATATTTAAAATGTATTATTTTTTAATTGTATTTAAAATTATTATCGTAATTTCTCTTTTATAAATAATATATTCTTAATACTCTTAAGATAATTTAAATCATTTTTATTAATTATTTAATCATTTTTCATCTATTATATATAAACAACGAAGATGACACATTTTGACATATGATGAAGATGACGACACATGAAGCGGAATGTATTGGGTCAATTTTAAATAATACACCATTCATCAATTCAGGAATAGGTGCGTCCAAACTTTATGTAATTGATTACTCAAACACCATAAAGGTTCATAAAAATATATATATCAATAACGGGAAACTTTGAGAATAGTGGGAGAAGAGTAAAGAACGACAAAACAAATTAATTTCTGTTTATACAATCCAATCATCGTGGCACAAATTTTTTCATTTTTTTGCAAATAAATATATCCGATTTTCTTATACAATTATTACGATATAACCCTCTCTTCTCAAAAGTATATTCAAACCGAAATTAGTTTGTCAAATATTATTGGTCAGAAACCTTACATGATAACTTTTCATATAATACAATACATACAATACTACTATAGAAACATAAACAATATTCCAATATCTTCCAAAGATCCCATCAATAAAAATATCCTTAAATAACGAATTCCCTAAACCACTAATTAATAATTAAAAATTAATTTAGATAATATTGCAACATAATTTCTCGTCAAACAGGGACCTATAACAAAAAATATTAATTAACACTTTGTCAACATACTCTTTCAAAATACTCGTTGTTGTTGGAGACAACCTCCCATTTACCATGCATTGTGACATCCACCTTTCACATCTCTTAGTTCAATGTATTAAGTTTATAAATATTACATAAATGATAATGACGAATCAGAAAATATGATGGAGACGAAGATGAGACTGAAGCTGAATGTTTCCAATTATCATTCAGTCAGTTTAAAGTTTAAACGCGCATAAACCGTTACAATTTGTGTAAATAGATGCGTTACAATTTAGGAATAGATGCTTTTTTATAGAATCCAATCCACATGGCACAAATTATGGTTACCCAAGCCACGTGGCACCATTTTTTTCAAAGAAATGAATCAAATTTTCTTATATATATATATATATATATATATATATATATATATATATATATATATATTTAAAATCATTTATTTTTTAATTTTATTTAAAATTAGTATTGTAATTTCTCTTTTATAAATAATATAATTTTAATGCTCTTAAGATAATTTAAAACATATTTATTAATTATATAATAATTTTTCATCAAGTATATAGAAACAATTTAAAAGTGGTATAAGAGAAAGAATGACCAAACAAATCAAATTATGGTTACTCAAGCCACATGGCACAATTTCTTTCAAAGAAATGAATCTGATTTTCTTATATATATTTAAAATGTATTATTTTTTAATTGTATTTAAAATTAGTATCGTAATTTCTCTTTTATAAATAATATATTCTTAATACTCTTAAGATAATTTAAATCATATTTATTAATTATTTAATCATTTTTCATCTATTATAAATAAACAACGAAGATGACACATTTTGACATATGATGAAGATGACGACACATGAAGCGGAATTTATTGGGTCAATTTTAAATAATACACCATTCATCAATTCAGGAATAGGTGCGTCCAAACGTTATGTAATTGATTACTCAAACACGATAAAGGTTCATAAAAAAATATTTATCAATAACAGAAATATTTGGGAATAGTGGGAGAAGAGGAAAGAACGTCAAAACAAATTAATTTCTGTTCATACACTCCAATCAGCGTGGCACAAATTTTTTCATTTTTTTGCAAATAAATATATCCGATTTTCTTATACAATTATTACAATATAACCCTCTCTTCTCAAAAGTATATTCAAACCGAAATTAGTTTGTCAAATATTATTGGTAATAACCTTACATGATAATTTTTCATATAATACAATACATACAATACTACTATAGAAACATAAACAATATTCCAATATCTTCCAAAGATCCGATCAATAAAAATATCCTTAAACAACGAATTCCCTAAACCACTAATTAATAATTAAAAATTAATTTAGATAATATTGCAACATAATTTTTCGTCAAACAGGGACCTATAACAAAACATATTAATTAACACTTTGTCAACATACTCTTTCAAAATACTCTTTGTTGTTGGAGACAACCTCCCATTTACGATGCATTATGACATCCACCTTTCATAACTCTTAGTTCAATGTATTGAGTTTATAAATATTACATAAATGATAATGACGAATCAGAAAATATGATGGAGACGAAGATGAGACTGAAGCTGAATGTATCCAATCATCATTCAGTCAGTTTAAAGTTTAAAGGCGCATAAACCGTTACAATTTGTGTAAATAGATGCGTACAATTTAGGAATCGATGCTTTTTTATAGAATCCAATCCACATGGCACAATTTATGGTTACCCAAGCCACGTGGCACCATTTTTTTCAAAGAAATGAATCCAATTTTCTTATATATATATATATATATATATATATATATATATATATATATATATATATATATATATATATATATATATATATATATATATTTAAAATCATTTATTTTTTAATTTTATTTAAAATTAGTATTGTAATTTCTCTTTTATAAATAATATAATTTTAATACTCTTAAGATAATTTAAAACATATTTATTAATTATATAATAATTTTTCATCAAGTATATAGAAACAATTTAAAAGTGGTAGAAGAGAAAGAATGGCCAAACATATCAAATTATGGTTACTCAAGCCACATGGCACAATTTCTTTCAAAGAAATGAATCTGATTTTCTTATATATATTTAAAATGTATTATTTTTTAATTGTATTTAAAATTAGTATCGTAATTTCTCTTTTATAAATAATATATTCTTAATACTCTTAAGATAATTTAAATCATATTTATTAATTATTTAATCATTTTTCATCTATTATATATAAACAACGAAGATGACACATTTTGACATATGATGAAGATGACGACACATGAAGCGGAATGTATTGGGTCAATTTTAAATAATACACCATTCATCAATTCAGGAATAGGTGCGTCCAAACGTTATGTAATTGATTAGTCAAACACAATAAAGGTTCATAAAAAAATATTTATCAATAACGGAAAGATTTGGGAATAGTGGGAGAAGAGGAAAGAACGACAAAACAAATTAATTTCTGTTCATACACTCCAATCAGCGTTGCACAAATTTTTTCATTTTTTTGCAAATAAATATATCCGATTTTCTTATACAATTATTACAATATAACCCTCTCTTCTCAAAAGTATATTCAAACCGAAATTAGTTTGTCAAATATTATTGGTCAGAAACCATACATGATAACTTTTCATATAATACAATATATACAATACAACTATAGAAACATAAACAATATTCCAATATCTTCCAAAGATCCCATCTATAAAAATATCCTTAAGCAACGAATTCCCTAAACCACTAATTAATAATTAAAAATTAATTTAAATAATATTACAACATAATGTTTCGTTAAACAGGGACCTATAACAAAATAAATTAATTAAAACTTTGTCAACATACTCTTTCAAAATACTCTTTGTTGTTGGAGACAACCTTCCATTTACGATGCATTATGACATCCACCTTTCATAACTCTTTGTTCAATGTCTTGAGTTTATAAATATTACATAAATGATAATGACGAATCAGAAAATATGATGGAGACGAAGATGAGACTGAAGCTGAATGTATCCAATCATCATTCAATCAGTTTAAAGTTTAAAGGCGCATTAACCGTTACAACTTGTGTAAATAGATGCGTTACAATTTAGGAATAGATGCTTTTTTATAGAATCCAATCCACATGGCACAAATTATGGTTACCCAACCCCCGTGGCACCATTTTTTTCAAAGAAATGAATCCGATTTTCTTATATATATATATATATATATATATATATATATATATATATATATATATATATATATATATATATATATTAAAATCATTTATTTTTTAATTTTATTTAAAATTAGTATTGTAATTTCTCTTTTATAAATAATATAATTTTAATGCTCTTAAGATAATTTAAAACATATTTATTAATTATATAATAATTTTTCATCAAGTATATAGAAACAATTTAAAAGTGGTAGAAGAGAAAGAATGACCAAACAAATCAAATTATGGTTACTCAAGCCACGTGGCACAATTTCTTTCAAAGAAATGAATCTGATTTTCTTATATATATTTAAAATGTATTATTTTTTAATTGTATTTAAAATTAGTATCGTAATTTCTCTTTTATAAATAATATATTCTTAATACTCTTAAGATAATTTAAAACATATTTATTAATTATTTAATCGTTTTTCATCTATAATATATAAACAATGAAGATGACGCATTTTGACATATGATGAAGATGACGACACGTGAAGCGGAATGTATTTGGTCAATTTTAAATAATACACCATTCATCAATTCAGGAATAGGTGCGTCCAAACGTTATGTAATTGATTACTCAAACACCATAAAGGTTCATAAAAAATATTTATCAATAACGGGAAGATTTGGGAATAGTGGGAGAAGATGAAAGAACGTCAAAACAAATTAATTTCTGTTTATACACTCCAATCAGCGTGGCACAAATTTTTTTCATTTTTTTCCAAATAAATATATCCGATTTTCTTATATAATTATTACAATATAACCCTCTCTTCTCAAAAGTATATTCAAACCGAAATTAGTTTGTCAAATATTATTGGTCAGAAACCTTACATGATAACTTTTCATATAATACAATACATACAATACTACTATAGAAACATAAACAATATTCCAATATCTTCCAAAGATCCCATCAATAAAAATATCCTTAAACAACGAATTCCCTAAACCACTAATTAATAATTAAAAATTAATTTAGATAATATTGCATCATAATTTTTCGTCAAACAGGGACCTCTAACAAAAAAAATTAATTAACCCTTTTTCAACATACTCTTTCAAAATACTTTTTGTTGTTGGAGACAACCTTCCATTTATGATGCATTATGACATCCACCTTTCATAACTCTTTGTTCAATGTATTGAGTTTATAAATATTACATAAATGATAACGACGAATCAGAAAATATGATGGAGACGGAGATGAGACTGAAGCTGAATGTATCCAATCATCATTCAGTCAGTTTAAAGTTTAAAGGCGCATAAACCGTTACAATTTGTGTAAATAGATGCGTTACAATTTAGGAATAGATGCTTTTTTATAGAATCCAATCCACATGGCACAAATTATGGTTACCAAAGCCACGTGGCACCATTTTTTTCAAAGAAATAAATCCGATTTTCTTATATATATATATATATATATATATTTAAAATCATTTATTTTTTAATTTTATTTAAAATTAGTATTGTAATTTCTCTTTTATAAATAATATAATTTTAATGCTCTTAAGATAATTTAAATCATATTTATTAATTATATAATAATTTTTCATCAAGTATATAGAAACAATTTAAAAGTGGTAGAAGAGAAAGAATGACCAAACAAATCAAATTATGGTTACTCAAGCCACGTGGCACAATTTCTTTCAATGAAATGAATCTGATTTTCTTATATATATTTAAAATGTATTATTTTTTAATTGTATTTAAAATTAGTATCGTAATTTCTCTTTTATAAATAATATATTCTTAATACTCTTAAGATAATTTAAAACATATTTATTAATTATTTAATCGTTTTTCATCTATAATATATAAACAAGGAAGATGACACATTTGACATATGATGAAGATGACGACACGTGAAGCGGAATGTATTTGGTCAATTTTAAATAATACACCATTCATCAATTTCAGTAATAGGTGCGTCCAAACGTTATGTAATTGATTACTCAAACACCATAAAGGTTCATAAAAAATATTTATCAATAACGGGAAGATTTGGGAATAGTGGGAGAAGATGAAAGAACGTCAAAACAAATTAATTTCTGTTTATACACTCCAATCAGCGTGGCACAAATTTTTTCATTTTTTTCCAAATAAATATATCCGATTTTCTTATACAATTATTACAATATAACCCTCTCTTCTCAAAAGTATATTCAAACCGAAATTAGTTTGTCAAATATTATTGGTCAGAAACCTTACATGATAACTTTTCATATAATACAATACATACAATACTACTATAGAAACATAAACAATATTCCAATATCTTCCAAAGATCCCATCAATAAAAATATCCTTAAACAACGAATTCCCTAAACCACTAATTAATAATTAAAAATTAATTTAGATAATATTGCATCATAATTTTTCGTCAAACAGGGACCTATAACAAAAAAAATTAATTAACACTTTTTCAACATACTCTTTCAAAATACTATTTGTTGTTGGAGACAACCTTCCATTTATGATGCATTATGACATCCACCTTTCATAACTCTTTGTTCAATGTATTGAGTTTATAAATATTACATAAATGATAATGACGAATCAGAAAATATGATGGAGACGAAGATGAGACTGAAGCTGAATGTATCCAATCATCATTCAGTCAGTTTAAAGTTTAAAGGCGCATAAACCGTTACAATTTGTGTAAATAGATGCGTTACAATTTAGGAATAGATGCTTTTTTATAGAATCCAATCCACATGGCACAAATTATGGTTACCCAACCCCCGTGGCACCATTTTTTTCAAAGAAATGAATCCGATTTTCTTATATATATATTTAAAATCATTTATTTTTTAATTTTATTTAAAATAAGTATTGTAATTTTTCTTTTATAAATAATATAATTTTAATGCTCTTAAGATAATTTAAAACATATTTATTAATTATATAATAATTTTTTATCTAGTATATAGAAACAATTTAAAAGTGGTAGAAGAGAAAGAATGACCAAACAAATCAAATTATGGTTACTCAAGCCACGTGGCACAATTTCTTTCAAAGAAATGAATCTGATTTTCTTATATATATTTAAAATGTATTATTTTTTAATTGTATTTAAAATTAGTTTCGTAATTTCTCTTTTATAAATAATATATTCTTAATACTCTTAAGATAATTTAAATCATATTTATTAATTATTTAATCATTTTTCATCTATTATATATAAACAACGAAGATGACACATTTTGACATATGATGAAGATGACGATACATGAAGCGGAATGTATTGGGTCAATTTTAAATAATACACCATTCATCAATTCAGGAATAGGTGCGTCCAAACGTTATGTAATTGATTAATCAAACACAATAAAGTTTCATAAAAAAATATTTATCAATAACGGAAAGATTTGGGAATAGTGGGAGAAGAGGAAAGAACGACAAAACAAATTAATTTCTGTTCATACACTCCAATCAGCGTTGCACAAATTTTTTCATTTTTTTGCAAATAAATATATCCGATTTTCTTATACAATTATTACAATATAACCCTCTCTTCTCAAAAGTATATTCAAACCGAAATTAGTTTGTCAAATATTATTGGTCAGAAACCTTACATGATAACTTTTCATATAATACAATATATACAATACAACTATAAAAACATAAACAATATTCCAATATCTTCCAAAGATCCCATCTATAAAAATATCCTTAAGCAACGAATTCCCTAAACCACTAATTAATAATTAAAAATTAATTTAGATAATATTACAACATAATGTTTCGTTAAACAGGGACCTATAACAAAATAAATTAATTAAAACTTTGTCAACATACTCTTTCAAAATACTCTTTGTTGTTGGAGACAACCTTCCATTTACGATGCATTATGACATCCACCTTTCATAACTCTTTGTTCAATGTATTGAGTTTATAAATATTACATAAATGATAATGACGAATCAGAAAATATGATGGAGACGAAGATGAGACTGAAGCTGAATGTATCCAATCATCATTCAATCAGTTTAAAGTTTAAAGGCGCATTAACCGTTACAACTTGTGTAAATAGATGCGTTACAATTTAGGAATAGATGCTTTTTTATAGAATCCAATCCACATGGCACAAATTATGGTTACCCAACCCCCGTGGCACCATTTTTTTCAAAGAAATGAATCCGATTTTCTTATATATATATATATATATATATATATATTTAAAATCATTTATTTTTTAATTTTATTTAAAATTAGTATTGTAATTTCTCTTTTATAAATAATATAATTTTAATGCTCTTAAGATAATTTAAAACATATTTATTAATTATAAAATAATTTTTCATCAAGTATATAGAAACAATTTAAAAGTGGTAGAAGAGAAAGAATGACCAAACAAATCAAATTATGGTTACTCAAGCCACGTGGCACAATTTCTTTCAAAGAAATGAATCTGATTTTCTTATATATATTTAAAATGTATTATTTTTTAATTGTATTTAAAATTAGTATCGTAATTTCTCTTTTATAAATAATATATTCTTAATACTCTTAAGATAATTTAAAACATATTTATTAATTATTTAATCGTTTTTCATCTATAATATATAAACAAGGAAGATGACGCATTTTGACATATGATGAAGATGACGACACGTGAAGCGGAATGTATTTGGTCAATTTTAAATAATACACCATTCATCAATTCAGGAATAGGTGCGTCCAAACGTTATGTAATTGATTACTCAAACACCATAAAGGTTCATAAAAAATATTTATCAATAACGGGAAGATTTGGGAATAGTGGGAGAAGATGAAAGAACGTCAAAACAAATTAATTTCTGTTTATACACTCCAATCAGCGTGGCACAAATTTTTTCATTTTTTTCCAAATAAATATATCCGATTTTCTTATACAATTATTACAATATAACCCTCTCTTCTCAAAAGTATATTCAAACCGAAATTAGTTTGTCAAATATTATTGGTCAGAAACCTTACATGATAACTTTTCATATAATACAATACATACAATACTACTATAGAAACATAAACAATATTCCAATATCTTCAAAAGATCCCATCAATAAAAATATCCTTAAACAACGAATTCCCTAAACCACTAATTAATAATTAAATATTAATTTAGATAATATTGCATCATAATTTTTCGTCAAACAGGGACCTCTAACAAAAAAAATTAATTAACACTTTTTCAACATACTCTTTCAAAATACTTTTTGTTGTTGGAGACAACCTTCCATTTATGATGCATTATGACATCCACCTTTCATAACTCTTTGTTCAATGTATTGAGTTTATAAATATTACATAAATGATAACGACGAATCAGAAAATATGATGGAGACGGAGATGAGACTGAAGCTGAATGTATCCAATCATCATTCAGTCAGTTTAAAGTTTAAAGGCGCATAAACCGTTACAATTTGTGTAAATAGATGCGTTACAATTTAGGAATAGATGCTTTTTTATAGAATCCAATCCACATGGCACAAATTATGGTTACCAAAGCCACGTGGCACCATTTTTTTCAAAGAAATAAATCCGATTTTCTTATATATATATATATATTTAAAATCATTTATTTTTTAATTTTATTTAAAATTAGTATTGTAATTTCTCTTTTATAAATAATATAATTTTAATGCTCTTAAGATAATTTAAAACATATTTATTAATTATATAATAATTTTTCATCTAGTATATAGAAACAATTTAAAAGTGGTAGAAGAGAAAGAATGACCAAACAAATCAAATTATGGTTACTCAAGCCACGTGGCACAATTTCTTTCAAAGAAATGAATCTGATTTTCTTATATATATTTAAAATGTATTATTTTTTAATTGTATTTAAAATTAGTATCGTAATTTCTCTTTTATAAATAATATATTCTTAATACTCTTAAGATAATTTAAAACATATTTATTAATTATTTAATCGTTTTTCATCTATAATATATAAACAACGAAGATGACGCATTTTGACATATGATGAAGATGACGACACATGAAGCGGAATGTATTTGGTCAATTTTAAATAATACACCATTCATCAATTCAGGAATAGGTGCGTCCAAACGTTATGTAATTGATTACTCAAACACCATAAAGGTTCATAAAAAAATATTTATCAATAACGGGAAGATTTGGGAATAGTGGGAGAAGAGGAAAGAACGTCAAAACAAATTAATTTCTGTTTATACACTCCAATCAGCGTGGCACAAATTTTTTCATTTTTTTGCAAATAAATATATCCGATTTTCTTATACAATTATTACAATATAACCCTCTCTTCTCAAAAGTATATTCAAACCGAAATTAGTTTGTCAAATATTATTGGTCAGAAACCTTACATGATAACTTTTCATATAATACAATACATACAATACTACTATAGAAACATAAACAATATTCCAATATCTTCCAAAGATCCCATCAATAAAAATATCCTTAAACAACGAATTCCCTAAACCACTAATTAATAATTAAAAATTAATTTAGATAATATTGCATCATAATTTTTCGTCAAACAGGGACCTATAACAAAAAAAATTAATTAACACTTTTTCAACATACTCTTTCAAAATACTATTTGTTGTTGGAGACAACCTTCCATTTATGATGCATTATGACATCCACCTTTCATAACTCTTTGTTCAATGTATTGAGTTTATAAATATTACATAAATGATAATGACGAATCAGAAAATATGATGGAGACGAAGATGAGACTGAAGCTGAATGTATCCAATCATCATTCAGTCAGTTTAAAGTTTAAAGGCGCACAAACCGTTACAATTTGTGTAAATAGATGCGTTACAATTTAGGAATAGATGCTTTTTTATAGAATCCAATCCACATGGCACAAATTATGGTTACCCAACCCCCGTGGCACCATTTTTTTCAAAGAAATGAATCCGATTTTCTTATATATATATATTTAAAATCATTTATTTTTTAATTTTATTTAAAATTAGTATTGTAATTTTTCTTTTATAAATAATATAATTTTAATGCTCTTAAGATAATTTAAAACATATTTATTAATTATATAATAATTTTTTATCTAGTATATAGAAACAATTTAAAAGTGGTAGAAGAGAAAGAATGACCAAACAAATCAAATTATGGTTACTCAAGCCACGTGGCAGAATTTCTTTCAAAGAAATGAATCTGATTTTCTTATATATATTTAAAATGTATTATTTTTTAATTGTATTTAAAATTAGTATCGTAATTTCTCTTTTATAAATAATATATTCTTAATACTCTTAAGATAATTTAAAACATATTTATTATTTATTTAATCATTTTTCATCTATAATATATAAACAACGAAGATGACGCATTTTGACATATGATGAATATGACGACACATGAAGCGGAATGTATTGGGTCAATTTTAAATAATACACCATTCATCAATTCAGGAATAGGTACGTCCAAACGTTATGTAATTGATTACTCAAACACCATAAAGGTTCATAAAAAAATATTTATCAATAACGGGAAGATTTGGGAATAGTGGGAGAAGAGGAAAGAACGACAAAACAAATTAATTTCTGTTTATACACTCCAATCAGCGTGGCACAAATTTTTTCATGTTTTTGCAAATAAATATATCCGATTTTCTTATACAATTATTACAATATAACCCTCTCTTCAGAAAAGTATATTCAAACCGAAATTAGTTTGTCAAACATTATTGGTCAGATACCTTACATGATAACTTTTCATATAATACAATACATACAATACTACTATAGAAACATAAACAATATTCCAATATATTCCAAAGATCCCATCAATAAAAATATCCTTAAACAACGAATTCCCTAAACCACTAATTAATAATTAAAAATTAATTTAGATAATATTGCATCATAATTTTTCGTCAAACAGGGACCTATAACAAAAAAAATTAATTAACACTTTTTCAACATACTCTTTCAAAATACTTTTTGTTGTTGGAGACAACCTTCCATTTATGATGCATTATGACATCCACCTTTCATAACTCTTTGTTCAATGTATTGAGTTTATAAATATTACATAAATGATAACGACGAATCAGAAAATATGATGGAGACGGAGATGAGACTGAAGCTGAATGTATCCAATCATCATTCAGTCAGTTTAAAGTTTAAAGGCGCATAAACCGTTACAATTTGTGTAAATAGATGCGTTACAATTTAGGAATAGATGCTTTTTTATAGAATCCAATCCACATGGCACAAATTATGGTTACCAAAGCCACGTGGCACCATTTTTTTCAAAGAAATAAATCCGATTTTCTTATATATATATATATTTAAAATCATTTATTTTTTAATTTTATTTAAAATTAGTATTGTAATTTCTCTTTTATAAATAATATAATTTTAATGCTCTTAAGATAATTTAAAACATATTTATTAATTATATAATAATTTTTCATCTAGTATATAGAAACAATTTAAAAGTGGTAGAAGAGAAAGAATGACCAAACAAATCAAATTATGGTTACTCAAGCCACGTGGCACAATTTCTTTCAAAGAAATGAATCTGATTTTCTTATATATATTTAAAATGTATTATTTTTTAATTGTATTTAAAATTAGTATCGTAATTTCTCTTTTATAAATAATATATTCTTAATACTCTTAAGATAATTTAAAACATATTTATTAATTATTTAATCGTTTTTCATCTATAATATATAAACAACGAAGATGACGCATTTTGACATATGATGAAGATGACGACACATGAAGCGGAATGTATTTGGTCAATTTTAAATAATACACCATTCATCAATTCAGGAATAGGTGCGTCCAAACGTTATGTAATTGATTACTCAAACACCATAAAGGTTCATAAAAATATATTTATCAATAACGGGAAGATTTGGGAATAGTGGGAGAAGAGGAAAGAACGTCAAAACAAATTAATTTCTGTTTATACACTCCAATCAGCGTGGCACAAATTTTTTCATTTTTTTGCAAATAAATATATCCGATTTTCTTATACAATTATTACAATATAACCCTCTCTTCTCAAAAGTATATTCAAACCGAAATTAGTTTGTCAAATATTATTGGTCAGAAACCTTACATGATAACTTTTCATATAATACAATACATACAATACTACTATAGAAACATAAACAATATTCCAATATCTTCCAAAGATCCCATCAATAAAAATATCCTTAAACAACGAATTCCCTAAACCACTAATTAATAATTAAAAATTAATTTAGATAATATTGCATCATAATTTTTCGTCAAACAGGGACCTATAACAAAAAAAATTAATTAACACTTTTTCAACATACTCTTTCAAAATACTATTTGTTGTTGGAGACAACCCTCCATTTATGATGCATTATGACATCCACCTTTCATAACTCTTTGTTCAATGTATTGAGTTTATAAATATTACATAAATGATAATGACGAATCAGAAAATATGATGGAGACGAAGATGAGACTGAAGCTGAATGTATCCAATCATCATTCAGTCAGTTTAAAGTTTAAAGGCGCATAAACCGTTACAATTTGTGTAAATAGATGCGTTACAATTTAGGAATAGATGCTTTTTTATAGAATCCAATCCACATGGCACAAATTATGGTTACCCAACCCCCGTGGCACCATTTTTTTCAAAGAAATGAATCCGATTTTCTTATATATATATTTAAAATCATTTATTTTTTAATTTTATTTAAAATTAGTATAGTAATTTTTCTTTTATAAATAATATAATTTTAATGCTCTTAAGATAATTTAAAACATATTTATTAATTATATAATAATTTTTTATCTAGTATATAGAAACAATTTAAAAGTGGTAGAAGAGAAAGAATGACCAAACAAATCAAATTATGGTTACTCAAGCCACGTGGCACAATTTCTTTCAAAGAAATGAATCTGATTTTCTTATATATATTTAAAATGTATTATTTTTTAATTGTATTTAAAATTAGTATCGTAATTTCTCTTTTATAAATAATATATTCTTAATACTCTTAAGATAATTTAAAACATATTTATTATTTATTTAATCAATTTTCATCTATTATATATAAACAACGAAGATGACGCATTTTGACATATGATGAATATGACGACACATGAAGCGGAATGTATTGGGTCAATTTTAAATAATACACCATTCATCAATTCAGGAATAGGTACGTCCAAACGTTATGTAATTGATTACTCAAACACCATAAAGGTTCATAAAAAAATATTTATCAATAACGGGAAGATTTGGGAATAGTGGGAGAAGAGGAAAGAACGACAAAACAAATTAATTTCTGTTTATACACTCCAATCAGCGTGGCACAAATTTTTTCATTTTTTTGCAAATAAATATATCCGATTTTCTTATACAATTATTACAATATAACCCTCTCTTCAGAAAAGTATATTCAAACCGAAATTAGTTTGTCAAACATTATTGGTCAGATACCTTACATGATAACTTTTCATATAATACAATACATACAATACTACTATAGAAACATAAACAATATTCCAATATATTCCAAAGATCCCATCAATAAAAATATCCTTAAACAACGAATTCCCTAAACCACTAATTAATAATTAAAAATTAATTTAGATAATATTGCATCATAATTTTTCGTCAAACAGGGACCTATAACAAAAAAAATTAATTAACACTTTTTCAACATACTCTTTCAAAATACTTTTTGTTGTTGGAGACAACCTTCCATTTATGATGCATTATGACATCCACCTTTCATAACTCTTTGTTCAATGTATTGAGTTTATAAATATTACATAAATTATAATGACGAATCAGAAAATATGATGGAGACGAAGATGAGACTGAAACTGAATGTATCCAATCATCATTCAGTCAGTTTAAAGTTTAAAGGCGCATAAACCGTTACAATTTGTGTAAATAGATGCGTTACAATTTAGGAATAGATGCTTTTTTATAGAATCCAATCCATATGGCACAAATTATGGTTACCCAACCCCCGTGGCACCATTTTTTTCAAAGAAATGAATCCGAATTTCTTATATATATATTTAAAATCATTTATTTTTTAATTTTATTTAAAATTAGTATTGTAATTTTTCTTTTATAAATAATATAATTTTAATGCTCTTAAGATAATTTAAAACATATTTATTAATTATATAATAATTTTTTATCTAGTATATAGAAACAATTTAAAAGTGGTAGAAGAGAAAGAATGACCAAACAAATCAAATTATGGTTACTCAAGCCACGTGGCACAATTTCTTTCAAAGAAATGAATCTGATTTTCTTATATATATTTAAAATGTATTATTTTTTAATTGTATTTAAAATTAGTATCGTAATTTCTCTTTTATAAATAATATATTCTTAATACTCTTAAGATAATTTAAATCATATTTATTAATTATTTAATCATTTTTCATCTATTATATATAAACAACGAAGATGACACATTTTGACATATGATGAAGATGACGACACATGAAGCGGAATGTATTGGGTCAATTTTAAATAATACACCATTCATCAATTTAGGAATAGGTGCGTCCAAACATTATGTAATTGATTACTCAAACACGATAAAGGTTCATAAAAAAATATTTATCAATAACGGAAAGATTTGGGAATAGTGGGAGAAGAGGAAAGAACGACAAAACAAATTAATTTCTGTTTATACACTCCAATCAGCGTGGCACAAACTTTTTCATTTTTTTGCAAATAAATATATCCGATTTTCTTATACAATTATTACAATATAACCCTCTCTTCTCAAAAGTATATTCAAACCGAAATTAGTTTGTCAAATATTATTGGTCAGAAACCTTACATGATAACTTTTCATATAATACAATACATACAATACAACTATAGAAACATAAACAATATTCCAATATCTTCCAAAGATCCCATCTATAAAAATATCCTTAAACAACGAATTCCCTAAACCACTAATTAATAATTAAAAATTAATTTAGATAATATTACAACATAATGTTTCGTCAAACAGGGACCTATAACAAAAAAAATTAATTAAAACTTTGTCAACATACTCTTTCAAAATACTCTTTGTTGTTGGAGACAACCTTCCATTTACGATGCATTATGACATCCACCTTTCATAACTCTTTGTTCAATGTATTGAGTTTATAAATATTACATAAATGATAATGACGAATCAGAAAATATGATGGAGACGAAGATGAGACTGAAGCTGAATGTATCCAATCATCATTCAATCAGTTTAAAGTTTAAAGGCGCATTAACCGTTACAACTTGTGTAAATAGATGCGTTACAATTTAGGAATAGATGCTTTTTTATAGAATCCAATCCACATGGCACAAATTATGGTTACCCAACCCCCGTGGCACCATTTTTTTCAAAGAAATGAATCCGATTTTCTTATATATATATATATATATATATATATATATATATTTAAAATCATTTATTATTTAATTTTATTTAAAATTAGTATTGTAATTTCTCTTTTATAAATAATATAATTTTAATGCTCTTAAGATAATTTAAAACATATTTATTAATTATATAATAATTTTTCATCTAGTATATAGAAACAATTTAAAAGTGGTAGAAGAGAAAGAATGACCAAACAAATAAAATTATGGTTACTCAAGCCACGTGGCACAATTTCTTTCAAAGAAATGAATCTGATTTTCTTATATATATTTAAAATGTATTATTTTTTAATTGTATTTAAAATTAGTATCGTAATTTCTCTTTTATAAATAATATATTCTTAATACTCTTAAGATAATTTAAAACATATTTATTAATTATTTAATCGTTTTTCATCTATAATATATAAACAAGGAAGATGACGCATTTTGACATATGATGAAGATGACGACACGTGAAGCGGAATGTATTTGGTCAATTTTAAATAATACACCATTCATCAATTCAGGAATAGGTGCGTCCAAACGTTATGTAATTGATTACTCAAACACCATAAAGGTTCATAAAAAATATTTATCAATAACGGGAAGATTTGGGAATAGTGGGAGAAGATGAAAGAACGTCAAAACAAATTAATTTCTGTTTATACACTCCAATCAGCGTGGCACAAATTTTTTCATTTTTTTCCAAATAAATATATCCGATTTTCTTATACAATTATTACAATATAACCCTCTCTTCTCAAAAGTATATTCAAACCGAAATTAGTTTGTCAAATATTATTGGTCAGAAACCTTACATGATAACTTTTCATATAATACAATACATACAATACTACTATAGAAACATAAACAATATTCCAATATCTTCCAAAGATCCCATCAATAAAAATATCCTTAAACAACGAATTCCCTAAACCACTAATTAATAATTAAAAATTAATTTAGATAATATTGCATCATAATTTTTCGTCAAACAGGGACCTCTAACAAAAAAAATTAATTAACACTTTTTCAACATACTCTTTCAAAATACTTTTTGTTGTTGGAGACAACCTTCCATTTATGATGCATTATGACATCCACCTTTCATAACTCTTTGTTCAATGTATTGAGTTTATAAATATTACATAAATGATAACGACGAATCAGAAAATATGATGGAGACGGAGATGAGACTGAAGCTGAATGTATCCAATCATCATTCAGTCAGTTTAAAGTTTAAAGGCGCATAAACCGTTACAATTTGTGTAAATAGATGCGTTACAATTTAGGAATAGATGCTTTTTTATAGAATCCAATCCACATGGCACAAATTATGGTTACCAAAACCACGTGGCACCATTTTTTTCAAAGAAATAAATCCGATTTTCTTATATATATATATATATATATTTAAAATCATTTATTTTTTAATTTTATTTAAAATTAGTATTGTAATTTCTCTTTTATAAATAATATAATTTTAATGCTCTTAAGATAATTTAAAACATATTTATTAATTATATAATAATTTTTCATCAAGTATATAGAAACAATTTAAAAGTGGTAGAAGAGAAAGAATGACCAAACAAATCAAATTATGGTTACTCAAGCCACGTGGCACAATTTCTTTCAAAGAAATGAATCTGATTTTCTTATATATATTTAAAATGTATTATTTTTTAATTGTATTTAAAATTAGTATCGTAATTTCTCTTTTATAAATAATATATTCTTAATACTCTTAAGATAATTTAAAACATATTTATTAATTATTTAATCGTTTTTCATCTATAATATATAAACAACGAAGATGACGCATTTTGACATATGATGAAGATGACGACACATGAAGCGGAATGTATTTGGTCAATTTTAAATAATACACCATTCATCAATTCAGGAATAGGTGCGTCCAAACGTTATGTAATTGATTACTCAAACACCATAAAGGTTCATAAAAAAATATTTATCAATAACGGGAAGATTTGGGAATAGTGGGAGAAGAGGAAAGAACGTCAAAACAAATTAATTTCTGTTTATACACTCCGATCAGCGTGGCACAAATTTTTTCATTTTTTTGCAAATAAATATATCCGATTTTCTTATACAATTATTACAATATAACCCTCTCTTCTCAAAAGTATATTCAAACCGAAATTAGTTTGTCAAATATTATTGGTCAGAAACCTTACATGATAACTTTTCATATAATACAATACATACAATACTACTATAGAAACATAAACAATATTCCAATATCTTCCAAAGATCCCATCAATAAAAATATCCTTAAACAACGAATTCCCTAAACCACTAATTAATAATTAAATATTAATTTAGATAATATTGCATCATAATTTTTCGTCAAACAGGGACCTATAACAAAAAAAATTAATTAACACTTTTTCAACATACTCTTTCAAAATACTTTTTGTTGTTGGAGACAACCTTCCATTTATGATGCATTATGACATCCACCTTTCATAACTCTTTGTTCAATGTATTGAGTTTATAAATATTACATAAATGATAACGACGAATCAGAAAATATGATGGAGACGGAGATGAGACTGAAGCTGAATGTATCCAATCATCATTCAGTCAGTTTAAAGTTTAAAGGCGCATAAACCGTTACAATTTGTGTAAATAGATGCGTTACAATTTAGGAATAGATGCTTTTTTATAGAATCCAATCCACATGGCACAAATTATGGTTACCCAACCCCCGTGGCACCATTTTTTTCAAAGAAATAAATCCGATTTTCTTATATATATATTTAAAATCATTTATTTTTTAATTTTATTTAAAATTAGTATTGTAATTTTTCTTTTATAAATAATATAATTTTAATGCTCTTAAGATAATTTAAAACATATTTATTAATTATATAATAATTTTTTATCTAGTATATAGAAACAATTTAAAAGTGGTAGAAGAGAAAGAATGACCAAACAAATCAAATTATGGTTACTCAAGCCACGTGGCACAATTTCTTTCAAAGAAATGAATCTGATTTTCTTATATATATTTAAAATGTATTATTTTTTAATTGTATTTAAAATTAGTATCGTAATTTCTCTTTTATAAATAATATATTCTTAATACTCTTAAGATAATTTAAAACATATTTATTATTTATTTAATCATTTTTCATCTATAATATATAAACAACGAAGATGACGCATTTTGACATATGATGAATATGACTACACATGAAGCGGAATGTATTGGGTCAATTTTAAATAATACACCATTCATCAATTCAGGAATAGGTACGTCCAAACGTTATGTAATTGATTACTCAAACACCATAAAGGTTCATAAAAAAATATTTATCAATAACGGGAAGATTTGGGAATAGTGGGAGAAGAGGAAAGAACGACAAAACAAATTAATTTCTGTTTATACACTCCAATCAGCGTGGCACAAATTTTTTCATTTTTTTGCAAATAAATATATCCGATTTTCTTATACAATTATTACAATATAACCCTCTCTTCAGAAAAGTATATTCAAACCGAAATTAGTTTGTCAAACATTATTGGTCAGATACCTTACATGATAACTTTTCATATAATACAATACATACAATACTACTATAGAAACATAAACAATATTCCAATATATTCCAAAGATCCCATCAATAAAAATATCCTTAAACAACGAATTCCCTAAACCACTAATTAATAATTAAAAATTAATTTAGATAATATTGCATCATAATTTTTCGTCAAACAGGGACCTATAACAAAAAAAATTAATTAACACTTTTTCAACATACTCTTTCAAAATACTTTTTGTTGTTGGAGACAACCTTCCATTTATGATGCATTATGACATCCACCTTTCATAACTCTTTGTTCAATGTATTGAGTTTATAAATATTACATAAATGATAATGACGAATCAGAAAATATGATGGAGACGAAGATGAGACTGAAGCTGAATGTATCCAATCATCATTCAGTCAGTTTAAAGTTTAAAGGCGCATAAACCGTTACAATTTGTGTAAATAGATGCGTTACAATTTAGGAATAGATGCTTTTTTATAGAATCCAATCCACATGGCACAAATTATGGTTACCCAACCCCCGTGGCACCATTTTTTTCAAAGAAATGAATCCGATTTTCTTATATATATATTTAAAATAATTTATTTTTTAATTTTATTAAAAATTAGTATTGTAATTTTTCTTTTATAAATAATATAATTTTAATGCTCTTAAGATAATTTAAAACATATTTATTAATTATATAATAATTTTTTATCTAGTATATAGAAACAATTTAAAAGTGGTAGAAGAGAAAGAATGACCAAACAAATCAAATTATGGTTACTCAAGCCACGTGGCACAATTTCTTTCAAAGAAATGAATCTGATTTTCTTATATATATTTAAAATGTATTATTTTTTAATTGTATTTAAAATTAGTATCGTAATTTCTCTTTTATAAATAATATATTCTTAATACTCTTAAGATAATTTAAAACATATTTATTATTTATTTAATCATTTTTCATCTATAATATATAAACAACGAAGATGACGCATTTTGACATATGATGAATATGACGACACATGAAGCGGAATGTATTGGGTCAATTTTAAATAATACACCATTCATCAATTCAGGAATAGGTACGTCCAAACGTTATGTAATTGATTACTCAAACACCATAAAGGTTCATAAAAAAATATTTATCAATAACGGGAAGATTTGGGAATAGTGGGAGAAGAGGAAAGAACGACAAAACAAATTAATTTCTGTTTATACACTCCAATCAGCGTGGCACAAATTTTTTCATTTTTTTGCAAATAAATATATCCGATTTTCTTATACAATTATTACAATATAACCCTCTCTTCAGAAAAGTATATTCAAACCGAAATTAGTTTGTCAAACATTATTGGTCAGATACCTTACATGATAACTTTTCATATAATACAATACATACAATACTACTATAGAAACATAAACAATATTCCAATATCTTCCAAAGATCCCATCAATAAAAATATCCTTAAACAACGAATTCCCTAAACCACTAATTAATAATTAAAAATTAATTTAGATAATATTGCATCATAATTTTTCGTCAAACAGGGACCTATAACAAAAAAAATTAATTAACACTTTTTCAACATACTCTTTCAAAATACTTTTTGTTGTTGGAGACAACCTTCCATTTATGATGCATTATGACATCCACCTTTCATAACTCTTTGTTCAATGTATTGAGTTTATAAATATTACATAAATGATAATGACGAATCAGAAAATATGATGGAGACGAAGATGAGACTGAAGCTGAATGTATCCAATCATCATTCAGTCAGTTTAAAGTTTAAAGGCGCATAAACCGTTACAATTTGTGTAAATAGATGCGTTACAATTTAGGAATAGATGCTTTTTTATAGAATCCAATCCACATGGCACAAATTATGGTTACCCAACCCCCGTGGCACCATTTTTTTCAAAGAAATGAATCCGATTTTCTTATATATATATTTAAAATCATTTATTTTTTAATTTTATTTAAAATTAGTATTGTAATTTTTCTTTTATAAATAATATAATTTTAATGCTCTTAAGATAATTTAAAACATATTTATTAATTATATAATAATTTTTTATCTAGTATATAGAAACAATTTAAAAGTGGTAGAAGAGAAAGAATGACCAAACAAATCAAATTATGGTTACTCAAGCCACGTGGCACAATTTCTTTCAAAGAAATGAATCTGATTTTCTTATATATATTTAAAATGTATTATTTTTTAATTGTATTTAAAATTAGTATCGTAATTTCTCTTTTATAAATAATATATTCTTAATATTCTTAAGATAATTTAAAACATATTTATTATTTATTTAATCATTTTTCATCTATAATATATAAACAACGAAGATGACGCATTTTGACATATGATGAATATGACGACACATGAAGCGGAATGTATTGGGTCAATTTTAAATAATACACCATTCATCAATTCAGGAATAGGTACGTCCAAACGTTATGTAATTGATTACTCAAACACCCTAAAGGTTCATAAAAAAATATTTATCAATAACGGGAAGATTTGGGAATAGTGGGAGAAGAGGAAAGAACGACAAAACAAATTAATTTCTGTTTATACACTCCAATCAGCGTGGCACAAATTTTTTCATTTTTTTGCAAATAAATATATCCGATTTTCTTATACAATTATTACAATATAACCCTCTCTTCAGAAAAGTATATTCAAACCGAAATTAGTTTGTCAAACATTATTGGTCAGATACCTTACATGATAACTTTTCATATAATACAATACATACAATACTACTATAGAAACATAAACAATATTCCAATATCTTCCAAAGATCCCATCAATAAAAATATCCTTAAACAACGAATTCCCTAAACCACTAATTAATAATTAAAAATTAATTTAGATAATATTGCATCATAATTTTTCGTCAAACAGGGACCTATAACAAAAAAAATTAATTAACACTTTTTCAACATACTCTTTCAAAATACTTTTTGTTGTTGGAGACAACCTTCCATTTATGATGCATTATGACATCCACCTTTCATAACTCTTTGTTCAATGTATTGAGTTTATAAATATTACATAAATGATAATGACGAATCAGAAAATATGATGGAGACGAAGATGAGACTGAAGCTGAATGTATCCAATCATCATTCAGTCAGTTTAAAGTTTAAAGGCGCATAAACCGTTACAATTTGTGTAAATAGATGCGTTACAATTTAGGAATAGATGCTTTTTTATAGAATCCAATCCACATGGCACAAATTATGGTTACCCAACCCCCGTGGCACCATTTTTTTCAAAGAAATGAATCCGATTTTCTTATATATATATTTAAAATCATTTATTTTTTAATTTTATTTAAAATTAGTATTGTAATTTTTCTTTTATAAATAATATAATTTTAATGCTCTTAAGATAATTTAAAACATATTTATTAATTATATAATAATTTTTTATCTAGTATATAGAAACAATTTAAAAGTGGTAGAAGAGAAAGAATGACCAAACAAATCAAATTATGGTTACTCAAGCCACGTGGCACAATTTCTTTCAAAGAAATGAATCTGATTTTCTTATATATATTTAAAATGTATTATTTTTTAATTGTATTTAAAATTAGTATCGTAATTTCTCTTTTATAAATAATATATTCTTAATACTCTTAAGATAATTTAAAACATATTTATTATTTATTTAATCATTTTTCATCTATAATATATAAACAACGAAGATGACGCATTTTGACATATGATGAATATGACGACACATGAAGCGGAATGTATTGGGTCAATTTTAAATAATACACCATTCATCAATTCATGAATAGGTACGTCCAAACGTTATGTAATTGATTACTCAAACACCATAAAGGTTCATAAAAAAATATTTATCAATAACGGGAAGATTTGGGAATAGTGGGAGAAGAGGAAAGAACGACAAAACAAATTAATTTCTTTTTATACACTCCAATCAGCGTGGCACAAATTTTTTCATTTTTTTGCAAATAAATATATCCGATTTTCTTATACAATTATTACAATATAACCCTCTCTTCAGAAAAGTATATTCAAACCGAAATTAGTTTGTCAAACATTATTGGTCAGATACCTTACATGATAACTTTTCATATAATACAATACTACTATAGAAACATAAACAATATTCCAATATCTTCCAAAGATCCCATCAATAAAAATATCCTTAAACAACGAATTCCCTAAACCACTAATTAATAATTAAAAATTAATTTAGATAATATTGCATCATAATTTTTCGTCAAACAAGGACCTATAACAAAAAAAATTAATTAACACTTTTTCAACATACTCTTTCAAAATACTTTTTGTTGTTGGAGACAACCTTCCATTTATGATGCATTATGACATCCACCTTTCATAACTCTTTGTTCAATGTATTGAGTTTATAAATATTACATAAATGATAATGACGAATCAGAAAATATGATGGAGACGAAGATGAGACTGAAGCTGAATGTATCCAATTATCATTTAGTCAGTTTAAAGTTTAAAGGCGCATAAACCGTTACAATTTGTGTAAATAGATGCATTACAATTTAGGAATAGATGCTTTTTTATAGAATCCAATCCACATGGCACAAATTATGGTTACCAAAGCCACGTGGCACCATTTTTTTCAAAGAAATAAATCCGATTTTCTTATATAAATATTTAAAATCATTTATTTTTTAATTTTATTTAAAATTAGTATTGTAATTTCTCTTTTATAAATAATATAATTTTAATGCTCTTAAGATAATTTAAAACATATTTATTAATTATATAATAATTTTACATCTAGTATATAGAAACAATTTAAAAGTGGTAGAAGAGAAAGAATGACCAAACAAATCAAATTATGGTTACTCAAGCCACGTGGCACAATTTCTTTCGAAGAAATGAATCTGATTTTCTTATATATATTTAAAATGTATTATTTTTTAATTGTATTTAAAATTAGTATCGTAATTTCTCTTTTATAAATAATACATTCTTAAAACTCTTAAGATAATTTACAACATATTTATTAATTATTTAATCATTTTTCATCTATAATATATAAACAACGAAGATGAGGCATTTTGACATATGATGAAGATGACGACACATGAAGCGGAATGTATTGGGTCAATTTTAAATAATACACCATTCATCAATTCAGGAATATGTGCGTCCAAACGTTATGTAATTGATTACTCAAACACCATAAAGGTTCATAAAAAAATATTTATCAATAACGGGAAGATTTGGGAATAGTGGGAGAAGAGGAAAGAACGTCAAAACAAAATAATTTCTGTTTATACACTCAAATCAGCGTGGCACAAATTTTTTCATTTTTTTGCAAATAAATATATCCGATTTTCTTATACAATTATTATAATATAACCCTCTCTTATCAAAAGTATATTCAAACCGAAATTAGTTTGTCAAATATTATTGGTCAGAAACCATACATGATAACTTTTCATATAATACAATACATACAATACTACTATAGAAACATAAACAATATTCCAATATCTTCCAAAGATCCCATCAATAAAAATATCCTTAAACAACGAATTCCCTAAACCACTAATTATAAATTAAAAATTAATTTAGATAATATTGCATCATAATTTTTCGTCAAACAGGGACCTATAACAAAAAAAATTAATTAACACTTTTTCAACATACTCTTTCAAAATACTCTTTGTTGTTGGAGACAACCTTCCATTTACGATGCATTATGACATCCACCTTTCATAACTCTTTGTTCAATGTATTGAGTTTATAAATATTACATAAATGATTATGACGAATCAGAAAATATGATGGAGACGAAGATGAGACTGAAGCTGAATGTATCCAATCATCATTCAGTCAGTTTAAAGTTTAAAGGCGCATAAACCGTTACAATTTGTGTAAATAGATGCGTTACAATTTAGGAATAGATGCTTTTTTATAGAATCCAATCCACATGGCACAAATTATGGTTACCAAAGCCACGTGGCACCATTTTATTCAAAGAAATAAATCCGATTTTCTTATATATATATATATATATATATATATATATTTAAAATCATTTATTTTTTAATTTTATTTAAAATTAGTATTGTAATTTCTCTTTTATAAATAATATAATTTTAATGCTCTTAAGATAATATAAAATATATTTATTAATTATATAATAATTTTTCATATAGTATATAGAAACAATTTAAAAGTGGTAGAAGAGAAAGAATGACCAAACAAATCAAATTATGGTTACTCAAGCCACGTGGCACAATTTCTTTCAAAGAAATGAATCCGATTTTCTTATATATATTTAAAATGTATTATTTTTTAATTGTATTTAAAATTAGTATCGTAATTTCTCTTTTATAAATAATATATTCTTAATACTCTTAAGATAATTTAAAACATATTTATTAATTATTTAATCATTTTTCATCTATAATATATAAACAACGAAGATGACGCATTTTGACATATGATGAAGATGACGACACATGAAGCGGAATGTATTGGGTCAATTTTAAATAATACACCATTCATCAATTCAGGAATAGGTGCGTCCAAACGTTATGTAATTGATTACTCAAACACCATAAAGGTTCATTAAAAAAATATTTATCAATAACGGGAAGATTTGGGAATAGTGGGAAAAGAGGAAAGAACGACAAAACAAATTAATTTCTGTTTATAAACTCCAATCAGCGTGGCACAAATTTTTTCATTTTCTTGCAAATAAATATATCCGATTTTCTTATACAATTATTACAATATAACCCTCTCTTCTCAAAAGTATATTCAAACAGAAATTAGTTTGTCAAATATTATTGGTCAGAAATCTTACATGATAACTTTTCATATAATACAATACATGCAATACTACTATGGAAACATAAACAATATTCCAATATCTTCCAAAGATCCCATCAATAAAAATATCCTTAAACAACGAATTCCCTAAACCACTAATTAATAATTAAAAATTAATTTAGATAATATTGCAACATAATTTTTCATCAAACAGGGACCTATAACAAAAAAAATTAATTAACACTTTTTCAACATACTCTTTCAAAATACTCTTTGTTGTTGGAGACAACCTTCCATTTACGATGCATTATGACATCCACCTTTCATAACTCTTTGTTCAATGTATTGAGTTTATAAATATTACATAAATGATAATGACGAATCAAAAAATATGATGGAGACAAAGATGAGACAGAAGCTGAATGTATCCAATCATCATTCAGTCAGTTTAAAGTTTAAAGGCGCATAAACCGTTACAATTTGTGTAAATAGATGCGTTACAATTTAGGAATAGATGCTTTTTAATAGAATCCAATCCACATGGCACAAATTATGGTTACCAAAGCCACGTGGCACCATTTTTTTCAAAGAAATAAATCCGATTTTCTTATATATATATATTTAAAATCATTTATTTTTTAATTTTATTTAAAATTAGTATTGTAATTTCTCTTTTATAAATAATATAATTTTAATGCTCTTAAGATAATATAAAACATATTTATTAATTATATAATAATTTTTCATCTAGTATATAGAAACAATTTAAAAGTGGTAGAAGAGAAAGAATGACCAAACAAATCAAATTATGGTTACTCAAGCCACGTGGCACAATTTCTTTCAAAGAAATGAATCTGATTTTCTTATATATATTTAAAATGTATTATTTTTTAATTGTATTTAAAATTAGTATCGTAATTTCTCTTTTATAAATAATATATTCTTAATACTCTTAAGATAATTTAAAACATATTTATTAATTATTTAATCGGTTTTCATCTATAATATATAAACAACGAAGATGACGCATTTTGACATATGATGAAAATGACGACACATGAAGCGGAATGTATTGGGTCAATTTTAAATAATACACCATTCATCAATTCAGGAATAGGTGCGTCCAAACGTTATGTAATTGATTACTCAAACACCATAAAGGTTCATAAAAAAATATTTATCAATAACGGGAAGATTTGGGAATAGTGGGAGAAGAGGAAAGAACGACAAAACAAATTAATTTCTGTTTATACACTCCAATCAGCGTGGCACAAATTTTTTCATTTTCTTGCAAATAAATATATCCGATTTTCTTATACAATTATTACAATATAACCCTTTCTTCTCAAAAGTATATTCAAACCGAAATTAGTTTGTCAAATATTATTGGTCAGAAACCTTACATGATAACTTTTCATATAATACAATACATACAATACTACTATGGAAACATAGACAATATTCTAATATCTTCCAAATATCCCATCAATAAAAATATCCTTAAACAACGAATTCCCTAAACCACTAATTAATAATTAAAAATTAATTTAGATAATATTGCAACATAATTTTTCATCAAACAGGGACCTATAACAAAAAAAAATTAATTAACACTTTTTCAACATACTCTTTCAAAATACTCTTTGTTGTTGGAGACAACCTTCCATTTATGATGCATTATGACATCCACCTTTCATAACTCGTTGTTCAATGTATTGAGTTTATAAATATTACATAAATGATAATGACGAATCAGAAAATATGATGGAGACGAAGATGAGACTGAAGCTGAATGTATCCAATCATCATTCAGTCAGTTTAAAGTTTAAAGGCGCATAAACCGTTACAATTTGTGTAAATAGATGCGTTACAATTTAGGAATAGATGCTTTTTAATAGAATCAAATCCACATGGCACAAATTATGGTTACCCAAGCCACGTGGCACCATTTGTTTCAAAGAAATAAATCCGATTTTCTTATATATATATATATATATATATATATATATTTAAAATCATTTATTTTTTAATTTTATTTAAAATTAGTATTGTAATTTCTCTTTTATAAATAATATAATTTTAATGCTCTTAAGATAATATAAAACATATTAATTAATTATATAATAATTTTTCATCTAGTATATAGAAACAATTTAAAAGTGGTAGAAGAGAAAGAATGACCAAACAAATCAAATTACGGTTACTCAAGCCACGTGGCACAATTTCTTTCAAAGAAATGAATCTGATTTTCTTATATATATTTAAAATGTATTATTTTTTAATTGTATTTAAAATTAGTATCGTAATTTCTCTTTTATAAATAATATATTCTTAATACTCTTAAGATAATTTAAAACATATTTATTAATTATTTAATCATTTTTCATCTATAATATATAAACAACGAAGATGACGCATTTTGACATATGATGAAGATGACGCATTTTGACATATGATGAAGATGACGACACATGAAGCGGAATGTATTGGGTCAATTTTAAATAATACACCATTCATCAATTCAGGAATAGGTGCGTCCAAACGTTATGTAATTGGTTACTCAAACACCATAAAGGTTCATAAAAAAATATTTATAAATAACGGGAAGATTTGGGAATAGTGGGAGAAGAGGAAAGAACGACAAAACAAATTAATTTCTGTTTATACACTCCAATCAGCGTGGCACAAATTTTTTCATTTTTTTGCAAATAAATATATCCGATTTTCTTATACAATTATTACAATATAACCCTCTCTTCTCAAAAGTATATTCAAACCAAAATTAGTTTGTCAAATATTATTGGTCAGAAACCTTACATGATAAATTTTCATATAATACAATACATACAATACTACTATAGAAACATAAACAATATTCCAATATCTTCCAAAGATCCCATCAATAAAAATATCCTTAAACAACGAATTCCCTAAACCACTAATTAATAATTAAAAATTAATTTGGATAATATTGCATCATAATTTTTCGTCAAACAGGGACCTATAACAAAAAAAATTAATTAACACTTTTTCAACATACTCTTTCAAAATACTTTTTGTTGTTGGAGACAACCTTCCATTTATGATGCATTATGACATCCACCTTTCATAACTCTTTGTTCAATGTATTGAGTTTATAAATATTACATAAATGATAATGACGAATCAGAAAATATGATGGAGACGAAGATGAGACTGAAGCTGAATGTATCCAATCATCATTCAGTCAGTTTAAAGTTTAAAGGCGCATAAACCGTTACAATTTGTGTAAATAGATGCATTACAATTTAGGAATAGATGCTTTTTTATAGAATCCAATCCACATGGCACAAATTATGGTTACCAAAGCCACGTGGCACCATTTTTTTCAAAGAAATAAATCCGATTTTCTTATATAAATATTTAAAATCATTTATTTTTTAATTTTATTTAAAATTAGTATTGTAATTTCTCTTTTATAAATAATATAATTTTAATGCTCTTAAGATAATTTAAAACATATTTATTAATTATATAATAATTTTACATCTAGTATATAGAAACAATTTAAAAGTGGTAGAAGAGAAAGAATGACCAAACAAATCAAATTATGGTTACTCAAGCCACGTGGCACAATTTCTTTCTAAGAAATGAATCTGATTTTCTTATATATATTTAAAATGTATTATTTTTTAATTGTATTTAAAATTAGTATCGTAATTTCTCTTTTATAAATAATACATTCTTAAAACTCTTAAGATAATTTAAAACATATTTATTAATTATTTAATCATTTTTCATCTATAATATATAAACAACGAAGATGAGGCATTTTGACATATGATGAAGATGACGACACATGAAGCGGAATGTATTGGGTCAATTTTAAATAATACACCATTCATCAATTCAGGAATATGTGCGTCCAAACGTTATTTAATTGATTACTCAAACACCATAAAGGTTCATAAAAAAATATTTATCAATAACGGGAAGATTTGGGAATAGTGGGAGAAGAGGAAAGAACGTCAAAACAAAATAATTTCTGTTTATACACTCAAATCAGCGTGGCACAAATTTTTTCATTTTTTTGCAAATAAATATATCCGATTTTCTTATACAATTATTATAATATAACCCTCTCTTATCAAAAGTATATTCAAACCGAAATTAGTTTGTCAAATATTATTGGTCAGAAACCATACATGATAACTTTTCATATAATACAATACATACAATACTACTATAGAAACATAAACAATATTCCAATATCTTCCAAAGATCCCATCAATAAAAATATCCTTAAACAACGAATTCCCTAAACCACTAATTATAAATTAAAAATTAATTTAGATAATATTGCATCATAATTTTTCGTCAAACAGGGACCTATAACAAAAAAAATCAATTAACACTTTTTCAACATACTCTTTCAAAATACTCTTTGTTGTTGGAGACAACCTTCCATTTACGATGCATTATGACATCCACCTTTCATAACTCTTTGTTCAATGTATTGAGTTTATAAATATTACATAAATGATAATGACGAATCAGAAAATATGATGGAGACGAAGATGAGACTGAAGCTGAATGTATCCAATCATCATTCAGTCAGTTTAAAGTTTAAAGGCGCATAAACCGTTACAATTTGTGTAAATAGATGCGTTACAATTTAGGAATAGATGCTTTTTTATAGAATCCAATCCACATGGCACAAATTATGGTTACCAAAGCCACCTGGCACCATTTTTTTCAAAGAAATAAATCCGATTTTCTTATATATATATATATATATATATATATATATATATATATATATATATATATATATTTAAAATCATTTATTTTTTAATTTTATTTAAAATTAGTATTGTAATTTCTCTTTTATAAATAATATAATTTTAATGCTCTTAAGATAATATAAAATATATTTATTAATTATATAATAATTTTTCATCTAGTATATAGAAACAATTTAAAAGTGGTAGAAGAGAAAGAATGACCAAACAAATCAAATTATGGTTACTCAAGCCACGTGGCACAATTTCTTTCAAAGAAATGAATCCGATTTTCTTATATATATTTAAAATGTATTATTTTTTAATTGTATTTAAAATTAGTATCGTAATTTCTCTTTTATAAATAATATATTCTTAATACTCTTAAGATAATTTAAAACATATTTATTAATTATTTAATCATTTTTCATCTATAATATATAAACAACGAAGATGACGCATTTTGACATATGATGAAGATGACGACACATGAAGCGGAATGTATTGGGTCAATTTTAAATAATACACCATTCATCAATTCAGGAATAGGTGCGTCCAAACGTTATGTAATTGATTACTCAAACACCATAAAGGTTCATTAAAAAATATTTATCAATAACGGGAAGATTTGGGAATAGTGGGAAAAGAGGAAAGAACGACAAAACAAATTAATTTCTGTTTATAAACTCCAATCAGCGTGGCACAAATTTTTTCATTTTCTTGCAAATAAATATATCCGATTTTCTTATACAATTATTACAATATAACCCTCTCTTCTCAAAAGTATATTCAAACAGAAATTAGTTTGTCAAATATTATTGGTCAGAAATCTTACATGATAACTTTTCATATAATACAATACATGCAATACTACTATGGAAACATAAACAATATTCCAATATCTTCCAAAGATCCCATCAATAAAAATATCCTTAAACAACGAATTCCCTAAACCACTAATTAATAATTAAAAATTAATTTAGATAATATTGCAACATAATTTTTCATCAAACAGGGACCTATAACAAAAAAAATTAATTAACACTTTTTCAACATACTCTTTCAAAATACTCTTTGTTGTTGGAGACAACCTTCCATTTACGATGCATTATGACATCCACCTTTCATAACTCTTTGTTCAATGTATTCAGTTTATAAATATTACATAAATGATAATGACGAATCAAAAAATATGATGGAGACAAAGATGAGACAGAAGCTGAATGTATCCAATCATCATTCAGTAAGTTTAAAGTTTAAAGGCGCATAAACCGTTACAATTTGTGTAAATAGATGCGTTACAATTTAGGAATAGATGCTTTTTTATAGAATCCAATCCACATGGCACAAATTATGGTTACCAAAGCCACGTGGCACCATTTTTTTCAAAGAAATAAATCCGATTTTCTTATATATATATATATTTAAAATCATTTATTTTTTAATTTTATTTAAAATTAGTATTGTAATTTCTCTTTTATAAATAATATAATTTTAATGCTCTTAAGATAATATAAAACATATTTATTAATTATATAATAATTTTTCATTTAGTATATAGAAACAATTTAAAAGTGGTAGAAGAGAAAGAATGACCAAACAAATCAAATTATGGTTACTCAAGCCACGTGGCACAATTTCTTTCAAAGAAATGAATCTGATTTTCTTATATATATTTAAAATGTATTATTTTTTAATTGTATTTAAAATTAGTATCGTAATTTCTCTTTTATAAATAATATATTCTTAATACTCTTAAGATAATTTAAAACATATTTATTAATTATTTAATCGGTTTTCATCTATAATATATAAACAACGAAGATGACGCATTTTGACATATGATGAAAATGACGACACATGAAGCGGAATGTATTGGGTCAATTTTAAATAATACACCATTCATCAATTCAGGAATAGGTGCGTCCAAACGTTATGTAATTGATTACTCAAACACCATAAAGGTTCATAAAAAAATATTTATCAATAACGGGAAGATTTGGGAATAGTGGGAGAAGAGGAAAGAACGACAAAACAAATTAATTTCTGTTTATACACTCCAATCAGCGTGGCACAAATTTTTTCATTTTTTTGCAAATAAATATATCCGATTTTCTTATACAATTATTACAATATAACCCTCTCTTCTCAAAAGTATATTCAAACCAAAATTAGTTTGTCAAATATTATTGGTCAGAAACCTTACATGATAAATTTTCATATAATACAATACATACAATACTACTATAGAAACATAAACAATATTCCAATATCTTCCAAAGATCCCATCAATAAAAATATCCTTAAAAAACGAATTCCCTTAACCACTAATTAATAATTAAAAATTAATTTGGATAATATTGCATCATAATTTTTCGTCAAACAGGGACCTATAACAAAAAAAATTAATTAACACTTTTTCAACATACTCTTTCAAAATACTTTTTGTTGTTGGAGACAACCTTCCATTTATGATGCATTATGACATCCACCTTTCATAACTCTTTGTTCAATGTATTGAGTTTATAAATATTACATAAATGATAATGACGAATCAGAAAATATGATGGAGACGAAGATGAGACTGAAGCTGAATGTATCCAATCATCATTCAGTCAGTTTAAAGTTTAAAGGCGCATAAACCGTTACAATTTGTGTAAATAGATGCATTACAATTTAGGAATAGATGCTTTTTTATAGAATCCAATCCACATGGCACAAATTATGGTTACCAAAGCCACGTGGCACCATTTTTTTCAAAGAAATAAATCCGATTTTCTTTTATATATATATATATATATATATATATATATATATATATATATTTAAAATCATTTATTTTTTAATTTTATTTAAAATTAGTATTGTAATTTCTCTTTTATAAATAATATAATTTTAATACTCTTAAGATAATATAAAACATATTTATTAATTATATAATAATTTTTCATCTAGTATATAGAAACAATTTAAAAGTGGTAGAAGAGAAAGAATGACCAAACAAATTAAATTACGGTTACTCAAGCCACGTGGCACAATTTCTTTCAATGAAATGAATCTGATTTTCTTATATATATTTAAAATGTATTATTTTTTAATTGTATTTAAAATTAGTATCATAATTTCTCTTTTATAAATAATATATTCTTAATACTCTTAAGATAATTTAAAACATATTTATTAATTATTTAATCATTTTTCATCTATAATATATAAACAACGAAGATGACGCATTTTGATATATGATGAAGATGACGACACATGAAACAGAATGTATTGGGTCAAATTTGAATAATACACCATTCATCAATTCAGGAATAGGTGCGTCCAAACGTTATGTAATTGATTACTCAAACACCATAAAGGTTCATAAAAAAATATTTATCAATAACGGGAAGATTTGGGAATAGTGGGAGAAGAGGAAAGAACGACAAAACAAATTAATTTCTGTTTATACACTCCAATCAGCGTGGCACAAATTTTTTCATTTTTTTGCAAATAAATATATCCGATTTTCTTATACAATTATTACAATATAACCCTCTCTTATCAAAAGTATATTCAAACCGAAATTAGTTTGTCAAATATTATTGGTCAGAAACCTTACATGATAACTTTTCATATAATACAATACATACAATACTACTATAGAAACATAAACAATATTCCAATATCTTCCAAAGATCCCATTGATAAAAATATCCTTAAACAACGAATTCCCTAAACCACTAATTAATAATTAAAAATTAATTTAGATAATATTGCAACATAATTTTTCGTCAAACTGGGACCTATAACAAATAAAATTAATTAACACTTTGTCAACATACTCTTTCAAAATACTCTTTGTTGTTGGAGACAACCTTCCATTTATGATGCATTATGACATCCACCTTTCATAACTCTTTGTTCAATGTATTGAGTTTATAAATATTACATAAATGATAATGACGAATCAGAAAATATGATGGAGACGAAGATGAGACTGAAGCTGAATGTATCCAATCATCATTCTGTCAGTTTAAAGTTTAAAGGCGCATAAACCGTTACAATTTGTGTAAATAGATGTGTTACAATTTAGGAATAGATGCTTTTTAATAGAATCACTTCCACATGGCACAAATTATGGTTACCCTAGCCACGTGGCACCATTTTTTTCAAAGAAATAAATCCGATTTTCTTATATATATATATATTTAAAATTATTTATTTTTTAATTTTATTTAAAATTAGTATTGTAATTTTTCTTTTATAAATAATATAATTTTAATGCTCTTAAGATAATATAAAACATATTTATTAATTATATAATAATTTTTCATCTAGTATATAGAAACAATTTAAAAGTGGTAGAAGAGAAAGAATGACCAAACAAATCAAATTACGGTTACTCAAGCCACGTGGCACAATTTCTTTCAAAGAAATGAATCTGATTTTCTTATATATATTTAAAATGTATTATTTTTTAATTGTATTTAAAATTAGTATCGTAATTTCTCTTTTATAAATAATATATTCTTAATACTCTTAAGATAATTTAAAACATATTTATTAATTATTTAATCATTTTTCATCTATAATATATAAACAACGAAGATGACGCATTTTGACATATGATGAAGATGACGACACATGAAGCGGAATGTATTGGGTCAATTTTAAATAATACACCATTCATCAATTCAGGAATAGGTGCGTCCAAACGTTATGTAATTGATTACTCAAACACCATAAAGGTTCATAAAAAAATATTTATCAATAACAGGAAGATTTGGGAATAGTGGGAGAAGAGGAAACAACGACAAAACAAATTAATTTCTGTTTATACACTCCAATCAGCGTGGCACAAATTTTTTCATTTTTTTGCAAATAAATATATCCGATTTTCTTACACAATTATTACAATATAACCCTCTCTTATCAAAAGTATATTCAAACCGAAATTAGTTTGTCAAATATTATTGGTCAGAAACCTTACATGATAACTTTTCATATAATACAATACATACAATACTACTATAGAAACATAAACAATATTCCAATATCTTCCAAAGATCCCATCAATAAAAATATCCTTAAACAACGAATTCCCTAAACCACTAATTAATAATTAAAAATTAATTTAGATAATATTGCAACATAATTTTTCGTAAAACTGGGACCTATAACAAAAAAAATTAATTAACACTTTGTCAACATACTCTTTCAAAATACTCTTTGTTGTTGGAGACAACCTTCCATTTATGATGCATTATGACATCCACCTTTCATAACTCGTTGTTCAATGTATTGAGTTTATAAATATTACATAAATGATAATGACGAATCAGAAAATATGATGGAGACGAAGATGAGACTGAAGCTGAATGTATCCAATCATCATTCAGTCAGTTTAAAGTTTAAAGGCGCATAAACCGTTACAATTTGTGTAAATAGATGCGTTACAATTTAGGAATAGATGCTTTTTAATAGAATCAAATCCACATGGCACAAATTATGGTTACCCAAGCCACGTGGCACCATTTTTTTCAAAGAAATAAATCCGATTTTCTTATATATATATATATATATATATATATATATATATATTTAAAATCATTTATTTTTTAATTTTATTTAAAATTAGTATTGTAATTTCTCTTTTATAAATAATATAATTTTAATGCTCTTAAGATAATATAAAACATATTTATTAATTATATAATAATTTTTCATCTAGTATATAGAAACAATTTAAAAATGGTAGAAGAGAAAGAATGACCAAACAAATCAAATTACGGTTACTCAAGCCACGTGGCACAATTTCTTTCAAAGAAATGAATCTGATTTTCTTATATATATTTAAAATGTATTATTTTTTAATTGTATTTAAAATTAGTATCGTAATTTCTCTTTTATAAATAATATATTCTTTATACTCTTAAGATAATTTAAAACATATTTATTAATTATTTAATCATTTTTCATCTATAATATATATACAACGAAGATGACGCATTTTGACATATGATGAAGATGACGCATTTTGACATATGATGAAGATGACGACACATGAAGCGGAATGTATTGGGTCAATTTTAAATAATACACCATTCATCAATTCAGGAATAGGTGCGTCCAAACGTTATGTAATTGGTTACTCAAACACCATAAAGGTTCATAAAAAAATATTTATAAATAACGGGAAGATTTGGGAATAGTGGGAGAAGAGGAAAGAACGACAAAACAAATTAATTTCTGTTTATACACTCCAATCAGCGTGGCACAAATTTTTTCATTTTTTTGCAAATAAATATATCCGATTTTCTTATACAATTATTACAATATAACCCTCTCTTCTCAAAAGTATATTCAAACCAAAATTAGTTTGTCAAATATTATTGGTCAGAAACCTTACATGATAAATTTTCATATAATACAATACATACAATACTACTATAGAAACATAAACAATATTCTAATATCTTCCAAAGATCCCATCAATAAAAATATCCTTAAACAACGAATTCCCTAAACCACTAATTAATAATTAAAAATTAATTTGGATAATATTGCATCATAATTTTTCGTCAAACAGGGACCTATAACAAAAAAAATTAATTAACACTTTTTCAACATACTCTTTCAAAATACTTTTTGTTGTTGGAGACAACCTTCCATTTATGATGCATTATGACATCCACCTTTCATAACTCTTTGTTACATGTATTAAATTTATAAATATTACATAAATGATAATGACGAGTCAGAAAATATGATGGAGACGAAGATGAGACTGAAGCTGAATGTATCCAATCATCATTCCGTCAGTTTAAAGTTTAAAGGCGCATAAACCGTTACAATTTGTGTAAATAGATGCGTTACAATTTAGGAATAGATGCTTTTTAATAGAATCACTTCCACATGGCACAAATTATGGTTACCCAAGCCACGTGGCACCATTTTTTTCAAAGAAATAAATCCGATTTTCTTATATATATATATATATATATATATATATATATATATATATATATATATATATATATATTTAAAATCATTTATTTTTTAATTTTATTTAAAATTAGTATTGTAATTTCTCTTTTATAAATAATATAATTTTAATACTCTTAAGATAATATAAAACATATTTATTAATTATATAATAATTTTTCATCTAGTATATAGAAACAATTTAAAAGTGGTAGAAGAGAAAGAATGACCAAACAAATTAAATTACGGTTACTCAAGCCACGTGGCACAATTTCTTTCAAAGAAATGAATCTGATTTTCTTATATATATTTAAAATGTATTATTTTTTAATTGTATTTAAAATTAGTATCATAATTTCTCTTTTATAAATAATATATTCTTAATACTCTTAAGATAATTTAAAACATATTTATTAATTATTTAATCATTTTTCATCTATAATATATAAACAACGAAGATGACGCATTTTGATATATGATGAAGATGACGACACATGAAACGGAATGTATTGGGTCAAATTTGAATAATACACCATTCATCAATTCAGGAATAGGTGCATCCAAACGTTATGTAATTGATTACTCAAACACCATAAAGGTTCATAAAAAAATATTTATCAATAACGAGAAGATTTGGGAATAGTGGGAGAAGAGGAAAGAACGACAAAACAAATTAATTTCTGTTTATACACTCCAATCAGCGTGGCACAAATTTTTTCATTTTTTTGCAAATAAATATATCCGATTTTCTTATACAATTATTACAATATAACCCTCTCTTATCAAAAGTATATTCAAACCGAAATTAGTTTGTCAAATATTATTGGTCAGAAACCTTACATGATAACTTTTCATATAATACAATACATACAATACTACTATAGAAACATAAACAATATTCCAATATCTTCCAAAGATCCCATTGATAAAAATATCCTTAAACAACGAATTCCCTAAACCACTAATTAATAATTAAAAATTAATTTAGATAATATTGCAACATAATTTTTCGTCAAAATGGGACCTATAACAAATAAAATTAATTAACACTTTGTCAACATACTCTTTCAAAATACTCTTTGTTGTTGGAGACAACCTTCCATTTATGATGCATTATGACATCCACCTTTCATAACTCTTTGTTCAATGTATTGAGTTTATAAATATTACATAAATGATAATGACGAATCAGAAAATATGATGGAGACGAAGATGAGACTGAAGCTGAATGTATCCAATCATCATTCTGTCAGTTTAAAGTTTAAAGGCGCATAAACCGTTACAATTTGTGTAAATAGATGTGTTACAATTTAGGAATAGATGCTTTTTAATAGAATCACTTCCACATGGCACAAATTATGGTTACCCTAGCCACGTCGCACCATTTTTTTCAAAGAAATAAATCCGATTTTCTTATATATATATATATATATTTAAAATCATTTATTTTTTAATTTTATTTAAAATTAGTATTGTAATTTTTCTTTTATAAATAATATAATTTTAATGCTCTTAAGATAATATAAAACATATTTATTAATTATATAATAATTTTTCATCTAGTATATAGAAACAATTTAAAAGTGGTAGAAGAGAAAGAATGACCAAACAAATCAAATTACGGTTACTCAAGCCACGTGGCACAATTTCTTTCAAAGAAATGAATCTGATTTTCTTATATATATTTAAAATGTATTATTTTTTAATTGTATTTAGAATTAGTATCGTAATTTCTCTTTTATAAATAATATATTCTTAATACTCTTAAGATAATTTAAAACATATTTATTAATTATTTAATCATTTTTCATCTATAATATATAAACAACGAAGATGACGCATTTTGACATATGTTGAAGATGACGACACATGAAGCGGAATGTATTGGGTCAATTTTAAATAATACACCATTTATCAATTCAGGAATAGGTGCGTCCAAACGTTATGTAATTGATTACTCAAACACCATAAAGGTTCATAAAAAAATATTTATCAATAACAGGAAGATTTGGGAATAGTGGGAGAAGAGGAAACAACGACAAAACAAATTAATTTCTGTTTATACACTCCAATCAGCGTGGCACAAATTTTTTCATTTTTTTGCAAATAAATATATCCGATTTTCTTATACAATTATTACAATATAATCCTCTCTTATCAAAAGTATATTCAAACCGAAATTAGTTTGTCAAATATTATTGGTCAGAAACCTTACATGATAACTTTTCATATAATACAATACATACAATACCACTATAGAAACATAAACAATATTCCAATATCTTCCAAAGATCCCATCAATAAAAATATCCTTAAACAACGAATTCCCTAAACCACTAATTAATAATTAAAAATTAATTTAGATAATATTGCAACATAATTTTTCGTAAAACTGGGACCTATAACAAAAAAAATTAATTAACACATTGTCAACATACTCTTTCAAAATACTCTTTGTTGTTGGAGACAACCTTCCATTTATGATGCATTATGACATCCACCTTTCATAACTCTTTGTTCAATGTATTGAGTTTATAAATATTACATAAATGATAATGACGAATCAGAAAATATGATGGAGACGAAGATGAGACTAAAGCTGAATGTATCCAATCATCATTCCGTCAGTTTAAAGTTTAAAGGCGCATAAACCGTTACAAATTTGTGTAAATAGATGCGTTACAATTTAGGAATAGATGCTTTTTAATAGAATCACTTCCACATGGCACAAATTATGGTTACCCAAGCCAAGTGGCACCATTTTTTTCAAAGAAATAAATCCGATTTTCTTATATATATATATATATATATATATATTTAAAATCATTTATTTTTTAATTTTATTTAAAATTAGTATTGTAATTTCTCTTTTATAAATAATATAATTTTAATGCTCTTAAGATAATATAAAACATATTTATAAATTATATAATAATTTTTCATCTAGTATATAGAAACAATTTAAAAGTGGTAGAAGAGAAAGAATGACCAAACAAATCAAATTACGGTTACTCAAGCCACGTGGCACAATTTCTTTCAAGGAAATGAATCTGTTTTTCTTATATATATTTAAAATGTATTATTTTTTAATTGTATTTAAAATTAGTATCGTAATTTCTCTTTTATAAATAATATATTCTTAATACTCTTAAGATAATTTAAAACATATTTATTAATTATTTAATCATTTTACATCTATAATATATAAACAACGAAGATGACGCATTTTGACATATGATGAAGATGACGACACATGAAGCGGAATGTATTGGGTCAATTTTAAATAATACACCATTCATCAATTCAGGAATAGGTGCGTCCAAACGTTATGTAATTGATTACTCAAACACCATAAAGGTTCATAAAAAAATATTTATCAATAACGGGAAGATTTGGGAATAGTGGGAGAAGAGGAAAGAACGACAAAACAAATTAATTTCTGTTTATACACTCCAATCAGCGTGGCACAAATTTTTTCATTTTTTTGCAAATAAATATATCCGATTTTCTTATACAATTATTACAATATAGCCCACTCTTATCAAAAGTATATTCAAACCGAAATTAGTTTGTCAAATATTATTGGTCAGAAACCTTACATGATAACTTTTCATATAATACAATACATACAATACTACTATAGAAACATAAACAATATTCCAATATCTTCCAAAGATCCCATCAATAAAAATATCCTTAAACAACGAATTTCCTAAACCACTAATTAATAATTAAAAATTAATTTAGATAATATTGCAACATAATTTTTCGTCAAACTGGGACCTATAACAAAAAAAATTAATTAACACTTTGTCAACATTCTCTTTCAAAATACTCTTTGTTGTTGGAGACAACCTTCCATTTATGATGCATTATGACATCCACCTTTCATAACTCTTTGTTCAATGTATTGAGTTTATAAATATTACATAAATGATAATGACGAATTAGAAAATATGATGGAGACGAAGATGAGACTGAAGCTGAATGTATCCAATCATCATTCCGTCAGTTTAAAGTTTAAAGGCGCATAAACCGTTACAATTTGTGTAAATAGATGCGTTACAATTTAGGAATAGATGCTTTTTAATAGAATCACTTCCACATGGCACAAATTATGGTTACCCAAGCCACGTGGCACCATTTTTTTCAAAGAAATAAATCCGATTTTCTTATATATATATTTAAAATCATTTATTTTTTAATTTTATTTAAAATTAGTATTGTAATTTCTCTTTTATAAATAATATAATTTTAATGCTCTTAAGATAATATAAAACATATTTATTAATTATATAATAATTTTTCATCTAGTATATAGAAACAATTTAAAAGTGGTAGAAGAGAAAGAATGACCAAACAAATCAAATTACGGTTACTCAAGCCACGTGGCACAATTTCTTTCAAAGAAATGAATCTGATTTTCTTATATATATTTAAAATGTATTATTTTTTAATTGTATTTAAAATTAGTATCGTAATTTCTCTTTTATAAATAATATATACTTAATACTCTTAAGATAATTTAAAACATATTTATTAATTATTTAATCATTTTTCATCTATAATATATAAATAACGAAGATGACGCATTTTGACATATGATGAAGATGACGACACATGAAGCGGAATGTATTGGGTCAATTTTAAATAATACACCATTCATCAATTCAGGAATAGGTGCGTCCAAACGTTATGTAATTGATTACTCAAACACCATAAAGGTTCATAAAAAAATATTTATCAATAATGGGAAGATTTGGGAATAGTGGGAGAAGAGGAAAGAACGACAAAACAAATTAATTTCTGTTTATACACTCCAATCAGCGTGGCACAAATTTTTTCATTTTTTTGCAAATAAGTTTATCCGATTTTCTTATACAATTATTACAATATAACCCTCTCTTATCAAAAATATATTCAAACCGAAATTAGTTTGTCAAATATTATTGGTCAGAAACCTTACATGATAACTTTTCATATAATACAATACATACAATACTACTATAGAAACATAAACAATATTCCAATATCTTCCAAAGATCCCATCAATAAAAATATCCTTAAACAACGAATTCCCTAAACCACTAATTAATAATTAAAAATTAATTTAGATAATATTGCAAAATAATTTTTCGTCAAACTGGGACCTATAACAAAAAAAATTAATTAACACTTTGTCAACATACTCTTTCAAAATACTCTTTGTTGTTGGAGACAACCTTCCATTTATGATGCATTATGACATCCACCTTTCATAACTCTTTGTTCAATGTATTGAGTTTATAAATATTACATAAATGATAATGACGAATCAGAAAATATGGAGACGAAGATGAGACTAAAGCTGAATGTATCCAATCATCATTCCGTCAGTTTAAAGTTTAAAGGCGCATAAACCGTTACAATTTGTGTAAATAGATGCGTTACAATTTAGGAATAGATGCTTTTTAATAGAATCACTTCCACATGGCACAAATTATGGTTACCCAAGCCACGTGGCACCATTTTTTTCAAAGAAATAAATCCGATTTTCTTATATATATATATATATATATATTTAAAATCATTTATTTTTTAATTTTATTTAAAATTAGTATTGTAATTTCTCTTTTATAAATAATATAATTTTAATGCTCTTAAGATAATATAAAACATATTTATTAATTATATAATAATTTTTCATCTAGTATATAGAAACAATTTAAAAGTGGTAGAAGAGAAAGAATGACCAAACAAATCAAATTACGGATACTCAAGCGACGTGGCACAATTTCTTTCAAAGAAATGAATCTGATTTTCTTATATATATTTAAAATGTATTATTTTTTAATTGTATTTAAAATTAGTATCGTAATTTCTCTTTTATAAATAATATATTCTTAATACTCTTAAGATAATTTAAAACATATTTATTAATTATTTAATCATTTTTCATCTATAATATATAAACAACGAAGATGACGCATTTTGACATATGATGAAGATGACGAGACATGAAGCGGAATGTATTGGGTCAATTTTAAATAATACACCATTCATCAATTCAAGAATAGGTGCGTCCAAACGTTATGTAATTGATTACTCAAACACCATAAAGGTTCATAAAAAAATATTTATCAATAACGGGAAGATTTGGGAATAGTGGGAGAAGAGGAAACAACGACAAAACAAATTAATTTCTGTTTATACACTCCAATCAGCGTGGCACAAATTTTTTCATTTTTTTGCAAATAAATATATCCGATTTTCTTATACAATTATTACAATATAACCCTCTCTTATCAAAAGTATATTCAAACCGAAATTAGTTTGTCAAGTATTATTGGTCAGAAACCTTACATGATAACTTTTCATATAATACAATACATACAATACCACTATAGAAACATAAACAATATTCCAATATCTTCCAAAGATCCCATCAATAAAAATATCCTTAAACAACGAATTCCCTAAACCACTAATTAATAATTAAAAATTAATTTAGATAATATTGCAACATAATTTTTCGTAAAACTGGGACCTATAATAAAAAAAATTAATTAACACATTGTCAACATACTCTTTCAAAATACTCTTTGTTGTTGGAGACAACCTTCCATTTATGATGCATTATGACATCCACCTTTCATAACTCTTTGTTCAATGTATTGAGTTTATAAATATTACATAAATGATAATGACGAATCAGAAAATATGATGGAGACGAAGATGAGACTAAAGCTGAATGTATCCAATCATCATTCCGTCAGTTTAAAGTTTAAAGGCGCATAAACCGTTACAAATTTGTGTAAATAGATGCGTTACAATTTAGGAATAGATGCTTTTTAATAGAATCACTTCCACATGGCACAAATTATGGTTACCCAAGCCACGTGGCACCATTTTTTTCAAAGAAATAAATCCGATTTTCTTATATATATATATATATATATATATATTTAAAATCATTTATTTTTTAATTTTATTTAAAATTAGTATTGTAATTTCCATTTTATAAATAATATAATTTTAATGCTCTTAAGATAATATAAAACATATTTATAAATTATATAATAATTTTTCATCTAGTATATAGAAACAATTTAAAAGTGGTAGAAGAGAAAGAATGACCAAACAAATCAAATTACGGTTACTCAAGCCACGTGGCACAATTTCTTTCAAAGAAATGAATATGTTTTTCTTATATATATTTAAAATGTATTATTTTTTAATTGTATTTAAAATTAGTATCGTAATTTCTCTTTTATAAATAATATATTCTTAATACTCTTAAGATAATTTAAAACATATTTATTAATTATTTAATCATTTTTCATCTATAATATATAAACAACGAAGATGACGCATTTTGACATATGATGAAGATGACGACACATGAAGCGGAATGTATTGGGTCAATTTTAAATAATACACCATTCATCAATTCAGGAATAGGTGCGTCCAAACGTTATGTAATTGATTACTCAAACACCATAAAGGTTCATAAAAAAATATTTATCAATAACGGGAAGATTTGGGAATAGTGGGAGAAGAGGAAAGAACGACAAAACAAATTAATTTCTGTTTATACACTCCAATCAGCGTGGCACAAATTTTTTCATTTTTTTGCAAATAAATATATCCGATTTTCTTATACAATTATTACAATATAGCCCACTCTTATCAAAAGTATATTCAAACCGAAATTAGTTTGTCAAATATTATTGGTCAGAAACCTTACATGATAACTTTTCATATAATACAATACATACAATACTACTATAGAAACATAAACAATATTCCAATATCTTCCAAAGATCCCATCAATAAAAATATCCTTAAACAACGAATTTCCTAAACCACTAATTAATAATTAAAAATTAATTTAGATAATATTGCAACATAATTTTTCGTCAAACTGGGACCTATAACAAAAAAAATTAATTAACACTTTGTCAACATTCTCTTTCAAAATACTCTTTGTTGTTGGAGACAACCTTCCATTTATGATGCATTATGACATCCACCTTTCATAACTCTTTGTTCAATGTATTGAGTTTATAAATATTACATAAATGATAATGACGAATTAGAAAATATGATGGAGACGAAGATGAGACTGAAGCTGAATGTATCCAATCATCATTCCGTCAGTTTAAAGTTTAAAGGCGCATAAACCGTTACAATTTGTGTAAATAGATGCGTTACAATTTAGGAATAGATGCTTTTTAATAGAATCACTTCCACATGGCACAAATTATGGTTACCCAAGCCACGTGGCACCATTATTTTCAAAGAAATAAATCCGATTTTCTTATATATATATTTAAAATCATTTATTTTTTAATTTTATTTAAAATTAGTATTGTAATTTCTCTTTTATAAATAATATAATTTTAATGCTCTTAAGATAATATAAAACATATTTATTAATTATATAATAATTTTTCATCTAGTATATAGAAACAATTTAAAAGTGGTAGAAGAGAAAGAATGACCAAACAAATCAAATTACGGTTACTCAAGCCACGTGGCACAATTTCTTTCAAAGAAATGAATCTGATTTTCTTATATATATTTAAAATGTATTATTTTTTAATTGTATTTAAAATTAGTATCGTAATTTCTCTTTTATAAATAATATATACTTAATACTCTTAAGATAATTTAAAACATATTTATTAATTATTTAATCATTTTTCATCTATAATATATAAATAACGAAGATGACGCATTTTGACATATGATGAAGATGACGACACATGAAGCGGAATGTATTGGGTCAATTTTAAATAATACACCATTCATCAATTCAGGAATAGGTGCGTCCAAACGTTATGTAATTGATTACTCAAACACCATAAAGGTTCATAAAAAAATATTTATCAATAATGGGAAGATTTGGGAATAGTGGGAGAAGAGGAAAGAACGACAAAACAAATTAATTTCTGTTTATACACTCCAATCAGCGTGGCACAAATTTTTTCATTTTTTTGCAAATAAGTTTATCCGATTTTCTTATACAATTATTACAATATAACCCTCTCTTATCAAAAATATATTCAAACCGAAATTAGTTTGTCAAATATTATTGGTCAGAAACCTTACATGATAACTTTTCATATAATACAATACATACAATACTACTATAGAAACATAAACAATATTCCAATATCTTCCAAAGATCCCATCAATAAAAATATCCTTAAACAACGAATTCCCTAAACCACTAATTAATAATTAAAAATTAATTTAGATAATATTGCAAAATAATTTTTCGTCAAACTGGGACCTATAACAAAAAAAATTAATTAACACTTTGTCAACATACTCTTTCAAAATACTCTTTGTTGTTGGAGACAACCTTCCATTTATGATGCATTATGACATCCACCTTTCATAACTCTTTGTTCAATGTATTGAGTTTATAAATATTACATAAATGATAATGACGAATCAGAAAATATGGAGACGAAGATGAGACTAAAGCTGAATGTATCCAATCATCATTCCGTCAGTTTAAAGTTTAAAGGCGCATAAACCGTTACAATTTGTGTAAATAGATGCGTTACAATTTAGGAATAGATGCTTTTTAATAGAATCACTTCCACATGGCACAAATTATGGTTACCCAAGCCACAAGGCACCATTTTTTTCAAAGAAATAAATCCGATTTTCTTATATATATATATATATATATATATATATATATATATATATATTTAAAATCATTTATTTTTTAATTTTATTTAAAATTAGTATTGTAATTTCTCTTTTATAAATAATATAATTTTAATGCTCTTAAGATAATATAAAACATATTTATTAATTATATAATAATTTTTCATCTAGTATATAGAAACAATTTAAAAGTGGTAGAAGAGAAAGAATGACCAAACAAATCAAATTACGGATACTCAAGCGACGTGGCACAATTTCTTTCAAAGAAATGAATCTGATTTTCTTATATATATTTAAAATTTATTATTTTTTAATTGTATTTAAAATTAGTATCGTAATTTCTCTTTTATAAATAATATATTCTTAATACTCTTAAGATAATTTAAAACATATTTATTAATTATTTAATCATTTTTCATCTATAATATATAAACAACGAAGATGACGCATTTTGACATATGATGAAGATGACGAGACATGAAGCGGAATGTATTGGGTCAATTTTAAATAATACACCATTCATCAATTCAGGAATAGGTGTGTCCAAACGTTATGTAATTGATTACTCAAACACCATAAAGGTTCATAAAAAAATATTTATCAATAACGGGAAGATTTGGGAATAGTGGGAGAAGAGGAAAGAACGACAAAACAAATTAATTTCTGTTTATACACTCCAATCAGCGTGGCACAAATCTTTTTATTTTTTTGCAAATAAATATATCTGATTTTCTTATACAATTATTACAATATAACCCTCTCTTATCAAAAGTATATTCAAACCGAAATTAGTTTGTCAAATATTATTGGTCAGAAACCTTACATGATAACTTTTCATATAATACAATACATACAATACTACTATAGAAACATAAACAATATTCCAATATCTTCCAAAGATCCCATCAATAAAAATATCCTTAAACAACGAATTCCCTAAACCACTAATTAATAATTCAAAATTAATTTAGATAATATTGCAACATAATTTTTCGTCAAACTGGGACCTATAACAAAAAAAATTAATTAACACTTTGTCAACATACTCTTTCAAAATACTCTTTGTTGTTGGAGACAACCTTCCATTTATGATGCATTATGGCATCCACTTTTCATAACTCTTTGTTCAATGTATTGAGTTTATAAATATTACATAAATGATAATGACGAATCAGAAAATATGATGGAGATGAAGATGAGACTGAAGCTGAATGTATCCAATCATCATTCCGTCAGTTTAAAGTTTAAAGGCGCATAAACCGTTACAATTTGTGTAAATAGATGCGTTACAATTTAGGAATAGATGCTTTTTAATAGAATCACTTCCACATGGCACAAATTATGGTTACCCAAGCCACGTGGCACCATTTTTTTCAAAGAAAGAAATCCGATTTTCTTATATATATATTTAAAATCATTTATTTTTTAATTTTATTTAAAATTAGTATTGTAATTTCTCTTTTATAAATAATATAATTTTAATGCTCTTAAGATAATATAAAACATATTTATTAATTATATAATAATTTTTCATCTAGTATATAGAAACAATTTAAAAGTGGTAGAAGAGAAAGAATGACCAAACAAATCAAATTACGGTTACTCAAGCCACGTGGCACAATTTCTTTCAAAGAAATGAATCTGATTTTCTTATATATATTTAAAATGTATTATTTTTTAATTGTATTTAAAATTAGTATCGTAATTTCTCTTTTATAAATAATATATTCTTAATACTCTTAAGATAATTTAAAACATATTTATTAATTATTTAATCATTTTTCATCTATAATAGATAAACAACGAAGATGACGCATTTTGACATATGATGAAGATGACGACACATGAAGCGGAATGTATTGGGTCAATTTTAAATAATACACCATTCATCAATTCAGGAATAGGTGCGTCCAAACGTTATGTAATTGATTACTCAAACACCATAAAGGTTCATAAAAAAATATTTATCAATAACGGGAAGATTTGGGAATAGTGGGAGAAGAGGAAAGAACGACAAAACAAATTAATTTCTGTTTATACACTCCAATCAGCGTGGCACAAATTTTTTCATTTTTTTGCAAATAAGTTTATCCGATTTTCTTATACAATTATTACAATATAACCCTCTCTTCTAAAAAGTATTTTCAAACCGAAATTAGTTTGTCAAATATTATTGGTCAGAAACCTTACATGATAACTTTTCATATAATACAATACATACAATACTACTATAGAAACATAAACAATATTCCAATATCTTCCAAAGATCCCATCAATAAAAATATCCTTAAACAACGAATTCCCTAAACCACTAATTAATAATTAAAAATTAATTTAGATAATATTGCAACATAATTTTTCGTCAAACTGGGACCTAGAACAAAAAAAATTAATTAACACTTTGTCAACATACTCTTTCAAAATACTCTTTGTTGTTGGAGACAACCTTCCATTTATGATGCATTATGACATCCACCTTTCATAACTCTTTGTTCAATGTATTGAGTTTATAAATATTACATAAATGATAATGACGAATCAGAAAATATGATGGAGACGAAGATGAGACTGAAGCTGAATGTATCCAATCATCATTCCGTCAGTTTAAAGTTTAAATGCGCATAAACCGTTACAATTTGTGTAAATAGATGCGTTACAATTTAGGAATAGATGCTTTTTAATAGAATCACTTCCACATGGCACAAATTATGGTTACCCAAGCCACGTGGCACCATTTTTTTAAAAGAAATAAATCCGATTTTCTTATATATATATTTAAAATCATTTATTTTTTAATTTTATTTAAAATTAGTATTGCAATTTCTCTTTTATAAATAATATAATTTTAATGCTCTTAAGATAATATATAACATATTTATTAATTATATAATAATTTTTCATCTAGTATAATGAAACAATTTAAAAGTGGTAGAAGAGAAAGAATGACCAAACAAATCATATTACGGTTACTCAAGCCACGTGGCACAATTTCTTTCAAAGAAATGAATCTGATTTTCTTATATATATTTAAAATGTATTATTTTTTAATTGTATTTAAAATTAGTATCGTAATTTCTCTTTTATAAATAATATATTCTTAATACTCTTAAGATAATTTAAAACATATTTATTAATTATTTAATCATTTTTCATCTATAATATATAAACAACGAAGATGACACATTTTGACATATGATGAAGATGCCGACACATGAAACGGAATGTATTGGGTCAATTTTAAATAATACACCATTCATCAATTCAGGAATAGGTGCGTCCAAACGTTATGTAATTGATTACTCAAACACCATAAAGGTTCATAAAAAAATATTTATCAATAACGGGAAGATTTGGGAATAGTGGGAGAAGAGGAAAGAACGACAAAACAAATTAATTTCTGTTTATACACTCCAATCAGCGTGGCAAATTTTTTTTCATTTTTTTGCAAATAAATATATCCGATTTTCTTATACAATTATTACAATATAACCCTCTCTTATCAAAAGTATATTCAAACCGAAATTAGTTTGTCAAATATTATTGGTCAGAAACCTTACATGATAACTTCTCATATAATTCAATACATACAATACTACTATAGAAACATAAACAATATTCCAATATCTTCCAAAGATCCCATCAATAAAAATATCCTTAAACAACGAATTCCCTAAACCACTAATTAATTATTAAAAATTAATTTAGATAATATTTTAACATAATTTTTCGTCAAACTGGGACCTAGAACAAAAAAAATTAATTAACACTTTGTCAACATACTCTTTCAAAATACTCTTTGTTGTTGGAGACAACCTTCCATTTATGATACATTATGACATCCACCTTTCATAACTCTTTGTTCAATGTATTGAGTTTATAAATATTACATAAATGATAATGACAAATCAAAAAATATGATGGAGACGAAGATGAGACTGAAGCTGAATGTATCCAATCATCATTCCGTCAGTTTAAAGTTTAAAGGCGCATAAACCGTTACAATTTGTGTAAATAGATGCGTTACAATTTAGGAATAGATGCTTTTTAATAGAATCACTTCCACATGGCACAAATTATGGTTACCCAAGCCACGTGGCACCATTTTTTTAACAAAAATAAATCCGATTTTCTTATATATATATATTTAAAATCATTTATTTTTTAATTTTATTTAAAATTAGTATTGCAATTTCTCTTTTATAAATAATATAATTTTAATGCTCTTAAGATAATATAAAACATATTTATTAATTATATAATAATTTTTCATCTAGTATAATGAAACAATTTAAAAGTGGTAGAAGAGAAAGAATGACCAAACAAATCAAATTACGGTTACTCAAGCCACGTGGCACAATTTCTTTCAAAGAAATGAATCTGATTTTATTATATATATTTAAAATGTATTATTTTTTAATTGTATTTAAAATTAGTATCGTAATTTCTCTTTTATAAATAATATATTCTTAATACTCTTAAGATAATTTAAAACATATTTATTAATTATTTAATCATTTTTCATCTATAATATATAAACAACGAAGATGACGCATTTTGACATATGATGAAGATGCCGACACATGAAACAGAATGTATTGGGTCAATTTTAAATAATACACCATTCATCAATTCAGGAATAGGTGCGTCCAAACGTTATGTAATTGATTACTCAAACACCATAAAGGTTCATAAAAAAATATTTATCAATAACGGGAAGATTTGGGAATAGTGGGAGAAGAGGAAAGAACGACAAAACAAATTAATTTCTGTTTATACACTCCAATCAGCGTGGCAAATTTTTTTTCATTTTTTTGCAAATAAATATATCCGATTTTCTTATACAATTATTACAATATAACCCTCTCTTATCAAAAGTATATTCAAACCGAAATTAGTTTGTCAAATATTATTGGTCAGAAACCTTACATGATAACTTCTCATATAATACAATACATACAATACTACTATAGAAACATAAACAATATTCCAATATCTTCCAAAGATCCCATCAATAAAAATATCCTTAAACAACGAATTCCCTAAACCACTAATTAATTATTAAAAATTAATTTAGATAATATTTTAACATAATTTTTCGTCAAACTGGGACCTAGAACAAAAAAAATTAATTAACACTTTGTCAACATACTCTTTCAAAATACTCTTTGTTGTTGGAGACAACCTTCCATTTATGATGCATTATGACATCCACCTTTCATAACTCTTTGTTCAATGTATTGAGTTTATAAATATTACATAAATGATAATGATGAATCAGAAAATATGATGGAGACGAAGATGAGACTGAAGCTGAATGTATCCAATCATCATTCCGTCAGTTTAAAGTTTAAAGGCGCATAAACCGTTACAATTTGTGTAAATAGATGCGTTACAATTTAGAAATAGATGCTTTTTAATAGAATCACTTCCACATGGCACAAATTATGGTTACCCAAGCCACGTGACACCATTTTTTTCAAAGAAATAAATCTGATTTTCTTATATATATATTTAAAATCATTTATTTTTTAATTTTATTTAAAATTAGTATTGTAATTTCTCTTTTATAAATAATATAATTTTAATGCTCTTAAGATTATATAAAACATATTTATTAATTATATAATAATTTTTCATCTAGTATATAGAAACAATTTAAAAGTGGTAGAAGAGAAAGAATGACCAAACAAATCAAATTACGGTTACTCAAGCCACGTGGCACAATTTCTTTCAAAGAAATGAATCTGATTTTCTTATATATATTTAAAATGTATTATTTTTTAATTGTATTTAAAATTAGTATCGTAATTTCTCTTTTATAAATAATATATTCTTAATACTCTTAAGATAATTTAAAACATATTTATTAATTATTTAATCATTTTTCATCTATAATATATAAACAACGAAGATGACGCATTTTGACATATGATGAAGATGACGACACATGAAGCAGAATGTATTGGGTCAATTTTAAATAATACACCATTCATCAATTCAGAAATAGGTGCGTCCAAACGTTATGTAATTCGTTACTCAAACACCATAAAGGTTCATAAAAAAATATTTATCAATAACGGGAAGATTTGGGAATAGTGGGAGAAGAGGAAAGAACGACAAAACAAATTAATTTCTGTTTATACACTCCAATCAGCGTGGCACAAATTTTTTTATTTTTTTGCAAATAAATATATCCGATTTTCTTATACAATTATTACAATATAACCCTCTCTTTTCAAAAGTATATTCAAACCATAATTAGTTTGTCAAATATTATTGGTCAGAAACCTTACATGATAACTTTTCATATAATACAATACATACAATACTACTATAGAAACATAAACAATATTCCAATATCTTCCAAAGATCCCATCAATAAAAATATCCTTAAACAACGAATTCCCTAAACCACTAATTAATAATTAAAAATTAATTTAGATAATATTGCATCATAATTTTTCGTCAAACAGGGACCTATAACAAAAAAAAAATAATTAACACTTTGTCAACATACTCTTTCAAAATACTCTTTGTTGTTGGAGACAACCTTCCATTTATGATGCATTATGACATCCACCTTTCATAACTCTTTGTTCAATGTATTGAGTTTATAAATATTACATAAATGATAATGACGAATCAGAAAATATGATGGAGACGAAGATGAGACTGAAGCTGAATGTATCCAATCATCATTCAGTCAGTTTAAAGTTCAAAGGCGCATAAACCGTTACAATTTGTGTAAATAGATGCGTTACAATTTAGGAATAAATGCTTTTTTATAGAATCCAATCCACATGACACAACTTATGGTTACCAAAGCCACGTGGCACCATTTTTTTCAACGAAATAAATCCGATTTTCTTATATATATATTTAAAATCATTTATTTTTTAATTTTAATAAAAATTAGTATTGTAATTTCTCTTTTATAAATAATATAATTTTAATGCTCTTAAGATAATTTAAAACATATTTATTAATAATATAATAATTTTTCATCTAGTATATAGAAACAATTTAAAAGTGGTAGAAGAGAAAGAATGACCAAGCAAATCAAATTATGGTTACTCAAGCCACGTGGCACAATTTCTTTCAAAGAAATGAATCTGATTTTCTTATATATATTTAAAATGTATTATTTTTTAATTGTATTTAAAATTAGTATCGTAATTTCTCTTTTATAAATAATATATTCTTAATACTCTTAAGATAATTTAAAAAATATTTATTAATTATTTAATCATTTTTAATCTATAATATATAAACAACGAAGATGACGCATTTTGACATATGATGAAGATGACGACACATGAAGCGGAATGTATTGGGTCAATTTTAAATAATACACCATTCATCAATTCAGGAATAGGTGCGTCCAAACGTTATGTAATTCGTTACTCAAACACCATAAAGGTTCATAAAAAAATATTTATCAATAACGGGAAGATTTGGGAATAGTGGGAGAAGAGGAAAGAACGACAAAACAAATTAATTTCTGTTTATTCACTCCAATCAGCGTGGCACAATTTTTTTTTATTTTTTTTGCAAATAAATATATCTGATTTTCTTATACAGTTATTACAATATAACCCTCTCTTCTCAAAAGTATATTCAAACCGTAATTAGTTTGTCAAATATTATTGGTCAGAAACCATACATGATAACTTTTCATATAATACAATACATACAATACTACTATAGAAACATAAACAATATTCCAATATCTTCCAAAGATCCCATCAATAAAAATATCCTTAAACAACGAATTCCCTAAACCACTAATTAATAATTCAAAATTAATTTAGATAATATTGCATCATAATTTTTCGTCAAACAGGGACCTATAACAAAAAAAATTAATTAACACTTTGTCAACATACTCTTTCAAAATACTCTTTGTTGTTGGAGACAACCTTCCATCTATGATGTATTATGACATCCACCTTTCATAACTCTTTGTTCAATGTATTGAGTTTATAAATATTCCATAAATGATAATGACGAATCAGAAAATATGATGGAGACGAAGATGAGACTGAAGCTGAATGTATCCAATCATCATTCAGTCAGTTTAAAGTTCAAAGGCGCATAAACCGTTACAATTTGTATAAATAGATGCGTTACAATTTAGGAATAGATGCTTTTTTATAGAATCCAATCCACATGGCACAAATTAAGGTTACCCTAGCCATGTGGCACCATTTTTTTCAAAGAAATGAATCTGTTTTTTTATATATACATTTAAAATCATTTATTTTTTAATTGTATTTAAAATTAGCATTATAATTTCTCTTTTAAAATAATATAATTTTAATGCTCTTAAGATAATTTAAAACATATTTATTAATTATATAATAATTTTTAATCTAGTATATAGAAACAAATTAAAAGTGGGAGAAGAGAAAGAATGACCAAACAAATCAAATTATGGTTACTCAAGCCACGTGGCACAAATGTTTTCAAAGAAATGAATCTGATTTTCTTATATATATTTAAAATGTATTATTTTTTAATTGTATTTAAAATTAGTATCGTAATTTCTCTTTTATAAATAATATATTCTTAATACTCTTAAGATAATTTAAAACATATTTATTAATTATTTAATCATTTTTCATCTATAATATATAAACAACGAAGATGACGCATTTTGACATATGATGAAGATGACGACACATGAAGCGGAATGTATTGGGTCAATTTTAAATAATACACCATTCATCAATTCAGGAATAGGTGCGTCCAAACATTATGTAATTGATTACTCAAACACCATAAAGGTTCATAAAAAATATTTATCAATAACGGGAAGATTTGGGAATAGTGGGAGAAGAGGAAAGAACGACAAAACAAATTAATTTCTGTTTATACACTCCAATCAGCTTGGCACAAATTTTTTCATTTTTTTGCAAATAAGTATATCCGATTTTCTTATACAATTATTACAATATAACCCTCTCTTCTAAAAAGTATATTCAAACCGAAATTAGTTTGTCAAATATTATTGGTGAGAAACCTTACATGATAACTTTTCATATAATACAATACATACAATACTACTATAGAAACATAAACAATATTCCAATATCTTCCAAAGATCCCATCAATAAAAATATCCTTAAACAACGAATTCCCTAAACCACTAATTAATAATTAAAAATTAATTTAGATAATATTGCATCATAATTTTTCGTCAAACAGGGACCTATAACAAAAAAAAAATTAATTAACACTTTTTCAACATACTCTTTCAAAATACTTTTTGTTGTTGGAGACAACCTTCCATTTATGATGCATTATGACATCCACCTTTCATAACTCTTTGTTCAATGTATTGAGTTTATAAATATTACATAAATGATAATGACGAATCAGAAAATATGATGGAGACGAAGATGAGATTGAAGCTGAATGTATCCAATCATCATTCAGTCAGTTTAAAGTTCAAAGGCGCATAAACCGTTACAATTTGTGTAAATAGATGCGTTACAATTTAGGAATAGATTCTTTTTTATAGAATCCAATCCACATGGCACAAATTATGGTTACCCTAGCTATGTGGCACCATTTTTTTCAAAGAAATGAATCTGTTTTTTTATATATACATTTAAAATCATTTATTTTTTAATTGTATTTAAAATTAGCATTATAATTTCTCTTTTAAAATAATATAATTTTAATGCTCTTAAGATAATTTAAAACATATTTATTAATTATATAATAATTTTTAATCTAGTATATAGAAACAAATTAAAAGTGGGAGAAGATAAAGAATGACCAAACAAATCAAATTATGGTTACTCAAGCCACGTGGCACAAATGTTTTCAAAGAAATGAATCTGATTTTCTTATATATATTTAAAATGTATTATTTTTTAATTGTATTTTAAATTAGTATCGTAATTTCTCTTTTATAAATAATATATTATTAATACTCTTAAGATAATTTAAAACATATTTATTAATTATTTAATCATTTTTCATCTATAATATATAAACAACGAAGATGACGCATTTTGACATATGATGAAGATGACGACACATGAAGCGGAATGTATTGGGTCAATTTTAAATAATACACCATTCATCAATTCAGGAATAGGTGCGTCCAAACGTTATGTAATTGATTACTCAAACACCATAAAGGTTCATAAAAAATATTTATCAATAACGGGAAGATTTGGGAATAGTGGGAGAAGAGGAAAGAACGACAAAACAAATTAGTTTCTGTTTATACACTCCAATCAGCGTGGCACAAATTTTTTCATTTTATTGCAAATAAGTATATCCGATTTTCTTATACAATTATTACAATATAACCCTCTCTTCTAAAAAGTATATTCAAACCGAAATTAGTTTGTCAAATATTATTGGTCAGAAACCTTACATGATAACTTTTCATATAATACAATACATACAATACTACTATAGAAACATAAACAATATTCCAATATCTTCCAAAGATCCCATCAATACAAATATCCTTAAACAACGAATTCCCTAAACCACTAATTAATAATTAAAAATTAATTTAGATAATATTGCATCATAATTTTTCGTCAAACAGGGACCTATAACAAAAAAAAAATTAATTAACACTTTATCAATATACTCTTTCAAAATACTTTTTGTTGTTGGAGACAACCTTCCATTTATGATGCATTATGACATCCACCTTTCATAACTATTTGTTCAATGTATTGAGTTTATAAATATTACATAAATGATAATGACGAATCAGAAAATATGATGGAGACGAAGATGAGATTGAAGCTGAATGTATCCAATCATCATTCAGTCAGTTTAAAGTTTAAAGGCGCATAAACCATTACAATTTGTGTAAATAGATGCGTTACAATTTAGGAATAGATGCTTTTTTATAGAATCCAATCCACATGGCACAAATTATGGTTACCAAAGCCACGTGGCACCATTTTTTTCAAAGAAATATATCCGATTTTCTTATATATATATTTAAAATCATTTATTTTTTAATTTTATTAAAAATTAGTATTGTAATTTCTCTTTTATAAATAATATAATTTTAATGCTCTTAAGATAATTTAAAACATATTTATTAATTATATAATAATTTTTCATCTAGTATATAGAAACAATTTAAAAGTGGTAGAAGAGAAAGAATGACCAAGCAAATCAAATTATGGTTACTCAAGCCACGTGGCACAATTTCTTTCAAAGAAATGAATATGAATTTCTTATATATATTTAAAATGTATTATTTTTTAATTGTATTTAAGATTAGTATCGTAATTTCTCTTTTATAAATAATATATTCTTAATACTCTTAAGATAATTTAAAACATATTTATTAATTATTTAATCATTTTTCATCTATTATATATAAACAACGAAGATGACGCATTTTGACATATGATGAAAATGACGTCACATGAAGCGGAATTTATTGGGTCAATTTTAAATAATACACCATTCATCAATTCAGGAATAGGTGCGTACAAACGTAATGTAATTGATTACTCAAACACCATAAAGGTTCATAAAAAAATATTTATCAATAACGGGAAGATTTTGAAATAGTGGGAGAAGAGGAAAGAACGACAAAACAAATTAATTTCTATTTATACACTCCAATCAGCGTGGCACAATTTTTTTCATTTTTTTGCAAATAAATATATTCGATTTTCTTATACAATTATTACAATATAACCCTCTCTTCTCAAAAGTATATTCAAACCGAAATTAGTTTGTCAAATATTATTGGTTAGAAACCTTACATGATAACTTTTCATATAATACAATACATACAATACTACTATAGAAACATAAACAATATTTCAATATCTTCCAAAGATCCCATCAATAAAAATATCCTTAAACAACGAATTCCCTAAACCACTAATTAATAATTAAAAATTAATTTAGATAATATTGCCACATAATATTTCGTCAAACAGGGACCTAAAACAAAAAAAATTAATTAACACTTTGTCAACATACTCTTTTAAAATACTCTTTGTTGTTGGAGACAACCTTCCATCTATGATGCATTATGACATCCACCTTTCATAACTCTTTGTTCAATGTATTGAGTTTATAAATATTACATAAATGATAATGACGAATCAGAAAATATGTTGGAGACAAAAATGAGACTGAAGCTGAATGTATCCAATCATCATTCAGTCAGTTTAAAGTTCAAAGGCGCATAAACCGTTACAATTTGTGTAAATAGATGTGTTACAATTCAGGAATAGATGCTTTTTTATAGAATCCAATCCACATGGCACAAATTATGGTTACCCTAGCCATGTGGCACCATTTTTTTCAAAGAAATGAATCTGTTTTTTTTATATATACATTTAAAATAATTTATTTTTTATTTGTATTTAAAATTAGCATTGTAATTTCTCTTTTAAAATAATATAATTTTAATGCTCTTAAGATAATTTAAAACATATTTATTAATTATATAATAATTTTTAATCTAGTATATAGAAACAAATTAAAAGTGGGAGAAGAGAAAGAATGACCAAACAAATCAAATTATGGTTACTCAAGCCACGTGGCACAAATGTTTTCAAAGAAATGAATCTGATTTTCTTATATATATTTAAAATGTATTATTTTTTAATTGTATTTAAAATTAGTATCGTAATTTCTCTTTTATAAATAATATATTCTTAATACTCTTAAGATAATTTAAAACATATTTATTAATTATTTAATCATTTTTCATCTATTATATATAAACAACGAAGATGACGCATTTTGACATATGATGAAAATGACGACACATGAAGCGGAATTTATTGGGTCAATTTTAAATAATACAACATTCATCAATTCAGGAATAGGTGCGTACAAACGTAATGTAATTGATTACTCAAACACCATAAAGGTTCATAAAAAAATATTTATCAATAACGGGAAGATTTTGGAATAGTGGGAGAAGAGGAAAGAATGACAGAACAAATTAATTTCTATTTATACACTCCAATCAGCGTGGCACAATTTTTTTCATTTTTTTGCAAATAAATATATTCGATTTTCTTATACAATTATTACAATATAACCCTCTCTTCTCAAAAGTATATTCAAACCGAAATTAGTTTGTCAAATATTATTGGTTAGAAACCTTACATGATAACTTTTCATATAATACAATACATACAATACTACTATAGAAACATAAACAATATTTCAATATCTTCCAAAGATCCCATCAATAAAAATATCCTTAAACAACGAATTCCCTAAACCACTAATTAATAATTAAAAATTAATTTAGATAATATTGCCACATAATTTTTCGTCAAACAGGGACCTATAACAAAAAAAATTAATTAACACTTTGTCAACATACTCTTTTAAAATACTCTTTGTTGTTGGAGACAACCTTCCATCTATGATGCATTATGACATCCACCTTTCATAACTCTTTGTTCAATGTATTGAGTTTATAAATATTACATAAATGATAATGACGAATCCGAAAATATGATGGAGACAAAAATGAGACTGAAGCTGAATGTATCCAATCATCATTCAGTCAGTTTAAAGTTCAAAGGCGCATAAACCGTTACAATTTGTGTAAATAGATGCGTTAAAATTCAGGAATAGATGCTTTTTTATAGAATCCAATCCACATGGCACAAATTATGGTTACCCTAGCCATGTGGCACCATTTTTTTCAAAGAAATGAATCTGTTTTTTTTATATATACATTTAAAATCATTTATTTTTTATTTGTATTTAAAATTAGCATTGTAATTTCTCTTTTAAAATAATATAATTTTAATGCTCTTAAGATAATTTAAAACATATTTATTAATTATATAATAATTTTTAATCTAGTATATAGAAACAAATTAAAAGTGGGAGAAGAGAAAGAATGACCAAACAAATCAAATTATGGTTACTCAAGCCACGTGGCACAAATGTTTTCAAAGAAATGAATCTGATTTTCTTATATATATTTAAAATGTATTATTTTTTAATTGTATTTAAAATTAGTATCGTAATTTCTCTTTTATAAATAATATATTCTTAATACTCTTAAGATAATTTAAAACATATTTATTAATTATTTAATCATTTTTCATCTATTATATATAAACAACGAAGATGACGCATTTTGACATATGATGAAAATGACGACACATGAAGCGGAATTTATTGGGTCAATTTTAAATAATACAACATTCATCAATTCAGGAATAGGTGCGTACAAACGTAATGTAATTGATTACTCAAACACCATAAAGGTTCATAAAAAAATATTTATCAATAACGGGAAGATTTTGGAATAGTGGGAGAAGAGGAAAGAATGACAGAACAAATTAATTTCTATTTATACACTCCAATCAGCGTGGCACAATTTTTTTCATTTTTTTGCAAATAAATATATTCGATTTTCTTATACAATTATTACAATATAACCCTCTCTTCTCAAAAGTATATTCAAACCGAAATTAGTTTGTCAAATATTATTGGTTAGAAACCTTACATGATAACTTTTCATATAATACAATACATACAATACTACTATAGAAACATAAACAATATTTCAATATCTTCCAAAGATCCCATCAATAAAAATATCCTTAAACAACGAATTCCCTAAACCACTAATTAATAATTAAAAATTAATTTAGATAATATTGCCACATAATTTTTCGTCAAACAGGGACCTATAACAAAAAAAATTAATTAACACTTTGTCAACATACTCTTTTAAAATACTCTTTGTTGTTGGAGACAACCTTCCATCTATGATGCATTATGACATCCACCTTTCATAACTCTTTGTTCAATGTATTGAGTTTATAAATATTACATAAATGATAATGACGAATCAGAAAATATGATGGAGACAAAAATGAGACTGAAGCTGAATGTATCCAATCATCATTCAGTCAGTTTAAAGTTCAAAGGCGCATAAACCGTTACAATTTGTGTAAATAGATGCGTTACAATTCAGGAATAGATGCTTTTTTATAGAATCCAATCCACATGGCACAAATTATGGTTACCCTAGCCATGTGGCACCATTTTTTTCAAAGAAATGAATCTATTTTTTTTATATATACATTTAAAATAATTTATTTTTTATTTGTATTTAAAATTAGCATTGTAATTTCTCTTTTAAAATAATATAATTTTAATGCTCTTAAGATAATTTAAAACATATTTATTAATTATATAATAATTTTTAATCTAGTATATAGAAACAAATTAAAAGTGGGAGAAGAGAAAGAATGACCAAACAAATCAAATTATGGTTACTCAAGCCACGTGGCACAAATGTTTTCAAAGAAATGAATCTGATTTTCTTATATATATTTAAAATGTATTATTTTTTAATTGTATTTAAAATTAGTATCGTAATTTCTCTTTTATAAATAATATATTCTTAATACTCTTAAGATAATTTAAAACATATTTATTAATTATTTAATCATTTTTCATCTATTATATATAAACAACGAAGATGACGCATTTTGACATATGATGAAAATGACGACACATGAAGCGGAATTTATTGGGTCAATTTTAAATAATACAACATTCATCAATTCAGGAATAGGTGCGTACAAACGTAATGTAATTGATTACTCAAACACCATAAAGGTTCATAAAAAAATATTTATCAATAACGGGAAGATTTTGGAATAGTGGGAGAAGAGGAAAGAATGACAGAACAAATTAATTTCTATTTATACACTCCAATCAGCGTGGCACAATTTTTTTCATTTTTTTGCAAATAAATATATTCGATTTTCTTATACAATTATTACAATATAACCCTCTCTTCTCAAAAGTATATTCAAACCGAAATTAGTTTGTCAAATATTATTGGTTAGAAACCTTACATGATAACTTTTCATATAATACAATACATACAATACTACTATAGAAACATAAACAATATTTCAATATCTTCCAAAGATCCCATCAATAAAAATATCCTTAAACAACGAATTCCCTAAACCACTAATTAATAATTAAAAATTAATTTAGATAATATTGCCACATAATTTTTCGTCAAACAGGGACCTATAACAAAAAAAATTAATTAACACTTTGTCAACATACTCTTTTAAAATACTCTTTGTTGTTGGAGACAACCTTCCATCTATGATGCATTATGACATCCACCTTTCATAACTCTTTGTTCAATGTATTGAGTTTATAAATATTACATAAATGATAATGACGAATCAGAAAATATGATGGAGACGAAGATGAGACTGAAGCTGAATGTATCCAATCATCATTCAGTCAGTTTAAAGTTCAAAGGCGCATAAACCGTTACAATTTGTGTAAATAGATGCGTTACAATTCAGGAATAGATGCTTTTTTATAGAATCCAATCCACATGGCACAAATTATGGTTACCCAAGCCACGTGGCACCATTTTTTTCAAAGAAATGAATCCGATTTTCTTATATATATATATATATATATATATATATATATATATATATATTTAAAATCATTTATTTTTTAATTTTATTTAAAATTAGTATTGTAATTTCTCTTTTATAAATAATATAATTTTAATGCTCTTAAGATAATTTAAAACATATTTATTAATTATATAATAATTTTTCATCTAGTATATAGAAACAATTTAAAAGTGGTAGAAGAGAAAGAATGACCAAACAAATCAAATTATGGTTACTCAAGCCACGTGGCACAATTTCTTTCAAAGAAATGAATCTGATTTTCTTATATATATTTAAAATGTATTATTTTTTAATTGTATTTAAAATTAGTATCGTAATTTCTCTTTTATGAATAATATATTCTTAATACTCTTAAGATAATTTAAATCATATTTATTAATTATTTAATCATTTTTCATCTATAATATATAAACAACGAAGATGACACATTTTGACATATGATGAAGATGACGACACATGAAGCGTAATGTATTGGGTCAATTTAAAATAATACACCATTCATCAATTCAGGAATAGGTGCGTCCAAACGTTATGTAATTGATTACACAAACACCATAAAGGTTCATAAAAAAATATTTATCAATAACGGAAAGATTTGGGAATAGTGGGAGAAGAGGAAAGAATGACAAAACAAATTAATTTCTGTTTATACACTCCAATCAGCGTGGCACAAATTTTTTCATTTTTTGGCAAATAAATATATCCGATTTTCTTATACAATTATTACAATATAACCCTCTTTTCTCAAAAGTATATTCAAACCGAAATTAGTTTGTCAAATATTATTGGTCAGAAACCTTACATGATAACTTTTCATATAATACAATACATACAATACTACTATAGAAACATAAACAATATTCCAATATCTTCCAAAGATCCCATCAAGAAAAATATCCTTAAACAACGAATTCCCTAAACCACTAATTAATAATTAAAAATTAATTTAGATAATATTGCAACATAATTTTTCGTCAAACTGGGACCTATAACAAAAAAAATTAATTAACACTTTGTCAACATACTCTTTCAAAATACTCTTTGTTGTTGGAGACAACCTTCCATTTATGATGCATTATGACATCCACCTTTCATAACTCTTTGTTCAATGTATTGAGTTTATAAATATTACATAAATGATAATGACGAATCAGAAAATATGATGGAGACGAAGATGAGACTAAAGCTGAATGTATCCAATCATCATTCAGTCAGTTTAAAGTTTAAAGGCGCATAAACCGTTACAATTTGTGTAAAAAGATGAGTTACAATTTAGGAATAAATGCTTTTTTATAGAATCCAATCCACATGGCACAAATTATGGTTACCAAAGCCACGTGGCACAATTTTTTTCGAAGAAATAAATCTGATTTTCTTATATATATATTTAAAATCATTTATTTTTTAATTTTATTAAAAATTAGTATTGTAATTTCTCTTTTATCAATAATATAATTTTAATGCTCTTAAGATAATTTAAAACATATTTATTAATTATATAATAATTTTTCATCTAGTATATAGAAACAATTTAAAAGTGGTAGAAGAGAAAGAATGACAAAGGAAATCAAATTATGGTTACTCAAGCCACGTGGCAAACTTTCTTTCAAAGAAATGAATCTGATTTTCTTATATATATTTAAAATGTATTATTTTTTAATTGTATTTAAAATTAGTATCGTAATTTCTCTTTTATAAATAATATATTCTTAATACTCTTAAGATAATTTAAAACATATTTATTAATTATTTAATCATTTTTCATCTATAATATATAAACAACGAAGATGACGCATTTTGACATATGATGAGATGACGACACATGAAGCGGAATGTATTGGGTCAATTTTAAATAATACACCATTCATCAATTCAGGAATAGGTGCGTCCAAACGTTATGTAATTGGTTACTCAAACACCATAAAGGTTCATAAAAAAATATTTATCAATAACGGGAAGATTTGGGAATAGTGGGAGAATAGGAAAGAATGACAAAACAAATTAATTTCTGTTTATACACTCCAATCAGCGTGGCACAAATTTTTTCATTTTTTGGCAAATAAATATATCCGATTTTCTTATACAATTATTACAATATAACCCTCTTTTCTCAAAAGTATATTCAAACCGAAATTAGTTTGTCAAATATTATTGGTCAGAAACCTTACATGATAACTTTTCATATAATACAATACATACAATACTACTATAGAAACATAAACAATATTCCAATATCTTCCAAATATCCCATCAATAAAAATATCCTTAAACAACGAATTCCCTAAACCACTAAATAATAATTACTAATTAAATTAGATAATATTGCAACATAATTTTTCTTCAAACAGGGACCTATAACAAAAAAAATTAATTAACACTTTGTCAACATACTCTTTCAAAATACTCTTTGTTGTTGGAGACAACCTTCCATTTATGATGCATTATGACATCCACCTTTCATAACTCTTTGTTCAATGTATTGAGTTTATAAATATTACATAAATGATAATGACGAATAAGAAAATATGATGGAGACAAAGATGAGACTGAAGCTGAATGTATCCAATCATCATTCAGTCAGTTTAAACTTTAAAGGCGCATAAACCATTACAATTTGTCTAAATAGATGAGTTACAATTTAGGAATAGATGTTTTTTTACAGAATCCAATCCACATGGCACAAATTATGGTTACCAAAGCCACGTGGCACCATTTTTTTCTAAGAAATAAATCTGATTTTCTTATATATATATTTAAAATCATTTATTTTTTAATTTTATTAAAAATTAGTATTGTAATTTCTCTTTTATAAATAATATAATTTTAATGCTCTTAAGATAATTTAAAACATATTTATTAATTATATAATAATTTTTCATCTAGTATATAGAAACAATTTAAAAGTGGTAGAAGAGAAAGAATTACCAAACAAATCAAATTATGGTTACTCAAGCCACGTGGCACAATTTCTTTCAAAGAAATGAATATGATTTTCTTATATATATTTAAAATGTATTATTTTTTAATTGTATTTAAAATTAGTATCGAAATTTCTCTTTTATAAATAATATATTCTTAATACTCTTAAGATAATTTAAAATATATTTATTAATTATTTAATCATTTTTCATCTATAATATATAAACAACGAAGATGACGCATTTTGACATATGATGAAGATGACGACACATGAAGCGTAATGTATTGGGTCAATTTTATATAATACACCATTCATCAATTCAGGAATAGGTGCGTCCAAACGTTATGTAATTGATTACACAAACACCATAAAGGTTCATAAAAAAATATTTATCAATAACGGGAAGATTTGGGAATAGTGGGAGAAGAGTAAAGAATGACAAAACAAATTAATTTCTTTTTATACACTCCAATCAGCGTGGCACAAATTTTTTCATTTTTTTGCAAATAAATATATCCGATTTTCTTATACAATTATTACAATATAACCCTCTCTTCTCAAAAGTATATTCAAACCGAAATTAGTTTGTCAAATATTATTGGTCAGAAACCTTACATGATAACTTTTCATATAATACAATACATACAATACTACTATAGAAACATAAACAATATTCCAATATCTTCCAAATATCCCATCAATTAAAATATCCTTAAACAACGAATTCCCTAAACCACTAATTAATAATTAATAATTAATTTAGATAATATTGCAACATATTTTTTCGTCAAACAGGGACCTAGAACAAAAAAAATTAATTAACACTTTGTCAACATACTCTTTCAAAATACTCTTTCTTGTTGGAGACAACCTTCCATTTATGATGCATTATGACATCCACCTTTCATAACTCTTTGTTCAATGTATTGAGTTTATAAATATTACATAAATGATAATGACGAATCAGAAAATATGATGGAGACGAAGATAAGACTGAAGCTGAATCTATCCAATCATCATTCCGTCAGTTTAAAGTTTAAAGGTGCATAAACCGTTACAATTTGTGTAAATAGATGCGTTACAATTTAGGAATAGATGCTTTTTTATAGAATCCAATCCACATGGCACAAATTATGGCTACCCAAGCCACGTGGCACCATTTTTTTCAAAGAAATGAATCTGATTTTGTTATATATATATATATATATATTTAAAATCATTTATTTTTTAATTTTATTTAAAATTAGTATTGTAATTTCTCTTTTATAAATAATATAATTTTAATGCTCTTAAGATAATTTAAAACATATTTATTAATTATATAATAATTTTTCATCTAGTATATAGAAACAATTTAAAAGTGGTAGAAGAGAAAGAATGACCAAACAAATCAAATTATGGTTACTCAAGCCACGTGGCACAATTTCTTTCAAAGAAATGAATCTGATTTTCTTATATATATTTAAAATGTATTATTTTTTAATTGTATTTAAAATTAGTATCGTAATTTCTCTTTTATAAATAATATATTATTAATACTCTTAAGATAATTTAAATCATATTTATTAATTATTTAATCATTTTTCATCTATAATATATAAACAACGAAGATGACGCATTTTGACATATGATGAAGATGACGACACATGAAGCGTAATGTATTGGGTCAATTTAAAATAATACACCATTCATCAATTCAGGAATAGGTGCGTCCAAACGTTATGTAATTGATTACACAAACACCATAAAGGTTCATAAAAAAATATTTATCAATAACGGAAAGATTTGGGAATAGTGGGAGAAGAGGAAAGAATGACAAAACAAATTAATTTCTGTTTATACACTCCAATCAGCGTGGCACAAATTTTTTCATTTTTTTGCAAATAAATATATCCGATTTTCTTATACAATTATTACAAAATAACCCTTTCTTCTCAAAAGTATATTCAAACCGAAATTAGTTTGTCAAATATTATTGGTCAGAAACCTTACATGATAACTTTTCATATAATACAATACATACAATAATACTATAGAAACATAAACAATATTCCAATATCTTCCAAATATCCCATCAATAAAAATATCCTTAAACAACGAATTCCCTAAACCACTAAATAATAATTACTAATTAAATTAGATAATATTGCAACATAATTTTTCTTCAAACAGGGACCTATAACAAAAAAAATTAATTAACACTTTGTCAACATACTCTTTCAAAATACTCTTTGTTGTTGGAGACAACCTTCCATTTATGATGCATTATGACATCCACCTTACATAACTCTTTGTTCAATGTATTGAGTTTATAAATATTACATAAATGATAATGACGAATCAGAAAATATGATGGAGACAAAGATGAGACTGAAGCTGAATGTATCCAATCATCATTCAGTCAGTTTAAAGTTTAAAGGCGCATAAACCGTTACAATTTGTCTAAATAGATGAGTTACAATTTAGGAATAGATGTTTTTTTACAGAATCCAATCCACATGGCACAAATTATGGTTACCAAAGCCACGTGGCACCATTTTTTTCAAAGAAATAAATCTGATTTTCTTATATATATATATTTAAAATCATTTATTTTTTAATTTTATTAAAAATTAGTATTGTAATTTCTCTTTTATAAATAATATAATTTTAATGCTCTTAAGATAATTTAAAACATATTTATTAATTATATAATAATTTTTCATCTAGTATATAGAAACAATTTAAAAGTGGTAGAAGAGAAAGAATTACCAAACAAATCAAATTATGGTTACTCAAGCCACGTGGCACAATTTCTTTCAAAGAAATGAATATGATTTTCTTATATATATTTAAAATGTATTATTTTTTAATTGTATTTAAAATTAGTATCGTAATTTCTCTTTTATAAATAATATATTCTTAATACTCTTAAGATAATTTAAAATATATTTATTAATTATTTAATCATTTTTCATCTATAATATATAAACAACGAAGATGACGCATTTTGACATATGATGAAGATGACGACACATGAAGCGTAATGTATTGGGTCAATTTTATATAATACACCATTCATCAATTCAGGAATAGGTGCGTCCAAACGTTATGTAATTGATTACACAAATACCATAAAGGTTCATAAAAAAATATTTATCAATAACGGGAAGATTTGCGAATAGTGGGAGAAGAGTAAAGAATGACAAAACAAATTAATTTCTTTTTATACACTCCAATCAGCGTGGCACAAATTTTTTCATTTTTTTGCAAATAAATATATCCGATTTTCTTATACAATTATTACAATATAACCCTCTCTTCTCAAAAGTATATTCAAACCGAAATTAGTTTGTCAAATATTATTGGTCAGAAACCTTACATGATAACTTTTCATATAATACAATACATACAATACTACTATAGAAACATAAACAATATTCCAATATCTTCCAAATATCCCATCAATTAAAATATCCTTAAACAACGAATTCCCTAAACCACTAATTAATAATTAATAATTAATTTAGATAATATTGCAACATATTTTTTCGTCAAACAGGGACCTAGAACAAAAAAAATTAATTAACACTTTGTCAACATACTCTTTCAAAATACTCTTTCTTGTTGGAGACAACCTTCCATTTATGATGCATTATGACATCCACCTTTCATAACTCTTTGTTCAATGTATTGAGTTTATAAATATTACATAAATGATAATGACGAATCAGAAAATATGATGGAGACGAAGATGAGACTGAAGCTGAATCTATCCAATCATCATTCCGTCAGTTTAAAGTTTAAAGGTGCATAAACCGTTACAATTTGTGTAAATAGATGCGTTACAATTTAGGAATAGATGCTTTTTTATAGAATCCAATCCACATGGCACAAATTATGGCTACCCAAGCCACGTGGCACCATTTTTTTCAAAGAAATGAATCTGATTTTGTTATATATATATATATATATATATATATATATATATATATATATATTTAAAATCATTTATTTTTTAATTTTATTTAAAATTAGTATTGTAATTTCTCTTTTATAAATAATATAATTTTAATGCTCTTAAGATAATTTAAAACATATTTATTAATTATATAATAATTTTTCATCTAGTATATAGAAACAATTTAAAAGTGGTAGAAGAGAAAGAATGACCAAACAAATCAAATTATGGTTACTCAAGCCACGTGGCACAATTTCTTTCAAAGAAATGAATCTGATTTTCTTATATATATTTAAAATGTATTATTTTTTAATTGTATTTAAAATTAGTATCGTAATTTCTCTTTTATAAATAATATATTCTTAATACTCTTAAGATAATTTAAAATATATTTATTAATTATTTAATCATTTTTCATCTATAATATATAAACAACGAAGATGACGCATTTTGACATATGATGAAGATGACGACACATGAAGCGTAATGTATTGGGTCAATTTTATATAATACACCATTCATCAATTCAGGAATAGGTGCGTCCAAACGTTAAGTAATTGATTACACAAACACCATAAAGGTTCATAAAAAAATATTTATCAATAACGGGAAGATTTGCGAATAGTGGGAGAAGAGTAAAGAATGACAAAACAAATTAATTTCTTTTTATATACTCCAATCAGCGTGGCACAAATTTTTTCATTTTTTTGCAAATAAATATATCCGATTTTCTTATACAATTATTACAATATAACCCTTTCTTCTCAAAAGTATATTCAAACCGAAATTAGTTTGTCAAATATTATTGGTCAGAAACCTTACATGATAACTTTTCATATAATACAATACATACAATAATACTATAGAAACATAAACAATATTCCAATATCTTCCAAATATCCCATCAATAAAAATATCCTTAAACAACGAATTCCCTAAACCACTAAATAATAATTACTAATTAAATTAGATAATATTGCAACATAATTTTTCTTCAAACAGGGACCTATAACAAAAAAAATTAATTAACACTTTGTCAACATACTCTTTCAAAATACTCTTTGTTGTTGGAGACAACCTTCCATTTATGATGCATTATGACATCCACCTTTCATAACTCTTTGTTCAATGTATTGAGTTTATAAATATTACATAAATGATAATGACGAATAAGAAAATATGATGGAGACAAAGATGAGACTGAAGCTGAATGTATCCAATCATCATTCAGTCAGTTTAAAGTTTAAAGGCGCATAAACCGTTACAATTTGTCTAAATAGATGAGTTACAATTTAGGAATAGATGTTTTTTTACAGAATCCAATCCACATGGCACAAATTATGGTTACCAAAGCCACGTGGCACCATTTTTTTCAAAGAAATAAATCTGATTTTCTTATATATATATATTTAAAATCATTTATTTTTTAATTTTATTAAAAATTAGTATTGTAATTTCACTTTTATAAATAATATAATTTTAATGCTCTTAAGATAATTTAAAACATATTTATTAATTATATAATAATTTTTCATCTAGTATATAGAAACAATTTAAAAGTGGTAGAAGAGAAAGAATTACCAAACAAATCAAATTATGGTTACTCAAGCCACGTGGCACAATTTCTTTCAAAGAAATGAATATGATTTTCTTATATATATTTAAAATGTATTATTTTTTAATTGTATTTAAAATTAGTATCGTAATTTCTCTTTTATAAATAATATATTCTTAATACTCTTAAGATAATTTAAAATATATTTATTAATTATTTAATCATTTTTCATCTATAATATATAAACAACGAAGATGACGCATTTTGACATATGATGAAGATGACGACACATGAAGCGTAATGTATTGGGTCAATTTTATATAATACACCATTCATCAATTCAGGAATAGGTGCGTCCAAACGTTATGTAATTGATTACACAAATACCATAAAGGTTCATAAAAAAATATTTATCAATAACGGGAAGATTTGCGAATAGTGGGAGAAGAGTAAAGAATGACAAAACAAATTAATTTCTTTTTATACACTCCAATCAGCGTGGCACAAATTTTTTCATTTTTTTGCAAATAAATATATCCGATTTTCTTATACAATTATTACAATATAACCCTCTCTTCTCAAAAGTATATTCAAACCGAAATTAGTTTGTCAAATATTATTGGTCAGAAACCTTACATGATAACTTTTCATATAATACAATACATACAATACTACTATAGAAACATAAACAATATTCCAATATCTTCCAAATATCCCATCAATTAAAATATCCTTAAACAACGAATTCCCTAAACCACTAATTAATAATTAATAATTAATTTAGATAATATTGCAACATATTTTTTCGTCAAACAGGGACCTAGAACAAAAAAAATTAATTAACACTTTGTCAACATACTCTTTCAAAATACTCTTTCTTGTTGGAGACAACCTTCCATTTATGATGCATTATGACATCCACCTTTCATAACTCTTTGTTCAATGTATTGAGTTTATAAATATTACATAAATGATAATGACGAATCAGAAAATATGATGGAGACGAAGATGAGACTGAAGCTGAATCTATCCAATCATCATTCCGTCAGTTTAAAGTTTAAAGGTGCATAAACCGTTACAATTTGTGTAAATAGATGCGTTACAATTTAGGAATAGATGCTTTTTTATAGAATCCAATCCACATGGCACAAATTATGGCTACCCAAGCCACGTGGCACCATTTTTTTCAAAGAAATGAATCTGATTTTGTTATATATATATATATATTTAAAATCATTTATTTTTTAATTTTATTAAAAATTAGTATTGTAATTTCTCTTTTATAAATAATATAATTTTAATGCTCTTAAGATAATTTAAAACATATTTATTAATTATATAATAATTTTTCATCTAGTATATAGAAACAATTTAAAAGTGGTAGAAGAGAAAGAATTACTAAACAAATCAAATTATGGTTACTCAAGCCACGTGGCACAATTTCTTTCAAAGAAATGAATATGATTTTCTTATATATATTTAAAATGTATTATTTTTTAATTGTATTTAAAATTAGTATCGTAATTTCTCTTTTATAAATAATATATTCTTAATACTCTTAAGATAATTTAAAATATATTTATTAATTATTTAATCATTTTTCATCTATAATATATAAACAACGAAGATGACGCATTTTGACATATGATGAAGATGACGACACATGAAGCGTAATGTATTGGGTCAATTTTATATAATACACCATTCATCAATTCAGGAATAGGTGCGTCCAAATGTTATGTAATTGATTACACAAATACCATAAAGGTTCATAAAAAAATATTTATCAATAACGGGAAGATTTGCGAATAGTGGGAGAAGAGTAAAGAATGACAAAACAAATTAATTTCTTTTTATACACTCCAATCAGCGTGGCACAAATTTTTTCATTTTTTTGCAAATAAATATATCCGATTTTCTTATACAATTATTACAATATAACCCTCTCTTCTCAAAAGTATATTCAAACCGAAATTAGTTTGTCAAATATTATTGGTCAGAAACCTTACATGATAACTTTTCATATAATACAATACATACAATACTACTATAGAAACATAAACAATATTCCAATATCTTCCAAATATCCCATCAATTAAAATATCCTTAAACAACGAATTCCCTAAACCACTAATTAATAATTAATAATTAATTTAGATAATATTGCAACATATTTTTTCGTCAAACAGGGACCTAGAACAAAAAAAATTAATTAACACTTTGTCAACATACTCTTTCAAAATACTCTTTCTTGTTGGAGACAACCTTCCATTTATGATGCATTATGACATCCACCTTTCATAACTCTTTGTTCAATGTATTGAGTTTATAAATATTACATAAATGATAATGACGAATCAGAAAATATGATGGAGACGAAGATGAGACTGAAGCTGAATCTATCCAATCATCATTCCGTCAGTTTAAAGTTTAAAGGTGCATAAACCGTTACAATTTGTGTAAATAGATGCGTTACAATTTAGGAATAGATGCTTTTTTATAGAATCCAATCCACATGGCACAAATTATGGCTACCCAAGCCACGTGGCACCATTTTTTTCAAAGAAATGAATCTGATTTTGTTATATATATATATATATTTAAAATCATTTATTTTTTAATTTTATTTAAAATTAGTATTGTAATTTCTCTTTTATAAATAATATAATTTTAATGCTCTTAAGATAATTTAAAACATATTTATTAATTATATAATAATTTTTCATCTAGTATATAGAAACAATTTAAAAGTGGTAGAAGAGAAAGAATGACCAAACAAATCAAATTATGGTTACTCAAGCCACGTGGCACAATTTCTTTCAAAGAAATGAATCTGATTTTCTTATATATATTTAAAATGTATTATTTTTTAATTGTATTTAAAATTAGTATCGTAATTTCTCTTTTATAAATAATATATTCTTAATACTCTTAAGATAATTTAAAATATATTTATTAATTATTTAATCATTTTTCATCTATAATATATAAACAACGAAGATGACGCATTTTGACATATGATGAAGATGACGACACATGAAGCGTAATGTATTGGGTCAATTTTATATAATACACCATTCATCAATTCAGGAATAGGTGCGTCCAAACGTTAAGTAATTGATTACACAAACACCATAAAGGTTCATAAAAAAATATTTATCAATAACGGGAAGATTTGCGAATAGTGGGAGAAGAGTAAAGAATGACAAAACAAATTAATTTCTTTTTATATACTCCAATCAGCGTGGCACAAATTTTTTCATTTTTTTGCAAATAAATATATCCGATTTTCTTATACAATTATTACAATATAACCCTTTCTTCTCAAAAGTATATTCAAACCGAAATTAGTTTGTCAAATATTATTGGTCAGAAACCTTACATGATAACTTTTCATATAATACAATACATACAATAATACTATAGAAACATAAACAATATTCCAATATCTTCCAAATATCCCATCAATAAAAATATCCTTAAACAACGAATTCCCTAAACCACTAAATAATAATTACTAATTAAATTAGATAATATTGCAACATAATTTTTCTTCAAACAGGGACCTATAACAAAAAAAATTAATTAACACTTTGTCAACATACTCTTTCAAAATACTCTTTGTTGTTGGAGACAACCTTCCATTTATGATGCATTATGACATCCACCTTTCATAACTCTTTGTTCAATGTATTGAGTTTATAAATATTACATAAATGATAATGACGAATAAGAAAATATGATGGAGACAAAGATGAGACTGAAGCTGAATGTATCCAATCATCATTCAGTCAGTTTAAAGTTTAAAGGCGCATAAACCGTTACAATTTGTCTAAATAGATGAGTTACAATTTAGGAATAGATGTTTTTTTACAGAATCCAATCCACATGGCACAAATTATGGTTACCAAAGCCACGTGGCACCATTTTTTTCAAAGAAATAAATCTGATTTTCTTATATATATATATTTAAAATCATTTATTTTTTAATTTTATTAAAAATTAGTATTGTAATTTCACTTTTATAAATAATATAATTTTAATGCTCTTAAGATAATTTAAAACATATTTATTAATTATATAATAATTTTTCATCTAGTATATAGAAACAATTTAAAAGTGGTAGAAGAGAAAGAATTACCAAACAAATCAAATTATGGTTACTCAAGCCACGTGGCACAATTTCTTTCAAAGAAATGAATATGATTTTCTTATATATATTTAAAATGTATTATTTTTTAATTGTATTTAAAATTAGTATCGTAATTTCTCTTTTATAAATAATATATTCTTAATACTCTTAAGATAATTTAAAATATATTTATTAATTATTTAATCATTTTTCATCTATAATATATAAACAACGAAGATGACGCATTTTGACATATGATGAAGATGACGACACATGAAGCGTAATGTATTGGGTCAATTTTATATAATACACCATTCATCAATTCAGGAATAGGTGCGTCCAAACGTTATGTAATTGATTACACAAATACCATAAAGGTTCATAAAAAAATATTTATCAATAACGGGAAGATTTGCGAATAGTGGGAGAAGAGTAAAGAATGACAAAACAAATTAATTTCTTTTTATACACTCCAATCAGCGTGGCACAAATTTTTTCATTTTTTTGCAAATAAATATATCCGATTTTCTTATACAATTATTACAATATAACCCTCTCTTCTCAAAAGTATATTCAAACCGAAATTAGTTTGTCAAATATTATTGGTCAGAAACCTTACATGATAACTTTTCATATAATACAATACATACAATACTACTATAGAAACATAAACAATATTCCAATATCTTCCAAATATCCCATCAATTAAAATATCCTTAAACAACGAATTCCCTAAACCACTAATTAATAATTAATAATTAATTTAGATAATATTGCAACATATTTTTTCGTCAAACAGGGACCTAGAACAAAAAAAATTAATTAACACTTTGTCAACATACTCTTTCAAAATACTCTTTCTTGTTGGAGACAACCTTCCATTTATGATGCATTATGACATCCACCTTTCATAACTCTTTGTTCAATGTATTGAGTTTATAAATATTACATAAATGATAATGACGAATCAGAAAATATGATGGAGACGAAGATGAGACTGAAGCTGAATCTATCCAATCATCATTCCGTCAGTTTAAAGTTTAAAGGTGCATAAACCGTTACAATTTGTGTAAATAGATGCGTTACAATTTAGGAATAGATGCTTTTTTATAGAATCCAATCCACATGGCACAAATTATGGCTACCCAAGCCACGTGGCACCATTTTTTTCAAAGAAATGAATCTGATTTTGTTATATATATATATATATATTTAAAATCATTTATTTTTTAATTTTATTAAAAATTAGTATTGTAATTTCTCTTTTATAAATAATATAATTTTAATGCTCTTAAGATAATTTAAAACATATTTATTAATTATATAATAATTTTTCATCTAGTATATAGAAACAATTTAAAAGTGGTAGAAGAGAAAGAATTACCAAACAAATCAAATTATGGTTACTCAAGCCACGTGGCACAATTTCTTTCAAAGAAATGAATATGATTTTCTTATATATATTTAAAATGTATTATTTTTTAATTGTATTTAAAATTAGTATCGTAATTTCTCTTTTATAAATAATATATTCTTAATACTCTTAAGATAATTTAAAATATATTTATTAATTATTTAATCATTTTTCATCTATAATATATAAACAACGAAGATGACGCATTTTGACATATGATGAAGATGACGACACATGAAGCGTAATGTATTGGGTCAATTTTATATAATACACCATTCATCAATTCAGGAATAGGTGCGTCCAAACGTTAAGTAATTGATTACACAAACACCATAAAGGTTCATAAAAAAATATTTATCAATAACGGGAAGATTTGCGAATAGTGGGAGAAGAGTAAAGAATGACAAAACAAATTAATTTCTTTTTATACACTCCAATCAGCGTGGCACAAATTTTTTCATTTTTTTGCAAATAAATATATCCGATTTTCTTATACAATTATTACAATATAACCCTCTCTTCTCAAAAGTATATTCAAACCGAAATTAGTTTGTCAAATATTATTGGTCAGAAACCTTACATGATAACTTTTCATATAATACAATACATACAATACTACTATAGAAACATAAACAATATTCCAATATCTTCCAAATATCCCATCAATTAAAATATCCTTAAACAACGAATTCCCTAAACCACTAATTAATAATTAATAATTAATTTAGATAATATTGCAACATATTTTTTCGTCAAACAGGGACCTAGAACAAAAAAAATTAATTAACACTTTGTCAACATACTCTTTCAAAATACTCTTTCTTGTTGGAGACAACCTTCCATTTATGATGCATTATGACATCCACCTTTCATAACTCTTTGTTCAATGTATTGAGTTTATAAATATTACATAAATGATAATGACGAATCAGAAAATATGATGGAGACGAAGATGAGACTGAAGCTGAATCTATCCAATCATCATTCCGTCAGTTTAAAGTTTAAAGGTGCATAAACCGTTACAATTTGTGTAAATAGATGCGTTACAATTTAGGAATAGATGCTTTTTTATAGAATCCAATCCACATGGCACAAATTATGGCTACCCAAGCCACGTGGCACCATTTTTTTCAAAGAAATGAATCTGATTTTGTTATATATATATATATATTTAAAATCATTTATTTTTTAATTTTATTTAAAATTAGTATTGTAATTTCTCTTTTATAAATAATATAATTTTAATGCTCTTAAGATAATTTAAAACATATTTATTAATTATATAATAATTTTTCATCTAGTATATAGAAACAATTTAAAAGTGGTAGAAGAGAAAGAATGACCAAACAAATCAAATTATGGTTACTCAAGCCACGTGGCACAATTTCTTTCAAAGAAATGAATCTGATTTTCTTATATATATTTAAAATGTATTATTTTTTAATTGTATTTAAAATTAGTATCGTAATTTCTCTTTTATAAATAATATATTCTTAATACTCTTAAGATAATTTAAAATATATTTATTAATTATTTAATCATTTTTCATCTATAATATATAAACAACGAAGATGACGCATTTTGACATATGATGAAGATGACGACACATGAAGCGTAATGTATTGGGTCAATTTTATATAATACACCATTCATCAATTCAGGAATAGGTGCGTCCAAACGTTAAGTAATTGATTACACAAACACCATAAAGGTTCATAAAAAAATATTTATCAATAACGGGAAGATTTGCGAATAGTGGGAGAAGAGTAAAGAATGACAAAACAAATTAATTTCTTTTTATATACTCCAATCAGCGTGGCACAAATTTTTTCATTTTTTTGCAAATAAATATATCCGATTTTCTTATACAATTATTACAATATAACCCTTTCTTCTCAAAAGTATATTCAAACCGAAATTAGTTTGTCAAATATTATTGGTCAGAAACCTTACATGATAACTTTTCATATAATACAATACATACAATAATACTATAGAAACATAAACAATATTCCAATATCTTCCAAATATCCCATCAATAAAAATATCCTTAAACAACGAATTCCCTAAACCACTAAATAATAATTACTAATTAAATTAGATAATATTGCAACATAATTTTTCTTCAAACAGGGACCTATAACAAAAAAAATTAATTAACACTTTGTCAACATACTCTTTCAAAATACTCTTTGTTGTTGGAGACAACCTTCCATTTATGATGCATTATGACATCCACCTTTCATAACTCTTTGTTCAATGTATTGAGTTTATAAATATTACATAAATGATAATGACGAATAAGAAAATATGATGGAGACAAAGATGAGACTGAAGCTGAATGTATCCAATCATCATTCAGTCAGTTTAAAGTTTAAAGGCGCATAAACCGTTACAATTTGTCTAAATAGATGAGTTACAATTTAGGAATAGATGTTTTTTTACAGAATCCAATCCACATGGCACAAATTATGGTTACCAAAGCCACGTGGCACCATTTTTTTCAAAGAAATAAATCTGATTTTCTTATATATATATATTTAAAATCATTTATTTTTTAATTTTATTAAAAATTAGTATTGTAATTTCACTTTTATAAATAATATAATTTTAATGCTCTTAAGATAATTTAAAACATATTTATTAATTATATAATAATTTTTCATCTAGTATATAGAAACAATTTAAAAGTGGTAGAAGAGAAAGAATTACCAAACAAATCAAATTATGGTTACTCAAGCCACGTGGCACAATTTCTTTCAAAGAAATGAATATGATTTTCTTATATATATTTAAAATGTATTATTTTTTAATTGTATTTAAAATTAGTATCGTAATTTCTCTTTTATAAATAATATATTCTTAATACTCTTAAGATAATTTAAAATATATTTATTAATTATTTAATCATTTTTCATCTATAATATATAAACAACGAAGATGACGCATTTTGACATATGATGAAGATGACGACACATGAAGCGTAATGTATTGGGTCAATTTTATATAATACACCATTCATCAATTCAGGAATAGGTGCGTCCAAACGTTATGTAATTGATTACACAAATACCATAAAGGTTCATAAAAAAATATTTATCAATAACGGGAAGATTTGCGAATAGTGGGAGAAGAGTAAAGAATGACAAAACAAATTAATTTCTTTTTATACACTCCAATCAGCGTGGCACAAATTTTTTCATTTTTTTGCAAATAAATATATCCGATTTTCTTATACAATTATTACAATATAACCCTCTCTTCTCAAAAGTATATTCAAACCGAAATTAGTTTGTCAAATATTATTGGTCAGAAACCTTACATGATAACTTTTCATATAATACAATACATACAATACTACTATAGAAACATAAACAATATTCCAATATCTTCCAAATATCCCATCAATTAAAATATCCTTAAACAACGAATTCCCTAAACCACTAATTAATAATTAATAATTAATTTAGATAATATTGCAACATATTTTTTCGTCAAACATGGACCTAGAACAAAAAAAATTAATTAACACTTTGTCAACATACTCTTTCAAAATACTCTTTCTTGTTGGAGACAACCTTCCATTTATGATGCATTATGACATCCACCTTTCATAACTCTTTGTTCAATGTATTGAGTTTATAAATATTACATAAATGATAATGACGAATCAGAAAATATGATGGAGACGAAGATGAGACTGAAGCTGAATCTATCCAATCATCATTCCGTCAGTTTAAAGTTTAAAGGTGCATAAACCGTTACAATTTGTGTAAATAGATGCGTTACAATTTAGGAATAGATGCTTTTTTATAGAATCCAATCCACATGGCACAAATTATGGCTACCCAAGCCACGTGGCACCATTTTTTTCAAAGAAATGAATCTGATTTTGTTATATATATATATATATATTTAAAATCATTTATTTTTTAATTTTATTTAAAATTAGTATTGTAATTTCTCTTTTATAAATAATATAATTTTAATGCTCTTAAGATAATTTAAAACATATTTATTAATTATATAATAATTTTTCATCTAGTATATAGAAACAATTTAAAAGTGGTAGAAGAGAAAGAATGACCAAACAAATCAAATTATGGTTACTCAAGCCACGTGGCACAATTTCTTTCAAAGAAATGAATCTGATTTTCTTATATATATTTAAAATGTATTATTTTTTAATTGTATTTAAAATTAGTATCGTAATTTCTCTTTTATAAATAATATATTCTTAATACTCTTAAGATAATTTAAATCATATTTATTAATTATTTAATCATTTTTCATCTATAATATATAAACAACGAAGATGACGCATTTTGACATATGATGAAGATGACGACACATGAAGCGTAATGTATTGGGTCAATTTAAAATAATACACCATTCATCAATTCAGGAATAGGTGCGTCCAAACGTTAAGTAATTGATTACACAAACACCATAAAGGTTCATAAAAAAATATTTATCAATAACGGGAAGATTTGGGAATAGTGGGAGAAGAGTAAAGAATGACAAAACAAATTAATTTCTGTTTATATACTCCAATCAGCGTGGCACAAATTTTTTCATTTTTTTGCAAATAAATATATCCGATTTTCTTATACAATTATTACAATATAACCCTCTCTTCTCAAAAGTATATTCAAACCGAAATTAGTTTGTCAAATATTATTGGTCAGAAACCTTACATGATAACTTTTCATATAATACAATACATACAATACTACTATAGAAACATAAACAATATTCCAATATCTTCCAAATATCCCATCAATTAAAATATCCCTAAACAACGAATTCCCTAAACCACTAATTAATAATTAATAATTAAATTTGATAATATTGCAACATAATTTTTCTTCAAACAGGGACCTAGAACAAAAAAAATTAATTAACACTTTGTCAACATACTCTTTCAAAATACTCTTTGTTGTTGGAGACAACCTTCCATTTATGATGCATTATGACATCCACCTTTCATAACTCTTTGTTCAATGTATTGAGTTTATAAATATTACATAAATGATAATGACGAATAAGAAAATATGATGGAGACAAAGATGAGACTGAAGCTGAATGTATCCAATCATCATTCAGTCAGTTTAAAGTTTAAAGGCGCATAAACCGTTACAATTTGTCTAAATAGATGAGTTACAATTTAGGAATAGATGTTTTTTTACAGAATCCAATCCACATGGCACAAATTATGGTTACCAAAGCCACGTGGCACCATTTTTTTCTAAGAAATAAATCTGATTTTCTTATATATATATATATATATATATTTAAAATCATTTATTTTTTAATTTTATTTAAAATTAGTATTGTAATTTCTCTTTTATAAATAATATAATTTTGATGCTCTTAAGATAATTTAAAACATATTTATTAATTATATAATAATTTTTCATCTAGTATATAGAAACAATTTAAAAGTGGTAGAAGAGAAAGAATGACCAAGCAAATCAAATTATGGCTACTCAAGCCACGTGGCACAATTTCTTTCATAGAAATGAATATGATTTTCTTATATATATTTAAAATGTATTATTTTTTAATTGTATTTAAAATTAGTATCGAAATTTCTCTTTTATAAATAATATATTCTTAATACTCTTAAGATAATTTAAAACATATTTATTAATTATTTAATCATTTTTCATCTATAATATAAAAACAACGAAGATGACGCATTTTGACATATGATGAAATGACGACACATGAAGCGGAATGTATTGGGTAAATTTTAAATAATACACCATTCATCAATTCAGGAATAGGTGCGTCCAAACGTTATGTAATTGGTTACTCAAACACCATAAAGGTTCATAAAAAAATATTTATCAATAACGGGAAGATTTGGGAATAGTGGGAGAAGAGGAAAGAACGACAAAACAAATTAATTTCTGTTTATACACTCCAATCAGCGTGGCACAAATTTTTTCATTTTTTTGCAAATAAATATATCCGATTTTCTTATACAATTATTACAATATAACCCTCTTTTCTCAAAAGTATATTGAAACCGAAATTAGTTTGTCAAATATTATTGGTCTGAAACCTTACATGATAACTTTTCATATAATACAATACATACAATAATACTATAGAAACATAAACAATATTCCAATATCTTCCAAAGATCCCATCAATAAAAATATCCTTAAACAACGAATTCCCTAAACCACTAATTAATAATTAAAAATTAATTTAGATAATATTGCATCATAATTTTTCGTCAAACAGGGACCTATAACAAAAAAAATTAATTAACACTTTTTCAACATACTCTTTCAAAATACTTTTTGTTGTTGGAGACAACCTTCCATTTATGATGCATTATGACATCCACCTTTCATAACTCTTTGTTCAATGTATTGAGTTTACAAATATTACATAAATAATAATGACAAATCAGAAAATATGATGGAGACGAAGATGAGACTGAAGCTGAATGTATCCAATCATCATTCAGTCAGTTTAAAGTTTAAAGGCGCATAAACCGTTACAATTTGTGTAAAAAGATGCGTTACAATTTAGGAATAGATGCTTTTTTATAGAATCCAATCCACATGGCAAAAATTATGGTTACTAAAGCCACGTGGCACCATTTTTTTCAAAGAAATAAATCCGATTTTCTTATATATATATATATATATATATATATATATATATATATATATATATATATATATATATATTTAAAATCATTTATTTTTAATTTTATTAAAAATTAGTATTGTAAATTCTCTTTTATAAATAATATAATTTTAATGCTCTTAAGATAATTTAAAACATATTTATTAATTATATAATAATTTTTCATCTAGTATATAGAAACAATTTAAATGTGGTAGAAGAGAAAGAATGACCAAGAAAATCAAATTATGGTTACTCAAGCCATGTGGCACAATTTCTTTCAAAGAAATGAATCTGATTTTCTTATATATATTTAAAATGTATTATTTTTTAATTGTATTTAAAATTAGTATCATAATTTCTCTTTTATAAATAATATATTCTTAATACTCTTAAGATAATTTAAAACATATTTATTAATTATTTAATCATTTTTCATCTATAATATATAAACAACGAAGATGACGCATTTTGACATATGATGAGATGACGACACATGAAGCGGAATGTATTGGGTCAATTTTAAATAATACACCATTCATCAATTCAGGAATAGGTGCGTCCAAACGTTATGTAATTGGTTACTCAAACACCAGAAAGGTTCATAAAAAAATATTTATAATAACGGGAAGATTTGGGAATAGTGGGAGAAGAGGAAAGAACGACAAAACAAATTAATTTCTGTTTATACACTCCAATCAGCGTGGCACAAATTTTTTCATTTTTTTGCAAATAAATATATCCGATTTTCTTATACAATTATTACAATATAACCCTCTCTTCTCAAAAGTATATTCAAACCGAAATTAGTTTGTCAAATATTATTGGTCAGAAACCTTACATGATAACTTTTCATATAATACAATACATACAATACTACTATAGAAACATAAACAATATTCCAATATCTTCCAAAGATCCCATCAATAAAAATATCCTTAAACAACGAATTCCCTAAACCACTAATTAATAATTAAAAATTAATTTAGATAATATTGCATCATAATTTTTCGTCAAACAGGGACCTATAACAAAAAAAATTAATTAACACTTTTTCAACATACTCTTTCAAAATACTTTTTGTTGTTGGAGACAACCTTCCATTTATGATGCATTATGACATCCACCTTTCATAACTCTTTGTTCAATGTATTGAGTTTACAAATATTATATAAATGATAATGAAGAATCAGAAAATATGATGGAGACGAAGATGAGACTGAAGCTGAATGTATCCAATCATCATTCAGTCAGTTTAAAGTTTAAAGGCGCATAAACCGTTACAATTTGTGTAAAAAGATGCGTTACAATTTAGGAATAGATGCTTTTTTATAGAATCCAATCCACATGGCACAAATTATGGTTACCAAAGCCTCGTGGCACCATTTTTTTCAAAGAAATAAATCCGATATTCTTATATATATATATATATATATATATATATATATATATATATATATATATATATATATATATATATATATATATATATTTAAAATCATATATTTTTAATTTTATTAAAAATTAATATTGTAAATTCTCTTTTATAAATAATATAATTTTAATGCTCTTAAGATAATTTAAAACATATTTATTAATTATATAATAATTTTTCATCTAGTATATAGAAACAATTGAAATGTGGTAGAAGAGAAAGAATGACCAAGCAAATCAAATTATGGTTACTCAAGCCATGTGGCACAATTTCTTTCAAAGAAATGAATCTGATTTTCTTATATATATTTAAAATGTATTATTTTTTAATTGTATTTAAAATTAGTATCGTAATTTCTCTTTTATAAATAATATATTCTTAATACTCTTAAGATAATTTAAAACATATTTATTAATTATTTAATCATTTTTTATCTATAATATATAAACAACGAAGATGACGCATTTTGACATATGATGAGATGACGACACATGAAGCGGAATGTATTGGGTCAATTTTAAATAATACACCATTCATCAATTCAGGAATAGGTGCGTCCAAACGTTATGTAATTGGTTACTCAAACACCATAAAGGTTCATAAAAAAATATTTATCAATAACGGGAAGATTTGGGAATAGTGGGAGAAGAGGAAAGAACGACAAAACAAATTAATTTCTGTTTATACACTCCAATCAGCGTGGCACAAATTTTTTCATTTTTTTGCAAATAAATATATCCGATTTTCTTATACAATTATTACAATATAACCCTCTCTTCTCAAAAGTATATTCAAACCGAAATTAGTTTGTCAAATATTATTGGTCAGAAACCTTACATGATAACTTTTCATATAATACAATACATACAATACTACTATAGAAACATAAACAATATTCCAATATCTTCCAAAGATCCCATCAATAAAAATATCCTTAAACAACGAATTCCCTAAACCACTAATTAATAATTAAAAATTAATTTAGATAATATTGCAACATAATTTTTCGTCAAACAGGGACCTATAACAAAAAAAATTAATTAACACTTTTTCAACATACTCTTTCAAAATACTCTTTGTTGTTGGAGACAACCTTCCATTTATGATGCATTATGACACCCACCTTTCATAACTCTTTGTTCAATGTATTGAGTTTATAAATATTACATAAATGATAATGACGAATCAGAAAATATGATGGAGACGGAGATGAGACTGAAGCTGAATGTATCCAATCATCATTCAGTCAGTTTAAGGTTTAAAGGCGCATAAACAGTTACAATTTGTGTAAATAGATGCGTTACAATTTAGGAATATATGCTTTTTAATAGAATCCAATCCACATGGCACAAATTATGGTTACCCAAGCCACGTGGCACTATTTATTTTAAAGAAATGAATCCGATTTTCTTATATATACATTTAAAATCATTTATTTTTTAATTGTATTTAAAATTAGTATTGTAATTTCTCTTTTATAAATAATATATTTTAATGCTCTTAAGATAATTTAAAACATATTTATTAATTATATAATAATTTTTCATCTAGTATATAGAAACAAATTAAAAGTGGGAGAAGAGAAAGAATGACCAAACAAATCAAATTATGGTTACTCAAGCCATGTGGCACAATTTATTTCAAAGAAATGAATCTGATTTTCTTATATATATTTAAAATGTATTATTTTTTAATTGTATTTAAAATTAGTATCGTAATTTCTCTTTTATAAATAATATATTCTTAATACTCTTAAGATAATTTAAAACATATTTATAAATTATTTAATCATTTTTCATCTATTATATATAAACAACGAAGATGACGCATTTTGACATATGATGAAGATGACTACACATGAAGCGGAATTTATTGGGTCAATTTTAAATAATACACCATTCATCAATTCAGGAATAGGTGCGTCCAAAAGTTATGTAATTCATTACTCAAACACCATAAAGGTTCATAAAAAAATATTTATCAATAACGGGAAGATTTGGGAGTAGTGGGAGAAGAGAAAAGAACGACAAAAGAAATTAATTTATGTTTATACACTCCAATCAGCGTGGCACAAATTTTTTCATTTTTTTGCAAATAAAAATATCCGATTTTCTTATACAATTATTACAATATAACCCTCTCTTCTCAAAAGTATATTCAAACCGAAATTAGTTTGTCAAATATTATTGGTCAGAAACCTTACATGATAACTTTTCATATAATACAATACATACAATACTACTATAGAAACATAAACAATATTCCAATATCTTCCAAAGATCCCATCAATAAAAATATCCTTAAACAACTAATTCCCTAAACCACTAATTAATAATTAAAAATTAATTTAGATAATATTGCAACATAATTTTTCGTCAAACAGGGACCTATAACATAAAAAATTAATTAACACTTTGTCAACATACTCTTTCAAAATACTCTTTGTTGTTGGAGACAACCTTCCATTTATGATGCTTTATGACATCCACCTTTCATAACTCTTTGTTCAATGTATTGAGTTTATAAATATTACATAAATGATAATGACAAATCAGAAAATATGATGGAGACGAAGATGAGACTGAAGCTGAATGTATCCAATCATCATTCAGTCGGTTTAAAGTTTAAAGACGAATAAACCGTTACAATTTGTGTAAATAGATGCATTACAATTTAGGAATAGATGCTTTTTTATAGAATCCAATCCACATGGCACAAATTATGGTTACCCATGCCACGTGGCACCATTTTTGTTCAAAGAAATGAATCCGATTTTATTATATATATTTAAAATCATTTATTTTTTAATTGTATTTAAAACTAGTATTGTAATTTCTCTTTTATAAATAAATAATTTTAATGCTCTTAAGATAATTTAAAACATATTTATTAATTATATAATAATTTTTCATCTAGTATATAGAAACAAATTAAAAGTGGCAGAAGAGAAAGAAGGACCAAACAAATCAAATTATGGTTACTCAAGCCATGTGGTACAATTTTTTCCAAAGAAATGAATCTGATTTTCTTATATATATTTAAAATGTATTATTTTTTAATTGTATTTAAAATTAGTATCGTAATTTCTCTTTTATAAATAATATATTCTTAATACTCTTAAGATAATTTAAAACATATTTATAAATTATTTAATCATTTTTCATCTATTATATATAAACAACGAAGATGACGCATTTTGACATATGATGAAGATGACTACACATGAAGCGGAATTTATTGGGTCAATTTTAAATAATACACCATTCATCAATTCAGGAATAGGTGCGTCCAAAAGTTATGTAATTCATTACTCAAACACCATAAAGGTTCATAAAAAAATATTTATCAATAACGGGAAGATTTGGGAGTAGTGGGAGAAGAGAAAAGAACGACAAAAGAAATTAATTTATGTTTATACACTCCAATCAGCGTGGCACAAATTTTTTCATTTTTTTGCAAATAAAAATATCCGATTTTCTTATACAATTATTACAATATAACCCTCTCTTCTCAAAAGTATATTCAAACCGAAATTAGTTTGTCAAATATTATTGGTCAGAAACCTTACATGATAACTTTTCATATAATACAATACATACAATACTACTATAGAAACATAAACAATATTCCAATATCTTCCAAAGATCCCATCAATAAAAATATCCTTAAACAACTAATTCCCTAAACCACTAATTAATAATTAAAAATTAATTTAGATAATATTGCAACATAATTTTTCGTCAAACAGGGACCTATAACATAAAAAATTAATTAACACTTTGTCAACATACTCTTTCAAAATACTCTTTGTTGTTGGAGACAACCTTCCATTTATGATGCTTTATGACATCCACCTTTCATAACTCTTTGTTCAATGTATTGAGTTTATAAATATTACATAAATGATAATGACAAATCAGAAAATATGATGGAGACGAAGATGAGACTGAAGCTGAATGTATCCAATCATCATTCAGTCGGTTTAAAGTTTAAAGACGAATAAACCGTTACAATTTGTGTAAATAGATGCATTACAATTTAGGAATAGATGCTTTTTTATAGAATCCAATCCACATGGCACAAATTATGGTTACCCATGCCACGTGGCACCATTTTTGTTCAAAGAAATGAATCCGATTTTATTATATATATTTAAAATCATTTATTTTTTAATTGTATTTAAAACTAGTATTGTAATTTCTCTTTTATAAATAAATAATTTTAATGCTCTTAAGATAATTTAAAACATATTTATTAATTATATAATAATTTTTCATCTAGTATATAGAAACAAATTAAAAGTGGCAGAAGAGAAAGAAGGACCAAACAAATCAAATTATGGTTACTCAAGCCATGTGGTACAATTTTTTCCAAAGAAATGAATCTGATTTTCTTATATATATTTAAAATGTATTATTTTTTAATTGTATTTAAAATTAGTATCGTAATTTCTCTTTTATAAATAATATATTCTTAATACTCTTAAGATAATTTAAAACATATTTATAAATTATTTAATCATTTTTCATCTATTATATATAAACAACGAAGATGACGCATTTTGACATATGATGAAGATGACTACACATGAAGCGGAATTTATTGGGTCAATTTTAAATAATACACCATTCATCAATTCAGGAATAGGTGCGTCCAAAAGTTATGTAATTCATTACTCAAACACCATAAAGGTTCATAAAAAAATATTTATCAATAACGGGAAGATTTGGGAGTAGTGGGAGAAGAGAAAAGAACGACAAAAGAAATTAATTTATGTTTATACACTCCAATCAGCGTGGCACAAATTTTTTCATTTTTTTGCAAATAAAAATATCCGATTTTCTTATACAATTATTACAATATAACCCTCTCTTCTCAAAAGTATATTCAAACCGAAATTAGTTTGTCAAATATTATTGGTCAGAAACCTTACATGATAACTTTTCATATAATACAATACATACAATACTACTATAGAAACATAAACAATATTCCAATATCTTCCAAAGATCCCATCAATAAAAATATCCTTAAACAACTAATTCCCTAAACCACTAATTAATAATTAAAAATTAATTTAGATAATATTGCAACATAATTTTTCGTCAAACAGGGACCTATAACATAAAAAATTAATTAACACTTTGTCAACATACTCTTTCAAAATACTCTTTGTTGTTGGAGACAACCTTCCATTTATGATGCATTATGACATCCACCTTTCATAACTCTTTGTTCAATGTATTGAGTTTATAAATATTACATAAATGATAATGACAAATCAGAAAATATGATGGAGACGAAGATGAGACTGAAGCTGAATGTATCCAATCATCATTCAGTCGGTTTAAAGTTTAAAGACGAATAAACCGTTACAATTTGTGTAAATAGATGCATTACAATTTAGGAATAGATGCTTTTTTATAGAATCCAATCCACATGGCACAAATTATGGTTACCCATGCCACGTGGCACCATTTTTGTTCAAAGAAATGAATCCGATTTTATTATATATATTTAAAATCATTTATTTTTTAATTGTATTTAAAACTAGTATTGTAATTTCTCTTTTATAAATAAATAATTTTAATGCTCTTAAGATAATTTAAAACATATTTATTAATTATATAATAATTTTTCATCTAGTATATAGAAACAAATTAAAAGTGGCAGAAGAGAAAGAAGGACCAAACAAATCAAATTATGGTTACTCAAGCCATGTGGTACAATTTTTTTCAAAGAAATGAATCTGATTTTCTTATATATATTTAAAATGTATTATTTTTTAATTGTATTTAAAATTAGTATCGTAATTTCTCTTTTATAAATAATATATTCTTAATACTCTTAAGATAATTTAAAACATATTTAATAATTATTTAATAATTTTTCATCTATTATATATAAACAATGAAGATGACGCATTTTGACATATGATTAAGATGACGAAACTTGAAGCGGAATGTATTTGTATTACCCCGTATTTTATTTGAAGCTCATGACAATATTAATTAGTAATAATATTATTCCCGAATACTCTAAGAAATTTTAATGGAACCAAATCGAGAAATCAGCGGGATATTATTTTATTAATTGATATTAGCTGACTCAGAGGTTTTATAAAATATCGGATTAAGAGACATTTTCGGATATTCTCTATTTTTGACCTATTGGTAAAAATATAAGCTTATATATATATATATATATATATATATATATATATATATATATATATATGTATATATATATATATATATATATATATATATATATATATATATATATATATATATATAGAAAGATTATGAGAGGAAGAGAAAGTTGGTATGAAAGAAGAAAAGAAGGAAAAGGAGAAGAGAAGAGAAGACGAAGAGAGAAAAGCCCTAAAGCTCCAATTCCTCATTCCCGGTCATCCGTCCGTCGAATCAACTCAATCTTTTTGCCAATCTTCGTCTCTCGAGGTGGGTTCTTAGTTAGAAACTTTTATATTTGATTTTGGTTGAGTTTTAGAGATTTTGTGGTTAGGTCTAGATTGGAAAATCTAAGAGAAATCAGAAGTTTAACGATTAAAACTCAATTAAAACCTACCTAAAATACTCATATGATGATAATGCATATGTTTGATTATGTCTTGTTGCATTGGTTGATGTTTGGGAGTGTTTGGGTGTGGAAAGAGTGTTTTCCCGTAAGGCTAGAACTTCCTGAATTGGTGTAGCTCGCTCAACGAGCATACCTCGCTCAACGAGCATACCTCGCTCAACGAAAGTTCCAGGGCGATTTTCGCTCAGCGAGAAGGAGCTCGCTCAGTGAGACCTGTAGGTTCCAACCTTGGTTTTTAATTCGTAACTTATGATCCGAGTATCCGTTTTTAGCGTTCCACATATCGTTTTGAAGCTAATGATGAAATCTATATTTTGAGATCAACAAATGTTGGTTCCACCCAACTTTTACCCGACTATTCGATTAAAAGGTAACGAAACATAATTATGGAATTGTGAGTTAAAGATAAGGAATGGGTGAGACTTGTGAGACACCTAGGAGTTCGTAGACTAATAAGAATTGAGGATCGCGCTTGATTGTGTTCCCCTTAGTTAGCTGAGGTGGGTATTACATTGAGTCCCACGGGAAGCGAGAGTTAGCTTGAGGTGGGTATTACATTGAGTCCCACGGGAAGCGAGAGTTAGCTTGAGGGGGGTATTACATTGAGTCCCACGGGAAGCGAGAGTTAGCTTGAGGTGGGTATTACATTGAGTCCCATGGGAAGCGAGAGTTAGCTTGAGGTGGGTATTACATTGAGTCCCACGGGAAGCGAGAGTTAGCTTGAGGTGGGTATTACATTGAGTCCCACGAGAAGTCGAGAGTTAACTTGAGATGGGTATTTCATTGAGTCTCATGAGAAGTCTAGTGGTTCATACTTGAGGTGGGTGTTCCACTGAGTCCCACAGGAAGTCTTGTACGATGTATTGCTAGGTTGTTCTGTTTTGACTTGTTTATTTTTTAGAGGAACCTTATACTCGTAGAATTTTTATGCTTGACCCTTAGAGCCGAGAGAACTCTAAGATAGGGAACCCACTGAGATGTTTTATCTCACCCCATGTTGATGTTGTTATTTCAGGTACTTCAGGTTCCGTTAAGAGTAAGGATAAGGTGACTTGATTATCCTTACTAGTTGATGGCTTAGTCTTCCGCTGTGGATTTTTGAGATCTTCGGATCTAGTTCTTAGATCTTTTTGTAGTTGAACATCTTGTACTGTTTTATAGCCTTGTTTAGTACCTTATGTTGTAGTGGCTATATTTATACAATGTGTTGCTAAGAACTTATTTGTATTTCAGTAACAAATTATTAATATTATATATGAAAAATATGCTTTATGTATGTCTTTTGTATATGGGTATTACAGTTGGTATCAGAGCAGGTCGTATTCTCGACCTAGCCTTGAAATATTATAAGTGTTTCCTTCCGTTCATTCACGTTGACTTGCGATATGACTAAATGTTATGTTTATGGTATTGAGCCTGATGAACTTAATCCTGTTTTGATGACATTTAGGAATTATGGTTGGTAGACGTGGAACTCGTCCTCGACCCAGTGTCACTCCTCCCGGTAGCGATCAAGCAGGTAGCAATGGGAATGCTCCTATGTTCCAATTTATGCAGCAGATGCAGCAACAGCAGCACCAATTCATGCAAGAAATGATGCATCAGATGAGCGGGGGCCTTCGCCCTCACGTGGTTGCTCCTGGATCCGTGGGAGGAACATTTAGAGACTTCTTCCGTATGAACCCCCAAGAGTTTCATGGCGGATTGGATCCGGTTAAGGCTCACGAATGGGTGACTGAAGTAGAGAGGATATTCCAGATTGTGATTTGTAGTGAAGAAGACAAGGTGACTTTTGTGTCACATTTACTAAAGGTTCTTGCTGCTAGGTGGTGGGAGAGTGCTTCCAATTTGATGATGGTGTAAGGGATTCAGAGGGTATGGCAGCAATTTAAGACAGTTTTTATGGATAAGTATTTCCCGAGTTCCTTGAGGATACAAAAGGAGTTCGAATTTCAACAATTGAGGCAAGGGAGCATGACTGTGGCCAGTTATGATGAGAAGTTTGAGAACATGGAGACCTACTCTAGGCAGGCTATGTATGCTCCTGATGAAAGGTGGAAAATTGACCAGTTCTTGTTTGGGCTAAGGGCCGAACTCTCGCATAGTGTCTCTCAAAGGGAGTTTGTAACACCCACTTTTCCCATTTTCAAAATTATATAAATTTTTCATTAAATCAGAGTTAATCAACTAAAGTGAGTCGCTACATCATCAATCAACCATCATTCTTTTATTCAAAAGTAAGCAGCGAAAATAAAGCCTTAATATCAAATTGCTCAAAAGCATTACAATGCATTCATAACACTGTTCCTTAACTCAATACTTAGTTATATAAAAGTTTATAAAAATCAAATGAAATATTATAATAAAAATCCCCGTTCCCGTTACATATCCGAGCTCCTAGGACACGGACATCAACATCAAAAGCGTTCCTCACGCACCTGAATTATCTGTACTTCCGAAGAAGCACAGACACAACAAAATAAACAATAAGGGTGAGAAATAGATTCATAATATAACGGCACATACGACATATATGAAGAAGTAATTCACCCCTAATCATACAAAATTATCAATCATATTATTCAATCAATCATGATGCAATGTGACTCAAATGCACAATGCAAATGCGGTACCGACTCACAATAACGGTTCATTAAATAGAACCCTGAATGCATCGTTAATGTCTCCAACAAGACACGATCATCCCCGCAACCACGATTCTCAACGAATCCCGAATAATCACATCCACGACATGATTATTCTATCAAATGTATGCGCATGCAGACACAACAACGCATACCATATCCCAATACACATGAACACATCATGCTTTATGATCCTCATGATCTCATCAACCAATCATCAGTGCATCTTATTCACACACAGAGCATACACATATCTCATGTTATTCACAATTATAATAATCTACATATTCATATAATTTAATTAAGCACTTTGGATTTCTTATGCGACTAATCATCAAGTCCTATATTCACTATTAGAACATCCTCAAAGTCTTATTTCATTAATATAATCCTACATTAGAAGAATGAGTCAAATCCACCTTAAAACGGACGGAAAATTACATTTACAGGGGCCTGACACGGCCCGTGTCAGATGGCCTGGGGACACGCCTCTCAAAATCAACAAAACTCATTTTCCGTAGCCTGACACGACCACCTGTGTCATGGGACACGACCCGTGTCAGGGCACCTAACCCCAAAATTCTGATTTTTGGTTTTTCCCATTATCTTCCCCCTTTCTCACCCGTACAAACCCCAATCATTCTAAGTCGAATTTAACACTCAAAACCAACCAATTCACATGTTTATTATCCATTTATACATATAACATCAACTAGTTCTATTAATAAACTTTCCTAGATCAAATTAGGGAATCAATGAGGTTTAATCCTCTTCTCTGTTCATCATATCCTCCATAAACTTCATATACCATTCTTCCCAATACCAAACACACAACACCAAATATATTTTCAAAATACATCGTATAATCATATTCATCAACAATTTCACAATATTGCATCAATTCAATCATTATTATCATAATCTCTTAAAAATACCTAAGGGAGGAAGGAACTCCCAATTACCCTTCTATGTCCTATCACCAATCATAAACTCTTTTCTCCCCCCTTACCTTAATCGATGGCCGCTTCGAATCTCCGATCGAATTTCCAACCCTTTACCTATGTGGCCCTTTTTCCTCTCCTATTTCATCCATAGAGATTAGAAATACGAACATGCTTCCATTGAGTTCATATCTTGACCAAAATTTAGCCTTCATCACCATCAATCCCGTAACCACTATTTGACCAATTTCCAGCATGAACTTCCAAACTTCAAATGCATTTTTCTCATTCAATACTGAACTTATTGACAAAAAATTATATATCAATTCGAAGGGAATTTCGTAAGCTTTCCAGAAATCCAAGAATCGTTTTAATCAGAATTACGAGTAAAACGTTATCACCTGTTTAGTGGAGGTTGTACCGTATGTGCGAAAATTAAGATATGAACATGAATCCGTCTTTCTCCTTCTTTTCTCCCAAGTTGTTTTCTCTCCTCTAAAACCCTTATTTTTCTCTAAGACTTTTTCCTTGTTTTCCCTAATTTCCACGATTCCCTTTTCTTCTCTTACTTATTCTCTTTTGACTCATTCTATTATTCCTTTTTATTAAAATAATAATAATAATCCAATAAAACAATTAATGGGCCTAAACACTGCACCCTTTTAATTGCTAATTCCGACGAAATCCAAGCCCAATAACCAACATGCTCCAATAATCAATACTACCAATGATAATATTATTTCTTCTATTTTCCGATTTAACAACTTGATTTACCATAACGTTGAAAATCAATTAATAATTCACGAGTAATTATTTTCTCCCAACTTAATTAGATTATCTTCCAACATTTGACCAAATGGTCCAAGCATCTAAACAACTTATCCAACCATAAACGGGAGAATATTCCACATCAATTCCCATAACTTAAATCGACTCATTTAACTTAATTCAAACAAACTTAGCAATTTATCACAAACAACTATGATAATTCAACATAAATCAACACCAATAACACGAATATAATTAATTAAATAATTAATTAATAAACAGAGCGTTACAACTCTCCTCCACTTAGGATATTTTCGTCCTCGAAAATTTATCCGATTAAACTACTTCAACTACTTATTCTATCCGACTAATCAACTCTCATTCCAAAGGCAACCCACGTATACCACAAACAATAATACATAACTTAAACACAACATATAATACAACAAAGCTACCAACATCGTTGTAATTCAGATAATAACAATTACATGACACCGCGCCTTCGCTGCGCACTCTGATTAATTGCACACTACCAAGTCTACTAAGTTTAACTCCAACTTACACTCACCAAAATCGACATATCAACAAAGCCTCCGACTTAATCCTTTGGAATTCCGTTCCAACAGGTATTCTAACTCTTGTAGTTAACAAATAGTTACAAATTAGATCCTTAAGATAACGCCTCTAAACATTCAACCAATAACAACTGCGACTACTTCCAAATCTTGGATAAAATATTCATATACTTCTATGAATTCCCAATTATCATCAAAATAGACTACAACTTTACTATTTTTCATTAACATGCCCTCTAAAATACTTAACATCATTACAACAACATATAACATCCGAGTTCACTTAACTCCAACCAGATCAATCATTTTCTTCGCTCCTAACGAATCTAACAACCAAATCATCGATTCCTACTTATATGGACACTATGCTTCATAGATTCTTTTCCAAGTCAACACCTCAAAATGGCTCTTCTTGTTACAACCAAAACCCCACTCTAATACACCAACTTATAATTTCATTTCTTCTTATACTTGCAACTTAGATTCATAATCTGAACGTTCAACATAGATACAACTACGACAACTTCCAAATTTTGGACAATAACTATATGCTTCATGAATTTTCAATTATTCTCAACACAACTACAACTTTATGATCTTAAAATAACACATTCTTCGAAAATCATCTTAACACACTACTTCATTAGGACAATATAAGGTGCATCGATATAACCGTTTCCATAAGATAACTCATATTTCTCTGCTTCTAACTAATCCAACGTATCGAATCCTCGATTCTTACTCATACTAATACAACCTTTCATAAATTCTTATCTGAACCAACGCAACCAAAACAACTATCCATGTTCTAATCAAAATCACGCTTTAATAAACCCACTCATAATTCCACTTCGTCTGGCTATTGCAATTCAACTTTATCCTACATTCTTGACAATCTTGGTTTTACTTTACCATATACTTTACTTTTGAATTATCCCCAAGAAAACTTCAGGTCTCGTACCATTTAAATAATCACAAACAACATTCTCATTATCCAGCATTCAACTACGAATTTCCATAATACTATTTAATCCCAATGCAACTTCATACCATCATTCTTAAATCTGACTAACATTCTTATACATGATTCTTCATGAACAATTCAAACAATACTCAATTGCCCAGCTCGACTTCAACTGATTTAACTCATATACCATACTAGTCGGTATGACACATCTATCCATCCATTATAATTTCGTCTTCTATCAACAATAGATTAAAGGTGATCAGTTCCTCAATTTGTCAATAGACATCCGTCAACCATAAAGGTGGCATAAATAATCATTACTCGACATAATAGCATACTTCAACTTGTGCCCAAAATCCGTAAGTATAATGCTCTGCCAACTTTCTACGGTTTATCCACTTCTCCTTAGTCTCTAAAATTTTCGACTTCGTCAATTATACCAACGCATCCAAAATTCGATACGCAGTCTCTTATACATGCTCCAAGCGCAACATAACTTTAAATATCCTTCTAACACTAGAGCCGCCACAACATCAACATAATCCAATTCGGTTCGCTCCAATTACAACTCTCATCCAAGTTAAAATATTTAACAACACTACTCAACTTCGGTCTTCCTCTCAACATCACCATCATCTAGAATAGGCACTTTAATTTTCCTCACTCGACATAAATTGTATCTCTATGCATTCTCTGATACCAACATTTTATTCTTTAATAACATTTTCATCTTTCCAAATTTTCAGCAATAGACGTTCAACTTCGAACACAAATATATCTTCCAATAAAAATCTCTAACTCACAAAATTATATTCTAACATGAAGAGAATCTCGTGAAGATTCCAGAACTTCAAAAATCTCTTGGATCCAACTTAGGAGTAAGAAGTTATCCTCCTTACAATGAGACTGATTTAGAATTCCCGTATGCAGAATTTCAAAAAACAAATCAGCAGCAGACCCAATTATTAAAATACATTTATCTCCCTAATTATAAACCTCCTAAATGAAAATCTTATATGCAAATTGTAGGGAATTTTGTAAGCTTTCCAAAAAGTCCAGAACTGCTTCAATCCGATTCACGGTTAAAAAGTTATGCCACTTCTCGTGACAGCTGCTCCAACATTGCAAAAACCAGATTTTTGAGATTGGCGAACATAAGTTCTATCTCTCTCGCTCTTTCTTCCAAGCTCTACCAAGAATATTACTCTTCTTCCAACTTTGAAAATTACCCGACTTAATCCAACTACACTCAAAGCGAAACAATATACCTACTTGGTCCTTCAACTTATCATTTCCATCAAAATAAATCTTCCTCCTCAAACAATTCTCATATAAAATATGCGCACTTCTCAAATTCGACCGATATGAATTCATGAGTCCATGCTCTTTCCGGTCTGCAACAACATCTCTTCAACAACCTTGCACTCTTGTAATAAACATCAACTTTGAATCAACTTTGACATTCCAACAACAGTCTGCGAGTCAAGCTTCTCCCCCACTTAATTCCAACAAACACCTGCAGGCAACGACTAGAAACTAACAAGTACCGACAGTGTTTCACACACATGTCGCGTACTAAGGAATTAACAACGTTAGACAACATTGGCCGGACGGACCGACCAACTCTGATACCAATTGTAACACCCACTTTTCCCATTTTCAAAATTATATAAATTTTTCATTAAATCAGAGTTAATCAACTAAAGTGAGTCGCTACATCATCAATCAACCATCATTCTTTTATTCAAAAGTAAGCAGCGGAAATAAAGCTTTAATATCAAATTGCTCAAAAGCAATACAATTCATTCATAACACTGTTCCTTAACTCAATACTTAGTTATATAAAAGTTTATAAAAATCAAATGAAATATTATAATAAAAATCCCCGTTCCCCTTACATATCAGAGCTCCTAGGACACGGGCATCAACATCAAAAGCGTTCCTCACGCACCTGAATTATCTGTACTTCCGAAGAAGCACAGACACAACAAAATAAACAATAGGGGTGAGAAATATATTCATAATATAACGGCACATACGACATATATGAAGAAGTAATTCACCCCTAATCATACAAAATTATCAATCATATTATTCAATCAATCATGATGCAATGTGACTCAAATGCACAATGCAAATGCGGTACCGACTCACAATAACGGTTCATTAAATAGAACCCTGAATGTATCGTTAATGTCTCCAACAAGACACGATCATCCCTGCAACCACGATTCTCAATGAATCCCGAATAATCACATCCACGACATGATTATTCTATCAAATGTAAGCGCATGATGACACAACAACGCATACCATATCCCAATACACATGAACACATCATGCTTTACGATCCTCATGATCTCATCAACCAATCATCAGTGCATCTTATTCACACACAGAGCATACACATATCTAATGTTATTCACAATTATAACAATCTACATATTCATATAATTCTATTAAGCACTTAGGATTTCTTATGCGACTAATCATCAAGTCCTATATTCACTATTAGAACATACTCAAAGTCTTATTTCATTAATATAATCCTACATTAGAAGAATGAGTCAAATCTACCTTAAAACGGACGAAACATTACATTTACAGGGGCCTGACATGGCCCCCCGTGTCCCCTGACACAGCCCGTGTTAGATGGCCTGGGGACACGCCTCTCAAAATCAACAAAACTCATTTTCCGTAGCCTGACACGGCCACCCGTGTCATGGGACACGGCCCGTGTCAGGGCACCTGACCCCAAAATTCTGATTTTTGGTTTTTCCCATTATCTTCCCCCTTTCTCACCCGTACGAACCCCAATCATTCTAAGTCGAATTTAGCACTCAAAACCAACCAATTCACATGTTTATTATCCATTTATACATATAACATCAACTAGTTCTATTAATAAACTTTCCTAGATCAAATTAGGGAATCAATGAGGTTTAATCCTCTTCTCTATTCATCATATCCTCCATAACCTTCATATACCATTCTTCCCAATACCAAACACACAACACCAAATATATTTTCAAAATACATCGTATAATCATATTCATCAACAATTTCACAATATTGCATCAATTCAATCATTATTATCATAATCTCTTAAAAATACCTAAGGGAGGAAGGAACTCCCAATTACCCTTCTATGTCTTATCACCAATCATAAACCCTTTTCTCCCCCCTTACCTTAATCGATGTCCGCTTCGAATCTTCGATCGAATTTTCAACCCTTTGCCTATGTGGCCCTTTTTCCTCACCTCTTTCATCCATAGAGATTAGAAATACGAACATGCTGCCATTGAGTTCATATCTTGACCAAAATTTAGCCTTCATCACCATCAATCCCGTAACCACTATTTGACCAATTTCCAGCATGAACTTCCAAACTTCAAATGCATTTTTCTCATTCAATACTGAACTTATTGACACGAAATTATATATCAATTCGAAGGGAATTTCGTAAGCTTTCCAGAAATCCAAGAATCGTTTTAATCAGAATTACGAGTAAAACGTTATCACCTGTTTAGTGGAGGCTGTACCGTATGTGCAAAAATCAAGATATGAACATGAATCCTTCTTTCTCCTTCTTTTCTCCCAAGTTGTTTTCTCTCCTCTAAAACCCTTATTTTTCTCTAAGACTTTTTCCTTGTTTTCCCTAATTTCCACGATTCCCTTTTCTTCTCTTACTTCTTCTCTTTTGACTCATTCTATTATTCCTTTTTATTAAAATAATAATAATCCAATAAAACAATTAATGGGCCTAAACACTGCACCCCTTTAATTGCTAATTCCGACGAAATCCAAGCCTAATAACCAACATGCTCCAATAATCAATACTACCAATGATAATATTATTTCTTCGATTTTCCGATTTAACAACTTAATTTACCATAACATTGAAAATCAATTAATAATTCACGACTAATTATTTTCTCCCGACTTAATTAGATTATCTTCCAACATTTGACCAAATGGTCCAAGCATCTAAACAACTTATCCAACCATAAACGGGAGAATATTCCACATCAATTCCCACAACTTAAATCGACTCATTCAACTTAATTCAAACAAACTTAGCAATTTATCACAAACAACTCTGATAATTCAACATAAATCAACACCAATAACGTGAATATAATTAATTAAATAATTAGTTAATAAACAGAGCATTACAATTTTTTTTGTAACAGCTCGGGCCCCTCGCAAGGCAATCCTGGCACTGCCACCTCACGATCTTCTCCACTCCCCTCACTAGTAGAGTTTTTGCCTTCCGTGGGAATCGAACCCTGTACCCTGGGGTTCAAGTACATGTTCATTCCATTCCCACTACCACTTGAGCTAGTAGCTCAATTGGTAGTGGGAATGGAATGAACATGTACTTGAACCCCAGGGTACAGGGTTCGATTCCCACGGAAGGCAAAAACTATACTAGTGAGGGGAGTAGAGAAGATCGTGAGGTGGCAGTGTCGGGATTGCCTTGCGAGGGGCCCGGGTTGTTACTTCACTACCTACTCTGAGATGTTGAGGCAATGCTATGTTGCAGAACATAGTTTGATGAAAGTGCAGACAGATGCAAGTGTCGGAACGGCGGTTCAAGGAGATAGGGGGAGAGCTAGTCAATCTTTTAGGCCGAGTGTCGCTCCCGATAAAATGGGGAATGGCCCAGATAAAGGTACAGACGCGAACGGTCGGCGAGAGGGACAATGAGAACACACAGCAGTGAACTCACTGGAGATGAATAGAGTCGCCAGCTAGGCATTTTTATCCCGGAGGAAAGGCAATGCTGCATAGACCTAGAAAGATATGGACAAGACGGTTGCGAACCAGAGAGACTGAGAAAGGGGGTTGGTTACAACCTGGGAAGGTATTAGCACCCAGATTGTCCGTCGTACTCGACGAGATCCACGCTTAAAAGATTTTGTGTTTTAAAGGGGTAGTGTCGGTGCAATTTGTGTGTAAAAGAGCTGGAAAAGGATGTACAGGTGTCAGTGTAAAAAGAAATGTGAAGTGTGATATATACAGTGTAAGGATGAGAGTATGCTCAAGATTATGAGGCTAAAAGAATGATACTAGAAGGAGGGGGAATATACAGAGACTTTTGTTCGATAACTGTTAAGTTATGCCTACGTATCCTCTCGTGCAATGAGGAAGTCAGAACACCGTAGTTCGACCCAAAGAGACTGAAAGATGAATTGACTTGCGAACTGCTTGCTTGTCAATGCTCAAGTGTAAGACCTGTCTGGCTCAGGTGCAAACTGTCTTGCATTAGACGGAAGAAGCAAGTTCCCGTTTATGAGTGAGTGTGATGAGAAAAGAATCCCGGAGGAGACGATTATTGTTTGTTTTTGGGTTTTCAGTCTTTTATTGCTTTTGAAAGTTTGTCATAAGTTAATGAGCTTAAGCCTAAACCAATGGATTAGTAAACTCATCACATCTTCCCTCTGATTAGGGGTAATGAGAGTACCTTAAGTGTGAAGTCAGATTCTCACACTTAATCACCTTTGATGTAGGGTTAAGATCATTAACCTACTTGTGGTTATTTGAATGTTTTTGGTGTTTTTGTTTAGTGTTAAGTAATAAGGTTAAGCCATAATCAAGGATTAAACAGACTCATTACACCATCCTAATTGAAGGATAATAGATGAGGATGTTTAAGCTGAGGAAAGCTCCTTAACTTAATCCATGATTAGGGATTAAACTCATGACAAAACAAGCCTTTGATTAAGTGGATTTTATTTAATGATAAGATGAAGAAATGATTTCTATGGTTTGTAAGACAACTTGAGGGGGACTTGTCCATTAACACTAGGGTTAGTCCTTCTTAACCAATTAAGGAAGAATTAGAACCCTAATGCAAGGCCCAAGTTACAAGTGTGATGTCTTGATGATTATTAAGTGAATTGATTAAGAGATTTAAACACATTAAGGGTTTAACACTTAGGATTAAAGTTATACACTCCATCCTAATAGAAGGATGCAGGCATAAGCTTAATCACAAAGCCTTAAAGCCTTTAGGGTTTAGTCCCTGATTATGAGATGAGAAGAGGAGACTCAAAAGAGACACAAAGGTGAAACTAAGAGGGGAGACTAATCAAAACCCTAATCATTGTCATGCTTGGTTGTTCCTAAGGTTTGTGAGGTTTTCAAGAGAAATCTTCAATGGAACCACCAGGAAGCAGATGAAAGGATCAAGAGAAGCAAAAGCAACTTGCTTCATTCAAGAAGTCAAGTCACTTGAAGAAAGAAAGTGGGAAGAAGAAGAATGAGCAAGCTCAAACCCAAACACATATAAAAATGCAGCATGGATGCAAGAGAGGTGAAAAGAAAAGTTGTGAGAAGTGAAGGCAAATTCACTTCTCAAAGTCACTTACCACCTGAAAGGTTAGAAAAGAAATGCAATGAAATGCAAAATGGGATGAGATGACATGATGAGAAACAAAACCAAAAGCATTTACATGATTCTAATGATGCTATGAGATGCTACAAACATGAGGCAGCATATGGAAATGACCATACAAGTTCATGAATGCAAATGAAACAAGTTAGGGAGCATGGACATACATGAAGAGTTATGAAGTGCACATGGCATATAACATGGCAAATACATGATGCACTGATCAAACATGCTTTCAATATGTCTTATGATGTCAAATGAATCAAATGGATGCTTAAAATGTCATGGCAAGTCATGTTATGCAAGAGAATGCAAGATGGATGCATATGGAAGCCCAAATTAGGGTTTATGAACAATACAACAAACAAAAGCCAAAATCAGAAGCAAACAACATTATAAAAAATTGAAAATGCACTAAAAGGACCCCCAATCCTATACTAACCCAATGCCCAAAGGAGGAGTCTCAACTCCTAACCAAATTCAAGTTATGATTTTTACAAGTTTATTAGGGTTTTAGGGTTCCCAAACAAGAAAATTAACAAACAAATGGAAAATGAAAGATCAAATCAAGACCATTTAATCTTACAAACTACATGCTAAACACAATGCAATGCAAAAAGAATCAATGTCCAACTCCTCATGGATAGGCAGAAATGACTTTTGGAACTTTGGATCAAATTAATGCATAAAAATGATTTTTAATCAATGAAAAATTCTCAAAATGCATCAAGATCAAAAAATAAATTTGGTTTGAAGGTTGGACAATGTTTCTAAATGTCTTAGAACATTTCATGAATTTTTTGGTGATTTTTAAATACCTAAAAGTATTTTTAATAAATTAATTCTCATTAATCAATTAAAAATAAACTTTTAAATATTTTAAAATACTTTTTAAATGCTAAAAATGAAAATAAAAATATTTTTGTGTTTTAAAAATTAATGAAACTCTTGAGAAAAAGTTTCATAATTTTTAAAACAATTTTGCTATTTTAAATAAATTGCACAAGTTAAATGAGAAAAAAATGAAATAAAAACAAAATAAAATGGAAAGTATTTAGATCTAGAGGCTGAGATTTGATTCTGGGGGAAGACCATTGACCACGCGCGCTAATGAAGGGTCTAGATTGCATCTGATTAAATTAATTTAATTATGATTAATTAAACTAACTAAAGTGATTAGGGCTAAACAAATGAATCTGGGTCATTCAAGCAAGCGGGAAGTCAACAAAGTCAAATGATCTAACGCCTGAGATTCAAATAGAATTAATGACTGGGATTAGGGCATAACAACATTCAGGTGACCGGAGGGAAGCTCCGGTCATCTTCTCCGGCGACAACACAACCCTAATTCATGATTCAGGCATCTAAACATCAAATTAAACACAACCAAATGATCCTCTAACGACCTAGGTCACGAATCCAACTTCAAACATCATTTAAACACCAAGAATCAAGCCAATCGAAAGAAACAAATTTCACGGGTGAAATTTCAGAGTGACCATACAAACTCATTTCTCATCTATTTTCGATTCTAAAAGCATCCCCATGACCAGCAAGACATAAGCAACCAATTTATAACTCAAAATGCAAGCTCTGAGAAAAAATGTTCATGGCCATACCTGAGATGGAGACCCCTGTTTCTGGGCTTTCAGAGCTATTCTTTGGTGCAAGCTTGCTCCACTGACTCCCCTGGTGCTAATGGAAGGCTTGGAATGAGCTTAAACAAGCTGGTTTGAGAAATCCAGTTCTGGTGTATCAGAAAATGGAGTTTGTGTATGAGCCGTTTCAGATCATTGTGAAGGGTGGTATTGGTTCTATGGAGGTTTTCTGGTTGATTGGTGAAGGTAGAATGAGTGTTTGATGACTGTGGAAGGTGATTCGAAGAGAGGAAAGTTTTTGCAGGTTTTTGGATGTGTTGTGTTCTAGTGTGCTTCTGGCTGTTTTGAGTGTTGGTCTGGGCTTAATGAAGCATGGTGAGTTGAGTAGTGGAATTGTTTCTTGTGTTTGTGAGCTATGGAGACAGATTCGAAGAGAAATGCAAAATGGGGTGAGTTTGTGTATGTCTTGCTAGGGCTTGTTTCAGGCTGGCCCCTTATGTGAAATGGCTAGCAAATGGATAGTATAAACAACTCCAATTGGTCAGATGATGTGACCTGGCCTGCTGTGATAGGTAAGTTCACTTTTGCAAATTGTCAACCTTTTTGTAAGAGAGGCATGGGCTAAGTTCTAGCTTGGTACAAGAGTGTGGGCTGGCATAGCATGGTGTGTGAGTGAGGCTAGGGTGGTTCAGCAGCCAAGGCAACAAGTTGGTGAAAGTGTGATGATGGTTTTGCAAGTTGATCATCTTTGGTTCACATGTAACTATCTTGCTACACAAGCCATGAAACATGAGAAACTTTGATTCAAATCTGATTTTTAGGTCACATAGAATGTTTGTGTAGTGGTTAGACATGAATTAGAAGCTATGAATGCCTTGGTACAAAGTTCTTGCAAGTTTCTCATTTGGTGCACATCTTGAAAATTAATGATTTTTGCCAACTTTGACACACCATAACTTTTGATCCAAAATGAATTAGGTCATGTTCTTGTACTTTTTGAAAAGGGAAAAATGTATTCTACAACTTTCATGACCAAAGTTTTTCCATTTGGAGCATTTTTGGATCAAAAAGTAAGGTTTGAAAAGTGACCTAAAATGACATATTCTTTAAAAGTCAACCATGCCCTAAAAAAGTCAACTTTGCAAAAACTTCAAATTCTTGAATTTTGTGAACTTCAACCTTCTTCCATGATCAAATAAAGATCAAATACACTCAAAATGATGAAGATCACCCCTTGGTTGGGTCACTGGGGGCCTCAGATGCCCTGATTTTGCACTGACTTGTCTGAAAAGTCAACTCTTGATCAGATGACTTCCCCATGGAATTTCTTCATGAAAATTGATATGCATACTCCCTATACCATATAGAGACCAATGGAAACAAGAATGACCAAAAAAATTGGGGTTATGGCCTCTGAAACCAAAACCCTAATTTTAGGTCAACTGTGCAGTCTAGCCTGGCTCTGCATCCATACCAATCCCAGTTCTTGTGATTCTTTGGTATTTTTGACTTTGGGAGGATGTAATATGATATAAGAACACACATGGACCCCTTTGAAGTGATTGTTGGCCTTTGGAGTGGCTCAGGAGGCTCTTGGATTGCTCAGATCACAAACCCTAGGTGCAGATGACTTTGAATCTATGCAGTGAATCAAAAATGAGATATGAGATGATATGATTGTGTTTATGCATATGAAATGGTCACAAGCCATGGTGTGAATGGGTGAGGGCAAATTTGGGGTGTTTACAGTTGCCCCTATTCAAACATGAGTTAGCTGTGCAGGTTGTAAGCGACGGCTTAACAGGCAAACAAGATAACTTGTGGTTGAATACCAAAGACAGTCCAAAATTTGCACTCACAGAATGAAGAAGAAAAGGGATATAGATTGTAAAAGGAAAATAAAGTATATTGTAAAGTGTGGGCGACGGAGGACGACCGTCGAGCAGAGGACGACTGCTGGTTAAAGAGCAATGACGGGGACGGCCGACATGCTGGGAAAAGCGCGGGAAATAAAGCAATGACGGGGACGGCCGACATGCTGGGGATAAAAGGTAAAGCCAAGACGGGGACGGCCGACTAGCTGGGAAAAATAAGAAATTATGATGGGGACGACCATCAAGATAAAGCTGTAAGATTCTCTGGGAATTAATGAAACATGACGGGGACGACCATCAAGTTCATAAAGCGAAGTAACCAACGATGGGGACGGCCATCGGGCTAAAAAGAAAAGGGACCACGACGGGGACGGCCATCGGGTTAAAGAATAAATGAAATAAACAGATGATGAGGTACGGTCATCAAAGGTGAAGGACGATCACCTAGCAGGGGACGGCTGCTCTGTTGGGGTTAAGATGAGGGACGGTCATCTAAGGTAGAGGACGACCACCAGGCAGGGTACGGCTGCCGAAAATATCGCGACATAGGACGAATGCCGGATAGAAAAGGTCAACGATGGGGACGGCCATCGGACGAGCATGATGGAGGACGACCATCAAGAGGTGGAGGACGACCACCTAGCAGGGGACGGCTGCTCTCAAGGTTTCTCATGACATAGGACGAATGCCAGATAACCAAAATCAACAATGGGGACGGCCATTGGATAAAGTGATGAAGGACGATCATCAAAAGGTGGAGGACGACCACCTAGCAGGGGACGGCTGCTAAAAATCAATGATGGGGACGGCCATCGGATGAGCATGATGGAGGACGACCATCAAGAGGTGGAGGACGACCACCTAGCAGGGTACGGCTGCTCTCAGGGTTTATCATGACACAGGACGAGTGTCAGATAAAAAGGAAAATTTGCTTTGTTGGTGATCTACTAGGGAAAAGTAAACACGGACGAGTGTTTATATCCACGAACAAAAGGTATAAGTGTTTAGATGTTGTGTATAGGTTAAAGACGCGGACGAGCATCCTTAAGACTACGATACGGACGAGTATCGGGTAGAAACAAATACTGACACGTGTTCAGAGATGATGATACGGACGAGTATCAACGGGCTAACAGAGAACACGGACGAGTGTTGAATCTGAGGATTCTTCTGGGGAATAGTAAACACAGACGAGTGTCTATATTCAAGAAGACATAAGTGTTTGACACGGTGTATGGATTAAAGATGCGGACGAGCATCCTCAAGACTATGATACGGACGAGTATCATGTAGAAACAAACACTTGACGCACATTCTGAGATGATGATACGGACGAGTACCAACTGGTTAACAAAGAACATGGACCAATGTCGAATCTGTGGGGATATATAAGTGGTACATACAAGATACGGACGAGTATCTGTATAAGTGTAACATGAGTAGTGAGTATGAGTGGTGTATAGATGAGTGTTTATCTGCTGGGGAGAGTGACACGGACGAGTGTCAAAAGGAGAAAAGTATAATATCAACAAGTATATGGGCTGTAAAAGTGTAAGCGACTGCGCTGGGGATATGACACGGACGGGTGTCAAGAAAATGTAGATATAGGTATATGTGAGTGCAAAGATGATGTCTTTGGCTTTCTGCTGGTGGTTTGACACGGACGGGTGTCAGGAAGTATCTGTAATACAGGTGGTTTTGTTTGTAAAGAGTGTTCAGCAACTCTACTGGGGAGTGATGACACGGCCGGGTGTCAAAATGAGTATATACTGGTGTTTGTGATTTGTGAGGCAACTGCTTTCGCTGGGGATCCTGGTGGGGATTTTGGGGGAAAGTATTCTACATTTTGATGAATGGTTTATTATTCACACGTGTTCGATTCACAACATGGCTTACGATTATGCTATGTGTTTGATTTTTGCTGTAATGCTCCGTATTAGACGGAATGCTACGTTTTGGGGGTGAATATGATGCAAATGTCATGATTATGCAAAGATAATGATCCAGGATTCGGATCCTGTTGCTGTGAAGATCTCTGGTCGATCTGTTGAAATGGGCGTCCCAGCTGGGGATGAGAGCTTCAATAGATCTGATGAGATGTATATGCTTGGGGATATAGGTCACTGATTGACATATCCTTGTGATACAGGACCCAGCTGGGGTTTGTAGAAGCCTCCTGTACTCTGTTGTGACTCCTTCGTGCGTGGTTCTTCTGAATAGCGGCTGAGGATTCCGTGGGGGGATGATTCCCTGATTTCTGCATTCTGCTGAGGAAGATTGATCGGCACTACGGCTGGGGAAATTGACAAGTGGCAACTAACTGGGGAAAGTTGTTGGCAACTCAGCTGGGGGGAAAAACCTCTGGTGCCAAGAGTGAGTGTTGATTTGCCAGCTTGCTGGGATGTAGCTTGCACGCCCCAAGTTGCGTTCTGGATACCTGCAATCCTGCAAAGATAAGGAAACGCACAAATGGTCCCGAGGTATCCTTTACTGGATTCCGTCATAGGAGTTAAGCACTTTCGAGAGTAAGTATATTCCCTGTAAGCACGTGTTTTTATTATTTTTTAGAGAAAAGCATCTGTACTCATGCAATTAGTTTTTTAGAGACATCAGACATTCTTTGCAAATAAAAATGTACAAGACGAAAACATAACTGAAAATCTGATTTTATTAATTCATGTGCCCTGAATTGGCAAGATACAGTCAAGGAAACATATCTCCTGAAATGAAGAGACTGTTACAAATTGAGAAACAAGGTGCTGGCGATGTTGATGACGCTTTCAAAGGAGCTTCCTCTTTCGCTATGACTCGTATGACTTCCGACGTTCTTCTCGTCTTGCTTTCTGAAGAAGGTTGATTCTGAAAGAAGCTTGATCTTTTCGAGGCTTACCAAGTTGTAGGCGATACAGACGAATTCAGAATGCAGTTGTTCGCTTATTCCCTTATTTTGCATGGATGGCCCTTTCGGGTTTTCAATCCATCGGGATACCCATTTTTGCCTGAGCTGTCCAATGCGGCTTTTCAACTCAGCGGGTGTACAATTCTTGTTTATTTTCCCTTATTTTTGCCCGAGTCTTTTATTCTGTTTTTGACTCGCCGGGATGCCCTATTTTTGCCTGGACTTACATTCTGTTTTTGTGTCCAGCGGGTCATTTTTTTATGCGAAGTATTTTTTAACTGCATCTGAATTCACAGGGGATGGGAAATCTTCACCGTCCATGGTGCTGAGCATCAGTGCTCCACCGGAAAAAACTTTCTTTACCACAAATGGTCCTTCATAATTTGGAGTCCATTTGCCCCTGTGGTCTGTATGAGGAGGGAGGATTCTTTTCAGCACAAGATCTCCTACTTGGTACTCTCGGTGTCTGACTTTCTGATCGAAGGCTTTCTTCATTCTTTTCTGATACAGCTGCCCATGACAGATTGCAGCCAATCTTTTCTCTTCGATCAGACTCAGTTGTTCGTATCGGGCCCGAACCCATTCTGCTTCGTTCAGCTTAACATCCATTAGTACTCGCAGAGAGGGTAATTCAACTTCAACAGGTAGGATTGCTTCCATATCATACACAAGCTGATACGGTGTTGCCCCAGTGGATGTTCTGATTGACGTGCGGTACCCATGCAAGGCAAATGGCAGCATCTCATGCCAGTCTTTGTAAGTGACTACCATCTTCTGCACAATCTTCTTGATATTTTTGTTAGCTGCCTCAACAGCGCCATTCATCTTTGGCCTGTAAGGAGAAGAATTGTGGTGTTGGATCTTGAAGTCCCGGCATAGCTCAGCCATCATTTTGTTGTTCAAGTTGGAACCATTATCAGTAATGATTCGCTCGGGAACTCCATATCGACAGATGATATCTCTCTTCAGAAATCTGGCTACCACTTGTCTTGTAACATTGGCATAGGAAGCTGCTTCGACCCACTTGGTGAAATAATCAATGGCAACCAAGATGAATCTGTGGCCATTTGAAGCAGTTGGCTCAATCTTACCAATCATATCAATGCCCCACATGGCAAAGGGCCAGGGTGAAGACATTATATTCAGAGGATTGGGAGGCACATGCACCTTATCCGCATAAATCTGGCATTTATGGCATTTTCTGGCATAGGCACAACAGTCTGCATCCATTGTGATCCAGTAATATCCTGATCTTAACAATTTCTTAGCCATGGCATGCCCTCCTGCATGGGTACCAAAGGATCCTTCGTGCACTTCATGCATCAACAAATCTGCTTCCGTCTTGTCAACACATCTGAGGAGTACCATGTCAAAGTTCCTTTTGTATAAAGACCCATCAGTGTTCAGAAAGAAACTACCAGCAAGCCTTCTCAAAGTCTTCTTATCATTGGAAGATGCCCCAGGTGGGTATGTTTGATCCTCCAAGAAGCATTTAATGTCATGGAACCAAGGCTTATCATCTTTGACAACATCTGCTGCGAACACATATGCTGGTCTATCAAGTCTGGACACTGAAATCTGAGGTACAAAGTTAGCAGCTTGAACTTTGATCATGGATGAAATGGTAGCAAGAGCATCTGCAAACTGATTCTCGTCCCGAGGGATATACTCAAGCTTGACTGTTGTGAAGAAAGTTGTAACACCCCAAAATTTGCCCTCTTATTTATCATCAACCTCGAGCGATTCACGCTTCATTCTTGCATCATTCCGCATATCATCGCATCGCATTTGAAAAAATAAATAAGTCATTCATCGTCCTTTGCATGAGGTGTGTGGTCGATCGAGGCTTGGCAAACATTGGAGTTCGAGAGAAAATGATGTACCAAAAATAATCCACACCACTTTCAAGCTAACCCATTAAAAAGGAAGAATTCACCACTTTCCTCCCCTTTTCTTTCCGCTTTTCCTTCCACTTTCTTTCCACACTTCCTTTCATTCTTTCCATCTCATTTTTCCACTTCAATTCCACTCCATTTCCCTTGGAAACTTCCACCACCTTCCACCATCTTCTAGAGTGTTCCAAGGAATATTCCCTTTTCCAACCCTAACCCTAACTAACTTCCAAACCTAATTTTGGATCCCAAACCTAATTTTTGGGCCCCAAACCCAAACCTAGCTCCTAGCCTAGTCTCTATTTAAGCCATTTTCATCCAAACCAAAAGGGTTCCCACAATTCCAAATTTTTCACTTTTTTCATAATCACTTTTTCTCTCTCACTTTTCCTCCATTTTCCCTCCTTTCACCAAAGCTTCTTTGAATAAGCTCTTCAAGTTTCACATTGAAACTTGAAGATCTTGAAGCTTAAGCCTCCAACCTCCATTAATTGTGGATCGTAGAAGAAGAAGCTAGTGATTTTGTTGAAGATTTCGGCTTATCGGAAGTGTGCAAAGGTTCAAGCATCAAGAACGCATTTATTTTGCGGTTTCTCGGTTTTCACGGTTTTCTCTTCGATCAAGCTCCGATTTTTGCAACAATTACCGAAGCACTCCTCCGCTTCGTAGGTTGGTGATCTTAATCACTTCTTCTTTAAGTTATTCTCTTCATCTCGCCACTTTTGGCATTCTTTAATTGCTTTTTTCGCTTTGCTTGAAATTGTTCCGTTTCGATTATGTTTACTTGTGATTTGTGATTTTTGTTGATTTAAAAGTTTAAGGTGTTAATAGATGTAGGTGCTAGCATGTGTAAATAAGCTCAAAATAAGTAGAAATTAGTGTTAGCATGTTCCTAGGTATGTTAGGGATCATTAGAAGTGATTTTGTGGCTAAAAGCACTTATTTTAAAAGCTTTTTTTCAATTCTGTTCAGTGTTAACCGGTTAACGCATGCGTTTTGCCACAAAATGCTTCTGTTTTAGGTCCGTTAACCGGTTAACCCATATGGTTAACCGGTTAACCCATATGGTTAACCGGTTAACGCTGTTGAATTTTGGATTCTTAGCTTATTTGAGTGATCAATCTTGCTTCCTAGTGCCTTTAACGTTCATACATGTTTAGGTAGTGATTTTAGGGAATTTTTGAGTCCATTTCCAGTAGCTCATTCCCCCATTTCGAGTCGTTTCGACACAATTCCGTTTATGTCGCATATTATGTGTTTTTTGTGTTCTTTGTGTATGGCTTGAGTTCTTGCATATTGTTGCTATGTTCATGCATCATTAGGTACATAATAATCATGTTGCATTCTGTTTTTACATGTTTCACATTGCATTAAATCATTTTGCATTTCATTATGTTGATGTATGTTGCATTTTGCATAATCATATATATGTGCATTTGGTGGCATTTGTTTGCATGTTTGATCATAGCATGTTATCAATTCAATTCTGAATTTCGCATTGAGTTTAGTATGTTTGTTGAGCTATCATGTTGTATGTTCATAATCAATCATCATCATGTTCATATGCATGTTCATGTACCTCATTTTTGCATTACTTGTTGCATAATTAACCATGTGGTGCATTCTTGCATAATCATCAAAAATATTCATGTTCTTGCATTTTTATATGATGATCCATGTTCAAATGCATGTTTGTGATGTGTTTAGTGCATTTTTAATTGAGTTTGTGCATTAAAAAAATGAAAATAATCAATTCTGGATTTTGCATTTCATAGCTGTTGTTTTGCATAAGTGCTGTAAAATGTATGCTGTTTGTTATGTGTACATGCTGTATTTGACTTTTTACACCTACTTTTTCATGCTGCATAGGTGCTGTAAAAAGCTGTTGCATTGCATAGTGCATTTCATAGCTGTTTGTGCATTAAGTGTTGTAAATAAGTTGCTGAATTTTGCATTTCATTAGCTTTAGGTCCTTTAAACTAAAGATTGAGTCTAGTTTAGGTCCTAGTTCCCTTAGGAATTAATTAGGTAATTTTGTTTGCCTTATTTTTATCATGTTTACCATGCTAACCTTTGTTTTGTAGGGAGGGCAAGGTATGTCTAAAAACCCTATCTTCTTTGGTATTTCTAATGCATTTAATTTGCACCATTTTGCCTTACATAATGTTTGTGCTTGTTAGGTTTTCCCCTTTTGGAACCAACTTAACTTCATTAGGAAGTAAGTTGTGTTCTTCTTCCTTTTCTCTTCCTCTTTCCTCTCCTCCTTAGGATTAGAAAAACCTCACTAACCATTAGGATCTCCCTTTGTGCATAATAAATAACTTAGGGTTGTGTCTTAGTCCCCCTTAGTTTTTTCCTTTTCCAACTTGAGTCATTCTTTCTCATCTCAAAAGAAAAGCAATAAAACACTTAATAAAAACCGAACAATCTTGTACGACACGAGACTTTGTTGCGGAGTGTTTATACGCGTCCTGTTTCGGGGCGAGGTGTAAATACTTCCCGCGATGGATAGGTCTTAGTACAAGACCGTTCACAAACAAATTCAAAACATTTCTTCTAAAAAACAACAAACCAAGAAGTCACGTCTTCTTTCTCATCTCATACTCTTCATGACTTGTCTCGACAGTTCAAACAGCGATACGGTAAACACCCTCGTGTCAGAGCCGGTAACACCTGAGCTAGAGCTATGGCAACGTCATCCTAAAAACCACAAACGAATGTAAGCCTAGGTTAGGCGAACTACGTCGACTCTGATCCTCATTATCCCGATGAGGTACGTAGGCAGCGGGGTAGGGCCCGTTCGAGCACATTCTTTATTTTCCCTACATTTCCCCCTTTCTTTTCATTCTCATTTCAGTTCATTTCTCATTTTCCATTCCCTTTATTCCAGTAGCGGTTTTATTCAGCAGCATTCGTATTTTCTCACCCTTTGAAACAAAATAAGCAAGCGTGGATCCCGTCGGGTACGACGGACGATCTGGGGTGCTAATACCTTCCCAGGTCGTAACCGACTCCCGAACCCCGATCTTTGGTTCGCAAGGCCTCGTCCTTTTCCTTCTTCCTCAGGTTTGTGCAACATTACCTTTCCCATTCATTCGGGATAAAAATGTCTGGCTGGCGACTCTACCTTTCCGCGCCACTTTCGCGTTTGTACTAGGATGAAAATCCCGGGAGCGACAGCTGGCGACTCTGCTGGGGACCCAAACCGATTCTTCCGGTTTCCCTTGTAGAGTCAATCCTAGCGCCTGTTTGGTTTTGTTTCTTTGGGTGTTTATCTGTTTGATGCTGAGTGCTTTAGTTTAGCTTTACTGTTTTTATTTACAGTTTTATTTACAGCTTTACTTTATCGCATTTATTTACCGCTTCCAGTATTTTATTTTCCATGCATCATATTATACTGGACTGTCTGGCTGTGCTGGTTTTCATTTTTTCTGTGGGTGGGAGTTACTGTGAGATAAGCCAAATACCCGGCTTGAGTGCACCATAGGATTAGCGTGGACAGACATTGTACTCTTATGGTATCTCACCATGATGGGTAGCGATGTGTTCCACACCCAGATTGCGACCGTCTTGGAACTATTCTGTGTGGGGATTACCTCACTTCAGGGTACGACCTTGATATTTATGTGCATCTGGTGACCGATCATTGAGAACCTTAATGGAAACACCCCTCTCCAGTGATGACAGTGGCAGACCACATTTGTTGGCAAACCCACTCGCATCCGAGGGTCCATTGGGAACTCGCATAGGATGGCCTGGTTCTCTCATAGGAATTCAGTTAAAGCAAACTGTTCGTATGACGATAGTATTGTACCCTTCGGGATGAATGTACTATTGTTTCTCGATTCAGTGCTTGAAGCTGGAGACTTATGAGGGATGCTTGTTTTTCCGGACTCAACTGAGACCTCCCTGAGTAGTACATAATGCCAAACCGATTCCCTGATCTGGTCATGAGCCATTTCTCGGAGATGGTGAACGTATTATTGCTATTCGGCTTTGAGAGTCCGTGATGTTGACCCGAGTAGCAATACCCGTGAGATTGGGAGGGGTTTACAGGTTTGCAGGAACCCTGGTACCTTCAGCATACCCACTTTGCCTTTGATTCAGTTTTGTGATCTGGATTTCTGTTCTTAAGTTATGGACCCCGGATCAGAGGGATGATTATTGTGATATCTGGATTTTGAGACCATGCACCGACACCAACATCAGATCATTGATCACATACCAGTGCATTGCATCACATCATCCGCATACTTGCATTCCTAACGCATGTTTATTCATTTACAGGGCTGCATATTACATCCGTGATTCCGGTTGTGGGTATTGATCTATGAGCATGGAACCCAAGAAGTGTTATTTACAACAAAAGAGCTCCTGTCTTCATCAAACTCACAAAACTGGAATCAGGGGATGGGATGCCCTAAAAATGAATCAACATGCCATAGCATTCATTTCCTGCATACCATATTCTTGTATTTTTGCAGGTTACCCAGGGTTTCTAACTTATTTGATCGTAGGCAATATAGCTGGTCAACGCATTCACCGATATCCGACCAAAAGAAACCGAGTAAGGATGGCTGATCGAGTGCAGACCGATCTCAATGAGTTCCGACAGAGGATGGATCAGTTCATGGAAATGATGACTGGCATGGCCCAGAACCAGGAGCGTCTCCGGTTGATGGTTGAGCAACCTCATGGGAATGTTAATACGGGAACACCAGCTGAGAACGTGGATGCTAACGCTGCCCGTAACGGAGAGCCTCATCCAAATAGGACCGCAACACGTAATGCAGGTTTAGAAGACAATCAAGAGGACCAGTTCACTCTACTGGATGCTGATATGGGTAACATGAATGAGATCAACAATCGCAGGTATGAAGAGCTGTCAGAGAAGATCAAGGCCATGGAATGTCAGAATTCCTTGGGTATCGATGTAACCAGTCTCGGGTTAGTGCCAGGAGTCAGAATCCCTCCAAAGTTCAAGGCACCATCGTTTGACAAGTACAACGGCAGCACGTGTCCTAGGACTCACATTCATGCGTACTTCGGAAAAATCTCGGCTCATACTGATGACGAGAAACTTTGGATGCATTTCTTCCAAGACAGTTTATCTGGAGCTTCGTTGAGCTGGTACATGAAGCTGAGTCGGGTCTCTATTCGAAGTTGGAAAGATTTAGCAGAGGCATTCCTCAAGCAGTATCAATACAATATTGATATGGCTCCGAATCGCACTCAGTTGCAGAACTTGTCTCAAGGACCTAAAGAGAGTTTTAAGCAGTATGCCCAGAGGTGGCGTGAGCTGGCCGCACAGGTTCAACCTCCCTTGCTGGATCGGGAGATGGCAGACATGTTTATGGGCACCTTGCAAGGTGTTTACTTGGATCGTCTGGCCGCCTGCCCGTCCATTGGTTTTTCTGATATCGTCATTGCTGGAGAAAGGATAGAGAATTTTCTGAAAATGGGAAAGATCCAGGATGCAAGCAGTGCTAGTTCTTCTGGTGTGAGAAAACCTTTTGGCAATGGCCAAAGAAGAAGAGAAGGCGAGACGAATGCTGTGTATAGGGGCCGAGACAGAAATTATTCTCAAGGTTACTACCAAACGGCTGCAGTGACTATTACTCCACAGGTTCAACAACCACGACCACAGGGTCAGCAACAACAGGTACTGAGACCGTTTCAAGAAAGAGCAAGAGCGAGAAATCGCAGACTCGACCCCGTCCCATGCCCGTATGCTGTATTGCTCCCAGAGCTGCTGAAGTTGAACCTGGTCGAGCTTCGTACCATGAGACCTCCCGCTCCTGACAATCTACCTCCGAATTTTGATGCTAACGCCAGGTGCGAATTCCATTCAGGTGCCCAGGGGCACAGTATTGAGAAATGTTGGGCCTTTCAGAACAAGGTACAGGACCTAGTTGACTCCAAGGCGATCAATTTCGCTCCTCTCCCCAATGTACTTCATAATCCGATGCCTAGTCATAATGGAACTGGTGTCACGGTCGTTCTACCAGATGGTTCACGTTAAGCTGAAGTCTTCAAGCTGACCACCCAGGACACCAGGGTATTCATGAAGCAAATAAAGCCAGCAGTATTCAAATACTCTCAGTGATGGCATTTATGTGATTGCCTTTCTTCATTGTTCGTTTTTCATCCCTATTGAGGGGAACTACGTCGCTCTGATTCTTCATTGGTCATCAGTCAATGGAGATACGTAGGCAGAAGATCGTCAGGTCTTTCCGAGCAAACTTTTGGGGCAACTTTACTCCCCAGCTTCACTCTTTCCTCCAGATGTCTCGCGTCAAAGTCAGTATAGCTAGAAGAGGAAGTGTTACTGCCATGGTTGAGCATGCAACTGCAAATTGAAGATCACAAGTCTGTGAAAAGAGCTATTGATCGTCGAAAGTATCCAAGACTGACAGGTCCAGACGGAGCCAAGCCTCCTCAACTATGGCAAAATTCAGTTTCTGTACTACATTTCCATTTGTAGTTTCTTTTATGTGTTAAACATTTGTCAATGTATGAAATTTGTTTGCTTTTGAATGTTAGAAATAATAAAACTCACATGTTTTTCTTGAAGTAAATTCATTTGCATTCCCTTATAATTTTGCATATGTATATCGCAATACCAATTGTCGTGCTTAAATTCTATGAGGGAGGATGACGAAACAAAAATGCAATATCTCTGAATTGTGTGCTCTCAAGTAAGACCCTGTTGACGATGTACAGGCATTGTTTCAAATCCTAGACATTGGAGATATAAGGGAGATAGACCCTCGCTAACCCCTTGAGCCTTGAAGTAGGAGTTTCTTTTCACACAAAAAAAAAAAAAAAAAGAACCCTCACATGTAACCCAGGGGCAGGGTAGACGTCAGCTAGTCAGACCAAGCATTCAGACTTTCCTAAAGAAGTGTATTTGAAGATCCGTTGCATCCTAATATGCTAATCAAGAGGTCCAAAGACCCGAAACCACAATGGTTATCCAAGTCAAAAGGTCCAAAGATTGACAACCACAATGGTTATCCTTCGCCGACCCCAAAATGAGGCAGTCACAACCCTCGTGAAGCAATCAAGACAAGCAATGTCACGCGACTTGTTCACAATGCAAAAAAAAAAAAAAGAAAAAAAAAGAAGAAAAAAAGGCCCGCTAAGTCGAAACTTGAAAACAAGCGACTTAGGAAAAAGTTAGGGCATCCCGCTGGACTTCACAATCGAAGATTCACAAGAATCAGTCCAGGCAAAAGTTAGGGATAAGCAAAATAACGCAAAAACGAAAGACCGAAAGGATCACCAAGAAAGATCCTCAAATAAGAACAAAGTCGTGTGGCATAAACACAAAAGATAGAGGAGTGACTGACTCTCAATAATAACCTGATTGGTGCTTGAACGGATAGCAGCAATGGTTCCTCAATCAACACGAAACCCTTATGAAAGGTGAATGCTTGTGAAAACTAGCTGAACATAGGAATGGAGAACATCACGAAGAGCGGGTGGGCACAAATAAACTTTGAGCCTATATCCTTTGTTTCTACAACCGTGAACCAGGCCACGATACAACCCTTAAAAGTCCTAACTGAAACAGGGTTAAATTGAGAGCGTACTAACAAGAGACCGCGTTCCTGACTCCTATGAGTTGTGCTAAAAGACGTTTGTTGGTATTGCATGTACATACTTTCATTCAAATAAAGGTCGTATTTTAACCAGTGATTTGCTCACAAAGGTTAACGATCCGTTTTCAAAATTTCAAGATTAACATGTTTGTTGAATTAGGATTTTCATTCTAAGAATAAACATTTTCTCACTTGCATACATTTGTTGAGCATCATAAATGGTTCACATACGGAAATTCAATCCAGAAGCTCAAGCTTGCCAGGTTGAGGAGTCTAAAACTTCTGAAAGACTGTCACGTCAAGGTGCACTTATCCGAATAAAGCTTCATTGAGTAGAGATTTCCCCAGTTAGTCATGGTAAGAGCCAGCTAATCTGGGGCAGTTATGTTGAGCAATCCCTTCAAATTTCAGCTAATCTGGGGCAAGCACCTCGAGATTCAAATCTCTCCAAGAGCGAAGATTAGTCAGTCAAGAGCAAAACTATTCAAGTACTCATCCTGGGGCAGGCCACCCCAATAGTACGAGAATTCATTCTTTCCCGAAGACAGACGATCAGAAGCATTTACCCGGAGTCTAGAATACCGTGGTTACTTGTCAAGTCAACTATCTCGTTCAACACTTCTGACAGATACAAACTCATCTGCATTGACAATGGTTACTTCCTCAGCAAGGTTGTTACACTGAATCATGTAGTCGTTATGATACCTAAGAGTTTAAATACGCCAAGTCTTTTGTAAAATCCTCTTAAGGTAAAATCCATACAGAAGCAACTGATCCCCAGCACGAGACAATTTGAAATCTTTCCTCCTCAGCAGGACGTGTCTCGGTGTTGTCATCACCAACAGGCAAGTAAAATCTATCCTCACTAAAGTCAGAAGTTTTTCCTTCAGAAGGTTTCCTTGATCTCGGTTCCTCAACAGGTCTAAGGCAATTCCTATTCCCCTAGAAGATTTCAGATAAATCATTCTCCTCCCCAGCAGATCCATAAGAGTGGATATTCCTCAATAGTCCGAGTATCCCCGGGCACGGCCCTCAAATCTAAAAGTCCAATTTATTTTTGGCAAAGGTGATAATTCGGGACAGATGAATTATTCACGCTCCTCTCCAACAGAGATGTCATCCCCACAGGGCTACTTGATATTGAATTCGCGATCATTGTGTTTCCCCACAGAGTCAACAGAGACTTATCACTTCCGCGTCAGGAATTTCTTTTACAGTCACCAGTTCATCAACAATACTCAAGACATAATATCCCCAGTGTCATGGGGCAATATACCATGCAATTCCATATGCAAAGTCCAGCCGCAGACTGGCCAAAGTCCATCTTCGGGTGGCAAATTTCAAAGTCCAGCCGCAGACTGGCCAAAGTCCATCTTCGGGTGGCAAGCTTCAAAGTCCAGCCGCAGACTGGCCAAAGTCCATCTTCGGGTGGCAAATTTCAAAGTCCAGCCGCAGACTGGCCAAAGTCCATCTTCGGGTGGCAAGCTTCAAAGTCCAGCCGCAGACTGGCCAAAGTCCACCCGCAGTGTGGCAAATCTCTAAAGTCTCCCGTAGTGAGCAAAAGTCTCCCGTAGTGAGCAAAAGTCTCCCGTAGTGAGCAAAAGTCCAGCCGTAGACTGGCCAAAGTCCATCTTCGGGTGGCAAATCTCAAAAGTCTCCCGTAGTGAGCAAAAGTCTCCCGTAGTGAGCAAAAGTCCACCCGCAGTGTGGCAAATCTCTAAAGTCTCCCGTAGTGAGCAAAAGTCTCCCGTAGTGAGCAAAAGTCTCCCGTAGTGAGCAAAAGTCCAGCCGTAGACTGGCCAAAGTCCATCTTCGGGTGGCAAATCTCAAAGGTCTCCCGTAGTGAGCAAAAGTCCATCCTCAGGGTGGCATCATTTCCGAAGTCCACCCGCAGTGTGGCAAACCTTCAAAGTCCACCCGCAGTGTGGCAAGTTATTCAGCAATCCACCCGCAGTGTGGTAAAGTATCTGAAGTCCAACCGCAGATTGGCAAAAGTCCATCCGCAGCGTGGCAATTTCCAAAGTCCACCCGCAGCGTGGCAATCTCAAAAGTCCACCCGCAGAGTGGCAATGTATTTTGAAGTCCACCCACAGTGTGGTAAGCCAGTAGCCTTCTGGCATCACTCAAAAGGCATCCCCCGTTCATGATTCTCACCATTATAATTATATCCAAGCGGAGTTTGTTTGGTTGAGCTTATTTCTCTGTTCTTCCAGTGCGAGTGCAAATTTTCGGGTTGTTTTAGTATTCAATCCCTGCATACTTCGAACGTCTGAAAGCAGCTGCTGTCATCCATTCAAGTCTACAGTGATTGAATAGGGGCAGCTGTAACACCCCAAAATTTGCCCTCTTATTTATCATCAACCTCGAGCGATTCACGCTTCATTCTTGCATCATTCCGCATATCATCGCATCGCATTTGAAAAAATAAATAAGTCATTCATCGTCCTTTGCATGAGGTGTGTGGTCGATCGAGGCTTGGCAAACATTGGAGTTCGAGAGAAAATGATGTACCAAAAATAATCCACACCACTTTCAAGCTAACCCATTAAAAAGGAAGAATTCACCACTTTCCTCCCCTTTTCTTTCCGCTTTTCCTTCCACTTTCTTTCCACACTTCCTTTCATTCTTTCCATCTCATTTTTCCACTTCAATTCCACTCCATTTCCCTTGGAAACTTCCACCACCTTCCACCATCTTCTAGAGTGTTCCAAGGAATATTCCCTTTTCCAACCCTAACCCTAACTAACTTCCAAACCTAATTTTGGATCCCAAACCTAATTTTTGGGCCCCAAACCCAAACCTAGCTCCTAGCCTAGTCTCTATTTAAGCCATTTTCATCCAAACCAAAAGGGTTCCCACAATTCCAAATTTTTCACTTTTTTCATAATCACTTTTTCTCTCTCACTTTTCCTCCATTTTCCCTCCTTTCACCAAAGCTTCTTTGAATAAGCTCTTCAAGTTTCACATTGAAACTTGAAGATCTTGAAGCTTAAGCCTCCAACCTCCATTAATTGTGGATCGTAGAAGAAGAAGCTAGTGATTTTGTTGAAGATTTCGGCTTATCGGAAGTGTGCAAAGGTTCAAGCATCAAGAACGCATTTATTTTGCGGTTTCTCGGTTTTCACGGTTTTCTCTTCGATCAAGCTCCGATTTTTGCAACAATTACCGAAGCACTCCTCCGCTTCGTAGGTTGGTGATCTTAATCACTTCTTCTTTAAGTTATTCTCTTCATCTCGCCACTTTTGGCATTCTTTAATTGCTTTTTTCGCTTTGCTTGAAATTGTTCCGTTTCGATTATGTTTACTTGTGATTTGTGATTTTTGTTGATTTAAAAGTTTAAGGTGTTAATAGATGTAGGTGCTAGCATGTGTAAATAAGCTCAAAATAAGTAGAAATTAGTGTTAGCATGTTCCTAGGTATGTTAGGGATCATTAGAAGTGATTTTGTGGCTAAAAGCACTTATTTTAAAAGCTTTTTTTCAATTCTGTTCAGTGTTAACCGGTTAACGCATGCGTTTTGCCACAAAATGCTTCTGTTTTAGGTCCGTTAACCGGTTAACCCATATGGTTAACCGGTTAACCCATATGGTTAACCGGTTAACGCTGTTGAATTTTGGATTCTTAGCTTATTTGAGTGATCAATCTTGCTTCCTAGTGCCTTTAACGTTCATACATGTTTAGGTAGTGATTTTAGGGAATTTTTGAGTCCATTTCCAGTAGCTCATTCCCCCATTTCGAGTCGTTTCGACACAATTCCGTTTATGTCGCATATTATGTGTTTTTTGTGTTCTTTGTGTATGGCTTGAGTTCTTGCATATTGTTGCTATGTTCATGCATCATTAGGTACATAATAATCATGTTGCATTCTGTTTTTACATGTTTCACATTGCATTAAATCATTTTGCATTTCATTATGTTGATGTATGTTGCATTTTGCATAATCATATATATGTGCATTTGGTGGCATTTGTTTGCATGTTTGATCATAGCATGTTATCAATTCAATTCTGAATTTCGCATTGAGTTTAGTATGTTTGTTGAGCTATCATGTTGTATGTTCATAATCAATCATCATCATGTTCATATGCATGTTCATGTACCTCATTTTTGCATTACTTGTTGCATAATTAACCATGTGGTGCATTCTTGCATAATCATCAAAAATATTCATGTTCTTGCATTTTTATATGATGATCCATGTTCAAATGCATGTTTGTGATGTGTTTAGTGCATTTTTAATTGAGTTTGTGCATTAAAAAAATGAAAATAATCAATTCTGGATTTTGCATTTCATAGCTGTTGTTTTGCATAAGTGCTGTAAAATGTATGCTGTTTGTTATGTGTACATGCTGTATTTGACTTTTTACACCTACTTTTTCATGCTGCATAGGTGCTGTAAAAAGCTGTTGCATTGCATAGTGCATTTCATAGCTGTTTGTGCATTAAGTGTTGTAAATAAGTTGCTGAATTTTGCATTTCATTAGCTTTAGGTCCTTTAAACTAAAGATTGAGTCTAGTTTAGGTCCTAGTTCCCTTAGGAATTAATTAGGTAATTTTGTTTGCCTTATTTTTATCATGTTTACCATGCTAACCTTTGTTTTGTAGGGAGGGCAAGGTATGTCTAAAAACCCTATCTTCTTTGGTATTTCTAATGCATTTAATTTGCACCATTTTGCCTTACATAATGTTTGTGCTTGTTAGGTTTTCCCCTTTTGGAACCAACTTAACTTCATTAGGAAGTAAGTTGTGTTCTTCTTCCTTTTCTCTTCCTCTTTCCTCTCCTCCTTAGGATTAGAAAAACCTCACTAACCATTAGGATCTCCCTTTGTGCATAATAAATAACTTAGGGTTGTGTCTTAGTCCCCCTTAGTTTTTTCCTTTTCCAACTTGAGTCATTCTTTCTCATCTCAAAAGAAAAGCAATAAAACACTTAATAAAAACCGAACAATCTTGTACGACACGAGACTTTGTTGCGGAGTGTTTATACGCGTCCTGTTTCGGGGCGAGGTGTAAATACTTCCCGCGATGGATAGGTCTTAGTACAAGACCGTTCACAAACAAATTCAAAACATTTCTTCTAAAAAACAACAAACCAAGAAGTCACGTCTTCTTTCTCATCTCATACTCTTCATGACTTGTCTCGACAGTTCAAACAGCGATACGGTAAACACCCTCGTGTCAGAGCCGGTAACACCTGAGCTAGAGCTATGGCAACGTCATCCTAAAAACCACAAACGAATGTAAGCCTAGGTTAGGCGAACTACGTCGACTCTGATCCTCATTATCCCGATGAGGTACGTAGGCAGCGGGGTAGGGCCCGTTCGAGCACATTCTTTATTTTCCCTACATTTCCCCCTTTCTTTTCATTCTCATTTCAGTTCATTTCTCATTTTCCATTCCCTTTATTCCAGTAGCGGTTTTATTCAGCAGCATTCGTATTTTCTCACCCTTTGAAACAAAATAAGCAAGCGTGGATCCCGTCGGGTACGACGGACGATCTGGGGTGCTAATACCTTCCCAGGTCGTAACCGACTCCCGAACCCCGATCTTTGGTTCGCAAGGCCTCGTCCTTTTCCTTCTTCCTCAGGTTTGTGCAACATTACCTTTCCCATTCATTCGGGATAAAAATGTCTGGCTGGCGACTCTACCTTTCCGCGCCACTTTCGCGTTTGTACTAGGATGAAAATCCCGGGAGCGACAAAAGTCAATAACCTCCTTGTATAATCCCTGTAAGGTATCAGATGATCCTGGTGGGTGTACCATTTTCCGTTGGTTTGATTAACTACCAGAGCTGAATCTCCGAATACCGTCAATGTCTTGATCCTGAGGTCAATGGCTTCCTCAAGACCCATAATGCAAGCTTCGTATTCAGCTTCGTTGTTAGTGCAGTTGAAAGTGAGTTTTGCCGAGAAAGGCATGTGAACTCCTTTAGGCGTAATGAGTACTGCACCAACACCACGACCATTCATATTAACAGCCCCGTCAAACATCATAGTCCATTCTTCTTCCGGGTCGGGCCCTTCAGTGTGAATAGGCTCTTCATGATCTTTTGATTTTATGAACATGATGTCTTCATCAGGAAAGTCAAATCTCATAGGCTGGTAGTCATCAATAGGTTGCTCAGCAAGATATTCAGATAGTACACTGCCCTTGATGGCTTTCTGAGAGGTGTACTGGATGTCGTATTCTGTGAGAATCATCTGCCATCTTGCAACCCGTCCGGTAAGAGCTGGCTTCTCAAAAATGTACTTGACTGGGTCCATTTTTGATATCAACAAAGTAGTGTGGGTCAACATATACTGTCTCAGTCGGCGAGCAGCCCACGCTAAAGCACAGCAAGTTTTCTCGAGCAGTGAATAACGTTGTTCACAGTCGGTAAACTTTTTGCTTAGGTAGTATATTGCATACTCTTTTCGACCAGACTCGTCATGCTGGCCCAGCACACACCCCATCGACTCTTCTAACACTGTCAAGTACATTATCAAAGGTCTTCCTTCAACTGGAGGCATAAGGATTGGAGGCTCTTGTAAGTACTCCTTGATCTTGTTAAAAGCCCTTTGGCAGTCTTCATTCCACCTGACCGTCTGTTCCTTTCTTAACAGTTTGAACAAGGGTTCACAGGTTGCTGTAAGGTGAGATATGAACCGTGAAATGTAGTTCAATCGACCTAAGAACCCTCGGACTTCTTTCTCAGTTTTCGGTGCAGGCATCTCTTGAATGGCTTTGACTTTATCAGGGTCAACTTCAATCCCTTTCTCGCTTACAATAAAGCCCAACAGCTTACCAGACCGCACCCCGAATGTGCATTTGTTGGGGTTCAGCTTCAGTTGGTACTTCCTCAGACGCTTGAACAACTTCAGCAGATTTACCAGGTGATCTTCCTCCGTAAGGGACTTGGCGATCATGTCATCCACATAACATTCAATTTCTTTATGGATCATATCGTGGAATAATGTCACCATAGCCCGTTGATATGTCGCACCAGCATTCTTCAGTCCGAATGGCATCACCTGGTAACAGAACGTGCCCCAGGGTGTGATAAAAGTTGTCTTCTCCATGTCTTCAGGTGACATTTTAATCTGATTGTATCCTGAAAATCCGTCCATGAAGGAGAATACCGAGAACTGAGCCGTGTTATCCACCAATACATCAATGTGAGGTAATGGGAAGTCATCCTTCGGGCTGGCTCTGTTCAGATCCCGGTAGTCAACACACATCCTTACCTTACCATCTTTCTTAGGCACAGGTACTATGTTAGCGACCCACGGTGGGTAGCTAGTTACAGCAAGGAACCCGGCGTCCCATTGCTTTTGTACCTCTTCTTTGATCTTCATTGCCATGTCCGGGCGAGTACGGCGCAGCTTCTGTTTGACCGGTGGGCATTCTTCTTTCAAAGGCAGCTTGTGCACAACAATGTCGGTGTCCAACCCTGGCATATCTTGATACGACCAAGCAAACACATCCACATATTCTTGAAGCAGATCAATCAGTCGTCTCTTCACTGAGTCTTGCAGGCAGGCCCCGATTTTAACCTCTTTCACGTCTTCATCTGTACCAAGATTAATCACTTCAACCTCCTCCTGGTGAGGAGTAATAACCTTTTCCTCTTGTCTTAACAACCTGGCTAGCTCTTCAGGAAGCTCATACTCTTCTTCAACCCCTTCATCAGCTTGATTGATTGGATTGTCAAAGTCATACGAAGTCATAGCCGTGCTGTTGTCGGTGCTGTCTGGAAGGCACTCTCTGCAAGGGTTCAGTTTGTTCATTTTAGTGATTGATTTTAATCTTGTTTAAAAAGTGAAGTAAAGTTGTCATTTTGAAAACATCGCCATTTATTTTTTGTACAAAAAGAAAAATGGAAAAACAGTGAGCGGAAAAGAAAAAGACTCATTTGCAAAAAGATGTCTGATATTTCATTGATTAATCTTGTTTGCACAAAAAGTACAGATGGCCCGATTACAAAATGAGTCTTGTCATCTTGGGCAAGATGCAAGACTTTGATGCATGCTATAAAAATACAGGAAATAATAATTACTCTGCATGAGTAACCCTTATAATTTCCTGGGAAGACCAGTTTGAGATACTGCTCCCCGGGATCTTTGGACGAATCCAATTCTCCAGATTGCACTCCTCTTCCAGCTCGTCTTCCAAATTGTTGATAGCATCAGGGGTGAGCATCCCCCCACTGACAAAACCGGGCTTCTCAGCAGCCTTTGCTTGATGTTGTTGAGTTGGTCTGTAACCCAACCCAAATTTGTCTTTCTTCTCCTCCACAGATAAAACCTTGCCCCAGCCTTGGGCAGTTCCTTCCTCAACAACCTTCCGGGCTTGTTGATAAGATGACATGGAGATCCCAGATACAGCAGATGCTTCATTAACATTCAGGGCCTCAAACCCTTGGCTCATCGTTTCATGGATCTCCCCATCCATCTCAATATACTTATAAGTAGCCAGGTGACTAACAAATATATCCTCCTCCCCACAGATGGTAACAACTTGGCCTTCCCACTCAAATTTTAACTTCTGGTGAAGGGTAGACGTTACTGCGCCAGCGGCGTGAATCCATGGTCTACCCAACAAACAGTTGTAGGCAGGCTGAATGTCCATCACATAGAAGATCGTTTTAAAGGTCTGTGGGCCAATTGTCACAGGTAGCTCAATTTCTCCCAGAACCGATCTCTTAGAACCATCAAAGGCTCTTACTACCAGGTTGCTGGGACGCAATGCTAATCCTTCATACTCTAGCTTCACCAGGGCCTTCTTTGGTAAGACATTAAGGGATGATCCTGTGTCTACCAGCACATGGGAAAGGACTGCACCTTTACATTCCATGGTGATGTGCAAGGCCTTGTTATGGTTGCGGCCTTCCGTCGTCAAGTCAGTATTGGTGAACCCTAGCCCATTGCTAGCAGTAACATTTCCAACCACGGTTTCCAACTGATTGACGGTGATCTCCTCAGGCACGTAAGCTGCGTGCAAGACTTTGAGTAGTGCATTCCGATGGGCTTCGGAGCACATAAGCAATGATAGTATAGAAATCTTGGATGGCGTCTGGTGAAGCTGATCCACTATTTTGTAATCACTCTTTTTTTGATGATTCTCATAAACTCACCAACTTCTTGATCGAATGGTGTTTTTAAGGCTTCCTTAACAGCTTGATCTTCCTGCACCGGGCTCTTTCCTTTTGCCTTGGCAACAGCTTCTGCTTCGGCAATGGGTCTTTGAATTTGTGGCGCAAAGAGACGTCCGCTTCGAGTGAAGCCTCCGCCTCCTCCCACATTGTCTATCTGTGGTGCAGGTGTTGATGGTTCAAGGGTGATTTTCTTTCCTTCGCAGTATACGTCAGAGCCGTAGTGCCAAGGGATGGCCCTATTGCTTTCATAAGGTACTGGTCCAGGCACCGTGACAGTGACTGGACTGATGACAGCTGCAGAAGGGACGGTGATAGTTTGTGGATCAAAATAAATTGTGACTGGTGCTCTGATGGGAGCAGCACTTTCTGAGTTGTAAGCAGAGTTGTTTTCAGGATCATAAAATATTGTGACAGTTGAGACATCTTCATGATTCGTTGCTGGAGTTGTAGGAGACATTGTCGGAAGGATGGATGTTGTTGTTGTAGGAGATTCAAATTGGAGTGATGCTGAAGTTGTAGAAGAAAAATTTGTTGATAACTGATCAGTTGAGATGATAGATGAAGTACTTGTTGACGAAGCCGAAGAATTGTCAGGAACAATGGTTGCTGCAGTTGTAGGAGATACCAGAATTGTTGCTGATGAGATTGCTGGATTTGTTGGAAATGATGTGGTGATTTGAAGCTGACCACTCTGAATGAGACCATCTATGCCATTTCTCAAGTCATCGCACCCATTTACTGAAATATTGCAGTAAGCACACCCTAACTCACACCCCGGGAACAATTGACATTCGAGGAGCTGAGCCTTAATCTCTACCAACGGTGTCCGGATCTGACCCACACTGGTTATTAAATAAGACGGCTTGTCTTCTTCAATTGCATTGATTCTGGGACCACCGTGGTGTGGCATAGGATTTTTGTTGACATTGGGTGGTGGTGCGAAATTCAGAGCTTTTGAGTCTACCAGGTCTTGTACCTTCATGTGCAAGGCTCTGCACTTTTCTGTACTATGGCCAGGTGCATTCGAATGAAAAGCACATCTGGCGTTGGAGTCGTAATTCCTGGGTAGACTGTTGGGATCTGGAGGTGCCAAGGTCCTTAGCTCAACTAGGTTGAGTTTCAAGAGTTGTGGCAGCAATGTAGCATATGGCATGGGGATCGGATCGATCACTCTGTTGGCTTGAGATGGCCTCTGCTGGAATGGCCTTTGCTGATTATTGTTGTTGGTGTTGCTGTTGTTGTAATTCCTCGGAGGGTACTGATTTTATTGATGGTACTGAGGTTGTTGCTGATAGTTTTGCTGCGGAGGTTGATAAGCTGGTTGTGGATGAGCTGGAGCGGGAATGGTGACCGCTGCCACAGATCTATGAACATATTGGGGCCTTCCCCTGTTGGTGTGGATGGCATTAGTCTCACCAGTCCTTCTTGGGCCCGCAAAAGGCTTTCTTGCATTACTGGATGAGCTTGCACCGTTGTCTGAGATCTTACCCATCTTCAATAGGCTTTCAATTCTCTCCCCGGCTATGACTACATCTGCAAAGCTGGTAGATGAGAAGGCAGCTAGCCTATCAATGTAAGTCCCCTGAAGGGTGTTCATGAACATATCAGCCATCTCCCTTTCTGACATAGGTGGCTGGACAGCAGCAGCAAGCTGTCTCCATCTTTGAGCATACTCTCGGAAGCTCTCCCTAGATGATTGTGACATTCCCATTAGGAGGGTCCTGTTGGGTGCCATATCCAGATTATACTGATACTGTCTGATGAAGGCCTCTGCCAGGTCCTTCCAGCATCTAATAGTTGCTCTTGTCAGATGGGAATACCATTCCCTCGAAGCTCCAGTCAAGCTATCCTCGAAATAGAACATCCACAGCTTCTCGTCCATGGTATAGGCCTTTAGCCTCCCGAGAAAAGATTGTAGATGGGTTCGGGGACAAGAAGTCCCATTATACTTCTCAAAGCATGGTGGCTTAAACTTGTGGGGAATCCTGACCCCATCTACCAAGCCCATATCCATAACATCAAAACCCAAAGAGTTTTGAGACTCTAAGGATCTTAATTTCTCAGCTATCTCATCCAACCTTCTATCATAAGCTTCTTCCCCAGCTCCCATTACTGTGAACTGGTCTTCTTGGGGGTCTTCTTGCAGTACCCTCCCTGCTGTGGCAGTCCCTTGTATATTGACAGGAATGTTGGCCTCTGGATGGAGGTGGGGTCCAAAGACTGGGGGATTGACATGAGGTTGGACTCTTTCATTGTTGCTAGTCCCAGCAGTCCCCGGCTGATGATCTTCCTGATTTCTCCCTTCTACCAGTGCCCTGAGCCTCTCCTGGCTTTGAGCCATGTTGTTCATTACCTCCATAAACTGTGTCATTTGGTTCCTCATTTCCAACCTCTCGTTGGTCATTTGGTTCCTGACCTCTGTAAGGTCCTGCTGCATCTGATCCATCTGTATGCCCGGAAGGTTACTGCGGGTGGGGTACCTGTGTGGTCGGTTGAGTGGAAACCCTCGTCGTCGAGCAATAATTCCTGAACATCACAACAGAGTTAGCAACAACAAAACAAAAACCTACAAAACAAACAAAGGGTTAGCATGCAATGCAACATGCTTATTTGTTCTCAAGGTATCCGGCTTGGCATTCAGTTTTGACCCTTCCAGACCCTTGAAGATGCTGTTGATGTTGCTTTTGGAGTAAACTCGGATGGAACAAACTAAATACATATATTACAAAAGGCAAATGGTACATAGTTTGTTTACAGATACAAGCCCTCTGAGGGGTCAAAATACATTACAAGAAAATCAAAATACATGGAATGAAAACAACAACAAGCAAATGGTCAAACACCAAGACCAAACTCATCCTCCCGAACTTCCTTGAGAAGTGCTTCGGTCACAGGATCAACTGGACGCTCCGTGAGATTCCTGATAAGGAGGTTCCGGGTAGTAACAGCTGCAGTTAGCTTCTTGTGTTGACCTTGGTCTTTTGACCTCTTCACTCCAGCTCTGATCTTCAGCTCTGATATCTCCCTCTGGGCTGCTGCCAGGGCTTCCTGTTGCTCTTTTGCACTAGCTTCCATCTGCTCTATCTTGTCTTGGACCCTCTTGTCCTCCAGAGTACGAGCCTCGGTGATCCTGACCCACCTAGCCTGACTCTCCTTCAGATACAAGTCTGTCCTGGCTTTTTGGAACTGAGCTTCTTTGCAAGCATTCTTCAGGATTTGTTCTCCAGCCCTAGACTTCTTAATGTAATCTTCAGACTTTTCAATTCTAGCCAGATGTTCCACTTTCAACTTTTCTAACCTCTCAATATCCAGTCTGCCATCACTCCTCTCCCAGAGGGTCTTCTGTAGAGCTTGAGTCAGCTTCTCATTTCTCTCTTTCAACTTCTCAAATTCCTCTAAGATGACAGTTGCTGGAGGTGGTGTTGTGGAAGGCCCAGGCATATCTTCAATAGTAAAGGGCATCCCAGAGAATTGAGCCCTGGCATGGGACCAATCATAGTATTGTGCTGATGCTACATTGTTACACTTCCCCAGGATGGTCACCCCTTTAGTCTGCACATTGTCCCAGGCCCAGGCTGCCTGCCTAACAATAGCCAGATTAATCTTGTTCTCACAATAAAGAGTCCCAGCCAAGTCCTGTGCCTTAGGAGTGTGGACCAGTGCATAGCCCAGTTGTCTTTTGAACAGCAGAGGGTTGTAATTAATACTACCCTTAACTCCTATTAGGGGCACATTGGGAAAATGCCCACAACTGGTGATGATATCCCTGCCTTTTGTGCTTTGAGTGCACCACCTGATATCAGCTGAAGTTAGAGTAGTAAGTCTTCCAGCCCAGTTTCTCTGTTGATGAGGGTTCAAAAATGCATCTGTCCTGGGCAAATGCCTGAGAAGCCAAGTATGGAACAAAGGAGCACATCATCTTACTAATCTTCCCCTTTGCTTTTCATTCCTCTGATGCACTGAATAGTAGAGGTCTCCCAATAAAGTTGGCACTGGGTTCTTCAGGATGAAAAGATGGATTGCATTCTTGCTAACAAATCGAGGCTCATCTGCAAATAATACAACCCCATATATACTCAAGGCCAATAAAGCACAGACTGCTTTCCACTCTCCTAAAGAAGCTTTCAGGGTAGCTTGAGAGATCAAGAAATCCAGATGCAGGCCAGGGATTCCAGCCTTAGAAGTCATATGCTGCCCAATCAGGACTGGTTCCAGATGCAATGCCTTTGCTACCTCTTCATTACCAGGAAAGACCATCTCAGGGTTGAAAGGGACTCCACCCCTGATAGGTATACCAACTAATGATGAGTACTCTTCCAATAAGGGGCCCAGCTGAAAGTCCTGAAAAGTGAAGCATCTCAGTGGGGGATCATAAAACTGAAGGCAAGTGTGGATCAGGCTTCTCTGTGAGGGGTCCAGATCCATAACCATATCAAGTATATCTCCATGGTGTTCCCTGAACAGTGGTATATGGTCTGGAGTGATCAGGGTCTGAATCCTCCTGATGTCAACTAACTCTGGCTGGAAGAAGTGGTAGGTGATGTTGCTCTTTTTAGGTGCCATGATGTTGAGACTGAGTAGAGACAAGTGCTGATGATGATACTGAAGAATGGGTCACTGATTGGCTGGTGCAAGTGACTGAAGTAGATAGCTGACAGCTGAAGCAGGTGCTGATGAAGACAGGTCAATACTGAAGATAGGGTCAAAACCAAAACCAAATGAGGATGGATACCCTGAAACACAAATAAGCAAATGTCAATATGATGCAATGATTATGTATGCAAATGATATGCAAAGGGTTTGTGACTGAGCTGGATCTGATTAAGTGCTCTGATATAAGTCCATGTGTGTAAGAAATCCAGATGGAGGTCTATAAGTCCAGTAACCAAGGTGGGGGGCTCAAATAAAGAGCCACATGTCCAGGGTTTAGAATCACAAGAACTGTTCCAACATGGAGTATTCTTAATCAAATCAAAGTAACAGGGTATTCTGAGGTCAAGGTACCTGCAAACCTGTAAACAGCCCAACCCCCTCACAGGTGGTGTTCTAAAACAAGGATCCTCAGACTTGGATCAGTTATGAGAAGTGTAAACACTTCTAACCCGGAGGTACAGTGTTTACAATAACCATAAAAGTTCCTCCTCTAATTCACCTCAGTTTCTGAAGGTCAATACTAAAAGGTCATCCAGACTTAGCAGGCTTCCCAGATAGCCCTAGCATTGCAGGAAATCTGCAACACAGAGTTCTCAAGAAGAAACCCATATCTGAACCGTGTTTCATATTCCCGCACCAGACCGAGATGGAATGGGAAAGAATATGATTCACTCTAGCCTAGGTGTCACTCAGGTCCCAGGTATAGGACCTTAACTCTCAATGAATCACCCACCCATCAAAACAAAAAACAGATCCAGCCAGCAGCACAGTATGACAATATGATATAATGCAAGGCTATAAAGAAAGCAGTAAACAACTGTACATAAAGCAAAAATAAATACAAATATACCAACACAAATAAGCACATAATACCCCAGTAAACACAAATCAAACAAGCGCTAGGAGGAACCCACAAAAAGAACCAGAAGCCCTGGTTACAGTATAAGGTTCCCCAGTAGAGTCGCCAAGCTGTCGCTCCCGATAAAATGGGGAATGGCCCAGATAAAGGTACAGACGCGAACGGTCGGCGAGAGGGACAATGAGAACACACAGCAGTGAACTCACTGGAGATGAATAGAGTCGCCAGCTAGGCATTTTTATCCCGGAGGAAAGGCAATGCTGCATAGACCTAGAAAGATATGGACAAGACGGTTGCGAACCAGAGAGACTGAGAAAGGGGGTTGGTTACAACCTGGGAAGGTATTAGCACCCAGATTGTCCGTCGTACTCGACGGGATCCACGCTTAAAAGATTTTGTGTTTTAAAGGGGTAGTGTCGGTGCAATTTGTGTGTAAAAGAGCTGGAAAAGGATGTACAGGTGTCAGTGTAAAAAGAAATGTGAAGTGTGATATATACAGTGTCAGTGTAAGGATGAAAGTATGCTCAAGATTATGAGGCTAAAAGAATGATACTAGAAGGAGGGGGAATATACAGAGACTTTTGTTCGATAACTGTTAAGTTATGCCTACGTATCCTCTCGTGCAATGAGGAAGTCAGAACACCGTAGTTCGACCCAAAGAGACTGAAAGATGAATTGACTTGCGAACTGCTTGCTTGTCAATGCTTAAGTGTAAGACCTGTCTGGCTCAGGTGCAAACTGTCTTGCATTAGACGGAAGAAGCAAGTTCCCGTTTATGAGTGAGTGTGATGAGAAAAGAATCCCGGAGGAGACGATTATTGTTTGTTTTTGGGTTTTCAGTCTTTTATTGCTTTTGAAAGTTTGTCATAAGTTAATGAGCTTAAGCCTAAACCAATGGATTAGTAAACTCATCACATCTTCCCTCTGATTAGGGGTAATGAGAGTACCTTAAGTGTGAAGTCAGATTCTCACACTTAATCACCTTTGATGTAGGGTTAAGATCATTAACCTACTTGTGGTTATTTGAATGTTTTTGGTGTTTTTGTTTAGTGTTAAGTAATGAGGTTAAGCCATAATCAAGGATTAAACAGACTCATTACACCATCCTAATTGAAGGATAATAGATGAGGATGTTTAAGCTGAGGAAAGCTCCTCAACTTAATCCATGATTAGGGATTAAACTCATGACAAAACAAGCCTTTGATTAAGTGGATTTTATTTAATGATAAGATGAAGAAATGATTTCTATGGTTTGTAAGACAACTTGAGGGGGACTTGTCCATTAACACTAGGGTTAGTCCTTCTTAACCAATTAAGGAAGAATTAGAACCCTAATGCAAGGCCCAAGTTACAAGTGTGATGTCTTGATGATTATTAAGTGAATTGATTAAGAGATTTAAACACATTAAGGGTTTAACACTTAGGATTAAAGTTATACACTCCATCCTAATAGAAGGATGCAGGCATAAGCTTAATCACAAAGCCTTAAAGCCTTTAGGGTTTAGTCCCTGATTATGAGATGAGAAGAGGAGACTCAAAAGAGACACAAAGGTGAAACTAAGAGGGGAGACTAATCAAAACCCTAATCATTGTCATGCTTGGTTGTTCCTAAGGTTTGTGAGGTTTTCAAGAGAAATCTTCAATGGAACCACCAGGAAGCAGATGAAAGGATCAAGAGAAGCAAAAACAACTTGCTTCATTCAAGAAGTCAAGTCACTTGAAGAAAGAAAGTGGGAAGAAGAAGAATGAGCAAGCTCAAACCCAAACACATATAAAAATGCAGCATGGATGCAAGAGAGGTGAAAAGAAAAGTTGTGAGAAGTGAAGGCAAATTCACTTCTCAAAGTCACTTACCACCTGAAAGGTTAGAAAAGAAATGCAATGCAATGCAAAATGGGATGAGATGACATGATGAGAAACAAAACCAAAAGCATTTACATGATGCTAATGATGCTATGAGATGCTACAAACATGAGGCAGCATATGGAAATGACCATACAAGTTCATGAATGCAAATGAAACAAGTTAGGGAGCATGGACATACATGAAGAGTTATGAAGTGCACATGGCATATAACATGGCAAATACATGATGCAATGATCAAACATGCTTTCAATATGTATTATGATGTCAAATGAATCAAATGGATGCTTAAAATGTCATGGCAAGTCATGTTATGCAAGAGAATGCAAGATGGATGCATATGGAAGCCCAAATTAGGGTTTATGAACAATACAACAAACAAAAGCCAAAATCAGAAGCAAACAACATTATAAAAAATTGAAAATGCACTAAAAGGACCCCCAATCCTATACTAACCCAATGCCCAAAGGAGGAGTCTCAACTCCTAACCAAATTCAAGTTATGATTTTTACAAGTTTATTAGGGTTTTAGGGTTCCCAAACAAGAAAATTAACAAACAAATGGAAAATGAAAGATCAAATCAAGACCATTTAATCTTACAAACTACATGCTAAACACAATGCAATGCAAAAAGAATCAATGTCCAACTCCTCATGGATAGGCAGAAATGACTTTTGGAACTTTGGATCAAATTAATGCATAAAAATGATTTTTAATCAATGAAAAATTCTCAAAATGCATCAAGATCAAAAAATAAATTTGGTTTGAAGGTTGGACAATGTTTCTAAATCTCTTAGAACATTTCACGAATTTTTTGGTGATTTTTAAATACATAAAGTATTTTTAATAAATTAATTCTCATTAATCAATTAAAAATAAACTTTTAAATATTTTAAAATACTTTTTAAATGCTAAAAATGAAAATAAAAATATTTTTGTGTTTTAAAAATTAATGAAACTCTTGAGAAAAAGTTTCATAATTTTTAAAACAATTTTGCTATTTTAAATAAATTGCACAAGTTAAATGAGAAAAAAATGAAATAAAAACAAAATAAAATGGAAAGTATTTAGATCTAGAGGCTGAGATTTGATTCTGGGGGAAGACCATTGACCACGCGCGCTAATGAAGGGTCTAGATTGCATCTGATTAAATTAATTTAATTATGATTAATTAAACTAACTAAAGTGATTAGGGCTAAACAAATGAATCTGGGCCATTCAAGCAAGCGGGAAGTCAACAAAGTCAAATGATCTAACGCCTGAGATTCAAATAGAATTAATGACTGGGATTAGGGCATAACAACATTCAGGTGACCGGAGGGAAGCTCCGGTCATCTTCTCCGGCGACAACACAACCCTAATTCATGATTCAGGCATCTAAACATCAAATTAAACACAACCAAATGATCCTCTAACGACCTAGGTCACGAATCCAACTTCAAACATCATTTAAACACCAAGAATCAAGCCAACCGAAAGAAACAAATTTCACGGGTGAAATTTCAGAGTGACCATACAAACTCATTTCTCATCTATTTTCGATTCTAAAAGCATCCCCATGACCAGCAAGACATAAGCAACCAATTTATAACTCAAAATGCAAGCTCTGAGAAAAAATGTTCATGGCCATACCTGAGATGGAGACCCCTGTTTCTGGGCTTTCAGAGCTATTCTTTGGTGCAAGCTTGCTCCACTGACTCCCCTGGTGCTAATGGAAGGCTTGGAATGAGCTTAAACAAGCTGGTTTGAGAAATCCAGTTCTGGTGTATCAGAAAATGGAGTTTGTGTATGAGCTGTTTCAGATCATTGTGAAGGGTGGTATTGGTTCTATGGAGGTTTTCTGGTTGATTGGTGAAGGTAGAATGAGTGTTTGATGACTGTGGAAGGTGATTCGAAGAGAGGAAAGTTTTTGCAGGTTTTTGGATGTGTTGTGTTCTAGTGTGCTTCTGGCTGTTTTGAGTGTTGGTCTGGGCTTAATGAAGCATGGTGAGTTGAGTAGTGGAATTGTTTCTTGTGTTTGTGAGCTATGGAGACAGATTCGAAGAGAAATGCAAAATGGGGTGAGTTTGTGTATGTCTTGCTAGGGCTTGTTTCAGGCTGGCCCCTTATGTGAAATGGCTAGCAAATGGATAGTATAAACAACTCCAATTGGTCAGATGATGTGACCTGGCCTGCTGTGATAGGTAAGTTCACTTTTGCAAATTGTCAACCTTTTTGTAAGAGAGGCATGGGCTAAGTTCTAGCTTGGTACAAGAGTGTGGGATGGCACAGCATGGTGTGTGAGTGAGGCTAGGGTGGTTCAGCAGCCAAGGCAACAAGTTGGTGAAAGTGTGATGATGGTTTTGCAAGTTGATCATTTTTGGTTCACATGTAACTATCTTGCTACACAAGCCATGAAACATGAGAAACTTTGATTCAAATCTGATTTTTAGGTCACATAGAATGTTTGTGTAGTGGTTAGACATGAATTAGAAGCTATGAATGCCTTGGTACAAAGTTCTTGCAAGTTTCTCATTTGGTGCACATCTTGAAAATTAATGATTTTTGCCAACTTTGACACACCATAACTTTTGATCCAAAATGAATTAGGTCATGTTCTTGTACTTTTTGAAAAGGGAAAAATGTATTCTACAACTTTCATGACCAAAGTTTTTCCATTTGGAGCATTTTTGGATCAAAAAGTAAGGTTTGAAAAGTGACCTAAAATGACATATTCTTTAAAAGTCAACCATGCCCTAAAAAAGTCAACTTTGCAAAAACTTCAAATTCTTGAATTTTGTGAACTTCAACCTTCTTCCATGATCAAATAAAGATCAAATACACTCAAAATGATGAAGATCACCCCTTGGTTGGGTCACTGGGGGCCTCAGATGCCCTGATTTTGCACTGACTTGTCTGAAAAGTCAACTCTTGATCAGATGACTTCCCCATGGAATTTCTTCATGAAAATTGATATGCATACTCCCTATACCATATAGAGACCAATGGAAACAAGAATGACCAAAAAAATTGGGGTTATGGCCTCTGAAACCAAAACCCTAATTTTAGGTCAACTGTGCAGTCTAGCCTGGCTCTGCATCCATACCAATCCCAGTTCTTGTGATTCTTTGGTATTTTTGACTTTGCGAGGATGTAATATGATATAAGAACACACATGGACCCCTTTGAAGTGATTGGTGGCCTTTGGAGTGGCTCAGGAGGCTCTTGGATTGCTCAGATCACAAACCCTAGGTGCAGATGACTTTGAATCTATGCAGTGAATCAAAAATGAGATATGAGATGATATGATTGTGTTTATGCATATGAAATGGTCACAAGCCATGGTGTGAATGGGTGAGGGCAAATTTGGGGTGTTTACACCGAGGCCTTAACCCTTCAAGGGGAAACAGGTGTCGAGTCCTAGATCCAGTGCTCCTCCTTCTTGCTCCCGATGCCATAAGAATCATTTTGGTAGATGCAATCCGCGTGTCGTGGTTTGTTTCCTTTGTCATAGAGAAGGACATTTTGCTAGAGATTATCCCCAGAAGAAGGACCAAGTGCAAGCAATAGTTTATACTATGGATGCTAGGAAGGTGAAGGGCGACAATTCCTTGATTGCGGGTAATTGTCTTGTTAACAATCATCCTTGTCTTGTTTTATTTGACTGTGGAGCTACGCATTCTTTTATATCTTCTAGTTGTACGAAGCGACTTGGGTTGTGACTATTTCCTTTGTCTCCTCCAATGGTGGTTACTACCGCTATGGATGAAACTGTCGAGACGCCGCTTAAGTGTGAGAATTGTATGTTGTCCGTGGATGGTAGAATCTTTCAGATTGACCTCATTTGTTTTCCCCTTAAGAAAATTGATGTTATCCTGGGAATGGACTGGTTGTCTGCTAATTCTGTGTTTATTGGATGTGAAGAAAAGTTGATCCTCATTCCCTCCGTTGAAGCGCCTCCGAAGGATGTTTTGATAACAATCTTAGAAGGTACGGTTGGAATGGTAAATTTTTTGTTTGATCAAGAGAAATCTGTTTTTCTTGTCCTTACTAATGAGGAGAGTAATGACCAGAAAGTTTTGAACATTCCGATAGTTTGTGAATTTCCCGATGTTTTTTCCTGAAGATGTCACTTCCTTACCTCCGGTGAGGGAAGTTGAGTTCTCAGTCGACCTGATACCGGGAACTGCTCATATATATGTTTCCCCGTATCGGATGGCTCTACTCGAGTTGAAGGAGTTGAAGGATCAATTGGAAGATTTGATGGCAAAGCATTTTGTAAGGCCTAGTGTCTCACCATGGGGAGCTCCGGTGTTATTGGTAAAGAAAAAGGATGGTGGTATGAGGCTGTGCATCGATTATCGAAAGTTGAACAAGGTTACAATCAAGAATAAATACCCCTTACCAAGGATAGACGACCTTTTAGATCAATTGAAAGGAGCCTGTGTGTTCTCGAAGATTGATCTGAGATCGGGCTATCACCAGATTCGTGTGAAGAGTTCTGATGTTCCGAAGACTGCGTTCAGAACCCGTTACGGTCATTATGAATTCTTAGTGATGCCTTTCAGTGTGACGAATGCTCCAACTGTTTTTATGGATTACATGAACCAGATATTTTAGAGTTATTTGGATAAATTTGTGGTGATCTTTATCGATGACATTCTTATCTATTCTCGTACTCCGCAAGAGCACAGAGAACATCTAAGGATTGTCCTATCGATACTGCAAGAAAAGCAATATTTTGCTAAATTTAGTAAGTGTGAGTTATGGATGTCAGAAGTCAAGTTCCTTGGACATGTTATATCCCGGGGAGGTGTAGCTGTAGACCCGTCCAAGATAGAAGCTGTAATTAATTGGGAGAGACCGAAGAATGTTACCGAAGTGAGAAGCTTCCTAGGTTTGGCAGGTTACTATAGAAGGTTTATTAAAGGTTTTTCTCAGATGGAATTATCGTTAACTAAGCTCACTAGGAAGGACTTCGCTTATGAATGGGATTCCAGTTGTGAGCAAAGTTTCGTGTGGTTGAAGGAGAAATTGACGACTGTTCCAGTCTTGATAATTCCCGATCCTAACAAATCTTATGAAGTGTTTTGCGATGCTTCAAAGATGGGTTTAGGAGGTGTTCTCATGCAAGAAGGTCAGTTTGTGGCGTATGCTTCCAGACAGTTGAGAGTTCATGAGAAGAATTATCCTACGCATGATTTGGAATTAGCGGCCGTGGTGTTTACCTTGAAAGTGTGGTGACACTATTTGTATGGTGTGCGTTTTGAGATGTTTAGTGATCATAAGAGTTTGAAGTACCTCTTTGATCAAAAGGAACTGAATATGAGACAAAGGAGATGGATGGAGTATTTGAAGGATTATGATCTTGAGTTGAAGTATCACCCCGGAAAAGCGAACAAAGTGGCAGATGCCTTAAGTAGAAAAGTGATTCATAGTGCCGAATTGATGGTATTCGAGTATGCATTGTTAGAAAAGTTTAGGGATCTTAATCTTCAGTTTGTTTGGACTCCGAGTGGTGTAATCATGGGAAACTTGAATATTAATTCTACCTTGAGGAATGATATTCAACAAGCGCAAGTTTTGGATGAGAAGTTGCAAGGACTGTTACTCCAACCGGGTTTCGTGAGAGCATTAGATGGGATCATCCTATTTAATCAAAGGATTTGCCTTCCGGATGATGATGCGTTAAAGAGAAGGATTATGGAAGAAGCACATAAAGGTTCTTTTACGATACATCCGGGTTCTTCGAAAATGTATCAAGATTTGAAGAGGTAGTATTGGTGGTCCAGGATGAAAAAGGACATTGTGGTATTTGTGTCAGAATGTGTGGTGTGTCAGCAAGTGAAGATTGAGCACCAAAGGCCAGGTGGATTGTTACAACCTTTGGACATCCCAATTTGGAAATGGGATAGTATCTCTATGGACTTTGCAGTAGGTTTACCAAGTACTCAGGGTGGCTATGACTCTGTTTGGGTGATTGTGGACCGACTAACAAAATCTGCGCATTTCTTACCCGTGAAGACTACATATAAGACAAGTCAGCTTGCAAGGTTGTTTATTGCTGAAATTGTGAGATTGCACAGTGTCCCGTCCAGTATTGTATCGGATAGAGATCCGAAGTTCACTTCGAGATTTTGGAAGGTGTTCAAACAAGCCATGGGTACGAATCTACGTTTGAGTACTTCTAATCATCCTCAAATGGATGGTCAGACGGAACGTACGATTCAAACGATGGAGGATATGTTGAGAGCATGTGTTTTAGAGAGTAGAGCAAATTGGAAAGAACTTTTGTCGTTGATTGAATTTTCGTACAACAATAGTTACCATGCAAGCATCGGTATGGCTCCGTACGAGGCTTTGTACGGAAGAAGGTGTAGAACACCGATGTGTTAGTCGGAAGTGGGTGAAGATAGGATCTTAGGACCGGAAATTATTCAAGAGACTACGAAAAAGATTTTTATGATTCGAGAAAAGATTAAGCAAGCCCAAGATCGTCAGAAGAGCTATGCTGACAATCGAAGGAGACCCCTGGAATTCAATGAAGGCGATCATGTGTACTTGAAAGTCACTGCGAGATTAAGATTGAAAGGACCGTTTAAGTCGCGTAAGTTAAGTCCGAGATACGTGGGACCGTATCAAATTCTAGAAAAGATTAGTGAAGTTGCTTACCGTTTAGCCTTGCCGCCATCTCTATCTGAAATGCATGATGTTTTTCATGTATCTCAACTTCGTAGATTTGTTCCTGATCCTCTTCAGCCTATTATGTCGGATTCTATCGAGATAGAAGTGGATTTGACCTTCGAGCCCCAACCGAGCCGTATTGTTGGAAGAGAAACCAAAGTGTTGAGAAATAAAGAGATATTGATTGTTAAGGTGCAATGGGATGAGACGCATCCGGGCGATGCTACGTGGGAGTTGGAATCATAAATGCGGGAATCATATCCTCACCTGTTCAGGTAATCCTTTAAATTCGTGGACGAATTTTATTTAAGGGGGGATGTAATACCGCGTATTTTATTTGAAGCTCTGGACTATATTAATTTGTAATAATATTATTCTGGAATACTCTAAGAAATTTTAATGGAACCAAATAGAGTAATCAACGGGATATTATTTTATTAATTGATATTAGCTGACTCAGAGGTTTTATAAAATATCGGATTAAGAGACATTTTCGGATATTCTCTAAGTTTGACCTATTGGTAAAAATATAAGCTTTTATATTTTTATATATATAGAAAGATTATGAGAGGAAGAGAAAGTTGGTAAGAAAGAAGAAAAGAAGGAAAAGGAGAAGAGAAGAGAAGAAGAAGAGAGAAAAGCCCTAAAGCTCCAATTCCTCATTCCTGATCATCCTTCATTCTAATCAACTCAATCTTTCCGCCAATCTTCGTCTCTCGAGGTGGGTTCTTAGTTAGAAACTTTTATCTTTGATTTTGGTTGAGTTTTAGATATTTTGTGGTTAGGGCTAGATTGGAAAATCTAAGAGAAATCAGAAGTTTAACGGTTAAAACTCGATTAAAACCTACCTAAAATACTCATATGATGATAATGGATATGTTTGATTATGTCTTGTTGCATTGGTTGATGTTTGGGAGTGTTTGGGTGTGGAAAGAGTGTTTTCCCGTAAGGCTGAAACTTCCTGAACTGGTGTAGCTTGCTCAGCGAAAGTTCCAGGGCGATTTTCACTCAGCGAGACCTGTAGGTTCCAACCTTGGTTTTTAATTCGTAACTTATGATCCGGGTATCCGTTTTTAGCGTTCCACATATCATTTCGAAGCTAATGATGAAATCTATATTTTGAGATCAAGAAATGTTGGTTCCACCCGACTTTTACCTTACTATTCAATTAAAAGGTAACAAAACATAATTATGGAATTGTGAGTTAAAGATAAGGAATTGGCGAGACTTGTGAGACATCTAGGAATTCATAGACTAATAAGAATTGAGGATCGCGCTTGATTGTGTTCCCCTTTGTTAGCTTGAGGTGGGTATTACATTGAGTCCCACAGGAAGCGAGAGTTAGCTTGAGGTGGGTATTACATTGAGTCCCACGGGAAGCGAGAGTTAGCTTGAAGTGGGTATTACATTGAGTCCCACGGGAAGTGAGAGTTAGCTTGAGGTGGGTATCACATTGAGTTCCACGGGAAGCGAGAGTTAGCTTGAGGTGGGTATTACATTGAGTCCCACGGGAAGCGAGAGTTAGCTTGAGGTGGGTATTACATTGAGTCCCACGAGAAGTCGAGAGTTAACTTGAGATGGGTATTTCATTGAGTCCCATGAGAAGTCTAGTGGTTCATACTTGAGGTGGGTGTTCCACTAAGTCCCACAGGAAGTCTTGTACGATGTATTGTTAGGTTGTTCCGTTTCGACTTGTTTATTTTTGAGAGGAACCTTGTACTCGTAGAATTTTTATGCTTGACCCTTAGAGCCGAGAGAACTCTAAGATAGGGAACCCACTAAGATGTTTTATCTCACCCCATGTTGATTTTGTTATTTCAGGTACTTCAGGTTCCGCTAAAGGTAAGGATAAGGCGACTTGATTATCCTTACTAGTTGATGGCTTAGTCTTCCGCTGTGGATTTTTGAGATCTTCGGATCTAGTTCTTAGATCTTTTTGTAGTCGAACATCTTGTACTATTTTATAGCCTTGTTTAGTACCTTATGTTGTAGTGGCTATATTTATACAATGTGTTGCTAAGAACTTATTTGTATTTCAGTACCAAATTATTAATATTATATATGAAAAATATGCTTTATGTATGTCTTTTGTATATGGGTATTACAGTATTGGGTCTATTTTAAATAATACACCATTCATCAATATAGGAATAGGTGCGTCCAAACGTTATGTAATTGATTACTCAAACACCATAAAGGTTCATAAAAAAATATTTATCAATAACGGGAAGATTTGGGAATAGTGGGAGAAGAGGAAAGAACGACAAAACAAATTAATTTTCTGTTTATACACTCCAATCAGCGTGGCACAAATTTTTTCATTTTTTTGCAAATAAATATATCTGATTTTCTTATACAATTATTAGAAATATAACCCTCTTTTCTCAAAAGCATATTCAAACCGAAATTAGTTTGTCAAATATTATTGGTCAGAAACCTTACATGATAACTTTTCATATAATACAATACATACAATACTACTATAGAAAAATAAACAATATTCTTATATCCTCCAAAGATCTCATCAATAAATATATTCTTAAACAACAAATTCCCTAAACCACTAATTAATAATTAAAAATTAATTTAGATAATATTGCAACATAATTTTTCGTCAAACAGGGACTTATAAAAAAAAAGTTAATTAACACTTTGTAAACATACTTTTTCAAAATACTCTTTATTGTTGGAGACAACCTTCCATTTATGATGCATTATGACATCCACCTTTCATAACTCTTTGTTCAATGTATTGAGTTTATAAATATTACATAAATGATAATGACGAATCAGAAAATATGATGGAGACGAAGATGAGATTGAAGCTGAATGTATCCAATCATCATTCAGTAGGTTTAAAGTTTAAAGGCACATCAACCGTTACAATTTGTGTAAATAGATGCGTTACAATTTAGGAATAGATGCTTTTTTATAGAATCCAATCCACATGGCACAAATTATGGTTACCCAAGCCACATGGCACCATTTATTTCAAAGAAATGAATCCGATTTTCTTATATATATTTAAAATCATTTATTTTTTAATTGTATTTAAAATTAGTATTGTAATTTCTCTTTTATAAATAATATATTTTTAATGCTCTTAAGATAATTTAAAACATATTTATTAATTATATAATAATTTTCATCTAGTATATAGAAACAAATTAAAGGTGGGAGAAGAGAAAGAACGACCAAACAAATCAAATTATGGTTACTCAAGCCAGGTGGCACAATTGTTTTCAAAGAAATGAATCTGATTTTCTTATATATATTTAAAATGTATTATTTTTTAATTGTATTTAAAATTAGTATCGTAATTTCTCTTTTATAAATAATATATTCTCAATACTCTTAAGATAATTTAAAACATATTTATTAATTATTTAATAATTTTTCATCTATTATATATTAACAATGAAGATGACGCATTTTGACATATGATGAAGATGACGACACATGAAGCGGAATGTATTGGGTCAATTTTAAATAATACACCATTCATCAATTCAGGAATAGGTGCGTCCAAACGTTATGTAATTGGTTACTCAAACACCATAAAGGTTCATAAAAAAATATTTATCAATAACGGGAAGATTTGGGAATAGTGGGAGAAGAGGAAAGAACGACAAAACAAATTAATTTATGTTTATACACTCCAATCAGCGTGGCACAAATTTTTTCATTTTTTTGCAAAGAAATATATCGAATTTTCTTATACGATTATTACAATATAACACTCTCTTCTAAAAAGTATATTCAAACAGAAATTAGTTTGTTAAATATTATTGGTCAAAAACCTTACATGATATCTTTTCATATAATACAATACATACAATACTACTATAGAAACATTAAGAATATTCCAATATATTTCAAAGATCTCATCAATAAAAATATTCTTAAACAACGAATTCCCTAAACCACTAATTAATAATTAAAAAATAATTTAGATAATATTGCAACATAATTTTTCGTCAAACAGGGACCTATAACAAAAAAAAGTTAATTAACTCTTTGTCAACATACTCTTTCAAAATACTCTTTGTTGTTGGAGACAACCTTCCATTTATGTTGCATTATGACATCCACCTTTCATAACTCTTTGTTCAATGTATTGAGTTTATAAATATTACATAAATGATAATGACGAATCAGAAAATATGATGGCGACGAAAATGAGACTGAAGCTGAATGTATCCAATCATCATTCAGTCGGTTTAAGGATTAAAGGCGCATAAACCGTTACAATTTGTGTAAATAGATGCGTTACAATTTAGGAATAGATGCTTGTTTATAGAATCCAATCCACATGGCACAAATTATGGTTACCTAAGCCACGTGGCTCCATTGTTTTCAAAGAAATGAATCCGATTTTCTTATATATATTTAAAATAATTTATTTTTTAATTGTATTTAAAATTAGTATTGTAATTTCTCTTTTATAAATAATATATTTTTAATGCTCTTAAGATAATTTAAAACATAGTTATTAATTATATAATATTTTTTTCATCTAGTATATAGAAACAAATTAAAGGTGGGAGAAGAGAAAGAACGACCAAACAAATTATGGTTACTCAAGCCACGTGGCACAATTTTTTTCAAAGAAATGAATCCGATTTTCTTATATATATTTTAAATGTATTGTTTTTTTATGGTATTTAAAATTAGTATCGTAATTTCTCTTTTATAAATAATATATTCTTAATACTCTTAAGATCATTTAAAACATATTTATTAATTATTTAATAATTTTTCATCTGTTATATATAAACAATGAAGATGACGCATTTTGACATACGATGAAGATGATGACACATGAAGCGGAATGTATTGGGTCAATTTTAAATAATACACCATTCATCAATTTAGGAATAAGTGCGTCCAAACGTTATGTAATTGATTACTCAAACCATAAAGGTTCATAAAAATATATATTTATCAATAACGGGAAGATTTGGGAATAATGGGAGAAGAGGAAAGAACGACAAAACAAATTAATTTATATTTATACACTCCAATCAGCGTGGCACAAATTTTTTCATTTTTTTGCAAAGAAATATATCCGATTTTCTTATACGATTATTACAATATAACCCTCTCTTCTCAAAATTATATTCAAACCGAAATTAGTTTGTCAAATATTATTGGTCAGAAACCTTACATGATAACTTTTCATATAATACAATACATACCATACTACTATAGAAACATAAACAATATTTAAATATCTTCCAAAGATCTCATCAATAAAGATATTCTTAAACAACGAATTTCCTAAACCACTAATTAATAATTAAAAAATAATTTAGATAATATTGCAACATAATTTTTCGTCAAACAGGGACCTATAACAAAAAAAATTAATTAACACTTTGTCAACATACTCTTTCAAAATACTCTTTGTTGTTGGAGACAACCTTCCATTTATGATGCATTATGACATCCACCTTTCATAACTCTTTGTTCAATGTATTGAGTTTATAAATATTGTTAGAACAATTATGGTTCTAAACCTCTAAGAGTTTTGATGATAACAATTATTATTATGCAAGAATAGAAGTTCTAATAACTCTCTTTGTTATATGTGTAGAAGAGGAAGTTATTTAAAGAAGACGTGCTTTATTAGAAGATACATTGTGCCCTGTATAGAAGATACATTTATTGAAGAATCCATCATTTAAAGACTTGATTTATTGGCTGCGTATCAAGATTCAATTCTCTTATTAAAGGCATTAATTAAAGAATATATGAATTAATGGTAAAGACAAGTATCTCTTGTTATGGAAGGAGTTTATGGTATTAACTAATATCCAAAATTAGCTCAAGATGTCTCCAACGGCTATAACATTCAAGCAGTATATAAAGGAATCAAATTGAAGATTTGAAGGAACGCTTCCACGAGACAAAAAACTTATTCATCCGTGCTATACTTTCTTGTAACAATTCACATAGTGATTATAGCTTTATTAGAAGCAAGATAGTTATTATTTTATTATTATTGTAAAAGATAAGTTAAATCCCTTGAGTGACTAGTTTCAGTCAGAAGACTCAAGAGGACATTGACTGTAGGTCAGTGTGTGTATTCAATTATTGAATAGTGGATTAAGACCTCAAGTGATAGAGGCAAAATCACCTTGGCGGGTGGACTGGATGTAGTTTGAGTTCAAACAAACCAGGATAAATCAACTTGTCATAGAAGTTAATTTTAAGTTGTTAAGAAAACCCAATTCCAACCCCCCTTCCTTGTGTTTTACGCACCTTTAATTGGCATCAGAGCGCTAGGTTATGAGAAATACACTTAACTGTGTCAGTAAAAGATCCAGAAGTTAAAACACATGGCAGACGCTGGCAACAACAACAATGACTACCAAAATGACAAGATCAATGCAAAACCTCCAGTGTTCAATGGTGACAACTTTGACTACTGGAAGGATGTTCTGGAAAGTTTCTTTCTAGCTCTGGATGGAGATATTTGGGACATGGTGACAGATGGATACACTCATCCTGTTGGAGCAGATGGTCAGAAGATTGATAGAAAAAATATGACAGCTCAACAGAAGAAGGAGTTCAGAAATCATCACAAAGCCATAACCATACTTTTGAGTGCTATCTCATATACAGAATATGAGAAAATTACAAACAGAGACTCAGCCAAACACATGTTTGATTCCCTGAGGATGACACATGAAGGCAACACTCAAGTTAAGGAGACAAAAGCTCTGGCCCTCAGCCAGAAGTATGTGAAGGAGAATTGCGATCTAAACGCAGCGGAAAACAAAAATTTTCCTTTAGTGATCCTTACGAATGAGCATGGTCAGTGATAGAATCGTTACCTCTTTGTGGCGATTCAGATCTTTGATGCAGCGATCACAAGCGTTGATGAAGTGCAACGCCTCTACTCAGTCCACACGAACAGCTTCCGGTCACAGTGCTAGCTGCTTACGAACGGAATTATTTGAGTGAGAATCAAAAACGAAATTGCATCAAGTAAAAGCTTCATCACAAGGGTTCCTTTTATAGACTCTCTTGTAGGCTGCGGGCTAAAAGCCCAATTCACATGATCCATAATAATATTATATATTATTATAATAACTATTATTATAATAAATATATTTATTTTATTATTATTTTATAACCATTATAAAATAACAATAATTATTATTATATTATCCGAATTTCTATTTTTCACTTAAGTGCACCGTACCTTACGGTGTTCCTTTGATTTCTCTATCTCTCATCAAACTGTCCTTATGTGTGTGACCCTGTAGGATTTCGTAACGTTGGTAATTATATTAAATTATATATTTAACATAATAAACAGTGAGCGGTATCTAGCAACACATCACTGCTACCCAAGTCACGAAAATGTCATGTGATCTGACAAAACCTTTTCCGTGATAATATATGTTTGTACAATTACCCTTTTGCCCCTATGTCTATATTGAACACAAGGCATACACTGTGTCATCCTTGTCCAGTTCAATATTGGGCCCTTAGACATTTCTCCTGTTATGCAGGATTGGCAAATTCCATCTAGGACACTCATGTCCCTCAGCATGCTTCGTGGAGTGCCCATCAACTGTCTTTATGATCATCCAGTTACGGATAATGTTTGATCAGCAATAAAGCACCCGACTCTACATCTAGGGTCCATAGTGGTTTCAGGTCGAAGGGTGGTAATACACCATTATCACCATGAGAATAACTTATGACACTTTGCATAACATACTATGTAGTATTCTCATAGCGGGTCAATCCGGTATAAATATTACTCCTAATATTTATACCTATGTCAAGACTTGATAACTCTTTATCCATGATCCATGAGATGTGATCATCGGTCTATCTTCATAATAGTCTCAATGCTTTAATGTTATCCCACTTTGCAATAAAGCTTGACTACGGATATTTTAAGAATAATGTCTTTATGTTTAATGGGATCTCATGATTAAGTCACACTTAACATTTCATTAAACAGACTAACTATTCTAGGGACTTTATTATTCTGAAAGACAAACATAATAAAGAAATGCCTTTTATTATTAAACGAATAATCCGATACAAGTACCAAAAAGTATTAGCCTCTAGGGCTTACACCAACAATCTCCCACTAGCACTAGAGCCAATTAGGCATACCCTTAATACCCATAGATCTAGTATGACCATCATGCTTCTGTTGCGCAAGAGGCTTTGTTAATGGGTCAGCGATATTGTCAAGTGTAGGTACTCTGCATATCTTCACATCTCCCCGATCGATTATCTCTCGAATGAGGTGATAACGCCTAAGTATGTGTTTGGATCGTTGGTGAGATCTAGGCTCCTTAGCTTGTGCGATAGCACCATTGTTATCACAATATAAACCAATGGGATCCACAATGCTAGGGACTATGCCAAGTTCACTAATGAACTTCTTGATCCAAACAGCTTCCTTTGCTGCATTTGAGGCAGCAATATACTCGGCCTCAGTTGTAGAATCAGCAACTGTTTCCTGCTTTGAACTTTTCCAGCTCACAGCGCCACCATTGAGACAGAACACATAACCAGATTGTGATCTAAAATCATCCTTATCTGTCTGGAAGCTAGCATCAGTGTAACCAATTACATCAAGCTCTTCCTGACCTCCATATATCAAGAATGAATCCTTAGTCCTTCTCAAGTACTTAAGGATATTCTTGACAGCTACCCAGTGAGCATCACCGGGATCAGATTGGTACCTACTCGTTGCACTTAATGCATACGAGACATCTGGTCGAGTACATAAAATGGCATACATGATAGATCCTATTGCAGATGCATATGGAATCTTATTCATGCGATCCCTTTCTTCCTTAGTTGAAGGGGATTGTGTTTTTGATAAACACAGACCATGTTGCATAGGTATGAATCCTTTCTTGGAATCATGCATATTAAAGCGTCTCAACACTTTATCTATGTATGTACTCTGACTTAGGCCAAGCAGTTTTTGTGATCTATCTCTATAGATCCTAATTCCTAATATATAGGCTGCTTCACCTAGGTCTTTCATAGAAAAACAATTCCCTAACCAAGTCTTCACTTGTTGCAAGGTAGGGACATCGTTTCCAATGAGTAATATGTCATCTACATATAATACCAGAAACACGATCATGCTCCCACTAACCTTCTTGTAGACACAAGGTTCATCTTCATTTTTGATGAATCCATATTGTTTTACGGTTTCATCAAAACGAAGATTCCAGCTTCTGGAAGCTTGCTTCAATCCATAGATTGATCGCTGTAACTTGCATATCTTTTGGGCATCTTGTGGTATGTCAAATCCTTCAGGTTGTGTCATGTACACATCCTCAAGAAGATTCCCATTAAGGAAAGCAGTTTTGACATCCATCTGCCATATTTCATAATCATGATATGCAGCGATGGCAAGTAAAATCCGAACAGATTTAAGCATTGCAACTGGTGAAAAGGTTTCATCATAGTCAACCCCATGAATTTGTTTATAGCCTTTTGCAACCAGTCTTGCTTTATAGGTATGTACCTTACCATCCATGTCAGTCTTCTTCTTGAAGACCCACTTGCATCCTATAGGGTTAACTCCTATAGGAGGTTCTACCAAGGTCCAAACCTGGTTTGTGTACATGGAATCCATTTCAGATTTCATGGCTTCTAGCCACTTCTCAGACTCAGGACCAGTTATGGCCTCTTTGTAGGTCACAGGCTCATCTTGATCCATGAGTAATACATCACCCTGATCACTTATGAGATATCCATATCTCTCAGGTTGGTGACGTGTCCTGCTTGACCTACGCTGGTCTTGTTCTACTTGAGCAGGTTGCTCTTCCACAACTACTTGTGTTTCCTGCTCTAGTTCCTCCATAGGTGTTTCAATGTTTTGTGATTCTTGAATTTCTTCAAGCTCTATTTTCCTCCCACTGTTTCCTTTGGAAATAAAATCCCTTTCTAGAAAGACTCCAGTTCGAGCGACAAACACTTTGCCCTCAGAAGGATTGTAGAAGTAATATCCTCTTGTTTCTTTAGGATATCCCACAAATAAGCATTTGTCAGATTTGGGCTCAAGCTTGGTTGAAATTTGTCGTTTGACGTAAACTTCGCAACCCCAAATCTTCATGTAAGACATATGTGGTTTCTTACCACTCCATATCTCGTATGGTGTCTTATCAACCTTTTTGGATGGAACACGGTTAAGTGTGTAAGCTGCTGTTAATAATGCATGTCCCCAAAAGGAGTTTGGAAGATCGGCGTGACTCATCATGGATCGGACCATGTCTAACAAGGTTCGATTTCTTCTCTCAGATACACCATTCCATTGTGGTGTTCCAGGAGGAGTAAGTTGGGATAGAATCCCATACTCTTTTAGATGGTCATCAAATTCTAGGCTTAAATATTCACCGCCTCGATCTGATCGAAGAACTTTAATATTCTTCCCTAGTTGGTTTTGTACTTCATTCTTGAATTCCTTGAACTTTTCAAAGGACTCAGATTTGTGTTTCATTAAATACACATATCCGTATCTACTGAAGTCATCAGTGAAAGTGATGAAGTACTGAAAACCTCCTCTGGTTGGTATGTTCAGTGGTCCACATACATCAGTATGTATGAGTGCCAAAAGATCATTAGCCCTTTCACCTTTTCCTGTGAATGGGGACTTTGTCATCTTTCCAATTAAACAAGATCTGCATGTCTCATATGATTCATAATCAAAAGAGTCCAAGAGTCCATCTTTATGGAGTTTGGAAATGCGTTTCTCATTTATGTGGCCTAATCGACAGTGCCAAAGGTAAGTTGGATTCAACTCATTAGGTTTCAACCTTTTAGTATTAATGTTATAAATTGGCATTTCAAGATCAAGGACATATAGTCCATTATTCATTTTTGCAGTAGCATAGAATATATCATTCAAATAAATGGAGCAACAATTGTTCTTTATTATGAATGAAAAACCAAACTTGTCCAAACAAGAAACGGAAATAATATTCCTGCTAATTGCAGGTACATAATAACAGTTCTCTAACTGAATTATTAAACCACTAGGTAAAGTTAAAACATAAGTTCCTACAGCTAAAGCAGCAACCTTTGCTCCATTGCCAACTCGTAGGTCAACTTCACCTTTTGCCAAATCTCTACTCCTTTTTAGCCCCTGCACATTAGTACAAATGTGAGAACCGCATCCAGTATCTAATACCCATGATGCAGAAGTAGATAAATTAATTTCAATAACAAAAATACCTGAATTTGAAGTCTCTACTCCATTTTTCTTATCTTCCAGGTACTTTGGGCAATTTCTCTTCCAATGTCCGGTCTTACCGCAATGGAAGCAAGTGCCCTCCTTTGCTATTCCTCCACTAGGCTTCAAAACAGGAGGAGTGGGTTTGGGTTTGGCAACTTCCTTTCCTTTCCCTCTACCACCCTGTTTGATGGGCCTCTTGTTCTGTTTCTTTCCATTACTGACCATCAGAATGGATTTCCCTTTTGTCTTCATATTCTGCTCAGCAGTTCTCAACATGCCTAGCAGTTCTGGAAGACTTTTGTCCAAGTCATTCATATTGAAATTCAGGACAAACTGACTGAAGCTCTCTGGCAACGATTGCAAGATCAGATCAATCGCAAGTTCTTTTCCAAGGGGAAACCCTAATCTGTCAAGGTTCTCCACATACCCAATCATCTTGAGTACATGGGGACTTACAGGGGCTCCCTCAGCTAACTTGCTGTTAAAAAGGGACTTTGAAACCTGAAACCTCTCATTTCTTGCTTGCTCTTGATAAAGCATTTTCAGATGTCCGATCATATCGAACGCAGACATGTTCTCGTGTTGCTTTTGCAACTCAGAGTTCATGGTAGCAAGCATGAGGCAAGCGGTTTCATTGGCATCATCGAAATGCTTCTTATAAGCATCTCTTTCTGCCTTTGGTGCAGAACTAGGAGGTTCCTCCTCAGGAACTGGTGTCTCCAAGACATACAGCTTCTTATCGTGCTTGAGGACAATCCTCAGATTACGGTGCCAATCCAGGAAATTTGTCCCAGACAATTTTTCCTTATCTAGGATGGATCGCAAAATATTGTTCGATGTGTTTGTTGTCATGGTAATCTACAAGAGAAATATGAAAATATAAGTATCATTAAAACAACATATTTAATTAGGCCTTTAATCAAATATGCTCCCACTATTTTATTCAAAACAAATGACCCTCATCATTTGATTCGGAAAATCCCGTTGGAAGACTTTCTAGTGGGTCGAGATCCATGTTTCACTTTGTTTTAAGTCAGCGTTAGGCTGATTACACAAAACTAAGTTATTTAGGTAGGAACTCCTTCCAATTGTATCTCATACAACTCTCGAATATTTTCAATTGGGTGAATAACTCCTTATTCTGATCCATCACATGAATCATTCCCAATTCTTGCTTCTAAACATGTATAATCTTATTATAATTTGTTTAGTTAAGTTTGACCCATTGTTTTAGCAATTGGATATTACAATTATCCCATCACACCTTACTAATATAGAACATGCACCTCGCGTAGGCGAAACCTACAATGCTCGATACTAGTCTTGATGAGTGCTAAAAATTGGAAAGCATAAACTTAATATTTAATTTTGAGGGAATTTGTTATTAGTTTGATCTCACCGGCTTAACATGCAAAACGTCTCTCACATGCATCAACATACAATTACATGCATCAACATACATATAAAAAGATACAATTATGGCCCCTAACGCAATTGTTCTCTCAAGCCAATGAGAGAACCTAAGCTAACCTAATAACGATCTAAGCTTCTCCAAGCATGATCTCCAAGGTTATCCTCCTTTAATATTGAATACTTCCTTTTTCTTCATAACATAATATTACATTACATATAAGAAAACTCGTTTTACATACGAGGGAGTGAGATGAGAAAAGAAGTTACATAAAGAGATTGAGAGAGAGGCACGACTCGCAGGCCGTATTTAAAAATCCCAAAACAATAATAAAGGATAAACTAAGGCCATAACTGATCACCACAAATAAATAATAATAAACACACTTTTATTATTAGTTTAAAATTCCGATAATTAAATAAACTAAATTAAATTTCGGCTAATTGATCACACTTTGCAGACTTAGCCGGGGGTTCCGCTTTTCTTATATATATTTAAAATAATTTATTTTTTAATTGTATTTAAAATTAGTATTGTAATTTCTCTTTTATAAATAATATATTTTTAATGCTCTTAAGATAATTTAAAACATAGTTATTAATTATATAATATTTTTTTTCATCTAGTATATAGAAACAAATTAAAGGTGGGAGAAGAGAAAGAACGACCAAACAAATTATGGTTACTCAAGCCACGTGACACAATTTTTTTCAAAGAAATGAATCCGATTTTCTTATATATATTTTAAATGTATTATTTTTTTATGGTATTTAAAATTAGTATCGTAATTTCTCTTTTATAAATAATATATTCTTAATACTCTTAAGATCATTTAAAACATTTTTATTAATTATTTAATAATTTTTCATCTGTTATATATAAACAATGAAGATGACGCATTTTGACATACGATGAAGATGATGACACATGAAGCGGAATGTATTGGGTCAATTTTAAATAATACACCATTCATCAATTTAGGAATAAGTGCGTCCAAACGTTATGTAATTGATTACTCAAACCATAAAGGTTCATAAAAATATATATTTATCAATAACGGGAAGATTTGGGAATAATGGGAGAAGAGGAAAGAACGACAAAACAAATTAATTTATATTTATACACTCCAATCAGCGTGGCACAAATTTTTTCATTTTTTTGCAAAGAAATATATCCGATTTTCTTATACGATTATTACAATATAACCCTCTCTTCTCAAAATTATATTCAAACCGAAATTAGTTTGTCAAATATTATTGGTCAGAAACCTTACATGATAACTTTTCATATAATACAATACATACCATACTACTATAGAAACATAAACAATATTTAAATATCTTCCAAAGATCTCATCAATAAAGATATTCTTAAACAACGAATTTCCTAAACCACTAATTAATAATTAAAAAATAATTTAGATAATATTGCAACATAATTTTTCGTCAAACAGGGACCTATAACAAAAAAAATTAATTAACACTTTGTCAACATACTCTTTCAAAATACTCTTTGTTGTTGGAGACAACCTTCCATTTATGATGCATTATGACATCCACCTTTCATAACTCTTTGTTCAATGTATTGAGTTTATAAATATTGTTAGAACAATTATGGTTCTAAACCTCTAAGAGTTTTGATGATAACAATTATTATTATGCAAGAATAGAAGTTCTAATAACTCTCTTTGTTATATGTGTAGAAGAGGAAGTTATTTAAAGAAGACGTGCTTTATTAGAAGATACATTGTGCCCTGTATAGAAGATACATTTATTGAAGAATCCATCATTTAAAGACTTGATTTATTGGCTGCGTATCAAGATTCAATTCTCTTATTAAAGGCATTAATTAAAGAATATATGAATTAATGGTAAAGACAAGTATCTCTTGTTATGGAAGGAGTTTATGGTATTAACTAATATCCAAAATTAGCTCAAGATGTCTCCAACGGCTATAACATTCAAGCAGTATATAAAGGAATCAAATTGAAGATTTGAAGGAACGCTTCCACGAGACAAAAAACTTATTCATCCGTGCTATACTTTCTTGTAACAATTCACATAGTGATTATAGCTTTATTAGAAGCAAGATAGTTATTATTTTATTATTATTGTAAAAGATAAGTTAAATCCCTTGAGTGACTAGTTTCAGTCAGAAGACTCAAGAGGACATTGACTGTAGGTCAGTGTGTGTATTCAATTATTGAATAGTGGATTAAGACCTCAAGTGATAGAGGCAAAATCACCTTGGCGGGTGGACTGGATGTAGTTTGAGTTCAAACAAACCAGGATAAATCAACTTGTCATAGAAGTTAATTTTAAGTTGTTAAGAAAACCCAATTCCAACCCCCCTTCCTTGTGTTTTACGCACCTTTAATTGGCATCAGAGCGCTAGGTTATGAGAAATACACTTAACTGTGTCAGTAAAAGATCCAGAAGTTAAAACACATGGCAGACGCTGGCAACAACAACAATGACTACCAAAATGACAAGATCAATGCAAAACCTCCAGTGTTCAATGGTGACAACTTTGACTACTGGAAGGATGTTCTGGAAAGTTTCTTTCTAGCTCTGGATGGAGATATTTGGGACATGGTGACAGATGGATACACTCATCCTGTTGGAGCAGATGGTCAGAAGATTGATAGAAAAAATATGACAGCTCAACAGAAGAAGGAGTTCAGAAATCATCACAAAGCCATAACCATACTTTTGAGTGCTATCTCATATACAGAATATGAGAAAATTACAAACAGAGACTCAGCCAAACACATGTTTGATTCCCTGAGGATGACACATGAAGGCAACACTCAAGTTAAGGAGACAAAAGCTCTGGCCCTCAGCCAGAAGTATGTGAAGGAGAATTGCGATCTAAACGCAGCGGAAAACAAAAATTTTCCTTTAGTGATCCTTACGAATGAGCATGGTCAGTGATAGAATCGTTACCTCTTTGTGGCGATTCAGATCTTTGATGCAGCGATCACAAGCGTTGATGAAGTGCAACGCCTCTACTCATTCCACACGAACAGCTTCCGGTCACAGTGCTAGCTGCTTACGAACGGAATTATTTGAGTGAGAATCAAAAACGAAATTGCATCAAGTAAAAGCTTCATCACAAGGGTTCCTTTTATAGACTCTCTTGTAGGCTGCGGGCTAAAAGCCCAATTCACATGATCCATAATAATATTATATATTATTATAATAACTATTATTATAATAAATATATTTATTTTATTATTATTTTATAACCATTATAAAATAACAATAATTATTATTATATTATCGGAATTTCTATTTTTCACTTAAGTGCACCGTACCTTACGGTGTTCCTTTGATTTCTCTATCTCTCATCAAACTGTCCTTATGTGTGTGACCCTGTAGGATTTCGTAACGTTGGTAATTATATTAAATTATATATTTAACATAATAAACAGTGAGCGGTATCTAGCAACACATCACTGCTACCCAAGTCACGAAAATGTCATGTGATCTGACAAAACCTTTTCCGTGATAATATATGTTTGTACAATTACCCTTTTGCCCCTATGTCTATATTGAACACAAGGCATACACTGTGTCATCCTTGTCCAGTTCAATATTGGGCCCTTAGACATTTCTCCTGTTATGCAGGATTGGCAAATTCCATCTAGGACACTCATGTCCCTCAGCATGCTTCGTGGAGTGCCCATCAACTGTCTTTATGATCATCCAGTTACGGATAATGTTTGATCAGCAATAAAGCACCCGACTCTACATCTAGGGTCCATAGTGGTTTCAGGTCGAAGGGTGGTAATACACCATTATCACCATGAGAATAACTTATGACACTTTGCATAACATACTATGTAGTATTCTCATAGCGGGTCAATCCGGTATAAATATTACTCCTAATATTTATACCTATGTCAAGACTTGATAACTCTTTATCCATGATCCATGAGATGTGATCATCGGTCTATCTTCATAATAGTCTCAATGCTTTAATGTTATCCCACTTTGCAATAAAGCTTGACTATGGATATTTTAAGAATAATGTCTTTATGTTTAATGGGATCTCATGATTAAGTCACACTTAACATTTCATTAAACAGACTAACTATTCTAGGGACTTTATTATTCTGAAAGACAAACATAATAAAGAAATGCCTTTTATTATTAAACGAATAATCTGATACAAGTACCAAAAAGTATTAGCCTCTAGGGCTTACACCAACAGTATGAAGCATTCAAAATGGAAGAAGATGAGACAATTGAAAAAATGTTCTCAAGGTTCCAAATTCTGGTAGTTGGACTGAAAGTTCTGGACAAAGGCTACTCAACAACAGATCATGTAAAGAAGATCATCAGAAGCTTGCCAAAGGCTTGGAGGCCCATGGTCACTGCTCTAAAGCTATCAAAAAATCTGAACGAAATATCTTTAGAAGAACTAATCAGCTCCTTGAGAAGTCATGAGATAGAACTAGAAGAAGATGAACCCCAGAAGAAAGGTAAGTCTGTAGCTCTTAAATCTAACAAATTTGGTTCTAAAGCTTTACAGGCAGAAGAAGAAGAAAGTTCTGGATGTTCATCATACGAAGATGAATTATCTCTTCTATCCAGAAGAGTCCAACAACTCTGGAAGCATCGTCAAAAGAAGTTCAGAAATACCAGAAGAACAAGCAATCACTCTGAAGCAACATCTGGTCACAAGAAACCCAGAAGCAAAGAAGTAGTATGCTACGAGTGCAAAGAACCAGAACATTACAAGAGTGAATGTCCAAAACTCCAGAAAGAGAAACCCAGAAACAAATTCAACAGAGAAAAGAAAAAGAGTCTCATGGCAACATGGGATGATTCTGAATCATATGAAGCAGAGTCAGATTCAGAAGATGAACATGCTAACATTGCACTAATGGCAAAAATACCAGAAGATGATCACTCATCAGAATTAGAATCAGACTCAGATACAGAAGAGGTATTCTCTAAACTTTCTAGATCTCAATTAGAAGCTAGCCTCTCAGAAATTCTTGAAAAATATCAGAAGCTTCAATTCAAATACAAAGACATGAAACAAAGTCTGGTATCTGAATTAGAAGAAGTTAGAAAATTAAAAACAGAAAACTCTGAGCTGAAAGAAAATATTTTTGAATGCAAAAACTCTCTTGAAAAACTTAAAGCTAAGAAGGAATCTGAATTAGAAGATCTACTCAATTCTGATAGTATCATAAAGCAATATGACTATAGTTTTCAAAAATTTCTAACTAAAAGCATAGATAGAAGCAAAATTGCATCTATGATCTATAGAGTTAGCAGAAATGATAGAAGAGGCATAGGCTATGTGAAAACTAAAGAAAAGGAAACTCTGAAGTTTAAAAAGATTGATGACGTTGTCATAAAAGTTAATACTCCTCTAAGTTCTCATTTTACCTATGGTCATAATCATGACTTAATATATACTAGTGAGTCATCTTGTTCCACAAGTTCTGATTTGAAACCTAAAATAAATCAGAAGATTGTGAAAACTAACAAACAAGGACCCAAAAAAATATGGGTACCCAAAGATAAAATTGTGTATGTTGCAGATGTCTTTAACAACAAAACTGAAACACCAATCATGGTACCTAGACTCTAGATGCTCACGACACATGACGGGAAGAAAGCATATGTTCCAAAGTCTTGAATTAAAAGATGGAGGCCACGTAGGTTTTGGAGGCAACCAAAAAGGAAAAATAATTGGCTCTGGAACTATTGGTAATGGAAATCTTCCCTCTATCTCTAATGTTCTATTGGTAGAAGGATTAATGCATAATCTATTATCCATAAGTCAATTAAGTGATAATGGATATGACATAATCTTCAATCAAAAGTTCTGTAAAGCTGTTAGTCAGAAAGATGGAACAATCCTCTTCAGTGGAAAGAGAAAGAACAACATATATAAAATAAAACTTTCAGAATTAAAAAATCAGAATGTAAAATGTCTAATGTCTGTGGAAACTGAGCAATGGGTCTGGCACAGAAGATTGGGACATGTTAATATAAGAAGATTATCTCAACTTAACAAACTCAATCTGGTCAGAGGACTTCCAAACTTGAAGTTCAACTCAGAAGCTCTGTGTGAAGCATGTCAGAAAGGCAAATTTTCAAAACCTGCCTTTAAAGCTAAAAATGTTGTATCTTCCTCTAGACCACTAGAACTTCTGCACATTGACTTGTTTGGACTAGTGAAAACTGCTTCACTCAGTGGCAAGAAGTATGGATTGGTGATCGTAGATGACTTCAGCAGATGGACATGGGTAAAGTTCCTTAGACACAAGGATGAGTCAATTGATGTATTCTCTAACTTCTGCAAACAAGTTCAAAATGAAAAAGAATTTAAAATTATTAAAGTCAGAAGTGATCATGGTGGAGAATTTGAAAACAAAAAATTAGAATCATTCTTTAATGAAAATGGCATCTCTCATGATTTATCTTGTCCTAGAACTCCACAACAAAATGGGGTTGTAGAACGTAAGAATAGAACATTGCAAGAGATGGCCAGAACCATGATCAATGAGACTAACATGGCTAAACATTTTTAGGCAGAAGCAGTAAATACAACATGCTATATTCAGAATAGAATCTCCATAAGACCTATTCTTGAAAAGACTCCTTATGAAATGTGGAAGAACAGAAAGCCCAACATTTCATATTTTCATCCTTTTGGATGCAAGTGTTTTATTCTGAATACTAATGATCCTCTGAATAAATTTGATTCTAAGGCACATAAGTGTTATATGTTAGGATACTCTGAACGATCAAAGGGATACAGAGTATACAACACAGAAACACGTATAGTCATAAAGTCTATTTATGTCAGATTTGATGATAAGCTTGGTTCTAAAAAACCAAAGCAGAATGAATCTCATGCAGATATAGAAGTTGAAATTTCTACAAACAGAACATCTGAAGAAACTATCACTCCAACAAGCTCTGAAGAACCCACTCAGAAGAAACTATCCAGAAGCAAGCTGAATCACCCAGAAGACAAAATCTTGGGAAAGAAGGATGAACCAATCAGAACAAGATCATCATTCAGAAACTATGAAGAATCTCTAATGGGACTAGTCTCCCTAATTGAACCAACTTCTGTAGAAGAAGCTCTCTCAGAAAATGATTGGATTCTGGCTATGCAAGATGAACTTAATCAATTCACCAGAAATGATGTATGGGATCTAGTTCCTAGGCCCAGAGGATTCAACATCATTGGCACCAAGTGGGTATTCAGAAACAAGCTAAATGAGCAAGGAGAAGTTGTCAGAAACAAAGCACGACTGGTTGCACAAGGTTATAGTCAACAGGAAGGAATTGACTACACAGAAACTTATGCCCCAGTCTCTAGGTTAGAATCTATTAGACTTCAAATTTCATTTGCTATAAACCATAATATCATTCTATATCAAATGGATGTCAAGAGTGCATTTTTAAATGGTTATATTGATGAAGAAGTGTATGTACACCAACCCCCTGGTTTTGAAAATACAAAATTTCCAGAACATGTCTTCAAACTCAAAAAATCTTTATATGGTCTGAAGCAAGCTCCCAGAGCTTGGTATGAAAGACTAAGCAATTTTCTTCTGGAAAATGATTTCATCAGAGGGAAAGTGGATACAACACTCTTCAGTAAAAACATTAAAAATGATATTCTGATATGCCAAATTTATGTAGACGATATAATATTTGGTTCTACTAAAAGTGCTATGGGAAAGGAGTTTGCTAAGTCTATGCAGGCAGAATTTGAAATGAGCATGATGGGAGAATTAAAGTTCTTTCTGGGAATCCAAATCAATCAAACATCAGAAGGAACATATATTCATCAAAGCAAATATGTCAAAGAACTTCTGAAGAAATTTGATTTATCAGAAAGTACCATATCTAAAACTCCTATGCATCCTACATGTATTCTGGAGAAAGAAGAGGTAAGTAAGAAAGTTGATCAGAAAATCTACAGAGGTATGATTGGCTCTCTCCTCTATCTAACTGCTTCTAGACCATATATTCTATACAGTGTATGTTTATGTGCTAGATTCCAATCAGATCCTAGAGAAACTCACTTAACAGCAGTTAAGAGAAATATTAGGTATTTGAAAGGTACTACTAATCTTGGTCTATACTACAGAAGATCCAAAGATTACAAACTTGTAGGATACTGTGATGCTGATTTTGCTGGAGACAGAAAAGAAAGAAAAAGTACTTCTGAAAGTTGTCAATTTCTAGGAGATAATCTAATTTCTTGGTCTAGTAAAAGGCAGTCAACCATTGCATTATCAACTGCAGAAGCTGAATACATTGCAGTAGCTGGATGCAGTACTCAGATGCTCTGGATGAAAAATCAGCTTGAGGACTTCAATATTTATGAGAGTAACATTCCAATCCTCTATGATAATACTTCTGCTATTTGTCTCTCTAAAAATCCAATTTTACACTCTAGAGCTAAACACATAGAAGTTAAACATCATTTCATTAGGGACTATACTCAGAAGGGAATCTTAATGTTAAAATTCATAGACACAAATCACCAATGGGCTGATATTTTTACAAAACCCCTTCCTGAAGATAGATTTAATTTCATTCTAACCAACCTTAGTATGAAATTATGTCCAGAATGAAAATGCTTTAATTGTATGTTTTTATCTCTCAGAAGTTCTGAACTTAATCCTCTGTTTTATTCTTTCAGAAGTTATTTTTTTTCTAACTGTTTAATTCTGAGAACTTCTGTTCAAAAGAATAACATGCAGATCTTTACATCAACACGTGTCAACAAAGTTCTAAGGAATCCTATCAGAATTAGAACAAGTGTCCAAACTCTGAAGAGTGACAGAACATGCAATTGGGCAACTGTCCTCTACAGAAGGACATTTGTTCAAATTCTGGGAAACTGAAAAGGCTGACTTGACACAATAAAGGCAAATATCTTTTTGGTAACTGTTCCAAGATCTTTACGCCTTCCCCTTTTGTCTGCTGCATTTATTACATTCCATCATTATGTTTTTAAATTAATTTTTTTCCCACTAATTTCTCGTAATATTAAATGATATTTTTTCCTATATAAACACCTTTTTACCCTCACTTTTCTCTTTTACCTTCATTGTCATTTTACTGTCAAACTTGTTCACCTTCATCTTTTCGTATTCTCTGAATTTCTTTTAAACCCTAAACCCTAAAAACTCATCTTAGTAACTATGTCTTCCACCTCTCAACCACAAAAGGATTCATCAACAGATGTGCTATATGTTTCACCTGTAAAAACTCTTCTCACACCCACTGACAAACTTGAAGTCCTGTGTGAACTATTCGTGGATTTTGATAGTTTGAAAGACAATGGTTTTGATTTGCTTCCCGCCGTCAAAGCTCAAGGCTGAGAAAAATATTTTGACCGTCTTATGGGACCAGTCTTCCCCAAGCTGGTTAAAGAATTTTGGGTTTTTGCAAGCGTTTCAAACTCTCACGTCACTTCATATGTTTTGGGGAAGAGAATCATTATTTCAGAAGACCATATTGCTAGGCTCATTGAATCTGATGGAAATGGGATCAAATGTAGTGAGATGGATAGACTATCAGACACAAAACTGATAGCTAAAGAAATTTTCACCTCTGGGCAACCTTCTAACAAAATTAAGGATCTGAAAGATCATCTTAGAATATGGGCTAAGATCATCCTTGGTAGCATCTGCCACAGAAAAGCAACCAACTCCCCTGATTACATCAACATGGATCAACAGTTCTTGCTTTACTTCATTGCTAAGAAGAAGAAGGTTAACCTAGCACACTCTTTATTTAATCATCTGAAAAACAGTGTGAAAGAAACAAGAGAGGGAGAAAAGACCAAGAGGGACTGGATACCTCTAGGAAGCTTAATCTCTGATATCCTCAATGAGAACAAATTGGTGGATTATCTGATTGAAGCTAAGCAGATAGAACTTCTAGAACCTGATGTTGGTAAGCCCCTCAATGCTAAGAATCTCGAGAAGATGAAATTCATAACCTCTATCAAGAAGGACCCAATTCTGTACTCCAGGGAGGTTATAACTACAAGGAAGATTCCTCTACAGAACTTCCCATTATTTTCTGCTGACACACCTCCAGAGGTTGTGGTCAGATATTTAGATTCCTGCAAGAAAGATGGTGTGGATCCCATGTTCAAAGCAGCATAACTCAATCAACCAGCTCCAGATGTTGCATCAGCAAGGAGCAAGAAAAGGAAAGCTGGAGAAGGAACTTCTCAGAAGGCTCCTAAAACTATCAAAAAGACAGGTAACACTTCTTCCTCTACCTCTGATTTTATTTCTGTGGTAGAAGCAGTAACCGTGGTAATGTCTGAAGCACCTTCTGACCCAACTCCTTCTGACCCAATTCCTTCTGACCCAACTCCCTTTGAACCAACCCCATCTTCTGAACCCATTCCACCTTCTGACCCTATTCCCTCTGTGATACCTACAACTTCTATTGTATCCTCCATATTAACTTCACTATATCCACCAGAACATGAAACCCATCAACCACAAACTCTATCTGACTTTGATATCCCCATTGATACAACACCTCTATCTGATATAGACCGTTCCCCATCCGCTGAAATACATACTGCCCTCCAACATGTTCTTTCTGATATTGATGCATTCCAACCCCCTGAATCCCAACAAATTCCATCTTCTCAAACTTTTGAAACAAACCCACCTAGCAGTTTCCATCCTCTAAATGCTAATGGCCTAGCTTTTAACCTCTCACCCATTAGAGAAAGCTCCCTGTCTTCCTATGAATCAACCCCACCAAACTCACCAACATTCATAACCATCCCTGACACACCTCCAGGAGAATCTGAACTAGAAAATCCTCTTAGAACTTCCATCAACATAGAAGCTCTCCATAAACTATCCTCTGTCTCAAATAAAACTGCCATTCCAGCACCAAAACCAAAACCAACCAAAACAGACATTGATGCACTGCTGCTTACTTTTGAAGCAGAAATGAAAATCAAGTTAGAGGATTTGAAAGTTGCTGTTCAGAGCTTCCTGATCCAGCAGCTTCTGATTTTCTTTGGGCCACATTCAGAAAATGGTTCAATGTTGAGACCAAAAGGCTGAAGGATATCTGCTATGACATTGCTCATCAGAACTTCTGTGAGTACCTCAAAGCAGTAGTCTCAAACATTGAAAAGAACAAGCCATTCCTTCTGGATAACAAACCCTGGACTAAATCAGAACCTATGGAATCATACTCTGGACTTCAGATGGTTTTAGTTCCTTCTGGTGAAGCTCAGGATGTTGACTCTGCTCCACCACCAGCAACTGAAGAATATTCTGGAAATCAAGCTGCTACAGAAGCTGAAGAACCTCTACCAACCTCTCTTGTGATGAAGACCTTAGAAGAACTGAAAAAGGAAAATGAGATGGTCAAGCAAAGGTTGGATAAACAGGATGAAACTAATGCTGAACTGAAGACTATGATTGGAAAGCAAGTGTGTAGATGTTAGAAATTGGCAGAATTTTTGACAAACAAAGTAAAAGTTATGAACTTAGTTCAGGACATCAGGATGTCACACCAAATGTTGTGACATCGCGAACCTGTTATCTGCCTTAAATGATACGCAATAGAAGTGCTTAAAATCAGGAGTAAATATCTGGAAGTAAACGTAAAGGGTGAGCACTCCAAGGCGCCTCTTTAGGAAGTTAAGTTGTCTGGTTCAAGTGTAAAGGAAGCAGAAAACTAACTCACCTTGATTCAAGGAGATAATTGTGGGATTTAAAACAGAAAACTAACTCACCTTTATTCAAGGAGATAACTGTGGGATTTAGAAATTACAAGTCTGGATAATTTGCAAAAAGCCCACAAACTTAGCATCTATTTAAGAAACTAAAACACTCAAGTAAAGCCAACGAATTAAAGCAGAGTGTCAAGTGTGTTAGTGAAGCTAGTTACTCAAGCAGGTTTTATTTGTGTGTTATTCACTTTATAAGCTTTTAAGCAAAAAGTGAATTGTGTCTTGATTGAAACTGATAAGTAAGATCAAGCTGGTGTGTCTGAAGTGTGACTTCAAACTTATTAATCATTCTAAGTTAGAGATCACTGTGTGATTGAGGGGGAGTGAGTAGGTACTCATATCTAAGTAGAGTCTTAGATAAAAATTTCCTTGGGTAGATATTAAGTGAAGGATTAAACTGATTGGTTTAACTCCCTAATTAATATTACTTATATTGAATTTCCTTCCTGGCTTGGTAGCCCCCAGATGTAAGTGTGGAGATACGCTGAACTGGGTTAACAATTTCCTGTGTTAATTAATTTACTAGCTCATTAATTTATTGCTTAGGATATCAGTGTTTAAACATCTGTTTCGACATCACATATCTGATCCCAGAATTTCAATTGGCATCAGAGAAGGCACCCTGCTTGTATAACTGGGTGAGATCTAGGGACTGCAAATTTTGGGAACATGGACAGAGATGTAGGATCTGTGAATCGACCACCTATTTTGGATGGATCCAACTATGATTACTGGAAGCCAAGAATGGTAGCATTCTTGAAATCTCTTGATAGCAGGGCTTGGAAAGAAGCTAACAAAGGATGGGAGCACCCTGTCAAAGACAATAAGGATGGGGCAAAAGTGATGAAGCCTGAAGAAGAGTGGAGCAAGGAGGAAGAGGAGTCAGCACTTGGAAATTCCAAAGCCTTAAATGCCTTGTTCAATGGCATTGACAGGAACATATTTAGGCTTGTGCACCACTGTTAGCTAGCCAAGGATGTTTGGGACACCCTCAAAACTACTCATGAAGGAACATCAAAGGTGAAGATGTCAAGACTTCAACTTCTCACCACCAAGTTTGAGAACTTGAGGATGAAGGAAGATGAGACCATTCATGAGCTCTACATGAACATCCTGGAGATTGCTAATACTTCTGGTGCCTTGGGAGAGAAGATGAGTGATGAAAAGTTGGTAAGGAAGATTCTCAAATCACTGCCCAAGAGGTTTGACATGAAGGTCACTGCCATAGAAGAAGCTCAGGACATCTGCACAATGAAAGTTGAGGAGCTCATTGGTTCCCTTCAAACCTTTAAGATGGGAATGAGTGATACTATTGTGAAGAAAAACAAGAGCATAGCCCTGGTCTCAAACACTGATAAGGAAGAAGAAAGTCATGAAGCAGGCTCTGAGGACAACTTATCAGATGCAATTGCTATGCTTGGGAGGCAATTTAACAAAATTATCAAAAGACTGGACAACAGGCCCAGATCAAGTGGAAGAAACTCAACCTCTGAGAATAAAAGATCTTATGACTCTAACAGAAGGTCAAACTATGATGAGAAGACTAACCAAGGAAAAGGGATCCAATGTCATGGATGTGAAGGTTATGGACACATTAGAAGTGAATGTCCAACCTATCTAAAGAAGCATAAGAAAGGCCTTTCTGTGTCCTGGTCAGATGAAGACTCAGGCAGTGAGTCAGAAGAAGAGTCTGCAAAGCACATCACTGCTCTAGCTGGAGTATGTGAAACGGAAGGGGAATCCAGAGATGAGGATATGACATTTGAAGAGCTTGAAACATCTTACAGGATGCTGTGTGAAAGGAGCACTGAGGTATGCAAGGAAATTGAACAGCAGAAGAAGAAGATTGAGGGATTAAAAGCTGAAAAGGCAAGTCATCTAGAGATCATTGCCACTTTGAAAAATGAAGTCAGCCTACTCAACTCCAAAATGGAGCATATGTCCAAATCTGTCAGAATGCTGAACAGTGGCTCAAACACACTGGATGCCATTCTCAACAACAACAAGCACTCAGGGGATAGGACTGGGCTGGGATTTAATAAAGCTCAAAAATCTGAGGCCAGCACCAGCCAAACAACTCCAGATCCTATGAAGTCAAACAAGATGTTCAAGCAGATGTCTCAACATCATGAAAAGGAAATATCAAAGATGGAGATGCCATCATTGTGGAAGGTTTGGTCATATCAAACCTTTTTGCTACAAACTGCATGGATACCCCAATCAGAGTTCCCAGCACCTTCCTAAGCAGAAGACAGAGGTCACCAGGAAAACTTGGATACCTAAAGCTAGACATTATACTGATCAAAGCTACCATTACATGCCTAAGCAGAAGAACAAGTTCACCAGGCAACCTTAGAACTCTAGAGATGGACACTACCCAGGGCAGATGCATCAGAGGAGACACACATATATCCAGAAATGGGAGCCTAAGAGAGGAAGACAGTCTGATCTGAACTCACATTCTAGGCAAAGGAAACCTCACAACAGGCACAAGTGGTCCAAGCAGGTTGTTGCCTCTATAGCACAAACATCTCTCAGGGTATCTGCTAAGGAAGACTGGTATTTTGACAGTGGCTGCTCAAGGCACATGACTGGACTGAAGAATCTGTTGGTAGACTTAAAGTCACACTCATCCAGCTATGTAACCTTTGGAGATGGAGCAAAGGGGGAAATCAAGGGAGTTGGGACCATGGACTGCTTAGGTGTACCAAGTCTAGATGGTGTGTTGTTGGTGAAAAGGTTAACTGCTAACTTGATCAGCATAAGTCAGTTATGTGACCAAGGTTACAGTGTCAACTTCACCAAAGCTGGGTGCATAGTTTCTGATAAAGAGAAGAAAGTGGTCATGAGAGGAGCTAGATCAAAAGATAACTGCTATATGTGGGAACCCCAAGATTCCAGCCTCACATCTACTTGTTCCATAGCCAAAGAAGAAGAAGTGAAGCTATGGCATCAAAGATTGGGTCATCTCCATCTCAGAGGAATGAAGAAGATCATCTCTATGGAGGCTGTAAGAGGGATCCCAAGACTTAAGATTGATGAAAGAAAATTGTGTGGTGAGTGTCAAATAGGTAAGCAAACCAAGATGTCACACCCAAAGCTTCAACATCTGACAACCTCCAAAGTCTTGGAATTACTGCACATGGACCTTATGGGACCAATGCAGGTAGATAGTCTTGGTGGAAAAAGATATGCCTATGTGGTTGTTGATGACTTCTCAAGATATACCTGGATAAGCTTCATCAAAGAAAAGTCAGATGTGTTTGAGGTGTTTAGAGATCTGTGTCATAGGATCCAAAGAGAAAAGGCAAGTTGTGTGGTCAGAATAAGAAGTGATCATGGAAAGGAGTTTGAGAATCAACAATTCTCAGACTTCTGTTCATCAGAAAGGATCAACCATGAGTACTCTTCTCCCATCACCCCTCAACATAATGGGGTTGTAGAAAGGAAAAACAGAACTATTCAGGAGTCAGCTAGAGCCATGATTCATGCCAAGAAGTTACCCCTGTACTTTTGGGCTGAAGCCATGAACACAGCATGCTACATCCACAATAGAGTCACACTAAGAAAGGGAACTCTATCCACCATCTATGAAGTCTGGAAGGGTAGAAAACCTACAGTCAAGTCCTTTCATGTATTTGGAAGTAAGTGCTACATCCTGGCTGATAGGGATCAAAGGAGGAAGATGGACCCTAAGAATGATGAAGGGATATTTCTTGGATACTCTATAAATAGCAGAGCTTACAGAGTATTTAACTCCAGAACCAAGGTTATGATGGAGTCAATAAATGTGACTATTGATGATACCTATGCATAGACAGATGTTGCTGATGATGTTGGAACATCTGCTGAAAATCCAACTGAAGTTAAAATAGAAAGTGATAATCTTGACTTCACTTTAACTGAGGCAAAGTCAGAGCAATCCAACAAATCTCCCTCCATCAGAATCCAGAAAGATCATCCTAAAGAACTGATACTTGGTGATCTCAACAGTGGTGTCACCACTAGATCAAGAGAGATGATCTCAGGCTCCTGCTTTGTTTCAAAGGTAGAACCTAAGAACATCAAGGAAGCTCTGAATGATGAGTACTAGATCTCTGCTATGCAGGAAGAATTAGGCCAGTTTACAAGGAATGAAGTATGGGATCTTGTTCCTAGGCCTGATGGCATTAATGTGATTGGCACTAAGTGGGTGTACAAAAACAAGTCTAATGAGCAGGGAGTAGTTACAAGAAACAAGGCTAGGCTTGTGGCTCAAGGATATACTCAAATTGAGGGGGTGGATTTTGATGAAACGTTTGCACCAGTAGCAAGACATGAATCCATCAGACTACTCCTAGGAATTGCTTGCATCCTAAAGTTCAAATTATTTCAGATGGATGTTAAAAGTGCCTTCCTAAATGGGTACCTTAATGATGAAGTATATGTGGAGCAACCAAAGGGATTTGTTGATCCAAGCTATCCAGACCATGTATATAAGTTGAGGAAGGCTCTGTATGGGCTAAAGCAAGCTCCCAGAGCATGGTATGAAAGACTGACCACCTTTCTCATTAAGCATGGATACAGGAAGGGAGGAATAGACAAAACCCTGTTTGTAAAGGATGAAGAAGGAAAGGTTATGATTGCTCAGATATATGTGGATGACATAGTGTTTGGTGGGATGTCAGACAGGATGGTTAAACATTTTGTGACTCAAATGGAGTCTGAGTTTGAAATGAGCCTAGTGGGATAATTAACTTACTTCCTTGGACTGCAAATCAAACAGATGGAGGACTCCATATTCATATCCCAAAGCAAGTATGCAAAGAACACTGTCAAGAAGTTTGGGATGGACAATGCAAGTCACAAGAGAACACCTTCCCCCACTCATCTAAAACTGACAAAGGATGACAAAGGTGAGAGTGTGGACCAAAGCTTGTACAGGAGCATGATTGGAAGTCTACTATATCTTACAGCTAGCAGACCAGATATAGCTTTTGCAGTAGGTGTGTGTGCAAGGTATCAAGCTGAACCAAAGGTGATCCATCTCAACCAGGTTAAGAGGATCTTGAAATATGTAAATGGCACTTGTGACTATGGCATAATGTACTCTCATGGTTGTGAACCCATCCTCACTGGGTTTTGTGATGTTGACTGGGCTGGAAGTGCTGATGATAGAAAGAGTACATCAGGAGGATGCTTCTTTCTAGGGAACAATTTAATTTCTTGGTTCAGTAAGAAACATAATTGTGTGTCCTTATCCATTGCTGAAGTTGAATACATTGCAGCTGGTAGCAGTTGTTCACAGCTGGTATGGATGAAACAAATGCTCACAGAATACAATGTCACACAAGATGTCATGACATTGTACTGTGACAATTTAAGTGCTATTAATATCTCCAAAAATCATATCCAACACAGCAGGACTAAGCACATAGATATCAGACATCACTTCATCAGAGACCTTGTGGAGGAGAAGGTGATCACATTGGAGCATGTAGCCACAGAGCTGCAATTAGCTGACATATTCACCAAGGCTTTGGATGCTACCCAATTTGAAAATCTAAGGGGTAAATTGGGAATCTGTATGTGATACATATAGCAATTATGGAGAAGTGCCAGCATGTCTTATGACATCGTGAGGCATGACCACCAGGTGGCAGCACTGGTCTGGCCAATAACCGTTTGTATTCCAGTTTTACAAATTCCTATAGAAACGGGGTCTATTTATGTACAAACGTGCCTTCAGCTTCTCACATTCTCATTAGCACCACTGAATCCTTTGCATGCTACAACTGAGATTCTGAACCCATCTAAGTCTATCATCAAACCTTTGTGCATCTCCACTACAATCGTAAACATGTCACAACATTAGAACCCTAAATCCATTGATGAGGGTCTCCTTCAGGAAGACGTAGTGGACGTCACTCCATTGTCTGTAGTACCCATGGATGCGACACCCATAAACGTTGTCAGAGGAAGCATTCCCATCGCCCAAAAGCCTAGGACTCCCCATGCAAGAAGACCCAAGGAGCCAGTCTTCAGCAAAAGTAAAGGAGCCTCTTCAACTTCCAGTGCTTCCAAAGCTTCTGCTTACGTGGACTCCACAATCAGAGATCTTGTAACCAGAATCCTGACAGAAGAAAGGGTTGTGCCTGGGGTGTCAGTTCCCCTGAACAGGATGCCTGCCTCAACTCCCAGCAACCAAGCTAAAGAAGACATGCCTGCTCCACAAGATGTCCCAAGCAATGTTGAGACAACTGAGGGCCAGAACAAAGCCCCAAGTGATGATGAAGGAGTAGAAGGTCCTACTGACGATCAAGATGCTGAGAATGAGGCTTCCCAACCTCCACCAGGTGTGAACCTGGACAATGATTCTGATACAGAGATCATAGCAGCTGTTGATCCTAGCATAGCCAAGAGGCTTATGGCTAGGAAGGATAAGAGGCCAGCTGCTAAAGCAACCCCTGAGAAAAGACAGCCAACCCCCAAGAAAGACAAGGTCAAAACTGCTTTTGGACCTACAAAGCCATGGAGTAAGGTCAGCACACAGAAGAGGAAGGCCACAGCTCCATCTGATTCTGATGTTGAGGAGGATGTCCCAACATCTCAACCCAGAAAGAGGCCAGCACCTTCTAGGACTGCCACTGCTGTCCCTGAAGCACCCCTGGATAATGTGTCCTTCCACCATGTCTCTAGCGTAAGCATGTGGAAATATGTCTATCAGAGAAGGGTGGCTTTGGAATGAGAGCTGGGTAGTAATGCCTTGGATTGTACTGAGGTAATTGATTTAATTTCCAAAGCTGGACTGTTCAAGACTGTCTCTAAATTCTCTCCATGTTATGAGTTGTTGGTAAAAGAATTTATTGTGAACTTACAAGAAGGATGTGCTGATGGGAAATTTGAGGATTTCAGAAAAGTGTATGTCAGGGGAAGGTGTGTAGACCTTTCTCCTAGGGTGATCAATCAGTACCTGGGGAGAGAAGCAGATGGGCCAACTGAGCTTGGCAAGACTGACAATCAAGTGTGCAGAATAATTACAGCTAACCAGGTCAAGACATGGCCAGTAAAAGGCAAACTCTCAGTCAGCTTCTTAACCAGGAAAGATACCATGCTACACAGAATTGGGACAACCAACTGGGTCCCAACCAACCACACCTCAACCATAGCCACTGGGCTTAGGAGGTTTATCTGTGTTGTAGGCACCCAAACCAAGCTGGATTATGGAGCATACATCTTTGACCAAACTCTCAAGCATGCAGGAACCTCAGCCATCAAGCTTCCAATAGCCTTCCCATCACTACTCTGTGGGGTGAGTCTCAACCAGTATCCAGGAATCCTTACTGACAAGGACTCTGTATGTAAAAGGGAAAGTCCACTGTCTTTCCATTACAAGCTGTTTCTAGGTCATCATGCTGCAGATGTTGAAGCACCAGGTGGGACATCTGCTGGGACATATGCTGTCAAGACACCTATATCAAAGGCAGCCCTAATTGCAGAGCTCAGGACAACCTGCAAGGAGCTGGAAGAAAGGAAGAAGAAGCTTGAGGACCTGATTCAAAGACTGGAGCTGGAAGAGGCTGCTGGGAATGATGATGGAGCTGGTGATGAGTCTGAGGATACAGAGGATGAAGAGTGAAGCTGTTGGTTGGTGGAAAATGTATGTTTGGAGTCTTTCTGTTCTGAATTGTATGTCTGTTATGTCTGTTTCTTCAATGTTTTGTTTGGCCCCAAAATTTATGTCTAACAAGGGGGAGAAATCTGTGTGTGTTGAACAATGATATTATGTCTGTCTGCTGAAATGATATTTGTTTTGGACCTATCAAAGTGTCACTGGGTGTAATGGGTACTTATCAAAGTCTGTTGGGCCAAGTCATGGCAGTGTACATCTCAGGTAACTACATGTTTGAGGGGGAGCAAATTCTTAGCTCTCACGTGATCAGAAAGGAACTCCGCTGCTCTCTGACAAAACCAGAAGAATATGTTAGCCAAATATTAGCCAAAGGGGGAGTTTGTAGATGTTAGAAATTGGCAGAATTTTTGACAAACAAAGTAAAAGTTACGAACTTAGTTCAGGACATCAGGATGTCACACCAGATGTTGTGACATCGCGAACCTGCTATCTGCCTTAAATGATACGCAATAGAAGTGCTTAAAATCAGGAGTAAATATCTGGAAGTAAACGTAAAGGGTGAGCACTCCAAGGTGCCTCTTTAGGAAGTTAAGTTGTCTGGTTCCAGTGTAAAGGAAACAGAAAACTAACTCACCTTGATTCAAGGAGATAACTGTGGGATTTAAAACAGAAAACTAACTCACCTTTATTCAAGGAGATAACTGTGGGATTTAGAAATTACAAGTCTGGATAATTTGCAAAAAGCCCACAAACTCAGCATCTATTTAAGAAACTGAAACACTCAAGTAAAGCCAACGAATTTAAGCAGAGTGTCAAGTGTGTTAGTGAAGCTAGTTACTCAAGAAGGTTTTATTTGTGTGTTATTCACTTTATAAGCTTTTAAGCAAAAAGTGAATTGTGTCTTGATTGAAACTGATAAGTAAGATCAAGCTAGTGTGTCTGAAGTGTGACTTCAAACTTATTAATCATTCTAAGTTAGAGATCACTGTGTGATTGAGGGGGAGTGAGTAGGTACTCATATCTAAGTAGAGTCTTAGATAGAAATTGCCTTGGGTAGATATTAAGTGAAGGATTAAACTGATTGGTTTAACTCCCTAATTAATATTACTTATATTGAATTTCCTTCCTGGCTTGGTAGCCCCCAGATGTAAGTGTGAAGATACACTGAACTGGGTTAACAATTTCCTGTGTTAATTAATTTACTAGCTCATTAATTTATTACTTAGGATATCAGTTTTTAAACATCTGTTTCGACATCACATATCTGATCCCAGAATTTCAAAGTGGAATCTTCTTTTGAAATCAAGTATCTTCTGGAAGCATTAGTTACTAAGATGAATCCCCTTCCCCGATTTTCTGTTTTATCTTCTGTTTATCATATCTGTTTAAGTTCTACTAGTTGTTTTCTTTTTGGCTATGACTCTGTTTAATGAAAACTTATTTCACTTTGCTTCCTCAATTATTTGTTTTTCCTTCTGCATCTTTACTTTTTGATTATGACAAAAAAGGGGAGAAACGTAGAAGATCTTGATCTATAGCAGTTATCAAGATTTACCTCTAACATATATATTCTAATAAAACTGTTTGAGTTGTGATTCTAAAATAGAAACAGGTCAAGTAACCAACTCAGGGGGAGCTAAGGCTGATAAAACTTCTGAAGGATAAAACTTCTGAAGGAACCTCTAATAGAAATATCTGAATTAATTTAATCAAAGGGAGTTCTTCTAATCCTATTAAACTCTATTCTTAAAACCTAAATAAATGTTTTGTCATCATCAAAAAGGGGGAGATTGTTAGAGCAATTATGGTTCTAAACCTCTAAGAGTTTTGATGATAACAATTATTATTATTATGCAAGAATAGAAGTTATAATAACTCTCTTTGTTATATGTGTAGAAGAGGAAGTTATTTAAAGAAGACGTGCTTTATTAGAAGATACATTGTGCCCTGTATAGAAGATACATTTATTGAAGAATCCATCATTTAAAGACATGATTTATTGGTTGCGTATCAAGATTCAATTCTCTCTGATTTATGTCCAGAAGATGATGATTCTCTTATTAAAGGCATTAATTAAAGAATATATGAATTAATGGTAAAGACAAGTATCTCTTGTTATGGAAGGAGTTTATGGTATTAACTAATATCCAAAATTAGCTCAAGATGTCTCCAACGGCTATAACATTCAAGCAGTATATAAAGGAATCAAATTGAAGATTTGAAGGACAGCTTCCACGAGACAAAAAACTTATTCATTCGTGCTATACTTTCTTGTAACAATTCACATAGTGATTATAGCTTTATTAGAAGCAAGATAGTTATTATTTTATTATTATTGTAAAAGATAAGTTAAATCCCTTGAGTGACTAGTTTCAGTCAGAAGACTCAAGAGGACATTGACTGTAGGTCAGTGTGTGTATTCAATTATTGAATAGTGGATTAAGACCTCAAGTGATAGAGGCAAAATCACCTTGGCGGGTGGACTGGATGTAGTTTGAGTTCAAACGAACCAGGATAAATCAACTTATCATAGAAGTTAATTTTAAGTTGTTAAGAAAACCCAATTCCAACCCCCCTTCCTTGTGTTTTACGCACCTTCAAATATTACATAAATGATAATGACAAATCAGAAAATATGATGGCGACGAAGATGAGACTGAAGCAGAATGTATCCAATTATCATTCAGTCGGTTTAAAGATTAAAGGCGCATAAACCGTTACAATTTTTGTAAATAGATGCGTTACAATTTAGGAATAGATGCTTGTTTATAGAATCCAATCCACATGGCACAAATTATGGTTACCCAAGACACGTGGCACCATTGTTTTCAAAGAAATGAATACAATATTCTTATATATATTTAAAATCATTTATTTTTTAGTTGTATTTAAAATTAGTATTGTAATTTCTCTTTTATAAATAATATATTTTTAATGCTCTTAAGATAATTTAAAACATATTTATTAATTATATAATAATTTTTTTCATCTAGTATATAGAAACAAATTAAAGGTGGGAGAAGAGAAAGAACGACCAAACAAATCAAATTATGGTTACTCAAGCCACGTGGCACAATTGTTTTCAAAGAAATGAATCCGATTTTCTTATATATATTTAAAATGTATTATTTTTTATTGTATTTAAAATTAGTATCGTAATTTCTCTTTTTTAAATAACATATTCTTAATACTCTTAAGATAATTTAAAACATATTGATTAATTATTTAATAATTTTTCATCTATTATATATAAACAATGAAGATGACGCATTTTGACATACGATGAAGATGACGACACATGAAGCGGAATGTATTGGGTCAATTTTAAATAATACACCATTCATCAATTTAGGAATAGGTGCGTCCAAACGTTATGTAATTGATTACTCAAACACCATAAAGGTTCATAAAAATAATATTTATCAATAACGGGAAGATTTGGGAATAGTAGGAGAAGAGGAAAAAACGACAAAACAAATTAATTTATGTTTATACACTCCAATCAGCGTGGCACAAATTTTTTCGTTTTTTTGCAAAGAAATATATCCGATTTTCTTATACAATTATTACAATATAACCCTCTCTTATCAAAAGTATATTTAAACCGAAATTAGTTTGTCAAATATTATTGGTCAGAAACCTTACATGATAACTTTTCATATAATACAATACATACAATACTACTATAGAAACATAAACAATATTCCTATATCCTCCAAAGATCTCATCAATAAACGTATTCATAAAAAACTAATTCCCTAAACCACTAATTAATAATTAAAATTTTTTTTAGATAATATTGAAACATATTTTTTCGTCAAACAGGGACATATAAAAAAAATATTAATTAACACTTTGTCAACATACTCTTTCAAAATACTCTTTGTTGTTGGAGACAACCTTCCATTTATAATGCATTATGACATCCACCTTTCATAACTCTTTGTTCAATGTATTGAGTTTATAAATATTACATAAATGATAATGACGAATCAAAAAATATGATGTAGACGAAGATGAGACTGAAGCTGAATGTATCCAATCATCATTCAGTCGGTTTAAAGTTTAAAGGCGCATAAACCGTTACAATTTGTGTAAATAGATGCGTTACAATTTAGGAATAGATGCTTGTTTATAGAATCCAATCCACATGGCACAAATTATGGTTACCTAAGCCACGTGGCACCATTGTTTTAAAAGAAATGAATCCGATTTTCTTATATATATTTAAAATCATTTATTTTTTAATTGTATTTAAAATTAGTATTGTAATTTCTCTTTTATAAATAATATATTTTAATGCTCTTAAGATAATTTAAAACAAATTTATTAATTATATAATATTTTTTTTAATCTAGTATATAGAAACAAATTAAAGGTGGGAGAAGAGAAAGAACGACCAAACAAATCAAATTATGGTTACTCAAGCCACGTGGCACAATTTTTTTCAAAGAAATGAATCTGATTTTCTTATATATATTTAAAATGTATTATTTTTTTATTCTATTTAAAATTAGTATCGTAATTTCTCTTTTTTAAATAATATATTCTTAATTCTCTTAAGATCATTTAAAACATATTTATTAATTATTTAATAATTTTTCATCTATTATATAAACAATGAAGATGAAGCATTTTGACATATGATGAAGATGATGACACATGAAGCGGAATGTATTGGGTCAATTTTAAATAATACACCATTCATCAATTTAGGAATAGGTGCGTCCAAACGTTATGTAATTGATTACTCAAACACCATAAAGGTTCATAAAAAAATTATTTATCAATAACAGGAAGATTTGGTAATAGTGGGAGAAGAGGAAAGAACGACAAAACAAATTAATTTATGTTTATACACTCCAATCAGCGTGGCACAAATTTTTTCGTTTTTTTGCAAAGAAATATATCCGATTTTCTTATACAATTATTACAATATAACCCTCTCTTCTCAAAAGTATTTTCAAACCGAAATTACTTTGTCAAATATTATTGGTCAGAAACCATACATGATAAATTTTCATATAATACAATACATACAATACTACTATAGAAACATAAACAATATTCCAGTATCTTCCAAAGATCTCATCAATAAAAATATTCTTAAACAACGAATTCCCCAAACCACTAATTAATAATTAAAAAATAATTTAGATAATATTGCAACATAATTTTTCGTCAAACAGGGACCTATAACAAAAAAAATTAATTAACACTTTGTCAACACACTCTTTCAAAATACTCTTTGTTGTTGGAGACAACCTTCCATTTATGATGCATTATGACATCCACCTTTCATAACTCTTTGTTCAATGTATTGAGTTTATAAATATTACATAAATGATAATGACGAATCATAAAATATGATGGAGACGATGATGAGACTGAAGCTGAATGTAACCAATCACCATTCAGTCGGTTTAAAGTTTAAAGGCGCATAAACCGTTACAATTTGTGTAAATAGATGCGTTACAATTTAGGAATAAATGCTTGTTTATAGAATCCAATCCACATGGCACAAATTATGGTTACCCAAGCCACGTGGCACCATTTTTTTCAAAGAAATGAATCCGATTTTCATATATATATATATATATATATATATATATATATATATATATATATATATATATATATATATATATATATATATATATATATATATATTTAAAATCATTTATTTTTTAATTTTATTTAAAATTAGTATTGTAATTTCTCTTTTATAAATAATATAATTTTAATGCTATTAAGATAATTTAAACCATATTTATTAAGTATATAATAATTTTTCATCTAGTATATAGAAACAAATTAAAGATGGGAGAAGAAAAAGAACGACCAAACAAATCAAATTATGTTTACTCAAGCCACGTGGCACATTTTTTCAAAGAAATGAATCTGATTTTCTTATATATATTTAAAATGTAATATTTTATTATTGTATTTAAAATTAGTATCGTAATTTCTCTTTTATAAATAATATATTCTTAATACTCTTAAGATCATTTAAAACATATTTATAAATTATTTAATAATTTTTCATCTATTATATATAAATAATGAAGATGACGCATTTTGTCATATGGTGAAGATGACGACACATGAAGCGGAATGTATTGGGTGAATTTTAAATAATACAACATTCATCAACTTAGAAATGGGTGCGTCCAAACGTTATGTAATTGATTACTCAAACACCATAAAGGTTCAAAAAAAAATTATTTATCAATAACGGGAAGATTTGGGAATAGTGGGAGAAGAGGAAAGAACGAAAAAACATATTAGTTTATGTTTATACACACCATTCAGCGTGGCACAAATTTTTTCATTTTTTTGCAAAGAAATATATCCGATTTTCTTATACGATTATTTCAATATAACCCTCTCTTCTCAAAAGTATATTCAAACTGAAATTAGTTTGTCAAATATTATTGGTCAGAAAACTTACATGATAACTTTTCATATAATACAATACATACAATACTACTATAGAAACATAAACAATATTCCAATATCCTCCAAAGATCTCATCAATAAAAATATTCTTAAACAACGAATTCCCTAAACCACTAATTAATAATTAAAAAATAATTTAGATAATATTTCAACATAATTTTTCGTCAAACAGGGACCTATAACAAAAAAAATTAATTAACACTTTGTCAACATACTCTTTCAAAATACTCTTTGTTGTTGGAGACAACCTTCCATTTATGATGCATTATGACATCCACCTTTCATAACTCTTTGTTTAAAGTATTGAGTTTATAAATATTACATAAATGATAATGACGAATCATAAAATATGATGGAGACGAAGATGAGACTGAAGCTGAATGTATCCAATCATCATTCAGTCGGTTTAAAGTTAAAGGCGCATAAACCGTTACAATTTGTGTAAATAGATGCGTTACAATTTAGGAATAAATGCTTTTTTATAGAATCCAATCCACATGGCACAAATTATGGTTACCCAAGCCACGTGGCACCATTTTTTTCAAAGAAATGAATCCTATTTTCTTATATATATATATATATATTTAAAATCATTTATTTTTTAATTGTATTTAAAATTGGTATTGTAATTTCTCTTTTATAAATAATATAATTTTAATGCTCTTAAGTTACTTTAAAACATATTTATTAATTATATAATAATTTTTCATCTAGTATATAGAAACAAATTAAAGATGGGAGAAGAGAAAGAACGACCAAACAAATCAAATTATGGTTACTCAAGCCACGTGGCACAATTTTTTTCAAAGAAATGAATCTGATTTTATTATATATATTTAAAATGTCTTGTTTTTTAATTGTATTTAAAATTAGTATCGCAATTTCTCTTTTATAAATAATATATTCTTAATACTCTTAAGATAATTTAAAACATATTTATTAATTATTTAATCATTTTTCATCTATTATATATAAACAATGAAGATGACGCATTTTGACATATGATTAAGATGACGAGAAATGAAGCGGAATGTATTGGGTCAATTTTAAATAATACACCATTCATCAATTTAGGAATAGGTGCGTCCAAACGTTATGTAATTGATGATTACTCAAACACCAGAAAGGTTCATATAAAAATATTTATCAATAACTGAAGATTTGGGAATAGTGGGAGAAGAGGAAAGAACGACAAAACAAATTAATTTCTGTTTATGCACTCCAATCACCGTGGCACAATTTTTTTCATTTTTTTGCAAATAAATATATCCGATTTTCTTATACAATTATTACCATATAACCCTCTCTTCTCAAAAGTATATTTAAACCGAAATTATTTTGTCAAATATTATTTGTCAGAAACCTTACATGATAACTTTTCATATAATACAATACATACAATACTACTATAGAAACATAAACAAAATTCCTATATCCTCTAAAGATCTTATCAATAAAAATATTCTTAAACAACGAATTCATTAAACCACTAATTAATAATTAAAAAATAATTTAGATAATATTGCAACATAATTTTTCGTCAAACAGGGACCTATAACAAAAAAAATTAATTAACACTTTGTCAACATACTCTTTCAAAATACTCTTTGTTGTTGGAGACAACCTTCCATTTATGATGCATTATGACATCCACCTTTCATAACTCTTTGTTTAAAGTATTGAGTTTATAAATATTACATAAATGATAATGACGAATCAGAAAATATGATGGAGACGAAGATGAGACTGAAGCTGAATGTATCCAATCATCATTCAGTCGGTTTAAAGTTTAAAGGCGCATAAACCGTTACAATTTGTGTAAATAGATGCGTTACAATTTAGGAATAAATGCTTTTTTATAGAATCCAATCCACATGGCACAAATTATGGTTACCCAAGCCACGTGGCACCATTTTTTTCAAAGAAATGAATCCCATTTTCTTATATATATATATATATATATATATATATATATATATATATATTTAAAATCATTAATTTTTTAATTGTATTGAAAATTAGTATTGTAATTTCTCTTTTATAAATAATATAATTTTAATGCTCTTAAGATACTTTAAAACATATTTATTAATTATATAATAATTTTTCATCAAGTATATAGAAACAAATTAAAGATGGGAGAAGAGAAAGAACGACCAAACAAATCAAATTATGGTTACTCAAGCCACGTGGCACAATTTTATCAAAGAAATGAATCTGATTTTATTATATATATTTAAAATATATTGTTTTTTAATTGTATTTAAAATTAGTATCGCAATTTCTCTTTTACAAATAATATATTCTTAATACTCTTAAGATAATTTAAAACATATTTATTAATTATTTAATAATTTTTCATCTATTATATATAAACAATGAAGATGACGCTTTTTGATATATGATTAAGATAACGACACATGAAGCGAAATGTATTGGGTCAATTTTAAATAATACACCATTCATCAATTTTGGAATGGGTGCGTCCAAATGTTTTGTAATTGATTACTTAAACACCATAAAGGTTCATAAAAAAATATTTATCAATAACGGGAAGATTTGGAAATAGTTGGAGAAGAGGAAAGAACGACAAAACAAATTAATTTCTGTTTATACACTCCAATCAGCGTGACACAAATTTTTTCATTTTTTTGCAAATAAATATATCTGATTTTCTTATACAATTATTACAATATAACCCTCTCTTCTCAAAAGAATATTTAAACCGAAATTAGTTTGTCAAATATTATTGGTCAGAAACCTTGCATGATAACTTTTCATATAATACAATACATAAATTACTACTATAGAAACATAAACAATATCCCTATATCCTCCAAAGACCTCATCAATAAAAATATTCTTAAACAACGAATTCCCTAAACAACTATTTTAATAATTAAAAAATAATTTAGATAATATTGCAACATAATATTTCGTCAAACAGGGACCTATAACAAAAAAAATTAATTAACACTTTGTCAACATACTCTTTCAAAATACTCTTTGTTGTTGGAGACAACCTTCCATTTATGATGCATTATGACATCCACCTTTCATAACTCATTGTTCAATGTATTGAGTTTATAAATATTACATAAATGATAATGACGAATCAGAAAATATGATGGAGACGAAGATGAGACTGAAGCTGAATGTATCCAATCATCATTCAGTCAGTTTAAAGTTTAAAGGCACATAAACCGTTACAATCTGTGTAAATAGATGCGTTACAATTTAGGTATAGATGCTTTTTTTATAGAATCCAATCCACATGGCACAAATTATGGTTACCCAAGCCACGTGGCACTATTTTGTTCAAAGAAATGAATCCGATTTTCTTATATATATTTAAAATCATTTATTTTTTAATTGTATTTTAAATTAGTATTGTAATTTCTCTTTTATAAATAATATAATTTTAATGCTCTTAAGATAATTTAAAACATATTTATTAATTATATAATAATTTTTCATCTAGTATATAGAAACAAATTAAAAGTGGGAGAAGAGAAAGAACGACCACACAAATCAAATTATGGTTACTCAAGCCACGTGGCATAATTTTTTTTCAAAGAAATGAATATTATTTTCTTGTATATATTTAAAATGTATTATTATTTAATTGTATTTAAAATTATTATCGTAATTTATCTTTTATAAATAATATAATTTTAATGCTCTTAAGATACATTAAAACATACTTATTAATTATATAATAATTTTTCATCTATTATATATAAACAATGAAGATGACGAGAAATGAAGCGGAATGTATTGGGTCAATTTTAAATAATACACCATTCATCAATTTAGGAATAGGTGCGTCCAAACGTTATGTAATTGATAATTACTCAAACACCAGAAAGGTTCATAAAAAAATATTTATCAATAACGGGAAGATTTGGGAATAGTGGGAGAAGAGGAAAGAACGACAAAACAAATTAATTTCTGTTTATGCACTCCAATCACCGTGGCACAATTTTTTTAATTTTTTTGCAAATAAATATATCCGATTTTCTCATACAATTATTACCATATAACCCTCTCTTCTCAAAAGTATATTCAAACCGAAATTATTTTGTCAAATATTATTTGTCAGAAACCTTACATGATAACTTTTCATATAATACAATACATACAATACTACTATAGAAACATAAACAAAATTCCTATATCCTCCAAAGATCTCATCAATAAAAATATTCTTAAACAACGAATTCCCTAAACCACTAATTAATAATTAAAAAATAATTTAGATAATATTGCAACATAATTTTTCGTCAAACAGGGACCTATAACAAAAAAAATTAATTAACACTTTGTCAACATACTCTTTCAAAATACTCTTTGTTGTTGGAGACAACCTTCCATTTATGATGCATTATGACATCCACCTTTCATAACTCTTTGTTCAATGTATTGAGTTTATAAATATTACATAAATGAAAATGACGAATCAGAAAATATGATGGAGACGAAGATGAGACTGAAGTTGAATGTATCCAACATTCATTCAGTCGGTTTAAAGTTTAAAGGCGCATAAACCGTTACAATTTGTGTAAATAGATGCGTTACAATTTAGGAATAAATGCTTTTTTATAGAATCCAATCCACATGGCACAAATTATGGTTACCCAAGCCACGTGGCACCATTTTTTTCAAAGAAATGAATCCTATTTTCTTATATATATATATATATATATATATATATATATATATATATATATTTAAAATCATTTATTTTTTAATTATATTTAAAATTGGTATTGTAATTTCTCTTTTATAAATAATATAATTTTAATGCTCTTAAGATACTTTAAAACATATTAATTAATTATATAATAATTTTTCATCTAGTATATAGAAACAAATTAAAGATGGGAGAAGAGAAAGAACGACCAAACAAATCAAATTATGGTTACTCAAGCCACGTGGCACAATTTTTTTCAAAGAAATGAATCTGATTTTATTATATATATTTAAAATGTATTGTTTTTTAATTGTATTTAAAATTAGTATCGCAATTTCTCTTTTATAAATAATATATTCTTAATACTCTTAAGATAATTTAAAACATATTTATTAATTATTTAATCATTTTTCATCTATTATATATAAACAATGAAGATGACGCATTTTGACATATGATTAAGATGACGAGAAATGAAGCGGAATGTATTGGGTCAATTTTAAATAATACACCATTCATCAATTTAGGAATAGGTGCGTCCAAACGTTATGTAATTGATGATTACTCAAACACCAGAAAGGTTCATATAAAAATATTTATCAATAACTGAAGATTTGGGAATAGTGGGAGAAGAGGAAAGAACGACAAAACAAATTAATTTCTGTTTATGCACTCCAATCACCGTGGCACAATTTTTTTCATTTTTTTGCAAATAAATATATCCGATTTTCTTATACAATTATTACCATATAACCCTCTCTTCTCAAAAGTATATTTAAACCGAAATTATTTTGTCAAATATTATTTGTCAGAAACCTTACATGATAACTTTTCATATAATACAATACATACAATACTACTATAGAAACATAAACAAAATTCCTATATCCTCTAAAGATCTTATCAATAAAAATATTCTTAAACAACGAATTCATTAAACCACTAATTAATAATTAAAAAATAATTTAGATAATATTGCAACATAATTTTTCGTCAAACAGGGACCTATAACAAAAAAAATTAATTAACACTTTGTCAACATACTCTTTCAAAATACTCTTTGTTGTTGGAGACAACCTTCCATTTATGATGCATTATGACATCCACCTTTCATAACTCTTTGTTTAATGTATTGAGTTTATAAATATTACATAAATGATAATGACGAATCAGAAAATATGATCGAGACGAAGATGAGACTGAAGCTGAATGTATCCAATCATCATTCAGTCGGTTTAAAGTTTAAAGGCGCATAAACCGTTACAATTTGTGTAAATAGATGCGTTACAATTTAGGAATAAATGCTTTTTTATAGAATCCAATCCACATGGCACAAATTATGGTTACCCAAGCCACGTGGCACCATTGTTTTCAAAGAAATGAATCCCATTTTCTTATATATATATATTTAAAATCATTTATTTTTTAATTATATTGAAAATTAGTATTGTAATTTCTCTTTTATAAATAATATAATTTTAATGCTCTTAAGATACTTTAAAACATATTTATTAATTATATAATAATTTTTCATCAAGTATATAGAAACAAATTAAAGATGGGAGAAGAGAAAGAACGACCAAACAAATCAAATTATGGTTACTCAAGCCACGTGGCACAATTTTTTTCAAAGAAATGAATCATATTTTCTAATATATATATTTAAAATGTATTGTTTTTTAATTGTATTTATAATTAGTATCGTAATTTCTCTTTTATAAATAATATTTTCTTAATACTCTTAAGATAATTTAAAACAATTTTATTAATTATTTAATAATTTTTCATCTATTATATATAAACAATGAAGATGACGACGCATTTTGACATATGATGAAGATGACGACACATGAAGCGGAATATATTGGGTCAATTTTAAATAATACACCATTCATCAATTTAGGAATAGGTGCGTCCAAACGTTATGTAATTGATAATTACTCAAACACCAGAAAGGTTCATATAAAAATATTTATCAATTATTGAAGATTTGGGAATAGTGGGAGAAGAGGAAAGAACGACAAAACAAATTAATTTCTGTTTATACACTCCAATCACCGTGGCACAAATTTTTTCATTTTTTTGCAAATAAATATATCTGATTTTCTTATAAAATTATTACAATATAACCCTCTCTTCTCAAAAGTATATTTAAACCGAAATTATTTTGTCAAATATTATTTGTCAGAAACCTTACATGATAACTTTTCATATAATACAATACATACAATACTACTATAGAAACATAAACAATATTCCTATATCCTCTAAAGATCTTATCAATAAAAATATTCTTAAACAACGAATTCCCTAAACCACTAATTAATAATTAAAAAATAATTTAGATAATATTACAACATAATTTTTCGTCAAACAGGGACCTATAACAAAAAAAATTAATTAACACTTTGTCAACATACTCTTTCAAAATCCTTTTTGTTGTTGGAGACAACCTTCCATTTATGATGCATTATGACATCCACCTTTCATAACTCTTTGTTTAATGTATTGAGTTTATAAATATTACATAAATGATAATGACGAATCAGAAAATATGATGGAGACGAAGATGAGACTGAAGCTGAATGTATCCAACATTCATTCAGTCGGTTTAAAGTTTAAAGGCGCATAAACCGTTACAATTTGTGTAAATAGATGCGTTACAATTTAGGAATAAATGCTTTTTTATAGAATCCAATCCACATGGCACAAATTAAGGTTAACCAAGCCACGTGGCACCATTTCTTTCAAAGAAATGAATCCGATTTTCTAATATATATTTAAAATCATTTATTTTTTAATTGTATTTAAAATTAGTATTGTAATTTCTCTTTTATAAATAATATAATTTTAATGCTCTTAAGATAATTTAAAACATAATAATTAATTATATAATAATTTTTCATCTAGTATATAGAAATACATTAAAAGTGGGAGAAGAGAAAGAACGACCAAATAAATCAAATTATGGTTACTCAAGCCACGTGGCACAATTTTTTTCAAAGAAATGAATCAGATTTTCTAATATATATATTTAAAATGTATTATTTTTTAATTGTATTTATAATTAGTATCGTAATTTCTCTTTTATAAATAATATATTCTTAATACTCTTAAGATAATTTAAAACATATTTATTAATTATTTAATAATTTTTCATCTATTATATATAAACAATGAAGATGACGACGCATTTTGACATATGATGAAGATGACGACACATGAAGCGGAATGTATTGGGTCAATTTTAAATAATACACCATTCATCAATTTAGGAATAGGTGCGTCCAAACGTTATGTAATTTATTTCTCAAACACCATAAAGGTTCATAAAAAAATATTTATCAATAAAGGGAAGATTTGGGAATAGTGGGAGAAGAGGAAAGAACGACAAAACAAATTAATTTCTGTTTATGCACTCCAATCACCGTGGCACAATTTTTTTCATTTTTTTGCAAATAAATATATCTGATTTTCTTATACAATTATTACAATATAACCCTCTATTCTCAAATGTTTATTCAAACCGAAATTAGTTTGTCAAATATTATTTGTCAGAAACCTTACATGATAACTTTTCATATAATACAATACATACAATACTACTATAGAAACATAAACAATATTCCTATATCCTCCAAAGATCTCATCAATAAAAATATTCTCAAACAACGAATTCCCTAAACCACTAATTAATAATTAAAAAATAATTTAGATAATATTGCAACATAATTTTTCGTCAAACAAGGACCTATAACAAAAAAAATTAATTAACACTTTGTCAACATAATCTTTCAAAATACTCTTTGTTGTTGGAGACGTCCTTCCATTTATGATGCATTATGACATCCACCTTTCATAACTCTTTGTTCAACGTATTGAGTTTATAAATATTACATAAACGATAATGACGAATAAGAAAATATGATGGAGACGAAGATGAGACTGAAGCTGAATGTATCCAATCATCATTCGGTTGGTTTAAAGTTTAAAGGCGCATAAACTGTTACAATTTGTGTAAATAGATGCGTTACAATTTAGGAATAAATGCTTTTTTTATAGAATCCAATCCACATGGCACAAATTAAGGTTACCCAAGCCACGTGGCACCATTTTGTTCAAAGAAATGAATCCGATTTTCTAATATATATTTAAAATCATTTATTTTTTAGTTGTATTTAAAATTAGTATTGTAATTTCTCTTTTATAAATAATATAATTTTAATGCTCTTAAGATAATTTAAAACATATTAATTAATTATATAATAATTTTTGATCTAGTATATAGAAATACATTAAAAGTGGGAGAAGAGAAAGAACGACCAAAAAAATCAAATTATGGTTACTCAAGCCACGTGGCACAATTTTTTTCAAAGAAATGAATAAGATTTTCTAATATATATATTTAAAATGTATTATTTTTTAATTGTATTTATAATTAGTATCGTAATTTCTCTTTTATAAATAATATATTCTTAATACTCTTAAGATAATTTAAAACATATTTATTAATTATTTAATAATTTTTCATCTATTATATATAAACAATGAAGATGACGACACATTTTGACATATGATGAAGATGACGACACATGAAGCGGAATGTATTGGGTCAATTTTAAATAATACATCATTCATCAATTTAGGAATAGGTGCGTCCAAACGTTATGTAATTTATTTCTCAAACACCATAAAGGTTCATAAAAAAATATTTATCAATAAAGGGAAGATTTGGGAATAGTGGGAGAAGAGGAAAGAACGACAAAACAAATTAATTTCTGTTTATACACTCCAATCAGCGTGACACAAATTGTTTCATTTTTTTGCAAATAAATATATCTGATTTTCTTATACAATTATTACAATATAACCCTCTATTCTCAAATGTTTATTCAATCCGAAATTAGTTTGTCAAATATTATTTGTCAGAAACCTTACAAGATAACTTTTCATATAATACAATACATACAATACTACTATAGAAACATAAACAATATTCATATATCCTCCAAAGATCTCATCAATAAAAATATTCTTAAACAACGAATTCCCTAAACCACTAATTAATAATTAAAAAATAATTTAGATAATATTGCAACATAATTTTTCGTCAAATAAGGACCTATAACAAAAAAAATTAATTAACACTTTGTCAACATAATCTTTCAAAATACTCTTTGTTGTTGGAGACGTCCTTCCATTTATGATGCATTATGACATCCACCTTTCATAACTCTTTGTTCAATGTATTGAGTTTATAAATATTACATAAACGATAATGACGAATAATAAAATATGATGGAGACGAAGATGAGACTGAAGCTGAATGTATCCAATCATCATTCGGTCGGTTTAAAGTTTAAAGGTGCATAAACTGTTACAATTTGTGTAAATAGATGCGTTACAATTTAGGAATAAATGCTTTTTTATAGAATCCAATCCACATGGCACAAATTAAGGTTACCCAAGCCACGTGGCACCATTTTGTTCAAAGAAATGAATCCGATTTTCTAATATATATTTAAAATCATTTATTTTTTAGTTGTATATAAAATTAGTATTGTAATTTCTCTTTTATAAATAATATAATTTTAATGCTCTTAAGATAATTTAAAACATATTAATTAATTATATAATAATTTTTGATCTAGTATATAGAAATACATTAAAAGTGGGAGAAGAGAAAGAATGACCAAAAAAATCAAATTATGGTTACTCAAGCCACGTGGCACATTTTTTTTTCAAAGAAATGAATAAGATTTTCTAATATATATATTTAAAATGTATTATTTTTTAATTGTATTTATAATTAGTATCGTAATTTCTCTTTTATAAATAATATTTTCTTAATACTCTTAAGATAATTTAAAACATATTTATTAATTATTTAATAATTTTTCATCTATTATATATAAACAATGAAGATGACGACGCATTTTGACATATGATGAAGATGACGACACATGAAGCGGAATGTATTGGGTCAATTTTAAATAATACACCATTCATCAATTTAGGAATAGGTGCGTCCAAACGTTATGTAATTGATAATTACTCAAACACCAGAAAGGTTCATATAAAAATATTTATCAATAACTGAAGATTTGGGAATAGTGGGAGAAGAGGAAAGAACGACAAAACAAATTAATTTCTGTTTGTACACTCCAATCACCGTGGCACAAATGTTTTCATTTTTTTGCAAATAAATATATCTGATTTTCTTATAAAATTATTACAATATAACCCTCTCTTCTCAAAAGTATATTTAAACCGAAATTATTTTGTCAAATATTATTTGTCAGAAACCTTACATGATAACTTTTCATATAATACAATACATATAATACTACTATAGAAACATAAACAATATTCCTATATCCTCTAAAGATCTTATCAATAAAAATATTCTTAAACAACGAATTCCCTAAACCACTAATTAATAATTAAAAAATAATTTAGATGATATTGCAACATAATTTTTCGTCAAACAGGGACCTATAACAAAAAAATTTAATTAACACTTTGTCAACATACTCTTTCAAAATACTCTTTGTTGTTGGAGACAACCTTCCATTTATGATGCATTATGACATCCACCTTTCATAACTCTTTGTTTAATGTATTGAGTTTATAAATATTACATAAATGATAATGACGAATCAGAAAATATGATGGAGACGAAGATGAGACTGAAGCTGAATGTATCCAATCATCATTCAGTCGGTTTAAAGTTTAAAGGCGCATAAACCGTTACAATTTGTGTAAATAGATGCGTTACAATTTAGGAATAAATGCTTTTTTATAGAATCCAATCCACATGGCACAAATGAAGGTTACCCAAGCCACGTGGCACCATTTTGTTCAAAGAAATGAATCCGATTTTCTAATATATATTTAAAATCATTTATTTTTTAGTTGTATTTAAAATTAGTATTGTAATTTCTCTTTTATAAATAATATAATTTTAATGCTCTTAAGATAATTTAAAACATATTAATTAATTATATAATAATTTTTCATCTAGTATATAGAAATACATTAAAAGTGGGAGAAGAGAAAGAACGACCAAAAAAATCAAATTATGGTTACTCAAGCCACGTGGCACAATTTTTTTTCAAAGAAATGAATCAGATTTTCTAATATATATATTTAAAATGTATTATTTTTTAATTGTATTTATAATTAGTATCGTAATTTCTCTTTTATAAATAATATATTCTTAATACTCTTAAGATAATTTAAAACATATTTATTAATTATTTAATAATTTTTCATCTATTATATATAGAAAATGAAGATGACGATGCATTTTGACATATGATGAAGATGACGACACATGAAGCGGAATGTATTGGGTCAATTTTAAATAATACACCATTCATCAATTTAGGAATAGGTGCGTCCAAACGTTATGTAATTGATAATTACTCAAACACCAGAAAGGTTCATATAAAAATATTTATCAATAACTGAAGATTTGGGAATAGTGGGAGAAGAGGAAAGAACGACAAAACAAATTAATTTTTGTTTGTACACTCCAATCACCGTGGCACAAATGTTTTCATTTTTTTGCAAATAAATATATCTGATTTTCTTATAAAATTATTACAATATAACCCTCTCTTCTCAAAAGTATATTTAAACCGAAATTATTTTGTCAAATATTATTTGTCAGAAACCTTACATGATAACTTTTCATATAATACAATACATACAATACTACTATAGAAACATAAACAATATTCCTATATCCTCTAAAGATCTTATCAATAAAAATATTCTTAAACAACGAATTCCCTAAACCACTAATTAATAATTAAAAAATAATTTAGATGATATTGCAACATAATTTTTCGTCAAACAGGGACCTATAACAAAAAAAATTAATTAACACTTTGTCAACATACTCTTTCAAAATACTCTTTGTTGTTGGAGACAACCTTCCATTTATGATGCATTATGACATCCACCTTTCATAACTCTTTGTTTAATGTATTGAGTTTATAAATATTACATAAATGATAATGACGAATCAGAAAATATGATGGAGACGAAGATGAGACTGAAGCTGAATGTATCCAATCATCATTCAGTCGGTTTAAAGTTTAAAGGCGCATAAACCGTTACAATTTGTGTAAATAGATGCGTTACAATTTAGGAATAAATGCTTTTTTATAGAATCCAATCCACATGGCACAAATTAAGGTTACCCAAGCCACGTGGCACCATTTTGTTCAAAGAAATGAATCCGATTTTCTAATATATATTTAAAATCATTTATTTTTTAGTTGTATTTAAAATTAGTATTGTAATTTCTCTTTTATAAATAATATAATTTTAATGCTCTTAAGATAATTTAAAACATATTAATTAATTATATAATAATTTTTCATCTAGTATATAGAAATACATTAAAAGTGGGAGAAGAGAAAGAACGACCAAAAAAATCAAATTATGGTTACTCAAGCCACGTGGCACAATTTTTTTTCAAAGTAATGAATCAGATTTTCTAATATATATATTTAAAATGTATTATTTTTTAATTGTATTTATAATTAGTATCGTAATTTCTCTTTTATAAATAATATATTCTTAATACTCTTAAGATAATTTAAAACATATTTATTAATTATTTAATAATTTTTCATCTATTATATATAAACAATGAAGATGACGACGCATTTTGACATATGATGAAGATGACGAAACATGAAGCGGAATGTATTGGGTCAATTTTAAATAATACACCATTCATCAATTTAGGAATAGGTGCGTCCATACGTTATGTAATTTATTTCTCAAACACCATAAAGGTTCATAAAAAAATATTTATCAATAAAGGGAAGATTTGGGAATAGTGGGAGAAGAGGAAAGAACGCAAAACAAATTAATTTCTGTTTCTACACTCCAATCAGCGTGACACAAATTGTTTCATTTTTTTGCAAATAAATATATCTGATTTTCTTATACAATTATTACAATATAACCCTCTATTCTCAAATGTTTATTCAAACCGAAATTAGTTTGTCAAATATTATTTGTCAGAAATCTTACATGATAACTTTTCATATAATACAATACATACAATACTACTATAGAAACATAAACAATATTCCTATATCCTCCAAAGATCTGATCAATAAAAATATTCTTAAACAACGAATTCCCTAAACCACTAATTAATAATTAAAAAATAATTTAGATAATATTGCAACATAATTTTTCGTCAAACAAGGACCTATAACAAAAAAAATTAATTAACACTTTGTCAACAAAATCTTTCAAAATACTCTTTGTTGTTGGAGACATCCTTCCATTTATGATGAATTATGACATCCACCTTTCATAACTCTTTGTTCAATGTATTGAGTTTATAAATATTACATAAACGATAATGACGAATAAGAAAATATGATGGAGACGAAGATGAGACTGAAGCTGAATGTATCCAATCATCATTCGGTCAGTTTAAAGTTTAAAGGTGCATAAACCGTTACAATTTGTGTAAATAGATGCGTTACAATTTAGGAATAAATGCTTTTTTTATAGTATCCAATCCACATGGCACAAATTATGGTTACCTTAGCCACGTGGCACCATTTTTTTCAAAGAAATGAATCCGATTTTCTTATATATATTTAAAATCGTTTATTTTTTAATTGTATTTAAAATTAGTATTGTAATTTCTCTTTTATAAGTAATATAATTTTAATGCTCTTAAGATAATTTAAAACATATTTATTAATTATATAATAATTTTTCATCTATTATATAGAAACAAATTAAAAATGGGAGAAGAGAAAGAACGACCAAACAAATCAAATTATGGTTACTCATGCCATATGGCACAATTTTTTTCAATGAAATGAATCTGATTTTCTAATATATACATTTAAAATGTATTATTTTTTAATTGTATTTATAATTAGTATCGTAATTTCTCTTTTATAAATAATATTTTCTTAATACTCTTAAGATAATTTAAAACATATTTATTAATTATTTAATAATTTTTCATCTATTATATATAAACAATGAAGATGACGACGCATTTTGACATATGATGAAGATGACGACACATGAAGCGGAATGTATTTGGTCAATTTTAAATAATACACCATTCATCAATTTAGGAATAGGTGCGTCCAAACGTTATGTAATTGATAATTACTCAAACACCAGAAAGGTTCATATAAAAATATTTATCAATAACTGAAGATTTGGGAATAGTGGGAGAAGAGGAAAGAACGACAAAAAAATTAATTTCTGCTTGTACACTCCAATCACAGTGGCACAAATTTTTTCATTTTTTTGCAAATAAATATATCTGATTTTCTTATAAAATTATTACAATATAACCCTCTCTTCTCAAAAGTATATTTAAACCGAAATTATTTTGTCAAATATTATTTGTCAGAAACCTTACATGATAACTTTTCATATAATACAATACATACAATACTACTATAGAAACATAAACAATATTCCTATATCCTTTAAAGATCTTATCAATAAAAATATTCTTAAACAACGAATTCCCTAAACCACTAATTAATAATTAAAAAATAATTTAGATGATATTGCAACATAATTTTTCGTCAAACAGGGACCTATAACAAAAAAAATTAATTAACACTTTGTCAACATACTCTTTCAAAATACTCTTTGTTGTTGGAGACAACCTTCCATTTATGATGCATTATGACATCCACCTTTCATAACTCTTTGTTTATGTATTGAGTTTATAAATATTACATAAATGATAATGACGAATCAGAAAATATGATGGAGACGAAGATGAGACTGAAGCTGAATGTATCCAATCATCATTCAGTCGGTTTAAAGTTTAAAGGCGCATAAACCGTTACAATTTGTGTAAATAGATGCGTTACAATTTAGGAATAAGTGCTTTTTTATAGAATCCAATCCACATGGCACAAATTAAGGTTACCCAAGCCACGTGGCACCATTTTGTTCAAAGAAATGAATCCGATTTTCTAATATATATTTAAAATCATTTATTTTTTAATTGTATTTAAAATTAGTATTGTAATTTCACTTTTATAAATAATATAATTTTAATGCTCTTAAGATAATTTAAAACATATTAATTAATTATATAATAATTTTTCATCTAGTATATAGAAATACATTAAAAGTGGGAGAAGAGAAAGAACGACCAAACAAATCAAATTATGGTTACTCATGCCACGTGGCACAATTTTTTTCAATGAAATGAATCTGATTTTCTAATATATATATTTAAAATGTATTATTTTTTAATTGTATTTATAATTAGTATCTTAATTTCTCTTTTATAAATAATATTTTCTTAATACTCTTAAGATAATTTAAAACATATTTATTAATTATTTAATAATTTTTCATCTATTATATATAAACAATGAAGATGACGACGCATTTTGGCATATGATGAAGATGACGACACATGAAGCGGAATGTATTGGGTCAATTTTAAATAATACACCATTCATCAATTTAGGAATAGGTGCGTCCAAACGTTATGTAATTGATAATTACTCAAACAACACAAAGGTTCATATAAAAATATTTATCAATAACTGAAGATTTGGGAATAGTGGGAGAAGAGGAAAGAACGACAGAACAAATTAATTTCTGTTTGTACACTCCAATCGGCGTGGCACAAATTTTTTCATTTTTTTACAAATAAATATATCTGATTTTCTTATACAATTATTACAATATAATCGTCTTTAATCAAAAGTATATTTAAACCAAAATTATTTTGTCAAATATTATTGGTCAGAAACCTTACATGATAACTTTTCATATAATACAATACATACAATACTACTATAGAAACATAAACAATATTCCTATATCCTACAAAGATCTCATCAATAAAAATATTCTTAAACAACGAATTCCCAAAACCACTAATTAATAATTAAAAAATAATTTAGATAATATTGCAACATAATTTATCGTCAAAAATGGACCTATTACAAAAAAATTAATTAACACTTTGTCAACATACTCTTTGAAAATACTCTTTGTTGTTGGAGATAACCTTCCATTTATGATGCATTATGACATCCACCTTTCATAACTCTTTGTTCAATGTATTGAGTTTATAAATATTACATAAATGATAATGACGAATGAGAAAATATGAAGGAGACGAAGATGAGACTAAAGCTGAATGTATCCAATCATCATTCAGTCGGTTTAAAGTTTAAATACGCATAAACCATTACAATTTGTGTAAATAGATGCGTTACAATTTAGGAATAAATGATTTTTTATAGAATCCAATCCACATGGCACAAATTATGGTTACCCAAGCCACGTGGCACCATTTTGTTCAAAGAAATGAATCCGATTTTCTAATATATATTTAAAATCATTTATTTTTTAATTGTATTTAAAATTAGTATTGTAATTTCTCTTTTATAAATAATATAATTTTAATGCTCTTAAGATAATTTAAAACATATTTATTAATTATATAATAATTTTTCATCTAGTATATAGAAACAAATTAAAAGTGGGAGAAGAGAAAGAACGACCACACAAATCAAATTATGGTTACGCAAGCCACGTGGTATATTTTTTTCAAAGAAATGAATATGATTTTCTTGTATATATATTTAAAATGTATTATTTTTTAATTGTATTTAAAATTAATATCGTAATTTATCTTTTATAAATAATATATTCTTAATACTCTTAAGATAATTTAAAACATATTTATTAATTATTTAATAATTTTTCATCTATTATATATAAACAATGAAGATGACGACGCATTTTGACATATGATTAAGATGACGAAAAATGAAGCGGAATGTATTGGGTCAATTTTAAATAATACACCATTCATCAATTTAGGAATAGGTGCGTCCAAACGTTATGTAATTGATGATTACTCAAACACCAGAAAGGTTCATATAAAAATATTTATCAATAACTGAAGATTTGGGAATAGTGGGAGAAGAGGAAAGAACGACAAAACAAATTAATTTCTGTTTATACACTCCAATCACCGTGGCACAAATGTTTTCATTTTTTTGCAAATAAATATATCCGATTTTCTTATACAATTATTACAATATAACCCTCTCTTCTAAAAAGTATATTTAAACCGAAATTATTTTGTCAAATATTATTTGTCAGAAACCTTACATGATAACTTTTCATATAATACAATACATACAATACTACTATAGGAACATAAACAATATTCCTATATCCTCTAAAGATCTTATCAATAAAAATATTCTTAAACAACGAATTCCCTAAACCACTAATTAATAATTAAAAAATAATTTAGATAATATTGCAACATAATTTTTCGTCAAACAGGGACCTATAACAAGAAAAAATAATTAACACTTTGTCAACATACTCTTTCAAAATACTCTTTGTTGTTGGAGACAACCTTCCATTTATGATGCATTATGACATCCACCTTTCATAACTCTTTGTTCAATGTATTGAGTTTATAAATATTACATAAATGAAAATGACGAATCATAAAATATAATGGAGACGAAGATGAGACTGAAGCTGAAAGTATCCAATCATCATTCAGTCGGTTTAAAGTTTAAAGGCGCATAAACCGTTACAATTTGTGTAAATAGATGCGTTACAATTTAGGAATAAATGCTTTTTTATAGAATCCAATCCACATGGCACAAATTATGGTTACCCAAGCCACGTGGCACCATTTTTTTTCAAAGAAATGAATCCGATTTTCATATATATATATATATATATATATATATATATATATATATATATATATATATATATATATATATATATATATATATATATATATATTTAAAATCATTTATTTTTTAATTGTATTTAAAATTAGTATTGTAATTTCTCTTTTATAAATAATATAATTTTAATGCTCTTAAGATACTTTAAAACATATTTATTAATTATATAATAATTTTTCATCTAGTATATAGAAACAAATTAAAGATGGGAGAAGAGAAAGAACGACCAAACAAATCAAATTATGGTTACTCAAGCCACGTGGCACAATTTTTTTCAAAGAAATGAATCTGATTTTATTATATATATTTAAAATGTATTGTTTTTTAATTGTATTTAAAATTAGTATCGCAATTTCGCTTTTATAAATAATATATTCTTAATACTCTTAATATAATTTAAAACATATTTATTAATTATTTAATAATTTTTCATCTATTATATATAAACAATGAAGATGACGCATTTTGACATATGATTAAGATGACGACACATGAAGCGAAATGTAGGGTCAATTTTAAATAATACACCATTCATCAATTTTGGAATGGGTGCGTCCAAATATTTTGTAATTGATTACTTAAACTCCATAAAGGTTCATAAAAAAATATTTATCAATAACGGGAAGATTTGGGAATAGTGGGAGAAGAGGAAAGAACGTCAAAACAAATTAATTTCTGTTTATACACTCCAATCAGCGTGGCAGAAATTTTTTCATTGTTTTGCAAATAAATATATCTGATTTTCTTATACAATTATTACAATATAACCCTCTCTTCTCAAAAGAATATTTAAACCGAAATTAGTTTGTCAAATATTATTGGTCAGAAACCTTACATGATAACTTTTCGTATAATACAATACATAAATTACTACTATAGAAACATAAACAATATCCCTATATCCTCCAAAGATCTCATCAATAAAAATATTCTTAAACAATGAATTCCCTAAACAACTATTTTAATAATTAAAAAATAATTTAGATAATATTGCAACATAATTTTTCGTCAAAAATGGACCTATAACAAAAAAATTAATTAACACTTTGTCAACATACTCTTTCAAAATACTCTTTGTTGTTGGAGACAACCTTCCATTTATGATGCATTATGACATCCACCTTTCATAACTCATTGTTCAATGTATTGAGTTTATAAATATTACATAAATGATAATGACGAATCAGAAAATATGATGGAGACGAAGATGAGAATGAAGCTGAATGTATCCAATCATCATTCAGTCAGTTTAAAGTTTAAAGGCACATAAACCGTTACAATTTGTGTAAATAGATGCGTTACAATTTAGGAATAGATGCTTTTTTATATAATCCAATCCACATGGCACAAATTATGGTTACCCAAGCCACGTGGCACCATTTTGTTCAAAGAAATGAATCCGATTTTCTTATATATATTTAAAATCATTTATTTTTTAATTGTATTTTAAATTAGTATTGTAATTTCTCTTTTATAAATAATATAATTTTAATGCTCTTAAGATAATTTAAAACATATTTATTAATTATATAATAATTTTTCATCTAGTATATAGAAACAAATTAAAAGTGGGAGAAGAGAAAGAACGACCACACAAATCAAATTATGGTTACTCAAGCCACGTGGTATATTTTTTTCAAAGAAATGAATATGATTTTCTTGTATATATTTAAAATGTATTATTTTTTAATTGTATTTAAAATTATTATCGTAATTTATCTTTTATAAATAATATATTCTTAATACTCTTAAGATAATTTAAAACATATTTATTAATTATTTAATAATATTTCCTCTATTATATTTAAACAATGAAGATGACGACGCATTTTGACATATGATTAAGATGACGAGAAATGAAGCGGAATGTATTGGGTCAATTTTAAATAATACACCATTCATCAATTTAGGAATAGGTGCGTCCAAACGTTATGTAATTGATGATTACTCAAACACCAGAAAGGTTCATATAAAAATATTTATCAATAACTGAAGATTTGGGAATAGTGGGAGAAGAGGAAAGAATGACAAAACAAATTAATTTCTGTTTATACACTCCAATCACCGTGGCACAAATGTTTTCATTTTTTTGCAAATAAATATATCCGATTTTCTTATACAATTATTACAATATAACCCTCTCTTCTAAAAAGTATATTTAAACCGAAATTATTTTGTCAAATATTATTTGTCAGAAACCTTACATGATAACTTTTCATATAATACAATACATACAATACTACTATAGGAACATAAACAATATTCCTATATCCTCTAAAGATCTTATCAATAAAAATATTCTTAAACAACGAATTCCCTAAACCACTAATTAATAATTAAAAAATAATTTAGATAATATTGCAACATAATTTTTCGTCAAACAGGGACCTATAACAAAAAAAATTAATTAACACTTTGTCAACATACTCTTTCAAAATACTCTTTGTTGTTGGAGACAACCTTCCATTTATGATGCATTATGACATCCACCTTTCATAACTCTTTGTTCAATGTATTGAGTTTATAAATATTACATAAATGAAAATGACGAATCATAAAATATAATGGAGACGAAGATGAGACTGAAGCTGAATGTATCCAATCATCATTCAGTCGGTTTAAAGTTTAAAGGCGCATAAACCGTTACAATTTGTGTAAATAGATGCGTTACAATTTAGGAATAAATGCTTTTTTATAGAATCCTATCCACATGGCACAAATTATGGTTACCCAAGCCACGTGGCACCATTTTTTTTTAAAAGAAATGAATCCGATTTTCATATATATATATATATATATATATTTAAAATCATTTATTTTTTAATTGTATTTAAAATTAGTATTGTAATTTCTCTTTTATAAATAATATAATTTTAATGCTCTTAAGATACTTTAAAACATATTTATTAATTATATAATAATTTTTCATCTAGTATATAGAAACAAATTAAAGATGGGAGAAGAGAAAGAACGACCAAACAAATCAAATTATGGTTACTCAAGCCACGTGGCACAATTTTTTTCAAAGAAATGAATCTGATTTTATTATATATATTTAAAATGTATTGTTTTTTAATTGTATTTAAAATTAGTATCGCAATTTCTCTTTTATAAATAATATATTCTTAATACTCTTAATATAATTTAAAACATATTTATTAATTATTTAATAATTTTTCATCTATTATATATAAACAATGAAGATGACGCATTTTGACATATGATTAAGATGACGACACATGAAGCGAAATGTAGGGTCAATTTTAAATAATACACCAGTCATCAATTTTGGAATGGGTGCGTCCAAATATTTTGTAATTGATTACTTAAACTCCATAAAGGTTCATAAAAAAATATTTATCAATAACGGGAAGATTTGGGAATAGTGGGAGAAGAGGAAAGAACGTCAAAACAAATTAATTTCTGTTTATACACTCCAATCAGCGTGGCAGAAATTTTTTCATTGTTTTGCAAATAAATATATCTGATTTTCTTATACAATTATTACAATATAACCCTCTCTTCTCAAAAGAATATTTAAACCGAAATTAGTTTGTCAAATATTATTGGTCAGAAATCTTACATGATAACTTTTCGTATAATACAATACATAAATTACTACTATAGAAACATAAACAATATCCCTATATCCTCCAAAGATCTCATCAATAAAAATATTCTTAAACAACGAATTCCCTAAACAACTATTTTAATAATTAAAAAATAACTTAGATAATATTGCAACATAATTTTTCGTCAAAAATGGACCTATAACAAAAAAATTAATTAACACTTTGTCAACATACTCTTTCAAAATACTCTTTGTTGTTGGAGACAACCTTCCATTTATGATGCATTATGACATCCACCTTTCATAACTCATTGTTCAATTAATTGAGTTTATAAATATTACATAAATGATAATGACGAATCAGAAAATATGATGGAGACGAAGATGAGAATGAAGCTGAATGTATCCAATCATCATTCAGTCAGTTTAAAGTTTAAAGGCACATAAACCGTTACAATTTGTGTAAATAGATGCGTTACAATTTAGGAATAGATGCTTTTTTATAGAATCCAATCCACATGGCACAAATTATGGTTACCCAAGCCACGTGGCACCATTTTGTTCAAAGAAATGAATCCGATTTTTTCTTATATATATTTAAAATCATTTATTTTTTAATTGTATTTTAAATTAGTATTGTAATTTCTCTTTTATAAATAATATAATTTTAATGCTCTTAATATAATTTAAAACATATTTATTAATTATATAATAATTTTTCATCTAGTATATAGAAACAAATTAAAAGTGGGAGAAGAGAAAGAACGACCACACAAATCAAATTATGGTTACTCAAGCCACGTGGTATATTTTTTTCAAAGAAATGAATATGATTTTCTTGTATATATTTAAAATGTATTATTTTTTAATTGTATTTAAAATTATTATCGTAATTTATCTTTTATACATAATATATTCTTAATACTCTTAAGATAATTTAAAACATATTTATTAATTATTTAATAATTTTTCATCTATTATATTTAAACAATGAAGATGACGACGCATTTTGACATATGATTAAGATGACGAGAAATGAAGCGGAATGTATTGGGTCAATTTTAAATAATACACCATTCATCAATTTAGAAATAGGTGCGTCCAAACGTTATGTAATTGATGATTACTCAAACACCAGAAAGGTTCATATAAAAATATTTATCAATAACTGAAGATTTGGGAATAGTGGGAGAAGAGGAAAGAACGACAAAACAAATTAATTTCTGTTTATACACTCCAATCACCGTGGCACAAATGTTTTCATTTTTTTGCAAATAAATATATCCGATTTTCTTATACAATTACTACAATATAACCCTCTCTTCTAAAAAGTATATTTAAACCGAAATTATTTTGTCAAATATTATTTGTGAGAAACCTTACATGATAACTTTTCATATAATACAATACATACAATACTACTATAGGAACATAAACAATATTCCTATATCCTCTAAAGATCTTATCAATAAAAATATTCTTAAACAACGAATTCCCTAAACCACTAATTAATAATTAAAAAATAATTTAGATAATATTGCAACATAATTTTTCGTCAAACAGGGACCTATAACAAAAAAAATTAATTAAGACTTTGTCAACATACTCTTTCAAAATACTCTTTGTTGTTGGAGACAACCTTCCATTTATGATGCATTATGACATCCACCTTTCATAACTCTTTGTTCAATGTATTGAGTTTATAAATATTACATAAATGAAAATGACGAATCATAAAATATAATGGAGACGAAGATGAGACTGAAGCTGAATGTATCCAATCATCATCCAGTCGGTTTAAAGTTTAAAGGCGCATAAACCGTTACAATTTGTGTAAATAGATGCGTTACAATTTAGGAATAAATGCTTTTTTATAGAATCCAATCCACATGGCACAAATTATGGTTACCCAAGCCACGTGGCACCATTTTTTTTCAAAGAAATGAATCCGATTTTCATATATATATATATATATATATATATATATATATATATATATATATATATATATATATATATATATATATTTAAAATCATTTATTTTTTAATTGTATTTAAAATTAGTATTGTAATTTCTCTTTTATAAATAATATAATTTTAATGCTCTTAAGATACTTTAAAACATATTTATTAATTATATAATAATTTTTCATCTAGTATATAGAAACAAATTAAAGATGGGAGAAGAGAAAGAACGACCAAACAAATCAAATTATGGTTACTCAAGCCACGTGGCACAATTTTTTTCAAAGAAATGAATCTGATTTTATTATATATATTTAAAATGTATTGTTTTTTAATTGTATTTAAAATTAGTATCGCAATTTCTCTTTTATAAATAATATATTCTTAATACTCTTAATATAATTTAAAACATATTTATTAATTATTTAATAATTTTTCATCTATTATATATAAACAATGAAGATGACGCATTTTGACATATGATTAAGATGACGACACATGAAGCGAAATGTAGGGTCAATTTTAAATAATACACCATTCATCAATTTTGGAATGGGTGCGTCCAAATATTTTGTAATTGATTACTTAAACTCCATAAAGGTTCATAAAAAAATATTTATCAATAACGGGAAGATTTGGGAATAGTGGGAGAAGAGGAAAGAACGTCAAAACAAATTAATTTCTGTTTATACACTCCAATCAGCGTGGCAGAAATTTTTTCATTGTTTTGCAAATAAATATATCTGATTTTCTTATACAATTATTACAATATAACCCTCTCTTCTCAAAAGAATATTTAAACCGAAATTAGTTTGTCAAATATTATTGGTCAGAAACCTTACATGATAACTTTTCGTATAATACAATACATAAATTACTACTATAGAAACATAAACAATATCCCTATATCCTCCAAAGATCTCATCAATAAAAATATTCTTAAACAACGAATTCCCTAAACAACTATTTTAATAATTAAAAAATAATTTAGATAATATTGCAACATAATTTTTCGTCAAAAATGGACCTATAACAAAAAAATTAATTAACACTTTGTCAACATACTCTTTCAAAATACTCTTTGTTGTTGGAGACAACCTTCCATTTATGATGCATTATGACATCCACCTTTCATAACTCATTGTTCAATGTATTGAGTTTATAAATATTACATAAATGATAATGACGAATCAGAAAATATGATGGAGACGAAGATGAGAATGAAGCTGAATGTATCCAATCATCATTCAGTCAGTTTAAAGTTTAAAGGCACATAAACCGTTACAATTTGTGTAAATAGATGCGTTACAATTTAGGAATAGATGCTTTTTTATAGAATCCAATCCACATGGCACAAATTATGGTTACCCAAGCCACGTGGCACCATTTTGTTCAAAGAAATGAATCCGATTTTCTTATATATATTTAAAATCATTTATTTTTTAATTGTATTTTAAATTAGTATTGTAATTTCTCTTTTATAAATAATATAATTTTAATGCTCTTAAGATAATTTAAAACATATTTATTAATTATATAATAATTTTTCATCTAGTATATAGAAACAAATTAAAAGTGGGAGAAGAGAAAGAACGACCACACAAATCAAATTATGGTTACTCAAGCCACGTGGTATATTTTTTTCAAAGAAATGAATATGATTTTCTTGTATATATTTAAAATGTATTATTTTTTAATTGTATTTAAAATTATTATCGTAATTTATCTTTTATAAATAATATATTCTTAATACTCTTAAGATAATTTAAAACATATTTATTAATTATTTAATAATATTTCCTCTATTATATTTAAACAATGAAGATGACGACGCATTTTGACATATGATTAAGATGACGAGAAATGAAGCGGAATGTATTGGGTCAATTTTAAATAATACACCATTCATCAATTTAGGAATAGGTGCGTCCAAACGTTATGTAATTGATGATTACTCAAACACCAGAAAGGTTCATATAAAAATATTTATCAATAACTGAAGATTTGGGAATAGTGGGAGAAGAGGAAAGAACGACAAAACAAATTAATTTCTGTTTATACACTCCAATCACCGTGGCACAAATGTTTTCATTTTTTTGCAAATAAATATATCCGATTTTCTTATACAATTATTACAATATAACCTTCTCTTCTAAAAAGTATATTTAAACCGAAATTATTTTGTCAAATATTATTTGTCAGAAACCTTACATGATAACTTTTCATATAATACAATACATACAATACTACTATAGGAACATAAACAATATTCCTATATCCTCTAAAGATCTTATCAATAAAAATATTCTTAAACAACGAATTCCCTAAACCACTAATTAATAATTAAAAAATAATTTAGATAATATTGCAACATAATTTTTCGTCAAACAGGGACCTATAACAAAAAAAATTAATTAACACTTTGTCAACATACTCTTTCAAAATACTCTTTGTTGTTGGAGACAACCTTCCATTTATGATGCATTATGACATCCACCTTTCATAACTCTTTGTTCAATGTATTGAGTTTATAAATATTACATAAATGAAAATGACGAATCATAAAATATAATGGAGACGAAGATGAGACTGAAGCTGAATGTATGCAATCATCATTCAGTCGGTTTAAAGTTTAAAGGTGCATAAACCGTTACAATTTGTGTAAATAGATGCGTTACAATTTAGGAATAAATGCTTTTTTATAGAATCCAATCCACATGGCACAAATTATGGTTACCCAAGCCACGTGGCACCATTTTTTTTCAAAGAAATGAATCTGATTTTCATATATATATATATATATATATATATATATATATATATATATATATATATATATATATATATATATATATATATTTAAAATCATTTATTTTTTAATTGTATTTAAAATTAGTATTGTAATTTCTCTTTTATAAATAATATAATTTTAATGCTCTTAAGATACTTTAAAACATATTTATTAATTATATAATAATTTTTCATCTAGTATATAGAAACAAATTAAAGATGGGAGAAGAGAAAGAACGACCAAACAAATCAAATTATGGTTACTCAAGCCACGTGGCACAATTTTTTTCAAAGAAATGAATCTGATTTTATTATATATATTTAAAATGTATTGTTTTTTAATTGTATTTAAAATTAGTATCGCAATTTCGCTTTTATAAATAATATATTCTTAATACTCTTAATATAATTTAAAACATATTTATTAATTATTTAATAATTTTTCATCTATTATATATAAACAATGAAGATGACGCATTTTGACATATGATTAAGATGACGACACATGAAGTGAAATTTAGGGTCAATTTTAAATAATACACCATTCATCAATTTTGGAACGGGTGCGTCCAAATATTTTGTAATTGATTACTTAAACTCCATAAAGGTTCATAAAAAAATATTTATCAATAACGGGAAGATTTGGGAATAGTGGGAGAAGAGGAAAGAACGTCAAAACAAATTAATTTCTGTTTATACACTCCAATCAGCGTGGCAGAATTTTTTTCATTGTTTTGCAAATAAATATATCTGATTTTCTTATACAATTATTACAATATAACCCTCTCTTCTCAAAAGAATATTTAAACCGAAATTAGTTTGTCAAATATTATTGGTCAGAAACCTTACATGATAACTTTTCGTATAATACAATACATAAATTACTACTATAGAAACATAAACAATATCCCTATATCCTCCAAAGATCTCATCAATAAAAATATTCTTAAACAACTAATTCCCTAAACAACTATTTTAATAATTAAAAAATAATTTAGATAATATTGCAACATAATTTTTCGTCAAAAATGGACCTATAACAAAAAAATTAATTAACACTTTGTCAACATACTCTTTCAAAATACTCTTTGTTGTTGGAGACAACCTTCCATTTATGATGCATTATGACATCCACCTTTCATAACTCATTGTTCAATGTATTGAGTTTATAAATATTACATAAATGATAATGACGAATCAGAAAATATGATGGAGACGAAGATGAGAATGAAGCTGAATGTATCCAATCATCATTCAGTCAGTTTAAAGTTTAAAGGCACATAAACCGTTACAATTTGTGTAAATAGATGCGTTACAATTTAGGAATATATGCTTTTTTATAGAATCCAATCCACATGGCACAAATTATGGTTACCCAAGCCACGTGGCACCATTTTGTTCAAAGAAATGAATCCGATTTTCTTATATATATTTAAAATCATTTATTTTTTAATTGTATTTTAAATTAGTATTGTAATTTCTCTTTTATAAATAATATAATTTTAATGCTCTTAAGATAATTTAAAACATATTTATTAATTATATAATAATTTTTCATCTAGTATATAGAAACAAATTAAAAGTGGGAGAAGAGAAAGAACGACCACACAAATCAAATTATGGTTACTCAAGCCACGTGGTATATTTTTTTCAAAGAAATGAATATGATTTTCTTGTATATATTTAAAATGTATTATTTTTTAATTGTATTTAAAATTATTATCGTAATTTATCTTTTATAAATAATATATTCTTAATACTCTTAAGATAATTTAAAACATATTTATTAATTATTTAATAATTTTTCATCTATTATATTTAAACAATGAAGATGACGATGCATTTTGACATATGATTAAGATGACGAGAAATAAAGCGGAATGTATTGGGTCAATTTTAAATAATACACCATTCATCAATTTAGGAATAGGTGCGTCCAAACGTTATGTAATTGATGATTACTCAAACACCAGAAAGGTTCATATAAAAATATTTATCAATAACTGAAGATTTGGGAATAGTGGGAGAAGAGGAAAGAACGACAAAACAAATTAATTTCTGTTTATACACTCCAATCACCGTGGCACAAATGTTTTCATTTTTTTGCAAATAAATATATCCGATTTTCTTATACAATTATTACAATATAACCCTCTCTTCTAAAAAGTATATTTAAACCGAAATTATTTTGTCAAATATTATTTGTCAGAAACCTTACATGATAACTTTTCATATAATACAATACATACAATACTACTATAGGAACATAAATAATATTCCTATATCCTCTAAAGATCTTATCAATAAAAATATTCTTAAACAACGAATTCCCTAAACCACTAATTAATAATTAAAAAATAATTTAGATAATATTGCAACATAATTTTTCGTCAAACAGGGACCTATAACAAAAAAAAATTAATTAACACTTTGTCAACATACTCTTTCAAAATACTCTTTGTTGTTGGAGACAACCTTCCATTTATGATGCATTATGACATCCACCTTTCATAACTCTTTGTTCAATGTATTGAGTTTATAAATATTACATAAATGAAAATGACGAATCATAAAATATAATGGAGACGAAGATGAGACTGAAGCTGAATGTATCCAATCATCATTCAGTCGGTTTAAAGTTTAAAGGCGCATAAACCGTTACAATTTGTGTAAATAGATGCGTTACAATTTAGGAATAAATGCTTTTTTATAGAATCCAATCCACATGGCACAAATTATGGTTACCCAAGCCACGTGGCACCATTTTTTTTCAAAGAAATGAATCCGATTTTCATATATATATATATATATATATATATATATATATATATATATATATATATATATATATATATATATATATATATATATATTTAAAATCATTTATTTTTGAATTGTATTTAAAATTAGTATTGTAATTTCTCTTTTATAAATAATATAATTTTAATGCTCTTAAGATACTTTAAAACATATTTATTAATTATATAATAATTTTTCATCTAGTATATAGAAACAAATTAAAGATGGGAGAAGAGAAAGAACGACCAAACAAATCAAATTATGGTTACTCAAGCCACGTGGCACAATTTTTTTCAAAGAAATGAATCTGATTTTATTATATATATTTAAAATGTATTGTTTTTTAATTGTATTTAAAATTAGTATCGCAATTTCGCTTTTATAAATAATATATTCTTAATACTCTTAATATAATTTAAAACATATTTATTAATTATTTAATAATTTTTCATCTATTATATATAAACAATGAAGATGACGCATTTTGATATATGATTAAGATGACGACACATGAAGCGAAATGTAGGGTCAATTTTAAATAATACACCATTCATCAATTTTGGAATGGGTGCGTCCAAATATTTTGTAATTGATTACTTAAACTCCATAAAGGTTCATAAAAAAATATTTATCAATAACGGGAAGATTTGGGAATAGTGGGAGAAGAGGAAAGAACGTCAAAACAAATTAATTTCTGTTTATACACTCCAATCAGCGTGGCAGAAATTTTTTCATTGTTTTGCAAATAAATATATCTGATTTTCCTATACAATTATTACAATATAACCCTCTCTTCTCAAAAGAATATTTAAACCGAAATTAGTTTGTCAAATATTATTGGTCAGAAATCTTACATGATAACTTTTCGTATAATACAATACATAAATTACTACTATAGAAACATAAACAATATCCCTATATCCTCCAAAGATCTCATCAATAAAAATATTCTTAAACAACGAATTCCCTAAACAACTATTTTAATAATTAAAAAATAATTTAGATAATATTGCAACATAATTTTTCGTCAAAAATGGACCTATAACAAAAAAATTAATTAACACTTTGTCAACATACTCTTTCAAAATACTCTTTGTTGTTGGAGACAACCTTCCATTTATGATGCATTATGACATCCACCTTTCATGACTCATTGTTCAATGTATTGAGTTTATAAATATTACATAAATGATAATGACGAATCAGAAAATATGATGGAGACGAAGATGAGAATGAAGCTGAATGTATCCAATCATCATTCAGTCAGTTTAAAGTTTAAAGGCACATAAACCGTTACAATTTGTGTAAATAGATGCGTTACAATTTAGGAATAGATGCTTTTTTATAGAATCCAATCCACATGGCACAAATTATGGTTACCCAAGCCACGTGGCACCATTTTGTTCAAAGAAATGAATCCGATTTTCTTATATATATTTAAAATCATTTATTTTTTAATTGTATTTTAAATTATTATTGTAATTTCTCTTTTATAAATAATATAATTTTAATGCTCTTAAGATAATTTAAAACATGTTTATTAATTATATAATAATTTTTCATCTAGTATATAGAAACAAATTAAAAGTGGGAGAAGAGAAAGAACGACCACACAAATCAAATTATGGTTACTCAAGCCACGTGGTATATTTTTTTCAAAGAAATGAATATGATTTTCTTGTATATATTTAAAATGTATTATTTTTTAATTGTATTTAAAATTATTATCGTAATTTATCTTTTATAAATAATATATTCTTAATACTCTTAAGATAATTTAAAACATATTTATTAATTATTTAATAATTTTTCATCTATTATATTTAAACAATGAAGATGACGACGCATTTTGACATATGATTAAGATGACGAGAAATGAAGCGGAATGTATTGGGTCAATTTTAAATAATACACCATTCATCAATTTAGGAATAGGTGCGTCCAAACGTTATGTAATTGATGATTACTCAAACACCAGAAAGGTTCATATAAAAATATATATCAATAACTGAAGATTTGGGAATAGTGGGAGAAGAGGAAAGAACGACAAAACAAATTAATTTCTGTTTATACACTCCAATCACCGTGGCACAAATGTTTTCATTTTTTTGCAAATAAATATATCCGATTTTCTTATACAATAATTACAATATAACCCTCTCTTCTAAAAAGTATATTTAAACCGAAATTATTTTGTCAAATATTATTTGTCAGAAACCTTACATGATAACTTTTCATATAATACAATACATACAATACTACTATAGGAACATAAACAATATTCCTATATCCTCTAAAGATCTTATCAATAAAAATATTCTTAAACAACGAATTCCCTAAACCACTAATTAATAATTAAAAAATAATTTAGATAATATTGCAACATAATTTTTCGTCAAACAGGGACCTATAACAAAAAAAATTAATTAACACTTTGTCAACATACTCTTTCAAAATACTCTTTGTTGTTGGAGACAACCTTCCATTTATGATGCATTATGACATCCACCTTTCATAACTCTTTGTTCAATGTATTGAGTTTATAAATATTACATAAATGAAAATGACGAATCATAAAATATAATGGAGACGAAGATGAGACTGAAGCTGAATGTATCCAATCATCATTCAGTCGGTTTAAAGTTTAAAGGCGCATAAACCGTTACAATTTGTGTAAATAGATGCGTTACAATTTAGGAATAAATGCTTTTTTATAGAATCCAATCCACATGGCACAAATTATGGTTACCCAAGCCACGTGGCACCATTTTTTTTCAAAGAAATGAATCCGATTTTCATATATATATATATATATATATATATATATATATATATTTAAAATCATTTATTTTTTAATTGTATTTAAAATTAGTATTGTAATTTCTCTTTTATAAATAATATAATTTTAATGCTCTTAAGATACTTTAAAACATATTTATTAATTATATAATAATTTTTCATCTAGTATATAGAAACAAATTAAAGATGGGAGAAGAGAAAGAACGACCAAACAAATCAAATTATGGTTACTCAAGCCACGTGGCACAATTTTTTTCAAAGAAATGAATCTGATTTTATTATATATATTTAAAATGTATTGTTTTTTAATTGTATTTAAAATTAGTATCGCAATTTCGCTTTTATAAATAATATATTCTTAATACTCTTAATATAATTTAAAACATATTTATTAATTATTTAATAATTTTTCATCTATTATATATAAACAATGAAGATGACGCATTTTGACATATGATTAAGATGACGACACATGAAGCGAAATGTAGGGTCAATTTTAAATAATACACCATTCATCAATTTTGGAATGGGTGCGTCCAAATATTTTGTAATTGATTACTTAAACTCCATAAAGGTTCATAAAAAAATATTTATCAATAACGGGAAGATTTGGGAATAGTGGGAGAAGAGGAAAGAACGTCAAAACAAATTAATTTCTGTTTATACACTCCAATCAGCGTGGCAGAAATTTTTTCATTGTTTTGCAAATAAATATATCTGATTTTCTTATACAATTATTACAATATAACCCTCTCTTCTCAAAAGAATATTTAAACCGAAATTAGTTTGTCAAATATTATTGGTCAGAAACCTTACATGATAACTTTTCGTTTAATACAATACATAAATTACTACTATAGAAACATAAACAATATCCCTATATCCTCCAAAGATCTCATCAATAAAAATATTCTTAAACAACGAATTCCCTAAACAACTATTTTAATAATTAAAAAATAATTTAGATAATATTGCAACATAATTTTTCGTCAAAAATGGACCTATAACAAAAAAATTAATTAACACTTTGTCAACATACTCTTTAAAAATACTCCTTGTTGTTGGAGACAACCTTCCATTTATGATGCATTATGACATCCAACTTTCATAACTCATTGTTCAATGTATTGAGTTTATAAATATTACATAAATGATAATGACGAATCAGAAAATATGATGGAGATGAAGATGAGAATGAAGCTGAATGTATCCAATCATCATTCAGTCAGTTTAAAGTTTAAAGGCACATAAACCGTTACAATTTGTGTAAATAGATGCGTTACAATTTAGGAATAGATGCTTTTTTATAGAATCCAATCCACATGGCACAAATTATGGTTACCCAAGCCACGTGGCACCATTTTGTTCAAAGAAATGAATCTGATTTTCTTATATATATTTAAAATCATTTATTTTTTAATTGGATTTTAAATTAGTATTGTAATTTCTCTTTTATAAATAATATAATTTTAATGCTCTTAAGATAATTTAAAACATATTTATTAATTATATAATAATTTTCCATCTAGTATATAGAAACAAATTAAAAGTGGGAGAAGAGAAAGAACGACCACACAAATCAAATTATGGTTACTCAAGCCACGTGGTATATTTTTTCAAAGAAATGAATATGATTTTCTTGTATATATTTAAAATGTATTATTTTTTAATTGTATTTAAAATTATTATCGTAATTTATCTTTTATAAATAATATATTCTTAATACTCTTAAGATAATTTAAAACATATTTATTAATTATTTAATAATTTTTCATCTATTATATTTAAACAATGAAGATGACGACGCATTTTGACATATGATTAAGATGACGAGAAATGAAGCGGAATGTATTGGGTCAATTTTAAATAATACACCATTCATCAATTTAGGAATAGGTGCGTCCAAACGTTATGTAATTGATGATTACTCAAACACCAGAAAGGTTCATATAAAAATATTTATCAATAACTGAAGATTTGGGAATAGTGGGAGAAGAGGAAAGAACGACAAAACAAATTATTTTCTATTTATACACTCCAATCACCGTGGCACAAATGTTTTCATTTTTTTGCAAATAAATATATCCGATTTTCTTACACAATTATTACAATATAACCCTCTCTTCTAAAAAGTATATTTAAACCGAAATTATTTTGTCAAATATTATTTGTCAGAAACCTTACATGATAACTTTTCATATAATACAATACATACAATACTACTATAGAAACATAAACAATATTCCTATATCCTCTAAAGATCTTATCAATAAAAATATTCTTAAACAACGAATTCCCTAAACCACTAATTAATAATTAAAAAATAATTTAGATAATATTGCAACATAATTTTTCGTCAAACAGGGACCTATAACAAAAAAAATTAATTAACACTTTGTTAACATAATCTTTCAAAATACTCTTTGTTGTTGGAGACAACCTTCCATTTATGATGCATTATGACATCCACCTTTCATAACTCTTTGTTTAATGTATTGAATTTATAAATATTACATAAATGATAATGACGAATCAGAAAATATGATGGAGATGTAGATGAGACTAAACCTGAATGTATCCAATCATCATTCAGTCGGTTTAAAGTTTAAAGGCAAATAAATCGTTACAATTTGTGTAAATAGATGCGTTACAATTTAGGAATAAATGCTTTTTTATAGAATCCAATCCACATGGCGCAAATCATGGTTACCCAAACCACGTGGCACCATTTATTTCAAGGAAATGAATCCGATTTTCTTATATATATATATATATATTTAAAATCATTTATTTTTTAATTGTATTTAAAATTAGTATTGTAATTTCTCTTTTATAAATAATATAATTTTAATGCTCTTAAGATACTTTAAAACATATTTATTAATTATATAATAATTTTTCATCTAGTATATAGAAACAAATTAAAGATGGGAGAAGAGAAAGAACGACCAAACAAATCAAATTATGGTTAATCAAGCCACGTGGCACAATTTTTTTCAAAGAAATGAATCTGATTTTATTATATATATTTAAAATGTATTGTTGTTTAATTGTATTTAAAATTAGTATCGCAATTTCTATTTTATAAATAATATATTCTTAATACTCTTAATATAATTTAAAACATATTTATTAATTATTTAATAATTTTTCATCTATTATATATAAACAATGAAGATGACGCATTTTGACATATGATTAAGATGACGTCAAATGAAGCGAAATGTATTGGGTCAATTTTAAATAATACACCATTCATCAATTTTGGAATGGGTGCGTCCAAATGTTTTGTAATTGATTACTTAAACACCATAAAGGTTCATAAAAAAATATTTATCAATAACGGGAAGATTTGGGAATAGTGGGAGAAGAGGAAAGAACGACAAAACAAATTAATTTCTGTTTATACACTCCAATCAGCGTGGCACAAATTATTTCATTTTTTTGCAAATAAATATATCTGATTTTCTTATACAATTATTACAATATAACCCTCTCTTCTCAAAAGAATATTTAAACCGAAATTAGTTTGTCAAATATTATTGGTCAGAAACCTTACATGATAATTTTTCATATAATACAATACATAAATTACTACTATAGAATCATAAACAATATCCCTATATCCTCCAAAGATCTCATCAATAAAAATATTCTTAAACAACGAATTCCCTAAACCACTAATTAATAATTAAAAAATAATTTAGATAATATTGCAACATAATTTTTCATCAAACAGGGACCTATAACAAAAAAAATTAATTAACACTTTGTCAACATACTCTTTCAAAATACTCTTTGTTGTTGGAGACAACCTTCCATTTATGATGCATTATGACATCCACCTTTCATAACTCTTTGTTCAATGTATTGAGTTTATAAGTATTACATAAATGATAATGATGAATCAAAAAATATGATGGAGACGAAGATGAGACTGAAGCTGAATGTATCCAATCATCATTCAGTCGGTTTAAAGTTTAAAGGCGCATACACCGTTACAATTTGTGTAAATAGATGCGTTACAATTTAGGAATAAATGCTTTTTTATAGAATCCAATCCACATGGCCCAAATTATGGTTACCCAAGCCATGTGGCACCATTTTTTTCAAAGAAATGAATTCGATTTTCTTATATATATTTAAAATCATTTATTTTTTAATTGTATTTAATATTAGTATCGTAACTTCTCTTTTATAAATAATATATTCTTAATACTCTTAAGATAATTTAAAACACATTTATTAATTATTTAATCATTTTTCATCTATTATATATAAACAATGAAGATGACGCATTTTGACATATGATGAAGATGACGACACATGAAGCGGAATGTATTGGGTCAATTTTAAATAATACACCATTCATCAATTTAGGAATAGGTGCGTCCAAACGTTATGTAATTGATTACCCAAATACCATAAAGGTTCATAAAAAAATATTTATCAATAAAGGGAAGATTTGGGAATAGTGGGAGAAGAGGAAAGAATGACAAAACAAATTAATTTCTGTTTATACACTCCAATCACCGTGGCACAATTTTTTTTTCATTTTTTTGCAAATAAATATATCTGATTTTCTTATACAATTATTACAATATAACCCTCTTTTCTCAAAAGTATATTCAAACCAAAATTATTTTGTCGAATATTATTGGTCAGAAACCTTACATGATAACTTTTCATATAATACAATACATACAATACTACTATAGAAACATAAACAATATTCCTATATCCTCCAAAGATCTCATCAATAAAAGTATTCTTAAACAACGAATTCCCTAAACCACTATTTAATAATTAAAAAATAACTTTTGCAACATAATTTTTCGTCAAACAGGGACCTATAACAAAAATAATTAATTAACACTTTGTCAACATACTCTTTCAAAATACTCTTTGTTGTTGGAGACAACCTTCCATTTATGATGCATTATGACATCCACCTTTCATAACTCTTTGTTTAATGTATTGAGTTTATAAGTATTACATAAATGATAATGACGAATCAGAAAATATGATGGAGACGAAGATGAGACTGAAGCTGAATGTATTCAATCATCATTCAGTCGGTTTAAAGTTTGAAGGCGCATACACCGTTACAATTTGTCTAAATAGATGCGTTACAATTTAGGAATAAATGCTTTTTTATAGAATCCAATCCACATGTCCTAAATTATGGTTACCCAAGCCACGTGGCACCATTTTTTTCAAAGAAATGAATCCGATTTTCTTATATATATTTAAAATCATTTATTTTTTAATTGTATTTAAAATTAGTATTGTAATTCCTCTTTTATAAATAATATAATTTTAATGCTCTTAAGATAATTTAAAACATATTTATTAATTATATAATAATTTTTCATCTAGTATATAGAAACAAATTAAAAGTGGGAGAAGAGAAAGAACAACCAAACAAATCAAATTATGGTTACTCTAGCCACGTGGCATAATTTTTTTCAAGGAAATGAATCTGATTTTCTTATATATATTTAAAATGTATTATTTTTTAATTGTATTTAATATTAGTATCGTAACTTCTCTTTTATAAATAATATATTCTTAATACTCTTAAGATAATTTAAAACATATTTATTAATTATTTAATCATTTTTCATCTATTACATATAAACAATGAAGATGACGCATTTTGACATATGATGAAGATGACGACACATGAAGCGGAATGTATTGGGTCAATTTTAAATAATACACCATTCATCAATTTAGGAATAGGTGCGTCCAAACTTTATGTAATTGATTACCCAAATACCCTAAAGGTTCATAAAAAAATATTTATCAATAAAGTGAAGATATGGGAATAGTGGGAGAAGAGGAAAGAATGACAAAACAAATTAATTTCTGTTTATACACTCCAATCAGCGTGGCACAATTTTTTTTCATTTTTTTGCAAATAAATATATCTGATTTTCTTATACAATTATTACAATATAACCCTCTCTTCTCAAAAGTATATTCAAACCAAAATTATTTTGTCGAATATTATTGGTCAGAAACCTTACATGATAACTTTTCATATAATACAATACATACAATACTACTATAGAAACATAAACAATATTTATTTATACAATAGGTCGTGACTTGAGCATGAACGCTGTGAAACAATACATGACAAAGTATTGGAACTTTGTTACTTTGCCTGAGATGTTCTACCATGAAGAAGGGTACTTTATGCTAAAGTTTCAATCCATTGAAGAGAGAGACATGGTAATTATGAGAGGTCCATATACTATCCAAAATGCTCCCATGATTTTGAAAGAATGGAGCCCCAAATTCAATTTCAACAGAGATATGCTTCGCATGGTTCCATTATGGGTGAAACTCCCTCAACTTCCACTTCATCTCTGGGGGCCAAGCAGTTTAGGAAAAATTGGAAGTGCCATTGGAAATCCATTGTTTTCGGATGAATGTACGGCGAGCAAACTGCGTGTGTCATATGTAAGGATTCTTGTGGAGGTGGATATCACTCAGAAGCTGAAGGAAGTGATTCTCATTCAGGACTGTGAAGGGAATAAGATTCCTCAGCCGGTGGAGTACGAATGGAAACCGAAGTTCTGTGCTAAATGTCAAAAACTGGGCCACTCTTGTCCTCAGGTCCAAAGTCCAGCTAAACAATGGATACCTAAAGAGGGGAATATAAATGTAAAGGAGCAGGTGAAGAATGTAACCACTAAGAATGGTGCTAGCAAGGTCCAAGACATGAATGAAACTGCTTTGTCCCCTAAAGAGACAATGGGGGAGGCTAGCTGCTCTTGGATACCTGTGCCTTCCACCATGAGAAGTAAAGGGAGAAACACTTTGACTGATAGCAATGAGAGAATCAAGTGTCACAATGAGTTTGGAACCCTAGGAGTTTTGAATGACCCTAGTGTTTTGGAAGAGGTGACATGATCCTGTCCTGGAATGTGAGAGGAATAAACCATGTAGGTAAAAATCATGAGGTAGCTACTAGAATAAACAACCTCAACCCTACATTGGCTGTGTTGATTGAAACAAGAGTGAAAAAAGAGAAGTCTGCTAGCATAAGGAATAAGTTTGGTACCAAATGGAGTTACATGGACAATTATGAGAAGCATAATAATGGCGGGATGTGGGTTCTTTGGGATGCTTCCAAAGTACAGGTTACTAAGCTAAATTGCACTGATCAAATGATCCATATGGTGGTGAAATATCATTCTGATGGTAAACTGTGTTGGTATACTACAATGTATGGATCAAATCTCCTAGAGCAAAGGAAAAGATTGTGGAAGGATATTGCTGACATAGAAGTGAATGGGGAATGGTGTGTGCTGGGTGATTTCAACAATGTATGTAGGGCTTTGGATAGAATTGGGGGGAGAGAGGTAGTGGAAGCTGAATACATTGACCTCATAACCATGATGAACAATAAAGGCTTACATGAAAAAGACAACATTGGTGATTATTACACTTGGTTTAACAAGCATGAGAGAGGAGCTATCTACTCTAGGATTGACAGAGTGTTAGGGAACATGGAATGGCTGAACTCTAACATGGGGATTAACTTGAAAATCTTGGATGCAGGGGTGTCTGATCATGCTTTACTAGCCTTGGAAATGCAACTGGTCCAAGTCAGAAAGAGTAAGTTTAAGTTTCAAAATGCTGTGGTAAATAGGGAGGAATACCAGACAACTATCAAGAATCAATGGGAGATGCCTGTTAGAGGTAATGCTATGTTTACTATGTGGCAGAAGTTGAAGAATGCAAAGGGTACCATCAGAATGCTGAGTAAACCCTTCAGTGGCATAAAGGAGCAGTTATCTAAAGCCAGAATGGAGCTAAAGCAAGCTCAAGAAATGCTGAGAGCTGATCTCATGATAGTAGTATCATTGAGCTAACCAAGGTTAAGACAGTTGAAGTGCTTAGACTTAACACTCTTGAAGAGCAACTGCTTTAACAAAGAGCTAAAGTCAACTGGATCAAGCTGGGGGATGGAAACAACAAATTTTTCCATGCTACTATCAACCAGAAAAATAGTAATACCTGCATAAAAAGTCTGACTGACCAACAGGGGAATGTCCTCACTGTGCAGAAAGATTTAGAAGAGGAAATCAGGAGTTTTTATGCTGGATTGGTGGGTAAGTCTAACAGGCATATGCAAGCTGTAAACATTGCTGTCATGAGGAAAGGGCCTCAACTCAGCATGGAACAAAGGATTTGGCTGGAGCAATCAGTGTCTGAACAAGAGATTAAGAATGCCCTAAATGGAATAAATGACAATACTGCTCCTGGAATAGATGGCTATGGGGCTAAGTTTTTTAAAGCTTCTTGGGAGATTATTAAAGAGGATTTAGTGAAAGCTGTGAGGGAATTCTTTGCTACCAGCAGACTGCTAAAAGCTGTAAACTGCACCCTTGTGACTCTCATCCCAAAGTGTGCTAACGCTACTAAGGTGAAAGAATACAGGCCTATCTCCTGCTGTACCACTTTGTACAAAATCATCTCTAAGGTCCTCACCAATAGAATGAGGAAGGTGTTAGGCAGTGTTGTTGATAATAGTCAAGCTGCATTTGTAGCAGGAAGACACATCCAAGATCACATTCTCCTGGCCACTGAACTTATCAAGGGTTACAATACTAAATATGGTTCTCCTAGGGTAATGATCCAAATGGACATCCAAAAAGCTTATGATTCTATGGAATGGTGTGCTGTTGAAACTATTTTGCATGAGTTGAGTTTCCCTAACAGATTTATCAGTTGGATTATGGAAACCATAAGGTCTGTGTCTTATAAGTATAATGTGAATGGTGAGCTATCAGACCTGTTACAGGCGAAGCGTGGTCTTAGGCAAGGGGATCCTCTCTCCCCCTTGCTGTTTGTGGTAGTGATGGAGTATTTAAGCAGAAGATTACAACAGCTGAAACATAACCATAATTTCAACTTTCATTCAAGGTGTGAGAAACTGAGCATAATTAATGTCAGTTTTGCGGATGATCTGCTGCTGTTTGTGAGAGGGGATATCAAATCAGTAGAGTTGTTAATGGAGGCTTTCCATGATTTTTCTGCTGCAACTGGCTTAGTTGTGAATCCAGACAAATGCCATGTTTACTATGGGAATGTGGAGGGTCATGTGAAGCAGCAGATATAGGAAACAACTAGTTTTAATGAGGGATCCTTTCCGTTTAGATACTTGGGAATCCCTTTATCTAGTAAAAGATTAACTATTGGGCAATGTCTGGTTTTAACTGATAAATTAACGTGCAGGATCAGGCATTGGAGTTCCAAGCTGCTGAGCTTTGCAGGCAGACTGCAACTTATAAATAGTGTGTTGTTTGCCACAGCCAACTATTGGATTCAATGTATCCCTCTCCCGAAAGCTGTGATAACCAGGATTAATAGCATTTGCAGGTCCTTTTTGTGGTCAAATAGTGACATAATCATAAGGAAGGCGCCCATTGCGTGGAAGAAAGTTTGTCAACCTAAGGAAAAAGGAGGGTTGAATGTTGTTGATCTTCAGGCTTGGAATAATACTTGTATGGCTAAGCTTTTATGGAAGTTAAGTACTAAAAAGGATAGTCTTTGGATCAAATGGATACATAGCTATTATATAAAAACTCAAGACATCATGGCAGTCACTATAAAATCTAGCAGCTCCTGGATTTTCAAGGGAATTCTGAATATGCGTGAAGCTGTTATGCAATTGAGAGAGTGTCGCTCCCAAAGATTTTCATCCCGGTACAAGCGCGAACGGTCGGCGAGAGGGACAGTGAGAACACACAGCAGTGAACTCACTGGAGATGAATAGAGTCGCCAGCTAGGCATTTTTATCCCGGAGGAAAGGCAATGCTGCATAGGCCTAGAAAGAGATGGATAAGACGGTCGCGAACCAGAGAGACTGAGAAAGGGGGTTGGTTACAACCTGGGAAGGTATTAGCACCCAGATTGTCCGCCGTACTCGACGGGATCCACGCTTAAAAGATTTGTGTTTTAAAGGGGTAGTGTCAGTGTAATCTGTGTATAAAAGGGCTGGAAAAGGATGTACAGGTGTTAATGTAAAAGAAGTGCAAAGTGTAATATATACAGTGTCAGTGTAAGAATGAGAATGAATTGCTCAAGATTATGAGGCTAAAAGAAATGAGCTGGAAAGAGGGGGAATATGCAGAGACTTTTGTTCGATAACTGTTAAGTTATGCCTACGTATCCTCTCGTGCAATGAGGAAGTCAAAACACCGTAGTTCGACCCAAAGAGACTGAAAGGTGAATTGACTTATGAACTGCTTGCTTGCCTATGCTCAAGTGTATGACCTGTCTGGCTCAGGTGCTAACTGTCTTGCATTAGACGGAAGAAGCAAGTTCTCGTTCGTGAGTGAATGAGATGAGAAAAGAATCCCGGAGGAGACAATTATTGTTTGTTTTTGTGTTTTCAGTCTTTTATTGTTTTTGAGAGTTTGTCATAAGTTAATGAGCTTAAGCCTAAACCAATGGGTTAGTAAACTCATCACATCTTCCCGCTGATTAGGGGTAATGAGAATACCTTAAGTGTGAAGTCAGATTCTCACACTTAATCACCTTTGGTATAGGATTAAGATCATTAACCTACTTGTGATTATTTGAATGTTTTTGGTGTTTTTGTTTAGTGTTGAATAATGAGGTTAAGCCATAATCAAGGATTAAACAGACTCATTACACCATCCTAATAGAAGGATAATAGATGAGAATGTTTAAGCTGAGGGAAGCTCCTCAACTTAATCCATGATTAGGGATTAAGCTCATGACAAAACAAGCCTTTATTAGATGGATTTTATTTAATGATAAGGTGATGAAGTGATTTTTAGGGTTTGTAAGACAACTTGAGGGGGACTTGTCCATTAACACTAGGGTTAGTCCTTCTTAACCAATTAAGGAAGAATTAGAACCCTAATGCAAGGCCCAAGTTACAAGTGTAATGTCTTGATGATTATTATGTGAATTGATTAAAGGAATTAAACACATCAAGGGTTTAACACTTAGGATTAAAGTTATACACTCCATCCTAATAGAAGGATGCAGACATAAGCTTAATCACAAAGCCTTAAAGCCTTTAGGGTTTAGTCCCTGATTATGAGATGAGAAGAGAAGACTCAAAGAGACACAAAGGTAAAACTAAAAGGGGAGACTAATCAAAACCCTAATCATTGTCATGCTTGGTTGTTCCTAAGGTTTGTGAGGTTTTCAAGAGAAATCTTCAATGGAACCACCAGGAAGCAGATGAAAGGATCAAGAGAAGCAAAGCAACTTGCTTCATTTAAGAAGACAAGTCACTTGAAGAAAGAAAGTGAGAAGAAGAAAAATGAGCAAGCTCAATTCTCAAACACAAACATAAATGCAGCAAGGATGCATAAAAAGAGATGAAAAGAAAAGTTGTGAGAAGTGAAGGCAAATTCACTTCTCAAAATCACTTACCACCTGAAAGGTTAGAAAAGAAATGCAATGCAATGCAAAATGGGATGAGATGACATGATGAGAAACAAAACCAGAAGCATATATGAGATGATAATGATGCTATGAGATGCTACAAACATGAAACAACATGTGAGGATGATCATACAAGTTTATGGATGCAAATGAAGCAAGCTAAAACACATGAACATACATGAAAAGTTATGAAGTGCACATGGCAAACGACATGGCAAATACATGATGCAAGGATCAAACATGCTTTCAATATGTCTTATGATGTCAAATGAATCAAATGGATGCTTGAAATGTCATGGCAAATCATGTTATGCAAGAGAATGCAAGATGGATGCATATGAAAGCCCAAACTAGGGTTTATGAACAATACATCAAACAAAAACCAAAATCAGAAGCAAACACTAAGATAAAAAATTGAAAATGCCACTCAAAGGACCCCTAATCCTATACTAACCCAATGCCCAAAGGAGAAGTCTCAACTCCTAACCAAGTTCAAGTTATGATTTTTACAAGTTTGCTAGGGTTTTAGGGTTCCTAAACAAGAAAAATTACCAAACAAATTGAAAATGGAAGATCAAAACATGGCCATTTAATCTCACAAACTACATGCTAAACACAATGCAATGCAAGAAGAATCAATGTCCAACTCCTCATGAATAGGCAGAAATGATTTTTTGAACTATGGATCAAATTAATGCACAAAAATGATTTTAATTCAATGAAAAATTCTCAAAATGCATCAAGATCAAAAAAGAAATTTGGTTTGAAGGTTGGACAATGTTTCTAAATGTCTTAGAACATTTCATGAATTTTTTGGTGATTTTTAGATACTTAAAAGTATTTTTAATAAATTAATTTTCATTAATCAATTAAAAATAAACTTTTAAATATTTAAAAATACTTTTTAAATGCTAAAAATAAAAATAAAAATATTTTTGTGTTTTAAAAATTGATGAAACTCTTGACAAAAAGTTTCATAATTTTTAAAACAATTTTACTATTTTTAATAAATTGTGGAAGTTAAATGAAAAAAAATGAAATAAAAAATGAATTAAACTGAAGTCAACTGAGTGGAGGGCCAGGATTGAGTCTGGATTTGAATGGGTTGACCACGCGCGTGAATGAAGGGTCTAGATTGCTTCTGAGTTAATTAATTTAATTAAGATTAATTAAACTAAATAAAATGGATTAGGGCTAACTGAGTGAATCCAAGCCACACATGCGCGCGGGAGGTCAACTGGTCAAGGCAATCCAACGCTTCACATTCAAATGGAATTAATTACAGGGATTAGGGCATAATGATTTTCAGGTGGCCGGAGAAGACCTCCGGTCGTCTTCTCCGGTGGGAACCCCACCTGAAAATCTCTAAAACTCTCAAAACCTAACTAAAACGAAATCTAAAAACATGGAAATGATCCCCACAACTTGCTGAATCAAAACCCCAAGCCAAAACTCATTTATTTTTCCCCAAACTCATGAATCGAGCAAAACATTTTCTTAGGTCACAGAGTTTTAGAAAGCAATTAAATTCTCATTTCATCACCATTTTCAAAACTAAAAGCATCAGAACAATCAGTGAAGCATAGAGAACAACTTTAGAACTTAAAAATCCATTTCTGGAGAAAACGTTCCTGAGCTACCTGAGTTTCGAAGCTTTCACTCTGGTAACTTTCAGACCTCCCCCCCTTGTGAAATCCACTCCTTATGACCTCTTGATGATGCTTGAATGCTTGGGAGGAATTTATGCTGGCTAGATGAAGAGTTTGAACAGCTTCTGCTCAAGCTCAGTTGAAAATGGTGATGGTGATCCAAGCTGTTTCAGGCCAATGTGAGTGGTTCTTTGTGATCAGGGTGATGTTTTGAGAAGGTTTGTGGAGTTTGTTTGAGTGTTTATGGCCTGTGGAAGATGTTTCGAAGGAAACTGCAGGTTGGGGTGAAAATGGAGAAACAATGTTTTTGCTGGATTCAGGCTTGGTTCTTTGTTGGTTTGGGCTCAGTGAAGTATGGTGAGATGATTTGTGAAACTTGTTTGAATGTTTTCTGAACTGGGCAGAGAGATTCGAAGAGAAATGCAAATGGGGTGAGTTTTGTGTATGTGATGTTGTGGTATGTTTTCAGCTTGGCTTGATGTTATGTTTAGCTTGCAAATGGATAGTATAAAATAATCTCATAGGTCAGATGATGTGACCTGGCCTTTATTGATTGGTAAGTTCACTTTTGCAAAAAGTCCACTTTGTTGTAAGAGAGGCATGGCTTGAGTTCTAGCTTGGTACAAGAGGCATGGGCTGCGCAGCAAGGTGTGTGTGGAAGGCTAGCATGGTTCAGCATCCAATGTAGCAAGTGGTAGGAGGTGTCATGATGGTTTTGCAACTTGATCAACCTTGGTTCATATGAAACTATCTTGCCATACAAGCCATGAAATATGAGAAACTTTGGTTCAAATCTGATTTTTAGGTCACATGTAATGTTTGTACATTGGTTTGATGTGAACTAGAAGTCACAAATGGCCTTGATACATGATTTTGCAAATTTTCCAATTGGTGCATGTCTTGAAAATTAATGATTTTTGCCAACTTTGTCACACCATAACTTTTGATCCAAAATGAATTAGGTCATGTTCTTGTACTTTTTGAAAAGGGAAAAATGTGTTCTACAACTTTCATGACCAAAGTTTTTTCATTTGAAGCATTTTTGGATCAAAAAGTAAGGCTTGAAAAATGGCATAAAATGACACATTCTTTAAAAGTCAACTATGCCCAAAAAAGTCAACTTTGCAAAAACTTCAAATTCTTGATTTTTGTGAACTTCAACCTTCTTCCATGATCAAATAAAGATCATATACATTCAAAATGATGAAGATCACCCCTTGGTTGGGTCATTGGGGGCCTCAGATGCCCTGATTTTACACTGACTTGTCTGAAAAGTCAACTCTTGATCAGATGACTTCCCCATGGAATTTCTTCATGAAAATTGGTATGCATACTCCCTATACCATATAGAGACCAATGGAAACAAGAATGACCAAAAAATTTGGAGTTATGGCCTCTGAAACCAAAACCCTAATTTCAGGTCAACTGTGCAGTCAAACTTGGCTCTGCATCCATACCAATCCCAGTTCTTGTGATTCTTTGGCATTTTTGACTTTGCGAGGATGATATAAGAACACTCATGGATCCCTTTGAAGTGATTGATGGCCTTTGGGAGTGGCTCAAGAGGCTCTTGGACTGCTCAGATCACAAACCCTAGGTGCAGATGACTTAGAAACTATGCAGTGAATCAAAAATGAGATATGATTGTGTTTATGCATATGAAATGATCACAAGCCATGGTGTGAATGGGTGAGGGCAAATTTGGGGTGTTTACAGAGAGTGGATTAGCATGATCCAAAATGGCAACTTCAGAACAAAAGTGCTCTACCTGGCCCTCAAAGAAGATCCTAGTCGGGTCAACTGGAGGAACCTTATTACAAGCAATTGTGCTAGGCCCCGGGCGGTCCATCTGTTGTGGCTTGCTTGTCATAAGTGTATCGCCACGAAAGATAGACTTTGCAAAATGCAATTCTTACAGGAGGACTCTTGTTGTTTTTATGGAGGAAAAGAGTCAATACAACATTTATTCTTTGGTTGTATGGTAACAAAGCAAATTTGGCAAAATATGTTGGATTGGTTGGGCGTTACTCACAACCCGCAAGAATGGGACATGGAATTGGAGTGGCTCATCAAGAAATGTAATGGGAAAGGATGGAGAGCCAAAGTTCTAAAGTGTGTGGTGGCTGAAACCTGCTACAACATTTGGAAGCATCGAAATGACATATGCTTTGGTCATGATTCGGATAGGAACAAGGTGGTTCATACTACCATCAACTATGTGCTTCAAAGACTTTGGAGTATTTCGAAGCTTCGGAAGTATGCTAGCTATTTAATGTTACCTTAAGTATCAGCTTATAGTGTTGTAGCTTTGTGGGCTGGATCAGTTGATCGCTTTTGCTTGTATTGTTTTTGGTTGAGTAATAAAAATTTTGCTTGTTCCAAAAAAAAAAAAAAACATAAACAATATTCCTATATCCTCCAAAGATCTCATCAATAAAAATATTCTTAAACAACGAATTCCCTAAACCACTAATTAATAATTAAAAAATAATTTAGATAATATTGCAACATAATTTTTCGTCAAACAGGGACCTATAACAAAAAAAAATTAATTAACACTTTGTCAACATACTCTTTCAAAATACTCTTTGTTGTTGGAGACAACCTTCCATTTATGATGCATTATGACATCCACCTTTCATAACTCTTTGTTCAATGTATTGAGTTTATAAGTATTACATAAATGATAATGACGAATCAGAAAATATGATGGAGACGAAGATGAGACTGAAGCTGAATGTATCCAATCATCATTCAGTCGGTTTAAAGTTTAAAGGCGCATACACCGTTACAATTTGTGTAAATAGATGCGTTACAATTTAGGAATAAATGCTTTTTATAGAATCCAATCCACATGGCCCAAATTATGGTTACCCAAGCCATGTGGCACCATTTTTTTCAAAGAAATGAATTCGATTTTCTTATATATATTTAAAATCATTTATTTTTTAATTGTATTTAAAATTAGTATTGTAATTCCTCTTTTATAAATAATATAATTTTAATGCTCTTAAGATAATTTAAAACATATTTATTAATTATATAATAATTTTTCATCTAGTATATAGAAACAAATTAAAAGTGGGAGAAGATAAAGAACGACCAAACAAATCAAATTATGGTTACTCAAGCCACGTGGGACAATTTTTTTCAAAGAAATGAATCTGATTTTCTTATATATATTTAAAATGTATTATCTTTTAATTGTATTTAATATTAGTATCGTAACTTCTCTTTTATAAATAATATATTCTTAATACTCTTAAGATAATTTAAAACATATTTATTAATTATTTAATCATTTTCATCTATTATATATAAACAATGAAGATGACGCATTTTGACATATGATGAAGATGACGACACATAAAGCGGAATGTATTGGGTCAATTTTAAATAATACACCATTCATCAATTTAGGAATAGGTGCGTCCAAACGTTATGTAATTGATTACCCAAATACCATAAAGGTTTATAAAAAAATATTTCTCAATAAAGGGAAGATTTGGGAATAGTGGGAGAAGAGGAAAGAATGACAAAACAAATTAATTTCTGTTTATACACTCCAATCAGCGTGGCACAATTTTTTTTCATTTTTTTGCAAATAAATATATCTGATTTTCTTATACAATTATTACAATATAACCCTCTCTTCTCAAAAGTATATTCAAACCAAAATTATTTTGTCGAATATTATTGGTCAGAAACCTTACATGATAACTTTTCATATAATACAATACATACTATACTACTATAGAAACATAAACAATATTCCTATATCCTCCAAAGATCTCATCAATAAAAATATTCTTAAACAACGAATTCCTTAAACCACTAATTAATAATTAAAAAATAATTTAGATAATATTGCAACATAATTTTTCGTCAAACAGGGACCTATAACAAAAAAATTAATTAACACTTTGTCAACATACTCTTTCAAAATATTCTTTGTTGTTGGAGACAACCTTCCATATATGATGCATTATGACATCCACCTTTCATAACTCTTTGTTCAATGTATTGAGTTTATAAGTATTACATAAATGATAATGACGAATCAGAAAATATGATGGAGACGAAGATGAGACTGAAGCTGAATGTATCCAATCATCATTCAGTCGGTTTAAAGTTTAAAGGCGCATACACCGTTACAATTTGTGTAAATAGATGCGTTACAATTTAGGAATAAATGCTTTTTTATAGAATCCAATCCACATGGCCAAAATTATGGATACCCAAGCCACGTGGCACCATTTTTTTCAAAGAAATGAATTTGATTTTCTTATATATATTTAAAATCATTTATTTTTTAATTGTATTTAAAATTAGTATTGTAATTCCTCTTTTATAAATAATATAATTTTAATGCTCTTAAGATAATTTAAAACATATTTATTAATTATATAATAATTTTTCATCTAGTATATAGAAACAAATTAAAAGTGGGAGAAGAGAAAGAACGACCAAACAAATCAAATTATGGTTACTCAAGCCATGTGGCACAATTTTTTTCAAAGAAATGAATCTGATTTTCTTATATATATTTAAAATGTATTATTTTTTAATTGTATTTAATATTAGTATCGTAACTTCTCTTTTATAAATAATATATTCTTAATACTCTTAAGATAATTTAAAACATATTTATTAATATTTAATCATTTTTCATCTATTATATATAAACAATGAAAATGACGCATTTTGAATTATGATGAAGATGACGACCCATGAAGCAGAATGTATTGGGTCAATTTTAAATAATACACCATTCATCGATTTAGGAATAGGTGCGTCCAAACGTTATGTATATGATTACCCAAATACCATAAAGGTTCATAAACAAATATTTATCAATAAAGGGAAGATTTGGGAATAGTGGGAGAAGAGGAAAGAACGACAAAACAAATTAATTTCTGTTCATACACTCCAATCAGGGTGGCACAAATTTTTTCATTTTTTTGCAAATTAATATATCTGATTTTCTTATACAATTATTACAATATAACCCTCACTTCTCAAAAGTATATTCAATCCAAAATTATTTTGTCAAATATTATTGGTGAGAAACCTTACATGATAACTTTTCATATAATACAATACATACAATACTACTATAGAAACATAAAGAATATTCCTATATCCTCCAAAGATCTCATCAATAAAAATATTCTTAAACAACAAATTCCTTAAACCACTAATTAATAATTAAAAAATAATTTAGATAATATTGAAACATAATTTTTCGTCAAACATGGACCCCTATAACAAAAAAAATTAATTTGCACTTTGTCAACATACTCTTTCAAAATACTATTTGTTGTTGGAGACAACCTTCCATTTATGATGCATTATGACAACCACCTTTAATAACTCTTTGTTCAATGTATTGAGCTTATAAATATTTCATAAATGATAATGACAAATCAGAAAATATGATGGAGACGAAGATGAGACTGAAGCTGAATGTATCCAATCATCATTCAGTCGGTTTAAAGTTTAAATGCGCATAAACCGTTACAATTTGTTTAAATAGATGCGTTAAAATTTAGGAATAAATGCTTTTTTATAGAATCCAATCCACATAGCACAAATTATGGTTACCCAAGCCACGTGGCACCCGTTTTTTCAAAGACATGAATCCGATTTTCTTATATATATTTAAAATCATTTATTTTTTAATTGTATTTAAAATTAGTATTGTAATTTCTCTTTTATAAATAATAAATTTTAATGCTCTTAAGATAATTTAAAACATATTTATTAATTATATAATAATTTTTCATCTAGTAAATAGATATAAATTAAAAGTGGGAGAAGAGAAAGAACGACCAAAAAAATCAAATTATGGTTACTCAAGCCACGTGGCACAATTTATTTCAAAGAAATGAATATGATTTTCTTATATATATTTAAAATGTATTATTTTTTAATTGTATTTAAATTTAGTATCGTAATTTCTCTTTTATAAATAATATATTCGTAATACACTTAAGATAATTTAAAACATATTTATTAATTATTTAATCATTTTTCATCTATTATATATAAACAATGAAAATGACACATTTTGACATATGATGAAGATGACGACGCATGAAGTGGAATGTATTGGTTCAATTTTAAATAATACACCATTCATCAATTTAAGAATAGGTGCGTCCAAACGTTATGTAATTGATTACTCAAACACCATAAAGGTTCATAAAAAAATATTTATCAATAAAGCTAAGATTTGGGAATAGTGGGAGAAGAGGAAAGAACGACAAAACAAATTAATTTCTGTTTATACACTCCAATCAGCGTGGCACAAACTTTTTCATTCTTTTGCAAATAAATATATCTGATTTTCTTATACAATTATTACAATATAACCCTCTCTTCTCAAAAGTATATTCAAACCAAAATTATTTTGTCAAATATTATTGGTGAGAAACCTTACATGATAACTTTTCATATAATACAATACATACAATACTACTATAGAAACATAAACAATATTCCTATATCCTCCAAAGATCTCATCAATAAAAATATTCTTAAACAACGAATTCCCTAAACCACTAATTAATAATTAAAAAATAATTTAGATAATATTGCAACATAATTTTTTGTCAAACATGGACCTATAACAAAAAAAATTAATTAACACTTTGTCAACATACTCTTTCAAAATACTCTTTGTTGTTGGAGACAACCTTCCATTTATGATGCATTATGACATCCACCTTTCATAACTCTTTGTTCAATGTATTGAGTTTATAAATATTACATAAAGTATAATGACGAATCAGAAAATATGATGGAGACGAAGATGAGTCTGAAGCTGAATGTATCCAATCATCATTCAATCGGTTTAAAGTTTAAATGCGCATAAATCGTTACAATTTGTGTAAATAGATGCGTTACAATTTTGGAATAAATGCTTTTTTATAGAATCCAATCCACATGGCACAAATTATGGTTACCCAAGCCACGTGGCACCCGTTTTTTCAAAGAAATGAATCCGATTTTCTTATATATATTTAAAATCATTTATTTTTTAATTGTATTTAAAATTAGTATTGTAATTTCTCTTTTATAAATAATATAATTTTAATGCTGTTAAGATAATTTAAAACATATTTATTAATTATATAATAATTTTTCATCTAGTAAATAGAAATAAATTAAAAGTTGGAGAAGAGAAAGTACGACCAAACAAATCAAATTATGGTTACTCAAGCCACGTGGCACAATTTTTTTCAAAGAAATGAATCTGATTTTCTTATATATATTTTAAATGTATTATTTTTTAATTGTATTTAAATTTAGTATCGTAATTTCTATTTTATAAATAATATATTCTTAATACTCTTAAGATAATTTAAAACATATTTATTAATTATTTAATCATTTTTCATCTATTATATATAAACAATGAAAATGACGTATTTTGACATATGATGAAGATGACGACACATGAAGTGGAATGTATTGGTTCAATTTTAAATAATACACCATTCATCAATTTAGGAATAGGTGCGTCCAAATGTTATGTAATTGATTACTCAAACACCATAAAGGTTCATAAAAAAATATTTATCAATAAAGGGAAGATATAGGAATAGTGGGAGAAGAGGAAAGAACGACAAAACAAATTAATTTCTGTTTATACACTCCAATCAGCGTGGCACAAACTTTTTCATTCTTTTGCAAATAAATATATCTGATTTTCTTATACAATTATTACAATATAAGCCTCTCTTCTCAAAAGTATATTCAAACCAAAATTATTTTGTCAAATATTATTGGTGAGAAACCTTACATGATAACTTTTCATATAATACAATACATACAATACTACTATAGAAACATAAACAATATTCCTATATCCTCCAAAGATCTCATCAATAAAAATATTCTTAAACAACGAATTCCCTAAACCACTAATTAATAATTAAAAAATTATTTACATAATATTGCAACATAATTTTTTGTCAAACATGGAGCTATAACAAAAAAAATTAATTAACACTTTGTCAACATACTCTTTCAAAATACTCTTTGTTGTTTGAGACAACCTTCCATTTATGATGCATTATGACATCCACCTTCATAACTCTTTGTTCAATGTATTGAGTTTATAAATATTACATAAATGATAATGGAGAATCAGAAAATATCATGGAGACGAAGATGAGACTGAAGCTGAATGTATCCAATCATCATTCAGTCGGTTTAAAGTTTAAATGCGCATAAACCGTTACAATTTGTGTAAATAGATGCGTTACAATTTAGGAATAAATGCTTTTTTATAGAATCCAATCCACATGTTAAAAATTATGGTTTCCAAAGCCACGTGGCACCCGTTTTTTCAAAGAAATGAATCTGATTTTCTTATATATATTTAAAATCATTTATTTTTTAATTGTATTTAAAATTAGTATTGTAATTTCTCTTTTATAAATAATATAATTTTAATGCTCTTAAAATAATTTAAAACATATTTATTAATTATATAATAATTTTTCATCTAGTAAATAGAAATAAATTAAAAGTGGGAGAAGAGAAAGAACGACCAAACTAATCAAATTATGGTTACTCAAGCCACGTGGCATAATTTTTTTCAAAGAAATGAATCTGATTTTTTTATATATATTTAAAATGTATTATATTTTAATTGTATTTAAATTTAGTATCGTAATTTCTCTTTTATAAATAATATATTCTTAATACTCTTAAGATAATTTAAAACATATTTATCAATTATTTAATCATTTTTCATCTATTATATATAAACAATGAAAATGACGCATTTTGACATATGATGAAGATGATGACACATGAAGTGGAATGTATTGGTTAAATTTTAAATAATACACCATTCATCAATTTAGGAATAGGTGCGTCCAAACGTTATGTAATTGATTACTCAAACATCATAAAGGTTCATAAAAAAATATTTATCAATAAAGGGAAGATTTGGGAATAGTGGGAGAAGAGGAAAGAACGACAAAACAAATTAATTTCTGTTTATGCACTCCAATCAGCGTGGCATAAATTTTTTCATTTTTCTGCAAATAAATATATCTGATTTTCTTATACAATTATTACAATATAACCCTCTCTTCTCAAAAGTATATTCAAACCAAAATTATTTTGTCAAATATTATTGGTGAGAAACCTTACATGATAACTTTTCATATAATACAATACATACAATACTACTATAGAAACATAAACAATATTCCTATATCCTCCAAAGATCTCATCAATAAAAATATTCTTAAACAACGAATTCCCTAAACCACTAATTAATAATTAAAAAATTATTTAGATAATATTGCAACATAATTTTTCGTCAAACATGGACCTTTGACAAAAAAAAATTAATTAACACTTTGTCTACATATTCTTTCAAAATACTCTTTTTTGTTGGAGACAACCTTCCATTTATGATGCATTATGACATCCACCTTTCATAACTCTTTGTTCAATGTATTGAGTTTATAAATATTACATAAATGATAACGACGAATCATAAAATATGATGGAGACGAAGATGAGACTGAAGCTGAATGTATCCAATCATCATTCAGTCAGTTTAAAGTTTAAATGCGCATAAACCGTTACAATTTGTGTAAATAGATGCGTTACAATTTAGGAATAAATGCTTTTTTATAGAATCCAATCCACATGGCAAAAATTATGGTTACCTAAGCCATGTGGCACCATTTTTTTCAAAGAAATGAATCCGATTTTCTTATATATATTTAAAATCATTTATTTTTTAATTGTTTTTAAAATTAGTATTGTAATTTATCTTTTATAAATAATGTAATTTTAATGCTCTTTAGATAATTTAAAACATATTTATTAATTATATAATAATTTTTCATCTAGTATATAGAAACAAATTAAAAGTGGGAGAAGAGAAAGAACGACCAAACAAATCAAATTATGGTTACTCAAGCCACGTGGCACAATTTTTTTCAAAGAAATGAATCTGATTTTCTGATATATATTTAAAATGTATTTTTTTTAATTGTATTTATAATTAGTATCGTAATTTCTCTTTTATAAATTATATATTCTTAATACTCTTAAGATAATTTAAAACATATTTATTAAATATTTAATCATTTTTCATCTATTTTATATAAACAATGAAAATGACGCATTTTGACATATGATGAAGATGACGACACATGAAGCGGAATGTATTGGGTCAATTTTAAATAATACACCATTCATCAATTTAGGAATAGGTGCGTCCAAACGTTATGTAATTGATTACTCAAACACCACAAAGGTTCATAAAAAAAAATTATCAATAATGGGAAGATTTGGGAATAGTGGGAGAAGAGGAAAGAACGACAAAACAAATTAATTTCTGTTTGTACACTCCAATCGGCGTGGCACAAATTTTTTCATTTTTTCACAAATAAATATATCTGATTTCCATATACAATTATTACAATATAACCCCTCTCTTCTCAAAAGTATATTTTAAACCAAAATTATTTTGTCAAATATTATTGGTCAGAAACCTTACATGATAACTTTACATATAATACAATACATATAATACAACTATAGAAACATAAACAATATTCCTATATCCTACAAAGATCTCATCAATAAAAATATTCTTAAAGAACGAATTCCCTAAACCACTAATTAATAATTAAAAAATAATTTAGATAATATTGCAACATAATTTTTCGTCAAACATGGACCTATAACAAAACAAATTAATTAACACTTTGTCAACATACTCTTTCAAAATACTCTTTGTTGTTGGAGACAACCTTCCAATTATGATGCATTATGACATCCACCTTTCATAACTCTTTGTTAAATGTATTGAGTTTATAAATATTACATAAATGATAATGACGAATCAGAAAATATGATGGAGACGAAGATGAGACTGAAGCTGAATGTATCCAATCATCATTCAGTCGGTTTAAAGTTTAAATGCGCATAAATCGTTACAATTTGTGTAAATAGATGCGTTACAATTTTGGAATAAATGCTTTTTTATAGAATCCAATCCACATGGCACAAATTATGGTTACCCAAGCCACGTGGCACCCGTTTTTTCAAAGAAATGAATATGATTTTCTTATATATATTTAAAATCACTTATTTTTTAATTGTATTTAAAATTAGTATTGTAATTTCTCTTTTATAAATAATATAATTTTAATGCTCTTAAGATAATTTAAAACATATTTATTAATTATATAATAATTTTTCTTCTAGTAAATAGAAATAAATTAAAAGTGGGAGAAGAGAAAGAACGACCAAACAAATCAAATTATGGTTACTCAAGCCACGTGGCACAATTATTTTCAAAGAAATGAATATGATTTTCTTATATATGTTTTAAATGTATTATTTTTTAATTGTATTTAAATTTAGTATCGTAATTTCTCTTTTATAAATAATATATTCTTAATACTCTTAAGATAATTTAAAACATATTTATTAATTATTTAATCATTTTTCATCTATTATATATAAACAATGAAAATGACACATTTTGACATATGATGAAGATGACGACACATGAAGTGGAATGTATTGGTTCAATTTTATATAATACACCATTCATCAATTTAGGAATAGGTGCGTCCAAACGTTATGTAATTGATTACTCAAACACCATAAAGGTTCATAAAAAAATATTTATCAATAAATGGAAGATTTGGGAATAGTGGGAGAAGAGGAAAGAACGACAAAACAAATTAATTTCTGTTTATGCACTCCAATCAGCGTGGCACAAATTTTTTCATTTTTTTGCAAATAAATATATCTGATTTTCTTATACAATTATTACAATATAACCCTCTCTTCTCAAAAGTATATTCAAACCAAAATTATTTTGTCAAATATTATTGGTGAGAAACCTTACATGATAACTTTTCATTTAATACAATACATACTTACTACTATAGAAACATAAACAAGATTTCTATATCCTCCAAAGATCTCATCAATAAAAATATTCTTAAACAACGAATTCCCTAAACCACTAATTAATAATTAAAAAATAATTTAGATAATATTGCAACATAATTTTTCGTCAAACATGGACCTATAACAAAAAAAATTAATTAAAACTTTGTCAACATACTCTTTCAAAATACTCTTTGTTGTTGGAGACAACATTCCATTTATGTTGCAGTATGACATCAACCTTTCATAACTTTTTGTTCAATGTATTGAGTTTATAAATATTACATAAATGATAATGACGAATCAGAAAATATGATGGAGACGAAGATGAGACTGAAGCTGAATGTATCCAATCATCATTCAGTCGGTTTAAAGTTTAAAGGTGCATAAACCGTTACAATTTGTGTAAATAGATGCGTTACAATTTAGGAATAAATGCTTTTTATAGAATCCAATCCACATGGCACATATTATGGTTACCCAAGCCACGTGGCACCATTTTTTTCAAAGAAACGAATCTGATTTTCTTATATATATTTAAAATCATTTATTTTTTAATTGTTTTTAAAATTATTATTGTAATTTCTCTTTTATAAATAATATAATTTTAATGCTCTTAAGATAATTTAAAACATATTTATTAATTATATAATAATTTTTCATCTAGTATATAGAAACAAATTAAAAGTGGGAGAAGAGAAAGAACGACCAAACAAATCAAATTATGGTAACTCAAGCCACGTGGCACAATTTTTTTCAAAGAAATGAATCTGATTTTCTTATATATATTTAAAATGTATTATTTTTTAATTGTATTTAAAATTAGTATCGTAATTTCTCTTTTATAAATAATATATTCTTAATACTCTTAAGATAATTTAAAACATATTTATTAATTATTTAATCATTTTTCATCTATTTTATATAAACAACGAAGATGACGCATTTTGACATATGATGAAGATGACGACACATGAAGCGCAATGTATTGGGTCAATTTTAAATAATACACCATTCATCAATTTAGGAATAGGTGCGTCCAAACGTTATGTAATTGATTACTCAAACACCATAAAGATTCATAAAAAAAATTTATCAATAAGGGGAAGATTTGGGAATAGTGGGAGAAGAGGAAAAACGACAAAACAAATTAATTTCTGTTTGTACACTCCAATCGGCGTGGCACAAATTTTTTCATTTTTTTACAAATAAATATATATGATTTTCTTATACAATTATTACAATATAATCGTCTTTAATCAAAAATATATTTAAACCAAAATTATTTTGTCAAATATTATTGGTCAGAAACCTTACATGATAACTTTTCATATAATACAATACATACAATACTACTATAGAAACATAAACAATATTCCTATATCCTACAAAGATCTCATCAATAAAAATATTCTTAAACAACGAATTCCCAAAACCACTAATTAATAATTAAAAAATAATTTAGATAATATTGCAACATAATTTATCGTCAAAAATGGACCTATTACAAAAAAATTAATTAACACTTTGTCAACATACTCTTTAAAAATACTCTTTGTTGTTGGAGACAACCTTCCATTTATGATGCATTATGACATCAACCTTTCATAACTCTTTGTTCAATGTATTGAATTTATAAATATTACATAAATGATAATGACGAATCAGAAAATATGATGGAGACGAAGATGAGACTGAAGCTGAATTTATCCAATCATCATTCAGTATGTCAAAAGTTTAAATGCGCATAAATCGTTACAATTTGTGTAAATAGATGCGTTACAATTTAGGAATAAATGCTTTTTTTTAAAATCCAATCCACATGGCACAAATTATGGTTACCCAAGCCACGTGGCACCATTTTTTTCGATGAAATGAATCCGATTTTCTTATATATATTTAAAATCATTTATTTTTTAATTGTTTTTAAAATTAGTATTGTAATTTCTCTTTTATAAATAATATAATTTTAATGCTCTTAAGATAATTTAAAACATATTTATTAATTATATAATATTTTTTCATCTAGTATATAGAAACAAATTAAAAGTGGGAGAAGAGAAAGACCGACCAAACAAATCAAATTATGGTTACTCAAGCAACGTGGCACAATTGTTTTCAAAGAAATGAATCTGATTTTCTTATATATATTTAAAATGTATTATTTTTTAATTGTATTTAAAATTAGTATCGTAATTTCTCTTTTATAAATAATATATTCTTAATACTCTTAAGATAATTTAAAACATATTTATTAATTATTTAATCATTTTTCATCTATTTTATATAAACAATGAAGATGACGACACATGAAGCAAAATGTATTGGGTCAATTTTAAATAATACACCATTCATCAATTTAGGAATAGGTGCGTCCAAACGTTATGTAATTGGTTACTCAAACACCATAAAGATTCATAAAAAAAAATTATCAATAAAGGGAAGATTTGGGAATAGTGGGAGATGAGGAAAAACGACAAAACAAATTAATTTCTGTTTGTACACTCCAATCGGCGTGGTGCAAATTTTTTCATTTTTTTACAAATAAATATATATGATTTTCTTATACAATTATTACAATATAACCCTCTTTTCTCAAAAGTATATTCAAACCAAAATTATTTTGTCAAATATTATTGGTTATGAACCTTTCATGATAACTTTTTATATAATACAATACTACTATAGAAACATAAACAATATTCCTATATCCTACAAAGATCTCATCAATAAAAATATTCTTAAGCAACGAATTCCCTAAACCACTAATTAATTATTAAAAAATAATTTAGATAATATTGCAACATAATTTTTCGTCAAACATGGACCTATAACAAAAAAAATTAATTAACACTTTATCAACATACTCTTTCAAAATACTCTTTGTTGTTGGAGACAACCTTCCATTTATGATGCATTATGACATCCACCTTTCAAAACTCTTTGTTCAATGTATTGATTTTATAAATATTACATAAATGATAATGACGTTTCAGAAAATATGATGGAGACGAAGATGAGACTGAAGCTGAATTTATCCAATCATCATTCAGTATGTCAAAAGTTTAAATGCGCATAAATCGTTACAATTTGTGTAAATAGATGCGTTACAATTTAGGAATAAATGCTTTTTTTTTAAAATCCAATCCACATGGCACAAATTATGGTTACCCAAGCCACGTGGCACCATTTTTTTAAAAGAAATGAATCCGATTTTCTTATATATATATATTTAAAATCATTTATTTTGTAATTGTTTCTAAAATTAGTATTGTAATTTCTCTTTTATAAATAATATAATTTTAATGCTCTTAAGATAATTTAAAACATACTTATTAATTATATAATAATTTTTCATCTAGTATATAGAAACAAATAAAAAGTGGGAGAATAGAAAGAACGACCAAACAAATAAATTATGGTAACTCAAGCCACATGGCACAATTTTTTTCAAAGAAATGAATCTGATTTTCTTATATATATTTAAAATATATTTATTTTTAATTGTATTTAAAATTAGTATCGTAATTTCTCTTTTATAAATAATATATTCTTAATACTCTTAAGATAATTTAAAACATATTTATTAATTATTTAATCATTTTTCATCTATTTTATATAAACAATGAAGATGACGCATTTTGACATATGATGAAGATGACGACACATGAAGCTGAATGTATTGGGTCAATTTTAAATAATACACCATTCATCAATTTAGGAATAGGTGCGTCCAAACGTTATGTAATTGATTACTCAAACTCCATAAAGGTTCATAAAAAAAAATTTATCAATAAAGGGAATATTTGGGAATAGTGGGAAAAGAGGAAAGAACGACAAAACAAATTAATTTCTGTTTGTACACTCCAATCGGCGTGGCATAAATTTTTTCATTTTTTTACAAATAAATATATCTGATTTTCTTATACAATTATTACCATATAACCCTCATTTATCAAAAGTATATTCAAACCAAAATTATTTTGTCAAATATTATTGGTCAGAAACCTTACATGATAACTTTTCATATAATACAATACATACAATACTACTATAGAAACATAAACAATATTCCTATATCCTACAAAGATCTCATCTATAAAAATATTCTTAAACAACGAATTCCCTAAACCACTAATTAATAATTAAAAAATAATTTAGATAATATTGCAACATAATTTTTCGTCAAACATGGACCTATAAAAAAAAAATTAATTAACACTTTGTCAACATACTCTTTCAAAATACTCTTTGTTGTTGGAGACAACCTTCCATTTATGATGCATTATGACATCCACCTTTCATAACTCTTTGTTCAATGTATTGAGTTTATAAATATTACATAAATGATAATGACGAATCAGAAAATATGATGGAGACGAAGATGAGACTGAAGCTGAATGTATCCAGTCATCATTCAGTCGGTTTAAAGTTTAAATGCGCATAAACCATTACAATTTGTGTAAATAGATGCGTTACAATTTAGGAATAAATGCTTTTTTATAGAATCCAATCCACATGGCACAAATTATGGTTACCCAAGCCACGTGGCACCATTTTTTTCAAAGAAATGAATCCGATTTTCTTATATATATTTAAAATCATTTATTTTGTAATTGTTTTTAAAATTAGTATTATAATTTCTCTTTTATAAATAATATAATTTTAATGCTCTTAAGATAATTTAAAACATATTTATTAATTATATAATAATTTTTCATCTAGTATATAGAAACAAATTAAAAGTGGGAGAAGAGAAAGAACAACCAAACAAATCAAATTATGGTTACTCAAGCCACGTGGCACAATTTTTTTCAAAGAAATGAATCTGATTTTCTTATATATATTTAAAATGTATTATTTTTTTATTGTATTTAAAATTAGTATCGTAATTTCTCTTTTATAAATAATATATTCTTAATACTCTTAAGATATTTTAAAACATATTTATTAAATATTTAATCATTTTTCATCTATTTTATATAAACAATGAAAATGACGCATTTTGACATATGATGAAGATGACGACACATGAAGCGAAATGTATTGGGTCAATTTTAAATAATACACCATTCATCAATTTAGGAATAGGTGCGTCCAAACGTTATGTAATTGATTACTCAAACACCACAAAGGTTCATAAAATAAAATTTATCAATAAAGGGAAGATTTGGGAATAGTGGGAGAAGAGGAAAGAACGACAAAACAAATTAATTTCTGTTTGTACATTCCAATCGGCATGGCACAAATTTTTTCATTTTTTTACAAATAAATATATCTGATTTTCTTATACAATTATTACAATATAACCCTCTTTAATCAAAAGTATATTTAAACCAAAATTATTTTGTCAAATATTATTGGTCAGAAACCTTACATGATAACTTTTCATATAATACAATACATACAATACTACTATAGAAACATAAACAATATTCCTATATCCTACAAAGATCTCATCAATTAAAATATTCTTAAACAACGAATTCCCTAAACCACTAATTAATAATTAAAAAATAATTTAGTTAATATTGGAACAAAATTTTTCGTCAAACATGGACCTATAACAAAAAAAATTAATTAACACTTTGTCAACATACTCTTTCAAAATACTCTTTGTTGTTGGAGACAACCTTCCATTTATGATGCATTATGACATCCACCTTTCATAACTCTTTGTTCAATGTATTGAGTTTATGAATATTATATAAATGATAATGATGAATCAGAAAATATGATGTAGACGAAGATGAGACTGAAGTTGAATGTATCCAATAATCATTCAGTCGGTTTAAAGTTTAAATGCGCATAAATCGTTACAATTTGTGTAAATAGATGCCTTACAATTTAGGAATAAATGCTTTTTTATAGAATCCAATCCACATGGCACAAATTATTGTTACCCAAGCCACGTGGCACCATTTTTTTCAAAGAAATGAATCCGATTTTCTTATATATATTTAAAATCATTTATTTTTTAATTGTTTTTAAAATTAGTATTGTAATTTCTCTTTTATAAATAATATAATTTTAATGCTCTTAAGATAATTTAAAACATATTTATTAATTATATAATAATTTTTCATCTAGTATATAGAAACAAATTAAAAGTGGGAGAAGAGAAAGAACGACCAAACAAATCAAATTATGGTAACTCAAGCCACGTGACACAATTTTTTTCAAAGAAATGAAATTGATTTTCTTATATATATTTAAAATGTATTATTTTTTAATTGTATTTAAAATTAGTATCGTAATTTCTCTTTTATAAATAATATATTCTTAATACTCTTAAGATAATTTAAAACATATTTATTATATGGAAAAAGCTATGAAACCAAAGATGGGGCGAGGGTGGCCGAAAAGAGTGGTGCCACCGCCGCTGATGGTTGAGATTTCACCGGTGAAATCACAGAATAGCGCCGATGAAGATGAAGATCTTGTTAATGAGGTAATGCAACCTGAAACAATGGAGTCAGTAGAGAAATCGAGTGTCATCAGAGTGAAAGAAGCCGTAACTGGAAGGGGCATGGATCCAAACCCTAACACTGAGGAACGAAAGCTGTGGGTGGATATTCTCAGTGATAATCGCAATCCTGCGAAAGGAATGGCTATGGAGTATGTGGCACCAACACTTGTGAATGGAGTGGTGGAAATAGAGATCAATGATGAAGATATCGAATCGGAGTTACGATTTTGGGACAATGCCCTGATATTGTATATAATAGGGGAAGATGTGAGTATGAATGCGATGAAGAACTTTATGCTGAAGACGTGGAATTATGTGAAAGCACCGGATCTGTATTACCACGATGAAGGATACTTTCTTGCTCGGTTTCATAGTGTAAACACCCCAAATTTTCCCTCACCCATTCACACCATGGCTTGTGATCATTTCATATGCATAAACACAATCATAGCATCACATACCACATTTTTGATCCACTGCATAGATTCAAAGTCATCTACATCTAGGGTTTGTGATCTGAGCAATCCAAGAGCTTCTTGAGCCACCCCAAAGGTCATCAATCACTTCAAAGGGGTCCATGTATGTTCTAGCATCATATTATATCCTCTCAAAGTCAATAATGTCAAAGAATCACAAGAACTGAGAATGGCATGGAAGCAGAGCCAGGTTTGACTGCACAGATGACCTAAAATTAGGGTTTTGGTTTCAGAGGCCATAACTCCAAATGTTTTGGTCATTCTTGTTTCTATTGGTCTCTATATGGTATAGGGAGTATGCATATCAATTTTCATGAAGAAATTCCTTGGGGAAGTCATCTGATCAAGAGTTGACTTTTCAAGCAAGTCAGTGCAAAATCAGGGCATCTGAGGCCCCCAATGACCCAACCAAAGGGTGTTCTTCATCATTTTGATTGTATATGGTCTTTATTTGATCATAGAAGAAGTTGGAAGTTCACAAAATTGAAGAATTTCAAGTCTTTTGCAAAGTTGACTTTTTGGGAAAGTTTGACTTTTAATGAAATTGCCATTTTAGGCAACTTTTTCAACCTTTACTTTTTGATTCAAAAAAGCTTCAAATGGAAAAACTTTGGTCATGAAAGTTGTAGAATGGATCATTCCCTTTTCAAAAAGTCCAAAAACATGACCTAATTCATTTTGGATCAAAAGTTATGGCTTGTCAAAGTTGGCTAAAATCACAAAATTTCAAAGTTTCCACCAAAGAGGCAAAGTTGCAAATTCACTTCTCAAGGCAAATTTAGTTATCAAATGGACTTCTAAACTTCACCACATGATCATACCTGACCTAAAATCAGAATTGGCCCAAGGGATTTCTCATTTTTGTGCCTTGATTTTCAAATATCCATAAGTCATTTTTCATAAAAGTGCAAAGAGGGATTCTTGGCAAAATCATTCTCCCATGAATTGTATGATCACTAGCTGGTTCTAACACATTGCCATGACCAAATGAAGCATCCCACATCAAAAATCCAGCAAGAGTTCTCACATTCACATGGCCAAAATCATGAAATAACACAAGTGGGCAAGTTGCAAAATCTCTCTCAATTCATGATCCAAATGCAGCAGACTTTCATGAGCCATCCAAGGGTCATCCTTGACTCAAGCTGAGGCAAGACAAGCCTTTAGACTGCTGCTGCCATAGCCCATGCTGCAAGTACAAATCAACTTGACTTTTTGGCCAATCCTCCCATACCAATCCCACAGTGTACACCTGCCCTCCTAGATTGCTGGGATGGTTTATGGATTGTCTAAGGGTCATAAAACAAGAAGAGAGCAAGCCTGAAACACACACAACACAGCACACTCAAAAAACTGTCAAAATTTTCCTCTCTTCGAATCTCTTTCCATAGCCAGCAAACACTCATTTTCTCTTCACCATTGTATCACACACCTTCCATAGAACCTGAATCCACCATTGAAACAGCTTGAAACCCCATAAACCCTAACTGTGAAACCTGTTATACCAGAACTCAAACTCTCAATTTACCCACCAACAAAGGATTGTGAACATTCCATTAACTTCAGGGGGTTCAGAGGAGGCATTCTGCATCAAAGAAAGGCCTGGAAAGCTCATATCCATAGTTCACCACTTCAGGTAGCTTCAAATCTCAAACTTTTCAGAGCTTGTGTTTTTTGTTACAAATTGAAAGTACATGTCTTGCTGATCATGATGGTACCTTTAGAATCAAAAATGGTGAAGAAATGAGCATTTGGTTGCTCTCTGAAATTTCACCCGTGAATCTTGCTTGCTTCGATTCCCTTTGTTCTTGGGTTATAAATGTTATTTGAGGGGTGGTTTGAATGGGGTTTGGGTAGAGGATCATTTCCCTGCTTTCAATTTGATGCATGGTGGCCTGTAGCATGTTTTAGGGTTTCAAACCCGCCGGAGAAGATGACCGGAGCTTCCCTCCGGTCACCTGAAAGTTATTAAGCCCTAACCCTAATTAGCTTGCCAGATGCATTCGTGGCCGTTGGATATGGATTAGTTTAAGTTTTGGATGGTCCAGATTGAGTCATTAAACCCTAACCTGTTTTAATTAATTTAATAAATCATAATTAATTTAATTAAGCCAGAACCAATCCTGACCTTTGATTCACGCGCGCAGTCAAGCACTTCCCCCCAGGTTTAAATGTCAGCCTTTGGATTAGAATACTTTTCATTTTCATTAATTTTAATTCATTTGTTTTGTATTTCTTTTCTCCATTTTATTTAAAATAGCAAAACAATTTTGAAAAATTCTGAAAATTTTTGTACAAACTTTTATTAATTTTCAGAAACCAAAAACATTTTTATTTTTATTTTTTGCATTAAAAAATATTTTTAAATTATTTAAAAGTTTATTTTTAATTAATTAATGAGAATTAATTAATTAAAAATACTTTTAGGTATTTAAAAATCACCAAAAAATTCATGAAACCTTTAAAATCATTTAGAAACATTGTCCAACTCTCAAACCAAATTTCTTTTTTGATCTTGATGCATTTTGATAATTTTCCATGGAATTAATTCAATTTCAAAGCATTATTTTGATCCAAACTTCAAAAAATCATTTCTGCCTAACCATTGAGAGTTGGACTTTGGTTCTTTTTGCATTGTGTCTTGCATATCATGTAGATTGTGAGATTAAATTGGCATGATTTGATCTTTCATTTTCATTTTGTTTGACATTTTTCTTGTCAAAGTACCCCAAAACCCTAATAAACTTAGGAAATTCATAATTCTCATTAGGTTAAGAGTTAGAACCCCTCCTTTGGGCAGTGAGTTTGTATAGGTTTAGGGTTCCCTTGGATGCATTTTCAATTTTTTATATTGATGTTTGCTTCTGGTTTTGGTTTTTGTTTGATGCATTGATCATAAACCCTAATTTGGGCTTCCTTTTGCATTCATTTTGCATTTGCTTGCATACCATGACTTGCCATAACATTTCAATGCATCCTTTTGATCCATTAGACATCTTAAGACATGTTAGAATCATGTTTGATCATTGCATCTTTCATTTGCCATGTTGTATGCCATTTGCATTTCATAACTTTTCATGTATGATCATGGTTCTAAACTTGCTTCATTTGCATCCATAAGTTTCTATGATCATCCCCATGCTTTGTTTCATGTTTGCATCATCCCATAGCACCATTATCATCATGTATATGCTTCTGGTTTTGACTTGCATCATGTCATTTCATTTCATTTTGCATTGCATTGCATTTCTTTCACTAACTTTTCAGGTGGTAAGTAACTTTGAGAAGTGAATTTGCCTTCACTTCTCACAATCTCTTTTCATCTCTCTTATGCATCATTGCTGCATTTTGTATTGTGCTTGAGATTGAGCTTGCTCATTCTTCTTCATCTTACTTTCTTTCCTCAAGTGACTTGACTTCTTGAATGAAGCAAGTTATTTTGCTTTCTCTTTGCTCCTTTCATCTGCTTCCTGGTGGCTCCTCTGAAGATGTCTCTTGTAAACCTCACAAACTTTAGGAACAACCAAGCATGACAATAATTAGGGTTTTGATTAGTCCCCCATTTAGATTTTACCTTTGTGTCTCATTGAGTTTTCTCTTCTCACCTCATAATCAGGGACTAAACCCTAAAGGTTTTAAGGCTTTGTGATTAAGCTTATGCCTGCATCCTTCTATTAGGATGGAGTGTATAACTTTAATCCTAAGTGTTAAACCCTTAATGTGTTTAACTCCTTTAATCAATTCACTTAATAATCATCAAGACATCAAGCTTGTAACTTGGGCCTTGCATTAGGGTTCTAATTCTTCCTTAATTGGTTAAGAAGGACTAACCCTAGTGTTAATGGACAAGTCCTCCTCAAGTTGTCTTACAAACCCTAAAAATCACTTCATTATCTTATCTTTAAATAAAATCCACTTAACCAAAGGCTTGTTTTGTCATGAGTTTAATCCCTAATCATGGATTAAGTTGAGGAGCCTTCCTCAGCTTAAACACTCTCATATATTATCCTTCTATTAGGATGGTGTAATGAGTCTGTTTAATCCCTGATTATGGCTTAATCTCATTACTCAACACTAAACAAAAACAACAAAAACATCTAAATAATCACAAATAGGTTAATGATCTTAATCCTGCATCAAAGGAGATTAAGTGTGAGAAGCTGACTTCACACTTAAGGTATTCTCATTACCCCTAATCAGAGGGAAGATGTGATGAGTTTACTAACCCATTGGTTTAGGCTTAAGCTCATTAACTTATGACAAACTTTCAAAAGTAATAAAAGACTGAAAATTCAAAAACAAACAATAATCGTCTCCTCCGGGATTCTTTGCTCATCTCATTCAATCACAAACGAGGACTTGCTTCTTCCGTCTAATGCAAGACAGTTTGCACCTGAGCCAGACAGGTCATACACTTGAGCATAGACAGGTAAGCAGTTCACAAGTCAATTCATCTTTCAGTCTCTTTGGGTCGAACTACGGTGTTCTGACTTCCTCATTGCACGAGAGGATACGTAGGCATAACTTAACAGTTATCGAACAAAAGTCTCTGTATATTCCCCCTCTTTCCAGCATTATTCTTAGCCTCATTATCATGAGCATTTCACTCTTGTCCTTACACTGACACTGTATATATTACACTTTACACTTCTTTTACACAGACACCTGTACATCTGTTTCCAGCTCTTTTGTACACAAAATGCACTGACACTACCCCTTTAAAACACAAATCTTTTAAGCGTGGATCCCGTCGAGTACGACGGACAATCTGGGTGCTAATACCTTCCCAGGTTGTAACCAACCCCCTTTCTCAGTCTCTCTGGTTCGCAACCGTCTTATCCATATCTTTCTAGGTCTATGCAGCATTACCTTTCCTCCGGGATAAAAATGCCTAGCTGGCGACTCTTTTCATTCCCTGTGAGTTCACTCCTGTGTGTTCTCACATTCCTCCTTTCGCCGACCGTTCGCGTCTGTACCCTATTTGACCCGGCTTCATTTAGTGGGAGCGACAGCTTGGCGACTCTGTTGGGGATCCTTATACTGTAACCAGGGCTTCTGGTTCTTTTTGTGGGTTCCTCCTAGCGCTTGTTTGATTTATAGTTACTGGGGTTTTATGTGCTATTTTTGTTTGTATATTTGTTTATTTATTGCTTTATGTACAGTTATTTATTGCTTTCTTTACAGCTTTACATATATCATACTGTCATACTGTTCTGGCTGGATCTGGTTTGTTGATTTGGTGGGTGGGTTTCTATTGAGAGTTAAGGTCCTATACCTGGTGTCGCTCCCGGGATTTTCATCCTATTACAAACGCGAAAGTGGCGCGGAAAGGTAGAGTCGCCAGCCAGACATTTTTATCCTGAAAGAATGGGAAAGGTAATGTTGCACAAACCTGAGGAAAAAGGAAAGGACAAGGTCCTGCGAACCAAAGATCTGAATTCGGGAGTCGGTTACGACCTGGGAAGGTATTAGCACCCAGATCGTCCGCCGTACCCGACGGGATCCACGCTTGCAAAAGAAACTGTTTCAAAGGGTGAAGGTATGAAAACTGCAGCAAAAGAAAAGAAATGGACTGGAAAAGAACTGAATTAAGAAAGCGACTGGAAAAATGTAGGGAAAATAAAGATTGTGCTCGAACGGGCCCTACCCCGCTGCCTACGTACCTCATCAGGATAATGAGGATCAGAGACGCCGTAGTTCCCCTAACTAGGGGTAACAAGGAAATTGCTTGTGAATTAAAGGCTTGAACTGCCTATGCCATTGCTCAGGTGTTGCAGACTCGGACGACGAGTGCGTAACCGTCTTGCAAAGTGACAAGTAGGAGCAAGTTCGCGTACGGAGCGAATGAGGTGAGAAAAGAATTCCCGAAGGAAAGACGCTTATTGTTTGTTTGGTGTTTTTTAGAAGCTTTTATGAGTGAAGGTTTGCATAGGTAAGTGTACCTAAGTCTTACTCAATGGGATGTGTACATCTCACATCATCCCGAAATGGAATGCGCAAGAGGCACACCTATCTATGGAGGAAATCCCCAAAGCTAGTCCCCTAAGTGAAGGCTTAAGCACACTGGCCTATTGCCATTATTAAGTGTTTTTGTGGTTTTTTGGTTAAGAAGTGTTTTTTAGCTTTTCTTTGTGAGGTACTCATGCTAAGACCTATCCACCACGAGTGATGACTCACACCTCGCCCCGAAATGGAACGCATGTGAGCATCTCATAGCAAAGTCTCATGTCACATGAAAGTACTCAACCTTTATTAAATGAATTAGAAATAAGTTTGAAGATGAGAAGAGAGAGCACCAAAGGATCTCAAGGAAAAATTCTAAAGGGGGACTAAAATAATCCTAAGTATTCACATGCATGGATATCCTAAAGGTTAGTGAGGTTTCTATCCTAATGAAGAAGGAAGAAGAAGATAGAAGAAGGGATGAGAAAGGCCTAGGCCCAACAAAAGAGAGTTAGCTCACATAAACATAAAAGGAAGAGATAAGAATTAGAGATGTGGAACTCAATTCCCACATCTCACACTTACCATAGCCCCTGCAAGGTTAGCATGCACAAGTGAACAAAAATGAACAAATTAACATAAAATCATCCAACAATCAGAAGTGAAATGAAGTAAACACATGCTTAATGCTAATTCAACTCAAATAAATAAAGATGAGAAGCTTATGACTTAAATTGAGGCAACATGAATACATATGGAAACAAATGCACACTTAAGAAAAACATAATACAAAACACACAAAATACAAGCATAAAGTTCAAAACCAGAATCAAAATGATATAAAGAATGGCCTAAGAGGCCAGCAAGATGAAGAGAGAAGTCACACAATACCAAACAATGTCAAAATAAAAGCAATGGAACCAAAAGATGGAATTTAAACCCTTAAAGAAACAAATGACTTGAATATGAAGCAAACTCAAAAATTCAGAATAAGCAAGACCTCTCCTAGGACCAGGAAGGTATCCATACCCCAAAGGAACCCCAAATAAGAAGAAGAAGTTGGCACAAGTGCCCTTCTAAGCCTATAAGAGATCTAATAAACCAAAAGAAGCAAAATGGGACAAGGTGAGAACAAAAATCCACAAATAATCAACCATCCATCTAAAAATTCTACAACTGAAACCAAATGATCTTAAAACACATTATATCAACTTGCCAAAAGGATTTGAAAAAATTCAGAAAGGAACTAGGTCAAATGGAGGCACAAACACAAGTTAGGACAGAAAACTTACATCACAAGATACCAGACCAAAACTCAAGAAATAATTTCCTAAAAATTCTGATAAAAATCACATGAAAACTAGAAGATCTTAGGAACACAATTCAAAAATAATGGGATCAAAACTCCAAATATTGAAGTCTATAGAAAATGGACAAGACAGACTGATCAAGAAATGAAGCAAATGAAGCTATGTGCATTGGTGAATTAATTCTGGCACACTAATCAATGAAAAAAATAAAATAAAAATATGATAAAATTTTAGAGACACAAAGGAACATCTATGATTTATTTGAGAATTTTTAGATGAATATTTGTATTTTTAATGAATTAAAAGCAAACTGAATAAAAGGAAAAATTAAATTGAAAAAAGAAAAATAAAAGAAGTTGAAGGAGGTGTGCATAGCAATGGTTTGAACGTGGAAATGAATGGGCCAATATGGGGTGGGGTGCGAATAGCGTTACGGGCTAGGCCCAGACGCATGCTAATCTATGGCTTATGGAGGAGGTGCAGACAGCAAGGAAACTCAGTTTAATACATCCTGGGCCCAACAACGGGGGGTGCGTTCAGCGAGAGGCCTTAGGCCCATGCGAAATCTCTAAAACCCCTCCCCAATAATCAGACTATCATTTACTTGCTACTAATATTTTTTTATTAAAATGAAAATGAACAAAATGCCATGTGAACATAAAATCAATTGGTGCACCTAGGGTTAAGTTGCTACAAGACAAAAACTCAACACAGCCACTCACAACGCAACACCACATCATCTCCTACCTCCCGCTCATGAAAAATTCGAAAGAAATACAGGAAGCAGAGCCAAACCTCAGCATCATTATCAACAATTCATGACACTATAACTCCTTCATCTCTCAATGAAAATCAAAATTGTAAAAACAAAAAATGAAGTATGAAACACAAGGATCATGAATATACCAATAGCTTTCACAAACAAGCATCACAGCAAGCAAACCGAAAGCAACAAGATCAAGCATCAAAACATAAAATCATGATTTCAATCCATCCTGAGCTTCTAAACATTTCACATAATGCATCTTAATCCATAACAAAACAAAACAAGACAGAATACATTCAAACCGAAGCAATTAATTGAGAAGCTCAAACCTGAAATTGAAGCTTTCTTGAAGGAGTTGAGAAATCCAGAGATCTCCTTGCTTTCTTGAAGCTTCCTTGGATCTTTCTCAAGCCAAATAAAGGCTTATGGATGAAGATAATGCACAATCAGAGGTGTTGCTGAATCTTCAACTTGCTCGAAGCTCCAAGGTCCTTGCCATGGATGTGATGTGAGGTTCAATGTGAGAACTCAGAATTCTTGAGGATGAAGAATCAGATGAGAATTTAGATCTGGAAACTTCTAAATTCTGTTATTCAGTTGAGCTTACAATGAGAGAAGAGAGAGAGATTGAAGAGCGTGATGTATGAAATGAAGCTGAGCTGTTTCTGAATTGTGACCTAGCTCCTTATATAGCAAAGGTGTGTGGTTGAAATGTGAAGGGTGGCTGCACCAAATTAGTTATCTTGCTTTCACAAAAATGCCGCCTGCGTGAATCCTTCTTGCTCTCTTTTCCAGCTTGATGTTTTTAAAATAACCCCAGGCATGAGGTTCCTCACGAATTACCACGGGGCTAGGGTGTTGGCAGCATGACATTGGTTGCTGATGAAGGGTCATGGGAATCGTGAAATGAGAATCGGATATTCCCTTATGATGCATGGCGTGGACTCCCACATGAACTCTTCTTGTTTTCCTTATTAGTGCCATCAGCGTGTCATGTAGTGAGTGAGGATAAAATGTGACTCCCAGGCCAGTGCAAGAGGGACGTGTGGCAGGCAGAGGGGGCTGGACCCAAGTGCTGATTTTTTTCACATTATTTTCGTACACCATCACCACATGTATGTCCTTGCATTACTCTTGCCAATATTTGGTCACGCAAATCAACATGGGCCCATTAAAAAATGTTATAAAATAATATCATGAAATGCAAGATAAATTCTATTATTAGAGCCCAATCACAAATTGACATGTGTCCACCACAAGAAAACCCTAAAATGCTCCAAACTTCAAAAAATCATAACTTGAATTCTAAAAATGCCATGAAAGTGTTCTACGACTTTTCGGAAAGGAAAAATCGTGCTCTACAACTTTCGTGTTTACCAGAAAATCATTCAGAGCTTTTTAGCACATGAAATAATAGCTTGAAATTTCGGGACGAATAATTTCCAAAAAATGGAAACCTCTAGATTTCCAATTTTAGCAACTTTTTGCATACTCCCGATTTTTGACATTTGAGCTCAACTGAATTATTCCTTGACATGATATGACCTCACAAATTGATAATCCTGATTAAAAAACCCTGAAATCTTCATGTTGACTTTTTTTTTTACTGCAAAGTTGACTTTCTTGCTTCACCTTCAAGTAACTAGACCAAATCTTGACTTCTTCAATGAATTTTTGCCTCACACTTCATATATAAGCCATGCAGACCGAATGAGATCCTTTGCCCACAAGAAAAAGTTAAAGTTAAAAGGATAGGAGGATCTGGCCCATAACCCTAATCAGGATTTCCCTCCATAGGAAAAAAGTTGTACTCTTGAACTTCTGATGAAATAACTGACTTCCCTAAGGAAATTTCTCACCAAATTTCATCCCTAGGATCCTCTTGTCATATAAGGGACTTTGCCCAGATGAAATGGACAAAGTCTCAAAGATTTCATGCTTGAAAGTGAAACCCTAATTTGGGATCATGGTGTAGGGGCCTGCCCTAGCTTGGGTTCTCTGATACTCTCCCAACCTCTTGAGTTTTTGTGACTGATCTTGAACTTGTGAATGCCATGTAGATTCCTCATGGGACTTGGACAAGTCCACTGGGCCTCTTGTTATAGCTTGTAATACCTCAAATCCACCCACAGATGATCATATGCCTAATGCTAGGTCATGAGAATGTTATGCTTCATATTTCCATGATATGATGTTGAGGAAATGATATGAGTATGATGAATATGATATGATATGATGCTTAAAATGAAGAGGGCAAATTTAGGGTGTTACAGCTGCCCCTATTCAATCAACTGTTAATCTGAAAAGGATGAGAGCAACGGCTATCAGACATTCGAGATTAAACTGTGATTGAATACCAAAAAGACCTGAAATTTGTACTCTGACGAAGAATGCAACCCCGGGAAATAAACCCAACCAGATGACGCTCTGGAGATATGAGGAGAGAAGAAGCAGACGAGCTTCATCCAAGTTGAAACTGATATCTGGAATAATAACATGTTGACAGACGAGTCTTCAAACCATCCTGTGACGCCAGGAACCGGACATACGAGTCCTCAAAACACTGCATACAATCATTTGAGACAGACGAGTCTTCAAACAACCCTGTGACGCCAGGAGTTGGACGTACGAGTCCTCCAACACCGCATATAGCATGAGACAGACGAGTCCCCTTCGGATTTACCTGTTACGCCAGGACCGGTAATGCACTTAAGTCTGTGGGATAGACATGCAATCAAGGTAGACGAACCTTCTTCATATATTTTCCGCGGATATATGGTATAAGACAGACGAGTCTTCTAAGCAAACCTGTTACGCCAGGTGCAACAACCATAATTGGTGCTTGAGACAGACGAGCCTCCTTCGGATTTACCTGTTACGCCAGGACCGGTAATCATTTCGACATTTAATTCCCACTGTCAGGATTCGAAACCTCTTCAATACAGACGAGTATTGGATGATCATCAAGATAACACAGACGAGTGCCATAAGCCAATGATACAGACGAGTATCAGACGATGATCTGAGAAACACAGACGAGTGCCTCAAGCAATGATACAGACGAGTATCATCGACTGGTATAGACGAATACCAGAGATTCAAACACAGACGAGCATTTGAAGTAGTCATAGAAATATCAGGGTAAACAGCAAATCTTCACATTCAGATGTAAGCTAGCACAGACGAGTGCTGAGGATGATACAGACGAGTACCCGAGCTTCAGAACACAAACGACTTCTGGGGGATAAAAGCATACGAGCTTCAAACAAACACAGACGAGTGCTGTACAGTTGCAGACGAGCAACAATAGAGAATGCATATCAAGGCACAGACGAGTGCCGCGAAGGATCCAATACCAAACACAGACGAGTGCTGGGAGGTTGCCGACAAGCAATAACAAATATCATATCGGAACACGGACGAGTGTTGAGGAGTTGCGGACGAGCAACTATCATAACCAAACACAGACGAGTGCTGAAAATTGCAGACGAGCAATAACAAGGTATCGTAACACAGACGAGTGTTGAGAATCAACAGCAAAATAATGCATCTCCAAGCACAGACGAGTTGCTGGAATTTGCAGACGAGCAATCAACCAACTGAGATAATCAAACATAGACGAGTGTTTGGAATTGCGAACGAGCAGAATCAAAGCAATCAAGAACCACTGCTGGAGAAAGCAAATGAGCAATACCAAAAGGCTAACACGGACGAGTGTTGAAAGATGCAGACGAACAACAATAAAGCAGTAACATGTCCTTGCTGGGGAAAACTTGCTTAGGGATAACACATACGAGTGTTGAAAATTGCAGACGAGCAACGAACGAATGCCGGATTGGCAACAAGAGATACAACTCTACAGGGGAAGACAAGTCAAGAGGTCTGGATACCCACTCTGACTGAGGTGATGAATACCTGGCCATATCATCACATACCCAAAAGTATGGCAACTTGGTTGAGAAATATCTCACGGACGGAGGTGAAAATCAAATATGGACTCTGTGGGGACCGGATCATCTTCAGACTTGGCTGGGGAAGCTTCTGATGATTCAAGACTCTGAGGGGATATCAGGCTTTCAAGTACCTGATAGGCAAGGACTCTTGCTGGGGATAGAATACTGTTAATTCCATCTCTGATGACGTCAGACCTTCAGGTACCTGCTAGGCATACTCCGCTGGGGAAGAATGGACTGCTACTTCACTGGGGAAGAAGAACCTGCTTGGGCTGCTGCCAAGGCTTGGTTGGAGGAAATCTTTGCCGGAGATGCCAGGCTTCAGATACCTGTCGGAGAAAAATCTCTGCTTAGGGAGATACTCTACTGGGGAAGATTAAATTGCTTGAGAGAATGTGACGCCATCCCGCAACCTGCAACAACAGAAAACACACGTGTGTCCCGGGGATTTGCATGGAATGATCGGTTCATCCATCGTCACCCGACACTCAAAGGAGGTTACAGTTTCCCTGCATGTCAGTTTTCTTTACAAAATTATTACCATGTTTAGATGCAATGCTATTTTTGCCAAAAATTCAGGACATTTTGCAAACAAAAATAAACACACACAACTTTTTGACTGAATATTATTTTATTGAATGGCCTCTGAATAGGCAAAGATTTACATCAGGAAGCAACCACCTGAAAGAGGTGACCACTATAAAAATTGAGAAAAGAAACTATCCTAATGGCAATGTATACGGCATTCCAAGGAGTTCCATTTCTGCTATGACCTGCATGTCTTCAAGACTTTCCATTCTGCTTTGGCTTTCTGAGAGGACGAGGGGACTGTTTCCTATCCTTCTGACATTGTCGAACTGTACGAAACGATGACGTGGTTCAGATAACTTGGATCACAGTTGTTCGCTTATTCCCTTATTTTGCGTGGATCGCCCTCTCGGGTTTTCAATCCACCGGGATACCCTTTTTTGCCTGAGCTGTCCAATGTGGCTTTTCAACTCAGCGGGTGTACATTTTTTATATTTATTTCCCTAATTTTTGCCCGAGATTTTTATTCTGTTTTTAGCTCGCCGGGATGCCCTTTTCTTGCCTGGACTTACATTCTATTTTTGTGTCCAGCGGGTCTCTTTATGCGAAGTATTTTTTAACTGCGTCCGAGTTAACAGGGGATGGGAAGTCCTCTCCATCCATAGTGGTGAGCATCAGCGCTCCTCCTGAGAATACTTTCTTCACTATGAATGGTCCTTCATAATTTGGGGTCCACTTGCCCCTGTTATCTGAACCTGGAGGAACGATCCTCTTCAATACAAGCTCTCCCACTTGATACTCTCGAGTACGTACTCGTTGGTCGAATGCCCGCTTCATTCTCCTCTGATAAAGCTGACCATGACAGATAGCCGCTAATCTCTTTTCCTCAATTAGACATAGCTGATTGTAACGAGCACGCACCCATTCAGCCTCATTTAACTTGACATCCATCATCACGCGCAGTGAAGGAATCTCTACTTCGACAGGCAGGACTGCCTCCATACCATACACCAGAGAGAAGGGAGTTGCCCCTGTTGACGTCCTGACTGATGTTCGGTACCCATGCAAAGCAAACGGTAACATCTCATGCCAATCCTTGTAGGTGACAACCATTTTCTGCACAATCTTCTTGATATTCTTGTTAGCTGCCTCTACCGCACCATTCATCTTTGGTCGGTAAGGAGAAGAATTGTGATGCTGTATTTTGAAGTCCCGACATAAGTCTGCCATCATCTTGTTGTTGAGATTAGAACCATTATCAGTAATGATCCTTTCGGGCACTCCATATCTACATATGATATCTCTTTTCAGAAATCTTACCACCACTTGACGAGTGACGTTGGCATAAGATGCTGCTTCTACCCACTTGGTAAAGTAATCAATCGCAACCAGGATGAAGCGATGACCGTTTGAAGCAGTTGGCTCAATCTTCCCGATCATGTCAATGCCCCACATAGAGAAAGGCCAAGGAGATGACATGACGTTGAGTGGGTTAGGAGGAACATGCACTTTATCTGCATATATTTGGCACTTGTGGCATTTACGAGCGAATGAACAACAGTCTGCATCCATTGTCATCCAGTAATACCCTGATCTCAGCAATTTCTTTGCCATGGCATGCCCTCCTGCATGGGTACCAAAAGATCCTTCACGGGCTTCCTGCATCAACAGACTTGCTTTGTGTCTATCCACGCATCTGAGCAAGACCATGTCGAAGTTCCTCTTGTACAAAACCCCGTCTGTGTTCAAGAAGAAACTAGCAGCAAGTCGTCTCAAGGTCTTTTTGTCTTTGGAAGATGCCCCTGTTGGGTATTCTTGCTTCTCCAGGAATAACTTGATATCAAAATACCAAGGTTTCTCGTCAGACACGACGTCTACAGAGAAAGCATAAGCTGGAGAGTCAAGCCTGGAGATGTCAATTCTGGGCACAAAATTCCAACACAGGACTTTAATCGACGAAGAGAGAGTGGCCAAAGCATCGGCAAATTGATTTTCGTCACGTGGTATGTATTTGAGCTCAACTGTCGTGAAGAATGTCAACAGTTTTCTAGCATAATCCCTGTATGGAACTAGATGCTCTTGATGTGTATACCACTTGCCGGTAATTTGGTTAATGACGAGGGCTGAATCTCCGAATATGTCGAGGTTCTTAATCCGAAGATCAATTGCCTCCTCTATTCCCATTATACACGCCTCGTATTCCGCTTCATTGTTGGTGCAGCCAAAAGTAATTCTGGCAGCGAAGGGTAAGTGGACACCTTCAGGAGTAATGAGTACGACACCAACTCCACGACCATTGATATTCATGGCCCCATCAAACATCAACTTCCATTTGGATTCAGGGTCAGGCCCCTCCTCCGGAAGTGGTTCCTCATAATCGTTTGTTTTGAGGTACATGATGTCCTCATCAGGGAAATCAAATCTCATTGGCTGATAGTCATCCTCAAGAGGTTGCTGAGCAAGGTATTCCGACAATACACTTCCTTTGATGGCTTTCTGAGAAGTGTACTGGATGTCGTATTCGGTTAAAATCATCTGCCATCTAGCAACCCTTCCGGTCAATGCTGGTTTCTCAAAGATGTACTTGACAGGATCCATCTTGGAAATGAGAAGTGTAGTATGGGTCAACATGTACTGCCTCAGTCGGCGAGCAGCCCATACCAAAGCGCAGCAAGTTTTCTCGAGCAGTGAGTATCGGGATTCACAGTCGGTAAACTTTTTGCTAAGGTAATAAATGGCGTACTCTTTTCGACCAGACTCGTCATGTTGGCCGAGCACACACCCCATCGACCCTTCTAGCACGGTCAAGTACATGATTAATGGTCTCCCCTCCACTGGAGGCATCAGAATTGGAGGTTCCTGCAAATATTCCTTTATTTTGTCGAAAGCTCTTTGGCAATCATCGTTCCACCTGACCGTTTGCTCTTTTCTTAGCAACTTGAATATCGGTTCGCACGTGGCAGTTAGGTGAGATATGAACCGAGAAATGTAGTTCAATCTACCCAAGAACCCGCGCACTTCTTTTTCTATCCTCGGTGCAGGCATATCTTGAATAGCTTTCACTTTAGCAGGATCTACCTCGATTCCTCTTTGACTTACAATGAAACCCAGCAATTTTCCGGAACGCACTCCGAAAGTGCACTTGTTTGGATTCAACCTCAGTTTGTACTTGATCAATCTATCAAATAACTTCTTCAGGTTAACCAAATGCTCCTCTTCGTCTTTGGACTTTGCAATCATATCATCCACATAACATTCGATCTCCTTGTGGATCATGTCATGGAACAATGTGACCATCGCCCGTTGATAAGTTGCCCCAGCGTTCTTCAAGCCAAAGGGCATGACCTTATAGCAAAATGTTCCCCACGGGGTAATGAACGTTGTCTTTTCCATGTCTTCCGGCGCCATTTTTATCTGATTATAACCGGAGAATCCATCCATAAAGGAGAACACCGAGAATTGAGCAGTATTGTCGACCAACACGTCAATGTGTGGCAACGGAAAATCATCCTTCGGGCTTGCTCTGTTCAAATCTCGATAGTCAACGCACATCCGGACCTTGCTGTCCTTCTTAGGTACTGGTACGATGTTAGCTACCCACGGTGGGTAACTAGTCACGGCAAGGAACCCGGCATCCCACTGCTTCTGAACCTCCTCTTTAATCTTCATCGCCATATCGGGGCGAGTTCTTCTCAATTTTTGCTTTACAGGAGGACAATCTTCTCTCAGGGGTAGCTTATGCATCACGATGTCGGTGTCTAGACCTGGCATATCTTGATATGACCAAGCAAAGATATCCACATACTCTCTCAGCATACTGATCAGCTCTTGTTTGACATCGGCCTGCAGATTGGCCCCTATCTTGATTTCTTTCTTTGCATCTTCACTGCCAATGTTGATGGTCTCAATCTCTTCTTGATGAGGCTGAATAACTCGTTCCTCTTGTTTCAACAATCTGACCAACTCTTCAGGGAGGTCACAGTCTTCCTCAACCCCTTCATCAGCTTGGTAGACTGGATTATCAAAGTCATGCATAGTCATAGCAGGAACGTTATCCGTGGAATCCGGATGATCGGCACTGCACAAATGATGTGCTTATTCAGAATCTGCTTATTTCGAAAAAAGACGCTAACACAAAACAAAAAGGAAACACATTGCCATTTTTATATATTTTTTGTGAAAAAGTTTAAAAACAAAGACAGGGAACACAGTTTGTCTGAAAATGTCCTTTTATTTCATAGCAAAATAACAATGCGATACAAAACATGGTGGCCCAATACAATGGATCCAAGCATCTTAGGCAGAATGCTGGATTTGACAATGCAGTATGCTAATAAAAGGAAACAAAGCAATTACTTTGAGAGCCAGGTGACTTGAATAATGTCTTCAGCAGACCAATTTCCTAGCTCCTCGCCGGGTGCACACGGGCGGATCCAATTGTTGTCCCAGTCTCTATCACTATCCCCGTCTTGGCTTGCCATACAGATTTGATTGCGATCGAGCAACCCAGCACTTGTGAATGTGATAGCTTTACCACTCTGAGTAGACCCCCCGGGTTGATACCCTAAGCCGAATTTATCATCCTTCTTTTCCATCTCCAACAGCTTGCCCCATCCCTGAGCATTGCCTGATTGGACGACCTCCTTTGCTTCCTGGTAGGAATGAATGGACGTGCCCTCGTTGTTTTTCTTCACCGGAGTCAAGATACTGACATCTGCTTCAAAAGCTTGGCACAAAGTCTCGTGGATTTCTCCATCCATTTCCACATACTTAAACGTTGACAGGTGGCTGACAAATATATCTTCTTCCCCACAAACTGTGATGACCTGGCCGTCCACCACGTATTTAAGCTTCTGATGCAGGGTTGAGGTGACGGCTCCAGCAGCATGTATCCACGGTCTGCCCAACAAGCAACTATACGCAGGCTGGATGTCCATGACATAGAAGATACTCTTGAAGACTTGAGAGCCTATCTTGACAGGCAACTCAACCTCTCCGAAAACTGATCTTCTTGAACCATCGAAAGCTTTAACCACCAGATCACTCGGCGTCAGGACAATCCCATCAATGTTAAGCTTCATCAACGCCTTCTTCGGGAGCACATTCAAGGGAGAGCCTGTGTCTACAAGAACATGAGACAACACAGCGCCCTTGCATTCCATCGTGATATGCAGTGCTTTATTGTGATTCCTTCCCTCCGAAGTGAGGTCTCTGTCCGTGAAGCCTAAGCCATGGCTAGCATTGACACTTCCAACAACTGCTTCGAGTTGGTTGACAGTGATCTCTTGAGGAACGTAGGCCATTTGAAGTACTTTCAGCAAGGCTTCTCGGTGCGCGGGAGAGCACATTAGCAGTGACAAGATAGAAATCTTTGAAGGTGTCTGGTTCAGTTGATCAACCACCTTGTAGTCACTCCTTTTGATGATCCTCATGAACTCCTCTACTTCTTTTTCAAACGTCCCCTGCCCAGCCACAGGAGTAGTTGACTCGTCATTCGCAGTCTGCTTTCCTTTGTCTTTGGACGAAGCCTCGGCCTCAGGATCCTTTCTCAGTGCAGGGGGAGCAAACAACCGACCACTTCGAGTAAAACCCCCAACACCTCCTACATTCTCAATAGTCAGGTCAGCAACAGGTCTACTCTCCATCTTCTGTCCCGCCACATAGACATCGGAACCATAATGCCACGGAATGGCCCTATCATCGGTGTACGGCACTGGCCCAGGTACAGTTATAGTCACGAGACTAATCTGAGGAGCGTAAATGGTAATCGGCCCTTGTCTGACGGGCATATCAGCTTCATCATAAAAGATAGTAATGGTTGACACATCATCAGCCTCTTCATCACTAATCTTACTGAACTGCAAGGACCCCTCATCAATCAACCCTTGCAAACCCATCTTCAATTTCTCGCAGCCATTCACAACACTCATACAGTCTTCACAATCGAGACAACAACCAGGAAATACTTGACCCTTCAACAATCTCTCCTTCACCACCCTCAAAGGTGTCTTGACTTCATCGATACTTAGCACCAAACTCAACTTGTCGTCACCCTCAACAACATTGACTCTTGCCCCGCCATGATGAGGCATGGGGTTCGAGTTGACATTCGGTGGCGGCGCAAAGTTGATTGCCTTAGAATCTACAAGATCCTGAACTTTGTGATGCAGCGCCCTGCACTTCTCGGTTGAGTGCCCGGGTGCTCCTGAGTGAAAGGCGCATCGCGCATTGACATCATAACCAGCTGGAAGCTCTCCAGGAGGTGGTGGTGCCAAAGTCCTCAATTGAATAAGGTTCAGATCTAGTAGTCTTGGCAACAAGGCAACATACGTCATCGGAATAGCCTCGATCACCCTGTTAGCCGGGCGAGTATGCCTCGGCTGATATGGTCTCTGCTGGTAGTTGGTTCGAGGTTGTTGTTGTTGCTGATGTTGTTGTGGAGGAGGTAGCATCTGTTGTACGAGAGCTGCAGGAATGGTGACAGCAGCCATATGTTCATAAGGTCTTCTGTAACCACGACCCTGGCTTCGGCCGAATACAGCATTGGTCTCGCCTTCTCTCCTTCTCGGAGGTCCGCTAAAAGCTTTCCTCGCTCCATTTGAGCTACTAGCACCGGGGTCCTGTATCTTCCCCATTTTCAACAGCGTTTCAACCCTTTCTCCCGCAATGACAATATCGTTGAACTTTGTAGCAGAACTCGACGCCAGTCTCTCAAGAAATACCCCCTGGAGGGTACCCATAAACATATCGGCCATTTCATTCTCTAACAAGGGTGGTTGCACCCTGGCAGCTAGCTGACGCCACCTCTGGGCATATTCTTTGAAGCCTTCTCTTGTTGTCTGAGTCATATGTTGCAACTACGTGCGATTCGGAGCCATGTCCATGTTATATTGGTACTGCCTCACAAAGGCTTCAGCGAGATCCTTCCAGCTCTTGACATTGACCCTACTGAGCTTCATGTACCACTCAAGGGAAGCTCCCACCAAGCTGTCCTGAAAGTAATACATCCACAGTTTTTCATCGTCTGTATGGGCGGCAATTCTCCCAACAAATGATTGCATATGGGTTTTCGGACAAGCAGTGCCGTTATACTTCTCGAAGGTTGGAACTTTGAACTTATACGGAATCTTGACTCCAGGAACCAAGCCTAAGTCTGTTATATCGAATCCCAAAGAACTCTGGGACTGAATAGCCTTAATTTGCTCAGCCATCTCTTCGAACCTCTTGTTCATTTCTACCCCTTGACCTTCAGCTTCATCAAGTAGAGTGAACTGATCCTCATGGTTGTCCATTTGAAGGTGATGCAATCCGTCGTTGTTTATTGTCACTCCTGGTTATGTAACTGGAGTTCCACCCTGACGTGCGCCCGCACCAGTATGATTATCAGCATTTGCAGCAGCAGCAGCGTTCCGGTTCTGATTCTCAACCATCTCTCGCAGACGCTCTTGATTCTGCCCCATGTCGGCCATTAACGTCATGAAGTTATCCATTCTTTGCCTTAGATCTGCCAAATCTGCCTGCATTTGATCCATGGCTCGCTCTCTGTTAGTCTTGGTTGGGTATTTGTGCACTGCTGGTTGTTCTCGAACTTTACGAGGAGCTATAGTGCCTGTAACACAAAACACGTTAGTAACTGAGACACTACCTGCAAAACAACAAACAGGTTATATGGATGCAATGCAGTTGTTTATGTTTCCAATCACAGGTCATTTATGCCCCGGTTCCGGTATTTAGCAAAGAAAACCAGATGGGCACTGATCCTCGACTTTCAGAAACCTTTGCGGGAAACCACATTCAAACCATAATAGCAAGCAAACCAAGAAATGGTGAGAAACAGTCATAACATAGATCGGCCCATTAGGCACAATAAAACAGAATTCCCCACAGGGTACAAGTTCTTACAGAGGAGAAACAAACAGCTGGGACTCCTACAACATGCTTGTAGGTAATCCAGATACAAAGAAAACAAACTAAGAAACACAACCGCCGCCTGAGGATCCTGAAACTCCCTCATCAGATCTGACCTTCTTGACTCCCGCCATCAACTTGAGGTCTTCAATCTCCTGAAGTGCTGCTTCGAGGGCTTGTTGACTGTCTGCAAGCTATTGGGTTTTCTCTCTGCGAATCTTGTGGGCCTGCTCCACCTCTTCTTTTTTGTAAGCCATCTTAAATTCAAAGAACTCTTCTTTTTCTTTATATTGCTTCAACTCTTGCTCTCTTTGTCCCTTCAACCAGACAATAGACTGACGAGCATCTCGGAGGGTCTTTGACTTCTTCTTGCGCTCAACTTATCTTTGAGCTTCCATCATCCCTAATCTGCGGAAATGTGCTTCTCTTCCCGCAAAGTCCTTCTCCTTAGCCTCTAAAGTTGTCTGCATCTTCAGCAACTTCTCCTCAGCTTCATTCTTGGCCCTGTTAGCTTGGTGATACAAGCTTACCATCTCGGTGTTTTCAACTCTAACTGCATGTAGCTGGGCTTCCAACTTCTTGAATTCCTCTAGAGGCACAGTATCAATGGACTCAGCAACTGGGGGAACTGGTGCTGAAAATGGTAACAAAACTCTTCTGGCTCTGTCTTTCAACCAAGCTTCGTACTTTGGGAATGTTTGATTGTTGCACTTCCCGAAACTAGCTATTCCTTCTCCTTTGATGCTCTTCCAAGCTCCCGCAACCTTCCTCACTAAAGGCATATTATCTTTCACTGAGAAGTAGAAAATAGGGGTCAGCTTCAAATCTTCAGGCACATCTCTCAGAGCGTATCCTAATTGCCTTCTTAACAAGATTGGATTGTAATTAATCCCTCCAGTTATTCCCAACAAAGGCACACTATGATAACTCCCGCAGCTGGTGATAAAACGTGCACCTTGCAGCCTTTGAGTGAACCATTTAACATCCTTGGCCAACAACTTTTCCAGCTTCTGAGCCCATATCAAGCTATGGTCACTAAACACTCCCGTACTAGGCAAATGCCTCATGAACCATATGTGAAATAACGGAGCACAGCAACGGACCAAACATCCCCTCTTCTTCTCAGTCTTGTAATGAACCGAGTAATACAAATCCCCGAGTAAGGTAGGCACAGGATTCTTCAGCAAAAAGAGATGTATGGCGTTTATATCTATGAACTTCTCCATATCAGCAAACAAAATGATGCCATAGACAGAAAGAGCCAAGATAGCACAGACAACATCCCATTCCTCTTCAACAGCCAACTCTTCCGCCTTCTTTACCAGAACCTCCAAAGAAAACCCAGACACACCTCCTTTAATAATGGTCAAAGAATTCACAGTAGAAGGGCTCAAATAAAGAGCCTCAGCAATAGCCTCAGGTGCAGGCCTACTCATCTCAGAATTGAAAGGAACCTGATCTCGAACCGGCACACCCAGGATCAAAGCATACTCCTCCAGCATAGGGCCCAACTGGAAATCAGGAAAGGTGAAGCAACGGAGCTGAGGATCATAATACTGAAGCAATGTATGAATGGCACTCCTCTCTGAAGAATCTAACTCTATCACCACATCAAGAATACTCCCGTAAGCTTTTCTGAATCTCTCTACCTGGTTGGGTGTAATCAGCTTTACCATCTTTTTCAACAAACCAACCTTGATATCAAAGAACTTGAAATGAATATTCTGCTTGCGAGGATCTTCCATCTTTGAAGAGAATACCGGAACCGGAAGCAGAGATATGAACCTGTGAATGAAAACAAAAAAACAATGATTAATGATGCAATGATGCAATGCAGATGCAAATGCAAGGACATATGGTCATCTGAGACTGTCTGGAGTCTGGCCACTGACAAGGCCCCTCTGAATAACTGACAAACCAAAAGTCTACTGAGTCACACTCTCTGATAATCACAACCCTCTGAAGAAAATCTCTGGACCACAGTATCAAGAATACCAGAACCAGAAAACCAGAACTCCGGAACCAAAGTAACGGTATCATGACATGAACTGCACTGATAACAAGGGTATGATGTGGTCAAGGGTTCCTGCAAACCTGTAGACCCATCCCCAATCTCACAGGTGTGCTCCGGGTCAAACATCACGGACTCTCAAAGCCGAACAGCAATAATACTTTCACCATTTCCGAGAAATGGCTCATGACCAAATCAGGGAATCGGTTAGGCATTATGTACTACGCAGGGAGGCCTCAGCTGAGTCCGGGAAAAACAAGCATCCCTTATAGGTTCCCAGCTTCAAGCGCTGAAATCGAGAAACAATAGTACATTCAGCCCGTAGGATACAGTACTAATGTCATACGACCAGATGCTTTGACTGAGTTCCTATAAGAGAACCAGGCCATCCTATGCGAGTTCCCAGTGGACCCTCGGGTGCGAATGGGTTTGCCACAAAATGTGGTCTGCCACTGTCACCACTGGAGAGGGTTGTTTCCACAAAGGTTCTCAATGATCGGTCCCCAGATGCACATAACTATCAAGGTCCTATCCCGAAGTGGAGGAAATCCCCACACAAGATATTTCCAAGACAGTCGCAATCTGGGCGTGAAACACATCGCCACTCATCATGCCACATGCGAGTACAATATGTCCACTCTAATCCTAGGGTGCACTCAAGCCGGGTACTTGGCTTATCTCTCAGAAACAGTATCACCCAAGCCCACCAAACAGAAAACCAGTCCAGACAGTCCAGTATGATATATATGATGCGGAAAAATAAATACCGAAAACTGTAAATAAAGCAGTAAATAAAGCAGTAAACAACAACAATACAATACAACAAGCCACATCAAACAAACATCACCCAAAGAAACAAAAACAAACAAGCGCTAGGAGAGACTCACAAGGGAACCAGAGATTCTGGGTTCGATCCCCAGCAGAGTCGCCAGCCAGACATTTTTATCCCGAAAGAATGGGAAAGGTAATGTTGCACAAACCCGAGGAAAAAGGAAAGGACAAGGTCCTGCGAACCAAAGATCTGAATTCGGGAGTCGGTTACGACCTGGGAAGGTATTAGCACCCAGATCGTCCGCCGTACCCGACGGGATCCACGCTTGCAAAAGAAACTGTTTCAAAGGGTGAAGGTATGAAAACTGCAGCAAAAGAAAAGAAATGGACTGGAAAAGAACTGAATTAAGAAAGCGACTGGAAAAATGTAGGGAAAATAAAGATTGTGCTCGAACGGGCCCTACCCCACTGCCTACGTACCTCATCAGGATAATGAGGATCAGAGACGCCGTAGTTCCCCTAACTAGGGGTAACAAGGAAATTGCTTGTGAATTAAAGGCTTGAACTGCCTATGCCATTGCTCAGGTGTTGCAGACTCGGACGACGAGTGCGTAACCGTCTTGCAAAGTGACAAGTAGGAGCAAGTTCGCGTACGGAGCGAATGAGGTGAGAAAAGAATTCCCGAAGGAAAGACGCTTATTATTTGTTTGGTGTTTTTTAGAAGCTTTTATGAGTGAAGGTTTGCATAGGTAAGTGTACCTAAGTCTTACTCAATGGGATGTGTACATCTCACATCATCCCGAAATGGAATGCGCAAGAGGCACACCTATCTATGGAGGAAATCCCCAAAGCTAGTCCCCTAAGTGAAGGCTTAAGCACACTGGCCTATTGCCATTATTAAGTGTTTTTGTGGTTTTTTGGTTAAGAAGTGTTTTTTAGCTTTTCTTTGTGAGGTACTCATGCTAAGACCTATCCACCACGAGTGATGACTCACACCTCGCCCCGAAATGGAACGCATGTGAGCATCTCATAGCAAAGTCTCATGTCACATGAAAGTACTCAACCTTTATTAAATGAATTAGAATTAAGTTTGAAGATGAGAAGAGAGAGCACCAAAGGATCTCAAGGAAAAATTCTAAAGGGGGACTAAAATAATCCTAAGTATTCACATGCATGGATATCCTAAAGGTTAGTGAGGTTTCTATCCTAATGAAGAAGGAAGAAGAAGATAGAAGAAGGGATGAGAAAGGCCTAGGCCCAAAAAAAGAGAGTTAGCTCACATAAACATAAAAGGAAGAGATAAGAATTAGAGATGTGGAACTCAATTCCCACATCTCACACTTACCATAGCCCCTGCAAGGTTAGCATGCACAAGTGAACAAAAATGAACAAATTAACATAACATCATCCAACAATCAGAAGTGAAATGAAGTAAACACATGCTTAATGCTAATTCAACTCAAAGAAATAAAGATGAGAAGCTTATGACTTAAAATGAGGCAACATGAATACATATGGAAACAAATGCACACTTAAGAAAAACATAATACAAAACACACAAAATACAAGTATAAAGTTCAAAACCAGAATCAAAATGATATAAAGAATGGCCTAAGAGGCCATCAAGATGAAGATAGAAGTCACACAATACCAAACAATGTCAAAATAAAAGCAATGGAACCAAAAGATGGAATTTAAACCCTTAAAGAAACAAATGACTTGAATATGAAGCAAACTCAAAAATTCAGAATAAGCAAGACCTCTCCTAGGACCATGAAGGTATCCATACCCCAAAGGAACCCCAAATAAGAAGAAGAAGTTGGCACAAGTGCCCTTCTAAGCCTATAAGAGATCTAATAAACCAAAAGAAGCAAAATGGGACAAGGTGAGAACAAAAATCCACAAATAATCAACCAGCCATCTAAAAATTCTACAACTGAAACCAAATAATCTTAAAACACATTATATCAACTTGCCAAAAGGATTTGCAAAAATTCAGAAAGGAACTAGGTCAAATGGAGGCACAAACACATGTTAGGACAGAAAACTTACATCACAAGATACCAGACCAAAACTCAAGAAATAATTTCCTAAAAATTCTGAGAAAAATCACATGAAAACTAGAAGATCTTAGGAACACAATGCAAAAATAATGGGATCAAAAATCCAAATATTGAAGTCTATAGAAAATGGACAAGACAGACTGATCAAGAAATGAAGCAAATGAAGCTATGTGCATTGGTGAATTAATTCTGGCACGCTAATCAATGAAAAAAATAAAATAAAAATATGATAAAATTTTAGAGACACAAAGGAACATCTATGATTTATTTGGGAATTTTTAGATGAATATTTGTATTTTTAATGAATTAAAAGCAAACTGAATAAAAGGAAAAATTAAATTGAAAAAAGAAAAATAAAAGAAGTTGAAGGAGGTGTGCATAGCAATGGTTTGAACGTGGAAATGAATGGGCCAATATGGGGTGGGGTGCGAATAGCGTTACGGGCTAGGCCCAGACGCATGCTAATCTATGGCTTATGGGGGAGGTGCAGACAGCAAGGAAACTCAGTTTAATACATCCTGGGCCCAACAACGGGGGGTGCGTTCAGCGAGAGGCCTTAGGCCCATGCGAAATCTCTAAAACCCCTCCCCAATAATCAGACTATCATTTACTTGCTACTAATATTTTTTTATTAAAATGAAAATGAACAAAATTCCATGTGAACATAAAATCAATTGGTGCACCTAGGGTTAAGTCGCTACAAGACAAAAACTCAACACAGCCACTCACAACGCAACACCACATCATCTCCTACCTCCCGCTCATGAAAAATTCGAAAGAAATGCAGGAAACAGAGCCAAACCTCAGCATCATTATCAACAATTCATCACACTATAACTCCTTCATCTCTCAATGAAAATCAAAATTGTAAAAACAAAAAATGAAGTATGAAACACAAGGATCATGAATATACCAATAGCTTTCACAAACAAGCATCACAGCAAGCAAACCGAAAGCAACAAGATCAAGCATCAAAACATAAAATCATGATTTCAATCCATCCTGAGCTTCTAAACATTTCACATCATGCATCTTAATCCATAACAAAACAAAACAAGACAGAATACATTCAAACCGAAGAAATTAATTGAGAAGCTCAAACCTGAAATTGAAGCTTTCTTGAAGGAGTTGAGAAATCCAGAGATCTCCTTGATTTCTTGAAGCTTCCTTGGATCTTTCTCAAGCCAAATAAAGGCTTATGGATGAAGATAATGCACAATCAGAGGTGTTGCTGAATCTTCAACTTGCTTGAAGCTCCAAGGTCCTTGCCATGGATGTGATGTGAGGTTCAATGTGAGAACTCAGAATTCTTGAGGATGAAGAATCAGATGAGAATTTAGATCTGGAAACTTCTAAATTCTGTTATTCAGTTAAGCTTACAATGAGAGAAGAGAGAGAGATTGAAGAGCGTGATGTATGAAATGAAGCTGAGCTGTTTCTGAATTGTGACCTAGCTCCTTATATAGCAAAGGTGTGTGGTTGAAATGTGAAGGGTGGCTGCACCAAATTAGCTATCTTGCTTTCACAAAAATGCCGCCTGCGTGAATCCTTCTTGCTCTCTTTTCCAGCTTGCTGTTTTGAAAATAACCCCAGGCATGAGGTTCCTCACGAATTACCACGGGGCTAGGGTGTTGGCAGCATGACATTGGTTGCTGATGAAGGGTCATGGGAATCGTGAAATGAGAATTGGATATTCCCTTATGATGCATGGCGTGGACTCCCACATGAACTCTTCTTGTTTTCCTTATTAGTGCCATCAGCGTGTCATGTAGTGAGTGAGGATAAAATGTGACTCCCAGGCCAGTGCAAGAGGGACGTGTGGCAGGCAGAGGGGGCTGGACCCAAGTGCTGATTTTTTTCACATTATTTTCGTACACCATCACCACATGTATGTCCTTGCATTACTCTTGCCAATATTTGGTCACGCAAATCAACATGGGCCCATTAAAAAATGTTATAAAATAATATCATGAAATGCAAGATAAATTCTATTATTAGAGCCCAATCACAAATTGACATGTGTCCACCACAAGAAAACCCTAAAATGCTCCAAACTTCAAAAAATCATAACTTGAATTCTAAAAATGCCATGAAAGTGTTCTACGACTTTTCGGAAAGGAAAAATCGTGCTCTACAACTTTCGTGTTTACCGGAAAATAATTCAGAGCTTTTTAGCACATGAAATAATAGCTTGAAATTTCAGGACGAATAATTTCCAAAAAATGGAAACCTCTAGATTTCCAATTTTAGCAACTTTTTGCATACTCCCGATTTTTGACATTTGAGCTCAACTGAATTATTCCTTGACATGATATGACCTCACAAATTGATAATCCTGATTAAAAAACCCTGAAATCTTCATGTTGACTTTTTTTTTTTACTGCAAAGTTGACTTTCTTGCTTCACCTTCAAGTAACTAGACCAAATATTGACTTCTTCAATGAATTTTTGCCTCACACTTCATATATAAGCCATGCAGACCGAATGAGATCCTTTGCCCACAAGAAAAAGTTAAAGTTAAAAGGATAGGAGGATCTGGCCCATAACCCTAATCAGGATTTCCCTCCATAGGAAAAAAGTTGTACTCTTGAACTTCTGATGAAATAACTGACTTCCCTAAGGAAATTTCTCACCAAATTTCATCCCTAGGATCCTCTTGTCATATAAGGGAATTTGCCCAGATGAAATGGCCAAAGTCTCAAAGATTTCATGCTTGAAAGTGAAACCCTAATTTGGGATCATGGTGTAGGGGCCTGCCCTAGCTTGGGTTCTCTGATACTCTCCCAACCTCTTGAGTTTTTGTGACTGATCTTGAACTTGTGAATGCCATGTAGATTCCTCATGAGACTTGGACAAGTCCACTGGGCCTCTTGTTATAGCTTGTAATACCTCAAATCCACCCACAGATGATCATATGCCTAATGCTAGGTCATGAGAATGTTATGCTTCATATTTCCATGATATGATGCTGAGGAAATGATATGAGTATGATGAATATGATATGATATGATGCTTAAAATGAAGAGGGCAAATTTAGGGTGTTACACCTGGGACCTGAGTGACACCTAGGCTAGAGTGGTTCATGTTCTTTCCCATTCCATTTCGGTCTGTTGCGGGAATATGAAACACGGTTCAGATATGGGTTTCTTCTTGAGAACTATGTGCTGCAGATTTCCTGTAGTGCTAGGGCTATCTGGGAAGCCTGCTAAGTCTGGATGACCTTTAGTATTGACCTTCAGAAACTGAGGTGAATTAGAGGAGGATCTTTTATGGTTATTGTAAACAATGTACCTCCGGGTTAGAAGTGTTTACACTTCTCATAACTGATCCGAGTCTGAGGATCCTTGTTTTAGAACACCACCTGTGAGGGGGTTGGGCTGTTTACAGGTTTGCAGGTACCCTCGACCTCAACATACCCTGTTACTTTGTTTTGATTAAGAGTACTCCATTTTGGAACAGTTCTTGTGATTTTTAACCCTGGATATGTGACTCTTTATTTGAGTCCCCCACCTTGGTTACTGGACTTATGAACCTCCATCTGGACTTCTTGAACATACATGGACCTATATCAAGGCAGTTAATCAGATCCAGCTTGATCACAAACCCTTGCATATCATCTACATACATCATCATTGCATCATTTAACATTTGCTTATTTGTTTTTTAGGGTATCCATACTGTATATTGGCTTGGTTTTGACCCCTTCATCTGCATATACCTATCTTCACCAGCATCTGCTTCAGCTTTTCCTCATCAGCTACCTGCTTCAGTCACCTGCATCACCAGTCTCAGCCTGTCAGTGGCCCATCTTCTAGTAGCAGTCATCATCATCAGCATCTGTTCTTCAGCAACATGGCACCTAAGAAGAGCAACATCTCCTATCATTTCTTTGAGCCTGAGCTAGCTAGCATCAGGAAGGTCCAGACCCTGATTACTCCAGACCATATACCACTATTCAGAGAACATTATGGAGGAATCCTTGATGTGGTTATGGATTTGGACCCTTCACAGAGGAGCTTGATTCATACTTGCTTGCAGTTCTATGATCCCCCTCTGAGGTGTTTCACCTTCCAGAATTTTCAGTTGGGACCCTTGTTGGAAGAGTATTCATCACTGATTGGTGTACCTATCAGGGGTGGAGTCCCCTTCAACCCTGAGATGGCTTTCCCTAGTAATGAAGAGGTGGCAAAGGCATTGTATCTAGAACCAGTTTTGATTGGGCAGAACATGACAGCAAAGGCTGGAGTCTCTGGTCTTCACTTGGATTTCTTGACCTCTCAAGCTATTATGAAGGCCTCCTTGGGGGAGTGGAAGGCAGTCTGTGCATTATTAGCCCTTAGCATATATGGGGTTATATTATTTGCAGATGAGCCTAAGTTTATTAGCAAGAATGCAATCCATCTTTTCATCCTAAGGAACCCAGTGCCCACCTTACTGGGAGATCTCTACTACTCTGTTCACCAAAGGAATGAAAAGCAAAGGGGAAGACTGGTGAGATGCTGTGCTCCTTTGTTCCATACTTGGCTGCTCAAACATTTACCAAAGACTGATGCATTCTTGAACCCTCACCAGCAGAAAAATTGGGCTAGGAGGCTTGTTTCTCTAACCTCAGATGATATCAGGTGGTGCACTCAGAGCACTAAGGGCAGAGACATCATTACTAGTTGCGGGAAATCTCCTAATGTACCTCTGATAGGAGTGAAGGGTTGCATCAACTACAACCCTCTGCTATTCAAAAGACAACTGGGCTATGCATTGGTCCACCCTCCCAAAGTGCAAGATCTAGCTGAGACTCTTTATTGTGAGATCAAGCCTAATTTGGCTATTGTCAGGCAAGCATCCTGGGCTTGGGATAATGTCCAGACTAAAGGGGTAACCATTCTTGGGAGATGCAACAATGTGGCCTCGGCTCAGTATTATGAGTGGTCTCATGCCAGGGCTCAAATTTCTGGGATGCCCTTTACCATTGAAGATGTTCCTGGGCCATCCACAGCACCACCTCCAGCCACTGTCAGCCTAGAAGAGTTTGAGAAGCTCAAAGAGAGAAATGAGAAGTTGTTTGAAGCCTTGAAGAGAACCCTCTGGGAGAGGAGTGATGGTCGTCTGGACATTGAAAGGTTAGAAAAGCTAAAGGTGGAGCATCTAGCCAGGATTGAAAAGTCAGAAGACTACATCAAGAAGTCAAGGGCTGGAGAACAGATTTTGAAGAATGCTTGCAAAGAGGCCCAATTCCAGAGAGCTAGGACTGATCTTTATCTGAAGGAGAGCCAAGCTAGGTGGGTCAGAATCACCGAAGCTCGCACTCAGGAGGATAAGAGAACTCAGGACAAGATTGAGCAGTTGGAGGCTAATGCAAAGGAGCAACAAGAAACCCTGGTAGCAGCCCAGAGGGAGATCTCAGAATTGAAACTCAGAGCTGGTGTGAAGAGGTCAAAAGACCAGGGTAGACACAAGAAGCTAACTGCAGCTATTGCCACCAGGAATCTTCTCATCAGGAATCTCACAGAGCATCCAGCTGACCCTGTGACTGAAGCACTTCTGAAGGAAGTCCAGGAGGATGAGTTTGGTCTTGGTGTCTGACTTTTTGCTTGTTGTTGCTTTCATTTCTTTGTACTTTTTCTTTTTGTATTTTTGACCCCTTAGAGGGCATGTATTGTAAAAAACAAACTATGTATGTTTTTCCTTTTGTAATATATTTACTAGTTTGTTTTTATCTGAGTTCTTCCAAGCAACATCAAAAGCATCTTCCTCAGGGGTCTGGAAAGGTCAAAACCAAGTGCCAAGCCGGATACCTTGGAAACAAATAAGCATACTACATTGCATACTAACCTTTTGTTTTGTTTTGTAGGTTTTGTTTTGTTTTTGTTACTAACTCTGTTGTGATTCAGGAACTATTGCTCGACGTCGGGTGTTCCCACTCAACCGTCCACACAGATATCCCACCCGCAACAACCTTCCGGGCATACAAATGGACCAAGTACAGCAGGACCTTACAGAGGTCAGGACTCAAATGGCCAACGAGAGATTGGAAATGAGGAATCAGATGACTCAGTTTATGGAGGTGATGAATAATATGGCTCAAAGCCAAGAGAGATTAAGAGCACTGGTAGAGAGGCAGAATTAGGAAGACCCCCATCTAGGGACTGCTGGGACGAGCAACAATGAGAGGGTTCAGCCTCATGTTAATCCTCCAATCTATGGACCCCACCTTCATCCAGAGATCAACATCCCTGTTAATGTGCAAGGGACTGCCACTGCAGGCAGAGTATTACAAGAAGACCCCCAGGAAGATCAATTTACAGTGATGGGAGCTGGGGATGAAGCCTATGACAGAAGGCTAGATGAGATTGCTGAGAAACTGAGATCCCTGGAGTCCCAGAATTCTTTGGGCTTTGATGTTATGGACATGGGTCTAGTGGACGGGGTCAGGATTCCCCACAAATTTAAACCTCCGTGATTTGAGAAGTACAACGGAACTTCCTGTCCCCGAACCCATTTACAATCCTTTCTGGGGAGGCTGAAGGCATATACCATGGACGAAAAGCTATGGATGTTTTATTTTGAAGATAGCTTAACAGGAGCTTCAAGGGAATGGTACTCTCACTTGACTAGAGCAACCATCAGGTGCTGGAAGGACCTGGCTGAGGCCTTTATCAGACAATACCAGTACAACTTGGATATGGCTCCCAACAGGACCCTCCTGATGGGGATGTCTCAATCATCCAGGGAAAGCTTCCGGGAGTACGCTCAGAGGTGGAGACAACTTGCTGCTGCTGTCCAGCCACCCATGTCAGAGAGGGAGATGGATGATATGTTTATGAACACCCTCTAAGGGACATACATTGACAGGCTAGCTGCCTTTTCTTCCACTAGCTTTGCTGACGTGGTCATAGTCGGGGAAAGAATTGAGAGCCTATTAAAGATGGGTAAGATTTCTGACAACGGTGCGAGCTCGTCCAGCAACCCCAGAAAACCTTTTGTAGGTCCAAGAAGAATCGGCGAAACCAATGCTATTCAGGCCAGCAGGGGCAGACCACAATATGTTCATAGGTCTGTGGCAGCAGTCACCATTCCCGCTCCAATTCATCCTCAACCAGCTTATCAACCACAGCAACAAAATTACCAACAACAAACTCAGTATCCTCCTCAGAGAAATTATAACAACAACAACAACAGCAACAATCAGCAAAGACCATTTCAACAGAGACCTTCTCAGGCCAATAGGGTGATCGATTCGATCCCTATGCCCTATGCCACATTATTGCCACAACTCCTAAAACTCAACTTGGTTGAGCTAAGGACATTGGCCCCTCCAGATCCTGCCAGTATACCCAGAAATTATGACGCCAGCGCCAGATGTGCTTTTCACTAAAATGCACCTGGCCACAGTACAGAGAAGTGCAGAGCTTTGCACATGAAAGTGCAGGATCTAGTGGATTCCAAATCTCTAAACTTTGCACCACCACCAAATGTTAACAAGAACCCTATGCCGCACCACGGAGGACCCAGAATCAACGCTATTGAGGAAGGTAAGCCGTCTTACTTGATAACCAGTGTGGTTCAGATTCGGACACCCTTGGTAGAGATTAAAGCTCAACTCCTTGAATGTCAAATGTTCCCGGGATGTGAGCTAGGGTGTGCTTATTGCAACATTTCAGTGAATGGGTGTGATAACTTGAGAGATGGCATAGATGGTCTCATCCAGAGTGGCCTGCTTCAAATCACAACATCAATACCTACCAACCCAGCAATCTCCTTAACAACAGTTCCAGAATCTTCTACAACTGCAACAACAATTGTTCCAAACAACTCTTCAATCTCATCAACAAATGCTTCATCTGTCACTTCAACGGACCAGATATCAACAAACATTCCTTCTACAACTTCAACACCCCTTCATTCAGAATCTCCTACAACAGCAACATCCATCCAGTCAACAGTGTCTCCTACAATACCAACAGCAAACAATGAAAGTGTCTCAACGGTTACAATTTACTATGATCCTGCAAATGATTCTGCCTACAACTCACAAAATGTCACTCCTATCAGAGCACCAGTCACAATATATTATGATCCACATACTATCATGGTCCCTTCTGCAGCTGCTATCAGTCCAGTCACTATCACGGTGCCTGGGCCAGTTCCTTATGAAAGCAGTAATGCCATCCCTTGGCACTACGGCTCCGATCTATACTGCGAAGGACAGAAAATCACTTTTGAATCATCAACTTCTTCACCACAAATAGACAATGTGGGGGGGAGGCGGAGGCTTCACTCGAAGCGGACGTCTTTTTGCCCCACAAATTCCGAGACCCATTGCCGAAGCAGAAGCTGATGCCAAGGCAAAAGGGAAAAGCATGGTGCAAGAAGAACAAGTTGCTAAAGAAGCTTTAAAGACCCCTTTTGATCAAGAGGTTGATGAATTCATGAGAATCATCAAGAAAAGTGATTACAAGATAGTGGATCAGCTTCACCAGACACCTTCCAAGATCTCCATTTTATCATTGCTTATGTGCTCCGAGGCTCATCGGAACGCACTACTAAAAGTCTTGCACGCAGCTTATGTGTCAGAGGAGATTACCGTCAATCAGTTGGAAGATGTAGTTGGAAATGTTAACGCTAGTCATGGGCTAGGATTTACCAACACTGATTTGACTACGGAAGGCCGCAATCACAACAAGGCTTTGCACATCACCTTGGAGTGTAAGGGTGCAGTTCTTTCACATGTACTGGTAGACACAGGGTCATCCCTCAATGTCTTACCTAAAAAAGCCCTTGTGAAGCTGGAGTATGAAGGATTGGCATTACGTCCCAGCAACTTGGTAGTGAGAGCCTTTGACGGCTCTAAGAGATCAGTTCTGGGAGAAATTGAGTTGCCTATAACAATTGGCCCACAAACTTTCAAAACGACCTTCTTCGTGATGGATATACAGCCTGCCTACAGCTGTCTATTGGGTAGGCCATGGATACACGCCGCTGGCGCCGTGACCTCAACCCTTCACCAGAAGTTAAAATTCGAGTGGGAGGGCCAAGTCGTTACTATTTGTGGAGAGGAAGATATTTTTGTTAGCCATCTGGCTACATACAAATATATTGAGATGGATGGGGAGATCCATGAAACCATGAGTCAGGGATTTGAAGCCCTAAACATCAACGAAGCATCTACTGTACTTGGGACTTCCATGACATCCTACCAACAGGCCAGGAAGGTTGTTGAAGAAGGGAATGCTCAAGGCTGGGGCAAGCTTGAAGAAGGGAATGCTCAAGGCTGGGGCAAGCTGTTGCCTGTGGAGAAGAAAGAGGACAGATTTGGGTTGGGTTACAAACCAACTCAGCAAGATCAACCAGAGGCTGCTAAGAAGCCCAGTTTTGTTAGTGGGGGGATGCTCACCCCTGATGCTGTAAACAACTTGGAAGATGAGTCGGAAGATGAGCGCAACCTGGAGAGCTGGATACGTCCAAGGATCCCGGGGAGCCGTATCTCAAACTGGTCTTCCCAGGAAATTATAAGAGTTACTCCTGCAGAGTAATTATTATTTCCTGTATATTTTAAGCATGCATCAAGTCTTGCATCTTGCCCAAGATGACAAGACTCATTTTGTAATCGGGCCATCTGTAATTTTTGTGCAACAAGATTAATCAATGAAATATCAGACATCTTTTGCAAATGAGTCTTTTTCTTTTCCGCTCACTGTTTTTCCATTTTTCTTTTTGTACAAAAAAATAAATGGCAATGTTTTCAAAATGACAACTTTATTTCACTTTTCTAAACAAGATTAAAATCAAATCACTAAAATGAACAAACTGAACCCTTGCAGAGAGTGCCTTCCAGACCGCACCGACAACAACACGGCTATGACTTCGTATGACTTTGACAATCCAATCAATCAAGCCGATGAAGGGGTTGAAGAAGATTATGAGCTTCCTGAAGAGCTAGCCAGGTTGTTAAGGCAAGAGGAGAAGGTTATCACTCCTCATTAGGAGGAGGTCGAAACGATTAATCTTGGTACAGATGAAGACATGAAAGAGGTTAAGATCGGGGCCTGTTTACAAGACTCAGTGAAGAAGCAACTGATTGACCTGCTTCAGGAATATGTGGATGTGTTTGCTTGGTCTTATCAAGATATGCTAGGGTTGGATACCGACATTGTTATGCACAAGCTGCCTTTAAGAGAAGATTGCCCACCGGTTAAACAGAAACTGCGCCGTACTCGCCCGGACATGGCAATGAAGATCAAAGAAGAGGTACAAAAGCAGTGGGACGCCGGGTTCCTTGCTGTAACTAGCTATCCACCGTGGGTTGCTAATATAGTACCTGTGCCTAAGAAAGACGGCAAAGTGAGGATGTGTGTTGACTACCGGGACCTGAACAGAGCCAGCCCAAAAGATGACTTCCCATTACCTCACATTGATGTATTGGTTGATAATACGACTCAGTTCTCGGTATTCTCCTTCATGGACGGATTTTCAGGATACAATCAGATCAAGATGTCACCTGAAGACATGGAGAAGACAACCTTCATCACCCCCTGGGGCACGTTCTGTTACAAGGTGATGCCATTTGGATTGAAGAATGCTGGTGCAACATATCAACGGGCTATGGTAACATTATTCCATGATATGATCCATAAGGAAATCGAGTGTTATGTGGATGACATGATTGCCAAGTCCCTTACAGAAGAAGACCACCTGGTAAATCTGCTGAAGTTATTCAAGCGTCTGAGGAAGTACCAACTGAAGCTGAACCCCAACAAGTGCACATTCGGGGTGCGATCTGGTAAGCTGCTGGGTTTTATTGTAAGCGAGAAAGGGATTGAAGTTGACCCTGATAAAGTCAAAGCCATTCAAGAAATGCCTGCACCGAAGTCAGAAAAATAAGTTTAGGGGTTTCTAGGTAGATTGAACTACATTTCCAGGTTCATATCTCACCTTACAGCGACCTGCGAACCCTTGTTCAAGCTGTTAAGAAAGGAACAAACGGTCAGGTGGAATGAAGACTGCCAGAGGGCTTTTGACAAGATCAAAGAATACCTGCAAGAACCACCAATCCTTATGCCTCCAGTTGAAGGAAGACCTTTGATAATGTACTTGACAGTATTAGAAGAGTCGATGGGGTGTGTGCTGGGCCAGCATGACGAGTCTGGTCGAAAAGAGTATGCAATTTACTACTTGAGCAAAAAGTTTACCGACTGTGAACAACGTTATTCACTGCTCGAGAAAACTTGTTGTGCTTTAGAGTGGGCTGCTCGCCGACTGAGACAGTATATGTTGACCCACACTACCTTGTTGATCTCAAAAATGGACCCAGTCAAGTACATTTTCGAGAAGCCAGCTCTTACCGGACGGGTTGCAAGATGGCAAATGATCCTCACAGAATATGACATCCAGTACACATCTCAGAAAGCCATCAAGGGCAGTGTATTGTCTGAATATCTTGCTGAGCAACCTATTGATGATTACCAACCTATGAGATTTGACTTCCCTGATGAAGACATCATGTTCATAAAAGCGAAAGATCATGAAGAGCCTGTTCACACTGAAGGGCCTGACCCGGAAGAAGAATGGACTATGATGTTTGATGGGGCTGTTAATATGAATGGTCGTGGTATTGGTGCAGTACTCATTACACCTAAGGGAGTTCACATGCCTTTCTCGGCAAAACTCACCTTTAACTGCACCAACAACGAAGCTGAATACGAAGCTTGCATTATGGGTCTTGAGGAAGCCATTGACCTCATGATCAAAACATTGACTGTATTCGGAGATTCAGCTCTGGTAGTTAATCAAACCAACGGCAAATGGTACACCCACCAGGATCATCTGATACCTTACAGGGATTATACAAGGAGGTTATTGACTTTCTTCACAACGGTCAAGCTTGAGTATATCCCTCGAGATGAGAATCAGTTTGCAGATGCTCTGGCTACCATTTCGTCAATGATCAAAGTTCAAGCTGCCAATTTTGTGCCTCGGATTTCAGTATCTAGACTCGACAGACCAGCATATGTATTTGCAGCCGACGTTGTAAAAGATGATAAGCCTTGGTTTCATGACATTAAGTGCTTCTTGGAGGATCAAACATACCCACCTGGGGCATCTTCCAATGATAAGAAGACTTTGAGAAGGCTTGCTGGTAGTTTCTTTCTAAACACTGATGGTTCCCTGTACAAGAGAAACTTTGATATGGTACTCCTCAGATGCGTTGATAGAACAGAAGCAGACTTGTTAATGCATGAAGTGCACGAAGGATCCTTTGGTACCCATGCAGGAGGGCATGCAATGGCTAAAAAGTTGCTAAGATCAGGCTATTACTGGATCACAATGGATGCAGACTGTTGTGCCTACGCCAGAAAATGTCATAAATGCCAAATTTATGCGGATAAGGTGCATGTGCCTCCCAATCCTCTGAACGTAATGTCTTCACCCTGGCCCTTTGCTATGTGGGGCATTGATATGATTGACAAGATTGAGCCGACTGCTTCGAATGGACACAGATTCATCCTGGTTGCCATTGACTATTTTACCAAGTGGGTTGAAGCAGCTTCATATGCAAATGTCACAAGGCAAGTGGTAGCCCGATTTCTGAAAAGAGATATCATCTGTCGATACGGAGTTCCCGAGCGAATCATTACTGACAATGGTTCCAACTTGAACAACAAAATGATGGCAGAGCTGTGCCGGGACTTCAAGATCCAACACCACAATTCTTCTCCTTACAGGCCAAAGATGAACGGCGCTGTTGAGGCGGCTAATAAAAATATCAAGAAGATTGTGCAGAAGATGGTAGTCACCTACAAAGACTGGCATGAAATGCTACCATTTGCCTTACATGGGTACCGCACGTCAATCAGAACATCCACTGGGGCAACACCGTATTAGCTAGTGTATGGTATGGAAGCAGTCCTACCTGTTGAAGTTGAATTACCATCCCTACGGGTACTGATGGATGTTAAGCTGAACGAAGCAGAATGGGTCCGGTCCCGATACGAACAACTGAGTCTGATTGAAGAAAAGAGATTGGCTGCAATCTGTCATGGGCAGTTGTATCAAAAGAGAATGAAGAAAGCCTTCGATCAGAAAGTCAGGCACCGAGAGTACCAAGTAGGAGATCTTGTGCTGAAAAGAATCCTCCCTCCTCATACAGATCACAGGGGCAAGTGGACTCCGAACTATGAAGGACCATTCGTAGTAAAGAAAGTTTTTTCTGGTGGAGCACTGATGCTCAGCACTATGGATGGTGAAGACTTCCCGTCCCCTGTGAATTCAGATGCAGTTAAAAAATACTTCGCATAAAAAATGACCCGCTGGACATAAAAACAGAATGTAAGTCCAGGCAAAATAGGGCATCCCGGCGAGTCAAAAACAGAATAAAAGACTCGGGCAAAAATAAGGGAAAATAAACAAAAATGTACACCCGCTGAGTTGAAAAGCCACATTGGACAACTCAGGCAAAAATGGGTATCCCGATGGATTGAAAACCCGAAAGGGCGATCCATGCAAAATAAGGGAATAAGCGAACAACTGCATTCTGAATTCGTCTGTATCACTTACAACTTGGTAGGCTTCGAAAGGATCAAGCCTCTTTCAGAATCAGCCTTCTTCAGAAAGCAAGACGAGAAGAACGTCAAATGTCATACGAGTCATAGCCAAGGGAAGCTCCTTGAAGCGTCGTCAACATTGCCAACATTTTGCTTCTCAATTTGTAACAATCTCCTCATTTTAGGGGATCTGTTTCTCTGACTGTATCTTGCCAATTCAGGGCATATAAATCAATAAAATCAGATTTTCAGTCATGTTTTGTCTCGTACATTTTATTTTCATTTGCAAAATGTCCGATGTCCTTAAGATACTGATTGCATAAATACAGATGCTTCTCTTAAAACACGTGCTTGCAGGAAATATACTTACTCCCGGGAGTGTCTGAACTCCTATGATGGAATCCGGTAAGGGATACCTCGGGATTATTTGTACGTTTTTCTATCTTTGCAGGATTGCAGATATCCAAAGCACAACATGGGGCGTGAAAGCTTCACCCCAGCAAGCTAACAAATCAGCACTCACTCAAAGTGTTTTCTCCCCAGCTGAGTTACCACTTGTCGCTTCGCCCAACCGAGGTGCCAATCATTCTTCCTCCTCAGCCAAGTACAAAAGCCAGGGAACCACTTCCCCACAGAGTTTCAGCCTCTACCCAGAAGAGCAGCACGCGAAGGAATCACAACAGAGTGACGAAAGCTTCTACAAACCCCAGCTGGGTCCCTCATTACCAGGAATAGGTCAATCATTGACCCATTTCCCCAAGCTGAATCATCTCATCAGATCTACCAATGATCTCATCCCCAGCTGGGATGTCCACTTCAAACAGATCGACCAGAGATCTTCGCAACATCGGGATCCGCATCCCGGATCGGTATCTTTTGCATAATCATAGCATTCGCATCATATTCACCCCACGAAGCGTAGCATTCCGTCTAATACGGAGCATTACAGCAAAAAAAAAATCAAACATGTTGCATAATCATAAGCCATTTTCTAAATCAAACACTTGTGAATATAGCAATCCATCAATAATATACAGAAATGCTCCCCAGATTCCCCAATGAAGAGCTAAAGCTAAAGCAGTTGCCTTACACCCACAAACACCAGTACATGCTCCTTGTGACGCCCGTCCGTGTCACATCCCCGGCAGAAAGACGAAGCGTCCCCTCTGCACTCACAGATACTTATATATAACTTCTTTGACACCCGTCCGTGTCACCACCCCCAGCACAGTAACATAAACACTTTGTATATCATATACTTGCTTATATTATACTTTCCTCTTCTCGACACTCATCCGTGTCACTCTCCCCAGCAGGATAAACACTCATCTATACATCACCCATACTTCATACTCATACTTATACAGATACTCGTTCGTATCTTGTATACACCATTTATATCCCCACAGATTCAACACTCTTCCGTGTTCTTTGTTAACCCGTTGGTACTCGTCCGTACCATCATCTCAGAGCATGCGTCAAGCATTTGTTTCTACTTGATACTCGTCTGTATCATAGTCATAAGGATGCTCGTTCGCATCTTTAATCCATACACGTGTCAAACACTCATTCCTTCTCGAATTTAGACACACGTCTGTGTCTACTATTCCCCAGAAGAGTCCCTTCAGATTCAACACTCGTCCGTGTTCTCTATTAACCAGTTGATACTCGTCCGTATCATCATCTCTAAACACGTGTCAGTATTTGTTTCTACCCGATACTCGTCCGTATCGTAGTTTTAAGGATGCTCGTCCGTATCTTTAATCTATACACAAACATCTAAACACTTATACCTTTTATTTCTTGGATGTAAACACTCGTCCGTGTTTACTATTCCCCAGTAAAGCAAAATTTTTCTTTTCTATCTGACATTCGTCCTATGTCATGATAAACCTTGAGAGCAGCCGTACCCTGCTAGGTGATCGTCCTTCACCTCTTGATGATCGTCCTTCATCATGCTCATCCGATGGCCGTCCCCATCGTTGGTCTTTTCTATCCGACATCCGTCCTATATCGTGATACAGAGCAGCCGTCCCCTGCTAGGTGATCGTCCTTCACCTTTTTGATGATCGTCCTTCATCATTTTATCCAATGGCCGTCCCCATTGATTGATTCTTGTTATCTGGCATTCGTCCTATGTCATGATAAACCTTGAGAGCAGTCGTCCCCTGCTAGGTGATCGTCCTTCACCTCTTGATGGTCGTCCTCCATCATGCTCATCCGATGGCCGTCCCCATCGTTGACCTTTTATCCGACATTCGTCCTATGTCGCGATATTTTCGGCAGCCGTACCCTGCCAGGTGGCCGTCCTCCACCTTAGATGATCGTCCCTCATCTTAACCCTTACAGAGCAGCCGTCCCCTGCTAGGTGATCGTCCTTCACCTTTGATGACCGTACCTCATCATCTGTTTATTTCATTTATTCTTTAACCCGATGGCCGTCCCCGTCGTGGTCCCTTTTCTTTTTAGCCCGATGGCCGTCCCCATCGTTGGTTGCTTTGCTTTATGAACTTGATGGCCGTCCCCATCATTTTTTCATTAATCCCCAGAGAATCTTACAGCTTTACTTGATGGCCGTCCCCATCATAATTCTTTTTATCCCCAGCATGTCGGTCGTCCCCGTCATCGCTTTATTTCCCGCACCTTTCCCAGCATGTCGGCCGTCCCCGTCATTGCTCTTTCCCAGCAGTCGTCCTCTGCTCGACGGTCGTCCTCCGTCGCCCATACTTTATAATATACTTTATTTCCCTTTACAATCTATATCCCTTTTCTTCTTCATTCTGTGAGTGCAAATTTTGGACTGTCTTTGGTATTCAACCACAAGTTATCTTGTTTGCCTGATAAGCCGTCGCTTACATCCTGCACAGCTAACTCATGTTTGAATAGGGGCAGCTGTAAACACCCCAAATTTGCCCTCACCCATTTACACCATGGCTTGTGATCATTTCATATGCATAAACACAATCATAGCATCTCATACCACATTTTTGATCCACTGCATAGATTCAAAGTCATATGCATCTAGGGTTTGTGATCTGAGCAATCCAAGAGCTTCTTGAGCCACCCCAAAGGTCATCAATCACTTCAAAGGGGTCCATGTATGTTCTAGCATCATATTATATCCTCTCAAAGTCAAGAATGTCAAAGAATCACAAGAACTGAGAATGGCATGGAAGCAGAGCCAGGTTTGACTGCACAGATGACCTAAAATTAGGGTTTTGGTTTCAGAGGCCATAACTCCAAATTTTTTGGTCATTATTGTTTATATTGGTCTATATATGGTATAGGGAGTATTCATATCAATTTTCATGAAGAAATTCCTTGGGGAAGTCATCTGATCAAGAGTTGACTTTTCAAGCAAGTCAGTGCAAAATCAGGGCATCTGAGGCCCCCAATGACCCAACCAAAGGGTGTTCTTCATCATTTTGATTGTATATGGTCTTTATTTGGTTGGAAGTTCACAAAATTGAAGAATTTCAAGTCTTTTGAAAAGTTGACTTTTTGGGAAAGTTTGACTTTTAATGAAATTGCCATTTTAGGCAACTTTTTCAACCTTTACTTTTTGATTCAAAAAAGCTTCAAATGGAAAAACTTTGGTCATGAAAGTTGTAGAATGGATCATTCCCTTTTCAAAAAGTACAAGAACATGACCTAATTCATTTTGGATCAAAAGTTATGGCTTGTCAAAGTTGGCTAAAATCACAAAATTTCAAAGTTTCCACCAAAGAGGCAAAGTTGCAAATTCACTTCTCAAGGCAAATTTAGTTATCAAATGGACTTCTAAACTTCACCACATGATCATACATGACCTAAAATCAGAATTGGCCCAAGGGATTTCTCATTTTTGTGCCTTGATTTTCAAATATCCATAAGTCATTTTTCATAAAAGTGCAAAGAGGGATTCTTGGCAAAATCATTCTCCCATGAATTGTATGATCACTAGCTGGTTCTAACACATTGCCATGACCAAATGAAGCATCCCACATCAAAAATCCAGCAAGATTTCTCACATTCACATGGCCAAAATCATGAAATAACACAAGTGGGCAAGTTGCAAAATCTCTCTCAATTCGTGATCCAAATGCAGCAGACTTTCATGAGCCATCCAAGGGTCATCCTTGACTCAAGCTGAGGCAAGACAAGCCTTTAGACTGCTGCTGCCATAGCCCATGCTGCAAGTACAAATCAACTTGACTTTTTGGCCAATCCTCCCATACCAATCCCACAGTGTACACCTGCCCTCCTAGATTGCTGGGATGGTTTATGGATTGTCTAAGGGTCATAAAACAAGAAGAGAGCAAGCCTGAAACACACACAACACAGCACACTCAAAAAACTGTCAAAATTTTCCTCTCTTCGAATCTCTTTCCATAGCCAGCAAACACTCATTTTCTCTTCACCATTGTATCACACACCTTCCATAGAACCTGAATCCACCATTGAAACAGCTTGAAACCCCATAAACCCTAACTGTGAAACCTGCTATACTAGAACTCAAACTCTCAATTTAGCCACCAACAAAGGATTGTGAACATTCCATTAACTTCAGGGGGTTCAGAGGAGGCATTCTGCATCAAAGAAAGGCCTGGAAAGCTCATATCCATAGTTCACCACTTCAGGTAGCTTCAAATCTCAAACTTTTCAGAGCTTGTGTTTTTTGTTACAAATTGAAAGTACATGTCTTGCTGATCATGATGGTACCTTTAGAATAAAAAATGGTGAAGAAATGAGCATTTTGTTGCTCTCTGAAATTTCACCCGTGAATCTTGCTTGCTTCGATTCCCTCTGTTCTTGGGTTATAAATGTTATTTGAGGGGTGGTTTGAATGGGGTTTGGGTAGAGGATCATTTCCCTGCTTTCAATTTGATGAATGGTGGCCTGTAGCATGTTTTAGGGTTTCAAACCCGCCAGAGAAGATGACCGGAGCTTCCCTCCGGTCACCTGAAAGTTATTAAGCCCTAACCCTAATTAGCTTGCCAGATGCATTCGTGGCCGTTGGATATGGATTAGTTTAAGTTTTGGATGGTCTAGATTGAGTCATTAAACCCTAACCTGTTTTAATTAATTTAATAAATCATAATTAATTTAATTAAGCCAGAACCAATCCTGACCTTTGATTCACGCGCGCAGTCAAGCACTTCCCCCCAGGTTTAAATGTCAGCCTTTGGATTAGAATACTTTTCATTTTCATTAATTTTAATTCATTTGTTTTGTATTTCTTTTCTCCATTTTATTTAAAATAGCAAAACAATTTTGAAAAATTCTGAAAATTTTTGTACAAACTTTTATTAATTTTCAGAAACCAAAAACATTTTTATTTTTATTTTTTGCATTAAAAAATATTTTTAAATTATTTAAAAGTTTATTTTTAATTAATTAATGAGAATTAATTAATTAAAAATACTTTTAGGTATTTAAAAATCACCAAAAAATTCATGAAACCTTTAAAATCATTTAGAAACATTGTCCAACTCTCAAACCAAATTTCTTTTTTGATCTTGATGCATTTTGATAATTTTCCATGGAATTAATTCAATTTCAAAGCATTATTTTGATCCAAACTTCAAAAAATCATTTCTGCCTAACCATTGAGAGTTGGACTTTGGTTCTTTTTGCATTGTGTCTTGCATATCATGTAGATTGTGAGATTAAATTGGCATGATTTGATCTTTCATTTTCATTTTGTTTGACATTTTTCTTGTCAAAGTACCCCAAAACCCTAATAAACTTAGGAAATTCATAATTCTCATTAGGTTAAGAGTTAGAACCCCTCCTTTGGGAAGTGAGTTTGTATAGGTTTAGGGTTCCCTTGGATGCATTTTCAATTTTTTATCTTGATGTTTGCTTCTGGTTTTGGTTTTTGTTTGATGCATTGATCATAAACCCTAATTTGGGCTTCCTTTTGCATTCATTTTGCATTTGCTTGCATACCATGACTTGCCATAACATTTCAATGCATCCTTTTGATCCATTAGACATCTTAAGACATGTTAGAATCATGTTTGATCATTGCATCTTTCATTTTCCATGTTGTATGCCATTTGCATTTCATAACTTTTCATGTATGATCATGGTTCTAAACTTGCTTCATTTGCATCCATAAGTTTCTATGATCATCCCCATGCTTTGTTTCATGTTTGCATCATCTCATAGCACCATTATCATCATGTATATGCTTCTGGTTTTGACTTGCATCATGTCATTTCATTTCATTTTGCATTGCATTGCATTTCTTTCACTAACTTTTCAGGTGGTAAGTAACTTTGAGAAGTGAATTTGCCTTCACTTCTCACAATCTCTTTTCATCTCTCTTATGCATCATTGCTGCATTTTGTCTTGTGCTTGAGATTGAGCTTGCTCATTCTTCTTCATCTTACTTTCTTTCCTCAAGTGACTTGACTTCTTGAATGAAGCAAGTTATTTTGCTTTCTCTTTGCTCCTTTCATCTGCTTCCTGGTGGCTCCTCGGAAGATGTCTCTTGTAAACCTCACAAACTTTAGGAACAACCAAGCATGACAATAATTAGGGTTTTGATTAGTCCCCCATTTAGATTTTACCTTTGTGTCTCATTGAGTCTTCTCTTCTCACCTCATAATCAGGGACTAAACCCTAAAGGTTTTAAGGCTTTGTGATTAAGCTTATGCCTGCATCCTTCTATTAGGATGGAGTGTATAAATTTAATCCTAAGTGTTAAACCCTTAATGTGTTTAACTCCTTTAATCAATTCACTTAATAATCATCAAGACATCAAGCTTGTAACTTGGGCCTTGCATTAGGGTTTTAATTCTTCCTTAATTGGTTAAGAAGGACTAACCCTAGTGTTAATGGACAAGTCCTCCTCAAGTTGTCTTACAAACCCTAAAAATCACTTCATTATCTTATCTTTAAATAAAATCCACTTAACCAAAGGCTTGTTTTGTCATGAGTTTAATCCCTAATCATGGATTAAGTTGAGGAGCCTTCCTCAGCTTAAACACTCTCATCTATTATCCTTCTATTAGGATGGTGTAATGAGTCTGTTTAATCCCTGATTATGGCTTAATCTCATTACTCAACACTAAACAAAAACAACAAAAACATCTAAATAATCACAAATAGGTTAATGATCTTAATCCTGCATCAAAGGAGATTAAGTGTGAGAAGCTGACTTCACACTTAAGGTATTCTCATTACCCCTAATCAGAGGGAAGATGTGATGAGTTTACTAACCCATTGGTTTAGGCTTAAGCTCATTAACTTATGACAAACTTTCAAAAGTAATAAAAGACTGAAAATTCAAAAACAAACAATAATCGTCTCCTCCGGGATTCTTTGCTCATCTCATTCAATCACAAACGAGGACTTGCTTCTTCCGTCTAATGCAAGACAGTTTGCACCTGAGCCAGACAGGTCATACACTTGAGCATAGACAGGTAAGCAGTTCACAAGTCAATTCATCTTTCAGTCTCTTTGGGTCGAACTACGGTGTTCTGACTTCCTCATTGCACGAGAGGATACGTAGGCATAACTTAACAGTTATCGAACAAAAGTCTCTGTATATTCCCCCTCTTTCCAGCATTATTCTTAGCCTCATTATCATGAGCATTTCACTCTTGTCCTTACACTGACACTGTATATATTACACTTTACACTTCTTTTACACAGACACCTGTACATCTGTTTCCAGCTCTTTTGTACACAAAATGCACTGACACTACCCCTTTAAAACACAAATCTTTTAAGCGTGGATCCCGTCGAGTACGACGGACAATCTGGGTGCTAATACCTTCCCAGGTTGTAACCAACCCCCTTTCTCAGTCTCTCTGGTTCGCAACCGTCTTATCCATATCTTTCTAGGTCTATGCAGCATTACCTTTCCTCCGGGATAAAAATGCCTAGCTGGCGACTCTTTTCATTCCCTGTGAGTTCACTCCTGTGTGTTCTCACATTCCTCCTTTCGCCGACCGTTCGCGTCTGTACCCTATTTGACCCGGCTTCATTTAGTGGGAGCGACAGCTTGGCGACTCTGTTGGGGATCCTTATACTGTAACCAGGGCTTCTGGTTCTTTTTGTGGGTTCCTCCTAGCGCTTGTTTGATTTATAGTTACTGGGGTTTTATGTGCTATTTTTGTTTGTATATTTGTTTATTTATTGCTTTATGTACAGTTATTTATTGCTTTCTTTACAGCTTTACATATATCATACTGTCATACTGTTCTGGCTGGATCTGGTTTGTTGATTTGGTGGGTGGGTTTCTATTGAGAGTTAAGGTCCTATACCTGGTGTCGCTCCCGGGATTTTCATCCTATTACAAACGCGAAAGTGGCGCGGAAAGGTAGAGTCGCCAGCCAGACATTTTTATCCTGAAAGAATGGGAAAGGTAATGTTGCACAAACCTGAGGAAAAAGGAAAGGACAAGGTCCTGCGAACCAAAGATCTGAATTCGGGAGTCGGTTACGACCTGGGAAGGTATTAGCACCCAGATCGTCCGCCGTACCCGACGGGATCCACGCTGGCGATAAAAATGCCTAGCTGGCGACTCTTTTCATTCCCTGTGAGTTCACTCCTGTGTGTTCTCACATTCCTCCTTTCGCCGACCGTTCGCGTCTGTACCCTATTTGACCCGGCTTCATTTAGTGGGAGCGACACATAGTCATGAAGAGCGTGAAGAGGTAGTAATGAAAGGACCATACACGATGCGAAATGCTCCTATGATTCTAAAGGAATGGTATCCTGAGTTCAATCTGAAGAAGGATTTGCTTCGTACATTGCCAATTTGGATCAAATTGCCTCAACTCCCTCTGTATCTATGGGGGATTAAGAGTTTGAACAAGATTGCTAGTGCTATAGGTACGCCAATGGTAACTGATGAATGTACAGCTAACAAACTACGGGTCTCGTATGCTAGGATGTTGGTTGAGGTGGATATCACACAAGAATTGGTAAAAGAGGTCATGATAAAGAATAGAGCAGGAGAGATGATCAAGCAGGGGGTAGAATACGAATGGAAGCCCAAGTTTTGCCAGAATTGTCAAAAACTGGGACATGATTGTGGAGAACCAAAGAGGCAACAACAATGGAAACAGAAGCCAAAACCACCTGAAGAGCAGAATGTGATTACATCAAAGAAGAAACCAGAAGAAGAAGCACAAGGGGAGAGTAGCCAGCAAGAAGCACCATGGACAGTAGCAATAGCACCTGCTAGAGAAAAGGGCCAAGGTATTGTTCAGGAACTAAACATAATTAGTAAGAATGGATTTGGGATTCTTGAGGTTTTGAATGACCCCACTGAACCTAAATGTTGTACACCATGTTAGTTTCCTGGAACACAAGGGGGCTGAATAAAAGTGCTAAGCTTAGGGAGATTAGCTCCCATCTCCTAAAGCTTAATCCTGACATTGCTATTCTGATTGAGACTAGAGTTAAAAGCCATAAAGCTGAGAGAATTCGAGAGAGGCTTAGGCTGACTGAGACTTATATAGATAATTACAAAGATCATGAAAATGGTAGAATTTGGGTAGGCTAGAATAAAGAGCAGGTGGATATCAGATTTGTTCAAAGCAGTAGTCAATATATCCATTGTGGGATCTATTCAAAGACAGGTGCATTCAAGTACTGGATGACTGCAGTGTATGCTCACAATCAGCTTGATCAGAGAAGAAGGTTGTGGAAGGAGATTGAGCAGATACATGGTAGTATTCAAGGACCTTGGTGTGTAATAGGTGATTTTAACAATGTGGTCAAGGCCCAAGATAGATTAGGGGGAAATCCTGTTAATGAAAGAGAATATGTGGATTTGGTGAATATGATGCACTACACTGGGCTTAGTGAAATGGAGAGCTCTGGGGACTATTTTACTTGGTCTAATAGGCAGGGGGAGAATGCTATATATACCAGAATTGATAGGCTGCTAGGAAATGTTGATTGGTTCCAGGTTAATCTTGAAACTAGTATGCAGATCATGCCTCCTAATGTTTCAGATCATGCCTTGTTATTGGTGGATGATGGGAGACATAAAAAGAGAGTGCCTAGACAGTTTAGATACACCAATTGCATAGCTGAATTTCCAGGTTTCTTACAGATGGTGAAGAATAATTGGGATCAGCCCATGAGAGGGTATCCAATGATGATTCTTTGGAAGAAACTCATAAGGTTGAAAAATGAGATTGCTAAATTCAGTAGACCCTTGGCTAATATGAAACAACAAATTATTGAGGCTAGAGGTAAGCTTGAACAAAGCCAGCTGGAACTCAGGGGAAATAGAATGGATAAGGAGCTGATTGAGAAAGTAAAGCAGCAAACTGATCAGGTTATACATTTAAATGAGGTTCAGGAGAAAATGATGAGGCAAAAAACAAAAATTGACTGGATAAAGAAAGGTGATGGGAACAATGCATATTTCCATGCTATGCTGAAATCTCAACATAGTACAAAGAGGCTAGTTCAACTGTATAAAGAAGATGGCAACATAATTCATGAACAAAAAGAAATGGAAAATGAAGTGATTGGTTTCTATAGCCAACTTATGGGAAAGAGTGAGCACACTACTGTCAGCATTGATGTTGAGGCTATGAGAAAGGGTCCTCAACTGAACATGGAGCAAAGGCAAATGTTGGTTCAAGAGGTGACTGATCAGGAAATAGAAAAAGCACTCAAAGGGATTGGTGACAGGAAAAGTCCTGGATTAGATGAATATGGTGATGGGTTTTTCAAGGCCAGCTGGAGTGTGATAAAAACTGATGTGATTAAAGCTGTCAAAGAGTACTTTGAGAGGGGGGCCATATACAAACCTTTCAATAGTACAGCTGTTACTCTGATTCCAAAAGGGGATAATGCAAAAGGTGTGAAAGACTATAGGCCCATAGCAGGATGCACTTACAAGATTATTTCGCGGATTTTGACTGATAGACTGGGAAGTGTGCTGCCTACAGTTATCAGTCAAAATCAGGCTGCCTTTGTTAAAGGTCAGCACATACATAACCACATCATGCTGGCTACTGAGCTAATTAAAGGCTATGATAGAACGAAGGGTACTCCTAGAGTGATGGTGCAAATAGACTTACAAAAGGCTTATGATATGGTGCACTGGGGAGCTTTGGAAAATATTCTAATAGAAATTGGGCTGCCGCATAGGTTTATACAGTGGATTATGGCTGGTATAAGCTCTGTTTCCTACAGGTTTAACATAAATGGGGAGCTGAAAGATTTTATGCAGGCCAGGAGAGGTATAAGACAGGGAGACCCCATCTCTCCATTGCTCTTTGTGATCATTATAGAATATATGCATAGAGTGCTAGCCAAGATGCAGGAAGATAACAATTTCAACTACCATGCGAAGTGTGAAGGGATGAAGCTGACTAATATCACATTTGCGGATGACATTCTGCTGTTTTGTAGAGGAGATGAAATGTCTGTGCACATGCTGAACCAGGCTTTCAAGTTTTTCACTGATTCAACAGGATTAGTGGTAAATCAGAATAAAAGTAAGATCTTCATGGCTGGTTTGAATGAAGAAGAAAAGACCAAAATGCTGAGGATTACTGGATTTCAAAGAGGCAGTCTACCTATTCGATACCTTGGGGTTCCCCTCTCAAGTAAGAAACTGTCTATAAATCACTATCTCCCCTTGATTGATCGCATCGTGAATAAGGTGTATCACTGGTCTGCAAAGTTGCTTAGTCATGCAGGAAGGATCCAGCTGGTTCAAAGTATTTCGAATGCCATAGTGCAATTTTGGATGCAGTGTTTCCCGATCCCTAAAATGGTTATTAAGAAGATTGATGGCATCTGTAGAAGCTTCATCTGGACTGGCAAGAAGGAGATAAGTCGTAAAAGTCCTGTCGCTTGGAATTCCATGTGCAAGCCTAAGGAGCAAGGAGGTATGAACCTTCTGAATCTTACCATTTGGAACAAAGTGTGGTTGATGAAATGTTTATGGAACCTCTGCTGTAAAAAGGATAATCTGTGGGTTAAATGGATCCACATGTATTATTTTAAAAATGTAGAGGTTATGAATGTTGAGAAGAAACCACAACACTCTTGGGTAATGAAAGGGATTCTGAAGCAAAGGGATTATATAGGAGGGGTACAACATGAATGGGAGAGAGCTGTGAGAATGAACACATTCAAGGCCAGCAAGATTTATGAGTGTTTGATAGATGATGGTAGAAGAGTCAGCTGGTATAAAATGATTCAATACAACAAGGCTAGGCCTAAGGCAGTTGTGTGTTTATGGATGGCATGCCTAGGAAGGCTAGCAACGAAAGATAGATTGGTGAGATTCAAAATGATTAATGAGAAAGTTTGTAGTATGTGTAAAAGAGAAGATGAAACTTTAAATCATCTTTTCTTTGAGTGTGAACAAATGAAGTGTATTTGGGAGGAAGTGTTGGAGTGGTTAGAAATTAGGCATGTTCCTAAGGTGTGGAGTGAAGAAATTTTGTGGTTGATAAGAGGTACAAAAGGAAAAGGATGGAGGGCAGCAATCTTGAAAATTGCTATAGCAGAAACAATTTATCATGTGTGAAATTCAGAAATGATATTGTGTTTGGCAACAATGTGGATAGAAATAGTATAGTAACTAATATCATAGATAATGTGATATATAGAGGTTGGATAGATAAAAGAATTACAAGAAACATAGTTAAATTCATGATGTAAGTGGAAGGATGGACCTTGGGTCTCCTTGATGTAATTGTTTTTTTGAATTATAATATATTTCTTTGATTAAAAAAAACATATTTATTAATTATTTAATCATTTTTCATCTATTTTATATAAACAATGAAGATGACGCATTTTGACATATGATGAAGATGACGACACATGAAGCGGAATGTATTGGGTCAATTTTAAATAATACACCATTCATCAATTTAGGAATAGGTGCGTCCAAACGTTATGTAATTGATTAGTCAAACACCACAAAGGTTCATAAAAAAAAATTTATCAATAAAGGGAAGATTTGGGAATAGTGGGAGAAGAGGAAAGAACGACAAAACAAATTAATTTCTGTTTGTACACTCCAATCGGCGTGGCACAAATTTTTTCATTTTTTTACAAATAAATATATCTGATTTTCTTATACAATTATTACAATATAACCCTCTTTAATCAAAAGTATATTCAAACCAAAATTATTTTGTCAAATATTATTGGTCAGAAACCTTACATGATAACTTTTCATATAATACAATACATACAATACTACTATAGAAACATAAACAATATTCCTATATCCTACAAAGATCTCATCAATTAAAATATTCTTAAACAACGAATTCCCTAAACCACTAATTAATAATTAAAAAATAATTTAGATAATATTGCAACAGAATTTTTCGTCAAACATGGACCTATAACAAAAAAAATTAATTAACACTTTGTCAACATACTCTTTCAAAATACTCTTTGTGGTTGGAGACAACCTTCCATTTATGATGCATTATGACATCCACCTTTCATAACTCTTTGTTCAATGTATTGAGTTTATAAATATTACATAAATGATAATGACGAATCAGAAAATATGATGGAGACGAAGATGAGACTGAAGTTGAATGTATCCAATAATCATTCAGTCGGTTTAAAGTTTAAATGCGCATAAATCGTTACAATTTGTGTAAATAGATGCATTACAATTTAGGAATAAATGCTTTTTTATAGAATCCAATCCACATAGCACAAATTATGGTTACCCAAGCCATGTGGCACCATTTTTTTCAAAGAAATGAATCTGATTTTCTTATATATATTTAAAATCATTTATTTTTTAATTGTTTTTAAAATTAGTATTGTAATTTCTCTTTTATAAATAATATAATTTTAATGCTCTTAAGATAATTTAAAACATATTTATTAATTATATAATAATTTTTCATCTAGTATATAGAAACAAATTAAAAGTGGGAGAAGAGAAAGAACGACCAAACAAATCAAATTATGGTAACTCAAGCCACGTGGCACAATTTTTTTCAAAGAAATGAATCTGATTTTCTTATATATATTTAAAATGTATTATTTTTTAATTGTATTTAAAATTAGTATCGTAATTTCTCTTTTATAAATAATATATTCTTAATACTCTTTAGATAATTTAAAACATATTTATTAATTATTTAATCATTTTTCATCTATTTTATATAAACAATGAAGATGACGCATTTTGACATATGATGAAGATGACGACACATGAAGCGGAATGTATTGGGTCAATTTTAAATAATACACCATTCATAAATTTAGGAATAGGTGCGTCCAAACGTTATGTAATTGATTACTCAAACACCATAAAGGTTCATAAAAAAACATTTATCAATAAAGGGAAGATTATGGAATAGTGGGAGAAGAGGAAAGAACGACAAAACAAATTAATTTCTGTTTGTACACTCCAATCGGCGTGGCACAAATTTTTTCAATTTTTTACAAATAAATATATCTGATTTACTTATACAATTATTACAATATAACCCTCTTTTCTAAAAAGTATATTCAAACCAAAATTATTTTGTCAAATATTATTGGTCAGAAACCTTACATGATAACTTTTCATATAATACAATACATACAATACTACTATAGAAACATAAACAATATTCCTATATCCTACAAAGATCTCATCAATAAAAATATTCTTAAACAACGAATTCCCTAAAACACTAATTAATAATTAAAAAATAATTTAGATAATATTGCAACATAATTTTTCGTCAAAAATCGACCTATAACAAAAAAAATAATTAACACTTTGTCAACATACTCTTTCAAAATACTCTTTGTTGTTGGAGACAACCTTCCATTTATGATGCATTATGACATCCACCTTTTATAACTCTTTGTTCAATGTATTGAGTTTATAAATATTACATAAATGATAATGACGAATCAGAAAATATGATGGAGACGAAGATGAGACTGAAGTTGAATGTATCCAATAATCATTCAGTCGGTTTAAAGTTTAAATGCGCATAAACCATTACAATTTGTGTAAATAGATGCGTTACAATTTAGGAATAAATGCTTATTTATAGAATCCAATCCACATGGCACAAATTATGGTTACCCAAGCCACGTGACACCATTTTTTTCATAGAAATGAATCTGATTTTCTTATATATATAAAATCATTTATTTTTTAATTGTTTTTAAAATTAGTATTGTAATTTCTCTTTTATAAATAATATAATTTTAATGCTCTTAAGATAATTTAAAACATATTTATTAATTATATAATAATTTTTCATCTAGTATATAGAAACATATTAAAAGTGGGAGAAGAGAAAGAACTACCAAACAAATCAAATTATGGTTACTCAAGCCACGTGGCACAATTTTTTACAAAGAAATGAATCTGATTTTCTTATATATATTTAAAATGTATTATTTTTTAATTGTATTTTAAAATTAGTATCGTAATTTTTATTTTATAAATAATATATTCTTAATACTCTAAAGATAATTTAAAACATATTTATTAATTATTTAATCATTTTTCATCTATTATATATAAACAATGAAGATGACGCATTTTGACATATGATGAAGATGACGACACATGAAGCGGAATGTATTGGGTCAATTTTAAATAATACACCATTCATCAATTTAGGAATAGGTGCGTCCAAATGTTATGTAATTGATTACTCAAACACCATAAAGGTTCATAAAAAAACATTTATCAATAAAGGGAAGATTATGGAATAGTGGGAGAAGAGGAAAGAACGACAAAACAAATTAATTTCTGTTTGTACACTCCAATCGGCGTGGCACAAATTTTTTCAATTTTTTACAAATAAATATATCTGATTTTCTTATACAATTATTACAATATAACCCTCTTTTCTAAAAAGTATATTCAAACCAAAATTATTTTGTCAAATATTATTGGTCAGAAACCTTACATGATAACTTTTCATATAATACAATACATACAATACTACTATAGAAACATAAACAATATTCCTATATCCTACAAAGATCTCATCAATAAAAATATTCTTAAACAACGAATTCCCTAAAACACTAATTAATAATTAAAAAATAATTTAGATAATATTGCAACATAATTTTTCGTCAAAAATCGACCTATAACTAAAAAAATAATTAACACTTTATCAACATACTCTTTCAAAATACTCTTTGTTGTTGGAGACAACCTTCCATTTATGATGCATTATGACATCCACCTTTTATAACTCTTTGTTCAATGTATTGAGTTTATAAATATTACATAAATGATAATTACGAATCAGAAAATATGATGGAGACGAAGATGAGACTGAAGCTGAATGTATCCAATCATCATTCAGTCGGTTTAAAGTTTAAATGCGCATAAACCATTACAATTTGTGTAAATAGATGCGTTACAATTTAGGAATAAATGCTTATTTATAGAATCCAATCCACATGGCACAAATTATGGTTACCCAAGCCACGTGACACCATGTTTTTCATAGAAATGAATCTGATTTTCTTATATATATAAAATCATTTATTTTTTAATTGTTTTTAAAATTAGTATTGTAATTTCTCTTTTATAAATAATATAATTTTAATGCTCTTAAGATAATTTAAAACATATTTATTAATTATATAATAATTTTTCATCTAGTATATAGAAACAAATTAAAAGTGGGAGAAGAGAAAGAACGACCAAACAAATCAAATTATGGTAACTCAAGCCACGTGGCACAATTTTTTTCAAAGAAATGAATCTGATTTTCTTATATATATTTAAAATGTATTATTTTTTAATTGTATTTAAAATTAGTATCGTAATTTCTCTTTTATAAATAATATATTCTTAATACTCTTAAGATAATTTAAAACATATTTATTAATTATTTAATCATTTTTCATCTATTTTATATAAACAATGAAGATGACGCATTTTGACATATGATGAAGATGACGACACATGAAGCGAAATGTATTGGGTCAATTTTAAATAATACACAATTCATCAATTTAGGAATAGGTGCGTCCAAACGTTATGTAATTGATTACTCAAACACCATAAAGGTTCATAAAAAAAATTTATCAATAAAGGGAAGATTTGGGAATAGTGAGAGAAGAGGAAAAATGACAAAACAAATTAATTTCTGTTTGTACACTCCAATCGGCGTGGCACAATTTTTTTCATTTTTTTTAGAAATAAATATATCTGATTTTGTTATACAATTATTACAATATAACCCTCTTTTCTCAAAAGTATATTCAAAACAAAATTATTTTGTCAAATATTATTGGTCAGAAACCTTACATGATAACTTTTCATATAATACAATACATACAATGCTACTATAGAAACATAAACAATATTCCTATATCCTACAAAGATCTCATCAATAAAAATATTCTTAAACAACGAATTCCCTAAACCACTAATTAATAATTAAAAAATAATTTAGATAATATTGCAACATAATTTTTCGTCAAACATGGACCTATAACAAAAAAAATTAATTGACACTTTATCAACATACTCTTTCAAAATACTCTTTGTTGTTGGAGACAACCTTCCATTTATGATGCATTATGACATCCACCTTTAATAACTCTTTATTCAATGTATTGAGTTTATAAATATTACATAAATGATAATGACGAATCAGAAAATATGATGGAGACGAAGATGAGACTGAAGCTGAATGTATCCAATCATCATTCAGTCGGTTTAAAGTTTAAATGCGCCTAAACCGTTACAATTTGTGTAAATAGATGCGTTACAATTTAGGAATAAATGCTTTTTTATAGAATCCAATCCACATGGCACAAATTATGGTTACCCAAGCCACGTGGCACCATTGTTTTCAAACAAATGAATCTGATTTTCTTATATATATTTAAAATCATTTATTTTTTAATTTTTTTTAAAATTAGTATTGTAATTTCTCTTTTATAAATAATATAATTTTAATGCTCTTAAGATAATTTAAAACATATTTATTAATTATATAATAATTTTTCATCTAGTATATAGAAACAAATTAAAAGTGGGAGAAGAGAAAGAACGACCAAACAAATCAAATTATGGTAACTCAAGCCACGTGACACAATTTTTTTCAAAGAAATGAATCTGATTTTCTTATATATATTTAAAATGTATTATTTTTTAATTGTATTTAAAATTAGTATCGTAATTTCTCTTTTATAAATAATATATTCTTAATACTCTTTAGATAATTTAAAACATATTTATTAATTATTTAATCATTTTTCATCTATTTTATATAAACAATGAAGATGACGCATTTTGACATATGATGAAGATGACGACACATGAAGCGGAATGTATTGGGTCAATTTTAAATAATACACCATTCATCAATTTAGGAATAGGTGCGTCCAAACGTTATGTAATTGATTACTCAAACACCATAAAGGTTCATAAAAAAACATTTATCAATAAAGGGAAGATTATGGAATAGTGGGAGAAGAGGAAAGAACGACAAAACAAATTAATTTCTGTTTGTACACTCCAATCGGCGTGGCACAAATTTTTTCAATTTTTTACAAATAAATATATCTGATTTTCTTATACAATTATTACAATATAACCCTCTTTTCTAAAAAGTATATTCAAACCAAAATTATTTTGTCAAATATTATTGGTCAGAAACCTTACATGATAACTTTTCATATAATACAATACATACAATACTACTATAGAAACATAAACAATATTCCTATATCCTACAAAGATCTCATCAATAAAAATATTCTTAAACAACGAATTCCCTAAAACACTAATTAATAATTAAAAAATAATTTAGATAATATTGCAACATAATTTTTCGTCAAAAATCGACCTATAACAAAAAAAATAATTAACACTTTGTCAACATACTCTTTCAAAATACTCATTGTTGTTGGAGACAACCTTCCATTTATGATGCATTATGACATCCACCTTTTATAACTCTTTGTTCAATGTATTGAGTTTATAAATATTACATAAATGATAATTACGAATCAGAAAATATGATGGAGACGAAGATGAGACTGAAGCTGAATGTATCCAATCATCATTCAGTCGGTTTAAAGTTTAAATGCGCATAAACCATTACAATTTGTGTAAATAGATGCGTTACAATTTAGGAATAAATGCTTATTTATAGAATCCAATCCACATGGCACAAATTATGGTTACCCAAGCCACGTGACACCATTTTTTTCATAGAAATGAATCTGATTTTCTTATATATATAAAATCATTTATTTTTTAATTGTTTTTAAAATTAGTATTGTAATTTCTCTTTTATAAATAATATAATTTTAATGCTCTTAAGATAATTTAAAACATATTTATTAATTATATAATAATTTTTCATCTAGTATATAGAAACATATTAAAAGTGGGAGAAGAGAAAGAACTACCAAACAAATCAAATTATGGTTACTCAAGCCACGTGGCACAATTTTTTACAAAGAAATGAATCTGATTTTCTTATATATATTTAAAATGTATTATTTTTTAATTGTATTTTAAAATTAGTATCGTAATTTTTATTTTATAAATAATATATTCTTAATACTCTAAAGATAATTTAAAACATATTTATTAATTATTTAATCATTTTTCATCTATTATATATAAACAATGAAGATGACGCATTTTGACATATGATGAAGATGACGACACATGAAGCAGAATGTATTGGGTCAATATTAAATAATACACCATTCATCAATTTTGGAATAGGTGCGTCCAAACGTTATGTAATTGATTACTCAAACACCATAAAGGTTCATAAAAAAAATTTATCAATAAAGGGAAGATTTGGGAATAGTGGGAGAAGAGGAAAGAACGACAAAACAAATTAATTTCTGTTTGTACACTCCAATCGGCGTGGCACAAATTTTTTGATTTTTTTGCAAATAAATATATCTGATTTTCTTATACAATTATTACAATATAACCCTTTCTTCTCAAATGTATATTCAAACCAAAATTATTTTTTCAAATATTATTGGTGAGAAACCTTACATGATAACTTTTCATATAATACAATACATACAATACTACTATAGAAACATAAACAATATTCCTATATCCTCCAAAGATCTCATCAATAAAAATATTATTAAACAACAAATTCCCTAAACCACTAATTAATAATTAAAAAATAATTTAGATAATATTGCAACATAATTTTCCGTCAAACATGGACCTATAACAAAAAAAATTAATTAACACTTTGTCAACATACACTTTCAAAATACTCTTTGTTGTTGGAGACAACCTTCCATTTATGATACATTATGACATCCACCTTTCATAACTCTTTTTTCTATGTATTGAGTTTATAAATATTACATAAATGATAATGACGAATCAGAAAATATTATGGAGACGAAGATGAGACTGAAGCTGAATGTATCCAATCAGCATTCAGTCGGTTTAAAGTTTAAAGGCGCATAAACCATTACAATTTGTGTAAATAGATGCGTTACAATTTAGGAATAAATGTTTTTTTATAGAATCTAATCCACATGGCACAAATTATGGTTACCAAAGCCACATGGCACCATTTTTTTCAAAGAAATGAATCCGATTTTCTTATATATATTTAAAATCATTTATTTTTTAATTGTATTTAAAATTAGTATTGTAATTTCTCTTTTTAAAATAATATAATTTTAATGCTCTTAAGATAATTTAAAACATATTTATTAATTATATAATAATTTTTCATCTAGTATATAGAAACAAATTAAAAGTGGGAGAAGAGAAAGAACGACCAAACAAATCAAATTATGATTACTCAAGCCACGTGGCACAATTTTTTTCAAAGAAATGAATCTGATTTTCTTATATATATATTTAAAATGTATTATTTTTTAATTGTATTTAAAATTAGTATCGTAATTTTTATTTTATAAATAATATATTCTTAATACTCTAAAGATAATTTAAAACATATTTATTAATTATTTAATCATTTTTCATCTATTATATAAAAACAATGAAGATGACGCATTTTGACATATGATGAAGATGACGACACATGAAGCAGAATGTATTGGGTCAATTTTAAATAATACACCATTCATCAATTTTGGAATAGGTGCGTCCAAACGTTATGTAATTGATTACTCAAACACCACAAAGGTTCATAAAAAAAAATTTATCAATAAAGGGAAGATTTGGGAATAGTGGGAGAAGAGGAAAGAACGACAAAACAAATTAATTTCTGTTTGTACACTCCAATCGGCGTGGCACAAATTTTTTCATTTTTTTGCAAATAAATATATCTGATTTTCTTATACAATTATTACAATATAACCCTTTCTTCTCAAATGTATATTCAAACCAAAATTATTTTTTCAAATATTATTGGTGAGAAACCTTACATGATAACTTTTCATATAATACAATACATACAATACTACTATAGAAACATAAACAATATTCCTATATCCTCCAAAGATCTCATCAATAAAAATATTATTAAACAACAAATTCCCTAAACCACTAATTAATAATTAAAAAATAATTTAGATAATATTGCAACATAATTTTCCGTCAAACATGGACCTATAACAAAAAAAATTAATTAACACTTTGTCAACATACTCTTTCAAAATACTCTTTGTTGTTGGAGACAACCTTCCATTTATGATACATTATGACATCCACCTTTCATAACTCTTTTTTCTATGTATTGAGTTTATAAATATTACATAAATGATAATGACGAATCAGAAAATATGATGGAGACGAAGATGAGACTGAAGCTAAATGTATCCAATCAGCATTCTGTCGGTTTAAAGTTTAAAGGCGCATAAACCGTTACAATTTGTGTAAATAGATGCGTTACAATTTAGGAATAAATGTTTTTTTATAGAATCTAATCCACATGACACAAATTATGGTTACCAAAGCCACATGGCACCATTTTTTTCAAAGAAATGAATCCGATTTTCTTATATATATTTAAAATCATTTATTTTTTAATTGTATTTAAAATTAGTATTGTAATTTCTCTTTTTAAAATAATATAATTTTAATGCTCTTAAGATAATTTAAAACATATTTATTAATTATATAATAATTTTTCATCTAGTATATAGAAACAAATTAAAAGTGGGAGAAGAGAAAGAACGACCAAACAAATCAAATTATGATTACTCAAGCCACGTGGCACAATTTTTTTCAAAGAAATGAATCTGATTTTCTTATATATATATTTAAAATGTATTATTTTTTAATTGTATTTAAAATTAGTATCGTAATTTTTATTTTATAAATAATATATTCTTAATAATCTAAAGATAATTTAAAACATATTTATTAATTATTTAATCATTTTTCATCTATTATATAAAAACAATGAAGATGACGCATTTTGACATATGATGAAGATGACGACACATGAAGCAGAATGTATTGGGTCAATTTTAAATAATACACCATTCATCAATTTTGGAATAGGTGCGTCCAAACGTTATGTAATTGATTACTCAAACACCATAAAGGTTCATAAAAAAATATTTATCAATTAATGGAAGATTTGGGAATAGTGGGAGAAGAGGAAAGAACGACAAAACAAATTAAATTCTGTTTATACACTCCAAGCAGCGTGGCACAAAAATTTTCATTTTTTTGCCAATAAATATATCTGATTTTCTTATACAATTATTACAATATAACCCCCTCTTCTCAAAAGTATATTCAAACCAAAATTATTTTGTCAAATATTATTAGTCAGAAACCTTACATGATAACTTTTCATATAATACAATAATTACAATACTACTATAGAAACATAAGAAATATTCCTATATCCTCCAAAGATCTCCTCAATAAAAATATTCTTTAGCAACGAATTCCCTAAACCACTAATTAATAATTAAAAAATAATTTAGATAATATTGCAACATAATTTTTCGTCAAATAGGGACCTATTACAAAAAAAATTAATTAACACTTTGTCAACATACTCTTTCAAAATACTCTTTGTTGTTGGAGACAACCTTCCATTTATGATTCATTATGAGATCCACCTTTCATAACTCTTTGTTCAATGTATTGAGTTTATAAATATTACATAAATAATAATGACGAATCAGAAAATATGGTGGAGACGAAGATGAGACTGAAGCTGAATGTACCCAATCATCATTCAGTCGGTTTAAAGTTTAAAGGCGCATAAACCGTTACAATTTGTGTAAATAGATGCGTTACCATTTAGGAATAAATGCTTTTTTATAGAATCCAATCCACATGGCACAATTTATGGTTACCCAAGCCACGTGGCACCATTTTTTTCAAAGAAATGAATCCGATTTTCTTATATATATTTAAAATCATTTATTTTTTAATTGTTTTTAAAATTAGTATTGTAATTTCTCTTTTATAAATATAATAATTTTAATGCTCTTAAGATAATTTAAAACATATTTATTAATTATATATTAATTTTTCATCTAGTATATAGAAACAAATTAAAAGTTGGAGAAGAGAAAGAACTACCAAACAAATCAAATTATGGTTACTCAAGCCACGTGGCACAATTTTTTACAAAGAAATGAATCTGATTTTCTTATATATATTTTAAATGTATTATTTTTTAATTGTATTTTAAAATTAGTATCGTAATTTCTCTTTTATAAATAATATATTCTTAATACTATTAAGATAATTTAAAACATATTTATTAATTATTTAATCATTTTTCATCTATTATATATAAACAATGAAGATGACGCATTTTGACATATGATGAAGATGACGACACATGAAGCAGAATGTATTGGGTCAATTATAAATAATACACCATTCATCAATTTTGGAATAGGTGCGTCCAAACGTTATGTAATTGATTACTCAAACACCATAAAGGTTCATAAAAAAAATTTATCAATAAAGGGAAGATTTGGGAATAGTGGGAGAAGAGGAAAGAACGACAAAACAAATTAATTTCTTTTTGTACACTCCAATCGGCGTGGCACAAAATTTTTCATTTTTTTGCAAATAAATATATCAGATTTTCTTATACAATTATTATAATATAACCCTTTCTTCTCAAAAGTATATTCAAACCAAAATTATTTTTTCAAATATTATTGGTGAGAAACCTTACATGATAACTTTTCATATAATACAATACATACAATACTACTATAGAAACGTAAACAATATTCCTATATCCTCCAAAGATCTCATCAATAAAAATATTCTTAAACAACGAATTCCCTAAACCACTAATTAATAATTAAAAAATAATTTAGATAATATTGCAACATAATTTTCCGTCAAACATGGACCTATAACAAAAAAAATTAATTAACACTTTGTCAACATACTCTTTCAAAATACTCTTTGTTGTTGGAGACAACCTTCCATTTATGATACATTATAACATCCACCTTTCATAACTCTTTTTTCTATGTATTGAGTTTATAAATATTACATAAATGATAATGACGAATCAGAAAATATGATGGAGACGAAGATGAGACTGAAGCTGAATGTATCCAATCAACATTCAGTCGGTTTAAAGTTTAAAGGCGCATAAACCGTTACAATTTGTGTAAATAGATGCGTTACAATTTAGGAATAAATGTTTTTTTATAGAATCTAATCCACATGACACAAATTATGGTTACCAAAGCCACATGGCACCATTTTTTTCAAAGAAATGAATCCGATTTTCTTATATATATTTAAAATCATTTATTTTTTAATTGTATTTAAAATTAGTATTGTAATTTCTCTTTTTAAAATAATATAATTTTAATGCTCTTAAGATAATTTAAAACAAATTTATTAATTATATAATAATTTTTCATCTAGTATATAGAAACAAATTAAAAGTGGGAGAAGAGAAAGAACGACCAAACAAATCAAATTATGATTACTCAAGCAACGTGGCACAATTTTTTTCAAAGAAATGAATCTGATTTTCTTATATATATATTTAAAATGTAGTATTTTTTAATTGTGTTTAAAATTAGTATCGTAATTTTATTTTATAAATAATTAATTCTTAATACTATAAAGATAATTTAAAACATATTTATTAATTATTTAATCATTTTTCATCTATTATATATAAACAATGAAGATGACGCATTTTGACATATGATGAAGATGACAACACATGAAGCAGAATGTATTGGGTCAATTTTAAATAATACATCATTCATCAATTTTGGAATAGGTGCGTCCAAACGTTATGTAATTGATTACTCAAACACCATAAAGGTTCATAAAAAAATATTTATCAATTAATGGAAGATTTGGGAATAGTGGGAGATGAGGAAAGAACGACAAAACAAATTAAATTCTGTTTATACACTCCAAGCAGCGTGGCACAAAAATTTTCATTTTTTTGCCAATAAATATATCTGATTTTCTTATACAATTATTACAATATAACCCCCTCTTCTCAAAAGTATATTCAAACCAAAATTATTTTGTCAAATATTATTGGTCAGAAACCTTACATGATAACTTTTCATATAATACAATAATTACAATACTACTATAGAAACATAAGAAATATTCCTATATCCTCCAAAGATCTCCTCAATAAAAATATTCTTTAGCAACGAATTCCCTAAACCACTAATTAATAATTAAAAAATAATTTAGATAATATTGCAACATAATTTTTCGTCAAATAGGGACCTATTACAAAAAAAATTAATTAACACTTTGTCAACATACTCTTTCAAAATACTCTTTGTTGTTGGAAACAACCTTCCATTTATGATTCATTATGAGATCCACCTTTTATAACTCTTTGTTCAATGTATTGAGTTTATAAATATTACATAAATAATAATGACGAATCAGAAAATATGGTGGAGACGAAGATGAGACTGAAGCTGAATGTACCCAATCATCATTCAGTCGGTTTAAAGTTTAAAGGCGCATAAACCGTTACAATTTGTGTAAATAGATGCGTTACCATTTAGGAATAAATGCTTTTTTATAGAATCCAATCCACATGGCACAATTTAGGGTTACCCAAGCCACGTGGCACCATTTTTTTCAAAGAAATGAATCCGATTTTCTTATATATATTTAAAATCATTTATTTTTTAATTGTTTTTTAAATTAGTATTGTAATTTCTCTTTTATAAATATAATAATTTTAATGCTCTTAAGATAATTTAAAACATATTTATTAATTATATATTAATTTTTCATCTAGTATATAGAAACAAATTAAAAGTTGGAGAAGAGAAAGAACTACCAAACAAATCAAATTATGGTTACTCAAGCCACGTGGCACAATTTTTTACAAAGAAATGAATCTGATTTTCTTATATATATTTTAAATGTATTATTTTTTAATTGTATTTTAAAATTAGTATCGTAATTTCTCTTTTATAAATAATATATTTTTAATACTATTAAGATAATTTAAAACATATTTATTAATTATTTAATCATTTTTCATCTATTATATATAAACAATGAAGATGACGCATTTTGACATATGATGAAGATGACGACACATGAAGCAGAATGTATTGGGTCAATTATAAATAATACACCATTCATCAATTTTGGAATAGGTGCGTCCAAACGTTATGTAATTGATTACTCAAACACCATAAAGGTTCATAAAAAAAATTTATCAATAAAGGGAAGATTTGGGAATAGTGGGAGAAGAGGAAAGAACGACAAAACAAATTAATTTCTTTTTGTACACTCCAATCGGCGTGGCACAAAATTTTTCATTTTTTTGCAAATAAATATATCAGATTTTCTTATACAATTATTATAATATAACCCTTTCTTCTCAAAAGTATATTCAAACCAAAATTATTTTTTCAAATATTATTGGTGAGAAACCTTACATGATAACTTTTCATATAATACAATACATACAATACTACTATAGAAACGTAAACAATATTCCTATATCCTCCAAAGATCTCATCAATAAAAATATTCTTAAACAACGAATTCCCTAAACCACTAATTAATAATTAAAAAATAATTTAGATAATATTGCAACATAATTTTCCGTCAAACATGGACCTATAACAAAAAAAATTAATTAACACTTTGTCAACATACTCTTTCAAAATACTCTTTGTTGTTGGAGACAACCTTCCATTTATGATACATTATAACATCCACCTTTCATAACTCTTTTTTCTATGTATTGAGTTTATAAATATTACATAAATGATAATGACGAATCAGAAAATATGATGGAGACGAAGATGAGACTGAAGCTGAATGTATCCAATCAACATTCAGTCGGTTTAAAGTTTAAAGGCGCATAAACCGTTACAATTTGTGTAAATAGATGCGTTACAATTTAGGAATAAATGTTTTTTTATAGAATCTAATCCACATGACACAAATTATGGTTACCAAAGCCACATGGCACCATTTTTTTCAAAGAAATGAATCCAATTTTCTTATATATATTTAAAATCATTTATTTTTTAATTGTATTTAAAATTAGTATTGTAATTTCTCTTTTTAAAATAATATAATTTTAATGCTCTTAAGATAATTTAAAACAAATTTATTAATTATATAATAATTTTTCATCTAGTATATAGAAACAAATTAAAAGTGGGAGAAGAGAAAGAACGACCAAACAAATCAAATTATGATTACTCAAGCAACGTGGCACAATTTTTTTCAAAGAAATGAATCTGATTTTCTTATATATATATTTAAAATGTAGTATTTTTTAATTGTATTTAAAATTAGTATCGTAATTTTATTTTATAAATAATATATTCTTAATACTATAAAGATAATTTAAAACATATTTATTAATTATTTAATCATTTTTCATCTATTATATATAAACAATGAAGATGACGCATTTTGACATATGATGAAGATGACGACACATGAAGCAGAATGTATTGGGTCAATTTTAAATAATACATCATTCATCAATTTTGGAATAGGTGCGTCCAAACGTTATGTAATTGATTACTCAAACACCATAAAGGTTCATAAAAAAATATTTATCAATTAATGGAAGATTTGGGAATAGTGGGAGAAGAGGAAAGAACGACAAAACAAATTAAATTCTGTTTATACACTCCAAGCAGCGTGGCACAAAAATTTTCATTTTTTTGCCAATAAATATATCTGATTTTCTTATACAATTATTACAATATAACCCCCTCTTCTCAAAAGTATATTCAAACCAAAATTATTTTGTCAAATATTATTGGTCAGAAACCTTACATGATAACTTTTCATATAATACAATAATTACAATACTACTATAGAAACATAAGAAATATTCCTATATCCTCCAAAGATCTCCTCAATAAAAATATTCTTTAGCAACGAATTCCCTAAACCACTAATTAATAATTAAAAAATAATTTTGATAATATTGCAACATAATTTTTCGTCAAATAGGGACCTATTACAAAAAAAATTAATTAACACTTTGTCAACATACTCTTTCAAAATACTCTTTGTTGTTGGAAACAACCTTCCATTTATGATTCATTATGAGATCCACCTTTCATAACTCTTTGTTCAATGTATTGAGTTTATAAATATTACATAAATAATAATGACGAATCAGAAAATATGGTGGAGACGAAGATGAGACTGAAGCTGAATGTACCCAATCATCATTCAGTCGGTTTAAAGTTTAAAGGCGCATAAACCGTTACAATTTGTGTAAATAGATGCGTTACCATTTAGGAATAAATGCTTTTTTATAGAATCCAATCCACATGGCACAATTTAGGGTTACCCAAGCCACGTGGCACCATTTTTTTCAAAGAAATGAATCCGATTTTCTTATATATATTTAAAATCATTTATTTTTTAATTGTTTTTTAAATTAGTATTGTAATTTCTCTTTTATAAATATAATAATTTTAATGCTCTTAAGATAATTTAAAACATATTTATTAATTATATATTAATTTTTCATCTAGTATATAGAAACAAATTAAAAGTTGGAGAAGAGAAAGAACTACCAAACAAATCAAATTATGGTTACTCAAGCCACGTGGCACAATTTTTTACAAAGAAATGAATCTGATTTTCTTATATATATTTTAAATGTATTATTTTTTAATTGTATTTTAAAATTAGTATCGTAATTTCTCTTTTATAAATAATATATTTTTAATACTATTAAGATAATTTAAAACATATTTATTAATTATTTAATCATTTTTCATCTATTATATATAAACAATGAAGATGACGCATTTTGACATATGATGAAGATGACGACACATGAAGCAGAATGTATTGGGTCAATTATAAATAATACACCATTCATCAATTTTGGAATAGGTGCGTCCAAACGTTATGTAATTGATTACTCAAACACCATAAAGGTTCATAAAAAAAATTTATCAATAAAGGGAAGATTTGGGAATAGTGGGAGAAGAGGAAAGAACGACAAAACAAATTAATTTCTTTTTGTACACTCCAATCGGCGTGGCACAAAATTTTTCATTTTTTTGCAAATAAATATATCAGATTTTCTTATACAATTATTATAATATAACCCTTTCTTCTCAAAAGTATATTCAAACCAAAATTATTTTTTCAAATATTATTGGTGAGAAACCTTACATGATAACTTTTCATATAATACAATACATACAATACTACTATAGAAACGTAAACAATATTCCTATATCCTCCAAAGATCTCATCAATAAAAATATTCTTAAACAACGAATTCCCTAAACCACTAATTAATAATTAAAAAATAATTTAGATAATATTGCAACATAATTTTCCGTCAAACATGGACCTATAACAAAAAAAATTAATTAACACTTTGTCAACATACTCTTTCAAAATACTCTTTGTTGTTGGAGACAACCTTCCATTTATGATACATTATAACATCCACCTTTCATAACTCTTTTTTCTATGTATTGAGTTTATAAATATTACATAAATGATAATGACGAATCAGAAAATATGATGGAGACGAAGATGAGACTGAAGCTGAATGTATCCAATCAACATTCAGTCGGTTTAAAGTTTAAAGGCGCATAAACCGTTACAATTTGTGTAAATAGATGCGTTACAATTTAGGAATAAATGTTTTTTTATAGAATCTAATCCACATGACACAAATTATGGTTACCAAAGCCACATGGCACCATTTTTTTCAAAGAAATGAATCCAATTTTCTTATATATATTTAAAATCATTTATTTTTTAATTGTATTTAAAATTAGTATTGTAATTTCTCTTTTTAAAATAATATAATTTTAATGCTCTTAAGATAATTTAAAACAAATTTATTAATTATATAATAATTTTTCATCTAGTATATAGAAACAAATTAAAAGTGGGAGAAGAGAAAGAACGACCAAACAAATCAAATTATGATTACTCAAGCAACGTGGCACAATTTTTTTCAAAGAAATGAATCTGATTTTCTTATATATATATATTTAAAATGTAGTATTTTTTAATTGTATTTAAAATTAGTATCGTAATTTTATTTTATAAATAATATATTCTTAATACTATAAAGATAATTTAAAACATATTTATTAATTATTTAATCATTTTTCATCTATTATATATAAACAATGAAGATGACGCATTTTGACATATGATGAAGATGACGACACATGAAGCAGAATGTATTGGGTCAATTTTAAATAATACATCATTCATCAATTTTGGAATAGGTGCGTCCAAACGTTATGTAATTGATTACTCAAACACCATAAAGGTTCATAAAAAAATATTTATCAATTAATGGAAGATTTGGGAATAGTGGGAGAAGAGGAAAGAACGACAAAACAAATTAAATTCTGTTTATACACTCCAAGCAGCGTGGCACAAAAATTTTCATTTTTTTGCCAATAAATATATCTGATTTTCTTATACAATTATTACAATATAACCCCCTCTTCTCAAAAGTATATTCAAACCAAAATTATTTTGTCAAATATTATTGGTCAGAAACCTTACATGATAACTTTTCATATAATACAATAATTACAATACTACTATAGAAACATAAGAAATATTCCTATATCCTCCAAAGATCTCCTCAATAAAAATATTCTTTAGCAACGAATTCCCTAAACCACTAATTAATAATTAAAAAATAATTTTGATAATATTGCAACATAATTTTTCGTCAAATAGGGACCTATTACAAAAAAAATTAATTAACACTTTGTCAACATACTCTTTCAAAATACTCTTTGTTGTTGGAAACAACCTTCCATTTATGATTCATTATGAGATCCACCTTTCATAACTCTTTGTTCAATGTATTGAGTTTATAAATATTACATAAATAATAATGACGAATCAGAAAATATGGTGGAGACGAAGATGAGACTGAAGCTGAATGTACCCAATCATCATTCAGTCGGTTTAAAGTTTAAAGGCGCATAAACCGTTACAATTTGTGTAAATAGATGCGTTACCATTTAGGAATAAATGCTTTTTTATAGAATCCAATCCACATGGCACAATTTAGGGTTACCCAAGCCACGTGGCACCATTTTTTTCAAAGAAATGAATCCGATTTTCTTATATATATTTAAAATCATTTATTTTTTAATTGTTTTTTAAATTAGTATTGTAATTTCTCTTTTATAAATATAATAATTTTAATGCTCTTAAGATAATTTAAAACATATTTATTAATTATATATTAATTTTTCATCTAGTATATAGAAACAAATTAAAAGTTGGAGAAGAGAAAGAACTACCAAACAAATCAAATTATGGTTACTCAAGCCACGTGGCACAATTTTTTACAAAGAAATGAATCTGATTTTCTTATATATATTTTAAATGTATTATTTTTTAATTGTATTTTAAAATTAGTATCGTAATTTCTCTTTTATAAATAATATATTTTTAATACTATTAAGATAATTTAAAACATATTTATTAATTATTTAATCATTTTTCATCTATTATATATAAACAATGAAGATGACGCATTTTGACATATGATGAAGATGACGACACATGAAGCAGAATGTATTGGGTCAATTATAAATAATACACCATTCATCAATTTTGGAATAGGTGCGTCCAAACGTTATGTAATTGATTACTCAAACACCATAAAGGTTCATAAAAAAAATTTATCAATAAAGGGAAGATTTGGGAATAGTGGGAGAAGAGGAAAGAACGACAAAACAAATTAATTTCTTTTTGTACACTCCAATCGGCGTGGCACAAAATTTTTCATTTTTTTGCAAATAAATATATCAGATTTTCTTATACAATTATTATAATATAACCCTTTCTTCTCAAAAGTATATTCAAACCAAAATTATTTTTTCAAATATTATTGGTGAGAAACCTTACATGATAACTTTTCATATAATACAATACATACAATACTACTATAGAAACGTAAACAATATTCCTATATCCTCCAAAGATCTCATCAATAAAAATATTCTTAAACAACGAATTCCCTAAACCACTAATTAATAATTAAAAAATAATTTAGATAATATTGCAACATAATTTTCCGTCAAACATGGACCTATAACAAAAAAAATTGATTAACACTTTGTCAACATACTCTTTCAAAATACTCTTTGTTGTTGGAGACAACCTTCCATTTATGATACATTATAACATCCACCTTTCATAACTCTTTTTTCTATGTATTGAGTTTATAAATATTACATAAATGATAATGACGAATCAGAAAATATGATGGAGACGAAGATGAGACTGAAGCTGAATGTATCCAATCAACATTCAGTCGGTTTAAAGTTTAAAGACGCATAAACCGTTACAATTTGTGTAAATAGATGCGTTACAATTTAGGAATAAATGTTTTTTTTATAGAATCTAATCCACATGGCACAAATTATGGTTACCAAAGCCACATTTCACCATTTTTTTCAAAGAAATGAATCCGATTTTCTTATATATATTTAAAATCATTTATTTTTTAATTGTATTTAAAATTAGTATTGTAATGTTTCTTTTTAAAATAATATAATTTTAATGCTCTTAAGATAATTTAAAACATATTTATTAATTATATAATAATTTTTCATCTAGTATACAGAAACAAATTAAAAGTGGGAGAAGAGAAAGAACGACCAAACAAATCAAATTATGATTACTCAAGCCACGTGGCACAATTTTTTTCAAAGAAATGAATCTGATTTTCTTTTATATATATTTAAAATGTATTATTTTTTAATTGTATTTAAAATTAGTATCTTAATTTTTATTTTATAAATAATATATTCTTAATACTCTAAAGATAATTTAAAACATATTTATTAATTATTTAATCATTTTTCATCTATTATATATAAACAATGAAGATGACGCATTTTGACATATGATGAAGATGACGACACATGAAGCAGAATGTATTGGGTCAATTTTAAATAATACACCATTCATCAATTTTTGAATAGGTGCGTCCAAACGTTATCTAATTGATTACTCAAACACCATAAAGGTTCATAAAAAAATATTTATCAATAAATGGAAGATTTGGGAATAGTGGGAGAAGAGGAAAGAACGACAAAACGAATTAAATTCTGTTTATACACTCCAAGCAGCGTGGTACAAAAAATTTCATTTTTTTGCCAATAAATATATCTGATTTTCTTATACAATTATTACAATATAACCCTCTCTTCTCAAAAGTATATTCAAACCAAAATTATTTTGTCAAATATTATTGGTCAGAAACCTTACATGATAACTTTTCATATAATACAATACATAAAATACTACTATAGAAACATAAACAATATTCCAATATCCTACAAAGATCTCATCAATAAAAATATTCTTAAACAACGAATTCCCTAAACCACTAATTAATAATTAAAAAATAATTTAGATAATATTGCAACATAATTTTTCGTCAAAAATGGACCTATAACAAAAAAAATTAATTAACACTTTGTAAACATACTCTTTCAAAATACTCTTTGTTGTTGGAGACAACCTTCCATTTATGATGCATTATGACATCCACCTTTCATAACTCTTTGTTCAATGTATTGAGTTTATAAATATTACATAAATGATAATGAAGAATTAGAAAATATGATTGAGACGAAGATGAGACTGCAGCTGAATGTATCTAATCATCATTAAGTCGGTTTAAAGTTTAAAGGCGCATAAACCGTTACAATTTGTGTAAATAGATGCGTTACCATTTAGGAATAAATGCTTTTTTATAGAATCCAATCCACATGGCACAAATTATGGTTACCCAAGCCACGTGGCACCATTTTTTTCAAAGAAATGAATCCGATTTTCTTATATATATTTAAAATCATTTATTTTTTAATTGTTTTTAAAATTAGTATTGTAATTTCTCTTTTATAAATAATATAGTTTTAATGCTCTTAAGATAATTTAAAACATATTTATTAATTATATAATAATTTTTCTTCTAGTATATAGAAACAAATTAAAAGTGGGAGAAGAGAAAGAACGACCAAACAAATCAAATTATGATTACTCAAGCCACGTGGCACAATTTATTTCAAAGAAATGAATCTGATTTTCTTTTATATATATTTAAAATGTATTATTTTTTAATTGTATTTAAAATTAGTATCGTAATTTTTATTTTATAAATAATATATTCTTAATACTCTAAAGATAATTTAAAACATATTTATTAATTATTTAATCATTTTTCATCTATTATATATAAACAATGAAGTTGACGCATTTTGACATATGATGAAGATGACGACACATGAAGCAGAATGTATTGGGTCAATTTTAAATAATACACCATTCATCAATTTTGGAATAGGTGCGTCCAAACGTTATCTAATTGATTACTCAAACACCATAAAGGTTCATAAAAAAATATTTATCAATAAATGGAAGATTTGGGAATAGTGGGAGAAGAGGAAAGAACGACAAAACAAATTAAATTCTGTTTATACACTCCAATCGGCGTGGCAAATTTTTTTTCATTTTTTTGCAAATAAATATATCTGATTTTCTTATACAATTATTACAATATAACCCTCTCTTCTCAAAAGTATATTCAAACCAAAATTATTTTTTCAAATATTATTGGCGAGAAACCTTACATGATAACTTTTCATATAATACAATACATACAATACTACTATAGAAACATAAACAATATTCCTATATCCTCCAAAGATCTCATCAATAAAAATATTCTTAAACAACGAATTCCCTAAACCACTAATTAATAATTTAAAAATAATTTAGATAATATTGCAACATAATTTTTCGTCAAATATGGACCTATAACAAAAACAATTAATTAATACTTTGTCAACATACTCTTTCAAAATACTCTTTGTTGTTGGAGACAACCTTCCATTTATGATGCATTATGACATCCACCTTTCATAACTCTTTGTTCAATGTATTGAGTTTATAAATATTACATAAATGATAATGAAGAATTAGAAAATATGATTGAGACGAAGATGAGACTGCAGCTGAATGTATCTAATCATCATTAAGTCGGTTTAAAGTTTAAAGGCGCATAAACCGTTACAATTTGTGTAAATAGATGCGTTACCATTTAGGAATAAATGCTTTTTTATAGAATCCAATCCACATGGCATAAATTATGGTTACCCAAGCCACGTGGCACCATTTTTTTCAAAGAAATGAATCCGATTTTCTTATATATATTTAAAATCATTTATTTTTTAATTGTTTTTAAAATTAGTATTGTAATTTCTATTTTATAAATAATATAATTTTAATGCTCTTAAGATAATTTAAAACATATTTATTAATTATATAATAATTTTTCTTCTAGTATATAGAAACAAATTAAAAGTGGGAGAAGAGAAAGAACGACCAAACAAATCAAATTATGGTTACTCAAGCCACGTGGCACAATTTTTTACAAAGAAATGAATCTGATTTTCTTATATATATATTTAAAATGTATTATTTTTTAATTGTATTTTAAAATTAGTAACGTAATTTCTCTTTTATAAATAATATATTCTTAATACTCTTAAGATAATTTAAAACATATTTATTAATTATTTAATCATTTTTCATCTATTATATATAAACAATGAAGATGACGCATTTTGACATATGATGAAGATTACGACACATGAAGCGGAATGTATTGGGTCAATTTTAAATAATACACCATTCATCAATTTTGGAATAGGTGCGTCCAAACGTTATGTAATTGATTATTCAAACACCATAAAGGTTCATAAAAAAAATTTATCAATAAAGGGAAGATTTGGGAATAGTGGGAGAAGAGGAAAGAACGACAAAACAAATTAATTTCTTTTTATACACTCCAATCGGCGTGGCAAATTTTTTTTCATTTTTTTGCAAATAAATATATCTGATTTTCTTATACAATTATTACAATATAACCCTCTCTTCTCAAAAGTATATTCAAACCAAAATTATTTTTTCAAATATTATTGGCGAGAAACCTTACATGATAACTTTTCATATAATACAATACATACAATACTACTATAGAAACATAAACAATATTCCTATATCCTCCAAAGATCTCATCAATAAAAATATTCTTAAACAACGAATTCCCTAAACCACTAATTAATAATTTAAAAATAATTTAGATAATATTGCAACATAATTTTTCGTCAAATATGGACCTATAACAAAAACAATTAATTAATACTTTGTCAACATACTCTTTCAAAATACTCTTTGTTGTTGGAGACAACCTTCCATTTATGATGCATTATGACATCCACCTTTCATAACTCTGTTCAATGCATTGAGTTTATAAATATTACATAAATGATAATGATGAATCAGAAAATATGATGGAGACGAAGATGAGACTGAAGCTGAATGTATCCAATCATCATTCAATCGGTTTAAAGTTTAAAGGCGCACAATCCGTTACAATTTGTGTAAATAGATGCGTTACAATTTAGGAATAAATGCTTTTTTATAGAATCCAATCCACATGTCACAAATTATGGTTACTCAAGCCACGTGGCACAATTTTTTTCAATGAAATGAATCTGATTTTCATATATATATTTAAAATGTATGATTTTTTAATTTTGTTTAAAATTAGTATCATAATTTCTCTTTTATAAATAATATATTATTAATACTCTTAAGATAATTTAAAACATATTTATTAATTATTTAATCATTTTTCATTTATCATATATAAACAATGAAGATGACGCATTTTGACATATGATGAAGATGACGACACATGAAGCAGAATGTATTGGGTCAATTTTAAATAATAAACCATTCATCAATTTAGGAATAGGTGCGTCCAAACGTTATGGAATTGATTACTAAAACACCATAAAGGTTCATAAAAATATATTTATCAATAAAGGGAAGATTTGGGAATAGTGGGAGAAGAGGAAAGAACGACAAAACAAATTAATTTCTGTTTATACACTCCAATCAGCGTGGCACAAATTTTTTCATTTTTTTTCAAATAAATATATCTGATTTTCTTATACAATTATTACAATATAACCCTCTCATCTCAAAAGTATATTCAAACCAAAATTATTTTGTTAAATATTATTGGTCAGAAACCTTACATGATAACTTTTCATATAATACAATACATATAATACTACTATAGAAACATAAACAATATTCCTATATCCTCCAAAGATCTCATCAATAAAAATATTCTTAAACAACGAATTTCCTAAACCACTAATTAATAATTAAAAAATAATTTAGATAATATTGCAACATAATTTTTCGTCAAACAGGGACCTATAACAAAAACAATTAATTAATACTTTGTCAACATACTCTTTCAAAATACTCTTTGTTGTTGGAGACAACCTTCCATTTGTGATGCATTAAGACATCCACCTTTCATAACTCTGTTCAATGTATTGAGTTTATAAATATTACATAAATGATAATGACGAATCAGAAAATATGATGGAGACGAAGATGAGACTGAAGCTGAATGTATCCAATCATCATTCAGTCGGTTTAAAATTTAAAGGCGCACAAACCGTTACAATTTGTGTAAATAGATGCGTTACAATTTAGGAATAAATGCTTTTTTATAGAATCCAATCCACATGGCACAAATTATGGTTACCCAAGCCACGTGGCACCATTTTTTTCAAAGAAATGAATCCGATTTTCTTATATATATTTAAAAACATTTATTTTTTAATTGTTTTTAAAATTAGTATTGTAATTTCTATTTTATAAATAATATAATTTTAATGCTCTTAAGATAATTTAAAACATATTTATTAATTATATAATAATTTTTCTTCTAGTATATAGAAACAAATTAAAAGTGGGAGAAGAGAAAGAACGACCAAACAAATCAAATTATGGTTACTCAAGCCACGTGGCACAATTTTTTACAAAGAAATGAATCTGATTTTCTTATATATATTTAAAATGTATTATTTTTTAATTGTATTTTAAAATTACTATCGTAATTTCTCTTTTATAAATAATATATTCTTAATACTCTTAAGATAATTTAAAACATATTTATTAATTATTTAATCATTTTTCATCTATTATATATAAACAATGAAGATGACGCATTTTGACATATGATGAAGATTACGACACATGAAGCGGAATGTATTGGGTCAATTTTAAATAATACACCATTCATCAATTTTGGAATAGGTGCGTCCAAACGTTATGTAATTGATTATTCAAACACCATAAAGGTTCATAAAAAAAATTTATCAATAAAGGGAAGATTTGGGAATAGTGGGAGAAGAGGAAAGAACGACAAAACAAATTAATTTCTTTTTATACACTCCAATCGGCGTGGCAAATTTTTTTTCATTTTTTTGCAAATAAATATATCTGATTTTCTTATACAATTATTACAATATAACCCTCTCTTCTCAAAAGTATATTCAAACCAAAATTATTTTTTCAAATATTATTGGCGAGAAACCTTACATGATAACTTTTCATATAATACAATACATACAATACTACTATAGAAACATAAACAATATTCCTATATCCTCCAAAGATCTCATCAATAAAAATATTCTTAAACAACGAATTCCCTAAACCACTAATTAATAATTTAAAAATAATTTAGATAATATTGCAACATAATTTTTCGTCAAATATGGACCTATTACAAAAACAATTAATTAATACTTTGTCAACATACTCTTTCAAAATACTCTTTGTTGTTGGAGACAACCTTCCATTTATGATGCATTATGACATCCACCTTTCATAACTCTGTTCAATGCATTGAGTTTATAAATATTACATAAATGATAATGATGAATCAGAAAATATGATGGAGACGAAGATGAGACTGAAGCTGAATGTATCCAATCATCATTCAATCGGTTTAAAGTTTAAAGGCGCACAATCCGTTACAATTTGTGTAAATAGATGAGTTACAATTTAGGAATAAATGCTTTTTTATAGAATCCAATCCACATGTCACAAATTATGGTTACTCAAGCCACGTGGCACAATTTTTTCAATGAAATGAATCTGATTTTCATATATATATATATTTAAAATGTATGATTTTTTAATTTTGTTTAAAATTAGTATCATAATTTCTCTTTTATAAATAATATATTATTAATACTCTTAAGATAATTTAAAACATATTTATTAATTATTTAATCATTTTTCATTTATCATATATAAACAATGAAGATGACGCATTTTGACATATGATGAAGATGACGACACATGAAGCAGAATGTATTGGGTCAATTTTAAATAATAAACCATTCATCAATTTAGGAATAGGTGCGTCCAAACGTTATGGAATTGATTACTAAAACACCATAAAGGTTCATAAAAATATATTTATCAATAAAGGGAAGATTTGGGAATAATGGGAGAAGAGGAAAGAACGACAAAACAAATTAATTTCTGTTTATACACTCCAATCAGCGTGGCACAAATTTTTTCATTTTTTTTCAAATAAATATATCTGATTTTCTTATACAATTATTACAATATAACCCTCTCATCTCAAAAGTATATTCAAACCAAAATTATTTTGTTAAATATTATTGATCAGAAACCTTACATGATAACTTTTCATATAATACAATACATACAATACTACTATAGAAACATAAACAATATTACTATATCCTCCAAAGATCTCATCAATAAAAATATTCTTAAACAACGAATTTCCTAAACCACTAATTAATAATTAAAAAATAATTTAGATAATATTGCAACATAATTTTTCGTCAAACAGGGACCTATAACAAAAACAATTAATTAATACTTTGTCAACATACTCTTTCAAAATACTCTTTGTTGTTGGAGACAACCTTCCATTTGTGATGCATTAAGACATCCACCTTTCATAACTCTGTTCAATGTATTGAGTTTATAAATATTACATAAATGATAATGACGAATCAGAAAATATGATGGAGACGAAGATGAGACTGAAGCTGAATGTATCCAATCATCATTCAGTCGGTTTAAAGTTTAAAGGCGCACAAACCGTTACAATTTGTGTAAATAGATGCGTTACAATTTAGGAATAAATGCTTTTTTATAGAATCCAATCCACATGGCACAAATTATGGTTACCCAAGCCACGTGGCACAATTTATTTCAAAGAAATGAATCTGAGTTTCATATATATATTTAAAATGTATTATTTTTTAATTGTATTTAAAATTAGTATCATAATTTCTCTTTTATAAATAATATATTCTTAATACTCTTAAGATAATTTAAAACATATTTATTAATTATTTATTCATTTTTCATATATTATATATAAACAATGAAGATGACGCTTCTTGACATATGATGAAGATGACGACACATGAAGCGGAATGTATTGGGTCAATTTTAAATAATACACCATTCATCAATTTAGGAATAGGTGTGTCCAAACGTTATGTAATTGATTACTCAAACACCATAAAGGTTCATAAAAATATATTTATCAATAAAGGGAAGATTTGGGAATAGTGGGAGAAGAGGAAAGAACGACAAAACAAATTAGTTTCTGTTTATACACTCCAATCAGCGTGGCACAAATTTTTTCATTTTTTTGCAAATAAATATATCTTATTTACTTATACTATTATTACAATATAACCCTCTCTTCTCAAAATTATATTCAAACCAAAATTATTTTGTCAAATATTATTGGTCAGAAACCTTACATGATAACTTTTCATATAATACAATACATACAATACTACTATAGAAACATAAACAATATTCCTATATCCTCCAAAGATCTCATCAATAAAAATATTCTTAAACAACGAATTCCCTAAACCACTAATTAATAATTAAAAAATAATTTAGATAATATTGCAACATAATTATTCTTTAAACAGGGACCTATAACAAAAAAAATTAATTAACACTTTGTCAACATACTCTTTCAAAATACTCTTTGTTGTTGGAGACAACCTTCCATTTATGATGCATTATAACATCCACCTTTCATAACTCTTTGTTCAATGTATTGAGTTTATAAATATTACATAAATGATAATGACGAATCAGAAAATATGATGGAGACGAAGATGAGATTGAAGTTGAATGTATCCAATCATCATTCAGTCGGTTTAAAGTTTAAAGGCGCATAAACCGTTACAATTTTTGTAAATAGATGCGTTACAATTTAGGAATAAATGCTTTTTTATAGAAGCCAATCCACATGGCACAAATTATGGTTACCCAACCATGGGGCACCTATTTTTTCAAAGTAACGAATCTGATTTTCTTATATATATTTAAAATCATTTATTTTTTAATTGTATTTAAAATTAGTATTGTAATTTCTCTTTTATAAATAATATAATTGTAATGCACTTAAGATAATTTAAAACATATTTATTAATTATATAATAATTTTTCATCTAGTATATAGAAACTAATTAAAAGTGGGAGAAGAGAAAGAACGACCAAACAAATCAAAGTATGGTTACTCAAGCCACGTGGCACAATTATTTTCAAAGAAATGAATCTGATTTTCATATATATATATATATATATATATATATATATATATATATATATATATATATATATATATATATATATATATATATATATATATATATATATATATATTTAAAATCATTTATTTTTTAATTTTATTTAAAATTAGTATTGTAATTTCTCTATTTTAAATAATATATTCTTAATACTCTTAAGATAATTTAAAACATATTTATTAATTATTTAATCATTTTTCATATATTATATATAAACAATGAAGATGACGCATTTTGACATATGATGAAGATGACGACACATGAAGCGGAATGTATTGGGTCAATTTTAAATAATACACCATTCATCAATTAAGGAATAGGTGTGTCCAAACGTTATGTAATTGATTACCCAAACACCATAAAGGTTCATAAAAATATATTTATCAATAAAGGGACGATTTGGGAATAGTAGGAGAAGAGGAAAGAACGACAAAAAAAAAATAGTTTTTGTTTATACACTCCAATCAGCGTGGCACAAATTTTTCATTTTTTTGCAAATAAATATATCAGATTATCTTATACTATTATTACAATATAACCCTCTCTTCTCAAAAGTATATTCAAACCAAAATTATTTTGTCAAATATTATTGGTCAGAAACCTTACATGATAACTTTTCATATAATACAATACATACAATACTACTATAGAAACATAAACAATATTCCTATATCCTCCAGAGATCTCATCAATAAAAATATTCTTACACAACGAATTCCCTAAACCACTAATTAATAATTAAAAAATAATTTAGATAATATTGTAACATAATTTTTCGTCAAACAGGGACCTATAACGAAAAAAATTAATTAACACTTTGTCAACATACTCTTTCAAAATACTCTTTGTTGTTGGAGACGACCTTCCATTTATGATGCATTATGACATCCACCTTTCATAACTCTTTGTTCAATGTATTGAGTTTATAAATATTACATAAATGATAATGACGAATCAGAAAATATGATGGAGATGAAGATGAGACTGAAGCTGAATGTATCCAATCATCATTCAGTCGCTTTAAAGTTTAAAGGCGCATAAACCGTTACAATTTGTGTAAATAGATGCGTTACAATTTAGGAATAAATGCGTTTTTATAGAATCCAATCCACATGGCAAATATTATGGTTACCCAAGCCACGTGGCACCATTTTTTTCAAAGAAATGAATCCGATTTTCTTATATATATTTAAAATCATTTATTTTTTAATTGTATTTAAAATTAGTATTGTAATTTCTCTTTTATAAACAATATAATTTTAATGCTCTTAAGATAATTTAAAACATATTTATTAATAATATAATAATTTTTCATCTAGTATACAGAAACAAATTAAAAGTGGGAGAAGAGAAAGAACGACCAAACAAATCAAATTATGGTTACTCAAGCCACGTGGCACAATTTATTTCAAAGAAATGAACATGAGTTTCATATATATATTTAAAATGTATTATTTTTAAATTGTATTTAAAATTAGTATCATTGAAATTCTGTGATCAGGTATGAGATGTCGAATGAGATGTTTAAACACTTGACAACTTAACCTAAACTTAAAGTGCAGGAAAATTAAACAACACAGTAATTTGTTAACCCAGTTCAGTGTATAACCACACTTACATCTGGAGGCTACCAAGCCAGGAGGAAATCCACTATAAGTAATATTAATTCTAGACTTAAACCACCCAGTTTAATCTTTCACTTAATATCTACCCAATGCAATTTCTACCTAAGACACAATTAGATATGAGTACCAACTCACTCCCCCTCAATCACACAGTGATCTTGTTTACAAGTTTAATAAAATTGAAGTCATACTTCAAACAAAAACAGCTTGATCTTACTTCACAGTTTCAATCAAGACACAAATACACTTTTGCTTAAAAGCTCATAAAGTGGTACAATAAAACAACCTGCTATTAAAACTCAAAACACCCTATTTTGTCTTCTGAAATTCGTACTCTATTCTGAGAGTTTCTGTTGCTTAAATAGGTGTTTGGATTTTGGGCTTTCTATAGGTATATCCAATCCTAAAACGCATGCTGCTTCCACCTTAAATTAGGGTTTGTTTTTTCCTAGATTCTAGGTGATTCAGTTGTTTTGATTATGCTGAAGACATATAACAACACTCCCTACAGATGCGCCTTATTCTGTTTTATCCATCCATAATTAATTCCAGATAACTTTCCTTAATTTACTCAGTTCTGTTAGTCATTAATTAATTCTGGTAGCAGGTTTGAGATGTCACAACATCTGTTGTGACATCCTGAAAAACTGAACTTACTTCATTTACTGATACAATGTCACAACATCTGATGTGACATCCTGTAAACTGAACTTACTTCATTAACTGATACAATGTCCCAACATCTGGTGTGACATCCTGAATTAAGTTCATTTACTTATACTCTGTTTGATAATGTCCCAACATCTAATAGGACATCCTGAACTGAATTCAACATTTCTTGTTGGTCAAAAATTCTGCCAATTCTAAACATCTACAAACTCCCCCTTTGGCTAATTTTTGGCTAACATACTTTTCTGGTTATCAGAGTGCAGCATAAGTTCTTTTATCAGAGAATAGCAGTTCTTTTCTGTTGAGTCATGTGTGAGTTTACTCCCCCTCAAACATACATATATTCAGTCTTGTTGCAACATAAATTTTCATTAACATCACAGATTTAGTTCAGAAGCAAACAGAAGTTTTTCATTAATAACTAAACAGCATCATACATTGTTGTTGTTGTTCTTGTTCTCCCCCTTGTTAGAAATAAATTTGGGGCCAAAGTTACTAATTCAAAAATACAATGCAGAAGCAGTCATTACATATTCCTCACATACAGGTTTCACTCAGACTCCTCACAATCAGTTTCTTCCTCTTCCTCAGTCTCCTCATCAGAAGCAGCAGTTTTCTGAGCACTTTCTTCACTCTCCAGCCTTTGGATAATCTCTTCAAGCTTCTGCTTCCTTATATCCAGTTCTTTGCAAGTGATCTTCAGCTCAGCAATCAAGGCAGCTTTGGAGATTGGGGACTTTGCCTTTGAAGGACCAGCAGATGTCCCAGAGGGAGCTTCAACATCAGCTGCATGATGACTCAAGAACAGCTTGTAGTGGAAGGCCAGAGGGCTTTCTCTTTTGCACATTGTGTCCTTCTCAGTGAGGATACCAGGATACTGACTCAGCATTATTCCACACAGCAAGGAAGGGAAGGCAATTGGAAGCTTTGTTGCAGATGATCCAACATGCTTCAATGTCTGATCAAAGATATAGGCTCCAAAATCCAGCTTTGTTTGGGTGCCCACAGCATATATGAACCTGCCCAAACCAGTTTCTATTGAGGAGGTATGATTGGTAGGGACCCAGTTTGCAGTGCCAATCCTATGCAGCATGGCATACTTCCTTGTCAGCATGCTAACAGATAGCTTCCCTTTGACTGGCCAAGTCTTGACCTGATTAGCAGTGATAACCTTGCACACCTGGTTATTAGTCTTCCCTAACTCATTTGGACCATCAGATTCTCTTCCAAGGTAGTGGTTGATAACCCTTGGAGAGAATTCCACACACTTCCCTCTTACATAAACCTTTCTGAAGTCAGAAGACTTACCATCAGCACAATCTTCTTGGAGGTTGACTATGAATTCCTTGACTAGCAGCTCATAGCAAGGAGAGAAGTTGGAGACAGTTTTGAAAAGGCCAGCAGAAGAGATGAGATCAATTACCTCTGTGCACTCAAGTGCATTACTGCTCAGCTCTCTTTCAAGTGCTACCCTTCTTTGATAAACAAACTTCCATTTATTCACACTTGAAACGTAATGGAAGGAGATGTTGTCCAGAGGAGCTTCTGGAACAGCAGTTGATGACCTTGAGGGTGCTGGTTTCTTCTTTGGTGGAGATGTTGGGACATCCTCTTCAACATCTGAATCTGGAGGAGTGACAGTTTTCCTCTTTTGTGTTTGCACCTTGCTCCATTGTTTTGTAGGACCAAAGACAACTTTAGCTTTGTCCTTCTTTGGTGTAGCTTGCTTCTTCTCAGGAGTTGCATGTCCTGCATTCTTCTTTTCCTTCCTAGTTCTAAGCCTTTTGGCTATGCTAGGGTTGACAGAAGCAATGATTTCTGTATCAGAATCATGCTCTATATTCACAACATGAGGAGGTTGACCAGTCTCCTCTTCAGCAGGTGGTTCAACAGAGATTTGATCTTCAGTGGAGGCCTTGTGCTGGTCCTCAGATATTTCTTCATCACTATCAGTGGAGGCCTTTTTCTGGTCCTCAGATGTTTCATCAGCAACATCAGATGAGGCCTTTTTCTGGTCCTCAGATGTTTCAACATCTATTGGGACATCCTGTTGAGCAGGAGTGTCCTTTTCAGCCTGAGTTTGTTGATCTTCTTGTGGAGCTGGCATGGTGTTCAGAGGGATAGATATGCCACTTACCACTCTTTGCTCAGATAAGATACTGTTTACCAGCTCCTTTATGGAATCATCCACATATGCAGAAGCTTTTGGAGTGGTGTTTGATGGTGAAGGCATGCCTTTGGCCTTGCTGAAAACAGGATCCTTTGTCCTTTTCACAGTAGGGGTTCTTGGTTTTTGAGCAAGAGGAACACTTCCTCTGATTTCGTCCATTGGAGTTGAATCCATGGGTACCACAGAGATGGGGGTTGCATGCACCACATCTTCCTTGTTGAGGATTTCTTCAGAAATGCTAGGGGTTTTGGTGATGAGCCATTTTTAGAGTGTGGTGAAGAAGGAGATTGAGGTTGGTTGAGTTTGATGATCTCTGAAAATTAGCTATAGCAAGCAAGTTGTTGTGAGAGAATGATGAGAAGATGAATAGCTGAAAGTGAGCTGTTATTCTTATAAGAGTCGTTACTTGGAGAATTTCTAGGAGTGGAATACACAAGGTGCTTGACCAGACTGGTGTTGCCATCTGGTGATCATGCCACACAATGTCATATGACATGTTGGCACATCTCCATAACTGCTAAATTTCACATAAGCAGATTCCCAATTTACCCCTTAGTTTTTCAAATTGGGTAGCATCCAAGGCTTTAGTAAATATATCAGCTAACTGCAGATTTGTAGCTACATGTTCCAATGAAATCACTTTTTCTTCCACAAGATCTCTTATGAAATGATGTCTGATATCAATATGTTTGGTCCTGCTATGTTGGATAGGATTCTTTGATATGTTAATAGCACTTAAGTTGTCACAGTACAATGTCATGACATCTTGTGGGACATTGTACTCAGTGAGCATTTGCTTCATCCAAACCAATTGTGAGCAACTGCTTCCAGCTGCAATATATTCAGCTTCAGCGGTAGATAAGGATACACAATTTTGTTTCTTACTGAACCAAGAAATCAAATTGTTTCCTAAAAAGAAGCATCCTCCTAAAGTGCTTTTTCTGTCATCAGCACTTCCAGCCCAATCAGCATCACAAAAGCCAGTGAGAATTGGTTTGCATCCATGAAAGTACATTATGCCATAGTCACAAGTACCATTGACATATTTCAGAATTCTCTTGACTTGGTTTAGATGACTGACTTTTGGATCAGCTTGATATCTTGCACAAACACCTACTGCAAAGGATATGTCTGGTCTGCTAGCAGTTAGATATAATAAGCTTCCAATCATACTTCTGTATAGACTTTGATCTACATTCTCACCCTTGTCATCTTTAGTCAGCTTTAAATGTGTGGGGGCAGGAGTTCTTTTATGAGTAGCATTGTCCATCCCAAATTTCTTGACAATGTTCTTAGCATACTTGCTTTGGGAAATGAACATGGAATCCTCCATTTGCTTTATTTGCAGTCCAAGGAAGTAGGTTAATTCTCCTACTAGGCTCATTTCAAATTCAGATTCCATCTGATTGACAAAATGTTTAACCATCCTGTCTGACATCCCACCAAAAACAATGTCATCTACATATATTTGAGCAATCATGACATTTCCTTCTTCATCTTTAACAAACAAGGTTTTGTCAATTCCACCTTTCCTGTACCCTTGCTTGATAATAAAAGTAGTCAGCCTTTCATACCATGCTCTTGGAGCTTGCTTCAGACCATAAAGAGCCTTCTTTAGTTTGTATACATGATTTGGACAGCTTGGATCAACAAATCCTTTAGGCTGTTCTACATATACCTCTTCATTAAGATATCCATTTAAAAAGACACTTTTCACATCCATTTGAAATAGCTTGAACTTTAAGATACAAGCAATTCCCAAAAGTAGTCTGATTGATTCAAGCCTTGCTACTGGTGCAAAGGTTTCATCAAAGTCTACTCCTTGAATTTGTGTGTATCCTTGAGCTACAAGTCTAGCTTTGTTCTTTGTAACAACTCCTTGCTCATTTGACTTGTTCTTATACACCTATTTAGTTCCAATCACATTTATGTCATCAGGTCTAGGAACAAGGTTCCACACTTCATTCCTTGTGAAATGACCTAATTCCTCTTGCATAGCACAAATCCAATATTCATCAGTAAGAGCTTCCTTGATGTTTTTAGGTTCTATTTTTGAAACAAAACAGGAACCTGAAATTACTTCTCTTGATCTAGTGCTTACACCTCTGTTGGGATCACCAATTATCAAATCTTTGGGATGATCCTTCTGGATTCTGATGGAGGGAGGTTTGCTGGATTGTTCTGTCCTTGCATCAGTTTGAGTGAAGTCAGAATGATCACTCTTTTCTTCAGCTTTAGTTTGGCTGTCAGCAGATGTTCCAACATCTTCTGTAACATCTGTAGGAGCATCATCAATTATCACTGTTCCGGCCCAGCTCAATTCTTCCTATTGGGCCAAAAAGACTGATCCACTTACCTTGCTCGACGTCGAGCACAATCATGAAAAGTGGTCCTCAGTCGACCACCAATGATCCGGTCACAAAGAGACCCTCTAACGGCTAGTATTGACCGTTTCCTATCTTCACGGACCCCTCGATCCGCACCTCATAAAATGAACCAATAATCTTCTAGCTGGTCCCTTATATAAACTCTCTCATTTGAGAGGGTCAGGTATTCAATTCTCAACCTTAATACTAGTACTTGCTCACTCTCGCTCGGTTACTTACTTTAGCATCAGAGTGCATTGCAGGTACACCCCTTTTTCTCCTCAACGACCATATCCGTCCGCTCTCGAGACCAGCCGTATCGGATCCTGATCTCCTGGTACGATCAGGTGGCGCCGTCTATGGGAAAGCTAAGATTTCCCCGTTCTTCTTTCAAGATCCTCAAAGAACCAAAGTTTTAACAAGATCCATGGTTGCTCGGGACAACCAGGAGAATCGATCGAATGATGGGATGATTCTCATGCAACGTGAGAGCAACGTCCAGCCTCCCCTACACAATGAAACAGTGCACGACCGACCAGAAGGGAAGGCAACATCACCTTCACCCGATCGTGACCAACCCTTGGAGAGTCGCCCAGAAACTCTTTTTCCTTCGACTCCTTCGGGGTCAGATTTCGCCGCGCTGGCCGAAATCCTAAATCAAACGAACTTGCTACTCCTCACTCATGGTGAAAAGATTGCCCGACTTGAAGATAATTCTCGTCGACCTCGTTCTCCAAAGAAACCCCAAGGGGAGCTCACTCCGTCTCCTGCGAAGAAGAAGAGGAGAGGAAACACCGACGAATCAACGGGTAACAAACGCTTTCGTCAGTCATCTCCACAACCCTCTCCTAAAAGAAAATCAAGAAGGAGCAGATCAAGATCCACCTCCCCTCGAAGAACAAAGAAATACGATCACAAATCATCGCTTATTTCCAGTGACGACGAGGACGCTCGGGGTCCCCTGTCATCTAAAATTATGGCAGCCAAGCTCCCAAAAGGCTTGGAGAAACCTCCTCCCTTAGGCTCGTACGACGGGACAACCGATCCAGACGAACACATCGAGAACATCGATGCCTTGCTCGACTATCGTGGTGTTCGGGGAGCAATTAAATGTCGACTCTTTCCCACGACGCTGAGGAAAGGGGCAATGACGTGGTACAAAAGCCTTGAGGCTGAATCCATCACATCATGGAAACAACTTGGGCGCACGTTCTCTAGACACTTTACTGCATCAAGACGACACCCTAAGACAGAGGCTTCGCTCGAAGCAATAATCCAAGGGAGGGACGAGCCTTTACGAACTTACATCGAAAGGTTCAATAAAGAGGCAGTCCAAGTGTCTACGACCGACGACATGAAAAAGTACCTGCTGGAACGAGGGTTACGTCCCTCGACCGATTTCCATCGGGCGGTCGGCATTGAAACCCCGGCCACCCTTGACGCATTCTTGCTAAAAGCCCAAGCTTACATCCAATATGAAGAAAAGCAAGCGGCCAATTCAGTAAGAGACGCTCGACGCCGTGAAGACGCCAAACCACACCGAGTTGATGAACCCTCGACATCTCGTCGGGGAGGAGACAAAAGAAAGGATGAGCGCTCCCGTGAACCGCGGGAGCACCGAGGACCTATTGGTCGGTTCCACGAATACACGCCCCTCCTAGCCTCCAGGGAGAAAATTTTGTCTGAATGCGCCAATTCAGAATTCAAACAAGCGGGAGTACGCTTTCCGAGGCAACAACCTAGCAAGCCCGACACAGATAAAACGAAATACTGCAGATTCCACAAGAGTCATGGGCATAACACAGAGGATTGCATCCACCTCAAGGACGCGATCGAAATCCTCATCAAAGACGGGCACCTGAAACAGTTCACGAAGTCCAGAGACAATCCTTGACAAGATACTCAAGAGACCCAGAAAATCGAAGAAGCCGTGCCAATCCCTGCAGACGCTAACATGCAAGTCGCCCTGAGCATTTACCGCCCGGAAGATTTCTTTTTACCAGACCACACCAAGGGTGCGGGATACCTCTCCTCCCACAGTCCGTGGGAAGCGTTCCCTTCGGCGATGGTCATATCAGGGGGAAGCTTCAATAAAATCACGGTCGGTTCCGTGAAGAGAAAATTCGACCAATTAATCGCCAAAGGGCCCGCGCAAAACGCCACTTTAGATCCACCGAGGGAAGGTTCCATACCCCTCGCATTCTATCGAGAAGAGCTCCTGGGAGGAGCACCCAACGCCAGCATTCCTTTACTCATCCGAGCGCGCATGGCGAACTTCGATGTAAGAAGGATATTGGTGGACCAAGGTAGTTCATGCGACATCATGTACTCCCAACTGTTTTCAACACTCCAACTGAACGAAACACATCTGACTCCATACGTCGGATCAGACCTGCAAGGTTTCAACGGAGCAGTATCCCGACCGTGGGGTTATGTTGACCTGTTTGTCACTTTCGGGGCGGGCGAGACAGCCAGGACGGTTAGGGTCCAATTCCTTGTCGTGGATTGCCCGTCGCTATACCAATGCATATTAGGACGACCAACTTTAGCCGAGTTGATAGCCGTGTCATCCACCGTCCACTTGAAGATGAAGTACTATACTACTTCAGGCAGAGTCGCCACATTGCACGGAGACGTCGACGCTGCCCGCAGATGTTTCGAGGCAGCATCAAAAGGCCTCAGCTCGATATCGTACCAACCAAGTCCCCCGACATTGGATTCGCCAGATGTGCCCAAGGCTTTCCCTCAAGTCGATTCGATCGATCTAGACTGCAGGTTTTCAGATAGTAGCGAGAGCGTCCAGAGACCAGCAGAGGCCTTAGCCCGACCAATACCGGACGGAGATTTCGAGCTAATTCCCTTGGGAGAGGACCCTGCCCGGTGCGTCAAGATCGGGGCACATATGCCCGAATTTGTGAAGCGACAGTTAGAAGCTTGCCTCAAAGGGAACGCATACTTGTTTGCATGGAGCGCCGCAGAAATGCCAGGGCTCGACCCTGAAACAGCTTGTCACCACCTCTCTATCGACCCAACACATTAAGCGGTCGCTCAACGCAGGAGAAAGCAGTCGAGCGAGAAGACTGATGCTGCCGAATCTGTTGTTAAAGACCTCCTAGAGGCTAAATTTGTAACCGAGGCCAGGTATACGACCTGGCTCTCAAACGTTGTACTTGTGAAAAAATCTAGTGGAAAATGGAGGATGTGTGTTGATTATACCGATCTCAATCGGGCATGCCCGAAAGATGCATACCCTTTACCTAACATCGACAAGTTGGTCGACAATTCGTCCGGATACAAATTATTATCCTTCATGGACGCATATTCGGGGTACAATCAAATACCCATGGCCGTGTCTGACAAAAAATACACGGCCTTCATGACCGAGTCGGGCAATTACTTTTACAACGTTATGCCCTTCGGTCTAAAAAATGCAGGAGCGACGTATCAGCGCATGATGAATAAAGTTTTCCGAACCGAAATCGGAGACATGCTCGAAGTATACATGGACGACATGATCGTCAAATCTCAACGAGAAACGGACCACGCGTCCCATTTGCGAAAAGTGTTCGACCAGGCACGAAAGTGCAAAATGCGCTTCAACCCTGAGAAATGCACCTTTGGTGTCCGAGCGGGAAAATTCCTCGGATTCTATTTGACTGAGCGAGGCATCGAGGCAAATCCCGATAAGTGTCGAGCGTTCGCGGAGTTCCCAACCCCCACATCCAAGAAGTCTATACAATCACTAAACGGGGTCATTACCTCCCTTGCTCGATTCGTAGCAAAATCAGCTCAACACGCTCTCCCCTTTTACAAGCTCCTCCGTAAGGAAGCAACTTTCGAATGGACGGCAGAATGCGAGTTAGCACTATCCCACCTGAAAAAAGCATTAAGTGAACCTCCAGTCTTATCCAGACCAGAAGAGGGGGAGACTCTGTATCTCTACCTTGTGGTCGCGAACGAAGCAGTGAGCGCGGCCCTTGTGCGCGAACGACCCGATGGGCAAAAGCCCGTGTATTTCACGAGCAAAGCTCTCCACGGCCCGGAAATTCGGTACCTTCAGATAGAAAAGGTCGCATTGGCCCTCCTTCTCACAGCAAGAAGACTACGCCATTACTTCCTGGCTCACACCATCATCGTAAGGACCGATCAACCCATAAGACAGTTGCTCGGTCGACCAGACATGGCCGGCCGAATGTTAAAATGGTCACTAGAACTATCTGAGTTCGACATCAAATTTGAAGGAAGACAGGCCCTCAAAGCTCAAGCGCTGGCCGACTTCGTGGCTGAACTTGCCTTCACCGGGCAAGACCCGAAAGCTTCGTCCAAGTGGGTTATTTTCGTGGACGGCGCATCTGGCCCGACGGGCAGCGGGGCCGGTATCATTTTGGAGAACGAAGAGGGGAACGTCATCGAAGTATCCTTGACTTTATCTTTCCCCACTTCTAACAACCAAGCAGAATATGAAGCCTTCCTGGCGGGCATACGGCTCGCAACCGACCTAGAAGCAGAAGAGATCACAGTTTGCACGGATTCCCAATTGGTTGCAAGCCAAGTCCGAGGGGATTTCCAGGCTAGAAGTGACAGCATGGCCGAGTATCTAGCCCTCGTAAAAGACGAAATAAAACGGTTTAAGAGTGTGGAAGTCAAACACGTTCCTCGGGAAAACAACGCTCGCGCAGATATCCTGTCCAAACTGGCGAGCACTAAAAGGAAACGGAACAACAAGTCCGTCATACAAAAACTGCTCCCTCGACCAAGTATCGGGCACTCCTCAGCCTGCGTACACATTAACGTCGTGGGCGACACGGGTTGCTGGATGACCCCAGTGTTCAACTATCTAACCAAAGGAGAGTTACCAACCGACTCAAAAGAGGCCAGTACTATACGACGAAGGGCATGCTCATACTATTTAGTACGCGGCCGTATGTATCGTCGAGGATTCTCTACACCCCTCTTCAGATGCGTAGAGGAGGAAAACAATCCACACGTACTCAGGGAAGTCCACGAAGGAATCAATGCGCATCATCCTGGCGGATGTTCGTTAGCTCGAAAATTTTTGAGGGCAGGATACTACTGGCCCACCCTCCAGCACGACGCAAAGGAGCATGTAAGAAGATGCGACAAATGCCAACGACATGGAGACGTGCACATAGCACCTCCATCCGAGCTAAAATCGTTATCATCCCCCTGGCTGTTCGCATGGTGGGGAATGGACATTTTAGGACCATTCGTCGTTGGGTCTGGTCAGAACAAATACTTAATTGTAGGCGTCGACTATTTCACCAAATGGATAGAAGCTGAGGCCCTGGCCAAAATCACTGCACTCAATATACTTCGATTCTTCAAAAGAAACATCCTCGCCCGGTTCGGAGTGCCCCTCGCCATTGTGACCGACAATGGGACTCAATTCACGGATAAACATTTCAAAGAATTCGTTGCGTCAATGGGGACAAAACAACACTTCGCTTCAGTCGAGCACCCTCAAACTAACGGGCAAGCCGAGGCCGCAAACAGGGTAATCCTGAGAGGTCTGAAACGAAGGTTGGACGAGCATAAGAAACACTGGGTCGAGGAGTTACATAGCGTATTATGGGCATATAGGACCACTCCCCATTCAACGACCGGAGAATCCCCATTTCGATTAGCATATGGGACCGAAGCAGTAATTCCAATAGAAATGCATGTCCGATCGAGACGCACGAAATTCCCCATGGAACAAGATATCAATGCTGAAGCTTTAAGAGACGAGCTCGACATGGTCGAAGAAATTCGATCGGAAGCCGCTCTTCGAGAAACTATTCTCAAACAAAAGATAGCCGCTCGGTATGATTCCAAGGTCATCAGGCGGACGTTCGAAGTAGGAAGCCTTGTCCTTAGAAGAAACCACAGGGATCCCCGCGAGGGAAAATTAACGCCCAACTGGGAAGGCCCATATCGCGTTCGAGCAAAAACCGAGAACAGTGCTTATTACTTAGAAAATCTACACGGGGAAGAACTCGCTCGGCCTTGGAACGCCGAGAAACTTAAACAATATTATAGTTAAGTCAGTCACCTTACTCAACTCCCAAGCGAAGAGTAAGAGAGACTAACGAAAAACTACGTGCCTAGGTACGAGCACGTCAGCCCAAATATCACAAATCAAGCAAGACCTCTTTTCGAGCAAAAGAAAAACTTGTTGCACGAACGGATACTCAAACGAGTCCGACGTCGCCTAAGTACCACGACTAGGTAGAACCCCAGCTCGCGATGGGACGTTCACGCCACGGAGCCCGAGCCTTTATCTTGGTTCGAGCACCGATCGAGGGTAAAACCCTCCAACACTGATTGGTTCCCCTAACCAACAGATCGTCCATACTCCCCCGTATCTATCCAATTGCTTCTAACTAATGCAAATACGAGCGTCAAACACTTAGTAAAAATAACAAATAAACTATGTCCTCCGACGGACACATTATTACGAGCAAACAATATATGCAACCGACCACTAGGGTCAAACACTTAACATTTAAAAGAAATGCGGCACCAAAAGGCCGACTTGTTCGGAGTTACAAATAAAGGGGGCCACGCCCCCCAAAACAAAATACATTATAAATTACAAAGGCCCGCAGGCCATCAATTAATTATCCTCACCCACCGGGCGACTTTCCTCTGCACGAGCTTCCTCCTGGCCCAGCTGCTCCTCCAGTTGGTCAGGCTGAGCAGTCGTCCCCGGCTGAGAGTCGGCCACCACCAAGTCAGCAGGGACTACAACCTGGCCATCCACCACTTTGTAGAGATAATTAATGCGATCGACATCCAAGGCTAGGTCGGGATGGAGAGCTTTCACTTTCTCCACCGCATTCAGGAAGCTGAACTCAGTCGACGCGTTCAGATCTTCCATATCTTGGTCGATCTGAGCGAGAAACTGAGCCCTCATCACCAAATGTTTGGTATCCTCGTCCTCATCCTCCTTGGGGCAAAAGGCGTCCTTCAGCTTCTTATTCTGCTCAAGCAACCTCTTCTTGTCGACCTCCAATTTGGCGATGACCGTTGCTCGTTCAGCCGATTCCGTGGTGACCTTTTTTACCTCCTCTGTGGCCGCTGTCAGCTTGGCCTCAGAAGCATCCAACTGCTCCTTGAGTTTGCTATTTTCCCGCTCCAGCAAAGGGGACCCCTCGGCCGTCATCCAAGCCATGGTCAGGACCCGCATCACCGCGCTCGCGTCCTGAGCCAAAGAAAGCCGCCGGGCAGGACGGTCCATCCCCTCCAGGAATAGAGAGTCCGCCCGGTCCATCTCCATACTGTTCCCCTCAAAAAAGTTACGAACAACAAAACATGGGGGTATCCCATGCTTTGGCTTTGGGGGAGCACCGGCCGTCAGGTCCACAGTAGCCGTCGCTTTATGCTTCTTCATCAAAGAGCCAGTAGAGGCCCCCGGAGAGCCCTAGACCAAAGGACCCGAACCTGAACCGCTCGCCTCAGTCAGTCTGGTCTGTACGACCCTCGACCGTTTCCACTGCTGCTGGACCAAACGCTCGTGGATTTTGTCCAGAGGATTTGTCAAGGAACCTGAAAAGAAGAATAAAACCAAAATTCGTTACAAGCAACAAAGTCAAATCGAAAATTTAACGAGCGTAAGTGAACGGATACCAAAAAAATCAGATACTTCCTGCCCGTTATCACAGGCAAGCAGCTCAGTAACACTGATCAGGGGACGCTCCAAAGCTTCTCCCCCATCTTGATCGACCATAACCTTCCCTTCTCCGTCCAATAGAGAGGTCGGAGTAAAGGAAGCTATTAACTTTCTAAACGCATCAAAGCTGGCCGCATCGTCATCATTCAAGGTATCCCCCACCTGAACGAATTCCCCCACTGGTCGTTCATAATGCACATGACTCCAAGAGAAGGGAAACATCCATAATCTCCTCGGAATCACCTGACCTTGGTCGTCAAGCTTGGGCTCGTCGTTCTCATGAGTATCGATTCCGAGGAAACTCATAGCTCTCACGGCCGCGTCACTCGCAAGCTTTATCAAGAAGTAGTCGTTTTTGAAGGCCCGGATGGATTCTGAGTGGGCCTTGAAGATCTTGGTCCGCTGCTTGAAAGACATGAATCCCTTTCGGTCGGTTCCTCGCCCGACTTGGCGCTGCAAAGAAAAGAGGCGGAAGAAGAGAGGAAGTGTGGCCCCAACGCCCAGAAAGGCGCACGTCATCTCGAACGCCCTCAGGAATGCGTATGAGTTGGGGTGCAGCTGGGAAGGAGCTATGCAGAGATGTCCGAGCACAGCACTCACGAAGTCGCTAAAGGGCAACGTCACCCCCAGAACCGAAGTGGCGTATTCATACATGGAGAACGCCCGACCGCGAAAGTCTGAGAAGATGCGGTCGTCGTCTCCCGGGCAGGTCACGACCCAGTCAGCAGGATTCCCAACAACTGGCAGCGGCTCCGATCGAGGTCTTGAGAAGGAAGACACTTTGTCCAGCAAATCTTCCATCACCCACTCTTCGGGCGAGACCCTCGACTGGGCAGGACACTGAGGCGATTCTGTCGACTGCCCCGTGGTACTTGTGTCTGAACTATCCGAAGAGCTTCCTGAATTTGAAGGTATGGACGCAGATGATTCCGTATTTCCCGAGGATGTATCCTCGGAAAGCACGTCCAACGGATTCCCGAGCGAGTTTTCACCTGAAAAGCAGAGGAAAGGCATCAGTGAATTCGATTAAGAATATCAAATCCACCCTTCCACCGCTCGACAAGTGAAAGGGCGCGCCTCAGCTCAGAAATCGTGTTCCGAGCTGTAGCCCTGGCTAACCATTGCCCGAGGCAACAACTGACGCCCAACAGCATAAATGACAAAAACCTATCCAAAAATCTAAAGTCTAAGTCGACCAAGATTTTCGTCGACCCTAAAGTTAGGGTTCACAACCGACCAGCTACGGTGGCAAGAACTTTAAGGCTTACTAATCCTAAATCCTAAAACTACCGGTAGAATCGCCCTAAACCGCATGCATTCTACAAAACCTACGTTATACACACTTAAAAGAGAAGAAAGGAACGGTACCTTGAGCTTGAGAAGACATTTTGGAAGAAAGTAAGTTTCTGCAAAGGGTGGTCGGCAAGAAATGACGGTGGTCGACGGTTGAAACAACGGCGGCTGAGCGGGCAGAGTCTTGAGAGAGAAGATGAAACGAAAAGGTCAAAATGGGCCCTGAGAATCCTTTTTATAGGAAAGAAGACACGTGCGCACGCACGTGACCCCTATACGCTAGCCCCTATACTAGCCGTCAAATCATTAATAGGCGCGAATATCCAAATATTCCAGCTTTTTGTTTCACATTCCTCTACCAAGCAACGTATTGTTTTCCCGGAAGACCGACAGCGAAGATCCTCGACCATGACATCACGCTCCGCCGAGCACAATATCGCTTTTAAGTCACTGCCCAACGGCACGAGCAATGACTTGGGGGGCTCCTGTTCCGGCCCGACCCAATTCTTCCTATTGGGCCAAAAAGACTGATCCACTTACCTTGCTCGACGTCGAGCACAATCATGAAAAGTGGTCCTCAGTCGACCACCAATGATCCGGTCACAAAGAGACCCTCTAACGGCTAGTATTGACCGTTTCCTATCTTCACGGACCCCTCGATCCGCACCTCATAAAACGAACCAATAATCTTCTAGCTGGTCCCTTATATAAAATCTCTCATTTGAGAGGGTCAGGTATTCAATTCTCAACCTTAATACTAGTACTTGCTCACTCTCGCTCGGTTACTTACTTTAGCATCGGAGTGCATTGCAGGTACACCCCTTTTTCTCCTCAACGACCATATCCGTCCGCTCTCGAGACCAGCCGTATCGGATCCTGATCTCCTGGTACGATCAATCACATTTATGGACTCCATGATAACTTTAGTTCTAGAATTAAATACTCTATATGCTCTGCTGTTTATAGAGTATCCAAGAAAAATTCCTTCATCACTTTTAGGATCCATTTTTCTTCTTTGCTCCCTATCAGCCAGAATATAACAATTACTTCCAAACACATGGAAGTACTTAACTGTGGGTTTTCTGCCCTTCCAGACTTCATAGATTGTGGTCAAAGTTCCTTTCCTTAGAGTGACTGTATTATGGATGTAACAAGCTGTGTTCATAGCTTCAGCCCAGAAGTACAAAGGTAACTTTTTAGCATGGATCATAGCTCTTGCTGATTCTTGAATAGTTCTATTCTTTCTTTCAACAATACCATTCTGTTGAGGAGTGATTGGTGAAGAGTATTCATGACTTATTCCTTCTGAAGAACAGAAATCTAAGAATTTTTTATTCTCAAACTCCTTTCCATGGTTACTTCTTATTCTGACCACACAGCTGGCTTTTTCTCTTTGTATTCTTTGGCATAAATCTTTGAATACATCAAATACATCAGACTTCTCTTTGATAAAATTTATCCATGTATACCTTGAAAAGTCATCAACCACCACATAGGGATACCTCTTACCACCAAGGCTCTCAACCTGCATAGGTCCCATAAGATCCATATGCAATAATTCCAAAACTTTGGAAGTTGTCAGATGTTGAAGCTTTGGATGGGACATCTTGGTTTGTTTGCCTATTTGACATTCACCACATATTTTGCCATCATCAATCTTCATTTTAGGAATACCTCTCACAGCTTCCATAGATATGATTTTCTTTATGCCTCTGAAGTGAAGGTGACCCAGTCTTTGGTGCCATAGTTTCATTTCTTCTTCTTTGGCTAAAGAGCAAGTTGAAGTGGGACTGAAATTTTGAGGTTCCCACATATAACAGTTGTCTTTAGATCTGGCTCCTCTCATGAAAACCTCCTGTTCTTTATTTGACACTATGCATTCAGTTTTGGTAAAGTTTACACTGTAACCTTGATCACATAGTTGACTTATGCTGATCAAGTTAGCAGTCAATCCTTTTACTAGCAGCACATCATCCAGTCTTGGTACATCTGGACAGTCCAAGGTCCCAACACCCTTGATTTCTCCTTTAGCTCCATCTCCAAATGTTACATATCTGGATGAATATGACTTTAAGTCTACTAGCAGATTCTTCAATCCAGTCATGTGTCTTGAACATCCACTGTCAAAGTACCAGTCTTCTTTAGCTGATACTCTTAGAGATGTATGAGCTATATATGCCACATTTTTCTTTGAACATTTGTATTGAGGTTTCTTTTGATGCCTCTCCCCTGTGTAGTATCCATTAGAAGAGCTCACAGGTTGTTTGTTGAACTTGTTCTTGGACATGTAGCTTTGATCAGCATGAAGACTAGCTTTAGGAACCCATACTTTCTTGATGTCCTCTATCTTCTGCTTAGGGGGTTGCTGATACATCTGATTTGGATATCCATGTAACTTGTAGCAATGAGGTTTGATGTGTCCAAACCTTCCACAATGATGACATCTCCATCTTTGATACTTCTTCTTCATTATGTTCTTTTCATGATGTTGAGACATCTGTTGGAACATTATGTTTGACTTTGTTTTCTTTTCATGATGTTGAAGCATCTGTTGGGACATCTTGTTTGACTGTATGGAATTTGAAGTAGGTTTGCTGGTGCTAGCTTCAGCCTTATAAGCTTTGTTAAATCCCAGTCCACTTCTATCTCCTGAATGTTTATTGTTGTTGAGAATAACATCCAGTGTGTTTGAGCTACTGTTCAGCATTCTAACAGATTTAGACATATGCTCCAACTTGGAATTGAGAAGGCTTACTTCACTTTTCAAGGTGTCAATGATCTCTAGATCACTTGTCTTTTCATCCTTTAGTGCCTTAATCTGCTTTTTCTGCTTTATATTCTCCATGCATACTTCAGTGCTCCTTTTAAACAGTTCTCTGTATGATTGCTCAAGCTCTTCAAAAGTTAGCTCCCCATCACTGGATTCACTTTCAGATTCACATAATCCAGCTAGAGCAGTGATATGTTTAGCTGATTCTTCTTCTGAATCACATCCTGAGTCTTCATCAGACTAGGTTACAGAGAGACCTTTCTTTTGCCTTTTTAAATAGGTAGGACATTCATTTCTTATGTGTCCATATCCTTCACATCCATGGAATTTAATCCCTTTTTCTTGACTGGTTTTTTCATCATAATTTGACCTTCTATTAGCATCATAAGGTCTTTTGTTCTCAGAAGAGTTTGTGTATCTTCCACTTGGTCTGGACTTGTCCTCCATCTTTCTGAGAATCTTTTTGAATTGTCTTCCAAGCATAGCAATGTTTTCTGATAAATTTTCTTCAGTTTCTGATTCATCATTTTCTTCTTCTTTATCAGTATTTGACACCAAGGCTATGCTTTTGTTCTTCTTTACAATTGTGTCATTCATTCCCATCTCAAATGTTTGAAGGGAACCAATGAGCTCTTCAACTTTCATTGTGCATATGTCTTGAGCTTCTTCTATTGCTGTGACCTTCATGTCAAATCTTTTTGGCAAAGATCTGAGAATCTTTCTTACAAGCTTTTCATCAGTCATCTTTTCTCCCAAAGCTCCAGAAGTATTGGCTATTTCTAAGATGTTCATGTAGAATTCATGAATTGTCTCATCTTCCTTCATTCTCAAGTTTTCAAACTTGGTGGTGAGAAGTTGAAGTCTTGACATCTTTACCTTTGATGTTCCTTCATGAGTTGTTTTAAGAGTGTCCCAAACATCTTTGGCCAGCTCACAATGATGCACAAGTCTAAAGATATTCCTATCAATGCCATTGAATAAAGCATTTAAGGCATTGGAGTTGCCAAGTGCTGAATCTTCTTCCTCCTTACTCCATTCTTCTTCAGGTTTCAACACTTTTGCTCCATCTTTGGTGTCTTGGACAGGGTGCTCCCATCCATTGTTGACTGCCTTCCAGGCCCTATTGTCAAGTGACCTTAAGAATGCAACCATTCTTGGCTTCCAGTAGTCATAATTAGATCTATCCAATATAGGTGGTCTATTTACTGATCCTACATCTCTGTCCATATTTCCAGAATTTGCAGTCCCTAGATCTCACCCAGTATAAACAGGCAGGGTGCCTGCTCTGATGCCAATTGAAATTCTGTGATCAGGTATGAGATGTCGAATGAGATGTTTAAACACTTGACAACTTAACCAAAACTTAAAGTGCAGGAAAATTAAACAACACAGTAATTTGTTAACCCAGTTCAGTGTATAACCACACTTACATCTGGAGGCTACCAAGCCAGGAGGAAATCCACTATAAGTAATATTAATTCTAGACTTAAACCACCCAGTTTAATCTTTCACTTAATATCTACCCAATGCAATTTCTACCTAAGACACAACTTAGATATGAGTACCAACTCACTCCCCCTCAATCACACAGTGATCTTGTTTACAAGTTTAATAAAATTGAAGTCATTATTCAAACAAAAACAGCTTGATCTTACTTCACAGTTTCAATCAAGACACAAATACACTTTTGCTTAAAAGCTCATAAAGTGGTACAATAAAACAACCTGCTATTAAAACTCAAAACACCCTATTTTGTCTTCTGAAATTCGTACTCTATTCTGAGAGTTTCTGTTGCTTAAATAGGTGTTTGGATTTTGGGCTTTCTGTAGGTTTATCCAATCCTAAAACGCATGCTGCTTCCACCTTGAATTAGGGTTTGTTACTTCCTAGATTCTAGGTGATTCAGTTGTTCTGATTATGCTGAAGACATATAACAACACTCCCTACAGATGCACCTTATTCTGTTTTATCCATCCATAATTAATTCCAGATAACTTTAATTAATTTACTCAGTTCTGTTAGTCATTAATTAATTCTGGTAGCAGGTTTGAGATGTCACAACATCTGTTGGGACATCCTGAAAAACTGAACTTACTTCATTTACTGATACAATGTCACAACATCTGATGTGACATCCTGTAAACTGAACTTACTTCATTAACTGATACAATGTCCCAACATATGTTGTGACATCCTGAATTAAGTTCATTTACTTATACTCTGTTTGATAATGTCCCAACATCTGATAGGACATCCTGAACTGAATTCAACATTTCTTGTTGGTAAAAAATTCTGCCAATTCTAAACATTTACAATCATAATTTCTCTTTTATAAATAATATATTCTTAATACTCTTAAGATAATTTAAAACATATTTATTAATTATTTATTCATTTTTCATATATTATATATAAACAATGAAGATGACGCTTCTTGAGATATGATGAAGATGACGACACATGAATCGGAATGTATTGGGTCAATTTTAAATAATACACCATTCATCAATTTAGGAATAGGTGTGTCCAAAGGTTATGTAATTGATTACCCAAACACCATAAAGGTTCATAAAAATATATTTATCAATAAAGGGGAGATTTGGGAATAGTGGGAGAAGAGGAAAGAACGACAAAACAAATTAGTTTCTGTTTATACACTCCAATCAGCGTGGCACAAATTTTTTCAATTTTTTTGCAAATAAATATATCTTATTTACTTATACTATTATTACAATATAACCCTCTCTTCTCAAAAGTATATTCAAACCAAAATTATTTTGTCAAATATTATTGGTCAGAAACCTTACATGATAACTTTTCATATAATACAATACATACAATACTACTATAGAAACATAAACAATATTCCTATATCCTCCAAAGATCTCATCAATAAAAATATTCTTAAACAACGAATTCCCTAAACCACTAATTAATAATTAAAAAATAATTTAGATAATATTGCAACATAATTATTCTTTAAACAGGGACCTATAACAAAAAAAATTAATTAACACTTTGTCAACATACTCTTTCAAAATACTCTTTGTTGTTGGAGACAACCTTCAATTTATGATGCATTATAACATCCACCTTTCATAACTCTTTGTTCAATGTATTGAGTTTATAAATATTACATAAATGATAATGACGAATCAGAAAATATGATGGAGACGAAGATGAGACTGAAGTTGAATGTATCCAATCATCATTCAGTCGGTTTAAAGTTTAAAGGCGCATAAACCGTTACAATTTTTGTAAATAGATGCGTTACAATTTAGGAATAAATGCTTTTTTATAGAAGCCAATCCACATGTAACAAATTATGGTTACCCAACCATGGGGCACCTATTTTTTCAAAGTAACGAATCCGATTTTCTTATATATATTTAAAATCATTTATTTTTTAATTGTATTTAAAATTAGTATTGTAATTTCTCTTTTATAAATAATATAATTGTAATGCACTTAAGATAATTTAAAACATATTTATTAATTATATAATAATTTTTCATCTAGTATATAGAAACAAATTAAAAGTGGGAGAAGAGAAAGAACGACCAAACAAATCAAAGTATGGTTACTCAAGCCACGTGGCACAATTTTTTTCAAAGAAATGAATACGATTTTCATATATATATATATATATATATATATATATATATATATATATATATATATATATATATATATATATATATATATATATATATATATATATATATATATATATATATATATATATATATATATTTAAAATCATTTATTTTTTAATTGTATTTAAAATTAGTATTGTAATTTCTCTATTATAAATAATATATTCTTAATACTCTTAAGATAATTTAAAACATATTTATTAATTATTTAATCATTTTTCATATATTATATATAAACAATGAAGATGACACATTTTGACATATCATGAAGATGACGACACATGAAGCGGAATGTATTGGGTCAATTTTAAATAATACACCATTCATCAATTAAGGAATAGGTGTGTCCAAATGTTATGTAATTGATTACCCAAACACCATAAAGGTTCATAAAAATATATTTATCAATAAAGGGAAGATTTGGGAATAGTAGGAGAAGAGGAAAGAACGACAAAAAAAATTAGTTTTTGTTTTTACACTCCAATCAGCGTGGCACAATTTTTTTCATTTTTTTGCAAATAAATATATCTGATTATCTTATACTATTATTACAATATAACCCTCTCTTCTCAAAAGTATATTCAAACCAAAATTATTTTGTCAAATATTATTGGTCAGAAACCTTACATGATAACTTTTCATATAATACAATACATACAATACTACTATAGAAACATAAACAATATTCCTATATCCTCCAGAGATCTCATCAATAAAAATATTCTTAAACAACGAATTCCTTAAACCACTAATTAATAATTAAAAAATAATTTAGATAATAGTGCAACATAATTTTTCGTCAAACAGGGATCTATAACAAAAAAAATTAATTAATACTTTGTCAACATACTCTTTCAAAATACTCTTTGTTGTTGGAGACGACCTTCCATTTATGATGCATTATGACATCCACCTTTCATAACTCTTTGTTAAATGTATTGAGTTTATAAATATTACATAAATGATAATGACGAATCAGAAAATATGATGGAGACAAAGATGAGACTGAAGCTGAACGTATCCAATCATCATTCAGTCGATTTAAAGTTTAAAGGCGCACAAACCGTTACAATTTGTGTAAATAGATGCGTTACAATTTAGGAATAATGCTTTTTTATAGAATTCAATCCACATGGCACAAATTATGGTTACCCAAGCCACGTGGCACAATTTATTTCAAAGAAATGAATCTGATTTTCATATATATATATATATATATATATATATATATATATATATATATATATATATATATATATATATATATAGATATATATTTAAAATGTATTATTTTTTAATAGTATTTAAAATTAGTATCATAATTTCTCTTTTATAAATAATATATTCTTAATACTCTTAAGATAATTTAAAACATATTTATTAATTATTTAATCATTTTTCATATATTATATATAAACAATGAAGATGACGCATTTTGACATATGATGAAGATGACGACACATGAAGCGGAATGTATTGGGTCAATTTTAAATAATACACCATTCATCAATTTAGGAATAGGTGTGTCCAAACGTTATGTAATTTATTACTCAAACACCATAAAGGTTCAAAAAATATATTTATCAATAAAGGGAAGATTTGGGAATAGTGGGAGAAGAGGAAAGAACGACAAAACAAATTAGTTTCTGTTTATACACTCCAATCAGCGTGGCACAATTTTTTTTATTTTTTTGCAAATAAATATATCTTATTTTCTTATTCTATTATTACAATATAACCCTCTCTTCTCAAAAGTATATTCAAACCAAAATTATTTTGTCAAATATTATTGGTCAGAAACCTTACATGATAACTTTTCATATAATACAATACATACAATACTACTATAGAAACATAAACAATATTCCTATATCCTCTAAAGATCTCATCAATAAAAATATTCTTAAACAACGAATTCCATAAACCACTAATTAATAATTAAAAAATAATTTAGATAATATTGCAACATAATTTTTCTTCAAACAGGGACCAATAACAAAAAAAATTAATTAACTCTTTGTCAACATACTCTTTCAAAATACTCTTTGTTGTTGGAGACAACCTTCCATTTATGATGCATTATAACATCCACCTTTCATAACTCTTTGTTCAATGTATTGAGTTTATAAATATTACATAAATGATAATGACGAATCAGAAAATATGATGGAGACGAAGATGAGACTGAAGTTGAATGTATCCAATCATAATTCAGTCGGTTTAAAGTTTAAAGGCGCATAAACCGTTACAATTTGTGTAAATAGATGCGTTACAATTTAGGAATAAATGCTATTTTATAGAACCCAATCCACATGGCACAAATTATGGTTACCCAAGCCACGTGGCACCATTTTTTTCAAAGAAATGAATCCGATTTTCTTATATATATTTAAAATCATTTATTTTTTAATTGTATTTAAAATTAGTATTGTAATTTCTCTTTTATAAATAATATAGTTTTAATGCTCTTAAGATAATTTAAAACATATTTATTAATTATATAATAATTTTTTATCTAGTATATAGAAACAAATTAAAAGTGGGAGAAGAGAAAGAACGACCAAACAAATCAAATTATGGTTACTTAAGCCACGTGGCACAATTTGTTTCAATGAAATGAATCTGATTTTCATATATATATTTAAAATGTATTATTTTTTTATTTTGTTTAAAATTAGTATCATAATTTCTCTATTATAAATAATATATTCTTAATACTCTTAAGATAATTTAAAACATATTTATTAATTATTTAATCATTTAATCATTTTTCATATATTATATATAAACAATGAAGATGAGGCATTTTGACATATGATGAAGATGACGACACATGAAGCGGAATGTATTGGGTCAATTTTAAATAATAAACCATTCATCAATTTAGGAATAGGTGCGTCCAAACGTTATGTAATTGATTACTCAAAGACCATAAAGGTTCATAAAAATATATTTATCAATAAAGGGATGATTTGGGAATAGTGGGAGAAGAGGAAAGAACGACAAAACAAATTAATTTCTGTTTATACACTCCAATCAGTGTGGCACAAATTTTTTCTTTTTTTTAAAATAAATATATCTGATTTTCTTATACAATTATTACAATATATCCCTCTCTTCTCAAAAGTATATTCAAACCAAAATTATTTTGTCAAATATTATTGGTCATAAACCTTACATGATAACTTTTCATATAATACAATACATACAATACTACTATTGAAACATAAACAATATTCCTATATCCTCCAAAGATCTCATCAATAAAAATATTCTTAACAACGAATTCCCTAAACCACTAATTAATAATTAAAAAATAATTTAGATAATATTGCAACATAATTTTTCGTCAAACAGGGACCTATAACAAATATAATTAATTAATACTTTGTCAACATACTCTTTCAAAATACTCTTTGTTGTTGGAGACAACCTTCCATTTATGATGCATTATGACATCCACCTTTCATAACTCTGTTCAATGTATTGAGCTTATAAATATTACATAAATGATAATCATGAATCAGAAAATATGATGGAGACGAAGATGAGACTGAAGCTGAATGTATCCAATCATCATTCAGTCGGTTTAAAGTTTAAAGGCGAACAACCCGTTACAATTTGTTTAAATAGATGCGTTACAATTTAGGAATACATGCTTTTTTTATAGAATTCAATCCACATGGCACAAATTATGGTTACCCAAGCCACGTGGCACAATTTATTTCAAAGAAATGAATCTGATTTTCATATATATATTTAAAATGTATTATTTTTTAATTGTATTTAAATTTAGTATCATAATTTCTCTTTTATAAATAATATATTCTTAATACTCTTAAGATAATTTAAAACATATTTATTAATTATTTAATCATTTTTCATATATTATATATAAACAATGAAGATGACGCATTTTGACATATGATGAAGATGACGACACATGAAGCGGAATGTATTGGGTCAATTTTAAATAATACACCATTCATCAATTTAGGAATAGGTGTGTCCAAACGTTATGTAATTGATTACTCAAACACCATAAAGGTTCATAAAAATATATTTATCAATAAAGGGAAGATTTGGGAATAGTGGGAAAAGAGGAAAGAACGACAAAACAAATTAGTTTCTGTTTATACACTCCAATCAGCGTGGCACAATTTTTTTTTATTTTTTTGCAAATAAATATATCTTATTTTCTTATACTATTATTACAATATAACCCTCTCTTCTCAAAAGTATATTCAAACCAAAATTATTTTGTCAAATATTATTGGTCAGAAACCTTACATGATAACTTTTCATATAATACAATACATACAATACTACTATAGAAACATAAACAATATTCCTATATCCTCCAAAGATCTCATCAATAAAAATATTCTTAAACAACGAATTCCCTAAACCACTAATTAATAATTAAAAAATAATTTAGATAATATTGCAACATAATTTTTCTTCAAACAGGGACCAATAACAAAAAAAATTAATTAACTCTTTGTCAACTTACTCTTTCAAAATACTCTTTGTTGTTGGAGACAACCTTCCATTTATGATGCATTATAACATCCACCTTTCATAACTTTTTGTTCAATGTATTGAGTTTATAAATATTACATAAATGATAATGACGAATAATAAAATATGATGGAGACGAAGATGAGACTGAAGTTGAATGTATCCAATCATCATTCAGTCGGTTTAAAGTTTAAAGGCGCATAAACCGTTACAATTTGTGTAAATAGATGCGTTACAATTTAGGAATAAATGCTATTTTATAGAATCCAATCCACATGGCACAAATTATGGTTACCCAAGCCACGTGGCACCATTTTTTTCAATGAAATGAATCCGATTTTCTTATATATATTTAAAATCATTTATTTTTTAATTGTATTTAAAATTAGTATTGTAATTTCTCTTTTATAAATAATATAGTTTTAATGCTCTTAAGATAATTTAAAACATATTTATTAATTAATAATAATTTTTCATCTAGTATATAGAAACAAATTTAAAGTGGGAGAAGAGAAAGAACGACCAAACAAATCAAATTATGGTTACTCAAGCCACGTGGCACAATTTTTTTCAATGAAATGAATCTGATTTTCATATATATATTTAAAATGTATTATTTTTTTATTTTGTTTAAAATTAGTATCATAATTTCTCTATTATAAATAATATATTCTTAATACTCTTAAGATAATTTAAAACATATTTATTAATTATTTAATCATTTAATCATTTTTCATCTATGATATATAAACAATGAAGATGAGGCATTTTGACATATGATGAAGATGACGACACATGAAGCGGAATGTATTGGGTCAATTTTAAATAATAAACCATTCATCAATTTAAGAATAGGTGCGTCCAAACGTTATGTAATTGATTACTCAAACACCATAAAGGTTCATAAAAATATATTTATCAATAAAGGGAAGATTTGGGAATAGTGGGAGAAGAGGAAAGAACGACAAAACAAATTAATTTCTGTTTATACACTCCAATCAGTGTGGCACAAATTTTTTCTTTTTTTTAAAATAAATATATCTGATTTTCTTATACAATTATTACAATATATCCCTCTCTTCTCAAAAGTATATTCAAACCAAAATTATTTTGTCAAATATTATTGGTCAGAAACCTTACATGATAACTTTTCATATAATACAATACATACAATACTACTATAGAAACATAAACAATATTCCTATATCATCCAAAGACCTCATCAATAAAAATATTCTTAACAACGAATTCCCTAAACCACTAATTAATAATTAAAAAATAATTTAGATAATATTGCAACATAATTTTTCGTCAAACAGGGACCTATAACAAATATAATTAATTAATACTTTGTCAACATACTCTTTCAAAATACTCTTTGTTGTTGGAGACAACCTTCCATTTATGATGCATTATGACATCCACCTTTCATAACTCTGTTCAATGTATTGAGTTTATAAATATTACATAAATGATAATGATGAATCAGAAAATATGATGGAGACGAAGATGAGACTGAAGCTGAATGTATCCAATCATCATTCAGTCGGTTTAAAGTTTAAAGGCGCACAAACCGTTACAATTTGTTTAAATAGATGCGTTACAATTTAGGAATAAAAGCTTTTTTATAGAATTCAATCCACATGGCACAAATTATGGTTACCCAAGCCACGTCAACAATTTATTTCAAAGAAATGAATCTGATTTTCATATATATATTTAAAATGTATTATTTTTTAATAGTATTTAAATTTAGTATCATAATTTCTCTTTTATAAATAATATATTCTTAATACTCTTAAGATAATTTAAAACATATTTATTAATTATTTAATCATTTTTCATATATTATATATAAACAATGAAGATGACGCATTTTGACATATGATGAAGATGACGGCACATGAAGCGGAATGTATTGGGTCAATTTTAAATAATACACCATTCATCAATTTAGGAATAGGTGTGTCCAAACGTTATGTAATTGATTACTCAAACACCATAAAGGTTCATAAAAATATATTTATCAATAAAGGGAAGATTTGGGAATAGTGGGAAAAGAGGAAAGAACGACAAAACAAATTAGTTTCTGTTTATACACTCCAATCAGCGTGGCACAATTTTTTTTTATTTTTTTGCAAATAAATATATCTTATTTTCTTATACTATTATTACAATATAACCCTCTCTTCTCAAAAGTATATTCAAACCAAAATTATTTTGTCAAATATTATTGGTCAGAAACCTTACATGATAACTTTTCATATAATACAATACATACAATACTACTATAGAAACATAAACAATATTCCTATATCCTCCAAAGATCTCATCAATAAAAATATTCTTAAACAACGAATTCCCTAAACCACTAATTAATAATTAAAAAATAATTTAGATAATATTGCAACATAATTTTTCTTCAAACAGGGACCAATAACAAAAAAAATTAATTAACTCTTTGTCAACTTACTCTTTCAAAATACTCTTTGTTGTTGGAGACAACCTTCCATTTATGATGCATTATAACATCCACCTTTCATAACTTTTTGTTCAATGTATTGAGTTTATAAATATTACATAAATGATAATGACGAATAATAAAATATGATGGAGACGAAGATGAGACTGAAGTTGAATGTATCCAATCATCATTCAGTCGGTTTAAAGTTTAAAGGCGCATAAACCGTTACAATTTGTGTAAATAGATGCGTTACAATTTAGGAATAAATGCTATTTTATAGAATCCAATCCACATGGCACAAATTATGGTTACCCAAGCCACGTGGCACCATTTTTTTCAAAGAAATGAATCCGATTTTCTTATATATATTTAAAATCATTTATTTTTTAATTGTATTTAAAATTAGTATTGTAATTTCTCTTTTATAAATAATATAGTTTTAATGCTCTTATGATAATTTAAAACATATTTATTAATTATATAATAATTTTTCATCTAGTATATAGAAACAAATTTAAAGTGGGAGAAGAGAAAGAACGACCAAACAAATCAAATTATGGTTACTCAAGCCACGTGGCACAATTTTTTTCAATGAAATGAATCTGATTTTCATATATATATTTAAAATGTATTATTTTTTTATTTTGTTTAAAATTAGTATCATAATTTCTCTATTATAAATAATATATTCTTAATACTCTTAAGATAATTTAAAACATATTTATTAATTATTTAATCATTTAATCATTTTTCATCTATGATATATAAACAATGAAGATGAGGCATTTTGACATATGATGAAGATGACGACACATGAAGCGGAATGTATTGGGTCAATTTTAAATAATAAACCATTCATCAATTTAGGAATAGGTGCGTCCAAACGTTATGTAATTGATTACTCAAACACCATAAAGGTTCATAAAAATATATTTATCAATAAAGGGAAGATTTGGGAATAGTGGGAGAAGAGGAAAGAACGACAAAACAAATTAATTTCTGTTTATACACTCCAATCAGTGTGGCACAAATTTTTTCTTTTTTTTAAAAATAAATATATCTGATTTTCTTATACAATTATTACAATATATCCCTCTCTTCTCAAAAGTATATTCAAACCAAAATTATTTTGTCAAATATTATTGGTCAGAAACCTTACATGATAACTTTTCATATAATACAATACATACAATACTACTATAGAAACATAAACAATATTCCTATATCCTCCAAAGATCTCATCAATAAAAATATTCTTAACAACGAATTCCCTAAACCACTAATTAATAATTAAAAAATAATTTAGATAATATTGCAACATAATTTTTCGTCAAACAGGGACCTATAACAAATATAATTAATTAATACTTTGTCAACATATTCTTTCAAAATACTCTTTGTTGTTGGAGACAACCTTCCAATTATGATGCATTATGACATCCACCTTTCATAACTCTGTTCAATGTATTGAGTTTATAAATATTACATAAATGATAATGATGAATCAGAAAATATGATGGAGACGAAGATGAGACTGAAGCTGAATGTATCCAATCATCATTCAGTCGGTTTAAAGTTTAAAGGCGCACAAACCGTTACAATTTGTTTAAATAGATGCGTTACAATTTAGGAATAAATGCTTTTTTATAGAATTCAATCCACATGGCACAAATTATGGTTACCCAAGCCACGTCAACAATTTATTTCAAAGAAATGAATCTGATTTTCATATATATATTTAAAATGTATTATTTTTTAATAGTATTTAAATTTAGTATCATAATTTCTCTTTTATAAATAATATATTCTTAATACTCTTAAGATAATTTAAAACATATTTATTAATTATTTAATCATTTTTCATATATTATATATAAACAATGAAGATGACGCATTTTGACATATGATGAAGATGACGGCACATGAAGCGGAATGTATTGGGTCAATTTTAAATAATACACCATTCATCAATTTAGGAATAGGTGTGTCCAAACGTTATGTAATTGATTACTCAAACACCATAAAGGTTCATAAAAATATATTTATCAATAAAGGGAAGATTTGGGAATAGTGGGAAAAGAGGAAAGAACGACAAAACAAATTAGTTTCTGTTTATACACTCCAATCAGCGTGGCACAATTTTTTTTTATTTTTTTGCAAATAAATATATCTTATTTTCTTATACTATTATTACAATATAACCCTCTCTTCTCAAAAGTATATTCAAACCAAAATTATTTTGTCAAATATTATTGGTCAGAAACCTTACATGATAACTTTTCATATAATACAATACATACAATACTACTATAGAAACATAAACAATATTCCTATATCCTCCAAAGATCTCATCAATAAAAATATTCTTAAACAACGAATTCCCTAAACCACTAATTAATAATTAAAAAATAATTTAGATAATATTGCAACATAATTTTTCTTCAAACAGGGACCAATAACAAAAAAAATTAATTAACTCTTTGTCAACTTACTCTTTCAAAATACTCTTTGTTGTTGGAGACAACCTTCCATTTATGATGCATTATAACATCCACCTTTCATAACTTTTTGTTCAATGTATTGAGTTTATAAATATTACATAAATGATAATGACGAATAATAAAATATGATGGAGACGAAGATGAGACTGAAGTTGAATGTATCCAATCATCATTCAGTCGGTTTAAAGTTTAAAGGCGCATAAACCGTTACAATTTGTGTAAATAGATGCGTTACAATTTAGGAATAAATGCTATTTTATAGAATCCAATCCACATGGCACAAATTATGGTTACCCAAGCCACGTGGCACCATTTTTTTCAAAGAAATGAATCCGATTTTCTTATATATATTTAAAATCATTTATTTTTTAATTGTATTTAAAATTAGTATTGTAATTTCTCTTTTATAAATAATATAGTTTTAATGCTCTTATGATAATTTAAAACATATTTATTAATTATATAATAATTTTTCATCTAGTATATAGAAACAAATTTAAAGTGGGAGAAGAGAAAGAACGACCAAACAAATCAAATTATGGTTACTCAAGCCACGTGGCACAATTTTTTTCAATGAAATGAATCTGATTTTCATATATATATTTAAAATGTATTATTTTTTTATTTTGTTTAAAATTAGTATCATAATTTCTCTATTATAAATAATATATTCTTAATACTCTTAAGATAATTTAAAACATATTTATTAATTATTTAATCATTTAATCATTTTTCATCTATGATATATAAACAATGAAGATGAGGCATTTTGACATATGATGAAGATGACGACACATGAAGCGGAATGTATTGGGTCAATTTTAAATAATAAACCATTCATCAATTTAGGAATAGGTGCGTCCAAACGTTATGTAATTGATTACTCAAACACCATAAAGGTTCATAAAAATATATTTATCAATAAAGGGAAGATTTGGGAATAGTGGGAGAAGAGGAAAGAACGACAAAACAAATTAATTTCTGTTTATACACTCCAATCAGTGTGGCACAAATTTTTTCTTTTTTTTAAAAATAAATATATCTGATTTTCTTATACAATTATTACAATATATCCCTCTCTTCTCAAAAGTATATTCAAACCAAAATTATTTTGTCAAATATTATTGGTCAGAAACCTTACATGATAACTTTTCATATAATACAATACATACAATACTACTATAGAAACATAAACAATATTCCTATATCCTCCAAAGATCTCATCAATAAAAATATTCTTAACAACGAATTCCCTAAACCACTAATTAATAATTAAAAAATAATTTAGATAATATTGCAACATAATTTTTCGTCAAACAGGGACCTATAACAAATATAATTAATTAATACTTTGTCAACATATTCTTTCAAAATACTCTTTGTTGTTGGAGACAACCTTCCAATTATGATGCATTATGACATCCACCTTTCATAACTCTGTTCAATGTATTGAGTTTATAAATATTACATAAATGATAATGATGAATCAGAAAATATGATGGAGACGAAGATGAGACTGAAGCTGAATGTATCCAATCATCATTCAGTCGGTTTAAAGTTTAAAGGCGCACAAACCGTTACAATTTGTTTAAATAGATGCGTTACAATTTAGGAATAAATGCTTTTTTATAGAATTCAATCCACATGGCACAAATTATGGTTACCCAAGCCACGTCAACAATTTATTTCAAAGAAATGAATCTGATTTTCATATATATATTTAAAATGTATTATTTTTTAATAGTATTTAAATTTAGTATTATAATTTCTCTTTTATAAATAATATATTCTTAATACTCTTAAGATAATTTAAAACATATTTATTAATTATTTAATCATTTTTCATATATTATATATAAACAATGAAGATGACGCATTTTGACATATGATGAAGATGACGACACATGAAGCGGAATGTATTGGGTCAATTTTAAATAATACACCATTCATCAATTTAGGAATAGGTGTGTCCAAACGTTATTTAATTGATTACTCAAACACCATAAAGGTTCATAAAAATATATTTATCAATAAAGGGAAGATTTGGGAATAGTGGGAGAAGAGGAAAGAACGACAAAACAAATTAGTTTCTGTTTATACACTCCAATCAGCGTGGCACAAATTTTTTTATTTTTTTGCAAATAAATATATCTTATTTTCTTATACTATTATTACAATATAACCCTCTCTTCTCAAAAGTATATTCAAACCAAAATTATTTTGTCAAATATTATTGGTCAGAAACCTTACATGATAACTTTTCATATAATACAATACATACAATACTATTATAGAAACATAAACAATATTCCTATATCCTCTAAAGATCTCATCAATAAAAATATTCTTAAACAACGAATTCCATAAACCACTAATTAATAATTAAAAAATAATTTAGATAATATTGCAACATAATTTTTCTTCAAACAGGGACCAATAACAAAAAAAATTAATTAACTCTTTGTCAACATACTCTTTCAAAATACTCTTTGTTGTTGGAGACAACCTTCCATTTATGATGCATTATAACATCCACCTTTCATAACTCTTTGTTCAATGTATTGAGTTTATAAATATTACATAAATGATAATGACGAATCAGAAAATATGATGGAGACGAAGATGAGACTGAAGTTGAATGTATCCAATCATAATTCAGTCGGTTTAAAGTTTAAAGGCGCATAAACCGTTACAATTTGTGTAAATAGATGCGTTACAATTTAGGAATAAATGCTATTTTATAGAATCCAATCCACATGGCACAAATTATGGTTACCCAAGCCACGTGGCACCATTTTTTTCAAAGAAATGAATCCGATTTTCTTATATATATTTAAAATCATTTATTTTTTAATTGTATTTAAAATTAGTATTGTAATTTCTCTTTTATAAATAATATAGTTTTAATGCTCTTAAGATAATTTAAAACATATTTATTAATTATATAATAATTTTTCATCTAGTATATAGAAACAAATTAAAAGTGGGAGAAGAGAAAGAACGACCAAACAAATCAAATTATGGTTACTTAAGCCACGTGGCACAATTTGTTTCAATGAAATGAATCTGATTTTCATATATATATTTAAAATGTATTATTTTTTTATTTTGTTTAAAATTAGTATCATAATTTCTCTATTATAAATAATATATTCTTAATACTCTTAAGATAATTTAAAACATATTTATTAATTATTTAATCATTTAATCATTTTTCATCTGTTATATATAAACAATGAAGATGAGGCATTTTGACATATGATGAAGATGACGACACATGAAGCGGAATGTATTGGGTCAATTTTAAATAATAAACCATTCATCAATTTAGGAATAGGTGCGTCCAAACGTTATGTAATTGATTACTCAAACACCATAAAGGTTCATAAAAATATATTTATCAATAAAGGGAAGATTTGGGAATAGTGGGAGAAGAGGAAAGAACGACAAAACAAATTAATTTCTGTTTATACACTCCAATCAGTGTGGCACAAATTTTTTCTTTTTTTTTAAAATAAATATATCTGATTTTCTTATACAATTATTACAATATATCCCTCTCTTCTCAAAAGTATATTCAAACCAAAATTATTTTGTCAAATATTATTGGTCAGAAACCTTACATGATAACTTTTCATATAATACAATACATACAATACTACTATAGAAACATAAACAATATTCCTATATCCTCCAAAGATCTCATCAATAAAAATATTCTTAACAACGAATTCCCTAAACCACTAATTAATAATTAAAAAATAATTTAGATAATATTGCAACATAATTTTTCGTCAAACAGGGACCTATAACAAATATAATTAATTAATACTTTGTCAACATACTCTTTCAAAATACTCTTTGTTGTTGGAGACAACCTTCCATTTATGATGCATTATGACATCCACCTTTCATAACTCTGTTCAATGTATTGAGTTTATAAATATTACATAAATGATAATGATGAATCAGAAAATATGATGGAGACGAAGATGAGACTGAAGCTGAATGTATCCAATCATCATTCAGTCGGTTTAAAGTTTAAAGGCGCACAAACCGTTACAATTTGTTTAAATAGATGCGTTACAATTTAGGAATAAATGCTTTTTTATAGAATTCAATCCACATGGCACAAATTATGGTTACCCAAGCCACGTCAACAATTTATTTCAAAGAAATGAATCTGATTTTCATATATATATTTAAAATGTATTATTTTTTAATAGTATTTAAATTTAGTATCATAATTTCTCTTTTATAAATAATATATTCTTAATACTCTTAAGATAATTTAAAACATATTTATTAATTATTTAATCATTTTTCATATATTATATATAAACAATGAAGATGACGCATTTTGACATATGATGAAGATGACGACACATGAAGCGGAATGTATTGGGTCAATTTTAAATAATACACCATTCATCAATTTAGGAATAGGTGTGTCCAAACGTTATGTAATTGATTACTCAAACACCATAAAGGTTCATAAAAATATATTTATCAATAAAGGGAAGATTTGGGAATAGTGGGAGAAGAGGAAAGAACGACAAAACAAATTAGTTTCTGTTTATACACTCCAATCAGCGTGGCACAAATTTTTTTACTTTTTTGCAAATAACTATATCTTATTTTCTTATACTATTATTACAATATAACCCTCTCTTCTCAAAAGTATATTCAAACCAAAATTATTTTGTCAAATATTATTGGTCAGAAACCTTACATGATAACTTTTCATATAATACAATACATACAAAACTACTATAGAAACATAAACAATATTCCTATATCCTCTAAAGATCTCATCAATAAAAATATTCTTAAACAACGAATTCCATAAACCACTAATTAATAATTAAAAAATAATTTAGATAATATTGCAACATAATTTTTCTTCAAACAGGGACCAATAACAAAAAAAATTAATTAACTCTTTGTCAACATACTCTTTCAAAATACTCTTTGTTGTTGGAGACAACCTTCCATTTATGATGCATTATAACATCCACCTTTCATAACTCTTTGTTCAATGTATTGAGTTTATAAATATTACATAAATGATAATGACGAATCAGAAAATATGATGGAGACGAAGATGAGACTGAAGTTGAATGTATCCAATCATAATTCAGTCGGTTTAAAGTTTAAAGGCGCATAAACCGTTACAATTTGTGTAAATAGATGCGTTACAATTTAGGAATAAATGCTATTTTATAGAATCCAATCCACATGGCACAAATTATGGTTACCCAAGCCACGTGGCACCATTTTTTTCAAAGAAATGAATCCGATTTTCTTATATATATTTAAAATCATTTATTTTTTAATTGTATTTAAAATTAGTATTGTAATTTCTCTTTTATAAATAATATAGTTTTAATGCTCTTTAGATAATTTAAAACATATTTATTAATTATATAATAATTTTTCATCTAGTATATAGAAACAAATTAAAAGTGGGAGAAGAGAAAGAACGACCAAACAAATCAAATTATGGTTACTTAAGCCACGTGGCACAATTTGTTTCAATGAAATGAATCTGATTTTCATATATATATTTAAAATGTATTATTTTTTTATTTTGTTTAAAATTAGTATCATAATTTCTCTATTATAAATAATATATTCTTAATACTCTTAAGATAATTTAAAACATATTTATTAATTATTTAATCATTTAATCATTTTTCATCTGTTATATATAAACAATGAAGATGAGGCATTTTGACATATGATGAAGATGACGACACATGAAGCGGAATGTATTGGGTCAATTTTAAATAATAAACCATTCATCAATTTAGGAATAGGTGCGTCCAAACGTTATGTAATTGATTACTCAAACACCATAAAGGTTCATAAAAATATATTTATCAATAAAGGGAAGATTTGGGAATAGTGGGAGAAGAGGAAAGAACGACAAAACAAATTAATTTCTGTTTATACACTCCAATCAGTGTGGCACAAATTTTTTCTTTTTTTTTAAAATAAATATATATGATTTTCTTATACAATTATTACAATATATCCCTCTCTTCTCAAAAGTATATTCAAACCAAAATTATTTTGTCAAATATTATTGGTCAGAAACCTTACATGATAACTTTTCATATAATACAATACATACAATACTACTATTGAAACATAAACAATATTCCTATATCCTCCAAAGATCTCATCAATAAAAATATTCTTAACAACGAATTCCCTAAACCACTAAATAATAATTAAAAAATAATTTAGATAATATTGCAACATAATTTTTCGTCAAACAGGGACCTATAACAAATATAATTAATTAATACTTTGTCAACATACTCTTTCAAAATACTCTTTGTTGTTGGAGACAACCTTCCATTTATGATGCATTATGACATCCACCTTTCATAACTCTGTTCAATGTATTGAGTTTATAAATATTACATAAATGATAATGATGAATCAGAAAATATGATGGAGACGAAGATGAGACTGAAGCTGAATGTATCCAATCATCATTCAGTCGGTTTAAAGTTTAAAGGCGCACAAACCGTTACAATTTGTTTAAATAGATGCGTTACAATTTAGGAATAAATGCTTTTTTATAGAATTCAATCCACATGGCACAAATTATGGTTACCCAAGCCACGTCAACAATTTATTTCAAAGAAATGAATCTGATTTTCATATATATATTTAAAATGTATTATTTTTTAATAGTATTTAAATTTAGTATCATAATTTCTCTTTTATAAATAATATATTCTTAATACTCTTAAGATAATTTAAAACATATTTATTAATTATTTAATCATTTTTCATATATTATATATAAACAATGAAGATGACGCATTTTGACATATGATGAAGATGACGACACATGAAGCGGAATGTATTGGGTCAATTTTAAATAATACACCATTCATCAATTTAGGAATAGGTGTGTCCAAACGTTATGTAATTGATTACTCAAACACCATAAAGGTTCATAAAAATATATTTATCAATAAAGGGAAGATTTGGGAATAGTGGGAGAAGAGGAAAGAACGACAAAACAAATTAGTTTCTGTTTATACACTCCAATCAGCGTGGCACAAATTTTTTTATTTTTTTGCAAATAAATATATCTTATTTTCTTATACTATTATTACAATATAACCCTCTCTTCTCAAAAGTATATTCAAACCAAAATTATTTTGTCAAATATTATTGGTCAGAAACCTTACATGATAACTTTTCATATAATACAATACATACAATACTACTATAGAAACATAAACAATATTCCTATATCCTCTAAAGATCTCATCAATAAAAATATTCTTAAACAACGAATTCCATAAACCACTAATTAATAATTAAAAAATAATTTAGATAATATTGCAACATAATTTTTCTTCAAACAGGGACCAATAACAAAAAAAATTAATTAACTCTTTGTCAACATACTCTTTCAAAATACTCTTTGTTGTTGGAGACAACCTTCCATTTATGATGCATTATAACATCCACCTTTCATAACTCTTTGTTCAATGTATTGAGTTTATAAATATTACATAAATGATAATGACGAATCATAAAATATGATGGAGACGAAGATGAGACTGAAGTTGAATGTATCCAATCATAATTCAGTCGGTTTAAAGTTTAAAGGCGCATAAACCGTTACAATTTGTGTAAATAGATGCGTTACAATTTAGGAATAAATGCTATTTTATAGAATCCAATCCACATGGCACAAATTATGGTTACCCAAGCCACGTGGCACCATTTTTTTCAAAGAAATGAATCCGATTTTCTTATATATATTTAAAATCATTTATTTTTTAATTGTATTTAAAATTAGTATTGTAATTTCTCTTTTATAAATAATATAGTTTTAATGCTCTTAAGATAATTTAAAACATATTTATTAATTATATAATAATTTTTCATCTAGTATATAGAAACAAATTAAAAGTGGGAGAAGAGAAAGAACGACCAAACAAATCAAATTATGGTTACTTAAGCCACGTGGCACAATTTGTTTCAATGAAATGAATCTGATTTTCATATATATATTTAAAATGTATTATTTTTTTATTTTGTTTAAAATTAGTATCATAATTTCTCTATTATAAATAATATATTCTTAATACTCTTAAGATAATTTAAAACATATTTATTAATTATTTAATCATTTAATCATTTTTCATCTATTATATATAAACAATGAAGATGACGCATTTTGACATATGATGAAGATGACGACACATGAAGCGGAATGTATTGGGTCAATTTTAAATAATAAACCATTCATCAATTTAGGAATAGGTGCGTCCAAACGTTATGTAATTGATTACTCAAACACCATAAAGGTTCATAAAAATATATTTATCAATAAAGGGACGATTTGGGAATAGTGGGAGAAGAGGAAAGAACGACAAAACAAATTAATTTCTGTTTATACACTCCAATCATTGTGGCACAAATTTTTTCTTTTTTTTAAAATAAATATATCTGATTTTCTTATACAATTATTACAATATATCCCTCTCTTCTCAAAAGTATATTCAAACCAAAATTATTTTGTCAAATATTATTGGTCAGAAACCTTACATGATAACTTTTCATATAATACAATACATACAATACTACTATTGAAACATAAACAATATTCCTATATCCTCCAAAGATCTCATCAATAAAAATATTCTTAACAACGAATTCCCTAAACCACTAATTTATAATTAAAAAATAATTTAGATAATATTGCAACATAATTTTTCGTCAAACAGGGACCTATAACAAATATAATTAATTAATACTTTGTCAACATACTCTTTCAAAATACTCTTTGTTGTTGGAGACAACCTTCCATTTATGATGCATTATGACATCCACCTTTCATAACTCTGTTCAATGTATTGAGTTTATAAATATTACATAAATGATAATGATGAATCAGAAAATATGATGGAGACGAAGATGAGACTGAAGCTGAATGTATCCAATCATCATTCAGTCGGTTTAAAGTTTAAAGGCGCACAAACCGTTACAATTTGTTTAAATAGATGCGTTACAATTTAGGAATAAATGCTTTTTTATAGAATTCAATCCACATGGCACAAATTATGGTTACCCAAGCCACGTCAACAATTTATTTCAAAGAAATGAATCTGATTTTCATATATATATTTAAAATGTATTATTTTTTAATAGTATTTAAATTTAGTATCATAATTTCTCTTTTATAAATAATATATTCTTAATACTCTTAAGATAATTTAAAACATATTTATTAATTATTTAATCATTTTTCATATATTATATATAAACAATGAAGATGACGCATTTTGACATATGATGAAGATGACGACACATGAAGCGGAATGTATTGGGTCAATTTTAAATAATACACCATTCATCAATTTAGGAATAGGTGTGTCCAAACGTTATGTAATTGATTACTCAAACACCATAAAGGTTCATAAAAATATATTTATCAATAAAGGGAAGATTTGGGAATAGTGGGAGAAGAGGAAAGAACGACAAAACAAATTAGTTTCTGTTTATACACTCCAATCAGCGTGGCACAAATTTTTTTATTTTTTTGCAAATAAATATATCTTATTTTCTTATACTATTATTACAATATAACCCTCTCTTCTCAAAAGTATATTCAAACCAAAATTATTTTGTCAAATATTATTGGTCAGAAACCTTACATGATAACTTTTCATATAATACAATACATACAATACTACTATAGAAACATAAACAATATTCCTATATCCTCTAAAGATCTCATCAATAAAAATATTCTTAAACAACGAATTCCATAAACCACTAATTAATAATTAAAAAATAATTTAGATAATATTGCAACATAATTTTTCTTCAAACAGGGACCAATAACAAAAAAAATTAATTAACTCTTTGTCAACATACTCTTTCAAAATACTCTTTGTTGTTGGAGACAACCTTCCATTTATGATGCATTATAACATCCACCTTTCATAACTCTTTGTTCAATGTATTGAGTTTATAAATATTACATAAATGATAATGACGAATCAGAAAATATGATGGAGACGAAGATGAGACTGAAGTTGAATGTATCCAATCATAATTCAGTCGGTTTAAAGTTTAAAGGCGCATAAACCGTTACAATTTGTGTAAATAGATGCGTTACAATTTAGGAATAAATGCTATTTTATAGAATCCAATCCACATGGCACAAATTATGGTTACCCAAGCCACGTGGCACCATTTTTTTCAAAGAAATGAATCCGATTTTCTTATATATATTTAAAATCATTTATTTTTTAATTGTATTTAAAATTAGTATTGTAATTTCTCTTTTATAAATAATATAGTTTTAATGCTCTTAAGATAATTTAAAACATATTTATTAATTATATAATAATTTTTCATCTAGTATATAGAAACAAATTAAAAGTGGGAGAAGAGAAAGAACGACCAAACAAATCAAATTATGGTTACTTAAGCCACGTGGCACAATTTGTTTCAATGAAATGAATCTGATTTTCATATATATATTTAAAATGTATTATTTTTTTATTTTGTTTAAAATTAGTATCATAATTTCTCTATTATAAATAATATATTCTTAATACTCTTAAGATAATTTAAAACATATTTATTAATTATTTAATCATTTAATCATTTTTCATCTATTATATATAAACAATGAAGATGAGGCATTTTGACATATGATGAAGATGACGACACATGAAGCGGAATGTATTGGGTCAATTTTAAATAATAAACCATTCATCAATTTAGGAATAGGTGCGTCCAAACGTTATGTAATTGATTACTCAAACACCATAAAGGTTCATAAAAATATATTTATCAATAAAGGGACGATTTGGGAATAGTGGGAGAAGAGGAAAGAACGACAAAACAAATTAATTTCTGTTTATACACTCCAATCATTGTGGCACAAATTTTTTCTTTTTTTTAAAATAAATATATCTGATTTTCTTATACAATTATTACAATATATCCCTCTCTTCTCAAAAGTATATTCAAACCAAAATTATTTTGTCAAATATTATTGGTCAGAAACCTTACATGATAACTTTTCATATAATACAATACATACAATACTACTATTGAAACATAAACAATATTCCTATATCCTCCAAAGATCTCATCAATAAAAATATTCTTAACAACGAATTCCCTAAACCACTAATTAATAATTAAAAAATAATTTAGATAATATTGCAACATAATTTTTCGTCAAACAGGGACCTATAACAAATATAATTAATTAATACTTTGTCAACATACTCTTTCAAAATACTCTTTGTTGTTGGAGACAACCTTCCATTTATGATGCATTATGACATCCACCTTTCATAACTCTGTTCAATGTATTGAGTTTATAAATATTACATAAATGATAATGATGAATCAGAAAATATGATGGAGACGAAGATGAGACTGAAGCTGAATGTATCCAATCATCATTCAGTCGGTTTAAAGTTTAAAGGCGCACAAACCGTTACAATTTGTTTAAATAGATGCGTTACAATTTAGGAATAAATGCTTTTTTATAGAATTCAATCCACATGGCACAAATTATGGTTACCCAAGCCACGTCAACAATTTATTTCAAAGAAATGAATCTGATTTTCATATATATATTTAAAATGTATTATTTTTTAATAGTATTTAAATTTAGTATCATAATTTCTCTTTTATAAATAATATATTCTTAATACTCTTAAGATAATTTAAAACATATTTATTAATTATTTAATCATTTTTCATATATTATATATAAACAATGAAGATGACGCATTTTGACATATGATGAAGATGACGACACATGAAGCGGAATGTATTGGGTCAATTTTAAATAATACACCATTCATCAATTTAGGAATAGGTGTGTCCAAACGTTATGTAATTGATTACTCAAACACCATAAAGGTTCATAAAAATATATTTATCAATAAAGGGAAGATTTGGGAATAGTGGGAGAAGAGGAAAGAACGACAAAACAAATTAGTTTCTGTTTATACACTCCAATCAGCGTGGCACAAATTTTTTTATTTTTTTGCAAATAAATATATCTTATTTTCTTATACTATTATTACAATATAACCCTCTCTTCTCAAAAGTATATTCAAACCAAAATTATTTTGTCAAATATTATTGGTCAGAAACCTTACATGATAACTTTTCATATAATACAATACATACAATACTACTATAGAAACATAAACAATATTCCTATATCCTCTAAAGATCTCATCAATAAAAATATTCTTAAACAACGAATTCCATAAACCACTAATTAATAATTAAAAAATAATTTAGATAATATTGCAACATAATTTTTCTTCAAACAGGGACCAATAACAAAAAAAATTAATTAACTCTTTGTCAACATACTCTTTCAAAATACTCTTTGTTGTTGGAGACAACCTTCCATTTATGATGCATTATAACATCCACCTTTCATAACTCTTTGTTCAATGTATTGAGTTTATAAATATTACATAAATGATAATGACGAATCAGAAAATATGATGGAGACGAAGATGAGACTGAAGTTGAATGTATCCAATCATAATTCAGTCGGTTTAAAGTTTAAAGGCGCATAAACCGTTACAATTTGTGTAAATAGATGCGTTACAATTTAGGAATAAATGCTATTTTATAGAATCCAATCCACATGGCACAAATTATGGTTACCCAAGCCACGTGGCACCATTTTTTTCAAAGAAATGAATCCGATTTTCTTATATATATTTAAAATCATTTATTTTTTAATTGTATTTAAAATTAGTATTGTAATTTCTCTTTTATAAATAATATAGTTTTAATGCTCTTAAGATAATTTAAAACATATTTATTAATTATATAATAATTTTTCATCTAGTATATAGAAACAAATTAAAAGTGGGAGAAGAGAAAGAACGACCAAACAAATCAAATTATGGTTACTTAAGCCACGTGGCACAATTTGTTTCAATGAAATGAATCTGATTTTCATATATATATTTAAAATGTATTATTTTTTTATTTTGTTTAAAATTAGTATCATAATTTCTCTATTATAAATAATATATTCTTAATACTCTTAAGATAATTTAAAACATATTTATTAATTATTTAATCATTTTTCATCTATTATATATAAACAATGAAGATGAGGCATTTTGACATATGATGAAGATGACGACACATGAAGCGGAATGTATTGGGTCAATTTTAAATAATAAACCATTCATCAATTTAGGAATAGGTGCGTCCAAACGTTATGTAATTGATTACTCAAACACCATAAAGGTTCATAAAAATATATTTATCAATAAAGGGACGATTTGGGAATAGTGGGAGAAGAGGAAAGAACGACAAAACAAATTAATTTCTGTTTATACACTCCAATCATTGTGGCACAAATTTTTTCTTTTTTTTAAAATAAATATATCTGATTTTCTTATACAATTATTACAATATATCCCTCTCTTCTCAAAAGTATATTCAAACCAAAATTATTTTGTCAAATATTATTGGTCAGAAACCTTACATGATAACTTTTCATATAATACAATACATACAATACTACTATTGAAACATAAACAATATTCCTATATCCTCCAAAGATCTCATCAATAAAAATATTCTTAACAACGAATTCCCTAAACCACTAATTAATAATTAAAAAATAATTTAGATAATATTGCAACATAATTTTTCGTCAAACAGGGACCTATAACAAATATAATTAATTAATACTTTGTCAACATACTCTTTCAAAATACTCTTTGTTGTTGGAGACAACCTTCCATTTATGATGCATTATGACATCCACCTTTCATAACTCTGTTCAATGTATTGAGTTTATAAATATTACATAAATGATAATGATGAATCAGAAAATATGATGGAGACGAAGATGAGACTGAAGCTGAATGTATCCAATCATCATTCAGTCGGTTTAAAGTTTAAAGGCGCACAAACCGTTACAATTTGTTTAAATAGATGCGTTACAATTTAGGAATAAATGCTTTTTTATAGAATTCAATCCACATGGCACAAATTATGGTTACCCAAGCCACGTCAACAATTTATTTCAAAGAAATGAATCTGATTTTCATATATATATTTAAAATGTATTATTTTTTAATAGTATTTAAATTTAGTATCATAATTTCTCTTTTATAAATAATATATTCTTAATACTCTTAAGATAATTTAAAACATATTTATTAATTATTTAATCATTTTTCATATATTATATATAAACAATGAAGATGACGCATTTTGACATATGATGAAGATGACGACACATGAAGCGGAATGTATTGGGTCAATTTTAAATAATACACCATTCATCAATTTAGGAATAGGTGTGTCCAAACGTTATGTAATTATTTACTCAAACACCATAAAGGTTCATAAAAATATATTTATCAATAAAGGGAAGATTTGGGAATAGTGGGAGAAGAGGAAAGAACGACAAAACAAATTAGTTTCTGTTTATACACTCCAATCAGCGTGGCACAAATTTTTTTATTTTTTTGCAAATAAATATATCTTATTTTCTTATACTATTATTACAATATAACCCTCTCTTCTCAAAAGTATATTCAAACCAAAATTATTTTGTCAAATATTATTGGTCAGAAACCTTACATGATAACTTTTCATATAATACAATACATACAATACTACTATAGAAACATAAACAATATTCCTATATCCTCTAAAGATCTCATCAATAAAAATATTCTTAAACAACGAATTCCATAAACCACTAATTAATAATTAAAAAATAATTTAGATAATATTGCAACATAATTTTTCTTCAAACAGGGACCAATAACAAAAAAAATTAATTAACTCTTTGTCAACATACTCTTTCAAAATACTCTTTGTTGTTGGAGACAACCTTCCATTTATGATGCATTATAACATCCACCTTTCATAACTCTTTGTTCAATGTATTGAGTTTATAAATATTACATAAATGATAATGACGAATCAGAAAATATGATGGAGACGAAGATGAGACTGAAGTTGAATGTATCCAATCATAATTCAGTCGGTTTAAAGTTTAAAGGCGCATAAACCGTTACAATTTGTGTAAATAGATGCGTTACAATTTAGGAATAAATGCTATTTTATAGAATCCAATCCACATGGCACAAATTATGGTTACCCAAGCCACGTGGCACCATTTTTTTCAAAGAAATGAATCCGATTTTCTTATATATATTTAAAATCATTTATTTTTTAATTGTATTTAAAATTAGTATTGTAATTTCTCTTTTATAAATAATATAGTTTTAATGCTCTTAAGATAATTTAAAACATATTTATTAATTATATAATAATTTTTCATCTAGTATATAGAAACAAATTAAAAGTGGGAGAAGAGAAAGAACGACCAAACAAATCAAATTATGGTTACTTAAGCCACGTGGCACAATTTGTTTCAATGAAATGAATCTGATTTTCATATATATATTTAAAATGTATTATTTTTTTATTTTGTTTAAAATTAGTATCATAATTTCTCTATTATAAATAATATATTCTTAATACTCTTAAGATAATTTAAAACATATTTATTAATTATTTAATCATTTAATCATTTTTCATCTATTATATATAAACAATGAAGATGAGGCATTTTGACATATGATGAAGATGACGACACATGAAGCGGAATGTATTGGGTCAATTTTAAATAATAAACCATTCATCAATTTAGGAATAGGTGCGTCCAAACGTTATGTAATTGATTACTCAAACACCATAAAGGTTCATAAAAATATATTTATCAATAAAGGGACGATTTGGGAATAGTGGGAGAAGAGGAAAGAACGACAAAACAAATTAATTTCTGTTTATACACTCCAATCATTGTGGCACAAATTTTTTCTTTTTTTTAAAATAAATATATCTGATTTTCTTATACAATTATTACAATATATCCCTCTCTTCTCAAAAGTATATTCAAACCAAAATTATTTTGTCAAATATTATTGGTCAGAAACCTTACATGATAACTTTTCATATAATACAATACATACAATACTACTATTGAAACATAAACAATATTCCTATATCCTCCAAAGATCTCATCAATAAAAATATTCTTAACAACGAATTCCCTAAACCACTAATTAATAATTAAAAAATAATTTAGATAATATTGCAACATAATTTTTCGTCAAACAGGGACCTATAACAAATATAATTAATTAATACTTTGTCAACATACTCTTTCAAAATACTCTTTGTTGTTGGAGACAACCTTCCATTTATGATGCATTATGACATCCACCTTTCATAACTCTGTTCAATGTATTGAGTTTATAAATATTACATAAATGATAATGATGAATCAGAAAATATGATGGAGACGAAGATGAGACTGAAGCTGAATGTATCCAATCATCATTCAGTCGGTTTAAAGTTTAAAGGCGCACAAACCGTTACAATTTGTTTAAATAGATGCGTTACAATTTAGGAATAAATGCTTTTTTATAGAATTCAATCCACATGGCACAAATTATGGTTACCCAAGCCACGTCAACAATTTATTTCAAAGAAATGAATCTGATTTTCATATATATATTTAAAATGTATTATTTTTTAATAGTATTTAAATTTAGTATCATAATTTCTCTTTTATAAATAATATATTCTTAATACTCTTAAGATAATTTAAAACATATTTATTAATTATTTAATCATTTTTCATATATTATATATAAACAATGAAGATGACGCATTTTGACATATGATGAAGATGACGACACATGAAGCGGAATGTATTGGGTCAATTTTAAATAATACACCATTCATCAATTTAGGAATAGGTGTGTCCAAACGTTATGTAATTGATTACTCAAACACCATAAAGGTTCATAAAAATATATTTATCAATAAAGGGAAGATTTGGGAATAGTGGGAGAAGAGGAAAGAACGACAAAACAAATTAGTTTCTGTTTATACACTCCAATCAGCGTGGCACAAATTTTTTTATTTTTTTGCAAATAAATATATCTTATTTTCTTATACTATTATTACAATATAACCCTCTCTTCTCAAAAGTATATTCAAACCAAAATTATTTTGTCAAATATTATTGGTCAGAAACCTTACATGATAACTTTTCATATAATACAATACATACAATACTACTATAGAAACATAAACAATATTCCTATATCCTCTAAAGATCTCATCAATAAAAATATTCTTAAACAACGAATTCCATAAACCACTAATTAATAATTAAAAAATAATTTAGATAATATTGCAACATAATTTTTCTTCAAACAGGGACCAATAACAAAAAAAATTAATTAACTCTTTGTCAACATACTCTTTCAAAATACTCTTTGTTGTTGGAGACAACCTTCCATTTATGATGCATTATAACATCCACCTTTCATAACTCTTTGTTCAATGTATTGAGTTTATAAATATTACATAAATGATAATGACGAATCAGAAAATATGATGGAGACGAAGATGAGACTGAAGTTGAATGTATCCAATCATAATTCAGTCGGTTTAAAGTTTAAAGGCGCATAAACCGTTACAATTTGTGTAAATAGATGCGTTACAATTTAGGAATAAATGCTATTTTATAGAATCCAATCCACATGGCACAAATTATGGTTACCCAAGCCACGTGGCACCATTTTTTTCAAAGAAATGAATCCGATTTTCTTATATATATTTAAAATCATTTATTTTTTAATTGTATTTAAAATTAGTATTGTAATTTCTCTTTTATAAATAATATAGTTTTAATGCTCTTAAGATAATTTAAAACATATTTATTAATTATATAATAATTTTTCATCTAGTATATAGAAACAAATTAAAAGTGGGAGAAGAGAAAGAACGACCAAACAAATCAAATTATGGTTACTTAAGCCACGTGGCACAATTTGTTTCAATGAAATGAATCTGATTTTCATATATATATTTAAAATGTATTATTTTTTTATTTTGTTTAAAATTAGTATCATAATTTCTCTATTATAAATAATATATTCTTAATACTCTTAAGATAATTTAAAACATATTTATTAATTATTTAATCATTTAATCATTTTTCATCTATTATATATAAACAATGAAGATGAGGCATTTTGACATATGATGAAGATGACGACACATGAAGCGGAATGTATTGGGTCAATTTTAAATAATAAACCATTCATCAATTTAGGAATAGGTGCGTCCAAACGTTATGTAATTGATTACTCAAACACCATAAAGGTTCATAAAAATATATTTATCAATAAAGGGACGATTTGGGAATAGTGGGAGAAGAGGAAAGAACGACAAAACAAATTAATTTCTGTTTATACACTCCAATCATTGTGGCACAAATTTTTTCTTTTTTTTAAAATAAATATATCTGATTTTCTTATACAATTATTACAATATATCCCTCTCTTCTCAAAAGTATATTCAAACCAAAATTATTTTGTCAAATATTATTGGTCAGAAACCTTACATGATAACTTTTCATATAATACAATACATACAATACTACTATTGAAACATAAACAATATTCCTATATCCTCCAAAGATCTCATCAATAAAAATATTCTTAACAACGAATTCCCTAAACCACTAATTTATAATTAAAAAATAATTTAGATAATATTGCAACATAATTTTTCGTCAAACAGGGACCTATAACAAATATAATTAATTAATACTTTGTCAACATACTCTTTCAAAATACTCTTTGTTGTTGGAGACAACCTTCCATTTATGATGCATTATGACATCCACCTTTCATAACTCTGTTCAATGTATTGAGTTTATAAATATTACATAAATGATAATGATGAATCAGAAAATATGATAGAGACGAAGATGAGACTGAAGCTGAATGTATCCAATCATCATTCAGTCGGTTTAAAGTTTAAAGGCGCACAAACCGTTACAATTTGTTTAAATAGATGCGTTACAATTTAGGAATAAATGCTTTTTTATAGAATTCAATCCACATGGCACAAATTATGGTTACCCAAGCCACGTCAACAATTTATTTCAAAGAAATGAATCTGATTTTCATATATATATTTAAAATGTATTATTTTTTAATAGTATTTAAATTTAGTATCATAATTTCTCTTTTATAAATAATATATTCTTAATACTCTTAAGATAATTTAAAACATATTTATTAATTATTTAATCATTTTTCATATATTATATATAAACAATGAAATGACGCATTTTGACATATGATGAAGATGACGACACATGAAGCGGAATGTATTGGGTCAATTTTAAATAATACACCATTCATCAATTTAGGAATAGGTGTGTCCAAACGTTATGTAATTGATTACTCAAACACCATAAAGGTTCATAAAAATATATTTATCAATAAAGGGAAGATTTGGGAATAGTGGGAGAAGAGGAAAGAACGACAAAACAAATTAGTTTCTGTTTATACACTCCAATCAGCGTGGCACAAATTTTTTTATTTTTTTGCAAATAAATATATCTTATTTTCTTATACTATTATTACAATATAACCCTCTCTTCTCAAAAGTATATTCAAACCAAAATTATTTTGTCAAATATTATTGGTCAGAAACCTTACATGATAACTTTTCATATAATACAATACATACAATACTACTATAGAAACATAAACAATATTCCTATATCCTCTAAAGATCTCATCAATAAAAATATTCTTAAACAACGAATTCCATAAACCACTAATTAATAATTAAAAAATAATTTAGATAATATTGCAACATAATTTTTCTTCAAACAGGGACCAATAACAAAAAAAATTAATTAACTCTTTGTCAACATACTCTTTCAAAATACTCTTTGTTGTTGGAGACAACCTTCCATTTATGATGCATTATAACATCCACCTTTCATAACTCTTTGTTCAATGTATTGAGTTTATAAATATTACATAAATGATAATGACGAATCAGAAAATATGATGGAGACGAAGATGAGACTGAAGTTGAATGTATCCAATCATAATTCAGTCGGTTTAAAGTTTAAAGGCGCATAAACCGTTACAATTTGTGTAAATAGATGCGTTACAATTTAGGAATAAATGCTATTTTATAGAATCCAATCCACATGGCACAAATTATGGTTACCCAAGCCACGTGGCACCATTTTTTTCAAAGAAATGAATCCGATTTTCTTATATATATTTAAAATCATTTATTTTTTAATTGTATTTAAAATTAGTATTGTAATTTCTCTTTTATAAATAATATAGTTTTAATGCTCTTAAGATAATTTAAAACATATTTATTAATTATATAATAATTTTTCATCTAGTATATAGAAACAAATTAAAAGTGGGAGAAGAGAAAGAACGACCAAACAAATCAAATTATGGTTACTTAAGCCACGTGGCACAATTTGTTTCAATGAAATGAATCTGATTTTCATATATATATTTAAAATGTATTATTTTTTTATTTTGTTTAAAATTAGTATCATAATTTCTCTATTATAAATAATATATTCTTAATACTCTTAAGATAATTTAAAACATATTTATTAATTATTTAATCATTTAATCATTTTTCATCTATTATATATAAACAATGAAGATGAGGCATTTTGACATATGATGAAGATGACGACACATGAAGCGGAATGTATTGGGTCAATTTTAAATAATAAACCATTCATCAATTTAGGAATAGGTGCGTCCAAACGTTATGTAATTGATTACTCAAACACCATAAAGGTTCATAAAAATATATTTATCAATAAAGGGACGATTTGGGAATAGTGGGAGAAGAGGAAAGAACGACAAAACAAATTAATTTCTGTTTATACACTCCAATCATTGTGGCACAAATTTTTTCTTTTTTTTAAAATAAATATATCTGATTTTCTTATACAATTATTACAATATATCCCTCTCTTCTCAAAAGTATATTCAAACCAAAATTATTTTGTCAAATATTATTGGTCAGAAACCTTACATGATAACTTTTCATATAATACAATACATACAATACTACTATTGAAACATAAACAATATTCCTATATCCTCCAAAGATCTCATCAATAAAAATATTCTTAACAACGAATTCCCTAAACCACTAATTAATAATTAAAAAATAATTTAGATAATATTGCAACATAATTTTTCGTCAAACAGGGACCTATAACAAATATAATTAATTAATACTTTGTCAACATACTCTTTCAAAATACTCTTTGTTGTTGGAGACAACCTTCCATTTTGATGCATTATGACATCCACCTTTCATAACTCTGTTCAATGTATTGAGCTTATAAATATTACATAAATGATAATGATGAATCAGAAAATATGATGGAGACGAAGATGAGACTGAAGCTGAATGTATCCAATCATCATTCAGTCGGTTTAAAGTTTAAAGGCGAACAACCCGTTACAATTTGTTTAAATAGATGCGTTACAATTTAGGAATAAATGCTTTTTTTATAGAATTCAATCCACATGGCACAAATTATGGTTACCCAAGCCACGTGGCACAATTTTTTTCAAAGAAATGAATCTGATTTTCATATATATATTTAAAATGTATTATTTTTTAATTGTATTTAAATTTAGTATCATAATTTCTATTTTATAAATAATATATTCTTAATACTCTTAAGATAATTTAAAACACATTATTTAATTATTTAATCATTTTTCATATATTATATATAAACAATGAAGATGACGCATTTTGACATATGATGAAGATGACGACACATGAAGCGGAATGTATTGGGTCAATTTTAAATAATACACCATTCATCAATTTAGGAATAGGTGTGTCCAAACGTTATGTAATTGATTACTCAAACACCATAAAGGTTCATAAAAATATATTTATCAATAAAGGGAAGATTTGGGAATAGTGGGAAAAGAGGAAAGAACGACAAAACAAATTAGTTTCTGTTTATACAATCCAATCAGCGTGGCACAATTTTTTTTTATTTTTTTGCAAATAAATATATCTTATTTTCTTATACTATTATTACAATATAACCCTCTCTTCTCAAAAGTATATTCAAACCAAAATTATTTTGTCAAATATTATTGGTCAGAAACCTTACATGATAACTTTTCATATAATACAATACATACAATACTACTATAGAAACATAAACAATATTCCTATATCCTCCAAAGATCTCATCAATAAAAATATTCTTAAACAACGAATTCCCTAAACCACTAATTAATAATTAAAAAATAATTTAAATAATATTGCAACATAATTTTTCTTCAAACAGGGACCAATAACAAAAAAAACTTAATTAACTCTTTGTCAACTTACTCTTTCAAAATACTCTTTGTTGTTGGAGACAACCTTCCATTTATGATGCATTATAACATCCAACTTTCATAACTCTTTGTTCAATGTATTGAGTTTATAAATATTACATAAATGATAATGACGAATCATAAAATATGATGGAGACGAAGATGAGACTGAAGTTGAATGTATCCAATCATAATTCAGTCGGTTTAAAGTTTAACGGCGCATAAACCGTTACAATTTGTGTAAATAGATGCGTTACAATTTAGGAATAAATGCTATTTTATAGAATCCAATCCACATGGCACAAATTATGGTTACCAAAGCCACGTGGCACCATTTTTTTCAAAGAAATGAATCCGATTTTCTTATATATATTTAAAATCATTTATTTTTTAATTGTATTTAAAAATTAGTATTGTAATTTCTCTTTTATAAATAATATAGTTTTAATGCTCTTAAGATAATTTAAAACATATTTATTAATTATATAATAATTTTTCATCTAGTATATAGAAACAAATTAAAAGTGGGAGAAGAGAAAGAACGACCAAACAAATCAAATTATGGTTACTCAAGCCACGTGGCACAATTTTTTTCAATGAAATGAATCTGATTTTCATATATATATTTAAAATGTATTATTTTTTTATTTTGTTTAAAATTAGTATCATAATTTCTCTATTATAAATAATATATTCTTAATACTCTTAAGATAATTTAAAACATATTTATTAATTATTTAATCATTTTTCATCTATTATATATAAACAATGAAGATGAGGCATTTTGACATATGATGAAGATGACGACACATGAAGCGGAATGTATTAGGTCAATTTTAAATAATAAACCATTCATCAATTTAGGAATAGGTGCGTCCAAACGTTATGTAATTGATTACTCAAACACCATAAAGGTTCATAAAAATATATTTATCAATAAAGGGAAGATTTGGGAATAGTGGAAGAAGAGGAAAGAACGACAAAACAAATTAATTTCTGTTTATACACTCCAAATAGCGTGGCACAAATTTTTTCATTTTTTTGCAAATAAATATATCTGATTTTCTTATACAATTATTACAATATAACCCTCTCTTCTCAAAAGTATATTCAAACCAAAATTATTTTGTCAAATATTATTGGTCAAAAACCTTACATGATAACTTTTCATATAATACAATACATACAAAACTACTATAGAAACATAAACAATATTCCTATATCCTCCAAAGATCTCATTAATAAAAATATTCTTAAACAACGAATTCCCTAAACCACTAATTAATAATTAAAAAATAATTTAGATAATATTGCAACATAATTTTTCGTCAAACAGGGACCTATAACAAAAAAAAAAAATTAACTCTTTGTCAACATACTTTTTCAAAATACTCTTTGTTGTTGGAGACAACCTTCCATTTATGATGCATTATGACATCCACCTTTCATAACTCTTTGTTCAATGTATTGAGTTTATAAATATTACATAAATGATAATGACGAATCAGAAAATATGATGGAGACGAAGATGAGACTGAAGCTGAATGTATTCAATCATCATTCAGTCGATTTAAAGTTTAAAGGCGCATAAAACCGTTACAATTTGTGTAAATAGATGCGTTACAATTAAGGAATAAATGATTTTTTATAGAATCCAATCCACATGGCACAAATTTTTGTTACCCAAGCCACGTGGCACCATTTTTTTCAAAGAAATGAATCCGATTTTCTTATATATATTTAAAATCATTTATTTTTTAATTGTATTTAAAATTAGTATTGCAATTTCTCTTTTATAAATAATATAATTTTAATGCTCTTAAGATAATTTAAAACATATTTATTAATAATATAATAATTTTTCATCTAGTATATAGAAACAAATTAAAAATGGGAGAAGAGAAAGAACGACCAAACAAATCGAATTATGGTTATTCAAGCCACGTGGCACAATTTTTTCAAAGAAATGAATATGATTTTCTTATATATATTTAAAATGTATTATTTTTTAATTGTATTTAAAATTAGTATCGCAATTTCTCTTTTATAATTAATATATTCTTAATACTCTTAAGATAATTTAAACATATTTATTAATTATTTAATCATTTTTCATCTATTATATATAAACAATGAAGATGACGCTTTTTGACATATGATGAAGATGACGACACTTGAAGCGGAATGTATTGGGTCAATTTTAAATAATACACCATTCATCAATTTAGGAATAGGTGCCTCCAAACGTTATGTAATTGATTACTCAAACACCGTAAAGGTTCATAAAAAATATTTATCAATAAAGGGAAGATTTGGGAATAGTGGGAGAAGAGGAAAGAACGACAAAACAAATTAGTTTCTGTTTATACACTCCAATCAGCGTGGCACAAATTTTTTTATTTTTTTGCAAATAAATATATCTTATTTTCTTATACTATTATTACAATATAACCCTCTCTTCTCAAAAGTATATTCAAACCAAAATTATTTTGTCAAATATTATTGGTCAGAAACCTTACATGATAACTTATCATATAATACAATACATACAATACTACTATAGAAACATAAACAATATTCCTATATCCTCTAAAGATCTCATCAATAAAAATATTCTTAAACAACGAATTCCATAAACCACTAATTAATAATTAAAAAATAATTTAGATAATATTGCAACATAATTTTTCTTCAAACAGGGACCAAAAACAAAAAAAATTAATTAACTCTTTGTCAACATACTCTTTCAAAATACTCTTTTTTGTTGGAGACAACCTTCCATTTATGATGCATTATAACATCCACCTTTCATAACTCTTTGTTCAATGTATTGAGTTTATAAATATTACATAAATGATAATGACGAATCAGAAAATATGATGGAGACGAAGATGAGACTGAAGTTGAATGTATCCAATCATAATTCAGTCGGTTTAAAGTTTAAAGGCGCATAAACCGTTACAATTTGTGTAAATAGATGCGTTACAATTTAGGAATAAATGCTATTTTATAGAATCCAATCCACATGGCACAAATTATGGTTACCCAAGCCACGTGGCACCATTTTTTTCAAAGAAATGAATCCGATTTTCTTATATATATTTAAAATCATTTATTTTTTAATTGTATTTAAAATTAGTATTGTAATTTCTCTTTTATAAATAATATAGTTTTAATGCTCTTAAGATAATTTAAAACATATTTATTAATTATATAATAATTTTTCATCTAGTATATAGAAACAAATTAAAAGTGGGAGAAGAGAAAGAACGACCAAACAAATCAAATTATGGTTACTTAAGCCACGTGGCACAATTTGTTTCAATGAAATGAATCTGATTTTCATATATATATTTAAAATGTATTATTTTTTTATTTTGTTTAAAATTAGTATCATAATTTCTCTATTATAAATAATATATTCTTAATACTCTTAAGATAATTTAAAACATATTTATTAATTATTTAATCATTTAATCATTTTTCATCTATTATATATAAACAATGAAGATGACGCATTTTGACATATGATGAAGATGACGACACATGAAGCGGAATGTATTGGGTCAATTTTAAATAATAAACCATTCATCAATTTAGGAATAGGTGCGTCCAAACGTTATGTAATTGATTACTCAAACACCATAAAGGTTCATAAAAATATATTTATCAATAAAGGGACGATTTGGGAATAGTGGGAGAAGAGGAAAGAACGACAAAACAAATTAATTTCTGTTTATACACTCCAATCATTGTGGCACAAATTTTTTCTTTTTTTTAAAATAAATATATCTGATTTTCTTATACAATTATTACAATATATCCCTCTCTTCTCAAAAGTATATTCAAACCAAAAATATTTTGTCAAATATTATTGGTCAGAAACCTTACATGATAACTTTTCATATAATACAATACATACAATACTACTATTGAAACATAAACAATATTCCTATATCCTCCAAAGATCTCATCAATAAAAATATTCTTAACAACGAATTCCCTAAACCACTAATTAATAATTAAAAAATAATTTAGATAATATTGCAACATAATTTTTTGTCAAACAGGGACCTATAACAAATATAATTAATTAATACTTTGTCAACATACTCTTTCAAAATACTCTTTGTTGTTGGAGACAACCTTCCATTTATGATGCATTATGACATCCACCTTTCATAACTCTGTTCAATGTATTGAGCTTATAAATATTACATAAATGATAATGATGAATCAGAAAATATGATGGAGACGAAGATGAGACTGAAGCTGAATGTATCCAATCATCATTCAGTCGGTTTAAAGTTTAAAGGCGAACAACCCGTTACAATTTGTTTAAATAGATGCGTTACAATTTAGGCATAAATGCTTTTTTTATAGAATTCAATCCACATGGCACAAATTATGGTTACCCAAGCCACGTGGCACAATTTATTTCAAAGAAATGAATCTGATTTTCATATATATATATTTAAAATGTATTATTTTTTAATTGTATTTAAATTTAGTATCATAATGTCTATTTTATAAATAATATATTCTTAATATTCTTAAGATAATTTAAAACACATTTATTAATTATTTAATCATTTTTCATATATTATATATAAACAATGAAGATGACGCATTTTGACATATGATGAAGATGACGACACATGAAGCGGAATGTATTGGGTCAATTTTAAATAATACACCATTCATCAATTTAGGAATAGGTGTGTCCAAACGTTATGTAATTGATTACTCAAACACCATAAAGGTTCATAAAAATATATTTATCAATAAAGGGAAGATTTGGGAATAGTGGGAAAAGAGGAAAGAACGACAAAACAAATTAGTTTCTGTTTATACAATCCAATCAGCGTGGCACAATTTTTTTTTATTTTTTTGCAAATAAATATATCTTATTTTCTTATACTATTATTACAATATAACCCTCTCTTCTCAAAAGTATATTCAAACCAAAATTATTTTGTCAAATATTATTGGTCAGAAACCTTACATGATAACTTTTCATATAATACAATACATACAATACTACTATAGAAACATAAACAATATTCCTATATCCTCCAAAGATCTCATCAATAAAAATATTCTTAAACAACGAATTCCCTAAACCACTAATTAATAATTAAAAAATAATTTAAATAATATTGCAACATAATTTTTCTTCAAACAGGGACCAATAACAAAAAAAACTTAATTAACTCTTTGTCAACTTACTCTTTCAAAATACTCTTTGTTGTTGGAGACAACCTTCCATTTATGATGCATTATAACATCCAACTTTCATAACTCTTTGTTCAATGTATTGAGTTTATAAATATTACATAAATGATAATGACGAATCATAAAATATGATGGAGACGAAGATGAGACTGAAGTTGAATGTATCCAATCATAATTCAGTCGGTTTAAAGTTTAACGGCGCATAAACCGTTACAATTTGTGTAAATAGATGCGTTACAATTTAGGAATAAATGCTATTTTATAGAATCCAATCCACATGGCACAAATTATGGTTACCCAAGCCACGTGGCACCATTTTTTTCAAAGAAATGAATCCGATTTTCTTATATATATTTAAAATCATTTATTTTTTAATTGTATTTAAAATTAGTATTGTAATTTCTCTTTTATAAATAATATAGTTTTAATGCTCTTAAGATAATTTAAAACATATTTATTAATTATATAATAATTTTTCATCTAGTATATAGAAACAAATTAAAAGTGGGAGAAGAGAAAGAACGACCAAACAAATCAAATTATGGTTACTCAAGCCACGTGGCACAATTTTTTTCAATGAAATGAATCTGATTTTCATATATATATTTAAAATGTATTATTTTTTTATTTTGTTTAAAATTAGTATCATAATTTCTCTATTATAAATAATATATTCTTAATACTCTTAAGATAATTTAAAACATATTTATTAATTATTTAATCATTTTTCATCTATTATATATAAACAATGAAGATGAGGCATTTTGACATATGATGAAGATGACGACACATGAAGCGGAATGTATTAGGTCAATTTTAAATAATAAACCATTCATCAATTTAGGAATAGGTGCGTCCGAACGTTATGTAATTGATTACTCAAACACCATAAAGGTTCATAAAAATATATTTATCAATAAAGGGAAGATTTGGGAATAGTGGAAGAAGAGGAAAGAACGACAAAACAAATTAATTTCTGTTTATACACTCCAAATAGCGTGGCACAAATTTTTTCATTTTTTTGCAAATAAATATATCTGATTTTCTTATACAATTATTACAATATAACCCTCTCTTCTCAAAAGTATATTCAAACCAAAATTATTTTGTCAAATATTATTGGTCAAAAACCTTACATGATAACTTTTCATATAATACAATACATACAAAACTACTATAGAAACATAAACAATATTCCTATATCCTCCAAAGATCTCATTAATAAAAATATTCTTAAACAACGAATTCCCTAAACCACTAATTAATAATTAAAAAATAATTTAGATAATATTGCAACATAATTTTTCGTCAAACAGGGACCTATAACAAAAAAAAATAATTAACTCTTTGTCAACATACTTTTTCAAAATACTCTTTGTTGTTGGAGACAACCTTCCATTTATGATGCATTATGACATCCACCTTTCATAACTCTTTGTTCAATGTATTGAGTTTATAAATATTACATAAATGATAATGACGAATCAGAAAATATGATGGAGACGAAGATGAGACTGAAGCTGAATGTATTCAATCATCATTCAGTCGATTTAAAGTTTAAAGGCGCATAAAACCGTTACAATTTGTGTAAATAGATGCGTTACAATTAAGGAATAAATGATTTTTTATAGAATCCAATCCACATGGCACAAATTTTTGTTACCCAAGCCACGTGGCACCATTTTTTTCAAAGAAATGAATCCGAATTTCTTATATATATTTAAAATCATTTATTTTTTAATTGTATTTAAAATTAGTATTGCAATTTCTCTTTTATAAATAATATAATTTTAATGATCTTAAGATAATTTAAAACATATTTATTAATAATATAATAATTTTTCATCTAGTATATAGAAACAAATTAAAAATGGGAGAAGAGAAAGAACGACCAAACAAATCGAATTATGGTTATTCAAGCCACGTGGCACAATTTTTTCAAAGAAATGAATCTGATTTTCTTATATATATTTAAAATGTATTATTTTTTAATTGTATTTAAAATTAGTATCACAATTTCTCTTTTATAATTAATATATTCTTAATACTCTTAAGATAATTTAAACATATTTATTAATTATTTAATCATTTTTCATCTATTATATATAAACAATGAAGATGACGCTTTTTGACATATGATGAAGATGACGACACTTGAAGCGGAATGTATTGGGTCAATTTTAAATAATACACCATTCATCAATTTAGGAATAGGTGCCTCCAAACGTTATGTAATTGATTACTCAAACACCGTAAAGGTTCATAAAAAATATTTATCAATAAAGGGAAGATTTGGGAATAGTGGGAGAAGATGAAAGAACGACAAAACAAAATAATTTCTGTTTATACACTCCGATCAGCGTGGCACAAATTTTTTCATTTTTTTGCAAATAAATATATCTGATTTTCTTATACAATTATTATAATATAACCCTCTCTTCTCAAAAGTATATTCAAACCAAAATTATTTTGTCAAATATTATTGGTCAGAAACCTTACATGATAACTTTTCATATAATACAATACATACAATACTACTATAGAAACATAAACAATATTCCTATATCCTCCAAAGATCTCATCAATAAAAATATTCTTAAACAACGAATTCCCTAAACCAATAATTAATAATTAAAAAATAATTTAGATAATATTGCAACATAATTTTTCGTCAAACAGGGACCTATCACAAAAAAAAGTTAATTAACTCTTTGTCAACATACTCTTTCAAAATACTCTTTGTTGTTGGAGACAACCTTCCATTTATGATGCATTATGACATCCACCTTTCATAACTCTTTGTTCAATGTATTGAGTTTATAAATATTACATAAATGATAATGACGAATCAGAAAATATGATGGAGACGAAGATGAGACTGAAGCTGAATGTATCCAATCATCATTCAGTCGATTTAAAGTTTTAAGGCGCATAAACCGTTACAATTTGTGTAAATAGATGCGTTACAATTCAAGAATAAATGCTTTTTTATAGAATCCAATCCCCATGGCACAAATTATTGTTACCCAAGCCACGTGGCACCATTTTTTTAAAAGAAATTAATCCGATTTTCTTATATATATTTTAAATCATTTATTTTTTAATTGTATTTAAAATTAGTATTATAATTTCTCTTTTATAAATAATATAATTTTAATGCTCTTAAGATAATTTAAAACATATTTATTAATAATATAATAATTTTTCATCTAGTATATAGAAAAAAAAATTAAAAATGGGAGAAGAGAAAGAACGACCAAACAAATCGAATTATGGTTATTCAAGCCACGTGGCACAATTTTTTTCAAAGAAATGAATCTGATTTTCTTATATATATTTAAAATGTATTATTTTTTAATTGTATTTAAAATTAGTATCGTAATTTCTCTTTTATAATTAATATATTCTTAATACTCTTAAGATAATTTAAACATATTTATTAATTATTTAATCATTTTTCATCTATTATATATAAACAATGAAGATGATGCTTTTTGACATATGATGAAGATGACGACACATGAAGCGGAATGTATTGGGTCAATTTTAAATAATACACCATTCATCAATTTAGGAATAGGTGTGTCCAAACGTTATGTAATTGATTACTCAAACACCATAAAGGTTCATAAAAATATATTTATCAATAAAGGGAAGATTTGGCAATAGTGGGAAAAGAGGAAAGAACGACAAAACAAATTAGTTTCTGTTTATACACTCCAATCAGCGTGGCACAATTTTTTTTTATTTTTTTGCAAATAAATATATCTTATTTTCTTATACTATTATTACAATATAACCTTCTCTTCTCAAAAGTATATTCAAACCAAAATTATTTTGTCAAATATTATTGGTCAGAAACCTTACATGATAACTTTTCATATAATACAATACATACAATACTACTATAGAAACATAAACAATATTCCTATATCCTCCAAAGATTTCATCAATAAAAATATTCTTAAACAACGAATTCCCTAAACCACTAATTAATAATTAAAAAATAATTTAGATAATATTGCAACATAATTTTTCGTCAAACAGGGACCTATAACAAAAAAAAATAATTAACTCTTTGTCAACATACTTTTTCAAAATACTCGTTGTTGTTGGAGACAACCTTCCATTTATGATGCATTATGACATCCACCTTTCATAACTCTTTGTTCAATGTATTGAGTTTATAAATATTACATAAATGATAATGACGAATCAGAAAATATGATGGAGACGAAGATGAGACTGAAGCTGAATGTATTCAATCATCATTCAGTCGATTTAAAGTTTAAAGGCGCATAAAACCGTTACAATTTGTGTAAATAGATGCGTTACAATTTAGGAATAAATGATTTTTTATAGAATCCAATCCACATGGCACAAATTTTTGTAACCCAAGCCACGTGGCACCATTTTTTTCAAAGAAATGAATCCGATTTTCTTATATATATTTAAAATCATTTATTTTTTAATTGTATTTAAAATTAGTATTGCAATTTCTCTTTTATAAATAATATAATTTTAATGCTCTTAAGATAATTTAAAACATATTTATTAATAATATAATAATTTTTCATCTAGTATATAGAAACAAATTAAAAATGGGAGAAGAGAAAGAACGACCAAACAAATCGAATTATGGTTATTCAAGCCACGTGGCACAATTTTTTCAAAGAAATGAATCTGATTTTCTTATATATATTTAAAATGTATTATTTTTTAATTGTATTTAAAATTAGTATCGCAATTTCTCTTTTATAATTAATATATTCTTAATACTCTTAAGATAATTTAAACATATTTATTAATTATTTAATCATTTTTCATCTATTATATATAAACAATGAAGATGACGCTTTTTGACATATGATGAAGATGATGACACATGAAGCGGAATGTATTGGGTCAATTTTAAATAATACACCATTCATCAATTTAGGAATAGGTGCCTCCAAACGTTATGTAATTGATTACTCAAACACCGTAAAGGTTCATAAAAAATATTTATCAATAAAGGGAAGATTTGGGAATAGTGGGAGAAGAGGAAAGAACGACAAAACAAATTAATTTCTGTTTATACACTCCGATCAGCGTGGCACAAATTTTTTCATTTTTTTGCAAATATATATATCTGATTTTCTTATACAATTATTATAATATAACCCTCTCTTCTCAAAAGTATATTCAAACCAAAATTATTTTGTCAAATATTATTGGTCAGAAACCTTACATGATAACTTTTCATATAATACAATACATACAATACTACTATAGAAACATAAACAATATTCCTATATCCTCCAAAGATCTCATCAATAAAAATATTCTTAAACAACGAATTCCCTAAACCAATAATTAATAATTAAAAAATAATTTAGATAATATTGCAACATAATTTTTCGTCAAACAGGGACCTATAACAAAAAAAAGTTAATTAACTCTTTGTCAACATACTCTTTCAAAATACTCTTTGTTGTTGGAGACAACCTTCCATTTATGATGCATTATGACATCCACCTTTCATAACTCTTTGTTCAATGTATTGAGTTTATAAATATTACATAAATGATAATGACGAATCAGAAAATATGATGGAGACGAAGATGAGACTGAAGCTGAATGTATCCAATCATCATTCAGTCGATTTAAAGTTTAAAGGCGCATAAACCGTTACAATTTGTGTAAATAGATGCGTTACAATTCAAGAATAAATGCATTTTTTATAGAATCCAATCCACATGGCACAAATTATTGTTACCCAAGCCACGTGGCACCATTTTTTTCAAAGAAATGAATCCGATTTTCTTATATATATTTAAAATCATTTATATTTTAATTGTATTTAAAATTAGTATTGCAAATTCTCTTTTATAAATAATATAATTTTAATGCTCTTAAGATAATTTAAAACATATTTATTAATAATATAATAATTTTTCATCTAGTATATAGAAACAAATTAAAAATGGGAGAAGAGAAAGAACGACCAAACAAATCGAATTATGGTTATTCAAGCCACGTGGCACAATTTTTTCAAAGAAATGAATCTGATTTTCTTATATATATTTAAAATGTATTATTTTTTAATTGTATTTAAAATTAGTATCGCAATTTCTCTTTTATAATTAATATATTCTTAATACTCTTAAGATAATTTAAACATATTTATTAATTATTTAATCATTTTTCATCTATTATATATAAACAATGAAGATGACGCTTTTTGACATATGATGAAGATGACGACACATGAAGCGGAATGTATTGGGTCAATTTTAAATAATACACCATTCATCAATTTAGGAATAGGTGCCTCCAAACGTTATGTAATTGATTACTCAAACACCGTAAAGGTTCATAAAAAATATTTATCAATAAAGGGAAGATTTGGGAATAGTGGGAGAAGAGGAAAGAACGACAAAACAAATTAATTTCTGTTTATACACTCCGATCAGCGTGGCACAAATTTTTTCATTTTTTTGCAAATAAATATATCTGATTTTCTTATACAATTATTATAATATAACCCTCTCTTCTCAAAAGTATATTCAAACCAAAATTATTTTGTCAAATATTATTGGTCAGAAACCTTACATGATAACTTTTCATATAATACAATACATACAATACTACTATAGAAACATAAACAATATTCCTATATCCTCCAAAGATCTCATCAATAAAAATATTCTTAAACAACGAATTCCCTAAACCAATAATTAATAATTAAAAAATAATTTAGATAATATTGCAACATAATTTTTCGTCAAACAGGGACCTATCACAAAAAAAAGTTAATTAACTCTTTGTCAACATACTCTTTCAAAATACTCTTTGTTGTTGGAGACAACCTTCCATTTATGATGCATTATGACATCCACCTTTCATAACTCTTTGTTCAATGTATTGAGTTTATAAATATTACATAAATGATAATGACGAATCAGAAAATATGATGGAGACGAAGATGAGACTGAAGCTGAATGTATCCAATCATCATTCAGTCGATTTAAAGTTTAAAGGCGCATAAACCGTTACAATTTGTGTAAATAGATGCGTTACAATTCAAGAATAAATGCTTTTTTTATAGAATCCAATCCACATGGCACAAATTATTGTTACCCAAGCCACGTGGCACCATTTTTTTCAAAGAAATGAATCCGATTTTCTTATATATATTTAAAATCATTTATATTTTAATTGTATTTAAAATTAGTATTGCAAATTCTCTTTTATAAATAATATAATTTTAATGCTCTTAAGATAATTTAAAACATATTTATTAATAATATAATAATTTTTCATCTAGTATATAGAAACAAATTAAAAATGGGAGAAGAGAAAGAACGACCAAACAAATCGAATTATGGTTATTCAAGCCACGTGGCACAATTTTTTCAAAGAAATGAATCTGATTTTCTTATATATATTTAAAATGTATTATTTTTTAATTGTATTTAAAATTAGTATCGCAATTTCTCTTTTATAATTAATATATTCTTAATACTCTTAAGATAATTTAAACATATTTATTAATTATTTAATCATTTTTCATCTATTATATATAAACAATGAAGATGACGCTTTTTGACATATGATGAAGATGACGACACATGAAGCGGAATGTATTGGGTCAATTTTAAATAATACACCATTCATCAATTTAGGAATAGGTGCCTCCAAACGTTATGTAATTGATTACTCAAACACCGTAAAGGTTCATAAAAAATATTTATCAATAAAGGGAAGATTTGGGAATAGTGGGAGAAGAGGAAAGAACGACAAAACAAATTAATTTCTGTTTATACACTCCGATCAGCGTGGCACAAATTTTTTCATATTTTTTGCAAATAAATATATCTGATTTTCTTATACAATTATTATAATATAACCCTCTCTTCTCAAAAGTATATTCAAACCAAAATTATTTTGTCAAATATTATTGGTCAGAAACCTTACATGATAACTTTTCATATAATACAATACATACAATACTACTATAGAAACATAAACAATATTCCTATATCCTCCAAAGATCTCATCAATAAAAATATTCTTAAACAACGAATTCCCTAAACCAATAATTAATAATTAAAAAATAATTTAGATAATATTGCAACATAATTTTTCGTCAAACAGGGACCTATCACAAAAAAAAGTTAATTAACTCTTTGTCAACATACTCTTTCAAAATACTCTTTGTTGTTGGAGACAACCTTCCATTTATGATGCATTATGACATCCACCTTTCATAACTCTTTGTTCAATGTATTGAGTTTATAAATATTACATAAATGATAATGAAGAATCAGAAAATATGATGGAGACGAAGATGAGACTGAAGCTGAATGTATCCAATCATCATTCAGTCGATTTAAAGTTTAAAGGCGCATAAACCGTTACAATTTGTGTAAATAGATGCGTTACAATTCAAGAATAAATGCTTTTTTATAGAATCCAATCCACATGGCACAAATTATTGTTACCCAAGCCACGTGGCACCATTTTTTTCAAAGAAATTAATCCGATTTTCTTATATATATTTTAAATCATTTATTTTTTAATTGTATTTAAAATTAGTATTATAATTTGTCTTTTATAAATAATATAATTTTAATGCTCTTAAGATAATTTAAAACATATTTATTAATAATATAATAATTTTTCATCTAGTATATAGAAAAAAAATTAAAAATGGGAGAAGAGAAAGAACGACCAAACAAATCGAATTATGGTTATTCAAGCCACGTGGCACAATTTTTTTCAAAGAAATGAATCTGATTTTCTTATATATATTTAAAATGTATTATTTTTTAATTGTATTTAAAATTAGTATCGTAATTTCTCTTTTATAATTAATATATTCTTAATACTCTTAAGATAATTTAAACATATTTATTAATTATTTAATCATTTTTCATCTATTATATATAAACAATGAAGATGATGCTTTTTGACTTATGATGAAGATGACGACACATGAAGCGGAATGTATTGGGTCAATTTTAAATAATACACCATTCATCAATTTAGGAATAGGTGTGTCCAAACGTTATGTAATTGATTACTCAAACACCATAAAGGTTCATAAAAATATATTTATCAATAAAGGGAAGATTTGGCAATAGTGGGAAAAGAGGAAAGAACGACAAAACAAATTAGTTTCTATTTATACACTCCAATAAGCGTGGCACAATTTTTTTTATTTTTTTGCAAATAAATATATCTTATTTTCTTATACTATTATTACAATATAACCCTCTCTTCTCAAAAGTATATTCAAACCAAAATTATTTTGTCAAATATTATTGGTCAGAAACCTTACATGATAACTTTTCATATAATCCAATACATACAATACTACTATAGAAACATAAACAATATTCCTATATCCTCCAAAGATCTCATCAATAAAAATATTCTTAAACAACGAATTCCCTTTACCACTAATTAATAATTAAAAAATAATTTAGATAATATTGCAACATAATTTTTCGTCAAACAGGGACCTATAACAAAAAAAATAATTAACTCTTTGTCAACATACTTTTTCAAAATACTCGTTGTTGTTGGAGACAACCTTCCATTTATGATGCATTATGACATCCACCTTTCATAACTCTTTGTTCAATGTATTGAGTTTATAAATATTACATAAATGATAATGACGAATCAGAAAATATGATGGAGACGAAGATGATACTGAAGCTGAATGTATTCAATCATCATTCAGTCGATTTAAAGTTTAAAGGCGCATAAAAACGTTACAATTTGTGTAAATAGATGCGTTACAATTTAGGAATAAATGATTTTTTATAGAATCCAATCCACATGGCACAAATTTTTGTTACCCAAGCCACGTGGCACCATTTTTTTCAAAGAAATGAATCCGATTTTCTTATATATATTTAAAATCATTTATTTTTTAATTGTATTTAAAATTAGTATTGCAATTTCTCTTTTATAAATAATATAATTTTAATGCTCTTAAGATAATTTAAAACATATTTATTAATAATATAATAATTTTTCATCTAGTATATAGAAACAAATTAAAAATGGGAGAAGAGAAAGAACGACCAAACAAATCGAATTATGGTTATTCAAGCCACGTGGCACAATTTTTTCAAAGAAATGAATCTGATTTTCTTATATATATTTAAAATGTATAATTTTTTAATTGTATTTAAAATTAGTATCGCAATTTCTCTTTTATAATTAATATATTCTTAATACTCTTAAGATAATTTAAACATATTTATTAATTATTTAATCATTTTTCATCTATTATATATAAACAATGAAGATGACGCTTTTTGACATATGATGAAGATGACGACACATGAAGCGGAATGTATTGGGTCAATTTTAAATAATACACCATTCATCAATTTAGGAATAGGTGCCTCCAAACGTTATGTAATTGATTACTCAAACACCGTAAAGGTTCATAAAAAATATTTATCAATAAAGGGAAGATTTGGGAATAGTGGGAGAAGAGGAAAGAACGACAAAACAAATTAATTTCTGTTTATACACTCCGATCAGCGTGGCACAAATTTTTTCATATTTTTTGCAAATAAATATATCTGATTTTCTTATACAATTATTATAATATAACCCTCTCTTCTCAAAAGTATATTCAAACCAAAATTATTTTGTCAAATATTATTGGTCAGAAACCTTACATGATAACTTTTCATATAATACAATACATACAATACTACTATAGAAACATAAACAATATTCCTATATCCTCCAAAGATCTCATCAATAAAAATATTCTTAAACAACGAATTCCCTAAACCAATAATTAATAATTAAAAAATAATTTAGATAATATTGCAACATAATTTTTCGTCAAACAAGGACCTATCACAAAAAAAAAGTTAATTAACTCTTTGTCAACATACTCTTTCAAAATACTCTTTGTTGTTGGAGACAACCTTCCATTTATGATGCATTATGACATCCACCTTTCATAACTCTTTGTTCAATGTATTGAGTTTATAAATATTACATAAATGATAATGACGAATCAGAAAATATGATGGAGACGAAGATGAGACTGAAGCTGAATGTATCCAATCATCATTCAGTCGATTTAAAGTTTAAAGGCGCATAACTAGTTATAATTTGTGTAAATAGATGCGTTACAATTCAAGAATAAATGCTTTTTTTATAGAATCCAATCCACATGGCACAAATTATTGTTACCCAAGCCACGTGGCACCATTTTTTTTAAAGAAATTAATCCGATTTTCTTATATATATTTAAAATCATTTATATTTTAATTGTATTTAAAATTAGTATTATAATTTCTCTTTTATAAATAATATAATTTTAATGCTCTTAAGATAATTTAAAACATATTTATTAATAATATAATAATTTTTCATCTAGTATATAGAAATAAATTAAAAATGGGAGAAGAGAAAGGACGACCAAACAAATCGAATTATGGTTATTCAAGCCACGTGGCACAATTTTTTCAAAGAAATGAATCTGATTTTCTTATATATATTTAAAATGTATTATTTTTTAATTGTATTTAAAATTAGTATCGCAATTTCTCTTTTATAATTAATATATTCTTAATACTCTTAAGATAATTTAAACATATTTATTAATTATTTAATCATTTTTCATCTATTATATATAAACAATGAAGATGACGCTTTTTGACATATGATGAAGATGACGACACATGAAGCGGAATGTATTGGGTCAATTTTAAATAATACACCATTCATCAATTTAGGAATAGGTGCCTCCAAACGTTATGTAATTGATTACTCAAACACCGTAAAGGTTCATAAAAAATATTTATCAATAAAGGGAAGATTTGGGAATAGTGGGAGAAGAGGAAAGAACGACAAAACAAATTAATTTCTGTTTATACACTCCGATCAGCGTGGCACAAATTTTTTCATTTTTTTGCAAATAAATATATCTGATTTTCTTATACAATTATTACAATATAACCCTCTCTTCTCAAAAGTATATTCAAACCAAAATTATTTTGTCAAATATTATTGGTCAGAACATTACATGATAACTTTTCATATAATACAATACATACAATACTACTATAGAAACATAAACAATATTCCTATATCCTCCAAAGATCTCATCAATAAAAATATTCTTAAAGAACGAATTCCCTAAACCACTAATTAATAATTAAAAAATAATTTAGATAATATTGCAACATAATTTTTCGTCAAACAGGGACCTATAACAAAAAAAAGTTAATTAACTCTTTGTCAACATACTCTTTCAAAATACTCTTTGTTGTTGGAGAAAACCTTCCATTTATGATGCATTATGACATCCACCTTTCATAACTCTTTGTTCAATGTATTGAGTTTATAAATATTACATAAATGATAATGACGAATCAGAAAATATGATGGAGACGAAGATGAGACTGAAGCTGAATGTATCCAATCATCATTCAGTCGATTTAAAGTTTAAAGGCGCATAAACCGTTACAATTTGTGTAAATAGATGCGTTACAATTCAAGAATAAATGCTTTTTTTATAGAATCCAATCCACATGGCACAAATTATTGTTACCCAAGCCACGTGGCACCATTTTTTTCAAAGAAATTAATCCGATTTTCTTATATATATTTTAAATCATTTATTTTTAATTGTATTTAAAATTAGTATTATAATTTCTCTTTTATAAATAATATAATTTTAATGCTCTTAAGATAATTTAAAACATATTTATTAATAATATAATAATTTTTCATCTAGTATATAGAAAAAAATTAAAAATGGGAGAAGAGAAAGAATGACCAAACAAATCGAATTATGGTTATTCAAGCCACGTGGCACAATTTTTTTCAAAGAAATGAATCTGATTTTCTTATATATATTTAAAATGTATTATTTTTTAATTGTATTTAAAATTAGTATCGTAATTTCTCTTTTATAATTAATATATTCTTAATACTCTTAAGATAATTTAAACATATTTATTAATTATTTAATCATTTTTCATCTATTATATATAAACAATGAAGATGATGCTTTTTGACATATGATGAAGATGACGACACATGAAGCGGAATGTATTGGGTCAATTTTAAATAATACACCATTCATCAATTTAGGAATAGGTGCCTCCAAACGTTATGTAATTGATTACGCAAACACCGTAAAGGTTCATAAAAAATATTTATCAATAAAGGGAAGATTTGGGAATAGTGGGAGAAGAGGAAAGAACGACAAAACAAATTAATTTCTGTTTATACACTCCGATCAGCGTGGCACAAATTTTTTCATTTTTTTGCAAATAAATATATCTGATTTTCTTATACAATTATTACAATATAACCCTCTCTTCTCAAAAGTATATTCAAACCAAAATTATTTTGTTAAATATTATTGGTCAGAAACATTACATGATAACTTTTCATATAATACAATACATACAATACTACTATAGAAACATAAACAATATTCCTATATCCTCCAAAGATCTCATCAATAAAAATATTCTTAAACAACGAATTCCCTAAACCACTAATTAATAATTAAAAAATAATTTAGATAATATTGCAACATAATTTTTCGTCAAACAGGGACCTATAACAAAAAAAAAGTTAATTAACTCTTTGTCAACATACTCTTTCAAAATACTCTTTGTTGTTGGAGACAACCTTCCATTTATGATGCATTATGACATCCACCTTTCATAACTCTTTGTTCAATGTATTGAGTTTATAAATATTACATAAATGATAATGACGAATCAGAAAATATGATGGAGACGAAGATGAGACTGAAGCTGAATGTATCCAATCATCATTCAGTCGATTTAAAGTTTAAAGGCGCATAAACCGTTACAATTTGTGTAAATAGATGCGTTACAATTCAGGAATAAATGATTTTTTTATAGAATCCAATCCACATGGCACAAATTTTTGTTACCCAAGCCACGTGGCACCATTTTTTTCAAAGAAATGAATCCGATTTTCATATATATATTTTAAATCATTTATTTTTTAATTGTATTTAAAATTAGTATTATAATTTCTCTTTTATAAATAATATAATTTTAATGCTCTTAAGATAATTTAAAACATATTTATTAATAATATAATAATTTTTCATCTAGTATATAGAAACAAATTAAAAATGGGAGAAGAGAAAGAACGACCAAACAAATCGAATTATGGTTATTCAAGCCACGTGGCACAATTTTTTTCAAAGAAATGAATCTGATTTTCTTATATATATTTAAAATGTATTATTTTTTAATTGTATTTAAAATTAGTATCGTAATTTCTCTTTTATAATTAATATATTCTTAATACTCTTAAGATAATTTAAACATATTTATTAATTATTTAATCATTTTTCATCTATTATATATAAACAAAGAAGATGACGCATTTTGACATATGATGAAGATGACGACACATGAAGCGGAATGTATTGGGTCAATTTTAAATAATACACCATTCATCAAATTAGGAATAGGTGCGTCCAAACGTTATGTAATTGATTACTCAAACACCGTAAAGGTTCATAAAAAATATTTATCAATAAAGGGAAGATTTGGGAATAGTGGGAGAAGAGGAAAGAACGACAAAACAAATTAATTTCTGTTTATACACTCCGATCAGCGTGGCACAAATTTTTTCATTTTTTTGCAAATAAATATATCTGATTTTCTTATACAATTATTACAATATAACCCTCTCTTCTCAAAAGTATATTCAAACCAAAATTCTTTTGTCAAATATTATTGGTCAGAAACATTACATGATAACTTTTCATATAATACAATACATACAATACTACTATAGAAACATAAACAATATTCCTATATCCTCCAAAGATCTCATCAATAAAAATATTCTTAAACAACGAATTCCCTAAACCACTAATTAATAATTAAAAAATAATTTAGATAATATTGCAACATAATTTTTCGTCAAACAGGGACCTATAACAAAAAAAAGTTAATTAACTCTTTGTCAACATACTCTTTCAAAATACTCTTTGTTGTTGGAGACAACCTTCCATTTATGATGCATTATGACATCCACCTTTCATAACTCTTTGTTCAATGTATTGAGTTTATAAATATTACATAAATGATAATGACGAATCAGAAAATATGATGGAGACGAAGATGAGACTGAAGCTGAATGTATCCAATCATCATTCAGTCGATTTAAAGTTTAAAGGCGCATAAACCGTTACAATTTGTGTAAATAGATGCGTTACAATTCAGGAATAAATGATTTTCTATAGAATCCAATCCACATGGCACAAATTTTTGTTACCCAAGCCACGTGGCACCATTTTTTTCAAAGAAATGAATCCGATTTTCATATATATATATATATATTTTAAATCATTTATTTTTTAATTGTATTTAAAATTAGTATTATAATTTCTCTTTTATAAATAATATAATTTTAATGCTCTTAAGATAATTTAAATTATATTTATTAATAATATAATAATTCTTCATCTAGTATATAGAAACAAATTAAAAATGGGAGAAGAGAAAGAACAACCAAACAAATCGAATTATGGTTATTCAAGCCACGTGGCACAATTTTTTTCAAAGAAATGAATCTGATTTTCTTATATGTATTTAAAATGTATTATTTTTTAATTGTATTTAAAATTAGTATCGTAATTTCTCTTTTATAATTAATATATTCTTAATACTCTTAAGATAATTTAAACATGTTTATTAATTATTTAATCATTTTTCATCTATAATATATAAACAATGAAGATGACGCATTTTGACATATGATGAAGATGACGACACATGAAGCGGAATGTATCGGGTCAATTTTAAATAACACACCATTCATCAAATTAGGAATAGGTGCGTCCAAATGTTATGTAATTGATTACTCAAACACCATAAAGGTTCATAAAAAAAATATTTATCAATAAAGGGAAGATTTGGGAATAGTGGGAGAAGAGGAAAGAACGACAAAACAAATTAATTTCTGTTTATACACTCCGATTAGCGTGGCACAAATTTTTTCATTTTTTTTAAAATAAATATATTTGATTTTCTTACACAATTATTACAATATAACCCTCTCTTCTCAAAAGTATATTCAAACCAAAATTATTTTGTCAAATATTATTGGTCAGAAACCTTACATGATAACTTTTCATATAATACAATACATACAATACTACTATAGAAACATAAACAATATTCCTATATCCTCCAAAGATCTCATCAATAAAAATATTCTTAAACAAGGAATTCCCTAAACCACTAATTAATAATTAAAAAATAATTTAGATAATATTGCAACATAATTTTTCGTCAAACAGGGACCTATAACAAAAAAAAGTTAATTAACTCTTTGTCAACATACTCTTTCAAAATACTCTTTGTTGTTGGAGACAACCTTCCATTTATGATGCATTATGACATCCACCTTTCATAACTCTTTGTTCAATGTATTGAGTTTATAAATATTACATAAATGATAATGACGAATCAGAAAATATGATGGAGACGAAGATGAGACTGAAGCTGAATGTATCCAATCATCATTCAGTCGATTTAAAGTTTAAAGGCGCATAAACCGTTACAATTTGTGTAAATAGATGCGTTACAATTCAGGAATAAATTATTTTTTATAGAATCCAATCCACATGACACAAATTTTTGTTACCCAAGCCACGTGGCACCATTTTTTTCAAAGAAATGAATCCGATTTTCTTATTTATATTTAAAATCATTTATTTTTTAATTGTATTTAAAATTAGTATTGTAATTTCTCTTTTATAAATAATATAATTTTAATGCTCTTAAGATAATTTAAAACATATTTATTAATAATATAATAATTTTTCATCTAGTATATAGAAACAAATTAAAAATGGGAGAAGAGAAAGAACGACCAAACAAATCGAATTATCGTTATTCAAGCCACGTGGCACAATTTTTTTCAAAGAAATGAATCTGATTTTCTTATATATATTTAAAATGTATTATTTTTTAATTGTATTTAAAATTAGTATCGTAATTTCTCTTTTATAAATAATATATTCTTAATACTCTTAAGATAATTTAAAACATATTTATTAATTATTTAATCATTTTTCATCTATTATATATAAACAATGAAGATGACGCATTTTGACATATGATGAAGATGACGACACATGAAGCGGAATGTATTGGGTCAATTTTAAATAATACACCATTCATCAAATTAGGAATAGGTGCGTCCAAACGTTATGTAATTGATTACTCAAACACCGTAAAGGTTCATAAAAAAAATATTTATCAATAAAGGGAAGATTTGGGAATAGTGGGAGAAGAGGAAAGAACGACAAAACAAATTAATTTCTGTTTATACACTCCGATCAGCGTGGCACAAAATTTTTCATTTTTTTGCAAAAAAATATATCTGATTTTCTTATACAATTATTACAATATAACCCTCTCTTCTCAAAAGTATATTCAAACCAAAATTATTTTGTCAAATATTATTGGTCAGAAACCTTACATGATAACTTTTCATATAATACAACACATACAATACTACTATAGAAACATAAACAATATTCCTATATCCTCCAAAGATCTCATCAATAAAATTATTCTTAAACAACGAATTCCCTAAACCACTAATTAATAATTAAAAAATAATTTAGATAATATTGCAACATAATTTTTCGTCAAACAGGGACCTATAACAAAAAAAATTAATTAACTCTTTGTCAACATACTCTTTCAAAATACTCTTTGTTGTTGGAGACAACCTTCCATTTATGATGCATTATGACATCCACCTTTCATAACTCTTTGTTCAATGTATTGAGTTTATAAATATTACATAAATGATAATGACGAATCAGAAAATATGATGGAGACGAAGATGAGACTGAAGCTGAATGTATCCTATCATCATTCAGTCGATTTAAAGTTTAAAGGCGCATAAACCGTTACAATTTGTGTAAATAGATGCGTTACAATTCAGGAATAAATGATTTTTTATAGAATCCAATCCACATGGCACAAATTTTTGTTACCCAAGCCACGTGGCACCATTTTTTTCAAAGAAATGAATCCGATTTTCTTATTTATATTTAAAATCATTTATTTTTTAATTGTATTTAAAATTAGTATTGTAATTTCTCTTTTATAAATAATATAATTTTAATTCTCTTAAGATAATTTAAAACATATTTATGAATAATATAATAATTTTTCATCTAGTATATAGAAACAAATTAAAAATGGGAGAAGAGAAAGAACGACCAAACAAATCGAATTATCGTTATTCAAGCCACGTGGCACAATTTTTTTCAAAGAAATGAATCTGATTTTCTTATATATATTTAAAATGTATTATTTTTTAATTGTATTTAAAATTAGTATCGTAATTTCTCTTTTATAAATAATATATTCTTAATACTCTTAAGATAATTTAAAACATATTTATTAATTATTTAATCATTTTTCATCTATTATATATAAACAATGAAGATGACGCATTTTGACATATGATGAAGATGACGACACATGAAGCGGAATGTATTGGGTCAATTTTAAATAATACACCATTCATCAAATTAGGAATAGGTGCGTCCAAACGTTATGTAATTGATTACTCAAACACCGTAAAGGTTCATAAAAAAAATATTTATCAATAAAGGGAAGATTTGGGAATAGTGGGAGAAGAGGAAAGAACGACAAAACAAATTAATTTCTGTTTATACACTCCGATCAGCGTGGCACAAATTTTTTCATTTTTTTGCAAAAAAATATATCTGATTTTCTTATACAATTATTACAATATAACCCTCTCTTCTCAAAAGTATATTCAAACCAAAATTATTTTGTCAAATATTATTGGTCAGAAACCTTACATGATAACTTTTCATATAATACAACACATACAATACTACTATAGAAACATAAACAATATTCCTATATCCTCCAAAGATCTCATCAATAAAAATATTCTTAAACAACGAATTCCCTAAACCACTAATTAATAATTAAAAAATAATTTAGATAATATTGCAACATAATTTTTCGTCAAACAGGGACCTATAACAAAAAAAATTAATTAACTCTTTGTCAACATACTCTTTCAAAATACTCTTTGTTGTTGGAGACAACCTTCCATTTATGATGCATTATGACATCCACCTTTCATAACTCTTTGTTCAATGTATTGAGTTTATAAATATTACATAATGATAATGACGAATCAGAAAATATGATGGAGACGAAGATGAGACTGAAGCTGAATGTATCCAATCATCATTCAGTCGATTTAAAGTTTAAAGGCGCATAAACCGTTACAATTTGTGTAAATAGATGCGTTACAATTGAGGAATAAATGATTTTTTATAGAATCCAATCCACATGGCACAAATTTTTGTTACCCAAGCCACGAGGCACCATTTTTTTCAAAGAAATGAATCCGATTTTCTTATTTATATTTAAAATCATTTATTTTTTAATTGTATTTAAAATTAGTATTGTAATTTCTCTTTTATAAATAATATAATTTTAATTCTCTTAAGATAATTTAAAACATATTTATGAATAATATAATAATTTTTCATCTAGTATATAGAAACAAATTAAAAATGGGAGAAGAGAAAGAACGACCAAACAAATCGAATTATCGTTATTCAAGCCACGTGGCACAATTTTTTTCAAAGAAATGAATCTGATTTTCTTATATATATTTAAAATGTATTATTTTTTAATTGTATTTAAAATTAGTATCGTAATTTCTCTTTTATAAATAATATATTCTTAATACTCTTAAGATAATTTAAAACATATTTATTAATTATTTAATCATTTTTCATCTATTATATATAAACAATGAAGATGACGCATTTTGACATATGATGAAGATGACGACACATGAAGCGGAATGTATTGGGTCAATTTTAAATAATACACCATTCATCAAATTAGGAATAGGTGCGTCCAAACGTTATGTAATTGATTACTCAAACACCGTAAAGGTTCATAAAAAAAATATTTATCAATAAAGGGAAGATTTGGGAATAGTGGGAGAAGAGGAAAGAACGACAAAACAAATTAATTTCTGTTTATACACTCCGATCAGCGTGGCACAAATTTTTTCATTTTTTTGCAAAAAAAGATATCTGATTTTCTTATACAATTATTACAATATAACCCTCTCTTCTCAAAAGTATATTCAAACCAAAATTATTTTGTCAAATATTATTGGTCAGAAACCTTACATGATAACTTTTCATATAATACAATACATACAATACTACTATAGAAACATAAACAATATTCCTATATCCTCCAAAGATCTCATCAATAAAAATATTCTTAAACAACGAATTCCCTAAACCACTAATTAATAATTAAAAAATAATTTAGATAATATTGCAACATAATTTTTCGTCAAACAGGGACCTATAACAAAAAAAATTAATTAACTCTTTGTCAACATACTCTTTCAAAATACTCTTTGTTGTTGGAGACAACCTTCCATTTATGATGCATTATGACATCCACCTTTCATAACTCTTTGTTCAATGTATTGAGTTTATAAATATTACATAAATGATAATGACGAATCAGAAAATATGATCGAGACGAAGATGAGACTGAAGCTGAATGTATCCAATCATCATTCAGTCGATTTAAAGTTTAAAGGCGCATAAACCGTTACAATTTGTGTAAATAGATGCGTTACAATTCAGGAATAAATGATTTTTTATAGAATCCAATCCACATGGCACAAATTTTTGTTACCCAAGCCACGTGGCACCAATTTTTTCAAAGAAATGAATCCGATTTTCTTATTTATATTTAAAATCATTTATTTTTTAATTGTATTTAAAATTAGTATTGTAATTTCTCTTTTATAAATAATATAATTTTAATGCTCTTAAGATAATTTAAAACATATTTATTAATTATATAATAATTTTTCATCTAGTATATAGAAACAAATTAAAAATGGGAGAAGAGAAAGAACGACCAAACAAATCGCATTATCGTTATTCAAGCCACGTGGCACAATTTTTTTCAAAGAAATGAATCTGATTTTCTTATATATATTTAAAATGTATTATTTTTTAATTGTATTTAAAATTAGTATCGTAATTTCTCTTTTATAAATAATATATTCTTAATACTCTTAAGATAATTTAAAACATATTTATTAATTATTTAATCATTTTTCATCTATTATATATAAACAATGAAGATGACGCATTTTGACATATGATGAAGATGACGACACATGAAGCGGAATGTATTGGGTCAATTTTAAATAATACACCATTCATCAAATTAGGAATAGGTGCGTCCAAACGTTATGTAATTGATTACTCAAACACCGTAAAGGTTAATAAAAAATATATATCAATAAAGGGAAGATTTGGGAATAGTGGGAGAAGAGGAAAGAACGACAAAACAAATTAATTTCTGTTTATACACTCCGATCAGCGTGGCACAAATTTTTTCATTTTTTTGCAAATAAATATATCTGATTTTCTTATACAATTATTACAATATAACCCTCTCTTCTCAAAAGTATATTCAAACCAAAATTATTTTGTCAAATATTATTGGTCAGAAACCTTACATGATAACTTTTCATATAATACAATACATACAATACTACTATAGAAACATAAACAATATTCCTATATCCTCCAAAGATCTCATCAATAAAAATATTCTTAAACAACGAATTCCCTAAACCACTAATTAATAATTAAAAAATAATTTAGATAATATTGCAACATAATTTTTCGTCAAACAGGGACCTATAACAAAAAAAATTAATTAACTCTTTGTCAACATACTCTTTCAAAATACTCTTTGTTGTTGGAGACAACCTTCCATTTATGATGCATTATGACATCCACCTTTCATAACTCTTTGTTCAATGTATTGAGTTTATAAATATTACATAAATGATAATGACGAATCAGAAAATATGATCGAGACGAAGATGAGACTGAAGCTGAATGTATCCAATCATCATTCAGTCGATTTAAAGTTTAAAGGCGCATAAACCGTTACAATTTGTGTAAATAGATGCGTTACAATTCAGGAATAAATGATTTTTTATAGAATCCAATCCACATGGCACAAATTTTTGTTACCCAAGCCACGTGGCACCAATTTTTTCAAAGAAATGAATCCGATTTTCTTATTTATATTTAAAATCATTTATTTTTTAATTGTATTTAAAATTAGTATTGTAATTTCTCTTTTATAAATAATATAATTTTAATGCTCTTAAGATAATTTAAAACATATTTATTAATTATATAATAATTTTTCATCTAGTATATAGAAACAAATTAAAAATGGGAGAAGAGAAAGAACGACCAAACAAATCGCATTATCGTTATTCAAGCCACGTGGCACAATTTTTTTCAAAGAAATGAATCTGATTTTCTTATATATATTTAAAATGTATTATTTTTTAATTGTATTTAAAATTAGTATCGTAATTTCTCTTTTATAAATAATATATTCTTAATACTCTTAAGATAATTTAAAACATATTTATTAATTATTTAATCATTTTTCATCTATTATATATAAACAATGAAGATGACGCATTTTGACATATGATGAAGATGACGACACATGAAGCGGAATGTATTGGGTCAATTTTAAATAATACACCATTCATCAAATTAGGAATAGGTGCGTCCAAACGTTATGTAATTGATTACTCAAACACCGTAAAGGTTAATAAAAAATATTTATCAATAAAGGGAAGATTTGGGAATAGTGGGAGAAGAGGAAAGAACGACAAAACAAATTAATTTCTGTTTATACACTCCGATCAGCGTGGCACAAATTTTTTCATTTTTTTGCAAATAAATATATCTGATTTTCTTATACAATTATTACAATATAACCCTCTCTTCTCAAAAGTATATTCAAACCAAAATTATTTTGTCAAATATTATTGGTCAGAAACCTTACATGATAACTTTTCATATAATACAATACATACAATACTACTATAGAAACATAAACAATATTCCTATATCCTCCAAAGATCTCATCAATAAAAATATTCTTAAACAACGAATTCCCTAAACCACTAATTAATAATTAAAAAATAATTTAGATAATATTGCAACATAATTTTTCGTCAAACAGGGACCTATAACAAAAAAAATTAATTAACTCTTTGTCAACATACTCTTTCAAAATACTCTTTGTTGTTGGAGACAACCTTCCATTTATGATGCATTATGACATCCACCTTTCATAACTCTTTGTTCAATGTATTGAGTTTATAAATATTACATAAATGATAATGACGAATCAGAAAATATGATCGAGACGAAGATGAGACTGAAGCTGAATGTATCCAATCATCATTCAGTCGATTTAAAGTTTAAAGGCACATAAACCGTTACAATTTGTGTAAATAGATGCGTTACAATTCAGGAATAAATGATTTTTTATAGAATCCAATCCACATGGCACAAATTTTTGTTACCCAAGCCACGTGGCACCATTTTTTTCAAAGAAATGAATCTGATTTTCTTATATATATTTAAAATCATTTATTTTTTAATTGTATTTAAAATTAGTATTATAATTTCTCTTTTATAAATAATATAATTTTAATGCTCTTAAGATAATTTAAAACATATTTATTAATTATGAAATTCTGGGATCAGGTACGTGATGTCGAATGAGATGTTTAAACACTTGAAGACTTAAAAAAAACTTAAAGTGCAGGTAAATTAAATAACACAGGAAATTGTTAACCCAGTTCAGTGTATCTCCACACTTACATCTGGGGGCTACCAAGCCAGGAAGGAAATCCAATATAAGTAATATTAATTCTGGACTTAAACCACTCAGTTTAATCCTTCACTTAATATCTACCCAAGGCAATTTCTACCTAAGACACAACTTAGATATGAGTACCAACTCACTCCCCCTCAATCACACAGTGATATGTTACAAGTTTAATAAAATTGAAGTCACACTTCAAACACAACAACTTGATTTTACTTAACAGTTTCAATCAAGACACAATACACTTTTTGCTTAAAAGCTCATAAAGTGATACACAACTAAAACCTGCTATTAAACACAAACACCCTATTTAGTCTTCTTACCTTCGTACTCTATTCTGAGAGTTTCTGTTCCTTAAATAGATGCTTGGATTTTGGGCTTTCTGTAGATTATCCAGTCCTGATACGCATGTTGTCATCACCTTGAATTAGGGTTTGTTACTTCCTTGATTCTAGGTGAGGTAGTTATTCTATTATACTGAAATCAGATAACTAAGCTCCCTACAGATGCGCCTTGTATTGTTTATCCATTCACAATTAATTCCAGATAAATTCCCTGAATTTACTCAGTTCTGTTATGCATCATTTAAGTCTGGTAGCAGGTCTGAGATGTCACAACATCTGGTGTGACATCCTGATGTCTGAACTTAATTCATTAACTTATACAATGTCATAACATCTGGTGTGACATCCTGAACTAAGTTCATTAACTTATACTCTGTTTGATAATGTCACAACATCTGGTGTGACATCATGAACTAAGTTCAACACTTCTTGTTGATTAAAAATTCTGCCAATTCTAAACATCTACAAACTCCCCCTTTGGCTAATTTTTGGCTAACACAATCTTCTGGTTTTATCAGAGTGCAGCAGAGTTTTATTTATCAGAGTGCAGCAGTTCTTTTCTGTTGAATCATGTGAGAGTTTATAATAATTTACTCCCCCTCAAATCTGTATGTATTATGACTTGTTCAACAGAATTTTCTATTAAAAAAAACTTAGTTCAGAAGCAGACATTAAACAGACAAATAACATTGTTCATTAATCAGGAAAACTGCAGCAGACATTATTGTTGATCAGTACACTTCTCTTCTCCCCCTTGTTAGACAGAAATTGGGGCCAAATTTTACATAAGTAGAGATAAAAACAAAATTACAAAATCAAGATTACAATGCTGATACAGGCAGTTCACTTTCCTCACACATTTTCACTCAGAGTCATCATATTCAGTATCTTCTTCTTCTTCTTCTTCTTCAGATTCATCATCAAATTCATCATCAGATTTAGCAGCATTCTGAGCACCCTCTTCCATCTCTAGCCTTTGAATTACTTCCTCAAGCTTTTTCTTTCTGGCATACAGCTCTTTGCAAGTGTTCTTGAGTTCTGCAATCAAAGCAGCTTTGGATATGGGAGTCTTTGCTTTTGATGGTCCAGCAGATGTCCTAGTGGGAGCTTCAACATCAGCAGCATGATGGCTCAAGAATAGTTTGTAGTGGAAGGCCAGTGGACTTTCTCTCTTGCAGACTGAATCCTTCTCAGTGAGGATGCCTGGATACTAATTGAGGATGATTCCACAGAGCAGAGATGGAAAAGCAATGGGAAGCTTTGTTGCTGATGTTCCTGCATGCTTCAGTGTTTGATCAAATATGTAAGCCCCAAAGTCCAACTTTGTTTGGGTGCCCACAGCATAAATGAATCTTCCCAATCCAGTAGCTATTGAAGAAGTATGGTTGGTAGGGACCCAGTTGACAGTACCAATTCTATGCAGCATTGCATACTTCCTTGTTAGCAAGCTAACAGAAAGTTTGCCCTTGACTGGCCAAGTTTTGACCTGGTTGGCAGTGATGACCTTGCAAACTTGGTTGTCTGTCTTCCCTAGTTCATTAGGCCCATCGGATTCTCTCCCTAGGTAATGATTTATAACCCTAGGAGAGAATTCCACACATCTCCCTCTTACATAAACCTTTCTGAATTCTTCTGACTTTCCATCAGCACAGTCTTCTTGCAGGTTGACAATGAACTCCTTAACCAGCAGCTCATAGCAGGGTGAAAAATTTGAAACTGTCTTGAATAAGCCAGCAGAGGATATCAAGTCAATTACCTCTGTGCACTCCAATGCATTGCTGCCTAGCTCTCTTTCCAGTGCCACCCTTCTTTGGTAGACATACTTCCATTTGCTCACACTTGACACATGATGAAAGGACACATTGTCCAGAGGAGCTTCTGGAACATCAGAGGTAGACCTGGGAGGTGCTGGTTTCTTCCTTGGTTGGGATGTTGGGACATCCTCTTCAACATCTGAATCAGGTGGAGTTGCAGCTTTCCTCTTTTGTGTACTCACCTTGCTCCATTGTTTAGTAGGACCAAAGGCAACTTTAGCTTTGTCCTTCTTTGGAGTAGGCTGTTTCTTTTCAGGAGTTGAATGTCCAGCAGGCTTCTTCTCCTTCCTAGCCCTAAGCCTTTTGGCTATGCTAGGGTTAACAGATGCAATGATCTTTGTGTCAGAGTCATCATCTATGGTTTCAACAGGAGGAGGTTGGGAAGCCTCCTTTTCAGCAGGTGGATCAACAGAAGCTTGGTCATCAGTGGCTTCATCATCATCAGTTGAGGCCTTGTTCTGGTCCTCAGATGTTTCAACATTTATTGGGACATCCTGTTGAGCAGGAGTGTCCTCTTCAGCCTGATTGTTTTGTTCCTCTTGTGGAGCAGGCATGGTGTTCAGGGGAACAGATACCCCACGCACTACTCTTTGTTCAGACAAAATCCTATTCACAAGATGCTTGATGGATGCATCCACATATTCAGAGGCTTTGGGGGTGGTGTTTGAGGATGAAGGAATCCCTTTGCTTTTGCTGAACACAGGTTCCTTTGCTCTTCTCACATTTGGAGTTCTAGGCTTTTGAGCAAGAGGGACACTTCCTCTGATTTCGTCTATGGGAGTAGTATCCATTGGAACCATAGAGATTGGGGTTGCATGCACCACATCTTCTTGGTTGAGATTTTCATCCATGATGTTAGGGTTTTGATGTTGAGACATTTTCCGAATGTGGTGGAAGAAGAGTTTAGGTTTGATTGATTTTGATGAGCTCAGAAAATCAGCTTTAGCATGCAAATGATTTTGAGGAGATGGTGAGGAGATGAAGAGCTGAGAGCAAGCTTGAGCTTTTATAAAATCCGTTACTGGTGGAATTCTAAAAGGTGGAATACACAGAGTTAGTGACCAGACTGATACTGCCATCTGGTGATCATGCCACACGATGTCATAGGACATGTTGGCACTTCTCCATAACTGCTATATTTCACATAAGCAGATTCCCAATTTACCCCTTAGGTTTTCAAATTGGGTAGCATCCAAAGCTTTAGTAAATATATCAGCCAATTGCAGATCTGTGGCTACATGTTCTAATGAGATCACCTTCTCTTCCACAAGATCTCTTATGAAATGATGCTTGATATCAATGTTCTTGGTCCTGCTGTGTTGGATAGGATTCTTTGATATGTTTATAGCACTTAAATTGTCACAGTACAATGTCATGACATCTTGTGGGACATTGTATTCTGTGAGCATTTGCTTCATCCAAACCAACTTTGAACAACTACTACCAGCTGCAATATATTCAGCTTCAACAGTGGATAAGGATACACAATTTTGTTTCTTACTGAACCAAGAAATCAAATTGTTTCGTAGAAAGAAGCATCCTCCTGATGTTCTCTTTCTATCATCAGCACTTCCAGCCCAGTCAGCATCACAAAAGCCAATAAGAATTGGTTCACATCCATGAGAGTACATTATGCCATAGTCACAAGTACCATTGACATATTTCAAAATCCTCTTAACCTGTTTTAGATGACTTACTTTTGGCTCAGCTTGATATCTTGCACATACACCTACTACAAAGGCTATATCTGGTCTGCTAGCAGTCAGATATAATAAGCTTCCAATCATGCTTCTGTATAAGCTTTGGTCCATATTCTCACCCTTGTCATCCTTTGTCAGCTTTAAATGAGTGGGGGCAGGTGTTCTTTTATGACTAGCATTGTCCATCCCAAACTTCTTGACAATGTTCTTTGCATACTTGCTTTGGGATATGAACATGGAGTCCTCCATCTGCTTGATTTGTAGTCCAAGAAAGTAGGTTAGCTCTCCTACTAGGCTCATCTCAAACTCAGATTCCATTTGAGTAACAAAATGTTTAACCATCTTGTCTGACATCCCACCAAAGACTATGTCATCTACATATATTTGAGCAATCATGACATTTCCTTCTTCATCCTTCACAAACAAGGTTGTGTCTATTCCACCTTTCCTGTACCCTTGTTTTAAGAGAAAAGTGGTTAGTCTTTCATACCATGCTCTTGGGGCTTGCTTCAGACCATAAAGAGCCTTCCTTAGTTTGTATACATGCTCTGGACAGCTTGGATCAACAAATCCCTTAGGCTGCTCCACATATACCTCCTCATTAAGATACCCATTTAGAAAGGCACTTTTCACATCCATTTGAAATAGCTTAAACTTCAGGATACAAGCAATTCCTAAAAGTAGTCTGATTGATTCAAGCCTTGCTACTGGTGCAAAGGTTTCATCAAAGTCTACTCCCTCAATTTGTGTGTATCCTTGAGCTACAAGTCTAGCCTTGTTCTTTGTAACAACTCCCTGCTCATTTGACTTGTTCTTGTACACCCATTTAGTGCCAATCACATTTATGTCATCAGGCCTAGGAACAAGATCCCACACTTCATTCCTTGTAAACTGGCCTAATTCTTCTTGCATAGCAGAAACCCAGTACTCATCATTCAGAGCTTCCTTGATGTTTTTAGGTTCTATCTTTGAAACAAAACAAGAACCTGAAATCATCTCTCTTGATCTAGTGATTACACCACTGTTGGGATCACCAATTATCAGATCTTTAGGATGATCCTTCTGGATTCTGATGGAGGGAGGTTTGTTGGATTGTTCTGTCCTTGCCTCAGTTAGAGTGAAGTCAGGATTATCACTCTTTATTTCAACTTCAGTCTGACTGTCAGCAGATCTTCCAACATCATCAGCTACATCTGCAGCGGCATCATCAATGATCACATTTATTGACTCCATTATAACCTTGGTTCTGGAGTTAAATACTCTATAGGCTCTGCTATTTATAGAGTATCCAAGGAAAATCCCTTCATCACTTTTAGGATCCATCTTTCTTCTTTGATCCCTATCAGCCAGAATGTAACAATTACTTCCAAACACATGGAAGTACTTGACTGTAGGTTTTCTGCCCTTCCAGACTTCATAGATGGTGGACAAGGTTCCTTTTCTTAGAGTGACTCTATTGTGAATGTAACAAGCTGTGTTCATAGCTTCAGCCCAGAAGTATAGTGGTAACTTTTTAGCATGAATCATAGCTCTTGCTGATTCTTGGATAGTTCTGTTCTTCCTCTCAACAATCCCATTCTGTTGAGGGGTGATAGGAGAAGAATACTTATGATTGATTCCTTCTGAAGAGCAGAAATCTGAGAATTTTTTATTCTCAAACTCCTTTCCATGGTCACTTCTTATTCTGACCACACAGCTTGCTTTTTCTCTTTGTATTCTTTGGCATAGATCTTTGAATACCTCAAACACATCAGACTTTTCTTTGATGAAATTTATCCATGTATATCTTGAAAAGTCATCAACAACCACATAGGCATACCTTTTTCCACCAAGGCTCTCAACCTGCATTGGTCCCATAAGATCCATATGCAATAATTCCAAAACTTTGGAAGTTGTCAGATGTTGGAGCTTTGGATGTGACATCTTGGTTTGCTTGCCTATTTGACATTCACCACATACTTTGCCTTCATCAATCTTCAGTCTTGGAATACCTCTTATAGCCTCCATAGATATGATCTTCTTTATTCCTCTGAGATGAAGATGACCCAGTCTTTGGTGCCATAGCTTCACTTCTTCTTCTTTGGCTAAGGAGCAAGTTGAAGTGAGACTGAAATCTTGAGGTTCCCACATATAACAGTTGTCTTTAGATCTGGCTCCTCTCATGAAAACCTTCTGTTCTTTGTCAGACACTATGCATTCAGTTTTGGTAAAGTTTACACTGTAACCTTGATCACATAATTGACTTATGCTGATCAAGTTAGTAGTCAATCCTTTTACCAGCAGCACATCATCTAGTCTTGGTACATCTGGGCAGTCCAAAGTCCCAACTCCCTTGATTTCTCCTTTAGCTCCATCTCCAAAGGTTACATATCTGGATGAGTGTGACTTTAAGTCTACCAGCAGATTCTTCAATCCAGTCATGTGCCTTGAGCATCCACTGTCAAAGTACCGGTCTTACTTAGCTGATACTCTGAGAGATGTATGAGCTATATAGGCAACAACCTTCTTTGACCATTTTTGCCTGTTGTGAGGTTTCCTTTGATGCCTCTGCCCTGTGTAGTGTCTATCTTTAGAGCTCCAAAGTTGTTTGTTGAACTTGTTCTTGGGCATGTATTTGTAGCTTTGATCAGCATGAAGACTAGCTTTAGGTACCCATATTTTCTTGATGACCTTTGTCTTCTGCTTAGGGGGTTGTTGATATCTTTGATTTTGATGTCCATGCAACATTTTCTTGGTAACCTCTGACTTCTGCTTAGGGGGTTGCTGATACCTCTGATTTGGATGTTCATGCAGCTTGTAGCAAAAAGGTTTGATGTGTGACCAAACCTTCCACAATGATGGCATCTCCATCTTTGATACTTCTTTTTCATCATGTTATTTTCATGATGTTGGGACATCTGTTGGGACATCTTGTTTGACTTTATGGGATTTGAAGTTGTTTTGCTGGTGCTAGCCTCAAACTTTTGAGCTTTATTAAATCCCAGCCCAGTTCTATCCCCTGAGTGCTTGTTGTTGTTGAGAATGACATCCAGTGTGTTTGAGCCACTGTTCAGCATTCTGACAGATTTGGACATATGCTCCAACTTGGAGTTGAGAATGCTTACTTCACTTTTCAGAGTGTCAATGATCTCTAGATTACTTGTCTTTTCAACCTTTAATGTCTCAATCTGCTTCTTCTGCTTTATATTCTCCATGCATACTTCAGTGCTCCTTTTACACAGCATCTTGTATGATTCTTCAAGCTCTTCAAAAGTCATCTCCTCATCACTGGATCCCCCTTCAGATTCACATACTCCAGCTAGAGCAGTGATGTGCTTTGCAGATTCTTCTTCTGATTCACATCCTGAGTCTTCATCTGACCAGGTCACAGAGAGACCTTTCTTCTGCTTCTTTAGATAGGTAGGGCATTCATTTCTGATGTGTCCATATCCTTCACATCCATGACATTGAATCCCTTTTCCTTGGTTGGTCTTCTCATCATAATTTAACCTTCTATTAGAATCATAAGGTCTTTTATTCTCAGAAGAGTTTGAGTTTCTTCCACTTGGTCTGGACCTGCTATCTATTCTTTTGAGAATCTTGTTGAATTGTCTTCCAAGCATAGCAATTGTTTCTGATAAATTTTCTTCAGGGTCTGCTTCATGATTTTCTTCTTCTTTATCAGTATTTGAAACCAAGGCTATGCTTTTGTTTTTCTTCACAATTGTATCATTCATTCCCATCTCAAATGTTTGAAGGGAACCAATGAGCTCTTCAACCTTCATTGTGCATATGTCCTGAGCTTCTTCTATTGCAGTAACCTTCATGTCAAATCTTTTTGGCAAAGATCTGAGAATCTTTCTTACCAGCTTTTCATCACTCATCTTTTCTCCCAAAGCACCAGAAGTATTAGCTATTTCCAAGATGTTCATGTAAAACTCATGAATTGTCTCATCTTCCTTCATTCTCAAGTTTTCAAACTTGGTGGTGAGAAGTTGAAGTCTTGACATCTTCACCTTTGATGTTCCTTCATGAGTGGTTTTGAGAGTGTCCCAAACATCTTTGGCCAGCTCACAGTGATGCACAAGTCTGAATATGTTCCTATCAATGCCATTGAATAAGGCATTTAAGGCTTTGGAATTTCCAAGTGCTGAATCTTCTTCCTCCTTGCTCCATTCTTCTTCAGGCTTCAACACTTTTGCCCCATCCTTGTTGTCTTGGATAGGGTGCTCCCATCCTTTGTTGACTGCTTTCCAAGCCCTATTATCAAGTGATTTTAAGAATGCTACCATTCTAGGCTTCCAGTAGTCATAGTTGGATCCATCCAATATAGGTGGTCTATTCACAGATCCTACATCTCTGTCCATGTTCCCAAAATTTGCAGTCCCTAGATCTCACCCAGTTAAACAGGCAGGGTGCCTGCTCTGATGCCAATTGAAATTTTGGGATCAGGTACGTGATGTCGAATGAGATGTTTAAACACTTGAAGACTTAAACAAAACTTAAAGTGCAGGTAAATTAAATAACACAGGAAATTGTTAACCCAGTTTAGTGTATCTCCACACTTACATCTAGGGGCTACCAAGCCAGGAAGGAAATCCAATATAAGTAATATTAATTCTGGACTTAAACCACTCAGTTTAATCCTTCACTTAATATCTACCCAAGGCAATTTCTACCTAAGACACAACTTAGATATGAGTACCAACTCACTCCCCCTCAATCACACAGTGATATGTTACAAGTTTAATAAAATTGAAGTCACACTTCAAACACAACAGCTTGATTTTACTTAACAGTTTCAATCAAGACACAATACACTTTTTGCTTAAAAGCTCATAAAGTGATACACAACTAAAACCTGCTATTAAACACAAACACCCTATTTAGTCTTCTTAATTTCGTACTCTATTCTGAGAGTTTCTGTTCCTTAAATAGATGCTTGGATTTTGGGCTTTCTGTAGATTATCCAGTCCTGATACGCATGTTGTCATCACCTTGAATTAGGGTTTGTTACTTCCTTGATTCTAGGTGAGGTAGTTATTCTATTATACTGAAATCAGATAACTAAGCTCCCTACAGATGCGCCTTGTATTGTTTATCCATTCACAATTAATTCCAGATAAATTCCCTGAATTTACTCAGTTCTGTTATGCATCATTTAAGTCTAGTAGCAGGTCTGAGATGTCACAACATCTGGTGTGACATCCTGATGTCTGAACTTAATTCATTAACTTATACAATGTCACAACATCTGGTGTGACATCCTGAACTAAGTTCATTAACTTATACTCTGTTTGATAATGTCACAACATCTGGTGTGACATCCTGAACAAAGTTCAACACTTCTTGTTGATCAAAAATTCTGCCAATTCTAGACATCTACAAATTATATAATAATTTTTCATCTAGTACATAGAAAAAAATTAAAAATGGGAGAAGAGAAAGAACGACCAAACAAATCGAATTATGGTTATTCAAGCCACGTGGCACAATTTTTTTCAAAGAAATGAATCTGATTTTCTTATATATATTTAAAATGTATTATTTTTTAATTGTATTTAAAATTAGTATCGTAATTTATCTTTTATAAATAATATATTCTTAATACTCTTAAGATAATTTAAAACATATTTATTAATTATTTAATAATTTTTCATCTATTATACATAAACAATGAAGACGACATATTTTGACATATGATGAAGATGACGACACATGAAGCGGAATGTATTGGGTCAATTTTAAATAATACACCATTCATCAAATTAGGAATAGGTGCGTCCAAACGTTATGTAATTGATTACTCAAACACCGTAAAGGTTAATAAAAAATATTTATCAATAAAGGGAAGATTTGGGAATAGTGGGAGAAGAGGAAAGAACGACAAAACAAATTAATTTCTGTTTATACACTCCGATCAGCGTGGCACAAATTTTTTCATTTTTTTGCAAATAAATATATCTGATTTTCTTATACAATTATTACAATATAACCCTCTCTTTTCAAAAGTATATTCAAACCAAAATTATTTTGTCAAATATTATTGGTCAGAAACCTTACATGATAACTTTTCATATAATACAATACATACAATACTACTATAAAAACATAAACAATATTCATATATCCTCCAAAGATCTCATAACTAAAAATATTCTTAAACAACGAATTCCCTAAACCACTAATTAATAATTAAAAAATAATTTAGATAATATTGCAACATAATTTTTCGTCAAACAGGGACCTATAACAAAAAAAATTAATTAACTCTTTGTCAACATACTCTTTCAAAATACTCTTTGTTGTTGGAGACAACCTTCCATTTATGATGCATTATGACATCCACCTTTCATAACTCTTTGTTCAATGTATTGAGTTTATAAATATTACATAAATGATAATGACGAATCAGAAAATATGATGGAGACGAAGATGAGACTGAAGTTGAATGTATCCAATCATCATTCAGTCGATTTAAAGTTCAAAGGCGCATAAACCATTACAATTTGTGTAAATAGATGCGTTACATTTCAGGAATAAATATTTTTTTTATAGAATCCAATCCACATGGCACAAATTATTGTTACCCAAGCCACGTGGCACCATTTTTTGCAAAGAAATGAATCCGATTTTCTTATATATATTTAAAATCATTTATTTTTTAATTGTATTTAAAATTACTATTGTAATTTCTCTTTTATAAATAATATAATTTTAATGCTCTTAAGATAATTTAAAACATATTTATTAATTATATAATAATTTTTCATCTAGTATATAGAAACAAATTAAAAATGGGAGAAGAGAAAGAACGACCAAACAAATCGAATTATCGTTATTCAAGCCACGTGGCACAATTTTTTTCAAAGAAATGAATCTGATTTTCTTATATATATTTAAAATGTATTATTTTTTAATTGTATTTAAAATTAGTTTCATAATTTCTCTTTTATAAATAATATATTCTTAATACTCTTATGATAATTTAAAACATATTTATTCATTATTTAATCATTTTTCATCTATTATATATAAACAGTGAAGATGACGCATTTTGACATATGATGAAGATGACGACACATGAAGCGGAATGTATTGGGTCAATTTTAAATAATACACCATTCATCAAATTAGGAATAGGTGCGTCCAAACGTTGTGTAATTGATTACTCAAACACCGTAAAGGTTAATAAAAAATATTTATCAATAAAGGGAAGATTTGGGAATAGTGGGAGAAGAGGAAAGAACGACAAAACAAATTAATTTCTGTTTATACACTCCGATCAGCGTGGCACAAATTTTTTCAATTTTTTGCAAATAAATATATCTGATTTTCTTATACAATTATTACAATATAACCCTCTCTTTTCAAAAGTATATTCAAACCAAAATTATTTTGTCAAATATTATTGGTCAGAAACCTTACATGATAATTTTTCATATAATACAATACATACAATACTACTATAGAAACATAAACAATATTCCTATATCCTCCAAAGATCTCATAACTAAAAATATTCTTAAACAACGAATTCCCTAAACCACTAATTAATAATTAAAAAATAATTTAGATAATATTGCAACATAATTTTTCGTCAAACAGGGACCTATAACAAAAAAAATTAATTAACTCTTTGTCAACATACTCTTTCAAAATACTCTTTGTTGTTGGAGACAACCTTCCATTTATGATGCATTATGACATCCACCTTTCATAACTCTTTGTTCAATGTATTGAGTTTATAAATATTACATAAATGATAATGACGAATCAGAAAATATGATGGAGACGAAGATGAGACTGAAGCTGAATGTATCCAATCATCATTCAGTCGATTTAAAGTTTAAAGGCGCATAAACCGTTACAATTTGTGTAAGTAAATGCATTACAATTTAGGAATAAATTCTTTTTTATAGAATCCAATCCACATGGCACAAATTATGGTTACCCAAGCCATGTGGCACCATTTTTTCAAAGAAATGAATCCGATTTTCTTATATATATTTAAAATCATTTATTTTTAAATTGTATTTAAAATTAGTATTGTAATTTCTCTTTTATAAATAATATAATTTTAATGCTCTTAAGATAATTTAAAACATATTTATTAATTATTTAATAATTTTTCATCTAGTATATAGAAACAAATTAAAAGTGGGAGAAGAGAAAGAACGACCAAACAAATCAAATTATGGTTACTCAAGCCACGTGGCACAATTTTTATCAAAGAAATGAATCTGATTTTCTTATATATATTTAAAATGTATTATTTTTTAATTGTATTTAAAATTAGTATCGTAATTTCTCTTTTATAAATAATATATTCTTAATACTCTTAAGATAATTTAAAACATATTTATTAATTATTTAATAATTTTTCATCTATTATATATAAACAATGAAGATGACGCATTTTGACATATGATGAAAATGACGACACATGAAGCGGAATGTATTTGTAATACCCCGTATTTTATTTGAAGCTCTGGACAATATTAATTAGTAATAATATTATTCTGAAATACTCTAAGAAATTTTAATGGAACCAAATAGAGAAATCGGCGGGATATTATTTTATTAATTGATATTAGCTGACTCAGAGGTTTTATAAAATATCGGATTAAGAGACATTTTCGGATATTCTCTAATTTTGACCTATTGGTAAAAATATAAGCTTTTATATTTTTATATATATAGAAAGATTATGAGAGGAAGAGAAAGTTGGTATGAAAAAAGAAAAGAAGGAAAAGGAGAAGAGAAGAGAAGACGAAGTGAGAAAAGCCCTAAAGCTCCAATTCCTCATTCCCGATCATCCGTCCGTCGAATCAACTCAATCTTTCTACCAATCTTCGTCTCTCGAGGTGGGTTCTTAGTTAGAAAGTTTTATCTTTGATTTTGGTTGAGTTTTAGAGATTTTGTGGTTAGGGCTAGATTGGAAAATCTAAGAGAAATCGGATGTTTAACGGTAAAAACTCGATTAAAACCTACCTAAAATACTCATATAATGATAATGGATATGTTTGATTGTGTCTTGTTGCATTGGTTGATGTTTGGGAGTGTTTGGGTGTGGAAAGAGTGTTTTCCCGTAAGGCTGGAACTTCCTGAACTGGTGTAGCTCGCTCAGCGAAAGTTCCAGGGCGATTTTCGCTCAGCGAGAAGGAGCTCGCTCAGAGAGACATGTAGGTTCCAACCTTGGTTTTTAATTCGTAACTTATGATCCGAGTATCCGTTTTTAGCGTTCCAAATATCGCTTCGAAGATAATGATGAAATCTATATTTTGAGATCAAGAAATGTTGGTTCCACCCGACTTTTACCCGACTATTCGATTAAAAGGTAACGAAACATAATTATGGAATTGTGAGTTAAAGATAAGGAATGGGTGAGACTTGTGACACACCTAGGAGTTTGTAGACTAATAAGAATTGAGGATCACGCTTGATTGTGATCCCCTTTGTTAAGTTGAGGTGGGTATTACATTGAGTCCCACGGGAAGCGAGAGTTAGCTTGAGATGGGTATTACATTGAGTCCCACGGGAGGCGAGAGTTAGCTTGAGGTGGGTATTACATTGAGTCCCACGGGAAGCGAGAGTTAGCTTTAGGTGGGTATTACATTGAGTCCCATGGGAAGCGAGAGTTAGCTTGAGGTGGGTATTACATTGAGTCGTACGGGAAGCGAGAGTTAGCTTGAGGTGGGTATTGCATTGAGTCCCACGAGAAGTCGAGAGTTAACTTGAGATGGGTATTTCATTGAGTCCCACGAGAAGTCTAGTGGTTCATACTTGAGGTGGGTGTTCCACTGAGTCCCACGAGAAGTCTTGTACAATGTATTGCTAGGTTGTTCCGTTTCGACTTGTTTATTTTTGAGAGGAACCTTATACTCGTAGAATTTTTATGCTTGACCCTTAGAGCCGACAGAACTCTAAGATAGGGAACCCACTAAGATGTTTTATCTCACCCCATGTTGATGTTGTTATTTCAGGTACTTCAGGTTCCGCTAAGAGTAAGGATAAGGTGACTTGATTATCCTTACTAGTTGATGGCTGAGTCTTCCGCTGTGGATTTTTGAGATCTCCGGATCTAGTTCTTAGATCTTTTTGTAGTTGAACATCTTGTACTATTTTATATCCTTGTTTAGTATCTTATGATGTAGTGGCTATATTTATACAATGTGTTGCTAAGAACTTATTTGTATTTCAGTACCAAATTGTTAATATTATATATGAAAAATATGCTTTATGTATGTCTTTTGTATATGGGTATTATAGTTGGTATCAGAGCAGGTCGTATCCTCGACCTAGCCTTGAAATATTATAAGTGTTTTCTTCCGTTCATACATGTTGACTTGCGATAGGACTAAATGTTATGTTTATGGTATTGAGCCTGATGAAATTAATCATGTTTTGATGACATTTAGGAATTATGGCTGGTAGAAGTGGAACTCGTGCTCGACCCAGTGTCACTCCTCCCGGTAGCGATCAAGAAGGTAGCGATGGGAATGCTCCTATGTTCCAATTTATGCAGCAGATGCAGCAGCAACAACACCAATTCATGCAAGAAATGATGCATCAGATGAGTGGGGGACTTCACCCTCATGTGGTTGCTCCTGGAGCTGTGGGAGGAACATTTAGAGACTTCTTCCGCATGAACCCCCAAGAGTTTCATGGCAGATTGGATCTGGTTAATGCTCACAAATGGGTGACTGAAGTAGAGAGGATATTCCATATTGTGATTTGTAGTGAAGAAGACAAGGTGACTTTTGCGTCACATTTACTAAAGGGTCCTGCTGCTATGTGGTGGGAGAGTGCTTCCAATTTGATGATGGTGCAAGGGATTCCGAGGGTATGGCAGCAATTTAAGACAGTTTTTATGGATAAGTATTTCTCGAGTTCCTTGAGGACACAAAAGGAGTTCGAATTTCAACAATTGAGGCAAGGGAGCATGATTGTGGCCATTTATGCTGAGAAGTTTGAGAACATGGCAGTCTACTCTAGGCAGGCTATGTATGCTCCTGATGAAAGGTGGAAAATTGACCAGTTCTTGTTTGGGCTAAGGGCCGAACTCTCGCATAGTGTCTCTCAAAGGGAGTTCACTACCTACTCTGAGATGTTGAGGCAATGCTATGTTGCAGAACATAGTTTGATGAAAGTGCAGATAGAAGCAAGTGTCGGAAGGGCGGTTCAAGGAGATAGGGGGAGAGCTAGTCAATCTTTTAGGCCGAGGCCTCAACCCTTCAAGGGGAAATACGTGTCGAGTCCTAGATCCAGTGCTCCTCCTTCTTGCTCCCGATGCCATAAGAATCATTTTGGTAGATGCAATCCGGGTGTCGTGGTTTGTTTCCTTTGTCAGAGAGAAGGAAATTTTGCTAGAGATTTTCCCCAGAAGAAGGACCAAGTGCAAGCAAGAGTTTATATTATGGATGCTAGGAAGGCGATGGGCGACAATTCCTTGATTGCGGGTAATTGTCTTGTTAACAATCATCCTTGTCTTGTTTTATTTGACTGTGGAGCTACACATTCTTTTATATCTTCTAGTTGTGCGAAGCGACTTGGGTTGTGACTATTTCCTTTGTCTCCTCCAATGGTGGTTACTACCGCTATGGATGAAACTGTCGAGACGCCGCTTAAGTGTGAGAACTGTATGTTGTCCTTGGATGGTAGAATCTTTCAGATTGACCTCATTTGTTTGCCCCTTAAGAAAATTGATGTTATCCTGGGAATGGACTGGTTGTCTGCTAATTTTGTGTTTATTGGATGTGAAGAAAAGTTGATCCTCATTCCCTCCGTTGAAGCGCCTCCGAAGGATGTTTTGACAACAATCTTAGAAGGTACGGTTGGAATGAAAAAAATTTATGTTTGATCAAGAGAAATCTATTTTGCTTGTCCTTACTAATGAGGAGAGTAATGACCAGAAAGTTTTGAACATTCCGATAGTTTGTGAATTTCCCGATGTTTTTCCTGAAGATGTCACTTCCTTACCTCTGGTGAGGGAAGTTGAGTTCTCAGTCGACCTGATACCGGGAACGGCTCCTATATTCGTTTCCCCTTATCGCATGGCTCCGCTCGAGTTGAAGGAGTTGAAGGATCAATTGGAAGATTTTATGGCAAAGCATTTTGTAAGGCCTAGTGTCTCACCATGGGGAGCTCTGGTGTTGTTGGTAAAGAAAAGGATGGTGGTATGAGGCTGTGCATCGATTATCGAAAGTTGAACAAGGTTACAATCAAGAATAAATACCCCTTACCAAGGATAGACGACCTTTTAGATCAATTGAAAGGAGCCTGCGTGTTCTCGAAGATTGATCTGAGATTGGGCTATCACCAGATTCGTGTGAAGAGTTCTGATGTTCCGAAGACTGCGTTCAGAACCCGTTACGGTCATTACGAATTCTTAGTGATGCCTTTCGGTGTGACGAATGCTCCAGCTATTTTTATGGATTACATGAACCGGATATTTCAGAGTTATTTGGATAAATTTGTGGTGATCTTTATCGATGACATTCTTATCTATTCTTATACTCCGCAAGAGCACGGAGAACATCTAAGGATTGTCCTATCGATACTGCAGGAAAAACAACTTTTTGCTAAATTTAGTAAGTGTGAGTTTTGGATGTCAGAAGTCAAGTTCCTTGGACATTTTATATCCCGGGGAGGTGTAGCTGTAGACCCATCCAAGATAGAAGCTGTAATTAATTGGGAGAGACCGAAGAATGTTACCGAAGTGAGAAGCTTCCTAGGTTTGGCAGGTTACTACAGAAGGTTTATTAAAGGTTTTTCTTAGATGGCATTACCGTTAACTAAGCTCACTAGGAAGGACTTTGCTTATGAATGGGATTCCAGTTGTGAGCAAAGTTTCGTGTGGTTGAAGGAGAAATTGACGACTACTTCAGTCTTGATAATTCCCGATCCTAACAAATCTTATGAAGTGTTTTGCGATGCTTCAAAGATGGGTTTAGGAGGTGTTCTCATGCAAGAAGGTCAAGTGGTGGCGTATGCTTCCAGACATTTGAGAGTTCATGAGAAGAATTATCCTACGCATGATTTGGAATTAGAGGCCGCGGTGTTTACCTTGAAAGTGTGGCGACACTATTTGTATGGTGTGCGTTTTGAGATGTTTAGTGATCATAAGAGTTTGAAGTACCTCTTTGATCAAAAGGAACTGAATATGAGACAAAGGAGATGGATGGAGTATTTGAAGGATTATGATCTTGAGTTGAAGTATCACCCCGGAAAAGCGAACAAAGTGGCAGATGCCTTAAGTAGAAAAGTGATTCATAGTGCCGAATTGATGGTATTCGAGTATGCATTGTTAGAAAAGTTTTGGGATCTTAATCTTCAGTTTGTTTGGACTCCGAGTGGTGTAATCATGGGAAACTTGAATATTAATTCTACCTTGAGGAATGATATTCAACAAGAGCAAGTTTTGGATGAGAAGTTGCAAGGACTGTTACTCCAACCGGGATTCGTGAGAGCATTATATGGGATCATCCTATTTAATCAAAGGATTTGCCTTCCGGATGATGATGCGTTAAAGAGAAGGATTCTGGAAGAAGCACATAAAGATTCTTTTACGATACATCTGGGTTCTTCGAAGATGTATCAAGATTTGAAGAGGGAGTATTGGTGGTCCGGGATGAAAAAGGACATTGCGGTATTTGTGTCAGAATGTACGGTGTGTCAGCAAGTGAAGATTGAGCACCAAAGGCCAAGTGGATTGTTACAACCTTTGGACATCCCAATTTGGAAATGGGATAGTATCTCTATGGACTTTGCAGTAGGTTTACCAAGTACTCAGGGTGGCTATGACTCTGTTTGGGTGATTGTAGACCGACTAACGAAATCTGCGCATTTCTTAGCCGTTGCAAGGTTGTTTATTGTTGAAATTGTGAGATTGCACGGTGTCCCATCCAGTATTGTTTCGGATAGAGATCCAAAGTTCACTTCGAGATTTTGGAAGGTGTTCCAACAAGCCATGGGTACGAATCTGCGTTTGAGTACTTCTAATCATCCTCAAACGGATGGTCAGACGGAACGTACGATTCAAACGATGGAGGATATGTTGAGAGCATGTGTTTTAGAGAGTAGAGGAAATTGGAAAGAACTTTTGCTGTTGATCGAATTTTCGTACAACAATAGTTACCATGCAAGCATCGGTATGGCTCCGTACGAGGCTTTGTATGGAAGATGGTGTAGAACACTGCTGTGTTGGTCGGAAGTGAGTGAAGATAGGATCTTAGGACCAGAAATTATTCAAGAGACTACGGAAAAGATTCATATGATCCGAGAAAAGATTAAGCAAGCCCAAGATCGTCAGAAGAGCTATGCTGACAATTGAAGGAGACCCCTGGAATTCAATGAAGGCGATCATGTGTACTTGAAAGTCATTGCGAGATTAAGATTGAAAGGACCGTTTAAGTCGCGTAAGTTAAGTCCGAGATACGTGGGACCGTATCAAATTCTAGAAAAGATTGGTGAAGTTGCTTACCGTTTAGCCTTGCCGCCATCTCTATCCGAAATGCATGATGTTTTTCATGTATCTTAACTTCGTAGATTTGTTTCTGATCCTCTTCAGCCTATTCTGCCGAATTCTATCAAGATAGAAGTGGATTTGACCTTCGAGCCCCAACCGAGCCGTATTGTTGGAAGAGAAACCAAAGTGTTGAGAAATAAGAGATATCGATTGTTAAGGTGCAATGGGATGAGACGCATCCGGGCGATGCTACGTGGGAGTTGGAATCAGAAATGCGAGAATCATATCCTCACCTGTTCAGTTAATCCTTTAAATTCGTGGACGAATTTTATTTAAGGGGGGGGATGTAATACCCCGTATTTTATTTGAAGCTTTGGACAATATTAATTAGTAATAATATTATTCCGGAATACTCTAAGAAATTTTAATGGAACCAAATAGAGTAATCAGCGGGATATTATTTTATTAATTGATATTAGCTGACTCAGAGGTTTTATAAAATATCGGATTAAGAGACATTTTCGGATATTCTCTAATTTTGACCTATTGGTAAAAATATAAGCTTTTATATTTTTATATATATATATAAAGATTAAGAGAGGAAGAGAAAGTTGGTAAGAAAGAAGAAAAGAAGGAAAAGGAGAAGAGAAGAGAAGAAGAAGAGAGAAAAGCCCTAAAGCTCTAATTCCTCATTCCTGATCATCCGTCCGTCGAATCAACTCAATCTTTCCGCAAATCTTCGTCTCTCGAGGTGGGTTCTTAGTTAGAAAGTTTTATCTTTGATTTTGGTTGAGTTTTAGAGATTTTGTGGTTAGGGATAGATTGGAAAATCTAAGAGAAATCGGAAGTTTAACAGTTAAAACTCGATTAAAACCTACCTAAAATACTCATATGATGATAATGGATATGTTTGATTATGTATTGTTGCATTGGTTGATGTTTGGGAGTGTTTGGGTGTGGAAAGAGTGTTTTCCCATAAGGCTGAAACTTCCTGAACTGGTGTAGCTCGCTCAGCGAGCATACCTTGCTCAGCGAAAGTTCCAGGGCGATTTTCGCTCAGCGAGACCTGTAGGTTCCAACCTTGGTTTTTAATTTGTAACTTATGATCCGGGTATCCGTTTTTAGCGTTCCACATATCATTTCGAAGCTAATGATGAAATCTATATTTTGAGATCAAGAAATGTTGGTTCCACCCGACTTTTACCTTACTATTCGATTAAAAGGTAACAAAACATAATTATGGAATTTTGAGTTAAAGATAAGGAATTGGCGAGACTTGTGAAACACCTACGAGTTCGTAGACTAATAAGAATTGAGGATCGCGCTTGATTGTGTTCCCCTTTGTTAGCTTGAGGTGGGTATTACTTTGAGTCCCACGAGAAGCGAGAGTTAGCTTGAGGTGGGTATTATATTGAGTCCCACGGGAAGCGAGAGTTAGCTTGAGGTGGGTATTACATTGAGTCCGACGGGAAGCGAGAGTTAGCTTGAGGTGGGTATTACATTGAGCCCCACGGGAAGCGAGAGTTAGCTTGAGGTGGGTATTACATTGAGTCTCACGGGAAGCGAGAGTTATCTTGAGGTGGGTATTACATTGAGTCCCACGGGAAGCGAGAGTTAGCTTGAGGTGGGTATTACATTGAGTCCCACGAGAAGTCGAGAGTTAACTTGAGATGGGTATTTCATTGAGTCCCATGAGAAGTCTAGTGGTTCATACTTGAGGTGGGTGTTCCACTGAGTCCCACGGGAAGTCTTGTATGATGTATTGTTAGGTTGTTCTGTTTCGACTTGTTTATTTTTGAGAGGAACCTTGTACTCGTAGAATTTTTATGCTTGACCCTTAGAGCCGAGGGAACTCTAAGATAGGGAACCCACTGAGATGTTTTATCTCACCCCATGTTGATGTTGTTATTTCAGGTACTTCAGGTTCCACTAAAAGTAAGGATAAAGCGACTTGATTATCCTTACTAGTTGATGGCTCAGTCTTCCGCAGTGGATTCTTGAGATCTTCGGATCTAGTTCTTAGATCTTTTTGTATTCAAACATCTTGTACTATTTTATAGCCTTGTTTAGTACCTTATGTTGTAGTGGCTATATTTATACAATGTGTTGCTAAGAACTTATTTGTATTTCAGTACCAAATTATTAATATTATATATGAAAAATATGCTTTATGTATGTCTTTTATATATGGGTATTACAATATTGGGTCATTTTTAAATAATACACCATTCATCAATATAGGAATAGGTGCGTCCAAACATTATGAAATTGATTACTCAAACACCATAAAGGTTCATAAAAAAATATTTATCAATAACGGGAAGATTTGGGAATAGTGGGAGAAGAGGAAAGAACGACAAAACAAATTAATTTCTGTTTATACACTCCAATCAGCGTGGCACAATTTTTTTCTTTTTTTTGCAAATAAATATATCTAATTTTATTATACAATTATTACAATATAACCCTCTCTTCTCAAAAGTATATTCAAACCGAAATTAGTTTGTCAAATATTACTGATCAGAAACCTTACATGATAACTTTTCATATAATACAATACATACAATACTACTATAGAAACATAAACAATATTCTTATATTCTCCAAATATCTCATCAATAAAAATATTCTTAAACAACAAATTCCCTAAACCACTAATTAATAATTAAAAATTAATTTAGATAATATTGCAACATAATTTTTCGTCAAACAGGGACCTATAACAAAAAAAATTAATTAACACTTTGTCAACATACTTTTTCAAAATACTTTTTGTTGTTGGAGACAACCTTCCATTAATGATGCATTATGACATCCACCTTTCATAACTCTTTGTTCAATGTATTGTGTTTATAAATATTACATAAATGATAATGACGAATCAGAAAATATGATGGAGACGAAGATGAAACTGAACCTGAATGTATCCAATCATCATTCAGTCGGTTTAAAGTTTAAAGGCGCATAAACCGTTACAATTTGTGTAAATAGATGCGTTACAATTTAGGAATAGATGCTTTTTTATAGAATCCAATCCACATGGCACAAATTATGGTTACCGAAGCCACGTGGCACCATTTATTTCAAAGAAATGAATCTGATTTTCTTATATATATATATATATTTAAAATCATTTATTTTTTAATTGTATTTAAAATTAGTATTGTAATTTCTCTTTTATAAATAATATATTTTTAATGCTCTTAAGATAATTTAAAACATATTTATTAATTATATAATAATTTTTCATCTAGTATATAGAAATAAATTAAAAGTGGGAGAAGAGAAAGAACGACCAAACAAATCAAATTATGGGTATTCAAGCCACGTGGCACAATTTTTTTCAAAGAAATGAATTTGATTTTCTTATATATATTTAAAATGTTTTTTTAATTGTATTTAAAATTAGTATCGTAATTTCTTTTTTATAAATAATATATTCTTAATAATCTTAAGATAATTTAAAACATCTTTATTAATTATTTAATTATTTTTCATCTATTATATATAAACAATGAAGATGACGCATTTTGACATATGATGAAGATGACAAAACATGAAGCGGAATTTATTAGGTCAATTTTAAATAATACACCATTCATCAATTTAGGAATAGGTGCGTCCAAACGTTATGTAATTGATTACTCAAACACCACAAAGGTTCATAAAAAATATTTATCAATAACGAGAAGATTGTGGAATAGTGGGAGAAGAGGAAAGAACGACAAAACAAATTAATTTATGTTTATACACTCCAATCCGCGTGGCACAAATTTTTTCATTTTTTTGCAAAGAAATATATCTGATTTTCTTATACGATTATTACAATATAACCCTCTCTTCTCAAAAGTATATTCAAACCGAAATTAGTTTGTCAAATATTATTGGTCAGACACCTTAAATGATAACTTTTAATATAATACAATACATACAATACTACTATAGTATAAACAATATTCCAATATCTTCCAAAGATCTCATCAATAAAAATATTCATAAATAACGAATTCCCTTAACCACTAATTAATAATTAAAAAATATTTTAGATAATATTGCAACATACATTTTCGTCAAACAGGGACCTATAGCAAAAATATTAATTAACACTTTGTTAACATACTCTTTCAAAATACTCTTTGTTGTTGGAGACAACTTTCCATTTATGATGCATTATGACATCCACCTTTCATAATTCTTTGTTCAATGTATTGAGTTTATAAATATTACAGAAATGATAAGATGAATCAGAAAATATGATGGAGACGAAGATGAGACTGAAGCTGAATGTATCCAATCATAATTCAGTCGGTTTAAAGATTAAAGGCGCATAAACCGTTACAATTTGTGTAAATAGATGCGTTACAATTTAGGAATAGATGCTTGTTTATAGAATCCAATCCACATGGCTCAAATTATGGTTACCCAAGCCATGTGGCACCATTTTTTTCAAAGAAATGAGTCTGATTTTCTTATATATAATTAAAATCATTTATTTTTTAATTGTATTTAAAATTAGTATTGTAATTTCTCTTTTATAAATAATATATTTTTAATGCTCTTAAGATAATTTAAAACATATTTATTAATTATATAATAATTTTTTTATCTAGTATATAGAAACAAATTAAAGGTGGGAGAAGAGAAAGAACGACCAAACAAATCAAATTATGGTTACTCAAGCCATGTGGCACAATTATTTTCAAAGAAATGAATCCGATTTTCTTATATATATTTAAAATGTATTATTTTTTTATTGTATTTAAAATTAGTATCGTAATACTCTTAAGATAATTTAAAACTTATTTATTAATTATTTAATTATTTTTTATCTATTATATATAAACAATGAAGATGACGCATTTTGACATATGATGAAGATGACGACACATGAAGCGGAATGTATTGGGTCAATTTTAAATAATACATCGTTCATCAATTTAGGAATAGGTGCGTCCAAACGATATGTAATTGATTACTCAAACACCATAAACGTTTATAAAAAAATATTTATCAATAACGGGAAGATTTGGGAATAGTAGGAGAAGAAGAAAGAACGACAAAACAAATTAATTTTTGTTTATACTCTCCAATCGGCGTGGCACAAATTTTTTTTCATTATTTTGCAAAGAAATATATCTGATTTTCTTATACGATTATTACAATATAACCCTCTCTTCACATAAGTATATTCAAACAAAAATTAGTTTGTCAAATATTATTAGTCAGAAACCTTACATGATAACTTTTCATATAATACAATACATACAATACTTCTATAGAAACATAAAAAGTATTCCAATATCTTCCAAAGATCTCATCAATAAAAATATTCTTAAACAACGAATTCCCTAAACCACTAATTAATAATTGAAAAATAATTTAGATAATATTGCAACATAATTTTTCGTCAAACAGGGAACTATAACAAAAAAAAAAATTAATTAACACTTTGTCAACATACTCTTTCAAAATACTCTTTGGTTTTGGAGACAACCTTCCATTTATGATGCATTATGCCATCCACCTTTCATAACACTTTGTTCAATGTATTGTGTTTATAAATATTACATAAATGATAACGACGAAACATAAAATATGATGGAGACGAAGATGAGACTGAAGCTGAATGTATCCAATCATCATTCAGTCGGTTTAAAGATTAAAGTCGCACAAACCATTACAATTTGTGTAAATAGATGTGTTACAATTTAGGAATAGATGCTTGTTTATAGAATCCAATCCAGATGGTACAAATTATGGTTACCCAAGCCATGTGGCACCATTTTTTTCAAAGAAATGTATCTGATTTTCTTATATATATTTAAAATCATTTATTTTTTAATTGTATTTAAAATTAGTATTCTAATTTCTCTTTCATAAATATTATATTTTTAATACTCTTAAGATAATTTAAAACATATTTTTTAATTATATAATAATTTTTCATCTATTATATAGAAACAAATTTAAAGTGGGAGAAGAGAATGAACGACCAAACAAATCAAATTATGGTTACTCAAGCCACGTGGTAGAATTTGTTTCAAAGAAATGAATATGATTTTCTTATATATATTTAAAATGTATTATTTTTTTATTGTATTTAAAATTAGTATCGTAATTTCTCTTTTATAAATATTATATTCTTAATACTCTTAAGATAATTTAAAACATATTTATTAATTATTTAATCATTTTTCATCTATTATATATAAACAATGAAGATTTAGCATTTTGACATATGATGAAGATGACGACAGATGAAGCGGAATGTATTGGGTCAATTTTAAATAATACACCATTCATCAATTTAGGAATAGGTGCCTCCAAACGCTAAGTAATTGATTACTCAAACACCATAACGGTTCATAAAAAAATATTTATCAATAACGGGAAGATTTGGGAATAGTGGGAGAAGAGGAAAGAACGACAAAACAAATTAATTTATGTTTATACACTCCAAACAGTGTGGCACATAAATTTTCATTTTCTTGCAAAGAAATATATCCGATTTTCTTATACGATTATTACAATATAACCATCTCTTCTCAAAAGTATATTCAAACCGAAATTAGTTTGTCAAATATTATTGGTAAGAAACCTTACATGATAACTTTTCATATAATACAATACATACAATACTACTATAGAAACATAAACAATATTCCAATATCTCCCAAAGATCTCATCAATAAAAATATTCTTAAACAACGAATTCCCTTAACCACTAATTAATAATTAAAAAATATTTTAGATAATATTGCAACATACTTTTTCGTCAAACAGGGACCTATAACAAAAAAATTAATTAACACTTTGTCAACATACTCTTTCAAAATACTCTTTGTTGTTGGAGACAACCTTCCATTTATGATGCATTATGACATCCACCTTTCATAACTCTTTGTTCAATGTATTGAGTTTATAAATATTACAGAAATGATAAGATGAATTAGAAAATATGATGGAGACGAAGATGAGACTGAAGCTGAATGTATCCAATCATCATTCAGTCGGTTTAAAGATTAAAGGCGCATAAACCGTTACAATTTGTGTAAATTGATGCGTTAAAATTTAGGAATAGATGCTTGTTTATAGAATCCAATCCACATGGCACAAATTATGGTTACCCAAGCCACGTGGCACCAATTTATTTCAAAGAAATGAATCTGATTTTCTTATATATATATATATATATATATATATATATATATATATATATATATATATATATATATATATATATATATATATATATATATATTTAAAATCTTTTATTTTTTAATTGTATTTAAAATTAGTATTGTAATTTCTCTTTTATAAATAATATATTTTTAATGCTCTTAAGATAATTTAAAACATATTTATTAATTATATAATATTTTTTTTCATCTAGTATATAGAAACAAATTAAAGGTGGGAGAAGAGAAAGAACGACCAAACAAATCAAATTATGGTTACTCAAGCCATGTGGCACAATTTTTTTCAAAGAAATGAATCTGATTTTCTTATATATATTTAAAATGTATTATTTTTTTATTGTATTTAAAATTAGTATCGTAATTTCTCTTTTATAATAATATATTCTTAATACTCTTAAGATAATTTAAAACTTATTTATTAATTATTTAATCAGTTTTCATCTATTATATATAAACAATGAAGATGACGCATTTTGATTTATGATGAAGATGACGACACATGAAGCGTAATGTATTGGGTCAATTTTAAATAATACATCATTCATCAATTTAAGAATAGGTGCGTCCAAACGATATGTAATTGATTACTCAAACACCATAAACGTTCATAAAAAAATATTTATCAATAACGGGAAGATTTGGGAATAGTGGGAGAATAAGAAAGAACGACAAAACAAATTAATTTCTGTTTATACTCTTCAATCGGCGTGGCACAAATTTTTTTTCATTTTTTGCAAAGAAATATATCCGATTTTCTTATACGATTATTACAATATAACCCTTTCTTCACATAAGTATATTCAAACCAAAATTAGTTTGTCAAATATTATTAGTCAGAAACCTTACATGATAACTTTTCATATAATACAATACATACAATACTACTATAGAAACATAAATAATATTCTAATATCCTCCAAAGATCTCTTAAATAAAAATATTCTTAAACAACGAATTCCCTAAACCACTAATTAATAATTAAAAATAATTTAGATAATATTGCAACATAATTTTTCGTCAAACAGGGACCTATAACAAATAAAAATTTTATTAGCACTTTGTCAACATACTCTTTCAAAATACTCTTTGTTGTTGGAGACAACCTTCGATTTATGATGCATTATGCATCCACCTTTCATAACTCTTTGTTCAATGTATTGAGTTTATAAATATTACAGAAATGATAATGACGAAACAGAAAATATGATGGAGACGAAGATGAGACTACAACTGAATGTATCCAATCATCTTTCAGTCGGTTTAAATATTAAAGTCGCACAAACCGCTACAATTTGTGTAAATAGATGTGTTACAATTTAGGAATGGATGCTTGTTTATAGAATCCAATCCACATAGCACAAATTATGGTTACCCAAGCCATGTGGCACCATGTTTTTCAAAGAAATGATTATGATTTTCTTATATATATTTAAAATCATTTATTTTTTAATTGTATTTAAAATTAGTATTGTAATTTCTCTTTTATAAATATTATATTTTTAATACTCTTAAGATAATTTAAAACATATTTATTAATTATATAATAATTTTTCATCTATTATATAGAAACAAATTTAAAGTGGGATAAGAGAAAGAACGACCAAACAAATCAAATTATGGTTACTCAAGCCACGTGGCACAATTTTTATCAAAGAAATGAATCTGATTTTCTTATATATATTTAAAATGTATTATTTTTTTATTGTATTTAAAATTAGTATCGTAATTTCTCTTTTATAAATAATATATTGTATTTAATCATTTTTCATCTATTATATATAAACAATAAAGATGACGCATTTTGACATATGATGAAGATGACGACACATGAAGCGGAATGTATTGGTTCAATTTTAAATAATACACCATTCATCAATTTAGGAATAGGTGCGTCCAAACGTTATGTAATTGATTACTCAAACACCATAAAGGTTCATAAGAAAATATTTATCAATAACGGGACGATTTGGGAAAAGTGGGAGAAGAGGAAAGAACGACAAAACAAATTAATTTATGTTTATACACTCCAATCAGTGTGGCACATAAATTTTCATTTTTTTGCAAAGAAATATATCTGATTTTCTTATACGATTATTACAATATAACCCTCTCTTCTCAAAAGTATATTCAAACCGAAATTAGTTTGTCAAATATTATTGGTCAGAAACCTTACATGATAACTTTTCATATAATACAATACATACAATACTACTATAGAAACATAAACATTATTCCAATATCTTCCAAAGATCTCATCAATAAAAATATTCTTAAACAACGAATTCCCTTAACCACTAATTAATAATTAAAAAATAATTTAGATAATATTGCAACATAATTTTTCATCAAACAGGGACCTATAACAAAAAAAATGAATTAACACTTTGTCAACATACTCTTTCAAAATACTCTTTGTTGTTGGAGACAACCTTCCATTTATGATGCATTATGACATCCACCTTTCATAATCCTTTGTTCAATGTATTGAGTTTATAAATATTACAGAAATGATAAGATGAATCAGAAAATATGATGGAGACGAAGATGAGACTGAAGCTGAATGTATCCAATCATCATTCAGTCGGTTTAAATATTAAAGGCGCATAAACCGTTACAATTTGTGTAAATAGATGCGTTACAATTTAGGAATAGATGCTTGTTTATAGAATCCAATCCACATGGCACAAATTATGGTTACCCAAGCCATGTGGAACCATTTTTTTCAAAGAAATGAATCTGATTTTCTTATATATATATATATATATTTAAAATCATTTATTTATTAATTGTATTTAAAATTAGTATTGTAATTTCTCTTTTATAAATAATATATTTTTAATGCTCTTAAGATAATTTAAAACATATTTATTAATTATATAATAATTTTTCATGTAGTATATAGGAACAAATTAAAGCTGGGAGAAGAGAAAGAACGACCAAACAAATCAAATTATGGTTACTCAAGCCACGTGGCACAATTTATTTTAAAGAAATGAATCTGATTTTCTTATATATATTTAAAATGTATTATTTTTTTATTGTATTTAAAATTAGTATCGTATTTTCTCTTTTATATTAATATATTTTTAATACTCTTAAGATACTTTAAAACATATTTATTAATTATTTAATCATTTTTCATCTATTATATATAAACAATGAAGATGACGCATTTTGACATATGATGAAGATGACGACATTTGAAGCGGAATGTATTGGGTCAATTTTAAATAATACACCATTCATCAATTTAGTAATAGGTGTGTCCAAACGTTATGTAATTTATTACTCAAACACCATAAACGTTCATAAAAAAGGTTTATCAATAACGGGAAGATTTGGGAATAGTGGGAGAAGATGAAAGAACGACAAAACAAATTGATTTCTGTTTATACTCTCCAATCAGCATGGCACAATTTTTTTAAAATTTTTTTGCAAAGAAATCTATCCGATTTTCTTATACGATTAGTGCAATATAACCCTTTCTTCTCAAAAGTATATTCAAACTGAAATTAGTTTGTCAAGTACATACAATACTACTATAGAAACATAAACAATATTCCAATATCCTCCAAAGATCTCATCAATAAAAATATTCTTAAACAACGAATTGCCTAAACCACTAATTAATAATTAAAAATAATTTAGATAATATTGCAACATAATTTTTCGTCAAACAGAGACCTATAACAAAAAAAATTAATTAACACTTTGTCAACATACTCTTCCAAAATACTCTTTGTTGTTGGACACAACCTTCCATTTATGATGCATTATGACATCCACCTTTCATAACTCTTTGTTCAATGTATTGAATTTATAAATATTACAGAAATGATAATGACGAAACAAAAAATATGATGGAGACGAAGATGAGACTGAAGCTGAATGTATCCAATCATCATTCAGTCGGTTTAAAGATTAAAGTCGCATAAACCGTTACAATTTGTGTAAATAGATGCGTTACAATTTAGGAATAGATGCTTGTTTATAGAATCCAATCCACATGGCACAAATTATGGTTACCCAAGCCACGTGGCACCATTTTTTTCAAAGAAATGAATCTGATATTCTTATACATATATATATATATATATATATATATATATATATATATATATATATATATATATATATATTTAAAATCATTTATTTTTTAATTATATTTAAAATTAGTATTGTAATTTCTCTTTTATAAATAATATATTTTTAATGCTCTTAAGATAATTTAAAACATATTTATTAATTATATAATAATTTTTCATGTAGTATATAGAAACAAATTAAAGGTGGGAGAACAGAAAGAACGACCAAACAAATCAAATTATGTTTACTCAAGCCACGTGGCACAATTTTTTTCAAAGAAATGAATCCGATTTTCTTATATATATTTAAAATGTATTATTTTTTTACTGAATTTAAAATTAGTATCGTAATTTCTCTTTTATAATAATATATTCTTAATACTCTTAAGATAATTTAAAACATATTTAATCATTTTTCATCTATTATATATAAACAGTGAAGATGGCTCATTTTAACATATGATGAAGATGACGTCACATGAAGCGGAATGTATTGGGTCAATTTTAAATAATACACCATTCATCAATTTAGGAATAGGTGCATCCAAACGTTATGTAATTGATTACTCAAACACCATAAAGGTTCATAAAAAAATATTTATCAATAACGGGAAGATTTGGGAATAGTGGGAAAAGAGGAAAGAACGACAAAACAAATTAATTTATGTTTATACACTCCAATCAGCGTGGCACAAATTTTTTTATTTTTTTGCAAAGAAATATATCTGATTTTCTTATACGATTATTACAATATAACCCTCTCTTCTCAAAAGTATATTCAAACCGAAATTAGTTTGTCAAATATTATTGGTCAGAAACCTTACATGATAACTTTTCATATAATACAATACATACAATACTACTATAGAAACATAAACAATATTACAATATCTTCCAAAGATCTCAGCATTAAAAATATTCTAAAACAACGAATTCCCTAAACCACTAATTAATAATTAAAAAAATAATTTAGATAATATTGCAACATAATTTTTCGTCAAACAGGGACCTATAAAAAAATGAATTAACATTTTGTCAACGTACTCTTTCAAAATACTCTTTGTTGTTGGAGACAACCTTCCATTTATGATGCATTATGACATCCACCTTTCATCACTCTTTGTTCAATGTATTGAGTTTATAAATATTACAGAAATGATAATGACGAATCAGAAAATATGATGGAGACGAAGATGAGACTGAAGCTGAATGTATCCAATCATCATTCAGCCTGTTTAAAGATTTAAGGCGCATAAACCGTTATAATCTGTGTAAATAGATGCGTTACATTTTAGGAATAGATGCTTGTTTATAGAATCTAATCCACATGGCACAAATTATGGTTACCCAAGCCACGTGGCACCATTTTTTTCAAAGAAATGAATTTGATTTTCTTATATATATTTAAAATCATTTATTTTTTAAATTTTATATTAAATTAGTATTGTAAGTTTTCTTTTATAAATAATATATTTTTAATACTTTTAAGATAATTTAAAACATATTTATTAATTATATAATAATTTTTCATCTATTATATAGAAACAAATTAAAAGTGGGAGAAGAGAAAGAACGACCAAACAAATCAAATTATGGTTACTCACGCCACGTGGCACAATGTTAGACGCTGTGGCTAGTGATCTAGAGGGGGGTGAATAGATCACCTCCTTGTTTATAAGGATTTAAAAGATTTTTCAGAGTTTTTTAAAGATTAGCGGAAAACACGGTCCCTAATATACTTGCGTCTATTCTGGACCAGCCACTAGAAGACCGGATATATGATAAAGTGCTGGATTTACTATTGAGATGATAAAGATTTAAACACACAAGCTGTAAAAGTATTGAATGCATCTATCACAGAAACTATTTCCAATGAATCAAAACCGATTAAAAACGTAAATAGAGATGGAGAAGGAATACAATACACAGAGATTTGGTAAGGAAGTTCCCCACGTTCGTCCTCGCGTGTGGGTATGTCTCCCTCTCAATTTCAAACCGAAATTGAGAACTTTTATATCGATATTGCTGAAATCGTCGTTTACAAGGTTGCTATACAAACACCAGAAATCTATACACCTAGATTTTCCTATTGTATCAACCTTCACTTGATCTGAGCCAAATCAAGATTCCCTTGCAAGTAATACAAACAATTCACCGGTTCCACGATCTATTTGCGAAATCTCCCAATTTCCAAACCTTACGCTGCGGCTGAATCTGTTTTGTAAACGTGACTGACAAACCCTCAAGAACACGTTCGTTCTTGAAGGAAAACCCAGATGGTTTTTCCTTGAAACCTTCTTTCACTCTTCAACTCAGTTGGATCACCGGTCGTACCACTGAACGTTATCTCATGAACCTCTAATTCACAGAACATCACTGATTGATTGTTGATGTTCTTGAATCAAGGTATTTGAGAAGATGATGAAGATGAATTTTCTTCTTAGGTTTCAATCCTGCTCCAATATTGAATTACTCACACAAAACTACTTTTCTTGATGTGTTACTCAATATACCTGACTTGAAATTTCGCTTGCAATTTCTGTCTCTACACACTACACTAATAGAAAACCAAACATATACTTGACAGACTCTGTTAGAAATAAAACAGAAAAATGAATCGATACAAGATGCGAATGAATCGATGCATGATGGTTTTTACACTGTTATGTATCAATACATAATGTAATGAATCGATACATACTGAACCAATGAAGAAAAACAGAGAAATGAAAATACAATGAATCGATGCATATTGCGTATGTATCGATTCACAGCAGAAATTCCAGAATCATTTCTACAGCATGAATCGATGCATGTTGCGAATGTATCGATTCATAGCAGAAATTCCAGAATCATTTCTACAGCATGAATCGATGCATGATGTGAATGAATCGATTCATTTTACGAATTTCAGAAATTCAAGGACATTATTTGTTTAAAACAAGACAGTGTTAAAGACTAGCAATGCATACAAAGTGTATCAATATAAAGCATATGATAAAAGCACAAACGCATACAATTTATTATCATACAAAACTAAAGAGTTGCTCACAAACTCCCCCTTTTTGATGATGGCAAATTTTTGCAGAAGTGTGAGAACCACTCCCCCTGAGTTTGTGCATGCCTGTCATTTTTCACACTCAAGCCTTTCTCCCCCTTTGTCAACATCAAAAAAGAATGTATAGGTGAAGCAAAATTCAGCAATACCAAGATATATAAGCTAATCACTCACAAAGAATGAAACATAAAGGCAAACCAATTAATCGAAAACAACAAACAAGCATAGGCATTGAAATTGTCTATTAGAGTTGAGAATTACAAAAGCAAACCAAACGCATACAATGTTTAAACATAAAATGCAAAGAAACTTAAGCAAAACAATGATGTAATGCAAATATGAAATGCAGCCTTAGTGAGGAAAGTAGCCACCACAAGACTCCGCATCATCTCTATCGGGATCTCGGAAACTTGGAGGAGGAGGTGGAGGAGGCATCTCATCAGGATTTTGCCCCATGAAGTTGTAATGCCTGAACCGATTCTGAACCTTGGTGCTTCTAAATCTTTCCATGATACCCGGATGCGCACGACAATCATCCATGAAACCAGACATCTCATTGTAGAACACTTGATGCCACTTGACCAAGTCTGTATGCCATGAGTGTTGGTTATGATACATCCTAGTGTGTTCATCATGCCATTCTTGATGCTCTTTGTGCCACTCCGTTTGTTGTACATGCCACGCACGGGCTTCTTCATGTCGGGCATGATTGGCAATTTCCATTTGCTCAAACATTTGAGTGAGATATGCAGGAGCAGTAGTAGATGATGTCGGTGGAACAGATGGAGGAACCGGTTCATAGTTAGTAGGAGACCACCTTTGTGGCAGCCACTCACCCCAAGCAGTGTTGACATTTTCCTCAGGAGGATTTTCTGCATTTACATCCTCCATATCTTCATCTCTTTGTTCTTTAGCAACAAAAATTTGTTTATAAGGATCATCAAAGTTATAAATTCTGGTTCTAGAGCTGCGTTCAAAGAAGTAATAGCATCGACGCTCGGTGTCCCACCTATATCCCATATGAGAAAGAGTATCACTATTGAATTGTTGAACACTAGATGAAGATACGAGAGGAACAGGGGGTAAGACCACCTTCCAGAACTTAAGAATCCTCATAATCTGTGCGGCATAAGCAAGAGTGATGTTCTTCGAGCTATTTCTTGTAAGAAAAATACGCTTTACAAAATAATTAGGCCAATTCAAAGGAATCTTCTTCTGTAGAATATACAAGAGATGTATGTCTGGCTTATCCAATCTAGAGTGCCCACCAGACCTCGGACGTAAGATATGCGAGAGAATCCAATGCAGAATTCTGGGGGTACTCTTAATCATTCCAGAAGTTAAATGCTCATCATCACCTAGAGGCCTTTCCAGTTTTGAAATAGATGCACAATATTCCTTTAGTTTAAACTGAGGTTCAAAATTCTGATCATGCCACATCTGCAACTCAGGCGATAGGGATGGAATTTTGAACACTTTGGGCCAATCATCAGCCTCAAAACGGTAAGTTCTTGTTCCAATAGAGCACTTGAACATGTAACCTTTACCAGATTTCACACCCGCATAAAAAGCACGAATAAAGTCCTCATGATAGTCATCATTAACAGTTAAAAAGGACCCAAGTTTTTGTGCGTCAATCAAATCAGCAACTTCTTCTAAACAAAGAGTACACACATCTTGAGTATTGAAAACATGAGGTTTCATGACTAACTTTGTCTTGAAGGAAACCTCAAACTCTTCAGCAATGGCAGGATGTAGAATGGATGCCCCAGAGGGAGGAATGTCTGGAACAGGAGGAGCTTTATGTGAAGCCTCAACAAGTTCTTTCCCTTTACCTTTACCTTTTGCTCTAGGAAGCATGACTCTTGGAGGCATGATGATGAAGTTAGGGTTTTGGAAGAAAAGGGGTTTTGTAGTGTTAGGGTTATGTAACGTAAATGATGCAAATGAAATGAAGAGGGAGATAGAATAGAGAGATTATAACTGGTGTACATGTCATAACAGATGCTGATGTGTCGATATAAAAAAAAAAGAAACTGATTTTAAAACAGTATGCATCGATACATGACCTTATGAATCGATTCATGTCATGAAATTTTTGGAAATTCAGGTTGCTATGTATCGATACAAACCACGAATGTACTGATACATACTGTAACAATTTTGACAGATTTAAAAGTAAGTGAACATGAATCGACACAAGATGGATTGGATCGATACATGTTGCGAAATTTTTGAATTTCAAGTGGCTATGTATCGATACAAGCCACGAATGTATCGATACATACTGTAACAATTTTTACAATTATAAAAGGAATTTAACATGAATTGACACAAAATGAAAAAAAAATGCAGAATGCAGAATGAATCACAACATTGTAATGATGCTTAAGAATACTTTTACAAACTAATTATTAACGCTCAAACAATCATATGTAAAGAAGTACATGTAAGCGAGAAATAATTGCTCAAACATACATTTTTCACACAATATCAACAAGGTGTAGAGAGGAACAATATTACCTCCGTCGTAGTAATCTTATGAGGTACGAGTGAAGTCTACATTCAGATCTTAGCAAACACGTTGAGATAAAAATAAACAAAATCAAACAAACTTAAGATACCAATGCGGAGAGATCAAGAATCCCTAATTCACGACGAATGTTGAAGAATGGTTCAGATGCCAATGGTTTAGTGAAAATGTCAGCAAGTTGATTTTTAGTATCAACATGCTCAAACACAACATCTCCTTTTTCAACATGATTGCGAAGGAAGTGATGTCTAATCTCTATATGTTTGGTGCGTGAGTGTAAAACAGGATTTTTAGTGAGATTAATGGCACTAATGTTGTCGCACTTTATTGGAATACGTTTAAGTTCAATATCAAAATCTTGTAGTTGTTGTCTTAGCCACAAAATTTGAGCGCAACAACTACCGGCTGCAACATACTCAGCCTCTGCAATAGACAACGCTACGGATACTTGCTTTTTGCTATGCCAACTTATTAAAGAATTTGAAAATAGATGACATGTACCACTAGTGCTTTTCCTATCTGATTTGCAGCCAGCAAAATCAGAATCAGAGTAACCTACTAAGCTGCAATCACTCCCTTTAGAATACCAAAGCCCGTATTTAGGTGTTCCATGAAGATACCTAAATATACGCTTGACTGATTTTAAGTGAGATTCCTTACGGTTTGATTGATATCGTGCACACATACAAACACTAAACATAATGTCCGATCTAGAAGCAGTTAGATACAAGAGAGACCCTATCATACCTCTATACCTTTTGACATCAACACACTTACCATGTTCATCTTTGTCCAAGTTTCCGTTGGTAGGCATGAGAGTGTCGATTGATTTTGAATTATTCATTCCAAAGCGCTTGAGCAGTTCTCTGCAGTATTTTGTTTGACATACTGTTGTACCTTCATCAAGTTGCTTTATTTGAAGGCCTAAGAAGTAGTTCAACTCCCCCATAAGAATCATCTCAAACTCACCCTGCATAACATTAGAAAACTCTTCGACCAAGTGTATGTTAGTTGAACCAAAAATTATATCGTCTACATAAACTTGAACTAAAAGAATGTGCTTTCCTTTATGTCTAATGAAGAGTGTATTATCCACTTTACCTCTAGAATATCCATGATCAATTAGAAATTTGCTAAGTCTTTCGTACCACACACGAGGTGCTTGCTTAAGATCATATAAAGCACGCTTTAATTTGTAAACATGATCTAGATATTCAGAATTTTCAAAACCAGGAGGTTGTGAAACATATACTTCTTCATTTATGACACCATTTAAAAATGCACTCTTTACGTCCATTTGGTAAAGCTTGAAATTCATAGAACACGCATAAGCAAGCAAGAGACGTATAGCTTCAAGGCGAGCCACTGGAGCATAAGTCTCCTCATAATCTATGCCCTCCTCTTGGTTATACCCTTGTGCTACCAAGCGTGCCTTGTTCCTAGTTATCACTCCGTTTTCATCAAGTTTATTCATAAACACCCATTTAGTACCTATGATATGATGATCTCGCGGACGAGGGACAAGTTCCCAAACGTCATTTCTTTTAAATTGATTAAGCTCTTCTTGCATGGCCATCAGCCAAAATTCATCAATCAATGCCTCTTTATTATTTTTAGGTTCTACTTGTGATACAAAGGCGAAGTGAGAACAAAAGTTACTTATCTTAGAACGAGTCAACACTCCCTTTGAAACATCTCCCAATATATTGTCTATAGGGTGGTCTTTAGAGGATTTCCAAGCTGGTGGAAGTTCCTTCACTTCAGATGTCCCTTCCTCTTTATCTTTTTCATGACTAGTATCTTCCTCCTTCTCATTTTCAGCAGTTTCAGATTGATCAATTTCCGAAACAGCTTCTTTGAGTATGTCTTCTGTAGATACACCTGCATCATCAAAAGAGATACCTTTTCCGACAATTTTTGGATAAGACTCATCAAAAGAAACATGGACAGATTCTTCAACAGAAAGTAAACGCCTATTATACACTCTATATGCTTTACTTGATTGAGAGTATCCAAGAAAAATACCTTCATCAACTTTGGCATCAAACTTCCCAAGGTTTTCCTTACCATTATTTAAAACAAAACACTTACAACCGAACACATGAAGATGAGACAAGTTTGGCTTTCTACCTTTTAAAATTTCATAAGGGGTTTTATTCAAAATAGGACGAATTAAAATCATGTTCAGAACATAACAAGCTGTGCTAATTGCATCAGCCCAAAAATATTTTGGTAATCCATCCTCATTGAGCATTGTTCTTGCCAATTCCTCTAAAACTCGATTTTTGCGCTCCACAACATCATTTTGTTGTGGAGTTCGAGGAGCTGAAAAGTTGTGCTCAATGCCATACTTGTCACAATACTTATCAAAGAGATGGTTTTGAAATTCACCTCCATGATCGCTTCGAATTGTAACTATTTTAGAATTCATTTTGTTTTGGGACAGCTTTGCAAAACTTTTAAAAGCAGAAAAAGTTTCATCTTTGCTATGAAGGAATATAGTCCAAGTGAATCTAGAGTAGTCATCTACTATTACAAAACCATAATAGTTTCCACCTAAGCTCTTTGTCCTAGAAGGTCCAAAGAGGTCCATATGAAGAAGCTCAAGGGGTCTTGAAATTGAAATTATGTTTTTAGATTTAAAAGAGACCCTTGTTTGTTTCCCCATTTGGCAAGCATCACATAGGTGGTCTTTTGAAAATTTTATTTTTGGAAGACCTACTACTAGATCCTTAGATACAACCTTATTAAGCAAATCGAAATTAACATGCACTAAGCGTCTATGCCATAGCCATGAATCATCATTTAGGGCAACTAGACATTTAGTGCTTGTTAAAGATACACTCAAAATATCAAGCATATATATGTTGTTTACTCTTACACCTTTAAACACAACATTATGTTCGGTATGTTCAATTTTGCAACAAGTTTTTGTGAAAGAAACTTTATAACCTTTGTCGCATAATTGACTTATACTCAACAAATTGTGTTTAAGTCCCTCTACAAGATGGACATCAGAAATAGTAGTGGTAGAGGGATTACCTACACTACCTTTGCCAAGTATAGCTCCTTTGTTATTGTCTCCATAAGTAACATACCCCTTCTTCTTTGCTTTGAAGTCAATAAAAAGAGATATGTCACCCGTCATGTGCCTTGAACACCCGCTGTCCAGAAACCATCTTCTTTCCACGGATGCAAGACACTCATCCTACAATATCAAAAGAGAGAGGTAGGTACCCAATTTTTATTGGGTCCAAATGGGTAAGTGGTAACATGGTTGTCTTTAGGCTTCCATTGATAAATACCTTTAGGCACTAGGAATCTTCTAAATTTGCATTTTTCAATGGTATGGCCAGCATGACAACAATAATGACAAGCACTACGACAATGTTGTTGTTTATGTTTGGTCCTTAAATCCTTTGGAATAAAAGAGTATCTTGCATATGGAGGATTTAATGACTTTTTAAACAACCTAGTATCAATGGCATAAGTAATCTTAGGTTGTAAAGCTTTTTCCAATTTGACCTTAAGAGAAATAACCTCTTGTTGCCAAATGTGACAAGCTTCACAATGCCTTATTTTACTACAACCATCAATATCAATAGCTTTTGAATTTTCAGCAATGCTAGCTTTCAAGTACTCTAAATCTTTTTCAGCATGTTGTACTTTACCTTCCAAGTATGAAAAAATTTGTTTATCGGAAGATAATCTTTTAAATGCTTCTATAGCTTCATTATGCAGTTTTTCAAAAGCTATTTTCAATTCAGAAAAGGACATAGAAGAGAAATTGTTATAGTAAGCTTGTTTTACCTTTTTATTATCAATTTTCTTCTTGTGGTGGGACTGATTTTTGGTGTGAGCCATAAGACACAAATTTACGGTTTCATCGCTATCACTTGAGCATTGTGTACTTGATGAATCACTATCACTTTCCCAAGCAATGTAAGCTCTTCTTTGCTTATTGTACCTTTTTGGTGGAGCTTTTCCTTTATCCTTTTTCTTTAAAGGACAATCCGTCTTATAATGTCTGGACTTACCACAACTAAAACAAGACCCTCTTTCTCTATTCTTCTCAATCTCTTCCTGTTTTGAATCTATAGATTGTCTTCTAAACTTTATGAGATTTTTATCGGAATGCTTGATTCCATTCTTTCGAATGAATCTATTATTTCTCCTAACAGAAAGTCCCATTTCTTCGTCACCGGAGTCTTCGTCACTACTTGACTCATTGTTGCTTAGCTCTTTTTGTGAGGACTTTGAGTTAGAAGCCACAAGAGCTATAGGCCTCTTCTCACCCTCTTTATCTTTATTCTTCTCCTTTCCCTTTTTACTCTTGTTTTCAAACTTTTCTAGACTTTCTAGTTCTTGCTGATGTTCCTCCAGCTTTCCAAACAAAGTAGTCATTGAGAGTGTCGTTAGATCGTTGGCTTCCTTGATAGCTGTTACTTTAGGTTGCCATTCCCTGCTAAGACATCTCGGAATTTTATTAGTAGCAATTTCATTGGAAACAGGTTTTCCAAGTGCATTCAAACGATTAATGAGATGAACAAATCTCTTTTGCATGTCGGGAATAGATTCTCCTTGTTTCATGCGAAAGAGTTCGAACTCTTGATTAAGTGTGTTAATGCGGGACTGTTTTACTTCAGTTGTACCTTCATGTGCAATTTCTAAAGCGTCCCACATTTCTTTAGCTGTCGAGCAATGGGATACTCGATAATACTCATCAGCACTAAGTGCTGAGATTAGCATATTTCGAGCTCTCCAATCACTTGACCACTTTTTCTCATCTTTCTCATCCCAATCATCTTCTAGTTTAGGTACTATGGCACCTGCCTCATTCATCATGGTGATTTGAAAAGGACCATTTTGAATGGCAGTACATACGCGCCTATCCACTGAATTTATGTGAACTCGCATGCAGTCTTTCCAGTAGCCATAATTTTCACCATTGAAAATAGGAGCTCTATTATACGCCCCCTTTGGTTCAGAATCCATATCGTTACAGGCAGCCACAAAGCACCAGCGAACCAGTGCTCTGATACCACTTGTTAGACGCTGTGGCTAGTGATCTAGAGGGGGGGGGTGAATGGATCACCTCCTTGTTTACAAGGATTTAAAAGATTTTTCAGAGTTTTTTAAAGATTAGCGGAAAACACGATCCCTAATATACTTGCGTCTATTCTGGACCAGCCACTAGAAGACCGGACATGTGATAAAGTGCTGGATTTACAATTGAGATGATAAAGATTTAAACACACAAGCTGTAAAAGTATTGAATGCACCTATCACAGAAACTATTTCCACTGAATCAAAACCGATTAAAAACGTAAATAGAGATGGAGAAGGAATACAATACACATAGATTTGGTAAGGAAGTTCCCCACGTTCGTCCTCGCGTGTGGGTATGTCTCCCTCTAAATTTCAAACCGAAATTGAGAACTTTTATATCGATATTGCTGAAATCGTCGTTTACAAGGTTGCTATACAAACACCAGAAATCTATACACCTAGATCTTCCTATTGTATCAACCTCTACTTGATCTGAGCCAAATCAAGATTCCCTTGCAAGTAATACAAACAATTCACCGGTTCCACGATCTATTTGCGAAATCTCCCAATTTCCAAACCTTACGCTGCGGCTGAATCTGTTTTGTAAACGTGACTGACAAACCCTCAAGAACACGCCCGTTCTTGAAGGAAAACCCAGATGGTTTTTCCTTGAAACCTTCTTTCACTCTTCAACTCAGCTGGATCACCGGTCGTACCACTGAACGTTATCTCATGAACCTCTAATTCACAGAACATCACTGATTGATTTTTGATGTTCTTGAATCAAGGTATTTGAGAAGATGATGAAGATGAATTTTCTTCTTAGGTTTCAATCCTGCTCCAATATTGAATTACTCACACAAAACTACTTTTCTTGATATGTTCTTCAATATACCTGACTTGAAATTTCGCTTGCAATTTCTGTCTCTACACACTACACTAATAGAAAACCAAACATATACTTGACAGACTCTGTTAGAAATAAAACAGAAAAATGAATCGATACAAGATGCGAATGAATCGATGCATGATGGTTTTTACACTGTTATGTATCAATGCATAATGTAATGAATCGATACATACTGAACCAATGAAGAAAAACAGAGAAATGAAAATACAATGAATCGATGCATGTTGCATATGTATCGATTCATAGCAGAAATTCCAGAATCATTTCTACAGCATGAATCGATGCATGTTGCGAATGTATCGATTCATAGCAGAAATTCCAGAATCATTTCTACAGCATGAATCGATGCATGATGTGAATGAATCGATTCATTTTACGAATTTCAGAAATTCAAGGACATTATTTGTTTAAAACAAGACATGTGTTAAAGACTAGCAATGCATACAAAGTGTATCAATATAAAGCATATGATAAAAGCACAAACGCATAAAATTTATTATCATACAAAACTAAAGAGTTGCTCACACACAATATTTTTCAAAGAAATGAATCTTTCTTATATATAATTAAAATGTATTATTTTTAATTGTATTTAAAATTAGTATCGTAATTTCTCTTTTATAAATAATATACTTTTAATACTCCTAAGTTAATTTAAAACTTATTTATTAATTATTGTTCTGGGCAGGCCCAACTCCCAGAATTGGGCCAAGCAAAGTGGCATTATGACACGCTCGGCGTCGAGCACAATGCCAAGAATAACGATCCTTGTCGACCAAAGCCATTCCGACCAGGATGAAATCCCCCAACGGCTAGTTTTGACCGTTACCTATTCGTGCGGATTCCACGATCCGCGCCAAACGGTTTGAACCAATAATCATCCACTAACGACGGTATATAAACCCTCTCAGAGGAGAGGGCCAGGTATTCAATTCTCTGAACTTAATTCTCGTACTTGCACACTCTTTGCTCAGTGTCTTACTTCAGCATCGGAGGGCCTTGCAGGTACACCCCCTTCCTCTCCTTATCAACCGTCTTTCAACAACGCTCGACTCCAGCCATATTGGATCCTGATCTCCAGGTACAATCAGGTGGCGCCGTCTATGGGAAACTGATTTCCCCGTTCTTCTCTCTCAAAATCTTCAAGAACCAAAGTTTTTACCAAGATCCATGGTTGTTCGAGACAACCATCCGGACGACCGGTCGAACGACGGCATGCTCATCACGCAACGTGAGAGCAACATTCATCATCCTCCACACGAAGAAACCGTGCAAGATCATCCAGACGGGAAGACAACTTCACCTTCCCCCGACCGCGACCAACCTCTAGAAAGTCGCCCGGAAGTTTTTCTTCCCCCAACTCCTTCAGGATCCGATTTCGCAGCGCTGGCTGAAATTTTGAGTCAGACAAATTTGTTGCTCCTCGCCCATGGCGAGAAGATTGCCCGTCTTGAAGACAATAACCGTCGATCATCCCAGTCTCCCGTGAGACACCAAAGAAGGCGTAGTCCCTCTCCTCCCAAGAGAAAGAGGAAAGGACATATCGACGAATCTACTAATGACAAACGGTCTCGCCCATCTCCTCCTCGATCTTCCCTTCCAAGAAAATTAAGAAGGAGCAGATCAAGATCCGCATCACCTCGGCGAGCAAAGAAGTGCGCGCCCAGGTCCCCTTTATTCAATTACAGCGACGATGAAGACACCAGGGCCCCCCTCTCATCGGAAATCATGGCGGTTAAACTCCCAAGGGGTTTAGAAAAACCTCCACCCTTAGGCCCATATGATGGGACCACAGATCCTGACGAGCATATCGAGAATATTGATGCTTTGCTTGACTACCGAGGGGTGCGAGGGGCGATCAAATGTCGCCTCTTTCCTACAACTCTGAGGAAAGGAGCGATGACATGGTACAAAAGCCTCGAAGCAGAGTCCATCACTTCCTGGAAACAGCTCGGACGCACATTTTCCAGGCACTTCACCGCCTCTAGACGACATCCAAAGACGGAAGCATCGCTCGAAGCGATCATCCAGGGGAAGGACGAACCTCTACGAACCTATATCAAGAGGTTCAACAAAGAAGCAGTCCAGGTATCCACAACGGACGACATGAAGAAGTACTTGCTGGAACGGGGACTACGCCCGTCGACCGATTTCCACCGAGCCATTGGCATCGAGACCCTGGCCACCCTTGACGCCTTCTTGTTGAAAGCCCAAGCTTGCATCCAATATGAGGAAAAGCAGGCGGCTAGCTCCGTCCGAGACGCCCGGCGTCGCGAGGACGCGAAGCCCCACCGGGTCGATGAACCCTCGACATCTTATCGGTGAGGAGACAAAAGAAAGGATGATCACCCCCGTGAACCGCGGGAGCACAGAGGACCCGTCGGCCGATTTCATGAATATACTCCCCTCCTGGTCTCTAGGGAAAAGATCTTGTCCGAATGTGCCAACTCAGAATTCAGGCAAGCAGGAGTACGCTTTCCGAAGCAGCTGCCTAGCAAACCGGGCACGAACAAGACGAAGTACTGCAGATTCCACAAGAGTCACGACCATAATACTGAAGACTGCATCCATCTCAAAGATGCAATCAAGATACTTATTAAATACGGGCACCTCAAACAATTTACCAAATCTAGAGACACCCCTCGACAAGAAGCGCAAGAGACTCAAAAGATCGAAGAGTCTATTCCCATTCCAGTAGATGCGAACATGCAGGTTGCCCTGAGCATCTATCGCCCGGAAGATTTCTTCCTGCCCGATCACACGGGGAGTCCGGGATATTTTTCCTCCCACAGCCCGTGGGAGACCTTTCCATCTGCAATGGTCATCTCAAGGGGAGGTTTTAACAAAATCACGGTCGGATCCGTAAAGAGGAAATTCGACCAACTGATCGCGAAAGGCCATGTGCAAAGCGCGACCCTGGACCCCCCAAGAGAAGGCTCAGTACCCCTTGCTTTTTACCGGGAGGAACTCTTAGGAGGAGCACCAAATGCCAGCATCCCACTACTCATCCGTGCACGAATGGCAAATTTTGATGTGAGGAGAATCCTAGTGGACCAAGGTAGCTCCTACGACATCATGTACTCCCAATTATTTTCAACACTCCAGTTGAATGAAACACACCTGACTCCGTACGTCGGATCAAACTTACAAGGTTTCAATGGAGCAGTCTCCCGACCATGGGGCTACATCGATCTCTTCGTCACCTTTGGGGCATCCGAGACTGCCAAAACTGTTCGTGTCCAATTCTTGGTCGTGGATTGCCCGTCGCTGTACCAATGCATTTTGGGACAACCGACACTGGCCGAGCTGATCGCTGTTCCATCAACCGTCCACCTAAAAATGAAGTATTATACTACTTTAGGCAAAGTCGCTACGTTACACGGTGACGTCGAAGCTGCCCGCTGATGTTTTGAGGCAGCATCCAGAGGTCTTAGCTCGATATCTTACCAATCAAACCCTTCATCACTGACTTCACCAGATACTCCACAAACATCCAAGGCTTTTCCTCAGGTATACTCAATCGATCTAGACTGCAGGTTCTCAGACGACAACGAGGGCATTCAAAGGCTGACCGATTCACTTTCTCGGCCAATTCCAGACGGAGAATTCGAGTTGATTCCTTTGGGAGATGATCTGGCTCGGTGCGTCAAGATCGGGGCATATCTGCCCGACTTGGCGAAACGATAGTTAGAGGCATGCCTCAAGGGAAACACGGATCTGTTCGCTTGGAGTGCTGCAAAAATGCCAGGGTGTCGCTCCCGGGACTTTCATCCTAGTACAAACGCGAAAATGAGGATCAGAGTCGACGTAGTTCGCCTAACTAAGGCGGTAACTATTTTTTGTGTTTTTTATGGCTGGAACTGTGTATGTCTATGCTCAGGTGTTGCAGGCTCGTCTGGTACGAGTGCGTCTACCGTCTTGCATGCGAGACAAGTCGTCGCGAGTTCGCACTGAGAGTGAATGAGATGAGAAAAGAAGTTCCCGCCGGAAAGTCGCTTGTTATTTGTTTTTGTCTTTTTATGAGAAATGTTTTGAATTTGTTTGTGAACATTCTCATACTAAGACCTATCCATCGCGGGAAGTACTTACACCTCGCCCCGAAACAGGACGCGTATAAGCACTCCGCAACAAAGTCTCGTATCGTATAAGAATGTTCAACCTTTATTAGGTATTTTATTATTTTCTTCATGAGGTGAGAAAGAATGACTCAAGTTGGAAAAAGGACCAAAAACTAAGGGGGACTAAGACCAACCCTAAGTTATTTATTATTCACAAAAGGGAGATCCTAATGGTTTGTGAGGTTTTCTAATCCTAAAGATCAAAAAGGAAAAGAAAGAAGGGAAAAGGATGCAACTTACTTCCTAAGGAAGGTAAGTTGGTCCTAATAATGGGGAATCCTACCAAACACAAATATGGAAGGAAAAGATGAATTAAAATGCATAAAAGAAATGCATAAAAAATAAAAGGATAGGGTGAGTAAACTTACCTCAATCTTCCCCACTATAAAACAAATGATTAATGTGCATTTTTATTAAAAAAGAAAGAAGCAAAATCACCATTATTAAATCCTAAAGACTCTAGGACTCAAACTAGACTCAATCTTAATTCTAAAGGAACTAGAAAAAGGCTAAAACCAAAATACAGCACCTATTACAGCCCCTAATACCCAAACAGCTATGAAAACAATGCATAATACAACTCAGCTTTTTACAGCCAGCATGCAGCATGAAAAAGTAGGTGTAAAAGGTTTCAAACAACATGTACACATAACAAACAACACACATTTTACAACACCTATATACAAAAACAGCTATGAAATGCAAAATCCAGAATTGCTTATTTTCATTTTTTCATGCACAAACTCAATGCAACATATACCAATTCATCATGAACATGTATTTGGACCTAAATCAACATATAAATGCAAGAACATGAACCTTTTTGATGATTATGCAAGTATACATCACATGGTGGATTATGCCACAAATAATGCAACAATGTAACACATGAACATGCATATGAACATGGCATATGAACATGGTGATTATTGATTATGAACATACAACATGATAGCTCAAAAATAATGTCAAACTTAATACAAAATTCAGAATTAAATTGATATGGATGATGTGATCAAGTATGCAACGAAATGCAACCGAATGCACAATTACGTAACATGCAAAATGCAACATACATCAACATAATGGAATGCAAAATATTAATTAATGCAATGCAAACATGTAAAAACAGAATGCTACATGATTATTATGTGTCAAATAATGCACAAACATGGTAACAACATGCAAGAATTTAAGCTATGCACAAAGAGCACAAAACATGCATAATATGCGAAATGAATGGAATCGTGTCGAAACGACTCGAAACGGGGATATGAACTACTGGAAATGGACTCAAAAATTCCCTAAAATCACTACCTAAACATGTATGAACATTAGAGGCACTAGAAATTAGGAATGAGCAATCAAATAAGCAAAAAAAATAAAAAATTAACAGCGTTAACCGGTTAACCCATTGGTTAACCGGTTAACGAACCTAAATCTGCCTTGTTTTGTGGCCAATACGCACCCATTAACCGGTTAACCAAATGGTTAACCGGTTAACACTGAACCAGAATGTGAAAAAAGTTTAGAAATAAGTGTTTTTGGCCACAAACTCACTTCTAATGATCCCTAACATACCTAGGACCATGCTACCATTAATTTCTACTTAATTTGAGCTTATTTACAGACGATAGAACCTATATCTATTAACACCTTAAATCCAAATTCAACCAAAATCACAAATCACAAGCAAACATAATCGAAACGGAATTGATTTTAAACAAAGCAAAAAGCACTTAAAGAATTCCAAAAGTGGCGAGATGAAGAGAATAACTTAAAGAAGAAGTGATTAAGATCACCAACCTACAAAGCGGAGGAGTGCTTCGGTGACTGTTGCAAGAATCAAAGCTTGAATCGAAGAGAAAACCGAAAACCGAGAAATCGCAAAATAAATGCGTTCTTGACGTTTTGATCTTCTTGCACTTCCGATAAGCCAAAAAATTCAACAAAATTAGTAGCTTATCCTTCTTCAATCCACAAAATATGAAGGTTGGAGGCTTAAGCTTCAAGATCTTCAAGTTTCAATGTGAAACTTGAAGAGCTTATTTGAAAAGCTTTGGTGAAAAGGGTGAAAAAAGGAGGAAAAGTGAGAGAGAAAAAAGTGCTTGTGCAAGAGTGAAAAAATTGGAAAAATGGTGTTCAACCCTTTGGTTTGGATGAAAGTGGCTTAAATAGAGGTTAGGCTAGGAGCTAGGTATGGGGCCCAAAAATTAGGTTTGGGATCCAAAATTAGGTTTGGTAGTTAGTTAGGGTTAGGGTTGGAAAAGGGAATATTCCTTGGAATACTCTAGAAGATGGTAGAAGATGGTGGAAGCTTCCAAGGGAAATGGAGTGGAATTGCAATGAAAAAACAAAATGGAAAGAATGAAAGGAAGTGTGGAAAGAAAGTGGAAGGAAAAGTGGAGGGAAACGCAAAACCAACTACCTTTCAAACGATTTTTCTTTGATTTTTCTATGATTCCTCCATCATTTCTTGACCAAACTTGAACCATAGGATCATTGTAACCCTAAATTCATGATCTCGATCTTAAAAGTCCGGAGTCGACCCTTTTTTACCTAGCTCGGTTGCCTTTTCCCCGATTCCTCGATTTTTCGTCGTCCGGCCAGTCGAACCCCTTCCAAAATGAATTTGTGGACGAGATTTGAACCCTAGGCACTTGACATCATATATAAGACAAAGGAATCCTTCTTGAATCAAAACTTCACGCGGAAGCCCCGTAGAAACGAAACCCTAATTCGGCCTTTTTCCCTCAAGAAATATTGCACTGCTTGCCTCCTTCAATCAAACCCCCATCTTTCCATGGCTTGTGGCTTCAAGTGAAGACTTGTGGGATATTGTGAACCCTTTGCACAAGGTTGGGAAGCTTTGTGGCTCTGTGATTGACTTTGTAATGCCTTCAGCTGCTTCGATCATTGATCACATACCCATGCCTCAGCTATGCAACGTTTGATACAATTTTTTTTATTTTATGAATTTATGTATGCAAAATGCTATGCACAATGTTGAGGGTATGAGAGGGAAAATTTTAAGGTATTACAACTGCCCCTATTCAATCATCTGCAGGCCTGAATGAATAATTGCGAGAGCTTTTAGACGTTCAAGGTATGGAGTGATTGAATACTCAAATAAAACCTGGAAATTTGAACTCTGTGGGAAGTAAAATATATTGGGAAGAATGCCATCCTCAAATGCCTATTCTCAAAAGGGATCCTCGGATCTAAAACGAAACCATCCTCGAATGGAGACGCAATGGTATACCGACCTCAGTCGATAACCAGAAACACAAAGACTGACCTTAGACAGACTTTGCAAAAGAGACAAATGACCTCAATCAATAAGCTCAAAATGGTCTATCACCCTCGAATGATAGCGACAACAAACAAGACCAACCTCAGAAGGACTTGAAGAAAAGACTTCCATCCTCGAATGACACTTCTCAAAAGGATCCTCGGATCTAAAACGAAACCATCCTCGAATGGAGACGCAATGGTATACCGGCCTCAGTCGATAACCAGAAACACAAAGACTGACCTCAAAATTTTTTTGCAAAAGAGACAAACTGACCTCAATCAATAAGCTCAAAATGGTCTATCACCCTCGAATGATAGCCACAACAAACAAGACCAACCTCAGAAGGACTTGAAGAAAAGACTGCCATCCTCGAATGACAATTCTCAAAAGGATCCTCGGATCTAACACGAAACCATCCTCGAATGGAGACACAATGGTATACCGACCTTGGTCAATAACCAGAAACACAAAGACTGACCTCAGACAGATTTTGCAAAAGAGACAAATTGACCTCAATCAATAAGCTCAAAATGGTCTATCACCCTCGAATGATAGCCACAACAACAAACAAGACCAACCTCAGAAGAGCTTGAAGAAACGAATGCCATACTCGAATGACAATTCTCAAAAGGATCCTCAGATCTAACACGAAACCATCCTCGAATGGAGACGCAATGGTATGCCGACCTCAGTCGATAACCAGAAACACAAAGACTGACCTCAGACAGATTTTGCAAAAGAGACAAACTGACCTCAATCAATAAGCTCAAAATGGTCTATCACCCTCAAATGATAGCCATAACAACAAACAAGACCAACCTCAGAAGGACTTGAAGAAAAGAATGTCATCCTCAAATGAAAATTCTGAAAAGGATCCTCGGATCTAACACGAAACCACCCTCGAATGGGGACACAATGGTATACCGGCCTCAGTCAATAACCAGAAACACAAAGAAAATAGGATCAGATGGAACGGGATCGTTGTACATAAACGAGAGCCCAGGCAAACAGGACCATTGTACAAAACGAGAGCCTACAACGCGACTGTTGTACCAAACAAGACGCGGAATAATTGGCAAACATTGATTTGAAAAGACAAGGGTGTCTGAAAAATGATGTTGGTATCCTCTGTGCGGAGTACTTCAGGTTGAGAATATGTCATATATATACCTCAAAACTGGCCCATGCTAGTATGCATATGCTTGAATTTATGGCGTAATGCTCCATGATGATGGAAATGCTACGCTTTAGAGGATGCAAATGCAAATGCAAATGCAAAGGGATCTCCCGATGAGGAAATTGCACGCATCCCAGATGGCTTGACTGGGGAAATGATGATCACTGAATTGATCTGCTCCATCCTGATGAGGAGGAGACGACTCTGCGGGGAAAGTGCTAATCACTGCACTAATCTGATCCATCCTGATGAGGAGGAGACAACTCTGCGAGGAAAGCTGTCAATAATTCACCGGCTCTGAACAGCCGCCATTGCCAAAAATAAATTGGACTTTGAGATTGGGGCGCCAAGACCCTGCTGGAGACGCACTCTTCTTGCTAGGTACACTACCCGTTGAACTCTGTTGGGGAAGTGAAACCTTCTGACTTAGCTGGGGAAACAAAGGCATGACACTGTTGAGGAAGAAACTCGCTGGGGAGGAAAGACACTCCTTGTACTGTAGGGGATTGCCCCTGTCTGAAGGGAAACTTCTACTTGGGGATGACACCCACCTTCTGCTACCCTGCTGAACTCTGCTGGGGAAGATTGGAAACATCCTGGGAGACACTTGTTCTTGGTCAAGCATAAAGAGATGTTCCTCCTGGGAATTTTCCTTTAGCTTTGTTAGCAACATCGGTACTTGTACCTGCATGAACACAATCGATAGTACCTGCAACATGGAAAGTTAGTTTGGGACCTGCCTACCCCAGGCTCGTAGCATGAACCATTATCTGGGTATCTCGACACCCTTTAAGAGTTGTATTAAATATTTCTGTCCTCCTGCATGAGTTAGAAAGCATTCAAATGTTCACAACCCAATATAAATCACAATTTGCTGTACGTTTTCGCAATCAATCAATGCTAGATGAAATACCAAAAACAAGAAGAAAAATAGTCATAAGTTGACTGAAGTTGAATTTTATTGATTCGGAAAAATGGCCATGAATAGGCAGTACAAAGGAAGCAGTTCCCTGGAAAGAGGAAACAGCCAAAAAGGAAAACAAAACTATCCTATTGGCAATGTGAGAAGTGGATCTCATCAAGTCTCAACCCGATTATGACTCGTATGTCTTCAAGACGCTCTGCTCGCTCTGCCTCTTAAGAAAAAGTAATTGAACTGATCTTCAACCCTTAGGATAGCCTCAACTATAGATAGGTTACGGATCTCGCAGATCGCAGTCGTTCGTGTTAATACCTCTTTTGCGTGGATCGCCTTTTCAGGTTTTCAATTCACCGGGATATCCTTTTTTGCCTGAGTTGTCCGATGTGGCTTTTCAACTCAGCGGGTGTACATTTTTTCCAAAATTTCCCTAACTTTTGCCCGAGCCTTTTATTCTGTTTTTGGCTCGCCGGGATGCCCATTTTTGCCTGGATCTTTATTCGGTTTTTATCCAGCGGGTCTTTTTTACACGAAGTATTTTCTTACTGCGTCCGCATTGACAGGGGATTGGAAGTCTTCTCCGTCCATGGTTGTCAGCATTAAGGCTCCACCTGAGAAAACCTTTTTAACCACGAACGGTCCTTCATAGTTGGGTGTCCATTTTCCCCCGTGATCGTTGAGAGGAGGAAGAATCCATTTCAGTACTAAGTCACCTGGTATGTACCTTTGTGGTCGCACCTTCTTGTCAAAAGCCTGCTTCATCCGCTGTTGATATAATTGTCCATGACATACAGCTGCTAGACGTTTCTCTTCAATGAGGCTCAACTGGTTATATCTGGATCGGAGCCACTCAGCTTCATCTAGCTTAATGTCCATCATCAATCGCAACGAGGGGATTTCCACTTCAATTGGTAGGACTGCCTCCATACCATACACCAGTGAGAACGGGGTTGCCCCTGTTGAAGTACGTACTGACGTTCGGTACCCATGCAACGCAAATGGTAGCATCTCATGCCAGTCCTTGTACGTCACAACCATCTTCTACACAATCTTCTTGATGTTCTTATTGGCCCCCTCGACGGCGCCATTCATCTTCAAGCGATATGGAGAAGAGTTATGATGCTCTATTTTGAAATCTCGACACAAGTTAGCCATCATCTTGTTGTTGAGATTAGAACCATTATCAGTAATGATCCTTTCAGGAATTCCGTACCGGAAAATGATGTCTCTTTTAATAAACCGGGCCACCACTTGTTTAGTGACATTGGTGTAAGATGTCGCTTCAACCCACTTCGTGAAATAGTCTATGGCAACCAAGATGAAGCAATGACTGTTAGAAGCTGTCGGCTCGATCTTGCCAATTATATCAATGCCCCACATAGTGAACGACCATGGTGAAGACATGACACTCAACGGATTCGGAGGCACATGGACCTTATCGGCATAAATTTGACACTTGTGGCATTTACGGGAGTACTTACAGCAATCGGATTCCATGGTGATCCAATAGTATCCCGATCTCAACAATTTCTTGGCCATGGCATGCCCTCCAGCATGGGTACCAAAGGAGCCTTCATGGACCTCCTGCATCAACAGGTATGCTTCGTGTCCATCCACACATCTGAGCAGCACCATGTCGAAGTTTCGCTTGTATAGCACGCCATCTTGATTCAAGAAGAAACCTCCTGCCAGTCTTATAAGGGTCTTCTTATCCTTACTAGATGCCCCAGCCGGGTACTCTTGAGCCTTTAGGAATTGCTTGATATCATGATACCAAGGCTTGTTATCTTCACCATCGTCGACTGCAAAGACATAAGCAGGTCTTTCAAGACGAGAAACCGTAATTCGAGGCACGAAATTCTCTTGACAAACTTTAATCATGGACGACAAAGTTGTTAGAGCATCGGCGAATTGGTTTTCATCTCGAGGAATATAATTCAATTTGACTTTGGTGAAGAAAGTTAACAGCCTCCTGACATAATCTCTGTAAGGAATCAAATGAGGTTGATGAACCAGCCATTTGCCATTGACTTGATTTACCACCAAAGCAGAATCTCCGAAGATTTCGATGTTTTTGACTCGCAAGTCGATTGCCTCTTCGATCCCCAGGATACAAGCTTCATACTCCGCCTCATTGTTAGTGCATTCGAAAGTCAACCGATCGGCTAAAGGTATATGGATCCCTTCTGGCGAGACGATAACAACACCTACTCCACTTCCATTCATGTTCACATCCCCGTCAAACATCAGCTTCCATTTGGATTCAGGGTCTGGCCCCTCCTCCTGAAGTGGTTCTTCGTAGTCTTTCGACTTGAGGAACATGACGTCCTCATCCGGAAACTCGAACCTCATGGGTTGATAATCATCGATTGGTTGCTGAGCCAAGTATTCTGACAATACACTTCCTTTGATTGCCTTTTGCGAAGTGTATTGTATATCATACTCTGTTAGTATCATCTGCCACCGGGCTACTCTTCCTGTCAAAGTCGGCTTCTCGAAAATGTATTTCACAGGATCCATCTTGGAAATTAAGAGAGTAGTGTGAGTCAGCATGTACTGTCTTAGTCGGCGAGCAGCCCATGCCAAAGCGCAGCAAGTTTTCTCGAGTAGTGAGTAGCGCGTCTCACAATCGGTAAACTTTTTGCTAAGGTAATAAATGGCGTGCACTTTTCGACCAAACTCGTCCTGCTGACCCAGCACACATCCCATCGATCCTTCCAGCACGGTAAGATACATAATCAAAGGTCTCCCTGGAACTGGAGGCATAAGAATTGGAGGTTCTAGCAGGTATTCTTTGATTCAGTCAAAGGCTTGCTGATAGTCTTCGTTCCATTTAATGGCCTGATTCTTCCTCAGAAGCTTAAAGATGGGCTCACACGTGGCCGTTAGGTGAGATATAAACCGTGCAATGTAGTTTAGTCTCCCTAAGAAACCACGTACTTGCTTTTCAGTCTTCGGTTCAGGCATCTCTTGGATAGCTTTCACTTTGGCTGGATCGACCTCAATTCCTCGCTCACTAACAATGAAGCCGAGTAGCTTGCCAGAACGGACCCCGAAGGTACACTTATTCGGATTCAACCTCAGTCTGAACTTCTGGAGTCTGTCAAACAACTTTGCTAGATTAACCAAGTGCTCTTCCTCTGTTTGGGATTTTGCTATCATATCATCAACATAAACCTCAATTTCATGATGAATCATGTCGTGAAATAGCGTCACCATCGCTCGTTGATAAGTGGCTCCAGCATTCTTCAACCCAAATGGCATGACCTTGTAACAGAAGGTGCCCCAACGCGTGATAAAGGTAGTCTTTTCCATGTCATCGGGAGACATCTTAATCTGATTATAGCCAGAAATTCCGTCCATGAAGGAGAACACGGAAAACTGAGCAGTATTATCGATGAGCACATCTATGTGAGGTAAAGGGAAGTCATCTTTGGGGCTGGCCCTGTTCAAATCCCTGTAGTCTACGCACATCCTGACTTTACCGTCTTTCTTGGGAACCGGCACAATGTTGGCAACCCATAGAGGGTAACTAGTCACGGCCAAGAAGCCAGCATCAAACTATTTTTGTACCTCTTCTTTTATTTTAATTGCGATGTCGGGACGTGTGCGCCTCAACTTCTGCTTTACCAGAGTGTCATACCCTAATTTTTGACCCTAAGATTTTTCGCATCTCATCTGCATTTCGCATACAAACAAGATCACGTGATGGTTCGTTTACCCTTTTCGGTTGCAGGTATATGCTTTGCAGGGGACTACCATGTTTTTACTTGCCTTTTATTTGTTTATATTTACTAACCTCCAACCAAAATACCAAAAATATGTTGCAGTGCTCTTCTTCTTCTCTTTGTGATTGCAGGTTTCAAAGATAAGGCAATGATCTCAATTCAGACGTGGTTGTTCAGTTATGATTCGATGGACGTTTGACCTAATCTTGGTCAAACTATCAAAGGATTATTTCAACTGTAATTTGTGTGTGCCAGTGGTTTATTCCTCAAACAGTGCGTGTTCAAAAGTTCAAGCTGTGTTGTGTGTGAATTTCATCAGTTCAGAAGAGGTTCATCTGTGGATTTATTTTCCTCAGTACGGATTCAAATTATCAGGGCATTGTTCAGACGATTCAAATGGTTGTGACCAAAGTTGCGATTATTCAGTGGTTTCGTGGTGACTGTGTTCATTTTAATCAGTGGCTTGTGAAAAATCAGGAGTTGGTCGTGGGCCTTAAAATCATCACTTCATCCATTATCCGTTTCATTTCATTAAACCCATGAATAACTCTGTCTTTTTTATCCATTCTAAGATTCATTTTCCGACTATACATTTCATATTCTAAACCATTTTTCTATTTTTTCTTTCAAATGACCAATTACCATTTAAATTCTCATTTTTTTATCCATTTTTGTAAATTCATATCTCAAACACATATTTTTATCCATTTAGTATCCAAATTGCAATTCTATTACCCATTCATATGTCCTTTTTTTTCTTCAATTGCCACATAAAATTAATAACATTTTTTTTCCATTTTTTGAATATTAAAGCCTTTTTTTTAATTTTTTTTCTAACCATTTGTCACACAAAAATAAAAAGTTATTAAGAAAAAATCATTGCCAAAGTAAATAAGCCCATTTAATATTTTTTTTAGCCCATTTCTTTTACATTCTTTTACAAAAAAAAGGGAGTATCAACCCTTGATTCCAGCCAACACACGAATTCTGCAAGTGCCAAAACGCAGCTGAGCCTCAAACAAAACACGAGCATCACACAACGTCACAGCCAATATCAAGCCATCTCAACACGTGAACAACACCTGCAACACCAAGCACCAAAACGCAATAAAAAACAACATAAAACGCAAGCTTCCCAAGCCAAAATGCACGCGGAATACACAAGCTTCACAAGGTCAAAACGCACAAAAACTCAACAAGAAAGTCACGCGTACTTCATGATACGAAATGCACCTCAAATATTCACAAAACGCAGCTTTGCTCATCTCTTTTCCCTCTATAAATTAAGCACCCTTCTTCATTTGAAATCAAGCTTGGAAAGCCACCTTGAAACCCTGCAGAAAATCAAAACCAAGTTTCAATTCAATTCAATTCACCCTAAATTTCATTCGATTTCACTCTCTTCAAGCTTCAATCAATTTTCCTCATTTTCTTTCTCCATTACAAATCATCCTCAATCTCACACCAAATCAAGGGATATAGAGAGAAAAGGAGAGATCCACCGGACTAACGGTGAAATCGGAAGAAAAAGAAAGGTGAGATCGGAGAAAGAGAGTGATGGAGTGAACGTTTGTTTTGAGAGTGAGAAGAAGTTGTGTGGCCGGTGATTTGCGACCGTGTTTTGAAAAAGATACAGAGCCGGCATTGTTTTTTTAGGAAGAAGAAGGTATCGACGGTGCATTCTAAGAGCAGAAGATCGTATTCTTCTGTTTTTATGTTTTTAATTTATTTCAATTTATTTTTTAAAAGAAACCTGATGGTGTTTTGGGCCTTGGTGCCATCAATTGGTCCATTTTTGTTCACAGACCTCCATGCTGCGCCACCTCCCTTTTTTTCTTTTATTTCCTTTCTTTTTTTTTATTATCATGTTAACCTTTTTTTTTTTAATTTTGTTCTAATAATTGTTGTGTTATGATTTTCAATAAAAATCAATCTTAATTTTCTTCTTTTTGTTATAAAAGAATTCTTTAAGAAAAAACCTTTACAAATATTTTAATTGTTTTTATTTTAGTTCCACTTTTTTATTCATTTTTTTTCTTTTTGGTCGATGAGATCTCCGATTCGCGATTATTGTTTTTCGAAAATGCTTAATCTTCATTATTTCAAATCTATGGATGAATGATCATTTGGATCATTCTCCATACTTTGGAATCGTGATAGGTTGCCTTCGATAATACAATGTGAAATCCCGATTAAGATTAGACTGTTACCTTTTCTTTTCGTGCGACATGTTTTCGGAGAATGATTCATCATATCATTTCTCTAACATGTATTAGCACAAATATTTTCCACCTTAATTGGTGGTGGCCGGCCTCATTTGTAGGGTAATTACTCCATAAATTACTCGGCGATTGCTTAACATAGACCTAAACTTGTCCCGAATTCGGAATAAGATCCAATTGGATCCGGTTGCCTCTCGATTTTGGTTATCTTTTTGTGGTTGTGTTTGATTAAGTTCATCATACCATTTCTATGTAAATATTATAATAATACTATACTAACCATTTAAATTCAATCTCTCGCACCTTATCCTCTTTATTTCAATCTCTCGCTCCTTATCTCTCTTATTATGCTCTTATTATACTATATCATTCATCATATTGTTTATGTTTATATTGTTATGCTTGTGATTTTTCCTTTGTCCATTTGGACACAAAAACATTAATAACGGATTAAACCCTTAAAAAGACTTGTGACTTTAATTTCGGACTATGGCTACTATCCTTAGCATTGGACTTGGAGTTGGACTTAGATTCTAGGATCATTCCCTTGCTTGAGCTATTATGGATTGAAGACGTTGGCTCCGATTGAGTTCACTTGTTTATGAAGATGGAAATCCGATTGTTTCGAGGAATGCTTGCCATACGGTTTGATCGTTCTTCCTTTAACTTTTACATTCAAGCCTTAGGATAGTCCCTTCATCTCTTCCCACTTCTTAAATTTTCAAATCTTCTTCCTATTTTCAAATCTTCTTTGTTTTCAAACTTTAAACATTTTTGTAATCAAACCTTGACTTAGGTCATGCGGTTTTACCTTTTCACTTCATTTTCTTAATAAATGCTAAACCACATAAGCATATCGAGACTTTTTCTCAAAAAAATTAAAACATTCAAAAATTATTCAATTGTTTTTGTGCCCTCGTGCACGTTTCTTCTTAACCATTTTCATGTTTAGATATGATTCATTCTTTCTAGCGGAATTATTCGCTAAAGAATGACGACTTATCTCTACATTTTAAAATCAATTCAACTCATTGCTTCTTTTCACAATTTGTACCACGAACTACGAGGTTTTAATCTCGCATTGCACTTTGTGGGTACGTAGGCATGAGACAATCGTCTCTTCAAACACAAAAATCTAAAAAAACATTCCTCTTCTCATCTCTTCAATTTTTTTTTCAAGCAAACCATTTTCAAACCAAAAAAGCAGTAAATATTTCAAAGGGCTCCCGTGGAGTACCACGGACATTTTGGGTGCGTAAAACCTTCCCAATTTGTAACCTATCCCCTTACCCGTTCTCTGTTTGATTCTTTTAGCTTTTGCTTTGAGATTCATTAGGTTTTATTTGCTCTTTTTCCCTTTTCCATTTGGAATAAAATAAAAGCGCGGTGGCGACTCTGTTTACCTTGAGTTAAGTTAGCTAATAGCTTACACTCATGATTTTACCGCTACACGGAGGACAATCTTCTCTGAGAGGCAGCTTGTGTACCACAATATTAGTGTCTAAACCAGACATATCTTGGTAGGACCATGCAAAGACATCAACGTACTCTCGAAGCATAGCCATCAAACGAGTCTTGACAGATTCTTCTAATGCAGCCCCGATCTTGACTTCTTTCTTGTCTTCTTCAGTACCCAGGTTTATTACTTCGACAACTTCTTCGTGCGGCTGAATCATCTTCTCCTCCTGTTTAAGCAGTCTGGCCAATTCTTCAGGTAGTTCGCAATCCTCTTCACCTTCCTCATCGGCTTGATAAATTGGATTGTTGAAGTCATACTCAGCCATAACAGGGTCGTCATTGATAAGATCCGGTGACGAGCACCTACATGAATGGTGATTCATGCAGGGCTTTAGAAAAGGCTTGAGAAAATGAGATACATTTCCAGGTTTAAAAATTTTCTTTCTTTTTGAAAAACAAAAGAAAAAAAATGAAAGACAAAGAACAACAATGACTGAATGCGAAATGTCAGCTTTATTTATGATTGTAAATTGTGTTAGTAACATAAGAACCCTTACAAAAAGCTACTATGCCCCAGGCAGGACATAGTGCTTGAATACAGGAAAAACAGAAACAAAACTTATTACTCTTCGAAAGAGGTGACTGAAATGAGCCTTTCTGATGTCCAATTGCTAAGCTGAGTCCCTGGAATAGCAGGCCTGATCCACTCATCTATGTCACAGTCACTATCCACTGCGTCATCCTGCACAGCGCTGATGTTTCCATAATCCACTATTCCCGCACTCGTGAAAGTGATTGGGCCTTGACGACCTCTAGCATTTGGTTCGGACGATGACTGCCCAGGACGGTAACCAATTCCGAACATATCTTTCTTCTCAGGCACTTCTACTGGACTGCCCCAGCCTTCTCGTACCCCAGATTCTACCAACTCAAGCGCTTGCTTATAAGAGGCTATGGAAACCCTTTTCTTTGGTTCTTCAAGAGAAGCTGCCACTACAAATGATTGTTTAGACTTCAAGGGCTCAAAATCCTGACATGGGATCTCAACTATTTTGCCATCCATCTCCACATATTTGAATGAAGCTAGATGACTCACAAAAATGTCTTATTCCCCACTAACAGTTACAATTTAACCCTCCCAGACGAACTTTAACTTTTGATGGAGTGTGGACGATACTGCTCCTGCTGAATGTATCCAAGGTCTTCCGAGCAAACAACTGTATGCAGGTTGTATATCCATTACGTAGAACGTGGTATTGAAGATTTCTGGACCTACTTTAATTGGTAAATCCACCTCCCCAAACACCGATCTCCTCGACCCATCAAATGCTCAAACTACTAGGTCGTTGGGCTTTAGAACTACTCCATCATAATCCAACTTCATCAGTGCTTTCTTGGGCAGGACATTCAACGACGACCCATTATCTACCAACACGTGAGAGAGTACTGCACCTTTACATTCCAAAGATATATGCAATGCCCGGTTATGAGCACGCCCTTCAGAAGTCAGATCCAAGTTTGTGAAACCCAATCTGTGACTGGCATTGACGCTGGATACCACCGCTTCCAACTAATTTACTGAAATATCCTGAGGAACATACGTCTTGTTCAGAATATTCAAGAGAGCCTTCCTGTGAGAATCAAAACACATGAGCAAGGACAAGATGGAAATCTTCGACGGAGTCTGCTGCAGATGGTCCACAATCTTGTAGTCGCTCTTTTTGATAATCCTTAGAAATTCTTTGGCTTCTTTATCAAAGGTAAGGTCTGGATCAGTCGCTGGTGCGAGCTCATTGACAACCATTGGCTTCTTCCTTTTTTCCTTAGCCTGGGCTTCTGCGGTGTCTCTGGGTGGTATCACACTATTTCTTAGTGTTTCCGGCGCAAACAACCTTCCACTTCTAGTAAAGCCCCCCACTCCAACAGTTTCTACTTGAGTCGGGGTTGTACTAGATGTGGCCAACTCTTACTTCCGGCCGTTACAGTATACTTCACCACCATAATTCCAAGGAATGGCTTTATCATTATGATATAGTACTGGTCCTGCAGTAGTGATGGTTATCGATGCCATTCTGGCTTGTGGAGGAACTTGAGATGGATCGTAGAAGATAGTTACTGTAGAGACTTCGCTTTCCTTTACAATCTTGTCGAACTGCAACACTCCTTCATTAATCATGCTCTGGATCCCTGCTTTCAACCGCTCACAACCATTTGTAGCTTCAGCACATCATGGACAATCAATTTCACACCCAAGAAAAACACCCTTTTGTGACAAGCAGATCTTAACAATACTCAACGGAGTCTGCAGAACATTGACATCGCGCACCAGGTTTAAATTCTCCCTTTCATCAACTGCCCCAACCGTACTTTCTTGAGGAGGCATGGGGTTCTGAATTACATTAGGAGTAGGAGCAAAGTTGATTGCTTTAGAATCCAGTAGGTCTTGAACAATATGCTTCAGTGCTTTGCAGTTCTTTATAGTATTCCCGGGAGCTCCGGGATGAAACTCACATCTGGAATTTGTATCATAACCCTCGGGGATTTGGCCCGGCTTCGGGGGTTGTAGAGTTCGGAGTTGAACCATCTGAAGTTGTAGGAGATTCTTTAAAAGCTGTGAATAGGACATCGGCGGAGCTTCGAAATGTATTTCTCTGGGCTTCTGGGGGTAATATGGTCGAGGAGCTCTTTATTGATACCCTTGCTGGCATTGTTGCTGTGGTTGTTGGACTTGCGGTTGAACAGGTTGAGCTGAGATAGTGACAGGGGCCACTTGCTGATAAAATCCTCTGTTAGTTCCTCCCCTCTGCGCGTACACTGCCCGGTCTCTCCTTCTCTCTTCTTCACGAAGGGTTTCTTGACACCAGAACTCGAAGTGCCTCCATTCTGAATCTTCCCTTGCTTCATCCAACTTTCTATCCTCTCGCCAGTCAAGATGATATCTGAGAATCCGCTTGAAGAACATCCAGCTAGCCTTTCCATGAAATGCCTAGGGAGGTGTAACACCCTAATTTTTGCCCTAAGATTTCTTCACATTTCATCGGCATTTTTCATACAAACAAGATCGCATTGGCTTTCGAGTTTCTTCTCAGATAGGGTCTATGCTTCGCAAGGGATCACCATTGTTTTTACTTCTTTATATTTGTTTATATTTACTGACTTCTAACCAAAATACCAAAACTATGTTGCAGTGTTCTTCTTCTTCTCTGTGTTGCAGGTTTGTGAAGATAAGACAGTGAATTCAATTCAGATGCGTTTGTTCAGTCACAATTCGATTTCAGATGGATGTTTGACCTAATATTGGTCAAACTATCAAAAGATTGTTTCGACTGCAAATTATGTGTGCTAGGGGTTTATTCCTCAGATAGCGGGTTTTCAAAAGTTCAGATTGCGTTGTGTGTGAAAGGCTATCAGACAGTGTTTTGTGGTTTGAATCTTCAGTGTTTATCAGTTCATCGGTTCATCAGTTCATCAGCGATTCATCTGAGGATTTATTTTCCTCAGTTTGGTTTTGAATCATCAGGGCATGGGTCAGACAATTTTCAGATGACAGTTGGCTTAAGTTGTGAAATATCAAGTGGGTCTGTATTGGCTGTATTCAGTTTAATCCAGTGGCTTGTGCAAAAATAATCAAGATTTGTTGTGGGCTTGAAAACCAAATTCCATCCATTATCCATTTTCTTTCCAATTAAACCATTTTTTGTATCCATTTATCCATCCGTATACCTTTTTATGACCATTTTTCATTATCCATTTTTTTCCGATTTTTTACCAAACCACATTATCCAAATATTATCCATTTGTCGATATCCAATTTCATATCCAATTTTATACCAACTATCCGAATATTCAATAACCATTCTTTCCATTTTTTTATTATTCTCATTATTTTTCTTTTTTTCAAGATCATACTTTAATACCTTTTTTTATTATCCATTTCTATTAAGAAAAATTACCCAAAATATTCCAATTTTTTCTTTTCTTAAATATCATTTTTTTTATTACCCAAAAATATATGTCATCCAATTAAATCTTTTAAACCATTTTTCAAATTTCATTAATATTTCCTTTTCTTTCATTACATAACACTATTATATAAAATTAAAAAAAAAAGAACAAGCCAATGCTTCAAGCCACATATTTCTCAAAACCAAGTATCAGCCACAAGGCTTCAGCTTCTTTCCGCGCGTGAAAACTTCAAACTCAAAGCCAAGCCTCATGTGGCAAACCACTTGCACGCCAGCCTTGCCCACAACATCACCTCAGCAAGTCAGCTCACACGCCCACTTCACATCATAAGCCTCACGTGCAAGCCTTTTGCCAACAACTTCCATAAGCCGTACCGCATCCCTCAGCTTGCATACGCCCAACAGCTTTGCATGTACGTCATTTTCCAACACCCAGCCTTTCCAACAACACGCACAAGCTATCTTACATCACCGGCCCAGCTTTTCACAACAAACAATTCAAGCCAGCCTACGCAGGCCCAATTTTTCCAAGCCAACCTCACGCAACGTAAGCCTTCATTGAAACAGCAACAACAACAAGCAGCCACAAGCCAAACAAATTCCCAGCTTATCCCGCATCCCGCAAGCCTAAAGCCTTAAGCCGCGCATCACATCAACAAAGCAAAACACTTCGCAAGCTAACACTCACCACACGCGTTACGCACGAACAAAACACCTGAAAAATCAAAAATCAAAACGCAAAGGCTAGCTCAACAAAACGCACACAACAAGAAGCAAAAGGCAAGAAAACGAAATGCAAACTGAAAACGAGACTTCCGTGATTTCAAAACGCTTCCAAAAATCACAAAACGGCAGCATAAATCAGAGCTTCCTCCATCTATAAATAAGACCCCATTTCTCTTCAATTTTCCAAGCTTCGATAGCCTCCAAATTGCTGCCAAAATCAAAACCTATCAAGAAATTTCTTCAAATCTTTCTTTCAATCCTCCATTACAAAAACCTTCACCCTTTCTTTCAAATCAACTTTTATCTTCAAATTCCCAAAGCAAATTAAATCACCAGAAGAAGAACAAGAATTCGCAAAAATTGGAAGAAGAAAGAAGGAAATTAGTGTGATTCTGTTTGTTTGATTTTAAAGGTGAGCATGAAGAGAGTTGCTTCCCCTGTTTTTGTTTCGCCCTAGATCCGCGAAGAAGAAGAAGTCTGTGACTTCTTTGTTCTTTTCCTTTTTTATGTAATTTGTTTCATTTTAATTTTTTAATGCAAAAATGAGTTGTTGCTTGGGCCTATGGCCATGGATCCCTTGTGCTGATCTACCACATGTCCCGCAGATATCCCCCCCCTCTTCATTATTTTTTTTATTTCTTTAGTTTGTTTTTAAAAAAAATGATTTTGTTATATTTGATTTTTTTTTATTTAAGAATTTTTTTAGAAAAAAGATTTTAGAAATATATTTTAGGAAACAAATTTAGAAAAGAAATTTTAGAAAAGGATTTAAAAATATTTCAATTTCTTTTTAGGGATCTACTTTTAGATCCATCTTTTTTCTTCATCTTTTATTTTTGGTCGATGACAATCTCCGATTCGTGATTGTTGATTTCCGATCGGTTTAATCTTCATTATTTCAAATCTATGGATGAATGATCATTTGGATCATTCTCCATACTTTGAGATCGTGATAGGTTGCCTTCGATAAATTCAACGAAAATCTCGATTAAGATTAGACCGTTCTTTTTCTTTTAGTGTGGCATGTTTTCGGAGAACGATCCATAATATCGTTTCTCTAACAAGTATTAGCACGAATATTTTCCACTTTAATTAGTGGTGGCCGACCTCATTTGTAGGGTAATTACTTCGTAAATTACTCGGCGATTGCTTAACATAGACCTAAAGTTGTCCCGATTCGGAATGAGATCCATTTGGATCTGGTTGCCTCGATTTTTGTTATTTGTTCGTGGTTGTGCTTGATTAAGTTCATCATACCACTTATTATGTAAATATTATAATAATGTGAATATAATAATCCATTTAAATTTAATTTCTCGCACCTTATCCTTTTATTTCAATTCCTCGTTCCTTATCTCTTTATTATGCTTTATCATATTATATCATATATCATTTGTTTATGTTTATATTGTTGCTTGTGGTTTTTATTTTGTCCATTTGGATACCAAAACACTAATAAAGGATTAAACATTAAAAGACTTGTGACTTAAATTTCGGACTATGGTTACTATCCTTAGCTTTGGAGTATGGACTTAGATTTTAGGATCTCTCCTTTTGCTCAAGTTGTGATGAATTGGAAACTTTGGCCTCAAGTCATTTCATTAGTCTTTGAAGGTGGAATTCCGGTTACTTTGAAGAATTGTGCATAATTTGGTTTGATCGCTTCTTCTCTTAACTTTTAATTCAAGTATTAGGATAGTCCCTTCATCTCCTCCCCATTCTTAAATTTTCAAAACTTCTCCCTATTTCAAAAAATCTTCTTTGTTTTCAAACTTCAAATGCTTTCATAATCAAACCTTGACTTCGGTCAAGCGATTTTAACCTTTTCACTTTATTTTCTTAATAAATGTTAATCCATGTAAATATATCAAAATCATTTTTCTTACCTACTTTTAAAAAAATTCAAAAACTTACTCAATTGTTTTTTTGTGCCTTTGTGTACCTTTTCTTTCTATATGTTTAGATATGATTCATCTTTTCTAGCGGAATTATTCGCTAAAGGATGACGACTTATCTCTATATTTTAAAATCAATGCAACTCATTTGTTTCTTTTTCGAATTTTGTACCACGAACTACGAGGTTTTGATCTCGCATTTCACTTTGTGGGTGTAACACCCTAATTTTTGCCCTAAGATTTCTTCTCATATCATTTGCATTTTGCATACAAACAAGATCGCACTGGCTTTCGAGTTTCTCCTCAGATATAGGGTCTATGCTTCGCAGGGGATCACCATTATTTTTACTGTTTTATATTTGTTTATAGTTACTGACTTCTAACCAAAATACCAAAAAATATGTTGTAGTGTTCTTCTTCTTCTTCGTGTTGCAGGTTTGCGAAGATGAGACAATAATTTCATTTAGATGTGTTTGTTCAGTCACAATTCGATTTCAAGTGGATGTTTGACCTATTATTGGTCAAACTATCAAAAGATTGGTTGACTGCCAGTTGTGTGTGACAGTAGTTCATTTCTCGGGCAATGCATTTTCAAAGTACAAGTTGGGTTGTGTGACAGTGTTTTGTGCGAAGTTTGGCTTGAATCTTCAGTGTTTATCAGTTCACCGTTTCATCAGTTCATCAGCGATTCATCTGAGGATTTATTTTCCTCAGTTTGGTTTCGAATCATCAGGGCATGTAATCAGACAGTTTTCAGATGACAGTTGGTTTATGTTCTGAAATATTCAGTGGAGCTGTGTTGGCTGTTGTTTTATTTTTCATCAGAGGCTTGCAAGAAAAATCAGAATTGGTTGTGGGCTTAGGACCATTTCATATCCATTTTCGATTAAACCATTCTTTCCAATTTTTCTATTATCCATTTTTTTTCAATGATCATTTTTTCATTATCTTAAATCATTTCCAAGTTATCCAATTAGTAGTCAATAATCATTTTTTTTATCCATTTTGATCAATATCGTTTATTCTACTTTTCTCTTCAATATCCATTTTGCCATTTTTATTCAAACCCATACTTTTATCCATTTTTTTTTAATTCCAAAATTTCTATTATTACATCCAAAAACCATTATTCATTTTTTAATATAATTCTTTTTTTTAATCCATTCTCATTTTTTATATATCTATATACCACAAAAATAAGCCCATTTTTCTTTTCCTTTAATTCCTATATCTAAAAATAATTGGAAAAAAATATATAATAAACCCATATCATTTTTTTTGGTTTAGCCCATTTTATTTTTCTTTACACAAAATAGATTAAAAAAATAATAAAGCAGCCATTTTAATTCACATCATTTCATCCAGCAAGTATTTCTTTGGCCCACCAATTGACCCCACACCATCATCTCAAGCCTCCATCAGCTTCAATCCGTACGAAGCAAAGCCCCACAGCCTCTTGCACACACTAGGTCCAGCAAAGCAAAAAGTAACTTCCAGCTTCATGCGCTAGCTCAAGCCTCCACCACCAGCTTTTCTCAACATCACCTCATGCCTTTCCCGTACGCCAGCTACATCTTCACATCCAGCCGCATATCAATCCCAAGCCTAGCCTCAAAATATTTCCAAGCATCACGCATCACAATAGCTTTGGCCCACAAAACTCAAGCAAGACTTCCAAGCAAAGCCGCATGCGCAAGCCCCACAAGCAGCTACTTTCCCCCAGCTAGCTCATGTGTTAAACTCTCAGCATCACGTCATCCATACTCCAGCTGCAAAACAAAGTCGTACCATCACGCGCAGCAACAAGCATTGCACGCCAGCCAAGTACCTCCAGAAACTTTCCAAGCCTCACTTAAGCAGCTTCACACGAACAACAGCTTTAGCCGAAAATTCACTTCAGCCACACAAGCCTCTCACGCCCAACATCTCCCGCACGCACGCATTCTACAGCCTTCGCCGTAAGCCAATAGCAGCAACACGTGAACTGCAGCAAGCCCAAGTGAATAGCGCGCAATCCCGCAAGCCTCAACGTCCAAGCCAACACTTTCTCCGAAGCCTCACGCACCCCGCACCTGAATTCACCAAAATTAAAACGCAAACAATGAGAACATAAAACGCAGCAAGAAGAAAAAACGAAAAGGCACACGAGAATTTCACACCACTCCAAAACGCATTCAAACAAATCAAAACGGCAGAGCTCTTCCCTCATTCCTTTCCTATTTAAAGCACCTCTTTTCTCTCCATAATCAAGCTTCAATAGCCCCCATACACCCTGCTCAAATCAAACCTCAAATCTCCCCGAATCTATCCCCAATCCGAAACTCCTTTCAACCTTCAATTTCTTCCCTTAATTTCATCTTTACACCCAAAGCACCATAAAACCTGAACCAATTTGAAATTAAGAAAGATTGAGAGGAAGAAGAAGGGAGAAGAGCCGCGAAATCGAGAAGAAGAGAGAGAGCTTTTCGCGTAAAAGCAAGGAGGAAGTGTTTCGGTGTTGTTTTGATTTCGAAGGTGAGGGTGTGAGGTTGTTTCCGCCGTGTTTTTTTTTTGCTTCTCCCTTGTATACCGCCGCGTTGTTGTTCTCTCTTGCCCTGTTTTGTGTGGTTTACGCAAGGAAGAAGAAGATGTTGGCCTATGTTCTTTCTTTTTTCATTTTTTTAACAAAGGCTGAAATGTGAAGTGGTTTGGGTTTGGATGTATCTAGATCCATTTCTCTATCCACTGACCCGCGGATTCCCCCCTCTTTTTTTTTCTTTTTCTATTTTCTTTTATTAACTTTTTTTATTATATATATTATATTTATTAACTTTGATTGTCTTTAGAATTTAATTTCAAATATTTTGATGTCAAAAAGTTTCTAGGATATATTTTAAGAGAAACTTTGGAAATATTTTTTAGAAACAATTTGGAAAAAGAGTTTAAGAAAAGAGTTTAGAAATGATTTTTTAAAAGAGAATTTTTTTTAAAAATATTTTAATTATTTTTTATAGATCTACTTTTAGATCCATTGTTCTTCATCTTTTTTTTTCTATTTTGGTCGATGACAATCTTCCGATTCGGGATTGTTGATTTCCGATTAAGTTTAATCTTCATTATTTCAAATCTATGGATGAATGATCATTTGGGTCATTCTCCATACTTTGAGATCGTGATAGGTTGCTTTTCGATGAAATTCAACGAGAATCTCGATTAAGATTAGACCTTCCTTTTTTCTTTTAGTGTGGCATGTTTTCGGAGAACGATCCATTATATCGTTTCTCTAACATGTATTAACACGAATATTTTCCACTTTAATTAGTGGTGGCCGACCTCATTTGTAGGGTAATTACTTCGTAAATTACTTGGCGATTGCTTAACATAGACCTAAATTTGTCCCGATTCGAATTAAGATCCACTTGGATCCGGGTTGCCTCGATCTTATTTTTCTTTTTGTGGTTGTGCTTGATTAAGTTCATCATACCACTTTATATTGTAAATATTATAATAATGTGAATATAATTGTTTAAATTTAATCTCTCACACCTTATCCTTTTATTTTAATCTCTTGCTCCCTTATCTCCTTATTATATTTTGTCATATTATATCATATATCATCTGTTTATATTCATATCGTGCTTGTTTTTTTTACTTTGTCCATTTGGATATCAAAACACTTAATAAAGGATTGAATACTTAAAAGACTTGTGACTAATTTTGGACTAATGGTTAACTATCCCGAGCTTTTTGGAGAATGGACTTAGACTTTAAAATCTTCCCCTTGCTCAAGATGGAATGGATTAGAAACCTCGGCCTCAAGATTATGTCATTAGCCTTTGAAGAGGAAATTCCGATCTTTGAAGAATTGTGCATATTTCGGTTTGGTAAACTCTTTCCTTAACTTTTAATTCAAGTACTAGGATTAGTCCCTTCATCTCCTCCCTATTCTTTAATTTTCAAAACTTCTTCCTATTTCAAAAACCTTCTTGTTTTCTAAACTTCAAATACTTTCATAAACAAACCTTGAATTAGGTCAAGCGATTTTTTAATCTTTTCACTTTATTTTCCTAATCAATGTTAAGTCATGTAAATATATTGAAAACCATTTTCTTACATACTTTAAAAAATACAAACCCACTCAATTGTTTTTGTGACCTTGTGCACCTTTTTCTTTTTCCCATGTTTAGATATGATTCATCCATTCTAGCGGAATTATTCGCTAAGGGATGACGACTTATCTCTACATCTTAAAATCAATTCAACTCATTTGTTCTTTTCAAATTTTGTACCACGAACTACGAGGTTTTGATCTCGCATTGCACTTTGTGGGTACGTAGGCATAAGGCGTTAAAACATTATCAAACACAAAAATCATTAAAAAATATTCTTCTCCTCATCTCTTCAATCATTTTAAACAAACCAATTTCAGACCAAAAAAAGCAATAAGTATTTCAAAGGGTTCCCGTGGAGTACCACGGATGAGTCAGGTTCCTAAAACTTTCCCGGTTCATAACCAATCCCCTTACCTAATCTCTGTTTATTTCTTTTAGCTTTTGCTTTTAGACTCCTAGGTTTTTATTCGTTCTTTTACCTTTTTCCTTTCGGAAATAAAGAAAAGCGTGGTGGCGACTCTGTGTATATCGAGTTAAGTTAATCAATAGCTTACACTCACGATTTTACCGCTACAGAAAAGTGGCGACTCTGCTGGGAAGTAATCTCTAAGCGGATTTAGCCTACTTTGATTTATTTATTGCTTTGGTTTGAATTGTTTTTTATTTGTTTGTTCTGTTTTGGTTTGGTGATCCTCTATGTGAGATAGATTCTAACCCGGATCTGAGTTGACACTTATGATAGGACGGTGATATTCGAAGCGATATGTGATGGAGTAGTCCAAAGCAATATCAATTTGATAATCTCCACTCGGTTAGGCTCTCTTGGACTATCAATGTCATGACGAGTAATCGTACGTGGCATTATTTTCCGACCTTGAGCTGATCATACTGAGGACCTTAGAACCCTTAACCCATCTAAGCCAATTTAGGAACGTAGTGCGGAAGCTGTCTGGATGTAAATCTAAGGCGGTTGTCACGCGATACTACACTCGGACGAGGTCTATTTTAAGGATGTTATCGGTTGGGGAGTAATCCAACGTACCGATGATATTATAAAGATGGTTGTTAACTCCGGGCACCTCTGTTAGCACCCTTTTGGTTTCTTGCAGGTACAATGAAGACAAAACCTTAGTACTTACCTGTGTGGGTTGGTGTTCTGTTACCTTAACTTCATGCTCGTGACTCGGAACCTAAGCCCGTGTGCCTTGTGTGATCTTGTTTGTGTTTGTTGCATACATGCCATCATAACATTCATGAGCATTGTTCGTAAGATTTCAAAGGACTTATAAGGAACTTTTGCAAAATTTCAGATGTCCATGGCTATAACTTTTGAAAGGAGGAACACAAAGAAGTACACTTTCAAGAATCCTAATGTTGTAGAGTTGAGAAAGCTAGGAGCTTTGGTTGTTGATACCCAAGAGTTCCGAAGATGTCATGGGAAGCTTTTGTATATGTTGGATATTGATGTGCCTGAGGGGATTCTCCCTACTTTGGCTCAGTTTTATGACCCGTTGCACCATTGTTTCACTTTTCCGGATTATCAGCTTGTACCGACTTTGGAGGAGTATTCTCATTGGTTAGGTTTGCCTATTCTGGACAAGGAGTTTATTTTCACCGGTTTAGAGAAGGAGCTTACTATCAAGGTCATCGCCAAAGCATTGTTTCTTAAGGAATCCGATCTTAATGGGAAGTTTCTTCCAAAGGGGAGTGTTCGTGGTATTAATGCTAAGTTCTTGATGGGAAAGGCTTCTACTTCACTTACTTTGGGTCATAAGGATGCATTTGAGGCTATTCTTGCTTTTCTCATTTACGGGATTGTCTTGTTTCCAAACTTGGATGGTATTGTGGATGAGAATGCTATTCAGATCTTCTTGAAGAAGAACCCGATTCCTACTTTGCTTGGAGATATGTATCATGATTTTCACTATAGGACTTCCAAAGGTGACAGAGAGATTGTATGTTGTGCGCCTCTTCTTTATAGGTGGTTTATTTCGCACCTACCGAAGTTGGATGTTTTCAAGGACAATAGAGAGAATCGAAGATGGTCTCAAAGGTTGATGTCACTTTCTCATAAGGACATGACATGGTATAGTTCTCATTATGACATTGGAGTTCTTATTGATAGTTGTGGAGAATTTCCTAATGTACCTCTTCTTGGTACACGTGGGGGAATTAGCTACAACCCCATTCTGGCTAGACGACAGTTCGGTTATTGTTTGAAGGATGTTCTAAATAATCTTGCCTTATCCCGTTTCTTCTTTCTTAATGGTGCTGATCATATAGAGATGAAGAAAAGGATTGCTCATTCTTGGCATGCTGTTCATAGGAAAGAGAAAGGTCAGTTGGGAAGACAACACCTTCCTCTTTCCGATTGTTATATTCAGTGGGTTCGATCTAGAGCTTCCAAGCTCAAGATGCCTTATCCACCTGAGGAGCCTATGTTTCCCATATTGCCTTTGTCTGCTTTTCTACCTCCCGTTGATGAGAAGTTGGTTCTTCAAGAAGAGTTAGAGAAGATGAAGAAAGAAAAAGAAGATTGGCTACTTGAGAGGACTACTATGCAGGAGCAGCTTAAGGAGAAGGATGATCTTATTGAGCTACTCGAGCGACGCGTCACAAAGAGGCCGAGAGAGGATTTGTTTTCCTCTAGTACTCCAGCTACTATTCCTCCTACTTCCGGTGCTTGGAAGGCCATTGTCGACAAGTTAGTGAAGGATAAGGAAGATATGGAAGAGCGATACAAGAATGAGATCAAGAGAATTCGTATGAAGTATCAGCCAGGATTCGGGACTTCTTCGGATATGATTCCTTAGGCTTAGTTTACTTTTGCTCTTATGTATTAGGATTATTGATATTTGTACTTCATTTGTAATCCTCACTTTGATATTAATGAGAATGAGTTTTTAAGTATTTCAAAAATGTTTCTTTATGAATATTGCAAGTTAACTTATAGTCCTTTGAAATCTTTGCATTTGCATATGCATAGCATGCATCATACTCTCATTTTGTCTTGCTTTTTGAGTGTTCTCCAGGGATCTTATTGTTATTTTCTTGGTCTTCATCAAGTGTTCCTGTCAAGCTGACTCATCGTTTTGATACTCGAGCTAATCGGAAAAGAGTGATGGATACTTTGCAACAAGAGAATCGCGAGCTGCGCGAAGAGGTTACTTATTTGAGGGAAAGCTTGGAAAGAGTGACTGCTATGATGGAAAATTTGATGGCTGCTCAGAATCAGCCACCTCCTAGTCCTCCTGTTCAGAATATTGTCATCTCTGAGGTTGTTACCGCATCAATTCCTGTTGAGACTGTTATTTCTCCTCGCTATCGTATACCTGCTAGCACGCCTTGGGGCATGCCGGTTGACTTTTTTCCTGCTGGGTATCGTCCTCCTCATCGTCCGGAGACTACTGCATTTAATAATCTCCCACCACCTGTGTGGACTACTCTTCCTCCAATTGTGACTACTGTGCCGCCTGTTGTGCACAATATTCCGCATCATGATGAAGTGATTTACCATGCTGAGCTTAGTGAAGGCGCTGGAGTTGCTGAAAGACTTGATGACTTCCAGGGACGCTTTGTTGAGATCCAGAGGGAGATGAGAGCCTTGAAGCATAAGGATTTGTTCGGAAAAGATGCTTATGACCTTTGTCTGGTCCCGAATGTTAAAGTTCCTTACAAATTCAAGCTGCCTGAGTTTGAGAAGTACAAAGGCAATACTTGTCCGTTGAGCCATCTGACGATGTATGCAAGGAAGATGTCTGCTCAGACTGATAATGATAAGCTGCTGATTCACTATTTCCAGGACAGTTTGACCGGTGCACCCATGAGGTGGTATATGAGTCTGGATAATAGCCAAATCAAGACCTTCAATGATCTGGGAGAAGCGTTTGTGAGGCAGTACAAGTACAACGTTGACATGGCGCCCGATAGAGATCAACTTCGAGCTATGTCCCAGAAGGACAAAAAGACTTTTAAAGAATATGCGCAGAGATGGAGAGAGCTGGCAGCCCAGATTGTTCCTCCGCTGGAAGAAAAAGAAATGACGAAGATCTTCTTGAAGACGTTGGGTTCTTTTTATTATGAGAGGATGATAGCAAGCGCTCCTTCCGATTTCACTAAAATGGTGAGCATGGGGATGCGTTTAGAAGAAGGTGTCCGTGAGGGACGGTTGAGTCAAGAGAATAGCAATGGTTCAAGCTCTAGAAGGTTCAACTTTGGGAAAAAGAAAGAAAATGAGCCTAATGCGGTATCCCGTGAAAGTTATAGAAGGCCTCACAATCGTGGTAATCATCATTCGCAGCATGTGGCTTCTGTAACACCGATGATTAACGTGGCTCCAACTGTGCCAGCCGTTCCAAAGTATCAACCCCGTTATCAGCAACCTTCTGTGCAACAAGGTGGTAATCAACAAGCTCGGGCTAAGCCAAGTTTTGATCCTATTCCTGTGCCGTATGCAGACTTGCTTCCATCTTTGATTGCAAAGAATCTTGTGCAAACTCGTCCTCCACCTCCAGTTCCAGAGACTATTCCATGGTGGTATAAGCCAGAGGCTCGTTGTGCTTTTCATCAAGGTGCCCCGGGACACGATGTTGAGAATTGTTATCCATTGAAGTTTGAAGTACAGAAGTTGATGAGGAACAATGTTTTGTATTTTAATGATGTTAATCCAAATGTGCAGAAGAATCCGTTGCCGAAGCATGGTAGTGCGACTGTGAATATGGTTGATGGTTGTCCTGGGTTGTTCAAAATCTATGAAGTCCGTCATATCCGAAGATCTTTGGTTGAGATGCATGCTTTCTTGAGTGAATATCACGATATTGATCACGACTACGCTGGATGTTGTATTTGCTCGGTGAATCCTCGTGGCTGCGTGATTGTTAAAAGAGATATCCAAAAGATGATGGACGATAAGATGATCGAAGTGACAGCAAAGAGAGATGAATATGAAAATGAAGTGAATGTTATTATGCCTCAGTTCAATCTTCCTGAGAGGGTTGCTCCTGAGAGGGTGGTTATTTCTTTCGATAGTCGCAAGACTGCTATTACTCCATTGGTGATTAAAGTACCTGGTCCAATGCCATATGAATCTGATAAAGATGTTCCGTACAGGTATAATGCTACGATGATAGAGAATGGTAGGGAAGTTCCTCTTCCTACTCCAAAGTCTGTGGTTAGCATTGCTGATGTGACGAAGGTTACCCGAAGTGGTAGAGTGTATGCTTCAGATCCTCCGAAGAGAGTTGAAGATACGAGTGCAAGTAAGCAGATTATGGATGTTGTTGCCCAATCAGGTCAAGCTGGTAATAGTGATGATGAGGTGCTAAAGTTGATAAAGAAGAGTGAGTATAATATTACTGAGCAGTTATTGCAGACTCCCTCGAAGATATCAGTTTTGTCTCTTTTGATGAGTTCTGAGGCTCATAGACAGTCATTGCAGAAGATTCTGGATCAAGCATATGTTGACCATGATGTGACTGTTGATCAATTTGATAGCATTGTGGCGAATATCACATCTTGCAACAATTTGAGCTTCTGTGATGACGATCTGCCTGAAGAAGGAAGAAATCATAACTTGGCGTTGCACATTTCGGTGAATTGTCAGGAAGATGCTTTATCTAAGGTGCTAGTTGATACCGGCTCGTCTCTGAATGTTATGCCAAAATCAACTTTGTCAAAGCTTGCGTTTCAAGGTGCTCCCATGAGGCACAGTGGGATTATAGTGAAGGCGTTTGACGGGTCGAAGAAGACAGTGATTGGAGAGGTGGATCTCCCTATTCTTATTGGACCGTTTATATTCAAGATTACTTTTCAAGTAATAGATATACGTCCCGCATATAGTTGTCTCCTCGGAAGACCATGGATCCACGAGGCAGGAGCTGTGACATCCACTCTTCATCAGAAGCTGAAGTTTGTGAGAGAAGGTAAATTGGTGACCATTGAAGGTGAAAGAGCGATGCTTGTGAGTAATTTGTCTTCTTTTTCATATATTGATGCTGAGGAAGAGGTGGGAACTTCGTTTCAAGCTCTTTCTGTTGTGGATAATGTTGTTAAGAAGAATGCCATGCCCATTTCCTCTTTCAAGGATGCTCTGCGAGTGATTGAAGCTGGTCAGTCTGATGGTTGGGGGCGAATTATTGATGTTGTCGACAACAAGGAAGGTTTCGGTATCGGCTTTGCGCCAGGTGCAGTTATCAAAGACCCAAAGACTATTCAAGAAGGCTTCCGAAGTGCTGGATTTATCAACGATCATTCCGCTGCCGCCATCATTGATGATGATGAAGACGAATAAATGCTTGACTTCGTTACGCATGGAAAGATTTGCCAGAATTGGATCGCTGTTGATGTTCCTTTTATCGTTCATTCTTCAAAGTAATTTGTTTTTATTTTCTTTCAAAAATCCTTTCATTCTGCCCAAGGTGAAAGTGATGTTTGTCGGGCTTTGTTTCAAATTTTATCATCATCAATAAAATGTTATTTTGTTATTTCCATATGTGTGTTTTTCATTTTTGTTTTATTCTGAAAAATGGTAACATAAAAAACCCAAAATATAATGATTGTTTATCTGCATATTGTTTGCACTTTTGTTCATGCTCTAAAATAAAAATAAAATCATTGTGCAGATTGATTGATAAACCCATTGAAAACAATAATCCTATGCCCTCTCCCAACTTTGAATTCCCTGTGTTTGAAGCTGAGGAAGAGGATGTTGAAGAGATTCCAGATGAAATTTCTCGATTGCTTGAGCACGAGGAGAAGATTATTCAGCCTCATGGAGAGTCTATAGAGATGGTCAACTTGGGTTCTGAAGACGAAAAGAAAGAAGTCAAAGTTGGAGCATTGCTTGATCCTGATGTTAAGAAGGGGATTGTTGAACTTCTCAGAGAATATGTTGATGTATTTACTTGGTCTTATCAAGACATGCCAGGTCTTGATACTGATATTATGGAGCATAGATTGCCGTTGAAGCCTGAGTGTCCACCTGTGAAGCAGAAGCTCTGAAGAACTCATCCAGACATGGCAGTAAAAATCAAAGAGGAGGTTCAAAAGCAGATTGATGTCGGTTTTCTTGTGACGTCAACTTATCCTGAATGGGTGGCCAATATCGTTCTTGTTCCGAAGAAAGACGGAAAAGTCCGAATGTGTGTAGATTATAGAGATTTGAACAAAGCCAGTCCGGAATATGATTTTCCATTGCCACACATTGATATGTTGGTAGATAATATGGCTAAGTTTGATGTGTTCTCTTTTATGGACGGATTTTCCGGTTATAATCAAATAAAGATGGCACCCGAGGACATGGAAAAGACCATGTTTATTACACCATGGGGAACATTCTGCTACAGAGTGATGCCCTTTGGATTGAAGAATGCTGGTGCGACGTATCAAAGAGCTATGACTACACTTTTCCATGATATGATGCACAAAGAAATCGAAGTATATGTTGATGATATGATCGCTAAGTCGAAGACTGAAGAAGATCATGTTGAACATTTGCTGAAGTTGTTTCAGAGGTTGAGGAAATATAAGCTTCGTTTGAATCCGAACAAGTGCACTTTTGGTGTACGTTCTGGAAAGTTGCTAGGTTTCATTGTCAGCCAAAGAGGTATTGAAGTTGATCCTGATAAAGTGAAAGCTATTCAGGAAATGCCTGCTCCAAGAACCGAAAAGCAAGTCAGAGGATTCTTGGGCCGCTTGAATTATATCTCAAGGTTAATCTCTCACATGACTGCCACATGTGCTCCAATTTTCAAACTGCTTCGAAAAGATAAAGGTTGTGTCTGGATAGATGATTGCCAGAAGGTATTTGAAATTATTAAAGAATATCTGCTTGAACCTCCTATTTTGTCTCCTCCGGTGGAAGGTAGACTGATGATCATGTACTTGACTGTGTTGGAAGATTCCATGGGTTGTGTGCTTGGTCAGCAAGATGTATCTGGAAGAAAAGAACATGCAATTTACTACTTGAGTAAGAAATTCACTGATTGTGAGTCTCGGTATTCCATGCTTGAAAAAACTTGTTGTGCCTTAGCTTGGGCTGCAAAGCGTCTTCGCCAGTATATGCTGAATCATACAACTTGGTTGATCTCTAAAATGGATCCAATCAAGTATATCTTTGAAAAGCCTGCTTTGACTGGGAGGATCGCTCGTTGGCAAATGTTATTATCAGAATATGATATCGAGTACCAAACTCAAAAAGCTATAAAAAGTAGTATCTTTGTTGACTATTTGGCACATCAACTGATTGATGATTACCAACCTGTCAAGTTTGATTTTCCAGATGAAGATGTGATGTTTTTGAAAGCGAAAGATTGTGATGAACCCTTGATTGAGGAAGGGCCCGAGCCTGGATCTCGATGGGGTTTAGTTTTTGATGGTGCTGTGAATGCACGTGGAAGAGGAATTGGGGCAATGATAATTACTCCCCATGGTTCACATATTCCTTTTGCCGCGAGGTTAACTTTTCCTTGTACCAATAATGAAGCTGAGTATGAAGCCTGCATTATGGGTCTTGAAGAAGCCATTGATTTGAGGATTAAACATCTTGATGTTTATGGAGATTCTGCCTTGGTAATTAATCAGATTCAGGGCACGTGGGTGACTCATCAACCCCACTTGATCCCCTATAGAGATTTTGCCAGGAAGATATCGACTTTCTTCACCAAAGTTGAGTTCCATTATATTCCTCGTGATGAGAATCAAATGGCAGATGCGTTAGCGACCATAGCTTCTATGATAAAAGTGCACCAGTGTGTAATACCTCAAAATTTGCCCTCATATTTATTCCCTTGACTGGCTCACGTTCGCATTCATCTGCATTTCCCATTAGGTCATGTCATTCTCAATCATGAATTTCATTGACGCCTCAGGCATGGGATCAATACCCTATGAAGAACCAGGTCATTCCATTAGTTTGTGGATTCTACTTCACTGGAGTTTGGAATTAGGGTTTCACGTCCAATTTATGGTTATCCGATGAACTCAGAGTCGTAGTTACGTGGCCCTTAATAACTTCATCCACTCATACGTTTGACACTTGCTTAGGGTTTATTTTCCTAATTAAGTAGTTCTCAGAAAGCTCGCTCGCAAGGACTGTTCATTGTTGCACTAGACTCATTATCAAGAAAGATTAGGTCTTTATTCATGACTAAACTTGAGGGCATTCAGTTAACTGAGTTCCTTTGTGTTAAAGTTTGATTTGGGGCTCATTTGGAGATATTCATTCACATATAACAAGGAATATGGCTCGAAGTATGGGGTTTAAGGTTCATTATGGAATCAAAGTTTTGCTCTGGGGATTCGATTTGAATTAAGGGTGGAAAATGCACGGTTATGGTTCAAGGTTCATAGTTCTAGAATTCGAAGTTTATGTGGCCATGACTATACTCACCATCGGTTAGATCTATCGCCCATGATTCACTTTGAATTTCCTTTTAAACCATTTTTGGTTTTATGTTTCTAATCTATGGACAAGTTTTACAAATCCACATACACCATTTTCTAAACTCTTTGGTCTCTAAAATCAATTCAAGTTAACCCAATTCCTTTTAGGCCCATTATTTCCTAAAGAAGTCCAAATGAAGTTGCTATCCAAGTTATTTGTCTTAATTCCACTTTATTAAGCCAATTTATCAATTTGATTTTAATTACAGCCAAAAGACCATTCATTCCCTTTTATTTCTTTTTAGACCATGTTCTCGGGTGGACCCATTTTATTTGGTGTTACCTTAGCCCATTACCAATTCGGATTGCAAAACAAAAATTCAGAAAGTTATAGTTACAGGAAATTTCATTACAGAAAAAAACTCAAAAAAAAAGGAAAAAATCTTTATTTGTCTCTATTCACTCATCATGACTCAGAATATTCTTCTGGGTTACACCAGCATATTCATCCCTCTTCTTCAATCACCAAAAGGGGACTCATCACGGTTTCATCACTATCATCACAGACCCTGCACACAAAAAAAATCAGTAGTAAAATGATAACAAAAATTCAGTTGGAGGTAGTTACAAGCATGATAGAAATCCGGTTACAAAAGGGAGAAAATCAGTTACCATTATAACTGATTATATCAGTATATAGCTGAATTCAGTTAATGACAAAAAAGAAATAAAAGCGCATAACAAAAAAAGTTAGTTAACTACCTTGGCTAACCGATTTTTCTTCTGGAAGTTTCATCTGGGATCGTCTATAAATCAGAACCAGCTTCATTCCATGAGGCTTCTTCCTGGATTCACCATTCTCACAAATTTCATAATCTGAATCTTCATTTATCCCTCAATTCTTCTCCTCCAGAATCCTTCATCATCACCAATTTTCACTTCACTTCTTCATCGAGTTTCTCACTTCATCAACTCTTCAATCATCAATATCAACTGAATATTCACCTTCAAGCATCTTGATTCATCACCACGAAACCTTCAAACATTCATCATCTTCTGCAACTTCAACCTTCAAGCATCATCAGTCGTCACTTTCAACGACAATAACCAGAACCTTCCAATTATTGCACAATGGAGCTCATCAATTTATTTCAACAATAAAGAATGCAACAATCAACATCAGGGCTGATCTATTTACCTCGTCACCATCATCACTGATCGAATCTTCACTTCCCCCAATCGCAGAAAAACAGTGAATTGAGATTCACCGTCAACCTTCACGATCCCTTTGTGAATCCTACAAAGATCAAGAACTCAACTCAGCAACAACGATTCGCACTCGCAGCAAGAAGCAGAAGAAGAACGAAGAGAAAATATTTGAAATCGAAGTCGCGAAACTCACCGAGCAAGGTTTCAATTCATCACTTAGACGAGTATTTGAGGAGAAGGATCTCAGTGAGTTAAAGGGATGAATTGGAGAAGACGGCAAGTTCAGAAGGAAGAAGAAATTGTCGTCTCCGTGGCGAAGAATCCAAGAAGCTGATGGACAATACGAATCCACGGACGGAGGAAATCGATTGGATTGCTGCTGAGGCACGATGATAATAAGGAGATATTTGTGTAGACGAAACCACGAGCTTTGGTCGGCGGCGTCTTTGTGTGGTGACCTGAGATATTAGTTCAGCAGTGTTCTTGAAGGTGAAGGTGAGCCGCATCGTGTAGCTTGAGAGATAAGGCTGATCAGCGGCAACTCACGAGAGAGGGGAGTTGAGCTTGGTGAAACGTCGTCGTTTGGACGAACAAGGTAAAGGTTGTTGTTCTTGTGTTTTGGTCTAGGTTAAAGGGAAAGAACACTGAGCTCAATGGATTCAACCATGGATTTCCTATTTACGTCAACAATTCTCAACTCACACTCCTCCCTGTGACTCTAATTCGGATTGGGCTTACCAAATTCTTCCATGGACTTTCTTATTGCACCCGCAAATTCGTAACATACATCCTCCTGCACTCATGCATATGTAAAATGGGCCAGGACCCCATAGATCCTCTATCTTCACCTTCCAAATTACTAGGCACACTACCCCCTGCACTGGTATTTGGATTGGGCCTCCATGAAAGTTCTGTTGGCACATTGTGTTCTTCAATTGCACCCTTTGTTTCTTTATTTTTAGTTTGTTAATTGATTCTTCTTGTTAAGATTGTTAATTATTTTCTTTGTTAATAATTTTTGTGGATGGATATTTTAATCCATTTCTTGACATTTCATTTTTATTATTAGAATTTTTGGTGAGAATTTTAATTATTTGTTTTGAATTAATTATGGATGGATTAAAGTGTTTATAAGTATTTTTGATCGATTCGGATCGATTGCGATTATGGTGGAAAAGCTTCACAAAGTAATTATGAAAGATAAGCATTTATTTTGCTTATGGGAGACTACAAGACCTTGCTTGGGGATTTTTTCGGATTTCTTTTATGTGAAGAATCGGCATTTCATTCAAGTAAGTAGTTTCGACAATCCCCTTTTAAGCATCATTTTAATTGTATGCGGCTTAGGACCATATAATTTAAGGTGCATTCTGAGCCCTCCCACCTGAGGCATTGGTTATATTTGTGATTTTTGATGATATGTATCGATTTCGGAACTTAGGGATTAGGTTAAGAACCATTAGGATCGCTTCCTTTCTCTTCCCCTTAAAATTCACTTTTTCACCCGTTTCGTCGCATTTATTAAAAATAGTTTTAGGTGTGATAAAATTCTGGAACAATTCATGAGTGATCCTCATCCTCTTAATTAATTTGTCATATTTTTTGTTTCCAGATTTGAGTGGTTTTAATAATTAATTTGGATTTTAGTTCATAAGCTGTCCCAAAAAGGAATGTTTTGGCATAAGGGACCAAAATCAATTTTTCCCCATAGGTGTGAGACCTATTTTTTGTGTGTTATTAATCACTGTAATTTGTGGTATGTTGATGCTCATTAGGAATTTTTTTCATAATTTTTAGTGCCTTTTTTGATCCACTTTGTGGAGTTGTTTTTGGGTGATGACTCATTGCTACCTTGCTAATCAAGGAATTGTTTTGGCACTTTGGTGCATAATTTTGTGGAATACTTTTGGACAATATGAGATAATGACTTTATTATTCCATGGATTTAATTTCATAATTTTTAAAGGCTTTTTGCTATTTTTTCATGTCACCTAGATCCTAGGTTGATTCATGTGTCTATTTGTTGTATAGCCTAAGTGTTAAGAGGGCATTCATGCCATTTGATTAAGGGAACTTTTGGTAACTTTTAGGAGTTGATTATAGGTCATTTTTATGTCTTTAATTCCAGTCATAGGTCACTTTTTGAACCATACTCATTTGGTTTGTTTTAGTGTTTCAAAATGCATACTTATGTGAACTAGTTTAACTTAAATGGGTTGCTAATCTCTTTTCATGTTTAACTTGAATTATGTGGAAATCATTAATGCTTATTCATGCATTCTAATTGCATCTCATACCTTGTATGCTACTGACCCATAATCATTTCATGCATATTCACATGCCATTCTCCCTTAACTTGCATCATGTGCGATCTTATGCGATGTTTGTCCCATTTCATCTCACATCTTTTTCTCATGGCTCCATATGCCTAATCCATTGCATCCATGATTGTATATTCATTCACCCATCTTCATAAGCATTCACTACTGACTTTTATGTTCATTTCATGTATTAATTCATGTTTTTAAGCCATATGCATTCATACTTCATCCATGAGCCTTAACTTGCATTTAGGTGGATTTATGTAAACGTTTTGTACATAGTTTGACATAGTTTGAATTTGTGAGGTATCCTAGCATACTTAGGGACCTATAGCATGTAGCTACTGACTTTAGAAGTCATGTAATCTTTAGGTACCTTCACCTTTAGACTTAGGTCTTATTTTTAACCCTAGTTCCATTCTAGGACGTTTATGGTACTTAATCGCTTTCATGCTTCGATTTTACTTTCAATATGCATTGTCATGCTAACTTTTGTTTTGTAGGGGGGAAGATTGAGGTAAGCATTACTTCATTCCTATCTCTTATGCACTTTAATTGTCTTTGCCTTAGCACTTTGTGCTTTGTTCATAGGTTCCCGTTTTGTTCTTTAGAACCAACTTAACTTCCTTAGGAAGTAAGTTAGTTTCTAACTCTTTTTTCTTCTTTTCCTTTTCTCATTAGGATTAGAAAACCTTACTAACCATTAGGACCACTTTGTAAATACATAACAAAATTAGGATTGAGTCTTAGTCCCTTAGATTTTTCCTTTTTTTCAACTTGAGTCATTCTCTTCTTATCTTCAAACAAAAATCCAAAAAAAACACTTAACAAATAAAGGAAAGGATTCCTTGTGTATAGCCTTATTCTATGAAGCACTTGCATTCATTCCATCTTGGAGTGGTGTAAGTTTGTTTATCATGATGCACAAGTCTCATCAAGGAGTTGTTCACAAAGAAAACTTAAAAGACACTTCTTCACAAAAGCAACAAAAACACTTAATAAAGTTCAACAAGCCAGTGAACTTAAGCCCTAATCCTAGGAAACCAGTCTTGGATAAATTCTCCTTGCTGGGTATGCTTGTTCTATTATTCCATCTTGGAATGTAGAGTCAAGTGTACATTCCACGGAAAAGAGTTTGAATTCACTTCCTTGTGCCAAATTCATATAAAAACTCATAAAAGACCAAAAACAAGCAATAAGCGACTATCCTGCGGGAACTTCTCTTCTCATCTCATTCACTCACAACGCGAACTCGCGACGACTTGTCACACATGCAAGACGGTAAACGCACTCGTACCAGACGAGCCTGCAACACCTGAGCATAGACATACACAGTTCCAGCATAAAAAAACACAAACAAATAGTTCCCGCCTTAGTTAGGCGAACTACGTCGACTCTGATCCTCATTATCCCGATGAGGTACGTAGGCAGCGGGGTAGGGCCCGTTCGAGCACATTCTTTATTTTCCCTACATTTTCCCCATTCTTTCTTTCCATTCTCTTTCAGTTCATTTCTCATTCCAGTTCCAGTTAGCGGTTTTATTCAGCAGCATTCGTATTTTCTCACCCTTTGAAACAAAACAAGCAAGCGTGGATCCCGTCGGGTACGACGGACGATCTGGGGTGCTAATACCTTCCCAGTTCGTAACCGACTCCCGAACTCAGATCTTTGGTTCGTAGGACCTTGTCCTTTCCTTCTTCCTTAGGTTTGTGCAACATTACCTTTCCCATTCATTCGGGATAAAAATGTCTGGCTGGCGACTCTACCTTTCCGCGCCACTTTCGCGTTTGTACTAGGATGAAAATCCCGGGAGCGACAGCTGGCGACTCTGCTGGGGACTTAACCTGATTCTTCCGGTTTCCCTTGTAGAGTCAATCCTAGCGCCTGTTTGGTTTTGTTTCTTTGGGTGTTTATATGTTTGTTGCTGTGTGCTTTAGTTTAGCTTTACTGTTTTCATTTACAGCTTTTATTTACAGCTTTACTTTCGCATTTATTTACCTCTTTCAGTATTTTATTTTCCATGCATCATATTATACTGGACTGTCTGGCTGTGCTGGTTTTCATTTTTTCTGCGGGATGAGAGTTACTGTGAGATAAGCCAACTACCCGGCTTGAGTGCACTATAGGATTAGCGTGGACACGTTGTGCTCGCATGGTTACATGATGAGTGGTGATGTGTTCCACACCCAGGTTGCAACTGTCTTGGGACTATTCTGTGTGGGGGTTCTTCCCCACTTCAGGATACAACCTTGATGGTTATGTGCAGCTGGGGACCGATCATTGAGAACCTTAATGGAAACAACCCTCTCCAGTGATGACAGTGGCAGACCACATTTGTTGGCAAACCCACTCGCATCCGAGGGCCCATTGGGAACTCGCATAGGATGGCCTGGTTCTCTCATAGGAATTCAGTTAAAGCAAAACTGTTCGTATGACGGTAGTATTGTACCCTTCGGGATGAATGTACTATTGTTTCTCGATTCAGGGCTTGAAGCTGAGGTCTTATGAGGGATGCTTGTTTTCCGGACTCAACTGAGACCTCCCTGATTAGTACATAATGCCAAACCGATTCCCTGATTTGGTCATGAGCCATTTCTCGGAAATGGTGAACGCATTATTTCTATTCGGCTTTGAGAGTCCGTGATGTTGACCCGAGTAGCACACCCGTGAGATTGGGAGGGGTTTACAGGTTTGCAGGAACCCTAAACTTCAACATACCCACTTTGCCAGTATTGTTCAGCGTTCTATGGTTCTCTGATTCTGAGATTCGGGATTTCTATTCAGAGAGATTGTTACTGTGATTACCATGGTGACCCTGATATTGTGACTGTTATTATGACTCTCCACAGACACTTGGCTCGTTGTTCAACTTCAACACCATCAGTGACTATGCTATTATGTGATCCAGTTTTACAGTTATTGGGTTCTTAGTTATGGGGTTCTATACAGAGATGGTACTACTATTATGGTTCTATTCAGACACTTGGCTCGTTGTTCAACTTCAACACCATCAGTGACTGTTCAATTATGTGATCCAGTTCTACAGTTAGTGGGTTCTCAGTTATGGGGTTCTATACAGAGATGGTGCTGCTATTATGGTTCTATTCAGACAGTTGGTTCACTGCTCAACACCAACATCAGATTATTGATCACATGCCTGTTGCATACATGACATCATAGCATTTCTGCACCCATGTTCAGTTATTTCAGAGGATCACATATCTGAATCATGCCATTGGACTTTTTCTGTGTCAAAACTTGAATCAAAGCAGATAGATTCCTCCGAAATAATTGAACATGGCATTTGCATACATCCTTGCATTCTTGACAGGTGTTCAGAGACAAATTCTTTTCCTGACTTGATTTCTCATCAGAATGGACAACTTGAATCACAATCATCAAGATATATATTTGAGGCAACTCCGAGCAGAGGTAACCGAAAGGAAGACCTAACCGAGGCCATTCAAGCAAAGGTGCAAGCTTTATTTCAAAGTCAAAAACTATTGAAAGAGGAAGTCAACCAGATGAAGACTCAGATGAGCTTGGTTATGAAATTCTGAATGAAGCTATTTTCATCCCTATTGAGGGGAACTACGCTGCTCTGATTCTCCATTGGTCAATGGAGATACGTAGGCAGGAGATCATGCAAGATCTTTCCGAGCAACCTTATCTATTAACGTTATCAACCTTTTCCCTCCAGATGTCATTTGTCAGCATCTGACCGGAGCTTCCCAAGAGAATCCTAGGGGCAGAGAATACAGGTAAGGTCCAAAACAACTTGAGAATAAGTTTGATCATATTCTGATGTCGTACGTGCAACAAGTTTCATCATTTACGCAAATTCGGAGTGGTTGAGCTAATTGCATCAGGATCATCTCCGACAAAGTTTCCTTTGGGGTTTCAATGCCAAGTATGACTATCATTCTGGGGCACCTGGCCTTTTAATTGAAGATTGCAAGTCTTTCAGAGGTAAAGGTGAAGACAAGGTCCCGAATTTGATCGACTCAAAGGTCATCATGCCAGAAAGTCTGCTCACATATTGAAGTTTCCTCATCAAATGGGTCTCCCAATTTGCAAAGGCATCTTCAGAAGCAATAAGTCCATACGGAGTCAAGTCTCCTCAATGACGGCAATGTTCAACTTCTTTACTGCATTTTCATTTGTAATTTATATTGTTTGTTTAAACATTTGTATGCATGCATGAAACTTATTTGTTTTTGAATGTTAATCATAATATAACGCACATGTTTTTCTTGAAGTAATCCATTCGTATTCACTCATGATTTTGTGTATGTGCATTGCAATACCAACTGTTGAGCTTAAACTCTATCAGGGAGGATGACGAAATGAAAATGCATGAATCTCTAATTGTGTGCTTTTGAGAAAGACCTTGTTGACGATGTACAGGCATTGTTTCAAATCCTAAACACCGGAGATATAAGGGAGATAGACCCTCGCCAACCCATTTGAGCCTTGAAGTAGGAGTTTCTTTTCGCATGAAAAAACCCTTGCATTTAACCCAGGGGCAGGGTAGGCGTCAGTTAGTTTGACCAAGCGTTCAAATTTCAAAAGGAGTGCGAATCTGAGGATCCATTACCTTTCGTTGTACCAAATCAAGAGGTCCAAAGACCAGAAACCACAATGGTTATCCCAATCAAGAGTCCAGAGACCGGAAACCACAAAGGTTATCCTTACTCAACCAAGAAGTGAGACAGTCACGATCCTTTCAAAGCAATCAAGACAAACAGTGTCACACGATTTGTTCAAAAAAAAGAAAAAAGAAAAAATGAATAAAAAAGCCCGCTAAGTCAAAACTTGAAAACAAGCGACTTAGGCAAAAATTAGGGCATCCCGCTGGACTTCACAATCAAAGATTCACAAAAATCAGTCCAGGCAAAAGTTAGGGATAAGAAAAATAATGCAAAAGCAAAAGACGTAAAGGATTACACAAGAAAGATCCTTGAATAAGAACAAAGTCGTGTGATACAGACACGAAAGGCGAAGGGGCGACTGACTCCAAACGACAACCTGAGTGGTGCTTAAACCGTTAGTGTAATTGGTTCCTCAACCATCACAAAACCCTTTTTGAGAAATGAGCGCTTGTGAAAGCTAGCTGAACATGGGAATGGAGAACATCACGAAGATGGGTGGGCACAAATAAATTTCGAGCCTATATCCTTTGTTCCTATAACCGTGAACCAGGCCACGATACAACCCTCAAAAGTCCTAACTGAAACAGGGTTATTTTTGAGAGCGTACTACCACGAGACCGCATTCCTGGATCCTATGAGTGGTGTTGAAAGATCTTTGTTGGTATTGCATGTGCATGTTTTCTACTATTCAAAAAAATTAATGTCGTATCTTAACCAGTGATTCGCTCACAAAGGTTTACGACATCTTTTTCAGTAAAACTTCAAGATTAACATGGGTGTTGCATCAGAATTTTCATTCTTAGAATAAACATTTTCTGCTTGCATATATTTGTTGGGCATCATAAAGATTCACATACAAAACTTCAGTCCAGAAGCTTAATCTTGCCAAAGTTGAGAAGTCTGAAACTTCCGAAGGGCCAACATATGAAGATGCACTTTTCCAAGAAACTCCATTGAGTAGGGACTTTCCCAACAGTCGTGGTAAGAGCCAACTAATCCGGGGCAATCATGTCGAGCAATCTCTTCAAAATTCAGCCAAGCTGGGGCAATCACTTCGAGATTCAAATCTCTCAAAGAGCCATTAGTCTGAGGCATGTATTCAAAGTTCAGCCAAACAGGGGCAATTACTTCGAGATCCAATCTCTCAAAGAACAATTGATCTGGGTGTTTTCTTCAAAGCACAGTCATTCAGAGGTAATCACTTCAGGACTTGTATTGGAGCTGGCCACCACAAGAGCATGAGAAGTCACTTTTTCCCGAAGACGGTAAATCCAAATCACCTATCCAAAGTCCAAAATACTGGGGCAGAATATTTCACGGTGATATGAGGTTTTTCATGAATCCTCGCGAGGCAAATCTCTTTCATAAGCCATGCAGTCTGGGGCAGTTATTTCGAGATCCGACGAACCTCTCCAAGAGTTTGAAGATACCGAGGCATTTCATATGCCATGTTTTCTGTAAAATCCTCTTGAGACATTTACTTCTGATGGACCTTAATCTAAGGCGAGTTGAAAATTGCAAAGAACCATTGTTCACTCATGATTAGTTGGCAACCTATCAACCCAGGGCTAGGGGCAAAGCCATTGTCGGCACAGTACTTCAAGAGTTGTTTCGTCGGCGGACTTCATTGATCAGAATTCCTTAGCAAGTCTCATTAGACAATTCCTTCTCCAGTAGTGCGGCAAATTGAAGGTTACTTCTTGAGCAAAAAGATATCATCATCTCTCATCCCCAGCATGATACGCCTTGCATCTCTCATTCCCAACACGAGAGGATTTATCTCTTATCCCCAGTAAGTGGCAGCTTGAGCTTTTATCTTCAGCCTGAAGCTTTATCATTGACATCACCCGTCATCCCTAGTAATGTGTAAGTTGAAATTTCTCCCAGCAAGGTAACAAAAGGTGGGTGTCATCCCCAAGCAGGAGTTTCCCTTCAGACAGGGGCGATTCTCAATAGTATAAAGAATGTCTTTCCTCCCCAGCAATTTCTCCCTCAGCAGTGTCATGCCTTTGGTTCTCAGCCAAGTCGGGAGGTCTTCATTTCCCCATCAGGGTTCAGGAAGAGTCCATCTCCAGCAGGGTCTGGGCTCTCCAATCTCAAAGTCCAATTTATTTTTGGCGGTGGCGGCAGTTCAGAGCTGGTGTATCATTGACAACATTCCCCGCAGAGTTGTCTTCTCCTCATAAGGATTAACCAGATCAATGTAGTGATCGTCAGTTCCTACCCAGTCAAGCCAGTTGGGATGTCTGTTATCTCCTCATCGGGAGACCCCTTTGCATTTGCATTTGCATTTGCATCTAGTAATCATCATTACATTTGCATCCTCCAAAGCATAGCATTTCCATCGTCATGGAGCATTACGCCATAAATCCAAACATATGCATACCAGCATGGGCCAGTTTTGAGGTATTACATAAGGCCCGTTACATCTCCAATCAGATTGAAGTGTTCCCTACAGAATGCAACTTCATTTCCCAGGGTGGTTACTTCTACCAAGTCTTGTTGTTATCCCCAATTGAGTCTTGTTTCAGTACAACAGTCTCATTTCTTCGCGTCTCCGTTTCAGTACAACGGTCGCGTCTTGGGCTCTCGTTTAAGTACAACGATCCCGTTCCTTTCGAGTCTCCATTTAAGTACAATGGTCTCGTCTTTGAGTCTTGTTTCAGTACAACAGTCTCATTTTTTCGCGTCTCGTTTCAGTACAACGGTTGTGTCTTGGGCTCTCGTTTAAGTACAACGATCCCGTTCCTTTCGAGTCTCCATTTAAGTACAATGGTCTCGTCTTTGAGTTTTGTTTCAGTACAACAGTCTCATTTTTTCATCTCCGTTTCAGTACAACGGTTACGTCTTGGGCTCTCGTTTAAGTACAACGATCCCGTTCCTTTCGAGTCTCCATTTAAGTACAATGGTCTCGTCTCAGCGCGAAGATAATCGATCGGTTGATACCATTTTCGTGTAGATCGGTTGATCTTATGTGAGTTATGAATCGGTTGATATCATTTCTCTTCGAGTTGTAAATCGGATGATATTACATTCTCGTTTTTCTTGGTTATGGATCGGTTGATACCATCTCCATGTTAGATCGGTTAATCTTATTTGAGTCATGAATCGGTTGATATCATTTCTCTTCGAGTTGTAAATCGGATGATATTACATTCTCGTTTTTCTTGGTTATGGATCGGTTGATACCATCTCCATGTTAGATCGGTTGATCTTATTTGAGTCATGAATCGGTTGATATCATTTCTCTTCGAGTTGTAAATCGGATGATATTACATTCTCGTTTTTCTTGGTTATGGATCGGTTGATACCATCTCCATGTTAGATCGGTTGATCTTATTTGAGTCATGAATCGGTTGATATCATTTCTCTTCGAGTTGTAAATCGGATGATATTACATTCTCGCTTTCCGGGTTGGATCGGTTGATACCATTTCCGTGTTAGATCCGAGGATCTTTTGGGATTGTCATTCGTGGATGGCATTCTTTTCTTCAAGTCCTTCCGAGGTTGGTCTTGTTGTTGTGGCTATTATTCGAGGATAGTAGTTCACTTTTCGAGCTTATTGATCGAGGTCAGTTTGTCTCTTTTGCAAAGTCTGTCTGAGGTCAGCTTTGTGTTTGGTTATCAGTCGAGGCTGGTATACCTTTGCGTCTCCATTCGAGGATGGTTTCGTGTTAGATCCGAGGATCTTTTGATTTGTCATTCGAGGATGACATTTCTTTTCTTCAAGTCCTTCCGAGGTTGGTCTTGTTGTTATGGCTATTATTCGAGGATAGTAGTTCATTTTTTGAGCTTATTGATCGAGGTCAGTTTGTCTCTTTTGCAAAGTCTGTCTGAGGTCAACTTTGTGTTTGGTTATCAGTCGAGGCTGGTATACCTTCGCGTCTCCATTCGAGGATGGTTTCGTGTTAGATCCGAGGATCTTTTGATTTGTCACTCGAGGATGACATTTCTTTTCTTCAAGTCCTTCTGCGGTTGGTCTTGTTGTTGTGGCTATTATTCGAGGATAGTAGTTCACTTTTTGAGCTTATTGATCGAGGTCAGTTTGTCTCTTTTGCAAAGTCTGTCTGAGGTCAGCTTTGTGTTTGGTTATCAGTCGAGGCTGATATACCCTTGCGTCTCCATTCGAGAATGGTTTCGTGTTAGATCCGAGGATCTTTTGATTTGTCATTCGAGGATGACATTTTTTTTTCTTCAAGTCCTTCCGAGGTTAGTCTTGTTGTTGTGGCTATTATTCGAGGATAGTAGTTCACTTTTGAGCTTTTTGATCGAGGTCAGTTTGTCTCTTTTGCAAAGTCTGTCCGAGGTCAGTCTTTGTTGTCGATGGTTATCGCCTGCGGCCGATATACTATCGCGTTTCTATTCAAGGATGGTTTTTAGTATTGGATCCGAGGATCCCTTGTGAGTTGTCATTCGAGGATGGCAATCTTCCCAGCACGTTTCCACCTGGTTCCATTTTCGCTACCTATTCAGAGGCCAAAATCAAAAAAAATAAATATACATAAATAGATAAATGGGCAGATGGCATTTCTGTTGCCCTCAGGGTGCAAATTTTCAGGTTTTGTTCGAGTATTCAATCACTCCATACCTTGAACGTCTAAAAGCCGTTGCAATTATTCGTTCAGGTCTGCAGATGATTGAATAGGGGCAGCTGTAATACCTCAAAATTTGCCCTCATATTTATTCCCTTGACTGGCTCACGTTCGCATTCATCTGCATTTCCCATTAGGTCATGTCATTCTCAATCATGAATTTCATTGACGCCTCAGGCATGGGATCAATACCCTATGAAGAACCAGGTCATTCCATTAGTTTGTGGATTCTACTTCACTGGAGTTTGGAATTAGGGTTTCACGTCCAATTTATGGTTATCCGATGAACTCAGAGTCGTAGTTACGTGGCCCTTAATAACTTCATCCACTCATACGTTTGACACTTGCTTAGGGTTTATTTTCCTAATTAAGTAGTTCTCAGAAAGCTCGCTCGCAAGGACTGTTCATTGTTGCACTAGACTCATTATCAAGAAAGATTAGGTCTTTATTCATGACTAAACTTGAGGGCATTCAGTTAACTGAGTTCCTTTGTGTTAAAGTTTGATTTGGGGCTCATTTGGAGATATTCATTCACATATAACAAGGAATATGGCTCGAAGTATGGGGTTTAAGGTTCATTATGGAATCAAAGTTTTGCTCTGGGGATTCGATTTGAATTAAGGGTGGAAAATGCACGGTTATGGTTCAAGGTTCATAGTTCTAGAATTCGAAGTTTATGTGGCCATGACTATACTCACCATCGGTTAGATCTATCGCCCATGATTCACTTTGAATTTCCTTTTAAACCATTTTTGGTTTTATGTTTCTAATCTATGGACAAGTTTTACAAATCCACATACACCATTTTCTAAACTCTTTGGTCTCTAAAATCAATTCAAGTTAACCCAATTCCTTTTAGGCCCATTATTTCCTAAAGAAGTCCAAATGAAGTTGCTATCCAAGTTATTTGTCTTAATTCCACTTTATTAAGCCAATTTATCAATTTGATTTTAATTACAGCCAAAAGACCATTCATTCCCTTTTATTTCTTTTTAGACCATGTTCTCGGGTGGACCCATTTTATTTGGTGTTACCTTAGCCCATTACCAATTCGGATTGCAAAACAAAAATTCAGAAAGTTATAGTTACAGGAAATTTCATTACAGAAAAAAACTCAAAAAAAAAGGAAAAAATCTTTATTTGTCTCTATTCACTCATCATGACTCAGAATCTTCTTCTGGGTTACACCAGCATATTCATCCCTCTTCTTCAATCACCAAAAGGGGACTCATCACGGTTTCATCACTATCATCACAGAACCTGCACACAAAAAAAATCAGTAGTAAAATGATAACAAAAATTCAGTTGGAGGTAGTTACAAGCATGATAGAAATCCGGTTACAAAAGGGAGAAAATCAGTTACCATTATAACTGATTATATCAGTATATAGCTGAATTCAGTTAATGACAAAAAAGAAATAAAAGCGCATAACAAAAAAAGTTAGTTAACTACCTTGGCTAACCGATTTTTCTTCTAGAAGTTTCATCTGGGATCGTCTATAAATCAGAACCAGCTTCATTCCATGAGGCTTCTTCCTGGATTCACCATTCTCACAAATTTCATAATCTGAATCTTCATTTATCCCTCAATTCTTCTCCTCCAGAATCTTTCATCATCACCAATTTTCACTTCACTTCTTCATCGAGTTTCTCACTTCATCAACTCTTCAATCATCAATATCAACTGAATATTCACCTTCAAGCATCTTGATTCATCACCACGAAACCTTCAAACATTCATCATCTTCTGCAACTTCAACCTTCAAGCATCATCAGTCGTCACTTTCAACGACAATAACCAGAACCTTCCAATTATTGCACAATGGAGCTCATCAATTTATTTCAACAATAAAGAATGCAGCAATCAACATCAGGGCTGATCTATTTACCTCGTCACCATCATCACTGATCGAATCTTCACTTCCCCCAATCGCAGAAAAACAGTGAATTGAGATTCACCGTCAACCTTCACGATCCCTTTGTGAATCCTACAAAGATCAAGAACTCAACTCAGCAACAACGATTCGCACTCGCAGCAAGAAGCAGAAGAAGAACGAAGAGAAAATATTTGAAATCGAAGTCGCGAAACTCACCGAGCAAGGTTTCAATTCATCACTTAGACGAGTATTTGAGGAGAAGGATCTCAGTGAGTTAAAGGGATGAATTGGAGAAGACGGCAAGTTCAGAAGGAAGAAGAAATTGTCGTCTCCGTGGTGAAGAATCCAAGAAGCTGATGGACAATACGAATCCACGGACGGAGGAAATCGATTGGATTGCTGCTGAGGCACGATGATAATAAGGAGATATTTGTGTAGACGAAACCACGAGCTTTGGTCGGCGGCGTCTTTGTGTGGTGACCTGAGATATTAGTTCAGCAGTGTTCTTGAAGGTGAAGGTGAGCCGCATCGTGTAGCTTGAGAGATAAGGGTGATCAGCGGTAACTCACGAGAGAGGGGAGTTGAGTTTGGTGAAACGTCGTCGTTTGGACGAACAAGGTAAAGGTTGTTGTTCTTGTGTTTTGGTCTAGGTTAAAGGGAAAGAACACTGAGCTCAATGGATTCAACCATGGATTTCCTATTTACGTCAACAATTCTCAACTCACACTCCTCCCTGTGACTCTAATTCGGATTGGGCTTACCAAATTCTTCCATGGACTTTCTTATTGCACCCGCAAATTCGTAACATACATCCTCCTGCACTCATGCATATGTAAAATGGGCCAGGACCCCATAGATCCTCTATCTTCACCTTCCAAATTACTAGGCACACCACCCCCTGCACTGGTATTTGGATTGGGCCTCCATGAAAGTTCTGTTGGCACATTGTGTTCTTCAATTGCACCCTTTGTTTCTTTATTTTTAGTTTGTTAATTGATTCTTCTTGTTAAGATTGTTAATTATTTTCTTTGTTAATAATTTTTGTGGATGGATATTTTAATCCATTTCTTGACATTTCATTTTTATTATTAGAATTTTTGGTGAGAATTTTAATTATTTGTTTTGAATTAATTATGGATGGATTAAAGTGTTTATAAGTATTTTTGATCGATTCGGATCGATTGCGATTATGGTGGAAAAGCTTCACAAAGTAATTATGAAAGATAAGCATTTATTTTGCTTATGGGAGACTACAAGACCTTGCTTGGGGATTTTTTCGGATTTCTTTTATGTGAAGAATCGGCATTTCATTCAAGTAAGTAGTTTCGACAATCCCCTTTTAAGCATCATTTTAATTGTATGCGGCTTAGGACCATATAATTTAAGGTGCATTCTGAGCCCTCCCACCTGAGGCATTGGTTATATTTGTGACTTTTGATGATATGTATCGATTTCGGAACTTAGGGATTAGGTTAAGAACCATTAGGATCGCTTCCTTTCGCTTCCCCTTAAAATTCACTTTTTCACCCGTTTCGTCGCATTTATTAAAAATAGTTTTAGGTGTGATAAAATTCTGGAAAAATTCATGAGTGATCCTCATCCTCTTAATTAATTTGTCATATTTTTTGTTTCCAGATTTGGGTGGTTTTAATAATTAATTTGGATTTTAGTTCATAAGCTGTCCCAAAAAGGAATGTTTTGGCATAAGGGACCAAAATCAATTTTTCCCCATAGGTGTGAGACCTATTTTTTGTGTGTGATTAATCACTGTAATTTGTGGTATGTTGATGCTCATTAGGCATTTTTTTCATAATTTTTAGTGCCTTTTTTGATCCACTTTGTGGAGTTGTTTTTGGGTGATGACTCATTGCTACCTTGCTAATCAAGGAATTGTTTTGGCACTTTGGTACATAATTTTGTGGAATCCTTTTGGACAATGTGAGATAATGACTTTATTATTCCAGGGATTTAATTTCATAATTTTTAAAGGCTTTTTTCTATTTTTTCATGTCACCTAGATCCTAGGTTGATTCATGTGTCTATTTGTTGTATAGCCTAAGTGTTAAGAGGGCATTCATGCCATTTGATTAAGGGAACTTTTGGTAACTTTTAGGAGTTGATTATAGGTCATTTGTATGTTTTTAATTCCAGTCATAGGTCACTTTTTGAACCATACTCATTTGGTTTGTTTTAGTGTTTCAAAATGCATACTTATGTGAACTAGTTTAACTTAAATGGGTTGCTAATCTCTTTTCATGTTTAACATGAATTATGTGGAAATCATTAATGCTTATTCATGCATTCTAATTGCATCTCATACCTTGTATGCTACTGACCCATAATCATTTCATGCATATTCACATGCCATTCTCCCTTAACTTGCATCATGTGCGATCTTATGCGATGTTTGTCCCATTTCATCTCACATCTTTTTCTCATGGCTCCATATGCCTAATCCATTGCATCCATGATTGTATATTCATTCACCCATATTCATAAGCATTCACTACTGACTTTTATGTTCATTTCATGTATTAATTCATGTTTGTAAGCCATATGCATTCATACTTCATCCATGAGCCTTAACTTGCATTTAGGTGGATTTATGTAAACTTTTTGTACATAGTTTGACATAGTTTGAATTTGTGAGGTATCCTAGCATACTTAGGGACCTATAGCATGTAGCTACTGACTTTAGAAGTCATGTAACCTTTAGGTACCTTCACCTTTAGACTTAGGTCTTATTTTTAACCCTAGTTCCATTCTAGGACGTTTATGGTACTTAATCGCTTTCATGCTTCGATTTTACTTTCAATATGCATTGTCATGCTAACTTTTGTTTTGTAGGGGGGAAGATTGAGGTAAGCATTACTTCATTCCTATCTCTTATGCACTTTAATTGTCTTTGCCTTAGCACTTTGTGCTTTGTTCATAGGTTCCCTTTTTGTTCTTTAGAACCAACTTAACTTCCTTAGGAAGTAAGTTAGTTTCTAACTCTTTTTTCTTCTTTTCCTTTTCTCATTAGGATTAGAAAACCTCACTAACCATTAGGACCACTTTGTAAATACATAACAAAATTAGGATTGAGTCTTAGTCCCTTAGATTTTTCCTTTTTTTCAACTTGAGTCATTCTCTTCTTATCTTCAAACAAAAATCCAAAAAAAACACTTAACAAATAAAGGAAAGGATTCCTTGTGTATAGCCTTATTCTATGAAGCACTTGCATTCATTCCATCTTGGAGTGGTGTAAGTTTGTTTATCATGATGCACAAGTCTCATCAAGGAGTTGTTCACAAAGAAAACTTAAAAGACACTTCTTCACAAAAGCAACAAAAACACTTAATAAAGTTCAACAAGCCAGTGAACTTAAGCCCTAATCCTAGGAAACCAGTCTTGGATAAATTCTCCTTGCTGGGTATGCTTGTTCTATTATTCCATCTTGGAATGTAGAGTCAAGTGTACATTCCACGGAAAAGAGTTTGAATTCACTTCCTTGTGCCAAATTCATATAAAAACTCATAAAAGACCAAAAACAAGCAATAAGCGACTATCCTGCGGGAACTTCTCTTCTCATCTCATTCACTCACAACGCGAACTCGCGACGACTTGTCACACATGCAAGACGGTAAACGCACTCGTACCAGACGAGCCTGCAACACCTGAGCATAGACATACGCAGTTCCAGCATAAAAAAACACAAACAAATAGTTCCCGCCTTAGTTAGGCGAACTACGTCGACTCTGATCCTCATTATCCCGATGAGGTACGTAGGCAGCGGGGTAGGGCCCGTTCGAGCACATTCTTTATTTTCCCTACATTTTCCCCATTCTTTCTTTCCATTCTCTTTCAGTTCATTTCTCATTCCAGTTCCAGTTAGCGGTTTTATTCAGCAGCATTCGTATTTTCTCACCCTTTGAAACAAAACAAGCAAGCGTGGATCCCGTCGGGTACGACGGACGATCTGGGGTGCTAATACCTTCCCAGTTCGTAACCGACTCCCGAACTCAGATCTTTGGTTCGCAGGACCTTGTCCTTTCCTTCTTCCTTAGGTTTGTGCAACATTACCTTTCCCATTCATTCGGGATAAAAATGTCTGGCTGGCGACTCTACCTTTCCGCGCCACTTTCGCGTTTGTACTAGGATGAAAATCCCGGGAGCGACACAGTGGAATGATGTTCCCATGATCAGTGTGATGCGACTTGAAAGACCAGCTCATGTGTTTGCAGTTGAGGAAGTCCATGATGACAAGCCTTGGTATCATGATATTAAATGTTTTCTCCAGAGTCAAGAATACCCGCTTGGGGCATCCGATAAAGATAAGAGGACTTTGAGGAGATTGGCAGGCAATTTCTTCCTGAATGGAAATGTGCTTTACAAGAGAAATTTTGACATGGTCTTGATCAGATGCGTGGATAGACACGAAGCAGACATGTTAATGAAAGAAATCCATGAAGAATCTTTTGGCACTCATGCCAATGGGCATGCAATGGCTAAGAAGATGTTGAGAGCAGGTTACTATTGGTTGACAATGGAATCTGATTGTTGCAAATATGTGAAAAAGTGCCATAAATGTCAGGTGTATGCTGATAAGATTCATGTGCCACCAGCTTATCTCAATGAGATTTCTTCCCCATGGCCTTTCTCCATGTGGGGAATTGATATGATTGGCATGATTGAACCCAAGGCTTCTAATGGACATCGTTTTATTCTTGTGGCAATTGACTACTTCACCAAGTGGGTGGAAGTGGCATCATATGTTAATGTGACCAAGCAAGTTGTGGTTCGGTTTATCAAGAATAATCTTATCTGCAGATATGGTGTTCCGAACAGAATTATTACTGATAATGGTTTGAACTTGAACAATAAGATGATGAAAGAGCTTTGTGAAGATTTCAAGATTCAACACCATAATCCCTCTCCTTATAGACCGAAGATGAATGGGGCTGTTGAAGCTGCGAATAAGAACATTAAGAAGATCATTCAGAAGATGGTTGTGATTGTCGCGGTGAGAATCGGATACCAAGCTATTGATTAAGCTTGAATCGCAAAACTTTTATGTTCACCACCGACTTTAATTTAATCCAAAGGGAAAAGGGAAAAAGATCGTAAAAACCCTAAATGAGGAGAAACTAGGTTCGGGGGTTGATTATACCTTGGGAAGGTGTTAGCATCCTAAGCATCCGCAGTATCCTACGGGAACCTCTTGTTAATATTTGTGTTATTGTTATTTCTTGCTTGCTAAAATTATGGGAACCTAAGGTTTTATTTCTAATGGTGCTCGCACAACATCGCATCGATGCCTACGTATCGGGTATAGAATCAGAGCACTCGTAGTTCTCCTAAGGATTAACGAACACTTGGTTACGCTCAAGGTTTGCGGGGGAAGGTAAGTGTTATGGCAAACACTCACGTGACTTAACAAAGTCACAAAAAGTTATAAAATAAAACACTAAGGACCTAATGGCTAAGGACCTAAGGATGAGGGACCTAATTGCTAAGGTCAAAGAAAAAAAGAGGGACCTAATTGCTAAGGTCAAAATGGTAACTAGGGGTGGCTAAACTTCCTATGACATTGAGTCAACTGCAGGAGTTCTTTCCCTTTTGGATTGAAAAGCATAAAAAAAAGTAAATAAATGAGGGTGCAAGCTCCTAAGTCTAAGGCATAGGTTGCTACTTGCAAAAATAAATGACAGCAAATAAAGTAAATGGAAATGCGAGGTAAAAGGCTTAGTAACCAGGCTATGGCTCGATATATGGATCGAGAATGCGGGGGTGGAAGACAATCGTGGTGCATCAATTTGCTTAAGTTGAAAAGCTGTGAAGTGTAAAGAATGTGCAGATGGCGATCGTAAAACGACCGACTTACGTGTGTGAGTGAAGTGTGTAAAGTTCACTTGGCGTTGGACCAAGGATTTATTATCTTGAAAATTACAGTTAATATGGTGTAAAAGTGCGAGAAATAAATAAAAAAAACAAGTAAAGTGAAATAAATTGTGAAAAAAATAAATTAAATAGAATGAAAATAAATAAATGAATAAAAATAAATAAATGGCCTCATATTGGTCACGATTAATCGGAAACGATTTATCGTGACTTTTTGTCATATCATCGGCCCCTAAGAGGAAATTAATTAAAAAAAATAACATATAAGAAAACCTAATTAAAATAACACATTTTTTAGATTTTTCTTGGTCAAAGTATACAATATATTAATAATAACAACAATAATACTAATAATAATAATATAATAATAATAATAATAATAATAATATTAATAATACCAGCTAAAATAAAAAATGCAAAGATAAATAATAAATAAATAAAAAAAAGAAGACAGATAGGGTGTGTGGTGTGTACATGCTGGGTGTAGAGAGCAAAACGGATGGGCCCAAGCCCATTTCGTCCATAGTGAAAACCTAGGTTTCTATAAATAGAGAAAATTAAATTAAAAAAATAAAAAAAGCTTTAAAACAAACAAATATTAGCAGAAAAAAAAAAAGAGAAAGAAAAACGCTCTTCTTCATCAAAACACACATCTGCAGAACAACAAAAAAAAAACCCACCCTCGGGTTGTACCGGCGACGGAGACGCGGACCTCCCTTCCTCGCACGGCTGTGCTTGGCTCGCGGCGGTAAGGGTCGGGTTGCGTGGTGGTTGACGTCAGCTGCGCTCGGTGATGTCCGGCGCAACGGGTGGCCGGCGGTTTGGGAGTCTCGACGACTCTCACGGTGAGGTTAGTGGTGGTGAATTTGAGTTTTGTCTCAGTGGTGCGGTTTCCTTTCGAAAAGGTGAAGGTTTATGCGGTGATGGTAGTACTGTGTTGGTAGTCAATGGATTTGACGGCTTTTTAGGTTCGTTTGTGGTGATGGTTTGTAATGGCGGTGGAGCGATTCAGATGGTTCTCCATGGTTTTGGGTTTTGGTGCTATTTGGATCTGATTTACGGTAGTGTTGAAGTTTTATGGAATTGATATTTGATGCAATTTTTTTGAATGATTTTTGGTTTAATGCGCTTGCAGGTTGCTGGGATTTTCGGAAGGTTTCTGGTAAAAGCAATTTTATTGAAATGGTTTTGAGTCTGCTATATTTTTTTGGGTGTTTTTGAATTTTGGTTTGGAAGATATTAAGGTTTATGAAGGTGGATGAGTTGCGATTTCAAAAAAAAAAAAAAAAAAAAGAAAGGTATAAAGTTCTGAGTTCTGTTTTTTAGAAAAAGAATGACTTGAAGACTATATCCATTTTCAGAAGATTTTCCCAGTGTTCATAATCAGTTCCCTCCCTGTATTTTGTTTGCAACCACCCCTTTTTGTGGCTACCTGTTGGAAATAGTGTGGTGGTTGTGATTGTTTGAATTTAACAGAGTTTATTGCTGTGAGAAAGGCTACAAAGAAGAGCATATTTTTTGAAGGTTTGTGTGGAGACTGTTTTCTGATTTTTTTGTTATTGAAGTTTTAATCTTCAGCTTTCTTTGTGGCTGCCTTTGGTTTATGCATGATGAAGTTTTTTTGATTTTTTTTGAAGTTTTAATATGAAGTTTGTTTTGTGTATGCAGGTTTGAAATTGAAATGAAACTGAAAAAAAGGAAACTAACCATGGACAAAATGCTGAAAAGAAGTGAAAGAAAAGAGAACAATACCGACCCGAAAGTTATCGGGGTGAAGAATCCGCAAACGGTAAGCCTCCTTCTTCTCCTTGCTGTTCTTCTGAAGTTTTTTGGCTGTTCTGTGAGATTTTTGGATGCTGAATTTTGTGTGGTTTTATGAGAGCTGTTCTTGGTTGGTTTTGAATATAACAGTGTTTTTTTGGGGCTGTTTTGAGTGAGTTATGAGGGCTGATTCTTGGTTGGTTTTGAATGTAACAGTGTTTTTTGGGGCTGTTTTGTAGTGTATTTGGTGCTGTTCTGTAGTGTATTTAGTGGCTGTTTGTGTGATTTGTGAGGGCTGATAACTTCTCTTTTTTGAATAAACAACAACAGGTTTTTTATAGGAAAGATTTAGGGTTTGTGGCTGTTTTGGTCCTACAAACTTGTGGCTGAAGGGTTTCAAAAAAGGGGACAAAGTCTGAGAAATTGTTGCAATGGAGTAGTGGGGCTGCCATGCAGGTCTGCTGTTGTTTTTGTATTTTATTGAACTTTGTTTGCTTGTGAAAAGAAAAATGGTCCCTGTTGTCCTTTTATGTACTGCTGTACTTTGTGATTGTTTTTTTTAATTTCTTTGTGATATTGGAATATTTGGACTGAATTTGTAATCAAAATTATATGGTATGGACATGATGCATATGAATTTATGGAATTGAAATTGAAAGAATGCTTGAATATGAATGAATGCTTATGTATGAATGTTGAATGATAAATTGAAATGTGAGATTATGTTTAGATGTGAACTATGACTTAGAATGATGACATGTTTGAAAGAAACTTGATTATGTAATGGTTATGTTTGATGGATTAATTTGAATATGTTTGGTACATGAATATCTATATATGAATGAATTGATATTGACTTGGCTTGAATTTTTTTGTAGGGGATTTATAAATTGAAGTTGATATTGAAGCATGGAGTAATGGCATAAAGAAAAGAAACTTGACATGAAAATTGTATTCTTGTTAGGTCTAGAACCTGTACCTCATAAATTTAATTCTTGTATCAATTGAGCTATAAATGCAAATGAAAGAACATGTACATGAATCAATGCTTGAATGTAATGAACATAATGTGTTGAATATGAATGTAGTGAATGAATGAAGGTTATGGAATAAATGAATGTGAATGAATGACTAGAAATATGAAAACTTGTTAAGGTTTGAAACTTGAATTGAGATTTGAAAATTTGGAAACAAACTTGACCTTGAAAGAAAGTTGAAATTTAAATCTTGGAAAAAAGAAGAATGCACTTAGAACAAGACTTGAAATAGGATGGACTTTTGAGATGGAATCTTAGAATTGGAATTTGAATTGAGATTGAATAGAAAAAGAATTGAGTGAAATTTGAATTGAAATTGAAGCTTAGAAAATTGAATTGGAATTTGAAAATTGGAATTGGAATCTTGAAGTGAAATTATGAAATTAACACTTGAGCTTATAAACTTAAATTTTAGAAAAGAACTTAAAAACTATGAATGATTGAGATTGACAATGAAATTTTAAATAGGACTTGGAATGAAAATAGAAACTTAAAAATGAAATAAATAAAAAACTAATTTAGAAATGAGAACTTGAAAATGAATAGAGATAACAAATAAGTTTAGAAAAAATTTGAAAATGAACTAAAAATTATTAGAAGTAGAAATTTGAAATAAAATTTTAAAATAGGAACTTGAAAATAGAAACGAAAATAGAAATTAAAATTAAAAAACACAAAAATGAATTAAAAGGTTATAAATGAAAAATAGAAGTTAAATTAAAATGGAAGCTTATAAGTGAAAAGAAATTAAGAATTAAAATTATAAATAACTAGAAAATGAGAAGAAAGCAACAGAAAAATGAATCTGGAATTCCCTGCTAAATGCGATGAATGTATGATGCGAGCAGTTAGGGGTAAAATTTGGGGTGTGACAGTTGCCCCTATTTAAATAACTTTACCAGATGGCGTGAATGACGATAGACACTCAGGCGATCAGGGTGAAAGGTATTTAAATATAGAAATAACCGGAAATTTTGCCCCTAAACGCAATGTTATGCTGGACTGCAAAACTATCTAACTCTGTAACAACTATGCAACGAATGATGCTTATGGTATGAATGATTAGAATGAGATAAATCGACGACCACGAGCCAAGACTCACTGGGGATGACATACACTGGGGATAAAGAAGCGAAAACGGGGAGTATTCAAAGTGACAAATCAACAGGTTCGAGTGTAACTGTTGACACTAAGAATAACAAAAGACGGGAACAAAAGGAAATCCAAAGCGTTGGATCAACGAACACAGACAAAACAAAATAAAACTCAAAGTGACTGCACAGTGGCTCGATGCGACCAACTGACACCAAGAATACAAATAAGACAAAGAAATAAAACGAAATGGTAGACCAATGGCTCTATGCGACCAAATGACTTTGAGAAGTAAAAAGCAACAACATATTCAAAGTGAATGCGCAACGGCTCGATGCGACCAACTGACACCAAGAATACAACAAAATAAACATTCGGAGTGAATGTGCAGCGGCTCTATGCGACCAACCGTCACTGGAAATGATAAACATAATATTCAAAGTGAATGTGCAGCGGCTCAATGCGACCAACTGACACTAAGAATACAACCAAAATAAACATTCAAAGTGAATGTGCAACGGCTCAAAGCGACCAACTGTCATCATGAATAATCAACAAAAATATTCGAAGTGAATGCGCAGCGGCTCGATGCGACCAACTGACACTAAGAATACAACAGAATAAACATTCGAAGTGAATGTGCAACGGCTCTATGCGACCAACTGTCAACAAAAATATTCGAAGTGAATGCGCAGCGGCTCGATGCGACCAACTGACACTAAGAATACAACAAAATAAACATTCAAAGGGAAAGTGCAGCGGCTCTATGCGACCAACTGTCACTGGAAATAATAAACATAATATTCAAAGTGAATGCGCAGCGGCTCGATGCGACCAACTGACACCATGAATAACAACAAAAATAATTTGAAGTGAATGCGCAGCGGCTCGATGCAACCAACTGACACTGGAAATGATAAACATAATATTCAAAGTGAATGCGCAGTGGCTCGGTGCGACCAACTGACATCATGATAAACATAATATTCAAAGTGAATGCGCAGCGGCTCGATGCGACCAACTGACACTAAGAATACAACCAAAATAAACATTCAAAGGGAATGTGCAGCGGCTCAATGCGACCAACTGACATCATGAATAATCAACAAAAATATTCGAAGTGAATGCGCAGCGGCTCGATGCGACCAACTGACACTGGAAATGACAAAATATTCGACGTGAAAGCGCAATAGGTTCGAGAACTATTGACACTAAGAATAGAAGCCAAGATACACTCAAAGTGAATGCGCAACAAGTTAAAAACCGGTTGACACTAAGAATGATAAAGACAAAGTAGTCAAAGTATTCAAAATGGTAAATTAGCAGGTTCAAATGTAACTGCCGACACCGAGGATAAGGAAGGAAATCACATTGATTTAGCAGCGGCTCTATGTGACCAGCTAGCATTGGGGATAAAATGCAAATCACCCAAAGATAGATCAACGACTCTAAGCGACCGGCTAACACGAAAAAGTAACAACAAAATATGTTGGAGTTTTCAAATAAGATAAGACATCCAACCTCTGGAAATTCCTTCAGGAACCATCAGGAGAAAGGGTACAAGTATGTACAAAATCAAATTGACTTGGATTTAAGCAAAAGGTTTCAGGACCTGCTTAAAAGATTTGTGCCAATGACAATTAGACTTCAAGGAGATGTTGGTGGTCATAAAGACAAAAACCAACCACAATTAGAATTCCACAGGGGACACCAGCAATTACTGGGGACAAAAACATTGGTAAAACAAACTTCGGGTACCAACAACAATGAATTTTCAAATTGAACACTAATGATATCTGGACTTGGAAATAGACAGACGACAACCGGGGAAAGACAAATGCTAATGTCGAATGCGCATGATTGAGCATGATGCGAATGATCATGATATGCAAATGTTGACTCAAAAGAGACAAAGAGTTTTGACAAGACTCAAAGAGGAGTAGGCTCTCAACACCAATACTTAGATGATCAATATGAAAAACACCGGGGAGATGTCTTCGAACTTGGAAATCATGCTTGGTCCAAGGATCCATCCAAGAGTGTTATAAGTTTTGAACTTCTATGGAGATTTCTGTAATAATAGTATAAAAGTGTTGTTGCAAACCAGGACTTCTTGGGGAAACAGAAGGTTTTTCCAATTTTCCCAAAGTCAAAGAAACTTGAAAGTTTTTCAGTATGTTTTCAAAAACATTTCCTTTTTTAAAAACTTGTCATTTTCAGAGTTAAATTGTAATCAAGTGATGACATTTTGCATAACAAAAGAAAATAAGAAGCTGACCAACAAAATTCATAGGCCAAGTTTGTATTTATTCAAGAATGGTAGCTTGCTAATGGCAAAAACTCCATGGAAAATTACAATTTGAAAATGGCAATGGGGAAAGGTCTACATTGAATCCAACGACCACTACAATCCCTAATAACTAAGACTGCCCGACACCTTGCTTCTGAAAAGAGCAAATGGATTGATCTTCCATTATGATTCTTCAGTAATGGTAAACACCATCTGACACAGTCAAATTCCTTTGTCCCTAACTTTTTCCTGGACCGCCCTTTTGGGTTTTCAATCCACCGGGACGCTCTTTTTTGCCTAAGCCGCCCTTTCGGGTTTTCAACTTAGCGAGCTCTTATTTTTTCATTTTTATCCCTAACTTTTGCCTGGATCTCCTTCATAGGTTTTGATCCACCGGGATACCCATTTTTGCCTAGGTCGCCATTTCTGGTTTTCGACCTATCGGGTCTCATTTAGGCATAATATTTTTTGACTGCATCAGAATTCACCGGGTGTTTCAGCTGTTCACCATCCATAGTTGTAAGGATTAAGGAACCTCCGGAGAATGCCACCTTCACAACATATGGGCCTTCATAGTTAGGACTCCATTTTCCACGCATGTCTTTGTGGACTGGCAAGATTTTCTTGAGTACAAGATCTCCTTCTTTGAATTCTCGGAGACGGACTTTCTTGTCAAATGCTCTCTTGATGCGCTTTTGGTACAACTGGCCATGGCACATGGCAGTCATTCTCTTCTCGTCAATAAGGTTTAGTTGGTCAAACCTGTTCTGGACCCACTCAACTTCCTCCAGTTTGGTTTCCATCAAGATTCTCAAAGATGGTATCTCTACTTCAATAGGGAGAACTGCATCCATCCCATACACCAGAGAGAAAGGGGTTGCCCCTGTTGAAGTACGAACTGATGTTCTGTATCCGTGTAAAGCATATGGTAACATCTCGTGCCAATCTTTGTAAGTTTTAACCATCTTCTGTAGAATCTTTTTGATGTTCTTGTTTGCAGCTTCAACAGCTCCATTCATCTTCGGAAGATACGGAGAAGAGTTATGATGTTCAATCTTGAATGTCTCACACAGCTCTTTCATTGTTTTGTTGTTCAAATTGGTACCATTATCTGTTATGATTCGGCTTGGGATTCCATAACGGCAGATAATTTGGTTCTTGATGAAACGGGCAACCACTTGCTTTGTCACATTGGCGTAGGAAGCTGCTTCTACCCATTTGGTGAAGTAATCGATTGCGACCAAGATAAACCGATGACCATTGGAAGCTTTAGGCTCAATTGCCCCTATCATGTCAATGCCCCACATTGAGAAAGGCCAAGGCGATGAAAGAACATTCAAAAGTGTTGGAGGTACGTGCACCTTGTCGGCATAAATCTGGCATTTATGACACTTCCTGGCATATTTGAAACAATCTGATTCCATGGTCAACCAGAAGTATCCAGCTCTCAAAATCTTCCGGGACATGGCATGTCCATTGGCATGTGTTCCAAATGATCCTTCATGGATTTCCCTGATATATAAGTCTGCTTCGCGCTTGTCCACACATCTGAGCAGAACCATATCATGATTTCTCTTGTAAAGCACATTGTTGCTGAGGAAAAACTAGGACGCCAATCTTCTTAAAGTATTCTTGTCTAGATTTGTTGCGTCAGCTGGGTACTCCTGATTTTGCAAGTAATTCTTGATGTCGTAGAACCACGGTTTCTCATCAGTTTCTTCTTCGACCAGTAGACAGTAGGCTGGTGCAGTTCTTCGCTCGATTGTAATGAGTGGAGCTTCATTAAGAAATCTGACTTGAAACATAGAGGCCAACATTGCCAAGGCATCTGCAATTTGATTTTCTGCCCTTGGAACATGATGGAAAGTGACTTCATCAAAGTATTTGATCAATTCCACAATGTGGGCACGATATGGGATCAACTTCTCGTCACGGGTCTCCCATTCACCTTTAACTTGGTATATTACCAAAGCTGAGTCCCCATATACATCCAGAATCTTGATTCTGGTATCAATTGCAGCTTCGATACCCAAAACACATGCTTCATACTCTGCGATGTTGTTTGTACATTCGAAACATAATCTGGCTGTGAAAGGAGTATAACCACCATCAGGATTCATCAAAACAACTCCTACACCATGCCCCATGTAGTTAGAGGAACCATCAAACATCATCTTCCAACGAGACCCTGGCTCGGGACCTTCATCTGGACCTGGAACTTCACAATCCTTTACCAACATAATGTCCTCGTCCGGGAAATCGAATTTCAAAGGTTCATAATCTTCGACAGGATGATCAGCAAGGTATTCAGATAAAACACTGCCTTTAATAGACTTCTGGGTTACATATTGGATATCATATTCGGATAACAACATGTGCCAACGGGCGAGTCTTCCCGTTAAGGCAGGCTTTTCAAAGATGTACTTTATTGGATCCATTTTCGAGATCAACAAAGTAGTGTGACAAATCATGTACTGCCTGAGGCGTATGGCTGCCCATGCCAAGGCACAACAAGTTTTCTCTAAAAGCGAATATCTGCTTTCACAGTCTGTGAACTTCTTGCTTAAGTAATAAATGGCGTGCTCCTTACGACCAGTTTCGTCTTGTTGGCCTAATACGCAACCCATAGATCCCTCGAGTACAGTCAGGTACATGAAAAGAGGCTTCCCTGGAGTAGGTGGGATCAAGATAGGAGGTTCTTGTAGATAAACCTTAATCTTCTCAAAAGCCAGTTGACAATCAGGACTCCACTCAATTGCTTGATTCTTCCGGAGTAACTTGAATAAAGGCTCACAAGTAGCAGTCATATTGGAGATGAATCTGGAGATGTAGTTCAATCTTCCAAGGAAACCCCTGACTTTCTTTTCTGTTTTTGGAGCTGGCATCTCTTGAATTGCTCTGACCTTATCTGGATCTACTTCAATTCCTTGCTGACTAACAATAAAACCAAGTAACTTTCCTGATCGGACACCAAAAGTACACTTAGCTGGATTCAGACGCAGTTGGAACTTTCTGAGGCGCTCAAATAATTTCAAGAGATGATTCAAATGATCCTCCTCACTCTGTGATTTGGCAATCATATCATCCACATAAACTTCTATCTCTTTATGCATCATATCATGGAAAAGGGTGACCATTGCCCTCTGATAAGTGGCTCCTGCATTTCTGAGACCAAATGGCATAACCTTGTAACAATAAGTGCCCCATGGTGTGATGAATGTAGTCTTTTCCATATCGTCAGGATCCATCTTGATCTGGTTGTATCCTGAAAACCCATCCATGAAGGAGAAAACAGCAAATTTAGCAGTGTTGTCAACCAAAGTGTCAATATGCGGAAGAGGGAAATCGTCTTTCGGATTGGCTTTGTTCAAATCCCTATAGTCCACACACATTCTGACTTTGCCATCCTTTTTAGGGACTGGCACAATATTAGCTACCCACTCAGGGTACTTTGCAACTGCAAGGAATCCCGCATCAAACTTCCTTTTGACCTCTTCTCGAATCTTCAGAGCCATGTCTGGTCTTGTTCTTCGAAGCTTTTGCTTTACAGGAGGACAATCTGGTCGAAGAGGTAACTTGTGGACCACTATGTCTGTGTCTAAACCAGGCATATCCTGATATGACCATGCAAACACATCTACGTACTCTCTGAGAAGCTTGACCAATCTTTCTCTGATGTCTGCCCCAAGTGTTGTACCAATCTTGACTTCCTTCTTGTCTTCATCAGTGCCAAGATTGATGGTCTCTACCTGCTCCTTATGTGGCTGGAGCTCTGTATGCTCATACTTAACTAATCTTGCCAGTTCTTCGGGAATGTCACAATCTTCCTCACTTTCATCTTCCGCTTGGTAGATGGGCGAATCAAAGTTAGGAGAGAATGTAGAGTCATTGGATTCAACATGGTTTTTGTTTATTCTGCATATGATAATGATTTGCTTTTATTAAAAGTGGAAAATAGAGAAATGCAAGAGAAAAATCTCTTTTATTGGTTTTGAAAGATTGCCATTTTCTTTTAAAAGTGAAAAGAGAGAAAAACAGTAAATGATCAAAATAAGAGTTTAACAAAATGCCTTCATTGATAATAACTTTGAAAATGAGAAGGGGCCCTACAAAATACTCCCATAGCCTTGGGCAGAGCTAGGGATCTTTGAAAACACTTAAAAAACAAAAAATTACTTTGACAATGGAAAAATTTCTGGGATCTCGACTGCTTCCCAATTGCCCAAGGCTTCTTCACACTGATACACCAAATGATTCACATCTTCATCTTCAGAAACTCCATCAATTGCATTGACCTGATAACCAGCACTGGAAAACACTTCTTGAATGGTCTTCAGACGTCCTTTAACGGAGGTTGACGCTCCTTCCTTCACATGAGTTGGTTTGTAACCCAACCCGCAACGATCTAGCTTCTGTTTGATTTCAATGACATCACCCCACCCTTCATAGCTTCTTTCTTCAATGGTGGAAATGGTACTCTTCAGCGATGCAAAAGATGGGATACCCTTCTCTTTTGGTTCCTCTACTTTCAAAAGGACAGCATTGGCTATCTCAAGAGCTTGGAAAGAAGTTTCCAAAGCATCTTCATCAGCCTCAATATAACTAAAGGATGAAAGGTTACTGACCATGAGATCTTCTTCCCCAGACACGGTTACCAGCTTGTTATTGACTACAAACTTCATCTTCTGATGTAGGGTAGAAGTGACTGCCCCAGCGGCATGGATCCAAGGTCTTCCCAGTAAACAACTGTAATTAGGATTGATGTCCATAACCTGGAAAGTGATTTTGAAGATCTGTGGTCCAATCAAGTATGGTAGGTCTACTTCTCCAATAACGGTCCTCCTTGACCCATCAAAAGCTTTCACAATCAGTGCACTGGGCATCATCTCTCCCCCTTGATAAGATAACTTGGCAAGCTTTCTTTTCGGAAAAACATTCAATGAAGATCCTGTATCCACAAGAACTCTTGCTAAAGTATCCTCTTGACATTTCACAGATATGTGGAGAGCACGGTTATGGTCCAAGCCATCTTTTGGAAGATCATCCATACTGAAGCTGAGATTGTTACATGCAGTAATATTGGCAATGACACCATCAAACTGATTCACTGTTATATCATGTGTAACATGGGCTTGGGCTAGTAATTTCTGGAGAGCACTCCGATGGGCCGGTGAATGCATAAGAAGTGATAGGATAGATATTTTGGAAGGCGTTTGATGTAGATGATCAATAACCTTATAATCACTTTTCTTAATGATTCTGAGGAATTCTGCATCCTCTTCTCCCAAGACTACCCCTTTATCCTGGTTGACAACAGCTGGAATGACTTCTTTAGGCGGAACCGTATTGGCTTGCTGAGTATAAACACGACCGCTGCGAGTTAAACGACCTGCACCCGCTATGTCAGCACTTGCCACTTTTGAACCTTCCTTCTGACTAGCTTTATCAATCTTCTGATGAACTTTCCCTGTATCATACTTCCATGGAACTGCTTTAGTGTCTTCATAAAGGAAATGGTTACTCCTTTGCTCAAATCTTGGATATGGTAAATTGAAAATTGGCACCACAGATTCTGGAATATTGAAGATAGGTTGAACTCCTGAAAATTCAGGCAGGTTGAACACTGGCACCAAGGTAGAATCAGATTCAGGCAAGTTGAAAATGGGTTCAATCATTGCCACTTCATTCCTCTTCATATGACCGCTCACTTGTAAGACACCTTCATCAATCAAATCTTGAACATCTTTTAAGACCAATTCACATCCCTTTGGGTTATTTGCACAAGCTTCACAATTCTTATGACAGCTCTTCAACATACCCACTTCTACTAACTTCGCATGGAAGTCTCTAAGCGGGGTCTTGATCTCTGTGGCGTTGAAAATCAAACCTTCGTCAGACTCGTCAATAATGGCATTTATGGATCCATTCTTGGGTAAAGGATTATCTTTGACATTCGGACCAGTATTCCCAAATGACAGAATGTTTTTCTCCATCAAATCTTTCACGATGTACTTCAAAGCATAACAACCCTCCAAATCGTGCCCTGGGGCACCTTCATGGAATAAACAGTGAGCATTTGGGTTGTAATTTGGTGGGAGCGGATTTGGTGGAGGACCCAAAGGCCTTGGAGTAACCAAACCTTTCTTCAGCAGTGAAGGATATAATTCAGTATAAGTCATAGGGATTCGAGGATTAGGAGGCCTTCCTCCTGGTCTTCTATTCTGAAAGTTGGGATTCGGATGAGGAGCTGGAGTCCTCTGCTGGTAGGCTGAAGCATTGGGCGCTTGTTGATAGCCTGGATTGTTGAGCATTGGCTGATAAGGTGGAACCACTGGAGCCGCTTGCTGATACATCGGTACTGCTTGAGTTGGCCGATACATAGGGACTTGTGGATTAAACGACGGTTGAACCGCCACTACATAAGGATGTTGGGCATACTGTGGTGGATGAGCATACTGCTGTTGAGCCATAGGTGGAGGTCTCTGCCAAAGCGGATTTCTTCTTTGACTTGTCATTATGGCGTTCGTCTCACCCTCTTTCTTCTTGTGGAAATTATTGGTAAATTTCTTGCCAATATTTCCACTACCATTGCTGGAACTGCTAGATGCAACACTCATCTTTCCACTTTTCAAACCGAGTTCTACCTTGATTCCCACAGCCACTAGATCAGAAAAACTAGCAGTTATGCTCCCCACCATTCTCTCATAGAATTCTGGTCGCACAGTGTCAACAAACCAGTCAGCTAATTCTTTTTCAGTCAGTGGGGGCTCTACCTGAGAAGCGGTCCCTCTCCACCTTTGAGCATATTCTTTAAATGATTCAGAATCTTTTTGTGACATACTCAACAGTTGCCTCCTATCGGGAGCAAGGTCCATATTGTATTTGTATTGCTGGATGAAAGCATCTTCCAAGTCTTGGAAACTGCGAATCTTCGACTGGTCTAGCGTTAGATACCATTTGGAGGAGATTCCCTTCAGACTGTCCTGGAAGCAGTGGATCATTAATTTATCATTGTCCACCTGCGCAGCCATTCTTCGATAGTACATCAAGAGATGGTTCTTAGGACAAGTTGCACCCTCATACATATCAAAGGTGGGTATCTTGAACTTTGGAGGTATTACCAAACCAGACACCAGACACATCTCTCTAGCAGCGGCCCCAAAGATCTGGTCACCTTCAATCGCTCTTAACCTTTTTTCAAGGGTTTCAAAATTCTCTTGCATTTTCTCATGTTTCTCGTCTCCGTTTTCAGACATAGCGGGCGCGTCATACACCTGATGGTCATTAAAGTATGGTTGGGCACGGGTGTGCATAATGTCTTGTGTAAAATTAGCAACTGCATGGTTCTCTTCATTAGTCACAGGAACAGTTTGTTGAGCAGCAAATCCTTGAGGAGGAGGCACAAAACCTTGGAAAGGAAATGCCATACCCTGAGAGGGAGGTACGAAAATTTGAGAAGCTAAGCCTTGGGACGGAGGGAAGAAACCCTGAGTAGCAAGTCCTTGGGAAGAAGGAATAAAACTTTGAGAAGCAAAGCCTTGAGAAGGAGGGAAGAAACCCTGAGTAGCAAGTCCTTGGGAAGAAGGAATAACACTTTGAGAAGCAAAACCTTGAGAAGGAGGGAAGAAACCCTGAGCAGCAAATCCTTGGGAAGAAGGTATAAAGCTTTGAGAAGCAAACCCTTGTGGAGGAGGAATGAATCCCTGAGGAAGCCCAAAAGGAGGCCAGGTCACAGGGGTAGTGACTGATGACGTAGGCTCAGTCGTTGCAATGACAATTTCTGACACTACAGTCTGCTGGGTATCCATCTTCGCTCGAATGACCTGCAACATTTCCATCATCTGACCCATATTTCCACGAATATCAGTAAGCTCCTCGTTAACTCTGTCCATCTCTAGGTCTCTTTCAGCCATCCTTTTTCTGGCTTGAGCTCGAGTGTAGTATTTGCGTGAGAGCCTCAGTGTGAAAGCTGAATAGCAGATGACGGGAATGAGTTTTATGAAAAAATGCAAATGAAATGCCAAATGTATGAGTGCAATGCGAAAATTAAATTTTATTCAAGGAACTTAAGAAACAATTTGCAAATACCAAGGAACACATAATAATCAAAAGGATGTGATTTCATTAAATTCAAAAAGTGATACAGAGTCTTGAGTACATCTTCAAAAATCCCAAACAAAGCTTAATAAAAATCTCTTAATTTCCTTAGGTCTTCGAGTTTGGGAGTTTTGAATGTGTACTTGACAGTCTTTCTTCTTCCAAAGTCCATGATGATACCTACGATATTTGCAAAGATAGAGTTTCTGAGTTCCTCGAATAAATTGGTAAAAATGATGTTTCATGATGCGTGAATGCGATGAATGCACAAACACAAACAAGGCTTAGGTTCAAAGCTTGCATGAGGTCGAAGGTTCAACCCTCCCAAAAGGTATGTACTATGAGTTTATTTGTACCTGTACAACGGGTTCTAAAAGTTCCCAGAATCATTGTCCCATCTTTCGGATATTACCGACTTCCCAACTCAACTTGGTAATCAATAATATTCTCAAGAGAGTCTCATCCGAGTGTAGTATCGCGTATCAACTATTTCGGATTTGCATCCTCATAGTCATCGCACTACATCCCTAAAAGGCCAAGTGGGGGTAAATGTTCTACGGTCCTCAGCATTAATGGCTCTCAGGTCGAATATAGTAATGCTTTCACGACTGAACTCGATCAACAAAACTACATCCGAGGAGGCCTCCGCTGAGTGGTGGTGTCTCAAGTCAACTTGGTCGGGACTCAACTCCCTACAAGCCTTCTTGAATATACCACCGTCCTATCTTATTTTGCACTCAAATCCGGGTTAGGACTTATCTCACCACACATGGAACACCCGACAAAAATCCCAAATAATAACAAGCAATACAACAACAAATATACAAATATACAAGGTGGGCTTAACCCTCAAAAATAGAATCCCCAGTGAAGTCGCCATTTCTGTCGCGGTGAGAATCGGATACCAAGTTATTGATTAAGCTTGAATCGCAAAACTTTTATGTTCACCACCGACTTTAATTTAATCCAAAGGGAAAAGGGAAAAAGATCGTAAAAACCCTAAATGAGGAGAAACTAGGTTCGGGGGTTGATTATACCTTGGGAAGGTGTTAGCATCCTAAGCATCCGCAGTATCCTACGGGAACCTCTTGTTAATATTTGTGTTATTGTTATTTCTTGCTTGCTAAAATTATGGGAACCTAAGGTTTTATTTCTAATGGTGCTCGCACAACATCGCATCGATGCCTACGTATCGGGTATAGAATCAGAGCACTCGTAGTTCTCCTAAGGATTAACGAACACTTGGTTACGCTCAAGGTTCGCGGGGGAAGGTAAGTGTTATGGCAAACACTCACGTGACTTAACAAAGTCACAAAAAGTTATAAAATAAAACACTAAGGACCTAATGGCTAAGGACCTAAGGATGAGGGACCTAATTGCTAAGGTCAAAGAAAAAAAGAGGGACCTAATTGCTAAGGTCAAAATGGTAACTAGGGGTGGCTAAGCTTCCTATGACATTGAGTCAACTGCAGGAGTTCTTTCCCTTTTGGATTGAAAAGCATAAAAAAAAAAGTAAATAAATGAGGGTGCAAGCTCCTAAGTCTAAGGCATAGGTTGCTACTTGCAAAAATAAATGACAGCAAATAAAGTAAATGGAAATGCGAGGTAAAAGGCTTAGTAACCAGGCTATGGCTCGATATATGGATCGAGAATGCGGGGGTGGAAGACAAGCGTGGTGCATCAATTTGCTTAAGTTGAAAAGCTGTGATGTGTAAAGAATGTGCAGATGGCGATCGTAAAACGACCGACTTACGTGTGTGAGTGAAGTGTGTAAAGTTCACTTGGCGTTGGACCAAGGATTTATTATCTTGAAAATTAAAGTTAATATGGTGTAAAAGTGCGAGAAATAAATAAAAAAACAAGTAAAGTGAAATAAATTGTGAAAAAAATAAATTAAATAGAATGAAAATAAATAAATGGCCTCATATTGGTCACGATTAATCGGAAACGATTTATCGTGACTTTTTGTCATATCATCGGCCCCTAAGAGGAAATTAATTAAAAAAAATAACATATAAGAAAACCTAATTAAAATAACACATTTTTTAGATTTTTCTTGGTCAAAGTATACAATATATTAATAATAACAACAATAATACTAATAATAATAATATAATAATAATAATAATAATAATAATATTAATAATACCAGCTAAAATAAAAAATGCAAAGATAAATAATAAATAAATAAAAAAAAGAAGACAGATAGGGTGTGTGGTGTGGTGTGTACATGCTGGGTGTAGAGAGCAAAACGGATGGGCCCAAGCCCATTTCGTCCATAGTGAAAACCTAGGTTTCTATAAAAACAGAAAATTAAATTAAAAAAATAAAAAAAGCTTTAAAACAAACAAATATTAGCAGAAAAAAAAAAGAGAAAGAAAAACGCTCTTCTTCATCAAAACACACATCTGCAAAACAACAAAAAAAAAACCCACCCTCGGGTTGTACCGGCGACGGAGACGCGGACCTCCCTTCCTCGCACGGCTGTGCTTGGCTCGCGGCGGTAAGGGTCGGGTTGCGTGGTGGTTGACGTCAGCTGCGCTCGGTGATGTCCGGCGCGACGGGTGGCCGGCGGTTTGGGAGTCTCGACGGCTCTCACGGTGAGGTTAGTGGTGGTGAATTTGAGTTTTGTCTCAGTGGTGCGGTTTCCTTTCGAAAAGGTGAAGGTTTATGCGGTGATGGTAGTACTGTGTTGGTAGTCAATGGATTTGACAGCTTTTTAGGTTCGTTTGTGGTGATGGTTTGTAATGGCGGTGGAGCGATTCAGATGGTTCTCCATGGTTTTGGGTTTTGGTGCGTTTTGGATCTGATTTACGGTAGTGTTGAAGTTTTATGGAATTGATATTTGATGCAATTTTTTTGAATGATTTTTGGTTTAATGCGCTTGCAGGTTGCTGGGATTTTCGGAAGGTTTCTGGTAAAAGCAATTTTATTGAAATGGTTTTGAGTCTGCTATATTTTTTTGGGTGTTTTTGAATTTTGGTTTGGAAGATATTAAGGTTTATGAAGGTGGATGAGTTGCGATTTCAAAAAAAAAAAAAAAAAAGAAAGGTATAAAGTTCTGAGTTCTGTTTTTTAGAAAAAGAAGGACTTGAAGACTATATCCATTTTCAGAAGATTTTCCCAGTGTTCATAATCAGTTCCCTCCCTGTATTTTGTTTGCAACCACCCCTTTTTGTGGCTGCCTGTTGGAAATAGTGTGGTGGTTGTGATTGTTTGATTTTAACAGAGTTTATTGCTGTGAGAAAGGCTACAAAGAAGAGCATATTTTTTGAAGGTTTGTGTGGAGACTGTTTTCTGATTTTTTTGTTATTGAAGTTTTAATCTTCAGCTTTCTTTGTGGCTGCCTTTGGTTTATGCATGATGAAGTTTTTTGATTTTTTTTGAAGTTTTAATATGAAGTTTGTTTTGTGTATGCAGGTTTGAAATTGAAATGAAACTGAAAAAAAGGAAACTAACCATGGACAAAATGCTGAAAAGAAGTGAAAGAAAAGAGAACAATACCGACCCGAAAGTTATCGGGGTGAAGAATCCGCAAACGGTAAGCCTCCTTCTTCTCCTTGCTGTTCTTCTGAAGTTTTTTGGCTGTTCTGTGAGATTTTTGGATGCTGAATTTTGTGTGGTTTTATGAGAGCTGTTCTTGGTTGGTTTTGAATATAACAGTGTTTTTTTGGGGCTGTTTTGAGTGAGTTATGAGGGCTGATTCTTGGTTGGTTTTGAATGTAACAGTGTTTTTTGGGGCTGTTTTGTAGTGTATTTGGTGTTGTTCTGTAGTGTATTTAGTGGCTGTTTGTGTGATTTGTGAGGGCTGATAACTTCTCTTTTTTGAATAAACAACAACAGGCTTTTTATAGGAAAGATTTAGGGTTTGTGGCTGTTTTGGTCCTACAAACTTGTGGCTGAAGGGTTTCAAAAAAGGGGACAAAGTCTGAGAAATTGTTGCAATGGAGTAGTGGGGCTGCCATGTAGGTCTGCTGTTGTTTTTGTATTTTATTGAACTTTGTTTGCTTGTGAAAAGAAAAATGGTCCCTGTTGTCCTTTTATGTACTGCTGTACTTTGTGATTGTTTTTTTTAATTTCTTTGTGATATTGGAATATTTGGACTGAATTTGTAATCAAAATTATATGGTATGGACATGATGCATATGAATTTATGGAATTGAAATTGAAAGAATGCTTGAATATGAATGAATGCTTATGTATGAATGTTGAATGATAAATTGAAATGTGAGATTATGTTTAGATGTGAACTATGACTTAGAATGATGACATGTTTGAAAGAAACTTGATTATGTAATGGTTATGTTTGATGGATTAATTTGAATATGTTTGGTACATGAATATCTATATATGAATGAATTGATATTGACTTGGCTTGAATTTTTTTGTAGGGGATTTATAAATTGAAGTTGATATTGAAGCATGGAGTAATGGCATAAAGAAAAGAAACTTGACATGAAAATTGTATTCTTGTTAGGTCTAGAACCTGTACCTCATAAATTTAATTCTTGTATCAATTGAGCTATAAATGCAAATGAAAGAACATGTACATGAATCAATGCTTGAATGTAATGAACATAATGTGTTGAATATGAATGTAGTGAATGAATGAAGGTTATGGAATAAATGAATGTGAATGAATGACTAGAAATATGAAAACTTGTTAAGGTTTGAAACTTGAATTGAGATTTGAAAATTTGGAAACAAACTTGACCTTGAAAGAAAGTTGAAATTTAAATCTTGGAAAAAAGAAGAATGCACTTAGAACAAGACTTGAAATAGGATGGACTTTTGAGATGGAATCTTAGGATTGGAATTTGAATTGAGATTGAATAGAAAAAGAATTGAGTGAAATTTGAATTGAAATTGAAGCTTAGAAAATTGAATTGGAATTTGAAAATTGGAATTGGAATCTTGAAGCCCAATTATGAAATTAACACTTGAGCTTATAAACTTAAATTTTAGAAAAGAACTTAAAAACTATGAATGATTGAGATTGACAATGAAATTTTAAATAGGACTTGGAATGAAAATAGAAACTTAAAAATGAAATAAATAAAAAACTAATTTAGAAATGAGAACTTGAAAATGAATAGAGATAACAAATAAGTTTAGAAAAAATTTGAAAATGAACTAAAAATTATTAGAAGTAGAAATTTGAAATAAAATTTTAAAATAGGAACTTGAAAATAGAAACGAAAATAGAAATTAAAATTAAAAAACACAAAAATGAATTAAAAGGTTATAAATGAAAAATAGAAGTTAAATTAAAATGGAAGCTTATAAGTGAAAAGAAATTAAGAATTAAAATTATAAATAACTAGAAAATGAGAAGAAAGCAACAGAAAAATGAATCTGGAATTCCCTGCTAAATGCGATGAATGTATGATGCGAGCAGTTAGGGGTAAAATTTGGGGTGTGACAGTGATGTACAAAGACTGGCATGAGATGCTCCCTTTTTCTTTGCATGGGTATCGTACATCTGTCCGCACTTCAACAGGGGCAACCCCTTTCTCACTTGTTTATGGTATGGAAACAGTGCTCCCCGTCGAAGTTGAGATCCCATTAATGAGAGTTCTGATGGAAGCCAAGTTGACTGAGGCTGAATGGTGTCAGAGTAGATTTGATAAGTCGAATTTGATTGAAGAAAAGAGAATTACAGCTTTGTGTCATGGTCGTTTGTACCAGCAAAGAATGAAAAAAGCTTTTGACAAGAAGGTCAAACCTCGTGTATTCAGAGAAGGCGACCTCGTGCTCAAAAAGATTCAGTCTTTCCTTAAAGATTCTCGGGGCAAGTGGACTCCGAACTATGATGGCCCATATGTTGTTAAGAAAGCCTTCTCTGGCGGTTCATTAATTCTTGCAACTATGGATGGTGAGGAGATCACTCGCCCTGTGAATGCGGATGCAATCAAGAAATACTTCGCCTAAAAAAATAAAAGAACAGCTCGCTAAGTCAAAAACCCGAAAGGGCGGCTTAGGCAAAAATGAGCGTCTCGGTGGATTGAAAACCCGAAAAGGCGGTCCAGGCAAAAATTAGAGACAAAAATAGAAATAATTATCCCGGTAGATTGAAAACCCGAAAGGGCAATCTAGGCAAAAGTTAGGGATCATGGCAAGTAACTGCGTCGACAGACTGAATCACTTGTAGCAATCGAGGATTTCAGATTCTATCCCTCAGAAGAATTATTCATCAAAGATTCTTATTCACTCATCCTTGATTGAAGTTTCGGACACAGTGGAGTTCAAAGTTGATAGGGAGAATAGTGATCATTGTATCTCAATGTAGCCCTTTCCATGTATTTACCATTTTTCAAACTTGTAATGATCCATGGAGTCATGTCATTTGCTGACTACCATTCTATCAATGAATTTGAGCTTTTATCCAATTGTTTGCAATTCTTTATATTGTTTCTGTTTACAAAATTTCAATTTATTGCTGATGATGATTTTTGAAAAAAATTTAATAAATTTAATTTTTGAAGATTTTAAAAACATTTTTTCTTTTGATATATGAACAAAGAAAGGATATTAATGGCGATTCCAAGAATGGTAAGGTCTGGATGTGTGTAACTCGTCTCTCCCAAAGCAGGGTTTGATTCGGTTGTGTTCATGCGAAGTTCCTGGATAGTCTTGACAGATTAATGTTAATGATTGTTTTGTTCCCCAACAATGAGCATGAACGGAGATTGTATGTATTCCCCGGAAGAGTTGTTGGAAGGGATGTTCAGAATCCCTAGCTGAGTGTTGATTTCTTTCTCAGCAAGTTATCTTTAAATTGAGAAGTATTGGGAATCCCCAGCTGAGCTCTTGTTCCTCAGTTTGAATTGTTTGCATCCTTGAATATAGAAGTATTGATATAGCAGTCAGTTTAGAGGTTTTCTTGTATCCTATGTTGGTTATTGATTTAAAATCCCTCGTAACTGTGCTTTGGCTATGATGTTAATTTCTGATATCCCCATATGAATCCCCAGTAGGTCTGCATGTGTTGATTTCCAGCAGGTTCCTATGTGATTTTTAGCAAGACCGACACTCTATCCCCAGGTGGAGCAGGAATTGTATGACAGTTATTCCTCATGAAGTTTGATTTTTTATCAAGAATGCTTCCATCCTCAGCAGATTATTACCTTTCCTCAGCAGGATGATATTCCTAGCAGATGCTGTTTTATCTTTGATTTGAGCCTTGTAGCAGGATTTTATTCCTTTGATGGCTTGCGATATTCCCCTGCAGAATTCAAGTTGAATCTCCAGCATGTTTCCCTGCATTGTTGCCTTGGGATTAGCCGAGTATCCGATTGTTGTGGTGTTCATGTCACCTGTTTCTTATTTTTATGTCTGTTTTGTTAGCATATTCATAAGCATATTCATACATATAAGCATATCATTGTTTGCTTGCATTCATGCGTTTATCATTGTTATCTGCTCTTTGGTGTGGACTTTCCCCACAGAGTGTGCGTGTAGTCTTCCTCTCAAGTTTAGAGTGTCGACCATTAAGCGGAAAGAGTTAATCCTTTCTAATTCCCCACTGAGTTTGTTTCTCGTGGATGATTTTGATTTAGCTTCCTACCAGTTTATTATCTGGATGGAATTTTCCCCAGTTGAGATATTTCCTCCTCGTGATGAGTATTGTTTGACTGTTTCTCTCCAATTTGTTCTTGGATTGAACGTTGTTCCCCTTTTGTGAGAATTATTCTTTGGAATTAAGCTATCAGTAATCGATAGTGGGTAATATTACCAAATTGATCAAGTTCTTTTACTCGTACCCCTACCCAGTAAATCGGTAGTCGAGATTTCTATCCTCTTACCCAGTAAAGAGGTAATAGAGTTTGTTTTCATTTGCTTAAGCTCTTACCCAGTAAATCAGGTAGTCGAGATTTGTTCTACCCAGTAAATCCGGTAGTCAAGTTATTTTTCCTCTTACCCAGTAAAAGGTAATAGAATCAGATATTTTCATCTTACCCAGTAAAAAGGTAATTTGATTGAGTTCCTACCCAGTAAATCTGGTAGCCAATATTTCTTCTTCTTACCCAGTAAAAAGGTAATAGAAACTGTTTCCATTTGATTGAGTTCCTACCCATTAAATCAGGTAGTTGATCATACTCCTATCCAGTAAATCGATAGTCGAGTCCCATATATTTTTCTTACCCAGTAAAAAGGTAATTGAGGTTATTCCTCCGTATTTTGCTCCTATCTAGTAAATCGATAGTCGAGTCCTTTATATGCTCCTACCAAGTAAATCAGGTAATTGAGATTTGTTCTGCCCAGTAAAAAGGTAATTGAGGTTATCCCTATGTATTTTGCTCCTATCCAGTAAATTGATAGTCGAGTCTGTTGATTTCCTACCCAGTAAACAGGTAGTTGATGATTCTTATCCAACTCAGTATTTCTCCATTTTTGGATTCGAATACTTTATTCGATTGATATTTCTGGCAAGGTGTTTGTTTCCCTGGTTGGATCTTGTATCTTGATTATTTCATATCTTTCCCAAGTGGAGTCTGTTATCCAGTGATTTATTTTCCTGGTAACTCTTTGGTTGTCTGTGTTTGTTTCCCCAGCGGGATTTTCTTCTGTGTCCCCAAGTTTTTGCTTTTCTCTGGTGGTCATATTTTCCCCATGGAGATCTTGGGTTTGCATATCATATTCATATCATATCATTTGTTCTCTTAAGACAAAAATTGGGTATTCTGTATTTAAGTCTCTCCCATCTTGTAGAGACGAAGATGTCAATCTTCATATCTCCGGATTGAAGAAACTTAAATAGGGGCAGCTGTAACACCCTAATTTTTGCCCTAAGATTTCTTCTTATATCATTTGCATTTTGCATACAAACAAGATCGCACTGGCTTTCGAGTTTCTCCTCAGATATAGGGTCTATGCTTCGCAGGGGATCACCATTATTTTTACTGTTTTATATTTGTTTATAGTTACTGACTTCTAACCAAAATACAAAAAAATATGTTGCAGTGTTCTTCTTCTTCTCCGTGTTGCAGGTTTGCGAAGATGAGACAATAATTTCATTTAGATGCGTTTGTTCAGTCACAATTCGATTTCAAGTGGATGTTTGACCTATTATTTGTCAAACTATCAAAAGATTGGTTGACTGCCAGTTGTGTGTGCCAGTAGTTCATTTCTCGGGCAATGCATTTTCAAAGTACAAGTTGGGTTGTGTGACAGTGTTTTGTGCGAAGTTTGGCTTGAATCTTCAGTGTTTATCAGGTCACTGTTTCATCAGTTCATCAGCGATTCATCTGAGGATTTATTTTCCTCAGTTTGGTTTCGAATCATCAGGGCATGTAATCAGACAGTTTTCAGATGACAGTTGGTTTACGTTCTGAAATATTCAGTGGAGTTGTGTTGGCTGTTGTTTTATTTTTCATCAGAGGCTTGCAAGAAAAATCAGAAGTGGTTGTGGGCTTAGGACCATTTCATATCCATTTTCGATTAAACCATTCTTTCCAATTTTTCTATTATCCATTTTTTTTCAATGATCATTTTTTCATTATCTTAAATCATTTCCAAGTTATCCAATTAGTAGTCAATAATCATTTTTTTTTATCCATTTTGATCAATATCGTTTATTCTACTTTTCTCTTCAATGTCCATTTTGCCATTTTTATTCAAACCCATACTTTTATCCATTTTTTTTAATTCCAAAATTTCTATTATTACATCCAAAAACCATTATTCATTTTTTAATATAATTCTTTTTTTTAATCCATTCTCATTTTTTTTTATATCTATATACCACAAAAATAAGCCCATTTTTCTTTTCCTTTAGTTCCTATATCTAAAAATAATTGAAAAAATATATATAATGAACCCATATCATTTTTTTTGGTTTAGCCCATTTTATTTTTCTTTACACAAAATAGATTAAAAAAATAATAAAGCAGCCATTTTAATTCACATCATTTCATCCAGCAAGTATTTCTTTGGCCCACCAGTTGACCCCACACCATCATCTCAAGCCTCCAGCAGCTTCAATCCGTACGAAACAACGCCCCACAACCTCTTGCACACACTAGGCCCAACAAAGCAAAAAGTAACTTCCAGCTTCATGCGCTAGCTCAAGCCTCCACCACCAGCTTTTCTCAACATCACCTCATGCCTTTCCCGTACGCCAGCTACATCTTCACATCCAGCCGCATATCAATCCCAAGCCTAGCCTCAAAATATTTCCAAGCATCACGCATCACAATAGCTTTGGCCCACAAAACTCAAGCAAGACTTCCAAGCAAAGCCGCATGCGCAAGCCCCACAAGCAGCTACTTTCCCCCAGCTAGCTCACGTGTTAAACTCTCAGCATCACGTCATCCATACTCCAGCTGCAAAACAAAGTCGTACCATCACGCGCAGCAACAAGCATTGCACGCCAGCCAAGTACCTCCAGCAACTTTCCAAGCCTCACTTAAGCAGCTTTACACGAACAACAGCTTTAGCCGAAAATGCACTTCAGCCACACAAGCCTCTCACGCCCAACATCTCCCGCACGCATGCATTCTACAGCCTTCGCCATAAGCCAACAGCAGCAACACGTGAACTGCAGCAAGCCCAAGTGAATAGCGCGCAATCCTGCAAGCCTCAACGTCCAAGCCAACACTTTCGCCGAAGCCTCACGCATCCCGCACCTGAATTCACCAAAATTAAAACGCAAACAATGAGAACATAAAACGCAGCAAGAAGAAAAAAACGAAAACGCACACGAGAATTTCACACCACTCCAAAACGCATTCAAACAAATCAAAACGGCAGAGCTCTTCCCTCATTCCTTTCCTATTTAAAGCACCTTTTTTCTCTCCATAATCAAGCTTCAATAACCCCCATACACCCTGCTCAAATCAAACCTCAAATCTCCCCGAATCTATCCCCAATCCGAAACTCCTTTCAACCTTCAATTTCTTCCCTTAATTTCATCTTTACACCCAAAGCACCATAAAACCTGAACCAATTTGAAATTAAGAAAGATTGAGAGGAAGAAGAAGGGAGAAGAGCCGCGAAATCGAGAAGAAGAGAGAGAGCTTTTCGCGTAAAAGCAAGGAGGAAGTGTTTCGGTTTTGTTTTGATTTCGAAGGTGAGGGTGTGAGGTTGTTTCCACCGTGTTTTGTTTTTGCTTCTCCCCTATATACCGCCGCGTTGTTGTTCTCTCTTGCCCTGTTTTGTGTGGTTTACGCAAGGAAGAAGAATATGTTGGCCTATGTTCTTTCTTTTTTCATTTTTTTAACAAAGGCTGAAATGTGAAGTGGTTTGGGTTTGGATGTATCTAGATCCATTTCTCTATCCACTGACCCGCGGATTCCCCCCTCTTTTTTTTCTTTTTCTATTTTATTTTATTAACTTTTTTTATTATATATATTATATTTATTAACTTTGATTCTCTTTAGAATTTAATTTCAAATATTTTGATGTCAAAAAGTTTCTAGGATATATTTTAAGAGAAACTTTGGAAATAATTTTTAGAAACAATTTGGAAAAAGAGTTTAAGAAAAGAGTTTAGAAATGATTTTTTAAAAGAGAATTTTTTTTAAAAATATTTTAATTATTTTTTATAGATCTACTTTTAGATCCATTGTTCTTCATCTTTTTTTTTTCTATTTTGGTCGATGACAATCTTCCGATTCGGGATTGTTGATTTCCGATTAAGTTTAATCTTCATTATTTCAAATCTATGGATGAATGATCATTTGGATCATTCTCCATACTTTGAGATCGTGATAGGTTGCTTTTCGATGAAATTCAACGAGAATCTCGATTAAGATTAGACCTTCCTTTTTTCTTTTAGTGTGGCATGTTTTCGGAGAACGATCCATTATATCGTTTCTCTAACATGTATTAACACGAATATTTTCCACTTTAATTAGTGGTGGCCGGCCTCATTTGTAGGGTAATTACTTCGTAAATTACTCGGCGATTGCTTAACATAGACCTAAATTTGTCCTGATTCGAATTAAGATCCACTTGGATCCGGGTTGCCTCGATCTTATTTTTCTTTTTGTGGTTGTGCTTGATTAAGTTCATCATACCACTTTATATTGTAAATATTATAATAATGTGAATATAATTGTTTAAATTTAATCTCTCGCACCTTATCCTTTTATTTTAATCTCTTGCTCCCTTATCTCCTTATTATATTTTGTCATATTATATCATATATCATCTATTTATATTCATATCGTGCTTGTTTTTTTACTTTGTCCATTTGGATATCAAAACACTTAATAAAGGATTGAATACTTAAAAGACTTGTGACTAATTTTGGACTAATGGTTAACTATCCCGACCTTTTTGGAGAATGGACTTAGACTTTAAAATCTTCCCCTTGCTCAAGTTGGAATGGATTAGAAACCTCGGCCTCAAGATTATGTCATTAGCCTTTGAAGAGGAAATTCCGATCTTTGAAGAATTGTGCATATTTCGGTTTGGTAAACTCTTTCCTTAACTTTTAATTCAAGTACTAGGATTAGTCCCTTCATCTCCTCCCTATTCTTTAATTTTCAAAACTTCTTCCTATTTCAAAAACCTTCTTGTTTTCTAAACTTCAAATACTTTCATAAACAAACCTTGACTTAGGTCAAGCGATTTTTTAATCTTTTCACTTTATTTTCTTAATCAATGTTAAGTCATGTAAATATATTGAAAACCATTTTCTTACATACTTTAAAAAATGCAAACCCACTCAATTGTTTTTGTGACCTTGTGCACCTTTTTCTTTTTCCCATGTTTAGATATGATTCATCCCTTCTAGCGGAATTATTCGCTAAGGGATGACGACTTATCTCTACATCTTAAAATCAATTCAACTCATTTGTTCTTTTCAAATTTTGTACCACGAACTACGAGGTTTTGATCTCGCATTGCACTTTGTGGGTACGTAGGCATAAGGCGTTAAAACCTTATCAAACACAAAAATCATTAAAAAATATTCTTCTCCTCATCTCTTCAATTAATTTAAACAAACCAATTTCAGACCAAAAAAAGCAATAAGTATTTCAAAGGGTTCCCGTGGAGTACCACAGATGAGTGGGGTGCCTAAAACCTTCCCGGTTCATAACCAATCCCCTTACCCAATCTCTGTTTATTTCTTTTAGCTTTTGCTTTTAGACTCCTAGGTTTTTATTCGTTCTTTTACCTTTTTCCTTTCGGAAATAAAGAAAAGCGCGGTGGCGACTCTGTGTATATCGAGTTAAGTTAATCAATAGCTTACACTCACGATTTTACCGCTACAGTGGGTACGTAGGCATGAGGCGTTAAAACCTCATCAAACACAAAATCATTAAAAAACATTCTTCTCCTCATCTCTTCAATCATTTTCAAGCAAACCAATTTCAAACCAAAAAGCAATAAATATTTCAAAGGGCTCCCGTGGAGTACCACGGACGAGTCGGGTGCCTAAAACCTTCCCGGTTCGTAACCAATCCCTTTACCCGTTCTCCGTTTGTTTCTTTTAGCTTTTGCTTTTAGATTCCCTTAGGTTTTTATTCGTTCTTTTACCTTTTTCCTTTTGGAAATAAACAAAAGCGCGGTGGCGACTCTGTGTACATCGAGTTAAGTTAATCAATAGCTTACACTCATGATTTTACCGCTATAGAAAAGTGGCGACTCTGCTGGGGAGTAATCTCTAAGCGGATTCAGCCTACTTTGATTTATTTACTGATTTGGTTTGATTTGTTTGTTACTTGGTTATTCTGTTTTGGTTTTGGTGATCCTCTGTGTGAGATAGATTCTAACCCAGATCTGAGTGAAACTTATGATAGGACGGCGATATTCGAAGCGATATGTGATGGAGTAATCCAAAGAAATATCAATTTGATAATCTACACTCGGTTAGGCTCTCTTGGACTATCAATGTCATGACGAGTAATCGTACGTGGCATTATTTTCCGACCTTGAGCTGATCATACTGAGGACCGTAGAACCCTTAACCCATCCAAGCCAATTTAGGAACGTAGTGCAGAAACTGTCTGGGTGTAAACCTAAGGCGGTTGTCACGCGATACTACACTCGGACGAGGTCTATTTTAAGAATGTTATCGGTTGGGGAGTAATCCAACGTACCGATGATATTCTAAAGATGGCTGTTAACTCCGGGCACCTCTGTTAGCACCCTTTTGGTTTTCTGCAAGTAGAATGAAGACAAAACCTTAGTACTTACCTGTGTGGGTTGGTGTTCTGTTACCTTGACTTCATGCTCGTGACTCGGAACCTAAGCCCGTGTGCCTTGTGTGATCTTGTTTGTGGTTGTTGCATCTACATATTCATCATGATCATTATCACAACCATTTTCAAGGAAAATAATTCCGATTATTGCAAATATTGGAAAAAGTAAATTCTCCTTTTTGTCAAGATTTTTCATGACCATATTCTCGATGTTGACTATGTTTGCAATAATCGAGTTGTTTTTCTGAAAATGGAAGTGAACATTGCATATCATTGCATCCTCGCATATTCTTGCGTTCATCCGAGTTGTGTGGGAACTCATCCCAGTTGTTTCTTTCCTCAGTTGTCTGTTGATCTGTCAAGCTGACTCACCGATTTGATACTCGAGCTAATCGGAGAAGAGTGATAGAAACTTTACAATAAGAGAATCGCGAGCTGCGCGAAGAGGTTACTTATCTGAGGGAAAGCTTGGAAAGAGTTTCTACTATGATGGAAAATTTGTTGGCTGCTCAGAATCAGCTACCTCCTAATTCTCCTGTTCAGAATACTGTCATCTCTGAGGTTGTTACCACATCAATTCCTGTTGAGACTGTTATTTCTCCTCGCTATCGTATGCCTGCTAGCACACCTTGGGGCATGCCAATTGATTCTATTCCTGTTGGTTATCGTCCTCTTCATCATCCTGAGACTGCTGCATTTAATACTCTCCCACCACCAGTGTGGACTACTCTTCCTCCAGTTGTTACTACTGCACCGCCTGTAATGCACACTATTCCGCACCATGATGAAATGATTTACCATGTTGAGCCTAGTGAAGGTGCTGGAGTAGCTGAAAGACTTGATGATTTCCAAGGACGCTTTGTTGAGATCCAGAGGGAGATGAGAGCCTTGAAGCATAAGGATTTGTTCGGAAAAGATGCCTATGATCTTTGTCTGGTCCCTAATGTTAAAGTTCCTTACAAATTCAAGTTGCCTGAGTTTGAGAAGTACAAAGGCAACACTTGTCCGTTGAGCCATTTGACGATGTATGCTAGGAAGATGTCTGCTCAGACTGATAATGATAAGCTGTTGATTCACTATTTCCAGGACAGTTTCACCGGTGCACCCATGAGGTGGTATATGAGCTTGGATAATAGCCAAATCAAGACCTTCAATGATTTGGGAGAAGCGTTTGTGAGGAAGTACAAGTATAACGTTGATATGGCACCAAATAGAGATCAACTTCGTGTTATGTCCCAGAAGGACAAAGAGACTTTTAAAGAATATGCGCAGAGATGGCGCGAGCTGGCAGCCCAGATTGTTCCTCCGCTGGAAGAAAAAGAAATGACGAAGATCTTCTTGAAGACTTTGGGTTCTTTTTATTATGAGAGGATGATAGCAAGCGCTCCTTCTGATTTCACTGAAATGGTGAGTATGGGGATGCGTTTAGAAGAAGGTGTCCGTGAGGGACGGTTGAGTCAAGAGAATAGTAATGGTTCAAGCTCTAGAAGGTTCAACTTTGGGAAAAAGAAAGAAAATGAGACTAATGAAGTATCCCGTGAAAGTTATAGAAGACCTCACAGTCATGGGAATCACCATTCGCAGCATGTAGTTTCTGTAACACCGATGATTAACGTGGCTCCAACTGTGCCAGCCGTTCCAAAGTACCAACCTCGTTATCAACAACCTTCTGTGCAACAAGGTGGTAATCAACATGCTTGGGCTAAGCCAAGTTTTGATCCTATTCTGATGTCGTATGCGGACTTGCTTCCGTCTTTGATTGCAAAGAATCTTGTGCAAACCCGTCCTCCATCTCCAGTTCCAGAGACTATTCCATGGTGGTATAAGCCAGAGGCTCGTTGTGCTTTTCATCAAGGTGCCTCGGGGCATGATGTTGAGAATTGTTATCCATTGAAGTTTGAAGTACAAAAATTGATGAGGAACAATGTTCTGTATTTCAATGATGTTAATCCAAATGTGCAGAAAAATCCGTTGCCAAAGCATGGTAATGCGTCTGTGAATATGGTTGATGGTTGTCCTGGTTTGTTCAAAATCTATGAGGTCCGTCATATTCGAAGGTCTTTGGTTGAGATGCATGCTTTTTTGAGTGAATATCACGATATTGATCACGATTATGCTGGATGTTGTATTTGCTCGATGAATCCTCGTGGTTGCGTGATCGTTAAGAGAGATATTCCAAAAGATGATGGATGATAAATTGATTGAAGTGACAGCAAAAAGAGATGAATATGAAAATGAAGTGAATGTTATTATGCCTCAGTTCAATCTTCCTGAGAGGGTTGCTCCTAAAAGAGTGGTTATTTCTTTTGATAGTCGCAAAAATGTTGTTACTCCGTTGGTGATTAATTTGCCTGGTCCAGTGCCTTATGAGTCTGATAAAGCTGTTCCGTACCGGTATAATGCTACGATGATAAAAAATGGTAGAGAAGTTCCTATTCCTACTCCAAAGTTTGTGGTTAGCATTGTTGATGTAACAAAGGTTACCCGAAGTGGTAGAGTGTATGCTTCAGATCCTCCGAAGAGAGTTGAAGATACAAGCGCGAGTAAGCAGATTATGGATGTTGTTGCCCAATCAGGCCAATCTGGTAATAGTGAAGATGAGGTGCTAAAATTGATAAAGAAGAGTGAGTACAACATTACTGAGCAGTTGTTGCATACTCCGTCGAAGATATCGGTTTTATCACTCTTGATGTGCTCTGAGGCTCATAGGAAGTCTTTGCAGAAGATTCTTGATCAAGCTTATGTTGACCATGATGTGACTGTTGATCAGTTTGATAGTATTGTGGCTAATATCACATCTTGCAACAATTTAAGCTTCTATGATGACGATTTGCCCGAAGAAGGAAGAAATCATAACTTAGCGTTGCATATTTCGGTGAACTGTCAGGAAGATGTTATGTCTAAGGTGTTAGTTGATATTGGATCGTCTCTGAATGTTATGCCAAAATCGACTTTGTCAAAGCTTGCGTTTCAAGGTGTTCCCATGAGACATAGTGGGATTATTGTGAAAGCGTTTGATGGGTCGAAGAAGACAGTGATTGGTGAAGTGGATCTTCCTATTCTTATTGGACCGTTTATATTCAAAATTACTTTTCAAGTAATGGATATACGTCCCGCTTACAGTTGTCTCCTCGGAAGACCCTGGATCCACGAGGCAAGAGCTGTGACATCCACTCTTCATCAGAAGTTGAAGTTTGTGAGAGAAGGGAAATTGGTGACCATTGAAGGTGAAAGGGTGATGCTTGTGAGCAATTTGTCTTCTTTTTCCTATATTGATGCCGAGGAAGAGGTGGGAACTTCGTTTCAAGCTCTTTCTGTTGTGGATAATGTTGCTAAGAAGAATGCCATGCCCATGTCTTCTTTTAAAGATGCTCTGCGAGTGCTTGAAGCTGGTCAGTCTGATGGTTGGGGACGAATTATTGATGCTGTCGACAACAAGGAAGGTTTTGGTATCGGCTTTGCATCAGGCGTGGTTCTCAATGACCCGAAGACTATTTAGGAAGGTTTCCGAAGTGCTGGGTTTATCAACGATCATTCCGCTGCTGCCATCATTGAAGATGATGAAGATGAAGAAATGTTTGACTTTGTTACGCATGGAAAGATTTGCCAGAACTGGATTGCTGTTGATGTTCCTTTTATTGTTCATTCTTCAAAGTAATTTGTTTTATTTCCTTTCAAAAATTCTTTCACTCTGCCCAAGGTGAAAGTGATGTTTGTCGGGCTTTGTTTCAAATTTTATCATCATCAATAAAATGTTATTTAGTTATTTCCATATGTGTTTTTCTTTTTTGCTTTATTCTGATAAAAAACCCAAAATAATAATGGTTGTTTATCTGCATATTGTTTGCACTTTTGTTCATACTCTAAAATAAAAATAAAATCATTGTGCAGATTGATTGATAAACCCATTGAAAACAATGATCCTTTGCCCTCTCCCAACTTTTAATTCCCTGTGTTTGAAGCTGAGGAAGAGAATGTTGAAGAGATTCCTGATGAGATTTCTCGGTTGCTTGAGCACGAGGAGAAAATTATCCAGCCTCATAGAGAGTCTATAGAGATGGTCAACTTGGGTTCTGAAGATGAAAAGAAAGAAGTAAAAGTTGGAGCATTGCTTGGTCCCGATGTTAAGAAGAGGATTGTAGAGCTTCTTAGAGAATATGTTGATGTATTCGCTTGGTCTTATCAAGACATGCTAGGTCTTGATACTGATATTGTGGAGCATAGATTGTCGTTGAAGCCTGAATGTCCACCTGTAAAGCAGAAGCTGAGAAAAACTCATCCTGATATGGCAGTAAAAATCAAAGAGGAGGTTCAAAAGCAGATTGATGCAGGTTTTCTTGTGACGTCAACTTATCCTGAATGGGTGGCCAATATCGTTCCTGTTCCAAAGAAAGACGGAAAAGTCCGAATGTGCATTGATTACAGAGACTTGAACAAAGCCAGTCCGAAAGATGATTTTCCATTGCCACACATTGATATGTTGGTAGATAATACGGATAAGTTTGATGTGTTCTCTTTTATGGACAGATTTTCTAGTTATAATCAAATAAAGATGGCACCCGAGGACATGGAAAAGACCACATTTATTACACCATGGGGAACATTCTGTTACAGAGTGATGCCCTTTGGATTGAAGAATGCTGGTGCGACGTATCAAAGAGCTATGACTACACTTTTCCATGATATGATGCATAAAGAAATCGAGGTATATGTTGATGATATGATCGCTAAGTCGAGGACTGAAGAAGATCATGTTGAACATTTGCTGAAGTTGTTTCAGAGATTAAGGAAGTATAAGTTTCGTTTGAATCCGAATAAGTGCACATTTGGTGTACGTTCTGGAAAGCTGTTAGGTTTCATTGTCAGCCAAAGAGGCATTGAAGTTGATCCTTATAAAGTGAAAGCTATTCAGGAAATGCCTGCTCCAAGAACTGAAAAGCAAGTAAGAGGATTCTTGGGCCGTTTGAATTATATTTCGAGGTTTATCTCTCACATGACTTCCACATGTGCTCCGATCTTCAAGTTGCTTCGGAAAGATAAAGGTTGTGTCTGGACATATGATTGTCAGAAGGCGTTTGAAAGTATCAAAGAATATTTGCTTGAACCTCCTATTTTGTCTCCTCCGGTGGAAGGTAGACCGATGATCATGTACTTGACTGTGTTGGAAGATTCCATGGGTTGTGTGCTTGGTCAGCAAGATGAATCCGGAAGAAAAGAATATGCAGTTTACTACTTGAGTAAGAAATTCACTGATTGTGAGTCTCGATACTCCATGCTTGAAAAAACTTGTTGTGCCTTAGCTTGGGCTGCAAAGCGTCTTCGCCAGTATATGTTGAATCATACAACTTGGTTGATCTCTAACATGGATCCAATCAAGTATATCTTTGAAAAGCCTACTTTGACTGGGAGGATTGCTCGTTGGCAAATGTTGTTATCAGAATATGATATCGAGTACCAAACTCAAAAAGCCATAACAGGTAGTATCTTGGCTGACCATTTGGCACATCAACCGATTGATGATTACCAACCTATCAAGTTTGATTTTCCAGATGAGGATGTGATGTTTTTGAAAGTGAAAGATTGTGATGAACCTTTGATTGAGGAAGGGCCGGAGCCTGGATCTCGATGGGGTTTAGTTTTTGATGGTTCCGTGAATGCACGTGGAAGAGGAATTGGGGAAATGATCATTACTCCCCATGGTTCACATATTCCTTTTGCCGCGAGGTTGACTTTTCCTTGTACCAATAATGAAGCTGAGTATGAAGCCTCCATTATGGGTCTTGAAGAAGCTATTGATTTGAGGATTAAGCATCTTGATGTGTATGGAGATTCTGCCTTGGTAATTAATCAGATCCAGGGTACGTGGGTAACTCATCAACCCCACATGATCCCTTATAGAGATTATGCCAGGAAGATATCAACTTTCTTCACTAAAGTTGAATTTCATTATGTTCCTCGTGATGAGAATCAGATGGCGGATGCTTTAGCAACTATAGCTTCTATGATAAAAGTGCACCAGTGGAATGATGTTCCCATGATCAGTGTGATGCGACTTGAAAGACCAGCTCACGTGTTTGCAGTTGAAGAGGTCCATGATGACAAGCCTTGGTATCATGATATTAAGTGTTTTCTCCAGAGTCAGGTATACCCGCTTGGAGCATCTGATAAAGATAATAGAACTTTGAGGAGATTGGCAGGCAATTTCTTCCTGAATGGAAATGTGCTTTATAAGATAAATTTTGACATGGTCTTGCTCAGATGCGTGGATAGACACGAAGAAGACATGTTAATGAAAGAAATTCATGAAGGATCTTTTGGCACTCATGCTAATGGGCATGCAATGGCTAAAAAGATGTTGAGAGCAGGTTACTATTGGCTGACAATGGAATCTGATTGTTGCAAGTATGTGAAAAAGTGCCATAAGTGTCAAGTGTATGCTGATAAGATTCACATGCCACCAGCTTATCTCAATGTGATTTCTTCCCCATGGCCTTTCTCTATGTGGGGAATTGATATGATTGGCATGATTGAACCCAAGGCTTCGAATGGACACCGTTTTATTCTCATGGCAATTGATTACTTCACCAAGTGGGTGGAAGCGGCATCGTATGTTAATGTGACCAAGCAAGTTATGGTTCGGTTTATCAAGAATAACATTATCTGCAGATATGGTGTTCCGAATAGAATCATTACTGATAATGGTTCGAACTTGAATAATAAGATGATGAAAGAGCTTTGTGAAGAATTCAAGATTCAACACCATAATTCTTCTCCTTATAGACCGAAGATGAATGGAGCTGTTGAAGCTGCGAATAAGAACATTAAGAAGATCATTTAGAAGATGGTTGTGACGTACAAGGACTGGCATGAGATGCTCCCTTTTGCTTTGCATGGGTATCGTACATCTGTCCGCACTTCAACAGGGGCAACCCCTTTCTCACTTGTTTATGGTACAGAAGCAGTGCTCCCCGTCGAAGTTGAGATCCCGTCAATGAGAGTTCTGATGGAAGCCAAGTTGACTGAGGCTGAATGGTGTCAAAGTAGATTTGATCAGTTGAATTTGATTAAAGAAAAGAGAATAACAGCTTTGTGTCATGGTCGGTTGTACCAGCAAAGAATGAAGAAGGCTTTTGACAAAAAGGTCAAACCTCGTGTATTCAGAGAAGGCGACCTCGTGCTAAAAAAGATTCAGTCTTTCCTTAAAGATTCTCGGGGCAAGTGGACTCCGAACTATGATGGCCCATATGTTGTTAAGAAAGCCTTCTCTGGCGGTTCATTAATTCTTGCAACTATGGATGGTGAGGAGATCACTCGCCCTGTGAATGCGGATGCAGTCAAGAAATACTTCGCCTAAAAAATAAAAGAACAGCTCGCTAAGTTGAAAACCCGAAAGGGAGGCTTAGGCAAAAATGAGCGTCTCGGTGGATTGAAAACCCGAAAGGGCGGTCCAGGCAAAAATTTGAGACATAAACAGAAATAATTATCCCGGTAGATTGAAAACTCGAAAGGGCAATCTAGGAAAAAGTTAGGGATCATGGCAAGTAACTGCGTCGACAGACTGGATCACTTGTAGCAACCGAGGATTTTAGATTCTATTTCCTCAGAAGAATTTCCCATCAAAGATTCTTATTCACTCATCCTGGACTGAAGTTTCGGACACAGTGGAGTTCAAAGTTGATAGGGAGAATAGTGATCATTGTATTTCAATGTAGCCCTTTTCCATGTATTTACCATTTTTCAAACTTGTAATGATCCATGGAGTCATGCCATTTGTTGACTACCATTCTATCAATGAATTTGAGCTTTTATCCAATTGTTTGCAATTCTTTATATTGTTTCTGTTTACAAAATTTCAATTTTTTGTTGATGATGATTTTTGAAACAGATTTAATAAATTTAATTTTTGAAGATTTTAAAAACATTTTTCTTTTGATATATGAACAAAGAAAGGATATCGATAGTGATTCCAAGAATGGTAAAGTCTGGATGTGTGTAACTCGTCTCTCCCAAAGCAGGGTTTGATTCGGTTGTGTCCATGCGAAGTTCTTGGATAGTCTTGACAGGTTGATGTTAATGATGTTTTGTTCCCCAACAATAAGCATGAACGGAGTTTGTATGTATTCCCTAGAAGAGTTGTTGGAAGGGATGCTCTTAGGAATCCCTAGCTGAGTTTTGATCTCTTCCTCAGCAAGTTATCTTTAAATTGAGAATTGTTGGGAATCCCCAGCTGAGCTTTTGTTCCTCAGTTTGAATTGTTTGCATCCTTGAATGTAGAAGTATTGATATAGCAGTCAGTTTAGAGGTTTTCTTTTACCCGATGGTGGGTATTGATTTAAAATCCCTCGTAATTGTTTTGGCTATGATGTTTACTTCTGATATCCCCATATGGATCCCCAGTAGGTCTGCATGTGTTGATTTCCAGCAGGCTCCTATGTGATTTTCAGCAGGTCTTGCACTCTATCCCCAAGTGGAGCAGGAGTTGTATGACAGTTATTCCTCGTGAAGTTTGATTTTTATCAAGAATACTTCCATCCTCAGCAGATTATTACCTTTCCTCAGTAGGATGATATCCCTAGCAGAGGCTGTCTTATCATGATTTAAGCCTTGTAGTAGGATTTTATTCCTTTGATGGCTTATGATATTCCCCTGCAAGATTTCCAATTGAATCTCCAGCAGGTTTCCCCGCATTGTTGCCTTGGGATTAGCCGAGTATCCGGTTGTTGTGGTGTTCATGTCACCCATTTCTTATCTTTATGTCTGTTTTGTCAGCATATTCATAAGCATATTCATACGCATAAGCATAGCATTGTTTGCTTGCATCCTTGCGGTTTATCATTGTTCTCTTCTCTTTGGTGTGGATTTTCCCCACAGAGTGTGTGTGTCGTCTTTCTCTCAAGTTTAGAGTGTCGACCATTAAGCAGAAAGTATTAATCCTTTCTAATTCCCCACTGAGTTTATTGTTCGTGGATGATGTTGATTCAGCTTCCTCCCCACTTTATTATCTGGATGGAATTTTCCCCAGTTGAGATATTTCCTCCTCGGGATGGGTCTTGTTTGACCGTTTCTTTCCAATTTGTTCTTGGATTGAACTTTGGTCCCCTTTTGTGAGTAATATTGCTTTGGAATTAAGTTATCATTGTGTGATAGTGGGCAACATTTTCTCCAGCTTGAGTATATTACTTTGGAATTAAGCTATCAGTAATCGATAGTGGGTAATATTACCAAATTGATCAAGTTCTTTTGCTTGTACTCCTACCTAGTAAATTCGGTAGTCGAGATTTCTTCCTCTTACCCAGTAAAAAGGTAATAGAGATTGTTTTACTTTGCTTAAGCTCCTACCCAGTAAATCAGGTAGTTGAGAATTTTTCTATCCAGTAAATCCGGTAGCTGTGATTTCTTCTTACCCAGTAAAAAGGTAATAGAAGTTGTTTCCCTTTGATTGAGTTCTTACCCAGTAAATCAGGTAGTCAATCTTGCTCCTACCCAGTAAATCAGGTAGTTGAGAATTTTTTTTATGCCCAGTAAAAAGGTAGTGGAGGTTATTCCTCTTCATTTTACTCCTATCCAGTAAATCGATAGTCGTGTCCTTTTTATTTTCTACCCAGTAAATCAGGTAGTCGATCATGCTCCTACCTAGTAAATCAAGTAGTTGAGAATTTTTCTGCCCAGTAAAAAGGTAATTGAGGTTATCCCTCTGTATTTTGCTCCTATCCAGTAAATTGATAGTCGAGTCTGTTATATTTCCTACCCAGTAAACAGGTAGTTGATGATTCTTATCCAACTCAGTATTTCTCCATTTTTGGATTTGAATACATTGTTTGATTGATATTCCTAGCAGGGTGTTTGTTTCCCCTGGTTGAATTTCATATCTTGATTATTTCATATCTTTTCCCAAGTGGAGTCTGTTATCCAGTGATTTATTTTCCTGGTAACTCTTTGGTTGTCTGTGGTTGTTTCCCCAGCGGGATTTTCTTCCGTGTCCCCAAGTTTTTGCTTTTCTCTGGTGGTCATTTTTTCCCCACAGAGATCTTGGGTTTGCATATCATATTCATATCATATCATTGTTCTCTTAGGACAAAAATTGGGTTTTCTGTATTTAAGTCTCTCCCATCTTGTAGAGACGAAGATGTCAATCTTCATATCTCCGGATTGAAGAAACTTAAATAGGGGCAGCTGTAACACCCTAATTTTTTCCCTAAAATATCTTCATATTTCATCGGCATTTTGCATACAAACAAGATCGCATTGGCTTTCGAGTTTCTTCTCAAATAGGGTCTATGCTTCGCAGGGGATCACCATTGTTTTTACTTCTTTATATTTGTTTATATTTACTGACTTCTAACCAAAATACCAAAAATATGTTGCAGTGTTCTTCTTCTTCTCTGTGTTGCAGGTTTGCGAAGATAAGACAGTGAATTCAATTCAGATGCGTTTGTTCAGTCACAATTCGATTTCAGATGGATGTTTAACCTAATATTGGTCAAACTATCAAAAGATTGTTTCGACTGCAAATTATGTGTGCCAGGGGTTTATTCCTCAGATAGCGGGTTTTCAAAAGTTCAGATTGCATTGTGTGTGTGAAAGGCTATCAGACAGTGTTTTGTGGTTTGAATCTTTAGTGTTTATCAGTTCATCGGTTCATCAGTTCATCAGCGATTCATCTGAGGATTTATTTTCCTCAGTTTGGTTTCGAATCATCAGGGCATGGGTCAGACAATTTTCAGATGATAGTTGGCTTAAGTTGTGAAATATCCAGTGGGTCTGTGTTGGCTGTATTCAGTTTAATCCAGTGGCTTGTGCAAAAATAATCAAGATTTGTTGTGGGCTTGAAAACCAAATTCCATCCATTATCCATTTTCTTTCCAATTAAACCATTTTTTGTATCCATTTATCCATCCGTATACCTTTTTATGACCATTTTTCATTATCCATTTTTTTCGATTTTTTACCAAACCACATTATCCAAATATTATCCATTTGTCGATATCCAATTTCATATCCAATTTTATACCAACTATCCGAATATTCAATAACCATTCTTTCCATTTTTTTTATTATTCTCATTATTTTTCTTTTTTTCAAGATCATACTTTAATACCTTTTTTTATTATCCATTTCTATTAAGAAAAATTACCCAAAATATTCCAATTTTTTCTTTTCTTAAATATCATTTTTTTTATTACACAAAAATATATGTCATCTGTCGCTCCCGATAAATGGGAATGGCCCAGAAAAAGGTACAGACGCGAACGGTCGGTGAAAGGGGGATGTGAGAACACACAGGAGTGAACTCACAGGGAATGAATAGAGTCGCCAGCTAGGCATTTTTATCCCGAAGGAAAGGTAATGCTGCATAAACCTAAGAAAAGATATGGACAAGACGGTCGCGAACCAGAGAGACTGAGAAAGGGGGTTGGTTACAAACTGGGAAGGTATTAGCACCCAGGTTGTCCGTCGTACTCGACGGGATCCACGCTTAAAAGATTTGTGTTTTAAAGGGGTAGTGTCAGTGCAATTTGTGTATAGAAAGCTGGAAAAAGATGTACAGGTATCTGTGTAAAAGAAGTGTTAGTGTAAGGAAAGAGTGAAGTGCTCAAGATAATGAGGCTAAAGAATAAAGCTGAAAGAGGGGGAATATACAGAGACTTTTGTTCGATAACAGTTAAGTTATGCCTACGTATCCTCTCGTGCAATGAGGAAGTCAGAACACCGTAGTTCGACCCAAAGAGGCTGAAAGATAAATTGACTTGTGAACTGCTTGCTTGTCTATGCTCAAGTGTATGACCTGTCTGGCTCAGGTGCAAATTGTCTTGCATTAGACGGAAGAAGCAAGCTCTCGTTTATGAGTGAATGAGATGAGAAAAGAATCACGAAGGAGACGATTATTGTTTGTTTTTGTGTTTTCAGTCTTTTATTGCTTTTTGAATTTTGTCATAAGTTAATGAGCTTAAGCCTAAACCAATGGATTTAGTAAACTCATCACATCCTCCCTCTGATTAGGGGTAATAAGAATACCTTAAGTGTGAAGTCAGCTTCTCACACTTAATCACCTTTGATGCAGGATTAAGATCATTAACCTACTTGTGATTATTTAGATGTTTTTGGTGTTTTTGTTTAGTGTCAAGTAATGAGATTAAGCCATAATCAGGGATTAAACAGACTCATTACACTATCCTAATAGAAGGATAATAGATGAGAGTGTTTAAGCTGAGGAAAGCTCCTCAACTTAATCCATGATTAGGGATTAAACTCATGACAAAACAAGCCTTTGGTTAAGTGGATTTTATTTAATGATATGATGATGAAGTGATTTTTAGGGTTTGTAAGACAACTTGAGGGGGACTTGTCCATTAACACTAGGGTTAGTCCTTCTTAACCAATTAAGGAAGAATTAGAACCCTAATGCAAGGCCCAAGTTACAAGCTTGATGTCTTGATGATTATTAAGTGAATTGATTAAAGGAGTTAAACACATTAAGAGTTTAACACTTAGGATTAAAGTTATACACTCCATCCTAATAGAAGGATGTAGGCATAAGCTTAATCACAAAGCCTTAAAGCCTTTAGGGTTTAGTCCTTGATTATGAGATGAGAAGAGAAGACTCAATGAGACACAAAGGTAAAATCTAAGTGGGGGACTAATCAAAACCCTAATCATTGTCATGCTTGGTTGTTCCTAAGGTTTGTGAGGTTTAAGAAAGAAATCTTCAATGGAACCACCAGGAAGCAGATGAAAGGAGCAAAGAGAAGCAAAGTAAGATAAAGAAGAATGAGCAAGCTCAATCTCAAACACAAGATAAAATGCAGCAATGATGCATAAGAGAGATGAAAAGAAGTTGTGAGAAGTGAGAGCAAATTCACTTCTCAAAGTTACTTACCACCTGAAAAGTTAATGAAAGAAATGCAATGCAAAATGAGATGGAATGTCATGATGCAAACCAAAACCAGAAGCACATATGAGATGATAATGATGCTATGAGATGCTGCAAACATGTAACAAAGCATGGGAATGATTATACAAACTTATGGGTGCAAATGAAGCAAGTTAAGAAACATGATCATACATGAAAAGTTATGAAGTGCAAATGGCATACAACATGGCAAATACAAGATGCAATGATCAAACATACTTCTAACATGTCTTAAGAGGTCAAATGAATCAAATGGATGCACAAAATGCTATGGCAAGTCATGGTATGCAAGCAAATGCAAGATGGATGCATATGGAAGCCCAAATTAGGGTTTATGATCAATGCAACAAACAAAAACCAAAATCAGAAGCAAACATCAAGATAAAAAATTGAAAATTCACTCCAAGGAACCCTAACCCTACACAAACTCACTGCCCAAAGGAGGGGTTCTAACTCTTAACCTAATGAGGGTTATGAATATCCTAAGATTTCTAGGGTTTTAGGGTACCTTAACAAGAAAAATGCCAAAAAAATGAAAATGAAAGATCAAATCATGCCAATTTAATCTTACAAACTACATGATATGCAAATCACAATGCAAAAAGAATCAAAGTCCAACTCTCAATGGCTAGGCAGAAATGATTTTTTGAAGTTTGGATCAAGATAATGCTTTGAAATAGAATTAATTCCATGAAAAATTGTCAAAATGCATCAAGATCAAAAAAGAAATTTGGTTTGAGGGTTGGACAATGTTTCTAAATGATTTTAAAGATTTCATGAATTTTTTGGTGATTTTTAAATACCTAAAAGTATTTTTAATTAATTAATTCTCATTAATTAATTAAGAATAAACTTTTAATTGATTTAAAAATATTTTTTAATGCAAAAAATAAAAATAAAAATGTTTTTGGTTTCTGAAAATTTATAAAAGTTTATACAAAAAATTTCAGAATTTTTAAAATTGTTTTGCTATTTTTTATAAAATGTAGAAAACAAATGCATTTAAATGAAAAATAAAAATGAATTAAACTGAAAAAAGAAAAGTCAGCGCATCCAATGGCCAGGGTTTGAACTCACACGCGCGGGAGAAGACTTGGCGCCACATCTGAGGACTGAGATTCAAATTCGCTAATTAAATGATTAAGCCCTAATCCTGCCCTAATCACATTCAGGCGACCGGAACACTGTTCCGGTCGTCTTCTCCGGCCAGCTCAACTCTCAATCTCTCTCAATATGCCATGAAATCATTCCAAACTCTCCAGAATCAATCATTAATCATCACTAAACCTAAACCCCACCCCAAAATCCATTCATTTCCACTGAAACATGAGGAACGAATCAAAACGGAAAACAACACAAAAATTTCAGAGATCAAATACATCCTACACACGCAACCATTTTCAATGATTCAAAGCTTAAAATGATCAGCACATCACATAGAATCAGTTTCTAACTCAAAACACAAGTTCTGGAAAAATGTTCTTGGATGATACCTGAGATGGAGCTTTCGATTCCAGAGCTTTCAGGCTGTTTCTTTTGGCTCAAATCTACTCCACTGATCCTCCTAAGAAGCTTGCAAGGTTTGTTTGAAGTTTGCAATGGCTGGTTTGAGAGTTTGCTTGAGTTCTGTTCAAAGGGGGGCAGAAATCGTATCTGGCTTATGTGAGGTTTCAAGGGTGAATGAAGGCAGGGGAATGATCAGGAGGATGTGGTGATATGTTCTATGAAGTTTGTTTGTGAGTTTGTAGCTTGTATGATGAGTTTCGAATGCTTTTGCAAATGGGGTGGAAAATGAGAATGATGTGCTATGGAGTGTTTCAGGCCTGTGTTCTTGTTGCTTTGGCTTGCTTTTTGTTTGTATAAACAATTGTGATTGGTCAGAAGAAGTGATGTGTGCTTTATTGATAGGTATGGCTCAAGTTGCCAAAATGTCAAAGTTGTGTAAGAAGGGCATGGGCTACTTTCTAGCCAAGGACAAAAGGCATGTCCTGCTCAACATGATGTGGGGAGAACCCTAGGATGGTTCAGCAAGTCATCCAGCAAGTGGATGGTAGCTTATGATGAGTTTTGCAACTTGTCTTGCTTTTGCTTCTTATGAAAAATCTTGATCCATAGGCCACAAAAATGAATGATCCCTTGGCCCATTCTGATTTTTAAATGTTGTATGATCATGTTGTAAAGTTTAGAAGTCCATTTGATGACTTAATTTGCCTTGAGAAGTGAATTTGCAACTTTGCCTCTTTGGTAGAAACTTTGAAATTTTGTGATTTTTGCCAACTTTGACAAACCATAACTTTTGATCCAAAATGAATTAGGTCATGTTCTTGTAATTTTTGAAAAGGGAATGATCCATTCTACAACTCTCATGACCAAAGTTTTTCCATTTGAAGATTTTTTGAATCAAAAGTAAAGGTTGAAAAAGTTGCCTAAAATGGCAATTTCATTAAAAAGTCAACTTTCCCAAAAAGTCAACTTTGCAAAAACTTGAAATTCTTCAATTTTGTGAACTTCTAACATCTTCCATGATCAAATAAAGATCATATACAATCAAAATGATGAAGAACACCCTTTGGTTGGGTCATTGGGGGCCTCAGATGCCCTGATTTTGCACTGACTTGCTTGAAAAGTCAACTCTTGATCAGATGACTTCCCCATGGAATTTCTTCATGAAAATTGATATGCATACTCCCTATACCATATAGAGACCAATAGAAACAAGAATGACCAAAAAATTTGGAGTTATGGCCCCTGAAATCAAAACCCTAATTCTAGGTCATCTGTGTAGTCAAACCTGGCTCTGCTTCCATGCTATTTTCAGTTCTTGTGATTCTTTGACATTCTTGACTTTGAGAGGATATAATATGATACTTGAACACACATGGACCCCTTTGAAGTGATTGATGACCTTTGGAGTGGCTCAAGAAGCTCTTGGATTGCTCAGATCACAAACCCTAGATGCAGATGACTTAGAATCTATGCAGTGAATCAAACATGTGGTATGAGATGCTATGATTGAGTTTATGCATATGAAGAGATCACAAGCCATGGTGTGAATGGGTGAGGGCAAATTTGGGGTGTTTACAGCTGCCCCTATTCAAACATGAGTTAACTGTGCAGGATGTAAGCGACGGCTTATCAGGTAAACAAGATAACTTGTGGTTGAATACCAAAGACAATCCAAAATTTGCACTCACAGAATGAAGAAGAAAAGGGATATAGATTGTAAAAGAAAATAAATTATATTATAAAGTATGGGCGACGGAGGACGACCGTCGGGCAGAGGACGACTGCTGGGAAAGAGCAATGACGGGGACGACCGACATGCTGGGGAGAGTGTATGAAGTAAAGCAATGACGGGGACGACCATCATGCTGGGGATATGAGAGGTTATGATAGGGACGGCCATCAAGTAAAGTTGTAAGATTCTCTGGGGAGTAATGAAAAATGATGGGGACGACCATCAAGTTCATAAAGTAAAGTAACCAACGATGGGGACGGCCATCGGGCTAAAAGGAAAAGGGACCACGACGGGGACGGCCATCGGGTTAAAGAATAAATGAAATAAACAGATGATGAGGTACGGTCATCAAAGGTGAAGGACGATCACCTAGCAGGGGACGGATGCTCTGTTGGGGATAAGATGAGGGACGGTCATCTAAGGTGGAGGACGACCACCTGGCAGGGTACGGCTGCCGAAAATATCGTGACATAGGACGAATGCCGGATAAAAGGTCAACGATGGGGACGGCCATCGGACGAGCATGATGAAGGACGATCATCAAGAGGTGGAGGACGACCACCTAGCAGGGGACGGCTGCTCTCAAGGTTTATCATGACGTAGGACGAACGTCAGATAACCAAAATCAACAATGGGGACGGCCATTGGATAAAATGATGAAGGACGATCATCAAAAGGTGAAGGACGATCACCTAGCAGGGGACGGCTGCTAAATATATCACGACATAGGACGAATGTCGGATAAAAAGGTCAACGATGGGGACGGCCATCGGACGAGCATGATGAAGGACGATCATCAAGAGGTGGAGGACGACCACCTAGCAGGGGACGGCTGCTCTCAAGGTTTATCATGACATAGGACGAATGTCAGATAAAAAAGAAATTTGCTTTGCGGGCGATCTACTGGGAAATAGTAAACACGGACGAGTGTTTACATCCAAGAAATAAAAGGTATAAGTGTTTGGTATTGTGTATAGATTAAAGATGCGGACGAGCATCCTTAAGACTATGATACGGACGAGTATCAGGTAGAAACAAAAACTGACACGTGTTTAGAGATAATGATACGGACGAGTATCAACTGGTTAACAAGGAACACGGACGAGTGTTGAATCTGAGGGGACTCTTCTGGGGAACGGTAGACACAGGCGAGTGTCTAAATACAAGAAGACATGAGTGTTTGACACAGTGTATGGATTAAAGATGCGGACGAGCATCCTTAAGACTATGATACGGACGAGTATCAAGTAGAAACAAACGCTTGACGCATGTTCTGAGATGATGGTACGGACGAGTACCAACTGGTTAACAAAGAACACGGACGAGTGTCGAATCTACGGGGATGTAAATGGCGTATATAAGATACGGACGAGTATCTGTACAAGTATGAGTGGTGTATATTTGAGTGTTCAACTTGCTGGGAAGAGTGACACAGACGAGTGTCGAGAGGTATATATACAAGTATATGTTTTACAAAGTGTTTGAGAGAATATGCTGGGAAAAGTGACACGGACGGGTGTCAAGAAAGTTATATATATATCTGTATCTGTGAGTGCAAAGGGGATACTTTGGCTTTCTGCTGGGGATATGATACGGACGGGTGTCGAGAAGTATCTGTAATATACAAGTGTTTGTTTGTAAAGAAAAGCTCGGGCGACTTTACTGGGGAATGATGACACGGACAGGTGCCACAAGGAGTGTGTATTCGTATTGGTGAATGTGAGGCAACTGCTTTAGCTCTCTGCTGGGGAATCTGGAGAGCATTATGTATATTGATGACGGATTGTCGATATTCGCAAGTGTTTGATTCAGAACATGGCTTATGATTATGCTACAATGTTTGATTTTTGCCGTAATGCTCCGTATTAAACGGAATGCTACGCTTTGTGGGGTGAATATGATGCGAATGCTATGATTATGCAAAAGATACCAATCCGGGATTCGGATCCCATTGTTGTGAAGATCTCTGGTCGATCTGTTTGAAGTGGACATCCCAGCTGGGGATGAGATCATTGGTAGATCTGATGAGATGATTCTGCTTGGGGAAATGGGTCACTGATAGACCCATCCTGGTAATAATGGACCCAGCTGGGGTTTGTAGAAGCTCTCGTCACTCTGTTGTGATCCCTTCATGCATTGCTCTCCTGGATAGAGGCTGAAACTCTGTGGGGAGATGGTTCCCTGGCTTTTGTGCTTAGCTGAGGAAGAATTATTGGCACCTCGGCTGGGGAGAAAATAACAAGTGGCAACTTAGCTGGGGAGCAAGCATTTGGGTGCTAGACTGAGTGGGTGTTGATTTGCCAGCTTGCTGGGATGAAGCTTTCATGCCCTATGTTGCGCTTTTGAATACCTGCAATCCTGCAAAGACAAAGAAACACACAAGTAATCCCGAGGCATCCCTTACCGGATTCCATCATAGGAGGGAGACACTCCCGAGAGCAAGTATATTTCCTGCAAGCACGTAGTTTTTATTTTTTGAGGATAAGCATCTGTATTCATGCAATCAGTATTTTAAAGATATCAGACATTCTTTGCAAATAAAAGGAAGTGTACGAGGTGAAACTTGACTGAAAATCTGTTTTTATTAATTCATATGCCCTGAATTGGCAAGATACAGTCAAAGAAACATATCTCCTGAAATGAGGAGATTGTTACAAATTGAGAAACAAAATGTTGGCAATGTTGACAACGCTTCAAGGAGCTTCCCTCTTGCTATGACTCGTATGACTTTTGACGTTCTTCTCGTCTTGCTTTTTGAAGAAGGATGATTCTGATAGAAGCTTGATCCTTTTGAGGTTTACCAAGTTGCAGGTAATACAGATGAATTCAGAATGCTGTCGTTCGCTCATTCCCTTATTTTGCATGGATCGCCCTTTCGGGTTTTCAATCCATCGGGATACCCATTTTTGCCTGAGTTGTCCAATGCGGCTTTTCAACTCAGCGGGTGTACATTTTTTATTTATTTCCCTTATTTTTGCCCAAGTCTTTTATTCTGTTTTTGACTTGCCGGGATGCCCTGTTTTTGCCTGGACTTACATTCTGTTTTTATGTCCAGCGGGTCATTTTTATGCGAAGTATTTTTTAACTGCATCTGAATTTACAAGGGACAGGAAGTCTTCACCATCCATAGTGCTGAGCATGAGTGCTCCACCAGAGAAAACTTTCTTTACTACGAATGGTCCTTCATAGTTTGGAGTCCACTTGCCCCTGTGGTCTGTATGAGGAGGGAGGATTCTTTTCAGCACAAGATCTCCTACTTGGTACTCTCGGAGCCTGACTTTCTGATCGAAGGCTTTCTTCATTCTTTTCTGATACAACTGCCCATGACAGATTGCAGCCAATCTTTTCTCTTCAATCAGACTCAGTTGCTCGTATCGGGATCGGATCCATTCTGCTTCGTTCAGCTTAACATCCATCAGTACCCGTAGGGAGGGTAATTCAACTTCAACTGGTAGGACTGCTTCCATACCATACACAAGCTGATACGGTGTTGCCCTAGTGGATGTTCTGATTGACGTGCGGTACCCATGCAAGGAAAATGGTAGCATTTCATGCTAGTCTTTGTAGGTGACTACCATCTTTTGCACAATCTTCTTGATATTCTTATTGGCTGCCTCAACAGCGCCATTCATCTTTGGCCTGTAAGGAGAAGAATTGTGGTGTTGGATCTTGAAGTCCCGGCATAGCTCAGCCATCATTTTGTTGTTTAAGTTGGAACCATTGTCAGTAATGATTCGCTCGGGAACTCCGTATCGACAGATGATATCTCTCTTCAGAAATTGGGCTACCACTTGCCTTGTAACGTTCGCATAAGAAGCTGCTTCAACCCACTTGGTAAAATAGTCAATGGCTACCAAGATGAATCTATGGCCGTTTGAAGCAGTCGGCTCAATCTTGCCAATCATGTCAATGCCCCACATAGCAAAGGGCCAGGGTGAAGACATCACATTCAGAGGATTGGGAGGCACATGCACCTTATCCGCATAGATCTGGCATTTATGGCATTTTCTGGCGTAAGCACAACAGTCAGCATCCATTGTGATCCATTAATAACCTGATCTTAGCAACTTCTTGGCCATTGCATGCCCTCCTGCATGGGTACCAAAGGATCCTTCGTGCACCTCGTGCATCAACAAGTCTGCTTCTGTTCTATCAACGCATCTGAGGAGTACCATATCAAAGTTTCTCTTGTACAGGGAACCATCAGTGTTCAGGAAGAAACTACCAGCAAGCCTTCTTAAAGTCTTCTTATCATTGGAAGATGCCCCAGGTGGGTATGTTTGATCCTCCAAGAAACACTTAATGTCATGGAACCAAGGCTTATCATCTTTGACAACGTCGGCTGCAAATACATATGCTGGTCTGTCGAGTCTGGACACTGAAATCTGAGGCACAAAGTTGGCAGCTTGAACTTTGATCATTGACAAAATGGTAGCCAGAGCATCTGCAAACTGATTCTCGTCCCGAGGGATATACTCAAGCTTGACTGTTGTGAAGAAAGTCAATAACCTTCTTGTATAATCCCTGTAAGGTATCAGATGATCCTGGTGGGTGTACCATTTGCCGTTGGTTTGATTAACTACCAGAGCTGAATCTCCGAATACAGTCAATGTCTTGATCCTGAGGTCAATAGCTTCCTCAAGACCCATAATGCAAGCTTCGTATTCAGCTTCGTTGTTAGTGCAGTTGAAGGTGAGCTTTGCCGAGAAAGGCATGTGAACTCCCTTAGGTGTAATGAGTACTGCACCAACACCACGACCGTTCATATTAACAGCCCCATCAAACATCATAGTCCATTCTTCTTCCGGGTCAGGCCCTTCAGTGTGAACAGGCTCTTCATGATCTTTCGCTTTTATGAACATGATGTCTTCATCAGGGAAGTCGAATCTCATAGGCTGGTAATCATCAATAGGTTGCTCAGCAAGATATTCAGACAATACACTGCCCTTGATGGCTTTCTGAGATGTGTACTGAATGTCATATTCCGTAAGAATCATTTGCCATCTTGCAACCCGTCCGGTAAGAGCTGGCTTCTCGAAAATGTACTTGACTGGGTCCATTTTGGATATCAATAAAGTAGTGTGGGTCAACATATACTGTCTCAGTCGGCGAGCAGCCCACACTAAAGCACAACAAGTTTTCTCGAGCAGTGAATAACGTTGTTCACAGTCGGTAAACTTTTTGCCCAGGTAGTATATTGCATACTCTTTTCGACCAGACTCGTCATGCTGGCCCAGCACACACCCCATTGACTCTTCTAATACTGTCAAGTACATTATCAGAGGTCTTCCTTCAACTGGAGGCATAAGGATTGGTGGTTCTTGCAGGTATTCTTTGATCTTGTCAAAAGCCCTCTGGCAGTCTTCATTCCACCTGACCGTCTGTTCTTTTCTTAACAGCTTGAACAAGGGTTCACAGGTTGCTGTAAGGTGAGATATGAACCTTGAGATGTAGTTCAATCTACCTAGAAATCCTCGAACTTCTTTTTCAGACTTCGGTGCAGGAATTTCTTAAATGGCTTTGACTTTATCAGGGTCAACCTCAATCCCTTTCTCGCTTACAATAAAACCCAGCAGCTTACCAGATCGCACCCCGAATGTGCACTTGTTGGGGTTCAACTTCAGTTGGTACTTCCTCAGACGCTTGAATAGCTTCAACAAATTCACCAGGTGGTCTTCTTCTGTGAGGGACTTGGCAATCATGTCATCCACATAACATTCGATTTCTTTATGGATCATATCGTGGAATAATGTTACCATAGCCCGTTGATATGTCGCACCAGCATTCTTTAATCCGAATGGCATCACCTTGTAACATAATGTGCCCCAGGGTGTGATGAAAGTTGTCTTCTCCATGTCTTCAGGTGACATCTTGATCTGATTGTATCCTGAAAATCCGTCCATGAAGGAGAATATCGAGAACTGAGCCGTATTGTCAACCAGTACATCAATGTGAGGTAATGGAAAATCATCTTTCGGGCTAGCTCTGTTCAGATCCCGGTAGTCAACACACATTCTTACTTTGCCGTCTTTCTTAGGCACAGGTACTATATTAGCAACCCACGGCGGATAGCTAGTTACAGCAAGGAACCCGGCGTCCCACTGCTTTTGTACCTCTTCTTTGATCTTCATTGCCATGTCTGGGCGAGTGCGGCGCAGTTTCTGTTTAACCGGTGGGCAATCCTCTCTTAAAGGCAGCTTGTGCATAACAATATCGGTATCCAACCCTGGCATATCTTGATAAGACCAGGCAAACACATCCACATATTCTTTAAGTCGGTTAATCAGTTGTTTCTTCATTGAGTCTTGTAAGCAGGCCCCGATTTTAACTTCTTTCACATCTTCATTTGTACCAAGATTAATCGTTTCGACCTCCTCCTGATGAGGAGTGATAACCTTTTCCTCTTGTCTCAACAACCTGGCTAGCTCTTCAGGAAGCTCAAAATCTTCTTCAACCCCTTCATCGGCTTGATTGATTGGATTGTCAAAGTCATACGAAGTCATAGCCGTGCTGTTGTCGGTGCGGTCTGGAAGGCACTCTCTGCAAGGGTTTAGATTGTTCATTTTAGTGATTGATTTTAATCTTGTTTAGAAAAGTGAAATAAAGTTGTCATTTTGAAAACATTGCCATTTATTTTTTTTGTACAAAAGAAAAATGGAAAAACAGTGAGCGGAAAAGAAAAAAGACTCATTTGCAAAAGATGTCTGATATTTCATTGATTAATCTTGTTGCACAAAAATTACAGATGGCCCGATTACAAAATGAGTCTTGTCATCTTGGGCAAGATGCAAGACTTGATGCATGCTTAAAATATACAAGAAATAATAATTACTCTGCAGGAGTAACCCTTATAATTTCCTGGGAAGACCAGTTTGAGATACGGCTCCCCGGGATCCTTGGACGTATCCAGCTCTCCAGGTTGCGTTCATCTTCCGACTCATCTTCCAAGTTGTTGACAGCATCAGGGGTGAGCATCCCCCCACTAACAAAGTTGGGCTTCTTAGCAGCCTCTGCTTGATCTTGTTGAGTTGGTTTGTAACCCAACCCAAATCTATCCTCTTTCTTCTCCACAGGCAACAGTTTGCCCCAGCCTTGAGCATTCCCCTCCTCAATAACCTTCCTGGCTTGCTGGTAGGATGTCATGGAAGTCCCAAGTACAACAGATGTTTCATTAATATTTAGGGCCTCAAACCCTTGACTCACCGTTTCGTGGATCTCCCCATCCATCTTAATGTATTTGTATGTAGCCAGATGGCTAACAAAAATATCTTCCTCTCCACAAATAGTAACGACTTGGCCCTCCCACTCGAATTTTAACTTCTGGTGAAGGGTAGACGTAACTGCACCAGCGGCATGAATCCATGGTCTACCCAACAAACAGCTGTAGGCCGGCTGAATGTCCATCACGTAGAAGATCGTTTTAAAAGTTTGTGGGCCAATCGTTATAGGCAACTCAATTTCTCCCAGAACTGATCTCTTAGAACCGTCAAAGGCTCTCACTACCAAGTTACTGGGGCGTAATGCCAATCCTTCATACTCCAGCTTCAGAAGGGCTTTTTTAGGTAAGACATTGAGGGATGACCCCGTGTCTACCAGTACATGAGAAAGAACTGCACCCTTACACTCCATGGTAATGTGCAAAGCCTTGTTGTGATTGCGGCCTTCCGTAGTCAAATCAGTGTTGGTAAATCCTAGTCCATGACTAGCGTTAACATTTCCAACTACAGCCTCCAACTGATTGACGGTAATCTCTTCTGGCACATAAGCTGAGTGCAAGACTTTTAATAGTGCGTTCCGATGAGCCTCGGAGCACATTAGCAATGATAAAATGGAGATCTTGGAAGGCGTCTGGTGAAGCTGGTCCACTACCTTGTAATCACTTTTCTTGATGATTCTCATGAATTCATCAACTTCTTGATCAAAAGGGGTTTTCAAAGCTTCTTTAGCAACTTGATCTTCTTGCACCGTGCTCTTCCCTTTTGCCTTGGCAGCAGCTTCTGCTTCAGCAATGGGTCTTGGAATTTGCGGGGCAAAGAGACGTTCGCTTCGAGTGAAGCCTCCGCCTCCCCCCACATTGTCTATTTGTGGTGAAGAAGTTGATGATTCAAGAGTGATTTTCTGTCCTTCGCAGTATAGATCGGAGCCGTAATGCCAAGGGATGGCATTACTGCTTTCATAAGGTACTGGCCCAGGCACTGTGATAGTGACTGGACTGATGGCAGCTGCAGAAGGGACCATGATAGTCTGTGGATCATAGTATATTGTGACTGGTGCTCTGGTAGGAGTGGCATTTTGTGAGTTGTAGGCAGAATCATTTGCAAGATCATAATAAATTGTAACCGTTGAGACATTCTCATTGTTTGCTGCTGATGTTGTAGGAGATACTGTTGACTGGATGGATGTTGTTGTTGTAGGAGGTTCTGAATGAAGGGGTGCTGAAGTTGTAGAAAGAATGTTTGTTGATATCTGGTCCGTTGAAGTAACAGATGAAGCATTTGTTGATGAGATTGAAGAGTTGTTTGGAACAATGGTTGTTGCAGTTGTAGGAGACTCGGGAACTGTTGTTAAGGAGATTGCTGGATTGGTAGGTATTGATGTTGTGATTTGAAGCAGGCCACTCTGGATGAGACCATCTATGCCTTCTATCAAGTTATCACACCCATTCACTGAAATGTTGCAATAAGCACACCCTAGCTCACATCCCGAGAACATTTGACATTCAAGGAGTTGAGCTTTAATCTCTACCAAGGGTGTCCGAATCTGACCCACACTGGTTATCAAGTAAGACGGCTTATCCTCTTCAATAGCATTGATCCTGGGTCCTCCGTGGTGTGGCATAGGGTTCTTGTTAACATTTGGTGGCGGTGCAAAGTTTAGAGCTTTGGAATCCACTAGATCCTGCACTTTCATGTGCAAAGCTCTGCACTTCTCTGTACTGTGGCCAGGTGCATTTGAGTGAAAAGCACATCTGGCGTTGGCGTCATAATTTCTGGGCAGACTGGTAGGATCTGGAGGTGCCAATGTCCTTAGCTCAACCAGGTTGAGCTTTAGGAGTTGTGGCAATAATGTGGCATAGGGCATAGGGATCGAATCGATCACCCTATTGGCCTGAGAAGGTCTCTGTTGGAACGGTCTTTGCTGATTGTTGGTGCTGGTGTTGTTGTTGTTATAATTTCTCTGAGGAGGATACTGAGTTTGTTGTTGGTAATTTTGTTGCTGTGGTTGATAAGCTGGTTGTGGATGAATTGGAGCGGGAATGGTGACTGCTGCCACAGACCTATGAACATATTGGGGTCTGCCCCTGTTGGTATGGATAGCATTGGTCTCACCAGCTCTTCTTGGGCCCACAAAAGGCTTTCTTGTGTTGCTGGATGAGCTTGCACCGTTGTCAGAAATCTTACCCATCTTTAATAGGCTCTCAATTCTTTCCCCGGCTATGACCACGTCAGCAAAGCTAGTGGAGGAAAAGGAAGCTAGCCTGTCAATGTATGTCCCTTGGAGGGTGTTCATAAACATATCAACCATCTCCCTCTCTGACATGGGTGGTTGGACAGCAGCAGCAAGTTGTCTCCACCTCTGAGCGTACTCCCGGAAGCTTTCCCTGGATGTTTGAGACATCCCCATCAGGAGGGTCCTGTTGGGAGCCATATCCAAGTTGTACTGATATTGTCTGATAAAGGCCTCAGCCAGGTCCTTCCAGCATCTAATGGTTGCTCTAGTCAGGTGAGAGTACCATTCCCTTGAAGCTCCTGTTAAGCTATCCTCAAAATAAAACATCCATAGCTTTTTCGTCCATGGTATATGCCTTCAGCCTCCCCAGAAAGGATTGTAAATGGGTCCGTGGACAGGAGGTTCCGTTGTACTTCTCAAAGCACGGAGGTTTAAATTTGTGGGGAATCCGGACCCCGTCCACTAAGCCCATGTCCATGACATCAAAGCCCAAAGAATTCTGGGATTCCAGGGATCTCAGTTTCTCAGCAATCTCATCTAGCCGTCTGTCATAGGCTTCCTCCCCAGCTCCCATCACTGTAAATTGATCTTCCTGGGGGTCTTCTTGTAACACTCTGCCTGCAGTGGCAGTCCCTTGCACATTAACAGGGATGTTGACCTCTGGATGAAGGTGGGGTCCATAGACTGGAGGATTAACATGAGGTTGAACTCTCTCATTATTGCTTGTCCCAGCAGTCCCTAGATGGGGGTCTTCCTGATTCTGCCTCTCTACCAGTGCTCTTAATCTCTCTTGGCTTTGAGCCATATTATTCATCACCTCCATAAACTGAGTCATCTGATTCCTCATTTCCAGTCTCTCGTTGGCCATTTGAGTCCTGACCTCTGTAAGGTCCTGCTGTACTTGGTCCATTTGTATACCCGGAAGGTTGTTGCGGGTTGGATATCTGTGTGGACGGTTGAGTGGAAACACCCGACGTCGAGCAATAGTTCCTGAGATCACAACAGAGTTTGTAACAACAAAACAAAAACCTACAAAACAAAACAAAAGTTAGTATGCAATGCAGTATGCTTATTTGTATCCAAGGTATCCGGCTTGGCACTTGGTTTTGACCTTTCCAGACCCTTGAGGAAGATACTTGTGATGTTGCTTGAAGAATTCAGATAAAACAAACCAACACATATATTACAAAAAGTAAATGATACATAGTTTGTTTCTTTTTACAATACATGCCCTCTGAGGGGTCAAAAATATAACATAAAGAAAAGAAAAGTACAATGAAATGAAAGCAACAACAAGCAAAAAGTCAGACACTAAGACCAAACTCATCCTCCTGAACTTCCTTTAGAAGTGCTTCAGTCACAGGGTCAGCTGGATGCTCTGTGAGATTCCTGATGAGAAGATTCCTGGTGGCAATAGCTGCAGTTAGCTTCTTGTGTCTGCCCTGGTCTTTTGACCTCTTCACACCAGCTCTGAGTTTCAATTCTGAGATCTCCCTCTGGGCTGCTGCCAGGGCTTCCTGTTGCTCCTTTGCATTAGCCTCCAGCTGCTCAATTTTGTCCTGAGTCCTCTTATCCTCCTGAGTGCGAGCTTCGGTGATTCTGACCCACCTTGCTTGGCTCTCCTTCAGATAAAGATCAGTCCTAGCTCTCTGGAATTGGGCCTCTTTGCAGGCATTCTTCAAGATCTGCTCTCCAGCCCTTGACTTCTTGATATAGTCTTCTGACTTTTCAATCCTGGATAGATGCTCCACCTTTAGCTTTTCTAACCTCTCAATGTCCAGCCGACCATCACTCCTCTCCCAGAGGGTCTTCTGTAGAGCCTGAGTCAGATTCTCATTTCTCTCTTTCAATTTCTCAAACTCCCCCAGGCTGACAGTTGCTGGAGGTGGTGCTGTGGATGGCCCAGGCACATCTTCAATGGTAAAGGGCATCCCAGAAATTTGAGCCCTGGCATGAGACCACTCATAGTACTGAGCTGAGGCCACATTGTTGCATCTCCCAAGAATGGTTACCCCTTTAGTCTGGACATTGTCCCAAGCCCAGGATGCTTGCCTGACAATAGCCAGATTAGGCTTGATCTCACAATAAAGGGTCTCAGCTAGATCTTGTACTCTAGGAGGGTGGACCAATGCATAGCCCAGTTGTCTTTTGAATAGCAGAGGGTTGTAGTTGATGCAACCCTTCACTCCTATCAGAGGTACATTGGGAAATTGCCCACAACTAGTAATGATGTCTCTGCCCTTAGTGCTCTGAGTACACCACCTGATATCATCTGAGGTTAAAGCAACAAGCCTCCTAGCCCAATTTCTTTGCTGGTGAGGGTTCAATAATGCATCAGTCTTTGGCAAATGTTTGAGCAGCCAAGTATGGAACAAAGGAGCACAGCATCTCACCAGTCTTCCCCTTTGCTTTTCATTCCTTTGGTGGACAGAGTAGTAGAAATCTCCCAGTAAGGTGGGCACTGGGTTCCTCAGAATGAAAAGATGGATTGCATTCTTGCTAACAAACTTAGGCTCATCTGCAAATAATATAACCCCATATATGCTAAGGGCTAATAATGCACAGACTGCCTTCCACTCCCCCAAGGAGGCTTTCAGAATAGCCTGAGAGGTCAAGAAATCTAAGTGGAGACCAGAGATTCCAGCCTTTGCTGTCATATTCTGCCCAATCAGAGCTGGTTCTAGATACAATGCCTTTGCCAACTCTTCATTACTAGGGAAAGCCATCTCAGGGTTGAAGGGGACTCCACCCCTGATAGGTACACCAATCAGTGATGAATACTCTTCCAACAAGGGTCCCAACTGGAAATTCTAGAAGGTGAAGCACCTCAGAGGGGGATCATAGAACTGCAGGCAAGTATGAATCAAGCTCCTCCATAATGTTCTCTGAATAGTGGTATATGGTCTGGAGTAATCAGGGTCTGAATCTTCCTGATGCTAGCCAACTCAGGCTCAAAGAAATGATAGGAGATGTTACTCTTCTTGGGTGCCATGTTGCTGAAGAAGAGTTGAGACAGATGCTGAGAATAACACTGAAGATGGGCCACTGACAGGCTGAGACTGGTGATGCAGGTGACTGAAGCAGGTAGCTGATAGCTGAAGTAAGTACTGATGAAGATAGGTCTATGCTGATGAAGGGGTCAAAACCAAGCCAAAATGTATGATGGATACCCTGAAAAACAAATAAACAAATGTTAAAATGATGCAATGATGATGTATGCAAATGATATGCAAGGGTTTGTGATCAAGCTGGATCTGATTAACTGCCTTGATATAGGTCCATGTATGTTCAAGAAATCCAGATGGAGGTTCAAAAGTCCAGTAACCAAGGTGGGGGACTCAAATAAAGAGTCACATGTCCTGGGTTAAAAATCACAAGAACCGTTCCAAAATGGAGTACTCTTAATCAAAACAAAGTAACAGGGTATGTTGAGGTCAAGGGTACCTGCAAACCTGTAAACAGCCCAACCCCCTCATAGGTGAGGTTCTATAACAAGGATCCTCAGACTTGGATCAGTTATGAGAAGTGTAAACACTTCTAACCCGGAGGTACAGTGTTTACAATAACCATAAAAGATCCTCCTCTAATTCACCTCAGTTTCTGAAGGTCATAATAAAGGTCATCCAGACTTAGCAGGCTTCCCAGATAGCCCTAGCACTACAGGAAATCTGTAGCACAGAGTTCTCAAGAAGAAACCCATATCTGAACCGTGTTTCATATTCCCGCACCAGACCGAAATGGAATGGGAAAGAACATGAACCACTCTAGCCTAGGTGTCACTCAGGTCCCAGGTATAGGACCTCAACTCTCAGTAGAACCCCACCCACCAAAACAACAAAACCAGATCCAGCCAGCACAGTATGACAGTATGATATAGGTAAAGCTATAAAGAAAGCAAATAAACAACTGTACATAAGGCAAATAAACAAAATAAATACACAACACAAATAATACATAACACCCCAGTAAACACAAATCAAACAAGCGCTAGGAGGAACCCACAAAAAGAACCAGAAGCCCTGGTTGCAGTATAAGGGTCCCCAGCAGAGTCGCCAAGCTGTCGCTCCCGATAAATGGGAATGGCCCAGAAAAAGGTACAGACGCGAACGGTCGGCGAAAGGGGGATGTGAGAACACACAGGAGTGAACTCACAGGGAATGAATAGAGTCGCCAGCTAGGCATTTTTATCCCGAAGGAAAGGTAATGCTGCATAAACCTAAGAAAAGATATGGACAAGACGGTCGCGAACCAGAGAGACTGAGAAAGGGGGTTGGTTACAACCTGGGAAGGTATTAGCACCCAGGTTGTCCGTCGTACTCGACGGGATCCACGCTTAAAAGATTTGTGTTTTAAAGGGGTAGTGTCAGTGCAATTTGTGTATAGAAAGCTGGAAAAAGATGTACAGGTGTCTGTGTAAAAGAAGTGTTAGTGTAAGGAAAGAGTGAAGTGCTCAAGATAATGAGGCTAAAGAATAAAGCTGAAAGAGGGGGAATATACAGAGACTTTTGTTTGATAACAGTTAAGTTATGCCTACGTATCCTCTCGTGCAATGAGGAAGTCAGAACACCGTAGTTCGACCCAAAGAGGCTGAAAGATAAATTGACTTGTGAACTGCTTGCTTGCCTATGCTCAAGTGTATGACCTGTCTGGCTCAGGTGCAAACTGTCTTGCATTAGACGGAAGAAGCAAGCTCTCGTTTATGAGTGAATGAGATGAGAAAAGAATCACGAAGGAGACGATTATTGTTTGTTTTTGTGTTTTCAGTCTTTTATTGCTTTTTGAATTTTGTCATAAGTTAATGAGCTTAAGCCTAAACCAATGGATTTAGTAAACTCATCACATCCTCCCTCTGATTAGGGGTAATAAGAATACCTTAAGTGTGAAGTCAGCTTCTCACACTTAATCACCTTTGATGCAGGATTAAGATCATTAACCTACTTGTGATTATTTAGATGTTTTTGGTGTTTTTGTTTAGTGTCAAGTAATGAGATTAAGCCATAATCAGGGATTAAACAGACTCATTACACTATCCTAATAGAAGGATAATAGATGAGAGTGTTTAAGCTGAGGAAAGCTCCTCAACTTAATCCATGATTAGGGATTAAACTCATGACAAAACAAGCCTTTGGTTAAGTGGATTTTATTTAATGATATGATGATGAAGTGATTTTTAGGGTTTGTAAGACAACTTGAGGGGGACTTGTCCATTAACACTAGGGTTAGTCCTTCTTAACCAATTAAGGAAGAATTAGAACCCTAATGCAAGAACCAAGTTACAAGCTTGATGTCTTGATGATTATTAAGTGAATTGATTAAAGGAGTTAAACACATTAAGATTTTAACACTTAGGATTAAAGTTATACACTCCATCCTAATAGAAGGATGCAGGCATAAGCTTAATCACAAAGCCTTAAAGCCTTTAGGGTTTAGTCCTTGATTATGAGATGAGAAGAGAAGACTCAATGAGACACAAAGGTAAAAGCTAAGTGGGGGACTAATCAAAACCCTAATCATTGTCATGCTTGGTTGTTCCTAAGGTTGGTGAGGTTTAAGAAAGAAATCTTCAATGGAACCACCAGGAAGCAGATGAAAGGAGCAAAGATAAGCAAAGTAAGATAAAGAAGAATGAGCAAGCTCAATCTCAAACACAAGATAAAATGCAGCAATGATGCATAAGAGAGATGAAAAGAAGTTGTGAGAAGTGAGAGCAAATTCACTTCTCAAAGTTACTTACCACCTGAAAAGTTAATGAAAGAAATGCAATGCAAAATGAGATGGAATGTCATGATGCAAACCAAAACCAGAAGCACATATGAGATGATAATGATGCTATGAGATGCTGCAAACATGTAACAAAGCATGGGAATGATCATACAAACTTATGGGTGCAAATGAAGCAAGTTAAGAAACATGATCATACATGAAAAGTTATGAAGTGCAAATGGCATACAACATGGCAAATACAAGATGCAATGATCAAACATACTTCTAACATGTCTTAAGAGGTCAAATGAATCAAATGGATGCACAAAATGCTATGGCAAGTCATGGTATGCAAGCAAATGCAAGATGGATGCATATGGAAGCCCAAATTAGGGTTTATGATCAATGCAACAAAAAAAAACCAAAATCAGAAGCAAACATCAAGATAAAAAATTGAAAATGCACTCCAAGGAACCCTAACCCTACACAAACTCACTTCCCAAAGGAGGGGTTCTAACTCTTAACCTAATGAGGGTTATGAATTTCCTAAGATTTCTAGGGTTTTAGGGTACCTTAACAAGAAAAATGCCAAAAAAATGAAAATGAAAGATCAAATCATGCCAATTTAATCTTACAAACTACATGATATGCAAATCACAATGCAAAAAGAATCAAAGTCCAACTCTCAATGGCTAGGCAGAAATGATTTTTTGAAGTTTGGATCAAAATAATGCTTTGAAATAGAATTAATTCCATGAAAAATTGTCAAAATGCATCAAGATCAAAAAAGAAATTTGGTTTGAGGGTTGGACAATGTTTCTAAATGATTTTAAAGATTTCATGAATTTTTTGGTGATTTTTAAATACCTAAAAGTATTTTTAATTAATTAATTCTCATTAATTAATTAAGAATAAACTTTTAAATGATTTAAAAATATTTTTTAATGCAAAAAATAAAAATAAAAATGTTTTTGGTTTCTGAAAATTTATAAAAGTTTATACAAAAAATTTCAGAATTTTTAAAATTGTTTTGCTATTTTTTATAAAATGTAGAAACAAATGCATTTAAATGAAAAATAAAAATGAATTAAACTGAAAAAAGAAAAGTCAGCGCATCCAATGGCCAGGGTTTGAACTCACACGCGCGGGAGAAGACTTGGCGCCACATCTGAGGGCTGAGATTCAAATTCGCTAATTAAATGATTAAGCCCTAATCCTGCCCTAATCACATTCAGGCGACCGGAACACTGTTCTGGTCGTCTTCTCCGGCCAGCTAAACTCTCAATCTCTCTCAATATGCCATGAAATCATTCTAAACTCTCCAGAATCAATCATTAATCATCACTAAACCTAAACCCCACCCCAAAATCCATTCATTTCCACTGAAACATGAGGAACGAATCAAAACGGAAAACAACACAAAAATTTCAGAGATCAAATACATCCTACACACGCAACCATTTTCAATGATTCAAAGCTTAAAATGATCAACACATCACATAGAATCAGTTTGTAACTCAAAACACAAGTTCTGGAAAAATGTTCTTGGATGATACCTGAGATGGAGCTTTCGATTCCAGAGCTTTCAGGCTGTTTCTTTTGGCTCAAATCTACTCCACTGATCCTCCTAAGAAGCTTGCAAGGTTTGTTTGAAGTTTGCAATGGCTGGTTTGAGAGTTTGCTTGAGTTCTGTTCAAAGGGGGGCAGAAATCGTATCTGGCTTATGTGAGGTTTCAAGGGTGAATGAAGGCAGGGGAATGATCAGGAGGATGTGGTGATATGTTCTATGAAGTTTGTTTGTGAGTTTGTAGCTTGTATGATGAGTTTCGAATGCTTTTGCAAATGGGGTGGAAAATGAGAATGATGTGCTATGGAGTGTTTCAGGCCTGTGTTCTTGTTGCTTTGGCTTGCTTTTTGTTTGTATAAACAATTGTGATTGGTCAGAAGAAGTGATGTGTGCTTTATTGATAGGTATGGCTCAAGTTGCCAAAATGTCAAAGTTGTGTAAGAAGGGCATGGGCTACTTTCTAGCCAAGGACAAAAGGCATGTCCTGCGCAACATGATGTGGGGAGAACCCTAGGATGGTTCAGCAAGTCAGCCAGCAAGTGGATGGTAGCTTATGATGAGTTTTGCAACTTGTCTTGCTTTTGCTTCTTATGAAAAATCTTGATCCATAGGCCACAAAAATGAATGATCCCTTGGCCCATTCTGATTTTTAAATGTTGTATGATCATGTTGTGAAGTTTAGAAGTCCATTTGATGACTTAATTTGCCTTGAGAAGTGAATTTGCAACTTTGCCTCTTTGGTAGAAACTTTGAAATTTTGTGATTTTTGCCAACTTTGACAAACCATAACTTTTGATCCAAAATGAATTAGGTCATGTTCTTGTACTTTTTGAAAAGGGAATGATACATTCTACAACTTTCATGACCAAAGTTTTTCCATTTGAAGCTTTTTTGAATCAAAAGTAAAGGTTGAAAAAGTTGCCTAAAATGGCAATTTCATAAAAAAGTCAACTTTGCCAAAAAGTCAACTTTGCAAAAACTTGAAATTCTTCAATTTTGTGAACTTCTAACATCTTCCATGATCAAATAAAGATCATATACAATCAAAATGATGAAGAACACCCTTTGGTTGGGTCATTGGGGGTCTCAGATGCCCTGATTTTGCACTGACTTGCTTGAAAAGTCAACTCTTGATCAGATGACTTCCCCATGGAATTTCTTCATGAAAATTGATATGCATACTCCCTATACCATATAGAGACCAATAGAAACAAGAATGACCAAAAAATTTGGAGTTATGGCCCCTGAAACCAAAACCCTAATTCTAGGTCATCTGTGCAGTCAAACCTGGCTCTGCTTCCATGCCATTTTCAGTTCTTGTGATTCTTTGACATTCTTGACTTTGAGAGGATATAATATGATACTTGAACACACATGGACCCCTTTGAAGTGATTTATGACCTTTGGAGTGGCTCAAGAAGCTCTTGGATTGCTCAGATCACAAACCCTAGATGCAGATGACTTAGAATCTATGCAGTGAATCAAAAATGTGGTATGAGATGCTATGATTGAGTTTATGCATATGAAGAGATCACAAGCCATGGTGTGAATGGGTGAGGGCAAATTTGGGGTGTTTACATCATCCAATTAAATCTTTTAAACCATTTGTCAAATTTCATTAATATTTCCTTTTCTTTCATTACATAAAACTATTATATAAAATTAAAAAAAAAGGACAAGTCAATGCTTCAAGCCACATATTTCTCAAAACCAAGTATCAGCCACAAGGCTTCAGCTTCTTTCCGCGCGTGAAAACTTCAAACTCAAAGCCAAGCCTCATGTGGCAAACCACTTGCACGCCAGCCTTGCCCACAGCATCACCTCAGCAAGTCAGCTCACACGCCCACTTCACATCATAAGCCTCACGTGCAAGCCTTTTGCCAACAACTTCCACAAGCCGTACCGCATCCTTCAGCTTGCATACGCCCAACAGCTTCGCATGTATGTCATTTTCCAACACCCAGCCTTTCCAACAACACGCACAAGCTAGCTTACATCACCGACCCAACTTTTCACAACAAACAATTCAAGCCAGCCTACGCAGGCCCAATTTTTCCAAGCCAACTTCACGCAACGTAAGCCTTCATTGAAACAGCAACAGCAACAAGCAGCCACAAGCCAAACAAATTCCCAGCTTATCCTGCATCCCGCAAGCCTAAAGCCTCAAGCCGCGCATCACATCAACAAAGCAAAACACTTCGCAAGCTAACGCTCACCACACGCGTTACGCACGAACAAAACACCTGAAAAATCAAAAATCAAAACGCAAAGGCTAGCTCAACAAAAGGCTAGCTAATCTTCATTATATTAAATCTATGGATGAATGATCATTTGGATCATTCTCCATACTTTGAGATCGTGATAGGTTGCCTTCGATAAATTCAACGAAAATCTCGATTAAGATTAGACCGTTCTTTTTCGTTTAGTGTGGCATGTTTTCGGAGAACGATCCATAATATCGTTTCTCTAACATGTATTAGCACGAATATTTTCCACTTTAATTAGTGGTGGCCGGCCTCATTTGTAGGGTAATTACTTCGTAAATTACTCGGCGATTAAATTACTCGGAGATCCATTTGGATCCGGTTGCCTCGATTTTTGTTATTTGTTCGTGGTTGTGCTTGATTAAGTTCATCATACCACTTATTATGTAAATATTATAATAATGTGAATATAATAATCCATTTAAATTTAATTTCTCGCACCTTATCCTTTTATTTCAATTCCTCGTTCCTTATCTCTTTATTATGCTTTATCATGTTATATCATATATCATTTGTTTATGTTTATATTGTTGCTTGTGGTTTTTATTTTGTCCATTTGGATACTAAAACACTAATAAAGGATTAAACATTAAAAGACTTGTGACTTTAATTTCGGACTATGGTTACTATCCTTAGCTTTGGAGTATGGACTTAGATTTTAGGATCTCTCCTTTTGCTCAAGTTGTGATGGATTGGAAACTTTGGCCTCAAGTCATTTCATTAGTCTTTGAAGGGGGAATTCCGGTTACTTTGAAGAATTGTGCATAATTTGGTTTGATCGCTTCTTCTCTTAACTTTTAATTCAAGTATTAGGATAGTCCCTTCATCTCCTCCCCATTCTTAAATTTTCAAAACTTCTCCCTATTTCAAAAAATCTTCTTTGTTTTCAAACTTCAAATGCCTTCATAATCAAACCTTGACTTCGGTCAAGCGATTTTAACCTTTTCACTTTATTTTCTTAATAAATGTTAATCCATGTAAATATATCAAAATCATTTTTCTTACCTACTTTTAAAAAAATTCAAAAACTCACTCAATTTTTTTTTGTGCCTTTGTGTACTTTTTCTTTCTATATGTTTAGATATGATTCATCTTTTCTAGCGGAATTATTCGCTAAAGGATGACGACTTATCTCTACATTTTAAAATCAATGCAACTCATTTGTTTCTTTTTCGAATTTTGTACCACGAACTACGAGGTTTTGATCTCGCATTGCACTTTGTGGGTACGTAGGCATGAGGCGTTAAAACCTCATCAAACACAAAATCATTAAAAAACATTCTTCTCCTCATCTCTTCAATCATTTTCAAGCAAACCAATTTCAAACCAAAAAGCAATAAATATTTCAAAGGGCTCCCGTGGAGTACCACGGACGAGTCGGGTGCCTAAAACCTTCCCGGTTCGTAACCAATCCCCTTACCCGTTCTTTGTTTGTTTCTTTTTGCTTTTGCTTTTAGATTCCCTTAGGTTTTTATTCGTTCTTTTACCTTTTTCCTTTTGGAAATAAACAAAAGCGCGGTGGCGACTCTGTGTACATCGAGTTAAGTTAATCAATAGCTTACACTCACGATTTTACCGCTACAGGAGGGTATCCAGGAACAGGTCTACCATTTCTCTCTCTAGCAAAGGTGGTTGCACTCTAGAGGCCACTTCACGCCACCTTTGTGTGTAATCTTTGAAGCTCTCGGAGTTCTTCTGAGTCAGACTTTGGAGTTGAGTGCGACTGGGCGCCATGTCGATGTTATACTGATACTGCTTGAGGAATGCTTCTCCCAATTCCTTCCAGTTTCTCACAGAGCTTCTCTCTAGCTTCATATACCATTCCAAGGACCCTCCGGAGAGACTGTCCTGGAAGTAGTACATCCAGAGTTTTTCATCCTGAGTATGGGCAGCAATTTTCCGGTAGAATGCCTGCAAGTGAGTCTTTGGGCAGGAGCTACTGTTATACTTGTCAAAAGTCGGTGGCCTGAATTTGTGAGGAATAACCACCCCGGGGACTAGACCCATGTCAAAAACATCTATCCCCAAAGTGTCTCTACACTCGAGAGCTTTTACTTTCTCAGCAAGCACCAAAAAGTCCTGAAGATTTCCTTCTCCGCCAAACCCCATGTCATTGCTGAAAGAAGGGAACTGATCGTCCTACTTGTCTTGTATCGGAATGAAAGTGGTTGTGCCATGCTTTGGAATTTGAGGTCCGCCTGGGCCATTGTTGGTGTTGGGAGGAGTCACTTGGGCGTCAGGAGTAGTCACAGGAGTATTAGTCTGAGGAGGGTTGAGCCCCTGAACTGCATTCCTTAACTCTTGTTGTCCCTGAGCCATCCCTTGCATCATCACCATGAATTCTCCCATTCTGGTGCGAAACTCATTAAGCTCTGTTTGCATAGCATATATGACTGTCCTCTGGTTGCTGCGAGTTGCGTAGCGATGCGGAATATTCTGCCGAAGATGTCGGGTCTTGGCGGCTCTCGCAATTTTTTCCTGAAACACAAATGAGTTAAACATCATGTAGAAAACCTGCAAAACAAAGAAAGAATGAAAATGATGCGTATGCAATGCAATGTGTTCCTTTTATTCCCAAAGCTTTAATTACTTTCCCATTCTGGTGTTAAGAGAATAATAATTGGGAAGAAGACCCAAGTGATGTTCAAATAGAGGGACGACCGTGAAGAATTGGTGCTCATTACCCCGTGTCGGTGCAACAGATAACAAACAAGAGATTCAAAGCAATTCAATCACATAAACTGAAGTTTGAAACAACAACGTCCCCGAAGGGTGCCAATCAAAAGAACAACAAAGTACATCAAATGAAAGGAATCCCACAACAAGTCTGTGGGTAACCCAAGTACAACAGCATGAAACTAAACCCTAGGGAGCTCTAGGTCTTGCAACCTCCAGCTAAGACGCTTGACATTCTGGAACAACTGAACGATATCCAGATGATCAGGCTCCTGGATGAGTCTCTGGATGAGGAGGTCCCTTAGATCGAAGGAAGCATGTAACTCTTCAATCTACTACAGGAAAGTAACCTCATTCTCTTTGCTTGGACCCGGCTCGGCCTTTGACCTCTTCACATCAGCACGAAGCTTCGGCTCTTCAACTTCTTTCTGGACATCTTTAGCTATTTGTTGACTCTTTGCCATCTGACGAAGATACTCTCTTTGTTGCTCTTGTGCTCTCCGAACTAGCTTCTCTTGTTCAACTAAAGCATCCTGGAGGTTCTTGATCTTCAACTCGAATTCAACTTCTATCTCCTTTTGCTTCTTCTGATTATCACTCCACTTCTTCTGCCAAAGTGTGATGGCTTCATTAGCCTCATTAAGTTCTTTCTTATCCTTCTGGCGCTGATTTTCCTTATGGATCTCAGCCAATCCTCTCTTCCTGAAGTATAGCTCCCTTTCCTCGAAGTCCTTCTGTTTAAGACGAACTATCTCTTCAGCCCGGTGAGCTCTATCTTCTAACTGATGGTTCTGAATCATCACTTTCTGACAAGAATTGTGAGCCTCCTGGTTCTCAACCCTAAGCTGCTTGACCAGAGCCTCCAATTTTTGATAATCTTCTAAAGGAACTGTGGTAGGTGGTGGTAACGGTGCAGAGAAAGGGATTAGAGTCACTTGAGCTTTTTATCTTACCCAAGCTTCAAATTCAGGAAACATTTGGTTACTACTCCTGCCCAAGCATTCTACACCTCTTCTATTAATCAATTTCCAAGCACCTGCAGCTTCCCGTACCAATGGGAGATTGTCCTTCACAGGGAAATAAAAAGTCTGACCCAACTCCGAATCTTTGGGAACATTCTTCAAAGCGTATCCTAATTGTCTTCTCAAGAGTATGAGGTTGTAATTAATGCCCCCAGCTACTCCTAAGAGGGGAACATTAGGATACCCTCCACAGCTGGAGATGAGCTCTTTCCCTTTTAGCCTTAAGGTGAACCATCTAATGTATTTGACGGTCAACGCACTTAATTTTTGCGACCAGATTACTTTGGGATCCGTGAATACCCCAGTGTCGCTCCCACCAAATGAGGCTAGGTCAAATGGGGTACAGACGCGAACGGTCGGCGAAGAGAGGGAATGAATAGAGTCGCCAGCTAGGCATTTTTATCCCGAAGGAAAGGTAATGCTGCATAAACCTAAGAAAAGATGGATAAGACGGTTGCGAACCAGAGAAACTGAGAAAGGGGGTTGGTTACAACCTGGGAAGGTATTAGCACCCAGATTGTCCGTCGTACTCGACGGGATCCACGCTTAAAAGATTTGTGTTTTAAAGGGGTAGTGTCAGTGCTATCTGTGTATCAAAGTTGAAAAAGAATGCAGGTGTCAGTGTAAGAGAAATGTGAAGTGAAATATGTGAAGTGTCAGTGTGAAGAAAGAGTGCAAAGCTCAAGATAATGAGGCTAAAAGGATAATGCTGGAAGGAGGGGGAATATACAGAGACTTTTGTTCGATAACTGTTAAGTTATGCCTACGTATCCTCCCGTGTAATGAGGAAGTCAGAACACCGTAGTTCGACCCAAAGAGACTAAAAGATAAATTGACTTGTGAACTGCTTACTTGTCTATGCTCAAGTGTATGACCTGTCTGGCTCAAGTGCAAACTGTCTTGCATTAGACGGAAGAAGCGAGTTCTCGTTTGTGAGTGAATGAGGTGAGAAAAGAATCCCGGAGGAGACGATTATTGTTTGTTTTTGGTATTTTCAGTCTTTTATTGCTTTTTGGAGTTTGTCATAAGTTAATGAGCTTAAGCCTAAACCAAGGGTTAGTAAGCTCATCACATCCTCCCTCTAATTAGGGGTAATGAGAATACTTTAAGTATGAAGTAAGCACCTCAAACTTAATCACCATGATGTAGGATTTAGATCATTAACCTACTTGCCTTTATTTAGATGTTTTTGGAGTTTCTGTTTAGTGTTAAGTAATGAGTTTAAGCCATAATCAAGGATTTAATGAACCCATTACACCATCCTAATAGGAGGATAATAGATGAGAACATTTAAGCAGAGGAAGGCTCCTCAACTTAATCCATGATTAGGGATTAACCTCATGACAAAACAAAACCTTTATTAAAGTGGATTTTAATTAATGATAAGGTTAAGAAATGGATTTTATGGTTTGTAAGACAACTTGAGGGGGACTTGTCCATTAACACTAGGGTTAGTCCTTCTCAACCAATTAAGGAATAATTAGAACCCTAATGCAAGGCCCAAGTTACAAGCTTGATGTCTTTGTGATTATTAAGTGGATTGATTAAAGGATTTAAATACATTAAGGGTTTAACAATTAGGATTAAAGTTATACACTCCATCCTAATAGAAGGATGCAGGCATAAGCTTAATCACAAAGCCTTAAAACCTTTAAGGTTTAGTCCTTGATTATGAGATGAGAAAAGAAGACTCAAAGAAGACACAAAGGTAAAACTAAAATGGGGGACTAATCAAACCCTAATTGTGATCATACTTGGTTGTTACTAGGGTTTACGAGGCATGCAAGAGATCTTCAAGGAAAAGCCACCAAGGAAGAAACAGGATGAAAGGACAAGAAGCAGAAGAAGCAAGACAACTTACTTCACTCAAGAAGATAAGTTGCTTGAAGAAAAGAGAAGAGGGAGCATGAATGAGCAAGCTCACTCTAATACAAAAGTAAAATGCAGCAATGATGCATAAGAGAGATGAGAATAGATTATGAGAAGTGAAGGCAAATCCACTTCTCAAAGGACTTACCACCTGAAAAGTTAGTAAAGAGAAATGAAATGGAGTGAAAATGAGATGAAATGCAATGATGCAAACCAACATCAGAAGCATAAACATGATGTTAATGATGCTAAGAGATGATACAAACACATGTCAAGAGTTGTGAATGATCATACAAGGATGAGGATGCAAATGAAACATGCTTTAAACCATGAAAGTTTATGAAAACTTATGAAATGCAATGGATGCATAACATGGCAAATGAATGATGCAATGACCAAACATGATTCTAATATGTCCTAAGATGTCTTATATGTCATGTGAATGCACAAAATGTTATGGCAAGTTCAAGTATGCAAGCAAGTGAAGGATGGATGCAAATGAGAGCCAAAAATTAGGGTTTACACACAAGACACAAAGCAAAATCCAAAATCAGAAGCAAATGACAAGATAAAAAATTGAAAATGGGATCAAGGGAAACCTAACCCTACATAAGTTCACTGCCCAAAGGAGGGGACCTAAGTCTTAACCTAATGGAAGTTATGATTTTCTCAAGTTGGCTAGGGTTTTAAGGCACTTCAAAAGGAAAAATGCACATCAAATTGAAAATGAAAGATAAATTCAAACCAATTTTACCCTAGAAACTACATGATATGAAGAATGCAATTCAAAAAGAATCAACATCAAACTCTTCATGGTTAGGCAGAATGAATTTTTCTAAGTTAGAACAAAAATATTGCCTTTTAAGAACTTTAATTCCAAAGAAAAATATCAAAATATGTCAAGGACCAAAAAGAAATTTGTTTGAAGAGTTTGATAATGTTTCTAAATGTATTAAAATGCAATGTGAATTTTTTGGTGATTTTTAAATACCTAAATGCATTTTTAATTAATTAATCTTCATTAACTAATTAAACATAAACATTTAAATGATTTAAAAATAATTTTTAATGCAAAAAATAAAAATAAAAATATTTTTGGGTTCTAAAAATTAATAAAAGGTTTGATAAAAATTTTCAGAATTTTTTAATGTATTTTACTATTTTTAAAAATTCGTGGAAATTAAATACAAAACAAATGAAAATGAAATTCTGTGATCAGGTACGTGATGTCGAATGAGATGTTTAAACACTTGAAGACTTGACCAAAACTTAAAGTGCAGGAAAATTAAACAACACAGGAATTTGTTAACCCAGTTCAGTGTATAACCACACTTACATCTGGGGGCTACCAAGCCAGGAAGGATATCCAATATAAGTAATATTAATTCTAGACTTAAACCATTCAGTTTAATCTTTCACTTAATATCTACCCAATGCAATTTCTACCTAAGACACAACTTAGATATGAGTACCAACTCACTCCCCCTCAATCACACAGTGATATGTTTACAAGTTTAATAAACTTGAAGTCATACTTCAAACAAAACAGCTTGATCTTACTTCACAGTTTCAATCAAGACACAAATACACTTTTGCTTAAAAGCTCATAAAGTGGTACACATAAAACAACCTGCTATTAAAGCACAAACACCCTATTTAGACTTCTTAATTTCGTACTCTATTCTGAGAGTTTCTGTTGCTTAAATAGGTGTCTGGATTTTGGGCTTTCTGTAGGTTTATCCAATCCTGATACGCATGCAACCATCACCTTGAATTAGGGTTTGTTACTTCCTAGATTCTAGGTGATTCAGTTCTTCTGAATATACTGAAGTCATATAACAAAACTCCCTACAGATGCGCCTTCTTCTGTTTTATCCATCCATAATTAATTCCAGATAACTTCCCTGAATTTACTCAGTTCTGTTAGTCATTAATTAATTCTGGTAGCAGGTTTGAGATGTCACAACATCTGGTGTGACATCCTGAAAACTGAACTTACTTCATTTACTGATACAATGTCACAACATCTGGTGTGACATCCTGTAAACTGAACTTGCTTCATTAACTGATACAATGTCACAACATCTGGTGTGACATCCTGAATTAAGTTCATTTACTTATACTCTGTTTGATAATGTCGCAACATCTGATGTGACATCCTGAACTAAATTTAACACTTCTTGTTGGTCAAAAATTCTGCCAATTCTAAACATCTACAAACTCCCCCTTTGGCTAATTTTTTGCTAACATACTTTTCTGGTTTATCAGAGTGCAGCAGATCTTTACTGTTGAGTCATGTGTGAGTTTACTCCCCCTCAAACCTACATGTGTTCAGACTTGTTGCAACAGAAATTTTTCATTAAAAACACATCTTTCATTCAGAAGCAAACATAATTCATTTTTCATTAATCAGTAAGCTGCATCATACATTGTTGTTGTTGTTCAGTTTTCTTCTCCCCCTTGTTAGACATAAATTGGGCCAAATTTTACAGAAGAATTACAAAATCAAAATACAATGCTGAAGCAGACATTACATATTCCTCACATACATGTTTCACTCAGAATCCTCATATTCAGTGTCTTCCTCTTCTTCAGTTTCTTCATCAGAAGCAGCAGCTTTCTGAGCACTCTCTTCAATCTCCAGCCTTTGGATAATCTCCTCAAGCTTCTGCTTCCTGGCATCCAGTTCTTTGCATGTGTTCTTCAGCTCAGCAATCAAAGCAGCTTTGGAGATTGGAGTCTTTGCCTTTGAAGATCCAGCAGATGTCCCAGAGGGAGCTTCAACATCAGCTGCATGATGACTTAAGAACAACTTGTAGTGGAAGGCCGGGGGACTCTCTCTTTTGCAGATTGAATCCTTCTCAGTGAGGATACCTGGATACTGGCTAAGAATTATTCCACACAGCAAAGAAGGGAAGGCAATAGGCAGCTTTGTTGCAGAAGTTCCAGCATGCTTCAATGTCTGATAAAAAATATAGGCCCCAAAATCCAGCTTTTTTTGGGTGCCCACAGCATATATGAACCTGCCCAAACCAGTTGCTATTGAGGAGGTATGGTTGGTAGGGACCCAGTTTGCAGTGCCAATCCTATGCAGCATTGCATACTTTCTTGTTAGCAAGCTAACAAAAAGTTTCCCTTTAACTGGCCAAGTCTTGACCTGATTAGCAGTGATGACCTTGCACACCTGGTTATCTGTCTTTCCCAGCTCATTAGGTCCATCAGATTCTCTTCCTAGATAGTGGTTGATAACCCTAGGAGAGAATTCCACACATCTCCCTCTTACATACACCTTTCTGAAGTTAGCTGACTTACCATCAGCACAGTCTTCTTGAAGGTTGACAATAAATTCCTTGACTAGCAGCTCATAGCAAGGAGAGAAGTTTGACACTGTTTTGAATAAGCCAGCAGAAGAGATGAGATCAATTACCTTTGTGCACTCAAGTGCATTACTGCTCAACTCTCTTTCAAGTGCTACCCTTCTTTGATAGACAAATTTCCATCTGCTCACACTTGACACATGATGGAAAGAAATGTTGTCCAGAGGAGCTTCTGGAACAGCAGAGGAGGACCTTGAGGGTGCTGGTTTCTTCTTTGGTGGGGATGTTGGGACATCCTCTTCAACATCTGAATCTGGAGGGGTGACAGCTTTCCTCTTCTGTGTATTCACCTTGCTCCATTGTTTGGTAGGACCAAAATCAACTTTAGCTTTATCCTTCTTTGGTGTAGGTTGCTTCTTCTCAGGAGTTGCATGTCCTGCAGTCTTCTTTTCCTTCCTAGTCCTAAGCCTTTTGGCTATGCTAGGGTTTACAGAAGCAATGATTTCTGTGTCAGAATCATGCTCTATGATTACAACAGGAGGAGGTTGGGCAGTCTCCTCTTCAGCAGGTGGATCAACAGAGGCTTGATCTTTAGTGGAGGCCTTGTGCTGGTCCTCAGATGTTTCATCATCACCATCAGTGGAGGCCTTTTGCTGGTCCTCAGATGTTTCATCAGCATCATCAGTGGAGGCCTTTTGCTGGTCCTCAGATGTTTCAACATCTATTGGGACATCCTGTTGAACAGGGGTGTCTTCTTCAGCCTATTTTGGTTGTTCTTCTTGTGGAGCTGGCATGGTGTTCAGAGGGATAGATATGCCACTCACAACTCTTTGCTCAGACAGAATCCTGTTCACAAGTTCCTTTATAGAATCATCCACATATTCATAGGCTTTTGGAGTGGTGTTTCAGGATGAAGGCATTCCTTTGGCTTTGCTGAATACAGGTTCCTTTGCTCTTCTCACTGTTGGAGTTCTAGGCTTCTGAGAATTTCATCAGAGAGGTTAGGGTTTTGATGTTGAGACATTTTCGAAAGTGGTGGATGAAGAGTTTAGGTTTGAATGATTTTGATGAGTTCTGAAAATCAGTTAGAGAATGCAATTTGTTTTGAGAGGATGATATGAAGATGAATAGCTGAGAACAAGCTGATATTTTTATAAGTAGCTGTTACTTGGAGAAATTTTAGGAGTGGAATACCCAAAGTCTTTGACCAGACTGGTGTTGCCATCTGGTGATCATGCCACACGATGTCATATGACATGTTGGCACATCTCCATAACTGCTATATTTCACATAAACAGATTCCCAATTTACCCTTTAGGTTTTCAAATTGGGTAGCACCCAAAGCTTTAGTAAATATATCAGCCAATTGCAGATTTGTAGCTACATGTTCCAATGAGATCACTTTCTCTTCCACAAGATCTCTGATGAAATGATGCCTGATATCAATATGCTTGGTCCTGCTATGTTGGATAGGATTCTTTGATATGTTAATAGCACTTAAGTTGTCACAGTACAATGTCATGACATCTTGTGGGACATTGTACTCTGTGAGCATTTGCTTCAACCAAACCAACTGTGAGCAACTGCTTCCAGCTGCAATATATTCAGCTTCAGCAGTAGATAAGGATACACAATTTTGTTTCTTACTGAACCAAGAAATCAAATTGTTTCCTAGAAAGAAGCATCCTCCTGATGTGCTTTTTCTGTCATCAGCACTTCCAGCCCAATCAGCATCACAGAAGCCAGTGAGAATTGGTTTGCATCCATGAAAGTACATTATGCCATAGTCACAAGTACCATTGACATATTTCAGAATTCTCTTGACTTGGTTTAGATGACTAACTTTTGGATCAGCTTGATATCTTGCACATACACCTACTGCAAAGGCTATGTCTGGTCTGCTAGCAGTCAGATATAATAAGCTTCCAATCATACTTCTGTATAGGCTTTGGTCTACATTCTCACCCTTGTCATCTTTAGTCAGCTTTAAGTGTGTGGGGGCAGGAGTTCTTTTATGAGTAGCATTGTCCATCCCAAATTTCTTGACAATGTTCTTAGCATACTTGCTTTGGGAAATGAACATGGAGTCCTCCATTTGCTTTATTTGCAGTCCAAGAAAGTAGGTTAATTCTCCTACTAGGCTCATCTCAAATTCAGATTCCATTTGAGTGACAAAATGTTTAACCATCCTATCTGACATCCCACCAAAAACAATGTCATCTACATATATTTGAGCAATCATGACATTTCCTTCTTCATCTTTAACAAACAAGGTTTTGTCTATTCCACCTTTCCTGTACCCTTGCTTGATAAGAAAAGTAGTCAGCCTTTCATACCATACTCTTGGAGCTTGCTTCAGTCCATAAAGAGCCTTCCTTAGTTTGTACACATGATTTGGACAGCTTGGATCAACAAATCCCTTAGGCTGTTCTACATATACCTCTTCATTAAGATATCCATTTAGAAAGGCACTTTTCACATCCATTTGAAATAGCTTGAACTTCAGGATACAAGCAATTCCTAAAAGTAGTCTGATTGATTCAAGCCTTGCTACTGGTGCAAAGGTTTCATCAAAGTCTACTCCCTCAATTTGTGTGTATCCTTGAGCTACAAGTCTAGCTTTGTTCTTTGTAACAACTCCCTGCTCATTTGACTTGTTCTTATACACCCATTTAGTGCCAATCACATTTATGTCATCAGGTCTAGGAACAAGATCCCACACTTCATTCCTTGTGAATTGACCTAATTCTTCTTGCATATCACAAATCCAGTACTCATCAGTAAGAGCTTCCTTGATGTTTTTAGGTTCTATTTTTGAGACAAAACAAGAACCTGAAATCACCTCTCTTGATCTAGTGCTTACACCTCTGTTGGGATCCCCAATTATCAAATCTTTGGGATGATCCTTCTGGATTCTGATGGAGGGAGGTTTGCTGGATTGTTCTGTCCTTGCATCAGTTTGAGTAAAGTCAGGATGATCACTCTTTTCTTCAGCTTCAGTTTGGCTGTCAGCAGATGTTCCAACATCTTCTGTAACATCTGCAGGGGCATCATCAATTATTACATTTATGGACTCCATGATAACCTTGGTTCTAGAGTTAAATACTCTATAGGCTCTGCTGTTTATAGAGTATCCAAGGAAAATCCCTTCATCACTTTTAGGATCCATTTTTCTTCTTTGCTCCCTATCAGCCAGAATATAACAATTACTTCCAAACACATGGAAGTACTTAACTGTGGGTTTTCTGCCTTTCCAGACTTCATAGATTGTGGACAAGGTTCCTTTCCTTAGAGTGACTCTATTATGAATGTAACAAGCTCTGTTCATAGCTTCAGCCCAGAAGTACAATGGTAACTTTTTAGCATGGATCATAGCTCTTGCTGATTCTTGGATAATTCTGTTCTTTCTCTCAACAATGCCATTCTGTTGAGGAGTGATAGGAGAAGAATACTCATGATTGATTCCCTCTGAAGAACAGAATTCTGAGAATTTTTGATTCTCAAATTCCTTTCCATGGTCACTCCTTATTCTGATTACACAGCTTGCTTTTTCTCTTTGTATTCTTTGGCACAAATCTTTGAATACATCAAACACATCAGACTTTTCTTTGATAAAATTTATCCATGTATACCTTGAAAAGTCATCAACCACCACATAGGTATACCTCTTACCACCAAGGCTCTCAACCTGCATAGGTCCCATAAGATCCATATGCAATAATTCCAAAACTTTGGAAGTTGTCAGATGTTGGAGCTTTGGATGGGACATCTTGGTTTGCTTGCCTATTTGACATTCACCACATATTTTGCCATCATCAATCTTCAGTTTAGGAATACCTCTCACAGCTTCCATAGATATGATTTTCTTTATGCCTCTGAAATGAAGATGACCCAGTCTTTGGTGCCATAGTTTCACTTCTTCTTCTTTGGCTAAAGAACAAGTTGAAGTGAGACTGAAGTCTTGAGGTTCCCACATATAACAGTTGTCTTTAGATATGGCTCCTCTCATGATAACCTTCTGTTCTTTATTAGTCAATATGCATTCAGTTTTGGTAAAGTTTACACTGTAACCTTGATCACATAATTGACTTATGCTGATCAATTTAGCAGTCAGTCCTTTTACCAGCAGCACATCATCTAGTCTTGGTACATCTGGACAGTCCAAGGTCCCAACTCCCTTGATTTCTCCTTTAGCTCCATCTCCAAAGGTTACATATCTGGATGAATATGACTTTAAGTCTACTAGCAGATTCTTCAATCCAGTCATGTGTCTTGAACATCCACTGTCAAAGTACCAGTCTTCTTTAGCTGATACTCTTAGAGATATATGAGCTATATATGCAACACCCTTCTTTGACCATTTGTATTGAGGTTTCTTTTGATGCCTCTGCCCTGTGTAGTGTCCATTACTAGAGCTCCAAGGTTGTTTGTTGAACTTGTTCTTGGGCATGTAGCTTTGATCAGCATGAAGACTAGCTTTAGGTACCCATACTTTCTTGATGGCCTCTGTCTTCTGCTTAGGGAGTTGCTGATATTTATGCAGTACTTTCTTGGTAACCTCTATCTTCTGCTTAGGAGGTTGCTGATACATCTGATTTGGATATCCATGCAACTTGTAGCAATGAGGTTTGATGTGACCAAACCTTCCACGATGATGACATCTCCATCTTTGATACTTCTTCTTTATTATGTTCTTTTCATGATGTTGAGACATCTGTTGGAACATTATGTTTGACTTTGTGTTCTTTTCATGATGTTGAAGCATCTGTTGGGACATCTTGTTTGACTGTATGGAATTTGAAGTAGTTTTGCTGGTGCTAGCTTCAACCTTATGAACTTTGTTAAATCCCAGTCCACTTCTATCCCCTGAATGCTTATTGTTGTTGAGAATAACATCCAGTGTGTTTGAGCTACTGTTCAGCATTCTAACAGATTTGGACATATGCTCTAACTTGGAGTTGAGAAGGCTTATTTCACTTTTCAAGGTGTCAATGATCTCTAGATCACTTGATTTTTCATCCTTTAGTGCCTCAATCTGCTTCTTCTGCTTTATACTCTCCATGCATATTTCAGTGCTCCTTTTAATCAGTTCTCTGTATGATTGCTCAAGCTCTTCAAAAGTAAGCTCCTCATCACTGGATTCACTTTTAGATTCACATAATCCAGCTAGAGCAATGATATGCTTAGCTGATTCTTCTTCTGAATCACATCCTGAGTCTTCATCAGACCAGGTTACAGAGAGACCTTTCTTCTACCTTTTTAAATAGGTAGGACATTCATTTCTGATGTGTCCATATCCTTCACATCCATGGCATTTAATCCCTTTTTCTTGATTGATCTTTTCATCATAATTTGACCTTCTATTAGCATCATAAGGTCTTTTATTCTCAGAAGAGTTTGAGTATCTTCCACTTGGTCTGGACTTGTCTTCCATCTTTCTGAGAATCTTTTTGAATTGTCTTCCAAGCATAGCAATGGTTTCTGATAAATTTTCTTCAGGTTCTGCTTCATTGATTTCTTCTTCTTTATCAGTATTTGACACCAAGGTTATACTTTTGTTCTTCTTTACAATTGTGTCATTCATTCCCATCTCAAAAGTTTGCAGGGAACCAATGAGTTCTTCAACCTTCATTGTGCATATGTCTTGAGCTTCTTCTATTGTTGTGACCTTCATGTCAAATCGTTTTGGCAAAGATCTGAGAATCTTTCTTACAAGCTTTTCATCAGTCATCTTTTCTCCTAAAGCACCAGAAGTATTGGCTATTTCTAAGATGTTCATGTAGAACTCATGAATTTTCTCATCTTCCTTCATTCTCAAGTTTTCAAACTTGGTGGTGAGAAGTTGAAGTCTTGACATCTTTACCTTTGATGTTCCTTCATGAGTTGTTTTGAGAGTGTCCCAAACATCTTTGGCCAGCTCACAGTGATGCACAAGTCTGAAGATGTTCCTATCAATGCCATTGAATAAAGCATTTAAGGCCTTGGAATTGCCAAGTGCTGAATCTTCTTCCTCCTTACTCCATTCTTCTTTAGGTTTCAACACTTTTGCTCCATCTTTGTTATCTTGGACAGGGTGCTCCCATCCATTGTTGACTGCTCTCCAGGCCCTATTGTCAAGTGATCTTAAGAATGCTACCATTCTTGGCTTCCAGTAGTCATAATTAGATCCATCCAATATAGGTGGTCTGTTTACAGATCCTACATCTCTGTCCATGTTTCCAGAATTTGCAGTCCCTAGATCTCACCCAGTTAAACAGGCAGGGTGCCTGCTCTGATGCCAATTGAAATTCTGTGATCAGGTACGTGATGTCGAATGAGATGTTTAAACACTTGAAGACTTGACCAAAACTTAAAGTGCAGGAAAATTAAACGACGCAGGAATTTGTTAACCCAGTTCAGTGTATAACCACACTTACATCTGGGGGCTACCAAGCCAGGAAGGAAATCCAATATAAGTAATATTAATTCTAGACTTAAACCACTCAGTTTAATCTTTCACTTAATATCTACCCAATGCAATTTCTACCTAAGACACAACTTAGATATGAGTACCAACTCACTCCCCCTCAATCACACAGTGATATGTTTACAAGTTTAATAAACTTGAAGTCATACTTCAAACAAAACAGCTTGATCTTACTACACAGTTTCAATCAAGACACAAATACACTTTTGCTTAAAAGCTCATAAAGTGGTACACATAAAACAACCTGCTATTAAAGCACAAACACCCTATTTAGACTTCTTAATTTCGTACTCTATTCTGAGAGTTTCTGTTGCTTAAATAGGTGTCTGGATTTTGGGCTTTCTGTAGGTTTATCCAATCCTGATACGCATGCAACCATCACCTTGAATTAGGGTTTGTTACTTCCTAGATTCTAGGTGATTCAGTTCTTCTGAATATACTGAAGTCATATAACAAAACTCCCTACAGATGCGCCTTCTTCTGTTTTATCCATCCATAATTAATTCCAGATAACTTCCCTGAATTTACTCAGTTCTGTTAGTCATTAATTAATTCTGGTAGCAGGTTTGAGATGTCACAACATCTGGTGTGACATCCTGAAAACTGAACTTACTTCATTTACTGATACAATGTCACAACATCTGGTGTGACATCCTGTAAACTGAACTTGCTTCATTAACTGATACAATGTCACAACATCTGGTGTGACATCCTGAATTAAGTTCATTTACTTATACTCTATTTGATAATGTCACATCTGATGTGACATACTGAACTAAATTTAACACTTCTTGTTGGTCAAAAATTCTGCCAATTCTAAACATCTACAGAAATAAAAATGAAATTAAAGAGAAAATGAGAAAGTCAGCTGATCTAAAGGCCCATATTCAAACCTAGGGGGCGGGAGTTGACTACGCGCGCGAACGAACGGCTGAAATTCAAATCTCACTAATTATGATTAAACCCTAATCCTGAACCCTAATCACTCTCAGATGACCGGAACAGTGTTCCGGTCATCTTCTCGGGCCATCCAATCCTTCAATCTCACTCAAAACGCAATCTTAAGCTCTCTAACTCTCCAGAATCAATCATCTAACAACCCTAAACATAAATCCAGCCCTAAAACTCATTTATCTTCACTCAAGAACAAGGATCAAAGCAAAACGGAAAAAAACGCAGAAAATTTCAGAAGTTCAATACATGCTTAATACTTGACTATTTTCAAAACTAAACACATCAGAATCATCAGTGAATCATGGAGAACCAATTAGTAACTTAAAAACACGTTTCTGGAAAAATTGTTCTTGATGATACCTGAATTGAAGCTTTCAAAAATGGTGCTTTCTGGCCAGTTCTTTGCTTCAAACAAGCTCCAATGATCCTCCCCAAACGTTTGTGATGCTTAGCTGGAGTTTATATGGCCCCAAAATGGATATGGCAGAAACTCAGTTCATGAAGTGTGGGAATCGTGTTTTTGATTCTGGGCGTTTTAGGGCAAAGTGATGGTTGGGAAATGATCAGTGGATCATGGTGAGTTATTCTGTGAAGTTTGTTTTGAGGTTTGAGGCCTGTGTGTTGAGATTCGAATGAAAATGCAAAGAGGGAGGTTTTTGTGAACTATGGTGATACTCTGGTTTCAGGCTCCAAGATTGTGTGAAATGTGATCCTTGAGGCATGTATGTGAAGCTGTGATTGGTCAGAGTAGTTGGTGTGGCTCAGTTTGATTGGTATGGCTCAAGTTGCATAAAGTCAACATTTGTGTAAGTGAAGGTATGGGCTGGTCCAGTCATGGTAGAAAGGCATGGTTCGAATCAGCTTGCTTCAAGGAGGTTCATGGAAGTCATTTTTGGCAGCTGGCACAAGTGGATGAGAAGCTTTGGGTCATTTTGCAAATTCATGGAGTTTTGGCCCCTTTTGGATTTCTTAATGATCAAGGCATGAAAATGAGTGATTCTCTGAGCCATTCTGAATTTTAGGTCATGTGTTATGTTTATGTGATGCTTATAAGTCATTTTGAAGTCATAGAAATGCTTGGCATGTGAATTTGCAAGTTTCCCTCTTTGGTGTAAAAGTGAAATTTTAGTGATTTTGTCCAACTTTGCAAGGCCATAACTTTTGATCTAAAATGAATTAGGATGAGTTCTTGTACTTTTTGAAAATGGGAGGATCCAATCTATAACTTTCATGACCAAAGATTTTTCATTTGAAGCATCTTTGGATCAAAAAGAGGAGGTTGAAAAACTTTCCCAAAATGACAAGTTTTCATTACAAGTCACTGTCCCAAAATGGAAACTTTGCAAATGGCTTGAAATTCTTCAATTTTGTGAACTTCTAACATCTTCTAAGATCAAATAAAGACCATACATATTCAAAATGGTGGAGAATACCCTTTGGTTGGGTGATTGGGGGCCTCAGATGCCCTGATTTTGCACTGACTTGCTCAAGAAGTCACCTTTTGATCAGATGCCTTCCCCATTGAATTTCTTCATGAAACTTGATATGCATGATCCTCATAACATATAGAGACCAATAGAAACAAGAATGACCAAAAAATTTGGAGTTATGGCCTCTGAAACCAAAACCCTAATTCTAGGTCATCTGTGCAGTTAAGCCTGGCTCTGCTTCCATGCCTTTCTCAGTTCTTGTGATTTTTGACTTTCTTGACCTTGTGAGGATATAATATGATGCTTGAACATACATGGACCCTCTTGAGATGATTGAAGACCTTTGGAGTGGCTCAGATAGCTCATGGACTGCTCAAATCACAAACCCTAGATGCAGATGACTCTGAATCAATGCAATGAAGCAAAAATGCAATATGAGATGATAAGATTGAACTTATGCAAATGAAAAGAATCACAAGCCATGGTGTGAATGAGTGAGGGCAAATTTGGGGTGTTTACAGCTGCCCCTATTCAAACATGAGTTAGCTGTGTAGGATGTAAGCGACAGCTTAACAGGCAAACAAGATAACTTGTGGTTGAATACCAAAGACAGTCCAAAATTTGCACTCATAGAATGAAGAAGAAAAGGGATATAGATTGTAAAAGGAAGTATAATATGATTATGAAGTGCGGGCGACGGAGGACGACCGTCGAGCAGAGGACGACTGTTGGGGATGAAGCAATGACGGGGACGACCGACATGCTGGGGAAATCAAGCGATCATGATGGGGACGGCCATCAAGCAAAGAAACAAGACCTTCTGGGGATTAAAGGTAAATGATGGGGACGACCATTGGGCTGAAGAAATAAATGATGAGGAACGGTCATCAAAGGTGAAGGACGATTACCTAGCAGGGGACGGCTTCTCTGTTGGGGTAAGATGAGGGACGGTCATCTAACGGTGAAGGACGATCACCTGATATTGTGTATAGATTAGAGATACTTTCATTTACAAATTAATCCTTAAGACTACGATACGGACGAGTATCAGTAGAAACAAACGTTGACGTATGTTCAGAGATGATGATACGATCATAGCTTCATTCGTTAAACCTTGGGGTGGGGATAACCATTAGCATTGAGGTCAATCACCACACCACCTCTATCCTATCATACGACATTACATGACGCGAGAGTGCGTGGTCAACACACACCTACCTAAAGCGCCTACGTTCCGCTTGCAGCCAATACAAGCACAACCTAACTTGTACGAGATTCAACAACCGAAACTACAGGTAGTCCCGAGGGGACGACATCCTCCTATAATAGTTAGCAGTACTGAACAAGCGAGTCATAGGTTGGGGGAAAGAAAACGTCTTAAAAAAAAGAAAAAAATAAGGACATCGCTCTAATCCTTGAGAACTTCCTTGATTATTTAGCAATTGAGAGACGGTTGCGACAAGTAAGAAAGTGGGCCACCCGGGAACTGGAAGATAAAAAGAGTTCCTTTTGGCTTATATAATAATATTTTGATAAATAACTAAACTCTAACTGGGCAGACCCTTAATCACTTCTAGTGGACTATGCATAGGACTACCCACGGAGCGGTGAAAAGACAGATAGTATTCCTATTGATTCTAAGGGAGAACGAAGGACGGAGTGGAGGATGGAGGCGGATCGGTTGGAACGCGGGCTAGCCGGCCGGGAGGTTCGATTCCTCCCCGATTCCTATTTACTCGATCCATTGTTCGTGCAATCTTAAGGTTCATAGTCCTTTAGCTCTTATTACAGTGGTTGACAGTGGCTTATGAAAGTGGTACCCCTTTCTTTACTTTAAATAGTGGTTTACACAGGTTGAATGATACAAGATGGAAGCAAACAACAGGAAGAACCAGAGCGGGTGTAGATGCTCGTGAAGGAACGGGAGCTGAAGCAACATGAATTGGTCAACGAGTAGGAAGACTTGGAAATTATTTTGAAAAAGGTGGCTAACACTAATATGCCTATCCACTACTATGGTGGTCATCATCGCTATGGCATGCACTATGGCATGTTCTATGTTGCCTAGCCTATGCTGCTGGCCAACTACAGATCGATAGTGAGATTCTGATGCTATGCAGTTACAGATGCTCGTAATAGAGATTATGATCTTCGTTATCGGGAGTAAGATCCAGAATTAACTTCAAGTAGGGATCCTAGTGCTAGTTATCGGGGTTCTGTCTTTCGTGATCGTTAGGAAGAGCCGGATGCTAGTGATCTATATTTTTATGTTTGGGATCGAAAGATTCTGATGTTCGTAAGCGAGACCCAGATCCTCCAGTAGCACCAGCAACAGCAAATAAGCTACCACCTGGTCGACTCTGAGGGGATTTAAGTGGTGTATACAAGATACAGACGAGTATCTGTATGAGTAAAAAGTGATGAGTGAGACATAGATGAGTGTCCAACTTGTTGTGGATAACACGACACGGACGGGTGTCAGAAGAAGTGTATTATAAACAAGTATTTGGTTTACAAAGTGTTTTAGGCAACTATACTTGGGAAGGTGACACGGACGGGTGTCAGGGAAGTTTGTAGATATATGCAAACATGCGTTTGTGAGTGCAAAGGGGACGCTTTGGCTTTCTACTGGGGATGTGACACAGACGAGTGTCAAGAAGCATCTGTAATGTATAAATATCTGTTTGTAGGGGATGTTCTGGCGACATCACTAGGGAATGATGACACGGACGAGTGCCAAAGAGTGTGTATCTGTATTTGTGAGGGCATAGGAAACGCTTTAATATCCTGCCGAGGAATTTTAGAGGTATGTCAGTATTTACAAGTGTCCAGTTTGACACATGGATTATGATTTATGCAATATGTTTGATTTTTTCCGTAATGCTCCGTATTAGACGGAATGCTACGCTCTGGGGGAAAATATGATGCGAATGCTATGATTATGCAAAGATATTAATCCGGGATTCGGATCCCGTTGCTGTGGAGATCTCTAGATGATCTACTTGAAGTGGATATCCCAGCTGGGGATGAGATCATTGGTAGATCTGACATATATGACTCTGCTTGAGGAAATAGATCACCGATAGACCTATCTTGGTAATGAGGGACCCAACTGGGGTCTGCGGGAGCTTTCGTCACTCTGTTGTGAGATCTTCAGGCATTGCTCTTCTGGATAGAGGTTAAAATTCTGTGGGGAGATAGTTCCCTGTCTGACACTTGGCTGGGGAGGAGTGATGACTGGCAACTCAGCTGGGGATAAAGCATCTCTGGTGCTATTTGGGAGACGTGCCGAGTAAGTAATGATTTGGCAGCTTGCTAGGGAGAAGCTTTCATGCCCCATGATGTGTTCTGAATACCTGCAATCTTGTTAGGAAAAAGAAACGTACAAGTATCCCGAGGTATCCCTTACTGGATTCCATCATAAGAGTTTAGACACTCCCGGGCGTAAGCAATAAATTTCCTGCAAGCATTGTAGTTTAGAAAAGATGCATCTGTACTTATGCAATCAATCATCTTAAAGACATCGGACATTTTTTCAAATGAAAATAAAATGTACGAGATGAAATATGACTGAAAATCTGATTTTATTAATTTGTGTGCCCTGAATTGGCAAGTACAGTCAAAGAAACAGATCCCCTGAAATGAGGAGATTGTTACAAAACAAAAAGATGATGACAATGTTGACGACGCTTCAGTAAGCTTCCCTTTTGCTATGACTCGTATGACATTGACGTTCTTCTTATCTTGCTTTCTGAAGAAGGCTGATTCTGACCGATGCTTGAAACTTTCGATGCTTGCCATGTTGTAAGTGATACAGACGAATTCAGAATGCAGTTGTTTGCTTATTCCCTTATTTTGCATGGACCGCCCTTTCGGGTTTTCAATCCACCGGGATACCCATTTTTGCCTGAATTGTCCAATGCGGCTTTTCAACTCAGCGGGTGTACATTTTTTATTTTATTTTCCCTTATTTTTGCCCGAGTCTTGTATTCTGTTTTTGACTCGCCGGGATGCCCTATTTTTTGCCTGGACTTACATTCTGTTTTTATGTCCAGCGGGTCATTTCATGCGAAGTATTTTTTAACTACATCTGAATTCACAGGGGATAAGAAATCTTCACCATCCATAGAAGTGAGCATCAGTGCTCCACCAGAGAAAACATTCTTTACTATGAACGGACCATCATAATTCGGAGTCCACTTGCCCTTGTGGTCTGTATGAGGAGGGAGGAGCCTTTTCAGCACAAGATCTCCTACTTGGTATTCTCGGAGCCTAACTTTCTGATCGAAGGCTTTCTTCATTCTTTTCTGATACAGCTGCCCATGACAAATTGCAGTCAATCTCTTCTCTTCAATCAGATTCAGTTGTTCGTATCGGGATCGGACCCATTCTGCTTCATTCAACTTAACATCCATTAGTACCCGTAAGGAGGGTAATTCAATTTCAACAGGTAGGACTGCCTCCATACCATATACAAGCTGATACGGTGTTACCCCAGTGGATGTTCTGATTGACGTTCGGTATCCATGTAAGGTGAATGGTAGCATTTCATGCCAGTCTTTGTAGGTGACTACCATCTTCTGCACAATCTTCTTGATATTCTTGTTAGCTGCCTCTACAGCGCCATTCATCTTTGGCCTGTAAGGAGAAGAATTATGGTGTTGGATCTTGAAGTCCCGACACAGTTCTGCCATCATTTTGTTGTTTATGTTGGAACCATTATCAGTAATGATTCGCTCGGGTACTCCATATCGACAGATGATATCTCTCTTCAGAAATCGGGCTACCACTTGCCTGGTGACATTTGCATAAGAAGCTGCTTCGACCCACTTGGTAAAATAGTCAATGGCTACCAGGATGAATCTGTGGCCATATGAAGCAGTTGGTTCAATCTTTCCAATCATATCAATGCCCCACATGGCAAATGGTCAGGGTGAAGATATCACATTCAAAGGATTAGGAGGCACATGCACTTTATCTGCATAGATCTGGCATTTATGGCATTTTCTGGCATAGGCACAATAGTTTGCATCCATTGTGATCTAGTAATAGCCTGATCTTAGCAACTTTTTAGCCATTGCATGCCCTCCTGCATGGGTACCAAAAGATCCTTCGTGCACCTCGTGCATCAACAAGTTTGCTTCTGCCTTATCAACACATCTGACGAGTACCATATCAAAGTTTCTCTTGTACAGGGAACCATCAGCATTCAGGAAGAAACTACCAGCCAGCCTTCTTAATGTCTTCTTGTCGTTGGAAGATGCCCCATATGGGTATGTTTGATCCTCTAAGAAGCACTTAATGTCATGGAACCAAGGCTTATCATCTTTAACAACGTCTGTTGAGAACACGTATGCTGGTCTGTCAAGTCTGGATACTGAAATCCGAGGCACAAAGTTGGCAGCTTGTACTTTGATCATGGATGAAATGGTAGCCAGAGCATCTGCAAACTGATTTTCATCTAGAGGGATATACTCAAGCCTGGCTGTTGTGAAGAAAGTCAATAACCTCCTTGTATAATCCCGGTAAGGTATCAGATGATCTTGGTGGGTGTACCATTTGCCGTTGGTTTGATTAATTACCAGAGCTGAATCTCCGAACACAGTCAAAGTCTTGATCCTAAGGTCAATGGCTTCCTCAAGACCCATGATGCAAGCTTCGTATTCAGCTTCGTTGTTAGTGCAGTTAAAGGTGAGTTTTGCCGAGAAAGGCATGTGAACTCCTTTAGGTGTAATGTGTACTGCACCAACACCACGACCATTCATATTAACAGCCCCATCAAACATCATAGTCCATTCTTCTTCCGGGTCCGGCCCTTTAGTGTGAACAGGCTCTTCATGATCTTTTGCTTTTATGAACATGATGTCTTCGTCAGGGAAGTCAAATCTCATAGGCTGGTAATCATCAATGGGTTGCTCAACAAGATAATCAGACAATACACTGCCCTTGATGGCCTTTTGAGATGTGTACTGAATGTCATATTCTGTGAGGATCATTTGCCATCTTGCAACCCGTCTGGTAAGTGCTGGCTTCTAAAAAATGTACTTAACTGGATCTATTTTCGAGATCAATAAAGTGGTGTGGGTCAACATATACTGCCTTAGTCGGCGAGCAGCCCACGCTAGAGCACAACAAGTTTTCTCGAGCAGTGAATAACGTTGTTCACAGTCGGTAAACTTTTTGCTTAGGTAGTATATTGCATACTCTTTTCAACCAGACTTGTCATGCTGGCCCAACACATACCCCATTGACTCTTCCAATACTGTCAAGTACATGATTAGAGGTCTTCCTTCAACTGGAGGCATAAGGATTGGAGGCTCTTGTAAGTATTCCTTGATTTTGTCAAAAGCCCTTTGGAAGTCTTCATTCCACCTGACCGTTTGTTCTTTTCTTAACAGCTTGAACAAAGGCTCACAGGTTTCTTCACTCCACGAACTTCTCCATGTCAGCAAACAAAACTATCCCATACACAGATAATACCAAGATGGCGCAAACTGAATCCCACTGCTTTTCCACGGCACATTCTTCAACTCTTCTGACAAGAAACTCTAAGGGAAAACCAAGTACTCCTGCCTTGGTGGCAACCAGATTAGCAGATACCTTTGATGGGCTCAAATAAAGAGCTTTAGCGATGTCAGCATGAGTCGGTCTCGTCATTTCTGAATTGAAAGGAATCTAGTCTTTGATAGGCAGTCCCAAAATCTCAACATACTATTCTAGTAATGGACCTAGCTGGAAATCGGGGAATGTGAAACATCGGAGTCTAGGGTCATAGTACTTCAGCAAGGTATGGATGGCACTCCTTTGCGAACTATCCAGATTGAACACCATGTCCAGAATATCACCATATCGCTGTTTGAAGAATCCCAAATGACCCAGGGTAACAAGAGACACCATTTGCTTGAGCAAGTCCACCTTGGTATCAAAGAATTTGTAGAAAATATTCTTCTTTCTGACATCTTCCATCCTGAAGCAATGATATGACCAGGAACCGGGAGTAATGCAAACCCTGAGAATAAAAGAAACACGAATGATTAAGGATGATATGATGCTTATGCAAGGCAAGGCATGTGATCAGTGAAGTGTTTGTGATGTGCCAATCATATAATCAGGTGTCGGTGCAAGGTCACAATATCCACATGTTACAATAACAATCCCTCTGATCCGGGATCTATATCTCAAAACCAGAAATCCAGATCACAAAACTGAACCAATGGCAAAGCGGGTATGCTGAAGGTATTAGGGTTCCTGCAAACCTGTAAACCCCTCCCAATCTCACGGGTGTGCTACTCGGGTCAACATCACGGACTCTCAAAGCCGAATAGAAATAATACGTTCACCATTTCCGAGAAATGGCTCATGACCAAATCAGGGAATCGGTTTGGCATTATGTACTACTCAGGGAGGCCTCAGTTGAGTCCGGAAAAACAAACATCCCTCACAAGTCTCCAGCTTCAAGCATTGAATCGAGAAACAATAGTACATTCATCCCGAAGGGTACAATACTACCGCCATACGAACGGTTTGCTTTAACTGAATTCCTATGAGAGAACCAGGCCATCCTATGCGAGTTCCCAATGGACCCTCGGATGCGAGTGGGTTTACCAAAAAATGTGGTATGCCACTGTCATCACTGGAGAGGGGTGTTCCCATTAAGGTCCTCGAAGATCGGTCACCAGATGCACATAACTATCAAGGTCGTACCCTGAAGTGAGGTAATCCCCACATAGAATAGTTCCAAGACAGTCTCAATCTGGGTGTGGAACACATCGCCACTCATCATGGTGAGATATCATGGGAGTACAATGTTTGTCCACGCTAATCCTATAGTGCACTCAAGTCGGGTAGTTGGCTTATCTCACAGTAACTCCCATCCCACAGAAAAAATGAAAACCAGCACAGCCAGACAGTCCAGTATAATATGATGCATGGAAAATAAATACTGAAAGCGGTAAATAAATGCTGTAAAGTAAAGCTGTAAAGTAAAAAACTGTAAATAGAAACAGTAAAGCTAAACTAAAGCACATAGCAGCAAACAGATAAACACCCAAAGAAACCAAACCAAACAGGCGCTAGGATTGACTCTACAAGGGAAACCAGAGATTCTGGGATCGTCCCCAGCAGAGTCGCCAGCTGTCGCTTCCGGGACTTTCATCCTAGTACAAACGCGAAAGTGGCGCGGAAAGGGTAGAGTCGCCATCCAGGCATTTTTATCCCGAATGGAACGGGAAAGGTAATTGTAGATGTTTAGAATTGGCAGAATTTTTGACAAACAAGAAGTGTTGAACTTAGTTCAGGATGTCACACCAGATGTTGTGACATTATCAAACAGAGTATAAGTTAATGAACTTAGTTCAGGATGTCACACCAGATGTTGTGACATTGTATAAGTTAATGAATTAAGTTCAGACATCAGGATGTCACACCAGATGTTGTGACATCTCAGACCTGCTACCAGACTTAAATGATGCATAACAGAACTGAGTAAATTCAGGGAATTTATCTGGAATTAATTGTGAATGGATAAACATTACAAGGCGCATCTGTAGGGAGCTTAGTTATCTGATTTCAGTATAATAGAATAACTACCTCACCTAGAATCAAGGAAGTAACAAACCCTAATTCAAGGTGATGACAGCATGCGTATCAGGACTGGATAATCTACAGAAAGCCCAAAAATCCAAGCATCTAATTAAGTAACAGAAACTCTCAGAATAGAGTACGAAATTAAGAAGACTAAATAGGGTGTTTGTGTTTAATAGCAGGTTTTAGTTGTGTATCACTTTATGATCTTTTAAGCAAAAAGTGTATTGTGTCTTGATTGAAACTGTTAAGTAAAATCAAGCTGTTGTGTTTGAAGTGTGACTTCAATTTTATTAAACATTGTAACATATCATTGTGTGATTGAGGGGGAGTGAGTTGGTACTCATATCTAAGTTATGTCTTAGGTAGAAATGGCCTTGGGTAGATATTAAGTGAATGATTAAACTGAGTGGTTTAAGTCCAGAATTAATATTACTTATATTGGATTTCCTTCCTGGCTTGGTAGCCCACAGATGTAAGTGTGGAGATACACTGAACTGGGTGAACAATTTCCTGTGTTATTTAATTTACCTGCACTTTAAGTTTTTGTTTAAGTCTTCAAGTGTTTAAACATCTCATTCGACATCACGTACCTGATCCCAGAATTTCAATTGGCATCAGAGCAGGCACCCTTCCTGTTTAACTAGGTGAGATCTAGGGACTGCAAATTTTGGGAACATGGACAGAGATGTAGGATCTGTGAATAGACCACCTATATTGGATGGATCCAACTATGACTACTGGAAGCCAAGAATGGTAGCATTCTTAAAATCACTTGATAGTAGGGCTTGGAAAGCAGTCAACAAAGGATGGGAGCACCCTGTCCAAGACAATAAGGATGGGGAAAAAGTGTTGAAACCTGAAGAAGAGTGGAGCAAGGAGGAAGAAGATTTAGCACTTGGAAATTCCAAAGCCTTAAATGCCTTATTCAATGGCATTGATAGGAACATATTCAGACTTGTGCATCACTGTGAGCTGGCCAAAGATGTTTGGGACACTCTCAAAACCACTCATGAAGGAACATCAAAGGTGAAGATGTCAAGACTTCAACTTCTCACCACCAAGTTTGAAAACTTGAGAATGAAGGAGGATGAGACAATTCATGAGTTTTACATGAACATCTTGGAAATAGCTAATACTTCTGGTGCTTTGGGAGAGAAGATGAGTGATGAAAAGCTGGTAAGAAAGATTCTCAGATCTTTACCAAAAGGATTTGACATGAAGGTTACTGCAATAGAAGAAGCTCAGGATATATGCACAATGAAGGTTGAAGAGCTCATTGGTTCCCTTCAAACATTTGAGATGGGAATGAATGATACAATTGTAAAGAAAAACAAAAGCATAGTCTTGGTCTCAAATACTGATAAAGATGAAGAAAGTCATGAAGCAGACCATGAAGAAAATTTATCAGAAACAATTGCTATGCTTGGAAGACAATTCAACAAAATTCTCAAAAGAATGGATAACAGGTCCAGGTCAAGTGGAAGAAACTCAAACTCTTCTGAGAATAAAAGACCTTATGATTCTAATAGAAGGCCAAATTATGATGAGAAGACCAACCAAGGGAAAGGGATTCAATGTCATGGATGTGAAGGATATGGACACATCAGAAATGAATGCCCAACCTATCTAAAGAAGCAGAAGAAAGGTCTCTCTATGACATGGTCAGATGAAGACTCAGGATGTGACTCAGAAGAAGAATCTGCAAAGCACATCACTGCTCTAGCTGGAGTATGTGAATCTGAAGGGGGATCCAGTGATGAGGATCTGACTTTTGAAGAGCTTGAAGAATCATACAAGATGTGTCGCTCCCGATAAAATGGGGAATGGCCCAGATAAAGGTACAGACGCGAACGGTCGGCGAGAGGGACAATGAGAACACACAGCAGTGAACTCACTGGAGATGAATAGAGTCGCCAGCTAGGCATTTTTATCCCGGAGGAAAGGCAATGCTGCATAGACCTAGAAAGATATGGACAAGACGGTTGCGAACCAGAGAGACTGAGAAAGGGGGTTGGTTACAACCTGGGAAGGTATTAGCACCCAGATTGTCCGTCGTACTCGACGGGATCCACGCTTAAAAGATTTTGTGTTTTAAAGGGGTAGTGTCGGTGCAATTTGTGTGTAAAAGAGCTGGAAAAGGATGTACAGGTGTCAGTGTAAAAAAAAATGTGAAGTGTGATATATACAGTGTCAGTGTAAGGATGAGAGTATGCTCAAGATTATGAGGCTAAAAGAATGATACTAGAAGGAGGGGGAATATACAGAGACTTTTTTTCGATAACTGTTAAGTTATGCCTACGTATCCTCTCGTGCAATGAGGAAGTCAGAACACCGTAGTTCGACCCAAAGAGACTGAAAGGTGAATTGACTGATGAACTGCTTACTTGTCTATGCTCAAGTGTATGACCTGTCTGGCTCAGGTGCAAACTGTCTTGCGTTAGACGGAAGAAACAAGTTCTCGTTTGTGAGTGAATGAGATGAGAAAAGAATCCCGGAGGAGACGATTATTGTTTGTTTTTGAGTTTTCAGTCTTTTATTGCTTTTGAAAGTTTGTCATAAGTTAATGAGCTTAAGCCTAAACCAATGGATTTAGTAAACTCATCACATCTTCCCTCTGATTAGGGGTAATGAGAATACCTTAAGTGTGAAGTCAGATTCTCACACTTAATCACCTTTGATGTAGGATTAAGATCATTAACCTACTTGTGATTATTTAGATGTTTTTGGTATTTTAGTTTAGTGTTGAGTAATGAGGTTAAGCCATAATCAGGGATTAAACAGACTCATTACACCATCCTAATAGAAGGATAATAGATGAGAATGTTTAAGCTGAGGAAAGCTCCTCAACTTAATCCATGATTAGGGATTAAACTCATGACAAAACAAGCCTTTGATTAAGTGGATTTTATTTAATGGTATGATGATGAAGTGATTTTTATGATTTGTAAGACAACTTGAGGGGGACTTGTCCATTAACACTAGGGTTAGTCCTTTTTAACCAATTAAGGAAGAATTAGAACCCTAATGCAAGGCCCAAGTTACAAGTGTAATGTCTTGATAGTTATTAAGTGAATTGATTAAGAGATTTAAACACATGAAGGGTTTAACACTTAGGATTAAAGTTATACACTCCATCCTAATAGAAGGATGCAGGCATAAGCTTAATCACAAAGCCTTAAAGCCTTTAGGGTTTAGTCCCTGATTATGAGGTGAGAAGAGAAGACTCAAAGAGACACAAAGGTAAAACTAAGTGGGGAGCTAATCAAAACCCTAATCATTGTCATGCTTGGTTGTTCCTAAGGTTTGTGAGGTTTACAAGAACAATCTTCTAAGGAATCACCAGGAAGCAGATGAAAGGATCAAGAGAAGCAAAGTGACTTGCTTCATTCAAGAAGTCAAGTCACTTGAAGAAAGAAAGTGGGAAGAAGAAGAATGAGCAAGCTCAAACTCAAACACAAACAAAAATGCAGCATGGATGCAAGAGAGATGAAAAGAAGAGTTATGAGAAGTGAAGGCAAATTCACTTCTCAAATTCACTTACCACCTGAAATGTTAGAAAAGAAATGCAATGCAATGCAAAATGGGATGAGATGACATGATGAGAAACAAAACCAGAAGCATGTTGATGATGATAATGATGCTATGAAGTTATACAAACATGAAACAAGGCATGGAGATGATCATACAAGCTTATGGATGCAGATGAAGCAAGTTAAGAAGCATGGACACACATGAAAAGTTATGAAGTGCACATGGTATAAACATGGCAAATACATGATGAAATGATCAAACATGCTTTCAATATGTCTTATAATGTTAAATGAATCAAATGGATGCTTGAAATGTCATGGCAAGTCATGTTATGCAAGAGAATGCAAGATGGATGCATATGAAAGCCCAAATTAGGGTTTATGAACCATACATCAAACAAAAACCAAAATCAGAAGCAAACCCTAAGACAAAAAATTGAAAATGCCACTCAAAGGACCCCTAATCCTATACTAATCTAATGCCCAAAGGAGAGGTTTCAGCTCTTAACCAATTTCAAGTTATGATTTTTCTAAGTTTGCTAGGGTTTTAGGGTTCCTAAACAAGAAAATTACTAAACAAATTGAAAATGAAAGATCAAATCATGGCCATTTAATCTTACAAACTACATGCTAAACACAATGCAATGCAAAAGGAATCAATGTCCAACTCCTCATGGATAGGCAGAAATGATTTTTGGAACTTTGGATCAAATTAATGCATAAAAATGATTTTAATTCAATGAGAAATTCTTAAAATGCATCAAGATCAAAAAATAAATTTGGTTTGAAGGTTGGACAATGTTTCTAAATGTCTTAGAACATTTCATGAATTTTTTGGTGATTTTTAAATACCTAAAAGTATTTTTAATAAATTAATTTCCATTAATCAATTAAAAATAAACTTTTAAATATTTAAAAATACTTTTTTAATGTTAAAAATGAAAATAAAAATATTTTTGTGTCTTAAAAATTAATGAAACTCTTGACAAAAAGTTTCATAATTTTTAAAACATTTTTGCTATTTTAAATAAATTGCACAATTTAAATGAGAAAAAAATGAAATAAAAACAAAATAAAATGGAAAGTATTTAGATCTAGAGGCTGAGATTTGATTCTGGGGGAAGACTATTGACCACGCGCGCTAATGAAGGGTCTAGATTGCATCTGATTAAATTATTTTAATTATGATTAATTAAACTAACTAAAGTGATTAGGGCTAAACAAATGAATCTGGGCCATTTAAGCAAGCGGGAAGTCAACAAAGTCAAATGATCTAACGCCTGAGATTCAAATAGAATTAATGACTGGGATTAGGGCATAACAACATTCAGGTGACCGGAGGGGAGCTCCGGTCATCTTCTCCGGCGACAACACAACCCTAATTCATGATTCAGGCATCTAAACATCAAATTAAACGCAACCAAATGATCCTCTAGCAACCTAGGTCACGAATCCACCTTCAAACACCATTTAAACATCAAGAATCAAACAAATCGAAAGAAACAAAATCCACGGGTGAAATTTCAGAGTGACCATACAAACTCATTTCTTACTTATTTTCGATTCTAAAAGCATCCCCATGACCAGCAAGACATAAGCAACCAATTTATAACTCAAAATGCAAGCTCTGAGAAAAAATGTTCATGGCCATACCTGAGATGGAGACCCCTGTTTCTGGGCTTTCAGAGCTATTCTTTGGTGCAAGCTTGCTCCACTGACTCCCCTGGTGCTAATGGAAGGCTTGGAATGAGCTTAAACAAGCTGGTTTGAGAAATCCAGTTCTGGTGTATCAGAAAATGGAGTTTGTGTATGAGCTGTTTCAGATCATTGTGAAGGGTGGTATTGGTTCTATGGAGGTTTTCTGGTTGATTGGTGAAGGTAGAATGAGTGTTTGATGACTGTGGAAGGTGATTCGAAGAGAGGAAAGTTTTTGCAGGTTTTTGGATGTGTTGTGTTCTAGTGTGCTTCTGGCTGTTTTGAGTGTTGGTCTGGGCTTAATGAAGCATGGTGAGTTGAGTAGTGGAATTGTTTCTTGTGTTTGAGGCCTGTGGAAGATGATTCGAAGGAAAATGCAAACTGGAGTGAGTTTGTGTATGCTGTGCTATGGCTTGTTTCAGGCTGGCCCCTTATGTGAAATGGCTAGCAAATGGATAGTATAAACAACTCCAATTGGTCAGATGATGTGACCTGGCCTGCTGTGATAGGTAAGTTCACTTTTGCAAATTGTCAACCTTTTTGTAAGAGAGGCATGGGCTAAGTTCTAGCTTGGTACAAGAGTGTGGGCTGGCACAGCATGGTGTGTGAGTGAGGCTAGGGTGGTTCAGCAGCCAAGGCAACAAGTTGGTGAAAGTGTGATGATGGTTTTGCAAGTTGATCATCTTTGGTTCACATGTAACTATCTTGCTACACAAGCCATGAAACATGAGAAACTTTGATTCAAATCTGATTTTTAGGTCACATAGAATGTTTGTGTAGTGGTTAGACATGAATTAGAAGCTATGAATGCCTTGGTACAAAGTTCTTGCAAGTTTCTCATTTGGTGCACATCTTGAAAATTAATGATTTTTGCCAACTTTGACACACCATAACTTTTGATCCAAAATGAATTAGGTCATGTTCTTGTACTTTTTGAAAAGGGAAAAATGTATTCTACAACTTTCATGACCAAAGTTTTTCCATTTGGAGCATTTTTGGATCAAAAAGTAAGGTTTGAAAAGTGACCTAAAATGACATATTCTTTAAAAGTCAACCATGCCCTAAAAAAGTCAACTTTGCAAAAACTTCAAATTCTTGAATTTTGTGAACTTCAACCTTCTTCCATGATCAAATAAAGATCAAATACACTCAAAATGATGAAGATCACCCCTTGGTTGGGTCACTGGGGGCCTCAGATGCCCTGATTTTGCACTGACTTGTCTGAAAAGTCAACTCTTGATCAGATGACTTCCCCATGGAATTTATTCATGAAAATTGATATGCATACTCCCTATACCATATAGAGACCAATAGAAACAAGAATGACCAAAAAAATTGGGGTTATGGCCTCTGAAACCAAAACCCTAATTTTAGGTCAACTGTGCAGTCTAGCCTGGCTCTGCATCCATACCAATCCCAGTTCTTGTGACTCTTTGGTATTTTTGACTTTGGGAGGATGTAATATGATATAAGAACACACATGGACCCCTTTGAAGTGATTGGTGGCCTTTGGAGTGGCTCAGGAGGCTCTTGGATTGCTCAGATCACAAACCCTAGGTGCAGATGACTTTGAATCTATGCAGTGAATTAAAATGAGATATGAGATGATATGATTGTGTTTATGCATATGAAATGGTCACAAGCCATGGTGTTAATGGGTGAGGGCAAATTTGGGGTGTTTACAGTTGCCCCTATTCAAACATGAGTTAGCTGTGCAGGTTGTAAGCGACGGCTTAACAGGCAAACAAGATAACTTGTGGTTGAATACCAAAGACAGTCCAAAATTTGCACTCACAGAATGAAGAAGAAAAGGGATATAGATTGTAAAAGGAAAATAAAGTATATTGTAAAGTGTGGGCGACGGAGGACGACCGTCGAGCAGAGGACGACTGCTGGTTAAAGAGCAATGACGGGGACGGCCGACATGCTGGGAAAAGCGCGGGAAATAAAGCAATGACGGGGACGGCCGACATGCTGGGGATAAAAGGTAAAGCCAAGACAGGGACGGCCGACTAGCTGGGAAAAATAAGAAATTATGATGGGGACGGCCATCAAGATAAAGCTGTAAGATTCTCTGGGAATTAATGAAACATGACGGGGACGGCCATCAAGTTCATAAAGCGAAGTAACCAACGATGGGGACGGCCATCGGGCTAAAAAGAAAAGGGACCATGACGGGGACGGCCATCGGGTTAAAGAATAAATGAAATAAACAGATGATGAGGTATGGTCATCAAAGGTGAAGGACGATCACCTAGCAGGGGACGGCTGCTCTGTTGGGGTTAAGATGAGGGACGGTCATCTAAGGTAGAGGACGACCACCAGGCAGGGTACGGCTGCCGAAAATATCGCGACATAGGACGAATGCCGGATAGAAAAGGTCAACGATGGGGACGGCCATCGGACGAGCATGATGGAGGACGACCATCAAGAGGTGGAGGACGACCACCTAGCAGGGGACGGCTGCTCTCAAGGTTTCTCATGACATAGGACGAATGCCAGATAACCAAAATCAACAATGGGGACGGCCATTGGATAAAGTGATGAAGGACGATCATCAAAAGGTGGAGGACGACCACCTAGCAGGGGACGGCTGCTAAAAATCAATGATGGGGACGGCCATCGGATGAGCATGATGGAGGACGACCATCAAGAGGTGGAGGACGACCACCTAGCAGGGTACGGCTGCTCTCAGGGTTTATCATGACACAGGACGAGTGTCAAATAAAAAGGAAAATTTGCTTTGTTGGTGATCTACTGGGGAAAAGTAAACACGGACGAGTGTTTATATCCACGAACAAAAGGTATAAGTGTTTAGATGTTGTGTATAGGTTAAAGACGCGGACGAGCATCCTTAAGACTACGATACGGACGAGTATCGGGTAGAAACAAATACTGACACGTGTTCAGAGATGATGATACGGACGAGTATCAACGGGCTAACAGAGAACACGGACGAGTGTTGAATCTGAGGATTCTTCTGGGGAATAGTAAACACAGACGAGTGTCTATATTCAAGAAGACATAAGTGTTTGACACGGTGTATGGATTAAAGATGCGGACGAGCATCCTCAAGACTATGATACGGACGAGTATCATGTAGAAACAAACACTTGACGCACATTCTGAGATGATGATACGGACGAGTACCAACTGGTTAACAAAGAACATGGACCAATGTCGAATCTGTGGGGATATATAAGTGGTACATACAAGATACGGACGAGTATCTGTATAAGTGTAACATGAGTAGTGAGTATGAGTGGTGTATAGATGAGTGTTTATCTGCTGGGGAGAGTGACACGGACGAGTGTCAAAAGGAGAAAAGTATAATATCAACAAGTATATGGGCTGTAAAAGTGTAAGCGACTGCGCTGGGGATATGACACGGACGGGTGTCAAGAAAATGTAGATATAGGTATATGTGAGTGCAAAGATGATGTCTTTGGCTTTCTGCTGGTGGTTTGACACGGACGGGTGTCAGGAAGTATCTGTAATACAGGTGGTTTTGTTTGTAAAGAGTGTTCAGCAACTCTACTGGGGAGTGATGACACGGCCGGGTGTCAAAATGAGTATATACTGGTGTTTGTGATTTGTGAGGCAACTGCTTTCGCTGGGGATCCTGGTGGGGATTTTGTGGGAAAGTATTCTACATTTTGATGAATGGTTTATTATTCACACGTGTTCGATTCACAACATGGCTTACGATTATGCTATGTGTTTGATTTTTGCCGTAATGCTCCGTATTAGACGGAATGCTACGCTTTGGGGGTGAATATGATGCAAATGTCATGATTATGCAAAGATAATGATCCAGGATTCGGATCCTGTTGCTGTGAAGATCTCTGGTCGATCTGTTGAAATGGGCGTCCCAGCTGGGGATGAGAGCTTCAATAGATCTGATGAGATGTATATGCTTGGGGATATAGGTCACTGATTGACATATCCTTGTGATACAGGACCCAGCTGGGGTTTGTAGAAGCCTCCTGTACTCTGTTGTGACTCCTTCGTGCGTGGCTCTTCTGAATAGCGGCTGAGGATTCCGTGGGGGGATGATTCCCTGATTTCTGCATTCTGCTGAGGAAGATTGATCGGCACTACGGCTGGGGAAATTGACAAGTGGCAACTAACTGGGGAAAGTTGTTGGCAACTCAGCTGGGGGGAAAAACCTCTGGTGCCAAGAGTGAGTGTTGATTTTCCAGCTTGCTGGGATGTAGCTTGCACGCCCCAAGTTGCGTTCTGGATACCTGCAATCCTGCAAAGATAAGGAAACGCACAAATGGTCCCGAGGTATCCTTTACTGGATTCCGTCATAGGAGTTAAGCACTTTCGAGAGTAAGTATATTCCCTGTAAGCACGTGTTTTTATTATTTTTTAGAGAAAAGCATCTGTACTCATGCAATTAGTTTTTTAGAGACATCAGACATTCTTTGCAAATAAAAATGTACAAGACGAAAACATGACTGAAAATCTGATTTTATTAATTCATGTGCCCTGAATTGGCAAGATACAGTCAAGGAAACATATCTCCTGAAATGAAGAGACTGTTACAAATTGAGAAACAAGGTGCTGGCAATGTTGACGACGCTTTCAAAGGAGCTTCCTCTTTCGCTATGACTCGTATGACTTCCGACGTTCTTCTCGTCTTGCTTTCTGAAGAAGGTTGATTCTGAAAGAAGCTTGATCTTTTCGAGGCTTACCAAGTTGTAGGCGATACAGACGAATTCAGAATGCAGTTGTTCGCTTATTCCCTTATTTTGCATGGATCGCCCTTTCGGGTTTTCAATCCATCGGGATACCCATTTTTGCCTGAGCTGTCCAATGCGGCTTTTCAACTCAGCGGGTGTACAATTCTTGTTTATTTTCCCTTATTTTTGCCCGAGTCTTTTATTCTGTTTTTGACTCGCCGGGATGCCCTATTTTTGCCTGGACTTACATTCTGTTTTTGTGTCCAGCGGGTCATTTTTTTATGCGAAGTATTTTTTAACTGCATCTGAATTCACAGGGGATGGGAAATCTTCACCGTCCATGGTGCTGAGCATCAGTGCTCCACCGGAAAAAACTTTCTTTACCACAAATGGTCCTTCATAATTTGGAGTCCATTTGCCCCTGTGGTCTGTATGAGGAGGGAGGATTCTTTTCAGCACAAGATCTCCTACTTGGTACTCTCGGTGTCTGACTTTCTGATCGAAGGCTTTCTTCATTCTTTTCTGATACAGCTGCCCATGACAGATTGCAGCCAATCTTTTCTCTTCGATCAGACTCAGTTGTTCGTATCGGTCCCGAACCCATTCTGCTTCGTTCAGCTTAACATCCATTAGTACTCGCAGAGAGGGTAATTCAACTTCAATAGGTAGGACTGCTTCCATACCATACACAAGCTGATACGGTGTTGCCCCAATGGATGTTCTGATTGACGTGCGGTACCCATGCAAGGCAAATGGCAGCATCTCATGCCAGTCTTTGTAAGTGACTACCATCTTCTGCACAATCTTCTTGATATTTTTGTTAGCTGCCTCAACAGCGCCATTCATCTTTGGCCTGTAAGGAGAAGAATTGTGGTGTTGGATCTTGAAGTCCCGGCATAGCTCAGCCATCATTTTGTTGTTCAAGTTGGAACCATTATCAGTAATGATTCGCTCGGGAACTCCATATCGACAGATGATATCTCTCTTCAGAAATCTGGCTACCACTTGTCTTGTAACATTGGCATAGGAAGCTGCTTCGACCCACTTGGTGAAATAATCAATGGCAACCAAGATGAATCTGTGGCCATTTGAAGCAGTTGGCTCAATCTTACCAATCATATCAATGCCCCACATGGCAAAGGGCCAGGGTGAAGACATTATATTCAGAGGATTGGGAGGCACATGCACCTTATCTGCATAAATCTGGCATTTATGGCATTTTCTGGCATAGGCACAACAGTCTGCATCCATTGTGATCCAGTAATATCCTGATTTTAACAATTTCTTAGCCATGGCATGCCCTCCTGCATGGGTACCAAAGGATCCTTCGTGCACTTCATGCATCAACAAATCTGCTTCCGTCTTGTCAACACATCTGAGGAGTACCATGTCAAAGTTCCTTTTGTATAAAGACCCATCAGTGTTCAGAAAGAAACTACCAGCAAGCCTTCTCAAAGTCTTCTTATCATTGGAAGATGCCCCAGGTGGGTATGTTTGATCCTCCAAGAAGCATTTAATGTCATGGAACCAAGGCTTATCATCTTTGACAACATCTGCTGCGAACACATATGCTGGTCTATCAAGTCTGGACACTGAAATCTGAGGTACAAAGTTAGCAGCTTGAACTTTGATCATGGATGAAATGGTAGCAAGAGCATCTGCAAACTGATTCTCGTCCCGAGGGATATACTCAAGCTTGACTGTTGTGAAGAAAGTCAATAACCTCCTTGTATAATCCCTGTAAGGTATCAGATGATCCTGGTGGGTGTACCATTTTCCGTTGGTTTGATTAACTACCAGAGCTAAATCTCCGAATACCGTCAATGTCTTGATCCTGAGGTCAATGGCTTCCTCAAGACCCATAATGCAAGCTTCGTATTCAGCTTCGTTGTTAGTGCAGTTGAAAGTGAGTTTTGCCGAGAAAGGCATGTGAACTCCTTTAGGCGTAATGAGTACTGCACCAACACCACGACCATTCATATTAACAGCCCCGTCAAACATCATAGTTCATTCTTCTTCCGGGTCGGGCCCTTCAGTGTGAATAGGCTCTTCATGATCTTTTGATTTTATGAACATGATGTCTTCATCAGGAAAGTCAAATCTCATAGGCTGGTAGTCATCAATAGGTTGCTCAGCAAGATATTCAGATAGTACACTGCCCTTGATGGCTTTCTGAGAGGTGTACTGGATGTCGTATTCTGTGAGAATCATCTGCCATCTTGCAACCCGTCCGGTAAGAGCTGGCTTCTCAAAAATGTACTTGACTGGGTCCATTTTTTATATCAACAAAGTAGTGTGGGTCAACATATACTGTCTCAGTCGGCGAGCAGCCCACGCTAAAGCACAGCAAGTTTTCTCGAGCAGTGAATAACGTTGTTCACAGTCGGTAAACTTTTTGCTTAGGTAGTATATTGCATACTCTTTTCGACCAGACTCGTCATGCTGGCCCAGCACACACCCCATCGACTCTTCTAACACTGTCAAGTACATTATCAAAGGTCTTCCTTCAACTGGAGGCATAAGGATTGGAGGCTCTTGTAAGTACTCCTTGATCTTGTTAAAAGCCCTTTGGCAGTCTTCATTCCACCTGACCGTCTGTTCCTTTCTTAACAGTTTGAACAAGGGTTCACAGGTTGCTGTAAGGTGAGATATGAACCGTGAAATGTAGTTCAATCGACCTAAGAACCCTCGGACTTCTTTCTCAGTTTTCGGTGCAGGCATCTCTTGAATGGCTTTGACTTTATCAGGGTCAACTTCAATCCCTTTCTCGCTTACAATAAAGCCCAGCAGCTTACCAGACCGCACCCCGAATGTGCATTTGTTGGGGTTCAGCTTTAGTTGGTACTTCCTCAGACGCTTGAACAACTTCAGCAGATTTACCAGGTGATCTTCCTCCGTAAGGGACTTGGCGATCATGTCATCCACATAACCTTCAATTTCTTTATGGATCATATCGTGGAATAATGTCACCATAGCCAGTTGATATGTCGCACCAGCATTCTTCAGTCCGAATGGCATCACCTTGTAACAGAACGTGCCCCAGGGTGTGATAAAAGTTGTCTTCTCCATGTCTTCAGGTGACATTTTAATCTGATTGTATCCTGAAAATCCGTCCATGAAGGAGAATACCGAGAACTGAGCCGTGTTATCCACCAATACATCAATGTGAGGTAATGGGAAGTCATCCTTCGGGCTGGCTCTGTTCAGATCCCGGTAGTCAACACACATCCTTACCTTACCATCTTTCTTAGGCACAGGTACTATGTTAGCGACCCACGGTGGGTAGCTAGTTACAGCAAGGAACCCGGCGTCCCATTGCTTTTGTACCTCTTCTTTGATCTTCATTGCCATGTCCGGGCGAGTACGGCGCAGCTTCTGTTTGACCGGTGGGCATTCTTCTTTCAAAGGCAGCTTGTGCACAACAATGTCGGTGTCCAACCCTGGCATATCTTGATACGACCAAGCAAACACATCCACATATTCTTGAAGCAGATCAATCAGTCGTCTCTTCACTGAGTCTTGCAGGCAGGCCCCGATTTTAACCTCTTTCACGTCTTCATCTGTACCAAGATTAATCACTTTAACCTCCTCCTGGTGAGGAGTAATAACCTTTTCCTCTTGTCTTAACAACCTGGCTAGCTCTTCAGGAAGCTCATACTCTTCTTCAACCCCTTCATCAGCTTGATTGATTGGATTGTCAAAGTCATACGAAGTCATAGCCATGCTGTTGTCGGTGCTGTCTGGAAGGCACTCTCTGCAAGGGTTCAGTTTGTTCATTTTAGTGATTGATTTTAATCTTGTTTAAAAAGTGAAGTAAAGTTGTCATTTTGAAAACATCGCCATTTATTTTTTGTACAAAAAGAAAAATGGAAAAACAGTGAACGAAAGAGAAAAAAGACTCATTTGCAAAAAGATGTCTGATATTTCATTGATTAATCTTGTTTGCACAAAAAGTACAGATGGCCCGATTACAAAATGAGTCTTGTCATCTTGGGCAAGATGCAAGACTTTGATGCATGCTATAAAAATACAGGAAATAATAATTACTCTGCATGAGTAACTCTTATAATTTCCTGGGAAGACCAGTTTGAGACACTGCTCCCCGGGATCTTTGGACGAATCCAATTCTCCAGATTGCGTTCTTCTTCCAGCTCGTCTTCCAAATTGTTGATAGCATCAGGGGTGAGCATCCCCCCACTGACAAAACCGGGCTTCTCAGCAGCCTCTGCTTGATTTTGTTGAGTTGGTCTGTAACCCAACCCAAATTTGTCTTTCTTCTCCTCCACAGATAAAACCTTGCCCCAGCCTTGGGCAGTTCCTTCCTCAACAACCTTCCGGGCTTGTTGATAAGATGACATGGAGATCCCAGATACAGCATATGCTTCATTAACATTCAGGGCCTCAAACCCTTGGCTCATTGTTTCATGGATCTCCCCATCCATCTCAATATACTTATAAGTAGCCAGATGGCTAACAAATATATCCTCCTCCCCACAGATAGTAACAACTTGGCCTTCCCACTCAAATTTTAACTTCTGGTGAAGGGTAGACGTTACTGCGCCAGCGGCATGAATCCATGGTCTACCCAACAAACAGCTGTAGGCAGGCTGAATGTCCATCACATAGAAGATCGTTTTAAAGGTCTGTGGGCCAATTGTCACAGGTAGCTCAATCTCTCCCAGAACCGATCTCTTAGAACCATCAAAGGCTCTTACCACCAGGTTACTGGGACGCAATGCTAATCCTTCATACTCTAGCTTCACCAGGGCCTTCTTTGGTAAGACATTAAGGGATGATCCTGTGTCTACCAGCACATGGGAAAGGACCGCACCTTTACATTCCATGGTGATGTGCAAGGCTTTGTTATGGTTGCGGCCTTCCGTTGTCAAGTCAGTATTGGTGAACCCTAGCCCATTGCTAGTAGTAACATTTCCAACCACGGTTTCCAACTTGATTGACGGTGATCTCCTCAGGCACGTAAGCTGCGTGCAAGACTTTGAGTAGTGCATTCCGATGGGCTTCGGAGCACATAAGCAATGATAGTATAGAAATCTTGGATGGCGTCTGGTGAAGCTGATCCACTATTTTGTAATCACTCTTTTTGATGATTCTCATAAACTCATCAACTTCTTGATCGAATGGTGTTTTTAAGGCTTCCTTAACAGCTTGATCTTCCTGCACCGGGCTCTTTCCTTTTGCCTTGGCAGCAGCTTCTGCTTCGGCAGTGGGTCTTTGAATTTGTGGCGCAAAGAGACGTCCGCTTCGAGTGAAGCCTCCGCCTCCTCCCACATTGTCTATCTGTGGTGCAGGTGTTGATGGTTCAAGGGTGATTTTCTTTCCTTCGCAGTATACGTCAGAGCCGTAGTGCCAAGGGATGGCCCTATTGCTTTCATAAGGTACTGGTCCAGGCACCGTGACAGTGACTGGACTGATGACAGCTGCAGAAGGGACGGTGATAGTTTGTGGATCAAAATAAATTGTGACTGGTGCTCTGATGGGAGCAGCACTTTCCGAGTTGTAAGCAGAGTTGTTTTCAGGATCATAAAATATTGTGACAGTTGAGACATCTTCATGATTCGTTGCTGGAGTTGTAGGAGACATTGTCGGAAGGATGGATGTTGTTGTTGTAGGAGATTCAAATTGGAGTGATGCTGAAGTTGTAGAAGAAAAATTTGTTGATAACTGATCAGTTGAGATGATAGATGAAGTACTTGTTGACGAAGCCGAAGAATTGTCAGGAACAATGGTTGCTGCAGTTGTAGGAGATACCGGAATTGTTGCTGATGAGATTGCTGGATTTGTTGGAAATGATGTGGTGATTTGAAGCTGGCCACTCTGAATGAGACCATCTATGCCATTTCTCAAGTCATCGCACCCATTTACTGAAATATTGCAGTAAGCACACCCTAACTCACACCCCGGGAACAATTGACATTCGAGGAGCTGAGCCTTAATCTCTACCAACGGTGTCCGGATCTGACCCACACTGGTTATTAAATAAGACGGCTTGTCTTCTTCAATTGCATTGATTCTGGGACCACCGTGGTGTGGCATAGGATTTTTGTTGACATTGGGTGGTGGTGCGAAATTCAGAGCTTTTGAGTCTACCAGGTCTTGTACCTTCATGTGCAAGGCTCTGCACTTTTCTGTACTATGGCCAGGTGCATTCGAATGAAAAGCACATCTGGCGTTGGAGTCGTAATTCCTGGGTAGACTGTTGGGATCTGGAGGTGCCAAGGTCCTTAGCTCAACTAGGTTGAGTTTCAGGAGTTGTGGCAGCAATGTAGCATATGGCATGGGGATCGGATCGATCACTCTGTTGGCTTGAGATGGCCTCTGCTGGAATGGCCTTTGCTGATTATTGTTGTTGGTGTTGCTGTTGTTGTAATTCCTCGGAGGGTACTGATTTTGTTGATGGTACTGAGGTTGTTGCTGATAGTTTTGCTGCGGAGGTTGATAAGCTGGTTGTGGATGAGCTGGAGCGGGAATGGTGACCGCTGCCACAGATCTATGAACATATTGGGGCCTTCCCCTGTTGGTGTGGATGGCATTAGTCTCACAAGTCCTTCTTGGGCCCGCAAAAGGCTTTCTTGCATTACTGGATGAGCTTGCACCGTTGTCTGAGATCTTACCCATCTTCAATAGGCTTTCAATTCTCTCCCCGGCTATGACTACATCTGCAAAGCTGGTAGATGAGAAGGCAGCTAGCCTATCAATGTAAGTCCCCTGAAGGGTGTTCATGAACATATCAGCCATCTCCCTTTCTGACATAGGTGGCTGGACAGCAGCAGCAAGCTGTCTCCATCTTTGAGCATACTCTCGGAAGCTCTCCCTAGATGATTGTGACATTCCCATTAGGAGGGTCCTGTTGGGTGCCATATCCAGATTATACTGATACTGTCTGATGAAGGCCTCTGCCAGGTCCTTCCAGCATCTAATAGTTGCTCTTGTCAGATGGGAATACCATTCCCTCGAAGCTCCAGTCAAGCTATCCTCGAAATAGAACATCCACAGCTTCTCGTCCATGGTATAGGCCTTTAGCCTCCCGAGAAAAGATTGTAGATGGGTTCGGGGACAAGAAGTCCCATTATACTTCTCAAAGCATGGTGGCTTAAACTTGTGGGGAATCCTGACCCCATCTACCAAGCCCATATCCATAACATCAAAACCCAAAGAGTTTTGAGACTCTAAGGATCTTAATTTCTCAGCTATCTCATCCAACCTTCTATCATAAGCTTCTTCCCCAGCTCCCATTACTGTGAACTGGTCTTCTTGGGGGTCTTCTTGCAGTACCCTCCCTGCTGTGGCAGTCCCTTGTATATTGACAGGAATGTTGGCCTCTGGATGGAGGTGGGGTCCAAAGACTGGGGGATTGACATGAGGTTGGACTCTTTCATTGTTGCTAGTCCCAGCAGTCCCCGGCTGATGATCTTCCTGATTTCTCCCTTCTACCAGTGCCCTGAGCCTCTCCTGGCTTTGAGCCATGTTGTTCATTACCTCCATAAACTGTGTCATTTGGTTCCTCATTTCCAACCTTTCGTTGGTCATTTGGTTCCTGACCTCTGTAAGGTCCTGCTGCATCTGATCCATCTGTATGCCCGGAAGGTTACTGCGGGTGGGGTACCTGTGTGGTCGGTTGAGTGGAAACCCTCGTCGTCGAGCAATAATTCCTGAACATCACAACAGAGTTAGCAACAACAAAACAAAAACCTACAAAACAAACAAAGGGTTAGCATGCAATGCAGCATGCTTATTTATTCTCAAGGTATCCGGCTTGGCATTCAGTTTTGACCCTTCCAGACCCTTGAAGATGTTGTTGATGTTGCTTTTGGAGTAAACTCGGATGGAACAAACTAAATACATATATTACAAAAGGCAAATGGTACATAGTTTGTTTACAGATACAAGCCCTCTGAGGGGTCAAAATACATTACAAGAAAATCAAAATACATGGAATGAAAACAACAACAAGCAAATGGTCAAACACCAAGACCAAACTCATCCTCCCGAACTTCCTTGAGAAGTGCTTCGGTCACAGGATCAGCTGGACGCTCCGTGAGATTCCTGATAAGGAGGTTCCGGGTAGTAACAGCTGCAGTTAGCTTCTTGTGTTGACCTTGGTCTTTTGACCTCTTCACTCCAGCTCTGATCTTCAGCTCTGATATCTCCCTCTGGGCTGCTGCCAGGGCTTCCTGTTGCTCTTTTGCACTAGCTTCCATCTGCTCTATCTTGTCTTGGACCCTCTTGTCCTCCAGAGTACGAGCCTCGGTGATCCTGACCCACCTAGCCTGACTCTCCTTCAGATACAAGTCTGTCCTGGCTTTTTGGAACTGAGCTTCTTTGCAAGCATTCTTCAGGATTTGTTCTCCAGCCCTAGACTTCTTAATGTAATCTTCAGACTTTTCAATTCTAGCCAGATGTTCCACTTTCAACTTTTCTAACCTCTCAATATCCAGTCTACCATCACTCCTCTCCCAGAGGGTCTTCTGTAGAGCTTGAGTCAGCTTCTCATTTCTCTCTTTCAACTTCTCAAATTCCTCTAAGCTGACAGTTGCTGGAGGTGGTGTTGTGGAAGGCCCAGGCATATCTTCAATAGTAAAGGGCATCCCAGAGAATTGAGCCCTGGCATGGGACCAATCATAGTATTGTGCTGATGCTACATTGTTACACTTCCCCAGGATGGTCACCCCTTTAGTCTGCACATTGTCCCAGGCCCAGGCTGCCTGCCTAACAATAGCCAGATTAATCTTGTTCTCACAATAAAGAGTCCCAGCCAAGTCCTGTGCCTTAGGAGTGTGGACCAGTGCATAGCCCAGTTGTCTTTTGAACAGTAGAGGGTTGTAATTAATACTGCCCTTGAATCCTATCAAGGGCACATTGGGAAAATGCCCACAGCTGGTGATGATATCCCTGCCTTTTGTGCTTTGAGTGCACCACCTGATATCAGCTGAAGTTAGAGTAGTAAGTCTTCCAGCCCAGTTTTTCTGCTGATGAGGATTCAAAAATGCATCTGTCCTGGGTAGATGCCTGAGAAGCCAAGTATGGAACAAAGGAGCACAACACCTCACTAATCTTCCCCTCTGCTTTTCATTCCTCTGATGCACTGAATAGTAGAGATCCCCCAATAAAGTTGGCACTGGGTTCTTTAGAATGAACAGGTGGATTGCATTCTTACTAATGAATCGAGGCTCATCTGAAAATAATACAATCCCATATATGCTCAAGGCCAATAAAGCACAGACTGCTTTCCATTCTCCTAAAGAAGCTTTCAGGGTAGCTTGAGAGATTAAGAAATCCAAATGCAGGCCAGGGATTCCAGCCTTAGATGTCATATGCTGCCCAATCAGGACTGGTTCCAGATGCAATGCCTTTGCTACCTCTTCATTACCAGGAAAGACCATCTCAGGGTTGAAAGGGACTCCACCCCTGATAGGTATACCAACTAATGATGAGTATTCTTCCAATAAGGGGCCCAACTGAAAGTCCTGAAAAGTGAAACATCTCAGTGGGGGATCATAAAACTGAAGACAAGTGTGGATCAGGCTTCTCTGTGAGGGGTCCAGATCCATAACCATATCAAGTATATCTCCATGGTGTTCTCTGAACAGTGGTATATGGTCTGGAGTGATCAGGGTCTGAATCCTCCTGATGTCAGATAGCTCTGGCTGGAAGAAGTGGTAGGTGATGTTACTCTTTCTAGGTGCCATGATGTTGAGGATGAGTAGAGACAGGTGCTGATGATGATACTAAAGAATGGGCCACTGATTGGCTGGTGCAGATGGCTGATAGCTGAAGCAGGTGCTGATGAAGATAGGTCAATACTGAAGATGGGGTCAAAACCAAAACCAAATGAAGATGGATACCCTAAAACACAAATAAGCAAATGTCAATATGATGCAATGATTATGTATGCAAATGATATGCAAGGGTTTGTGACTGAGCTGGATCTGATCAAATGCTCTGATATAAGTCCATGTGTGTAAGAAATCTAGATGGAGGTCCATAAGTCTAGTAACCAAGGTGGGGGACTCAAATAAAGAGCCACATGTCCATGGTTTAGAATCACAAGAACTGTTCCAACATGGAGTATTCTTAACCAAATCAAAGTAACAGGGTATTCTGAGGTCAAGGTACCTGCAAACCTGTAAACAACCCAACCCCCTCACAGGTGGTGTTCTAAAACAAGGATCCTCAGACTTGGATCAGTTATGAGAAGTGTAAACACTTCTAACCCGGAGGTACAGTGTTTACAATAACCATAAAAGTTCATCCTCTAATTCACCTCAGTTTCTGAAGGTCAATACTAAAAGGTCATCCAGACTTAGCAGGCTTCCCAGATAGCCCTAGCATTGCAGGAAATCTGCAACACAGAGTTCTCAAGAAGAAACCCATATCTGAACCGTGTTTCATATTCCCGCACCAGACCGAAATGGAATGGGAAAGAATATGATTCACTCTAGCCTAGGTGTCACTCAGGTCCCAGGTATAGGACCTTAACTCTCAATGAAACACCCACCCATCAAAACAAAACCAGATCCAGCCAGCAGTACAGTATGACAATATGATATAATGCAAAGCTATAAAGAAAGCAGTAAAGCAACTGTACAAAAATAAATACAAATATACAAACACAAATAAGCACATAACACCCCAGTAAACACAAATCAAACAAGCGTTAGGAGGAACCCACAAAAAGAACCAGAAGCCCTGGTTGCAGTATAAGGGTCCCCAGCAGAGTCGCCAAGCTGTCGCTCCCGATAAAATGGGGAATGGCCCAGATAAAGGTACAGACGCGAACGTTCGGCGAGAGGGACAATGAGAACACACAGCAGTGAACTCACTGGAGATGAATAGAGTCGCCAGCTAGGCATTTTTATCCCGAAGGAAAGGCAATGCCGCATAGACCTAGAAAGATATGGACAAGACGGTTGCGAACCAGAGAGACTGAGAAAGGGGGTTGGTTACAACCTGGGAAGGTATTAGCACCCAGATTGTCCGTCGTACTCGACGGGATCCACGCTTAAAAGATTTTGTGTTTTAAAGGGGTAGTGTCGGTGCAATTTGTGTGTAAAAGAGCTGGAAAAGGATGTACAGGTGTCAGTGTAAAAAGAAATGTGAAGTGTGATATATACAGTGTCAGTGTAAGGATGAGAGTATGCTCAAGATTATAAGGCTAAAAGAATGATACTAGAAGGAGGGGGAATATACAGAGACTTTTGTTCGATAACTGTTAAGTTATGCCTACGTATCCTCTCGTGCAATGAGGAAGTCAGAACACCGTAGTTCGACCCAAAGAGACTGAAAGGTGAATTGACTGATGAACTGCTTACTTGTCTATGCTCAAGTGTATGACCTGTCTGGCTCAGGTGCAAACTGTCTTGCGTTAGACGGAAGAAACAAGTTCTCGTTTGTGAGTGAATAAGATGAGAAAAGAATCCCGGAGGAGACAATTATTGTTTGTTTTTGAGTTTTCAGTCTTTTATTGCTTTTGAAAGTTTGTCATAAGTTAATGAGCTTAAGCCTAAACCAATGGATTTAGTAAACTCATCACATCTTCCCTCTGATTAGGGGTAATGAGAATACCTTAAGTGTGAAGTCAGATTCTCACACTTAATCACCTTTGATGTAGGATTAAGATCATTAACCTACTTGTGATTATTTAGATGTTTTTGGTATTTTAGTTTAGTGTTGAGTAATGAGGTTAAGTCATAATCAGGGATTAAACAGACTCATTACACCATCCTAATAGAAGGATAATAGATGAGAATGTTTAAGCTGAGGAAAGCTCCTCAACTTAATCCATGATTAGGGATTAAACTCATGACAAAACAAGCCTTTGATTAAGTGGATTTTATATAATGGTATGATGATGAAGTGATTTTTATGATTTGTAAGACAATTTGAGGGGGACTTGTCCATTAACACTAGGGTTAGTCCTTCTTAACCAATTAAGGAAGAATTAGAACCCTAATGCAAGGCCCAAGTTACAAGTGTAATGTCTTAATAGTTATTAAGTGAATTGATTAAGAGATTTAAACACATGAAGGGTTTAACACTTAGGATTAAAGTTATACACTCCATCCTAATAGAAGGATGCAGGCATAAGCTTAATCACAAAGCCTTAAAGCCTTTAGGGTTTAGTCCCTGATTATGAGGTGAGAAGAGAAGACTCAAAGAGACACAAAGGTAAAACTAAGTGGGGAGCTAATCAAAACCCTAATCATTGTCATGCTTGGTTGTTCCTAAGGTTTGTGAGGTTTACAAGAACAATCTTCTAAGGAATCACCAGGAAGCAGATGAAAGGATCAAGAGAAGCAAAGTGACTTGCTTCATTCAAGAAGTCAAGTCACTTGAAGAAAGAAAGTGGGAAGAAGAAGAATGAGCAAGCTCAAACTCAAACATAAACAAAAATGCAGCATGGATGCAAGAGAGATGAAAAGAAGAGTTATGAGAAGTGAAGGCAAATTCACTTCTCAAATTCACTTACCACCTGAAATGTTAGAAAAGAAATGCAATGCAATGCAAAATGGGATGAGATGACATGATGAGAAACAAAACCAGAAGCATGTTGATGATGATAATGATGCTATGAAGTGATACAAACATGAAACAAGGCATGGAGATGATCATACAAGCTTATGGATGCAGATGAAGCAAGTTAAGAAGCATGGACACACATGAAAAGTTATGAAGTGCACATGGCATACAACATGGCAAATACATGATGCAATGATCAAACATGCTTTCAATATGTCTTATAATGTTAAATGAATCAAATGGATGCTTGAAATGTCATGGCAAGTCATGTTATGCAAGAGAATGCAAGATGGATGCATATGAAAGCCCAAATTAGGGTTTATGAACCATACATCAAACAAAAACCAAAATCAGAAGCAAACCCTAAGACAAAAAATTGAAAATGCCACTCAAAGGACCCCTAATCCTATACTAATCTAATGCCCAAAGGAGAGGTTTCAGCTCTTAACCAATTTCAAGTTATGATTTTTCTAAGTTTGCTAGGGTTTTAGGGTTCCTAAACAAGAAAATTACTAAACAAATTGAAAATGAAAGATCAAATCATGGCCATTTAATCTTACAAACTAAATGCTAAACACAATGCAATGCAAAAGGAATCAATGTCCAACTCCTCATGGATAGGCAGAAATGATTTTTGGAACTTTGGATCAAATTAATGCATAAAAATGATTTTAATTCAATGAGAAATTCTTAAAATGCATCAAGATCAAAAAATAAATTTGGTTTGAAGGTTGGACAATGTTTCTAAATGTCTTAGAACATTTCATGAATTTTTTGGTGATTTTTAAATACCTAAAAGTATTTTTAATAAATTAATTTCCATTAATCAATTAAAAATAAACTTTTAAATATTTAAAAATACTTTTTTAATGTTAAAAATGAAAATAAAAATATTTTTGTGTCTTAAAAATTAATGAAACTCTTGACAAAAAGTTTCATAATTTTTAAAACATTTTTGCTATTTTAAATAAATTGCACAATTTAAATGAGAAAAAAATGAAATAAAAACAAAATAAAATGGAAAGTATTTAGATCTAGAGGCTGAGATTTGATTCTGGGGGAAGACTATTGACCACGCGCGCTAATGAAGGGTCTAGATTGCATCTGATTAAATTATTTTAATTATGATTAATTAAACTAACTAAAGTGATTAGGGCTAAACAAATGAATCTGGGCCATTTAAGCAAGCGGGAAGTCAACAAAGTCAAATGATCTAACGCCTGAGATTCAAATAGAATTAATGACTGGGATTAGGGCATAACAACATTCAGGTGACCGGAGGGGAGCTCCGGTCATCTTCTCCGGCGACAACACAACCCTAATTCATGATTCAGGCATCTAAACATCAAATTAAACGCAACCAAATGATCCTCTAGCAACCTAGGTCACGAATCCACCTTCAAACACCATTTAAACATCAAGAATCAAACAAATCGAAAGAAACAAAATCCACGGGTGAAATTTCAGAGTGACCATACAAACTCATTTCTTACTTATTTTCGATTCTAAAAGCATCCCCATGACCAGCAAGACATAAGCAACCAATTTATAACTCAAAATGCAAGCTCTGAGAAAAAATGTTCATGGCCATACCTGAGATGGAGACCCCTGTTTCTGGGCTTTCAGAGCTATTCTTTGGTGCAAGCTTGCTCCACTGACTCCCCTGGTGCTAATGGAAGGCTTGGAATGAGCTTAAATAAGCTGGTTTGAGAAATCCAGTTCTGGTGTATCAGAAAATGGAGTTTGTGTATGAGCTGTTTCAGATCATTGTGAAGGGTGGTATTGGTTCTATGGAGGTTTTCTGGTTGATTGGTGAAGGTAGAATGAGTGTTTGATGACTGTGGAAGGTGATTCGAAGAGAGGAAAGTTTTTGCAGGTTTTTGGATGTGTTGTGTTCTAGTGTGCTTCTGGCTGTTTTGAGTGTTGGTCTGGGCTTAATGAAGCATGGTGAGTTGAGTAGTGGAATTGTTTCTTGTGTTTGAGGCCTGTGGAAGATGATTCGAAGGAAAATGCAAACTGGAGTGAGTTTGTGTATGCTGTGCTATGGCTTGTTTCAGGCTGGCCCCTTATGTGAAATGGCTAGCAAATGGATAGTATAAACAACTCCAATTGGTCAGATGATGTGACCTGGCCTGCTGTGATAGGTAAGTTCACTTTTGCAAATTGTCAACCTTTTTGTAAGAGAGGCATGGGCTAAGTTCTAGCTTGGTACAAGAGTGTGGGCTGGCACAGCATGGTGTGTGAGTGAGGCTAGGGTGGTTCAGCAGCCAAGGCAACAAGTTGGTGAAAGTGTGATGATGGTTTTGCAAGTTGATCATCTTTGGTTCACATGTAACTATCTTGCTACACAAGCCATGAAACATGAGAAACTTTGATTCAAATCTGATTTTTAGGTCACATAGAATGTTTGTGTAGTGGTTAGACATGAATTAGAAGCTATGAATGCCTTGGTACAAAGTTCTTGCAAGTTTCTCATTTGGTGCACATCTTGAAAATTAATGATTTTTGCCAACTTTGACACACCATAACTTTTGATCCAAAATGAATTAGGTCATGTTCTTGTACTTTTTGAAAAGGGAAAAATGTATTCTACAACTTTCATGACCAAAGTTTTTCCATTTGTAGCATTTTTGGATCAAAAAGTAAGGTTTGAAAAGTGACCTAAAATGACATATTCTTTAAAAGTCAACCATGCCCTAAAAAAGTCAACTTTGCAAAAACTTCAAATTCTTGAATTTTGTGAACTTCAACCTTCTTCCATGATCAAATAAAGATCAAATACACTCAAAATGATGAAGATCACCCCTTGGTTGGGTCACTGGGGGCCTCAGATGCCCTGATTTTGCACTGACTTGTCTGAAAAGTCAACTCTTGATCAGATGACTTCCCCATGGAATTTCTTCATGAAAATTGATATGCATACTCCCTATACCATATAGAGACCAATGGAAACAAGAATGACCAAAAAAATTGGGGTTATGGCCTCTGAAACCAAAACCCTAATTTTAGGTCAACTGTGCAGTCTAGCCTGGCTCTGCATCCATACCAATCCCAGTTCTTGTGAATCTTTGGTATTTTTGACTTTGGGAGGATGTAATATGATATAAGAACACACATGGACCCCTTTGAAGTGATTGGTGGCCTTTGGAGTGGCTCAGGAGGCTCTTGGATTGCTCAGATCACAAACCCTAGGTGCAGATGACTTTGAATCTATGCAGTGAATCAAAATGAGATATGAGATGATATGATTGTGTTTATGCATATGAAATGGTCACAAGCCATGGTGTGAATGGGTGAGGGCAAATTTGGGGTGTTTACAAGATGCTGTGTAAAAGGAGCACTGAAGTATGCATGGAGAATATAAAGCAGAAGAAGCAGATTGAGGGATTAAAGGCTGAAAAGACAAGTAATCTAGAGATCATTGACACTCTGAAAAGTGAAGTAAGCCTACTCAATTCCAAATTAGAGCATATGTCCAAATCTGTCAGAATGCTGAACAGTAGCTCAAACACACTGGATGTCATTCTCAACAACAAACACTCAGGGGATAGGACTGGGTTGGTATTTAATAAAGCTCAAAAGTTTGAGGCTAGCACCAGCAAAACAACTTCAAATCCCATAAAGTCAAAAAAGATGTCCCAACATCATGAACAGAACATGATGAAAAAGAAGTATCAAAGATGGAGATGCCATCATTGTGGAAGGTTTGGTCACATCAAACCTTTTTGCTACAAGCTGCATGGACATCCAAATCAGAGATATCAACAACCCCCTAAGCAGAAGACAGAGGTCACCAAGAAAGTGTTGCATGGACATCAAAATCAAAGATATCAACAACCCCCTAAGCAGAAGACAAAGGTCATCAAGAAAATATGGGTACCTAAAGCTAGTCTTCATGCTGATCAAAGCTACAAATACATGCCCAAGAACAAGTTCAACAAACAACCTTGGATATCTAAAGATGGACACTACACAGGGCAGAGGCAGCAAAGGAAACCTCATAACAGGCAAAAATTGTCAAAGAAGGTTGCTGCCTATATAGCTCATACATCTCTCAGAGTATCAGCTAAGGAAGACTGGTACTTTGACAGTGGATGCTCAAGGCACATGACTGGATTGAAGAATATGCTGGTAGACTTAAAGTCACACTCATCCAGATATGTAACCTTTGGAGATGGAGCTAAAGGAGAAATCAAGGGAGTTGGGACTTTGGACTGCCCAGATGTACCAAGACTAGATGATGTGTTGCTGGTAAAAGGATTGACTGCTAACTTGATTAGCATAAGTCAATTATGTGATCAAGGTTACAGTGTAAACTTTACCAAACTGAATGCATAGTGTCTGATAAAGAACAGAAGGTTGTCATGAGAGGAGCCAGATATAAAGACAACTGTTATGTGGGAACCTCAAGATTTCAGTCTCAATTCAACTTGATCCTTAGCCAAAGAAGAAGAAGTGAAGCTATGGCACCAAAGACTGGGTCATCTTCATCTCAGAGGAATAAAGAAGATCATATCTATGGAGGCTGTAAGAGGTATTCCAAGACTGAAGATTGATGAAGGCAAAGTATGTGGTGAATGTCAAATAGGCAAGCAAACCAAGATGTCACATCAAAAGCTCCAACATCTGACAACTTCCAAAGTTTTGGAATTATTGCATATGGATCTTATGGGACCAATGCAGGTTGAGAGCCTTGGTGGAAAAAGGTATGCCTATGTGGTTGTTGGTGACTTTTCAAGATATACATGGATAAGTTTCATCAAAGAAAAGTCTGATGTGTTTGATGTATTCAAAGATCTGTGCCAAAGAATACAAAGAGAAAAAGAAAGATGTGTGGTCAGAATAAGAAGTGACCATGGAAAGGAGTTTGAGAATCAAAAATTCACAGATTTCTGTTCTTCAGAAGGAATCAATCATGAGTATTCTTCTCCTATCACCCCTCAACAGAATGGGATTTTTTAGAGGAAGAACATAACTATCCAAGAATCAGCAAGAGCTATGATTCATGCTAAAATGTTACCACTGTACTTCTGGGCTGAAGCTATGAACACAGCTTGTTACATTCACAATAGAGTCACTCTAAGAAAAGGAACCTTGTCCACCATTTATGAAGTCTGGAAGGGCAGAAAACCTACAGTCAAGTACTTCCATGTGTTTGGAAGTAATTGTTACATTCTGGCTGATGTGGATCAAAGAAGAAAGATGGATCCTAAAAGTGATGAAGGGATTTTCCTTGGATACTCCATAAATAGCAGAGCCTATAGAGTATTTAACTCCAGAACCAAGGTTATAATGGAGTCAATAAATGTGATCATTGATGATGCCCCTGCAGATGTAGCTAATGATGTTGGAACATCTGTTGACAGTCAGACTGAAATAAAGAGTGATAATTCTGACTTTACTCTAACTGAGGCAAGGACAGAACAATCCAGCAAACCTCCCTCCATCAGAATTCAGAAGGATCATCCTAAAGATCTGATAATTGGTGATCCCAACAGTGGTGTAATCACTAGATCAAGAGAGATGATTTCAGGTTCTTGTTTTGTTTCAAAGATAGAACCTAAAAACATCAAGGAAGCTCTGAATGATGAGTACTGGATTTATGCTATGCAAGAAGAATTAGGCCAGTTTACAAGGAATGAAGTGTGGGATCTTGTTCCTAGGCCTGATGACATAAATGTGATTGGCACTAAATGGGTGTACAAGAACAAGTCAAATGAGCAGGGAGTTGTTACAAAGAACAAGGCTAGACTTGTAGCTCAAGGATACACACAAATTGAGGGAGTAGACTTTGATGAAACCTTTGCACCAGTAGCAAGGCTTGAATCAATCAGACTACTTTTAGGAATTGCTTGTATCCTGAAGTTCAAGCTATTTCAAATGGATGTGAAAAGTGCCTTTCTAAATGGGTATCTTAATGAGGAGGTATATGTGGAGCAGCCTAAGGGATTTGTTGATCCAAGCTGTCTAGAGCATGTATACAAACTAAGGAAGGCTCTTTATGGTCTGAAGTAAGCCCCAAGAGCATGGTATGAAAGACTAACCACTTTTCTCATAAAACAAGGATACAGGAAAGGTGGAATAGACAAAACCTTGTTTGTGAAGGATGAAGAAGGAAATGTCATGATTGCTCAAATATATGTAGATGACATAGTCTTTGGTGAGATGTCAGACAGGATGGTTAAACATTTTGTTACTCAAATGGAATCTGAGTTTGAGATGAGCCTAGTAGGAGAACTAACCTACTTTCTTGGACTGCAAATCAAGCAGATGGAGGACTCCATGTTCATATCCCAAAGCAAGTATGCAAAGAACATTGTCAAGAAGTTTGGGATGGACAATGCTAGTCACAAAAGAAAACCTTCCCCCACTCATTTAAAGCTGACAAAGGATGACAAGGGTGAAAATGTAGACCGAAGCTTATACAGAAGCATGATTGGAAGCCTATTATATCTGACTGCTAGCAGACCAGATATAGCCTTTGCAGTAGGTGTATGTGTAAGATATCAAGCTGAGCCAAAAGTAAGTCATCTAAACCAGGTTAAGAGGATTTTGAAATATGTCAATGGTACTTGTGACTATGGCATAATGTACTCTCATGGATGTGAACCAATTCTCACTGGCTTTTGTGATGCTGACTGGGCTGGAAGTGCTGATGATAGAAAGAGCACATCAGGAGGATGCTTCTTTCTAGGAAACAATTTGATTTCTTGGTTCAGTAAGAAACAAAATTGTGTATCCTTATCCACTGCTGAAGCTGAATATATTGCAGCTGGTAGCAGTTGTTCACAGTTGGTATGGATGAAGCAAATGCTCATAGAATACAATGTCCCACAAGATGTCATGACATTGTACTGTGACAACTTAAGTGCTATTAACATATCAAAGAATCCAATCCAACACAGCAGGACCAAGCACATTGATATCAGGCATCATTTCATCAGAGATCTTGTGGAAGAGAAGGTGATCTCATTAGAACATGTAGCCACAGATTTGCAATTGGCTGATATATTTACTAAAGCTTTGGATGCTACCCAATTTGAAAACCTAAGGCGTAAATTGGGAATCTGCTTATGTGAAATATAGCAGTTATGGAGAAGTGCCAACATGTCCTATGACATCGTGTGGCATGATCACCAGATGGCAGCACCAGTATGGTCAGTAACTCTGTGTATTCCACTTTTTAGAATTCCACCAGTAACGGAATTTATAAAAGCTCAAACGTGCTCTCAGCTCTTCGTCTCCTTACTATCTCCTCAAAACCATTTGCATGCTAAAACTGATTTTCTGAGCTCATCAAAATCAATCAAACCTAAACTCTTCTTCCACCACATTCGAAAAATGTCTCAACATCAAAACCCTAACCTTACTGATGAAAATATCAACCAAGAAGATGTAGTGCATGCAACCCCAATCTCTATGGTACGAATGGATACTACTCCCATAGACGAAATCAGAGGAAGTGTTCCTCTTGCTTAAAAACCTAGAACTCCAAATGTGAGAAGAGCAAAGGAACCTGTGTTCAGCAAAAGCAAAGGGATTCCTTCAGCTTCAAACACCACCCCCAAAGCTTCTGACTATGTGGATGCTTCCATCAAGCATCTTGTGAACAGGATTCTATCTGAACAAAGAGTGGTGCATGGGATATCTGTTCCTCTGAACAACATGCCTGCTCCACAAGAGGAACAGAGCAATCAGGCTGAAGAGGACACTCCTGCTCAACAGGATGTCCCAATAAATGTTGAAACATCTGAGGACCAAAACAAGGCCTCAACTGATGATGATGATGAAGCCACTGATGACCAAGCTTCTGTTGATCCACCTGCTGAAAAGGAGGTTTCCCAACCTCCTCCTGTTGAAGCCATAGATGATGACTCTGACACAAAGATCATTGCATCTGTTGACCCTAGCATAGCCAAAAGGCTTAGGGCTAGGAAGGAGAAGAAGTCTGCTGGACATGCAACTCCTGAAAAGAAACAGCCTATTCCAAAGAAAGACAAGGTAAAAGTTTCATTTGGACCTACTAAACAATGGAGCAAGGTGAGTACCCAAAAGAGGAAAGCTGTAACTCCACCTGATTCAGATGTTGAAGAGGATGTCCCAACATCCCAACCAAGGAAGAAACCAGCACCTCCCAAGTCTACCTCTGCTGTTCCAGAAGCTCCTCTGGACAATGTTTCATTCCATCATGTGTCAAGTGTGAGCAAATGGAAATATGTCTACCAAAGAAGGGTGGCACTGGAAAGAGAGCTAGGCAGCAATGCACTGGAGTGCACTGAGGTAATAGACCTAATATCCTCTGCTGGTTTATTCAAGACAGTTTCAAATTTTTCACCCTGCTATGAGCTGCTGGTTAAGGAGTTCATTGTCAACCTGCAAGAAGACTGTGCTGATGGAAAGTCAGAAGAATTCAGAAAGGTTTATGTAAGAGGGAGATGTGTGGAATTCTCTCCTAGGGTTATAAATCATTACCTAGGGAGAGAATCTGATGGGCCTAATGAGCTGGGGAAGACTGACAACCAAGTTTGCAAGGTCATCACTACCAACCAGGTCAAAACTTGGCCAGTCAAGGGCAAACTTTCTGTTAGCTTGCTTACAAGGAAATATGCTATGCTGCATCGAATTGGTACTGTCAACTGGGTCCCTACCAACCATACTTCTTCAATAGCTACTGGATTGGGAAGATTCATTTATGTTGTAGGCACCCAAACAAAGTTGGACTTTTGGGCTTACATTTTTTATCAAACCCTAAAGCATGCAGGAACATCAGCAACAAAGCTTCCCATTGCTTTTCCATCTCTGCTCTGTGGAATCATCCTCAACCAGTATCCAGGCATCCTCACTGAGAAGGATTCAGTCTGCAAGAGAGAAAGTCCACTGGCCTTCCACTACAAACTATTCTTGAGCCATCATGTTGCTGATGTTGAAGCTCCCACTGGGACATCTGCTGGACCATCAAAAGCAAAGACTCCCATATCCAAAGCTGCTTTGATTGCAAAACTCAAGAACACTTGCAAAGAGCTGGATGCCAAAAAGAAAAAGCTTGAGGAAGTAATTCAAAGGATGGAGATGGAAGAGGGTGCTCAGAATGCTGCTAAATCTGATGATGAATCTGATGATGAATCTGAAGAAGAAGAAGATACTGAATATGATGACTCTGAGTGAAAATGTGTGAGGAAAGTGAACTGCCTGTATTAGCATTGTAATTTTGATTTTGTAATTTTGTTTTTATCTCTACTTATGTAAAATTTGGCCCCAATTTCTGTCTAACAAGGGGGAGAAGAGAAGTGTACTGATCAACAACAATGTCTGCTACAGTTTGCCTGATTAATGAACAATGTTGTTTGTTTGTTTAATGCCTGCTTCTGAACTAAGTTTTTTTTAACAGAAAATTTTGTTGAACAAGTCAGAATACATACAGGTTTGAGGGGGAGTAAATTATTATAAACTCTCACATGATTCAACAGAAAAGAACTGCTACACTCTGATAAATAAAACTCTGCTGCACTCTGATAAAACCAGAAGATTATGTTAGCCAAAAATTAGCCAAAGGGGGAGTTTGTAGATGTTTAGAATTGGCAGAATTTTTGACAAACAAGAAGTGTTGAACTTAGTTCAGGATGTCACACCAGATGTTGTGACATTATCAAACAGAGTATAAGTTAATGAACTTAGTTCAGGATGTCACACCAGATGTTGTGACATTGTATAAGTTAATGAATTAAGTTCAGACATCAGGATGTCACACCAGATGTTGTGACATCTCAGACTGCTACCAGACTTAAATGATGCATAACAGAACTGAGTAAATTCCGGGAATTTATCTGGAATTAATTGTGAATGGATAAACAATACAAGGCGCATCTGTAGGGAGCTTAGTTATCTGATTTCAGTATAACAGAATAGCTACCTCACCTAGAATCAAGGAAGTAACAAACCCTAATTCAAGGTGATGACAACATGTGTATCAGGACTGGATAATCTACAGAAAGCCCAAAAATCCAAGCATCTATTTAAGTAACAGAAACTCTCAGAATAGAGTACGAAATTAAGAAGACTAAATAGGGTGTTTGTGTTTAATAGCAGGTTTTAGTTGTGTATCACTTTATGAGCTTTTAAGCAAAAAGTGTATTGTGTCTTGATTGAAACTGTTAAGTAAAATCAAGCTGTTGTGTTTGAAGTGTGACTTCAATTTTATTAAACATTGTAACATATCACTGTGTGATTGAGGGGGAGTGAGTTGGTACTCATATCTAAGTTGTGTATTAGGTAGAAATTGCCTTAGGTGGATATTAAGTGAAGGATTAAACTAAGTGGTTTAAGTCCAGAATTAATATTACTTATATTGGATTTCCTTCCTGGCTTGGTAGCCCCCAGGTGTAAGTGTGGAGATACACTGAACTGGGTTAACAATTTCCTGTGTTATTTAATTTACCTGCACTTTAAGTTTTTGTTTAAGTCTTCAAGTGTTTAAACATCTCATTCGACATCACGTACCTGATCCCAGAATTTCAGTAATGCTGCACAAACCTGAGGAAGAAGGAAAGGACAAGGTCCTGCGAAACAAAGATCTGGGTTCGGGAGTCGGTTACGACCTGGGAAGGTATTAGCACCCCAGACCGTCCGCCGTACCCGACGGGATCCACGCTTGCTTGTTTTGTTTCAAAGGGTGAGAAAAATATAACTGCTGCTGAAAAAATGAACTGCTAACTGGAATGTGAATGGAAATGAGAAAGGAATAAGAAAGGAAAGAAGGGGGAAAATGTAGGGAAAATAAAGAATGTGCTCGAACGGACCCTACCCCGCTGCCTACGTACCTCATAGGGAAAATGAGGATCAGAGTCAACGTAGTTTGCCTAACTAAGGCGGGAACTATTTTTTGTGTTTTTATGGCTGGAACTGCGTATGTCTATGCTCAGGTGTTGCAGGCTCGTCTGGTACGAGTGCGTCTACCGTCTTGCATGCGAGACAAGTCGTCGCGAGTTCGCGTTGAGAGTGAATGAGATGAGAAAAGAAGTTCCCGCAAGAAAGTCACTTGTTATTTGTTTTTGTCTTTTTATGAGAAATGTTTTGAATTTGTTTGTGAACATTCTCATACTAAGACCTATCCATCGCGAGAAGTACTTACACCTCACCCCGAAACAGGACGCGTATAAGCACTCCGCAACAAAGTCTCGTGTCGTACAAGAACGTTCAACCTTTATTATGTATTTTATTATTTTCTTCATGAGGTGAGAAAGAATGACTCAAGTTGGAAAAAGGACCAAAAACTAAGGGGGACTAAGACCATCCCTAAGTTATTTATTATTCACAAAAGGGAGATCCTAATGGTTTGTGACGTTTTCTAATCCTAAAGATCAAAAAGGAAAAGAAAGAAGGGAAAAGGATGCAACTTACTTCCTAAGGAAGGTAAGTTGGTCCTAACAATGGGGAATCCTACCAAACACAAATATGGAAGGAAAAGATGAATTAAAATGCATAAAAGAAATGCATAAAAAATAAAAGGATAGGGTGAAGTAAACTTACCTCAATCTTCCCCACTACAAAACAAATGATTAATGTGCACTTTTATGAAAAAAGAAAGAAGCAAACACACCTTAATTAAATCCTAAAGACTCTAGGACTCAAACTAGACTCAATCTTAATTCTAAAGGAACTAGAAAAAGGCTAAAACCAAAATACAACACCTATTACAACCCCCTAATACCCAAACAACTATGAAAACAATGCATAATACAACTCAGCTTTTTACAGCAAGCATGCAGCATAAAAAAGTAGGTGTAAAAGGTTACAAACAACATGTACACATAACAAACAACACACATTTTACAACACCTATATACAAAAACAGCTATGAAATGCAAAATCCAGAATTGCTTATTTTCATTTTTTCATGCACAAACTCAATGCAACATATACCAATTCACCATGAATATGTATTTGGACCTAAATCAACATATAAATGCAAGAACATGAATCTTTTTGATGATTATGCAAGTATACATCACATGGTAGATTATGCCACAAATAATGCAACAATGTAACACATGAACATGCATATGAACATGGCATATGAACATGGTGATTATTGATTATGAACATACAACATGATAGCTCAAAAATAATGTCAAACTTAATACAAAATTCAAAATTAAATTGATATGGATGATGTGATCAAGTATGCAATGAAATGCAACCGAATGCACAATTATGCAACATGCAAAATGCAACATACATCAACATAATGGAATGCAAAAAATGAATTAATGCAATGAAAACATGTAAAAACGGAATGCTACATGATTATTATGTGTCAAATAATGCACAAACATGGTAACAACATGCAAGAATTTAAGCTATGCACAAAGAGCACAAAACATGCATAATATGCGAAATGAACGGAATCGTGTTGAAACGACTCGAAACGGGGGAATGAGCTACTGGAAATGGACTCAAAAATTCCCTAAAATCACTACCTAAACATGTATGAACATTAGAGGCACTAGAAATTAGGAATGAGCAATCAAATAAGCAAAAAAAATTAAAAAATTAACAGCGTTAACCGGTTAACCCATTGGTTAACCGGTTAACAAACCTAAATCTACCTTGTTTTGTGGCCAATACGCACCCGTTAACCGGTTAACCAAATAGTTAACCGGTTAACACTGAACCAGAATGTGAAAAAAGTTGAGAAATAAGTGCTTTTGGCCACAAACTCACTTCTAATGATCCCTAACATACCTAGGACCATGCTACCACTAATTTCTACTTAATTTGAGCTTATTTACAGACGATAGAACCTATATCTATTAACACCTTAAATCAAAATTCAACCAAAATCACAAATCACAAGCAAACATAATCGAAACGGAATTGATTTTAAACAAAGCGAAAAGCACTTAAAGAATGCCAAAAGTGGCGAGATGAAGAGAATAACTTAAAGAAGAAGTGATTAAGATCACCAACCTACGAAGAGGAGGAGTGCTTCAGTGACTGTTGCAAGAATCAGAGCTTGAATCGAAGAGAAAACCGAAAACCGAGAAATCGCAAAATAAATGCGTTCTTGACGTTTTGATCTTCTTGCACTTCCGATAAGCCGAAAACTTCAACAAAATCAGTAGCTTATCCTTCTTCAATCCACAAAATATGAAGGTTGGAGGCTTAAGCTTCAAGATCTTCAAGTTTCAATGTGAAACTTGAAGAGCTTATTTGAAAAGCTTTGGTGAAAAGGGTGAAAAAAGGAGGAAAAGTGAGAGAGAGATAGAGATAGAGATAGAGAGAGAGAGAAAAGTGCTTGTGCAAGAGTGAAAAAATTGGCAAAATGGTGGTCAACCCTTTGGTTTGGATGAAAGTGGCTTAAATAGAGGTTAGGCTAGGAGCTAGGTTTGGGTTTGGGGCCCAAAAATTAGGTTTGGTAGTTAGTTAGGGTTAGGGTTGGAAAAGAGAATATTCCTTGGAATATTCCTTGGAATATTCCTTGGAATATTTCTTGGAATACTCTAGAAGATGGTAGAAGATGGTGGAAGCTTCCAAGGGAAATGGAGTGGAATTGCAATGGAAAAACAAAATGGAAAGAATGAAAGGAAGTGTGGAAAGAAAGTGGAAGGAAAAGTGGAGGGAAACGCAAAACCAACTACCTTTCAAACGATTTTTCTTTGATTTTTATATGATTCCTCCATCATTTCTTGACCAAACTTGAACCATAGGATCATTGTAACCCTAAATTCATGATCTCAATCTTAAAAGTCCAGAGTTAACCCCTTTTTACCTAGCTCAGTTGCCTTTTCCCCGATTCCTCGATTTTCTGTCATCCGGCCAGTCGAACCCCTTCCAAAATGTATTTGTGGACGAGATTTGAACCCTAGGCACTTGACATAATATATAAGACAAAGGAATCCTTATTGAATCAAAACTTCACGCGGAATCCCCGTAGAAATGAAACCCTAATTCGGCCCTTTTCCCTCAGGAAATATTGCACTGCTTGCCTCCTTCAATCAAACCCCCATCTTTCCATGGCTTGTGGCTTCAAGTGAAGACTTGTGGGATATTGTGAACCCTTTGCACAAGGTTGGGAAGCTTTGTGGCCCTGTGATTGACTTTGTAATGCCTTCAGCTGCTCCAATCATTGATCACATACCCATGCCTCAGCTATGCAACATTTGATGCAATTTTTTTTTATTTTATGAATTTATGTATGCAAAATGTTGAAGATATGAGAGGGCAAATTTTGAGGTATTACACAGGGCTCGACCCCGAGACGGCTTGTCATCACCTCTCCATCGACCCAACACACAAAGCGGTCGCCCAACATAGGAGGAAGCAGTCGACCGAGAAAACCAGAGCGGCCGAATTTGCTGTTAAAGACCTCCTAGAGGAAAATTTTGTAATCGAGGCCAGGTACACAACCTGGCTCTCAAATGTTGTACTTGTCAAAAAATCTAATGGAAAGTGGAGAATGTGTGTTGACTATACTGATCTCAACCAGGCATGCCCAAAAGACGCATATCCTTTGCCTAACATCGATAAACTGGTCGACAATTCGTCCGGTTTCAAGCTATTATCCTTCATGGACGCCTACTCGGGGTACAACCAAATACCCATGGCTGTGTCCGACAAAAAATACACGGCCTTCATGACCGAATCGGGCAACTACTATTATAACATTATGCCATTCGGTTTAAAAAATGTGGGCGCGACATATCAGCGCATGATGAATAAGGTATTTCGGGCAGAAATCGGGGACATGCCTGAGGTGTACATGGACGACATGATCGTCAAGTCTCAGTAAGAGACGGACCACGCGTCCCACTTATGAAAGGTATTCAATCAAGCCCGGAAATGCAAAATGTGTTTCAATCCCGAGAAGTGCACGTTTGGGGTCCGAGCAGGGAAGTTCCCTGGATTCTATTTAACTGAACGAGGTATTGAAGCCAATCCTGACAAATGTCGGGCATTCGCAGAACTTCCTACTCCTAATTCTAAAAAATCCATACAATCGTTGAACGGGGTCCTCGCTTCCCTCGCACGATTTGTGGCAAAATTCGCTCAGCACGCCCTCCCCTTTTACAAACTCCTCCGCAAAGAGGCTATCTTTGAATGGACGGAGGAGTGCGAGCAAGCCTTGTCCCACTTGAAAAGGGCATTATCTGAACCCCCAGTTTTGTCCAGGCCCAAAGAAGGGGAGACGCTTTACCTCTCTCTCGCCGTAGCAAACGAGGTTGTAAGCGCGGCCCTCATACGCGACCTACCCGAGGGACAGAAACCTATCTACTTTATGAGCAAGGCGCTCCACGGCCCCTAACTTCGATACCTCCAGGTAGAAAAGGTGGCCCTGTCCCTCCTTTTTGCAGCCAGAAGACTACGACATTATTTTTTAGCCCACACCATCATCGTGAGAACAGACCAGCCCATAATACAATTACTCGGTCGACCAGATATGGTCGGGCGAATGCTAAAATGGTCGTTGGAACTGTCTGAATTCGACATCAAATTCGAAGGGAGACAAGCTCTCAAAGCTCAAGCACTAGCCGACTTTGTAGCAGAGCTCACTTTCACCGAGCAGGAGCCGAAATCTCTATCCAAATGGACCATCTTCGTAGACGGAGCATCTGGCCCGGCGGGTAGTGGAGCTGGAGTTATCCTGGAAAACGAAGAGGGAAGCATCATCGAAGTATATTTAACTTTATCCTTCCCGACATCCAACAACCAGGCGGAATATGAAGCCTTCCTGGCAGGCATACGGCTCGCGACCGACCTGGAGGCAGAAGAAATCACAATTTACACAGATTCCCAACTGGTCGCTAGCCAAGTCCGAGGAGATTTCCAGGCCAAAAACGACAATATGGCTGAATACCTGGCCCTTGTAAAAGACGAACTAAAACGATTCACAAGAGTAGAGGTCAAACACGTCCCGCGAGAGAATAATACTCAGGCTGATATCCTTTCCAAGTTGGCAAGCACTAAAAAGAAAGGAAACAACAAATCTGTCATACAAAAAGTGCTCCCCCGACCAAGCATTGGACGATCTTCAACCCACCTAGACATTAATCTCATAAGCAATGCCAGCTGCTGGATGACCCCAGTGTTTACCTACCTGACCAAGGGTGAGTTACCGACAGACCCGAAAACGGCCAGCACCGTGCGTCGAAGGTCGTGCTCGTACGCCCTGGTCGATGGGCGTATGTATCGTCGAGGGTTCTCCATGCCACTCCTCAGGTGCGTAGAGGAAGAGAACGTCCCACACGTACTAAGAGAATTCGATGAAGGAATTAACGCACAACACCCAGGCGGACGATCGTTAGCCCGAAAGATTCTCTGGGTAGGGTATTATTGGCTGACACTCCAGCACGACACGAAAGAACACGTAAAAAGATGCGACAAATGCCAACGACACGGGGACGTACATGTAGCACCCCCTACCGAGCTAAAATCGCTATCTTCCCCGTGGCCATTCGCGTGGTGGGGGTGGACATCTTAGGGCCATTCGTCGTCGGATCCGGCCAAAATAAATACCTCATTGTGCGCGTCGATTATTTCACCAAATGGATAGAAGCTGAGGCCTTGTCCAAAATTACTGCACTCAACATACTACGCTTCTTCAAGAGGAGCATCCTCGTTCGGTTCGGGGTACCGCTCGCCATTGTAACCGATAACGGTACCCAATTCACTGATAGACATTTCAAAGAATTTGTTGCGTCAGTAGGAACAAAACAACACTTCGCTTTGGTGGAGAATCCCCAAACTAACGGACAAGCAGAAGATGCAAATAGAGTAATCCTAAGAGGTCTAAAACGGAGACTAGACGAACACAAGAAACACTGGGTCGAGGCGTTACACAACGTGCTTTGGGCATATAGAACCACTCCCCACTCAACGACCGGTGAATCCCCATTCTGGTTGGCATATGGGACCGAAGCAGTGATTCCTGTGGAAATGCACATCCGATCCAGACGAACAGAGTCCCCAATGGACCAAGACACCAACTCCGGAGCTTTAAGAGACGAGCTTGACCTGGTCGAAGAAATCCGATCAGAAGCTGCTCTCCGAGAGGCCACTCTCAAACAGAAAATAGCAGCTCGATATGATTCTAAAGTCATAAGACGAGCATTCGAGGTGGGTAGTCTCGTTCTAAGAAGAAATCACAGAGATTCCCGCGAAGGAAAGCTAACGCCTAATAAGGAAGGCCCATATCGCGTCCGGGCAAAGACCGAAAACGGAGCCTATTATTTAAAAAATCTGCACGGGGAAGAACTTGCTCGGCCGTGGAACGCCGAGAAGCTCAAGCAATATTATAGTTAAATTACAGAGTCACCTTGCTCGACTCTCAAGCGAGGAGCAATAGGTCCGACTACGAACTGCGTGCCTAGGTACAAGCACGACAGCCCAAAATAACATGATTATCAGGATCTTCTTCCAAGGGAAGGAGATGACTGTTGCACGAGCGGATACTCAAACGAGTCCGACGTCGCCTACGTGCCACGACTAGGCAGAACCCCAGCTCGCGATGGGATGTTCAAGCCTCGGAGCCCGAGTTATTACCTTGGCCCGGGTACCGACCAGGAGCCAGATCCAAAATCTGGTTGGTCCCCCAAACCAACTGATCACAAACACACGCCCCGTATTTTCCTAATCATATCTAATCATTACAAAGACGTCAAACACTTAACGTTTATAAAAACATAAAAGGAAAAAGTCCTCCGACGGACGCACAGTTAAACAAAAAACATTGTAAAATAACAAATGACCACCGAGGTCGGAAATTTTTACTGCAAAGTTGCAACCCCGAAGGGCCGACTTGTTCATAGTTACATATAAAGGGGACCACGTCCCCGAGAAAAACACAATAAATTACAAGGTAACGGCATGCAGGCCAAACTAACTCCCCTCCCCTTCTGGAGCACCGGGTTGACCTTCGTTCTAAGGCGGTTGCACCTCTGATTGGTCAGGCTGAGCAATCACCCCGGGCTGGGAGTCCTCCACGATCAAGTCCGAGGGGACCACTATCTGGCCATCCTCGACTTTGTAGAGATAGCTGATGCGGCTGGTATCCAAAGCCAACTCAGGATGAAAAGCTCGTATCTGGTCCACAGCGTTTTGGAAACTAAGCTCAGTCGACGAGTTCAGATCTTCCATGTGCTAGTCGATCCGAGCAAGGAACTGGACCCTGGTCACCAAACTCTTGGTGTCAGCATCCTCATCCTCCTTTGGGCAAAAGGCGTCCTTCAGCTTTTTGCTCTGCTCCAAGGCCCTCCTCTTATCGACCTCCAGCTTGGCAATGATATTCCCTCGATCGGTCAGCTCCTTGGCAGAGGCAGTAGATTCTTCAGAGGCCGCAGCCAACTTCCTTTCGGCAGCAGCCAAGAGCTCCTTCAGCTTCTCCACCTCCCTTTCTTGCCCAGGGTTCCCTTCGGCCGTCAACCAGGCCATAGACAAAACCCGCATAACTGCGCTCGCGTCCTGAGCCAGAGACAGACGCCGGGCAGGGTGATCCATTGCCTCAACAAACAAAGAATCCGCCCGATCAACCTCCATGCTCGTCTCTTCAAAATAATTTCGCTTCACAAAGCAAGGCAGAAGCACATGATTCGGTTTGGGGGGAGCATTGGCTGTCAAGTCCACGGTCACTGCGGATTTATGCTTCTTCATGAGCGAGCCAGTAGACGCGCTCGGAGAACCTTGAACCAAGGGGCCCGACCTAGAACTGCTCGTTTCGGTCAGCTTGGTTTGGACGACCGCGACCTCTTCTTTTGTTGTTGACGCAGGCGCTCCTGGATCTTGTCAAGGGGGTTCGACAAGGAGCCTACAAAGAAAAAAGAGCACACAAGATTAGTCACGGACGTCAAAAAATTATCAAAACATAGTAACAAGAAGAAATAAAAACGAATACCAAAAAACTCAGACACTTCTTGCCCGGTGTTACACGCCAGCAGGTCTGTGGCGTCTATCAAAGGACGCTCCACAACCTCTCCCCCGTCCTGATCCAACATTATCTTGCCCTCCCCGTCCAGCAGAGGAGTCGGGGTAAAAGAAGCTACCAACTTCCTAAAAGCCTCGAAGCTTGCCGCATCATCCTCATTAAGGGAATCCCCTACTTGGACAAACTCACTAACCGGGCGCCCATAGTGAGCATAACTCCACGAGAAGGGAAACAACCAGAGCCTCCTCAGAATCACCTGTCCTTGGTCGTCGAGTCTGGGCTCGTCATTTTCATCGGTATCTATCCCCAAGAAACTCAGTGCCTTCACGGCTTCCGCGCTCGCCGGCTTAATCAAAAAGTAATCCGTCTTGAAAGCCCGGATAGATTCCGAGTGAGCTTTGAAGATCTTGGTCCACTGTTTGAAGGAAATAAATCCCTTCTGGTCGGTCCCCCGCCTTACCTGGCGCTACAGTGAGAAAAAACGAAAGAACAAAGGAAGAGTGGCCCTAACACCCAGATGGGCGCACGTTACCTCGAATGCTCTCAAAAACGCGTAAGAGTTGGGGTGCAACTGAGACGGGGCCACACCCAAGTGCCCGAGCACAACACAAACCAGGTCACTGAAGGGGAAAGTTACCCCTAGGACCGATGTCGCGTACTCATACATGGAAAACTTACGACCGACGAAATCTGAAAATATCCGGTCATCATCCCCCGGGCAGGTGACGACCCAATCCTCCAGATCGCCAACAATAGGCAAAGGCTCCGAGCGAGGCCTCGAGAATGATGACACCTTATCGAGCAGGTCTTCCACTACCCATTCTTCGAGCGCGATTATTATGTTTTCCGGACATCGTGGGGAATCTGTCGTCTCTCCCGAGTCAGGGGCTCCTTCCTCTATCGTGGTAGTGTCTAATTCTCCTTACGAGCTTCTGGAGTCAGAGGGAACAGATGCGGAAGAACCGGAGTCTTCCGAGGATACCTCCTCCGAGGAGATATCGAGCGGGTCCATAAGCGAATTCTCACCTGAAAAGCAGAGGAAAGGCGTCAGTGAATTCGATTAAGAATATCAAATCCACCCTTCCACCGCTCAACAAGTGAAAGGGCGCGTATCGGCCCAGGAATAAGATCCCGAGCCATAGCCCTCGGCTAGCCACCACTCAAGGCGATGGCCAACGCCCGACAACGGCGATGATACGATCAAAACCTAGATGCTTCCCAGGTCCTAGGTCAAAATCAACCAGGACCATCATCGACACGAATTAGGGTTTGTAGTCGACGAGCAACGGTGACAGAAGATCTTTAATCTACTTATTTTAAGCCTAAACTACCGGAAAATCTATCCTATGCCACATGCATTGCTAAATATCAAGCCTATGACTAATATAAACGCAAATAAGAGCCATACCTGGAGCTTGGGAGGCCATTTGCAGAAGAAGTTAGCTTGGAAGGCGGTGGTCGACAGATGAAAACGGTGGTCGACGGTTGAGAACAACGACTGACTTACGAGCAATGCAATTGAGAAGAAGGAGAAACGAAAAAGCTTACAGAATGCCTTGGGTTCCTATTTATAGGGAAGGGAACACGTGCAAAAACGCGTGACCCCTACCCCTAGGAAATAATTACCTACGCTCTAGCCCCTAGGCTAGCCGTCAGAACATTAAATAGGCGCGAATTCCCAGACACGCCAACTTTTCGTTTCATATTTCCCCTTGGTCGAGCGACGAAACAACTACCCGCCTACCGAGGGTCATCGACGATAACTCCCTGGTCCGCGCACGAAAGATACCAGACGCACTGCATACGCCTTAGACATGAAACCATCACTAAGTCACTGCTCCTCTGCAGGAGCAACGACTTGGGGGGCTCCTGTTCTGAGCAGGCCCAACTCCCAGAATTGGGACAAGCAAAGTGGCATTATGACACGCTCGGCGTCGAGCACAACGCCAAGAATAACGGTCCTTTTCGACCAAAGCCATACCGACCAGGATGAAATCCCCCAACGGCTAATTTTGACCGTTACCTATTCGTGCAGATTCCGCGATACGCGCCAAACAGTTTGAACCAATAATCATCCACTAACGACGGTATATAAACCCTCTCAGAGGAAAGGGCCAGGTATTCAATTCTCTGACCTTAATTCTCGTACTTGCACACTCTTTGCTCAGTGTCTTACTTCAACATCGAAGTGCCTTACAGGTACACCCCCTCCTCTCCTTATCAACCGTCCTTCAACAACGCTCGACGCCAGCCATATCAGATCCTGATCTTCAGGTACGATCAATTATTAAATCATTTTTCATCTATTATATATAAACAATAAAGATGACGCATTTTGAAATATGATGAAGATGACGACACATGAGCGGAATGTATTGGGTCAATTTTAAATAATACACCATTCATCAATTTAAGAATAGGTGCGTCCAAACATTATGTAATTGATTACTCACAAACTATAAACGTTCATAAAAAATAATTTATCAATAACGGGAAGATTTGGGAATAGTGGGAGAAGAGGAAAGAACGACAAAACAACTTAATTTCTGTTTATACATTCCTATCAACGTGGCACAAATTTTTTCATTTTTTTGCAAAGAAATATATCCGATTTTCTTATACGATTATTACAATATAACCCTCTCTTCTCAAAAGTATATTCAAACCGAAATTAGTTTGTCAAATATTATTAGTCAGAAACCTTACATGATAATTTTTCATATAATACAATACATAAAATACTACTATAGAAACTTAAACAATATTCCAATATCCTCCAAAGATATCATCAATAAAAATATTCTTAAACAACGAATTCCCTAAAGCACTAATTAATAATTAAATATAATTTAGATAATATTGCAACATAATTTTTCATCAAACAGGGACCTATAACAAAAAAAAATTAATTAACACTTTGTCAACATACTCTTTCAAAATACTCTTTGTTGTTGGAGACAACCTTCCATTTATGATGCATTATGACATCCACCTTTCATAACTCTTTGTCAATGTATTGAGTTTATAAATATTACAGAAATGATAATGACGAAACAGAAAATACGATGGAGACGAAAATGAGACTGAAGCTGGATATATACAATCATCATTCAGTCGGTTTAAAGATTAAAGGCGCATAAATCGTTACAATTTGTGTAAATAGATGCGTTACAATTTAGGAATATATGCTTGTTTATAGAATCCAATCCACATGGCACAAATTATGGTTACCCAAGCCACGTGGCACCATTTGTTTTCAATGAAATGAATCTGATTTTCTTATATATATTTAAAATCATTTATTTTTAATTGTTTTTAAAATTAGTATTGTAATTTCTCTTTTATAAATAATATATTTTAAATGGTCTGAAGATAATTTAAAACATATTTATTAATTATATAATAATTTTTCATCTAGTATATATAAACAAATTAAAAGTGGGAGAAGATAAAGAACAACCAAATAATTTAAATTATGGTTACTCAAGCCACGTGGCACAATTTTTTTCAAAGAAATGAATTCGATTTTCTTATATATATTTAAAGTATTATTTTTTTATTGTATTTAAAATAAGTATCGTAATTTCTCTTTTATAAATAATATATTAATAATACTCTTAAGATAATATAAAACATATTTATTAATTATTTAATAATTTTTCATCTATTATATATAAACAATGAAGATGACGCATTTTGACATATGATGAAGATGACGACACATGAAGCGGAATGTATTGGGCCAATTTTAAATAATTCACCATTCTTCAATTTAGGAATAGGTGCGTCCAAACGTTATGTAATTGATTACTCAAACACTATAAACGTTATGTAATTGATTACTCAAACACTATAAACGTTCATAAAAAAATATTTATCAATAACGTGAAGATTTGGGAATAGTGGGAGAAGAGGAAAGAACGACAAAACAAATTAATTTCTGTTTATACACTCCAATCAGCGTAGCACAAATTTTTTCATTTTTTTGCAAAGAAATATCTCCGAATTTTCTTATACGATTATTACAATATAACCTTTTCTTCTAAAAAGTATATTCAAACCGAAATTAGTTTGTCAAATATTATTAATCATAAACCTTACATGATAACTTTTCATATAATACAATACTATTATAGAAACATAAACAATATTCCAATATCCTCCAAAGATCTCATCAATAAAAATATTCTTAAACAACGAATTCCCTAAACCACTAATTAATAATTAAAAAATAATTTAGATAATATTACAACATAATTTTTCGTCAAACAGGGACCTATAACAAAAAATATTAAATTTAACACTTTGTCAACATACTCTTTCAAAATACTCTTTGTTGTTGGAGATAACCTTCCATTTATGATGCATTATGACATCCACCTTTCATAACTCATTGTTCAATGTATTGAGTTTATAAATATCACAAAAATGATAATAACGAAACAAAAAATATGATGGAGACGAAGATGAGACTGAAGCTGAATGTATCCAATCATCATTCAGTCGGTTTAAAGATTAAAGTCGCATAAACCGTTACAATTTGTGTAAATAGATGCGTTACAATTTAGGAATAGATACTAGTTTATAGAATCCAATCCACATGGCACAAATTATGGTTACCCAAGCCACGTGGCACCATTTTTTCAAAGAAATGAATCCGATTTTCTTATAGATATATTTAAAATCATTTATTTTTTAATTGTATTTAAAATTAATATTGTAATTTCTCTTTTATAAATAATATATTTTGAATGCTCTTAAGATAATTTAAAACATATTTATTAATTATATAATAATTGTTCATCTAGTATATAGAAATAAATTAAAGGTGGGAGAAGAGAAAGAACGACCAAACAAATCAAATTATGGTTACTCAAGCCACGTGGCACAATTATTTTCAAAGAAATGAATCTAATTTTCTTATTTATATTTAAAATGTATTATTTTTTATTGTATTTAAAATTAGTATCGTAATTTCTCTTTTATAATAATATATTGTTAATACTCTTAAGATAATTTAAAACATATTTATTAATTATTTAATCATTTTTCATCTATTATATATAAACAGTGAAGATGACGCTTTTTGACATATAATGAATATGATGTCACATGAAGCGGAATGTATTGGGTCAATTTTAAATAATACACCAGTCATCAATTTAGGAATAGGTGCATCCAAACTTTATGTAATTGATTACTCAAACACTATAAAGGTTCATAAAAAAATATTTAATAATAACGGGAAGATTTGGGAATAGTGGGAAAAGAGGAAAAAACGACAAAACAAATTAATTTATGTTTATACACTCCAATCAGCGTGGCACATATTTTTTTTATTTTTTTGCAAAGAAATATATCTGATTTTCTTATACGATTATTACAATATAACCCTCTCTTCTCAAAAGTATATTCAAACCGAAATTAGTTTGTCAAATATTATTGGTCAGAAACCTTACATGATAACTTTTCATAATATACAATACATACAATACTACTATAGAAACATAAACAATATTCCAATATCTTCCAAAGATCTCAGCAATAAAAATATTCTAACACAGCGAATTCCCAATCCACTAATTAATAATTAAAAAATAATTTAGATAATATTGCAAAATAATTTTTCGTCAAACAGGGACCTATAACAAAAAAAATAATTAACACTTTGTCAACGTACTCTTTCAAAGTACTCTTTGTTGTTGGAGACAGCCATCCATTTATGATGCATTATGACATCCACCTTTCATCACTCTTTGTTCAATGTATTGAGTTTATAAATATTACAGAAATGATAATGACAAATCAGAAAATATGACGGAGACGAAGAGAAGACTGAAGCTGAATGTATCCAATCATCATTCAATCGGTTTAAAGATTAAAGGCGCATAAACCGTTATTATTTGTGTAAATAGATGTGTTACAATTTAGGAATAGATGCTTGTTTATAGAATCCAATCCACATGGCACAAATTACGGTTAACCAAGCCACGTGGCACCATTTTTTTCAAAGAAATGAATCTAATTTTCTTATATATATTTAAAATCATTTATTTTTTAATTTTATTTAAAATTAGTATTTTAATTTCTCTTTTATAAATAATATATTTTTAATACTCTTAAGATAATTTAAAATATATTTATTAATTATATAATAATTTTTCATCTATTATATAGAAACAAATTAAAAGTGGGAGAAGAGAAAGAACGACCAAACAAATCAAATTATGGTTACTCAAGCCACGAAGCACAATTTTTTTCAAAGAAATGATTCAGTCTTCTATATATTTAAAATGTATTATCTTTTAATTTGTATTTAAAATTAGTATCATAATTTCTCTTTTATAAATAATATATTTTAATACTCTTTAGTTAATTTAAAACTTATTTATTAATTATTAAATAATTTTTCATCTATTATATGTAAACAATAAAGATGACACATTTTGAAATATGATGAAGATGACGACACATGAAGCGGAATGTATTGGGTCAATTTTAAATAATACACCATTCATCAATTTAGGAATAGGTGAGTCCAAACCTTATGTAATTGATTACTCACACACTATAAACGTTCATAAAAAATAATTTATCAATAACGAGAAGATTTGGGAATAGTGGGGAAGAGGAAAGAACGACAAAACAACTTAATTTCTGTTTATACACTCCAATCAGCGTGGCACAAATTTTTTCATTTTTTTGCAAAGAAATATATCTGATTTTCTTATACGATTATTACAATATAACCCTCTCTTCTCAAAAGTATATTCAAACCGAAATTAGTTTGTCAAATATTATTGGTCAGAAACCTTAAATGCTAACTTTTCATATAATACAATACATACAATACTACTATAGAAACTTAAACAATATTTTAATATCCTCCAAAGATATCATCAATAAAAATATTCTTAAACAACTAATTCCCTAAAGCACTAATTAATAATTAAATATAATTTAGATAATATTGCAACATAATTTTTCATCAAACAGGGACCTATAACAAAAAAAAATTAATTAACACTTTGTCAACATACTCTTTCAAAATACTCTTTGTTGTTGGAGACAATCTTCCATTTATGATGCATTATGACATCCACCTTTCATAACTCTTTGTTCAATGTATTGAGTTTATAAATATTACAGAAATGATAATGACGAAACAAAAAATATGATGGAGACGAAGATGAGACTGAAGCTGAATTTATCCAATCATCTTTCAGTCGGTTTAAAGATTAAAGGCGCATAAACCGTTACAATTTGTGTAAATAGATGCATTAGAATTTAGGAATAGATGCTTGTTTATAGAATCCAATCCACATGGCACAAATTATGGTTACCCAAGCCACGTGGCACCATTTTTTTTCAATGAAATGAATCCGATTTTCTTATATATATTTAAAATCATTTATTTTTAATTGTTTTTAAAATTAGTATTGTAATTTCTCTTTTATAAATAATATATTTCTAATGCTCTTAAGATAAATTAAAACATATTTATTAATTATATAATAATATTTCATCTAGTATATAGAAACAAATTAAAAGTGGGATAAGAGAAAAACGACCAAATAAATCAAATTATGGTTACTCAAGCCACGTGGCACAATTTTTTTCAAAGAAATGAATTTGATTTTCTTATATATATTTAAAGTATTATTTTTTAATTGTATTTAAAATTAGTATCGTAGTTTCTCTTTTATAAATAATATATTCTTAATACTCTTAAGATAATATAAAACATATTTATTAATTATTTAATCATATTTCATCTATTATATATAAACAATGAAGATGACGCATTTTGACATATGATGAAGATGACGACACATGAAGCGGAATGTATTGGGCCAATTTTAAATAATACACCATTCTTCAATTTAGGAATAGGTGCGTCCAAACGTTATGTAATTGATTACTCAAACACCATAAATGTTCATAAAAAAATATTTATCAATAACGGGAAGATTTGGGAATAGTGGGAGAAGAGGAAAGAACGACAAAACAAATTAATTTCTGTTTATACACTCCAATCAGCGTGGCACAATTTATTTCATTTTTTTGCAAAGAAATAACTCTGATTTACTTATACGATTATTACAATATAACCCTCTCTTCTCAAAAGTATATTCAAGCAGAAATTAGTTTGTCAAATATTATTAGTCAGAAACCTTACATGATAACATTTCATATAATATAATACATACAATACTACTATCGAAACATAAACAATATTACAATATCCTCCAAAGATCTCATTAATAAAAATATTCTTAAACAACTAATTCCCTAAACCACTAATTAATAATTAAAAAATAATTTAGATAATATTACAACATAATTTTTCGTCAAACATGGACCTATAACAAAAAAAATTAATCAACACTTTGTCAACATACTCTTTCAAAATACTATTTGTTGTTGGAGATAACCTTCCATTTATGATGCATTATGACATCCACCTTTCATAACTCTTTGTTCAATGTATTGAGTTTATAAATATTAAAGATATGATAATGACGAAACAGAAAATAAGATGGAGACGAAGATGATACTGAAGCTGAATGTATCCAATCATCATTCAGTCGGTTTAAAGATTAAAGGCGTATAAAGCGTTACAATTTGTGTAAATAGATATGTTGCAATTTAGGAATAGATGCTTGTTTATAGAATCCAATCCACATGGCACTAATTATGGTTACCCAAGCCACGTGGAACCATTTTTTCAAAGAGATGAATCTGATTTTCTTATATATATTTAAAATCATTTATTTTTTAATTGGTATTTAAAATTAGTATTGTAATTTCTCTTTTATAAACAATATATTTTTAATGCTCTTAAGATAATCTAAAACATATTTATTAATTATATAATAATTTTTCAACTAGTATATAGAAACAAATTAAAAGTTGGAGAAGAGAAAGAACGACCAAACAAATCAAATTATGGTTACTCAAGCCACGTGGCACAATTTTTTCAAAGAGATGAATCTGATTTTCTTATATATATTTAAAATATATTATTTTTTAATTGTATTTAAAATTAGTATCGTAATTTCTCTTTTATAAATAATATATTCTTAATACTCTTAAGATAATTTTAAACATATTTATTAATTATTTAATCGTTTTTCTTGTATTATATATAAACAATGAAGATGACGCATTTTGACATATGATGAAGATGACGACACATGAAGCAGAATGTATTGGGTCAATTTTAAATAATACACCATTCATCAATTTAGGAATAGGTGCGTTCAAACGTTATGTAATTGATTACACAAACACCATAAACATTCATAAAAAAAGGTTTATCAATAACGAGAAGATTTAGGAATAGTGGGAGAAGAGGAAAGAATGACAAAACAAATTAATTTCTACTTATACACTCCAATCAGCGTTGCACAAATTTTTTCATATTTTTGCAAAGAAATATATCCGATTTTCTTATAAGATTATGACAATATAACCCTCTCTTCTCAAAATTATATTCAAACCGAAATTAGTTTGTCAAATATTATTAGTCAGAAACCTTACAAGATAATTTTTCATTTAATACAATACACACAATACTACAATAGAAACATAAACAATATTCCAATATCTTCCAAAGATCTCATCAATAAAAATATTCTTAAACAACAAATTCCCTAAACCACTAATTAATAATTAAAAAATAATTAATAATATTGCAACATAATTTTTCGTCAAACAGGGACCTATAACAAAAAAAAATTAATTAACACTTTGTAAATATACTCTTGCAAAATACTCTTTGTTGTTGGAGACAACCTTCCATTTATGATGCATTATGACATCCACCTTTCATAACTCTTTGTTCATTGTATTGAGTTTATAAATAATACAGAAATGATAATGACGAAACATAAAATATGATGGAGACTGAAGCTGAATGTTTCCAATCATCATTTAGTCGGTTTAAAGATTAAAGGCGCATAAACCGTTACAATGTGTGTAAATAGATGCGTTACAATTTAAGAATAGATGCTTGTTTAAAGAATCCAATCCACATGGCACAAGTTATGATTACCAGAGCCACGTGGCACCATTTATTTCAAAAAAATTAATCCGATTTTGTTATATATATTTAAAATCATTTATTTTTTAATTGTATTTAAAATTAGTATTGTAATTTCTCTTTTATAAATAATATATTTTTAATGCTCTTAAGATAATTTAAAACATATTTATTAATTATATAATAATTTTTCATCTAGTATATAGAAACAAATTAAATAAGGGAGATGAGAAAGAATGACCAAAATAATCAAATTATTGTTACTCAAGCCACGTGGCACAATTTTTTTCAAAGAAATGCATCAGAGTTTCTTATATATATATTTATAATGTATTATTTTTTAATTGTATATAAAATTAGTATCGTAATTTATCTTTTATAAATAATATATTCTTAATACTCTTAAGATAATTTAAAACATATTTATTAATTATTTAACCATTTTTCATCTATTATATATAAACAATGAAGATGACGCATTTTGACATATGATGAAAATGACGACACATGAAGCAGAATGTATTGGGTCAATTTTAAATAATACACCATTCATCAATTTAGGAATAGGTGCGTCCAAACGTTACGTAGTTGATTACTCAAACACTATAAACGTTCGTAAAAAAATGTTTATAAATAACGGGAAGATTTGGGAATAGTTGGAGTAGACGAAAGAACGAAAAAACAAACTAATTTCTGTTTATACACTCCAATCAGCGCGACACAATTTTTTTTCTTCGTTTTTTTGCAAAGAAATATATCCGATTTTCTTATACGATTATTACAATATAACCTTCTCTTCTCAAAAGTATATTCAAACCGAAATTAGTTTGTCAAATATTATTAGTCATAAACCTTACATGTTAACTTTTCATATAATTCAATACATACAATACTACTATAGAAACATAAACAATATTCCAATATCCTCCAAAGATCTCATCAATAAAAATATTCTTAAACAACGAATTCTCTAAACCACTACTTAATAATTAAAAATAATTTAATAATATTGCAACATAATTTTTCGTCAAACATGGACCTATAACAAAAAAAAAAGTTAATTAACACTTTGTCAACATACTCTTTCAAAATACTCTTTGTTGTTGGAGACAACCTTCCATTTATGATGCATTATGACATCCACCTTTCATAACTCTTTATTCAATGTATTGAGTTTATAAATATTACAGAAATGTTAATGACGAAACAGAAAATATGATGGAGACTGAAGCTGAATGTATCCAATCATTATTCAGACGGTTTAAAGATTAAAGGCGTATAAACCGTTACAATTTATGTAAATAGATGCGTTACAATTTAGGAATAGATACTTGTTTATAGAATACAATCCACATGGCACAAATTATGGTTACCAAAGCCACGTGGCACCATTTATTTCTAAGAAATGAATCTGATTTTCTTATGTATTTAAAATTAGTATTGTAATTATCTCTTTTATAAATAATATATTTTTAATGCTATTAAGATAATTTAAAACATATTTATTAATTATAGAATAATTTTTCATCTAGTATATAGAAACAAATTAAAAGTGGGAGAAGAGAAAGAACGACCAAACAAATCAAATTATGGTTAATCAAGCCACGTGGCATAATTTTTTTCAGAGAGATGAATCCGATTTTCTTATATATATTTTAAATGTATTATTTTTTAATTGTATTTAAAATTAGTATCGTAATTTCTCTTTTATAAATAATATACTTGTAATACTATTAAGATAATTTAAAACATATTTATTAATTATTTAATCATTTTTCATCTATTATATATAAACAGTGAAGATGACGCATTTTGACATATGATGAAGATGACGACACATGAAAAGGAATCTATTGGTCCAATTTTAAATAATACACCATTCATCAATTTAGGAATAGGTGCGTCCAAACGTTATGTAATTGATTACTCAAACACCATAAACGTTCATAAAAAAATATTTATCAATAACGGGAAGATTTGGGAGTTGTGGGAGAAGAGGAAAGGACGACCAAACAAATTAATTTCTGTTTATACACTCCAATCAGCGTGGCACAAATTTTGTTTCATTTTTTTGCAAAGAAATATATCTGATTTTCTTATACGATTATTACAATATAACCCTCTCTTCTCAAAAGTATATTCAAACCGAAATTAGTTTGTCAAATATTATTAGTCATAAACCTTACATGATAACTTTTCATATAATACAATACATACAATACAACTATAGAAAGATAAACAATATTTCAATATCCTCCAAAGATCTCATCAATAAAAATATTCTTAAACAACAAATTCCCTAAACCACTAATTAATAATTGAAAATAATATAGATAATATTGCAAAATAATTTTTCGTCAAATAGGGACCTATAACAAAAAAAATATTAATTAACACTTTGTCAATATACTCTTTCAAAATACTCATTGTTGTTGGAGACAACCTTGCATTTATGAATCATTATAACATCCACCTTTTCTAACTCTTTGTTTAATGTATTGAGTTTATAAATATTACAGAAATGATAATGAAGAAACATAAAATATGATGGAGACGAAGATGAGACTGAAGCTGAATGTATCCAATCATCATTCAGTCGGTTTAAAGATTAAAGGCGCATAAACCGTTAAAATTTGTGTAAATAGATGCGTTACAATTTAAGAATAGATGCTTGTTTATAGAATCCAATCCACATGGCACAAATTATGGTTACCCAAGCCACATGGCACCATTTTTTTCAAAGAAATGAATCTGATTTTCCTATATATATTTAAAATCATTTATTTTTTAATTGTATTTAAAATTAGTATTGTAATTTCTCTTTTATAAATAATATATTTTTAATGCTCTTAAGATAATTTAAAACATATTTATTAATTCGATAATAATTTTTCATCTAGTATATAGAAACAAGTTACGGTGGGAGAATAGAAAGAACGACCAAACAAATCAAATTATGGTTACTCAAGCCACGTGGCACAATTTTTTTCAAAGAAATGAATCTGATTATCTTATATATATTTAAAATGTATTAATTTTTAATTGTATATAAAATTAGTATCGTAATTTATCTTTTATAAATAATATATTCTTAATACTCTTAAGATAAATTTAAAACATATTTATTAATTATTTAATCAATTTTCATCTATTATATATAAATAATGAAGATGACGCATTTTGACATATGATGAAGATGTAAACACATGAAGCGGAATGTATTGGGTCAATTTTAAATAATACACCATTCATCAATTTAGGAATAGGTGTGTCCAAACGTTAAGTAATTGATTACTCAAACACCATAAATGTTCATAAAAACATATTTATCAATAACAGGAGGATTTGGGAAAAGTGGGAGAAGACGAAAGAACGACAAAACAAATTAATTTCTGTTTATACCCTCCAATCAGCGTGGCACAAATTTTGTTTCATTTTTTTGCAAAGAAATATATCCGATTATCTTATACGATTATTACAATATAACCCTCTCTTCTCAAAAGTATATTCAAACCGAAATTAGTCTGTCAAATATTATTAGTCATAAACCTTATATGATAACTTTCCATATAATACAATACATAAAATAATATTATAGAAAGATAAACAATATTCCAATATCCTCCATAGATCTCATCAATAAAAATATTCTTAAACAACGAATTCCCCAAACCACTAATTAATAATTAAAAATAATTTAGATAATATTGCAACATAATTTTTCGACAAACAGGGACCTATAACAAAAAAAAATTAATTAACACTTTGTCAACATACTCTTTCAAAATACTCTTTGCTTTTGGAGTCAACCTTCCATTTATGAGGCATTATGACATCCACCTTTCACAACTCTTTGTTCAATGTATTGAGTTTATAAATATTACAGAAATGATAATGATGAAGCCACGTGGGAGAAGAGAAAGAACGACCAAACAAATCAAATTATGGTTTATCAAGCCACGTGGCACAATTTTTTTTATAAGAAATGAATCTGATTTTCTTATATATATATTTAAAATATATTATTTTTTAATTGTATCTAAAATTAGTATCGTAATTTCTATTTTATAAATAATATATTCTTAATACTCTTAAGATAATTTAAAACATATTTATTAATTATTTAACCATTTTTCATCTATTATATATAAACAATGAAGATGACGCATTTTGACATATGATGAAGATGACGACACATTAAACGGAATGTATTGGGTCAATTTTAAATAATACAACATTCATCAATTTAGGAATAGGTGCGTCCAAACATTAAGTAATTTATTACTCAAACACCATAAATGTTCATAAAAAAAATATTTATCAATAACAGGAAGATTTGGGAAAAGTGGGAGAAGACTAAAGAACGACAAAACAAATTAATTTTTGTTTATACACTCAAATCAGTGTGGCACAAATTTTTTTTCATTTTTTTGCAAAGAAATATATCCGATTTTCTTATACGATTATTACAATATAACCCTCTCTTCTCAAAAGTATATTCAAACCGAAATTAGTTTGTCAAATATCATTAGTCATAAACCTTGCATGATAACTTTTCATATAATACAATACTACTATAAAAACATTAACAATATTCCAATATCCTCCAAAGATCTCATCAATAAAAATATTCTTAAACAACGAATTCCCTAAACCACTGATTAATAATTAAAAATAATTTTGATAATATTGCAACATAATTTTTCGTCAAAAAGGGACCTATAACAAAAAAAAATTAATTAACACTTTGTCAACATACTCTTTATAAATACTCTTTGTTGTTGGAGACAACCTTCCATTTATGATGCATTATGACATCCACCTTTCATAACTCTTTGTTCTATGTATTGAGTTTAAAAATATTACAGAAATGATAATGACGAAATAAAAAATATGAGGGAGTCGAAGATGAGACTGAAGCTGAATGTATCCAATCATCATTCAGTCGGTTTAAAGATTAGAGGCGCATAAACCGTTACAATTTGTGTAAATAGATGTGTTACAATTTAGGAATGGATGTTTTTTTATAGAATCCAATCCACATGGCACAAATTATGGTTACTCAAGCCATGTGGCACAATTTTTTTCAAAGAAATGAATCCGATTTTCTTAATATATTTAAAATGTATTATTTTTTAATTGTATTTAAAATTAGTATCGTAATTTCTCTTTTATAAATAATATATTCTTAATAATCTTAATATAATTTAAAACAAAATTATTAATTATTTAATCATTTTCATCTATTATATATAAACAATGAAGATGACGCATTTTGACATAAGATGAAGATGGCGACACATGAAGCAGAATGTATTGGATCAATTTTAAATAATACACCATTCATCAATTTAGGAATAGGTGCATCCAAACGTTATGTATTTGATTACTCAAACACCATAAACGTTCATAAAAAAATATTTATCAATAACGGGAAGATTTGGGAATAGTGGGAGAAGAGGAAAGAACGACAAAACAAATTAATTTCTCTTTAAACACATCAATCAACGTGGTACAAATTTGTTCATTTTTTTGCAAAGAAATATATGCGATATTCTTATACGATTATTACAATATAACCCTCTCTTCTCAAAAGTATATTCAAACCGAAATTAGTTTGTCAAATATTATTGGTCAGAAACCTTACATGATAACTTTTCATATAATACAATACATACACTACTACTAGAGAAATATAAACAATATTCCAATATCTTCCAAAGATATCATCAATAAAAATATTCTTAAACAACGAATTCCCTAAACCAGCAATTAATAATTAAAAAATAATTTAGATAATATTGCAACATAATTTTTCGTCAAACAGGGACCCATAAAAAAAAATTAATTAACACTTTGTCAACATACTCTTTCAAAATACTCTTTGTTGTTGGAAACAACCTTCCATTTATGATGCATTATGACATCCACCTTTCATAACTCTTTGTTTAATGTATTGAGTTTATAAATATTACAGAAATGATAATGACGATACAGAAAATAAGATGGAGACGAAGATGAGACTGAAGCTAAATGTATCCAATCATCATTCAGTCGGTTTAAAGATTAAAGGCACATAAACCGTTACAATTTGTGTTAATAGATGCGTTACAATTAAGGAATAGATGCTTGTTTATAGAATCCAATCCACATGGCACAAATTATGGTTCCCCAAGCCACGTGGCACCATTTGTTTCAAAGAAATGAATCCGATTTTCCTATATATATTTAAAATCATTTATTTTTTAATTGTATTTAAAATTAGAATTGTAATTTCTCTTTTATAAATAATATATTTTTAATGCTCTTAAGATAATTTAAAACATATTTATTAATTATATATTAATTTTTCATCTAGTATATAGAAACAAATTAAAGGTGGGAGAATAGAAAGAACGACCAAACAAATCAAATTATGGTTACTCAATTCACGTGGCACAATTTTTTTCAAAGAAATGCATCAGAGTTTCTTATATATTTTTATAATGAATTATTTTTTAATTGTATATAAAATTAGTATCGTAATTTCTCTTTTATAAATAATATATTCTTAATACTCTTAAGATAATTTAAAACATATTTATTAATTATTTAATCAATTTTCATCTGTTATATATAAACAATAAAGATGACGCATTCTGACATATGAAGAAGATACAGACACATGAAGCGTAATGTATTGGGTCAATTTTAAATAATACACCATTCATCAATTTAGGAATAGGTGCTTCCAAAAGGTAAGTAATTGATTACTCAAACACCATAAACGTTCATAAAAAAATAATTAATTTCTGTTTATACACTCCAATCAGCGTGGCACAAATTTGTTTTCATTTTTTTGCAAAAAAATATATCCGATATTCTTATACGATTATTACAATATAACCCTCTCTTCTTAAAAGTATATTCAAACGGAAATTAGTTGGTCAAATATTCTTAGTCATAAACCTTACATATAATACAATACATACAATACTACTATAGAAACATAAACAATATTCCAATATCCTCCAAAGATCTCATCAATAAAAATATTCTTAAACAACGAATTCCCTAAACCACTAATTAATAATTAATAAATAATTTAGATAATATTGCAACATAATTTTTCGTCAAACACGGACCTATAACAAAACAAATTAATTAACACTTTGTCAACATACTCTTTCAAAATACTAATTGTTGTTGGATACAATCTTCCATTTATGATGCATTATGACATCCACCTTTCATAATTCTTTGTTCAATGTATTGCGTTTATAAATATTACAGAAATGATAATGACGAAACATAAAATATGATGGAGACGAAGATGAGACTGAAGCTGAATGAATCCAATCATCGTTCAGTCGGTTTTAAGATTAAAGGTGCATAAACCGTTTCAATTTGTGTAAATAGATGCATTACAATTTAGGAATAGTTGCTTGTTTATAGAATCCAATCCACATGGCACAAATTATGGTTACCCAAGCTACGTGGCACCATTTTTTTCAAAGAAATGAATCTGATTTTCTTATATATATTTAAAATCATTTATTTTTTAATTGTATTTAAAATTAGTATTGTAATTTCTCTTTTATAAATAATATATTTTTAATGCTCTTAAGATAATCTAAAACATATTTATTAATTATATAATAATTTTTCAGCTAGTATATAGAAACAAATTAAAATTGGGAGAAGAGAAAGAACGACCAAACAAATCAAATTATGGTTACTCAAGCCACGTGGCACAATATTTTTCAAAGAAATGAATCCGATTTTCTTATATATATTTAAAATGTATTATTTTTTAATTGTATTTAAAATTAGTATCGTAATTTCTCCTTTATAAATAATATATTCTTAATACTCTTAATATAATTTAAAACAAATTTATTAATTATTTAATCATTTTTCATCTATTATATATAAACAATGAAGATGACGCATTTTGACATAAGATGAAGATGGCGACACATGAAGCAGAATGTATTGGATCAATTTTAAATAATATACCATTCATCAATTTAGGAATAGGTGCATCCAAACGTCATGTAATTGATTACTCAAACACCATAAACGTTCATAAAAAAAATATTTATCAATAATGGGAATATTTGGGAATAGTGGGAGAAGAAGAAAGAATGACAAAACAAATTAATTTCTGTTTATACACTCCAATCAGCGTGGCACAAATTTTTTAATTTTTTTCCAAAAAAATATATCCGATTTTCTTATACGATTATTACAATATAACCCTCTCTTCTCAAAAGTATATTCAAACCGAAATTAGTTTGTCAAATATTAATGGTCAGAAACCATACATGATAACTTTTAGAATACTACAATACATACAATACTACTATAGAAATATAAACAATATTCCAATATCTTCCAAAGATCTCATCAATAAAAATATTCTTAAACAACGAATTCCCTAAACCACCAATTAATAATTAAAAAATAATTTAGATAATTTTGCAACATAATTTTTCGTCAAACAGGGACCTATAAAAAAATATATTAATTAACACTTTGTCAACATACACTTTCAAAATACTCTTTGTTGTTGGAAACAACCTTCCATTTATGATGCATTATGACATCCACCTTTCATAACTCTTTGTTTAATGTATTGAGTTTATAAATATTACAGAAATGATAATGACGAAACAGAAAATAAGATGGAGACGAAGATGAGACTGAAGCTGAATGTATCCAATCATCATTCAGTCGGTTTAAAGATTAAAGGCGCATAAACCGTTACAATTTGTGTAAATAGATGCGTTACAATTTAGGAATAGATGCTTGTTTATAGAATCCAATCCACATGGCACAAATTATGGTTACCCAAGCCACGTGGCACCATTTTTTTCAAAGAAATGAATCTGATTTTCTTATATATATATATATATATATATATATATATATATATATATATATATATATATATATATATATATATATATATAATCATTTATATTTTAATTGTATTTAAAATTAGTATTGTAATTTCTCTTTTATATATAATATATTTTTAATGCTCTTAAGATAATTTAAAACATATTTATTAATTATATAATAATTTTTCATCTATTATATAGAAACAAATTAAAAGTGGGAGAAGAGAAAGAACGACCAATCAAATCAAATTATGGTTACTCAAGCCACGTGGCACAATTGTTTTCAAAGAAGTGAATCTGATTTTCTTATATATATTTAAAATGTATTATTTGTTAATTTTATTTTAAATTAGTATCGTAATTTCTCTTTTATAATTAATATATTCTTAATAATCTTAAGATAATTTAAAACATATTTATTAATTATTTAATCATTTTTCATCTATTATATATAAATAATGAAGATGACGACACATGAAGCGGAATGTATTGGGTCAATTTTAAATATTACACCATTTATCAATTTAGGAGTAAGTGTGTCCAAACGTTATGTAATTGATTACTCAAACACCATAAACGTTCATAAAAAAAATATTTATCAATAACGTAAATATTTAGGAATAGTGGGAGAAGAGGAAAGAACGACAAAACAAATTAATTTCTATTTATACATTCTAATCAGCGTGGAACAAATATTTTCATTTTTTTGCAAAGAAATATATCTGATTTTCTTATACGATTATTAAAATATAACCCTCTCTTCTCAAAATTATATTCAAACCTAAATTAGTTTGTCAAATATTATTAGTCAGAAACCTTACATGATAACTTTTAATATAAAACAATACATACAATACTACTATAGAAACATAAACAATATTCAAATATCTTCCAAAGATCTCATCAAAATAAATATTCTTAAACAATGAATTCCCTAAACCACTAATTAATAATTAAAAAATAATTTAGATAATATTGCAACATAATTTTTCAACAAACAGGGACCTATAACAAAAAAAAAGTTAATTATCACTTTGTCAACATACTCTTTCAAAAAACTCTTTCTTGTTGCAGATAACCTTCCATTTATGATGCATTATGACATCCACCTTTCATAACTCTTTGTTCAATGTATTGAGTTTATAAATATTATAGAAATGTTAATGAAGACACATAAAATATGACAGAAAAACCGTTACAATTTGTGCAAATAGATGCATTACAATTTAGGAATAAATGCTTTTTTATAGAATCCAATCCAAATGGCACAAATTATGGTTACCCAAGCCACGTGGCACCATTTATTTCAAAGAAATGAATTCGATTTTCTTATATATATATATATATATATATATATATATATATATATATATATATATATATATATATATATATATATTTAAAATCATTTATTTTTTAATTGTATTTAAAATTAGTATTGTAAGTTATCTTTTATAAATAATAAATTATTAATGCTCTTAAGATAATTTAAAACATATTTATTAATTATATAATAATTGTTCATCTATTATATAGAAACAAATTATAAGTGGGAGAAGAGAAAGAACGACCAAACAAATCAAATTATGGTTACTCAAGCCACGTGGCACAATTTTTTTCAAAGAAATGAATCCGATTTTCTTATATATATTTAAAATGTATTATTTTTTAATTTTATTTTATATTAGTATCGTAATTTCTCTTTTATAAATAATATATTCTTAACACTCTTAAGATAATTTAAAACATATTTATTAATTATTTAATCATTTTTCATCTATTATATATAAACGATGAAGATGACACATTTTGACATATGATGAAGATGACGACACATGAAGTGGAATGTATTGGGTCAATTTTAAATAATACACCATTCATCAATTTATGAATAGGTGCGTCCAAATGTTATGTAATTGATTACTCAAACTCCATAAACGTTCATAAAAAAGTATTTATCAATAACGCGAAGATTTGGGAATAGTGGGAGAAGACGAAAGAACGACAAAACAAATAAATTTATGTTTATACACTCCAATCAGCGTGGCACAAATTTTATTTTCATTTTTTTGCAAAGATATATATCTGATTTTCTTATACGATTATTACAATATAACCCTCTCTTCTCAAAAGTATATTCAAACCGAAATTAGTTTGTCAAATATTATTAGTCAGAAACCTTACATGATAACTTTTCATATATTACAATACATACAATACTACTATAAAAACATAAACAATATTCCAATATCCTCCAAAGATCTCATCAATAAAAATATTCTTAAACAACGAATTCCCTAAACCACTAATTGATAATAAAAAATAATTTAGATAATATTGCAACATAATTTTTCGTCAAACAGGGACCTATAACAATAAAATAAATAATAAACACTTTGTCAACATACTCTTTCAAAATACTCTTTGTTGTTGCAGATAACCTTCCATTTATGATGCATTATGACATCCACCTTTCATAACTCTTTGTTCAATGTATTGAGTTTATAAATATTATAGAAATGATAATGACGAAACATAAAATATGACGGAGACGAAGATGAAACTGAAGCTAAATGTATCCAATCATCATTCAGTCGGTTAAAAGATTAAAGGCGCATAAACCGTTACTATTTGTGTAAATAGATGCATTATAATTTAGGAATAGATGCTTGTTTATAGAATCCAATCCAAATGGCACAAATTATGGTTACCCAAGCCACGTGGCACCATTTATTTCAAAGAAATGAATTCGATTTTCTTATATATATATATATATATATATATATATATATATATATATATATTTAAAATCATTTATTTTTTAATTGTATTTAAAATTAGTATTGTAAGTTATCTTTTATAAATAATTAATTATTAATGCTCTTAAGATAATTTAAAACATATTTATTAATTATATAATAATTTTTCATCTATTATATAGAAACAAATTAAAAGTGGGAGGAGAGAAAGAACGACCAAACAAATCAAATTATGGTTACTCAAGCCACGTGGCACAATTTTTTTCAAAGAAATGAATCTGATTTTCTTATATATATTTAAAATGTATTATTTTTTAATTTTATTTTAAATTAGTATCGTAATTTCTCTTTTATAAATAATATATTCTTAATACTCTTAAGATAATTTAAAACATATTTATTAATTATTTAATCATTTTTCATCTATTATATATAAACAATGAAGATGACACATTTTGACATAAGATGAAGATGACGACACATGAAGCGGAATGTATTGGGTCAATTTTAAATAATACACCATTCATCAATTTATGAATAGGTGCGTCCAAATGTTATGTAATTGATTACTCAAACTCCATAAACATTCAGTAAAAAATATTTGTCAATAACGGGAAGATTTGGGAATAGTGGGAGAAGACGAAAGAATGACAAAACAAATTAACTTATGTTTATGCACTCCAATCAGCATGGCACAAATTTTATTTTCATTTTTTTGCAAAGATATATATCTGATTTTCTTATACGTTTATTACAATATAACCCTCTCTACTCAAAAGTATATTCAAACCGAAATTAGTTTGTCAAATATTATTAGTCAGAAACCTTACATGATAACTTTTCATATAATACAATACTACTATAGAAACATAAACAATATTCCAAAATCTTCCAAAGATCTCATCAATAAAAATATTCTTAAACAACTAATTCCCTAAACCACTAATTAATAATTAAAAAATAATTTAGATAATATTGCAACAAAATTTTTCAACAAACAGGGACCTATAACAAAAAAAATTAATTAACACTTTGTCAACATACTCTTTCAAAATACTCTATGTTGTTGGAGATAACCTTCCATTTATGATGCATTATGACATCCACCTTTCATAACTCATTGTTCAATGTATTGAGTTTATAAATATTATAGAAATGATAATGACGAAACATAAAATATGACGGAGACGAAGATTAAACTGAAGCTAAATGTATCCAATCATCATTCAGTCGGTTAAAAGATTAAAGGCGCATAAACCGTTACAATTTGTGTAGATAGATGCATTATAATTTAGGAATAGATGCTTGTTTATAGAATCCAATCCAAATGGCACAAATTATGGTTACCCAAGCCACGTGGCACCATTTATTTCAAAGAAATGAATTCGATTTTCTTATATATATATATATATATATATATATATATATATATATATATATATATATATATATATATATATATATATATTTAAAATCATTTATTTTTTAATTGTATTTAAAATTAGTATTGTAAGTTATCTTTTATAAATAATTAATTATTAATGCTCTTAAGATAATTTAAAACATATTTATTAATTATATAATAATTTTTCATCTATTATATAGAAACAAATTAAAAGTGGGAGGAGAGAAAGAACGACCAAACAAATCAAATTATGGTTACTCAAGCCACGTGGCACAATTTTTTTCAAAGAAATGAATCTGATTTTCTTATATATATTTAAAATGTATTATTTTTTAATTTTATTTTAAATTAGTATCGTAATTTCTCTTTTATAAATAATATATTCTTAATACTCTTAAGATAATTTAAAACATATTTATTAATTATTTAATCATTTTTCATCTATTAGATATAAACAATGAAGATGACACATTTTGACATAAGATGAAGATGACGACACATGAAGCGGAATGTATTGGGTCAATTTTAAATAATACACCATTCATCAATTTATGAATAGGTGCGTCCAAATGTTATGTAATTGATTACTCAAACTCCATAAACGTTCAGTAAAAAATATTTATCAATAACGGGAAGATTTGGGAATAGTGGGAGAAGACGAAAGAATGACAAAACAAATTAACTTATGTTTATGCACTCCAATCAGCATGGCACAAATTTTATTTTCATTTTTTTGCAAAGATATATATCTGATTTTCTTATACGTTTATTACAATATAACCCTCTCTACTCAAAAGTATATTCAAACCGAAATTAGTTTGTCAAATATTATTAGTCAGAAACCTTACATGATAACTTTTCATATAATACAATACTACTATAGAAACATAAACAATATTCCAAAATCTTCCAAAGATCTCATCAATAAAAATATTCTTAAACAACGAATTCCCTAAACCACTAATTAATAATTAAAAAATAATTTAGATAATATTGCAACAAAATTTTTCAACAAACAGGGACCTATAACAAAAAAAATTAATTAACACTTTGTCAACATACTCTTTCAAAATACTCTATGTTGTTGGAGATAACCTTCCATTTATGATGCATTATGACATCCACCTTTCATAACTCATTGTTCAATGTATTGAGTTTATAAATATTATAGAAATGATAATGACGAAACATAAAATATGACGGAGACGAAGATTAAACTGAAGCTGAATGTATCCAATCATCATTCAGTCGGTTAAAAGATTAAAGGCGCATAAACCGTTACAATTTGTGTAGATAGATGCATTATAATTTAGGAATAGATGCTTGTTTATAGAATCCAATCCAAATGGCACAAATTATGTTTATATATATATATATATATATATATATATATATATATATATATATATATATATATATATATATATATATATATATATTTATTTATTTAAAATGATTTATTTTTTAATTGTATTTAAAATTAGTATTGTAATTTCTCTTTTATAAATAATAAATTTTTAATGCTCATAAGATAATTTAAAACATATTTATTAATTATATAATAATTTTTCATCTATTATATAGAAACAAATTAAAAGTGGGAGAAGAGAAAGAACAACCAAACAAATCAAATTATGATTACTGAAGCCACGTGGCACAATGTTTTTCAAAGATAGGAATCCGATTTTCTTATATATATTTAAAATGTATTATTTTTTAATTTTATTTTAAATTAGTATCGTAATTTCTCTTTTATAAATAATATATTCTTAATACTCTTAAGATAATTTATAACATAATTATTAATTATTTATTCATTTTTCATCTATTATATATAAACAATGAAGATGACACATTTTGACATATGATGAAGATGACGACACATGAAGCGGAATGTATTGGGTCAATTTTAAATAATACACCATTCATCAATTTAAGAATAGGTGCGTCCAAATGTTATGTAATTGATTACTCAAACACCATAAACATTCAATAAAAAATATTTATCAATAACGGGAAGATTTGGGAATAGTGGGAGAAGACGAAAGAATGACAAAACAAATTAATTTATGTTTATACACTACAATCAGCGTAGCACAAATTTTATTTTCATTTTTTTGCAAAGATATATATCTGATTTTCTTATATGATTATTACAATATAACCCTCTCTTCTCAAAAGTATATTCAAACCGAAATTAGTTTGTCAAATATTATTAGTCAGAAACCTTGCATGATAACTTTTCATATAATACAATACTACTATTGAAACATAAACAATATTCCAATATCTTCCAAAGATCTCATCAATAAAAATATTCTTAAACAAAGAATTCCCTAAACCACTAATTAATAATTAAAAAATAATTTAGATAATATTGCAACATAATTTTTCAACAAACAGGGACCTATAACAAAAAAAATTAATTAACACTTTGTCAACATACTCTTTCAAAATACTCTTTGTTGTTGGAGTTAACCTTCCATTAATGATGCATTATGACATCCACCTTTCATAATTCTTTGTTCAATGTATTGAGTTTATAAATATTATAGAAATGATAATGACGAAACATAAAATATGATGGAGACGAAGATGAGACTGAAGCTGAATGTATCCAATCATCATTCAGTCGGTTTAAAGATTAAAGGCGCATAAACCGTTACAATTTGTGTAAATAGATGCGTTATAATTTAGGAATAAAGGCTTGTTTATAGAATCCAATCCACGTGGCACATATTATTGTTACCCAAGCCACGTGGCACCATTTTTTTCAAAGAAATGAATCCGATTTTCTTATATAAATTTAAAATCATTTATTTTTTAATTGTATTTAAAATTAGTATTGTAATTTATCTTTTCTAAATAATATATTTTTAATACTCTTAAGATAATTTAAAACATATTTATTAATTATATAATAATTTTTCATCTATTATATAGAAACAAATTAAAAGTGGGAGAAGAGAAAGAACAACCAAACAAATCAAATTATGGTTACTCAAGCCACGTGGCACAATGTTTTTCAGAGAAAGGAATCCGATTTTCTTATACATATTTAAAATGTATTATTTTTTAATTGTATTTAAAATTAGTATCGTAATTTCTCTTTTATAAATAATATATTCTTAATACTCTTAAGATAATTTAAAACATATTTATTAATTATTTAATAATTTTTCATCTATTATATATAAACAATGAAGATGACTTATTTTGACATATGATGAAGATGACGACACATGAAGCGGAATTTACTAGGTCAATTTTAAATAATACACCATTCATTATTTAGGAATAAGTGTGTCCAAAGGTTATGTAATTGATTACTCAAACACCATACACGTTCATAAAAAAATATTTATCAATAACAGGAAGATTTGGGAATAGTGGGAGAAGACGAAAGAACGACAAAACAAATTATTTTCTGTTTATACACTCCAATCTGCGTGGCACAAATTTTTTCATTTTTTTGCAAAGAAATATATCTGATTTTTCTAATACGATTATTACAATATAACCCTCTCTTCTCAAAAGTATATTCAAACCGGAATTATTTTGTCAAATATTATTAGTCAGAAACCTTACATGATAACTTTTCATATATTACAATGCATACAATACTACTATAGAAACATAAACAATATTCCAATATCCTCCAAAGATCTCATCAACAAAAATATTCTTAAACAACGAATTCCCTAAACCACTAATTAATAATTAAAAAATAATTTAGATAATATTGCAACATAATTTTTCGTCAAACAGGGACCTATAACAATAAAAAATTAATTAACACTTTTTCAACCTACTGTTTCAAAATACTATTTGTTGTTGGAGAAATCCTTCCATTTATGATGCATTATGACATCCACCTTTCATAACTCTTTGTTCAATGTATTGAGTTTATATATATTACAGAAATGATAATGACGAAACAGAAAATATGATGGAGACGAAGATGAGACTGAAGCTGAAAGTATCCAATCATCATTCAGTCGATTTAAATATTAAAGGCGCATAAACAGTTACAATTTGTGTAAATAGATTCGTTACAATTTAGGAATAGAGGCTTGTTTATAGAATCCAATCCACATGGCACAAATTATGGTTACCCAAGCCACGTGGCACAATTTTTTTCAAAGAAATGAATCCGATTTTCTAATATATATATTTAAAATCATTTATTTTTTAATTGTATTTAAAATTAGTATTGTAATTTCTCTTTTATAAATAATATAATTTTAATACTCTTAAGATAATTTAAAACATATTTATTAATTATATAATAATTATTCATCTATTATATAGAAACAAATTAAAAGTGGGAGAAGAGAAAGAACAACCAAACAAATCAAATTATGGTTACGCAAGCCACGTGGTACAATTTTTTTCAAGGAAAGGAATCCGATTTTCTTATATTTAATTAAAATGTATTAATTTTTAATTGTATTTAAAATTAGTATCGTAATTTCTCTTTTATAAATAATATATTCTTAATACTCTTAAGATAATTTTAAACATATTTATTAATTATTTAATAATTTTTCATCTATTATATATAAACAATGAAGATGACTTATTTTGACATATGATGAAGATGACGACACATGAAGCGGAATGTATTGGGTCAATTTTAAATAATACACCATTCATCAATTTAGGAATAGGTGCGTCCAAAGGTTATGTAATTGATTACTTAAACACCATAAACGTTCATAAAAAATATTTATCAATAACGGGAAGATATGGGAATAGTGGGAGAAGACGAAAGAACGACAAAACAAATTATTTTCTATTTATACACTCCAATCTGCGTGGCACAAATTTTTTCATTTTTTTGCAAAGAAATATATCTGATTTTCTTATACGATTATTACAATATAACCCTCTCTTCTCAAAAGTATAATCAAACCGGAATTAGTTTGTCAAATATTATTAGTCAGAAACCTTACATGATAACTTTTCATATAATACAATGCATACAATACAACTATAGAAACATAAACAATATTCCAATATCCTCCAAAGATCTCATCAACAAAAATATTCTTAAACAATGAATTCCCTAAACCACTAATTAATAATTAAAAAATAATTTAGATAATATTGCAACATAATTTTTCGTCAAACAGGGACCTATAACAATAAAAAATTAATTAACACTTTTTCAACCTACTCTTTCAAAATACTATTTGTTGTTGGAGAAATCCTTCCATTTATGATGCATTATGACATCCACCTTTCATAACTCTTTGTTCAATGTATTGAGTTTATATATATTACAGAAATGATAATGACGAAACAGAAAATATGATGGAGACGAAGATGAGACTGAAGCTGAAAGTATCCAATCCTCATTCAGTCGATTTAAATATTAAAGGCGCATAAACCGTTACAATATTTGTAAATAGATTCGTTACAATTTAGGAATAGAGGCTTGTTTATAGAATCCAATCCACATGGCACAAATTATGCTTACCCAAGCCACGTGGCACAATTTTTTTCAAAGAAATGAATCCGATTTTCTAATATATATATTTAAAATCATTTATTTTTTAATTGTATTTAAAATTAGTATTGTAATTTCTCTTTTATAAATAATATAATTTTAATACTCTTAAGATAATTTAAAACATATTTATTAATTATATAATAAGTTTTCATCTATTATATAGAAACAAATTAAAAGTGGGAGAAGAGAAAGAACAACCAAACAAATCAAATTATGGTTACGCAAGCCACGTGGCACAATTTATTTCAAGGAAAGGAATCCGATTTTCTTATATTTAATTAAAATGTATTATTTTTTAATTGTATTTAAAATTAGTATCGTAATTTCTCTTTTATAAATAATATATTCTTAATACTCTTAAGATAATTTAAAACATATTTATTAATTATTTAATAATTTTTCATCTATTATATATAAACAATGAAGATGACTTATTTTGACATATGATGAAGATGACGACACATGAAGCGGAATGTATTGGGTCAATTTTAAATAATACACCATTCATCAATTTAGGAATAGGTGCGTCCAAAGGTTATGTAATTGTTTACTCAAACACCATAAACGTTCATAAAAAATATTTATCAATAACGGGAAGATATGGGAATAGTGGGAGAAGACGAAAGAACGACAAAACAAATTATTTTCTATTTATACACTCCAATCTGCGTGGCACAAATTTTTTCATTTTTTTGCAAAGAAATATATCTGATTTTCATATACGATTATTACAATATAACCCTCTCTTCTAAAAAGTATATTCAAACCGGAATTAGTTTGTCAAATATTATTAGTCAGAAACCTTACATGATAACTTTTCATATAATACAATGCATACAATACTACTATAGAAACATAAACAATATTCCAATATCCTCCAAAGATCTTATCAACAAAAATATTCTTAAACATTGAATTCCCTAAACCACTAATTAATAATTAAAAAATAATTTAGATAATATTGCAACATAATTTTTCGTCAAACAGGGACCTATAACAATAAAAAATTAATTAACACTTTTTCAACCTACTCTTTCAAAATACTATTTGTTGTTGGAGAAATCCTTCCATTTATGATGCATTATGACATCCACCTTTCATAACTCTTTGTTCAATGTATTGAGTTTATATATATTACAGAAATGATAATGACGAAACAGAAAATATGATGGAGACGAAGATGAGACTGAAGCTGAAAGTATCCAATCATCATTCAGTCGATTTAAAGATTAAAGACGCATAAACCGTTACAATTTGTGTAAATAGATGCGTTACAATTTAGGAATAGAGGCTTGTTTATAGAATCTAATCCACATGGCACAAATTATGGTTACCCAAGCCACGTGGAACCATTTTTTTCAAAGAAATGAATCCGATTTTCTAATATATATATTTAAAATCATTTATTTTTTAATTGTATTTTAAATTATTATTGTAATTTCTCTTTTATAAATAATATAATTTTAATACTCTTAAGATAATTTAAAACATATTTATTAATTATATAATAATTTTTCATCTATTATATAGAAACAAATTAAAAGTGGGAGAAGAGAAAGAACAACCAAACAAATCAAATTATGGTTACTCAAGCCACGTGGCACAATTTTTTTCAAGGAAAGGAATCTGATTTTCTTATATTTAATTAAAATGTATTATTTTTAATTGTATTTAAAATTAGTATCGTAATTTCTCTTTTATAAATAATATATTCTTAATACTCTTAAGATAATTTAAAACATATTTATTAATTATTTAATAATTTTTCATCTATTATATATAAACAATGAAGATGACTTATTGTGACATATGATGAAGATTACGACACATGAAGCGGAATGTATTGGGTCAATTTTAAATAATACACCATTCATTAATTTAGGAATAAGTGCGTCCAAACGTTATGTAATTGAATACTCAAACACCATAAACGTTCATAAAAAAATATTTATCAATAACGGAAAGATTTGGGAATAGTGGGAGAAGAGGAAAGAACGACAAAACAAATTAATTTCTGTTTATACAATCCAATCAGCGTGGCACAAATTTGTTCATTTATTTGCAAAGAAATATATCTGATTTTCTTATATGATTATTACAATATAACCCTCTCTTCTCAAAAGTATATTCAAACCGGAATTAGTTTGTCAAATATTATTTGTCAGAAACCTTACATGATAACTTTTCATATAATACAATGCATACAATACTCCTATAGAAACATAAACAATATTCCAATATCCTCCAAAGATCTCATCAACAAAAATATTCTTAAACAATGAATTCCTTAATCCACTAATTATTAATTAAAAAATAATTTAGATAATATGGCAAAATAATTTTTCGTCAAACAGGGACCTATAACAAAAAAAAATTAATTAACACTTTGTCAACATACTCTTTCAAAATACTCTTTATTGTTGGAGATAACCTTCCATTTATGATGCATTATGACATCCACCTTTCATAACTCTTTGTTCAATGAATTGAGCTTATAAATATTACAGAAATGATAATGACGAAACAGAAAATATGATGGAGACGAAGATGAGACTGAAGCTGAAAGTATCCAATCATCATTCAGTCGATTTAAAGATTAAAGGCGCAAAAACCGTTACAATTTGTGTAAATAGATGCGTTACAATTTAGGAATAGAGGCTTGTTTATGGAATCCAATCCACATGGCACAAATTATGGTTACCCAAGCCACGTGGCACAATTTGTTTCAAAGAAATGAATCCGATTTTCTTATATATATTTAAAATCATTTATTTTTTAATTGTATTTAAAATTAGTATTGTAATTTCTCTTTTATAAATAATATATTTTTAATACTCTTAAGATAATTTAAAACATATTTATTAATTATATAATAAATTTTCATCTATTATATAGAAACAAATTAAAAGTGGGAGAAGAGAAAGAACAACCAAACAAATCAAATTATGGTTACACAAGCCACGTGGCACAATTTTTTTCAAGGAAAGGAATCCGATTTTCTTATATTTAATTAAAATGTATTATTTTTTAATTGTATTTAAAATTAGTATCGTAATTTCTCTTTTATAAATAATATATTCTTAATACTCTTAAGATAATTTAAAACATATTTATTAATTATTTAATAATTTTTCATCTATTATATATAAACAATGAAGATGACTTATTTTGACATATGATGAAGATGACGACACATGAAGCGGAATGTATTGGGTCAATTTTAAATAATACACCATTCATCAATTTAGGAATAGGTGCGTCCAAAGGTTATGTAATTGATTACTCAAACACCATAAACGTTCATAAAAAATATTTATCAATAACGGGAAGATATGGGAATAGTGGGAGAAGACGAAAGAACGACAAAACAAATTATTTTCTATTTATACACTCCAATCTGCGTGGCACAAATTTTTTCATTTTTTTGCAAAGAAATATATCTGATTTTCATATACGATTATTACAATATAACCCTCTCTTCTAAAAAGTATATTCAAACCGGAATTAGTTTGTCAAATATTATTAGTCAGAAACCTTACATGATAACTTTTCATATAATACAATGCATACAATACTACTATAGAAACATAAACAATATTCCAATATCCTCCAAAGATCTTATCAACAAAAATATTCTTAAACATTGAATTCCCTAAAACACTAATTAATAATTAAAAAATAATTTAGATAATATTGCAACATAATTTTTCGTCAAACAGGGACCTATAACAATAAAAAATTAATTAACACTTTTTCAACCTACTCTTTCAAAATACTATTTGTTGTTGGAGAAATCCTTCCATTTATGATGCATTATGACATCCACCTTTCATAACTCTTTGTTCAATGTATTGAGTTTATATATATTACAGAAATGATAATGACGAAACAGAAAATATGATGGAGACGAAGATGAGACTGAAGCTGAAAGTATCCAATCATCATTCAGTCGATTTAAAGATTAAAGGCGCATAAACCGTTACAATTTGTGTAAATAGATGCGTTACAATTTAGGAATAGAGGCTTGTTTATAGAATCTAATCCACATGGCACAAATTATGGTTACCCAAGCCACGTGGAACCATTTTTTTCAAAGAAATGAATCCGATTTTCTAATATATATATTTAAAATCATTTATTTTTTAATTGTATTTTAAATTATTATTGTAATTTCTCTTTTATAAATAATATAATTTTAATACACTTAAGATAATTTAAAACATATTTATTAATTATATAATAATTTTTCATCTATTATATAGAAACAAATTAAAAGTGGGAGAAGAGAAAGAACAACCAAACAAATCAAATTATGGTTACTCAAGCCACGTGGCACAATTTTTTTCAAGGAAAGGAATCTGATTTTCTTATATTTAATTAAAATGTATTATTTTTAATTGTATTTAAAATTAGTATCGTAATTTCTCTTTTATAAATAATATATTCTTAATACTCTTAAGATAATTTAAAACATATTTATTAATTATTTAATAATTTTTCATCTATTATATATAAACAATGAAGATGACTTATTGTGACATATGATGAAGATTACGACACATGAAGCGGAATGTATTGGGTCAATTTTAAATAATACACCATTCATTAATTTAGGAATAAGTGCGTCCAAACGTTATGTAATTGAATACTCAAACACCATAAACGTTCATAAAAAAATATTTATCAATAACGGGAAGATTTGGGAATAGTGGGAGAAGAGGAAAGAACGACAAAACAAATTAATTTCTGTTTATACAATCCAATCAGCGTGGCACAAATTTGTTCATTTATTTGCAAAGAAATATATCTGATTTTCTTATACGATTATTACAATATAACCCTCTCTTCTCAAAAGTATATTCAAATCGGAATTAGTTTGTCAAATATTATTTGTCAGAAACCTTACATGATAACTTTTCATATAATACAATGCATACAATACTCCTATAGAAACATAAACAATATTCCAATATCCTCCAAAGATCTCATCAACAAAAATATTCTTAAACAATGAATTCCCTAATCCACTAATTATTAATTAAAAAATAATTTAGATAATATTGCAAAATAATTTTTCGTCAAACAGGGACCTATAACAAAAAAAAATTAATTAACACTTTGTCAACATACTCTTTCAAAATACTCTTTATTGTTGGAGATAACCTTCCATTTATGATGCATTATGACATCCACCTTTCATAACTCTTTGTTCAATGAATTGAGCTTATAAATATTACAGAAATGATAATGACGAAACAGAAAATATGATGGAGACGAAGATGAGACTGAAGCTGAAAGTATCCAATCATCATTCAGTCGATTTAAAGATTAAAGGCGCAAAAACCGTTACAATTTGTGTAAATAGATGCGTTACAATTTAGGAATAGAGGCTTGTTTATGGAATCCAATCCACATGGCACAAATTATGGTTACCCAAGCCACGTGGCACAATTTGTTTCAAAGAAATGAATCCGATTTTCTTATATATATTTAAAATCATTTATTTTTTAATTGTATTTAAAATTAGTATTGTAATTTCTCTTTTATAAATAATATATTTTTAATACTCTTAAGATAATTTAAAACATATTTATTAATTATATAATAAATTTTCATCTATTATATAGAAACAAATTAAAAGTGGGAGAAGAGAAAGAACAACCAAACAAATCAAATTATGGTTACACAAGCCACGTGGCACAATTTTTTTCAAGGAAAGGAATCCGATTTTCTTATATTTAATTAAAATGTATTATTTTTTAATTTTATTTAAAATTAGTATCGTAATTTCTCTTTTATAAATAATATATTCTTAATACTTTTAAGATAATTTATAACATATTTATTAATTATTTAATAATTTTTCATCTATTATATATAAACAATGAAGATGACTTATTTTGACATATGATGAAGATGACGACACATGAAGCGGAATGTATTGGGTCAATTTTAAATATTACACCATTCATCAATTTAGGAATAGGTGCGTCCATATGTTATGTAATTAATTACTCAAACACCATAAACGTTCATAAAAAATATTTTTCAATAACGGGAAGATTTAGGAATAGTGGGAGAAGACGAAAGAACGACAAAACATATTATTTTCTATTTACACACTCCAATATGAATGGCACTAATTTATTCATTTTTTTGCAAAGAAATATATCTGATTTTCTTATACGATTATTACAATATAACCATCTCTTATCAAAAGTATATTAAAACCGAAATTAGTTTGACAAATATTATTAGTCAGAAACCTTACATGTTTACTTTTCATATAATACAATACATACAATACTACTATAGAAACATAAACAATATTCTAATATCCTCCAAAGATCTCATCAATAAAAATATTCTTAAACAACGAATCCCCTAAACCACTAATTAATAAATAAAAAAAATTAAGATAATAGTGCAACATAATTTTTCGTCAAACAGGGACCTATAACCAAAAAAAACTTAACTAACACTTTGTCAACATACTCTTTAAAAATACTCTTTGTTATTGGAGACAACCTTCCATTTATGATGCATTATGACATCCACCTTTCATAATTCTTTGTTCAATGTATTGAGTTTATAAATATTACAGAAATGATAATGACGAAAAAGAAAATATGATGGAGATGAAGATGAGACTGAAGCTGAATGTATCCAATCATCATTCAGTCGATTAAAAGATTAAATGCGCATAAACCGTTACAATTTGTGTAAATAGATGCGTTACAATTTAGGAATAGAGGCTTGTTTATAGAATCCAATCCACATGGCACAAATTATGGTTACCCAAGCCACGTGGCACCATTTTTTCAAAGAAATGAATCCGATTTTCTAATATATATATTTAAAATCATTTATTTTTTAATTGTATTTAAAATTAGTATTGTAATTTCTCTTTTATAAATAATATAATTTTAATACTCTTAAGATAATTTAAAACATATTTATTAATTATATAATAATTTTTCATCTATTATATAAAAACAAATTAAAAGTGGGAGAAGAGAAAGAACAACCAAACAAATCAAATTATGGTTACTCAAGCCACGTGGCACAATTATTTTCAAGGAAAGGAATCCGATTTTCTTATATTCAATTAAAAAGTATTATTTTTTAATTGTATTTAAAATTAGTATCGTAATTTCTCTTTTATAAATAATATATTCTTAATACTCTTAAGATAATTTAAAACATATTTATTAATTATTTAATAATTTTTCATCTATTATATATAAACAATGAAGATGACTTATTTTGACATATGATGAAGATGACGACACAAGAAGCGGAATGTATTGGGTCAATTTTAAATAATACACCATTCATCCATTTAGGAATAGGTGCGTCCATACGTTATGTAATTGATTACTCAAACACCATAAATGTTCATCAAAAAATATTTATCAATAACGGGAAGATATGGGAATTGTGGGAGAAGACGAAAGAACGACAAAACAAATTATTTTCTATTTATACACTCCAATCTGCGTGGCACAAATTTTTTCATTTTTTTTCAAAGCAATATATCTGTTTTCTTATACGATTATTACAATATAACCCTCTCTTCTCAAAAGTATATTCAAACCAGAATTAGTTTGTCAAATATTATTAGTCAGAATCCTTACATGATAACTTTTCATATAATACAATGCATACAATACTACTATAGAAACATAAACAATATTCCAATATCCTCCAAAGATCTCATCAACAAAAATATTCTTAAACAATGAATTCCCTAAACCACTAATTAATAATTAAAAAATAATTTAGATAATATTGCAACATAATTTTACATGATAACTTTTCATATAATACAATGCATACAATACTACTATAGAAACATAAACAATATTCCAATATCCTCCAAAGATCTCATCAACAAAAATATTCTTAAACAATGAATTCCCTAAACCACTAATTAATAATTAAAAAATAATTTAGATAATATTGCAACATAATTTTTCATCAAATAGGGACCTATAACAATAAAAAATTAATTAACACTTTTTCAACATACTCTTTCAAAATACTATTTGTTGTTGGAGAAATCCTTCCATTTATGATGCATTATGACATCCACCTTTCATAACTCTTTGTTCAATGTATTTAGTTTATATATATTACAGAAATGATAATGACGAAACAGAAAATATGATGGAGACGAAGATGAGACTGAAGCTGAAAGTATCCAATCATCATTCAGTCGATTTAAAGATTAAAGGCGCATAAACCATTACAATTTGTGTAAATAGATGCGTTACAATTTAGGAATAGAGACTTGTTTATAGAATCCAATCCACATGGCACAAATTATGGTTACCGAAGCCACGTGGCACCATTTTTTTCAAAGAAATGAATCCGATTTTCTAATATATATATTTAAAATCATTTATTTTTTAATTGTATTTAAAATTAGTATTGTAATTTCTCTTTTATAAATAATATATTTTTAATACTCTTAAGATAATTTAAAACATATTTATTAATTAAATAATAATTTTCATCTATTATATAGAAACAAATTAAAAGTGGGAGAAGAGAAAGAACGACCAAACAAATAAAATTATGGTTACTCAAGCCACGTGGCACAATTTTTATAAATATTATATTCTTAATACTCTTAAGATAATTTAAAACATATTTATTAATTATTTAATAATGTTTCATCTATTATATATAAACAATGAAGATGACTTATTTTGACATATGATGAAGATGACGACACATGAAGCGGAATGTATTGGGTCAATTTTAAATAATACACCATTCATCAATTTAGGAATAGGTGCGTCCAAACATTATGTAATTCATTACTCAAACACCATAAATGTTCATAAAAAAATATTTATCAATGGGAAGATTTGGGAATAGTGGGAGAAGAGGAAAAGAACGACAAAACAAATTAATTTATGTTTATACACTCCAATCAGCGTGGCACAAATTTTTTCATTTTTTTTTGCAAAGAAATAGATCCGATTTTCTTATACAATTATTACAATATAACCCTCTCTTCTCAAAAGTTAATTCAAACCGAAATTAGTTTTTCATATATTATTAGTCAGAAACCTTACATAATAACTTTTCATATAATACATTACATACAATACTACTATAGAAACATAAACAATATTCCAATATCCTCCAAAGATCTCATCAATAAAAATATTCTTAAACAACGAATTCCCTAAACCACTAATTAATAATTAAAAAATAATTTAGATAATATTGCAACATAATTTTTCGTCAAACAGTGACCTATAACAAAATAATAAATTAATTAACACTTTGTCAACATACTCTTTCAAAATACACTTTTTGTTGGAGACAACCTTCCATTTTTGATGCATTATGACATCCACCTTTCATAACTCTTTGTTCAATGTATTGAGTTTACAAATATTACAGAAATGATAATGAAGAAACATAAGATATGATGGAGACGAAGATGAGAATGAAGCTGAATGTATCCAATCATCATTCAGTCAGTTTAAAGATTAAAGGCGCATAAAACGTTAGAATTTGTGTAAATAGATGTGTTACAATTTAGGAATAGATGCTTGTTTATAGAATCTAATCCACATGGCACAAATTATGGTTACCCAAGCCACGTGGCACAATTTTTTTCAAAGAAATGAATCTCATTTTCTTATATATATTTAAAATCATTTATTTTTTAATTTTATTTAAAATTAGTATTGTAATTTTTCTTTTATAAATAATATATTTTTAATACTCTTAAGATAATTTAAAACAAATTTATTAATTATATAATAATTTTTCATCTATTATATAGAAACAAATTAAAAGTGGGAGAAGAGAAAGAACGACCAAACAAATCAAATTATGGTTACTCAAGCCACGTGGCACAATTTTTTTCAAAGAAAGGAATCCGATTTTCTTATATATATTTAAAATGTATTATTTTTTAATTGTATTTAAAATTAGTATCGTAATTTTTCTTTTATAAATAATATATTCTTAATACTTGATCGTGCCTTGTGATCAGGATCCGATATGCCTGGATATCAGCATCAACTCCTTCTGACTCTGGAAGCTCGTCGGATGAATCTGACGCGACCATGGCGGAGGATGCGGCCCCTGATTCTGGAGAAGCGGCTGGTACCCCTCAGGGTGAGGATAAAGTGATCGCGCCCGAGGAATGGGTAGTGGAGGACCTTCTTGACAAGGTGTCTTCCTTTTCAAGACCTCGTGCAGAGCCTTTGCCCGTTGTCGGTGATCCTGAGGATTGGGTCGTCACTTGCCTGGGGGATGATGATCGGATATTCTCAGATTATGGCGGTCGAAAGTTCTCAATGTATGAGTTCGCGACCTCGACTCTGGGGGTGACATTGCCTTTCAGTGATCTGGTTTGTGTCGTGCTCGGACATCTGGGTGTAACACCGTCTCAGCTGCACCCCAACTCTTATGCATTCCTGAAAGCGTTCGAGGTGACGTGTGCTCACCTGGGTGTAGGGGCCACACTCCCTCTGTTCTTTCGACTGTTCTCACTGCAGCGCCAGGTAGGACGGGGAACGGAACGAAAGGGTTTCATCTCCTTCAAGCAGCGGATCAAGATATTCAAGGCTCACTCGGAGTCTATCCGGGTTTTCAAAACTGACTATTTTCTGGTAACGCCGGCGAGCGAGGAAGCCGTGAGAGCGCTGAGTTTTATGGGGGTAGATACCGATGGAAATGACGAGCCCATACTGGACGACCAAGGGCAGACGATTCCCAGGAGGCTCTGGATGTTTCCATTCTCATGGAGTTACTCACATTATGGGCGCCCAGTTAGTGAGTTTGTCCAAGTAGGGAATTTCCTGAATGAGGACGATGCAACTAGATTCGAGGAGTTTCGGAAGTTGGTGGCTTCTTTTACTCCGACCCCTCTACTGGACGGGGAGGGTAAGATAATGTTGGATCAAGACGGGGGAGAGGCTGTGGAGCTTCCCTTGATAGACGTCACAGGCCTCCTTGCGTGTAACACCGGGCAAGAAGTGTCTGAGTTCTTTGGTATTTGCTTTTATTCCTGTTTATTATTCTGTTTTGATAATCTTGATGCTCGTGACTAATTTGGTCCCTTTTCTTTGTAGGCTCTATGGCAAACCCTCTGGATAAGATCCAGGAACGACTGCGTCAAAACCAAAAAAAGAGGTCGAGGATTGTTCAAACCAAGCTGACTTAAACGAGCGGCTCGGGGTCGGGCCCCCTGGTCCAAGGGTGTCCTAGTGGGTCCACTGGTTCGCACATGAAAAGGCATAAATCTGCCGCGACCGTGGATTTGACGGTCAACGCCCCTTCCAAACCAAAGTATGTGTTGTCGCCCTGCTTTGTGAAGCGGAATTTCTTTGAATGGGCAAGTATGGAGGTTGATCGGGAGGATTCCTTGTTTGTCGAGTCGATGGACCGCGCTGCTCGGCGCTTGTCTTTGGCACAAGACGCGAGTGCGGTCATGCGGGTGTTGTCTATGGCCTGGCTGACGGCTGGAGGAAATCTCGGGCTGGAGAGGGAGGTGACAAAGTTAAAAGAGCTCATGGCCGCTGCTGAGGAAAAGCTGGCCAAGGCTTCTGAGGAAGCTGCTGCTTCTGCCAAGGAGTTGACTGAGCGGGGGAACATCATTGCCAAGCTTGAGGTCGACAAAAGAAGGGCCTTGGATCAGAACAAAAAGATGAAGGACGCATTCTTCCCAAAGGATGATGAAGAGGCTGATACCAAAGATTTGGTGACTAGGGCCCAGTTTCTTGCTCGGATTGACCAGGATATAGAAGATCTGAACTCGTCGACTGAGCTCAGTTTCCAAAATGATGTAGATCAGATACAAGCCCTTCATCCTGAACTGGCTCTGGATACCGGCTGCATCAGCTATCTTTACAAAGTTGAAAATGGCGAGATAGTGGTCCATGCGGATTTGGTCGTGGAAGACTCTCAACCCGGGGGTATTGCTCAGCCTGAACAACCTGAGACGTAGCTGCCCCAGAGCGAAGGTCAACCTGATGCCCCAGAGGGGGAGGGAAACTAGTCTGGCCTGCGTGCCGTAACTTGTAATTTATCATGTTTTTGTTTTACTCGGGGACGTAGTCCCCTTTGAATGTAATCATGAACAAGTCGGCCCTTCGGGGTCGCAACCTTTTGATAAAATAGTTTGACCTTGGTGGTCGTTTATTTTCTTTATAATGTTTTTATTTACAAGTATTCATAACTGTGCATCCGTCGGAGGACTCCCTTCCTGTTATGTTTTCATAAATGTTAAGTGTTTAGTGCTCGTGTGATTGTCACGAGGGTCAGATGTAATTGGGCAAATACGGGGTATGTGTTTGTAATCCGTCGGTTTGGGGGACCGTCCAGATGATGGAGGCGGGCTCCTGTTCGGTGCTCGGGTCAAGATAATGACCCGGGTTCCGAGGCTTGAACGTCCCATCGCGAGCTGGGGTTCTGCCTGGTCGTGGTACATAGGCGACATTGGACTCGGTTGAGTATCCGCCCGTGCAACAACCATCTTCTTCTTCCCGAAGAAGATCCTGATAATCATATTATTAGGGTTGTTGTGCTTGTACCTGGGCACGCAAGTTTAGTCAGACTTGTTGCTCCTCGTTTGGTATCCAAATAGTGTGACTTTGTTATTAACTATAATACTGTTTGAGCTTCTCGGCGTTCCACGGCCGAGCGAGTTCTTCCCCGTGAAGATTTTCTAAGTAGTAGGCACCGTTTTTGGTCTTTGCCCGGACACGATATGGGCCCTCCCAATTTGGCGTCAGTTTTCCTTCGCGGGAATCTCTGTGATTCCTTCTTAGAACAAGACTGCCCACCTCGAATGCTCGTCTTATGACTTTAGAGTCATGTCGAGCTGCTATTTTCTGTTTAAGAGTGGCCTCTCTGAGAGCAGCTTCTGATCGGATTTCTTCGACCATATCAAGTTCCTCTCTTAGAGCTTCAGAGTTGGTGTCCTGGTCCATTGGGGACTCTTTTCGTCTGGATCGGACGTGCATTTCTATAGGAATTACTGCTTCGGTCCCATATACCAACCGAAATGGAGATTCACTGGTCGTTGAGTGGGGAGTGGTTCTATATGCCCAAAGTATGATGTGTAACTCCTCGATCCAGTGTTTCTTGTGCTCGTCAAGTCTTCGCTTTAGACCTCTCAGGATTACCCTATTTGCGGCTTCCGCTTGTCCGTTGGTTTGGGGATGCTCAACCGAAGCGAAATGTTGTTTTGTTCTTACCGAAGCAACAAATTCCTTGAAATGTCTATCGGTGAATTGGGTTTCGTTATCTGTTACAATGACGAGCGACACTCCGAACCGAGCGAGAATGCTCCTCTTAAAGAAGCGCAGTATGTTGAGTGCAGTAATCTTGGCTAAGGCCTCAGCCTCTATCCATTTGGTGAAATAATCGACGCCCACAATGAGGTATTTTCTTTGGTCGGATCCGACGATGAATGGCCCTAAGATGTCCATCCCCCACCATGCGAATGGCCATGGGGAAGATAACAATTTTAGCTCGGTAGGGGGCGCTATGTGTACGTCCCCATGTCGTTGGCATTTGTCGCATCTTTTTACGTGCTCTTTCGCGTCGTCCTGGAGTGTCGACCAATAGTATCCTGCTCGGAGGATCTTTCGGGCTAACGATCATCCGCCCAGGTGTTGTGCGTTGATTCCTTCATGGACTTCCCTTAGTGCGTGTAGGATGTTCTCTTCCTCTACGCACCTGAGGAGTGGCGTAGAGAAACCTTTGTGATACATACGTCCACCGACTAAAGTGTATGAGCATGACCTTCGACGCACGGTACTGGCCGTTTTCGGGTCTGCTGGTAATTCATTCTTTGTCAAGTAGTTAAACACTGGGGTCATCCAGTAGTTGGCGTCGCCCACGAGATTAACATCGAGGTGAGTTGAAGATTGTCTGATGCTTGGTCGGGGGAGCACTTCGTGTATGATAGACATGTTGTTTCCCTTTCTTTTAGTGCTTGCCAACTTGGAAAGGATATCAGCTCGGGTATTATTCTCTCGTGGGACGTGTTTGACCTCTATGTTTGTGAATCGTTTTAGCTTGTCCCTGACAAGGGCCAAATATTCAGCCATATTGTCGTTTTTGGCCTGGAAATCTCCTCGGACTTGGTTGGCGACCAACTGGGAATCTGTGCATATTACGATTTCTTATGCCTCCAGGTCGATCACGAGTCGCAGGCCGGCCAGGAAGGGCTCATACTCTGCCTAGTTGTTGGATGTGGGGAAGGACAATGTTAAAGATACTTAGATGATGTTCCCTTCCTTGTTTTCCAGAATAATCCCGGCTCCACTACCCGCCGGGCCGGATGCTCTGTCTACGAAGATGGTCCATTTGGACAGAGATTTCGGCTCTTGCTCGGTGAAAGTGAGTTCTGCCACAAAGTCGGCCAGTGCTTGAGCCTTGAGAGCTTGTCTCCCTACAAATCTGATATCGAACTCGGATAGTTCCAACGACCATTTTAACATTCGCCCAGCCATGTCTGGCCTTCCGAGTAATTGCCTTATGGGTTGGTCTGTTCTTACGATAATAGTGTGGGCTAAGAAATAATGTCGTAGTCTTCTGGCTGCAAAAAGGAGAGCCAAGGTTACCTTTTCTACTTGGAGGTATCGAAGCTCAGGGTCGTGCAACGCTTTGCTTGTGAAGTAAATAGGTTTCTGCCCTTCGGGTAGGTCGCGGACGAGGACTGCGCTTACGACCTCGTTTGCTACAGCGAGATAGAGGTAAAGCGTCTCCCCTTCGTTGGGCCTAGATAGGACTGGGGACTCAGACAATGCTTTTTCAAGTGGGACAAGGCCTTCTCGCACTCCTTCGTCCATTCAAAGACATCCTCTTTGCGGAGGAGTTTGTAAAACGGGAGGGCATGTTGAGCGGATTTTTCCACAAACCGGGCGAGGGAGCGAGAACCCCGTTTAACGATTGTATGGACTTCTTAGAATCTGGGGTAGGAAGTTCCATGAATGCCCGACATTTGTCAGGGTTGGCTTCAATACCTCGCTCGGTTAAATAGAATCTGAGGAACTTCCCTGCTCGGACCCCAAACGTGCACTTTTCGGGATTGAAACACATTTTGCATTTCCGAGCTTTATCGAACACATTTCGTAAGTGGGATGCGTGATCCGTCTCTTGCTGAGATTTAACGATCATGTCATCCATGTATACTTCAAGCATGTCCCCGATTTCTATTCGAAATGCTTTGTTCATCATGCGCTGATAGGTCGCGCTTGCGTTTTTTAAACCAAAGGGCATAATGTTATAATAGTAGTTGCCCGATTCGGTCATGAAGGCCGTGTAATTTTTGTCGGACACGGCCATAGGGATTTGATTATACCCTGAGTAAGCGTCCATAAAGGACAATAGTTTGAAACCGGCCGAATTGTCGACCAATTTGTCAATGTTGGGCAAAGGATATGCGTCTTTCGGGCAAGCCCAGTTAAGATCGGTATAGTCAACACACATTCTCCATTTTCCATTAGATTTTTTGACAAGTACAACATTTGAGAGCCAGGTTGTATACCTGGCCTCAATTACAAAGTTTGCCTCTAGGAGGTCTTTAACACCTGACTCGGCCGCTTTGGTTTTCTCGATCGACTGCTTCCTCCTATGTTGGGCGACCGCCTTGTGTGTTGGATCGATGGAGAGGTGATGACAGGCCGTCTCGGGGTCGAGCCCTGGCATTTCTGCAGCGCTCCAAGCAAACAGATCGGCGTTTCCTTTGAGGCATGCCTCCAATTGTCGTTTTGCCAAGTCGGGAAGATGGGCTCTGATCTTGACGCACTGAGCTGGATCATCCCCTAAAGGAATTAGCTCGAACTCTCCGTCAGGAATTGGCCGGGACAGTGGATTGGTCAGCCTGCGAACGCCCTCATCTTCATCTAAGAACCTGCAATCCAGATCGATTGAGTTGACCTGGGGAAAAGCCTTGGATGTTTGCGGAGTATCTGAAGGTGTCAGGGCAGGAGGTTTTGGCTGGTAAAATATCAAGCTGAGACCTCTGGACGCTGCTTCAAAGCATCGGCGAGCAGCTTCGACGTCACCGTGTAGTGTAACGACCTTTCCCGAAGTAGTATAATACTTCATCTTTAGGTGAACGGTGGATAGGACAGCGATCAGCTTGGCCAATGTTGGTCGTTCCAAAATACATTGGTATAACGAAGGACAATCCACGACCAGGAATTGGACGTGAACAGATCTGGCGGTCTCAGACGCCCCGAAGGTGACGATGAGGTCGACGTAGCTCCATGGTCGGGAAACTGCTTCGTTGAAGCCCTATAAGTCTGATCCGACGTATGAAGTCAGGTGTGTTTCATTCAACTAGAGTGTTGAGAATAATTGGGAGTACATGATGTCGCATGAGCTACACTGGTCCACCAAGATTCTTCTGACATCGAAATTTTCCATCCGCGCATGGATGAGTAATGGGATGCTAGCATTTGGCGCTCCTCCCAATAGTTCATCTCGGTAAAAGGAAAGGGGTATCGAGCCTTCTCTTGGGGGGTCTAGGGTTGCATTCTGAGCAGGGCCTTTCGCGATCAATTGGTCAAATTTCCTCTTCACGGATCCAACTGTGACTTTGTTAAACCCTCCCCCGAAATGACCATTGCAGAGGGAAAGGTCTCCCACGGGCTATGTGAGGAAAAATACCCTGGGGTCTCTATGCGGTCGGGAAGGAAGAAGTCCTCCGGGTGGTAGATGCTCAGAGCAACTTGCATGTTCGCATCCGATGGTATGGGTACAACCTCTTCGATCTTCTGAGCCTCTTGCGCCTCTTGGCGAGCGGTGTCTCTTGATTTAGTAAACTGCTTGAGGTGCCCGTCTTTAATAAATATTTCGATTGCATCTTTGAGATGGATGCAGTCTTCAGTATTATGACCGTGACTCTTGTGGAATCTACAGTACTTTGTCTTGTTCGTGCTCGGTTTACTAGGCAGCTGTTTTGGGAAGCGTACTCCCACTTTCCTGAACTCCGAATTGGCACATTCGGACAAGATCTTCTCTCTTGAGACCAGGAGAGGGGTATATTCATGAAACTGACCGATGGGTCCTCTGTGCTCCCGCGATTCACGGGAGCGATCCTCCTTTCTTTTGTCTCCTCCACGACAAGATGTCGAGGGTTCATCGACTTTGGAAGGTTTTGTGTCCTCACGACGTCGGGCATCTCGGACGGAGCTAGCAGCCTTCTTTTCCTCGTATTGGATGTAAGCTTGGGCTTTTAGTAAGAAAGCGTCAAGGGTGGTCGAGGTCTCGATGCCGACTGCTCGGTGGAAATCGGTTGACAGGCGCAGACCCCGCTCCAACAAGTATTTCTTCATGTCGTCCGTTGTGGATACCCGGACCGCTTCTTTGTTGAACCTCTCGATATAGGTTCGCAAAGGTTCGTCTTTCCCCTGGATGATAGCTTCGAGCGATGCTTCTGTTTTTGGGTGGCGTCTAGAAGCGGTGAAGTGCCTGGAAAACGTGCGTCCGAGTTGTTTCCAGGAAGTGATGGACTCTACTTCAAGGCTTTTGTACCACGTCATCGCACCTTTCTTCAGAGTTGTAGGAAAGAGGAGACATTTGATTGCCCCTCGCACCCCTCGGTAGTCGAGCAAAGCATCAATATTCTCGATATGCTCGTCAGGATCGGTGGTCCCATCATACGAGCCTAAAGGTAGAGGTTTCTCTAAACCCCGTGGGAGTTTAGTAGCCATGATTTCCGAAGAGAGGGGGCCCCTGGTGTCGTCATCATCACTGGAATTGAAAGATAGAGACTTGGGCGCGTGCTTCTTGGTTCGCCAGGGTGATGCGGATCTTGATCTACTCCTTCTTGACTTTCTTGGTGACCGAGATCGCCTCCTTGGAGGGGAAGACCGAGGAGGAGATGGGTGGGACCGTTTGTTACTGGATTCATCATTGTGTCCTTTCCTCTTCCTCTTAGGAGGGGAAGGACTACGTCTCGTTTGATGTCTCGTGGGAGACCAGGACGGTCGACGATTATTGTCCTCGAGACGGGCAATCTTCTCACCATGGGCGAGGAGCAACAAATTCGTCTGGTTGAGAATCTCAACCAGCGTTACAAAGTCAGATCCTGAAGGCGTTGGAGGAAGGGGGACCTCCAGGCGACTTTCTAGAGGCTGGCCGCGATCGGGGGGAAGGTGAAGTTGTCTTCCCATCTGGGCGGTCCTGTACGGTTTCTTCGTGCGAAAGATTGTTAGCGTTGCTCTCACGTTGCGTGAGGAGCATACTGTCGTTCGACTGATTATCTGGATTGTTGTCTCGAGCAGCCATGGATCTTGGTAAAAGACTTTGGTTCTTGAAGATCTTAAGGGAGAAGAAAGGGGAAATTAGTGATTCCCACAGACGGTAACACCTGATCGTTCCTGGAGATCAGGATCCGATAAAGCTGGCGTCGAGCGTTGTTGAAGGACGGTTGATAAGGAGAGGAGGCGGTGTACCTACAAGGCACTCCGATGCTAAAGTAAGACACTGAGCAAAGAGCGTGCAAGTAAGATAATTAAGGTGAAAGAATTGAATACCTGACCCTCCCGTATGAGAGGGTTTATATACTGTCCTTGGTAGATGGTTATTGGTTCAAACCGTTAGGTGTGGATCGTGGACCCCGTATGAAGAGGTAATGGTCATAACTAGCCGTTAGGGGACTTTATTCTGATCGGTTAAACCTTGGGCGACACGGACCATCTTTCCGAGCGTGATGCTCGACTAAAAGCGTGTTGGGCCGCTAATTTGTCTGGGCCAACTCTGGATGTTGGGCCTGGCCGGAACAATACTCTTAAGATAATTTAAAACATATTTATTAATTATTTAATAATTTTTCATCTATTATATATAAACAATGAAGATGACTTATTTTGACATATGATGAAGATGACGACACATGAAGCGGAATGTATTACGTCAATTTTAAATAATACACCATTCATTAATTTAGGAATAAGTGCGTCCAAACGTTATGTAATTGATTACTCAAACACCATAAATGTTCATAAAAAAATATTTATTAATAACAGGAAGATTTGGGAATAGTGGGAGAAGAGGAAAGAACGACAAAACAAATTAATTTCTGTTTATACACTCCAATCAGCGTGGCACAAATTTTTTCATTTTTTTGCAAAGAAATATATCTGATTTTCTTATACAATTATTACAATATAACCCTCTCTTCTCAAAAGTGTATTCAAACAGAAATTAGTTTGTCAAATATTATTAGTCAGAAACCTTACATAATAACTTTTCATATAATACAATACATACAATACTACTATAGAAACATAAACAATATTCCAATATACTCCAAAGACCTCATCAATAAAAATATTCTTAAACAACGAATTCCCTAAACCACTTATTAATAATTAAAAAATAATTTAGAAAATATTGCATCATAATTTTTCGTCAAACAGGAACCTATAACAAAAAAAAAATTAATTAACACTTTGTCAACCTACTCTATCAAAATACTCTTTGTTGTTGGAGACAACCTTCCATTCATGATGCACTATGACATTCACCTTTCATAACTCTTTGTTCAATGTATTGAGTTTATAAATATTACATAAATGATAATGACGAAACAGAAAATATGATGGAGACGAAGATGAGATTGAAGCTGAATGTATCCAATCATCATTCAGTCGGTTTAAAGATTAAAGGCGCATAAACCGTTACAATTTGTGTAAATAGATGCGTTAAAATTTCGGAATAGATGCTTGTTTATAGAATCTAATCCACATGGCACAAATTATGGTTAACCAAGCCATGTGGCACCATTTTTTTCAAAGAAATGAATCCGATTTTCTTATGTATATTTAAGATCATTTATTTTTTAATTGTATTTAAAATTGGAGTTGTAATTTCTCTTTTATAAATAATATATTTTTAATACTCTTAAGATAATTTAAAACATATTTATTAATTATATAATAATTTTTCATCTATTATATAGAAATAAATTAGAAGTGGGAGAAGAGGAAGAACGACCAAACAAATCAAATTATGGTTACTCGTGGCCCAATTTTTTTTCAAAGAAATGAATCCGATTTTCTTATATATATATATATATATAATATATATATATAATATATATATATATATATATATTTAAAATGTATTATTTTTTAATTGTATTTAAATTTAGTATCGTAATTTCTCTTTTATAAATAATATATTCTTAATACTCTTAAGATAAATTAAAACATATTTATTAATTATTTAATCATTTTTCATCTATTATATATAAACAATGAAGATGACGCATTTTGACATATGATGAAGATGACGACACATGAAGCAGAATGTATTGGGTCAATTTTAAATAATACATCATTCATCAATTTAGGAATGGTTGGGTCCAAACGTTATGTAATTCATTACTCAAACACCATAAACGTTCTTAAAAAAATATTTATCAATAACGAGAAGATTCGAGAATAGTGGGAGAAGAGGTAAAGAACGACAAAACAAATTAATTTATGTTTATACACTCCAATCAGCATGGCACAAATTTTTTCATTTTTATTGCTAAGAAATATATTCGATTTTCTTATACAATTATTAAATATAACCCTCTCTTCTCAAAAGTATATTCAAACCGAAATTAGTTTATCAAATATTATTAGTCAGAAACCTTACATAATATTTTTTCATATAATACAATACATACAATACTACAATAGAAACATAAACAATATTCCAATATCCTCCAAAGTTCTTATCAATAAAAATATTCCTAAACAACGAATTCCCTAAACCACTAATTAATAATTAAAAAATAATTTAGATAATATTGCATCACAATTTTTCGTCAAACAGGGAACAATAACAAAAAAAAATTAATTAACACTTTGTCAACATACTCTTTCAAAATACACTTTGATGTTAGAGACAACCTTCCATTTATGATGCATTATGACATCCACCTTTCATAAATCTTTGTTCAATGTATATAGTTTACAAATATTAAAGAAATGATAATGAATAAATAGAAAATATGATGGAGACGAAGATGAGACTGAAGCTGAATGTATCCAATCATCATTCAGTCGGTTTAAAGATTAAAGACGCATAAACCATTACAATTTGTGTAAATAGATGCGTTACAATTTAGGAATAAATGCTTGTTTATAGAACCCAATCCACATGGCACAAATTATGGTTACCCAAGCCACGTGGCACCATTTTTTTCAAAGAAATGAATCCGATTTTCTTATATATATTTAAAATCATTTATTTTTTAATTATGTTTAAAATTAGTATTGTAATTTCTCTTTTATAAATAATATATTTTTATTACTCTTTAGATAATTTAAAACAAATTTATTAATTATATAATAATTTTTAATTTATTATATAGAAACAAATTAGAAGTGGGAGAAGAGAAAGAACTACCAAACAAATCAAATTATGGTTACTCAAGCCACGTGGCACAATTTTTTTCAAAGAAATGAATCCGATTTTCTTATATATATTTAAAATATATTATTTTTTAATTGTATTCAAAATTAGTTTCATAATTTCCCTTGTATAAATAATATATTCTTAATACTCTTAAGATAAAACATATTTATTAATTATTTAATAATTTTTCAACTATTATATATAAACAATGAAGATGACGCATTTTGACATATGATGAAGATGACGACACATGAAGCGGAATGTATTGGGTTAATTTTAAATAATACACCATTCATCAATTTAGGAATAGTTGCTTCCAAACGTTATGTAATTCATTACTCAAACACCATAAACGTTCATAAAAAAATATTTATGAATAACGGGAAATTTGGGAATAGTGGAAGAAGAGGAAAGAACGACAAAACAAATTAATTTCTTTTTATACACTCCAATCAGCGTGGCACAAATTATTTCATTTTTTATCAAAGAAATATACGATTTTACAATATAACCCCTCTTCCTAAAAATATATTCAATCCGAAATTAGTTTGTCAAATATTATTAGTAAGAAACCTTACATGATAACTTTTCATATAATACAATGCATACAATACTACTATATATTCATAAACAATATTCCAATATCCTCCAAAGATCTCATCAATAAAAATATTCTTAAACAACAAATTCCCTAAACCACTAATTAATAATTAAAAAATAATTTAGATAATATTGCAACATAATTTTTCGTCAAAACAGAGACCTATAACAAAAAAAAATTTAATTAACACTTTGCGAACCTACTCTTTCAAAATACTCTTTGTTGATAAAGACAACCTTCCATTTATGATGCATTATGACATCCACCTTTCATAACTCTTTGTTCAATGTATTGAGTTTATAAATATTACAGAAATGATAATGACGAAATAGAAAATATGATGGAGACGAAGATGAGACTGAAGCTGAATGTACCAATCATCATTCAGTCGGTTTAAAGATTAAAGGTGCATAAACCGTTACAATTCGTGTAATAGATGTGTTACAATTTAGGAATAGAGGCTTGTTTATAGAATCCAATCCACATGGCACAAATTATGGTTACCCAAGCCACGTGGCACAATTTTTTTTCAAAGAAATAAATCCATTTTTCTTATATATATTTAAATTCATTTATTTTTTAATTGTATAAAATGAGTATTGTAATTTCTCTTTTATAAATAATATATTTTTAATACTCTTAAGATTATTTAAAACATATTTATTAATTATATAATAATTTTTCATCTATTACATAGAAACAAATTAAAAGTGGGAGAGGAGAAAGAACGACCAAACAAATCAAAGTATGGTGACTCAAGCCACGTGGCACAATTTTTTTCAATGAAATGAATCCGAATTTCTTATATATATTTAAAATGTATTATTTATTAATTGTATTTAAAATTAGTATCGTAATTTCTCTTTTATAAATAATATATTCTTAATACTATTAAGATAATTTAAAACATATTTATTAATTATTTAATAATTTCTCATCTATTATATATAAACAATGAAGATGACGCATTTTGACATATGATGAAGATGACGACACATGAAGTGGAATGTATTGGGTTAATTTTAAATAATACACCATTCATCAATTTAGGAATAGTTGCGTCCAAACGTTATGTAATTCATTACTCAAACACCATAAACGTTCATAAAAAAATATTTATCAATAACGGGATGATTTGGGAATAGTGGGAGAAAAGGAAAGAACGACAAAACAAATTAATTTCTTTTTATACACTCCAATCAGCGTGGCACAAATTTTTTCATTTTTTATCCAAGAAATATATATGATTTTCTTATACGATTTTTACAATATAACTCCTCTTCTCAAAAATATATTCAAACCGAAATTAGTTTGTCTAATATTATTAGTCAGAAACCTTACATAATAACTTTTCATATAATACAATGTATACAATACTACTATAGAAATATACACAATATTCCAATATCCTCCAAAGATCTCATTAATAAAAATATTATTAAACAACGAAATCCCTAAACCACTAATTAATAATTAAAATATAATTTAGATAATATTACAACATAATTTTCGTCAAACAGAGACCTATAACAAAAAAAAATATATTATGACTTTGTCAACCTACTCTTTCAAAATAATCTTTGTTGATAGAGACAACCTTCCATTTATGATGCATTATGACATCCACCTTTCATAACTCTTTATTCAATGTATTGAGTTTATAAATATTACAGAAATGATAATGATGAAATAGAAAATATGATGGAGACGAAGATGAGACTGAAGCTGAATGTATCCAATCATCATTCAGTCGGTTTAAAGATTAAAGGCGCATAAACCGTTACAATATGTGTAAATAGATGCGTTAAAATTTAAGAATAGAGGCTTGTTTATACAATCCAATCCACATGGCACAAATTATGGTTACCCAAGCCACGTGGCACAATTTTTTTCAAAGAAATGAATCCAATTTTCTTATATATATTTAAATTCATTTATTTTTTAATTGTATTTAAAATTAGTATTGTAATTTCTCTTTTATAAATAATATATTTTTAATACTCTTAAGATAATTTAAAACATATTTATTAAGTATATAATAATTTTTCATCTATTACATAGAAACAAATTAAAAGTGGGAGAAGAGAAAGAACAACCAAACAAATCAAATTATGGTTACTCAAGCCACGTGGCACAATTTTTTCAATGAAATGAATCTGATTTTCTTATATATATTTAAAATATATTATTTTTTAATTGTATTTAAATTAGTATCATAATTTCTCTTTTATAAATAATATATTCTTAATACTCTTAAGATAATTTATAACATATTTATTAGTTATATATTAATTTTTCATCTATTATATAGAAACAAATTAAAAGTGGGAGAAGAGAAAGAACTACCAAACAAATCAAATTATGGTTACTCAAACCACGTCGCACAATTTTTTTCAATGAAATGAATCTGATTTTCTTATATATATTTAAAATGTATTATTTATTAATTGTATTTAAAATTAGTATCGTAATTTCTCTTTTATAAATAATATATTCTTAGTACTATTAAGATAATTTAAAAAATATTTATTAATTATTTAATAATTTTTCAATTATTATATATAAACAATAAAGATGACGCATTTTGACATATGATGAAGATGACGACACATGAAGCATAATGTATTGGGTAAATTTTAAATAATACACCATTCATCAATTTAGGAATAGTTGCATCCAAACGTTATGTAATTCATTACTCAAACACCATAAACGTTCATAAAGAAATATTTATCAATAACGGGAAGATTTGGGAATAGTGGGAGAAGAGGAAAGAACGACAAAACAAATTAATTTCTTTTTATACACAATCAGCGTGGCACAAATTTTTTCATTTTTTATCAAAGAAATATATCTGAGTTTCTTATACGATTTTTACAATATAACCCCTCTTCTCAAAAATATATTCAAACCGAAATTAGTTTGTCAAATATTATTAGTCAGAAACCTTACCTGATAACTTTTCATATAATACAATGTATACAATACTACTATAGAAACATACACAATATTCCAATATCCTCCAAAGATATCATCAACAAAAATATTCTTAAACAACAAATTCCCTAAACCACTAATTAATAATTAAAAAATAATTTAGATAATATTGCAACATAATTTTTCGTCAAACAGGGATCTATAACAAAAAAAAAATTAATTAACACTTTGTCAACCTACTCTATCAAAGTACTCTTTGTTATTGGAGACAACCTTCCATTTATGATACATTATGACATCCACCTTTCATAACTCTTTGTTCAATGTATTGAGTTTATAAATATTACAGAAATGATAATGACGAAATTGAAAATTTGATGGAGACGAAGATGAGAATGAAGCTGAATGTGTCCAATCATCATTCAGTCGGTTTAAAGATTAAAGGCGCATAAACCGTTACAATTTGTGTAAATAGATGTGTTACAATTTAGGAATACAGGCTTGTTTATAGAATCCAATCCACATGGCACAAATTATGGTTACCCAAGCAACGTGGCACAAGTTTTTTTCAAAGAAATGAATCCAATTTTCTTATATATATTTAAATTTATTTATTTTTTAATTGTATTTAAAATTAGTATTGTAATTTTTCTTTTATAAATAATATATTTTTAATACTCTTAAGATAATTTAAAACATATTTATTAATTATATAATAATTTTTCATCTATTACATAGAAACAAATTAAAAGTGGGAGAAGAGAAAGAACGACCAAACAAATCAAATTATGGTTACTCAAGCCACGTGGCAAAATGTTTTTCAAAGAAATGAATCTGATTTTCTTATATATATTTAAAATATATTATTTTATAATTATATTTAAATTAGTATCGTAATTTCTCTTTTATAAATAATATATTCTTAATACTCTTAATTTAATTTAAAACATATTTATTAATTATTTAATAATTTTTCATCTATTATATATAAATAATGAAGATGACGCATTTTGACATTTGATGAAGATGACGACACATGAAGCGGAATGTATTGGGTCAATTTTAAATAATACACCATTCATCAATTTAGGAATAGGTGCGTCCAAACGTTATGTAATTGATTACTCAAACACCATAAACGTTCATACAAAAATATTTATCAATAACGGGAAGATTTTGGAATAGTGGGAGAAGAGGAAAGAACGACAAAACAAATTAATTTTTGTTTATACACTCCAATCAGCGTGGCACAATTTTTTTCCTTTTTTTTGCAAAGAAATACATCTGATTTTCTTATACAATTATTACAATATAACCCTCTCTTCTCAAAAGTATATACAAACCGAAATTAGTTTGTCAAATAATATTAGTCAGAAACCTTACATGATAACTTTTCATATAATACAATACATACAATACTACTATAGAAACATAAACAATATTCCAATATCCTCCAAAGATCTCATCAATAAAAATATTCTTAAACAACGAATTCCCTAAACCATTTATTAATAATTCAAAAATAATTTAGATAATATTACAACATAATTTTTCTTCAAACAGGGACCTATAACAAAAAAAAATTAATTAACACTTTGTCAACCTACTCTATCAAAATACTCTTTGTTATTGGAGACAACCTTCCATTTATGATGCATTATGACATCCACCTTTCATAACTCTTTGTTCAATGTATTGAGTTTATAAATATTACATAAATGATAATGACGAAACATAAAATATGATGGAGACGAAGATGAGACTGAAGTTGAATGTATCCAATCATCATTCAGTCAGTTTAAAGATTAAGGCGTATAAACCGTTACAATTTGTGTAAATATATGCGTTACAATTTAGGAATAGATGCTTGTTTATAGAATCCAATCCACATGGCACAAATTATGGTTACCCAAGCCATGTGGCACCATTTTTTTCAAAGAAATGAATCCGATTTTCTGATATATATATTTAAAATCATTTATTTTTTTAATTGTATTTAAAATTGGTATTGTAATTTCTCTTTTATAAGTAATATATTTTTAATACTCTTAAGATAATTTAAAACATATTTATTAATTATATAATAATTTTTCATCTATTATATAGAAACAAATTAGAAGTGGGAGAAGAGAAAGAACTACCAAACAAATCAAATTATGGTTATTCAAGCCACGTGGCACAAGTTTTTGCTTTCCTCTGGGTCCCCAAGTTTTTGCTTTTCTCTAGTGGTCGTTTTTTCCCCACAGAGATCTTGGGTTTGCATATCATATTCATATCATATCATTTGTTCTCTTAGGACAAAAATTGGGTATTCTGTATTTAAGTCTCTCCCATCTTGTAGAGACGAAGATGTCAATCTTCATATCTCCGGATTGAAGAAACTTAAATAGGGGCAGCTGTAACACCCTAATTTTTGCCCTAAGATTGGTTTCGCATTTCATTTGCATTTTGCATAACAAACAAGATTTCCTGGCTTTCGAGTTTCTTCTCAGATGTGGGTCTATGCTTCGCAGAGGATCACCATTATTTTTACTGTCTTATATTTGTTTATATTTACTGACTTCTAACCAAAATACAAAAAAAAATATGTTGCAGTGTTCTTCTTCTTCTCTGTGTTGCAGGTTTTCAAAGACAGGGCAATAATTTCATTCAGATGCGTTGTTCAGTCGCAATTCGATTTCAAGTGGATGTTTGACCTAATATTGGTCAAACTATCAAAATATTTTGTTGACTGCCTGTTGTGTGTGCCAGTAATTCATTCATCAGGCAATGCGTTTTCAAAGTACAAAGTTGGTTTGTGTGACAGTTGTTTTCTGTGCAAAGTTTGTTTTGTTCATCAGTTATCAGGCAGTGTGTTGTGGTTTGAATCTTCAGTGTTTATCAGTTCATCGTTTCATCAGTTCATCGGCGATTCATCTGAGGATTTATTTTCCTCAGTTTGGTTTCGAATTATCAGGGCTTGAATCAGACAGTTTTCAGATGACAGTTGTGGCTCGAGTTGCAATTTATTCAGTTGTTCAGTGGGTCTGTGTTGGCTGTGTTCAGAGGCTTGTGGAAAAAATCAAGAATTTTGTTGTGGGCTTAAGACTCAATCTCATCCATTATTCATTTTTTTTCCTCGAATAAACCATTCCTTATTTTTTTCAATTTTTTAATACCCATTTTTTATTCAATAATCTTCGTTTCCCATTTTTTCTCGATTACCCATTATCCATTTACGATCATTACCCATTAAATCCCTATTTTGATATTCTATACCATTTTTATTTTTTAGTCGATATCCATCAAATTTCTAAAAAATACCACAATTAATGTTCATTTTATTATTATCCATAAAAAAAATTTTCTATTACTATTTCCATTTGTTTTTTTCCATATCTAATATATATCCATTTAATTCCCATTTTGTTTTTGTTATCCTTCACAAATTTTTTATTATGATTTAATTCTTTCACTTTTAAGCCCATCATGCTTGGCTCCCACATGCCTCCCATCAATCCTTAAGCCAAGCTGCAAGCAAGTACATTCCAGCTAGTATCCCACGCCTGGCCCACAGTAACAAACACTAGCCTATCCGCCCACACTTGACTCCCATCCTCAACTTGCAGGCCTCACAATACTTCACATCACCTCAGCTTTTGCAAGCCTTTCCCACACGCACGTGAATTCCAGCTTCCCAACTCCCCACGCGCATCAACAAAGCACTTGCCAAAGCTGCCTGCACGCAAGGCATCCGCATACGCCATCAACTCCCAGCCAAAACTCCAAGTCACTTCCACACCACAAGCCGCGTCCCGTATGCCAATCCAGCCGCACAAATCTAAGCCTTTCCCGCAGCTCACTTGAAACACACCTGAAGGCAAAGAATCAAAACGCATCACAAAGTACACAAAACGCAAGCAGTGAGCACGAGAACAAGCCGAAGCTTTCACACTAACCTCAATCCGCACGCTTCTTGCACGAGAACGCACCTGAAAGAAATCAAACAACAAAACGCAATTCAATTGGAAACAAAACGCAGCAAGAACAAAATTGAAACAAAAAGCACACGAGAACTTCGTGACTTCCAAAACGCAATTGGCAATCGTTCAAAACGCAAGCCTCTTCCTCATCTTTTCTCCTATTTAAACAGAGCCATCCTCCTTCCATAAACAAGCTTCAATAGCACCCAGAATCGCTGCCAAATTAACTCCCAAATCAAAAATCCCTAACCCCTTTCCATCTTCATATCATCCTCAAATCCTCAATCAATTTCGGAAATCTCTAAATCCCCTCCAATCTTCAAACCTCCATTGAAACCTAATTGAATCTAAATTGTAAGAAGAATAAGAGATTGAGAGAAAAAGAGAAGCCGCGGGAAAGAAAGAGAGAAATCGCGAAAGAAATTGAAAGAAGAAAGAAGAAGAGCTTGCGGTTTTGAAAAGGAGAAGAGAGATTTTGTGAAGGTGAGCTTGGATTCGTGCTTGCCGCCGCATATGAATTTGTGATTGTTTGCCCTGTTTGGTTTGTTCCATAGAAGAAGAAACAATGTTCTCTGCGTCACTGATTACTTCCTTTTTACGTTTTTTTGATTTTTTTTTTATAAAAAAAGTGATAAAGGTGATGGACTTGGATCTTGGATCCATCTTGTATCCTTACCCACGGGTTGCATATCCCCACCCCTTCTATTTGTTTTTTTTATTTGTTTTTATTTTTCTTTAGTTTCTTCATTTTATATATATTATTTCATTATATAGTCTATTTTGATATAACTTTTTTTTAGAAAATAGTTTAGAAATTAAATGTTTTTTTAGAAAAAGATTTTTGGAAAATGTTTAGAAACAAATGTTATAAAAAGTATTTTAAAAAAAGAATGTTTAGAAAAAGATTTTTGAAAAGAATTTAAAAAGTATTTCAATTCTTTTTATGGATCTATTTTTAGATCTATCTTTTCTTCATCTTTTTATTTTCTTTTGGTCGATGACAATCTTCCGATTCGGGATTGTTGATTTCCGAATTAGTTTAACCTTCATTATTTCAAATCTATGGATGAATGATCATTTGGATCATTCTCCATACTTTGAGATCGTGATAGGTTGCTTTTCGATGAAATTCAACGATAATCTCGATTAAGATTAGACCTTCCTTTTTCTTTTAGTGTGGCATGTTTTCGGAGAACGATCTATTATATCGTTTCTCTAACATGTATTAACACAAATATTTTCCACTTTAATTAGTGGTGGCCGGCCTCATTTGTAGGGTAATTACTCCGTAAATTACTCGGCGATTACTTAACATAGACCTACAGTTGTCCCGATTCGATTAAAGATCCACTTGGATCCGTTTGCCTCATTTTATTTTCCTTTTTGTGGTTGTGCTTGATTAAGTTCATCATACCACCTTATATTTTAAATATTATAATAATGTGAATATAATTGTTTAAATTTAGTCTCTCGCACCTTATCCTTTTATTTTAATCTCTTGCTCCCTTATCTCCTTATTATATTTTGCCATATTATCTCATATATCATTTGTTTATATTCATATTGTGCTTGTTTATATTCATATTGTGCTTGTTTTTATTTTGTCCATTTGGATATCAAAACACTTAATAAAGGATTAAACTCTTAAAATATTTGTGAATTATAATCGTGGACTATGGTTACTATCCCTTTGCTTTTGGAGAATGGACTTAGACTTCTAGGATCTCCCTTTGCTCAAGTTGGAATGGATTAGAAACCTCGACTTCAAATTATGTCATTAACTTTTGAAGATGGAAGTCCGAACTTTGAAGATTTGTGCATATTGGTTTTGGTAAATTCTTTCCTTAGCTTTTAATTCAAGCATTAGGACTAGTCTCTTCATCTCCTCCCCATTCTTTAATTTTCAAAACTTCTCCCTATTTCAAAAACCTTCTTGTTTTCTAAACTTCAAACATTTTCATAAACAAACCTTAACTTAGGTCAAGCAATTTTTAATCTTTTCCTTTTATTTTCTTAATCAAATATTAAGCCATGTAAATATACAAAAAACCATTTTCTCATATACTTAAAAAAAACTCCAAATCCACTCAATTGTTTTGTGCTTTGTGCACCTTTTCTTTTCCACATGTTTAGATATGATTCATCCCTTTTAGCGGAATTATTCGCTAAGGGATGACGACTTATCTTTACATCTTAAAAATCAATTCAACTCACTTATTCTTTTCAAACTTTGTACCACGAACTACGAGGTTTTGATCTCGCATTGCACTTTGTGGGTACGTAGGCATAAGGCTTTAAAACCTTATCAAACACAAAATCATTAAAAAATATTCTTCTCCTCATCTCTTCCATCATTTTAAACAAACCAATTTCAGACCAAAAGCAATAAGTATTTCAAAGGGCTCCCGTGGAGTACCACGGATGAGTCGGGTGCCTAAAACCTTCCCAGTTCATAACCAATCCCCTTACCCAATCTCTGTTTATTTCTTTTAGCTTTTGCTTTTAGAATCCTAGGTTTTTATTCGTTCTTTTACCTTTTTCCTTTCGGAAATAAAGAAAAGCACGGTGGCGACTCTGTGTTGATCGAGTTAAGTTAATCAATAGCTTACACTCACGATTTTACCGCTATAATATCCAATCATCATTCAGTCGGTTTAAAGATTAAAGGCACCTAAACCGTTACAATTTGTGTAAATAGAAGCGTTACAATTTAGGAACAGATGCTTGTTTATAGAATCCAATCCACATGGCACAAATTATGGTTACCCAAGCCACGTGGCACCATTTTTTTTCAAAGAAATGAATCTGATTTTCTTATATATATTTAAAATCATTTATTTATTAATTGTATTTAAAATTGGTATTATAATTTCTCTTTTATAAATAATATATTTTTAATACTCTTAAGATAATTTAAAACATATTTATTAATTATATAATAATTTTTCATCTATTATATTGAAACAAATTAGAAGTGGGAGAAGAGAAAGAACGACCAAACAAATCAAATTATGGTTACTCAAGCCACGTGGCACAATTTTTTTGAAAGAAATGAATCCAATTTTATTATATATATTTAAAATGTATTATTTTTTAATTGTATTTAAAATTAGTTTCATAATTTCCCTTGTATAAATAATATATTCTTAATACACTTAAGATAAAACATATTTATTAATTACTTAATAATTTTTCATATATTATATATAAACAATGAAGATGACGTATTTTTGACATATGATAAAGATGACGACACATGAAGCGGAATGTATTGGGTCAATTTTAAATAATACACCATTCATCAATTTAGGAATCGGTGCGTCCAAATGTTTTGTAATTGATTACTCAAACACCATAAACGTTCATAAAAAAATATTTAATAATAACAGGAAGATTTTTGGAATAGTGGGAGAAGAGGAAAGAACGACAAAGCAAATTAATTTCTGTTTATACACTCCAATCAGCGTGGCACAATTTTTTTCATTTCTTTTTTGCAAGGAAATAGATCCGATATTCTTAGACGATTATTACAATATAACCCTCTCTTCTCAAAAGTATATTTAAACCGAAATTAGTTTGTCAAATCTTATTAGTCAGAAACTTTACATGATAACTTTTCATATAATACAATACATACAATACTACTATAGAAACATAAACAATATTCCAATATCCTCCAAAGATCTCATCTATAAAAATATTCTTAAACAACGAATTCCCTAAACCACTTATTAATAATTCAAAAATAATTTAGATAATATTGCAACATAATTTTTCGTCAAACAGGGTCCTATAACAAAAAAAATTAATTAACACTTTGTCAACCTACTCTATCAAAATACTCTTTGTTGTTGGAGACAACCTTCCATTTATGATGCATTATGACATCCACCTTTCATAACTCTTTGTTCAATGTATTGAGTTTATAAATATTACAGAAATGATAATGACGAAACATAAAATATGATGGAGACGAAGATGAGACTGAAGCTGAATTTATTCAATCATCATTCGGTCGGTTTAAATATTAATGCGTATAAACCGTTACAATTTGTGTAAATATATGCGTTACAATTTATGAATAGATGCTTGTTTATAGAATCCAATCCACATGGCACAAATTATGGTTACACTAAGCCACGTGGCACCATTTGTTTCAAAGAAATGAATCTGATTTTCTTATATATATTTAAAATCATTTATTTTTTAATTGTATTTAAAATTGGTATTGTAATTTCTCTTTTATAAGTAATATATTTTTAATACTCTTAAGATAATTTAAAACATATTTATTAAATATATAATAATTTTTCATCTATTATATAGAAACAAATTAAAAGTGGGAGAAGAGAAAGAACTACCAAACAAATCAAATTATGGTTACTCAAGCCACGTGGCACAATTTTTTTCAATGAAATGAATCTGATTTTCTTATATATATTTAAAATGTATTATTTTTTAATTGTATTTAAAATTAGTATCATAATTTCTCTTTTATAAATAATATATTCTTAATACTATTAAGATAATTTAAAACATATTTATTAATTATTTAATAATTTTCATCTATTATATATAAACAATGAAGATGACGCATTTTGACATATGATGAAGATGACGACACATGAAGCGGAATGTATTGAGTCAATTTTAAATAATAAACCATTCATCAATTTAGGAATATGTGCGTCCAAACGTTATGTAATTCATTACTCGAACACCATAAACGTTCATAAAAAAATATTTATCAATAACGGGAAGATTTGGGAATTTTGGGAGAAGAGGAAAGAACGAGAAAACAAATTAATTTCTGTTTAAACAATCCAATCAGCGTGGCATAATTTTTTTCATTTTTTTTGCAAAGAAATAGATCCGATTTTCTTATACGATTATTACAATATAACCCTCTCTTATCAAAAGTATATTCAAACCGAAATTAGTTTGTCAAATATTATTAGTCAGAAACCTTACATGATAACTTTTGATATAATACAATACATACAATACTACTATAGAAACATAAACAATATTCCAATATCCTCCAAAGATCTCATCAATAAAAATATTCTTAAACAAAGAATTCACTAAACCACTTATTAATAATTCAAAAATTATTTAGATAATATTGCGACATAATTTTTCGTCAAACAGGGAACTATAACAAAAAAAAATTAATTAACACTTTGTCAACCTACTCTATCAAAATATTTTTGTTGTTGGAGACAACCTTCCATTTATGATGCATTATGACATCCACCATTCATAAATCTTTGTTCAATGTATTGAGTTTATAAATATTACAGAAATGATAATGACGAAACATAAAATATGGAGACGAAGATAAGACTGAAGCTGAATGTATCCAATCATCATTCAGACGGTTTAAAGATTAAAGGCGTATAAACCGTTATAATTTGTGTAAATATATGCATTACAATTTAGGAATAGATGCTTGTTTATAGAATCCAATCCACATGGCACAAATTATGGTTACCCAAGCCACGTGGCACCATTTTTTTCAAAGAAATTAATCCAATTTTCTTTTATATATTTAAAATCATTTTTTTAATTGTATTTAAAATTGGTATTGTAATTTCTCTTTTATAAATAATATATTTTTAATACTATTAAGATAATTTAAAACATATTTATTAATTATATAATAATTCTTCATCTATTATTTAGAAACAAATTAAAAGTGGGAGAAGAGAAAGAACTACCAAACAAATCATATTATGGTTACTCAAGCCACATGGCACAATTTTTTTCATTGAAATGATTCCGATTTTCTTATATATATTTAAAATGTATTATTTTTTAATTGTATTTAAAATTAGTATCGTAATTTCTCTTTTATAAATAATATATTCTTAATACTATTAAGATAATTTAAAACATATTTATTAATTATTTAATAATTTTCATCTATTATATATAAACAATGAAGATGACGCATTTTGACATATGATGAAGATGACGACACATGAAGCGGAATGTATTGAGTCAATTTTAAATAATAAACCATTCATCAATTTAGGAATATGTGCGTCCAAACGTTATGTAATTCATTACTCGAACACCATAAACGTTCATAAAAAAATATTTATCAATAACAGGAAGATTTGGGAATTTTGGGAGAAGAGGAAAGAACGAGAAAACAAATTAATTTCTGTTTAAACAATCCAATCAGCGTGGCACAATTTTTTTCATTTTTTTTGCAAAGAAATAGATCCGATTTTCTTATACAATTATTACAATATAACCCTCTCTTATCAAAAGTATATTCAAACCGAAATTAGTTTGTCAAATATTATTAGTCAGAAACCTTACATGATAACTTTTGATATAATACAATACATACAATACTACTATAGAAACATAAACAATATTCCAATATCCTCTAAAGATCTTATCAATAAAAATATTCTTAAACAACGATTTCCCTAAACCACTTATTAATAATTAAAAAATAATTTAAATAATATTGCAACATAATGTTTCGTCAAACAGGGACCTATAACTAAAATAATTTAATTAACACTTTGTCAACCTACTGTATCAAAATAGTCTTTCTTGTTGGAGGCTACCTTCCATTTATGATGCATTATGACATCCACCTTTCATAACTCTTTGTTCAATGTAATGAGTTTATAAATATTACAGAAATTATAATGACGAAACATAAAATATGATAGAGACGAAGATGAGACTGAAGTTGAATGTATCCAATCATAATTTCAGTCGGTTAAAAGATTAAAGGCGCATAAACCGTTACAATTTGTGTAAATAGATGCGTTACAATTTAGGAACAGATGCTTGTTTATAGAATCCAATCCACATGGCACAAATTATGGTTACCCAAGTCACGTGGCACCATTTTTTTCAAAGAAATGAATATGATTTTCTTATATATATTTAAACTCATTTATTTTTTAATTGTATTTAAAATTGGTATTGTAATTTCTCTTTTATAAATAATATATTTTTAATAATCTTAAGATAATTTAAAACATATTTATTAATTATATACTAATTTTTCATCTATTATTATAAACAAATTAGAAGTGGGTGAAGAGAAAGAACGACCAAACAAATCAAATTATGATTACTCAAGCCACGTGGCACAATTTTTTTCAAAGAAATGAATTCGATTTTCTTATATATATTTAAAATGTATTATTTTTTAATTGTATTTAAAATTAGTTTCATAATTTCCCTTGTATAAATAATATATTCTTAATACTCTTAAGATAAAACATATTTATTAATTATTTATAACTTTTCATCTATTATATATAAACAATGAAGAAGACGCATTTTGACATATGATGAAGATGATGACACATGAAGCAGAATGTATTGGGTAAATTTTAAATAATACACCATTCATCAATTTAGGAATAGGTGCAACCTAACGTTACGTAATTGATTACTCAAACCCCATAAACGTTCATAAAAAAATATTTATCAATAACGGGAAGATTTGGGAATAGTGGGAGAAGAGGAAAGAACGACAAAACAAATTAATTTATGTTTATACATACCAATCAGCGTGGCACAATTTTTTTCATTTTTTTTGCAAAGAAATTGATCCGATATTCTTATACGATTATTACAATATAACCCTCTCTTATCAAAAGTATATTCAAACCGAAATTAGTTTGTCAAATATTATTAGTCAGAAACCTTACATGATAACTTTTCATATAATACAATACATAAACAATATTCCAATATCCTCCAAAGATCTCATCAATAAAAATATTCTTAAACAACGAATTCCCTAAACCACTTATTAATAATTCAAAAATAATTTAGATAATTTTGCAAAATAATTTTTCGTCAAACAGAGACATATAACAAAAAAAAATTAATTAACACTTTGTCAACCTACTCTATCAAAATACTCTTTGTTGTTGGAGACAACCTTCCATTTATGATGCATTATGACATCCACCTTTCATAACTCTTTGTTCAATGTATTGAGTTTATAAATATTACAGAAATGATAATGACGAAACATAAAATATGATGGAGACGAAGATGAGACTGAAGCTGAATGTATACAATCATCATTCAGTCGGTTTAAAGATTAAAGGCGTATAAAACTGTTACAATTTGTGTAAATATATGCGTTACAATTTAGGAATAGATGCTTGTTTATAGAATCCAATCCACAAGGTACAAAATATGGTTACCCAAGCCACGTGGCACCATTTTTTTCGATGAAATGAATCTGATTTTCTGATATATATTAAAATATTTTATTTTTTAATTGTATTTAAAATTGGTATTATAATTTCTCTTTTATAAATAATATATTTTTAATACTCTTAAGATAATTTTAAACATATTTATTAATTATATAATAATTTGTCATCTATTATATAGAAACAAATTAAAATTGGGAGAAGAGAAAGAAGTACCAAACAAATACAATTATGGTTACTCAAGCCATGTGGCACAATTTTTTCAATGAAATGAATCCGATTTTCTTATATATATTTAAAATGTATTATTTTTTAATTGTATTTAAAATTAGTATCGTAATTTCTATTTTATAAATAATGTATTCTTAATACTATTAAGATAATTTAAAACATATTTATTAATTATTTAATTATTTTCATCTATTATATATAAACAATGAAGATGACGCATTTTGACATATGATGAAGATGACGACACATGAAGCGTGATGTATTGAGTCAATTTTAAATAATACAACATTCATCAATTTAGGAATAGGTGCGTCCAAACGTTATGTAATTCATTACTCAAACATCATAAACGTTCATAAGAAAATATTTATCAATAACGGGAAGATTTGGGAATTTTGGTAGAAGAGGAAACAACGACAAAACAAATTAATTTTTGTTTATACACTCCAATCAGCGTGGCACAATTTTTTTCTTTTTTTTTTACAAAGAAATAGTTCCGATTTTTTATACGATTATTACAATATAACCCTCTCTTATCAAAAGTATATTCAAACCGAAATTAGTTTGTCAAATATTATTAGTCAGAAACCTTACATGATAACTTTTCATATAATACAATACATACAATACTACTATAGAAACATAAACAATATTCCAATATCCTCCAAAGATCTCATCAATAAAAATATTCTTAAACAACGATTTCCCTAAACCACTTATTAATAATTAAAGAATAATTTAGATAATATTGCAACATAATATTTTGTCAAACAGGGACCTATAAAAAAAAATTAACTAACACTTTTTCAACCTACCGTATCAAAATACTCTTTGTTGTTGGAGGCAACCTTCCATTTATGATGCATTATGACATCCACCTTTCATAACTCTTTGTTCAATGTATTGAGTTTATAAATATTACAGAAATGATAATGACGAAACATAAAATATGATAGAGACGAAGATGAGACTGAAGTTGAATGTATCCAATCATCATTCAGTCGTTTTAAAGATTAAAGGCGCATAAACCGTTACAATTTGTGTAAATAGATTCGTTACAATTTAGGAGCAGATGCTTGTTTATAGAATCCAATCCACATGGCACAAATTATGGTTACCCTAGCCACGTGGCACCATTGTTTTCAAATAAATGAATCTGATTTTCTTATATATATTTAAAATCATTTATTTTTTAATTGTATTTAAAATTGGTATTGTAATATCTCTTTTATAAATAGTATATTTTTAATACTCTTAAGATAATTTAAAACATATTTATTAATTATATAATAATTTTTCATCTATTATATAGAAACAAATTAGAAGTGGGAGAAGAGAAAGAACGACCAAAAAATCAAATTATGGTTACTCAAGCATCTTTGCACAATGTTTGTCAATGAAATGAATCTGATTTTCTTATATATATTTAAAATGTATTATTTTTTAATTGTATTTAAAATTAGTATCGTAATTTCTCTTTTAAAAATAATATATTCTTAATACTATTAAGATAATTTAAAACATATTTATTAATTATTTAATTATTTTTCAACTATTATATATAAACAATGAAGATGGCGCATTTTGACATATGATGAAGATGACGACACATGAAGCGGAATGTATTGAGTCAATTTTAAATAATAAACCATTCATCAATTTAGGAATTGGTGCGTCTAAACGTTATGTAATTCATTACTCAAACACCATAAACTTTCATAAAAAAAATATTTATCAATAACGGGAAGATTTGGGAATTTTGGGAGAAGAGGAAAGAACGACAAAACAAATTAATTTCTGTTTATACACTCAAATCAGCGTGGCACAATTTTTTTTCATTTTTTTGCAAAGAAATAGATCGGATTTTCTTATACGATTATTACAATATAACCCTCTCTTCTCAAAAGTATATTCAAACCGAAATTAGTTTGTCAAATATTATTAGTCAGAAACCTTACATGATAATTTTTCATATAATACAATACATACAATACTACTATAGAAACATAAACAATATTCCAATATCCTCCAAAGATCTCATCAATAAAAATATTCTTAAACAACGATTTCCCTAAACCACTTATTAATAATTAAAAAATAATTTACATAATATTGCAACATAAACTTTCGTCAAACTGGGACCTATAATTAAAACAAATTAATTAACACTTTGTCAACCTACCGTATCAAAATACTCTTTGTTGTTGGAGGCAACCTTCCATTTATGATGCATTATGATATCCACCTTTCATAATTCTTTGTTCAATGTATTGAGTTTATAAATATTACAGAAATGATAATGACGAAACATAAAATATGATAGAGACGAAGATGAGACTGAAGTTGAATGTATCCAATCATCATTCAGTCGGTTTAAAGATTAAAGGCGCATAAACCGTTACAATTTGTGTAAATAGATGCGTTACAATTTAGGAACTGATGCTTGTTTATAGAATCCAATCCACACTGCACACATTATATAGTAAATTTTTAATACTCTTAAGATAATTTAAAACATATTTATTAATTATATAATAATTTTTCATCTATTATATAGAAACAATTTAGAAGTGGGAGAAGAGAAAGAACGACCAAACAAATCAAATTATGGTTACTCAAGCCACGTGGCACAATTTTTTTCAAAGAAATGAATCTAATTTTCTTATATATATTCAAAATGTATTATTTTTTAGTTGTATTTAAAATTAGTTTCATAATTTCCCTTGTATAAATAATATATTCTTAATACTCTTAAGATAAAACATATTTATTAATTATTTAATAAATTTTCATCTATTATATATAAACAATGAAGAAGACGCATTTTGACATATGATGAAGATGACAACACATGAAGCGGAATGTTTTGGGTAAATTTTAAATAATACACCATTCATCAATTTAGGAATTGGTGCATCCAAACGTTATGTAATTCATTACTCAAACACCATAAACGTTCATAAAAAAATATTTAACAATAACGAGAAGATTTGGGAATTTTGGGAGAAGAGGAAAGAACGACAAAACAAATTAATTTATGTTTAAACACTCCAATCAGCGTGGCACAAGTTTTTTCATTTTTTTTTTGCAAAGAAATAGATCCGATTTTCTTATACGATTATTACAATATAACCCTCTCTTCTCAAAAGTATATACAAACCGAAATTAGTTTGTCAAATATTATTAGTCAGAAACATTACATGATAACTTTTCATATAATACAATACATACAATACTACTATAGAAACATAAACAATATTCCAATATCCTCCAAAGATCTCATCAATAAAAATATTCTTAAACAACAAATTCCCTAAACCACTTATTAATAATTAAGAAATAATTTAGATAATATTGCAACATAATTTTTCGTCAAACAGGGACCTATAATAAAAAAAATTAATTAACACTTTGTCAACCTATTGTATCAAAATAATCTTTGTTGTTGGATGCAACCTTCCATTTATGATGCATTATGACATCCACCTTTCATAATTCTTTGTTCAATGTATTGAATTTATAAATATTACAGAAATGATAATGACGAAACATAAAATATGATAGAGACGAAGATGAGACTGAAGTTTAATGTATCCAATCATCATTCAGTCGGTTTAAAGACTAAAGGCGCATAAACCATTACAATTTGTTTAAATAGATGCCTTACAATTTAGGAACAAATGCTTGTTTATAGAATCCAATACACATGGCACAAATTATGGTTACCCAAGCCACGTGGCACCATTTTTTTCAAAGAAATGAATCCGATATTCTTATATATATATTTAAAATCATTTATTTTTTAATTGTATTTAAAATTGGTATTGTAATTTCTCTTTTATAAATAATATATTTTTAATACTCTTAAGATAATTTAAAACATATTTATTAATTATATAATAATTTTTCATCTATTATATAGAAACAAATTAGAAGTGGGAGAAGAGAAAGAACGACCAAACAAATATAATTATGGTTACTCAATCCACGTGGCACAATTTTTTTCAAAGAAATGAATCCGATTTTCTTATATATATGTAAAAAGTATTATATTTTTATTGTATTTAAAATTAGTATTGTAATTTCCCTTGTATAGAATACTCTAAAGATAAAACATATTTAATAATTATTTAATAATTTTTCATCTATTATATATAAACAATGAAGAAGACGCATTTTGACATATGATGAAGATGACGACACATGAAGCTGAATGTATTGGGTAAATTTTAAATAATACACCATTCATCAATTTAGGAATAGGTGCATCCTAACGTTATGTAATTGATTACTCAAACATTATAAACGTCCATAAAAAAATATTTATCAATAACGAGAAGATTTGGGAATAGTGGGAGAAGAGGAAAGAACGACAAAACAAATTAATTTCTGTTTATACACTCCAATCAGCGTGGCATAATTTTTTTCATTTTTTTTGCAAAGAAATTGATCTGATATTCTTATACGATTAATACTATATAACCCTCTCTTCTCAAAAGTATATTCAAACCGAAATTAGTTTGTCAAATATTATTAGGCAGAAATCTTACATGATAACTTTTCATATAGTACAATACATACAATACAACTATAGAAACATAAACTATATTCCAGTATCCTCCAAAGATCTCATCAATACAAATATTCTTAAACAACGAATTCCTTAAACATCTTATTAATAATTCAAAAATAATTTAGATAATATTGCAACATAATTCTTCGTCAAACAGGGACCTATAACATAAAAAAAAATTAATTAACACATTGTCAACCTACTCTATCAAAATACTCTTTGTTGTTGGAGACAACCTTCCATTTATGATGCATTATGACATCCACCTTTCATAACTCTTTGTTCAATGTATTGAGTTTATAAATATTACAGAAATGATAATGAGTAAACATAAAATATGATGGAGATGAAGATGAGACTGAAGCTGAATGTATCCAATCATCATTCAGTCGGTTTAAAGATTAAAGGTGTATAAACCGTTACAATTTGTGTAAATATATGTGTTACAATTTAGGAATAGATGCTTGTTTATAGAATCCAATCCACATGGCACAAATTATGGTTACCCAAGCCACGTGGCACCATTGTTTTCAAAGAAATGAATCCGATTTTCTTATATATATATTTAAAATCATTTATTTTTTAATTGTATTTAAAATTGGTATTGTAATTTCTCTTTTATAAATAATATATTTTTAATACTCTTAAGATAATTTAAAACATATTTATTAATTATATAATAATTTTTCATCTATTATATAGAAACAAATTAAAATAGGGAGAAGAGAAAGAACTACATAAAAATTAAATTATGGTTACTCAAGCCACATGGCACAATTGTTTTCAATGAAATGAATCCGATTTTCTTATATATATTTAAAATTTATTATTTTTTAATTGTATTTAAAATTAGTATCATAATTTCTCTTTTATAAATAATATATTCTTAATACTATTAAGATAATTTAAAACATATTTACTAATTATTTAATAATTTTTCATCTATTATATATAAACAATGAAGATGACGCATTTTGACATATGATGAAGATGACGACACAGGAAGCGGAATGTATTGAGTTAATTTTAAATAATACAACATTCATGAATTTAGGAATAGGTGCGTCCAAACGTTATGTAATTCATTACTCAAACACCATAAACTTTCATAAAACAATATTTATCAATAACGGGAAGATTTGGGAATTTTGGGAGAAGAGAAAAGAACGACAAAACAAATTAATTTCTGTTTATACACTTCAATCAGCGTGGCACAATATTTTTCATTTTTTTTGCAAAGAAATAGATCTGATTTTCTTATACGATTATTACAATATAACCCTCTCTTCTCAAAAGTATATTCAAACCAAAATTAGTTTGTCAAATATTATTAGTCAGAAACCTTACATGATAACTTTTCATATAATACAATACATACAATACTACAATAGAAACATAAACAATATTCCAATATCCTCCAAAGATCTCATCAATAAAAATATTCTTAAACAACGAATTCCCTAAACCACTTATTAATAATTCAAAAATAATTTAGATAATATTGCAACATAATTTTTCGTCAAACAGTGACCTATAACAAAAAAAAATAATTAACACTTTGTCAACCTACTCTATCAAAATACTCTTTGTTGTTGGAGACAACCTTCCATTTATGATGCATTATGACATCCACCTTTCATAACTCTTTGTTCAATGTATTGAGTTTTTAAATATTACAGAAATGATAATGACGAAACATAAAATATGATGGAAACAAAGATGAGACTGAAGCTGAATGTATCCAATAATCATTCAGTCGGTTTAAAGATTAAAAGCGTATAAACCGTTACAATTTGTGTAAATATATGTGTTACAACTTAGGAATAAATGCTTGTTTATAGAATCCAATCCACATGGCACAAATTATGGTTACCCAAGCCACGTGGCACCATTGTTTTCAAAGAAATGAATCCGATTTTCTTATATATATATTTAAAATCATTTATTTTTTAATTGTATTTAAAATTGGTATTGTAATTTCTCTTTTATAAATAATATATTTTTAATACTTTTAAGATAATTTAAAACATATTTATTAATTATATAATAATTTTTCATCTATTATATAGAAACAAATTAAAAGTAGGAGAAGAGAAAGAACTACCAAACATATCAAATTAAGGTTATTCAAGCCACGTGGCACAATTTTTTTCAATGAAATGAACCCGATTTTCTTATATATATTTAAAATGTATTATTTTTTAATTGTATTTAAAATTAGTATCGTAATTTCTCTTTTATAAATAATATATTCTTAATACTATTAAGATAATTTAAAACATATTTATTAATTATTTAATAATTTTTCATCTATTATATATAAACAATGAAGATGACGCATTTTGACATATGATGAAGATGACGACACATGAAGCGTAATGTATTGAGTCAATTCTAAATAATACAACATTCATCAATTTAGGAATAGGTGCATCCAAACGTTATGTAATTCATTACTCAAACATCGTAAACATTCATAAAAAAGTATTTATCAATAATAGGAAGATTTGGGATATTTGGGAGAAGAGGAAAGAACGACAAAACAAATTAATTTCTGTTTAAACACTCCAATCAGCGTGGCACAAGTTTTTTCATTTTTTTTGCAAAGAAATAGATCCGATTTTCTTATATGATTATTACAATATAACCCTCTCTTCTCAAAAGTATATTCAAACCGAAATTAGTTTGTCAAATATTATTAGTCAGAAACCTTACATGATAACTTTTCATATAATACAATACATACAATACTACTATAGAAACATAAACAATGTTCCAATATCCTCCAAAGATCTCATCAATAAAAATATTCTTAAACAACGAATTCCCTAAACCACTTATTAATAATTCAAAAATAATTTAGATAATATTGCAACATAATTTTTCGTCAAACAGTGACCTATAACAAAAAAAATAATTAACACTTTGTCAACCTACTCTATCAAAATACTCTTTGTTGTTGGAGACAACCTTCCATTTATGATGCATTATGACATCCACCTTTCATAACTCTTTGTTCAATGTATTGAGTTTTTAAATATTACAGAAATGATAATGACGAAACATAAAATATGATGGAGACAAAGATGAGACTGAAGCTGAATGTATCCAATAATCATTCAGTCGGTTTAAAGATTAAAAGCGTATAAACCGTTACAATTTGTGTAAATATATGTGTTACAACTTAGGAATAAATGCTTGTTTATAGAATCCAATCCACATGGCACAAATTATGGTTACCCAAGCCACGTGGCACCATTGTTTTCAAAGAAATGAATCCGATTTTCTTATATATATATTTAAAATCATTTATTTTTTAATTGTATTTAAAATTGGTATTGTAATTTCTCTTTTATAAATAATATATTTTTAATACTTTTAAGATAATTTAAAACATATTTATTAATTATATAATAATTTTTCATCTATTATATAGAAACAAATTAAAAGTAGGAGAAGAGAAAGAACTACCAAACAAATCAAATTAAGGTTATTCAAGCCACGTGGCACAATTTTTTTCAATGAAATGAACCCGATTTTCTTATATATATTTAAAATGTATTATTTTTTAATTGTATTTAAAATTAGTATCGTAATTTCTCTTTTATAAATAATATATTCTTAATACTATTAAGATAATTTAAAACATATTTATTAATTATTTAATAATTTTTCATCTATTATATATAAACAATGAAGATGACGCATTTTGACATATGATGAAGATGACGACACATGAAGCGTAATGTATTGAGTCAATTCTAAATAATACAAAATTCATCAATTTAGGAATAGGTGCATCCAAACGTTATGTAATTCATTACTCAAACATCGTAAACATTCATAAAAAAATATTTATCAATAATAGGAAGATTTGGGATATTTGGGAGAAGAGGAAAGAACGACAAAACAAATTAATTTCTGTTTAAACACTCCAATCAGCGTGGCACAAGTTTTTTCATTTTTTTTGCAAAGAAATAGATCCGATTTTCTTATACGATTATTACAATATAACCCTCTCTTCTCAAAAGTATATTCAAACCGAAATTAGTTTGTCAAATATTATTAGTCAGAAACCTTACATGATAACTTTTCATATAATACAATACATACAATACTACTATAGAAACATAAACAATATTCCAATATCCTCCAAAGATCTCATCAATAAAAATATTCTTAAACAACGAATTCCCTAAACAACTTATTAATAATTAAGAAATAATTTAGATAATATTGCAACATAATTTTTCGTCAAACAGGGACCTATAACAAAAAAATATTAAATAACAATTTGTCAACTTACTCTATCAAAATACTCTTTGTTGTTGGAGATAACCTTCCATTTATGATGCATTATGACATCCACCTTTCATAACTCTTTGTTCAATGTATTGAGTTTATAAATATTACAGAAATGATAATGACGAAACAAAAAATATGATGGAGACGAAGATGAGACTGAAGATGAATGTATCCAATCATCATTCAGTCGGTTTAAAGATTAAAGGCGCATAAACCGTTACAATTTGTGTAAATAGGTGCGTTACAATTTAGGAATAGATGCTTGTTTATAGAATCCAATCCACATGGCACAAATTATGGTTACCCAAGCAACGTGGCACCATTTTTTTCAAATAAATGAATATGATTTTCTTATATATGTTTAAAATCATTTAATTTTTAATTGTATTTAAAATTGGTATTGTAATTTCTCTTTTATAAATAATATATTTTTAATATACTTAAGATAATTTAAAATATATTTATTAATTATATAATAATTTTTCATCTATTAAATAGAAACAAATTAGAAGTGGGAGAAGAGAAAGAACGACCAAACAAATCAAATTATGGTTACTGTGGCCACGTGGCACAATTTTTTTCAAAGAAATGAATCCAATTTTCTTATATATATTTAAAATGTATTATTTTTTAATTGTATTTAAAATCAGTTTCATAATTTCCCTTGTATAAATAATATATTCTTAATACTCTTAAGATAAAACATATTTATTAATTATTTAATAATCTTTCATCTATTATATATAAACAATGAAGATGACACATTTTGACATATGATGAAGATGACGACATATGAAGCGGAATGTATTGGGTCAATTTTAAATAATACACCATTCATCAATTTAGGAATAGGTGTGTCCGAACGTTATGTAATTGATTACTCAAACACCATAAACGTTCATAAAAAAATATTTATCAATAACGTGAAGATTTGGGAATAGTGGGAGAAGAGGAGAGAACGACAAAACAAATTAATTTATGTTTATACACTCCAATCAGTGTGACACAATTTTTTTCATTTTTTTTTGCAAATAAATAGATCCGATTTTCTTATTCGATTATTACAATATAACCCTCTCTTCTCAAAAGTATATTCAAACCAAATTTAGTTTGTCAAATATTATTAGTCAGAATCATTACATGATAACTTTTCATATAATACAATCATACAATACTACTATAGTAACATAAACAATATTCCAATATCCTCCAAAGATCTCATTAATAAAAATATTCTTAAACAAGGAATTCGGTAAACCACTTATTAATAATTAAAAAATAATTTAGAAAATATTGCAACATAACTTTTCGTCAAACTGGGACCTATAACAAAAAAATAATTAATTAACACTTTGTCAACCTACTCTATCAAAATACTCATTGTTGTTGGAGACAACCTTCCATTTATGATGCATTATGACATCCACCTTTCATAACTCTTTGTTCAATGTATTGAGTTTATAAATATTACAGAAATGATAATGACGAAACAAAAAATATGATGGAGATGAAGATGAGACTGAAGTTGAACGTATCCAATAATCATTCAGTCGGTTTAAAGATTAAAGGCGCATAAACCGTTACAATTTGTGTAAATAGGTGCATTACAATTTAGGAATAGATGCTTGTTTATAGAATCCAATCCACATGGCACAAATTATGGTTACCCAAGCCACGTGGCACCATTTTTTTCAAAGAAATGAATCCGATTTTCTTATATATATTTAAAATCATTTATTTTTTAATTGTATTTAAAATTGATATTGTAATTTCTCTTTTATAAATAATATATTTTTAATACTCTTAAGATAATTTAAAACATATTTATTAATTATATAATAATTTTTCATCTATTATATAGAAACAAATTAAAAGTGGGAGAAGACAAAGAACTACCAAACAAATCAAATTATGGTTACTCAAGCCACGTGGCACAATTTTTTTCAAAGAAATGACACTACAAGAAAATTGGCAAATTGCGACAGTTCATTTTGGCAGATTACGACAGTTAGAACCGTCGCAATTTATGAGTTACGACGGTTTCAGTACTGTCGCTGAATCGTGCGTCGCGAGGCCAAATAGCGACGGTTGTGTAAACCGTCATACAAACCGCCGTTATATTCACGACGGATATTTAACTGACGTAATCTCTATGTTATTACGGTTACTAACCGTCTTAATTTGCTTACTGATTTTTTTTCAAATAAAAATAACGATGGTTGTAACCGCCATAATTATACAATATATATTTTATTAGAAACATAGCGACGGGTGTAACCGCCATAATTATATAGTATATATTTTATCATAAACATAGCGACAGGTGTAACCGCCATAATCATATAGTATACATTTTATTTAAAATAGGACGGTTGTAACCGCCATAATTATATAATATATATTTAAAAAAAATGCAACTGAGGCAGCCACCGCTGCTCTTGTTGCTGCCACAACAACACCACAAACACCAAACTGCATTTCCAACGGAAGAAAAGATTGAAGTTCTCAAAGTTTAATAATAAAGTCATGAACACAAAGATGTGAAATGCATAATGAGCATGAACACATTATACAACCAAATTAAAAGGTGCAAAGAACTATCACCATATTTAATTGGAAATAAATTTTTCATCAGTAAAAGTAAAGTATTTATTCCTTTTTACATGAATTTTCACTCTTAATGAAACATAAGAATGATCTTAATTGTCTCATACAATATATATAATAACCTCAAAGTAATGCCATTTTTATTTCCAACAAAACACACAATCTAGCAACTCTGCCACAACTTCAATGGCTTCCCAATTGAGTACACAATATATTGAGTAAATCCCAGACAGAAAGTGGATTTAGGTGTTTTCTACTGGAAAACAAGGAATGTTCAAAACAAGTAGCATTCATAAATTGATAATGAATTTCAAGAAAGAAACATAAAACTAATCATCTTAGGTCTCACAAGAAAGAAACATAAAACTAATTATCTTTCAGATGGCAGCGACGACACCGTGATTCACATGAAATTATGTCAGATACTTCATTATCAAACCTTGCCAGTAGAGACCTTAAGACGGTGGTTCGAGCTTCGTGCTTGTCCAGATCTGGAGGTGGCTATAAATCTGATGGCTCTGGCTTCACGACTCATTTTGTCGTCGTTAACGAAACACACATCGACCACTTTGAGTGTTGAATATATTCCACTATCGTCAACATGTGCAGCTTAACTATAGTCACCTCTTTATACCTCATCATCGATTCAATCTGATCCTTTGAATCAATTTGATCTCGCGTTCTCGTATAAATCTGATCATTGTTTCGGCATTGTGATATCGGAATTGCAACAATAAATTTCAATAAAGCCCAAGAAGTTCGTATATTCTAACCAGGTGATGCAGCAGTCCCAACGTGATAATTCTGAATATGTCTCAGGCCAGATCTAGTCCTCTGTGTATGGTATTTGAACTATCCCCTTCAAATAACATGTATATTAATGCTCCTATATTTTTTTAACATATGAACACTGAGAACCAGAATGGCCATATTGTGAAATCGGAGGACTATACACTAAAGACTAAAATGAGAAACAAATTACAAATTTATTTGTGCAGCACATTCATATGAATAATCGGTTATCAAGATGACAAACCTCGTCTGGCTTCTTAGCAGCAAGTAATGAATTAGTAAGGCCACACAGAACTTCAAAAATTGACATCTTCAGATACCTGTCAAAGATCATCCAGACATGGATAACATTCAATTAAACTACTAATTTTAAACTCTAGTTCACATAGATGTGTACTCATTTGCAAAATACTAAATAGATGTTATTAGGATCCTACTTTTCCAAGCTAAATTGCAGAATGAATAGAAAAAAGCTTAGTTTTGACAGACATTTAAAACATCCACCCATAAAAAGTGTTTGAAATCTTTCAAAATCTGACCTTTGCTGAACTTTTATATGTAGCAACACTCCCATCATAATCTTTAAGTTCATACTTGACTTCTCCAAGAAAACTAAAAGCATCGACATTGTTATTACAATCTCTAATTACAAGAACCTATATAATTTCCCAAAATGGAGATACTTTTCAACATATAATAGGACTTCGAAAAAATATCCATGGTCAAAAATACTATCATTCGTCAAATCATCAAGTAGAGAAGCAACTTTTGAATATTCCCCTAGTTCTGTCAATGTTGCTCCAGCACCCTGAAATCCCTTTTAAATGTATCTAGACACAAAAATTAGCAGAACATAACTATCACCCACTACTTACTTCGAGAGTTGTTGGATCTCTTGGGGAGTTACTTAATGTCGCTTCAAATTCATTAAACCTACTCTGCCATATTTCAAAAAAGTAATGAAGGATTAAGAACAATCATAATTCAGTTAACATTTATTTCATAAGGAAAATATTAGGAGAATACTTAGGAAGAACATTTAGTGCCTGACAGATTTCCAGAAGTAAAGAAAACATCAGGGGGGAATAATACCTGAAGAGCAGCTTTATCCTTCTCTGACAATTTATCATTGACCACAACAGTGTCTTCGTTGGGACTAATACAAAAAAGATATCCCAATTTCAACCATACACAAAATTAAAGAGCAATTAAATAAAGTCTTTGGAAGAGGATACTTACATAAAGACATGTGCATATTTTAAAATTCAACTAACAAGATTTAACCAACAAAGGACACGCGACTTGGTTCTTTCATCCGAAACTTATTTACTCTTAACTCTCTGTTGTAACATGATCATTTTTTGTATTAATAGTTTTTCAAACGAATGAAACATCTCCCGCTCAATTTTCTCACATCATAGACTAGTGAATTTAGATTTTTCATCGATAGAATCTATGAGAGGATTCTTTGAACTGAGATGTAGTTCAATTCTGTTATGAATGAAATGAACCTATGCTACAATATGCAATGAGGATCATTCTCTGTATATAGAACTCTAAACTAACAAGGTAATTGAAGCTTATAGATTACGCTAAATGTCGATATGTCAAAATTGTTATAGATTATGTTTTGATATTACATAAATTTAAAAAAAAATGGCTTATAGTAGGTTGAATTATATCCTCGTCGACCTAATACGAGGCACTAAGTATCACACATGTACCAAAAAGTACCACTAAGCTGTACGCTGCTGGAACCATGTTCAAAATATTATCACTAAACATTGTCCTAGAAGAATATAATCTAAGAGTGGCCAATGGGCTGGCCATAACTTTCACTGAGCTTTTATTGTTATAGATTATTCTTTGATATTACATGTTAATTATAATTTGTTTAAGCTAACTTAATGTTCATCGAGACCGCCAAATTATGACCTTGAATAGAACTAGTGATGATAACTTTACATGTAAAGAATTCCTTAAAAGGGAATACTTGTTGACATAAGTAGACATGTCTACACGACATCTATACCAACATAAAGGAAGAGAAATTTACTATGGTTAAATATACAAGTGTATAACTTACCTCATTGCAAAAAAAAATTGGCCATTACATGAACCAAAGACAAACTAAGTTGAATCAATTCTGAACTCAAACTGAAACTGAATCCAAAACATGAAACAAATTCAAACCAAGTTCTGAACCGTGGAATCTAAAAACCAAAACCAAACATAAACCAAAAAACTATGAACAAGTCGAACCTGAACAAGCTTATTGAATGACATCAAGACCTTTACAGAAAGGAACAATTCCCCTTTGCTGGATTATGGAAGGCCTCTCAAAACCTATATAGCAAAATAAAACATCACACACAAAATTTTGTAGTAACTGTAGCAAGAGTAACATTTATTCTTTTAAATACGTTGTCGTAGTACTTACTAAGAAACCAACACAACAACTTAAAAGAAAAAACACTTAATATAAGAGGATTAATTTTCCAGTACATGCCTTAAGCATATATGCCTCTGAGATGATTTTCCTGCAGCCCCATAGCATCAAAGCTATCATAGACTTCATCATATGAGGTGAAAAATTCTTGCCCATCACTAGCAAGCCTGTGAAGTTAATTTACAAGCATCAAATTACATAAACTAAGTACATAGATAAACAATTCAATCATTTCAAATAACAAAGAATATGAAGCATGGAAACACACAGTTCATTCATCTTAGAGTCATATTATTGACCATCAAATTGTGATCCTTCTGGAGCCAAACCTGCCATCACAAAAATAAAAATAAAATAAAACAAAAAACTTTGTTAAGAAAAAGAAAAATCATACAATCAGATATTCCAAAAAAACTAAAACCATATAATAAATGATAGTCCCAAAATCTGTTCAAGAACAACACTATTAACAACAGAATAAGAGGGAGTGCACAAATCTAAAAACCCCTCTAATATAACTCCCCTCAAACATGAACATGACCATTAAAACTCACTTTTGAAGACATAAATTTATACCAGAAAGAACAACTAGAAAAACTCACATAATGGTGGGCAAAATCGTAGAAGGATGCTTTTCTAATATAGTTACAGGCCTAATATAAACAATAACAAAACAAAAAACTCACATAATCGATAAGAGGAACTATTTTATATGGAGTTGATTTTTCAAAATACTGGAAATTGAGATGACCCAATCAACCATCCAGATTCTAGAGACTCTTTTGCTCAAATACTCCCTCTTCTAATGATGTCCATAGCTTACTCTTTTGCTCAAATGCTCCCTCTTCTAATGAAGTCCATAACTTATCAAACTCGCAATCATCGATTTCAGAATTACTAAAAGAATAACTTGTCTCACCATCACTAAACTCAATTTCTTCCCTGCAACAAATGATCAGACCTACTTAAACATTAAGTAAAATTCTTGAGTTATAACTTATGATTTAAAAACTATAAACCATTGTAATAATGAATACAACATTGTGGTTTTTGATGTCCCTTAAATCAAGGCTGCATCAATTGTGCAAATCTTTATAATTGAACTGCAATTAAAAAACCATACTAAATATTATTTACAAGATATAATTAAACAAACCTAACGAATTAAGTGGGAAGATGGTGAAACACTAAAACAACGGTCAAACGATTTCCATAGATTACCACAAATCACTCAAAGTGAAATACGCAACTAGTTATTTCTCACATGAATCCTATAACCGATCATTTTTTCTAATGTTGGAGAGAACGGAGCATAATGGATATGACTCTCAGATTTGTGTTAGGGTTTGCAATTTAGGGCTCATAAATTTGAAGAAGTAGATTCAAACAAAATAATAACGAGTGTCAATAATAGGAAAAGCTAATTTGGAGTCCTTACATTTTATTTCAAGTAGCAAAGAATCTTGAATCTTAGAAATGCTCTTCCTGATGGCGTAAATCTGAGAGGTTTTACCACCTCCCTTGACACGGATTCGCATATCCACACCGGCGAATCAGATTCTCCCCAACAAGATGATTGGTTCAAAGGCCTTGAACCTGAGGATCTAAGGTTCAAACAACTCAATGGGGGCGCTATTGATCTTGATCAAACCACAGCCGCACTTGCAGTAGGTGACGGTGACAACGTTCTTCTTGCGGCCGAAACACTGAACTTGCTCAAGTTTTTCCGTGGTTGCTGCTTCTTCTTGTCTCTCACGCTCTCTTCTATGATGAAATTAAACCCTAATTTGTGCGAGAAGCACTCATAATTTGTTAGAATGAGGAAGACTTTCGATTCCAGATAGGGGACATGTTTACAATTTCTTTATCAAACATACAAGAAAGGTCTCCTATAATTAATATTTTATTAAAATTATAAAATAAATTATATGAGAACAATATTAACAAGTTTTTAATAAAAAAATTATAAGTGTGAAATATTTGTAAGAATGATAGATATCATTTTAAAAAATAATATTATGTTATAGTCTATACTAGGTGACCAAATAAAAATTTATTTAGTGCTCAACGGAAAAAAATCATTTTATGAAATAAAAAATTAAGTAAAAAAAATAATAAAGACGGTTCTGCGATAATTGTTGTAACAACTGTCGCGGTCCAGTTTTTAACGGCCGCGGTCTATGAATAAGGACAGTTTTGTGATAACTGTTGCAAAATAGCCACGACAGTTGACCTTAATTGTCGTGACAACCGTCGCAATCCAGGATTAAGGACGGTTTTGTGATAACTGTCGCAAAAAATCTGCGACAGTTGACCCTAACCGTCGTGAAAATCGTCACAATTCAGGAATAAGGACGGTTTTGGGATAACTGTCGCAACTCAAGTGTCGTAAATCTCTTTTTTTCTTGTAGTGTGAATCCGATTTTCTTATATATATATATATATATATATATATATATATATATATATATATATTTAAAATGTATTATTTTTTAATTGTATTTAAAATTAGTATCATAATTTCTCTTTTATAAATAATATATTCTTAATACTATTAAGATAATTTAAAACATATTTATTAATTATTTAATCATTTTTCATCTATTATATATAAACAATGAAGATGACGTATTTAGACATATGATGAAGATGACGACACATGAACCGGATTGTATTGAGTCAATTTTAAATAATACACCATTCATCAATTTAGGAATAGTTGCGTCCAAAAGTTATGTAATTCATTACTCAAACACCATAAATGTTCATAAACAAATATTTTTCAATAATGGGAAGATTTGGGAATTTTGGGAGAAGAGGAAAGAACGACAAAACAAATTAATTTCTCTTTATACACTCCAATCAGCGTGGCACAATTTTTTTCATTTTTTTTGCAAAGAAATAGATCCAATTTTCTTATACGATTATTACAATATAACCCTCTCTTCTCAAAAGTATATTCAAACTAAAATTAGTTTGTCAAATATTATTAGTCAGAAACCTTACATGATAACTTTTCATATAATACAATACATACAATACTACTATAGAAACATAAACAATATTCCAATATCCTCCAAAGATCTCATCAATAAAAATATTCTTAAACAACGATTTCCCTAAACCACTTATTAATAATTAAAAAATAATTTAGATAATATTGCAACATAATTTTTCGTCAAACAGGGACATATAACATAAAAAAAATTAATTAACACTTTGTCAACCTACCGTATCAAAATACTCTTTGTTGTTGGAGGCAACCTTCCATTTATGATGCATTATGACATCCACCTTTCATAACTCTTTATTCAATGTATTGAGTTTATAAATATTATAGAAATGATAATGACGAAACAGAAAATATGATGGAGACGAAGATGAGATTGAAGCTGAATGTATCCAATCATCATTCAGTCGGTTTAAAGATTAAATGCGCATAAACCGTTACAATTTGTGTAAATATATGCGTTATAATTTAGGAATAGAAACTTGGTTATAGAATCTAATCCACATGGCACAAATTATGGTTTCCCAAGCCACGAGGCACCATTATTTTTCAAAGAAATGAATCCGATTTTCTTATATATATTTAAAATCATTTATTTTTTAATTTTATTTAAAATTAGTATTGTAATTTCTCTTTTATAAATAATATATTTTTAATACTCTTAAGATAATTTAAAACATATTTATTAATTATATAATAATTTTTCATCTTTTTCATAGAAACAATTTAAAAGTGGGAGAAGAGAAAGAACGACCAAACAAATCAAATTATGGTTACTCAAGCCACGTTGCATAATTTTTTCCGAGAAATGAATCCGCTTTTCTTATATATATTTAAAATGATTTATTTTTTAATTGTATTTAAAATTAGTATCTAAATTTCTCTTTTATAAATAATATATTCTTAATACTCTTAAGATAATTTAAAACATATTTATTAATTATTTAATATTTTTTTCATCTATTATATATAAACAATGGAGATGACGCATTTTAACATATGATGAAGATGACGACACATGAAGCGGAGTGTATTGGGTCAATTTTAAATAATACACCATTCATTAATTTAGGAATAGGTGCGTCCAAACGTTTTGTAATTGATTACTCAAATACCATAAATGTTCATAAAAAAATATTTATCAATAACAGGAAGATTTGGGAATAGTGGGAGAAAAGGAAAGAATGACAAAACAAATTAATTTCTGTTTATACACTCCAATCAGCGTGGCACAATTTTTTTCATTTTTTTTTGCAAAGAAATAGATCCGATTTTCTTATACGATTATTACAATATAACCCTCTCTTCTCAAAAGTATATTCAAACCGATATTAGTTTGTCAAATATTATTAGTCAGAAACCTTACATGATAACTTTTCATATAATACAATACATACAATTCTACTATAGAAACATAAACAATATTCCAATATCCTCCAAAGATCTCATCAATAAATATATTCTTAAACAACGAATTCCCTAAACCACTTATTAATAATTAAAAAATAATTTAGAAAATATTGCAACATAATTTTTCGTCAAACAGGGACCTATAACAAAAAAAAATTAATTAACACTTTGTCAACCTACTCTATCAAAATATCTTTGTTGTTGGAGACAACAATCCTTTTATAATGCGTTATGACATCCACCTTTCATAAATCTTTGTTCAATGTATTGAGTTTATAAATATTATATAAATGATAATGACGAAACAGAAAATATGATGGAGACGAAGATGAGATTGAAGCTGAATGTATCAAATCATCATTCAGTCGGTTTAAAGATTAAAGGCGTATAAACCGTTACAATTTGTGTAAATATATGTGTTATAATTTAGGAATAGAAGCTTGTTTATAGAATCTAATCCACATGACACAAATTATGGTTACCCAAGCCACATGGCACCATTTTTTTCAAAGAAATGAATCTGATTTTCTTATATATATTTAAAATCATTTATTTTTTAATTTTATTTAAAATTAGTATTGTAATTTTTTATTTATAAATAATATATTTTTAATACTCTTAAGATAATTTAAAACATATTTATTGATTATATAATAATTTTTCATCTAGAATATAGAAACAAATTAAAAGTTGGAGAAGAGAAAGAACGACCAAACAAATCAAATTATGGTTACTCGAGCCACGTGGCACAATTTTTTTCAAAGAAATGAATCTGATTTTCTTATATATATATATATATATATATATATATATATATATATATTTAAAATGTATTATTTTTTAATTGTATTTAAAATAAGTATCGTAATTTCTCTTTTATAAATGATATATTCTTAATACTCTTAAGATAATTTAAAACATATTTATTTATTATTTAATAATTTTTCATCTATTATATATAAACAATGAAGATGACGTATTTTGACATATGATGAAGATGACGACACATGAATTGGAATGTATTGGGTCAATTTTAAATAATACACCATTCATCTATTTAGGAATATGTGCGTCCAAACGTTATGTAATTGATTACTAAAACACCATAAACGTTCATAAAAAAATATTTATCAATAATGGGAATATTTGGGAATAGTGGGAAAAAAGGAAAGAACGACAAAACAAATTAATTTCTATTTATACACTCCAATCAGCGTGGCACAATTTTTTTCATTTTTTTTTGCAAAGAAATAGATCCGATTTTCTTATACGATTATTACAATATAACCCTCTCTTCTCAAATATATATTCAACCTGATATTAGTTTGTCAAATATTATTAGTCAGAAACCTTACATGATAACTTTTCATATAATACAATACATACAATACTACTATAGAAACATAAACAATATTCCAATATCCTCCAAAGATCTCATCAATAAAAATATTCTTAAACAACAAATTCCCTAAACCACTTAATAATAATTCAAAAATAATTTAGATAATATTGCAACATAATTTTTCTTCAAACAGGGAACTATAACAAAAAAAACATTAATTAACACTTTGTCAACCTACTCTATCAAAATACTCTTTGTTGTTGGAGACAACCTTCCATTTATGATGCATTATGACATCCACCTTTCATAACTCTTTGTTCAATGTATTGAATTTATTAATATTACAGAAATGATAATGACGAAACATAAAATATGATGGAGACGAAGATGAGACTGAAGATAAATGTATCCAATTATCATTCAGTCGGTTTAAAGATTAAAGGCGCATAAACCATTACAATTTGTGTAAATAGATGCGTTATAATTTAGGAATAGATGCTTGTTTATAAAATCTAATCCACATGGCACAAATTATGGTTACCCAAGCGACAAGGCACCATTTTTTTTCAAAGAAATGAATCCGATTTTCTTATATATATTTAAAATCATTTATTTTTTAATTTTATTTTAAATTAGTATTGTAATTTCTCTTTTATAAATAATATATTTTTAATACTCTTAAGATAATTTAAAACATATTTATTAATTATATAATAATTTTTCATCTATTACATAGAAACAATTTAAAAGTGGGAGAAGACAAAGAACGACCAAACAAATCAAATTATGGTTACTCAAGCCACGTGGCATAATTTTTTCCAGAGAAATGAATCCGATTTTCTTATATATATTTAAAATGTATTATTTTTTAATTGTATTTAAAATTAGTATCGTAATTTCTCTTTTATAAATAATATATTCATAATACTCTTAAGATAATTTAAAACATATTTATTAATTATTTAATAATTTTTCATCTATTATATATAAACAATGAAGATGACGCATTTTGACATATGATGAAGATGACGACACATGAAGCGGAATGTATTGGGTCAATTTTAAATAATACACCATTCATCAATTTAGGAATAGGTGCATCCAAACGTTATGTAATTGATTACTCAAACACCATAAAAGTTCATTAAAAAATATTTATCAATAACGGGAAGATTTGGGAATAGTGGGAGAAGAGGAAAGAACGAAAAAAAAATTTATTTTCTTTTTATACACTCCAATCAGCGTGGCACAATTTTTTTTATTTTTTTGCAAAGAAATAGATCCGATTTTCTGATACGATTATTACAATATAACCCTCTCTTCTCAAAAGTATATTCAAACCGATATTAGTTTGTCAAATATTATTAGTCAGAAACCTTACATGATAACTTTTCATAGAATACAATACATACAATACTACTATAGAAACATAACCAAGATTCCAATATCCTCCAAAATCTCATCAATAAAAATATTCTTAAACAACGAATTCCTTAAACCACTTATTAATAATTAAAAAATAATTTAGATAATATTGCAACATAATTTTTCGTCAAACAGGGACCTATAACAAAAACAATTTAATTAACACTTTGTCAACATACTCTATCAAAATACTCTTTGTTGTTGGAGAACACCTTCCATTTATGATGCATTATGACATCCACCTGTCATAACTCTTTGTTCAATGTATTGAGTTTATAATGATACATAAATGGTAATGACGAAACAGAAAATATGATGGAGATGAAGATGAGACTGAAGCTAAATGTATCCAATCATCATTTAGTCGGTTTTAAGATTAAAGGCGCATAAACCGTTACAATTTGTTTAAATAGGTGCGTTACAATTTAGGAATAGATGCTTGTTTATAGAATCCAATCCACATGGCACAAATTATGGTTACCCAAGCCACGTGGCACCATTTTTTCAAAGAAATGAATTTGATTTTCTTATATATATTTAAAATCATTTATTTTTTAATTGTATTTAAAATTGGTATTGTAATTTCTCTTTTATAAATAATATATTTTTAATACTCTTAAGATAATTTAAAACATATTTATTAATTATATAATAATTTTTCATCTATTATATAGAAACAAATTAGAACTGGGAGAAGACAAAGAACGACCAAACAAAAATGATTATGTTTACTCAACCCATGTGGCACAATTTTTTTCAAAGAAATGAATCCGATTTTCTTATATATATATTTAAAATGTATTTTTTTTAATTGTATTTAAAATTAGTTTCATAATTTCTCTTGTATAAATAATATATTCTTAATACTCTTAAGATAAAACATATTTATTAATTATTTAATAATTTTTCATCTATTATATATAAACAATGAAGATGACGCATTTCGACATATGATCAAGATGACGACACCTGAAGCGGAATGTATTGGGTCAATTTTAAATAATACACCATTCATCAATTTAGAAATAGGTGTGTCCAAACGTTATGTAATTGATTACTCAAACACCATAAACGTTCATAAAAAAATATTTATCAATAACTGGAAGATTTGGGAATAGTGGGAGAAGAGGAAAGAACGAAAAAACAAATTAATTTCTGTTAATACATTACAATCAGTGTGGCACAATTTTTTTCTTTTTTTTTTTGCAAAGAAATAGATCTGATTTTCTTATACGATTATTACAATATAACCCTCTCTTCTCAAAAGTATATTCAAACCGATATTAGTTTGTCAAATATTATTAGTCAGAAACCTTACATGATAACTTTTCATATAATACAATACATACAATACTACTATAGAAACATAAATAAGATTCCAATATCCTCCAAAGATCTCATCAATAAAAATATTCTTAAACAACGAATTCCCTAAACCCTTATTAATAATTAAAAAATAATTTAGATAATATTGCACTTTAACAAAAACAATTTAATTAACACTTTGTCAACATACTCTATCAAAATACTCTTTGTTGTTGGAGACAACCTTCCATTTATGATGCATTATGACATCCACCTTTCATAACTCTTTGTTCAATGTATTGAGTTTATAAATATTACATAAGTGGTAATGATGAAACAGAAAATATGATGGAGACGAAGATAAGACTGAAGCTAAATGTATCCAATCATCATTTAGTCGGTTTAAAGATTAAAGGCGCATAAACCGTTACAATTTGTTTAAATAGGTGCGTTACAATTTAGGAATAGATGCTTGTTTATAGAATCCAATCCACATGGCACAAATTATGGTTACCCAAGCCACGTGGCACCATTTTTTTTAAAAGAAATGAATCCGATTTTCTTATATATATTTAAAATCATTTATTTTTTAATTGTATTTAAAATTGGTATTATAATTTCTCTATTATAAATAATATATTTTTAATACTCTTAAGATAATTTAAAACATATTTATTAATTATGTAATAATTTTTCATCTATTGTATAGAAACAAATTAGAAGTGGGAGAAGAGAAAGAACGACCAAACAAATCAAATTATGGTTACTCAAGCCACGTGGCACAATTTGTTTCAAAGAAATGATTCAGATTTTCTTATATATATATATATATATATATATATATATATATATATATATATATATATATATATATATATATATATATATATATATATATATATATATATATATATATATATATTTAAGATGTATTATTTTTTAATTTTATTTAAAATTAGTATCTTAATTTTTCTTTTATAAATAATATATTCTTAATACTCTTAAGATAATTTAAAACATATTTATTAATTATTTAATAATTTTTCATCTATTAAATATAAACAATGAAGATGACGCATTTTGACATATGATGAAGATGACGACACATGAAGCAGAATGTATTTGGTCAATTTTATATAAAAGACCATTCATCAATAACGAGAAGATTTGGTAATAGTGGGAGAAGAGGACAGAACGACAAAACAAATTAATTTCTGTTTATACACTCCAATCAGCGTGGCACAATTTTTTTCATTTTTTTTGCAAAGAAATAAATCCGATTTTCTTATACGATTATTACAATATAACCCTCTCTTCTCAAAATTATATTCAAACTGAAATTAGTTTGTCAAATATTATTAGTCAGAAACCTTACATGATAACTTTTCATATAATACAATACATCCAATACTAATATAGAAACAAAAACAATATTCTAATATCCTCCAAAGATCTCATCAATAAAAATATTCTTAAACAACGAATTCCCTAAACCACTTATTAATAATTAAAATATAATTTAAATAATATTGCAACATAATTTTTCGTCAAACAGGGACCTATAACAAAAAATATTACTTAACACTTTGTCAACCTACTCTATCAAAATACTCTTTGTTGTTGGAGACAACCTTCCATTTATGATGCATTATGACATCCACATTTCATAACTCTTTGTTCAATGTATTGAGTTTATAAATATTACAGAAATGATAATGACGAAAGAGAAACTATGATGGAGACGAAGATGAGATTGAAGTTGAATGTATCCAATCATCATTCAGTCGGTTTAAAGATTAAAGGCTTATAAACCATTAAAATTTGTGTAAATAGATGCGTTACAATTTAGGAATAAAGGCTTTTTTAAAGAATCTAATCCACATGGCACAAGTTATGGTTACCCAAGCCACGTGGCACCATTTTTTTCAAATAAATGAATCCAATTTTCTTATATATATTTAAAATCATTTATTTTATAATTTTATTTATAATAAGTATTGTAATTTCTCTTTTATAAATAATATATTTTTAATACTCTTAAGATAATTTAAAACATATTTATTAATTATATAATAATTTTTCATCTATTATATAGAAACAAATTAAAAGTGGGAGAAGAGATAGAACGTACAAACAAATCAAATTATGGTTTCTCAAGCCACGTGGCACAATTTTTTTCAAAGAAATGAATCCGATTTATATATATATATATATATATATATATATATATATATATATATATATATATATATATATATATATATATATTAAAATGTATTGTTTGTTAATTTTATTTAAAATTAGTATCTTAATTTCTCTTTTATAAATAATATATTCTTAATATTCTTAAGATAATTTAAAACATATTTATTAATTATTTAATAATTTTTCATCTATTATATATAAACAATGAAGATGACGCATTTTGACATATGATGAAGATGACGACACATGAAGCGGAATGTATTTGGTCAATTTTAAATAAAACACCATTCATCAATTTAGGAATAGGTGCGTCTAAATGTTATGTAATTCATTACTCAAACACCCATAAACGTTCATAAAAAAATATTTATCAATAACGGGAAGATTTGGGAATAATGGGAGAAGAGGATAGAACGACAAAACAAATTAATTTCTGTTTATACACTCCAATCAGCGTGGCACAATTTTTTTCATTTTTTTTGCAAAGAAATAGATCTGATTTTCTTATACGATTATTACAATATAACCCTCTCTTCTCAAAAGTATATTCAAACCGAAATTAGTTTGTCAAATATTATTAGTCAGAAACCTTACATGATATCTTTTCATATAATACATTACATACAATACTACTATAGAAACATAAACAATATTCCAATATCCTCCAAAGATCTCATCAATAAAAATATTCTTAAACAACGAATTCCCTAAACCACTTATTAATAATTAAAATATAATTTAGATAATATTGCAACATAATTTTTCGTCAAACAGGGACCTATAACAAAACAAATTACTTAACACTTTGTCAACCTACTCTATCAAAATACTCTTTGTTGTTGGAGACAGCCTTCCATTTATGGTGCATTATGATATCCATCTTCCATAACTCTTTGTTCAATGTATTGAGTTTATAAATATTACATAAATGATAATGACGGAACAGAAAATATGATGGAGATGAAGAGGAGATTGAAGTTGAATGTATCCAATCATCATTCAGTCGGTTTAAAGATTAAAGGCTTATAATCCATTAAAATTTGTGTAAATAGATGCGTTACAATTTAGGAATAGAGGCATTTTTAAAGAATCTAATCCACATGGCACAAGTTATGGTTACCCAAGCCTCGTGGCACCATTTTGTTCAAAGAAATGAATCCAATTTTCTTATATATATTTAAAATCATTTATTTTATAATTTTATTTATAATTAGTATTGTAATTTCTCTTCTATAAATAATATATTTTTAATACTCTTAAGATAATTTAAAACATATTTATTAATTATATAATAATTTTTCATCTATTATATAGAAACAAATTAAAAGTGGGAGAAGAGAAAGAACGTACAAACAAATAAAATTATGGTTTCTCAAGCCACGTGGCACAATTTTTTTCAAAGAAATGAATCCGATTTTCTTATATATATATATATATATATATATATATATATATATATATATATATATATATATATATATATATATATTAAAATGTATTATTTTTTAATTTTATTTAAAATTAGTATCTTAATTTCTCTTTTATAAATAATATATTCTTAATACTCTTAAGATAATTTAAAACCCATTTATTAATTATTTAATAATTTTTCATCTATTATATATAAACAATGAAGATAACGCATTATGACATATGATGAAGATGACAACACATCAAGCGGAATGTATTTGGTCAATTTTAAATAAAACACCATTCATCAATTTAAGAATAGGTGCGTCTAAACGTTATTTAATTCATTACTCAAACACCGTAAACGTTCATAAAAAAAAAATATTTATCAATAACGGGAATATTTGGGAATAGTCGGAGAAGAGGACAGAACGACAAAACAAATTAATTTCTGTTTATACACTCCAATCAGCGTGGCACAATTTTTTTCATTTTTTTTGCAACGAAATAGATCCAATTTTCTTATACGATTATTACAATATAACCCTCTCTTAACATTGAATAACATCAAACATATATACATATATATCATCAAGTTTGATTCACCAACATAATTCATGTTTACATGAACATCCATCACCAAGATACATATACAAATGCGCCACAAAAGGCATCACAACCAAATTCCCTAGCTACCCGGTGCTACATATCAGAGCCGACCGACAAAAGAATGAAGACACGCTTCACAAAAAGACCTCCAACATACCTACTCTGCAATGCCTCATAGAACATCGTAAAACAACAAAAGGGTGAGAAATACTATCATAATGACAATGCATATAATTGTATATCTTAGCATATAAATACACATTTAATACATTCTCACCACAAATCATCTCCAATCACACATATACATCACAATGTATAAATATATATATATATATATATATATATATATATATATATATATATATATATAAATCAAGCATATTCCTCATGCATACTTCCACCATTTCCATCACCCCACATAAACATACATATTCATGTTTACTCATCAATGCACAAATACAAAGATGACAAAATACAAATCATAGAGACCGACTCACGACTCTATGAAAATGCAATGCGGTACCGACTCAATCTTCTCAAGTTCACTCAGGAACTTATTGGAACCATCACTCGTTACCAATGTAATTCCCCGTCGGGCCTACGATGTTCATCCATTGCTCACACCCCACATGGGCACACAATGTTTATGGATTGCTCACACCCCACACGGGCACACAATCTGATTGCTCACACCCCACATGGGCACACAATCATTCATGATCATTTCACCCATTGCTCACACCTCACATAGGCACACAATATTTATGGATTGCTCACACGCTACACAGGCACACAATCCGATTGCTCACACCCCACATGGGCACACAATCATGTTGAAATCATTGCTCACACCTCACATAGGCACACGATGTTACAACGGATTCACATTAGAATCCCACAACACAAGAATGTACATCATTATGCTTCACATACAAAATGACTCAAACATTCTTGAAATGCATACACATTCATGATATAATCATGCATTCATCTCATACAATCACACACAATCAATTCCACAATTCCTTAATTCACATAATTACGATTAATCAAAAAGTCGGGTAAAAATCGGTTAAAAATAATATGTTTTGACAACATGAGAGATTACATAATTTTAGCTTCAAAATGATATGTGGAACACCAAAAACGGATAATCGGTTCAAAAGTTACGAAAGAAAACACAAAACATAACTCTCAGGTCTCGCTGAGCGAGGGTCAGCTTGCTGAGCGAGGAACTTCCTGCATTTCTCGCTGAGCGAGTTTCCTGCTTGCTGAGCCAGCTATACCAGATCAATAGTTCTTCTGCAGAATTTCATACGCTCGCTGAGCGAGCTCTGCGATTCCATAATTTCTAGGCTTACGGGAAACATTATTTCCATGCCCAAATCAACTCAAACTCCAAAAACACAGAAGAATCAAGCACTAAACATGAACCCTAACATATATTAGTCATTATACTTCCATTTAATAGAGTTTCAACCGTTTAAATCACCGATTTTTAGGATTTCTCACAAAATAGCCTAAAAACTCACAACCTCTAAACTCAACCACAACAAGAACACATCCAAACAATCACATACATAATGATATACATTGATAAGATAATAAGATTTCACACCCTTACCCAATTGATTCGATTCCTAGGAGCTATCTTGAAGATTTCCTAGCTTTTCCTCTTTTCCTCCTCTTCCTCTTTCTTTCTTCTTTCTTTCTTCTTTCTATCTCTCCTTTTCTCTTCTCTTTCTACTATTATACCTTTTCTTTCTATTTCTTTTCTTTCCACCCAAATATTCATTTTCTCACAATTTCTAATTCCACTTAAATTTCTAACTTATCATCAATTAGGAAATGTCTAAAATACTCTCCATTCTAATTTTCCCGAAAACTCTCAAAAACGGAAAAATAACATAACATGTCAACATATCATATCAACATAACAATTTCACAAATAAAATAATTATCACTCAATTTAAATAAAAGACTCAACAATAAAATGGAATAATCGGAATTGGGGCGTTACAGAAGAAAATGGACCTAGACGAAATCGAAAAGCATTTATCACACTTGGGTGATAAAGAAAACAAGATACACCGTGAGTGAGCGTGAAAAGAGAATATCATAATTGGATGATAACTCGAAGGGATGAAACCGGACTTGGACGGAATCGAAAAGCATTTAACACACTTGGGTGATAAAGAAAACAAGACACACCACAAGTGAGCTTGGAAATAGACTATCATACTTGGATGATAACTCGAAGAAAAGAAACTTGACTTGGACATATTCAAAAAGAACTTACCACATTTGGGTGATAAAGCAAACAAGAAACACCACGAGTGAGCTTGGAAAGAGACTATCATACTTGGATGATAACTCGAAGAAACGAAACCAGACTTGGACGGAATCGAAAAACATTTATTACACTTGGGTGATAAAGCGAACAAGACACACTGCAAGTGAGCTTGGAAAGAGATTAACATACTTGGATGATAACTTGAAGAAACGAAACCGGACATGGACGGAATCAAAAAGAATTTACCACACTTGGGTGATAAAGCAAACAAGGTACACCGTGAGTGATCTCGAAAAGAGAATATCATACTTGGATGATACTTCGAAGGGATGAAACCGGATTTGGAAGGAATCGAAAAGCATTTATCACACTTGGGTGATAAAGTGAAACAATATGAGTGAGCGTGAAAAGAGAATATCATACTTGGATGATAACTCGAAGCAAAGAAACCGTACTTGGACGGAATCGAAGAGCATTTACCACACTTGGATGATAAAGCAAACAAGACACACCATAAGTGAACTTCAAAGGAGTGTATAATATTTGGATGATAACTCGAAGAAACGAAACCAAACTTGATGGAATCGAAAAGCATTTACCACACTTGGGTGATAAAGTGAACAAGACAAACAACGAGTGAACTTGGAAAGAGACTATCATATTTGGATGATAAATCGAAGAAACGAAACCTGACTTGGACGGATTCGAAGAGCATTTATCACACTTCGGTGATAAAGCGAACAAGGCATACCGTGAGTGGTCATGGAAATAGATTATCATACTTGGATGATAACTCGAAGAAACGAAACCGGACTTGGACGAAATTGAAAAGCATTTACCACACTTGGGTGATAAAGGAACAAGAAATACCGTGAGTGAGCTTGAAAAGTGAATATCATACTTGGATGATAACTCGAAGGGAAGAAACTGGACTTGGATGGAATCAAAAAGCATTTATCACACTTGGGTGATAAAGAGAACAAGATACAACGTGAGTGAGCTTGAAAAGAGAATATCATACTTGGATGATAACTCAAAGGGATGAAACCGGACTTGGAGGGAATCGAAAATCATTTATCACACTTAGGTGATAAAGTGAACAAGATACACCGTTGAGTGAGTTTGGAAAGAGACTATCATAATTTGATGATAACTCGAATAATCAAAACTCGACTTGGACAGATTCGAAGAGCATTTATCACACTTGGGTCATAAAGAGAACAAGGTATACCGTGAGTCAGCTTGGAAAGAGATTATCATACTTGGATGATAACTCGAAGAAATGAAACCAGAGTTGAATGGAATCGAAAAGCATTTACCATACATGGGTGATAAAGCAAACAAGACACATTGTTAGTGAGCTTGAAAAGAGAATATCATACTTGGATGATAACTCGAAGGGAAGAAACTGGTCATGGACAGAATCGAAAAGCATTTATCACACTTGGGTGATAAAGTTAACGAGATACACCATGAGTGAGCTTGAAAAGAGAATATCAAACTTGGATGATAACTCGAAAAGATGAAACTTGACTTGGACAGATTCGAAAAGCACTTACCACACTTGGGTGATAAAGCGAACAAGACACACTACGAGTGAGCTTGGAGATAGACTATCATTCTTGGATAATAATTCGAAGAAACGAAACTTGACTTGGACGGATTCAAAAAGCACTTACAACAGTTGGGTGATAAAGCAAACAAGACACACCGTGAGTGAGCTTTGAAAGATACTATCATACTTGGATGATAACTCGAAGAAACGAAACCGGACTTGGACGGAATCGAAGAGAATTTATCACATTTGGATGATAAAACGAACAAGGCACACCATCAGTGAGCCTGGAAAGAGATTATCATACTTGGATGATAACTCGAAGATTAGAAACTGGACCTGGACAGAATCGAAAAGCATATATCACACTTGGTTGATAAAGCGAACAAGATACATCGTGAATGAGCTTGAAAAGAGAATATCATATTTGGATGATAACTCGAAGAAATGAAAATTGACTTGGACGGATTCTAAAAGCACTTACCACACTTGGGTGATAAAGCGAACAAGAAACACCGCGAGTGAGCTTGGAAAGAGACAATCAAACTTGGATGATAACTCAAGGAAACAAAACCGGACTTGGGTGGAATCAAAGAGCATTTATCATACTTGGGTAATAAAGCGAACAAGATACACCACGAGTGAGCTTAGAAACAGACTATCTGTAACACCCTAATTTTTGCCCTAAGATTTCTTCGCATTTCATCTGCATTTGGCATATGAGCAAGATCGCACAGGTTTCTCAGTTTCTTCTCAGATGAGGGTCTATGCTTCGCATGGGATCACCATTGTTTTTACTTCTTTATATTTGTTTATATTTACTGACTTCTAACCAAAATACAAAAAATATGTTGCAGTATTCTTCTTCTTCTCTGTGTTGCAGGTTTCCGAAGATAAGAAAACGCGGAAGGATTTGAAACAAAACGCAGCAAGGCCATGAGCTTTAACAGACTTCATTCACTTCAATTTCATCACAATCCTCCTATAAATACAGCCCCAATCTTCTCATGAATCCAAGCTTTTACAGCCTCTTAAATCCCTGCCAAAATCAAGACTAAAACCTTGATAAAATCATTTTGTCATCCTCATTCAATCACTCTCAATCAAAAGCTTCAATCCTAAATCCTTTATTTCCTCCAACTCACTTTCAAAATTCTTCATCTAAATCTCCATAAAATCTTCATCAATCCCTATCATAAGCGAAAAAGGAAGAAAGGAAAACGAAATTGAAAGAGGGAAAAGTTTGCTCGGCTAAGAGAGAAGAAGGAGAAAAGAAGCTGAGTTTTGTGCGATTTGAAATCGATTGAGAGAAGAAGAGGTATACCGCCGTGAGCCTCCCCTGTTTTCCGCTTTGGTTTCACGAAGAAGAAGACTTAGATCTTCTTTATTTTGATTTTTTATATATTTTTGTTTTCTAGTTTATTTTAATAAAAATAAGACTATGGAGTGTTTGGGCCCAAGGCCATTCAATTTGCTGATCCACAGATCCTGTTATGCGGATCCTTCCCCCTCCCCTCTCTATTCTTTTTTTTACTCTTTAGACTTTTCTTTATATTTTTTTTAAATGCTTTTGTTTCAATTTATTTTTGATATAAAAGTATTTTAGAATATATTTTAGGAAAAGTTTAGAAAATATATGTTAGGAAAAAGATTTAGAAAAAGATATTTTAAAAACAATTTAGAAAAGAGATTTTTAGAAAAAGAATTTAAAAAAATATTTTAATTTCTTTTATGGATTTATTTTAGATCCATTTTTTCTTCATCATTTATTTTTGGTCGATGAAAATCTCCGATTCGTGATTGTTAATTTTCGAAGATGTTTAATCTTCATTATTTCAAATCTATGGACGAATGATCATTTGGATCATTCTCCATACTTTGAGATCGTGATAGGTTTCCTTCGATAAATTCAACGAAAATCTCGATTAAGATTAGACCGTTCTTTTTCTTTTAGTGTGGCATGTTTTCGGAGAACGATCCATAATATCGTTTCTCTAACATGTATTAGCACGAATATTGTCCACTTTAATTAGTGGTGGCCGGCCTCATTTGTAGGGTAATTACTTCGTAAATTACTCGGCGATTGCTTAACATAGACCTAAATTTGTCCCGATTCGGAATAAGATCCACTTGGATCCGGTTGCCTCGATTTTTGTTATTTTTTCGTGGTTGTGCTTGATTAAGTTCATCATACCACTTATTATGTAAATATTATAATAATGTGAACATAATAATCCATTTAAATTCAATCTCTCGCACCTTATCCTCTTTATTTCAATTTCTCGCTCCTTATCTCTCTTATTATGCTATTATCATATTATATCATATATCATATTGTTTATGTTTATATTGTTGCTTGTGATTTTTCTTTTGTTCATTTGGACACCAAAACACTAATAAAGGATTAAACATTAAAAAAGATTGGTGACTTTAATTTCGGACTATGGTTACTATCCTTAGCATTGGAGTTTGGACTTAGATTTTAGGATCTCTCCCTTTGCTCAAGTTGTGATGGATTGGAAACTTTGGCCTCAAGTTATTTCATTGATCTTTGAAGATGGAATTCCGGTTATCTTGAAGAAATGTTCATAATATGGTTTGATCGCTCTTCTCTTAACTTTTAATTCAAGTCTTAGGATAGTCACTTCATCTCCTCCCCATTCTTAAATTTTCAAAACTTCTCCCTATTTCAAAAATCCTCTTGGTTTTCAACTTCAAATGCTTTCATAATCAAACCTTGACTTAGGTCAAGTGATTTTAATCTTTTCACTTTATTTTCTTAATAAACTTTAATCCATGTAAATATATCGGAATTATTTTCTTACATACTTTAAAAAATCCAAAACTCATTCAATTGTTTTTGTGCCTTTTGTGCACCTTTTCTATTCATATGTTTAGATATGATTCATTCTTTCTAGCGGAATTATTCGCTAAAGAATGACGACTTATCTCTACATTTTAAAATTAATGCAACTCATTGTTCCTTTTCAAATTTTGTACCACGAACTACAAGGTTTTGATCTCGCATTGCACTTTGTGGGTACGTAGGCATGAGGCGTTAAAACTTCATCAAACATAAAATCATTAAAAAACATTCTTCTCCTCATCCCTTCAATCATTTTTAAGCAAACCAATTTCAAACCAAAAAAGCAATAAATATGTCAAAGGGCTCCCGTGGAGTACCACGGACGAGTCGGGTGCGTAAAACCTTCCCGATTTGTAACCAATCCCCTTACCCGTTCTCTGTTTGTTTCTTTTAGATTTTGCTTTTAGATTCTTTAGGTTTTTATTCGTTCTTTTACCTTTTTCCATTTGGAAATAAATAAAAGCGCGGTGGCGACTCTGTGTACCTTGAGTGAAGTTAATCAATAGCTTACACTCACGATTTTACCGCTACACTATCATACTTTGATGATAATTCAAAGAAATGAAACGTGACTTGGACGGATTAGAAAAGCACTTACCACACTTGGGTGATAAAGCGAATAAGACACACTGTGAGTGAGCTTGGAAAGAGACTATCATACTTGGATGATAACTCGAAGGGATCAAACCATACTTGGACGGAATAGAAAAGCATTTATCACACTTGGGTGATAAATTGAACAAGACACACCACGAGTGATCTTGAAAAACAGACTATCATACTTGAATGATAACTCAAAGAAACTAAACCTGACTTGGAATGATTCAAAAATCACTTACCACTCTTGGGTCATAAAGCGAACATGACACACCGCGAGTGAGCTTGGTAAGAGACTATCATACTTGGATGATAACTCGAAGAAACGAAACCGGACTTGGACGGAATGAAAAAACATTTATCACACTTGGGTGATAAAGCGAATAAGGCACACCATGAGTGAGCTTGGAAAGACACTATCATACTTGGATAATAACTCGAAGAAACGAAACCGGACTTGGACGGAATTGAAAAGCATTTACCACACTTGGGTGTTAAAGTGAACAAGGCACATCGTGAGTGAGCTTGAAAATAGAATATCTTACTTGGATGATAACTCAAAGGGAAGAAATCGTACTTGGACAGAATTGAAGAGCATTTACCAGATTTGGACGATAAAGCAAACAAGAGACACTGTAAGTAAGCTTGAAAGGAGACTATCATACTTAGTTGATATCTCGAAGAAACGAAACAAGAATTGGATGGAATCAAAAATCATTTACAACACTTGGGTGATAAATCTAACAAGACACACCGTGAGTGATCTTAAAAAGAGAATATCATAATTGGATGATAACTCGAATGGAAGAAACCAGACATGGACGGAATCCAAAAGCATTTATCACAATTGGGTGATAAAGCGAACAAGACAAACCGTGAGTGAGCGTGAAAAGAGAATATATAACTTGGATGATAACTCGATAGGAAGAAACCGTACTCTGACGGAATCGAAGAGCATTTTCCACACTTGGACAATAAAGAAAACAAGACACACCATAAGTGAGCTTGAAAGGAGGTTATCATACTTGGATGATAACTCGAAGAAACAAAAGAAGACTTGGATGGAATCGAAAAGCATTTACCACACTTGGGTAATAAAGTGAAAAAGACACACCGCGAGTGAGCTTGGAAAGAGACTATCATAATTGGATGATAACTCGAATAAACGAAACCTAACTTGGAAGGATTCGAAGAGCATTTATCACACTTGGGTAATAAAGCGAACAAGACACAACACGAGTGAGCTGAGAAACAAATTATCATACTTTGATGATAATTCAAAGAAATGAAACTTGACTTGGACGGATTCGAAAAGCACTTACCACACTTGGGGTGATAAAGCGAACAAGACACACCGCAAGTAAGCTTGGAAAGAGACTATCATACTTGGATGATAACTCGAAGAAACGAAACCGGACTTGGACGGAATCGAAGAGAATTTATCACACTTGGATGATAAAACGGACAAGGCACACCGTTAGTGAGCTTGGAAAGAGATTATCATACTTTGATGATAACTCGACGAAACAAAACTGGACTTGGACAGAATCGAAAATCATTTACCATAATTGGGTGATAAAGCAAACAAGACACATCCTGAGTGAGCATGAAAAGAGAATACCATACTTGGATGATAACTCGATGATTAGAAACTGGACTTGGACGAAATCGAAAAGCATTTATCACACTTGGTTGACAAAGCGAACAAGATACACCGTGAATGAGCTTAAAAAGAGAATATCATACTTGGATGATAACTCAAAGGGATGAAACCGGAAATTCATGGAATTGAAAAGCATTTATCACACTTGGGTAATAAAGCGAATAAGACACACCACAAGTGAGCTTGGAAACAGACTATCATACTTGGATAATAGCTCGAAGAAATGAAACCTGACTTGGACGGATTCGAAAAGCACTTACCACACTTGGGTGATAAAGTGAACAAGAAACACTGTGAGTGAGCTTGGAAAGAGACCATTAAACTTGGATGATAACTTGGAGAAACGAAACCGGACTTGGACGGAATCAAAGAGCATTTATCACACTTGGGTTATAAAGCGAACAAGACACACCGTGAGTAATCTTGAAAAGAGAATATCATACTTGGATGATAACTCGAAGGGGAGAAACTGGACTTGGACGGAATCGAAAAGTGTAACACCCCCTTTCTATACCCCTAAATAATCAAATAATCATTTAGGCACATAATAATTTCATCAGATTATAATTTAAACATAGTATAAAAGAGTCATGTCACATTATACCTGAAATTAAAACATCCAACACATGCTCATTTAACGATATGCAACAATGGAGTAACTTGAAACAGAGGAACTAAATCCACCCATATCTCAACATTAAAATAATAGCGGAAACTAAACATTAATTAACATTAAACATATATATATATATATATATATATATATATATATATATATATAATCAAGTCCGATTCACCAATAATTCATGTATACATAAACATTCATCACCAATATACATATACAAATGCATCACACAAAGGCATCAAGCCGACCCTAGCTACTCCAACGCTACATATCAGAGCTGACTGACAAAAAGAATGAAGACACGCTTCACAAAAGACCTCCAGCAAACCTACTCTGCAATGCCTCATAGAGCATCATAAAACAGCAGAAGGGTGAGAAATATTATCATAATAACATTGCATAAAATTATATATCTTAACATAAAAATACACATATACATATTCTCACCATAATTCATTACTCATCACACATATACATTACAATGTATATAAACAAACCAAGCATATTCATCATGCGCAAGTTCACCATTTCACATCATTCTACATAAACATATATTATTCATGTTTATTCACCAAATTCTATCACTCTGCATAAACATACATTATTCATGTTTATTCACCAATTTTCAATTATAGATGATAAATGCAAATCATAGAGACCGACTCACGACTCTATGCAAATGCAATGCGGTACCGACTCAATCATCTCAAGTTCACTCAGGAACTTATTGGAACCGTCGCTCACATCCCACATGGGCACACAATGTTTATGGATTGCTCACACCCCACACGGGCACACAATCTGATTGCTCACACCCCACACGAGCACACAATCATTTGTGATTAAATCACCCATTACTCACACCCCACACGGGCACACAATCTGATTGCTCACACCCCACACGGGCACACAATCATTTGTGATTAAATCACCCATTGCTCATACCCCACACGGGCACACAATGTTTATGGATTGCTCACATCCCACACGGGCACACAATTCGATTGCTCACACCCCACACGGGCACAAAATCATGTTGTAATCATCGCTCACACCCACTTGGGCACACAATGTTACAACGGATTCACATAGAATCCCACAATACAAGAATGTATACATTATGATTCACATGCAAAATGACACACAACATTCTTGCAAATGCATACATATTCACAATATAATTATACATTCATCTCTTACAATCACAAACAAACTATACACATTCACATCAATTACGCCAAACGGAAACAAACTTTCTCACTATCAACATGCATTCATATTCACTCCACGAAATGCATTTATTTGCCAAATATGTATGTTGGTGAATCCGAAATCACTTCTTGCGCATTCCCAAAGCAAGTCTCTGCTTTGTAGGTTGGTGAATCCGAAATCACTTCTTGCTTTAACTTATTTCTCTTCATATCGCCTCGCGCATTCTTCGATTTTCTTGCTTTTGTGATGATTTGTTTGGTTTGGTCATTAGTAGCTAGAATTGTGGAGTGATAGTAGTGTTAATAGGTGTTAGAAGGTTATATTTAGGTGGAAATTTTGTGCTAATATGGTGATGGTTGTATTAGGAGCTTTTGAAAATAAGTTGATAGCTAGAAGTTCCTTTTTCCCTTACTGTTTTTCAATTTTGGTTCACTGTTAACACATTGTTTTTGCCCCTATTTAACTGATTTTTGAATCCGTTAACCGGTTAACACCCAAGGTTAACCGGTTACTATTGTGTTGGTTTGGGATTTTGTGTTGTTTTCTTGCATGTTTGTGCATCACTCCTTCTTTTATCATCATGGATCTTTAGATTATGATTTTAGGGAATTTGTTGGAGCTGATTTAGTGCAAGTGTGTGTAGTTTCGATAACTTTCGACATGTGTTTCGTTAGATTCCAATTTTAGACATAAGTGTTGCATATGTGTTCATAGCTAGTTATGACCATTGTTCACATGATTTAGCATCATCAATAGCATGTTAATAAGTGTTTATACTTCTGTTATGCATCACATTTGAAATTCGTTTATGTTTTGGTCAGTTGTGCGCATAAGTGAAAAAATGCATATTGTTAAAACCACACAAGTTATATAGTTTGCATCCATTGATTGTATGATGGTATGTAGCATTCCATTGTCAGTATCCATTTCATGTTGTTTCATATAGGTGCATGCTCATTGAATTCCATTGTTTGCATTAAAACTTATGTTTTTTCATTTAAAAATAATGAAAATCTGTCTTGTTTTCATTGCTGCATTTTGAAACAGGAGCTGTAAAAGCATGTTGCATTATTCTATTTTTGGCCTTTTTACACCTATTCTCATGTTGTTTGGTAGATGTAATAGGTTGTTTGTGTTATTCATGGCAATTAGTAGTTGTTTGTACAATAGGAAGCTGTAGTAGCTGCTGAATTTAGGCTTTGCTTAGTTTTTAGTGCCCTTGGACTTAGGATTGAGTCTAGTTAGGCCATAAATGCGTTAGGATATGCTTGGTACTTGTTTACCTCCTTCCTTTTATCATTTTATCCTTATTCTACTAACCTTTGTTTTGTAGGGAGGTTGAGGTAAGCTTGTTCACACAACTTCTTCCTTTTATCTTCTTTATGCTTTCAAATAGTGTTTGTCTTAGCACTTTAGGCTTTGTCTTGTACAACTTCATGTTAATCCCTCTTTAGAAACAAATTAGCTTCTTTATTGAATTAAGTTGCTTTCTAGTTTTCTTCTTCTTTTCCTTTTTCTCATTAGGATTAGAGAACCACACAAACCATTAGGATCTCCTTTTTCATGCAATAAATAACTTAGGGTTATGTCTTAGTTCCCTTAGTTTTTCCCTTTCCCGGTTTGAGTATCTCTTTCTTATCTCATAAAGAAAAAACAACAAAACACCTAGTAATGGTTGAGCTTTCTCATATTCCAGGAGACTTTTCCGTGGGTTACTTATACACGTCCCATTTCGGGGCGAGGTGTAAGGCATCTACCACGATGAACAAGTCTTAGCATGAGAATGTTTTACAAACAACAAATCCAAAACACTTCTCTAAAAGACAACAAACAAACAACACATGTCTTTTCCTACGGGAATTTTCTTTTCACCTCATTCACTCACAACGTGAACTTGCTACGACTTGTCTCTTTGCAAGACGGTAATGCACTCGTTCAAGGTGAGCCTGTAACACCTGAACATAGGCATAAGCAGTTCATTCATAAAAAACACAAACAAAATTCCCGCCTTAGTTAGGCGAACTATGTCGACTCTGATCCTTATTTTCCTGATGAGGTACGTAGGCATCGGAGTAGGTCCCGTTCGAGCACACTCTTTATTTTCCCTACATTTTTCCTTTTTGTTCTCTCTTTTCCAATTCCCTTTCTCATTCCAGTTCCAGTAGCAGTTTCTTTTGTTCAACAGCATCTTATTCCTTACACTTTGAAACAGACTAACAAGCGTGGATCCCTTCGGGTACAACGGACAATCTGGGGTGCTAATACCTTCCCAGGTCGTAACCGACTCACGAACCCAGATCTTTGTTTCGCAGGACCCTATCCTTTTCTTTCTCTTCGGTTTGTGTAGCATTACCTTTCCCATTCATTCGGGATAAAAATGTCTGGTTGGCGACTCTACCTTTTTCGTGTCACTTTCGCGTTTGTACTAGGATGAAAATCCCGGGAACGACATATTCCACCACCTTCAGAGCTTGCTTATAGGATGCAATAGATACACACTTCTTCTTCTCTTCCGAAAAGGACACTACTGAGGATGACGCGGCTTCAGTCTTGACTGGCTCGAAAGCTTGGCACGGGGTCTCATATATCTCGCCGTCCATCTCCACGTATTTGAAGGAAGATAGACAGCTAATGAAGATGTCCTCCTCCCCACATACTATGACAATTTTCCCTTCCCAGACAAACTTTAGCTTTTGATGGAGAGTCGAGGATACTGCCCCGGCTGCATGAATCTAGGGACGCCCGAGTAAACAACTGTATGTCGGCTGGATGTCCATGACATAAAAGATCGTATTGAACACTTGTGGACCTACCTTGATCGGTAATTTCACTTCTCCAAAAACTCACATTTTGGAACCATCAAACGCCCTGACTACCAAGTCACTTGGCCTGAGCACCACTCCCTTGTAGTCCATCTTGATCAATGCTTTCTTTGGAAGCATATTTAAAGAGGATCTCGTATCAACCAGCACGTGGGAAAGCACAACCCATTTGCATTCCATTGAAATGTGCAGAGCTCTGTTGTGATTGCGCCCCTCAGTAGTTATATCAAGATCTGTAAACCCTAACCTGTGACTGGCATTCACGCTAGCAACAATCGTCTCGAGTTGATTCACTGATATTTCTTGTGGTACATAGGCATTATTCAGAATTCTCAGCAAAGCATTTCTATGGGATTCTGAATAAATCAACAAGGATAAGATTGAGATCTTAGAGGGAGTCTGTTGTAGATGATCGAGATCTTAGAGGGAGTCTGTTGCAAAGGTAGTGTCAGGATCCAAAACAAGAGTGTCATATGTCACAGCTTGCTTTCCATTTAAGAGCATCACATTGTTCCTTAATGTTTGAGGTGCGAACAATCTTTCGCTCCTCGTGAATCCTCCGACCCCTACATTTTCGACTTGATGTTAACCTGTGGTGGAGGTGGTTACATCTCGCTTTTGGCCATTGTAATAAACCTCTGCCCCATAATTCCATGGGACAACTTTTTCAATTTGATACGGCACATGCCCTGATGTGGTGAACATGACTGACGTTACTCTCGCTAGCACCAGAGCTTCGACTGAGGTATAATAGATAGTAACCGTAGAAACTTCGTCTTCTTTAACAACCTTATCAAACTGAATGCTTTCGTCATCAATCATTTTTCGAATCCCTGATTTTAATATGTCACATCCATCAGCAGACTCTCCTCATTCTGGGAAAACCTCCCCATAACCTGGGAAAAGACCTCTTTTTACCAAACAGCCTTTCACTGCTAGTAATGGTGTCTTCAAAAAATTAACATCATAAACCAGATTCAAATTGTCACTGTCAACTATGGCTCCCACAATTCTCCCATGTGGAGGCATGGAATTCTGCAGGACATTGGGAGTAGGAGCAAAGTTGATCGCCTTGGAGTCCAATATATCCTGGACCAGGTGCTAGAAGGCTTTGTAATTCTCTACGGTATGACCCGGAGCTCCGAAATGAAACTCGCAGTGGGCATTGACATCATACCCTTCAGGGATCTTTCCAAGTTTTGGTGGTTGCAAAGTTCTTAGCTGAATCATTTGAAGTTGTAGAAAATTTTGAAACAGTTGTAAATATGACATCGGTGGTGTTTCGAACTGTCTATCTCTTGGCCTTGGCGGATAATTTGATCTGGGAGCTCTTTGTTGTTGATAATTTTGTTGACGTTGTTGTAGTGGTTGTTGTTGTTGACTAGTGGCATATGGGATGGTAATGGATCCTGCTTGATAGTAAGAATTCTGATTTCCTCTTTTTCTCTGGGCGTAAACTGCCCCAGCTTCTCCATCTCTTCTCTTTGCAAATGGCTTGTTGGTCCCAGAAGTAGAAGCTCCGCTGCTCTGGATCATACCCTGCTTCATCCAGTTTTCAACCCTCTCATCAGTCAGTATAATATCGGAAAAGCCACTTGAGGAGCACCCTACTAGACGTTCCATGAAGTGCCCTAGAAGGGTATCCATGAACAAATCCACCATTTCTCTTTTGAACAGGGGTGGCTAGACTCTTGCAGGCAACTTGCACCACCTTTGCGCATACTCTTTGAAACACTAAGAATTTTTCCGGGATAGGATCTGCAACTGAGTTCTGCTCGGGGCCATATCAATATTATACTGGTATGTCTTGAGGAACGCCTCCCCTAGTTCCTTCCAGTTGCGCACAGAAGTCCATTCTAACTTCATATACCACTCGAGAGAACCTCTGGACAGGTTGTCCTGGGAGAAGTGCATCCAGAGTTTCTCATCTTTAGTATATGCAGCTATCTTGAGGTAGTAAGCCTGAAGATGAGTCTTGGGACATGAATTCCCATTGTATTTATCAAATCTAGGGGCTTTGAACTTTGGTGGGATGATCAAACTTTGCACCAATCCCATGTCGGAGACATCAATACCTAAGGTATATCTGCACTCCAGAGCTCTGACCTTTTCTGCTAGCATCTGAAAGTTTTGTTGATTATCCCCCGTATCGAATCCCAAGTCCTTGTTTAGCAAAGAGAACTGGTCAGCCTGATTATCTTCCACATTATGAACCAGAATATGAATACCCTCTTGGGTAGGAGGCCCATTAGCTCATGTTGGCCCAACAGTGGCGTTAACTAGGTTGCCTTGTGCATCCAGATTAACCCCGATGATCGGAATCTGCACTTGCGGTTGATCAAGCCTTTGGACATAAGCTCTCAACTCTTATTGACCCAGGGCAACCCCCTGCATCATGTTCCGGATTTATTCATGCGTGTACGGAGTTTAGTTAACTCAGCTTGAACGGTGTCCATGACGTTTCTTTGATTACGACGAGTGGTGTACCGGTGTTGTCCGTGATTTGCAATCCTTCCTGAATAAATTGATAAGTTAGGAAACCCGGATAACCTGCAAAGAAAAAATGCAAAGATGATATGAATGCATGCAAATGTTGTGTTCTTTCATTCTCAAGGTTGTTTACGTCCCTATTCCAGTATTCCAAAATATGATAATCCAGATGGCCTGTGAGAATTTTGACTTTTGGGTAGAGAATTTCTTATGGAGTTCAGATTAGCTAACTGTGAAGATCCATTGTCTGGAACATGTGTCATTGCAACCATTTGCAATTTGAACCATATCAGATAAACAGAAACATGAAATTAATAAAAGATCTCCCTGAAGGGCACAAGTTTTTACAATAAGCATAACCGCAAAAGTATAAAAGATTCCCACAATAGGTATGTGGGTAATCCAGTACAGACAAAATACTATAAGCCCTATGAAACTTAACATCCTTTAGCCTCCAACTAATACGTTTGACGTTCTCGATGAGATACAGATGACTTGGGTCTTCAATGAGCTTTTGAATGAGCAAATCCCTATGATCGAAGGAAGCGTGGAGTTCACTGATCCATTGTAGGAAGACCTCTTCATTTCCCCTGCTGGGACTTGGTTTGGACGTGGACTTCTTGATCTCTACATGGACTTTGAGCTCTTCCACCTCCTTATGTACATCCTCAATTTCTTGTTGTCCCTATGTTATCTCCTGGATGTAGTCTCTATGTTGCTTGAGGGCTAGCTGGAGCTACTCTTTCTAGTCACCTAGATGATCTTGAAGGTCTTCAATCTTCTTCTTGTACTCAACTTCCACTTCCATCTGCTTCTTCAGGTTGGCCTCCCATTTTTCTTGCTAGAGAGTTATTGTTTTGTTGGCTTCAATCAGAGACTTCTTATCCTTTTGATGCTCATTTGTTTTGTGGATTTCAGCCAAACCCTTTTTCTTTAAATAAAGCTTTCTTTCCTCGAAGTCTATCTACTTAACCTTCACCATTTCTTCACCTTTCTGAACCCTTTCTTCTAACCTCTGATTGAAGATCACCATCCTATGATAGGAACTACGGGCTTCCTGATTCTCTGCCCCTAAGTTGTTGAACCAAAGCTTCCAGCTTTTGGTACTCTTCCAGAGGCACAGTAGCCTTAGGTTCAACTACTAAAGGGGGAGCTTGTGCAGAGAAGGGTAACAGGACCACCTGGGTTTCTCCTTTAACCATGCATCGTACTCGAGAAATGTCTAGTTATTGTTTTTGCCCAAACATGTTACGCCTCTCCTTCAGATGAGCTTCCAAAAGCCCACAACTTTTCTAACCAGTGGAAGGTTGTCCTTTACTGGGAAGTAAAAGGTCTGAGTTAACTCTGACTCCTCAGGAATATCTTTAAGTGGGTACCTTAATTTCCTTCTCAAGAGAATCGGGTTATAAATGATGTCCTTGGTTACTCCTAAGAGTGGCACATTGGGATAACTCCCACAACTGGTGATGAAGTTCCTCCCTTTCAATCTCATGGTAAACTAATTGATGTCTTTGGCAGATAACATTCTTAACCTCTGGGCCCATATCAGACTAGGATCAGTGAAGGCTTCAGTATTTGGCAAGTTCCTCATAAACACCTGTGAAACAAAGGAGCCCAACACCGTACCAAACCTCTACATTTTTTCTCATTCTTATAATGCATTGAATAGTAGAGGTCTCCCAACAGATTGGGCATTGGATTCTTTAACACAAAGAGATGAATGGCGTTTATGTCTACAAACTTGTTGATATCTGCAAACACAATGATCCCATAGATGGTAAGGGCCATAATTGCACAAACAGAGTTTCATTGAGCTTTAGCAGCAACCTCCCCAACCTTCTTAACCAAGAATTCCATAGAAAAACCGGATACTCCCCCTTTGGTGGTACTTAGATTTGTAGAGACCACATACGGGCTCAAATAAAGAGCTTTAGCAATATCAGTATACGTTGGTCTTGCCATATCTGAATTGAAAGGAAGTTGATCTTGAAGAGGAACCCCTAAGATCAAAGCATATTCCTCCAGCAGAGGACCCTATTGGAAATCATGAAATGTAAAGCATCTGAGCTGAGGGTCGTAGTACTGTAAAAATGTATGAACAAAGCTTCTCTTAGAACTATCCAGGTCTACCACCATATCCAGAATATCCCCGCAAGCCTTCCAGAAATCTTCAATATGATATGGGGTGATTAGAGACACCATCTTGTTTACCATGTCCATCTTAGTGTCGAAGAACTTATAATGGATATTCTTCTTTCTCTAAACCTCCATCTCTGAGTAAGAAGTCCGACCGGAATTGGGAACAATATGCAAACCCTGAGAATGAAAAAGAACACAATTGATTAATGATGTGATGATTTTATGCAATGCAAGGCATGTGATCGGTGATGTGTATGTGCTAGTGTTGATCAGATAATCAAGTGTCTGTGAAGAGTTATAATAGTACTATTATCTATGTGCAGAAATTCCAGAATTCAAAACCAAAGGACCGTATGGAACTGGACCATATCACAAAGTAACACTGGAGAAACAGGTATGTTGAAAGTTAAGGTTCCGACAAACCTGTAAGCCCCTCCCAATCTCACGAGTGTGCTACCTCGGGTCAACATAACGGACTCTCAAAGCCGAACAACAATAATACGTTCACCATCTCTGAGAAATGGTGTATTACCATCTCAGGGAATCGGTTTAGCATTATATACTACTCAGGGAGGTCTCAGCTGAGTCCGGGAAAAACAAGCATCCCTCATAAGTTCCCAGATTTAGGCACTGAAATCGAGAAACAATAGTACATTCATCCCGAAGGGTACAATACTATTGTCATACGAAAAGTTCTTTAACAGGGTTCCAATGAGAGAACCGGGCCATCCTATGCGAGTTACTAGTGGGCCTTTGGATGCGAGTAGGTTTGCCAATAAGGAAATTATACCCTGTACCCCCACGTTTAGCCCGATACCCTATAACTTTTTTTAATTCCAATTTTGCCCTTTTAATATTTAAATAAAAACGTAAAAATTTTACCGCGAAGTCAGACAAAAAAAAAATATTTTTTAAATTTGGAAAAGACGAACCGGATGTGCAATGGGTAAGTTTTCCGGTTAGTAAAATTAAGAACCGGAAGTAGGTGTGTTAAGTTTTTCGGTTCATAAAAATAACAAACCGGAAGTAGCTATGCTGCGTTTTCCGGTTTGTAGTTTCTTAACCGGAAGTAGCTTGCATGGGTTTTCCGGTTCGTAATTTTTTTTTTGTTTTTTTTTTAATTTTTAAATTTTAAATTTTTTTAGGAGACAAGGAACTGCCTTTGATGATATGCGCGAAGGATGACTCAAAATTAGATACTACAAATATATTCTCTACTACACAAAAATTTCCTACAAGAGAAGAGGCGACTCGATGGATCAGGGAGGATGGACTCATAAATATGGTTACTATTATAATCACTCGCTCGGACACAAAGACAGGGAAGATAGGAAGAAGTGACAAAGTTATATTTGGCTGCGATAGAGGTGCAAAGGACAAAGAACGAGAAAGCAAAACACAAAGTGCTTCTAAAATATGTGAGTTTCCATTCAAAGTTAGATCAACACCTTCAAAGGATGGTTCTGGTTAGAAAATCGATGTAAAATGTGGCGTTCACAACCATGGTTTACCGGATAGATTTGAAGGTCATGCATTTGTTAGCCGACTCACTGAAGATGACCAACAACATATTTTAGATTTGACAAAACGCAGTGTTCCTCCAAGACATATTTTGTTGTCTTTGCAAGAGTGAGATCCAAACAATGTGACTCGAATAACCCAAATATATAAACATAAGAGTAAGATTGAGGAAACAATTAGGGGAAGTAGAACAGAAATACAACATTTGCTTAAGTTGATTGATGAATCGAATTATGTTTATTATAGTAGAACAAAAGATGAATCAGAAGTTGTGAAAGATATCTTCTGGGCTCATCCAGACTCTGTGAAATTATTGAATATGTTCCCAATTTTGTTGATTATGGATAGTACGTATAAAAACCAATAAGTATAGGCAACCTTTGTTTGAAATAGTTGGTGTCACATCAACCGAATTAACATTTGTTGTTGCATTTGCCTATATGGAATCTAAGCAAACAGAGACTTTGTGTTGGGTACTGGATAAACTGAAACAGTTATTCACGAAACAAGGGTTATGGCCACAAGTAATTTTAACCGATAGAGATATTGCTTTGATGAAAGCAATTGAAACTGTATTTCCAACTACAGTCAATATGCTTTGTCGATATCACATAACCAAGAATGTGAAAGCGAATTGCAAGGAGTATGTTGTGGACGATATGCGAGAACCGATAGAGAAACTTTTCTACGAAGTTATTGTGGCTAGTGATGAGGTTGAGTATCATGAAAGATTGAAGTTATTTGAGAATGCCTGTTTGGATTTTGGACCTTTTATTGATTACGTGAAAGACACATGGTTGACACCTCATAGACATAGATTTGTTGAAGCTTGGATCAATAAAGTAATGCATTTAGGCAATGTCACCACTAACAGGTAATGTGTTTGTTTTTTATGGGTTTAGACATAGTTGTTTTGTGGTAATAATAATGAAATTGGATTTTTAATTTTATTTTTAGAGTTGAATTTGCGCATTGGAAACTGAAACAAATGTTGGAGAACAACTTAGGTGATCTAGTCAAATGTTGGGAGGCTATGAATGGCAACATCAAGGTTCAAGTGAGCAATATTAGAGCTTCATTTCAGAAGAGTTTTTACGAGGTTGAGCGTGTCTATAGAGAAACTTTTCTACGAAGTTATTGTGGCTAGTGATGAGGTTGAGTATCATGAAAGATTGAAGTTATTTGAGAATGCCTGTTTGGATTTTGGACCTTTTATTGATTACGTGAAAGACACATGGTTGACACCTCATAGACATAGATTTGTTGAAGCTTGGATCAATAAAGTAATGCATTTAGGCAATGTCACCACTAACAGGTAATGTGTTTGTTTTTTATGGGTTTAGACATAGTTGTTTTGTGGTAATAATAATGAAATTGGATTTTTAATTTTATTTTTAGAGTTGAATTTGCGCATTGGAAACTGAAACAAATGTTGGAGAACAACTTAGGTGATCTAGTCAAATGTTGGGAGGCTATGAATGGCAACATCAAGGTTCAAGTGAGCAATATTAGAGCTTCATTTCAGAAGAGTTTTTACGAGGTTGAGCGTGTCCATAGAGGTCCATTTTACGTGAATTTGGTTAATTCAGTATCTAGAGCAACTTTGCATCATATTGATGAAGAATGGCACAGGGTTGACATGGTGGGTACAAACACCACGATGTGCAGATGCTTTCGTAGAGCAGTTTATGGGTTACCTTGTGCATGTGAATTAGGAAAATACATATTGATAGGTGAACCAATACCTATAGATTTTATTCATATCCATTGGAGGAAACTAAGTATGGAAGGTGAACAAGAGGTGGACACAGAGGAAGGAGCAGAGTTGGATATGACGGCTGCAATTGAAGCACTGTGGAAACAGTTTCATTCGTTAGATGTTGCAGGTAAGAGAGCATTAAAAAGTAGGGTGTGTGAAATAGCTTACCTCAATACAATAAAGATGGTACCACCACCTGAGAAGATAAAAACCAAAGGAGGAGTGAAGAGAAAAGGGAAAAAACCTGTTGGGTATGATGTTTACCGTGATCCTTTGATGCGTGTTTTTCGCAAGTGTACGAACACGTCAGAGTAATATAAAAGATTGTCGAATCCACAGAGACCAAGTGTCAATCTATCGTACCTGTTGTTATGGTGTGTATCTAAGGCAGCTAAATATAAGGGTTTTAAGAAGTGCGCAATGGTAAATAAAATGGTAATTTTAAATAATTAATAAAAGACAGGCTCGAATGTAATTCACATAATCAATTAATAATCTGGTACTTGTTAATAGAACTACTTATGGGCAATGTTTTCTCCTTTGAAAAGAACTAATTTAACAGGAATTGTCGCTTTCGCGTATTCAGAACCGAGTTGTACTCTCTAATCAACCCCTCCTATTGTCACGGATAAAAAGGTGCGTACTGCGTTAGAGTAGTAAACCTATTTTTAAGAAATATAGTATCTTAACTAAGTTGAAAAGTACTTTAACCTGGATTTCTTAGCAAAAAAAGGTTCTCACGAACCAGACTCTAAACTTCCTAACGCGTCCGAAAATCGTTTTAAAATCTCTTTTCTTTTTAATCTAAAAACTCCTAATGAACTAGACAAAGCGCTTTTGGCTGTTTTTGAAATAGTTAAAAACAATTACTTAAATTGAAAGATAAAATAGCCCTTAAGTGTTTCCACGAACAATTGTACGGATTACTGGTTCAATTACGATCCTTACATTCTAACCTTTATGGATTTAGTTAGACATAGTAAAGTAAAAGTTCTTTTTATAATTTTTCATAAAATTAATTTAGTGCGAGTGCGGAAAGTAAATAAAAGTAGTGCTAGTGCGGGAAATAAATAAAAGTAGTGCGAGTGCGGGAAATAAAGGTATTTAAAGCGAGTGCGGAAAATAAACGAAAGTAAAGCGAGTGCAGGAAATAAATAAAAGTAAAGCGAGTGCAGGAAATAAATGAAAGTAAAGCAATGCGGAAAAGTAAAATACGAACTGGAATTAAAATGGCGGCAGGATTAATTTCCTCCCAGAGTGCTCCAAAACTCAATCACACAGACAGATACCGACTCGATCACTCGATTGCATAAAAACCCCGATGTGGAATGATAACTTCTTTAAAACTGATATATGCCTAAGAGATTCTAAGTTTGGATGAAGAAAAACGAAAATCTAAGGTCCTATTTATAGGAAAACAAAAAGCAGGAAAATACCAGGATGCCCCCTCCACTAAAAAGTGGAGGGAAATGTTTTTGCCTTGTGGCGCCCGCCACAAGGCCATGGCGCCCGCCATGAGGCTAATGGGGAATGAAAGAGTGGGGATCGTGGGTCTTGGCAGTTGTGGAGTGGTCTTGAGACGTGGCCACGTCATGGCAGACCCCATGGCGCCCGCCATGGTGGATGCCGTAAGTGTAAAACGCTGAATTTCTTGGTTTTTGTCCGTTTCCACTCCTTTTTCGCTCCTTTTCTCGATTTAGGCCCCGATTACAAAGAAAACCTGAAAACAAAGAAAAAACAAAGTAATAACATAACAAAATAACAATAAAAGCTAAGAATACATGCGAAATCGGAGTCAGAAATACGGTGAATTTTAGTGTGATCATCCTTCGTATTATGAGTATGTTGAACAATCATAAAAAAATTCTCAGAAATCGTCCAAGAGGCCATGTTCACAGTTATCACAGACGTCAAAGAAAAAACCGTCTCACAGGTACATTGCACAATTTCCGACACATATCAGAACTTTTATTGACGACATTGTCGATTTTAAGGATAATGAAAATTGTGGGTTTAGAGCCATTGCATCAATGCATGGGTATGGTGAAGATGGTTGGTGGTTTGTCGTGATCTTAATAATGAAATTAGAGGACCTAGAAATGGTATTTATGCGAAATTATTTGGTGATCGCTTAGGAAACGCTGGTCCACTGAAGAGGTTCGTATCGATCCTGGATAAACTGGTCCACTTAAGAGACGCTAGACCTGACTGAGACATCCACTCCTGTATCTGAGGTGGGAGCATAGATGGAACCCATCCTATAAGTTTGCTTCCATGTGCAGCAACCTTAAGCTCCTTCTTCGGTCGTCTCTCCTGAAAAAAAATACATATTACATGCTATTATCAACTAAAGATTAAAATAAATTTATTAATTACTAAAATTTTATAGGTTCTCTTACCTCGCCATCCCACAAATGGCGCGCAACATGATTCTGGTACCTCACCAGAAGTGAGGTATCAGAAGGTCCTCTGGGAAACGCTGGATGTGGAGGAACATGAGGCGCAACAGGATTAGCAGCCTGTAGTGCGTCAAGTTCCTGCTGGTATAAATGCGTAGGAACTGTCCTTCCATCGGGTAATCGCCGATGAATATGCTTGTCGCATCCTCTGATTCGAGACACTGTAAAGAAAACAAAAAAAATTATTAAAAAAATTAAGAAAAAAACAAAAAAAAAACACAACCGGAAGTAGCTCATTAGCTACTTCCGGTATGTAACGTACACAACCGGAAGTAGCAATGACCCTACTTCCGGTATGAAAAATAAATAAAAAAAAGAACCGGAAGTAGCTTACTCAAGTTATCCGGTTGGAAAATAACTGAACCGGAAGTAGCAATTGTGGGTTATCCAGAAAGAACTTTTCACTGTGCGATGTTTTCTCCAAAATTTTGTCTGACGAGAAATGAGGTGAAAAAGTGAAATTTTTTGAATTATTTACTATTTATATGAGGGTAAAATCGTCCAAATTTTTTTGCCGTAGAGGTATCAGGCTAAACGTGGGGGTACAGGGTATAATTTCCTGCCAACAAATGTGGTTTTCCACTGTCACCACTAGAGAGGGTTGTTTCCACTAAGGTCCTCAATGATCGGTCCCCAGATGCACATAACTATCAAGGTCGTACCTTGAAGTGGAGGAAATCCCCACACTGGATAGTTCCATGATGGTCGCACTCTAGGTGTGGAACACATCGCCACTCATCGTGATGTAATATCATGGAAGTACAATGTATGTCCATGCTAAAGTCTAGGGTGCACTCGAGCCTTGGTATTGGGCTCCTCACTCAGTAACCCCATCCCGCCAAAGAAAAACCAGCATAGACAGTCCAGTATATATAAGATGCAAGGAAAGTAAATACTGACAGCAATAAATAAAGATGTAAAGTAAATATGTAAATAAAGCTAAACTAAAGCACACAGTAGCAAACAACTAAATACTCAATGAAACAAAAACAGACAAATGCTAGGATTGACTCTCAAAGGGGAAATCAGAGATTCTGGGTTCGGTCCCCAGCAGAGTCACTCGCTATCGCTCCCGGGATTTTCTTCCTAGTACAAACGCGAAAGTGACGCGGAAAAGGTAGAGTCGCCAACTAGGAATTTTTATCCTGAATAAATGGGAAAGGTAATGCTGCACAAACCGAAGGAAAAGGAAAGAACGAGGTCTTGTGTACCAAACAGACTGGGTTCGGGAGTCGGTTACGAACTGGGAAGGTATTAGCACCCCAGATCGTCCGTCGTACCCGACGGGATCCACGCTTGTTTGTTTGTTTCAAAGGGTGAGAAATAAAACTACTGTGGAATAAAAATCTCTACTAGAACTGGAAAAGAGAAAGAAAAAGGAACGGAAAAAATGTAGGGAAAATAAAAAGTGTGCTCGAATGGGCCCTACCCCACTGCCTACGTATCTAATGGGAAATGAGAATCAAAGTCGACGTAGTTCGCCTAACTAAGGAGGGAACTTTGTTTGTGTTTTTTAGTGTAGAACTGCTTATGCTTATGCTCAGGTGTTGCAGGCTCGCCTTGAACGAGTGTGTTACCGTCTTGTAAAGAGATAAGTCGTAGCAAGTTCGTGTTTAGAATGAATGAGATGAGAAGAGAATTCCCGCAGGAAAGACGTTTGTTGTTGGTTTACTGGCTTTTAGAAGAAATGTTTTTTATTGTGTTGTTTGTGAAACATCCTCATGCTAAGACTTATTCATCATGATAGATACCCTACACCTTACCCCCATATGGAATGCGTGCTAGTATCCCATGGCAAAGTCTCTTGGCACATGATAAAGCTCAACCTTTATTAGGTGTTTTGATTTTGTTTTGAGATGAGAAATAAGACTCAAGTCAAGAAAGGAAAAAAACTAAGGGAAACTAAGACTCACCCTAAGTTGTTATTCAATTGAGATCCTATGGTTAGTGTGGTTTTCTAATCCTATTAAGAGAAAAATAAATCAAGTTCTAACTCACTTCAAGGATTGAACATGAGATTAGAACTCAAAGGGAATGAAGAAAGTGAAAGGTCGAAGAAGCATAAAATGATTATCGCAATCACACAAGAGAATTTTAAAAGGATAAGGAAGAAGGTGTATGTGGGATACCCTCCCACACACATGACTTAGCATAACCCCATACAAAACAAAGGTTAGTTAAAATTAATCCAAACAGATGAAAGGAAAGAGATAATTGAGTACCAAACATGTCCTAAAATGGTTATGACCTAAACTGGACTCAATCGTAAGCCTAAGGATGTCTAAAAGCTAAGCCAAACAAAAAGTCAGCAGCTACAACAACACTTCAGCACACAATCAACTACCAAATGCAACTAACAATGCAAATAGCCTATTACAGCTACCAAACAACATAGAAATAAGTGTAAAAAATGTCAAAACAATACAATGCATCACACATTTAACAACCTATATTTTAAAATACAACAGTGAAAACATGGCAGAATTACATCTTTCTTATAATGCAAATGCATGAATCACAATGCATGGATATGCAACATACTACAATCATGATAGGATGCAACATAGTTAGTATGATTATGAACATGTGAATATGCAAACTACTCAACCGCTTTAATGCATTTTCCATAAATAAAAAAGCAAATATGCGCATTTTAAAAAAAAGGTGAAACTTTAATGCAAACAAACAATGAAATAAACATATATTTTTGTATTCTAATCTGAAATGAACATCAACCATGGAATGCAACAAAGAAACAAGCAAGAATGAATGCAAACATGTGATTATGCAATTTCAAGTAGTATGCAACATTTTTTATTATGCGCACAAACATCTGAAACATGCATTGATCGCCAATACAGTGCAAAACAGAATTTCAATTCATCATTAACATGATAAAAATGAATTTCAATCATGGTAACAACATTCACAACATGTTATGAACACAAATTCAACCATTATGCCAAAAATCGGAACCGAACGAAATGTGCGTCGAAAGTTGTCGAAACTACATGCACCTGCACCTAAACAACTCCTAAAAACTCCCTAAAATCAAATACTAAAGATCCATGATGATTAGAGGAGGAATGAATAACAAAAATGCAAGAAAATATAAGAATTTTTTCATTCTTGCTCAGTGGTAACGGGTTACTACCTATGTGGTAACCGGTTACACGTTCAAAAATGGTGTTTTTTTGCAAAATTTACCACAGGTAACCGGTTACTACCTATGTGGTAACCGGTTACTCTGAGACCAGAATAAAAAATTCGCATTTTCTTGTAAAAATCAGTCCCAACTTATTCAAATAAGCTCTAACCTAATGCCTATCAAATGAACATGAAAATTACACTTAAATGCAGCAATCTAACACCAATTAAAACCACAAACATGTCAAGATTATAACTTCTAATGATCAAATCAATAAAAGTGTCAAAAATTAAGAAAACACGGTGAACGCGCGAAATGAGAAGAAGAGAAATTAGTTAAAAAAACAGAAGTGATTATGAGATTCACCAACCTACAAAGCGGAGGTTTGCTTTGGCAATTGTTGTAATGTCGAATTGATACGTGATAGGAGAGAAAACCGGAGATCTGAAGCTTCTTCTCGTGAATACGCAAATTAAATGTGGTTGATGAAAATCTTCACAAAAAAAAACACTTCCAAAAGGGGAAATAAACACCGAAACAGTAGCAACTTCTTCGATAATCCGTGAAATCGGTGCAACGGTGGAGGCTTAGCTTCTAATTCTTCAAGTTTCAATGCAAAACTTGAAGAATTATGGAAGATGAAGCTTTGTGTGAAATTTGGAAATGGTAGAAAAATGAGAGAGATTGTGAAAAATGATGAAAATGAAGTGTGTATGAGGTTTGGAGTAAAAATGACTTATATATGTGTTAGGTTTGGGACTTGGTTTGGGTTAGAAATGAGGTTTGGGTATTAGGTTTGGGTCTTAGGCTAGGAGTTAGTTAAAGTTAGCTGAGAATATTCCTAGAATATTCCAATGGCATCTTATTAGAATATTCCCTTAGCATATTCTTGGAATATTCCTTTGGAAGGTGGTAGAAGATTCTAGAAATTGGTTAAAGTGCAAGGCAATGTGAAGTGGAGAAGTGATGAATGCTATCCCAACTGAATTTTAAATATTTTCAGATTTATGCACGTGGTAACCGGTTACTACCTGGGAGGTAACCAGTTACCAATTCAAAATAAATCAGTTTTCTTCCCAAATTTCAACAGGTAACCGGTTACTACCTATGTGGTAACCGGTTACTTCAACCAAAATTTGAAATTTTCTTTTTTTTGGTGGGAAATCTTGGATACCCGACCTCAGTCATGTGCTATGAGATTATCTTTCCTCTGAGACCTGATAATTGACATTATCATCGAATAACCCTTGATCACATGCCCTACGCCTTGACCAATGATGCATGCTCTATTACTTATATATATATATATATATATATATATATATATATATATATATATATATATTTATTTTTATGCATTGTATGAAAGAATATGCTAAATGACACAGGAATGAAGCATAAGCCACTATAAATTGGTGATAAATAAGATGGAAAATTTTGAGGTGTTACATAAGGTTGAGTTGTGGACTTCATCAAGTTATTAGGAAGTGGGTCATGAGAAGTCTAATTTCAAAGTCAGATTCTTCCAAGGTCCATTTAGGCTCCTCTGTGAATTTATTTTCCCTGAGGACGAGTCTGACGAATTCAAAGATGATTCAGGATTCATAAAGATTAGAACTTCAAATGATTCAATTGATCATGGTTTATTTGTTGCTTGTTCAGTGGTACATTAGTTTCATTTTTAATCAGAAGTTGTTGGAAGAATCTCGAATGTGGTGTGTGCATCATTGGCTTTTGTTGAAAAGTTTGAGTTTGGTTTTGGATTCGTATAAATAAAATTTTCATCATCCATTTATCCATACCATTCATAGTAATCAAATCCATATTCATAACCCACATTTCTATCCATTTTATTAATCTCCATCATTATCCATTTATCTGATTTTTCCCTTTAATACCCATTTTTTATTTTCTAAATCGATTATATTTTCCTAATTTCATTGATTAATCATTATGTCCAAAAGTATCCAATAACCATTTACTTTAAATCCATTTTTTTATCATAAAAAGACTAATCCAATTTACCAGCCCATTTGTTTCTAATTCAAGGAAGTGTACATAATAATTCCAAAAGCCCATTTATTTTTTCCACCAAGCCACGTTTCTTGTCAGTTAGCCGCATAACACACTAAGACAATAACCAAACAATACATCACAATTCACCAAGCCATACACTCACACAACGTGACCCCACATATATATTTTACAACGTTCAACATTCCTCCATACAACATATACCAGCTACCACACCATTTCATCAATTCTTCAGCCATACAACGTACATCCAATGGATTGTCTACGGCCCCACCCACAACGACCAACGTACGCATAATAGCCACAGTAATTTCATAGGATCGTGCAAAAATGCAACTCAACGCGTACACACAATTTTCTCTGCCAGCCAATTCATTCTCACACAATCCTACCACAAACACAACCTTACATTTTTTTCAGTCACGCAACAAATACTCACAATTGATGCAACAAAATCCTCACGTTTTTCCTTCATTATACTGACAGCAAACCACTCACTCATCTTCATTTTCTGAAATTCAAAAATCAACAAATCATAAAAACCTCTCCATACCTTCAATCCATGCTCATAACAACCATTTCTGCAACGGTCTCATCCTATTCTCACTAACAACACACACATTTTCACCCTGTAAAAACACTCACAACAACAACATTTTTTTATAACAATTTCACAAACACAACCCTTAACACTCCACTCGTTTCATAACTACATCTCAGAATAAACACTAAACCGAAACCACCATCTCTTCAAACCTTCATCCTCCTATCTTCATCAAATCCGCATCACCATTCCATCCACCAAAATATGACCCACCGCAAATCTTCATCATCCCATCAAACCTCACCGAAAACCCACCTTCAAAAACCTCAACCACCAAAACCTACAACTCCTTACTTCAATCATAGACCCACAAACAAGAAATGAAGAGGAACTGAGATGAAAAGTTTTATTGAAACAGATCTAGAAAGAAGATGAATTAGAGAAGAAGAAGTGAGAACCGTAGCGAAACAAGCCTAAATCAAAGAGAGAACGAAGTAGAGTGATTAGGAGCGGTGGAATTTGCTTCGGTTCCAGTGAAAGATGAACCGTGGAAGAGAAGCTTGTGATGGCGAGTCCTTGAGATGAAGGGGGGTTGGACGAAAACGATGACGTTCTTCAAGTTGCTTTGTTTCTCCTTCTTTGAATGTAGATCTTGTTTCTTTTGAGGTGTTGATGAAAACATGAAACTTGATTATTCAGCTTGTTTTTAGGCCATCCTTTGAAGCCCAAATGGATTTTCCAAATACACCCTAGATTCCAACGATCCCCTCCCTTGGAGTTAGCATAAGTAGCTGTTGGGCTCTCTCCTGGTTAGCCCATATCATACTGCTATCCTCACCCCTGATTTATGCGGCCCAGACCCCTCTTGTTATTTTTTCTTTTGTTGTTTTAATTTCTATTATTCTTAACATTTTATTTTTAGTAATTACAATTAGCTTTTGATTATATTTTTGTTAATTTTGACTTTTGTTTAGAATTAGAAATTATTGTTAGCATTGATTAGATAACGATTTTGATTTTGATTAATTTGTTCATGAGTTTTAGATATCAATTTTGATTTTGATTAATTTTTGGGATTATTTTCTTTTAGAGTTTTAATTATGTTTTTTCTTTGTTTAAACTTGGTTGGCCTTTTTTAGAATATATGGTTTAGAGTTCTAATTAGATTTAATTGACTTTTCTTTATTAGAGTTTTAACATAGATTTTTTTTTGTATATATAATTTGGTTGATTTTTGTTGGTTATTCTAGTTGCTTTGAATTATTCTTGTAGCTTTAAGTTTGATGTGAGGAATGTTCTGATTGGTCCAAAATCTTGATTTGCGCCCCCCCCGGACTCAATACTTTGAGCTTATGATGGCGTTCTTGAACTTCTTTACACACATTGAAGAGGCAACAGACCTTCTCCGTTAGGTACCTCTGAAACTATCTTTTTCATGCCTCATTCTAGTCCTGATGCCATGTTAGGAGCATACTGGTACATCTGAAGTCCTACCTCAAAGTAGGCTCTGTTTGCACATTGTTAGGTTACTTCATGTTGCATTCTCCTCTCATACTTGTTGCATATTTTTTCACTTGCACACATGTTTCTTCTTCATCTTATTTATTCTTTTCTTTTTACTCGAGATTTTCTTAAATCTTGAGTTTGCTTTCATTCATGTTTGGTTTATCTATTGGTTCACTCGTGCCTAGTTCACAAGTTTTCCTTTAGGTGCCTAGTCCAACTTAATATTTAATTAAGTTGCAATTGGATAGAAACCTCAACTATAGGATCAATCATTGCATGATAACTATTAGGATCGAATTCCCTTTAGTTTTTTTCTTTTAAACCTTTGAGTCTTTCTCTTATTCCTCATAAATAAAATCCAAAAACCTCTAATAAATACAAAACAACAAAAATAACACTTCTTTAAAAGACTTGAACCAAGCTTCAATCGTCTTTCTTTTCTCATTTTCTAGTGCAGACACAAGACATGTCGAGTCCGTTCTACCGCAAACAAGTAAACATCTGAGTGGCAACACCTAAATGCTGGAATGCGCGCTTGACATTGTCAATCTAAAAAACACAACAAAAAGACTGTGGTCACCCTTAGTTAGCCAAACTACGGAGGTCTGATTCTCATTAGGAGATACGTAGGCACAAGCGCGATGCTTGTCGAGCCAAATCCCGTTCTATTCAAAACTATGTAGACTCTGATTCTCGTTGCGACGAGATACGTCAGACTAGGGTGTGATGCCCTCTCGAGTCAGTTTCTTTCTTTCATCCTTTCATTTTTTTTCATTTTCGTTCTTATTTATTTCCCGTCCTTTCCAGTTTAGCAGCAGAATGAGCTTCAGATTACTACAACTTTTGAAGAGAGCGGTGAGCGTGGATCCCATCGAGTACGATGGACACGAAAGGGTGCTAATAACTTCCCTTCATGTTATCAACTCCCGAGCCCAGACTTGGTTGAGATGACCTCGTCTATTCCTTTTCCCTCAGGTTTTCTTTGATTGTTCTCCTTTCCGTTGTCGCGATAAAAACGTTCGGTGGCAACTCTTCTGTTTTTCGTTGGTTGTTTTTCGCGTTGCAACAATCATGTTGGCGAATTCGAGAACACATACTTTGAGAATATTTTTTATTCTTATGGAATTTCCCATGATTCTCCTATCCTAGAACTCCACAACAAAATGGAGTTGTAGAAAGGAAGAATAGGAACTTGTAAGAGATGGCTTATACCATGATCCAAGAAACTAACATGGCTAAGCATTTCTGGGAAAAGGCAGTAAATACAACATGTTATATTCAGAACAAGATTTCTATTAGACTTATTATGGATAATACTCCTTATGAATTGTGGAAGAATAGAAAGCCCAATATTTCTTATTTTCATCCTTTTGGATGTATTTGTTTCATGTTAAACACTAAAGAAAATATTGTCAAGTTTGATTCTAAGGCTCATAAGTGTTTGTTGTTAGGATATTTTGAACGCTCAAAAGGCTACAAAATCTAAAACATGGAAACATGAATTGTTGAGGAATCAATCCATGTTAGATTCAATGATAAGATTGACCCTTAAAAGTCAAATCCAGTTGAGAAACTTGCAGATTTAAAGATTATATTCCCATATTCCAAGGACAAAGACTCTGAAGATAAAGAGAAGGTTGTTGAAACTAAAGACTCATAAACAACTCAACCGGAAACCGTTTCTGATCCATCTCATCAGAAGAACATTGGTCCAAATTCTTCTAACCGAGAAGTGCATAACATCTGATATGTTACTAATAAACATGGCAAGGTGCAAACAACAACATTATAAAATTCTGATGTACTAGATTCAAACACTCTTTGAAGATGTTTAGACATCTGATACACCATTTAGTAAGAACACTACATACAGTATAAAATATAAGAATTGTAAAGAACACATTCAAATTGTTAACCCAGTTCGATGCAAACTCATCTATTGTGGAGGCTATAAAGCCAAGAAGGAAATCCACTATGTAGCATCAATTCAAAGACTTCTCAGCAAACACCTACATTTTACAGTCTTCTCACTTAATCACTACCAATGCAACTTCTACTTAGGAACTCCTAAATATGAGAAACCCATCTCACTTCCAATCACCTCAATGATGTCTCACAGTCTCAACTCTCAGTTGCTGATATTGACAACTCTTTACCTAAACAACATGGCAAAACAGAAGACACACTTCCATGACAGCATCTCAGAGTTTCTTAAAAGCTTCCTCCAAGAACAATACACCTCTAACTTAACAACTTCGAGGTTTACAAAGAAACAGCCCTGAAGATTACATCTTTTCATCATACGACGGTTAAGAACTCAACCCTAATAGTGCAACTTTTACATCTTTGGTTGGTGTCTAAACCTAGGTTACAAGGTTTCTTTTTATAACCTAATCCCAACTAGATTTTGGGCCTAAAAACACAACATAACAGCTGCTACAATAATGCAGAAAAATTTGCTACAAATAAAAGATCTTCAAATAAACAACTTCCTAAAATATCTCTAAATATAGAAACTCTATATTTATTCAATATTTGATATTTGTCTTCAATGTAAATTTGAGTCTTCAAGATCTTTCAAAACAACGCCAATTGGATTGCTTCTGATTATTCTATTTTCTGTTAAATCGTAACAGAATATTCAATCCTCTTTTGTCATTCATGATGTCTAATGAACTGTCTTGACATCTTCTTCGACATGTTGCTCCAGATGTTGAAACACTTAATCACAACATGTTTAGGCGTACAATAGGACTCATTGCTTAAACTGTTCTTTATTTTGCAAAGATCGTGTACATTTTATTGCTGCTAAATCGTAACGAGTTTAGAGGAAGAGGCTTTGAGAACATTTGAATTTTCGTTTGTAATTTCTTTTGTTTGCCTAAACACTTACTATTATGTTAGACTTTATTTTCACTAATGCATTGCATATGTTTGTCTTGAGTTATTCCATTCGTTTCACTATATTTAAAACTATGCTTCTTATTTCTATCTTGTGATATTTAACTCCTGATAAAGCTATAAGCCTGTAGAGGGAGGATGACGAAAACAATACCATAATCTTATGCAATATGCTTTTGAACAGACTATGCTGACGATGTACATGCATTGTTTAAATTCCTAAACAGTGGAGATATAAGGAAGTTAATCCCTAGTAAACCCTTTTGAGTCTATGAAGTAGGAGTTTTTCATTCTCATGCAAATAAAAACCCTTATTCATAACCTGGGGCAGGGTAGTTACTCGGTTAATTCAACTATGCCAATTGTTTGTGTTGTACGCAACTAATGATGTTTCCCTGTAATCACTAAAGTCTGCAAGTCAATATCTCGCAAAAGAAAATATCACTAAGTCAAAACCTATGAAAGAGACTTAGTAAAAAATTAAGACATCCCGCTGACTGTAACCTTGAAATAAACAGTTCAGGCAAAAAGAAGGGATAACAAAGTCAAAAGAAAAAAGGAGGTCACTATAGATCCTAAATAAAGAAAGATGACTGAATTTTCAAATAATTGTTTTGATTCCTGAATCATCACAAATGTCAGTGTTACAATTCCAAACTACTTTGAAACCTCAATGCATAAGTTAACCGAACATATGATTGAAGAACATCACGAAGAATGGGTTGAGTACAAATAAATTTGAGTCTTTATCCTTTGTTTCTTAAACCGTGAACTAGACCACGTTACAACCCTTTAAGAGTCCTAACTGAAGCATGGTTAGTTCGAAAGCGTACTGCTACAAAAAGGTATCCTGACTCCTTTAGGGCTTATTATAAAACTTGAGTTAATATCACAGTTTTCACAAAAATTGTTTTTCTAAAAATAACTCTTTTTTAAAACTTCAAGACAAACATAAGCATTGCATTTTTGAATATATTTGTTTGCATATACCTGAGTATTTGATAAACAGAGAAACTTACAGGATGAATGTTCAATAAACCAAAGTCCTTTCGATAAACAAAGTTGCTTCCTGGATCAAAGTCCATGTATACAAAGGGGCATAGTCATTATCTTCCAATCAAGGGGGCATGCCATGATACTGCCTAACTCATTTGGGGCAATCAGGACAGGATTCAACTATGTTTAAGTAGCCAGGAGCAGATCTCCTCATCTATCTGAATTACCAAGGGTAACATTACATAGTTCATAATTCAAGAGGCATAGTCACTGTTTCCCAATCAAGGGGGCATACCAAGTTACTGTTCAATTCATTCGGGGCAATCAGGTCCAGATTCAATAATGCTTAATAGCCAGGGGCAGCTCTCCTAATCTATTTGAATTACCAAGGGTAACATTACAAAGTTCATGATGTCAGGGGCATATTATTGTGGGGCATTCTTCCTATTTCTCTTGAGGTAACTGCATCCAGATACTTCCATTATGGGACAATTCATCCTCAACCAAGGGGCAATGCTCTTTTTTCAAATCTAATACCCGGAGCGTATATGGTCCATCACAATTTGAAGACATGTTCCTCTCATTGTATTAACTTGATATTGGATTCTCAGCAGAAGCCATTGTGGAAATTAATTGTCTACGCTAGTAGTATCAGATGGTGTCAGTATTATGTCTTCAGATCCAGCTATAAGGATTTCTGGGAAGGTATTCAGGAAAGTTAAGAATCTCAGGAGATCTAAATCCAATTGGTTATACACTCTCAAGGTTGAAACTATTTTGTTTTCGAGTTCAACTTTACTTTTCCCTCTTTATTCAGGTTTACTTTTCCCTTTTTACTAAAGCAAGAAATGTATGTTGGTTATGCTTGAATGTATATATGCCTTTGAATATGATTGATGTTTACCATAAATGCATAAAATGCAGTAATAGTATTTACTTAGGACGAATGAGGGTAGGAATTCAACGAAGCTTCACCGGTTCATCCCCACAGGGTAATCTTTACGGATATCCATACAAAACTCTTCAAGTTATATCTTATACTTCCCACTCGACGAAGTCTTCAAGCAGTTTCATATCCTTCGAAGAATTAAGTCTCTCGGATCTATGTCCATCTCTTTTATCCTCAGTCAGGATATTTAGGAACTTATTCCTTCAATAAAATTTACGACGAACGAAAACGGGAGTTTCTAAGTACCATATTATTAAACAAGACGGGACATAAATGATCTATACGAAGATCTAGTGCTCAATCCAGGATATTACCAGAAGCAATTCAGAGATAATCGCTACGAAGATTTAATTCTGATGCTTAAATTGTCCTTGGGAGGGTACATAAATGATCTATACGAAGATCTAGTGCTTAGTCCAGGATATTACCAGAAGCAATTCAGAGATAATCGCTACGAAGATTTAATGTTGATGCTCAAATTGTCCTTGGGACGGTACATAAATAATCTATATGAAGATCTAGTACTTAGTCCGGGATATTTCCAGAAGAGATAATCGCTACGAAGATTTATTTCTGATGGTCAATTCAACAAATTGTCCTTGGGATGATACATAAATGATCTATACGAAGATCTAGTGCTTAGTCCAGGATATTTTCCAAAAGCAATTCAGAGATGATCGCTACGAAGATTTAATTCTGATGCTTAACTTAAAGTATGTCCAGAGACGATCTAGACGAAGATCTAAGTACTAACACTTAATGAAAAATATTCGTTTTCCCTATAGATAATACAGAGACGATCTATACGAAGATCTAGTGCTGATATTTAACTCAATCATGTTACAAAAACGATTCAGAGACGGTCTATACGAAGACCTAGTATTGATATCCAGTAACAGCCTACAGATACCCTCGCCTTCTGATATTATGGATGGCATCTATAAACCCATCTCCAATTCCTCTGAGTGGCATCTTTAAGCCCATTCAAGTAATGTAATCAATCAACAATGTTACTCTACGTGCCGACGAGTGCAAATTTTTGGGTTTTTGTGTTCAATCCCCTTCAACCTTCCAGTCACGAATGGCACACATGCCAATCTAACTTCTCAGGTTTCAGAAAATTGAACAGGGGCAGCTGTTGTACCCCAAAATTTGCCCTCACATATTTGAGACAAATTGATTCACAAGGTTTCCTCACACTTGTCGTACCCCAAATTTTGACCCGCTTCATATGCTTTCTGGTGCTTTTTTATTTCGAATAAATAAAATAGCACAATTGGTAGAAAGATGAGTATAAGGGATATAATTGTGAGAGGTTGTGAGTTCAAATCCCACCTTCCGTTCTTTTTATTTTTTTTTTAATTTTTTCCTTTACTAATAACTTTTCCTTTTTTTTTATTTTTTTTATAAAAAAATCACAAAAATAGCATTTTTTAATTATTTAATTTTTAATTTTCGTATTTGCATTTAATGCATTTTTAAAAATATGATTTTTTCATTAAAATCATTATTTTATGAAAAAAATTTCAAAAAAAATCATAATAAATACCAAAAACATTTATTTTCTTGTATACTCGTTTTCTATTGGTCAATTTATGTCATTTTTGTGTCATACTTAGTGTCTAACTGGTCTACTTGGTGACCAAGTAAAAATCAAATAATTTTGTTCAAATATTTTTTAATCAATAGGGATTAAGACTAATTTTTTTTCCTTTTAAACTTTTTAACCTAATTTTCTTAATCTATAAATACATATTGTTTTACACATAAGATAGCCCTCTCATTTCTCATTTTATCACTCCTCTCTCAACCACAATACGAAAAAAATTCTTGCCTCAGGGAGAAACAAAACCGAAAAAAGAAAAAGAACAAAAAAGAACTAAATTGCGGCAGATCCATAACCTTACCTGGTCACACTAATATATACAGGTGGTCCAATATGCAGGTCGCGTAATATATGAACGTCATCTTGTATATTGTTCTATATAGTTAGTATATTGTTCTATATACTAACGTCACTTTCTTACTTTTTTTTTCTTTTACTTTTTCGTTAGTTTACATATATATATATATATATATATATATATATATATATATATATATATATATATATATATATATATATATATATATATATATATATATATATATATATATATATATATATATATATATATATATATATATATTATTTATTTTACTTTGTTTGGATTGAATTGTGTCGATACGCCGTTCGCATATTTATGTGCATGAGGCGTGACATTTGCGTTGATTCGATCCAGTTGCGATGATCGCAATTTTGCGTTAGCAACATCGATTTTTATTTTATCTTTTATTTTTTGATAAATTTAGATCTGCATGGTTTTGACCATATTGCGATGATCACGTTAAATGTAGCAAGTTAATGATTTATTTCATCGGTTTAGGTGTGATTGTTTTTAATTGATTTATTGTTGTATTTCAATTTTACACGTGTCCGACGGTTTTGCACGGTGACAATTCACCTTTAGCGCTTACCGATTCGCGTTTCGATTTACATTTTTTTCTATTTAATTTAATTTAATTTTATCATGCCATTGTTATTTTTTATATTTTTATTCGATTTGCGATGACCGCCTATGCGGTAGCAATTTGTATATTACTTTAATTTTTGTTAATTTTCAACGATCCAACGTCGTTAGAAACTAATTAATTAAAAAAGTAAAAATAATATATATTTTTTAAATCCTAAAGTACAAAAAAAGTATACCTTTTAAATTAATGATTAATTAGATTTAAATTTCTTGCTTAATTTTTCATAAAATAAATTATTCATAAAAAATCAATTAATTAGTTTCACTAAATAAATATTAAATATTTCCCTCTCTCCAATTCTTTTACCCTGATTTTACTTTCTTTGTCATTTATAATTCCTAGAACAATTGTATAGGATGTACAAAGCCTTCTAATAGCTAGATTTACTTTTCTCGCATGATTTTCCTAAATATTGTAACTGCCTATGGGATGTAATAGCGTATGAATTATTATTCTTTCCACACTTTATTTTCTGCAAGGATTTTCCAATTATGTAACTCTCTCAAAACCTTGTAATAGTTTAATTAGGATTTTTACTTTTTGCACCTTATAACTGTTAGATGTATGAATACTAGGATTGTATGGTAAGATAAAATCAACCGTTAGATCACTAACTCAAAGATTATAATAATTGTAATTAACACACTCCATTCAGACACGTAAGCCGATCATTCTATGATCGCCATCTGCACTTCCTAGGGTTACCCCTCTCAGTTGCCTTAAAACAAATGGTCAAGTCTCTCGAAAGTGGGGGTGTCTAAAAAGCAATGTCCCTTAATAGAAAAATCATCAAGTCCCTATCATATTCAAAAGATCTTAAGTCCCTTCGATGTTGCCTACGAGAAAGGATCTTGTCCCTTCGAATAAATGATGATAAGTCTCTACGAATTGCTAAAGACACCCTTACTTGTTGCTTTCTATGACCATACGATGACCCTACGCTTGTCCCTTCACATCCAAGGTAATGACTACCTATTCCTTAATAATAGGGATAGTCTTACCATTGAAAGAACATACGAGAACATGAAAGACTTAATCTAGGGTAGGTACCTCTTAGTTGCTTGCTCACATTTCAAAATACTTTTACACCTCACTTTCATAAACATTTTTCAAAACAAGGCTTTGTATACATCCATACGAGGATCATTACAAAGTACTTAGAAAAATTTCTAATCACACACTACACTCTTTAAAAAACAATTTAAGTGAGCTAGGTAACTAAGAGCCCATGGATAACCATGGATATAAAGGGTGCTAACATATTCCCTTTGTATAACCTACCCCCGAACTCAAGTCTTTTAAAATAGGTCTTTCCTGTTCTTTTATTTGGATAAAATAAAAGTCGGTGGTGACTCTTGCTATCCGCAACATTTATAGAAAGTCAGTTCTCCCACCGTGTTACACTATGTCGTGATACTTTCGGCAGCCGTACCCTGCCAGGTGATCGTCCTTCACCTTTGGATGACCGTCCCTCATCCTTTCCCCCAGCGGAGTCTCCATTATTGAAACCCTTTTTTATCCAGCATTCGTCCTATGCCGTGATATTTAGCAGTTGTCCCCTGCTAGGTGATCGTCCTTCACCTTTGATGACTGTCCCTCATCATTTTATCTGATGGCCGTCCCCATCGTTGATCTTGTTATCCGGCATTCTTCCTATGTCGTGATATTTTAGAAGTCGTACCTTGCTAGGTGATCGTCCTTCACCTCTTGATGATCGTCCTTCATCATTTTGTCCAATGGTCGTCCCCATCGTCGACCTTTTCTATCCGACATTCGTCCTATTTCGTGATAAAGAGCAATCGTCCCCTGCTAGGTGATCGTCCTTCACCTTTTGATGACCGTCCCTCATCATTATTTCATTTATTCTTTGAACCGATGGCCGTCCCCATCGTTATTTACTTTACTTTACAAACCTGATGGCCGTCCCCATCATTGCCTTTACTTTAATCCCCAAAGAATCTTGTTTCTTTACCCGATGGCCGTCCCCGTCGTGGTCTCTTTATTTCCCCAGCGTGTCGGTCGTACCCGTCATTGCTTTACTCACCATTTTATCCCCAACAATCATCCTCTGCTCAATGGTCGTCCTCCATCGCCTTCATTTGATAATCATACTATATTGTCTTTTACAATTTATATCCCTTTTCTTCTTATCCTCGGTGAGTGCAAATTTTGGACTGTCTTTGGTATTCAACAACAAGTTATCTTGTTTATCTGTTAAGCCAGGCGCTTACATCCTACACAACTAACTCATGTTTGAATAGGGGCAGCTGTAAACACCCCAAATTTTCCCACACTCATATCACACCATGGCTTGTTATCTTTCATGTTTGCATTAGCATAAGCATTACATCTCACATTATATATATATATTTCATCTGCATGGTTCAAGTTCATCTGCATCTAGGGTTTGTGATCTGAGCAATCCAGGATTCCATCTGAGCCACCCCAAAGGCCTCCAAGTGTTCCAAGAGGGTCCATGTGTGTTCTATCATCATATTATATTCCTCAAAGTTCATGAAAATCAAGAGGTCATAAGAACTGGCAAGGCATGGGAGCAGAGCTAGGGTTTCACTACACAGATGACCAAAATTAGGGTTTTGGTTTCAGAGGCCTCAACTCCAAATTTTTTGGCCATTTTTGTTTCTAATATTCGTAAGATGTTATAAGGATCATGTGTACAAAGTTTGATGAAGAAATTCATTGTGGAAGTCATCTATTCACTGGGTAACTTCTTGAGCAAGTCAGAGTAAAATCAGGGCATCTGAGGCCCCCGACAATGGAACCAAAGGGGTATCTTCATAAAATTGAAGTTATATGATCTTTATTTGATCATTGTAGTTCTTGGAAGTTCACAAAATTGAATAAATTTGAGCTAAACCAAAAGTTGCCAAAAATGGAAATGACTTGTAATGGAAACTTTCCATTTTGGGAAAGTTCTTCAACCTCCTATTTCTTAATAAAAAATGCTTCAAATAAAAAATTCTTGGTCATGAAAGTTGTATATTAGGTCTTTCCCTTTTCAAAAAGTACAAGAACATGTTCTAATTCATTATGGAACTCAAGTTATGATCCTTCAAAGTTGGCAAAAATCCTATAATTATCAAGAATGCACCAAAGAGGATTTTTTTGCAAAACCACTTGCCAAGGCTTCTAATGACTTCTAATGTGCCCAAATGTGACATAACATGATCAAGCAACTTCAAAATATCAGAATTGACCCAAGAATTATGCATTTCCATGGCTTGAACTTCAAGAAACTTCAAAGGGGCCAAAACTTCCCAAAATTGCAAAATGGTATAGATCTTTCCATCCACTTGTGCCAGCCCACAAAATATGTTTCTATGGTCCTCCTTGAACTCAGCTGAGCCCAACCACACCCCTTGCAACCAGGCCTTCCATGACCCATACCTCAAGTACAACCAAACTTGACGTTTTGCAAATGAAGCCATACCAATTAGCATAGCCCACAACAACTTTTATGACCTATCACGGCTTCACATACATGCCCTAAGGATCACATTTCATAACATCTTGGAGCTTGAATCATCCCACACATTCAGATTTCCAAAATCCTCAAGAAACTTCATTTCTTCGAAACTCAAAAACCAACCATCAAAACTTCAAACAAACGTCACCATTCAACTCAGCATCACTCATAGAACATTTCCCACCCTTCATTATAACCTGAAACCTCACAAAACAAAAACACGATTTCACCCCCCTCTGAACTGAAACTTCAAAAACAGCCCAAATAAAATCCTTCCAAGCATCAAAGCATCCTCAGGAGGTCCATTGGAGTTGATTGGGACCAAGGAGAAGCCCAGATAACTCAGAATGAGAAAGGTCAAGCTCAGGTATCATCAAGAACAAATTTTCCAGAACTTGTATTTTTTGTTATAGAAATGTTCTTCATCCTTCACTGATCACACCACACCTTTTACTTTTGAAAATGGTTGAATATTGAGCTTGTATCATGCTTCTGAAATTTTTGCAGTTTTTATGTTTTGATTCGTATCTGGATTTTGATGTATGATAAATGTTGTTTGATGATTGAATCTTGTTTAGAATGATTAGGAGAGTGGATCTGGAGAGTTAGAGCTCCTAATTTGGCCTAGGGAAGAAGTTGGGATTTTGGTCTTGCCGGAGAAGATGACCGGAGCTTGCTCCGGTCACCTGAAAGTCATTAGGGCACTAATTAGGGTTTAGGGGGTCAGTTTGAATTTGAGCCATTGGATCTTGCTTAGCGCGTTTTTAAGGGTCCAGATCACTTCAATTAACCCTAATTTCCAATTAATTAAATTAATTAAGTAATTAACCCGGTTTGAATGCCAGCCGTTGGATAACGCGCGCAGTCAATTCCCTCTCTCTCCAGTTTGAATCTGGACCACTGGATCAACATACTTTCATTTTATTTGATTTTTATTTCATTTTAATTGCATTTTCTTGCACATTTAATTTAAAATACTTAATCCCAAAAATATTTCCTTTTGCATTTTTGTTTCAAATATTTTTCTTAATCAGAAAATGATTTTTATTTTATTTTTTGCACATAAAAAGTATTTTTAAAATATTTAAATGTTTAGTTTAATTAATTAATGGAAATTAATTAATTAAAATAGCATTTAGGTTTCTAAAAATAACCAAAAAAATCATGTTGCATCTTAACACATTTAGAGACATTTTGAAACCCTTCATACAAATTTCTTTTTGGTTTTGATCATAACTTGACAATTTTCTTTGAATTTAGGGTTCATAAAATCACATTTTAAACCCTAACCTTGGAAAAATCTTTTTTGCCTAACCATGAAGGGTTTGAATATGGTTCTTTTTGCATTGTTTTACACATATCATGTAGTATCTAGGATATTTTTGGCATGAATTTATCTTGCATTTTCAATTTGTTTGGCATTTTACATTGAAGATCACCCAAAAAACCCTAGAAACTTAGGAAATTCATAACTCCTTCTAGGTTTAGTTTATGAACTCCCCATTTGGATGGTAACCTAGTATAGGTTTAGGATTCCTTTGAGTGTATTTTCATTTTTTTATAATGTCATTTGCTTCTGTCTTTACCATTTGCATCTCATCCCTCCATATAACCCTAATTTTGCATCTTCCCTTGCATCTTACATTACATTGCATGAACATGTGAACTTGCCATGCCATTCCAAACATTTATATGCCATCTTAGACATCTTAAGACATTGCTTGAACATTGCTTGATCATTTATTCCTACATTTGCTATGCTTTGCATCCATTTCATTTCATAAACATCCATGTGTTTACATGCTTCCTATATGCTTCATTTGCATTCATTCTCTGTATGATCACACCTATGCATCTTGTATGCCCTTGCATCATGTCATAGCATCATTTTCATCATGTACATGCTTCTGGTTTTGGCCTTTTCCCTTACATATGCATTGTTTCATTTCATTTCTTTCCTTATGCATCTTGTGCTAACTTTTCAAGTTAATGGTAAGTTGTTTGAGAGGTGGATTTGCCTTCACCTCCCACTTCTTCTCATCTCTTTCATATTGCATTCTTGCTGCATTTTTTATTGTCTTTGAGTGGGCTTGCTCACTTGTGTTTCTCTTTCTTTCTTTCTTCAAGTCACTTATCTTCTTCAATGAAGTAAGTAACTTATTTTTCTGCTTCCTTCTCTTTTCATCTTGCTTCTCCTTGGTGGCTTCCTTGAAGAATTTCTTTCTTAAGCCTCACAAAACCTAGGACTTCCAAGAATGATAACTTTCTAGGACTTATTAGTTTCCCTTATACTTTTTCCTTTGAATCTTCTTTGTGTCTCTCTTCTCAACTCATCATTAGAGACTAAACCTTTAAGGTTTTAGGACTTTGGAATTAGGGTTATGCCTGCATCCTTCTCTTAGGATGGAGTGTATAACTTTAATCCTAAGTGTTAAAACCTTAATTTGTTTAAACCTCTTAATTAATCCATCTAATAATCACTAAGACATTAACTTGTAACTTGTGCCTTACATTAGGGTTCTAATTCTTCCTTTATGGTTAAGAAGGACTAACCCTAGTGTTTAATGGACAAGTCCCCCTCAAGTTGTCTACCAAATCATAAAACTCATTTCTTAATCTCATCCCTTAATTAAAATCCATTTAATAAAGGCTTGTTTTGTCATGAATTTAATCACTAACCATGGATTAAGTTGAGGTATCTTCCTCAGCTTAAGTGTTCTCATCTATTATCCTTCTATTAGGATGGTGTAATGAGTTCACTAATCTGTGATTAGAGATTAAACTCATTACTTAACACTAAACACAAAAACCAAAAACATCTAAATAATCACAAGTAGGTTAATGATCTTAATCCTACATCATCATGGCAATTAAGTTGAGATGCTTATCTCATACTTAAGTATTCTCATTATCCCTTATTAGGGAAGATATAATGGGTTTACAAGCCCTTGATTTAGGCTTAAGCTCATTAACTTATGCAAAACACCAAAAACAATAACAAAACTGAAAACACAAAAACAAACAATAATCGTCTCCTTCGGGATTCTTTTCTCATCACAAGCATTCACAAACGAGAACTTGCTTCTTTCGTCTAATGCAAGACAGTTAGAACTTGAGCCAGACGAGTCATACACTTGAGCATAGGCAAGTAAGAAGTTCACAGTCAATTTACCTTTCAGTCTCTTTGAGTCGAACTACGGTGTTCTGACTTCCTCATTTCACGAGAGGATACGTAGGCATAACTTAACTATTATCGAACAAAAGTCTTTGTGTGTTCCCCCTCTTTCAGCATCTTGTTAAGCCTCAGTTCCTGAGCAATTCACATCTTTCTTGCACTGACACTTGTATATTCTTTTCCAGCTTTTGCATACAGATAACACATACACTACCCCTTTAAACACAATATTTTAAGCGTGGATCCCGTTGAGTACGACGGACAATCTGGGTGCTAATACCTTCCCAGTTTGTAACCAACCCCCTTTCTCAGTTTCTCTGGTTCGCGACCGTCTTATCCATCTTTTCTTAGGTTTATGCAGCATTACCTTTCCTTCGGGATAAAAATGCCTAGCTGGCAACTCTATTCCTCTTCACCTTCATTTTCTCCTTTTGCCGATCGTTCGTGTCTGTACCCTATCTGACCAGGTGTCTTTTCGCGGGAGCGACACGATGTAGATCAGAATGCAAATGGAGAAGAAAACCGGAGAGTCGAAGCTTCGATCCGCAAACACGCAAAATAAATGTGGTTGATGGTGCTCCTTGATGAACTCTTGATCAATAACCTCCAATAAACTCAAAACTCTTCCAAAATCAGAATTGATTCTTCAAATAAGTTTCACAATGAGATGGTTAATGGAGGTTTTAGCTTCAAGTTCTTCAAATTCCAATGAAGAATTTGAAGAACTTTTAGAAGGAAGCTTTGGTGAGAGGTTTAAAATGGTGGAAAAGTTTGAGAGAAGAATGAAAAAGATGAAGTGAAAATGAAAAAGAATAGTGAAAAAATGGGAGAGCCTTTTGCTTTGGGATGGTTTGGGTTTATATAATGTGTAGGCTTGGCATGAGGTTTGGGAATGGATGTTGCTTAGGAGTTAGGTTAGGTTTGGAGTTAGTTAGGACTCTAGAGAGTTCTAGAGTATTCTTTGGAATATTACTTAGAATATTCCTTGGAATATTCCTTGGAAGGTTGTAGAAGACTCTAGAATGTGGTAGAGTAATCCAAAAGAAGAGTGTGGAACAAATGTGAAGAGTGTGGGACAAGGCAAAGGAAAGGAAAAAATGGATGAGAAAAAAACTAAAAAAACAACAAAAACAACTTATGTATCGATACATAACATGTATGCATCGATGCATACTGAAGCATTGGCAATTCCAGCAAGAAAAATCAACTATGCATCGATACATAACACAGATGCATCGATACATGTCAGTTTTTTAACTGATATGTATCGATACATGGCTGTATTCTTCGATGCATACTGAAGTTTTTGGCAATCATGCATCGATACATCTTTCGTATGTATCGATACATAGTCCCTTTTCAGAAACACAAAGGAGCATGTATCGATACAAAACATGTATGTATCGATACATAGTCTCAAAAAAATGTTTTTTCTTGGTTTTTCCATCACTTCTTGATCCAACTTGGTCCATAAGACTCTTGTAATCATACTTCCATGATTTTGAACCCAAAAAGTCATGAGTTGACCTTCCTTTTGCACCATATTTGAGAACTTTTGGACCTTTTATTGCCTCCGAGTAGTCATCCACTATCTAAGTCATTAATCACAAACCCATTCCCTTGCAATGATAACTATGACGCCATGCTTGGATTATGCTATGAATTATGTTATGAATTTGAGTATGCGAAATGATATGCGGATCATGAAAATGAGAGGGCAAATTTTGGGGTGTTACAGCTGCCCCTATTCAATCACTGTAGACTTGAATGGATGATAGCTGTTGCTTTCAGACATTGGAAGTATGCAGGGATTGAATACTAGAAACAACCGGAAAATTTGCACTCGGTGGAAGAAGAAAAAGGGAAATAAACCCAACCATCCGAACCCCGCTTGGGGGGAGCTCTGATGTGAAGAATAGTGAGCCGGTGAATATTTTGGAATAACGCTGGGAGATTTTTTATTTGCCACGCTACGGGTGGACTTTTGTAGGGCTATTAATGATGTGCCACACAACGAGTGATCTTCTGAATTCTTTTCCACACTACGGGGACTTCAATACCTTGCCACTCCACAGAGGCCACGACTCGCTACGGGAGACTTTTGATACCATACCACCCTGAGGATGGACTTTTGCTCACTCTGCGGGGATATTCTGCCCGCTACGGGGGACTTCTGCTTGCTACGGAAAACTTTCAGAAAATTTTCGTCACTACGGGGGCACATTGCTCAGCTACCTGAGACTTTCAGAAAATTTGTCACACTACGGGGGCACATTGCTCAACTACAGGAGACTTTCAGAAAATTTGCCACACTACGGGGGCACGTTGCTCAGCTACGGGAGACTTTCAGAAAATTTTCCACACTACGGGGGCACGTTGCTCAGCTACGGGAGACTTTCAGAAAATTTGCCACACTACGGGGGTTGTTGCTCGCTACGGGAGACTTTGGCTCACTACAGGAGACTTCAATTTCTTGCCACACTACGGGGGTTGTTGCTCGCTACGGGAGACTTTTGCTCACTACAGGAGACTTTGGCTCACTACAGAAGACTTCAATTTCTTGCCACACTACGAGGGTTGTTGCTTGCTACGGGAGACTTTTGCTCACTACAGGAGACTTTGGCCCACTATAGGGGACTTTAGAAATTTGCCACACTATGGGGGCAGATTGCTCAGCTACGGGAGACTTTGAAAATTCACCACACTACGGGGGCACATTGCTCAACTACGGGAGACTTCTGCTCACTAGGGGAGACTTCAATGTTTTGCCACACTACGGGGGCTGCTGCTCGCTATGGGAGACTTTGGCTCACTACAGGAGACTTTTGCTCACTACGGGAGACTTCAATGTTTTGCCACACTACGGGGGCTGCTTCTCGCTACGGGAGACTTTAAGATTTCGTCACCCGGAGGATGGACTTTGGCCAGTCTGTGGCTGGACTTTAAGAATTTGCCACCCAGAGGATGGACTTTGGCCAATCTGCGGTTGGACTTTGGATAAATTGCCATGCTGCGGGTGGACTTTGGATATCAACCTTGGATTGAGAACACATACGTTGAACTGCATGACATAATGCCCCTTGACACTAGGGGATAAATACAAAGGGAATTCCTGATGCGAAAATAACAAATCTTTGCTGACTCTATGGAGAATACAGATGGTTGCCGATATTTTTGCTGGAGAAGGGTTTGACTAGTTTGTCTCGACTTATTACCTTTGCCAAAAATAAATTGGACTTTAGATTTGAAGACCCTGCTAGGAGATGCCTCAACTGCTGGGGATTGAATCTCACCCCACAAATTTCGCTGGGGAATCGATAACTTTTCGACTTAGCTGGGGGAAGACCCGTCAAGGCTCTGCTGAGGAGAACTCTCTTGTCTACCTGAATTTTCCAAACCTCTGTGGGGAAGGGAACCGTTCAGCTAACTACCGGGAATTTCAGGATTCTTGTAAGAAGTGCTTCACTACTGGAAGGCGACTCTTGCTAGGGATGATCCTTATTGCTCTGTTGGGGAAGAGAATGATTTGGTTTGAGATCTACTGGGAAATAAGATCAAGGAAACCTGCTGAAGAAAAGTTTGACGCCTTTACTGGGGATAACTTCCATGCGTCTGTTGGGGATTGTCGCTCCCACCAAATGACACCCGGGTCAGAAGGGGAACAGACGCGAACGGTCGGCGAAAGGAGAAGAACACACAAGGGTGAACTGAGAAGAAAAGAGTCGCCAGCTAGGCATTTTTATCCCGAAGGAAAAGTAATACTGCATAAACCTAGAAAAGAATGGATAAGACGGTCGCGAACCAGAGAAACTGAGAAAGGGGGTTGGTTACAACCTGGGAAGGTATTAACACCCAGATTGTCCGTCGTACTCGACGGGATCCACGCTTGAAAAATTTGTGTTTAAAGGGGTAGTGTAAGTGCTATCTGTGAATCAAAGCTGGAAAGAATGCAAGTGTCAGTGTAAAAGAAAGGTGAAGTGAGTGAAAGAAGTGTCAGTGTGAAGAAAGAAGGAAATGCTCAAGACAATGAGGTTTAAAGAACAATGCTGGAAGGAGGGGGGGATATACAGAGACTTTTGTTCGATAACTGTTAAGTTATGCCTACGTATCCTCTCGTGCAATGAGGAAGTCAGAACACCGTAGTTCGACTCAAAGAGACTGAAAGATAAATTGACTTGTGAACTGCTTACTTGTCTATGCTCAAGTGTATGACCTGTCTGGCTCAGGTGCAAACTGTCTTGCGTTAGACGGAAGAAGCGAGTTCTCGATTATGAGTGAATGAGGTGAGAAAAGAATCCCATAGGAGACGGTTATTGTTTATTTTTGATGTTTTCAGTCTTTTATTGCTTTTGGAGTTTGTCATAATAAAATGAGCTTAAGCCTAAGCCAAGGGTTAGTAAACTCATCACATCCTCCCTCTGATTAGGGGTAATGAGAATACCTTAAGTATGAAGTAAGCACCTCGCACTTAATCACCATGATGTAGGATTAAGATCATTAACCTACTTGTATTTATTTAGATGTTTCTTTGGAGTTTTTGTTTAGTGTTAAGTAATGAGTTTAAGCCATAATCAAAGATTTAATGGACCCATTACACCATCCCAATAGAAGGATGATAGATGAGAACATTTAAGCTAAGGAAGGCTCCTCAACTTAATCCATGATTAGGGATTAACCTCATGACAAAACAAAGTCTTTATTAGAGTGGATTTTAGTTAATGGTAAGATTAAGAAGTGGATTTTAGGGTTTGTAAGACAACTTGAGGGGGACTTGTCCATTAACACTAGGGTTAGTCCTTCTTAACCAATTAAGGAAGAATTTGAACCCTAATGCAAGGCCCAAGTTACAAGTTTGATGTCTTGATGATTATTAAGTGGATTGATTAAAGGATGTAAACACAACAAGGGTTTAACACTTAGGATTAAAGTTATACACTCCATCCTAATAGAAGGATACATGCATAACCTTAATCACAAAGCCTTAAAACCTTAAAGGTTTAGTCCTTGATTAAGAGATGAGAAGAGAAGACACAAAGATGACACAAAGGTAAAACTAATAGGGGACTAATCAAACCCTAATTATTGTCATGCTTGGATGTTCCTAGGGTTTATGAGGATTGCAAAAGATCTTCAGAGAAGCCACCAAGGAAGAAACAGGATGAAAGAAGGAGAAGCAAAAAGAAGCAAAACAAATTACTTCACTTAAGAAGATAAGTTGCTTGAAGAAAGAAGGAGAGGAGGAGAATGAATGAGAAAGCTCACTCTAATACAAAAGTAAAAATACAGCTATGAATGCATAAGAAAGATGAGAAGAGATTATGAGAAGTGAAGGCAAATTCACTTCTCAATGACTTACCACCTGAAAAGTTAGTAACAAGAAATGAGATGAGATGAAAATGAGAAAGATGCAATGATGCAAACCAAAACCATAAGCATAAACATGATGTTAATGATACTAAGAGATGATGCAAACACAAGACAAGAGTTGTGGATGATCATACAAGAGATGAGAATGCAAATGAAGCATGTTTTGAACCATGAAAGTTCATGAATGTATATGAAATGGAATGAATGCATATCATGGCAAATGAATGATGTAATGATCAAACATGAGTCTAATGTATCCTAAGATGTCTTAGAAGTCATGTGAATGCACAAAATGTCATGGCAATCTCATGTATGCAAGCAAATGGGAGATGAATGCAAATGAAGGCAAAAATTAGGGTTTATGCACAAGACACAAAGCAAAAATTCAAAATCAGAAGCAAATGACAAGATAAAAAATTGAAAATGGGATCAAAGGAACCCTAACCCTACATAAGTTCACTGCCCAAAGGAGGGGACCTAAATCTTAACCTAATGGAAGTTATGATTTTCTCAAGTTAGCTAGGGTTTTAAGGTACCTCAAAAGGAAAAATGCACAACAAAATGAAAGATAAATTCAAATTAATTTTACCCTAGAAACTACATGATATGAATAATGCAATGCAAAAAGAATCAACATCAAACTCTTCATGGTTAGGCAGAAAAGAATTTTTCAAGTTAGGGCAAAAATATTGACTTTTAAGAACTTTAATTCCAAAGAAAAATGACAACATAGGTCAAGAACCAAAAAGAAATTTGTTTGAAGAGTTTGATAATGTTCCTAAATGTATTAAAATGCAATGTGATTTTTTTTGGAATTTTTAAATACCTAAATGTATTTTTAATTAATTAATTCTCATTAACTAATTAACAATAATCATTTAAATTATTTAAAAATAATTTTTAATGCAAAAAATAAACTTAAAAATATTTTTGGGTTCTGAAAATTATTAAAAGTTTTGATAAAAATTTTCAGAATTTTTTGATGTATTTTACTATTTTTAATAAAATGATAAAGAAAATGCAATTAAAATGAATTTAAAATACGAATTAATGAAAGTAATCAGATCCAGTGGCTGAGGTTCAAAAGGAAAAGGGAGGGAATTGACTTCGCGCGCTAATGGACGGCCCAAATTCAAACTTCACTAATTATGTCATTAACCCTAATCTGAACCCTAATTACATTCAGGTGACCGGAACAGTGTTCCGGTCATCTTCTCCGGCCATCCAATCATTCAATTTCACTCAATACGCAATCCTAAGCTCTCTAACTCTCTAGAATCAATCATCTAACAACCCTAAACATGAATCCAGCCCTAAAACTCATTTATTTCTACTCAAGATTAAGAATCAAAGCCAAACGGAAAATACGCAGAAAATTTCAGAGGTTCAATACATGCTTAATACTTGACCATTTGTAAAACTAAACACATCAGGATCATCAGTGAATCATGGAGAACCAATTAGAAACTTAAAAACACGTTTCTGGAAAAAAAGTTCTTGATGATACCTGAACTGAAGCTTTCGAAAATGGAGCTTTCTGGCCAGTTTCTTGCTTCAAACAAGCTCCAATGATCCTCCTCAGGTGTTTGTGATACTTAGCTGGAGTTTAAATGGCCTCAAGAAAAAGTTGGCAGAAGTTCAGTTTGTGAAGTGTGAAAATCATATTTTTGATTGTGAAGGTTTTAGGGCCAAATGAAAGGTGGGAAATGATCAGTGGATCATGGTGAGTTGAATGGTGAAAGAAACTTGAAGGTTTGATGGTTGAATCAAGAGATCCGAAGGCTTTTGTAAATTTGAGGATTTTGGAGTGTGCTGAGTTCTTGGAGTTTCGGGCTGTGTTGTTGTGTGCTTTTGCTTGGTTTTGATCCACATAAAGAAGTGTGATAGGTCAGAGAGTGGGTGTTGGCCTATGTTGATTGGTATGGGCAAGTTGCCAAAATGTCAAAAGTTGGTGTACTTGAGGTATGGGCACATGGCAGGCCAAGGACAATGGGGTGTCCTGCGCAGCAAGGATCAAGAAGTGTCATAAAATCAGATTTTGTGAGCTGTGGCAAGTGGATGAAGGGATTTGGATCATTTTGCAATTTTGGGGAAGTTTGGCCCCTTTTGAAATTTGTGAAGTTCTAAGCATGAAAGCTTGTGATTCAAGGCACAAATCTGATCCAAATGAGTTGCACTAGGATGATATGATGTGTAGAGATGCATTAGAGGTCCCAAATTGGCTTGGCACAAGAATTTGCAAACTTCCCTCTTTGGTACAAAAGTGAAAATTAAGTGATTTTGTCCAACTTTGCAAGGCCATAACTTTTGTTCTATGATGAATTAGATCAAGTTCTTGTACTTTTTGAAAATGGGAGGATCCAATTTACAACTTTCATGACCAAGAATTTTTCATTTGAAGCATTTTTGGATCAAAAAGAGGAGGTTGAAAAACTTTCCCAAAATGGCAAGTTTACATTACAAGTCACTTTCCCAAAATGGCAACTTTGCAAATGGCTTGAAATTATTCAATTTTGTGAACTTCTAACATATTATAAGATCAAATAAAGATCATACATATTCAAAATGATGGAGGAAACCCTTTGGTTGGATGATTGGGGGCCTCAGATGCCCTGATTTTGCATTGACTTGCTCAGGAAGTCATCTTTTGATCAGATGCCTTCCCCATTGAATTTCTTCATGAAAATTGGTATGTATGGTCCTTATACCATATAGAGACTAATAGAAACAAGAATGACCAAAAAATTTAGAGTTATGGCCTCTGAAACCAAAACCCTAATTTTAGGTCATCTGTAGTTAAGCTTGGCTCTGCTTCCATGCCTTCTCAGTTCTTGTGATTCTTTGACTTTCTTGATCTTGGGAGGATATAATATGATGCTTGAACATTCATGGACCCTATTGAGATGATTGATGCCCTTTGGAGTGGCTCAGATGGCTCAGGGATTGCTCAGATCACAAACCCTAGATGCAGATGACTTAGAATCAATGCAGTGAAGCAAAAATGTAATATGAGATGATATGATTGAACTTATGCAAATGAAAAGAATCACAAGCCATGGTGAAATGAGTGAGGGAAAATTTGGGGTGTTTACAGCTGCCCCTATTCAAACATGAGTTAGCTGTGCAGGATGTAAGTGACGGCTTATCATTCAAACAAGATAACTTGTGATTGAATACCAAAGACAGTCCAAAATTTGCACTCACCGAATGAAGAAGAAAATGGATATAGATTGTAAAATAAAATAAAGTATGATTATAAAGCATGGGCGACGGAGGACGACCGTCGAGCAGTGGACGACTGCTGGGAAAAAGCAATGACGGGGACGACCGACATGCTGGGGAAACAGAGAGATTATGATGGGGTCGACCATCAACAACAAGGTTCTCTGGGGATTAAAGGTGAAATCAATGATGGGGACGACCATCAGGTTTGCAAAGTAAAGGTATACAATGATGGGGACGACCATCGGGGGTGAAGGGCGACCACCTAGCGGGGGACGGCTGCTCTGTTAGGGATAAGGATGAGGGACGGTCATCCAAGGTGAAGGACGATCACCTGGCAAGGTACGATTGCCGAAAGTATCACGACATAGGACGAATGTCGGATGAAAAAGTCGACGATGGGGACGGCCATCGGATAAGCATTGATGAAGGACGATCATCAAGAGGTGAAGGACGATCACCTAGCAGGGTACGGCTGCTCTCATGGTCTATCATGACATAGGACGAATGTCAGATAACAAGATCAACGATGGGTACGACCATCGGATAAAATGATGAAGGACGATCATCAAGAGGTGAAGGACGATCACCTAGCAGGGGACAACTGCTAAAAATATCACGACATAGGACGAATGTCGGATAGGAAGGGGTTCTAATGAATAGAGACTTCGCTGGGGATGATGAAGGACGATCATCAAAAAGGTGAAGGACGATCACTTGGCAGGGTACGACTGCCGAAAAGGTATCATGACATAGGACGAATGTTAGATAGAAAGGAAATAATTCATTTGGGATTTGCCGGGGATTCTTCTGGGGAATGGTAGACACAGACGAATGTCTAAATTCAAGAAGATATAAGTGTTTGACACGGTGTATAGATTAAAGATGCGGACGAGCATCCCTAAGACTTTGATACGGACGAGTATCGGTAGAAACAAACGCTGACGCATGCTTAGAGATGATGATACGGACGAGTATCAACTGGTTAACAAAGAACATGGACGAGTGTCGACTCTGAGGGGATTTAAGTGGTATATACGAGATACAGACGAGTATCTGAAATAAGTAAACATGAGTGAGACGCCGACGAGTGTTCAATTTGCTGGGGAGAGCATGACACGGACGGGTGTCGGAAGAAGTGCACCATAAACAAGTATTTGGTGTATAAAGTGTTTAGGCACTATGCTAGGGAAGGTGACACGGACGGGTGTTAGGGAAGCGTGTATAAATGTATCTGTCTGTAGAGAACGTTCGGGCGACTTTACTGGGGAAAATGACACGGGCGAGTGCCAAAAGGAGCATGTATCTGCATTTGTGAGTGTAAAGGAAATGCTTTGATATTCTGCCGGGGAGTTTGGGAAGTATTTTGTATATTGTTGATGGAATGTCAGTATTTACAAGTGTTCGGCCCGACACATGGCTCATGATTATGCAATATGTTTGATTTTTGCCGTAATGCTCCGTATTAGACGGAATGCTACGCTTTGGGGGAAAATATGATGTGAATGCTATGATTATGCAAAGATACCGATCTGGGATTCGGATCCCGCTGCGGCGAAGGTCTCTGGCTGATATGCTTGAAGTGGTATCCCAGCTGGGGATGAGATCATTGGTAGGTCTGACATATATGACTCTGCTTGGGGGAAAAAGTCATTGATAGACCCATCTTGGTAATGAGGGACCCAGCTGGGGTCTGTGGGAGCTTCCGTCACTTTGTTGTGAGATCTTCAGACATTGCTCTTCTGGATAGAGGCTGGAGCCTTGCGGGGAGATGGTCCCCTGCCTGACACTTGGCTGGGGAGGAATGATCACTGGATGATCTTCCTAGAGATTTCTGTGATTCTACTGAAGATGACTGAAGTCTGGCCACTTAGCTGGGGGAGAAAGAATCTCTAGTGCTATTTGGAAGATGTGCTGGGTAAATAATGATTTGGCAGCTCGCTGGGGAGAAGCCTTCATGCCCTGTGTTGCGCTTTGACTACCTGCAACCCTGTCATGACAAAGAAATGTACAAGTATCCCGAGGTGTCCCTTACTGGGTTTCATCATAGGAGTTTAGATACCCCCGGGAGTCAATATATATTTCCTGTAAGCATGTAACTTTAGAAAAGACGCATATGTATTTATGCAATTAATATTTTAAGGACATCGGACATTTTGCAAATGAAAATAACATGTACAAGATGAAACGTGACTGAAAATCTGATTTTATTGATTTGTATGCCCTGAATTGGCAAGATATAGTCAAAGAAACAGATCCCCTGAAATGAGGAGATTGTTTACAAAATCGAGAAACAAAAGGTGCTGGCAATGTTGATGATGCTTCAGGGAGCTTCCCTTTTACTATGACTCGTATGACATTGACGTTCTTCTCATCCTGCTTCTGAAGAAAGCTGATTCTGACTGAAGCTTGAACCTTTCGGAGCTTACCGTGTCGTAAGTGATACAGATGAATCCAGAATGCAGTTGTTCGCTTATTCCCTTATTTTGCATGGATCGCCCTTTCGGGTTTTCAATCCACCGGGATACCCATTTTTGCCTGAGTTTTCCAATGCGGCTTTTCAACTCAGCGGGTGTACATTTTTTTTGATTATTTTCCCTTATTTTTGCCCGAGTCTTTTTATTCTGTTTTTGACTCGCCGGGATGCCCTATTTTTGCCTGGACTTACATTCTGTTTTTATGTCCAGCGGGTCATTTTATGCGAAGTATTTTTTTACTGCATCTGAATTCACAAGGGACAGGAAGTCTTCACCATCCATAGTACTGAGCATCAGTGCTCCACCGGAGAAAACTTTCTTTACTATGAACGGATCATCATAATTCGGGGTCCACTTACCCCTGTGGTCTGTATGAGGAGGGAGGAGTCTTTTCAGCACAAGATCTCCTACTTGGTATTCCCGAAGCCTAACTTTCTGATCGAAGGCTTTCTTCATTCTTTTCTGATACAACTGCCCATGGCAGATTGCAGCTAATCTCTTCTCTTCGATCAGACTAAGTTGTTCGTATCGAGATCAGACCCATTCTGCCTCATTCAACTTGACATCCATCAGTACCCGTAAGGAGGGTAATTCAACTTCGACATGTAGGACTGCCTCCATACCATACACAAGCTGATACAGTTTTTCCCCAGTGGATGTTCTAATTGAAGTTCGGTACCCATGTAAGGCAAATGGTAGTATTTCATGCCAATCCTTGTAGGTGACCACCATCTTCTGTACAATCTTCTTGATATTCTTGTTAGCTGCCTCTACAACGCCATTCATCTTTGGCCTGTAAGGAGAAGAATTGTGGTGTTGGATCTTGAAGTCCCGGCATAGCTCTGCCATCATTTTATTGTTCAAGTTGGAACCATTATCAGTAATGATTCGCTCGAGAACTCCATAACGACAGATGATATCTCTCTTCAGAAATCAGGCTACCACTTGCCTGGTGACATTTGCATACGAAGCTGCTTCAACCCACTTGGTAAAATAGTCAATGGCTACCAGGATGAACCTATGGCCATTTGAAGCAGTCGGTTCAATTTTTCCAATCATGTAAATGCCCCACATGGCAAAGGGCCAGGGTGAAGACATCACATTCAGAGGATTTGGAGGCACATGCACTTTATCTGCATAAATCTGGCATTTATGGCACTTTCTAGCATAAGCACAACAGTCTGCATCCATTGTGATCCAGTAGTAGCCTGATCTTAACAACTTTTTAGCCATTGCATGCCCTCCAGCATGGGTACCAAAAGATCCTTCGTGCACCTCGTGCATTAACAAGTCTGCTTCTGCACTATCAACACATCTGAGGAGTACCATATCAAAGTTTCTCTTGTACAAGGAACCGTCAGCATTCAAGAAGAAACTACCAGCAAGCCTTCTTAATGTCTTCTTATCATTGGAAGATGCCCCAGGTGGGTACGTTTGATCCTCCAAGAAGCACTTAATGTCATGGAACCAAGGCTTATCATCTTTAACAACATCTACTGAGAATACGTATGCTGGTCTGTCAAGTCTGGATACTGATATTCGAGGCACAAAGTTAGCAGCTTGAACCTTGATCATGGATGAAATGGTAGCCAGAGCATCTGCAAACTGATTTTCATCTCGAGGGATATACTCAAGCTTGACTGTTGTGAAGAAAGTCAACAACCTCCTTGTATAATCCCGATAGGGTATCAGATGATCCTGGTGAGTGTACCATTTGCCGTTGGTTTGATTAATTACCAGAGCTGAATCTCCGAACACAGTCAAAGTCTTGATCCTGAGGTCAATAGCCTCCTCAAGACCCATAATAAAAGCTTCATATTCAGCTTCGTTGTTAGTGCAGTTAAAGGTGAGTTTTGCCGAGAAAGGCATGTGAACTCCTTTAGGTGTAATGAGAACTGCACCAACACCACGACCATTCATATTAACAGCCCCGTCAAACATCATAGTCCATTCTTCCTCTGGGTCAGGCCCTTCAGTGTGAATAGGCTCTTCATGATCTTTTGCTTTAATGAACATGATGTCTTCATCAGGGAAGTCAAATCTCATAGGCTGGTAATCATCAATGGGTTGTTCAGCGAGATAATCAGACAATACACTGCCTTTGATGGCTTTCTGAGATGTGTACTAAATGTCATACTCTGCGAGGATCATTTGCCATCTTGCAACCCGTCCGGTAAGTGCTGTCTTCTCAAAAATGTACTTAACTGGATCCATCTTGGAGATCAATAAGGTAGTGTGGGTCAACATATACTGCCTCAGTCGGCGAGCAGCCCACGCTAAAGCACAACAAGTTTTCTCGAGCAGTGAATAACGTTGTTCACAGTCGGTAAACTTTTTGCTTAGGTAGTATATTGCATACTCTTTTCGACCAGACTCGTCATGCTGGCCCAACACACACCCCATTGACTCTTCTAATACTGTCAAGTATATGATTAGAGGTCTTCCTTCAACTGGAGGCATAAGGATCAGATGCTCTTGTAAGTATTCCTTGATTTTGTCAAAAGCCCTCTGACAGTCTTCGTTCCACCTGACCGTTTGTTCTTTTCTTAACAGCTTGAACAAGGGCTCACAGGTTGATGTTAGGTGAGATATGAACCTCGAAATGTAGTTCAATCTACCTAGAAACCCCCGAACTTCTTTTTCAGTCTTTGGTGCAGGCATTTCTTGAATGACTTTAACTTTATCAGGGTTAACTTCAATTCCCTTCTCACTTACAATAAAACCCAGCAGCTTACTGGATCGCACCCCGAATGTGCACTTGTTGGGGTTTAACTTCAGTTGGTACTTCCTCAGACGCTTGAATAGCTTCAATAGGTTCACCAGGTGGTCTTCTTCTGTAAGGGACTTGGCAATCATGTCATCCACATAACATTCAATTTCTTTGTGGATCATGTCATGGAATAATGTTACCATAGCCCGTTGATAGGTGGCACCAGCATTCTTTAGTCCGAATGGCATCACCTTGTAACAGAATGTGCCCCAGGGTGTGATGAAAGTTGTCTTCTCCATGTCTTCAGGTGACATTTTGATCTGATTATATCCTGAAAATCCATCCATGAAGGAGAACACCGAGAACTGAGCCGTATTATCAACCAATACATCAATGTGAGGTAAAGGGAAGTCATCCTTCGAGATGGCTATGTTCAGGTCCCGGTAATCCACACACATCCTTACCTTGCCATCCTTTTTAGGCACAGGTACAATGTTAGCAACCCACGGCGGGTAGCTGGTCACAGCGAGGAAATCGGCGTCCCACTGTTTTTGTACCTCCCTTTATCTTCATTGCCATATTTGGGCGAGTATGGCGCAACTTCTGTTTTACTGGCGGACAGTCTTCTTTCAAAGGCAGCTTGTGCATGACAATGTCGGTGTCCAACCTTGGCATATCTTGATAAGACCAAGCAAAAACATCCACATATTCCCGAAGCATGTCAATCAGTTGTTCCTTTACCAAATCTTGCAGGCAGGCCCCGATCTTAACTTCTTTCAAGTCTTCTTCTGTACCAAGATTAACCGTCTCGATCTCCTCCTGATGAGGAGTGATAACCTTCTCCTCTTGTCTCAACAACCGGGCTAATTCTTCAGGTAGCTCATAATCTTCTTCAACCCCTTCATCAGCTTGATTAATCGGATTGTCAAAGTCATACGAAGTCATAGCGGTGTTGTTGTCGGTGCAGTCTGGAGGGCACTTTCTGCAAGGGTTTAGATTTGTTTATTTTAGTGATCAGTTTTATCTTATTTTAAAAAGTGAAAATGAAGTTATTTTATTTGAAAAGCATTGTCATTTTATTTTTGTACAAAAAATGAAAAATGAAAAACAGTGAGCGAAAAAGAAAACACTCATTTGCAAAAGATGTCCTGATATTCATTAATTGATCTTTGCAAAAAATACTAGATGGCCCGATTACAAAATGAGTCCTGACATCTTGGGCAAGATGTAGGACTTGATGCATGCTTTAAAACACAGGAAATAATAATTACTCTGCAGGAGTAACTCTTATAATTTCCTGGGAAGACCAGTTTGAGACATGGTTCCCTGGGATCCTTGGACGTATCCAGCTTTACAGGTTGCGCTCGTCTTCTGACTCATCTTCCAAGCTATTCACAGCATTCGGGGTGAGCATCCCCCCACTAATAAACTTGGGCTCCGTTGCAGCCTCTGATTGATCTTGTCGAGTTGGTTTGTAACCCAACCCGAATCGGTCTTCTTTCTTCTCCACGGGCAGCAACTTGCCCAAGCCTTGGGCGGTACCTTCCTCAACAACCTTCCGGGCTAGTTGATATGATGTGATGGAAGTTCCCAGTACAGCAGATGCTTCATTAATATTAAGGGCCTCAAACCCTTGGCTCATGGTTTCGTGGATCTCCCCATCCATCTCAATGTATTTGAAAGTAGCCAGCTGGCTAACAAAAATATCCTCCTCCCCACAAATAGTAATGACTTGGCCTTCCCACTCGAATTTAACTTCTGGTGAAGGGTTGACGTCACGGCGCCGGCGGCGTGTATCCACGGTCTACCCAATAGACAGCTGTAGGCAGGCTGTATATCCATCACAAAGAAGGTCGTTTTGAAAACTTGTGGGCCAATCATTATTGGTAATTCTATCTCTCCCAGAACTGATCTTTTAGAACCGTCAAAGGCTCTCACTACCAAGTTACTCGGGCGTGGTGCCAATCCTTCATACTCCAGCTTCACAAGGGCTTTCTTGGGTAGGACATTAAGGGATGACCCTGTGTCTACCAGTACGTGAGAAAGAACTACACCCTTACACTCCAAGGTAATGTGCAAAGCCTTGTTGTGATTGTGACCTTCCACCGTCAAGTCAGTGTTGGTAAAACCTAGTCCATGACTAGCGTTGACATTTCCAACTACAACCTCTAATTGATTGACAGTAATCTCCTCTGGCACATAAGCTGCGTGCAAGACCTTTAATAGTGCATTCCGGTTAGCCTCGGAGCACATTAGTAATGATAGTATGGAGATTTTGGAAGGCGTTTGGTGAAGCTGGTCTACCACCTTGTAATCACTTTTCTTGATGATTCTCATGAATTCATCAACTTCTTGATCAAAAGGAGTCTTCAAAGCTTCTTTGACAACTTGTTCTTCTTGCACCATGCTCTTCCCTTTTGCCTTGGCAACAGCTTCTGCTTCAGCATTAGGTCGTGGAATTTGTGAGGCGAAGAGACGTCCGCTTCTGGTGAAGCCTCCCCCCCACATTGTCAATCTGAGGTGAAGAAGTTGATGATTCTAAAGTGATTTTCTGCCCCTTGCAGTATAGATCTGAGCCGTAATGCCAAGGGATGGCATTATTGCTTTCGTAAGGAACTGGCCCAGGTACTGTAATAGTGACCGGACTGACAGCAGCTGCAGAGGGTACCACAATGGTGTGTGGATCATAGTATATGGTAACTGGTGCTCTGACGGGAGTAGCATTTTGTGAGTTGTTGGCAGGAACATTTGCAGGGTCATAGTATATAGTAACTGTTGAGACGCTTTCATCAATTGTTGCTGATGTTGTAGGAAGTACTATTGACTGGATGGGTGTTGAAGTTGTAGCAGGGATGGTGACTGAACTTGTATTCGTTGAAGTGATTGATTGAGCAGTTGTTGGAGTTGTAGTAGAATCCATTGGAACAATGGTTGCTGACGTTGTAGGAGTATCTGTGATTGCCGGTGAAGGAATTGTTGGGTTTGTGGGTGCCGTGGTCGTAATCTGAAGAATACTATCCTTAATAAGACTATCTATGCCGCCTCTCAGCCTTTCACACCCATTGACTGCAATATTGCAATACCCACAACCGAGTTCACACCCAGGGAACACTTGGCATTCTAAAAGCTGGGCTTTGATTTCAACCAAAGGTGTTCGAATTTGTGCAACACTGGTGATTAAGGTGGATGGTTTGCCTTCCTCAATAGCATTAATCCTAGGCCCGTTGTGACTAGGCATTGGATTCCTTGTAATATTCGGAGGAGGTGCAAAGTTGAGAGCTTTTGAGTCCACCAGATCTTGGACTTTCATCTGTAGGGCCCTGCACTTTTCAGTATTATGCCCCGGTGCGTTTGAGTGGAATGCACACCTGGCATTGGCATCATAGTTTTTTGGCATATTGGCGGGATCTGGAGGTGCCAATGTCCTTAATTCAACTAGGTTGAGTTTCAGGAGTTGTGGCAAGAGTGCAGCATACGGCATTGAGATTGGGTCAATTACCCTGTTTGCCTGTGATGGTCTTTGTTGGAAAGGACACTGTTGTTGGTTGTTGTTGCTGTTGTTGTAGGTTCTCTGTTGCGGATAATGAATTTTTTATTGATACTGTGGTTGTTGTTGCTGAGGATATGCTGGTTGTTGAGGAATTGGAGCTGGAATGGTAACTGTTGCTACTGACCGGTGTACATACTGAGGTCTGCCCCTGCTTGCATGAATGGAATTTGTCTCACCGGCTCTTCGGGGTCCCACAAAAGGCTTTCTGGAATTGTTGGATGAACTTGCGCCACTGTCAGAAATTTTACCCATTTTTAATAGACTTTCAATCCTTTCACCAGCTATGACGACATCAGCAAAGCTGGTAGAGGAGAAGGCAGCCAATCTATCAATATAGGTCCCTTGCAACGTGTTCATGAACATGTCAGCCATTTCTCTTTCTGACATGGGTGGTTGGACAGCAGCAGCAAGCTGTCTCCACCTTTGGGCATATTCCCTGAAGCTCTCTCTAGAAGATTGTGACATTCCCATTAGGAGGGTCCTGTTAGGAGCCATGTCCAGATTGTATTGATATTTCCTGATGAAAGCTTCAGCTAAGTCTTTCCAGCATCTGATAGTAGCTCTGGTCAAATGTGAATACCACTCTCTTGAATCCCCAGTCAGTCTGTCTTCGAAGTAGAACATCCACAGTTTCTCATCCATAGTATAAGCTTTAAGTCTTCCCAGGAAAGATTGCAGGTGAGTACGTGGACAAGAGGTTCCATTATATTTCTCAAAGCACGGGGGTTTGAATTTGTGGGGAATTCTCACCCCATCCACTAGTCCCATATCTATCACATCGAAGCCCAAGGAATTCTGAGATTCCAAAGATCTCAACTTCTCAGCAATTTCATCCAATCTCCTGTCATAGACTTCATCTCCAGCTCCCATAACAGTAAACTGTTCTTCTTGGGGATCCTCTTGCAAGATTCTCCCTCCAGCAGTATTACCTTGTACATTCCTCAGGATATTAGCTTCTGGATCCAGATGAGGTCCAAATACTGGTGGGTCAATACGAGGCTGGCCCCGTTCATTGTTACTAGTTCCTCCTATTCCAAGATGAGGCTCCTCTGGAGTTTGTCTTTCCACCAGTTCCCTTAACCTTTCTTGACTCTGGGCCAAGCCAGTCATCACAGCCATGAATTGAGTCATTTGGTTTCTCATCTCCACTCTCTCATTAGCCATCTGATTTCTGACCTCAGTTAGATCCTGCTGTACTTGTTCCATTTGAATACCGGGAAGGTTGTTGCGAGTAGGGTACCGGTGCGCGCGGTTGACAGGGAACACTCGGCGACGAGCAATGTTTCCTGAGATCACAACAAATTTAGAAACAAAGATAATAACAAAACCTACAAAACAGACACAAAGGTTAGTATGCAATGCAGTATGCTTATTTGTTTTCCAAGGTATCCGGTTTGGTTCTTGATTTTGACCTTTCCAGACCTCGAGGAAGATGCTTGATGTTGTTGAGAGGAAAAGCCCAAATGAAAACAAACTGAAATATATTACACATGGTGAACAATACATAGTTTGTTTTTACAACACATGCCCCATGGAGGGTCAAAATACCATAAAAGGAAAAGTACATCCAACAGAAATAACAACAAACAAACAATCAAACATCCAGCCCAAACTCATCCTCTCTGAACTCCTTCAAGAGTGCCTCAGTCACTGGACCAGCCGGGTGCTCTGTAATGGTCCTAATGAGGAGGTTCCTGGTAGCAATGGCAGTGGTCAGCTTCTTATGCCTGTCCTGGTCTTTTGATCTCTTCAATCCTACTCTAAGCTTCAACTCTGAAATCTCTTTCTGGGCTGCTATTAAAGCTTCCTGCTGCTTCTTCTCATTGGCCTCTAGCTGTTCAATCTTAGCTTGAGTCTTCTGGGCTTCTTGAGTACGGGCTTCAGTGATCCTGACCCACCTAGCCTGACTCTCTTGCAGATAGAGCTCAGTCCTAGCCTTCTGAATCTTGGCTTCTTTACAGGCATTCTTCAATATTTGTTCCCCAACTCTTGCTTTCCTGATATAGTCCTTTGTCTTCTCAATTTTGGTGAGATGCTCCACCCTAAGCTTCTCCAACATTTCAATATCCAGACGACCATCACTCCTCTCCCAGAGAGTTTTCTTCAATGCCTCAGATAACTTCTCATTCCTTTCCTTCAGCTTCTCAAATTCTTCTAGGTTGACAGTTGTTGCAGGTTGTACCGTTGAGGGTCCAGGCATGTCTTCCAAGGTGAAAGGCATTCCGGTAATCTAAGCTCTAGTACGGGACCAGTCATAGTACTGAGCTGAAGCAACATTATTACACCTTCCAAGGATAGCTACCCCCTTTATCTGGATGTTGTCCCAAGCCCAGGATGCCTGCCTGACAACAGCTGAATTAAGTTTCACTTCACAATACAAGGTCTCAGCCAAATCTTGCCCTCTGGGAGGGTGAACCAAAACGTAGCCCAGTTGTCTCTTAAACAGCAAAGGATTGTAGTTGATGCAACCCTTTACTCCTATCAGAGGCACATTTGGGTATTGTCCACAACTGGTGATAATGTCTTTGCCTTTGGTGCTCTGGGTGCACCATCTAATATCATCTGAAGTCAAGGCAATGAGCCTTTTGGCCCAAATCTTCCGTTGGTGAGGATTCAGGAAGGCATCTGACTTAGGCAGGTGTCTGAGCAGCCAGGTGTAAAACAAAGGAGCACATCATCTTACCAACTTCCCCCTTTGTTTCTCATTCCTCTAATGAATGGAGTAGTAGAAATCTCCTAGCAATGTAGGTACTGGGTTCTTCAGAAGAAACAGATGGATGACATTCTTGCTGACAAATTTGGGTTCATCTGCAAACAGTATAGCCCCATATATGCTGAGGGCTAACAATGCACAGACTGCCCTCCACTCTCCTAATGAGGCCCTCAGGATGGCCTGAGAAATCAAGAAGTCCAAATTCAAACCAGGGATCCCAGCTTTTGTTGTCATACTTTGCTCAATCAAGGCAGGCTCCAAGTATAATGCCTTTGCTACTTCTTCATTTCTAGGAGCTGGCATCTCTGGGTTGAAAGGGATTCCACCTCTGATAGGTATTCCAATCAATGAAGAAAACTCTTCCAGCAGAGGCCCTATCTGAAAGTCAGGAAATGTGAAACATCTCAAAGGAGGGTCATAAAAATGTAAGCATGTGTGGATCATGCTTCTCTGAGAAGGGTCAAGGTCCATAACCATATCCAGGATACCTCCATAGTGTTCTCTAAACAATGGGATGTGGTCAGGTGTGATGAGTGACTGGACCTGCCTGATACCAATCAACACAGGCTCAAAGAAGTGGTAGGATATGTTGCTCTTCCTGGGAGTAGTCATGAATGTTGCTGAAGAAACTGAAGATAAGTGTTGATGAAGGTCACAGACTGATGCTGGAAATGAGCCACTGACAGGTTGAGGATGGTGATGATGAAGATAGCTGAAGAAGATGTCTGATGAAGCAGAGCTCTATGCAGAAGAAGGGGTCAAAACCAAACCAGATATGATGTGGATACCCTGAAAAACAAATAAACAAATGTTAAATGATGCAATGATGATATATGCAAATGATATGCAAGGGTTTGTGATCAAGCTGGATTTGATTATCTGCCTTGATATGAGTCCATGTATGTTCAAAAGAAGGTCCAGATGGAGGTTCAAAAATCCAGTAACCAAGGTGGGGGACTCAAATAAAGAGTCACATGTCCAGGGTTAATCACAAGAACTGTCCAAAGTGGAGTACTCTTAATCAAAACAAAAACAGGGTATGTTGTGGCCAAGAGTACCTGCAAACCTGTAAACAACCTAACCCCCTCACATGTAGTGTTCTAGAACAAGGATCTTCATACTTGGATCAGTTATGAGAAGTGTAAACACTTCTAACCCGGAGGTACAGTGTTTACAATAACCATAAAAGATCCTCCTCTAATTCACCTCAGTTTCTGAAGGTCATAATAAAGGTCATCCAGACTTAGCAGGCTTCCCAGATAGCCCTAGCACTACAGGAAATCTGTAGCACAGAGTTCTCAAGAAGAAACCCACATCTGAACCGTGTTTCATATTCCCGTACCAGACCGAAATGGAATGGGAAAGAACATGAACCACTCTAGCCTAGGTGTCACTCAGGTCCCAAGTATAGGACCTCAAACTCTCAATGGAACCCCACCCACCAAAACAGAAGCCAGATCCAGCAATGATAATGACAGTATGAAATATGTATAAGACTGTAAAGAAAGCAATAAATAAAACTATACATAAAGCAGTGAATAAAGCTAAAAATAAACACAATTAGCACATAACACCCCAGTAAACACAAATCAAACAAGCGCTAGGAGGAACCCACAAAAGGAACCAGAAGCCCTGGTTGCAATATAAGGGTCCCCAACAGAGTCGCCAAGATGTCGCTCCCACCAAATGACACCCGGGTCAGAAGGGGTACAGACGCGAACGGTCGACGAAAGGAGAAGAACACACAAGGGTGAACTGAGAAGAAAAGAGTCGCCAGCTAGGCATTTTTATCCCGAAGGAAAGGTAATGCTGCATAAACCTAGAAAAGAATGGATAAGACGGTCGCGAACCAGAGAAACTGAGAAAGGGGGTTGGTTACAACCTGGGAAGGTATTAGCACCCAGATTGTCCGTCGTACTCGACGGGATCCACGCTTGAAAAATTTGTGTTTAAAGGGGTAGTGTAAGTGCTATCTGTGAATCAAAGCTGGAAAGAATGCAAGTGTCAGTGTAAAAGAAAGGTGAAGTGAGTGAAAGAAGTGTCAGTGTGAAGAAAGAAGGAAATGCTCAAGACAATGAGGTTTAAAGAACAATGCTGGAAGGAGGGGGGGAATATATAGAGACTTTTTTTCGATAACTGTTAAGTTATGCCTACGTATCCTCTCGTGCAATGAGGAAGTCAGAACACCGTAGTTCGACTCAAAGAGACTGAAAGATAAATTGACTTGTGAACTGCTTACTTGTCTATGCTCAAGTGTATGACCTGTCTAGCTCAGGTGCAAACTGTCTTGCGTTAGACGGAAGAAGCGAGTTCTAGATTATGAGTGAATGAGGTGAGAAAAGAATCCCGGAGGAGACGATTATTGTTTGTTTTTGATGTTTTCAGTCTTTTATTGCTTTTGGAGTTTGTCATAAGAAAATGAGCTTAAGCCTAAGCCAAGGGTTAGTAAACTCATCACATCCTCCCTCTGATTAGAGGTAATGAGAATACCTTAAGTATGAAGTAAGCACCTCACACTTAATGGACCCATTACACCATCCTAATAGAAGGATGATAGATGAGAACATTTAAGCTAAGGAAGGCTCCTCAACTTAATCCATGATTAGGGATTAACCTCATGACAAAACAAAGTCTTTATTAGAGTGGATTTTAGTTAATGGTAAGATTAAGAAGTGGATTTTAGGGTTTGTAAGACAACTTGAGGGGGACTTGTCCATTAACACTAGGGTTAGTCCTTCTTAACCAATTAAGGAAGAATTAGAACCCTAATGCAAGGCCCAAGTTACAAGTTTGATGTCTTGATGATTATTAAGTGGATTTATTAAAGGATGTAAACACATCAAGGGTTTAACACTTAGGATTAAAGTTATACACTCCATCCTAATAGAAGGATACAGGCATAACCTTAATCACAAAGCCTTAAAACCTTAAAGGTTTAGTCCTTGATTAAGAGATGAGAAGAGAAGACACAAAGATGACACAAAGGTAAAACTAATGGGGGACTAATCAAACCCTAATTATTGTCATGCTTGGATGTTCCTAGGGTTTATGAGGATTGCAAAAGATCTTCAGAGAAGCCACCAAGGAAGAAACAGGATGAAAGGAGGAGAAGCAAAAAGAAGCAAAACAACTTACTTCACTTAAGAAGATAAGTTGCTTGAAGAAAGAAGGAGAGGAGGAGCATGAATGAGCAAGCCCACTCTAATACAAAAGTAAAAATGCAGCTATGAATGCATAAGAGAGATGAGAAGAGATTATGAGAAGTGAAGGCAAATTCACTTCTCAATGACTTACCACCTGAAAAGTTAGTAACAAGAAATGAGATGAGATGAAAATGAGAAAGATGCAATGATGCAAACCAAAACCAGAAGCATAAACATGATGTTAATGATGCTAAGAGATGATGCAAACACAAGACAAGAGTTGTGGATGATCATACAAGAGATGAGAATTCAAATGAAGCATGTTTTGAACCATGAAAGTTCATGAATGTATATGAAATGGAATGAATGCATATCATGGCAAATGAATGATGTAATGATCAAACATGAGTCTAATGTATCCTAAGATGTCTTAGAAGTCATGTTAATGCACAAAATGTCATGGCAATCTCATGTATGCAAGCAAATGGGAGATGAATGCAAATGAAGGCAAAAATTAGGGTTTATGCACAAGACACAAAGCAAAAATTCAAAATCAGAAGTAACCTATCCTCTTTTCTCTTCTCTTTTCATCTGCTTCTCTTCCTTGGTGGCCTTCTGAAGATCTTTCTCTTAAGCCTCACAAACCATAGGAACAACCAAGCATGATAATTTTAGGGTTGTGCATAGTCCCCCCTAGTCTTTTACCTTTGAGTCTCCTTGAGTCTCTCTTCTCATCTCATAATCAAGGCTAAACACTAAAAGCTTTAGGACTTTGAATTAGGGTTATGCATGTATCCTTATCTTAGGATGGAGTGTATAACTTTAATCCTTGGTGTTAAACCTTTAATTTGCTTACACCTCTTAATCAAAACACCTAATAATGATTAAGACTTAAGCTTGTAACTTGGGCCTTATATTAGGGTTACATCTCTTCCTCTTAGTTAAGAGGGACTAACCCTAGTGTTTAATGGACAAGTCCCCCTCAAGTTAGTCTTACAAACTTAAAAATCATTTCTTAATCTCACCCTTTAATTAAAATTCACTTAATAAAGGCTTGTTATATAATGATTTTAATCCCTAACCATGGATTAAGTTGAGGAGTCTTTCTCAGCTTAAGTGTTCTCATCTATCATCCTTCTCTTAGGATGGTGTAATGAGTTCACTAATCCCTGATTAGAGATTAAACTCATTACTTAACACAAAACAAAATCCAAAAACACTTAATAATCACAAGTAGGTTAATGATCTTAATCCTATATCATCATGGTAATTAATTTGAGATCTTCATCTCATGCTTAAGTAGATTCATTATCCCTAATCAGGGAGTATATAATGAGTTTACAACCCTTGATTTAGGCTTAAGCTCATTATCCTATGCAAAACACCAAAAACAATAAAAAACTGAAAAACACAAACAAACAATAAACGTCTCCTCCGGGATTCTTTTCTCATTACACTCACTCTGAAAACGAGAACTCGCTTCTCCCGTCTAATGCAAGACAGTTAACATTCGAGCCAGACGAGTCACACACTTGAGCATAGACAAGCAAGCAGTTCAAAGCAAAATCATCCAGTCTCTTTGAGTCGAACTACGGTGTTCTGACTTCCTCATTGCACGAGAGGATACGTAGGTATAACTTAACAGTTATCGAACAAAAGTCTCTTTGTCATCCCCCTCTTTCAGCTTTCTTTTCTAAGCCTCAGTCTTTGAGCGCTCACCCTCTCTTTTGCACTAACACACTGTACTTTTCTCCCTAGCTTTTTATACACAATCAGCACATACACTACCCCTTTTAAACACAATCAAGTAAGCGTGGATCCCGTCGAGTATAACGGACGATCTGGGTGCTAATACCTTCCCAGGTCGTAACCAACCCCCTTTCTCATTTTCTTTGGTTCGCAACCGTCTTATCCATACCCTTCCAGGTTTATGCAACATTACCTTTCCTTCGGGATAAAAATGCCTAGCTGGCGACTCTATTCAACCTCAACCTTCAACATCACCGACCGTCCGGTCTGCACCGGGACGAGAGTCCGGGGAGCGACAGAAACGATAAGCGAATCGCTGAAAAATCACAAAAACACACACCTACTGCCCAAACATGTATCAAACGCATAAGGCCTCTCCATACACGTATCAACGTATGCCCATACGCGTAACAGGCGGCGTGACCACCCGTTGTTAGGTGTAATTCCTTGTCCCATACGCGTAATCTAGATCTTATACGTAAACTGGCAGAAAGCTCATAAATCATCTTCTGCTATGAGTTCATCATTTTACCACTCCAATTCAGTCCTATTTGGGTTCCTACTATGTTTTTAGACTCCTAATTCATCATCTCGTTATCTATTCTTCATTACAACACCAATTAACCAACCTATTATCATTATCTAAACAGATTTGTCACAATTTGCTCCACCTTCATAGAAATTATCACAACATTTATCCATAACAACAACATCCAGAGATTCATCTCAGATATAACAACATCAATTCATCAAAATCGTATAGAATAGTACACGAATCATCATACAAACAGCGACAAAGAAAATCAAATAACCTTAACCCATACATACAGATTATTTCTCCCGGTTATAAGATACGAATCCCACCCTTACCTTTGGATTGAATAGAGCTCGAATCCTTGGATGCAATTCCTACGAATTTCCTCTGAAATCTTTGCTCTAGCTCTTGCTCTCCCAAAACCTTGTTCCTCTCTCCAAAATACGATTATGACTAATTCTTCCCTAAAACTCTTACTATTGCCTTTTTCTTTATTTTAATTAAAATACCATAAAATAAATCCTAATATTATTATTATTACTAAATTATTTAATTACTCACTAATGGGCTTCTTTCTACACCTCTCAATAATACTCTTAAAACTCCCCAAAATAAATCTAAACCATCAACCAACTTAAAACCACTTAAATCATCTAATCATCTTAACAACAAATATCACACATCTCAAGACACAACAAATATCATCAAAATAATTAAATTAAATTAATTAATTAAATCGGGGTGTTACAACTCTTCCCCATAAAAACATTTTCTTCCTCGAAAATCTTACCTCGCTCAAACAACTCAGGATAATACTTTTGCATCTTGCTCTCTAACTCCCACGTCATACTCTCACCAGCAGCTCCTAGCCAAACAACTTTCACCAACGCGATCTCCTTGCCTCACAAGGTTTTCATCTCTCGATCCTCAATACGTACTGGCATAGTCTCCACAGTTATATTATCTCGTACTTGGATATCATCCATACTAACAACATGAGACAGATCGGGTACATGCTTCTGGAGTTGCGAAACTTGGAACACATCATGCAGATTCGACAAATTAGGGGGGGTAAAGTCACTCGATAGGCAACGTTTCCAATTCTGTCCAAAATCTGATACGAACCAATAAACCTCAGAGTAAGCTTCTTAGATTTCAACGCTTTTCCCTGATCAACTTGAAATTCTCTGTAGTCTCTCAAACTATCATAGGTCCAAACACTACACCTTCACCAGATTCATGCCAACACAATGGAGTCCTATATCTCCGACCATACAATGCCTCAAAAGTTGCCATCCCAATACTAGAATGATAACTATTATTATACGTGAAGTCTATCAACGGAAGATAAGTATCCCACAAACCTTCCTTCTCAAGAACATACGCCCTCAACAAATCCTCTAACGATTGAATAGTCCTCTCAGTCTGTCCATCTGTCTGAGGATGCTAAGCTGAACTCAACCTCAATTTAGATCCCAATGCCTCTTGCAAACCCTTCCAAAACTCCGACCTAAACCTCAGATCTCTGTCTGACATAATACTCAATGGAACACCATGAAGCTTCACAATTACTCTCACATAGATCTCAGCCAACTTAGACACCAGAAAACTAATATTGATAGGAATGAAGTGAGTCGACTTTGTTAACCTATCAACATTACCCAAATCGAAACATGCCCTCTTGCAGTATTAGGCAATCCTGTAACAAAATCCATAGAAATTTTATACCATTTCCATTTTGGGATCTCCAACGGTTGCATTAATCCCATAGGCTTCTGATTTTCAACTTTAGACTTCTGACAAGTCAAACAAGCATACACGAAACATGCCACCTCTTCCTTCATACCAGACCACCAAAACAACTTCTTTAAATCTTGGTACATCTTAGTAGCTCCTAGATGAATACTCAAATTAATTTTATGACCCTCTTCTAGGATACTCTTTTTCATAGAAGCATCATCAGGAACGCAAACCCGATCATGAAATCTTAAGATACCATTTGCATCTATCTTGAAATCACTCTTCTCTGACTTATCACATCCAACCATAACATCTACCAGTTTCACATCTAGCTTCTGAGCTTCTCTGATTTTATCCAGAAAATCATTATTAATCTTAAGCATACCCAACATTACACTCTGCAATGTTACTTTGCAAACCAAACTCATGTCACGAAACTGCTCAATTAATTCCAATTCCTTCACCATCATTGCTGACATATGTAAAGTCTTACAACTTAAAGCATCAGCTACAACATTAGCTTTACTCAGATGGTAATTCAAACCAAAATCATAATCCTTCAACAATTCCAACCATCTATGCTTCCTCATATTCAATTCTTTTTTATCAAACAGATACTTCAGAATCTTATGATCGCTAAGCACTTCAAATCGGGAACCATATAGATAGTGTCTCCAAATCTTCAACACAAATACTACTGCAACAAGTTCTAAATCATGTGTAGGATAATTCTTTTCATGCACTCGCAATTGTCTCGATGCATATGCAATAACCTTATTATTCTACATAAGCACGCCTCCTAAACCCATCAGAGAAGCTTCACAATACACCACAAACGGTTCATCAGGATTAGGCAATGTCAAAACCGGAACCAACGTCAACCTTTTCTTCAACTCCGTTAAACTATCTTAGCACTGCATGTCCCAAACAAAAGCCTTACTCTTGAAAGTCAACCTAATCAACGGAAGTTCCAAATTATAAAATCCTTCAATAAATCTTCTATAATAACTAGCTAACCCCAAAAAGCTCCTAATCTCAGTAGCCGATCTTGGAGTTTCCCATTGTAACACAACTTCTACTTTAGAAGGATCTACTGAAATACCACTGCCTGAAATTATATGACCAAGAAAACTGACTTCCTTTAACCAAAATTCACACTTAGATAACTTCGCATACAACTTCCTTTCTTTCAAAACTCCCAACACAATCCTCAAATGCTCTTTATGTTCATCTACTAACTTAGAGTAAATCAGAATATCATCGATAAACATAACTACAAAATGATCCAAGTACGTATGAAAAATACAATTCATGTACTCCATGAATACTCCCGGCGCATTAGTCACACCAAAAGGCATCACCGAATACTCGTAATGTCCATACCTTGTTCTAAATGCAGTCTTCTAAATATCTTCATCTTTCACTTTGATTTGATGATAGCCCGATCTCAAATCTATCTTACTGAATACACAAGCACCCACCAATTGATCCATCAAATCATCGATCCTCAGAAGAGGATACTTATTCTTAATCATTACTTTATTCAGTTATCTATAATCTACATAAAGTATCATACTTCCATCTTTCTTCTTTACTAACAACACTGAGGCTCCCCACGGCGATACACTCGGCCTTACAAACTTCTTCTCAAGTAACTCTTCTAACTGTTTTTTCAGTTCTAACAATTCAGATGCAGACATTCTATACGGTGCCATAGAAACAGGTCTAGTACTAGGTACAAGATCAATCGTAAACTCAACTTCTCTTTCTGGCGGCACATCAGGAATTTCATCAGGAAAAACTTCAGGAAAATCACTTACCACTTGCAATTCATCAATCTTAGCCCTGCTTTCAATTGACAATGTCGCCATTAATGAAAACATCTGAGCTTCCTCTTTCATCAATTTCTATAATTCTCTGAAAGACTTCAACTCAACTCCTTCCTCTTCCGGAGTAGAAAACCTCACTGACTTACGATAACAGTTTATATGAACGAGTTATACTCTAACCAGTTCATACCTAGGATTACATTCATCCCAGTCAACAACAGACAAACCAAGTCAACTAATAAATCCTTATCGAAAATCGACAAAGGTCATTTAAAACACACGAGAGAAGTAGTCACTGATCCCGAAGTCGGAATTTCGACGATTAACTTTCCATTCATAACAGACAACGTAAAACCCAATCTCTTAACACAATAAGCAGAAAAAAAACAATGCATTGCACCTGTATCAATAATAGTAATTAAAGGAATACTATTAATGAAACATGTACCTCTAATAAGTCTATCCTTGCTAGCAGTCTGAGTTCCTGCCAATGCGAACACTTTTCCCGTCTGAGCCTTCTTCGGCTTCTGACACTTGCTACCAATGTGTCCCTCTTCGCCGCAGTTAAAAAAGACTACCTCTTTATGCTTACAATCATTGGTTGTATGTCCAACCTTGCCACACCGGAAACATCTCTTAACCTCGGCAGTACAAACATTGCTCTTGTGACCAGCTTGTCCACACTTGTAACAAAAAAATACTAACAGGAGCATCTCCCCCACTAGTTCTCTGTCCTGAAGCAGTCTTTTTCTTACCCTTACCCGTCGCAACATCATAAGGCTTGCCACGATTCTGTTGGTGCTTACCTCTTCTGTCATTCACAATCTTGTAATGAGCATTGCTATCTTCCTCGAAGATCCTGCAACTATCAACCAGATCAGAAAACACTCGAATCTTCTGGTATCCCATAACCTTCTTAACCTCAGAGCGTAATCCATTCTCAAACTTGATGCACATAGAGAATTATGCTCCAGCTCCACTATAATGCAGATAAAACTTTGACAATTCAGTGAACTTAGCAGCATAGTCAGTCACTGACATATTTCCCTGTTTCAGCTCAAGGAATTCAACTTCTTTCTTACCATAAACATCTTCAGGGTAGTACTTTCTCATAAACTATCTCCGGAAAACAGCCCAAGTGACTTCGTCACCTGCAGCTTCCAATCTTGCACGAGTCTCTAACCACCAGTCATCAGCTTCAAGCGCCAGTATATGCATACCATAGCGAACCTTCTGCGCTACCATACAATCCATCCTCTGAAGATCCTTTCAATCTCCTACAACCATTCCAATGATGCATCAAGGTCATACTTACCCTTGAAAGTAGGCGGATTCTCCCTCTGAAAAGTCGCCAAACTACGAGATCCCTCATCCTCGCCAGCTTTAGGTAGGTTCTGCACAGCTTGTGCCATTACTTGCATTGCAGCAACCATATAAGCGTCGTTTCTCCCAGCCATCTCAACTTAAACACCACAATAAGAACAAAGATCAGCACACAATAACAATATTCAATTGTTAGACAACTAAGACTCGACACTTGGCCGGACAGACCGACCTCCTCTAAAACCACTAATGTAACACCCCATTCTACTCGCAATTAATTATAGATAAATCAGAGTTCAACAAAAACGGGGCATCACATTTTTCTTCTTTTAAATCATATATCACGAACAAATTAGTCTTTATTATTTAACTTCATGAATGACTCATCAATTAATGAAACATCTTCTTAAAGGAAAACATCTTTAAATCAAATAAAACAAAACAGAAGTTCAACTAAAATCGAGCATGCGCTAGTCCCTCCCAAAGTGTTACTATATCAGAGCGACCAACGACTCAAACACCCTACGGACTCTTCGCTACTCAGGATCACCTGCACGTTACCACATAGGGTAACATTTAACAGAAAGGGGGTGAAATATCGAAAATTATAAACAGGATACAACAATCAGCATATACAAGTAAGGTCATTCAATCACCCATTCACATCACAATCATCATAAACATCGTTTCATCATAACATCTAAAACAAATAATCCAAATATGCATCTCAAATGTGACTCAACAATGCATGCATGTGGTACCATTCAGAGTGAATTCCCATCTAAAAAATTCATGCCAATTAGGTGGGCATTATCATGACATAAGTCTTCATCTTAAACATCGTGGTTTCCTATCTAGACCATCTTAATAATGCACATGCATGCGATATGAGAAATGACATACAACAATTCACACATCATGAAATTGTTGAAACACATCGTCTTATTTCATCGCAAGGTTGAAACAATTAATCTTGGTACAGATGAAGATGTGAAAGAGGTTAAAATCGGGGCCTGCTTACAAGACTCGGTGAAGAAACAACTGATTGACCTGCTTCAGGAATATGTGGATGTGTTTGCTTGGTCTTATCAAGATATGCCAGGGTTGGACACCGACATTGTTATGCACAGGCTGCCTTTAAGAGAAGAATGCCCGCCGGTTAAACAGAAACTGCGCCGTACTCGCCCAGACATGGCAATGAAGATCAAAGAAGAGGTACAAAAGCAATGGGACGCCGGATTCCTTGCTGTAACCAGCTATCCACCGTGGGTTGCTAATATTGTGCCTGTGCCTAAGAAAGACGGCAAAGTAAGGATGTGTGTTGACTACCGGGATCTGAACAGAGCCAGCCCGAAAGATGATTTCCCACTACCTCACATTGATGTATTGGTTGATAATACGGCTCAGTTCTCGGTATTCTCCTTCATAGACGGATTTTCAGGATACAATCAGATCAAAATGTCACCTGAAGACATGGAGAAGACAACCTTCATCACGCCCTGGGGCACGTTCTGTTACAAGGTGATGCCATTCAGACTGAAGAATGCTGGTGCAACATATCAACGGGCTATGGTAACATTATTCCACGATATGATCCATAAAGAAATCGAGTGTTATGTGGATGACATGATTGCCAAGTCCCTCACAGAAGAAGACCATCTGGTAAATCTGCTGAAGTTATTCAAGCGTCTGAGGAAGTACCAACTGAAGCTGAACCCCAACAAGTGCACATTCGGGGTGCGATCTGGTAAGCTGCTGGGTTTTATCGTAAGCGAGAAAGGGATTGAAGTGGACCCTGATAAAGTCAAAGCCATTCAAGAAATGCCTGCACCGAAGTCTGAAAAAGAAGTTCGAGGGTTTCTAGGTAGATTGAACTACATCTCAAGGTTCATATCTCACCTTACGGCAACCTGTGAACCCTTGTTTAAACTGTTAAGAAAAGAACATACGGTCAGGTGGAACGAAGACTGCCAGAGGGCTTTTGACAAAATCAAAGAATACTTGCAAGAACCACCAATCCTTATGCCTCCAGTCGAAGGAAGACCTTTGATAATGTACTTGACAGTATTAGAAGAGTCAATGGGGTGTGTGTTGGGCCAGCATGACGAGTCTGGTCGAAAAGAGTATGCAATATACTACCTGAGCAAAAAGTTTACCGACTGTGAACAACGTTATTCACTGCTCGAGAAAACTTGCTGTGCTTTAGCGTGGGCTGCTCGCCGACTGAGACAGTATATGTTGACCCACACCACTTTATTGATTTCCAAGATGGACCCAGTTAAGTACATTTTCGAGAAGCCAGCTCTTACCGGACGGGTTGCAAGATGGCAAATGATTCTCACGGAATATGACATTCAGTACACGTCTCAGAAAGCCATCAAGGGCAGTGTATTGTCTGAATATCTTGCTGAGCAACCTATTGATGACTACCAGCCTATGAGATTTGACTTCCCTGATGAAGACATAATGTTCATAAAAGCGAAAGATCATGAAGAGCCTATTCACACTGAAGGGCCTGACCCGGAGGAAGAATGGACTATGATGTTTGATGGGGCTGTTAATATGAATGGTCGTGGTGTTGGTGCAGTACTCATTACGCCTAAGGGAGTTCACATGCCCTTCTCGGCAAAGCTCACCTTCAACTGCACTAACAACGAAGCTGAATACGAAGCTTGCATTATGGGTCTTGAGGAAGCCATTGACCTCAGGATCAAGACATTGATTGTATTCGGAGATTCAGCTCTGGTAGTTAATCAAACCAACGGCAAATGGTACACACACCAGGATCATCTGATACCTTACAGGGATTATACAAGAAGGTTACTGACTTTCTTCACAACGGTCAAGCTTGAGTATATCCCTCGGGACGAGAATCAGTTTGCATATGCTCTGGCTACCATTTCGTCAATGATCAAAGTTCAGGCTGCCAACTTTGTACCTCAGATTTCAGTGTCCAGACTTGACAGACCAGCATACGTATTTGCAGCAGATATTGTCAAAGATGATAAGGCTTGGTTCCATGACATTAAGTGCTTCTTGGAGGATCAAACATACCCATCTGGGGCATCTTCCAATGATAAGAAGACTTTGAGAAGGCTTGCTGGCAGTTTCTTTCTGAACACTGATGGTTCCCTGTACAAGAGAAACTTTGATATGGTACTCCTCAGATGCGTTGATAGAACAGAAGCAGACTTGTTGATGCACGAAGTGCACGAAGGATCCTTTGGTACCCATGCTGGAGGGCATACCATGGCTAAGAAGTTGCTAAGATCAGGCTATTACTGGATCACAATGGATGCCGACTGTTGTGCCTATGCCAGGAAATGCCATAAATGCCAGATCTATGCGGATAAGGTGCATGTGCCTCCCAATCCTCTGAATGTGATGTCTTCACCCTGGCCCTTTGCTATGTGGGGCATTGACATGATTGGCAAGATTGAACCGACTGCTTCAAATGGCCACAGATTCATCCTGGTCGCCATTGACTATTTCACCAAGTGGGTCGAAGCAGCTTCCTATGCAAACGTTATAAGACAAGTGGTAGCCAGATTTCTGAAGAGAGATATCATCTGTCAATACGGAGTTCCCGAGCGAATCATTACTGATAATGGTTCCAACTTAAACAACAAAATGATGGCTGAGCTATGCCGGGACTTCAAAATCCAACACCACAATTCTTCTCCTTACAGGCCAAAGATGAATGGCGTTGTCGAGGCAGCTGTAAACACCCCAAATTTGCCCTCACCCATTCACACCATGGCTTATGATCTTTTCATATGCATAAACACAAGCATACCATCTCATATTCCATTTTTGATTCACTGCATTGATTCAAGGTCATCTGCACCTAGGGTTTGTGATCTGAGCAATCCAAGAGCCTCTTGAGCCACTCCAAGGGCCATCAATCACTTCAAAGGGGTCCATGTGTGTTCAAGTGTCATATCACATCCTCTCAAAGTCAAGAATGCCAAGGAATCACAAGAACTGGGATTGGTATGGAAGCAGAGCCAAGTTTGACTGCACAGTTGACCTAAAATTAGGGTTTTGGTTTCAGAGGCCATAACTCCAAATTTTTTGGTCATTCTTGTTTCTATTGGTCTCTATATGGTATAGGGAGTATGCATATCAATTTTCATGAAGAAATTCCATGGGGAAGTCATCTGATCAAGAGTTGACTTTTTGGACAAGTCAGTGCAAAATCAGGGCATCTGAGGCCCCCAATGACCCAACCAAGGGGTGATCTTCATCATTTTGAGTGTATATGATCTTTATTTGATCATGGAAGAAGGTTGAAGTTCACAAAATTCAAGAATTACAAGTTTTTGCAAAGTTGACTTTTTAGGGCATGGTTGACTTTTCATGAAATGTCATTTTATGCCACTTTTTCAACCCTTGCTTTTTGATCCAAAAATGCTTCAAATGGAAAAACTTTGGTCATGAAAGTTGTAGATTAGATCTTTCCCTTTTCAAAAAGTACAAGAACATGATCTAATTCATTTTGGATCAAAAGTTATGGTGTGTCAAAGTTGGCAAAAATCACTAATTTTCAAGACATGCACCAAATGAGAAACTTGCAAAAACTTTGTACCAAGGCATTTGTGACTTCTAGTTCACATCAAACCAATGTGCAAGCATCATACAAGTTCTAAAAATCAGATTTGAACCAAAAAGATCACATGTTCATGGTTGGCAAAGCAAGAGATTTTCATGAAGTTTCAAAAGTAAACAAGTTGCAAAATCATCATAACACTTCCATCCACTTGATGTCTTGGATGCTGAACCAGCCATAACCTCTCCCCTCACCATGCTGCACCAGCCCACACCTTTGTACTAGCCTAGAACACAACCCATGCCTCTCTTACATAAAGGTTGACAATTTGCAAAAGTGAACTTACCTATCACAGCAGGCCAGGTCACATCATCTGACTAATGAGATTATTTTATGCAAGCCAAATGCTAGCCATTTCACATATCAAGCAAGGCTGAAACACACAAGAACCTCACATTCACAAACTCACTCCATCAAGCATTTCTCTTCGAATCTCTCTACACAACACACAAACACAAGAACCAAATCCACTGATCAACTCACCTTGCTTCACTGAGCCAAAACCAGCAAGACTCAGGCCTGAACTAAACAAGAACTGAGCTTCACCATTTTTCATCCTCAAAGCCAGAACTTTCGAATCTCACTTTCCAGCCATCAAACACCCCATTTCTCTTCACCAACAAGTCAAGCACACTCAAAGGAGCAAGAATCCACCATTGGATTAGCCTGAAACCTCACATTTCCTGACTGTGAAACCTGCTGCACCAGAACTGGACTTCTCAAATTAGCTTGTTTAAGCTCATTCCAAGCCTACCATTGGCATCAGGGGGGTCAGTGGAGCAAGCCTGCATCAAAGAATAGCTCTGAAAGCCCAGAAACAGGAGTCTCCATCTCAGGTATGGCCATGAACATTTTTTCTCAGAGCTTGCATTTTGAGTTATAAATTGGTTGCTTATGTCTTGCTGGTCATGGGGATACTCTTAGAATCGAAAATAGATGAGAAACGAGTTTGTATTGTCACTCTGAAATTTCACCCGTGAAATTTGTTTCTTTCGATTTGCTTGATTCTTGATGTTTAAATGATGTTTGAGAGTGGATTCGTGTCCTAGGATGTTAGAGGATCACTTGGCTGTGTTTAATTTGATGTTTAGAAGCCTAAATCAGGATCTAGGGTTTTGTTGTTGTCGGAGAAGATGACCGGAGCTTCCCTCCGGTCACCTGAATGTCATTTGCCCTAATCCCAGTCATTAACTTCCATTTGAATCTCATGCGTCAGATTGCTTGACTTTGTTGACTTCCCGCGTGCATGAATGGCCCAAATTCGTTCATTTGCCCTAATCTTGTTTAATTAAAATAATCATAATTAATTAACTCAGAAGCAATCCAGGCCATCCACTAACGCGCGCAGTCAACAATTTTAAACCCAGGGTCCATCCCAGCCCTCCATTCAGTTGACTTTTCTATTTTCTTTGTTTTAATTCATTTATTTCATATTTGTTTTATACAATTTATTTAAAATAGCAAAAATGTTTTAAAAATTATGAAACTTTTTGTCAAGAGTTTCATTAATTTTTAAAACACAAAAATATTTTTATTTTCATTTTTAGCATTAAAAAAGTATTTTTAAATATTTAAAAGTTTATTTTTAATTGATTAATGAAAATTAATTTATTAAAAATACTTTTAGGTATTTAAAAATTACCAAAAAATTCATGAAATGTTCTAAGACATTTAGAAACATTGTCCAACCTTCAAACCAAATTTATTTTTTGATCTTGATGCATTTTGAGAATTTTTCATTGATTTAAAATCATTTTTATGCATTAATTTGATCCAAAGTTCCAAAAATCATTTCTGCCTATCCATGAGGAGTTGGACATTGATTCTTTTTGCATTGCATTGTGTTTAGCATGTAGTTTGTGAGATTAAATGGCCATGATTTGATCTTTCATTTTCCTTTTGTTTGATAATTTTCTTGTTTAAGAACCCTAAAACCCTAGAAATCTTAGAAAAACCATAACTTGAATTTGGTTAGGAGTTGAGATCTCTCCTTTGGGCATTGGGTTAGTATTGGATTAGGGGTCCTTTGAGTGGCATTTTCAATTTTTTTATCTTAGGGTTTGCTTCTGATTTTGACTTTTGTTTGATGTATTGTTCATAAACCCTAATTTGGGCTTCCATATGCATCCATCTTGCATTCTCTTGCATAATATGACTTGCCATGACATTTCAAGCATCCATGTGATTCATTTGACATCATAAGACATATTGAAAGCATGTTTGATCATTGTATCATGTATTTGCCATGTTGTATGCCATGTGCACTTCATAACTTTTCATGTATGTTCATGTTTCTTAGCTTGCTTCATTTGCATTCATGAGCTTGTATGATCATTTCCATGTGCTGCCTCATGTTTATAGCATCTCATAGTATCATTAGCATCATGTAAATGCTTCTGGTTTTGTTTCTCATCATGTCATCTCATCCCATTTTACATTGCATTGCATTTCCTTTCTAACCTTTCAGGTGGTAAGTGACTTTGAGAAGTGAATTTGCCTTCACTTCTCATGACTTCTCTTCATCTCCTCCCTTGCATCCATGCTGCATTTTTATATGTGTTTGGGTTTGAGCTTGCTCATTCTTCTTCTTCCCACTTTCTTTCTTCAAGTGACTTGACTTCTTGAATGAAGCAAGTCACTTTGCTTCTCTTGATCCTTTCATCTGCTTCCTGGTGGTTCCATTGAAGATTGTTCCTATAAACCTCACAAACCTTAGGAACAACCAAGCATGACAATGATTAGGGTTTTGATTAGTCTCCCCTCTTAATTTTACCTTTGTGTCTCTCTTGAGTCTTCTCTTCCCATCTCATAATCAGGGACTAAACCATAAAGGCTTTAAGGCTTTGTGATTAAGCTTATGCCTGCATCCTTCTATTAGGATGGAGTGTATAACTTTAATCCTAAGTGTTAAACCCTTAATGTGTTTAACTCCTTTAATCAATCGACTTAATAATCATCAAGACATCACACTTGTAACTTGGGCCTTGCATTAGGGTTCTAATTCTTCCTTAATTGGTTAAGAAGGACTAACCCTAGTGTTAATGGACAAGTCCCCCTCAAGTTGTCCTACAAATCATAAAATTCACTTCATCATCATATCATTAAATAAAATCCATCTAATAAAGGCTTGTTTTGTCATGAGTTTAATCCCTAATCATGGATTAAGTTGAGGAGCTTTCCTCAGCTTAAACATCCTCATCTATTATCCTTCTATTAGGATGGTGTAATGAGTCTGTTTAATCCCTGATTATGGCTTAATCTCATTACTTAACACTAAACAAAAACCATAAAAACATCTAAATAATCACAAGTAGGCTAATGATCTTAATACTACACCAGGATGATTAAGTGTGAGAAGCTGACTTCACACTTAAGGTATTCTCATTACCCCTAATCAGAGGGAAGATGTGATGAGTTTACTTAATCCATTGGTTTAGGCTTAAGCTCATTAACTTATGACAAATTCTCAAAAGCAATAAAAGACTGAAAACTCAAAACAAACAATAATCGTCTCCTCCGGGATTCTTTTCTCATCTCATTCACTCACAAACGAGAACTTGCTTCTTCCGTCTAATGCAAGACAGTTCGCATCTGTGCCAGACAGATCATACACTTGAGCATAGACAAGCAAGCAGTTCACAAGTCAATTCATCTTTCAGTCTCTTTGGGTCGAACTACGGTGTTCTGACTTCCTCATTGCACGAGAGGATACGTAGGCATAACTTAACGGTTATCGAACAAAAGTCTCTGTATATTCCCCCTCTTTCTAGCTTTATTCTTTAGCCTCATGATCTTGAGCATTTCACTCTGCTCTTACACTGACACCTTCATACTTCATATCACTTATACACTATACACTGACACCTGTACATCCTTTTTTCCAGCTCTTTATACACAGATTGCACTGACACTACCCCTTTAAAACACAAATCTTTTAAGCGTGGATCCCGTCGAGTACGGCGGACAATCTGGGTGCTAATACCTTCCCAGGTTGTAACCAACCCCCTTTCTCAGTCTCTCTGGTTCGCAACCGTCTTATCCATCTCTTTCTAGGTCTATGCAGCATTACCTTTCCTCCGGGATAAAAATGCCTAGCTGGCGACTCTTTTCATCTCCAGTGAGTCCACTGCTGTGTGTTCTCATTGTCCCTCTCGCCGACCGTTCGCGTCTGTACCTTTATTTGGGCCAGTCCCATTTTATCGGGAGCGACAGCTTGGCGACTCTGTTGGGGACCCTTATACTGCAACCAGGGCTTCTGGTTCTTTTTGTGGGTTCCTCCTAGCGCTTGATTGATTTGTGTTTACTAGGGTGTTATGTGCTATCTGTGTTTGTACATTTGTATTTATTTTTTTTGGCTTTATGTACAATTGTTTATCTGCTTTCTTTACAGCTTTACATATATCATACTGTCATACTATTCTGGCTGGATCTGTTGTTTCTGTTTTGGTGGGTGGGTGTTCTATTGAGAGTTTAAGGTCCTATACCTGGGACCTGAGTGACACCTAGGCTAGAGTGAATCATATTCTTTCCCATTCCATCTCGGTCTGGTGCGGGAATATGAAACACGGTTCAGATATGGGTTTCTTCTTGAGAACTCTGTGTTGCAGATTTCCTGCAATGCTAGGGCTATCTGGGAAGCCTGCTAAGTCTGGATGACCTTTTAGTATTGACCTTCAGAAACTGAGGTGAATTAGAGGAGGAACTTTTATGGTTATTGTAAACACTGTACCTCCGGGTTAGAAGTGTTTACACTTCTCATAACTGATCCAAGTCTGAGGATCCTTGTTTTAGAACACCACCTGTGAGGGGGTTGGGCTGTTTACAGGTTTGCAGGTACCTTGACCTCAGAATACCCTGTTACTTTGATTTGATTAAGAATACTCCATGTTGGAACAGTTCTTGTGATTCTAAACCCTGGACATGTGGCTCTTTATTTGAGCCCCCCACCTTGGTTACTGGACTTATAGACCTCCATCTGGATTTCACACATGGACTTATATCAGAGCACTTGATCAGATCCAGCTCAGTCACAAACCCCTTGCATATCATGTGCATACATAATCATTGCATCATATTGACATTTTCTTATTTGTGTTTCAGGGTATCCATCTTCATTTGGTTTTGGTTTTGACCCCATCTTCAGTATTGACCTATCTTCATCAGCACTTGCTTCAGCTACCAGCTATCTACTTCAGCCAATCAGCGGCCCATTCCTCAGTATCATCATTAGCACTTGTCTCTACTCAGTCTCAACATCATGGCACCTAAAAAGAGCAACATCACCTACCACTTCTTCCAGCCAGAGTTAGCTGACATCAGGAGGATTCAGACCCTGATCACTCCAGACCATATACCACTGTTCAGGGAACACCATGGAGATATACTTGATATGGTTATGGATCTGGACCCCTCACAGAGAAGCCTGATCCACACTTGCCTCCAGTTTTATGATCCCCCACTGAGATGTTTCACTTTTCAGGACTTTCAGCTGGGCCCCTTATTGGAAGAATACTCATCATTAGTTGGTATACCTATCAGGGGTGGAGCCCCTTTCAACCCTGAGATGGTCTTTCCTGGTAATGAAGAGGTAGCAAAGGCATTGCATTTGGAACCAGTCCTGATTGGGCAGCATATGACTTCTAAGGCTGGAATCCCTGGCCTGCATCTGGATTTCTTGATCTCTCAAGCCACCCTGAAGGCTTCTTTAGGAGAGTGGAAAGTAGTCTGTGCTTTATTGGCCTTGAGCATATATGGGATCATATTATTTGCAGATGAGCCTCGATTTGTTAGCAAGAATGCAATCCATCTTTTCATCCTGAAGAACCCAGTGCCCACTTTATTGGGGGATCTCTACTATTCAGTGCATCAGAGGAATGAAAAGCAGAGGGGAAGATTAGTGAGGTGCTGTGCTCCTTTGTTCCATACTTGGCTTCTCAAGCATTTGCCCAGGACAGATGCATTTTTGAACCCTCATCAACAGAAAAACTGGGCTGGAAGACTTACTGCTCTAACTTCAGCTGATATCAGGTGGTGCACTCAAAGCACAAAAGGCAGGGATATCATCACCAGCTGTGGGCATTTTCCCAATGTGCCCCTAATAGGAGTTAAGGGTAGTATTAATTACAACCCTCTGCTGTTCAAAAGACAACTGGGCTATGCACTGGTCCACACTCTTAAGGCACAGGACTTGGTTGAGACTCTTTATTGTGAGAACAAGCTTAACCTGGCTATTGTTAGGCAGGCAGCCTGGGCCTGGGACAATGTGCAGACTAAGGGGGTAACCATCCTGGGGAAGTGTAACAATGTGGCATCAGCACAATACTATGATTGGTCCCATGCCAGGGCTCAATTCTCTGGGATGCCCTTTACTATTGAAGATATGCCCGGGCCTTCCACAACACCACCTCCAGCAACTGTCAGCTTAGAGGAATTTGAGAAGTTGAAAGAGAGAAATGAGAAGCTGACTCAAGCTCTACAGAAGACCCTCTGGGAGAGGAGTGATGGCAGACTGGATATTGAGAGGTTGGAGAAGTTGAAAGTGGAACATCTGGCTAGAATTGAGAAGTCTGAAGATTACATTAAGAAGTCTAGGGCTGGAGAACAAATCTTGAAGAATGCTTGCAAAGAAGCTCAGTTCCAGAAAGCCAGGACAGACTTGTATCTGAAGGAGAGTCAGGCTAGGTGGGTCAGGATCACCGAGGCTCGTACTCTGGAGGACAAAAGGGTCCAAGACAAGATGGAGCAACTGGAAGCTAGTGCAAAAGAGCAGCAGGAAGCCCTGGCAGCAGCCCAGAGGGAGATATCAGAGCTGAAGGTCAGAGCTGGAGTGAAGAGGTCAAAGGACCAAAGTCAACACAAGAAGCTAACTACAGCTGTTACTACCCGGAACCTCCTTATCAGGAACCTCACGGAGCGTCCAGCTGATCCTGTGACCGAAGCACTTCTCAAGGAAGTTCGGGAGGATGAGTTTGGTCTTGGTGTTTGACCATTTGCTTGTTGTTGCTTTCATTCCATGTACTTTTATTTTCTTGTAATGTATTTTGACCCCTCAGAGGGCTTGTATTTGTAAACAAACTGTGTACCTTTGGCCTTTTGCAATCTATGTATTAGTTTGTTCCATCCGAGTTTACTTCGAAAGCAACATCAACAGCATCATCTTCAAGGGTCTGGAAGGGTCAAAACTGAATGCCAAGCCGGATACCTTGAAAACAAATAAGCATACTGCATTGCATGCTAACCCTTTGTTTGTTTTGTAGGTTTTTGTTTTGTTGTTGCTAACTCTGTTGTGATGTTCAGGAACTATTGCTCGGCGCCGGGTATTTCCCCTCAACCGTCCGCACCGATATCCAACTCGTAACAACCTCCCGGGCATACAGATGGATCAGATGCAGCAGGACCTTACAGAGGTCAGGAACCAAATGACCAACGAGAGGTTGGAAATGAGGAACCAAATGACACAATTTATGGAGGTAATGAACAACATGGCTCAAAGCCAGGAGAGGCTCAGAGCACTGGTAGAAGGGAGAAATCAGGAAGATCATCAGCCAGGGACTGCTGGGACTAGCAACAATGAAAGAGTCCAACCTCATGTCAATCCCCCAGTCTTTGGACCCCACCTCCATCCAGAGGCCAACATCCCTGTCAATATACAAGGGACTGCCACAGCAGGGAGGGTACTGCAAGAAGACCCTCAAGAAGACCAGTTCACAGTGATGGGAGCAGGGGAAGAGGCCTATGATAGAAGGCTGGATGAGATAGCTGAGAAATTAAGATCCTTAGAGTCTCAAAACTCTTTGGGTTTTGATGTTATGGATATGGGCTTGGTAGACGGGGTCAGGATTCCCCACAAATTTAAGCCACCATGCTTTGAGAAGTATAACGGGACGTCCTGTCCCCGACCCATCTACAATCTTTTCTCGGGAGGCTAAAGGCCTATACCATGGACGAGAAGCTGTGGATGTTCTACTTTGAGGATAGCTTGACTGGAGCTTCGAGGGAATGGTATTCCCATCTGACAAGAGCAACTATTAGATGCTGGAAGGACCTGGCAGAGGCCTTCATCAGACAGTATCAATATAATCTGGATATGGCACCCAACAGGACCCTCCTAATGGGAATGTCACAGTCATCTAGAGAGAGCTTCCGAGAGTATGCTCAAAGATGGAGACAGCTTGCTGCTGCTGTCCAGCCACCTATGTCAGAAAGGGAGATGGCTGATATGTTCATGAACACCCTTCAGGGGACTTACATTGATAGGCTAGCTGCCTTCTCATCTACCAGCTTTGCAGATGTAGTCATAGCCGGGGAGAGAATTGAAAGCCTATTGAAGATGGGTAAGATCTCAGACAACGGTGCAAGCTCATCCAGTAATGCAAGAAAGCCTTTTGCGGGCCCGAGAAGGACTGGTGAGACCAATGCCATCCACACCAACAGGGGCAGGCCCCAATATGTTCATAGATCTGTGGCAGCAGTCACCATTCCCGCTCCAGTCCATCCACAACCAGCCTATCAACCTCCGCAGCAAAATTATCAGCAACAGCCTCAGTACCATCAACAAAATCAGTATCCCCCGAGAAATTACAACAACAGTAACACCAACAACAATAACCAGCAGAGGCCATTCCAGCAGAGGCCATCTCAAGCCAACCGGGTGATCGATCCGATCCCTATGCCATATGCTACATTGCTGCCACAACTCCTAAAACTCAACCTAGTTGAGCTAAGGACATTGGCACCTCCAGATCCCAACAGTCTACCCAGGAATTATGACTCCAACGCCAGATGTGCCTTTCATTCAAACGCACCTGGCCATAGTACAGAAAAGTGCAGAGCCTTGCACATGAAGGTACAAGACCTGGTAGACTCTAAAGCCCTGAATTTCGCACCACCGCCCAATGTCAACAAAAATCCTATGCCACACCACGGTGGTCCCAGAATCAACGCTATTGAAGAAGACAAACCGTCTTATTTAATAACCAGTGTGGGTCAGATTCGGACACCGTTGGTAGAAATTAAGGCTCAGCTCCTCGAATGTCACATGTTCTCGGGGTGTGAGTTAGGGTGTGCTTACTGCAATATTTCAGTAAATGGGTGCGATAACCTGAGGAATGGCATAGATGGTCTCATTCAGAGTGGCCAACTTCAGATCACCACATCATTTCCAACAAATCCAGCAAACTCATCAGCAACAATTCCGGTATCTCCTACAACTGCAACAACCATTGTACCTGACAATTCTTCGGCTTCATCAACAAGTACTTCATCTATCATCTCAACTGATCAGCTATCAACAAATTTTTCTTCTACAACTTCAGCGCCACTCCAGTTTGAATCTCCTACAACAACAACGTCCATCCTTCCGACAACATCTCCTACAACATCAGCAACAAATCATGAAGATGTCTCAACTGTCACAATATTTTATGATCCTGAAAACAACTCTGCCTACAACTCAGAAAGTGCTGCTCCCATCAGAGCACCAGTCACGATTTATTATGATCCACAAACTATCACAGTCCCTTCTGCAGCTGCCATCAGTCCAGTCACTGTCACAGTGCCTGGACCAGTACCTTATGAAAGCAGTAAGGCCATCCCCTGGCACTACGGCTCTGACATATACTGCGAAGGAAAGAAAATCACCCTTGAACCATCAACACCTGCACCACAAATAGATAATGTGGGAGGAGGCGGAGGCTTCACTCGAAGCGGACGTCTCTTTGCTCCACAAATTCAAAGACCCACTGCCGAAGCAGAAGCTGCTGCCAAGGCAAAAGGAAAGAGCCCGGTGCAGGAAGATCAAGCTGTTAAGGAAGCTTTGAAAACACCATTTGATCAAGAAGTTGATGAGTTTATGAGAATCATCAAAAAGAGTGATTACAAAATAGTGGATCAGCTTCACCAGACGCCATCCAAGATCTCTATCCTATCACTGCTTATGTGCTCCGAAGCCCATCGGAATGCACTACTCAAAGTCTTGCACGCAGCTTACGTGCCTGAAGAGATCACCGTCAATCAGTTGGAAACTGTGGTCGGAAATGTTACTGCTAGCAATGGGCTAGGGTTCACCAATACTGATTTGACTACGGAAGGCCGCAACCATAACAAGGCCTTGCACATCACCATGGAATGTAAAGGTGCAGTCCTTTCCCATGTGCTGGTAGACACAGGGTCATCCCTTAATGTCTTACCGAAAAAGGCCCTGGTGAAGCTAGAGTATGAAGGATTGGCACTGCGTCCCAGTAACCTGGTAGTAAGAGCCTTTGATGGTTCTAAGAGATCGGTTCTGGGGGAAATTGAGCTGCCTGTAACGATTGGCCCACAAACCTTTAAAACGACCTTCTACGTGATGGACATTCAGCCTGCCTACAGCTGTTTGTTGGGTAGACCATGGATTCATGCCGCTGGCGCAGTAACGTCTACCCTTCACCAGAAGTTAAAATTTGAGTGGGAAGGCCAAGTCGTTACTATCTGTGGGGAGGAGGATATATTTGTTAGCCATCTGGCTACTTATAAGTATATTGAGATGGATGGGGAGATCCATGAAACAATGAGCCAAGGGTTTGAGGCCCTGAATGTTAATGAAGCATCTGCTGTATCTGGAATCTCCATGTCATCTTATCAGCAAGCCCGGAAGGTTGTTGAGGAAGGAACTGCCCAAGGCTGGGGCAAGGTTTTATCTGTGGAGGAGAAGAAGGACAAATTTGGGTTGGGTTACAAGCCAACTCAACAAAATCAAGCAGGGGCTGCTGAGAAGCCCGGTTTTGTCAGTGGGGGGATGCTAACCCCTGATGCTATCAACAATTTGGAAGACGAGCTGGAAGAAGAACGCAATCTGGAGAATTGGATTCGTCCAAAGATCCCGGGGAGTAGTATCTCAAACTGGTCTTCCCAGGAAATTATAAGAGTTACTCACGCAGAGTAATTATTATTTCCTGTATTTTATAGCATGCATCAAAGTCTTGCATCTTGCCCAAGATGACAAGGCTCATTTTGTAATCGGGCCATCTGTACTTTTTGTGCAAACAAGATTAATCAATGAAATATCAGACATCTTTTTGCAAATGAGTCTTTTCTTTTCCGCTCACTGTCTTTCCGTTTTTCTTTTTGTACAAAAAATAAATGGCGATGTTTTCAAAATGACAACTTTGTTTCACTTTTCTAAACAAGATTAAAATCAATCACTAAAATGAACGAACTGAACCCTTGCAGAGAGTGCCTTCCAGACAGCACCGACAACAGCACGGCTATGACTTCGTGTGACTTTGACAATCCAATCAATCAAGCTGATGAAGGGGTTGAAGAAGAGTATGAGCTTCCTGAAGAGCTAGCCAGGTTGTTGAGACAAGAGGAAAAGGTTATTACTCCTCACCAGGAGGAGGTTGAAGTGATTAATCTTGGTACAGATGAAGACGTGAAAGAGGTTAAAATCGGGGCCTGCCTGCAAGACTCAGTGAAGAGACAACTGATTAATCTGCTTCAAGAATATGTGGACGTGTTTGCTTGGTCTTATCAGGATATGCCAGGGTTGGACACCGATATTGTTGTGCACAAGCTGCCTTTAAGAGAAGAATGCCCACCGGTTAAACAGAAACTGCGCCGTACTTGTCCAGACATGGCAATGAAGATCAAGGAAGAGGTACAAAAGCAATGGGACGCCGGGTTCCTTGCCGTAACTAGCTATCCGCCGTGGGTTGCTAATATAGTACCTGTGCCTAAGAAAGACGGAAAAGTAAGGATGTGTGTTGACTACCGGGATCTGAATAGAGCCAGCCCGAAAGATGACTTCCCATTACCTCACATTGATGTATTGGTGGACAACACGGCTCAGTTCTCGGTATTCTCCTTCATGGACGGATTTTCAGGATACAATCAGATTAAGATGTCACCTGAAGACATGGAGAAGACAACCTTCATTACACCTTGGGGCACGTTCTGTTACAAAGTGATGCCATTCGGACTGAAGAATGCTGGTGCCACATATCAACGGGCTATGGTGACATTATTCCACGATATGATCCATAAAGAAATAGAATGTTATGTGGATGACATGATCGCCAAGTCCCTTACAGAGGAAGATCACCTGGTAAATCTGCTGAAGTTGTTCAAGCGTCTGAGGAAGTACCAACTAAAGCTGAACCCCAACAAATGCACATTCGGGGTGCGATCCGGTAAGCTGCTGGGATTTATTGTGAGTGAGAAAGGGATTGAAGTTGACCCTGATAAAGTCAAAGCTATTCAAGAGATGCCTGCACCGAAAACGGAGAAAGAAGTTCGAGGGTTCTTGGGTCGATTGAATTACATTTCACGGTTCATATCTCACCTTACAGCAACCTGTGAACCCTTGTTCAAACTGTTAAGAAAAGAACAGACGGTCAGGTGGAACGAAGACTGCCAAAGGGCTTTTGACAAGATCAAGGAGTACCTGCAAGAACCACCAATCCTTATGCCTCCAGTTGAAGGAAGACCTCTGATAATGTACTTGACAGTATTAGAAGAGTCAATGGGGTGTGTGTTGGGCCAGCATGACGAGTCTGGTCGAAAAGAGTATGCAATATACTACCTGAGCAAAAAGTTTACCGACTGTGAACAGCGTTATTCACTGCTCGAGAAAACTTGTTGTGCTTTAGCGTGGGCTGCTCGCCGACTGAGACAGTATATGTTGACCCACACTACTTTATTGATCTCCAAAATGGACCCAGTCAAGTACATTTTCGAGAAGCCAGCTCTTACCGGACGGGTTGCAAGATGGCAAATGATTCTCACGGAATATGACATCCAGTACACTTCTCAGAAAGCCATCAAGGGCAGTGTATTGTCTGAATATCTTGCTGAGCAACCCATTGATGACTACCAGCCTATGAGATTTGACTTCCCTGATGAAGACATCATGTTCATTAAAGCAAAAGATCATGAAGAGCCTATTCACACTGAAGGGCCCGACCCGAAAGAAGAATGGACTATGATGTTTGACGGGGCTGTTAACATGAATGGTCGTGGTGTTGGTGCGGTACTCATTACACCTAAAGGAGTTCACATGCCTTTCTCGGCAAAGCTCACCTTCAACTGCACTAACAACGAAGCTGGATACGAAGCCTGCATTATGGGTCTTGAGGAAGCCATTGACCTCAGGATCAAGACATTGACTGTATTCGGAGATTCAGCTCTGGTAGTTAATCAAACCAACGGAAAATGGTACACCCACCAGGATCATCTGGTACCTTACAGGGATTATACAAGGAGGTTATTGACTTTCTTCACAACAGTCAAGCTTGAGTATATCCCTCGGGACGAGAATCAGTTTGCAGATGCTCTTGCTACCATTTCATCCATGATCAAAGTCCAAGCTGCTAACTTTGTACCTCAGATTTCAGTATCCAGACTGGATAGACCAGCATATGTATTTGCAGCAGATGTTGTCCAAGATGATAAGCCTTGGTTCCATGACATTAAATGCTTCTTGGAGGATCAAACATACCCACCTGGGGCATCTTCCAATGATAAGAAGACTTTGAGAAGGCTTGCTGGTAGTTTCTTTCTGAACACTGATGGGTCTTTATACAAGAGAAACTTTGATATGGTACTCCTCAGATGTGTTGACAAGGCGGAAGCAGATTTGTTAATGCATGAAGTGCACGAAGGATCCTTCGGTACCCATGCAGGAGGGCATGCCATGGCTAAGAAGTTGCTAAGATCAGGTTATTACTGGATCACAATGGATGCAGACTGTTGTGCTTATGCCAGAAAATGTCATAAATGCCAGATTTATGCAGATAAGGTGCATGTGCCTCCCAATCCTTTGAACATAATGTCTTCACCGTGGCCCTTTGCTATGTGGGGCATTGATATGATTGGCAAGATTAAGCCAACTGCCTCAAATGGCCACAGATTCATCCTGGTCGCCATTGATTATTTCACCAAGTGGGTCGAAGCATCATCATATGCAAAGGTCACAAGGCAAGTGGTAGCCCGATTTCTGAAGAGAGATATCATCTGTCGGTATGGAGTTCCCGAGCGAATCATTACTGATAATGGTTCCAATCTAAACAACAAGATGATGGCTGAGTTATGCCGGGACTTCAAAATACAACACCACAATTCTTCTCCTTACAGGCCAAAGATGAACGGCGCTGTTGAGGCAGCTAATAAGAATATCAAGAAGATTGTGCAAAAGATGGTAGTCACATACAAAGACTGGCATGAAATGCTACCGTTTGCCTTGCATGGGTATCGCACGTCAATCAGAACATCCACTGGGGCAACACCGTATCAACTTGTGTATGGTATGGAAGCTGTCCTACCTGTCGAAGTTGAATTACCCTCTCTACGGGTATTGATGGATGTTAAGCTGAACGAAGCAGAATGGGTTCGGTCCCGGTTCGAACAACTGAGTCTGGTTGAAGAGAAAAGATTGGCTGCAATCTGTCATGGGCAGCTATATCAGAAAAGAATGAAGAGAGCCTTCGATCAGAAAGTCAGGCACCGAGAGTACCAAGTAGGAGATCTTGTGCTGAAAAGAATCCTCCCTCCTCATACAGACCACAGGGGCAAATGGACTCCGAACTATGAAGGACCATTCGTGGTAAAGAAAGTTTTCTCTGGTGGAGCACTGATGCTCAGCACCATGGATGGCGAAGACTTCCCGTCTCCTGTGAATTCAGATGCAGTTAAAAAATACTTCGCATAAAAATGACCCGCTGGACATAAAAACAGAATGTAAGTCCAGGCAAAAATAGGGCATCCCGGCGAGTCAAAAACAGAATAAAAGACTCGGGCAAAAATAAGGGAAATAAATAAAAAAATGTACACCCGCTGAGTTGAAAAGCCGCATTGGACAACTCAGGCAAAAAAGGGAATCCCGATGGATTGAAAACCCGAAAGGGCGATCCATGCAAAATAAGGGAATAAGCGAACAACTGCATTCTGAATTCGTCTGTATCGCCTACAACTTGGTAAGCTTCGAAAGGATCAAGCTTCTTTCAGAATCAACCTTCTCCAGAAAGCAAGACGAGAAGAACGTCAAAAGTCATACGAGTCATAGCAAGAGGGAAGCTCCTTCAAAGCGTCGTCAACATCGCCAGCATTTGGTTTCTCAATTTGTAACAATCTCCTCATTTTAGGAGATTTGTTTCTTTGACTGTATCTCGCCAATTCAGGGCATTTGAATTAATAAAATCAGACTTTTCAGTCATGTCTCGTCTTGTACATTTTTATTTGCAAAGAATGTCTGATGTCTCTAGAAAACTGATTGCATAAGTACAGATGTTTTTCTTCAAAAATAAAAACACATGCTTGCAGGGAATATATTTACTCTCAAAAGTGTCTAAACTCCTATGACGGGATCCGGTAAAGGATACCTCGGGATCACTTGTGCGTTTCTCTATCTTTGCAGGATTGCAGGTATCCAAAACGCAACTCGGGGCATGCAAGCTACATCCCAGCAAGCTGGCAAATCAACACTCACTCTTGGCACCAGAGGTGTTTTCTCCCCAGCTGAGTTGCCAACAACTTTCCCCAGCCAGTTGCCACTTGTCAATTTCCCCAGCCGTAGTGCCGATCATTCTTCCTCAGCAGAATGCAGAAATCAGGGAACCATCTCCCCACGGAATCCTCAGCCTCTATTCAGAAGAGCAACGCATGAAGGAGTCACAACAGAGTGATGAAGGCTTCTACCAACCCCAGCTGGGTCCTATATTACAAAGATATGTCAATCAGTGACCTATATCCCCAAGCAGATACATCTCGCCAGATCTACCGATGATCTCATCCCCAGCTGGGATGTTCACTTCAAATAGATCGGCTAGAGGTCTTCGCAGCAGCGGGATCCAAATCCCGGTTTGGTATCTTTGCATAATCATGGCATTCGCATCATATTCACCCACAAAGCGTAGCATTCCGTCTAATGCGGAGCATTACGGCAAAAATCAAACATATAGCATAATCATAAGCCATGTTTTGAATCAACACTTGTGAATAATGACCATTCATCAGAATGCAGAATACTTTCCCCAAAGTCCCCACCAGAGTCCCCAGCAAAAGCAGTTGCCTCACAAATCACAAACACCGGTATATACTCCTTTGGACACCCGTCCGTGTCATCACTCCCCAGTAAATTCGCCTGAACACTCTTTACAAGCAAAAACACCCGTATTTCAGATACTTCCTGACACCCGTCCGTGTCATATTCCCAGCAGAAAGCCGAAGACATCATCTTTGCACTCACCTATACTTGTATATACATCCTTTGACACCCGCCCGTGTCATATCCCCAGCGCAGTCACCCACACTTTCACAACCCATACACTCGTTGATATTATTATACTTTTCTCTCTTGACACTCGTCCGTGTCACCCTCCCCAGCAGATAAACATTCATCTATACACCACTCATACTACTCATGTTACACTTATATAGATACTCGCCCGTATCTTGTTTAAACCATTCATATCCCTACAGATTCAACATTGGTCCGTGTTCTTTGTTAACCAGTTGGTACTCGTCCGTACCATCATCTCAGAATATGCGTCAAGTGTTTGTTTCTACATGATACTCGTCCGTATCATAGTCTTAAAGATGCTCGTCCGCATCTTTAATCCATACACCGTGTCAAACACTTTTGTCCTCTTGAATATAGATACTCGTCTGTGTCTATTATTCCCCAGAAGAGTCCCCCCAGATTCAACACTCGTCCGTGTTCTTTGTTAACCAGTTGATACCCGTCCGTATCATCATTTCTGAACACGTGTCAGTATTTGTTTCTACCCGATACTCGTCCGTATCGTAGTCTTGAGGATGCTCGTCCGCATCTTTAATCTATACACAAACATCTAAACACTTATACTTTCTTTTCTTGGTTGTAAACACTCGTCCGTGTTCACTATATCCCCAGTTAGATCGCCAAGTAAGCAAATTTTCCTTTTTATCTGACACTCGTCCTGTGTCATGATAAACCTTGAGAGCAGCCGTACCCTGCTAGGTGGTCGTCCTCCACCTCTTGATGGTCGTCCTCCATCATGCTCATCCGATGGCCGTCCCCATCGTTGATATTTAGCAGCCGTCCCCTGCTAGGTGGTCGTCCTCCACCTCTTGATGATCGTCCTTCATCATTTTATCCAATGGCCGTCCCCATTGTTGATTTTTGGTTATCTGACATTCGTTCTATGTTATGATAAACCTTGAGAGCAGCCGTCCCCTGCTAGGTGGTCGTCCTCCACCTCTTGATGGTCGTCCTCCATCATGCTCATCCGATGGCCGTCCCCATCGTTGACCTTTTATCCGGCATTCGTCCTATGTCGCGATATTTTCGGCAGCCGTTCCCTGCCAGGTGGTCGTCCTCCACCTAAGATGACCGTCCCTCATCTTAACCCCAACAGAGCAGCCGTCCCCTGCTAGGTGATCGTCCTTCACCTTTGATGACCGTACCTCATCATCTGTTTATTTCATTTATTCTTTAACCCGATGGCCGTCCCCGTCGTGGTCCCTTTTCTTTTTAGCCCGATGGCCGTCCCCATCGTCGATTGCTTTACTTTATGAACTTGATGGCCGTCCCCGTCATGTTTCATTAATTCCCAGAGAATCTTACAACTTTATCTTGGTGGTCGTCCCCATCATAATCTTTTTTCCAGCTAGTCGGCCGTCCCCGTCTTAGCTTTACTCTTTTATCCCCAGCATGTCGGCCGTCCCCATCATTGCTGTATTTCCCGCACTTCTCCCAGCATGTCGGTCGTCCCCGTCATTGCTATTTACCCAGCAGTCGTCCTCTGCTCGACGGTCGTCCTCCGTCGCCCGCACTTTACAATATACTTCATTTTCCTTTTACAATCTATATCCCTTTTCTTCTTCATTCTGTGAGTGCAAATTTTGGACTGTCTTTGGTATTCAACCACAAGTTATCTTGTTTGCCTGTTAAGCCGATGCTTACATCCTGCACAGCTAACTCATGTTTGAATAGGGGCAGCTGTAAACACCCCAAATTTGCCCTCACCCATTCACACCATGGCTTATGATCTTTTCATATGCATAAACACAAGCATACCATCTCATATTCCATTTTTGATTCACTGCATTGATTCAAGGTCATCTGCACCTAGGGTTTGTGATCTGAGCAATCCAAGAGCCTCTTGAGCCACTCCAAGGGCCATCAATCACTTCAAAGGGGTCCATGTGTGTTCAAGTGTCATATCACATCCTCTCAAAGTCAAGAATGCCAAGGAATCACAAGAACTGGGATTGGTATGGAAGCAGAGCCAAGTTTGACTGCACAGTTGACCTAAAATTAGGGTTTTGGTTTCAGAGGCCATAACTCCAAATTTTTTGGTCATTCTTGTTTCTATTGGTCTCTATATGGTATAGGGAGTATGCATATCAATTTTCATGAAGAAATTCCATGGGGAAGTCATCTGATCAAGAGTTGACTTTTTGGACAAGTCAGTGCAAAATCAGGGCATCTGAGGCCCCCAATGACCCAACCAAGGGGTGATCTTCATCATTTTGAGTGTATATGATCTTTATTTGATCATGGAAGAAGGTTGAAGTTCACAAAATTCAAGAATTACAAGTTTTTGCAAAGTTGACTTTTTAGGGCATGGTTGACTTTTCATGAAATGTCATTTTATGCCACTTTTTCAACCCTTGCTTTTTGATCCAAAAATGCTTCAAATGGAAAAACTTTGGTCATAAAAGTTGTAGATTAGATCTTTCCATTTTCAAAAAGTACAAGAACATGATCTAATTCATTTTGGATCAAAAGTTATGGTGTGTCAAAGTTGGCAAAAATCACTAATTTTCAAGACATGCACCAAATGAGAAACTTGCAAAAACTTTGTACCAAGGCATTTGTGACTTCTAGTTCACATCAAACCAATGTGCAAGCATCATACAAGTTCTAAAAATCAGATTTGAACCAAAAAGATCACATGTTCATGGTTGGCAAAGCAAGAGATTTTCATGAAGTTTCAAAAGTAAACAAGTTGCAAAATCATCATAACACTTCCATCCACTTGATGTCTTGGATGCTGAACCAGCCATAACCTCTCCCCTCACCATGCTGCACCAGCCCACACCTTTGTACTAGCCTAGAACACAACCCATGCCTCTCTTACATAAAGGTTGACAATTTGCAAAAGTGAACTTACCTATCACAGCAGGCCAGGTCACATCATCTGACTAATGAGATTATTTTATGCAAGCCAAATGCTAGCCATTTCACATATCAAGCAAGGCTGAAACACACAAGAACCTCACATTCACAAACTCACTCCATCAAGCATTTCTCTTCGAATCTCTTTACACAACACACAAACACAAGAACCAAATCCACTGATCAACTCACCTTGCTTCACTGAGCCAAAACCAGCAAGACTCAGGCCTGAACTAAACAAGAACTGAGCTTCACCATTTTTCATCCTCAAAGCCAGAACTTTCGAATCTCACTTTCCAGCCATCAAACACCCCATTTCTCTTCACCAACAAGTCAAGCACACTCAAAGGAGCAAGAATCCACCATTGGATTAGCCTGAAACCTCACATTTCCTGACTGTGAAACCTGCTGCACCAGAACTGGACTTCTCAAATTAGCTTGTTTAAGCTCATTCCAAGCCTACCATTGGCATCAGGGGGGTCAGTGGAGCAAGCCTGCATCAAAGAATAGCTCTGAAAGCCCAGAAACAGGAGTCTCCATCTCAGGTATGGCCATGAACATTTTTTCTCAGAGCTTGCATTTTGAGTTATAAATTGGTTGCTTATGTCTTGCTGGTCATGGGGATACTCTTAGAATCGAAAATAGATGAGAAACGAGTTTGTATTGTCACTCTGAAATTTCACCCGTGAAATTTGTTTCTTTCGATTTGCTTGATTCTTGATGTTTAAATGATGTTTGAGAGTGGATTCGTGTCCTAGGATGTTAGAGGATCACTTGGCTGTGTTTAATTTGATGTTTAGAAGCCTAAATCAGGATCTAGGGTTTTGTTGTTGCCGGAGAAGATGACCGGAGCTTCCCTCCGGTCACCTGAATGTCATTTGCCCTAATCCCAGTCATTAACTTCCATTTGAATCTCATGCGTCAGATTGCTTGACTTTGTTGACTTCCCGCGTGCATGAATGGCCCAGATTCGTTCATTTGCCCTAATCTTGTTTAATTAAAATAATCATAATTAATTAACTCAGAAGCAATCCAGGCCATCCACTAACGCGCGCAGTCAACAATTTTAAACCCAGGGTCCATCCCAGCCCTCCATTCAGTTGACTTTTCTATTTTCTTTGTTTTAATTCATTTATTTCATATTTGTTTTATACAATTTATTTAAAATAGCAAAAATGTTTTAAAAATTATGAAACTTTTTGTCAAGAGTTTCATTAATTTTTAAAACACAAAAATATTTTTATTTTCATTTTTAGCATTAAAAAAGTATTTTTAAATATTTAAAAGTTTATTTTTAATTGATTAATGAAAATTAATTTATTAAAAATACTTTTAGGTATTTAAAAATTACCAAAAAATTCATGAAATGTTCTAAGACATTTAGAAACATTGTCCAACCTTCAAACCAAATTTATTTTTTGATCTTGATGCATTTTGAGAATTTTTCATTGATTTAAAATCATTTTTATGCATTAATTTGATCCAAAGTTCCAAAAATCATTTCTGCCTATCCATGAGGAGTTGGACATTGATTCTTTTTGCATTGCATTGTGTTTAGCATGTAGTTTGTGAGATTAAATGGCCATGATTTGATCTTTCATTTTCCTTTTGTTTGATAATTTTCTTGTTTAAGAACCCTAAAACCCTAGAAATCTTAGAAAAACCATAACTTGAATTTGGTTAGGAGTTGAGATCTCTCCTTTGGGCATTGGGTTAGTATTGGATTAGGGGTCCTTTGAGTGGCATTTTCAATTTTTTTATCTTAGGGTTTGCTTCTGATTTTGACTTTTGTTTGATGTATTGTTCATAAACCCTAATTTGGGCTTCCATATGCATCCATCTTGCATTCTCTTGCATAATATGACTTGCCATGACATTTCAAGCATCCATGTGATTCATTTGACATCATAAGACATATTGAAAGCATGTTTGATCATTGTATCATGTATTTGCCATGTTGTATGCCATGTGCACTTCATAACTTTTCATGTATGTTCATGTTTCTTAGCTTGCTTCATTTGCATTCATGAGCTTGTATGATCATTTCCATGTGCTTCCTCATGTTTATAGCATCTCATAGTATCATTAGCATCATGTAAATGCTTCTGGTTTTGTTTCTCATCATGTCATCTCATCCCATTTTACATTGCATTGCATTTCCTTTCTAACCTTTCAGGTGGTAAGTGACTTTGAGAAGTGAATTTGCCTTCACTTCTCATGAATTCTCTTCATCTCCTCCCTTGCATCCATGCTGCATTTTTATATGTGTTTGGGTTTGAGCTTGCTCATTCTTCTTCTTCCCACTTTCTTTCTTCAAGTGACTTGACTTCTTGAATGAAGCAAGTCACTTTGCTTCTCTTGATCCTTTCATCTGCTTCCTGGTGGTTCCATTGAAGATTGTTCCTATAAACCTCACAAACCTTAGGAACAACCAAGCATGACAATGATTAGGGTTTTGATTAGTCTCCCCTCTTAATTTTACCTTTGTGTCTCTCTTGAGTCTTCTCTTCCCATCTCATAATCAGGGACTAAACCATAAAGGCTTTAAGGCTTTGTGATTAAGCTTATGCCTGCATCCTTCTATTAGGATGGAGTGTATAACTTTAATCCTAAGTGTTAAACCCTTAATGTGTTTAACTCCTTTAATCAATCGACTTAATAATCATCAAGACATCACACTTGTAACTTGGGCCTTGCATTAGGGTTCTAATTCTTCCTTAATTGGTTAAGAAGGACTAACCCTAGTGTTAATGGACAAGTCCCCCTCAAGTTGTCCTACAAATCATAAAATTCACTTCATCATCATATCATTAAATAAAATCCATTTAATAAAGGCTTGTTTTGTCATGAGTTTAATCCCTAATCATGGATTAAGTTGAGGAGCTTTCCTCAGCTTAAACATCCTCATCTATTATCCTTCTATTAGGATGGTGTAATGAGTCTGTTTAATCCCTGATTATGGCTTAATCTCATTACTTAACACTAAACAAAAACCATAAAAACATCTAAATAATCACAAGTAGGCTAATGATCTTAATACTACACCAGGATGATTAAGTGTGAGAAGCTGACTTCACACTTAAGGTATTCTCATTACCCCTAATCAGAGGGAAGATGTGATGAGTTTACTTAATCCATTGGTTTAGGCTTAAGCTCATTAACTTATGACAAATTCTCAAAAGCAATAAAAGACTGAAAACTCAAAACAAACAATAATCGTCTCCTCCGGGATTCTTTTCTCATCTCATTCACTCACAAACGAGAACTTGCTTCTTCCGTCTAATGCAAGACAGTTCGCATCTGTGCCAGACAGATCATACACTTGAGCATAGACAAGCAAGCAGTTCACAAGTCAATTCATCTTTCAGTCTCTTTGGGTCGAACTACGGTGTTCTGACTTCCTCATTGCACGAGAGGATACGTAGGCATAACTTAACGGTTATCGAACAAAAGTCTCTGTATATTCCCCCTCTTTCTAGCTTTATTCTTTAGCCTCATGATCTTGAGCATTTCACTCTGCTCTTACACTGACACCTTCATACTTCATATCACTTATACATTATACACTGACACCTGTACATCCTTTTTTCCAGCTCTTTATACACAGATTGCACTGACACTACCCCTTTAAAACACAAATCTTTTAAGCGTGGATCCCGTCGAGTACGGCGGACAATCTGGGTGCTAATACCTTCCCAGGTTGTAACCAACCCCCTTTCTCAGTCTCTCTGGTTCGCAACCGTCTTATCCATCTCTTTCTAGGTCTATGCAGCATTACCTTTCCTCCGGGATAAAAATGCCTAGCTGGCGACTCTTTTCATCTCCAGTGAGTCCACTGCTGTGTGTTCTCATTGTCCCTCTCGCCGACCGTTCGCGTCTGTACCTTTATTTGGGCCAGTCCCATTTTATCGGGAGCGACAACAGCTAATAAGAATATCAAGAAGATTGTGCAGAAGATGGTGGTCACTTACAAAGACTGGCATGAGATGCTACCATTTGCCTTGCATGGGTACCGCACGTCAATCAGAACGTCTACTGGGGCAACACCGTATCAGCTTGTGTATGGTATGGAGGCAGTCCTACCTGTTGAAGTTGAATTACCCTCTCTACGGGTATTGATGGATGTTAAGATGAACGAAGCAGAATGGGTCCGATCTCGATATGAGCAACTGAGTCTGATTGAAGAGAAAAGATTGGCTGCAATCTGTCATGGGCAGTTGTATCAAAGAAGAATGAAGAGAGCCTTCGATCAGAAAGTCAGGCACCGAGAGTACCGAGTAGGAGATCTTGTGCTGAAAAGAATCCTCCCTCCTCACACAGACCACAGGGGCAAGTGGACTCCAAATTATGAAGGACCATTCGTAGTAAAGAAAGTTTTCTCTGGTGGAGCACTGATGCTCAACACCATGGATGGTGAAGATTTCCCGTCCCCTGTGAATTCAGATGCAGTTAAAAAATACTTCGCGTAAAAATGACCCGCTGGACATAAAAACAGAATGTAAGTCCAGGCAAAAATAGGGCATCCCGGCGAGTCAAAAACAGAATAAAAGACTCGGGCAAAAATAAGGGAAAATAAATAAAAATTGTACACCCGCTGAGTTGAAAAGCCGCATTGGACAACTCAGGCAAAAATGGGTATCCCGATGGATTGAAAACCCGAAAGGGCGATCCATGCAAAATGAGGGAATAAGCGAACAACTGCATTCTGAATTCGTCTGTATCGCCTACAACTTGGTGAACCTCGAAAGGATCAAGTTTCTATCAGAACCAGCCTTCTTCAGAAAGCAAGACGAGAAGAACGTCAAAAGTCATATGAGTCATAGTAAGAGGGAAGCTCCTTGAAGCGTCATCAACATTGCCAGCATTTTGTTTCTCTATTTGTAACAATCTCCTCATTTCAGGGGATATGTTTCTTTGACTGTATCTTGCCAATTCAGGGCACATGATTTAATAAAACAGATTTTCAGTCAAGTCTCACCTCGTACACCTCATTTTATTTGCAAAGAATGTCTGATATCTTTAAAATACTGATTGCATGAATACAGATGCTTATCCTAAAAAATAAATAATAACGTGCTTGCAGGAAATACACTTACTCTCGGGAGTGTCTCACTCCCATGACGGAATCCGGTAAGGGATGCCTCGGGATTACTTGTGCGTTTCTCTGTCTTTGCAGGATTGCAGGTATTCAAAAGCGCAACATGGGGCATGAAAGCTTCATCCCAGCAAGCTGGCAAATCAACACTCACTCAATCTTAGCCCCCAAGTGCTTTTCTCCCAAGATGAGTTGCCACTTGTTGTTTCTCCCCAGCTGAGTTACCATCCGCTATTCCTCCTCAGTCAAGTACAAAAGCCAGGAAACCATCTCCCACAGAGTTTCAGCCTCTATCCAGAAGAGCAACGCACGAATGAATCACAACAGAGTGACGAAAGCTTCTACAAACCCCAGCTGGGTCCCTCATTTACAGGAATAGGTCTATCATTGACCCATTTCCCCAAGCAGAATCATTTCCTCAGATCTACCAACGATCTCATCCCCAGCTGGGATGTTCACTTCAAACAGATCGACCAGAGATCTTCACAGCAATGGGATCCGAATCCCGGATCGGGATCTCTTTCGCATAGTCATAGCATTCGCATCATATTCACCCCACAAAGCGTAGCATTCCGTTTAATACGGAGCATTACGGCAAAAATCAAACACATTGCATAATCATAAGCCATGTTCTGAATCAAACACCTGTGAATATTGGCAACCTATCAACAATATACAGAATACATCCCAGATTCCCCAGCAAAAGCAGTTTGCCTCACATTCACAAAACATCAGTATATACTCCTTGTGGCACTCGTCCGTGTCATATCCCCAGCAGAAAGCCAAAGACATCCTCTTTGCACTCACATATATCCATGTCATTTTCCAGCACAGTAATGTAAACACTTTGTATACCAGATACTTGTTTATACTATACTCTTCTCCTTTTGACACTCGTCCGTGTCACACTCCCTCCAGCAGGTTGAACACTTAAATATACACCAATCATACTTATACAGATACTCGTCCGTATCTTGTATACACCATTTATATCCCCACAGATTCAACACTAGTCCATGTTCTTTGTTAACCCGTTGGTACTCGTCTGTATCATCATCTCAGAGCATGTGTCAAGCGTTTGTTTCTACCCGATACTCGTCCGTATCGTAGTCTTAAGGATGCTCGTCCGCATCTTTAATCCATACACTGTGTCAAACACTTTTTTCTTCTTGAATATAGATACTTGTCTGTGTCTACTATTCCCCAGAAGAATCCCTTCAGATTCAACACTCATCCGTGTTCTCTGTTAACCAGTTGATACTCGTCCGTATCGTCATCTCTGAACACGTGTCAGTATTTGTTTCTACCTGATACTCGTCCGTATCATAGTCTTAAGGATGCTCGTCCGCATCTTTAATCTATACACATCTAAACACTTATACCTTTTATTTCTTGGATATAAACACTCGTCCGTGTTTACTATTCCCCAGTAAAACAAATTTCTCTTTATCTGACATTCGTCCTATGTCATGATAAACCCTGAGAGCAGCCGTACCCTGCTAGGTGGTCGTCCTCCAACTCTTGATGATCGTCCTTCATCATGCTCGTCCGATGGCCGTCCCCATCATTGACTTTCCTATCCGACATTCGTCCTATGTCGTGATATTTAGCAGCCGTCCCCTGCTAGGTGATCGTCCTTCACCTTTTTGATGATCGTCCTTCATCATTTCATCCAATGGCTGTCCCCATTGTTGATTTTGGTTATCTGACATTCGTCCTATGTCATGATAAACCTTTAGAGCAGCCGTCCCCTGCTAGGTGGTCGTCCTCCACCTCTTGATGGTCGTCCTCCATCATGCTCATCCGATGGCCGTCTCCATCGTTGACCTTTTATCCGGCATTCGTCCTATGTCACGATACTTTTGGCAGCCGTACCCTGCCAGGTGGTCGTCCTCCACCTTAGATGACCGTCCCTCATCTTAACCCCAACAGAGCAGCCGTCCCCTGCTAGGTGATCATCCTTCACCTTTGATGACCGTACCTCATCATCTGTTTATTTCATTTATTCTTTAACCCGATGGCCGTCCCCGTCGTGGTCCCTTTTCGTTTTAGCCCGATGGCCGTCCCCATCGTCGGTTACTTTACTTTATGAACTTGATGGCCGTCCTCATCATTTTTCATTAATCCCCAGAGAATCTTACAGTTTTACTTGATGGCCGTCCCCATCATAATTCCTTTTATCCCCAGCATGTCGGCCGTCCCCGTCATTGCTTTATTTTCCGCACTTTTCAGCATGTCGGCCGTCCCCGTCATCGCTCTTTACCCAGCAGTCGTCCTCTGCTCGACGGTCGTCCTCCGTCGCCTATACTTTACAATATACTTTATTTTCTTTTACAATCTATATCCCTTTTCTTCTTCATTCTGTGAGTGCAAATTTTGGACTATCTTTGGTATTCAACCACAAGTTATCTTGTTAGCCTGTTAAGCCGTCGCTTACATCCTGCACAGCTAACTCATGCTTGAATAGGGGCAGCTGTAAACACCCCAAATTTGCCCTCACCCATTCACACCATGGCTTATGATCATTTCATATGCATAAACACCATCATAACATCTCAATTTACATTTTTGACTCACTGCATAGATTCTAAGTCATCTGCACCTAGGGTTTGTGATCTGAGCAATCCAAGAGCTTCTTGAGCCACTCCAAAGGCCATCAATCACTTCAAAGGGGTCCATGTATGTTCAAGCATCATATTATATCCTCTCAAAGTCAAGAATGTCAAAGGATCACAAGAACTGAAAATGGTATGGAAGCAGAGCCAGGCTTGACTGCACAGATGACCTAAAATTAGGGTTTTGGTTTCAGAGGCCATAACTCCAAATTTTTTGGTCATTCTTGTTTCCATTGGTATATATATGGTATAGGGAGTATTCATATCAATTTTCATGAAGAAATTCCATGGGGAAGTCATCTGATCAAGGGTTGACTTTTCAAGCAAGTTAGTGCAAAATCAGGGCATCTGAGGCCCTCAATGACCCAACCAAAGGGTGTTCTTCATCATTTTGATTGTATATGATCTTTATTTGATCATGGAAGATGTTATAAGTTCACAAAGTTGAAGAATTTCAAGTCTTTTGCAAAGTTGACTTTTTGGGCAAGTTTGACTTTTAATGAAATTGTCATTTTAAGCAACTTTTTCAACCCTTACTTTTTGATTCAAAAAAGCTTCAAATGGAAAAACTTTGGTCATGAAAGTTGTAGAATAGATCTTTCCCTTTTCAAAAAGTACAAGAATATGACCTAATTCATTTTGGATCAAAAGTTATGGCTTGTCAAAGTTGGCAAAAATCACAAAATTTCAAAGTTTCTACCAAAGAGGTATTTTGCAAAATTACTTGATCAAGTGTTTTAAAGCTATCAAATGCACTTCTAATCTTCACAACATGATCATGCAACACCTAAAATTCAGAATGGGCCAAGGAACTTTGTATTTTCATGCCTTGAAACTCAAGAATTCACAAAGGGGCCAAAACTTGTGAAATTTGCAAAACACATCATAAACTTTATGCAACTTGCTGAATTATCTCAAATCAAGTTCCATGGTTCTCCCTAAACACAGCTGAACGCAACCATGCTCCTGTCCTAGCCTGCCACTTGCCCATACCTCCAAGTACAACTTGCTTGACTTTTTGCAAATCACCCCATACCAATCAGCATAGCCCACACCAACTCCACAGACCTATCACAACTTGATATGTGGACTTTATGCAAGCCATAACATACAAGAACACAGCCTAAGACTTCAGCATTCACAAGTTCCAAGTTTATGCTCCAACTTGCATATTCATTCGAAACACTCAGCACAAGTTACAAACACCCAAACCAACTTCACCAATCAACTAAACACATCCTCCTGATCACAAAGCACCCATCACCATTGTCTTAAACCCCCAGAATCAGAAACACGATTTCCTCACTCCACTGAACAGAACTTGTTCAATCTCTCAAACCAACCTTTTTAAACTCCAACCAAGCACTGCAAGCTTCTCAGGAGGTTCATTAGAGGCGTTTTGGATCAAAGGGCCAGCCAGAAAGCTCCAAAGATCAAAGCTTCAAGTTCAGGTGAGCTCAAGAACATTTTTTCCAGAAACATGTTTTTATGTTCTTAATAGCTTCTATGCACTCCCCTGATCATGAATATGTGCTTACTTTTGAAAATGGTTGAGAAACCAGGATGTATGCATTGTCTGAAACTTTTGCCCTAAAAAATGTTTGATTCGATTCTCTCTGTTTTTGAATGATAAATGTTGTTTGATTGAGGGGTTTGATTCGTTTTTAAGTGGGGATGATTTCTGGGTAGTTAGATTTTGTTTTGGATGCGTGTAGAGAGAGTTTGAAAAATGATATGGCCGGAGAAGACGACCGGAACACTGTTCCGGTCGCCTGAAAGTGATTAGGGCACAATTAATTAGGGTTAATCATAATTAGCCAAGTTTGAATGCCAGCCCTTGGATGTGGCGCCGAGTCAAACGCGCGCGTGTTTCATTTGAATGCTGACCCTTGATTCTGATTACTTCTCATTAATTCAATTTTATTTTCTTTTTATTTCATTTATTTTCTCCATTTAATTTAAAATAGCAAAACAATCTTAAAAATTCTGAAATTTTTTGTACAAACTTTTATTTAATTTCAGAAACCAAAAACATTTTTATTTTTATTTTTTGCATCCAAAAATATTTTTAAATCATTTAAAAGTTTATTTTTAATTAATTAATGAGAATTAATTAATTAAAAATACTTTTAGGAATTTAAAAATCACCAAAAAATTCATGAAGCATTTAAAAACATTTAGAAACATTGTCCAACCCTCAAACCAAATTTCTTTTTTGATCTTGATGCATTTTGACAATTTTCCATAGAATTAATTCATTTTCAAAGCATTATTTTGATCCAATGTTCAAAAAATCATTTCTGCCTAGTCTTTGAGAGTTGGACTTTGATTCTTTTTGCATTGTGTTTTGCATCTCATGTAGTTTGTAAGATTAAATTGGTATGATTTGATCTTTCATTTTCCATTTGTTTGGCATTTTTCTTGTTGAGGTACCCTAAAACCCTAGAAATTTTAGGAAATTCATAACTCTAATTAGGTTAAGAGTTGGAACCTCTCCTTTGGGTAGTGAGTCAGCATAGGGCTAGGGTCCCTTGGAATGCATTTTCAATTTTTTATCTTGATGTTTGCTTCTGATTTTGGTTTTTGTTTGTTGCATTGTCCATAAACCCTAATTTGGGCTTCCATATGTATCCATCTTGCATTTGCATTCATACCTTGACTTGCCATAGCATTTTGTGCATCCATTTGATTCATTTGACATCTTAAGACATATTAGAAGCATGTTTGATCATTGCATCTTGCATTTGCCATGTTGTATGCCATTTGTATTCCATAACTTTTCATGTATGATCATGGCTCTTAACTTGCTTCATTTGCATCCATAAGTTTGTATGATCATCCCCATGTGTTGTTTCATGTTTGCATCATCCCATAGCATCATTATCATCATGTATATGCTTCTGGTTTTGGTTTGCATCATGCCATTTCATTCCATTTTGCATTGCATTGCATTTCTTTCACTAACTTTTTCAGGTGGTAAGTCACTTTGAGAAGTGAATTTGCCTTCACTTCTCACAACTTCTTTACATTTCTTTTATGCATCCTTGCTGCATTTTGTTATGTGTTTGAGATTGAGCTTGCTCTTTCTTCTTCTTCTTACTTTCTTTCTTCAAGTGACTTGTCTTCTTAAATGAAGCAAGTTGCTTTGCTTCTCTTTGCTCCTTTCATTTGCTTCCTGGTGGTTCCATTGAAGACTTCTTTCTTAAACCTCACAAACCTTAGGAACAACCAAGCATGACAATGATTAGGGTTTTCATTAGTCCCCCCACTTAGTTTTACCTTTGTGTCTCATTGAGTCTTCTTTTCTCATCTCATAATCAGGGACTAAACCCTAAAGGCTTTAAGGCTTTGTGATTAGGCTTATGCCTGCATCCTTCTATTAGGATGGAGTGTATAACTTTAATCCTAAGTGTTAAACCCTTAATGTGTTTAAATCCTTTAATCAATTCACCTAATAATCATCAAGACATCAAGCTTGTAACTTGGGCCTTGCATTAGGGTTCTAATTCTTCCTTAATTGGTTAAGAAGGACTAACCCTAGTGTTAATGGACAAGTCCCCCTCAAGTTGTCTTACAAACCCTAAAAACTCACTTCATCATCATATCATTAATTAAAATTCACTTAATCAAAGGCTTGTTTTGTCATGAGTTTAATCCCTAATCATGGATTAAGTTGAGGAGCTTTCCTCAGCTTAAACATTCTCATCTATTATCCTTCTATTAGGATGGTGTAATGAGTCTGTTTAATCCCTGATTATGGCTTAATCTCATTACTCAACACTAAACAAAAACCACAAAAACATCTGAATAATCACAAGTAGGTTAATGATCTTAATCCTGCATCAAAGGTGATTAAGTGTGAGAATCTGACTTCACACTTAAGGTATTCTCATTACCCCTAATCAGAGGGAAGATGTGATGAGTTTACTAAATCCATTGGTTTAGGCTTAAGCTCATTAACTTATGACAAACTTTCAAAAGCAATAAAAGACTGAAAACTCAAAAAACAAACAATAATCGTCTCCTCCGGGATTCTTTTCTCACCTCATTCACTCACAAACGAGAACTTGCTTCTTCCGTCTAATGCAAGACAGTTTGCACCTGAGCCAGACAGGTCATACACTTGAGCATAGACAAGCAAGCAGTTCACAAGTCAATTCATCTTTCAGTCTCTTTGGGTCGAACTACGGTGTTCTGACTTCCTCATTGCACGAGAGGATACATAGGCATAACTTAACAGTTATCGAACAAAAGTCTCTGTACATTCCCCCTCCTCCTAGCATTATTCTTTAAGCCTCATTATCAAGAGCATTTCATCTTGGTTCTTACACTGACACTTCACTTATACACTTCACTTCTCTTACACTGACACCTGTACATCCTTTTCCAGCTCTATTATACACAAAATTGCACTGACACTACCCCTTTGAAACACAAATCTTTTAAGCGTGGATCCCGTCGAGTACGACGGACAATCTGGGTGCTAGTACCTTCCCAGGTTGTAACCAACCCCCTTTCTCAGTCTCTCTGGTTCGCGACCGTCTTATCCATATCTTTCTACGTCTATGCAGCATTGCCTTTCCTCCGGGATAAAAATGCCTAGATGGCGACTCTATTCACTCCCTGTGAGTTCACTCCTGTGTGTTCTCGCATCTCCTTTCACCGACCGTTCGCGTCTGTACCTTTATCTGGGCCATTCCCATTTATCGGGAGCGACAACAAGTAAGCAGTTCACAAGTCAATTTACCTTTCAGTCTCTTTGAGTCGAACTACGGTGTTCTGACTTCCTCATTGCATGAGAGGATACATAGGCATAACTTAACAGTTATCGAACAAAAGTCTTTGTATATTCCCCCTCCCTCCAGCATCATTCTTTAAGCCTCATAGTCTTGAGCATTTCACTCTTGTTCTTACACTGACACTTCTCTTGTACACTTCACATTTCTTTTACATTGACACTTGCATTCTTTCCAGCTTTGATACACAGATTGCACAGACACTACCCCTTTAAAACACAAATCTTTTAAGTGTGGATCCCGTCGAGTACGACGGACAATCTGGGTGCTAATACCTTCCCAGGTTGTAACCAACCCCCTTTCTCAGTCTCTCTGGTTCGCAACCGTCTTATCCATATCTTTCTAGGTTTATGCAGCATTACCTTTCCTCCGGGATAAAAATGCCTAGCTGGCGACTCTTTCCTCTTGAGTTCACCCTTGTGTGTTCTCTTCTCCTTTCGCCGACCGTTCGCGTCTGTACCCCATTTGACTTAGCCTCATTTGGTGGGAGCGACAACGTCGTAGTTCCCCTAACTAGGGGTAGCAAGGAAATTGCTTGTGAATTAAGGCTTGAACTGCCTATGCCATTGCTCAGGTGTTGCAGACTCGGACGACGAGTGCGTAACCGTCTTGCAAAGTGACAAGAAGAAGCAAGTTCGCGGACGGAGCGAAAGAGATGAGAAAAGAATTCCCGAAGGAAAGACGCTTATTGTTTTTTTGGTGTTTTTTAGAAGCTTTTTATGAGTGGAAGTTTGCATAGGTAAGTGTACCTAAGTCTTACTCAATGGGATGTGTATGTCTCACATCATCCCGAAATGGAATGCGCAAGAAGCGCACCTATCTATGGAGGAAATCCCCAAAGCTAGTCCCACAAGTGAAGGCTCAGACACACTGACCTATTAACATTTATTAAGTGTTTTTTTGTTTTTGGTTAAGAAGTGTTTTTTAGCTTTTCTTTGTGAAGTAATCTCATGCTAAGACCTATCCACCACGAGGGATAACTTACACCTCGCCCCGAAACGGAACGCGTGCAAGTATCTCATAGCAAAGTCTCATGTCACATGGAAGTACTCAACATTTATTAAGTGAATTAGAATTGAGTTTAAAGATGAGAAGAGAAAGCACCAAAGGATCTAAAGGTAAAACATCTAATGGGAGACTAAAGAGTCCTAAGTATTGTCATGCATGGATATCCTAAGGTTAGTGTGGTTTAAAGTCTATCCTAATGAAGAAGAAAGAAAGAAGAAGAGAAGAAGAAGAAGAATGAGATGAGAAAGGCCTAATCCCAACAAGCAAAGGGTTAGTACAATAAAGAAATAAGAAGAAGAAGAGATTATACTTGGAGATGTGGAACTCACATCCACACCTCTCACTTACCATAGCCCCTGCAAGATTAGTGATATAAGCACAAAAGCAAAGCAAAATGAAACAAATGACATGCCAACATCATATAAACAGAAATGGAGGCATATATACAAATGCTCAATGGATATGCAAGCTACAAGAATGAGGAAAGAAACATGCAAGACAATATGAAACATATGGCAAACAAATGCAAACTTAGGAAAGATGCAAGGCAAAAATGAACAAATATGGACTCATGGCACACAACCAGAACAAAAACAAGTCAAAGAAATGATTTAGAAGCAAGAGAGATGAAGAGAAAAGAGGCACAAGACCAAACAATCACATAATGAGGTGAAAGAAGTAAAGAGATGAAGTGAAGGCACATAAGAAAATATTAACTCAAAAGGTAAGCCAAACACAAACAATTCTAAGGCACAAACCCTAACCTAAGGTCAGAAAGGTTCCCATACCCCAAAGATACCCCAAATGAGAAGAAGAAGTTGGCACAAGTGCCCTTCTAGGCTAATAACAGACTTTATGATCACAAAGAAGCAAAATGGGACAAGGTGAGAACAAAAATTCACATCAAATCAACAATGCATCTAAAAATTCCACAACTTAAGACAAATGATATTCAAACATGATATAACAATGAGCCAAAAGGATTGGGAGAAATTCAGAAGCTAGATAGGTCAAATGAGGACAAGAACATGAACTAGGGTTAAAAACTTCCTCCACAAGCCAAGGACCAAAAACAAATGAATAAGTTTCTAAAACTCAGGGGAAAAATCACACATAAACTACATCCTCTTAGGAATCTAGAGAAAAAAGAACCATCACAAAAATCAAAATAATGAACCCTAGGGAAATTGGACAAGACAGAGCGCACAAAAAAGGCCTTAAAATGAATTAAATGAAATGGACAATTAATGGACACGTGGATATTAAGAAAAAATGGAAAATAAAAATATCGAAAATTAGAGAAAATTCAAATGGACTACCATGAATTAATTTGGAATTTTTAGACACTTGGAGGTATTTTTAATAATTAGAAAGCAAAATGAAATGAAGATAAATAAAAAGAAAATAAAATAAAAAAGAAAAGAAAATAAGAATGGGGTGCGAATAGGAGAGAAATGCAGTTCATTATTCCACCTGGGCCCAACAGGGGGGTGCGGCTAGCGGATCTGGATAAGGCCCAACCGAAACTCACTTAAACCAACTAATTAACCATGATTTGGAAAATAATTAAGTTATGTTTTAATTAATAAAATGAAATAACAAACTTCATGTGACATGCTTATCAATCGGACCACCTCACTTAAATGAAATAATAATAATAAAATAAAATAATAAAAAAAAAAACAAAAAAAAATTGCACCAATCAGGCGCCGCCACACCATCATCACCAACCTTCATCCATGAATATCAACAAAAAAAAAACGCAGCAAGACCAAAGAAACAGAGGCTACAACATAAACATCTCAAACTTTGAATCAACATAACTCCTCCATTTCTCCATAAAATTCGAAAATTCCAAAAGCAAAAATGTTCTATGAAACACAAGGAACAATAATACACAACTATTTTCCACAAACTCTTAATATCCAGGGAGAAACGAAGACCACAAAGTAAGACCATGAAATTCAGAAATCAAGAATTAAAACATCACAAAGCTTCTAAGCACCTTAAGGAAACTAAATTATGACTAATCATCGTGAAACAAGCAATAACACAACAAAACCGAAGCAAAATGGAGTCGAATACAAAACCTGAGTGTGCAAATTGGTGGAGCAAATTGAGAAATCCAGAGATGTATTGAGTTCCTTATGCTTCTACAGTCCACTCCAAAGCCAAATAAAGGCTAAAGCCTTGAATCCGAAGTCTAGGATGAGGAATCCGAAAACAGTGTTGGTCTTCAAATGTTCAACAACATCCACTTGCTCCGCTGCTAGCTGAAGATGATGATGATATGAGTATCACGCTAATGTTGAAGATGATTTAGGAGCAATGGTGGAATGATGAATGAAAGAAAATTCAGATCCAGAAATTAAGATGAAAAAAGTTGAGAGCCAACAACCAAGGGAGAGAGAGAGAGCTGTGCGGTGAAAAAGAAGATCCTCTCCTTCAAATTCATGCACACCTTCTTATACTATAGGGTGCTTGAATGCCAAATAGAGGTGGGGTTGCCAATTCTGTTTTAGAGAGTGTGATGAGAATGCCACTGCTTCACCAAAATTTGTTGTGAAAACCACCAATGCAGAGATGGCCCCCTTTTTCTATTTGTCCAATTCTTAGGGTGTTATGGGTGCATGGAAAGTGTTTTCATTCACGTGATTGGCTGGTGTGTGAGTGCACTGAGTGGAGAGGAGAGTGGCGTGTGCGTGAAGAGAGGAGAGAGGGTGGCATGCGCGTGAGATGAAGAGAGGAGAGAGGGTGGTGTGCGCGTCTCATGTGAGTGGGGAGGAAACGAAAACAAATTCCAAAAGCAAATGGGATGGGGACACTTGGCGGGTGGAAAGTGGTGACCTCACATATGCTGATCCTCTCATGCTTTTTTTGTGTATCCATTCTTCATTCACATTATTTCCTCATACTATTTTATTAATAATCAACAAAATAATAATGGCCAATGGCCTTCTTACACACGCAAGGTCACATGGAAAAAATGGAATGGACATGAAAAAATGTGTAGTAAAAAGAAATTGCAAAATATGACACAACAAAATAAAAATACCCAATAGTATTTGGACAAGTGTCACACAAAACCCTAAAATACACCCAAACTTCTAAATTCACATCTTGAGTTCTATAAATGCTATGAAGGCGTTCTACGACTATTCAGAAAGGGACAATCGTGCTCTACAACTTTCGTGTTTTCCGGAAAATCATTCGGAGCTTTTTCGCACATGAAATAATAGCCCGAAGTTAAGGACCAGATAATTCCTCAAAATAGAAACTTCCAAATTTAGTGACTTTTTGCATACTCCTGACTTTTGACATTTAAGCTCAACTGAAATACTCCTTGACATAATATGAACTCAAAAAGTGATAATCTTGATTAAAAAGCTCTGAAATTGTCATGTTGACTTTTCTAACTGCGCAGTTGACTTTTTTGCTTCACCTTCAAGCAATTGAACCAAATCTTGACTTCTTCAGTGAATTTTTGCCTCCAACTTCATATATAAGTTGTATAGACTAAATAAAAGCCTTTGGCCTCAAGAAATAGTCAGAATTCAAAAGATAGGAGTGTCTGGCCCAAAACCTTAATCGGGATTTCCTTGTATAGGAGAAAATGTTGCATCTTGAACTTCTGATGAAATAACTGACTTCCCTGAGGAAATTTTCCCACCAAATTTCAACCTTAGGATCTTCCTGTCATATGAGAGACTTTGCCCAAATGAAATGGCCAAAGTCACAAAGTTTCCCTGCTTGAAACTCTAACCCTAGTTTGGGAACATTTTGTAGGAGCTTTGCCTTAGCCTGGATTCCCTGATGATCCTCCAACCTTCTGAGCTTTTGAAAAATGAACTTGAACTTGTGAATGCAATGTAGACTCCTCATAGGACTTGTACAAAACCAATGGGCCCCTTGTCATAGCTTGAAATGCTCCAAGAACCTCCACAGATGATCATATGCCTAATGCTAGGTCATGAGAAATGTTATGCCTCATCTTTCCATGCTAGGATGCTAAGAAAATGATATGTTCATGATGAATATGATGTGATATGATGCTTAAAATGAAGAGGGCAAATTTGGGGTGTTACAGGAAACCGTCAACCTTAAACACTCCAAATATCCAAAATACTTCCATAAACATGATCAACAACATATATCTAACATCATAATTCGATTATAACGATTTCTAACAGATTAATCTACCAATTTTCTCACATTTTCTCTCAAACCCTAACTATTCAACTTCTCTAACTTCCATCAAAACCAAAACACAACCAATCAAACACATACATAATCATACACAATATTAAGATAACAATGCTTATCACCCTTACCCGATTATTCTGATTCCTTGGAGCAATCTTGAAGCTTTTCCAACTTTTCTCTCTTTTCTCTTTTTTTTCTCTTCTCCCCTTTTTCTTTCTCTTCTTACCAACTTATAACTTCTATTTCTATTTCACTCTTTCTCACTCTCTTATATTTTCTTTTTATTTTCTACTCTCTCCAACCAAATATTATTTTCTCACAAAATACCAATTCTACTAAATTCTAACTTATCATTAATTAACAAATGCCTAAAATACCCTCTTATCCAATTTTACCCGGAAATTCACAAAACGGTAAAATCCCATAACATAATATATCATCACATTAATTCCTCAACATCAAATATCATCATGATAATTTCACAAATAAAACAATTATCATACAAATAAAATAAAAGACTCCACAAAATTGGGAAAATCGAATCGGGGCGTTACAGTGGACATTACTAAAGATGACAAACCTTGGTTCCATGATATCAAATGCTTCTTAGAGGATCAAACATACCAACCTGGGGCATCATCCAATGATAAGAAGACATTAAGAAGGCTGGCCGGTAGTTTCTTCCTTAATGCTGATGGTTCATTATACAAGCGAAACTTTGACATGGTTCTTCTCAGATGTGTTGACAAGAGAGAAGCAGACTTGCTGATGCACGAGGTGCATGAAGGATCTTTCGGTACCCATGCTGGAAGACATGTAATGGCTAAGAAATTATTAATATCAGGTTACTACTGGATCACAATGGATTCATACTGTTGTGCCTATGCTAGAAAGTGCCACAAATGCCAGATCTATGCAGACAAGGTGCATGTGCCTCCAAATCCTTTGAACGTGATGTCTTCACCTTGGCCCTTTGCCATGTGGGGCATTGACATGATTGGAAAGATCGAACCGACTGCTTCAAATGGCCACAGATTCATCCTGGTAGCCATTGATTACTTCACCAAATGGGTTGAAGCAGCTTCGTATGCAAACGTCACCAGACAAGTGGTAGCCAGATTCCTGAAAAGAGACATCATCTGTCGATATGGAGTTCCCAAGCGAATCATTACTGATAATGGTTCCAATTTGAACAACAAAATGATGGAAGAACTGTGTCGGGACTTCAAAATCCAACATCACAACTCTTCTCCTTACAGGCCAAAGATGAATGGCGCTGTTGAGGCAGCTAACAAAAACATTAAGAAGATTGTGCAGAAGATGGTGGTTACTTACAAATACTGGCATGAAATGCTACCATTTGCCTTGCATAGGTATCGAACCTCAATCAGAACGTCTACTAGGGCAACACCTTATCAGCTTGTGTATGGTATGGAGGCAGTCCTACCTGTTGAAGTTGAGCTACCCTCCTTACGGGTACTGATGGATATACAGCTGAGTGAAGCAGAATGAGTCCGTTCTCGATACAATCAACTGAATCTGATTGAAGAAAAGAGATTAGCTGCAATTTGTCATGGGCAGTTGTATCAGAAAAGGATGAAGAAAGCCTTCAATCAGAAAGTCGGGCTTCAGGAATACCAAGTAGGAGATCTTGTGTTGAAAAGACTTCTTCCTCCTCATACAGACCACAGGGGCAAGTGGACTCCAAACTACGATGGTCCATTCATAGTAAAGAAGGTTTTATCTGGTGGAACACTGATGCTCACTACTATGGATGGTGAAGATTTTCTTATCCCCTGTGAATTCAGATGCAGTTAAAAAAATGTACACCCGCTGAGTTGAAAAGCCGCATTAGACAACTCAGGCAAAAATGGGTATCCCGGTGGATTGAAAACCCGAAAGGGTGATCCACACAAAATAAGGGAATTAGCGAACAACTGCATTCTGAATTCGTCTATATCACTCATAACATGGCAAGCTTCGAAAGGATAAAGCATTGGTCAGAATCAGTCTTCTTCAGAAATCAAGATGAGAAGTACGTCAAGGTCATACAGGTCATAGCAAAGGAAGCTCGCTGGGCGTCGTCAACATTGCCAACATTTTTACTTTTCTCAATTTATAACAATCTCCTCATTTCAGGGGATTTGTTTCTTTGACTGTATTTGCCAATTCAGGGCACCCAGATTAATAAAATCAGAGTTTTTAGTCACACCTTGTTTTGTACATTTATGTTTCGTTTGCAAAATGTCCAATATTCATAATACGGTACTTGCATAAGATAAATGAGCCATTTTAATAAATGCTTGCAAGAAATATATTTACTTTCAGGAATATCTAACTCCTATGACGGAATCCGGTAAGGGATGCCTCAGGATACTTGTGCGTTTCTTTTGTCTTAACAGATTGCAGGTATTCAATACGCAACATGTGGCATGCCAAGCATAGCATCCCCAACAGGCTAATTCCCGGAAGAGCAATACCTGAAATGCTTTTCCCCAGCGAAGTTGCCAAAGCCTCCTCATCCACAACATAAGTCTACTCAACAGGAGCTTCCCCAGCCGAGAGCACCACCAGAGTGCCAGGTCTCATCCTCAACAGGTTAAAAGAACTGTCTCCCCACAGAGTTTCTATCTTCTCCCCAGAAGAGCAATGCTTGAAACTCTTACCCAACAAAGTGACGAAAGTTTCCTTCTCCCCAGTTGAGTTCTCCTCACAGATAGATCTACCAATGATCTATATCCCCAAGCAGAGCTCTCCCTCCTGGAAGATCTACCAATGATCATTTCCCAACCGAGACATCCCTCCAAGAAGATCAGCCAGAGATCCTCAGCGGGATCCGAATCCCGGATCGGTTTATCTTTTGCATAATCATAGCATTAGCATCATATTCACCAAATAAACGTAGAATTCCGTCTAATACGGAGCATTACGACAAAAATCAAACATTTGCATAATCACAAGCCAGATTTGAGCCAGTCACCTGCAATTACCATCAGTATTTTCATCAACAATGAATAAAAAAACTCACATCCCCTGCAAATGAAAGCCAAAGCGTCCCCTTTGCACTCTCAAGCACAAATGCCTGTTCATATTCATATATACTCTTTTTGACACTCGTCTGTGTCGTCTTATCCCCCGCAGGTTGCCAGAATACCTTTTGCACTCTCAAATACAGATACCTATACATACTTCTTTGACACTCGTCCGTGTCATCCTTCCCCAGCATGGTTGCCAAAACACTTTCTACAAACAAGATACTTGTGTATACGTTCTTTTTGACACCCGTTTGTGTCATCCTATCCCCACAAAAAGCCAAAACATATCTTTTACAAATTCCTGTTTATATAGTACATACTTGACACTCGTTTGTGTCATACATTCCCCAGCAAGTCAAACACTCGTCCGTGTCTTGCTCATACTTCATCAACAAACCAATACTCACTTATACTTATACAAAAGTCTTTGATACTCGTCCGTATCTTGTATATATATCACTCCTCAACAGATTCGACACTCGTCCGTGTTCTTTGTTAACCAGTTGGTACTCGTCCGTATCATCATCTCTGAACACGTGTCAGCGTTTGTTTCTACCGATACTCGTCCGTATCATTTAAGGATGCTCGTCTGCATCTTTAATCTATACACAACGTCAAACACATATATCGTTTTATTCTTAAGCGTAAGCACTCGTCCGTGTTTACCATTCCCCAGTAAGTCACCAATAGAACACCTTTTCTTCTATCCGACATTCGTCCTATGTCGTGATACTTTCGGCAGCCGTCCCCTGCCAGGTGATCGTCAATCACCTTTGGATGACCGTCCCTCATACCTTTCCCTAGCAGAGTCCCCATTATTGGAACCTTTCTATCCGGCATTCGTCCTATGTCGTGATATTTTAGAAGCCGTCCCCTGCTAGGTGATCGTCCTTCGCCTCTTGATGATCGTCCTACATCATTTTTATTCGATGGCCGTCCCCATCATTGATTTTGTTATCCGACATTCGTCCTATGTCGTGATAAACCCCGAGAGCATCCGTACCCTGCTAGGTGATCGTCCTTCACCTCTTGATGATTGTCCTTCATCATTTTTATCTGATGGCCGTCCCCATCGTTGATTTTGTTATCCGACATTCGTCCTATGTCGTGATAAACCCCGAGAGCAGCCGTACCATGCTAGGTGATCGTCCTTCACCTCTTGATGATCGTCCTTCATCATGCTTATCTGATGGCCGTCCCCATCGTCGACTTTTCTATCCTACATTCGTCCTATGTCGTGGTAAAGGGTAGCCGTCCCCTGCTAGGTGATCGTCCTTCACCTTTGATGACCATCCCTCATCATTATTTCATTTATTCTTTAACCCGATGACCGTCCCCATCGTTGTTTACTTTACTTTCCAAGCCTGATGGTCGTCCCCATCATTATCATTACTTTAATTCCCAGAGAATCTTATCTCCTTAACTGATGGCCGTCCCCCATCATGATCTCTTTATTTCCCTAGCTTGTCGGTCGTCCCCGTCATTGCTAAACTTACCGTTTTATCCCCAGCAGTCATCCTCTGCTCGATGGTCGTCCTACGTCGCCTTCATTTGATAAACCATACTATACTATCTTTCAAAATTTATATCCCTTTTCTTCTTCTATTCAGCGAGTGCAAATTTTGGATTGTCTTTGGTATTCAACCACAAGTTATCTTGCTTGTCTGTTAAGCCGGATGCTTACACCATGCACAACTAACTCATGTTTGAATAGGGGCAGCTGTAAACACCCCAAATTTTCCCTCACTCTTTATCACACCATGGCTTGTGATCTTTCATTTTTGCATAAGCATGAGCATTGCATCTAACATTGCATTTTTGTTTTCACTGCATAAGTTCAAATTCATCTGCATCTAGGGTTTGTGATCTGAGCAATCCAAGAATCCTTCTGGGCCATCCCAAAGGCCTCAAAGCTTTCCAATAGGGTCCATGTATGTTCTATCATCATATTATATCCCTCAAAGTTCATGGAAGTCAAGAGATCACAAGAACTGGCAAAGGCATGGAAGCAGAGCTAGGGTTTTCACTGCACAAATGACCAAAATTAGGGTTTTGGTTTCAGAGGCCTTAACTCCAAATTTTTGGGCCATTCTTGTTTCTAATGTTCTTAATATGTTATAAGGATCATGTGTACCAAGTTTGATGAAGAAATTCATTGTGGAAGTCATATGTTCACTGGGTAACTTCTTGAGCAAGTTAAGTCAAAATCAGGGCATCTGTGGCCCCCAACAATGGAACCAAAGGGGTATTTTCATCAAATTGAAGTTCTATGATCTTTATTTGATCTTAGAAGAGGTTATAAGTTCACAAGATTGAAGAATTTTGAGCCATTTGCAAACTTGCCAAAAATGGAAATGACTTGTAATGGAAACTTTCCATTTTGGGAAAGTTTTTCAACCTCCTCTTTCTCAACCAAAAATGCTTCAAATGAAAAATTCTTGGTCATGAAAGTTGTAGATTAGGTCTTTCCCTTTTCAAAAAGTACAAGAACATGTCTTGATTCATCCAAGAACTCAAGATATGGCCTTTCAAAGTTGGCAAAAATCCTAAAATTTCAAGTTTCATGTCAAAGAGGGATTTTGCAAATTGGCATATTCAAGCATTCTAGTGATTTCAAATGTACACAAACACTTCACAACATGTCAAGGCAACCTCTAAAGATCAAAATTGGCCCATGGTTAGAGGCATTTCATGGCTTGTGATCCAAGAAACATCAAAGTTGGAATTTTGCAAAACATATAATATATTTTCATCCACTTGTGCCAGCACATCAAAACCATTTCCATGGCTCTCCACAAAGTCAGCTAAGGCCAGACACCCCAAGAAATCAGGCCTGCACCATGCCCATACCTCAAAGTATAAAATCTTGACTTTTTGCAAAAGCTCCCATACCAATCAAGCTGAGCCACAACAACTCTCTGAACTAATCACAATTGTTTATACTAACCTCAAGCAATCCAAAACATAACACACACAAGCCTGAATCTTCCCCACACTCAGAATTCACAAAATCATCAAAAACCTTCCTCTCTTCGAATCTGCAAAACCAGCCATCAAACTTCAAATATTTTTCCACCAATCAACTCAGCATCACCCTAGGATCATTTCCCACACATCACTATAGCTTGAAACACAGTCAAACACAAACACGATTTCTGCAACTTCAGAAACAAAACCTTCAAACCAGCCATTGCAAGCTTGTTCCAAGCATCAAAGCATTCTCAGGAAGCTCAATGGAGTTGATTTGCACCAAAGAAAGGTCCAGAAAGCTCAAGAACTGAAAGCTCAACCTCAGGTAACCTCAAGAACAATTTTTCCAGAACTTGTTTTTTAAGTTACAAATTGATTCTACATGATGTGTTGATCATTGTGATATGTTTACTTTTGAAAATGGTTGAATATTAAGCATGTATTGAACTTCTGAAAGTTTTGTTCAGTTTCACGATTTGCTTCGAATCTTGTTTTTGGTGAATAATAAATTGTTTTTGATGGCTGATTCTTGTTATTTGATGTTTGGGGAGTGATTCTGGAAAGTTTGGGAGGTTCTCATAGCCTAGGGAGAGAGATAACAATTTTTGTTCGCCGGAGAAGATGAACGGAACACTGTTCCGGTCACCTGAAAGTACTTAGGGTTTAATTAGGGTTTAGGCTCAGTTTAAATATAGGCCCTTGGATCTTGTCTTTCACGCGCGCGTGTGTGGCTCAGATTAGGTCATTAACATTAATCCTGGGTTAATTAAATAAATAATGGTTAATTAGTCAGATTTGATCCAGGCCCTTGGTTCACGCGCCAGTCAACTCCCTCCATTTCCATTCAAATCCTGACCCTCAGATGCGCTGACTTTCTCATTTATTTCATTTTATTTTATTTTATTTTCATTTCTTTTGCATAATTAATTAAAAATAGCAAAAAGCATCCAAAAAATATTTCCTTTTGCATTTTGGTTTTAAATATTTTTCTTAACCTGAAAAATGATTTTTATTTTAATTTTTGCATTAAAAAAGTATTTTTAAAATATTTAAATGTTATTTTTAATTAATTAAAGTCTTTTAATTAATTAAAAATACATTTAGGTTTCTAAAAATCACCAAAAAAACCATGAATTATCCCAATGCATTTAGAAACATTTTCAAACTCTTCACACAAATTTCTTTTTAGGTTTGATCATAGTTTGTGAATTTTCTTTGAATTAAGGGTCATTTAATTTCATTTTTTGAACCCTAACTTTAAAAATTCTTTTTTGCCTAACCAAGAAGAGTTTGAAGTTGATTCTTTTTGCATTATGTTGCATATTGCATGTAGTTTATAGGTCATTTATCTCATAAATTTAACTTGCATTTTCAATTTGATTTGCATTTTTTCCTTTGAACCACCCAAAATACCCTAGAAACTTAGGAAATTCATAACTTGTGATTGGTTAGGCTTCTGACCTTCTCCTTTGGGGTGTGACCTAGTATGGGATTAGGGTTTGTTAGAGTGTGATTTCAAATTTTTATCATGTCATATGCTTCTGTTTTGCTCATTTGCATCTCATACTTTCATATAACCCTAATTTATGTGTTCATTTGTATTCATCTTGCATATGCATCAATACATGAACTTGCCATGACATTTCTTACATTCATATGTCATCTTAGACATCTTAGGACATGTTAGAATCATGCTTGATCATTTCTTCTTTCATTTTCCATGTTTTGCATTCATTTCATTTCATTAACTTTCATGTGTTTTCAAACTTCAAAGCATGCTTACATGACATCTCATTCTTGTATGATCATACATATGCATTTTGTATGCCTTTGTATCATCTCACATGACATTAAGATTGCATAAACACTTCTGACTTTGGTCATTTCATCTCATTGCATTTCATTTCATTTCATTTTTTTATGCTTTGTACTTTATGCATTCATGCTAACATTTTCAGGTGGTAAGTAACTTTGAGAAGTGGATTTTCCTTCACTTCTCATTTCTCTTTATCTATTTCATATGCATCTTGCTGGTTTTTGAAGTGAACTTGTTCACTTGTGTTCCATTCCATCTCATTTTCTTTCTTTAAGTTACTTATCGTCTTAATTGAAGTAAGTAACTTATTCTTCTGCTTCATCCTCCTTTCATATGCTTCTTCCATTGGTGGCTACCTTGAAGATCTCTCTTGAGCCTTACAAACCATAGGAACATGCAAGCATGATAATAATTAGGGTTGTGATTAGTCCCCCTTAGTTTTTACCTTTGAGTCTCCTTGAGTCCCTCTTCTCATCTTCATAATCAGAGACTAAACTCTTAAACTTTTAGGACTTTAGAATTAGGGTTATGCATGCATCCTTCTCTTAGGATGGAGTGTATAACTTTAATCCTAAGTGTTAAACCTTTAATTTGTTTAAACCTCTTAGTCAAATCACCTTAATAATCACTAAGACTTCATCTTGTAACTTGGGCCTTACATTAGGGTTCTAATTCTTCCTTTATGGTTAAGAAGGACTAACCCTAGTGTTTAATGGACAAGTCCCCCTCAAGTTGTCTTACAAACCATAAAATCCATTTCTTAATCTCATCCCTTAATTAAAATCCACTTAATAAAGGCTTTGTTATATAATGAATTTAATCCCTAACTATGGATTAAGTTGAGGTATCTTCCTCAGCTTAAGTGTTCTCATCTATTATCCTTCTATTAGGATGGTGTAATGAGTTCACTAATCTGTGATTAGAGATTAAACTCATTACTTAACACTAAACAAAAACCAAAAACATCTAAATAATCACAAGTAGGTTAATGATCTTAATCCTACATCATCATGGCAATTAAGTTGAGATGCTTATCTCATACTTAAGTATTCTCATTATCCCTAATCAGGGAGGATATAATGAGTTTACAAGCCCTTGATTTAGGCTTAAGCTCATTAACTTATGCAAAACACCAAAAAACAATAACAAAACTGAAAACACAAAAACAAACAATAATCGTCTCCTTCGGGATTCTTTTCTCATCACACTCATTCACAAACGAGAACTTGCTTCTTCCGTCTAATGCAAGACAATTAGCACTCGAGCCAGAAGAGTCATACACTTGAGCATAGACAAGTAAGCAGTTCACAGTCAATTTATCTTTTAGTCTCTTTGAGTTGAACTACGGTGTTCTGACTTCCTTATTGCACGAGAGGATACGTAGGAATAACTTAATTGTTATCGAACAAAAGTCTCTGTGTCTTCCCCCTCTTTTAGCATTCTCTTTTAAGCCTCAGTTCCTGAGCAATCCACCTTTTGCACTGACACTTGTACATTTCTTTTCCTGCTTTTGCACACAGATAGCACATACACCTACCCCTTTTAAACACGATCTTTTAAGCGTGGATCCCGTCGAGTACGACAGAAAATCTGGGTGCTAATACCTTCCCAGGTTGTAACCAACCCCCTTTCTCAGTTTCTCTTGTTCGCGACCATCTTATTTATATCCTTCTAGGTTTATGCAACATTACCTTTCCTTCGGGATAAAAATGCCTAGCTGGGGACTCTATTCATCTTCATTTCATTTCTCCTTTCGCCGACCGTTCGCGCTTGTACCGGGATGCAAATCTTTGGGAACGACAGGAAGCAAGAGCTGAGGGATGCTATGAAAAGGCTTAACCCCCCACAAATAGATTCTCTGGTGGTTACCTTGGATGCTCAAGTCAATCCCATCAATAAGACTCTTGTTCCACCTTGTTGCACCCCAAAATTTGCCCTCATAATACAAGACTTTGTGTTCTAATAAGGTTCACAAGGTTCACAAGCTTCCCAACACTTACAAGACCTTTCATGAGGTTCATGAAGTCTACAAGTCACTTCTTGAAGGTTCACAAGGTTCACAAGATTCACAATGCTTACAAGACCTTTTATGAGGTTCATGAAGTCTACAAGTCACTTTATGAGGTTCACAAGGTTCACAATGCTTTCAAAACCTTTTATGAGGTTCATGAAGTCTACAAGTCACTTTATGAGGTTCACAAGGTTCACAAGGTTCACAATGCTTTCAAAACCTTTCATGAGGTTCATGAAGTCTACAAGTCACTTCATGAGGGTTCACAAGGTTCACAATGTTCACAATACCTCCCATGAGTATCACAAGACATTTCACAAGGTTCACAAGGTTCACAAAGTTCACAATTGGTCAGAAGAGTTGACAATTCCCTCAGACAATGCACCTCCTAAGCAGTGCATCCAAAACTAGGGTTTTGACTTTAATCAGGCTAAATGGACTTCCAAGACTTCAAGTGAGCTTCATAACATCTTATATGTGTTTAAGAACCCCCATGACAAGTTTCAAGACTTTTCTCAGAAGTTTGCTCAGTCAGATGATCAGATAAGTCAAAATCAGTCAATGCAGTTAAAAAGTCAAACTGAGGTCAACTGTGGTCAAACCAAAGTCAAACTTCATGATTTTTTGCCAACATCAAGTATATGAGGTAAAATTCATCATTTTATAAAGGGTTGATCATGATTCATCAAGGAGATTTCAGATCATCAAGAATCAGGAGTTTCTAAATTAGGGTTTCCTCAGTAAAAGTCAACTGAACTTTGACCAGCCATAACTTTCACATACTTCATCACCAAGTCTCCATCCAAATCTCATTTTGAAGGAAATTGAATTCTCTACAACTTTGTGTCTCACAAGCCAAGCCCAAAATGCTTCATTTGGAAGGTATGGGCTAAGACATTATAGGTCCTTTTGAAAGTCAACAAAAAGTCAACAACTTCAAAAGGGCATAACTTGAGATTGGTAAATGATATGGACATGAAACCAGTGGGGTTGTTTAAAGGACTCTTCAAGCTTTCCAAAATGTCCAAGAACACCCTCATACCATTAAAATTGAAGGATATGTGCCCTTGCAAAGTTGGGAAATTTTGAGTTGGTTTATGATGAAAAAGGAGGTCTAAAACCAATTTCTTCCAAATGGGCTTGTCAAATGATGACCCACTCCATACAATAGCCTCATGCACGACCCAAACCATTAAAAATCAGATTTTTATTATTTTTATTTTTATTTATTTTGATTTAATTCATTAAAAATCATTTTAAATAAAAATAAAATATGAAAATAAAAGATTTGATTTGGATCAAGCTTCTAGAAAGTCTTAAATTTGATTGGAAGTGAAGAGGAAAGAAATCATGAGGTTTAGCCAAAGATAGCAAGCATTCATACAAGAATATTTGATTTTTAAGGCATGATATTTTTGAATCTTTTTACATCAAATCTTCCAAGCAATGACCTAGTTTTTCAGCCTCATTTGATTGTCCTATAAGTACTTAGTGTAACCCTATTGCAAGCCACGGATTCCACAGCCTCAAGAGTAAGTTCCATATTTCAAATATTCAAGCCAAAACTCACATTAGGTTTTCAATTTGCAGGGCATTTGAAGGTAAAATAAGAACATAGCAATGTTCCTTGGACCTTCTTGAAGCAAAATCATCACTCATATGCATCAAAACTATGCCATATTGTTCATACCGAATCCACTTTTCTCTTGAAATTCAAATTTTCGAATTCACTAATATATGTGTTATAAACTGTTTTTGATGATTGGTATGTGTTTGTTGTGATGCCTAGATTGTTTCTGGATACAAGAATCAAAGAAAACAGCCCTAACCCGCAAGTTGCCATAGCTAGGGTTTAAGCTTCAAATTTGGGGTTTTGCGATTTAAGTAATATAAATGAATTCTAATGACATAGATTGATTGGGTGAACCATAAGGAACTCAATGATATCTTCAATTCCATGAATTTGTACTGTTTCATCAATGTTTGATTTTCGTAGGTTCTGAATGTTGAAGAACACGCAGGAGATTTCGCAGGTAAAATTGCATGAAATTTCGCAGGTTAACTATGAAGCATTATATATTATGTTCTCTTGCCATTCCGTTAGCAGACGCGCTCACCTAGCTGGATTGGCAATGCATTTGTGTGAAACTTGAAAGGTCCTGGGTTCAATCCTCCCCCAGGCCTTTTGTTTTTTCCATTATTTTCCTGACTATTGGTTTGAAAGAACAAAACAACTTGGAGTTCCTCCTTCTTGCATCATCAGCACGCAGCCCAGTTGGCAAGCCTCTTCTATATTCAGGTTAGGGACCTGGGTTCAAATCCCAGGTCCAGTTTTTTTGATTTCTTATTTTCTTCTATTATATTTACTATTATTTTCTATATTATATTAAAATAGCTTCTAAATTATAAAATGCAAATATTATATTTTCTAAATTATAAATTATATATGTTTTCTAAATTCCAAAAATTAATTTTTATTATTATATATTTATTTAAATTATAAAATGTATATATGTACTATTTAACTAATTGAATTGTTATTATAAATTAAACCCTTAAATATTTTTTCTAACAACCCTAAAACCCTAATTTATTTTCTAAATAATAAAAAACTAATTTTATCTTATGATTTAAATTTCTGATTTTTGTAAATATAATATTTAATATAATAAAATTTTGTAAATATAATTATTATGTACATATTTATTATTAATTTTTCTTTATAAATATAATTATAACCTATTTTCTTTATATAATATGTAAATATTTTCATAATTTGTTTGTAATCTAAATTATATGTATAAATAATTTTTTGAATATGTGTAATATGTTTAAAAATAATTTAATAATTTGTATATAAATTAAAATGTTATAATAACTATTTAATTGTTCATATTTCCTCTTATTTATAAATAATTGTCTATATTAAAAATCTAATATTTTGTTTATTATTTTAATTATGTTCTTATAATAATCTTGCTAATTCCATTCATTTTAATTATTGTTATTATTACTAATCATATTATTACTAATCCATTTATTTTATTATTATGCTTATTATTATTATTTCATTAACCTTATTTATTTTTTATTATTATTACTAACCCCTATTATATTTATTTATTGCTTATTTATTTATTCTTATTTTTTGCTTATATATTTATTTTTTGCTATTTATTTTTAATTGCTTATTATAATTATTATGTAAATGCTCCTGGATGTAAATTTTTGTAATATCTAAATTATTTAATTTTTATGCCATGGTTAGTAAAATAGGGAGTGAAAATATGTATTATATTTAAAATGGAATTTAGGTCATTGAAAATTATAAGATAAATTAAATTAAACACTCACACACGTAAGTCGATTTTTAATCGCCACCTCACTTTCTAGGGTTACCTCTCAATGTTGCTTATATCATAAGGTCAAGTGGGGTGTATAAAGCAAAATCCCTTAAAAAAGAAAAGTCATCAAGTCCCTTAAATGGTTGCCTTCATAAAAGATCTTGTCCCTTTCGAATAATGATGACGGTCCCTCCAAAAAATGCTTAATACACCCTACAGTTGCCTTCATTAAACAGATGTCCCTTCATATGTCCCTCACATCCAAGGTAATGACTACCTATTCCTTAATAATAGGGATAGTCTTACCATTTAAAGGATTCAAGAACAGAAAGACTTAAGCTTTAGGGTAGGTTCCTCATAGTTACTTGCTCACTACTTCAAACATTTCACAATTTCAAACAATTTTCAAACACAAGTTTTTTACGCATCCGTACATGGATCATTATCAAACTCTTATGAAAATTTCTATTCACACACTTCACATTTCAAAAACATTTTAAAGTGAGCTAAGTAACTAAGAGCCCATGGATAACCATGGATGTAAAGGGTGCTAACACCTTCCCTTTGCATAACCTACCCCCCGGACCCAAAAATCTTTTAAAAGGTCTTTCCTGTTCTTTTATGCCTTTCCTTTGGATAAAATAAAAGTCGGTGGCGACTCTTGCTATCCGCAACATTACTAAAGTCAGTTCTCCCACCGTGTTACAGAACTGGCGACTCTGCTGGGGAATTGTAGTTTAAGAGGGGTACCCTTAGGAATTAGACCACTTTAAATTGTTTGCCTTGTTTGCTTTATATTATCTTGTTGGGGTGCTCTTATGTGTGAAAGGTCCTAACCCGGATCTAGTGTACCTTAGGTAAATGGCAATAGACCAAGGAAACTGTACGACGTATATCGATACGGTTGATCTGGTGGCCATAGTTAGTGCGACTTCTTGGTTGGTGCTTATGTTCCTTAAGTCAAGTTGAGGATAATATGAGGCTTCCATATGTTGTCAATGCACTAACTAACTTTTAGAACCCTAGTTATCCCATCTTGGCCTTTAGAAAAGTAGTGAGGTAACCGGCTTTGGTGCAGACTGAAGTTGGTTGACACTCGATGCTACGCTCATTGAGATCTTAAACTTGGAGGGTTTTGGTCGGCAAGTAAGTTGCCTTCTAAACAACCACCCTTGTGAAGGATCAATGATATTGAGATCCCTTAGAACCTGGTTACTTTTGTAGGACAGGATGAACCAACTAACTTCAGGGGAGGGTACTTACCTTTGAACCTCATGCAAGCCTTTAAACCTAGGGCTATTGTGTGACTTGTTTGTGTGTGCCACATGTTTGTGATTGAGCATAACATCATGACATCATCATGCATCATAAGCATAGCATTTTCACTAACCATTTCAAGGACCAAAGGATTTATCTTTGTTCTTTGTTGCAGGTCATGGCTTCTGCTCGTAGAAACACCATCAGGATCAACTTTGTAGGGATACCTCCCAAGCTTAAAGAGTTGGTTTCTCAAGTGTCTGATCATTCCCAGTTCAACAAGAGACATGGTCACCTATTGGATCTAGTCACTTCAGAGTTCAATGAAGACATGATGAGTGTCCTGTTGCAGTTCTTTGACCCTAAGTACCATTGCTTTACATTCCCTGATTATCAGTTGGTTCCAACCATGGAGGAGTTCTCTAAACTTCTGGGTATACCTGTTCTTGATCAAAGACCCTTCACAGGCTTGGAGAAGGAGATTAAACCAGAGGTTATTGCTGCAGCTCTACATCTGAAGAAGTCTGACATTGTTCTAGAAACGAGAAGCGGAGTTAAGGGTATTCTTGCCAAGTTGCTGATAGAGAAAGCTCAGGTGTTCTTGAAGGCCATGAGCTATGATGCTTTTGAGGAGATCTTAGCCTTGCTTATTTATGGCTTAGTATTGTTCCCCAATCCAGATCAGTTCATAGACATTCATGCCATCAACATATTCCTGAGTCACAATCCAGTGCCTACCTTACTTGGAGACATCCTACATTCTCTCCATACTCGTACTACAAGGGCAAGAGGAACTTTGATGTGCTGCATACCTTTGCTTTCTAGGTGGTTTATTTCTCACCTTCCTCGCTTAGTAATGAAGAATGAGCAAGGATTCAGATGGTCCAAGAGGATCATGTCACTTTCTCACTCAGATATCCATTGGTGCTCCAGATCTATGGATAATGTCACTATCATTGACCGTTGTGGGGAGTTTCCTAATGTGCCACTTCTAGGCATAAGAGGAGGCATCACCTACAACCCCTCTCTAGCTTTACGACAGTTTGGTTACGCTCAGAGTGATGGTCCACATGACATGTTGATTCAGGGTATTGTGTTTGACTACGACAACGATCTTCAGGGTTACCGTCAGAGATTCATACGAGCCTGGGGAAAAGTAAACAGGGTTGACAGCAAGACACTGGAGCCTAAGTACACTATTCCTATGGAGGCTTATCTCAGATGGGTGCGATCTCGTGCTCAGACTCTCATGATGCCATATCCTGCTATCCTGCCAGTTACCATGGAACCTGTTGCTGAAGGAGATACTGCTTATACCATCCTTCACCCAGACATGCCTACTGACATAGAAGACTTACAGAGATCTTGGATCCAGTTGAAGGAGCAAAGGGATACTTTCGAGGCTCATTACAAAGCAAGCCAAGAAAGAATCCTAGAACTAACAAAGCAACTTCACGAGGAGCGGAATCTCAACTCATACCTCAACACAAAGAGGAAACGTCCATGGGAGACTTAAAACCCCATCTTTTGTACTTATTTCATTTCATGTTTTTGTAAGCCCAAGAGGCAAAACAAAGTTATTACTAATAAAAGTTTACCTTCTTGTTTGTCTAAGCAAATTTAAATCCTGCGGTCCTTGAAAACATTACATACGCATTAAAACATCATATCATTGCATCACAGGTTTATTTGTGCACAGGTTTCTCATCCTCTCGCTGTTTATTTCAGCAATGGCTCTTGAACAAATAGTTAAAGATCTCCAGGCACAGAATGCACAGTTCCAAGAGCTGATTCTGAATTTGTCCAAGGGGCAAGATGAGTTGAAGACACTGCTGGCTAAGGAAAAGAATCCCGAGGACAACAAGGATGGTCAGTTGGAACAAATGCAAGCTGAGATAACAGAAATGAGGATCCAGATGAATGACCAGGTGGCTCTTATTCAAAGTTTAGCTCAGTGGCAAGAAGAGCTGAGAACCTTCGTCAGGAATCTAATTGTCAATCAATCTCCGTTAAAACAAGCTGATTTGGTTGAAAGGAAGATGAGGATAAAAGAAGGTAAGAAACCGATTACCACTGATTGTTCTTCAGTTGAAGAAGAAAGACCTGATAAGGTTAATCTACCTCAACACAAGGAATGTAGGAGGAAGTTTATCAAGTTCAGCACACCAATGTCACAAGTTTTGCAATGCCTGTTGGAGATGAAGCTAATTTCCTTGGAAAATTCTCCTAAAAATCCTAACATCTCTTCTCCTCGCTATAATCCCAAGGCAAGGTGTAAGTATCACTCCAACAGTCCTGGACACGATACTAATAACTGTTGGGCATTGAATAAGAAGATTCAAGATCTGATTGACGAAGGAATCCTAGAGGTTACTCCAGAAGGTCAAGTTGAATTTTACTATCGTCCATCAAACACCGAAGCTGCAAGAAAAGTAGCCCAAAGTAACAAGAAAGGAAGAATGCCTGTTGAGATATGGGGCACCTTGGGGCATCCAAGTGGTAAATTTGATTTCATGGTGAAGTATACTGCTCCTCAAAGTTCACAGATTGCAATTGAGGACATTCAGCCAACTGGATGGGACAACATTTGAATTTTCATTTGTAATTTCTTTTATTTGTTTGAACACTTATTATTATGTTAAACTTTTGTTTTCATGAATGCATTGCATATGTTTGTCCTGAATTAATCCATTCGTTCCACTATATTTTGAATTATGCTTCTTATTTCTATCCTGTGATATTTAACTCCTGATAAAGCTATAAACCTGTAGAGGGAGGATGACGAAAACAATACCATAATATTAGGCAGTATGCTTTTGAACAGACTATGCTGACGATGTACAGGCATTGCTTCAATTCCTAAACAGTGGAGATATAAGGAAGTTAATCCCTAGTCAACCCTTTTGAGCCTATGAAGTAGGAGTTTTTTTATTCTTGCACAAATTAACCCTTATTCATAACCCGGGGCAGGGTAGTTACTCGGTTAACTCAAATATGCCAATTATCTGTGTTGTACACAACTAATGATGGTTCTCTGTAATCATTAAACCGGACAGCCAATATCTAGCAAAAATAAAAGCTGACTAAGTCAAAACCTATGAAGGGGACTTAGTAAAACATTAAGACATCCCGCTGACTGTAACCTTGAAATAAGCAGTTCAGGCAAAAAGAAGGGATAATAAAGTCAAAAGAGAAAAAAAAAGGGTCACTATGAATCTTCAACAAAGAAAGATGACTGAATGTTCAAATAAATGTTGGGTTTCTGAACCATCACAAATGTCAGTGTTACAATTCCAAACTGCTATGGAACCTCAATGCATGAGTTAACTGAGCATAGGACTGAAGAACATTATGGAGATTGGGTTGGGTACAAATAAAATTTGAGCCTTTATCCTTTGTTTCTTAAACCGTGAACCAGGCTACGTTATAACCCTCTAAAAGTCCTAACTGAAGCATGGTTAGTTCGAAAGCGTACTGCTACAAAAAGGTATCCTGACTCCTTTAGGGCTTATTATAAAACTTGAGTTAATATCCCAGTTTTCAAAAAAAAAAAAAACAGTTTTTCTAAAATAACTTGTTTCAAAACTTCGAGACAGACATAAGCATTGCATTTTTGAATATATTTTTTTTGCATATACCTGAGTGTTTGACAAATGGAGAAGCTTACAGGATGAATGTTCAATGAACCAAAGTCTTTCCGATAAACAAAGTTGCTTCCTGGATCAAAGTCCATGTATACAAAGGGGCATAGTCATTATCTCCCAATCAAGAGGGCAGGCCATGATACTTCCTAACTCATTTGGGGCAATCAGGACAAGATTCAACTATGTTTAAGCGGCCAGAGGCAGATCTCCTCATCTATCTGAAGTGCCAAGGGTAACATTACAAAGTTCATAATGCCAGGGGCATTTTTCCTCATACAGTTGAATTACCAAAGGTGACATTACAGAGTTCACAATGCCAGGGGCATATGCTTATGGGGCATTCTGCTTGTTTCTCTTGAGGTAGCTCATTACAGATACTTCCATTATGGGACAATTCATCCCTAACCAAGGGGCAATGCTTTCTTTTCAAATCTAGCATCCGAAGGGTATATGATCCATCACAATTTGAAAACACATTCCTCTCATTGTGTTACCTTGATATTGGATTCTCAGCTGAAACCATGATGGAAATTAATTGTCTATGCCAGTAGTATCAGATGGTGTCAGTATCATGTCTTCAGATCCAGCTATGAGGATTTCTGGGAAGGTATTCAGGAAAGTTATGGATTTCAGGAGCTCCAAATCCAATTGGTTATACACTCTCGAAGTTGAAACGATTCTGTTTTCAAGTTCAGCTTTACTTTTCCCTCTGAATCCAGATTTACTTTTACCCTATTTACATAAGCGAAACGTCCATTGGTTGTGTTTGAATGTATTATGCTTTTGAATATGATTGATGTTTACCAGAAATGCATGTATGCTTAATATGATTGATGTTTACCAGAAATGCATGAAAATGCAGTAATAGTATTTACAAAGGACGAACGAGGGAAGGATTTCAACGAAGCTTCACCAGGTTCACTCTTACAAGACAGTTACAATTCCCTCAGTAGGGCAAATCCATCTTCATAAAGTACTTCAAGTCACATCCCCCCTGGAATTTATATCCATCTATTTTATCCTCATACGGATATTCGGGAATTTACTTTCCAAATAAGAGTACGACGAACGAAGACGGGAGGTTATGTATACCCTACTATCAAACGAAGACGGAAGGTTATATATACCTTGTTATCCCCAGCAGACGGGAGGTTATGTATACCTTACTATCCCCAGCAGACGGGAGGTTATGTATACCTTATTATCAAACAAGACGGGAACGAGTTCCTCATACTCTTCAACAACAAATTGGGATTTATTTTCCCTGGCCAGCAGTTATTATACAAAGATATCCAGACGCTTCCAGCAGCATCATATCATACATGCATCATTTACATCATACCATAACATACATATCCATAGATACATAGTACATTACTTAGGTGCATCATATTATACATGCATACATAATACATAAGCTAATACTATCATACAGAATGCTACCTTGTTTTCAGGTTAATTATCCAGCAAACAGACTTATGATTATCAGGACTGCTTTATCCTCCTGAAAGTTATCATCCCTCAGGATTGCTTTATCCTCCTGAAAGCTTCTTGTCCCTCAGGATTGCTTCATCCTCCTGAAAGCATATCATCCATCAGGATTGCTTTATCCTCCTGAAAACTTTTAGTACATCAGGATTGCTTCATCCTCCTGAAAGCATCACCACATCAGGATTGCTTTATCCTCCTGAAAGCTTATTATCTCATACATCAGGACTGCTTTATCCTCCTGAAAACTCCTATTACATCAGGAATGCTTTATCCTCCTGAAAGCTTATCACTATATCAAGACTGCTTCATCCTCTTGAAAATTCCTAGTACATCAGGATTGCTTCATCCTCCTGGAATCATATTATCAATACCTCAGGACCGCTTTATCCTCCTGACAGCTTCTGGTACCTCAGGATTGCGTTATCCTCCTGAAATCATACCTCAGGACTGCTTTATCCTCCTGATAGCTATTATCACTACCTCAGGATTGCTTTACCCTCCTGAAAGATTATATCAATCATCAGGACTGCTTTATCCTCCTGATAGCTATTATCAATACCTCAGGACTGCTTTATCCTCCTGACAGCTTATCATTACTTCAGGGTTGCTTCATCCTCTTGAAAAGTTATCATTCTTCAGGATTGCTTTATCCTCCTGAAAGCATATTATCCATCAGGACTGCTTTATCCTCCTAAAAGCTACATTCATATTTTGGACTGCTTTATCCTCCAAGAAATGTATCTGAAGAATTTTTCTCCAAGTGGCATCTTTAAGCCCACTCAAGCATATTCAACTAGCCATCTGTATCACTCTATGCACTGGTGAGTGCAAATTTTTGGGCTTTTGTGTTCAATCCCCTTCAACCTTCCAGGTCACGACTGGCAAACATACCAACTAACCCCTCAGGTTTCAGAAAATTGAACAGGGGCAGCTGTTGCACCCCAAAATTTGCCCTCATAATACAAGACTTTGTGTTCTAAGAAGGTTCACAAGGTTCACAAGCTTCCCAACACTTACAAGACCTTTCATGAGGTTCATGAAGTCTACAAGTCACTTCTTGAAGGTTCACAAGGTTCACAAGATTCACAATGCTTACAAGACCTTTTATGAGGTTCATGAAGTCTACAAGTCACTTTATGAGGTTCACAAGGTTCACAAGGTTCACAATGCTTTCAAAACCTTTTATGAGGTTCATGAAGTCTACAAGTCACTTTATGAGGTTCACAAGGTTCACAAGGTTCACAATGCTTTCAAAACCTTTCATGAGGTTCATGAAGTCTACAAGTAACTTCATGAGGGTTCACAAGGTTCACAAGGTTCACAATACCTCCCATGAGTATCACAAGACATTTCACAAGGTTCACAAGGTTCACAAAGTTCACAATTGGTCAGAAGAGTTGACAATTCCCTCAGACAATGCACCTCCTAAGCAGTGCATCCAAAACTAGGGTTTTGACTTTAATCAGGCTAAATGGACTTCCAAGACTTAAAGTGAGCTTCATAACATCTTATATGTGTTTAAGAACCCCCATGACAAGTTTCAAGACTTTTCTCAGAAGTTTGCTCAGTCAGATGATCAGATAAGTCAAAATCAGTCAATGCAGTTAAAAAGTCAAACTGAGGTCAACTGTGGTCAAACCAAAGTCAAACTTCATGATTTTTTGCCAACATCAAGTATATGAGGTAAAATTCATCATTTTATCAAGGGTTGATCATGATTCATCAAGGAGATTTCAGATCATCAAGAATCAGGAGTTTCTAAATTAGGGTTTCCTTAGTAAAAGTCAACTGAACTTTGACCAGCCATAACTTTCACATACTTCATCACCAAGTCTCCATCCAAAGCTCATTTTGAAGGAAATTTAATTCTCTACAACTTTGTGTTTCACAAGCCAAGCCCAAAAATGCTTCATTTGGAAGGTATGAGCTAAGACATTATAGGTCCTTTTGAAAGTCAACAAAAAGTCAACAACTTCAAAAGGGCATAACTTGAGATTGGTAAATGATATGGACATGAAACTAGTGGGGTTGTTTAGAGGACTCTTCAAGCTTTCCAAAATTTCCAATAACACCCTCATACCATTAAAATTGAAGGATATGTGCCCTTGCAAAGTTGGGAAATTTTGAGTTGGTTTATGATGAAAAAGGAGGTCTAAAACCAATTTCTTCCAAATGGGCTTGTCAAATGATGACCCAATCCATACAATAGCCTCATGCACGACCCAAACCATTAAAAATCAGACTTTTATTATTTTTATTTTTATTTATTTTGATTTAATTCATTAAAAATCATTTTAAATAAAAATAAAATATGAAAATAAAAGATTTGATTTGGATCAAGCTTCTAGAAAGTCTTAAATTTGATTGGAAGTGAAGAGGAAAGAAATCATGAGGTTTAGCCAAAGATAGCAAGCATTCATACAAGAATATTTGATTTTTAAGGCATGATATTTTTGAATCTTTTTACATCAAATCTTCCAAGCAATGACCTAGTTTTTCAGCCTCATTTGATTGTCCTATAAGTACTTAGTGTAACCCTATTGCAAGCCACGGATTCCACAGCCTCAAGAGTAAGTTCCATATTTCAAAAATTCAAGCCAAAACTCACATTCGGTTTTCAATTTGCAGGGCATTTGAAGGTAAAATAAGAACATAACAATGTTCCTTGGACCTTCTTGAAGCAAAATCATCACTCATATGCATCAAAACTATGCCATATTGTTCATACCGAATCCACTTTTCTCTTGAAATTCAAATTTTCGAATTCACTAATATATGTGTTATAAACTGTTTTTGATGATTGGTATGTGTTTGTTGTGATGCCTAGATTGTTTCTGGATACAAGAATCAAAGAAAACAGCCCTAACCCGCAAGTTGCCATAGCTAGGGTTTAAGCTTCAAATTTGGGGTTTTGCGATTTAAGTAATATAAATGAATTCTAATGACATAGATTGATTGGGTGAACCATGAGGAACTCAATGATATCTTCAATTCCATGAATTTGTACTGTTTCATCAATGTTTGATTTTCGTAGGTTCTGAATGTTGAAGAACACGCAGGAGATTTCGCAGGTAAAATTGCATGAAATTTCGCAGGTTAACTATGAAGCATTATATATTATGTTCTCTTGCCATTCCGTTAGCAGACGCGCTCACCTAGCTGGATTGGCAATGCATTTGTGTGAAACTTGAAAGGTCCTGGGTTCAATCCTCCCCCAGGCCTTTTGTTTTTTCCATTATTTTCCTGACTATTGGTTTGAAAGAACAAAACAACTTGGAGTTCCTCCTTCTTGCATCATCAGCACGCAGCCCAGTTGGCAAGCCTCTTCTATATTCAGGTTAGGGACCTGGGTTCAAATCCCAGGTCCAGTTTTTTTGATTTCTTATTTTCTTCTATTATATTTCCTATTATTTTCTATATTATATTAAAATAGCTTCTAAATTATAAAATGCAAATATTATATTTTCTAAATTATAAATTATATATGTTTTCTAAATTCCAAAAATTAATTTTTATTATTATATATTTATTTAAATTATAAAATGTATATATGTACTATTTAACTAATTGAATTGTTATTATAAATTAAACCCTTAAATATTTTTTCTAACAACCCTAAAACCCTAATTTATTTTCTAATAATAAAAAACTAATTTTATCTTATGATTTAAATTTCTGATTTTTGTAAATATAATATTTAATATAATAAAATTTTGTAAATATAATTATTATGTACATATTTATTATTAATTTTTCTTTATAAATATAATTATAACCTATTTTCTTTATATAATATGTAAATATTTTCATAATTTGTTTGTAATCTAAATTATATGTATAAATAATTTTTTGAATATGTGTAATATGTTTAAAAATAATTTAATAATTTGTATATAAATTAAAATGTTATAATAACTATTTAATTGTTCATATTTCCTCTTATTTATAAATAATTGTCTATATTAAAAATCTAATATTTTGTTTATTATTTTAATTATGTTCTTATAATAATCTTGCTAATTCCATTCATTTTAATTATTGTTATTATTACTAATCATATTATTACTAATCCATTTATTTTATTATTATGCTTATTATTATTATTTCATTAACCTTATTTATTTTTTATTATTATTACTAACCCCTATTATATTTATTTATTGCTTATTTATTTATTCTTATTTTTTGCTTATATATTTATTTTTTGCTATTTATTTTTAATTGCTTATTATAATTATTATGTAAATGCTCCTGGATGTAAATTTTTGTAATATCTAAATTATTTAATTTTTATGTCATGGTTAGTAAAATAGGGAGTGAAAATATGTATTATATTTAAAATGGAATTTAGGTCATTGAAAATTATAAGATAAATTAAATTAAACACTCACACACGTAAGTCGATTTTTAATCGCCACCTCACTTTCTAGGGTTACCTCTCAATGTTGCCTATATCATAAGGTCAAGTGGGGTGTATAAAGCAAAATCCCTTAAAAAAGAAAAGTCATCAAGTCCCTTAAATGGTTGCCTTCATAAAAGATCTTGTCCCTTTCGAATAATGATGACGGTCCCTCCAAAAAATGCTTAATACACCCTACAGTTGCCTTCATTAAACAGATGTCCCTTCATATGTCCCTCACATCCAAGGTAATGACTACCTATTCCTTAATAATAGGGATAGTCTTACCATTTAAAGGATTCAAGAACAGAAAGACTTAAGCTTTAGGGTAGGTTCCTCATAGTTACTTGCTCACTACTTCAAACATTTCACAATTTCAAACAATTTTCAAACACAAGTTTTTTACGCATCCGTACATGGATCATTATCAAACTCTTATGAAAATTTCTATTCACACACTTCACATTTCAAAAACATTTTAAAGTGAGCTAAGTAACTAAGAGCCCATGGATAACCATGGATGTAAAGGGTGCTAACACCTTCCCTTTGCATAACCTACCCCCCGGACCCAAAAATCTTTTAAAAGGTCTTTCCTGTTCTTTTATGCCTTTCCTTTGGATAAAATAAAAGTCGGTGGCGACTCTTGCTATCCGCAACATTACTAAAGTCAGTTCTCCCACCGTGTTACACACCTGTGGTGAACAGACCTCCAACTCCAGGAGATGGTGGCCCAATTCCTGTTCATGTGGTAGAACGGAAGGAAGACCAATTCACAATGGTCAATGAAGATATAGGATTTGGTACTGGGGCTAATAATCAGGATTTCCAAATGCTGGAAGAGAAGGTGAGAGCCTTGGAATGCAAGGATACTCTGGGCATCGACGTTTCTGACATGGGCTTAGTTTCAGGGGTGGTTATCCCTCCAAAGTTCAGAACTCCAACTTTCGACAAATACAATGGAAAATCTTGCCCTGAGACTCAATTGAAATCCTTCTATCTCAAAATCGCTGCACATACCAAATACGAGAAGCTTTGGATGTACTACTTCTAGGACAACCTATCTGGGGGCTCGCTGGAGTGGTACATGAAGCTTTGGATGTACTACTTCTAGGAAAACCTGTCTGGGGGCTCGCTGGAGTGGTACATGAAGTTGGAGAAGCTTTGGATGTACTACTTCTAGGACAACCTGTCTGGGGGCTCGCTGGAGTGGTACATGAAACTGGAGAAGAATTATGTCCACAATTAGAATGAGCTTTGGGAGGCCTTTCTCAAGCAATACCAATACAACATCGACATGGCTCCCAACCGAACTCAACTTCAAAGCCTGTCTCTGAAGAGTTCTGAAAGTTTTAAAGACTATGCGTAGAGGTGGCACGAGGTTGCTTCCAGAGTTCAACCACCCTTGTTGGAAAAGGAGATGGTTGATCTCTTCATGGACACCCTCCCGGGGCACTTCATGGAGAGGTTGGCTGCCTGTTCCTCCTGTGGATTTTCTGATATCATTCTGATGGGTGAAAGAATCGAGAGTTGGATGAAGCAAGGAAAAATTTAGAGCGGCGGAGTGTCAACCTCCGAGGTTAAGAAGCCTTTCGTGAAGCACAGGGAAGGAGAAGCTGGGGCCATATATACTCAAAAGAAGAGGGGGAACCAGAATGCTTATCATCAAGCAGCTCCCGTCACTATTTCTGCTCCTGCGAATCAGCAACAGGTTCAGCAGAATCACCAACAACAGAGGGTTCTTCGTCCGTACTACCCTCCTAGGCCAAAAGATAGGCATATCGAGAATCCTCAGATGTCCTACTCCCAGTTGCTACATAATCTCCTCCAACTCCAGATGGTCCAATTGAGAACCTTGCAGCCTCCAAGGCCAGGGAAAATTCCCGAGCGCTATGATGCTAATGCTCATTGCGAGTTTCACTCTGGAGCCCCAGGCCATAATACTGAAAATTGTAATGCCCTTAAACACAAGGTGCATGATTTGATAGACTCCAAGGTGATCAACTTCGCTCCAACCCCGAATGTCTACAAAATCCCATGCCTGACCATGGAAGGACCATAGGAGCGATTGATAGTGGGGAATGTTTGAATCTGGTATCTGATGTCAATGACCTGAAGACTTCATTGTTGGCTGTAAAGGCTTGCTTGGCTAGTAAGGACATATCTCTGGGTTGTGAAAAGGATTGTTCAGACTGTGTCAATTCCGTCGATGGTTGTTTTCGATTGAGATCAGGTATACAAAAGATGATGGACGAAGGAAGTATACAGTTTGACAAGGTCGTGAAAGAGGATGAAGTATCAACTGTTACGATTTTCTAAGATCCAACACAAGTTTCTGCACCATCAAGGGTGGCTCCGATAACCATTACTACTGCTGGACCAGTTCTGTACCAGAGTGATAAAGCTATCCCATGGAACTATGAGGGAGAAGTTTATTACAATGGTCAGAAGCAAGACATCGCTGTATCCAGTTTATCTCTGCACTAAGTTAAGAGTGTCGGGGTCAGAGGATTCACTAGAAGTGGCAGACTATTCGCGCCATACGTTGAGAAGTAATGTGTCACCACCAAAAGATAATGCTGAAGCTCAAGCCAAGGTCAGGGGCAAGTAGCCCATGACAAGTGATACTCCAGCGCCAACTCCGGAGCCTGGTGTCACCTTTGATAAGGATGCAGAAGAGTTCCTGAGAATAATCTAGAAGATTGATTACAAGATTGTTGATCACTTGCAATAGACTCCTTCTAAGATTTCGATCGTATCTCTATTGATGTGTTCAGACTCACACCGGAAGGCTCTGTTGAAGATCCTGAACAATGCATATGTTCTGCAAGACATATCCGTGAATCAACTGGAGGCAGTAGTGTCAAGTGTGAATTCCAGCAAAGGGTTAGGATTTACGGATATAGACCTTACATCTGAGGGACGCAACCACAATCGCGCCTTGCAAATTTCCATGGAGTGCAAAGGGGTTGTGCTTTCTCATGTGCTTGTAGACACGGGGTCATCCTTGAATGTACTTCCTAAGAAAGCATTGATTAAGCTGGATTACGATGGGGTTGTGCTTACGCTAAGTGACTTGGTCGTCCGAGCATTCGATGGCTCGAGGAGGTCAATATTCGGAGAGGTGGAACTACTGATCAAGGTAGGGCCACGAGTTTTTAATACTACCTTTTACGTGATGGACATCCAACAGGCCTACAAATATTTATTGGGGAGGCCATGGATACACGCAGCCGGAGCTGTGTCTTCTACCCTTCACCAAAAGCTTAAATTTGTCTGGGAATGGCAGATTATGACAGTGTGCGGAGAAGAGGATATCTTCATCAGCCACTTGGACTCGTTCAAGTACGTGGAGATGGACAAGGAGATTGTCGAAACCCCTTGCCAAGCATTTGAGCCCATCAGAACTGAAAACCCATCATTGTCAGTTGCCGTGTCAGAAGAGACGAAGAAAGGAGCGTCCATAGCCTTCTACAAGCAAGCCCTAAAAGTTGTGGAATCAGGCACAAATGAGGGCTATGGCAAGATGATCGAGGTCCCAGAGAAGAAGGATATGTTCGGATTTGGCTATCAACCTGGTTAGTCAACACCAGAGAAAAGTGCTAGAGGTCAGAAAGGCCCAATTATCTTAACCTGTGCGGGATGGTTTGACCATGGTAACGTCTGTGCAGTACAGGAAGAAGCAACTGATAGTGATTGCGAACTGGATAAGTGTATAAAGCCTTGTGCTCCAGGGATGCAACTCAACAACTGGTCGGTCAAAGCGATCATCACCGTCACTCAACTAGAAGAGTAATTGTTTTATGTTTCTACTCTCTTGTATGCAAGCTCTATGCCTTGCCCGGGGCATAGCAGCTCACAGTAAGGGCTCATTGTTCATAATTCAATATCATAATCATCAATAAAGTGGACGTTTTTGCATTCATTCATGTGTTCCTTGTATTTCATTTTTGTTTTGAAAAAAATGAATGACAATGTTTTCCCATGTCTCCCACTTGTTCTAAAATATAGCATGAATCATCATTCATGCAGATGCTCCTCATCGGATCTCATCAGTGATGACCTTGCTATGGCTCCGTATGACTTCGACAATCCGATTTACCTTGCCGACGGGGAAGGTGAAGAAGATTGTGAACTACCCGAAGAACTAGCCAGATTCCTCAAGTAAGAGGAGAAGATGATTCAGCCACATGAGGAAGTCGTTGAAGTGGTAAACCTGGGTAGAGAGAAAGACACGAAAAAGGTCAAGATCAGGGCCGCATTGGAAGAAAATTTAAAGAGCCGCTTGATCTCCATGCTCGAAGAGTATGTTGATGTCTTAGCCTGGTCTTAACAGGACATGCCAGGGTTGGATACCGATATTGTAGTGCACAAGCTACCACTCAAAGAAGATTTCCCGCCAGTAAAACAGAAATTGAGTCGAACATGCCCGAATATGGCCATTAAAATTAAAGAAGAGGTTCAAAAGCAGTTTTACGTCAGATTCTTGGTCGTAACGAGCTATCCTCCATGGGTTGCGAATATTGTGCCAGTCCCCAAGAAGGACGGTAAAGTCAGAATGTACATGGACTATCGGGACTTGAATCGGGCGAGCCCCGAAGATGACTTCCTGTTGCCATATATCGATGTGCTAGTTGACAACACTACCCAATTCTCTGTTTTTTCCTTCATGGATGGCTTCTTGGGCTACAATCAAATCAAAATGTCGCCAGATGGCATGGAGAAAACTACATTCATCACCCCATGGGGCACCTTCTACTACAAAGTCATGCCGTCTGGTTTGTAAAATGCTGGGGAAACATACCAACATGCAATGGTGACTTTATTCCATGACATGATTCATCAAGAGATTGAGGTCTATGTCGATGACATAATTGCGAAGTCACAAACAGAAGAAGAACATCTATTCAACTTAGCCAAGCTTTTTGATAGGCTTCGGAAGTTTAGACTGAGGTTGAATCTGAACAAATGCACATTCGAGGTGCGTTCCGGAAAGCTGTTGGGCTTTATCATCAGTGAAAGGGGGATTGAGGTCGACCCTGTGAAAGTGAAAGCAATTTAGGAGATTCTTGAGTCGAGAACCGAAAAAGAGGAATGTGGCTTCTTAGGGAGGTTGAACTACATTGCATGGTTCATATCCCACCTAACAGCCATGTGTGAGCCTATTTTCAAACTTATGAGGAAGAATTAGGCCATCGAATGGAATGATGATTGCCAACAAGCTTTCAACCGAATCAAGGAGTACTTACAAGAACCTCTGATTCTCATGCCTCCATTGCTATGGAGACCTCTAATCATGTACCTCACAGTGCTTGAAGGATCAATGGGCTGCATGCTAGGTCAACGGGCTGAGTCTGGTCGAAAAGAGCATGCAATCTATTACCTTAGAAAAAGTTTACCGTCTGTGAGACACGCTACTCACTTCTCGAGAAAACTTGTTGCACTTTAGCATGGTCTGCTCTCCGATTAAGATAGTACATACTGACTCACACCACCCTACTGATTTCCAAGATGGACCCTGTAAATTAAATCTTCGAAAACCTAGCTTTAACCGGAAGAGTAGCCTGATGGAAAATGATTCTGACAGAATATGATATTCAGTACACTTCACAAAAAGCCATCAAGGGAAGTGTATTCTCGGATTATATGGCCCAGCAGCCAATTGATGATTACCAACCGATGAAGTTTGAGTTTCCAGATGAGGACATCATGTTCTTCAAGTCGAAAGACTGCGAAGAACCACTCCTGGAGGAGGGGCCATACCCTGAATCCAAATGGAGTTTGATGTTTGACAGAGCCTTAACATGAACGGTAACGGAGTTGGTGCCGTTATTATCTTGCCGGAAGGGATCCATATGCCCTTCATTGCCCGAATGACATTCAAATTCACTAATAATGAAGCAGAGTACGAAGCCTACATAATGGGGATCGAGGAAGCAATCAACTTGAGAATCAAGAATCTCGAGATCTTTGGCAATTCTGCTTTGGTCATCAACCAAGTTAATGGCAAATGGTTGGTTCATCAACCTCATTTGACTCCATACAGGGACTATACCAGGAGGTTGTTGACTTTCTTCAAAAAGGTCAAGCTGCACTACATACCTTGAGATGAGAATCAATTTGCTGATGCTTTGGCAACCTTATCTTCCATAATCAAGGTTCATCAAAAGAACTATGTGCCCAGAATCGACGTATCTCGTCTCGAAAGGCCGACATACGTGTTTGCAGTTGACAGTGCTGATGATAGAAAACCCTGGAATCATGATATCAAGCACTTTGTAAAGTCTTAAGAATACCCAACAGGGGCATCCGAAAAAGACAAGAAGACTCTCAGGAGGTTGGCAGGCAGGTTCTTCTTAAACCAAGATGATGTGCTCTATAAACGGAACTTCGACATGGTCCTGCTCAGATGCATGGATAGACACGAAGCAGACCTATTGATGCAAGAAGTTCACGAAGGCTCCTTCGGCACCCATGCTGGAGGGCATTCTATGGTAAAGAAACTACTAAGGTCAGGGTATTATTGGATCACCATGGAATTTGATTGCTGTAATTACTCCTACAAGTGCCACAAGTGCCAAATATATGCTGACAAGGTCCATGTACCTCCAAATCCACTGAGCATCATGTCTTCACCTTGGCCTTTCGCCATGTGGGGCATTGATATGATTGGCAAGATCGAGCCGACTGCTTCTAACAAACACCACTTCATCCTAGTTGCTATAAACTATTTCACGAAGTGGGTCGAAGCGACGTATTACGCCAATGTCACCAAACAAGTGATAGCCCGATTCATCAAAAGGGATATCATCTGCCGGTATGGAATTCCCAAGAGAATCATTACTGACAAGGGTCCTATTCTCAACAATAAGATGATGGCAGACTATGTCGGGATTTCAGGATTGAGCATCACAACTCTTCGCCATATCGCCCGAAGATGAATGGCGCCGTCGAGGTGGCCAATAAGAACATCAAGAAGATTGTGTAGAGGATGGTTGTGACGTACAAGGATTGGCATGAGATTCTATTGTTTGCATTGCATGGGTATCGGACGTCGGTGCACACTTCTAAAGAGGCAACCCCATTATCACTTGTATTCGGTATGGAGGCAGTCCTACCGATTTAAGTTGAGATCCCATCCTTGAGATTGATGATGGATGTCAAGCTTAACGAAGCTGAGTGGCTCCGATCCAGGTTCAATCAACTGAGCCTTATTGAAGAGAAATGCCTAGCAGCTGTATGCCATGGACAGTTGTATCAACGGCGAATGAAACATGCTTTTGACCAGAAAGTACGTCCTCAACGGTACATACCCGGGGACTTGGTGTTGAAACAAATTCTTCCTCCTAACAATGATCGCAGGGGAAAGTGGAAACCCAACTATGAAGGTCTATTTATGATCAAAAAGGTCTTCTCGGGCGAATCCTTGATGTTAATGACCATGGATGGCGAAGACTTCCACTCCCCTGTCAACGCAGACGCAGTGAGAAAATACTTCGTGTAAAGAGACCCGCTGGACAAAAACAGAATAAAGGTCCATGAATAAATGGGCATCCCGGTGAGCCAAAAGCAGAATAAGAGGCTCGGGCAAAATTAGGGAAATATCTGAAAAGATGTACACCCGCTGAGCTGAAAAGCCACATTGGACAGATCAGGGAAAAAAGGGTATCCCGGTGGATTGAAAACCCGAAAGGGAGATCCACGCAAAAGAGGGACTAAAATGAACAACTGTGATCTGCGAGATCCGTGATTCGTTAGTTGCAATCAAAGGTAATCCAAGGGTTGAAGATCAATTCAATCATCGTCCTCAAAAGCGAAGCATGTGGAGAATCTTGAGGACATACAAGGCATAGTCGGGTCGGAGCTTGATGAGACTTGATTTTTCACATTGCCATTAGGATAGTTTAATTTCCTTTTATGAAATTTCCTCTTTCCAGGGATTTCTTCCCCGTGTATTTCCTTTTCATGGATATTCCTCAATCAATAAAAGCGCAATTTCTGTCAAATTTTTTCTGTGAGTTTTTGTTTTTCATCTGCCGTTGATTGATTGCAAAAACGTCCAACAAATTATGATAAATATTGCTTTGCGAATGCATGAGTGCCTTATAACACACGCAGGAGAGTAAAAACATTTGACACGTATCTGATGTGTTGAGTAACTAGGATGGATTCAGACCATGACCCTGGGGCATGTAGGCCAAACTAACTCTCTATTTCGTAGGTACTATCAGTTGTGTTCATTAACATGCAGGTACAAGAATTTCCAACAAAGCCATCGCCAATACAAATCTTCGAGAAGCCTCTTCCTCAGCAGATCCTGAAGCGTGACTCCGTATCAAGTCTCATCAGATCATCCCCTCTCTAGCAGATCAAAAACAAAAGAGGATAATACTTCCTGAGAAGAAAGGTGTCATTATCTCTTGTCCTAGTAGATGACGCCTCCCACTTCTCATCTCCAACATGAGACACATCTTACCTCTCACTCCCAGCAAGAGGGTGTCAAACTCTTATTTCCAGCAAGAAATATCCCCAGCGGATTTCTCCATACTCCCCATCAGGTGTGGAAATGGAAATCTTTCCAAACATAACGATGGAAAGTTGTGGATGTTCTCCCCAAGAAGAAAGCCCTCCGTCAAAATATAAATATTCCCCACGTAAGTCTTCTTATCTCCAGTAGTACCAGAGAATTCATCATTCCCCAACAGAGGTGAAGATATAGAAGAACCCGAGAGTTCTCTTCCCTGCCCGACAGTGTTCTCAATTTTCCCCAGCGGATTCTCGAAATAAGGTCGAGATCTCATTGGCACCTCTTCCCTAAGCGGAAATGGGTGTATTTGAGGAGTCCTTAGCAAATCTCTTACCCAAGTAGAACATGTTGAACCTAAGGGATTCCCCACATCAGGTCTCTCCTTCAGCAGAGTACCAACATATCTGATTCCCTAGATAGGTCAGAGGAGTATCACTTCCCTAACGGAGTTCGGCAGGTAGCGTATCTTCCAAGTCAAGTTCATCCTCAACAGGGTCTTGGCTCTCCAATCTCAAATTCCAATTTATTTTTGGCAAGGACAGCAATTCAGGGTGGTGTATCATTAACACCATCCCCACAGAGTTGCTTTTCCTCACAAGGATTCATCACAACCAATGCAACAAGTGTGACTTCTCCAGCGAAGTCGTCAAGGATACCCGTTGTCTCCTGATCCGGAGATTTCCTTTGCATTTTCATGTAGTAATCATCATTAAATTTGCATCCTTAAAACGCGTAGCATTTCCATCTTTATGGAACATTATGCCATGGAAAAATTCAAGCATATGCATACAAAGCATAAACCAGTTTTGGTACCTTGCACAAAAGCCCGAAACATCAGTTCTTCAATCAGACCGAAGTATCCCCACAGAATGCCAAGTTCATTCCCTGATGTGGTCATTTCTTCCAAGTCTTGTTTGACATCCCCAGTCGAGTATCCATTTAAGTTCAATGGTCTCGTTGTTGAGTCTCTGTGTCAGTACAACAATCTGATTTCTTCGCGTCTCTGTTTATGTACAACGGTCGCGTCTCGGGTCTCGTTTAAGTACAATGATCCCATTCCTTCTGAGTTTTAATTTAAGTACAATGGTATCGTCCTTGAGTCTTGTTTAAGTACAATAGTCTCTCATTTTTCGCGTCTCCATTTAAGTACAACGGTCACGTCGCAGGTAATCATTTAAGTACAATGATCCCATTTTCTTTGACTTCATCTAAGTACGATGATTTCAATTCCTCGATTCCATTTAAGTACAATGGTCTCGTCTTGAGTCTCGTTTAAGTACAACGGTCTCTCTCCTTCTTCGCGTTTCTGTTTAAATACAACGGTCGCATCTTGGGCTCTCATTTAAGTACAATGATCCTGTTCCTTCCTAGTTTCCATTTAAGTACAATTGTCTCGTCTTTGAGTCTTGTTTAAGTAAAATAGTCTCATTTCTTCGCGTCTCCGTTTAAGTACAACGGTCGCGTCTCGGGCTCTCGTTTAATTACAACGATCATGTTCCTTCCGAGTTTCCATTTAAGTACAATGGTCTCGTCTTTGAGTCTTGTTTAAGTACAACTGTCTCATTTCTTCGCATCTCCGTTTAAGTACAATGGTCGCGTTGCGGGTAATCATTTAAGTACAATGATCACATTTTCTTTGAAATCATCTAAGTACGATGACTTCATGCCTACGACTCCATTTAAGTACAATGGTTTCGTATTGTCGAGTTCCCATGGCCTCATTCTTTCGTTTTCATTTAGGTACAACGGTCAAGTCCCGAGTTACCATTTAAGTACAACGATCCCGTTCCTTCTGATTCTGTTTCAGTATAATGGTTTCATTTTCGATTTCGTCTAATTACGATGGTCTCGTTTCCTTTAAGTTATCTTCTAAGTACGATGAGCTCATTCCTTTTGTCATGTCAAAGGTCAAGGTCCCATGTTAAGTTGTCATCCACGAATGACATTATTTTCTCATCATTTTTCATCCCACAGAGTCCAAATTTTCAAGTTTATTCGAGTATTCAATCACTTCATACCTTGAATGTCTGAATGCCATTGCTATCATCCATTCAGATCTACAGATGATTGAATAGGGGCAGCTGTAATACCCTAAAATTTGCCCTCTTATTTTATTGCCAACCTCAAGTGGTTTATGCTTCATCATTTCGCATGTTCAGCATCACATCACATTGCATACAAAAATAATAATAGGAAATAAATCATTATCATTTGCATACGCATGCGGCATGTGATCGAGCAAGGCTTGTCAATCATTGGGGAACAAGAGAAGAAAAATAATACTACAAAAATATCCCAAGACATTTCCAAGTTAACCCATGGAAAAGGATGAAAAAATCAAGTTTTTCATCCATTAATTGGTTAAAGCATATGGTTAACCGGTTAACGGGGGCGGATTTTGAACAAAACCTTCAAAAAGTGGTTGCTTCCCACATTTCCCTCCACTTTTTCTCTTCTTTTTCTCCATTTTGTTTCACATTTCATTTTTCACTTCATTCACTAGAAACTTCTACCACATTCTAGTCCATTCCACACCCTTCCAAGGAATATTCTAAGGAATATTCCCTAAACCCTAACCAACTTTAACTAACTCCATACCTAAGTCCAAACCTAACCTAATGCCCAAGAAAGCTCCATACCCAAGCCTCATGTCAAGCCTACCCTCTATATAAGTCCTAATCACTCCAAAGCAAGGGGTTGCAACTTCATTTTCATCATTTTACTTTCCAAATCTCTCATTTCTCTCTCAATTCTCCTCCATTTCCAAATTCTCCAAAGCTTCTCCATAGAAGTTCTTCAAGTTTTTCCTTGAAACTTGAAGAACTTGAAGCTAAACCTTCATCAAACATCAAATCCATAGCTTATTGAAGAAGTGCTTCTGTTTTTGGATCGATTTTGGCTTATTGGAAGTGATTATGTAAGTGTTCATCAAGAAGCATCATCAACCACATTTATTTTGCGTGTTCGCAGATATGCGGTTTTCTTCTTCACTTGCATTTTGATCTACACCGCAACAATCACCAAAGCAATCCTCCGCTTTGTAGGTTGGTAATTCAAAACAGCTTCGCATTTAATTTATTCTCTTCATCTCGCCGTATGGCATTCTTCGTTTGCTTATCATTTGATTGCGTTTTGACCGTTTTACAATTTGATTGCAATTTGTGTATTTTGATTGTTAGAAGCTAGATATATAGCTTATTCTAGGTGCTAATAGGTGTTAGAATACCTTTAGTTAAGCAACAAATTCGTTTTATCATGTTCATGTATGTGTTAGGGGTTTTTAGAAGTAGATTTAAGACCAAAAGTGCTTCAGCATAGCTGAATTGTTGCATTTTGTTCAGTGTTAACCGGTTAACGCATATGGTTAACCAGTTAACACGTTGTAATTTGCACTGGATTTTAAAATTTAAGGGCGTTAACCGTTTAACCTATAGCGTTAACCGGTTAACGTTGTGGAGACTTTGAAAAATATTTTGTTTTCATTGCATGTTTGCATTGCATTGTTTCTTGATTGTTCATGTAGTGATAGATCATGATTTTAGGGAATTTTCAAGACCATGTTAGGTGCTTAATTCCATCGTTTCGAGTCGTTTCGACATGCATATTGTTGGTAGCGGTACAACGGCAAGAAACAAAAGTGTTGGAAGTATTTTTCCGGGAATTTATCGTATCCACAAAGATTGGTTCTATTGAACTGCCGTTCGATAATATCTAAGTTTATGAGTTTGGATTAAAATGGTTTTAAGGTAAATGTATGAAAGTAAATAAGAACATAAAAGTATACATTCTTCATAAAAAAGAAGCTTATCAAGCATGTATATAATTTACTTGTCACAAACATAAATTTATCGATCATTTTCACTCTACTACAATACTCATCAAAATCATCCAACATCGCTCACAACCATGTCCATCTCTAGCACACTGAGCTGAGAAAGCAACTGTATCACTCTCGTCGTCACTCTTGCGCACGACGCCTCGAAACACGGAAGACATTAAGTTCCGACACCATAAAGATTATTATCTAAATCTATCTCTAGCATCTAGAAAATAAATATCCATCCCTAACCAAGATTTGTGATGTTTATCTCTAACACAAACCAAATCCAAACATAAATGCAAAAAGATCAAGGAAGAGATCGATAATGATCTGTAAAGCAGATTTATACATTATTATGATCAACAAAGATACATATGTTCATAGTAAATATACAACACTCAACAAATAGAATTTACAAATAGAAGAGAAGAAGAGGAACCAAACATTTCTTGGTTTGTCAACACCAATCGACGAGAGATTCGACTTTGGATCATCCAAATGCAAGCTCCAATGTTGTTTTCTAAGCTAGATCTTTGAAGAAATGAAGATTGATGGAGTGGGAGCAAAAAAAATACCCAAACTATCACCTAAAAAATCTGTTTTTCCCTTTATATAAGTTGTCATGATCGCAAGGCTTGCTCAACGAGCTCCAGCTCGCTCAGCGAGATCTAAAAAATTGTTAAACCGCCTTACAGCCCGCTCAGCGAAAAACCTGCTGAAAGTTCAAAAATCAAAAAATTGTTTTCTTCATATCTTTTGAATCGTACCTCCAATTTTCGCCCGGTTCGAAGCGTTGGAAACCTTATTCAATGCTCTATTTAACAATGCTCAATATCAATGATGTAAAACCTACAAAAATAAATGGAAAACAATTAAATTCAATAATATTTACAAGATAGCGTAATATATACACTATAATGTAAGGTAAATGTATTTACAAACAAAACGGGGTTTATTCGAACGATTCTAACAAAAGTATCGATAAGTGCAACAAAACTTATATACAAAAATACCTACAGTTTGCACTTATCACGTATTCGTTACTTTTGCATATTTTTGTGTTTACTTGTTAATTGTGCATAAAATGACTTGTGAATGTTTGTTTCCATGTTCAAACTCTTTTGCTAGCATGCCTATAATTGTTTAGCTTCTGTTTTTGCTTCACTTTCATGATTCATGAATGTTTCGTTAATTTGAATGCCTAATCTCATTTCATATTCGCATGATGCATTTGCTTGGAGATGAACATTCATAAGTATGCACATTCTTGCATTTTGTTTGCATCTTTGATTACATTTTCATGTTGATCCCAATTCTGATTTTTGCATCAAGTTGCAAGTAAATTTTGTTGATCTTTGTTGACATACTCTCTAATTCATACTTTTGTACTTATTTTCCAATTCTTAAAAGTGCATACTTGTTGCATGTTTGTTGTTTTTGTGCATTCTTTCATAAGCATTCATTAGAAATAATCATGTTCATTTAATCATATATGTTGATTCCATTTGATCATGCTTTGTAATGTTTGTTCATTATTTGCCATTCATTTTGTGCATAAAATGAAAATAACTCAAATATGTCTTGCATTCCATAGCTGTATTTCCATGCAGTAACTGTAAAATGTATGTTGATTGTTACATTTTTACACTTTTCACACCTGTCTTGCATGTTGTTTGTTAGCTGTAAAAAGCTGCTTGTATTGTGCATTGCATTTCATTGTTGTTTGTGCATTTAGGAGCCGTAATAGGCTATTGGATTTTTTCTTTGCATTATTTTTAGGTCCTTTAATATTAGGATTGAGTCTAGTTTAGGTCCTAGATCCCTTAGGAATTGTTTGGTAATTGTTTACCTCATTTCTTATTCATGTTTATCATGCTAAACCTTGTTTTGTAGGGAGGTGGAGGTAAGTCTCTAAACCTTAATCTCTTTTACATTTTTATGCTTTCAAAGTGTGTATGTTTTAGAATTCCTTTGCTTAGTTTACAGAACTTCATATTAATCCCCTTAGGATCAACTTAATTTCATTAGGATGTAAGTTGTATTCTAATTCCCCTTTTCTCTTCCTTTTCGCGTTAGGATTAAAAGCCGCACTAACCTAGGTTCATCCATACATGACAACACTAGGATTTTAGTCCTTTCCTTAGACTTTTCCCTTTGATCCTCTTTGCTTTCTTTCTCATCTCAAAGAAATGTAAAAGACATCTAATAAAGGTCGAGCTTTCTCATACGCCACGAGACTTTGCCGTGGGTTACTTATACATGTCCTATTTCAAGGTGAGGTGTAAGTCATCTACACGATGAAAAAGTATTAGTATGAGAAGGTTCACAAACAACAATCTCAGAAAACACTTCTTTAAAAGACAGTAAACAAATAATAAACGTCTTTCCTATGGGAACTCTTTTCTCACCTCACTCACTCTCAACACGAACTTGCGACGACTTGTCTCATTTGCAAGATAGTAACACACTCGTACCAGACGAGCCTACAACACCTGAGCATAGACATACACAATTCAGCTTTAAAAAATACACAGATGGTTTCTGCCTTAGTTAGGAGAACTACGTCGACTCTGATCCTCATTTTCCCGATGAGGTACGTAGGAAGCGGGGTAGGGCCTGTTCGAGCACATTCTTTATTTTCCCTACATTTTCCCCTTTCGTTCTCTTTTCCAGTTCCCACTTTCATTCCAGTTCCAATTCTTTTGTCTAGCAACAGTTTATTCCCCATCCTTTGAAACAAATAAACAAGTGTGGATCTCGTCGGGTACGCGGACGATCTGGGTGCTAATACCTTACCAGGTCATAACCGACTTCCGAACCCAGATCTTTGGTTTGCAGGACCTTTTCCTTTCCTTCTTCCTTAGGTTTGTGCATCATTACATTTCCCGTTCCTTCGGGATAAAAATGCTTGGTTGGCGACTCTGACTTTTCCGCGCCACTTTCGCGTTTGTACTAGAAAGAAAATCCTGGGAGTGACATACATGTATAATAAGAGGTTGCATTTCATTCTAAATGATATAGCATGATTTTCATTGAGTTTGTGTGTTGATGTGTTGTATTCGATGTTGTGTATGAATAAGTTGTTGATGATGGCTTTTGTTGTTGTTACTTATGTTTTAAATTTTCATTTCTATACTACTTTGTTGAATGTGAATTTACTTACCCTGGATCACTTATTTAGCTTAGTTGAAAAGTGCTTTTCATTGGAAACTTTAACTTAAAAGGGTCTTCGACATATGCTCGGACAATCGGATCTTAAACCTACAAACGCGTCCAAATATAGTTTCAAAATCTTCTTCTAATAATATTAAACTTTCCTATTTGATTAACAAAGTGCTTTCATTGTTTTTCTTTATAAAAAACTAACCAATTTTTATTTTAAGTGTTGGACAACTTTCGATCTTACCCGACTTAGTCACGGTCCCTCTTTCGTAGTAATCGATCAAATTAATCACATAAAAATTGCATTAAAGTCAAAACAACCCCTAAAGTATTCCTACAGATTCAACATATGGAGTACCGCCAAATCGACGGTCTCATATTCCAGCACTTAAAATTTAGCTTGACATGATTACACTAAACAACATAACATGCTATTGAAAATCAAGATAAGAAATTTTTGGGTAATTATGTGCTAAGTTTGTAATTGGTTATCAAAATTAAACAACGAGAATGATAAGATAATGGTATAGTTTTAAAATAAATCTTTGCGACAATGAGGTAAAGCGAAATCGTGCTATAAAATAAAGACCATATTATTATCCTATTCTTTGACAAAGGAGATTTTAAGACCAAATTATTATAAGTTTTTGTCGCTCCCGGGATTTTCATCCTAGTACAAACGCGAAAGGCGCACGAAAATGGAACAGAGTCTTCAGCCATGCATTTTTATCCCGAATGAATGGGAAAGATAATGCTGCATAAACCGAAGAGAAGGAAAGAACAAGGTCTTACGAACCAAAGAGACTGGGTTCGGGAGTCGGTTACGAACTGGAAGGTATTAGTATCGCAGATCATCCATCGTACCCGACGGGATCCATGTTTGCTTGTATTTTTTCAAAGGGTAAGAAAAAACTGCTATTGAACTGGAAATAAATGAGGAATGGGAAAAATGTAGGGAAAATAAAGAGTGTGCTCTAATGGGCCATACCCCACTGCGTACGTGTCTAATGGGAATGAGAATCAGAGTCAATGTAGTTCCCCTAACTAGGGTTGGAACTTTGTTTGTTTATGTTTTTTATGATTAAACTGCTTATGCATATGCTCAGGTGTTATAAGCTCGCCTTGAATGAGTACGTTTACCGTCTCACCTTGGTTTATAGCTTTTAGAAGCTTTTATTGAATTTGTCATAGGAGAATGTATTCATGTCTTATTCAAAGGAGTGTGTACCTCTTACATCACTCTGATATGGGGTTGATAAGAAGTACACCTATGTATGGAGGAAAACTCCAAACCTAGTTCCAAAGGGGGAAGTACACCTTTTGGCACATGAGAAAGCTTAACCTATATTAGGTGCTTCAATTTTTTTTAGAGATGAGAAGAGAAGACTCAAGTTGAAAAAAGGGAAAACACTAAGGGAAACTAAGACTCACCCTATGTTATTATGTAATGGAGGTCTTATGGTTAGTGAGGTATTCTAATCCTAGAAGAAAAATCAAATTCTAACTCACTTCAAGGATTGAAGATGAGATTAGAACTCCAAGGATGAAAATAAATGAAATGTCAAATAAGCATAATGATGTTTGTCGCAATCACAACTTGCAAGTTTTAAAATGAGGAAGGAAGAAGGTAGAATGTAGGCGCACACCCATATTCTTCATACTTACCATTATCCCCTAAAAAGGTTAGTAAAATCAATGATTTAAAAACAATCAAAAATGATAAAAGAGAAGATAATTAAGTATCAAACCTCTCCTAAAATGATTATGGTCTAAACTAGACTCAAACCTATAGCTAAGGGTGCCTAAGGGCTAAGAAAAACCCAAAGTCAGTAGCTACAATAATGCTTCAGCATACAATCATCTATCAAATGCAAATGGCATGCAAACAGCCTACTACAGCTACCTAACAACATGGCAACAGGTGTAAAAAAGTGCAAAACAAAGCAAGGCAGCATATAATTAACAACTTCTGTTAAAAAATGCAGTAGTGAAATGCATGGCAGAATTTAATCATTTTAAAATGAAAATGCATGAGAAAAAATGCATGAATATGCATCACATACCAACATCAAATAATGCAATATGATTAACATGAACATGGATATCTGAATGCAAACTTCTCAATCATTTTACATCAATGTATTTTCCACAAACTAAAAATACGTGCATTTTCCAAAAGTGAACCTTTAATGCCAACAAGAAACAAAATGAACATGTATCCCAATGCATTCTAATCTGAAGCAAACATTAACAATGAAATGCAATCATGGAACAATCATGTAATCATGAATGTGCATTCATACATGGATTATGCACTCTTTTCCCTTAAGATGCAACATGTTTAATAATGCGCGTGAGTGTCTGAAACATGCATTGATTACGAAAACAATGCAAAAAAAAACTTTAAATCATCATTAACATGCTAACAATGAAGTTCAAACATGCTAACAACATTCACAATTCATCATGAGCACAAATTCACCATTATTCAAAAAATCGGAAGTAAACAAACATGCATGCCGAAAGATGTCGAAGCTACATGAACCTGCACCAAAAAAACTTCTAGAAACTCCCTAAAATCATATACTAATAGTCCACGATGATTAAAGATGGAAGGAATGCAAACATACAAGAAATGCACAAAAACACAAAATTGCTCAGTGTTAATCGGTTAAAAGATGTGTTAACCGGTTAACACACCTAAATTCTGCAGATTTATAAAAAAACACTGTGTTAATCGGTTAACAGATGTGTTAACCGATTAACACTAAACTAGAATAAAAAATAATGCAGAAAAAAGTGCTTCCAGCAACCAGCTTATTTCCAAAAGTTCCTAATACAACTCCTATCAAGTGAGCATGAAATTAACACCTAAATGCGTCGATACAGCACTAATCGGAACCACAAACACATCAAGATCCTAAAACCAAATGATCCGATAAATCAATGCTTCAAAAATCAACTAAACAGGAAGAGCACACATGTCGATAAAATGCAAAATAACTTAAAACAAAAGTGATTATGAGTTACACCAACCTACAAAGCGGAGGCTTGCTTTGGTAATCGTTGCTATGGAGAATCGACATGCTATAAAAGAGAAAATTGTAGATCCGAAGCTCTTCCGTGCGAATACGCAAAATAAATGTGATTTGATGAACTTTGATGAACTACTTCAAAAATCACTTCCAAGAAGAGAAAATCCACACCAAAACAGTAGCAAATTCATCAATAATCTATAAAATAAATGCAATGATGGAGGTTTAACTTCAAATTCTTCAAGTTTTAAAGCAAAACTTGAAGAATTTTGGAAGATGAAGCTTTGTGTGAGGTGTTGAAAATGGGAGAAAAGGTGAGAGAAAATTGAGAATGATGAGAGAAATTTGTGAAAAATGAATGGTTGTTTTGGTTTGGAGAGAAAAATGTTTATATACATGTTAGGTTTGGAGGGTGGTTTGGGTTAGGAATTAGGATTGGACACTAGCTTATGAATTGGGTTTGGAGCTAGCTTAGGAGTTAGTTAGGAAGCTTCTAGAACCTTCCCTTAGAAAGTGGTAGAACATTCTAGAAGGTTCCTTAGAAAGTGGTAGAGTGTTCTGGAAGGTTTCATTAGAAAGTGGTAGAGTGCAATGCAAGGTGAAGTGGAAAAGTAAGAAAACCCTCCATGCTGAATTTGAAATTTTTTCCAAAATTTATGCGCGTTAACTGGTTAACCAATGTGTTAACCGGTTGACACAAGCCACAATTAAATTTTTCCCTCCTTTTGGTGGGAAACCTCAAAATGTACTTGTGCCCTCCATTTTGAGCTTATTTTTACCTTGAGTCCTGATAATTGATATTTTCACTAAAAAAACTCTTGATCACATGCCCTATGCGTCAACCGATGATGTATGCTTATTTTTTATTTATAATTTTTTTAATGCGATGTGTGAAAGGATATGCAAAATGACATGGAAATGAAGCATAAGCTACTTGAAATTGGTAATAAATAAGAGGGCATATTTTGGGGTGTTACAGCTGCCCCTATTCAATCTACTGTAGACCTGAATGGATGATAGCAATGGCTTTCACACGTTCAAGGTGTGGAGAGATTAAATACCCAAATAAACCATAAAATTTGTACTCTGTGGGAAATAAAACATGGTGGAGAAATGTCATTCTTGGATGACAATTCAAAGAAAAACAAAATCGTACTTGGACGGAATCGAAAAGCATTTATCCCACTTGGGAGACATATCGAACAAGACACACCGTGAGTGAGCTTGAAAAGAGACTATCATACTTGGATGATATCTCGAAGGAACGAAACCAGACTAGGACAGAATCAGAAAGCATTTATCCTATTTGGGAGATAAAGCGAACCAGACACACCGTGAGTGAGTTTAGAAAGAGAATATCATAACTTGGTTGATAACTCGACGGAACGAAACTGGAATTGGATGGAATCAAAAATCATTTATCCCACTTGGGAGATAAAGCAAACAAGACACAACGTGAGTGAGCTTGAAAAGAGACTATCATACTTGGATGATACCTCGACGGAACGAAACCGTACTTGGAAGGAATCGAAAAGCATTTATCCCACTTGGGTGATAAAGCGAACAAGAGACCCCGTGAGTGAGCTGGAAAAGAGACTATCATACTTGGATGATACCTCGACGGAACAAAACCGAACTTGGACGAAATTGAAAAACATTTATCCCACTTGGGAGATAAGCGAACAAGATACACCATGAGTGAGCTTGAAAAAAGACTATCATACTTGGATTATACCTTAACTAGGAATAACAAGTCTTAAATGATAGGAGTAACAATGATGAGGAATGAACTTGGTATTCTTTGTTGGGATACTTTCGATTTAATTGAAGAAACAATGTTTTGGGCTTTTGTGCAAGGTACCAAAACTAGCTTATGCTTCGTATGCATATGTTTGAATTTTCCCATGGTGTAAGGCTCCATAATTATGGAAATGCTAAGCTTTTTGAGGATGCAAATGTAATGATGATTATAAATGCGAATGCAAGGGTAACCTCCTGGTGAGGAGGTAACATGTATCACCGGTGACTTCACTGGGGAGGAATAAACGCTAATCTGATCTTGAGAATCCATGTGGGGAATAACATCACTGCTAGGGAGGATGCTAATGATACACTGGCTCTGAACTGCCACCAATACCAAAAATAAATTGGACTTTGCGAAACTGGAGAATGAAGACCTTGTTAGGGAAGGTCTCAAACTGGCTCGAACTTGATTGGGAGGTACGCCACCCATGGAACTCCGTTGGGGAAGTAATAACCTTTGGGAAAGTAATAACCTTCTGACTTGGCTGAGGAAGCGGGTTTGTCGATACTCTGCTGAGGGGCAATTCTATAGGTGAATCCTTCAAGCACAAAGTCCTCTGTTGGGGAGAAATGACAATGAAGATTGGACTTTGGTTAGAGAAAACCGTGGACAACAACGTGTAAGAAGGAAAAAGCATATGACTTCTAACTATCTTCATCACTGCTAGGGAATAAGGAATCTTCATGTATTATTGGGGATAAGAAGACTCTTGTGAAGGATATTTCTCCTTGAAGGAAGACTCTCTGCTTAGGGAGAACACCAGCCTTCAGTCGCCTTGCTGGGGAATGAACTTAAAATCCGACTCTACTAGGGATGATGGAGAACAACAATGAGAACACTTCCTGCTTAAGATAAGAGTTTTAGTCGCCTCTCGTTGGGAATGAGATATATAAAGCACCTCATGCTAGGGATGAGAGATATATAGAGTCTCTTTTGATAATGATAACCTTTGCTCGGGGAGTACCAACCCTTTTTATTGCTCTGTTGGAGGAAAGATAGTCTGATGAGACTTGCTGAGGAATCAAGACTAATGAATCATGCTGAGAAGAAAAAGCTCATTGATGCCTCGTGTTGGCAGTGGCTTCGCTTCTCCATATCTGGATATTAGTGAACACAGTTGATAGTTCCTGCAAAAGAGAAAGTTAGACAAGTCTGCATGCCCCAGGTTCATGGTTTTAATTGACCATCCCTGTTACTCAACAATTAAAATGTATATCAAGTGTTTTACTCTTAAGCATGTATTATAAAGCATCAATGTCTTTGCAATGCAGAATTTATCACAAGTTTTGGACCTTTTTGCAATCAACAATGGTAGATGAAAACAAAAACAAAAACAAATGAGAGCTTATTTGAGTAAAAATGCATTTTATTGATTGAAAAGTGGTCGTGAATAGGCATTACACTAAGAAGCAATCCCTAGAAAGAGTAAATTCCACAAAAAGAAAATAAACTATCCTAATGACAATGTGAAATTGGATCTCATCAAGGTCCAACCCGGCTATGACCCGTATGTCTTCTATACTCCCCACATATTTCAATTTTTAAGAAAGATGATTTGACTGTTTCTTAACCCTCAGATTAACCATGATTATAGACGATGAAACACAGATCATGCAGATCGTAGTTGTTCGTTTCAATCCCTCTTTTACGTGGATTGCCCTTTCGGGTTTTCAATCCACCGGGATACCCTTTTTTTCCTGATTTATCCAATGTGGCTTTTCAACTCAACGGGTGTACATTTTTTTTTTATTTCCCTAACTTTTGTCCGATCCTTTTATTTTGTTTCTGGCTCACTGAGATGCCCTTTTTTTTTCCTGGACTCCTTATTATGTTTTTGTCCAGCGGGTCTCTTTCATACAAAGTATTTTTTAACTATATCTGTATTGATAGGGGATGTAAGATCTTCTCCGTCCATGGTTGTTAACATTAAGGCTCCTCTTGAGAAAGCCTTTTTAACCACAAATGGACCTTCATAATTGGTTGTCCACTTGCCCCTATGATCTTCTTGAGGAGGAAGGATCCTTTTAAGAACTAAGTCACCGGGTATGTAACATCAAGGTCGTACCTTTTGATTGAACACCTGTTTCATTCTCCGTTGATACAACAGTCCATGGCATACAGCTGCTAAACGTTTCTCCTCGATGGAGCTCAACTGGTTGAATCTGGACTGGATCCACTCAGATTCATCAAGCTTAACATCCATCACTATCCTCAAGGAAGGAATCTCAACTTCAACTAGTAGGACTACCTCCATACCATATACTAGTGAGAACGGGGTTACTACGGTTGATGTGCGTACGTATGTCCAGTACCCATGCAATGCGAACGATAACATCTCATGCCAATCTTTATATGTCACAACCATCTTCTGTATTATCTTCTTGATGTTCTTGTTGGCCGCCTTAACGGCGCCATTCATCTTCGGGCGGTATGGAGAAGAGTTGTGATGTTCGATTTTGAAATCCCGACATAGATCTGCCATCATCTTGTTATTAAGATTGGAACCATTATCAGTAATGATTCTTTCGGGTATTCCGTATCGACAAATGATATCCTTCTTTATGAATCGGGCTACGACCTCTTTGGTGACGTTAGCATAAGACGATGCTTCCACCCGCTTAGTGAAGTAGTAAATGGCAACTAGAATGAAGCGATGACCATTTTAAGCGGTGGGCTCGATCTTTCCGATCATGTCGATGCCCCACATTGCAAAGGGCCAAGGAGAAGACATGATACTCAACGGTTTGGGAGTCACATGCACCTTATCAGCAAAAATTTGACACTTATGGCATTTGCGGGAGTACTTGCAGCAATCAGATTCCATGTTTACCCAATAATACCCCGGTCTCAAACGTTTCTTCACCATGGCATGCCCTCCAACATGGGTACTGAAGGATCCCTCATGAACTTCCTACATTAACATGTCTACTTCGTGTTTATCCACGCATCTGAGCAGAACCATGTCGAAGTTCCTTTTGTATAACATATCATCCTGTAAACACCCCAAATTTGCCCTCACTCTTTATCACACCATGGCTTATGATCTTTCATTTTTGCATAAGCATAAGCATACCCCCTCATATTGCATATTTGTTTCATCTGCATAGTTCAAGTTCATCTGCATCTAGGGTTTGTGATCTGAGCAATCCAAGAATCCATCTGAGCCATCCCAAAGGCCTCAAAGCTTTCAAAGAGGTTCCATGTGTGTTCTATCATTATATTATGCTCCTCAAGGTTCATGGAAGTCAAGAAATCACAAGAACTGGCAAAGGCATGGAAGCAGAGCTAGGGTTTTACTACACAGATGACCAAAATTAGGGTTTTGGTTTCAGAGGCCTTAACTCCAAATTTTTGGTCCATTCTTGTTTCTAATGTTCTTAATATGTCATAAGGATCGTGTGTACCAAGTTTGATGAAGAAACCCATTGTGGAAGTCATTTGTTCACTAGGTAACTTCTTGAGCAAGTTAACTCAAAATCAGGGCATCTGAGACCCCCAACAATGGAACCAAAGGGGTATTTTCATCAAATTGAAGTTCTATGATCTTTATTTGATCTTAGAAGTGGTTGGAAGTTCACAAGATTGAAGAATTTTGAGCCAATTGCAAACTTGCCATTTTTAGAAATGACCTGAAATGCAAACTTTCCATTTTAGGAAAGTTTTTCAACCTCCTCTTTCATAACCAAAAATGCTTCAAATGAAAAATTCTTGGTCATGAAAGTTGTAGATTAGGTCTTTCCCTTTTAAAAAAGTACAAGAACATGTTTTGATTCATCATAGTATCGCTCCCACTAAAAGACACCTTGTCAGATAGGGTACATATGCGAACGGTCGGCGAGAGGAGAAATGAAGGTGAACTGAATAGAGTCGCCAGCTAGGCATTTTTATCCCGAAGGAAAGGTAATGCTGCATAAACCTAGAAAAAGATGGATAAGACGGTTGCGAACCAGAGAAACCGAGAAAGGGGGTTGGTTACAACCTGGGAAGGTATTAGCACCCAGATTGTCCGTCGTACTCGACGGGATCCACGCTTACAAAATTGTGTTTAAAGGGGTAGTGTTTGTGCTATCTGTGTGCAAAAGCTGGAAAAGAATGTACAAGTGTCAGTGCAAGAAAGGTGAAGTGAAGTGCTCAGGAATGAGGCTTAAAAAGAATGCTGAAAGAGGGGGAAGACACAGAAACATTTGTTCGATAACTGTTAAGTTATGCCTACGTATCCTCTCGTGCAATGAGGAAGTCAGAACACCGTAGTTCGACTCAAAGAGACTGAAAGATAAAATTGACTGTGAACTGCTTGCTTGTCTATGCTCAAGTGTATGACTCGTCTAGCTCGAGTGCTAACTGTCTTGCATAAGACGGAAGAAGAAAGTTCTCGTTTGTGAATGAGTGTGATGAGAACAGAATCCCGAAGGAGACGATTATTGTTTGTTTTTGTGTTTTCAATCTTTTATTGTTTTTTGGTGTTTGTCATAAGTTAATGAGCTTAAGCCTAAACCAAGGGTTAGTAACCTCATCATATCCTCCCTTTGATTAGGGATAATGAGAATACCTTAAGTATGAGATAAACACCTCAACTTAATTACCATGATGATGTAGGATTAAGATCATTAACCTACTTGTGCTTATTTAGGTGTTTTTGAGTTTTTTTGTTTAGTGTTAAGTAATGAGTTTAAGCCATAATCAAGGATTGGTGAACCCATTACACCATCCTAATAGAAGGATAATAGATGAGCACACTTAAGCTGAGGAAGATACCTCAACTTAATCCATGATTAGAGATTAACCTCATGACAAAACAAACCTTTATTAAAGTGGATTTTAATTAAGGGTGAGATTAAGAAGTGGATTTTATGGTTTGTAAGACAACTTGAGGGGGACTTGTCCATTAACACTAGGGTTAGTCCTTCTTAACCAATAAAGGAAGAATTAGAACCCTAATGCAAGGCCCAAGTTACAAGCCATTGTCTTAGTGATTATTAAGATGGATTGATTAATAGGTTTAAACAAATTAAGGGTTTAACACTTAGGTTTAAAGTTATACACTCCATCCTAAGAGAAGGATGCAGGCATAACCCTAATCACAAGGTCTTAAAGCCTTAAGGGTTTAGTCTCTAATCATGAGGTGAGAAGAGAGACACAAATAAGACACAAAGGTAAAGGCTAAAGGGGGAATAATCACAACCCTAATTATTTTCATGCTTGGATGTTCCTATGGTTTGTAAGGCTTGCAAGAGATCTTCAAAGAAGCCACCAATGGAAGAAGCAGATGGAAGGAGGAAAAGCGGAAGAAACAAGTTACTTACTTCATTGAAGAAGGTAAGTAACTTGGAGAAAGAAAGTGAATGATGAACATGAATGAGCAAGCTCACTCTAAAGCAAAGAAAAATGCAGTAATGATGCATAAGAAGAATGAGAAGAGAAATGAGAAGTGAAGGCAATTTCACTTCTCAAATTACTTACCACCTGAAAATGTTAGCATAAGGGAAGGAATGAAATGAAAATGAAATGTATACAAAGGTAAAAACCAAAAACAGAAGCAAATACATGATGAAAATGGTGCTATGAGATGATGCAAAAGCATGACAAGTGCTATGAATGTTCATACAAGAGATGAGATGCAAAGGAAGCATGCTTTGAGGTATGAAAACACATGGATGTTTATGAAATGAAATGGATGCAAAGCAAAGAAAATGTATGAATAAATGACCAAGCAATGTTCAAGCAATGTCTTAAGATGTCTAAGATGGCATACAAATGCTTAGAATGTCATGGCAAGCTCACATGTTCATGCAATGCAATGTAAGATGCAAGTATGGATGCAAGATTAGGGTTATATGAAAGGATGAGATGCAAGTGTCAAAAACAGAAGCAAATCACATGATACAAAATTGAAAATGAACTCAAATGAACCCTAACCCCACATGATATCACACCCCAAAGGAGAAGGTCTAACTTTTAACCTAAAGAAAGTTGTGAATTTTCAAAGTTAACTAGGTTTTTTGGGTACCTTAAGAGGGAAAATGCAAATCAAATGGAAAATGCAAGATAAATTCATGACAAAAATATGCTAGATACTACATGCTATATGAAGAATAATACAAAAAGAACCAATGTCAAACCCTTCATGGTTAGGCAGAAAAGAGTTGTTGAGGTTAGGGTTCAAAAAAGGGATTTTTATGAACCCTAAATTCAAGAAAAATGTCAAAATTGGATCAAAACCAAAAAGAAATTTGTATGAATGGTTTGACAATGTTTCTAAATGTCCTAAGATGCAATGTGAATTGTTTTGGAATTTTTCAGAAACCTAAATGATATTTTAATTAATTAATTTCCATTAATTAATTAAAATAAACATTTAAATATTTTTAAAATGATTTTAAAATGCAAAAAATAAAAATAAAAATGTTTTTGGGTGAAGAAAAATATTTGAAGTTAAAATGCAGAAGAAAAATATTTTTGGTGTTTTCTAAGTATTTTAAATAAATTGGCAAAGAAAAATGCAATAAAATGAAATAAAATATGAATTAAAGGCTGGTCAACTGATCCAATGGATCAAATTTAAACTAGGGTTTGGAGGGAAGACCATGCGCGCTATCCAATGGTCCAAATTTAAACTGAGTTAATTAATTAATTAAACCTAATTAAATTAATTAAACTGAATTAGGGTTTAAGTGGATCAATCTGAACCCTACAAACACGCGCTAAACAGGATCCTATGGTTGATATTCAAACTGACTGGATTAGCCCTAATCTCACCCCTAAACATTTTCAGGTGACCGGAGCTAGCTCCGGTCATCTTCTCCGGCAGGACCCTCAACCTAACTTCTTCCTTAGGCCATTTCAGGAGCTCTAAAGCTCCAGATCACTTCCCCACACCTCCCTAAGCATGAATCTAACCCCAAAACTAATTTCTAATGGTTGAATCAAAGGATACGAATCAAAACCTAAAAACTGCAAAAGTTTCAGAGCATGTATACAAGCTTATTTCTCAACCATTTTCAAAAGTAAACACATCATGATGATCAGCAAAGCATAAAGAACATTTCTATAACAAGAAAAACAAGTTCTGAAAAATTTGTTCTTGAGGATACCTGAGATGGAGCTTCTTTAATCTGAGCTATCTGGCCTCCTCTTTGGTGCAAAATGACTCCAATGATCCTCCTAGTGATGCTTTGATGCTTGGAAGGAGTTTATAATGGCTGGTTTGAATAGTTGTTCTTCAGCTGGTCAAAAATCGTGTTTTGTGTAGGGGGCTTTGAGGCTTGTTTGAGGGTAGGTTTGTGTTCTAATGATGATGGTGAGTTGAATGGTGAAGTTTGTTTGTGATTTTAGAGGCTGAGCAGAGTGTTTCGAAAGCTTTTGATTTTGGGGTGATTTTGAGGAACTTGGTGATTCTGAGGTTCCAGGTTTGTGTGATGTATGTTATGAGTTGCTTTTGATCCACATAACATTGTTTGATAGGTCAGAAAATGGGTGGTGGATTGTGGTGATTGGTATGGGCAAGTTGCCAAAATGTCAACATAACTTGTACTTGAGGTATGGGCTATGTCAGAGGTTGTACAAGGGCATGTCTGGCCTCAGCATTGATCAAGGAGAGCCATGTAATTGAGATTGGGGTGTTGCAGCAAGTGGAAGCATGGTTGTATGAGTTTTTGCAAGTTTTGTACATTTTGGCCCCTTTGTGATTTCTTGATGTGCAAGGCATATGAACTTGAGATTCTTGGGCCAATTCTAATTCTTAGGAAATACACTATGTTTGTATGATGCCTAGAAGTGTATTAGAGGTCACAAAATGGCTTGGTTTGTGAATTTGCAAAAAATCCTCTTTGGTGTGAAAGTGAAAATTATGTGATTTTTGCCAACTTTGCCAAGCCATAACTTGAGTTCCATAATGAATTAGAACTTGTTCTTGTACTTTTTGAAAAGGGAATGATCCAATCTACAACTTTCATGACCAACAATTTTTCATTTGAAGCATTTTTGGTTGAAAAAGAGGAGGTTGAAAAACTTTCCCAAAATGGAAAGTTTCCATTACAAGTTATTTCCATTTTTGGCAACTTTTGATTTAGCTCAAATTTCTTCAACTTTATGAACTTACAAGCACTTCAATGATAAAATAAAGATCATATAACCTCAATTTGATGAAAAATCCACATTGGTTCCATTGTTGGGGGCCTCAGATGCCCTGATTTTGCTCTGACTTGCTCAAGAAGTTACCCAGTGAACAGATGACTTCCACAATGAATTTCTTCATCAAACTTGGTACACATGATCCTTATAACATATTGAGACTATTAGAAACAAGAATGACCAAAAAAATTGGAGTTATGACCTCTGAAACCGAAACCCTAATTTCAGGTCATCTGTGTAGTGAAACCCTAGCTCTGCTTCCATGCTTTGCCAGTTCTTGTGATTTCTTGACTTCCTTGATCTTTGAGGGATATAAAATGATGATAGAACATACATGGACCCTCTTGGAATTATTGGAGGCCTTTGGAGTAGCTCAGATGGATCCTTGGATTGCTCAGATCACAAACCCAAGATGCAGATGAACTTGAACTAATGCAGTGAAACAAAAATGCAATATGAGATGATATGCTTATGCCAATGCAAATATGAAAGATCAAAAGCCATGGTGTGAAATTAGTGAGGGAAAATTTGGGGTATTTACACATATAACTCAAGATATGGCCTTTCAAAGTTGGCAAAAATCCTATAATTTCAAGTTTCATGTCAAAGAGGGATTTTGCATTTTGGCATGTTCAAGCATTCTAATGACTTCAAATGTACACAATCACTTCACAATATGTCAAATGAACTTCTAAACATCAGAATTGGCCCAAGTTTTCATTGTTTTCATGACTTGAACTTCAAGAAATCACAAAAGGGCCAAAACTCTCCAAAATTGCAATATGCATTGGATCCTCTCATCCACTTGTGCCAGCTGCATAATCTTGATTCTATGGCTCTCCATGAATCTTGCTGAGGCCAGACACCCCAAGAAACCAGACCTTCCATGGCCCATACCTCAAGTATACAAATCTTGACTTTTTTGCAAAACACCCCATACCAATCAGCCTGTGCCACAACAACTATCTGAGCAATCCCATTGGCTGAATAAAACATTATGCAAGCCATTTCATAACACAAGAGCCTGAATCATCCCTAAACCCAGAATTCAAAAAATCCCTCAAAAACTTCCTCTCTTCGAAACTCATCAAACAACCACTGAAACTTCAATCTTTTTTCACCAATCCTCTCCACATGACCTAAGGATCACAAAGCACCCGTCTTCATAGCCTAAAGCACAGCCAAACCAAAACACGATTCTTGGTGCAGAGGAACTGAAACTCTCAAACCATGCCATACAAGCTTGCTCTAAGCTTCTCATCATCATCAAGGAGCTCATTGGGGTTGGATTGAACAAAGAAAGAGGCTAGAAAGCTCAGGGAGGGAAAGCTTCAGCTCAGGTATCCATCTCAAACTTTTTTTCCAGAAGCTTTATTTTTAGTTATAGAAATGTTCCCCATGCTCCCCTGATCACACTGCACTTGTTGTTTTTGAAAATGGTGAAGAAATGAGCATGAATCGTATCTCTGAAAGTTTTGACCTAAAAGAAGTTTTCTTCGATTCATGCTGGTTTCTGAAAATAAATGATTTTTGATGTTGGATTCTTATTTAGTGATGTTCATAGATCATTTCTGGAGATTTTGGTGAAGTTTCATAGCCTAGGGAAGAAGTTGGGTTATTTGGCTTGCCGGAGAAGATGACCGGAGCTAGATCCGGTCACCTGAAAGTGATTAGAACCCTAATTAGGGTTTAGTTGCCCAGTTTGAATTCTGACCCTTGGATGTGGTTTAGCACGTGAACGAGTGGCTCAGATTGCTTCATTAAAATTTAAATCTGATTAATTAGATTAATTAGGATTATTTAATTAAATCAACTCATATTAGATCCTGGCCCTTTATTAACGCGCGCAGTTCCCCTTCCCCTTGAATTTGAATCTCAGCCCTTGGATACGCATACCTTTCATTTTTATTCATTTTTATTGCATTTTCTTGCATAATTTATTTAAAATACCAAAACATTTACAAAAAATATTTTCTTTTGCATTCTGACTTTAAATATTTTTCTCATTCCAAAAATGATTTTTATTTTATTTTTTGCATTGAAAAAGCATTTTTAAAATATTTAAATGTTATTTTTATTCATTAAAGTCTTTTAATTAATTAAAAATACATTTAGGTTTCTAAAAATCACCAAAACAATCATGAAACATCACAATGCATTTAGAAACATTTTCAAACTCTTCACACAAAATACTTTTTAGGTTTGATCATAGTTTGCCAATTTTCTTTGAATTAAGGGTCATAAAAATCACATTTTTAAACCCTAACTTTGAAAAATCATTTCGTCCTAACCAAGAAGAGTTTGAAGTTGATTCGTTTTGCACTGTGTTTCATATTGCATGTAGCTTATAGAATATTTTCCTCATGAATTTATCTTGCATTTTCAAATTGATTTGCATTTTCCCCTTTGAACCACCCAAAAACCCTAGAAAACTTAGGAAAATCATAACTTTAAATTGGTTAGGCTTCTGACTTTCTCCTTTGGGGTATGACCTAATATGGGATTAGGGTTTGTTTGAGCTTAATTGAAAATTTGTATCATGTAATTTGCTTCTGAATTGTCCATTTGCATCTCACATGTCCATGTAACTCTAATTTTTTGTGTTCATTTGCATTCACCTTGCATATGCATCATTACATGAACTTGCCATGATATTTCATGCATTCATATGTCATCTTAGACATCTTAGGACATGTTAGAACCTTGCTTGATCATTTCTTCATCCATTTTCCATGTGTTGCATTCATTTCATATCATAAACTTTCATGTGTTTTCAAACTTCAAAGCATGCCTCCTTTGCATCTCATCTTTGTATGATCATACATATGTAATTTGTATGCCTTTGCATCATCTTACATGACATTTGCATTGCATAAACACTTATGACTTTGGTCATTTCATCTCATTTCATTTCATTTCCTTATGCTTTATACCTTATGCATCCATGCTAACTTTTCAGGTTTTGGTAAGTTACTTTGAGAGGTGGATTTGCCTTCACTTCTCACTTCTACTTATCTCTTTCATTGGCATTTTGTTTTTCTTTGAAGTGAACTTGTTCACTTGTGTTCCATCTTTCTCACTTTCGTTCTTTAAGTTACTTATCTTCTTCAATGAAGTAAGTAACTTATTCTTCTGCTTCTTCCTCCCTTCATCTGCTTCTTCCATTAGTGGCTTCCTTGAAGATCTTTCTTAAGCCTTACAAACTATAGGAACATCCAAACATGATAATAATTAGGGTTGTGATTAGTCCCCCTTATCTTTTTTCCTTTGAGTCTCCTTAAGTCTCTATTCTCATCTCAATAATCAGAGACTAAACTCTTAAAGTTTTAGGACTTTGGAATTAGGGTTATGCCTGTATCCTTCTCTTAGGATGGAGTGTATAACTTTAATCCTAAGTGTTAAACCTTTAATTTGTTTAAACCTCTTAATCAAACCATCTTAATAACCATCAAGACTTTATCTTGTAACTTGGGCCTTACATTAGGGTTCTAATTCTTCCTTATGGTTAAGAAGGACTAACCCTAGTGTTTAATGGACAAGTCCCCCTCAAGTTGTCTTACAAACCATAAAATTCATTTCTTAATATCATCCCTTAATTAAAATACACTTAATAAATGCGTGTTACATAATGAATTTAATCCCTAACCATGGATTAAGTTAAGGTATCTTCCTCAACTTAAGTGTTCTCATCTATTATCCTTCTATTAGGATGGTGTAATGAGTTCACTAGTCTGTGATTAGAGATTAAACTCATTATTTAAAACTAAACAAAATCCCAAAAACATCTAAATAATCACAAGTAGGTTAATGATCTTAATCCTACACCATTATGGTAATTAAGTTGAGATGCTTATCTCATACTTAAGTATTCTCATTATCCCTAATCAGGGAGGATATAATGAGTTTACAAGCCCTTGATTTAGGCTTAAGCTCATTAACTTATGCAAAACATCAAAAAACAATAACAAGAATGAAAACACAAAAACAAACAATAATCGTCTCCTTCGGGATTCTTTTCTCATCACACTCATTCACAAACGAGAACTTGCTTCTTCCGTCTAATGCAAGACAGTTAGCACTCGAGCCAGACGAGTCATACACTTGAGCATAGACAAGCAGGCAGTTCACAGTCAATTTATCTTTTAGTCTCTTTTAGTCGAACTACGGTGTTCTTACTTCCTCATTGCATGAGAGGATACGTAGGTGTCGCTCCCGATAAGTGACACAGGGTCAGATAAGGGTACAGACGCGAACGGTCGGCGAAGGGAACAGTGAGAACACACAGCCGTGAACTCACTGGAGATGAAAAGAGTCGCCAGCTAGGCATTTTTATCCCGGAGGAAAGGCAATGCTGCATAGACCTGGAAAGATACGGATAAGACGGTTTGCGAACCAGAGAGACTGAGAAAGGGGGTTGGTTACAACCTGGGAAGGTATTAGCACCCAGATTGTCCGCCGTACTCGACGGGATCCACGCTTAGAAGATTTGTGTTTTAAAGGGGTAGTGTCAGTGCAATTTGTGTATAAAATAGCTGGAAAAGAATGTACAGGTGTCAGTGTAAAAGGAGGTGAAGTGTGTAAATGATGTGCCAGTGTGAGATCAAGAATAAAATGCTCATGACCATGAGGCTTAAAAGAATGAAACTGGAAGGAGGGGGAATATACAGAGACTTTTGTTCGATAACCGTTAAGTTATGCCTACGTATCCTCTCGTGCAATGAGGAAGTCAGAACACCGTAGTTCGACCCAAAGAGACTGAAAGATGAATTGACTTGTGAACTGCTTGCTTGTCTATGCTCAAGTGTATGACCTGTCTGGCTCAGGTGCTGACTGTCTTGCATTAGACGGAAGAAGCAAGTTCTCGTTTGTGAGTGAAGATGATGAGAAAAGAATCCCGAAGGAGACGATTATTGTTTGTTTTTGTGTTTTCAGCCTTTTATTGCTTTTGAGGATTTGTCATAAGATAATGAGCTTAAGCCTAAACCAATGGGTTAGTAAACTCATCACATCTTCCCTCTGATTAGGGGTAATGAGAGTACCTTAAGTGTGAAGTCAGCTTCTCACACTTAAACACCTTTGATGTAGGATTAAGATCATTAACCTACTTGTGATTATTTAGATGTTTTTGTTGTTTTTGTTTAGTGTTGAGTAATGAGGTTAAGCCATAATCAGGGATTAAACAGACTCATTACACCATCCTAAAAGAAGGATGATAGATGAGAATGTTTAAGCTGAGGAAAGCTCCTCAACTTAATCCATGATTAGGGATTAAACCCATGACAAAACAAGCCTTTGATTAAGTGGATTTTATTTAATGGTATGATGATGAAGTGAATTTTATGGTTTGTAAGACAACTTGAGGGGGACTTGTCCATTAACACTAGGGTTAGTCCTTCTTAACCAATTAAGGAAGAATTAGAACCCTAATGCAAGGCCCAAGTTACAAGTGTGATGTCTTGATATTTATTAAGTGAATTGGTTAAGAGATTTAAACACGTTAAGGGTTTAATACTTAGGATTAAAGTTATACACTCCATCCTAAAAGAAGGATGCAGGCATAAGCTTAATCACAAAGTCTTAAAGCCTTTAGGGTTTAGTCCCTGACTATGAGATGAGAAGAGAAGACTCAAAAGAGACACAAAGGTAAAACTATGAGGGGGGACTAATCAAAACCCTAATTCATTGTCATGCTTGGTGTCCTAAGGTTTGTGAGGTTTGCAAGAACAATCTTCAAAGGAGCCACCAGGAAGCAGATGAATAAGATCAAGAGAAGCAAAGTGACTTGCTTCATTCAAGAAGTCAAGTCACTTGAAGAAAGAAGGTGGGGAGAATAAGAATGAGCAAACTCAATCTCAAACACAAATAAGAATGCAGCAAGGGATGCAAGAGAGATGAAAAGAAAAGTTATGAGAAGTGAAGGCAAATTCACTTCTCAAGCTTACTTACCACCTGAAATGTTAGAAAGAAATGCAATGCAATGCTAAATGAAATGAAATGACATGATGCTAGACCAAACCAGAAGCATGTTGATGATGAAAATGATGCTATGAGGTGCTGCAAACATGAGGCATGGCATGGAGATGTTCATACAAGATCATGGATGCAAATGATGCAAGTTAAGGAGCATGAACAAGCATGAAATGTTATGAAGCATACAAGACAAATGACATGGCAAATATGTAATGCAATGATCAAACATGCTTTCTATATGTCTTAAGATGTCAAATGAATCACAAGAATGCACAAAATGCAAAGACAAGTCATGTTATGCAAGAGAATGTAAGGGGGATGCAAATGAAAGCCCAAATTAGGGTTTTTGAATCAAACATCAAACAAAAACCAAAAACAGAAGTAAACCTTAAGATAAAAAATAGAAAATGCTACCCAAAGAAACCTTAAACCTATAATGAACCACTGTCCAAAGGGGAACTCTCAACTCTTAACCAATCTCAAGATATGAATTTTCTAAGTTATTAGGGTTTTTAGGGTTCCTAAACAAAAGAAATGCCAAACAATTGGAAAATGCAAGATCAAATCATGGCCATTTTACCCTAGAAACTACATGCCAAACACAAAACAATGCAAGAAGAATCAATGTCTCAACCTTCTCCAATAGGCAGAAATGAATTTTTGAACTCATGATCAAAATAATGCATAAAAAATGATTTAATTCAATGAAAAATTCTTAAAATGCATCAAGATCAAAAAAGAAATTTGGTTTGAAGGTTGGACAATGTTTCTAAATGTCTTAGAACATTTCATGAATTTTTTTGTAATTTTTAAATACCTAAAAGTATTTTTAATTAATTAATTCCCATTAATCAATTAAAAATAATCTTTTAAATATTTAAAAATACTTTTTTGATGATAAAAAATAAAATAAAAATATTTTTGTGTCATAAAAATTAATAAAACTCAGAGGAAAAAGTTTCATAATTTTTAAGAATTTTTAACTATTTTTAAATAATTATGCAAAACAAAAGAAAAAGAAAAGAAAATAAATGAATTAAAACTGAATTAATGAGAAGTAATCAAATCCTAGGGTTGAGATTTAAACTGGCCAGCGCGCGCATTGACTCCCCGCCACATCTCACGGCTCAAATTCAAACTTGCTAATCACCCTGATTAAACCCTAATTGTGCCCTAATGACATTCAGGCGACCGGAACAGTGTTCCGGTCGTCTTCTCCGGCCATCCCCAAAATCAATCTCTCTCCCTAGGCCAAATCAGAAGCCCTAAGTCTCCAGAATCCATCTACCAACTATCCTAAGCACGAATCCATCCTCAAATCATGTTTAAACTCACACACAAACAAGAATCGAAGCAAATAAAATTCTAGGTCAAACTTTCAGAAGACCATTACATGCTCATTTCTGGCTTATTTTCAAAAGTAAAGAGATCCCAATGATCAGTGTAACATGCACAACAAGATTTTAACAAGAGAAATGAGTTCTGGGAAAAAAGTTCATGGTGTCACCTGAGATGGAGCTCTTGATTCAGGAGCTCTTTGGATGATTCTTTGGTTCAATCTGGTCCCAATGGTCCACCTTTGAAGCTTTGGATGCTTAGTTGGAGTTTAAACAACCTCCTGAGTGAGTTTGCAGCAGCTCTGACCAAGGGAGGATGAAAATCGTATTTGAGATATAGGGTGTTTCAGGCCAAAACAAAGGGTGGTTTCTAGTCAGTGAGGTGAGTGGAGATTGTTGGTGGAGTTTGTTCTTGTGTTTGAGGTTTGTGGAAGGAGATTCGATGGAAAATGCAGGCTGAGGTGAAGAATGGCAATGGGGTATTCTTGCTCAGATCAAGCCTGGCTCTTGGTGCTTTCTACTCAATGGATCATGGTGATTTCAAGTATGGAAATGGTTGGGATGTTTTGTGGCTGGGCAGAGGGATTCGAAGCAAAATGCAATGTGGTGTGTTTTTGTGTATGTGATGAATGAGGATGTTTCAGCCTTGCCTTGTGTTATGTTTAGCTTGCAAATTGTCCACATAACTCTCTCTCATTGGTCAGTTGACAAGACATGCCCTTTATTGATTGGTAAGTTACCTTTTGCAAAAAGTCAAATAATGTGTAAGAGAAGCATGACTCAAGGTCTAGGCAAGTACATGGCATGGGCTGGCGCAGCAAGGGTGAGGGAGAGGTCTAGCAAAGCTCAGCATCCAAGGCTGCAAGTTGTAGGAAGCATGATCATGAGTTTTGCAACTTGTTGTAACTTTGGTTCACATGTGAGAAAGTCTTGTTACACAAACCAAACCATGGGGAAACTTGGTCCAATTCTGATTTTTAAGGCTCATAGAATGTTTGTGTAATGGTTTCAAATGAATTAGAGGTCACATAATGCATTGGTTCATGACTTTGCAAAATTTCCATTTGAGGCATGCCTTAAAAATCAATGATTTTAGCCAACTTTGCCTTGCCATAACTTTTGATCCAAGAAGAGTTTGATCATGTTCTTGTACTTTTTGAAAAGGGAAAGATGAGATCTACAACTTTCATGACCAAAGTTTTTCCATTTGAAGCCTTTTTGGATCAAGAATCAAGGCTTGAAAAATGACCTAAAATGATGCATTCTTGAAAAGTCAACTATGCCCAAAAAGTCAACATTTGCAAAAACCCTAAATTCTTGATTTCTATGAACTTCAACCTTCTTCCATGATCAAATAAAGATCATATACACTCAAAATGATGAAGATCACCCATTGGTTGGGTCATTGGGGGCCTCAGATGCCCTGATTTTGCACTGACTTGTCTGAAAAGTCAACCCTTGATCAGATGACTTCCCCATGGAATTTCTTCATGAAAATTGATATGCATACTCCCTATACCATATAGAGACCAATGGAAACAAGAATGACCAAAAAATTTGGAGTTATGGCCTCTGAAACCAAAACCCTAATTTTAGGTCAACTGTGCAGTTCATCCTGGCTCTGCATCCACTCAAACCCTAGTTCTTGTGATTCCTCTGCAATTTTGGCTTTGAGGAGATGGAATATGACATAAGAACACACATGGACCCCTTTGAGTTGATTAGTGGCCTTTGGAATGGCTCAAGATGCTTTTGGGATTGCTCAGATCACAAACCCTAGGTGCAGATGCCTTAGAAACTATGCAGTGAATCAAAAATGAGATATGAGATGATATGTTTGTGTTTATGCATATGAGGATGATCACAAGCCATGGTGTGAATGGGTGAGGGCAAATTTGGGGTGTTTACAGCTGCCCCTATTCAAACATGAGTTAGCTGTGCAGGTTGTAAGCGACGGCTTAACAGGCAAACAAGATAACTTGTGGTTGAATACCAAAGACAGTCCAAAATTTGCACTCACAGAATGAAGAAGAAAAGGGATATAGATTGTAAAAGGAAAACAAAGTATATTGTAAAGTGTAGGCGACGGGGGACGACCGTCGAGCAGAGGACGACTGCTGGGTAACTAGCAATGACGGGGACGGCCGACATGCTGGGGAAAGTGCAGGAAAATAAAGCAATGACGGGGACGGCCGACATGCTGGGAATAAAAGGGTAGAGCCAAGACGGGGACGACCGACTAGCTGGAAAAATAAAATATCATGATGGGGACGGCCATCAAGATAAAGCTGTAAGATTCTCAAGGGAAACATGACGGGGACGGCCATCAAGTTCATAAAGGTAAAGTAACCAACGATGGGGACGGCCATCGGGCTAAAAGGAAAAGGGACCACGACGGGGACGGCCATCGGGTTAAAGAATAAATGAAATAAACAGATGATGGGGTACGGCTATCGAAGGTGAAGGACGATCACCTAGCAGGGGACGGCTGCTCTGTTGGGGATAAAAGGAATATGATGGGGACGGCCATCAAAGGTGGAGGACGACCACCTGGCAGGGTACGGCTGCCGAAAATATCAACGATGGGGACGGCCATCGGATAGAAAAGGTCAACGATGGGGACGGCCATCGGACGAGCATGATGGAGGACGACCATCAAGAAGTGGAGGACGACCACTCAGCAGGGTACGGCTGCTCTCGAGGTTTATCATGACATAGGACGAATGTCAGATAACCAAAATCAACAATGGGGACGGCCATTGGATAAAATGATGAAGGACGATCATCAAAAGGTGGAGGACGACCACCTAGCAGGGGACGGCTGCTAAAATCAACGATGGGGACGACCATCGGATGAGCATGATGGAGGACGACCATCAAGAAGTGGAGGACGACCACTCAGCAGGGTACGGCTGCTCTCAGGGTTATCATGACACAGGACGAGTGTCAGATAAAAGAAAATGCTTTGTTGGTGATCTACTGGGGATATAGTGAACACGAACGAGCGTTCACAACCAAGAAAAGAAAGTATAAGCGTTTGGTATTGTATAGATTAAAGATGCGGACGAGCATCCTTAAGGCTATGATACGGACGAGTATCACGTAGAAACAAACTGACACATGTTCAGAGATGATGATACGGACGAGTATCAACTGGTTAACAAAGAACACGGACGAGTGTTGAATCTGAAGGGACTCTTCTGGGGAATAGTAGACACGGACGAGTGTCTATATTCAAGAAGACACAAGTGTTTGACACAGTGTATGGATTAAAGATGCGGACGAGCATCCTTAAGACTTATGATACGGACGAGCATCATGTAGAAACAAACATTAGACGCAATGTTCTGAGATGATGATACGGACGAGTACCAACTGGTTAACAAAGAACAAGGACTATTGTTGAATCTGTGGGGTTATGAGTGGTGTATACAAGATACGGATGAGTATCTGTACCAATGAATAGTGAGTATATATATATAAGTGTTTATCTGCTGGGGAGAATGACACGGACGAGTGTCAAAAGGGAAAAGTATAATAATAACAAGTATATGGGTGATGAAAGTGTAAGCGACTGCGCTGGGGATATGACACGGACGGGTGTCGAGAAAGTGTATATATAAGTATATGTGAGTGCAAAGAGGATGTCTTTGGCTTTCTGCTGGTGATTTGACACGGACGGGTGTCAGGAAGTACCTGTAGTACGGGTGATTTTGTTTGTAAAGTGTATTCAGGCAACCTGTTTGGGGAAGTGATGACACGGACGGGTGTCAAAAGGTGTATATACTGGTGTTTGGTGATTGGAGAGGCAACTGCTTTTGCTGGGACTCTGGTGGGGATTTTTGTATAATGATGATGAACGGTTTGTTATTCACAAGTGTTTCTTCAGAACATGGCTTATGATTATGCTATGTATTTGATTTTTTGCCGTAATGCTCCGTATTAGACGGAATGCTACGCTCTGAGGGGATAATATGATGTGAATGCTATGATTATGCAAGGAGGCACAGATCCGGGATTCGGATCCCGTCGCTGTGAAGATCTCTGGTCGATCTGCCGAAGTGGACCTCCCAGCTGGGATGAGATCAGTGATAGATCTGATGACGTATCTGCTTGGGGATATAGGTCACTGATTGACATCCTTATAATACGGGACCCAGCTGGGGTTTGTAGAAGCTTTCTTCACTCTGTTGTGATCTTCTATGCGCTGCTCTTCTGGATAGAGGCTGAAGGTTCTGTGGGGAGATGATTTCCTGACTCCCGTACTCAGCTGAGGATGAAATGGCAGCTCGACTGGGGAATTGTGTGAGGCAACTCAGCTGGGGATAGCAACAAGAGGCAACTCAGCTGGGGATAGAGCATTTCAGATGCTGAGATTGAATGTATGTTGATTTGGCAACTTTGCTGGGGAAGTGGGCACCTTCCAGTGCCACGTGGAAGATAGACCGAGTTGATAATGATTCGCCTGCTTGCTGAAACGTAACTTGCATGCCCCAGGTTGCGTCCTGGATACCTGCAATCCTGCAAAGATAAGGAAACGCACAAAAGGTCCCGAGGTATCCTTCACTGAATTCCGTCAAAGGAGTTAAGCACTTTCGAGAGTAAGTATATTCCCTGTAAGCATGTGTTTTTATTATTATTATTTTTGGGAGAAAAACATCTGTACTTATGCAATTGATTTTTTAGAGACATCAGACATCCTTTGCAAATAAAAATATACAAAACGAAACATGACTGAAAAATCTGATTTTATTAATTCATGTGCCCTGAATTGGCAAGATACAGTCAAGGAAACATATCTCCTGAAATGAAGAGATTGTTACAAATTGAGAAACAAAATGCTGGCGATGTTGACGAGGCTTTCAAGGAGCTTCCCCTTCTGCTATGACTCGTATGACAATGACGTTCTTCTCGTCTTGCTTTCTGGAGAGAGTTGATTCTGATTGAAGCTTGATCCTTTGTAGCTTACCAAGTTGTAGATAATGCAGACGAATTCAGAATGCAGTTGTTCGCTTATTCCCTTATTTTGCATGGATCGCCCTTTCGGGTTTTCAATCCATCGGGATACCCATTTTTGCCTGAGCTATCCAATGCGGCTTTTCAACTCAGCGGGTGTACATTTTTTGTTTATTTCCCTTATTTTTGCCCGAGTCTTTTATTCTGTTTTTGACTTGCCGGGATGCCCTATTTTTGCCTGGACTTACATTCTGTTTTTATGTCCAGCGGGTCATTTTATGCGAAGTATTTTTTAACTGCATCTGAATTCACAGGGGACGGGAAATCTTCACCATCCATGGTGCTGAGCATCAGTGCTCCACCAGAGAAAACTTTCTTTACCACGAATGGTCCTTCATAGTTTGGAGTCCATTTGCCCCTGTGGTCTGTATGAGGAGGGAGGATTCTTTTCAACACAAGATCCCCTACTTGGTACTCTCGATGCCTGACTTTCTGATCAAAGGCTTTCTTCATTCTCTTCTGATATAACTGCCCATGACAAATTGCAACCAATCTTTTCTCTTCAATCAGACTCAGTTGTTCGAATCGGGACCGAACCCATTCTGCTTCACTCAGTTTAACATCCATTAATACTCGTAACGAGGGTAGTTCAACTTCAACAGGTAGGACTGCTTCCATACCATATACAAGCTGATACGGTGTTGCCCCAGTGGATGTTCTGATTGACGTGCGGTACCCATGCAAGGCAAACGGTAGCATTTCATGCCAGTCTTTGTATGTGATTACCATCTTCTGCACAATCTTCTTAATATTCTTATTCGCTGCCTCAACAGCGCCATTCATCTTTGGCCTGTAAGGAGAAGAATTGTGATGTTGGATCTTGAAGTCCCGGCACATCTCTGCCATCATTTTGTTGTTTAAGTTGGAACCATTATCAGTAATGATTCGCTCGGGCACTCCGTACCGACAGATGATATCTCTCTTCAGAAATCGGGCTACTACTTGTCTTGTAACGTTTGCATATGAGGCTGCTTCAACCCACTTGGTAAAATAGTCAATGGCGACCAAGATGAATCTGTGGCCATTTGAAGCAGTTGGCTCAATCTTGCCAATCATATCAATGCCCCACATAGCAAAGGGCCATGGTGAAGACATGATGTTCAAAGGATTAGGAGGCACATGCACCTTATCTGCGTAGATCTGGCATTTGTGGCATTTTCTGGCGTAGGCACAACAGTCTGCATCCATTGTGATCCAGTAATAGCCTGATCTTAACAACTTTTTAGCCATTGCATGTCCTCCAGCATGGGTACCAAAAGAGCCTTCATGCACTTCATGCATCAACGAATCTGCTTCCGTCTTGTCAACACATCTGAGGAGTACCATATCAAAGTTCCTCTTGTATAAAGACCCGTCGGTGTTCAGAAAGAAACTTCCAGCAAGCCTTCTCAAAGTCTTCTTATCATTGGGAGATGCCCCAGGTGGGTATGTTTGATCCTCCAAGAAGCACTTAATGTCATGAAACCAAGGCTTATCGTCTTTAACAACATCTGCTGCGAACACATATGCTGGTCTATCAAGTCTGGACACTGAAATCTGAGGTACAAAGTTAGCAGCTTGAACTTTGATCATGGATGAAATGGTAGCAAGAGCATCTGCAAACTGATTCTCATCCCGAGGGATATACTCGAGCTTGACTGTTGTGAAGAAAGTCAACAACCTCCTTGTATAATCCCTGTAAGGTATCAGATGATCCTGGTGGGTGTACCATTTTCCGTTGGTTTGATTGACTACCAAAGCTGAATCTCCGAATACAGTCAACGTTTTGATCCTGAGGTCAATGGCTTCCTTAAGACCCATAATGCAAGCTTCGTATTCAGCTTCGTTGTTAGTGCAGTTGAAAGTGAGTTTTGCCGAGAAAGGCATGTGAACTCCTTTAGGTGTAATGAGTACTGCACCAACACCACGACCATTCATGTTAACAGCCCCATCAAACATCATAGTCCATTCTTCCTCCGGGTCAGGCCCTTCAGTGTGAATAGGCTCTTCGTGATCTTTTGCTTTAATGAACATGATGTCCTCATCGGGGAAGTCAAACCTCATAGGCTGGTAGTCCTCAATGGGTTGCTCAGCAAGATATTCAGATAGTACACTGCCCTTGATGGCTTTCTGAGATGTGTACTGTATGTCGTATTCCGTGAGAATCATCTGCCATCTTGCAACCCGTCCGGTAAGAGCTGGCTTCTCGAAAATGTACTTAACTGGATCCATTTTTGAGATCAATAAGGTAGTGTGGGTCAACATATACTGTCTCAGTCGGCGAGCAGCCCACGCTAAAGCACAGCAAGTTTTCTCGAGCAGTGAATAACGCTGTTCACAGTCGGTAAACTTTTTGCTTAGGTAGTATATTGCATACTCTTTTCGACCAGACTCGTCATGCTGACCTAGTACACACCCCATTGACTCTTCTAATACTGTCAAGTACATAATCAGAGGTCTTCCTTCAACTGGCGGCATGAGGATTGGAGGTTCTTGTAAATATTCCTTGATCTTGTCAAAAGCTTTCTGGCAATCTTCGTTCCACCTGACCGTTTGTTCTTTTCTTAACAGCTTGAACAAGGGTTCACAGGTTGCCGTAAGGTGAGATATGAACCGTGAAATGTAGTTCAATCGACCTAAGAACCCTCGAACTTCTTTCTCAGTTTTCGGCGCAGGCATTTCTTGAATAGCTTTGACTTTATCAGGGTCAACTTCAATCCCTTTCTCGCTTACAATAAAGCCCAGCAGCTTACCGGATCGCACCCCGAATGTGCATTTGTTGGGGTTCAGCTTTAGTTGGTACTTCCTTAGTCGCTTGAACAACTTCAGCAGATTCACCAGGTGATCTTCCTCTGTAAGGGACTTGGCAATCATGTCATCCACATAACACTCGATTTCCTTATGGATCATATCGTGGAATAATGTCACCATAGCCCGTTGATACGTTGCACCAGCATTCTTCAGTCCGAATGGCATCACTTTGTAACAGAACGTGCCCCAAGGTGTAATGAATGTTGTCTTCTCCATGTCTTCAGGTGACATCTTGATCTGATTATATCCTGAAAATCCATCCATGAAGGAGAATACCGAGAACTGAGCCGTGTTGTCCACCAATACGTCAATGTGAGGTAATGGGAAGTCATCTTTCGGGCTGGCTCTGTTCAGATCCCGGTAGTCAACACACATTCTTACCTTACCATCTTTCTTAGGCACAGGTACTATGTTAGCAACCCACGGTGGATAACTAGTCACAGCAAGGAACCCGGCGTCCCATTGCTTCTGTACCTCTTCTTTGATTTTCATAGCCATGTCTGGGCGAGTTCGGCGCAGCTTCTGTTTAACTGGTGGGCATTCTTCCCTCAAAGGCAGCTTGTGCATAACAATATCGGTATCCAACCCTGGCATGTCTTGATACGACCAAGCAAACACATCAACATACTCTTGAAGCAGATCTATCAGCTGTCTCTTCACTGAGTCTTGCAGGCAGGCCCCGATTTTAACTTCTTTCACGTCTTCATCGGTACCAAGATTAATCACTTCAATCTCCTCCTGGTGAGGAGTAATAACCTTTTCCTCCTGTCTCAACAACCTGGCTAGCTCTTCAGGAAGCTCATATTCTTCATCAACCCCTTCATCAGCTTGATTGATTGGATTGTCAAAGTCATACGATGTCATAGCCGTGCTGTTGTCGGTGCTATCTGGAAGGCACTCTCTGCAAGGGTTAAGTTTGTTCATTTTAGTGATTGATTTTAATCTTGCTTTAGAAAAAGGTGAAATGAAATTATCATTTTGAAAACACCGCCATTTATTTTTGTACAAAAAGAAAAATGGAAAAACAGTGAGCAGAAGAGAAAAAGACTCGTTTGCAAAAAGATGTCTGATATTTCATTAATTTAATCTTGTTTGCACAAAAGTACAGATGGCCCTGATTACAAAATGAGTCTTGTCATCTTGGGCAAGATGCAAGACTTTGATGCATGCTATAAAAAATACAGGAAATAATAATTACTCTGCTTGAGTAACTCTTATAATTTCCTGGGAAGACCAGTTCGAGACTCTGCTCCCCGGGATCTTTGGACGAATCCAATTCTCCAGATTGCGCTCCTCTTCCAGCTCGTCTTCCAGGCAGTTGATAGCATCAGGGGTAAGCATTCCCCCACCGACAAAACCTGGCTCTGCAGCAGCCTTTGCTTGATGTTGAGTTGGTCTGTAACCCAACCCAAACTTGTCCTTCTTCTCCTCCACAGCTAAAACCTTGCCCCAGCCTAGGGAAGTTCCTTCTTCAACAACCTTCCGGGCTTGTTGGTAAGACGACATGGGAGTACCAGATACAGCAGATGCTTCATTCACATTCAAAGCTTCAAACCCCTGGCTCATTGTTTCATGGATCTCCCCATCCATCTCAATGTATTTATAAGTAGCCAGGTGGCTGACAAAAATGTCCTCCTCTCCACAGATTGTGACAACTTGACCTTCCCACTCAAATTTTAACTTTTGGTGAAGGGTAGACGTTATTGCGCCGGCGGCGTGAATCCAAGGTCTACCCAACAAACAGCTGTAGGCGGGCTGAATGTCCATCACATAAAAGATAGTTTTAAAGGTCTGCGGGCCAATTGTCACGGGCAGCTCGATCTCTCCCAGAACCGATCTCTTCGAACCATCAAAGGCTCTCACCACCAGGTTGCTGGGTCTCAATGCCAATCCATCATATTCTAACTTCACCAGAGCCTTCTTTGGTAAGACATTCAGGGAAGAACCTGTGTCCACCAGCACATGAGAAAGGACAGCTCCTTTGCATTCCATGGTTATGTGCAAGGCTTTGTTGTGGTTGCGGCCATCCACTGTCAGGTCAGAATTGGTAAACCCTAGCCCATTGCTAGCAGTAACATTTCCAACCACGGTTTCCAATTGGTTGACAGTAATCTCCTCAGGCACGTAAGCTGCGTGCAAGACTTTAAGTAGTGCATTCCGATGGGCCTCGGAGCACATAAGCAGTGAGAGGATAGAGATTTTGGATGGCGTCTGGTGAAGCTGATCCACAACTTTATAATCACTCTTTTTGATGATTCGCATAAACTCATCAACTTCCTGATCGAACGGAGTCTTCAAGGTTTCTTTGGCAGCTGGATCTTCTTGCACCGGGCCTTTTCCTTTTGCCTTGGCAGCAGCTTCTGCTTCGGCAGTAGGTCTTTGGACTTGTGAAGCAAAGAGACGTCCGCTTCGAGTGAAGCCTCCGCCTCCCCCCACATTATCTACTTGTGGTGCAGGTGCTGATGTTTCAAGAGTGATTCTTTTTCCTTCACAATACACGTCAGAGCCATAGTGCCAAGGAATGGCCCTATTGCTTTCATATGGTACTGGTCCAGGCACCGTGACAGTGACTGGACTGATTGCTGCTGCTGAAGGGACTGTAATTGTTTGTGGATCATAATAGATTGTAACTGGTGCTCTGGCGGGAGCAGCACCTTCTGAATGGTAGGCGGAATTATTTTCAGGATCGTAGAATATGGTAACAGTGGAGACATCTTCGTGATTGATTGCTGGTGTTGTAGGAGGTATTGTTGGAAGGACTGTTGTTGTTGTTGATGGAGATTCGAAATGGAATGAAGCTGAAGTTGTAGCAGGAGAAACTGTTGAAAACTGATCATTTGAGAGGACAGGTGAAGTACTTGTTGATGGTGCTGATGAATTGTCGGGAACAATAGTTGCTGCAGTTGTAGGAGGGTCTGAAACCGTTGCTGATGAAGTTGTTGGGTTTGTCGGGAATGATGTAGTGATTTGTAGCAGGCCACTCTGAATAAGCCCGTCAATGCCATTCCTCAAGTCTTCACACCCGTTCCATGAAATATTGCAGTAGGGGCACCCTAGTTCACACCCCGGAAATATTTGGTTTTCGCGGAGTTGAGCTTTGATTTCCACCAATGGTGTCTTGATCTGATCCACACTAGTTATCAAATAAGACGGTTGGTCTTCTTCAATAGCGTTAATTCGAGGACCACCATGGTTTGGCATTGGGTTTTTATTGACATTGGGCGGAGGTGCAAAATTCAGAGCCTTGGAGTCTACCAAGTCTTGTACCTTCATATGCAGAGCTCTGCATTTTTCTGTACTGTGACCAGGTGCGTTCGAATGAAAAGCACACCTAGCATTGGAGTCATAGTTTCTTGGTAGACTGTTGGGATCCGGAGGTGCCAACGTTCTTAGCTCAACTAGGTTGAGTTTCAGAAGTTGTGGCAGCAAGGCAGCATACGGCATTGGGATCGGGTCGATCACTCGGTTAGCTTGAGATGGCCTTTGTTGGAATGGCCTCTGTTGATTGTTGTTGTTGGTGTTGTTGTTGAAGTTTCTTGGAGGATACTGATTATGATGATACTGAGGTTGTTGTTGGAAGTTTTGTTGCGGAGGTTGATAGACTGGCTGAGGATGAGCTGGAGCAGGGATGGTGACTGCTGCTATCGACCTTTGAGCATATTGGGGCCTACCCCTGTTTGAATGGATGGCATTGGTCTCGCCAGTTCTTCTCGGGCCTGCAAAAGGCTTTCTTGTACTACTGGACGAGCTTGCACCGTTGTCTGAGATCTTTCCCATTTTTAACAAGCTTTCAATTCTCTCCCCGGCTATGACAACATCTGCAAAGCTAGTGGAGGAGAAAGCAGCCAACCTGTCAATATACGTTCCCTGGAGAGTGTTCATAAACATGTCTGCCATTTCTCTCTCAGACATAGGTGGTTGAACAGCAGCAGCCAGTTGCCTCCACCTTTGAGCATATTCTCGGAAACTCTCCCTCGAAGACTGTGACATTCCCATCAGGAGAGTCCTGTTGGGTGCCATGTCTAGATTATACTGATACTGTCTGATGAAGGCCTCTGCCAGGTCCTTCCAGCATCTAATTGTTGCTCTTGTCAGATGGGAATACCACTCCCTCGAAGCTCCAGTCAAGCTATCTTCAAAATAGAACATCCACAATTTCTCATCCATTGTATAGGCCTTCAGCCTTCCCAGAAATGATTGTAGATGAGTCCGGGGGCATGAAGTCCCATTATACTTTTCGAAACAAGGTGGCTTGAACTTATGGGGGATCCTGACCCCGTCTACCAAACCCATGTCCATGACGTCGAAACCCAAAGAATTTTGAGATTCTAAGGACCTCAACTTCTCAGCTATCTCTTCCAACCGTCTATCATAAGTTTCCTCTCCAGCACCCATTACTGTAAATTGATCCTCCTGAGGATCTTCTTGAAGTACCCTGGCTGCAGTGGCTGTCCCTTGAACATTTGCAGGAATGTTAATCTCAGGATGTAGATGTGGGCCAAACACAGGAGGGTTAACATGTGGTTGCACCCTTTCATTGTTACTTGTGCCGGCAGTCCCCACATGGGGCTCATCTTGGTTCCTCCCTTCTACCAAAGCTCTGAGCCTCTCCTGGCTTTGAGCTAAGTTGTTCATCACTTCCATGAACTGTGTTATCTGGGTTCTCATCTCCAATCTTTCGTTGGCCATCTGGTTTCTGACCTCTGTAAGGTCCTGTTGCATCTGATCCATCTGAATTCCCGGAAGGTTGTTTCTAGTGGGGTACCTGTGTGGCCTGTTGAGGGGAAATACCCGGCGGCGAGCAATAATTCCTGAATATCACAACAGAGGTTAGCAACAACAAAACAAAAACCTACAAAACAAACAAAGGGGTTAGTATGCAATGCAGTTATGCTTATTTGCTCTCAAGGTATCCGGTTTGGCTTTCAGTTTTGACCCTTCCAGACCCTCGAAGATGATGCTTGTTGAAGTTGTTCTTGAAGTGAACTCAGGTGGAACAAACCAACACAAATATATTACATAAGATGAAATAATACAACTTGTTCATTTTACAACACAAGCCCTTAAAGGGGTCAAAATACATCACAAAAAAGCAAAAGTACATGAAATAGGAACAACAACAAGCAAATGATCAAACTCCAAGGCCAAACTCATCCTCACGAACTTCCTTAAGAAGTGCTTCGGTCACAGGATCAGCCGGACGCTCCGTGAGACCTCTGATGAGAAGGTTTCTTGTTGCAGCAGCTGCAGTCAACTTCTTGTTCTGACTTTGGTCCTTAGACCTCTTCACTCCAGCTCTGATTTCTAGCTCTGCTATTTCCTTCTGGGCTGCTGCCAGGGCTTTTTCCATCTGCTTCATCTTGTCCTGAACTCTCTTGTCTTCTAGAGTACGGGCCTCAGTGATCCGGACCCACCTGGCCTGACTCTCTTTCAAATACAAGTCTGTCCTTGCTCTTTGGAACTGGGCTTCTTTACAAGCATTCTTCAGAATCTGCTCACCAGCTTTAGACTTGTTGATATAATCTCCAGACTTCTCAATTTTAGTCAAGTGTTCCACCCTCAACTTCTCCAATCTCTCAATCTCCCTCACACCTTCACTCCTCTCCCGGAGGGTCTTCTGCAAAGCCTGGGTTAGCTTCTCATTTCTTTCCTTCAAGCTCTCAAACTCCTCCAAACTGATAGTGGCAGGGGGTGGTGCTGAAGATGACTCAGGCATGTCTTCTATGGTGAAGGGCATTCCAGAGAATTGGGCCCTGGCATGGGACCACTCATAATATTGTGCTGATGCCACATTATTGCACTTCCCCAGAGTGGTGATTCCCTTGGTTTGAACATGATCCCAGGCCCAGGCAGCCTGCCTAACAGTTGCCAGACTAATCTTGTTCTCACAGTAGAGGGTCTCAACCAAGTCTTGCTCCCTGGGAGTATGGACCAGTGCATAGCCTAGTTGCCTTCTGAACAGCAGAGGATTGTAATTAATACTGCCCTTAACTCCTATCAAAGGCACATTAGGAAAATGTCCACAGCTTGTGATGATATCCCTGCCTTTGGTGCTTTGAGTACACCATCTGATATCTGCTGAAGTTAGGGTAGTGAGCCTCTTAGCCCAGTTGCTCTGCTGATGAGGATTGAGAAATGCATCTGTCTTGGGTAGATGCTTTAGAAGCCAAGCATGGAATAATGGAGCACAACACCTCACTAGCCTTCCCCTCTGCTTCTCATTCTTCTGGTGCACTGAGTAATAGAGATCTCCTAGCAAAGTTGGCACTGGGTTCTTCAGGATGAACAAATGGATTGCATTCTTGCTGATGAATCGAGGCTCATCTGCAAACAACACAATTCCATATACACTTAAGGCCAACAGAGCACAAACAGCTCTCCACTCCCCCAGGGAGGCCTTCAGACTAGCTTGGGAAATCAGGAAGTCAAGATGAAAACCAGGGATCCCAGCTTTAGAGGTCATATGCTGCTCAATCCAAGCAGGTTCCAGGTGCAGAGCTTTTGCCACCTCTCCATTGCTGGGCAAGACCATTTCAGGGTTGAAAGGGATTTCCCTCTTGATAGGCAAACCAATCAAAGATGAGTATTCTTCTAAAAGAGGCCCCAACTGAAAGTCTTGAAAGGTGAAACATCTCAATGGGGGGTCATAAAACTGAATGCAGGTGTGGATCAAACTCCTCTGAGATGGGTCCAGATCCATGACCAAGTCAAGTATATCCCCATAATGCTCCCTGAACAAAGGTATGTGATCTGGAGTGATCAGGGTTTGGATCCTCCTGATGTCTGATAAGTCTGGTTGGAAGAAATGATAGGTGATGTTGCTTTTCTTTGGAGCCATGATGCTGAAGACTGAGCAGAGTGTTGATGAAGATGCTGAGGAGTGGGCCACTGGCTGGCTAGTGCAAGTAACTGAAGTATATGGCTGACAAGCTGAAGCAAGTACTGGTGGAGATAGGTCAGTAATGCAGATGGGGTCAAAACCAAAACCAGATGAAAATGGATACCCTGAAACACAAATAAGCAAATGTTAATATGATGCAATGGTTATGTATGCAAATGAAATGCAAGGGTTTGTGCCTGAGCTGGATCTGATCAAAATGCCCTGATATAAGTCCATGTGTGTTCAAGAATCCCAGATGGAGGTCTAAAAATCCAGTAACCAGGGTGGGGGACTCAAATAAAGAGCCACAAGTCCAAGGTTTTAGAATCACAAGAACTGTCCAACATGGAGTATTCTTAACAAAGTCAAAGTAACAGGGTATTCTGAGGTCAAGGTACCTGCAAACCTGTAAACAGCCCAACCCCCTCACAGGTGATGATCTAGAACAAGGATCCTCAGACTTGGATCAGTTATGAGAAGTGTAAACACTTCTAACCCGGAGGTACAGTGTTTACAATAACCATAACAATTCCTCCTCTAATTCACCTCAGTTTCTGAAGGTCAATACTAAAAGGTCATCCAGACTTAGCAGGCTTCCCAGATAGCCCTAGCATTGCAGGAAATCTGCAACACAGAGTTCTCAAGAAGAAACCCATATCTGAACCGTGTTTCATATTCCCGCACCAGACCGAAATGGAATGGGAAAGAATATGATTCACTCTAGCCTAGGTGTCACTCAGGTCCCAGGTATAGGACCTTAACTCTCAATGAATCACCCACCCACCAAGGCAAACAACCAGATCCAGCCAGCAGCAATGACAGTATGATATAAATAAATGCAATAAAGAAAGCAGTAAAGTAACTGTACATAAAGCAATAAACAAAAATAAATACAAGCACATAACACCCCAGTAAACACAAATCAAACAAGCGCTAGGAGGAACCCACAAAAAGAACCAGAAGCCCTGGTTGCAGTATAAGGGTCCCCAGCAGAGTCGCCAAGCTGTCGCTCCCGATAAGTGACACAGGGTCAGATAAGGGTACAGACGCGAACGGTCGGCGAAGGGAACAGTGAGAACACACAGCCGTGAACTCACTGGAGATGAAAAGAGTCGCCAGCTAGGCATTTTTATCCCGGAGGAAAGGCAATGCTGCATAGACCTGGAAAGATACGGATAAGACGGTTTGCGAACCAGAGAGACTGAGAAAGGGGGTTGGTTACAACCTGGGAAGGTATTAGCACCCAGATTGTCCGCCGTACTCGACGGGATCCACGCTTAGAAGATTTGTGTTTTAAAGGGGTAGTGTCAGTGCAATTTGTGTATAAAATAGCTGGAAAAGAATGTACAGGTGTCAGTGTAAAAGGAGGTGAAGTGTGTAAATGATGTGCCAGTGTGAGATCAAGAATAAAATGCTCATGACCATGAGGCTTAAAAGAATGAAACTGGAAGGAGGGGGAATATACAGAGACTTTTGTTCGATAACCGTTAAGTTATGCCTACGTATCCTCTCGTGCAATGAGGAAGTCAGAACACCGTAGTTCGACCCAAAGAGACTGAAAGATGAATTGACTTGTGAACTGCTTGCTTGTCTATGCTCAAGTGTATGACCTGTCTGGCTCAGGTGCTGACTGTCTTGCATTAGACGGAAGAAGCAAGTTCTCGTTTGTGAGTGAAGATGATGAGAAAAGAATCCCGAAGGAGACGATTATTGTTTGTTTTTGTGTTTTCAGCCTTTTATTGCTTTTGAGGATTTGTCATAAGATAATGAGCTTAAGCCTAAACCAATGGGTTAGTAAACTCATCACATCTTCCCTCTGATTAGGGGTAATGAGAGTACCTTAAGTGTGAAGTCAACTTCTCACACTTAAACACCTTTGATGTAGGATTAAGATCATTAACCTACTTGTGATTATTTAGATGTTTTTGTTGTTTTTGTTTAGTGTTGAGTAATGAGGTTAAGCCATAATCAGGGATTAAACAGACTCATTACACCATCCTAAAAGAAGGATGATAGATGAGAATGTTTAAGCTGAGGAAAGCTCCTCAACTTAATCCATGATTAGGGATTAAACCCATGACAAAACAAGCCTTTGATTAAGTGGATTTTATTTAATGGTATGATGATGAAGTGAATTTTATGGTTTGTAAGACAACTTGAGGGGGACTTGTCCATTAACACTAGGGTTAGTCCTTCTTAACCAATTAAGGAAGAATTAGAACCCTAATGCAAGGCCCAAGTTACAAGTGTGATGTCTTGATATTTATTAAGTGAATTGGTTAAGAGATTTAAACACGTTAAGGGTTTAATACTTAGGATTAAAGTTATACACTCCATCCTAAAAGAAGGATGCAGGCATAAGCTTAATCACAAAGTCTTAAAGCCTTTAGGGTTTAGTCCCTGACTATGAGATGAGAAGAGAAGACTCAAAAGAGACACAAAGGTAAAACTATGAGGGGGGACTAATCAAAACCCTAATTCATTGTCATGCTTGGTTTCCTAAGGTTTGTGAGGTTTGCAAGAACAATCTTCAAAGGAGCCACCAGGAAGCAGATGAATAAGATCAAGAGAAGCAAAGTGACTTGCTTCATTCAAGAAGTCAAGTCACTTGAAGAAAGAAGGTGGGGAGAACAAGAATGAGCAAACTCAATCTCAAACACAAATAAGAATGCAGCAAGGGATGCAAGAGAGATGAAAAGAAAAGTTATGAGAAGTGAAGGCAAATTCACTTCTCAAGCTTACTTACCACCTGAAATGTTAGAAAGAAATGCAATGCAATGCTAAATGAAATGAAATGACATGATGCTAGACCAAACCAGAAGCATGTTGATGATGAAAATGATGCTATGAGGTGCTGCAAACATGAGGCATGGCATGGAGATGTTCATACAAGATCATGGATGCAAATGATGCAAGTTAAGGAGCATGAACAAGCATGAAATGTTATGAAGCATACAAGACAAATGACATGGCAAATATGTAATGCAATGATCAAACATGCTTTCTATATGTCTTAAGATGTCAAATGAATCACAAGAATGCACAAAATGCAAAGACAAGTCATGTTATGCAAGAGAATGTAAGGGGGATGCAAATGAAAGCCCAAATTAGGGTTTTTGAATCAAACATCAAACAAAAACCAAAAACAGAAGTAAACCTTAAGATAAAAAATAGAAAATTCTACCCAAAGAAACCTTAAACCTATAATGAACCACTGTCCAAAGGGGAACTCTCAACTCTTAACCAATCTCAAGATATGAATTTTCTAAGTTATTAGGGTTTTTAGGGTTCCTAAACAAAAGAAATGCCAAACAATTGGAAAATGCAAGATCAAATCATGGCCATTTTACCCTAGAAACTACATGCCAAACACAAAACAATTCAAGAAGAATCAATGTCTCAACCTTCTCCAATAGGCAGAAATGAATTTTTGAACTCATGATCAAAATAATGCATAAAAAATGATTTAATTCAATGAAAAATTCTTAAAATGCATCAAGATCAAAAAAGAAATTTGGTTTGAAGGTTGGACAATGTTTCTAAATGTCTTAGAACATTTCATGAATTTTTTTGTAATTTTTAAATACCTAAAAGTATTTTTAATTAATTAATTCCCATTAATCAATTAAAAATAATCTTTTAAATATTTAAAAATACTTTTTTGATGATAAAAAATAAAATAAAAATATTTTTGTGTCATAAAAATTAATAAAACTCAGAGGAAAAAGTTTCATAATTTTTAAGAATTTTTAACTATTTTTAAATAATTATGCAAAACAAAAGAAAAAGAAAAGAAAATAAATGAATTAAAACTGAATTAATGAGAAGTAATCAAATCCTAGGCTTGAGATTTAAACTGGCCAGCGCGCGCATTGACTCCCCGCCACATCTCACGGCTCAAATTCAAACTTGCTAATCACCCTGATTAAACCCTAATTGTGCCCTAATGACATTCAGGCGACCGGAACAGTGTTCCGGTCGTCTTCTCCGGCCATCCCCAAAATCAATCTCTCTCCCTAGGCCAAATCAGAAGCCCTAAGTCTCCAGAATCCATCTACCAACTATCCTAAGCATGAATCCATCCTCAAATCATGTTTAAACTCACACACAAACAAGAATCGAAGCAAATAAAATTCTAGGTCAAACTTTCAGAAGACCATTACATGCTCATTTCTGGCTTATTTTCAAAAGTAAAGAGATCCCAATGATCAGTGTAACATGCACAACAAGATTTTAACAAGAGAAATGAGTTCTGGGAAAAAAGTTCATGGTGTCACCTGAGATGGAGCTCTTGATTCAGGAGCTCTTTGGATGATTCTTTGGTTCAATCTGGTCCCAATGGTCCACCTTTGAAGCTTTGGATGCTTAGTTGGAGTTTAAACAACCTCCTGAGTGAGTTTGCAGCAGCTCTGACCAAGGGAGGATGAAAATCGTATTTGAGATATAGGGTGTTTCAGGCCAAAACAAAGGGTGGTTTCTAGTCAGTGAGGTGAGTGGAGATTGTTGGTGGAGTTTGTTCTTGTGTTTGAGGTTTGTGGAAGGAGATTCGATGGAAAATGCAGGCTGAGGTGAAGAATGGCAATGGGGTATTCTTGCTCAGATCAAGCCTGGCTCTTGGTGCTTTCTACTCAATGGATCATGGTGATTTCAAGTATGGAAATGGTTGGGATGTTTTGTGGCTGGGCAGAGGGATTCGAAGCAAAATGCAATGTGGTGTGTTTTTGTGTATGTGATGAATGAGGATGTTTCAGCCTTGCCTTGTGTTATGTTTAGCTTGCAAATTGTCCACATAACTCTCTCTCATTGGTCAGTTGACAAGACATGCCCTTTATTGATTGGTAAGTTACCTTTTGCAAAAAGTCAAATAATGTGTAAGAGAAGCATGGCTCAAGGTCTAGGCAAGTACATGGCATGGGCTGGCGCAGCAAGGGTGAGGGAGAGGTCTAGCAAAGCTCAGCATCCAAGGCTGCAAGTTGTAGGAAGCATGATCATGAGTTTTGCAACTTGTTGTAACTTTGGTTCACATGTGAGAAAGTCTTGTTACACAAACCAAACCATGGGGAAACTTGGTCCAATTCTGATTTTTAAGGCTCATAGAATGTTTGTGTAATGGTTTCAAATGAATTAGAGGTCACATAATGCATTGGTTCATGACTTTGCAAAATTTCCATTTGAGGCATGCCTTAAAAATCAATGATTTTAGCCAACTTTGCCTTGCCATAACTTTTGATCCAAGAAGAGTTTGATCATGTTCTTGTACTTTTTGAAAAGGGAAAGATGAGATCTACAACTTTCATGACCAAAGTTTTTCCATTTGAAGCCTTTTTGGATCAAGAATCAAGGCTTGAAAAATGACCTAAAATGATGCATTCTTGAAAAGTCAACTATGCCCAAAAAGTCAACATTTGCAAAAACCCTAAATTCTTGATTTCTATGAACTTCAACCTTCTTCCATGATCAAATAAAGATCATATACACTCAAAATGATGAAGATCACCCATTGGTTGGGTCATTGGGGGCCTCAGATGCCCTGATTTTGCACTGACTTGTCTGAAAAGTCAACCCTTGATCAGATGACTTCCCCATGGAATTTCTTCATGAAAATTGATATGCATACTCCCTATACCATATAGAGACCAATGGAAACAAGAATGACCAAAAAATTTGGAGTTATGGCCTCTGAAACCAAAACCCTAATTTTAGGTCAACTGTGCAGTTCATCCTGGCTCTGCATCCACTCAAACCCTAGTTCTTGTGATTCCTCTGCAATTTTGGCTTTGAGGAGATGGAATATGACATAAGAACACACATGGACCCCTTTGAGTTGATTAGTGGCCTTTGGAATGGCTCAAGATGCTTTTGGGATTGCTCAGATCACAAACCCTAGGTGCAGATGCCTTAGAAACTATGCAGTGAATCAAAAATGAGATATGAGATGATATGTTTGTGTTTATGCATATGAGGATGATCACAAGCCATGGTGTGAATGGGTGAGGGCAAATTTGGGGTGTTTACAGTAGGCATAACTTAACTATTATCGAACAAAAGTCTCTTTGTCTTCCCCCTCTTTCAGCATTCTCTTTTAAGCCTCAATCATGAGCATTTCACTTCCCTTATGCACTCACACCTGTATATTCTTTTCTTAGCTTTTGCACACAGATAGCACTTACACGACCCCTTTTAAGCACAATCTTTCAAGCGTGGATCCCGTCGAGTACGACGGACAACCAGGGCTTCTGCTGGGGATTATCTTGCAACCAGGGCTTCTGGTTCTTTTTGTGGGTTTCTCCTAGCGATTGTTTGATTTGTGTTTACGGGGGTGTTATGTGCTACTTGTGCTTGTTGTTTATTGCTTTATTTATTGCTTTATGTACAGCTTTATTTATTGCTTTTATTTGCTGTTTATATGCATTTCATACTATTATCATCATATCATTTGTGTTGGATCTGTTGTTTTCTTTGGTGGGAGGGTTATTGAGTGAGTAAGGTTCCACATCGGGGACCTGAGTGACACATAGGATAGAGTGACTTCATATTCTTTCCCATTACATTTCGGTCTGGTGTAGGAATATGAAACACGGTTCAGACATGGGTTTCTTTTTGAGAACTCTGTGCTTCGGATTTCCTGTAGTACTAGGGCTATCTGGGAAGCCTGCTAAGTCTGGATGACCTTTTTATGACCTTCAGCATCTGAGGTGAATTAGAGGAGGAACCTTTATGATTATTGTAAACAATGTACCTCCGGGTTAGAAGTGTTTACACTTCTCATAACTGATCCAAGTCTGAGGATCCTTGTTCTAGAACAATACATGTGAGGGGGTTGGGATGTTTACAGGTTTGAAGGAACCCTTGGCCTCATCATACCTTTGTTACTAGTATTGTTTTAAGGTTGTATCATTTTGGACTGTTCTTGTGAAACCCTGGACTTGTGACTCTTTATTTGAGTCCCCCACCTGGTTACTGGTTTTCTAAGCCTTCATCCGGACTTATGAACACACATGGACCCTATCAAGGCAGATAACAGATCCAGCACTTGACCACAAACCCTTTGCATATCATTCTGCATATATCATTTTGCATCATATAACATTTGTCTATTTGTTTTACAGGGTGTCCACATCTTGTCTTTGGTTTGGTTTTGACCTGTTCTACTTCTCAGATTCCTTCAGCTATCTGCATCAGCTACTTTCACCAGCTATCTTCATCAGAGATTCTTTTCAGCTCTCTTCACCAGTTGTCTCCATCAGAGACTCTTCTTCAGCATCTTCTTCAGTACCTTCTCCAGTCATCTTCATCAGTTTTTTATCAGTTGCCTTCATCAGTGCTTCTCCCCAGTCTTCTTCATTAGCATCCATTGTCAGCATGGACCCATCCAGGAAGAGCAACATCACCTATCATTTCTTTGAGCCCACTCTGACAAGCATCAGATAAATTCAATCTCTCATCACTCCTGATCGTGTCCCTTTATTCCGGGAACATTATGGTGGCATTATGGACATGATCATGGATTTGGATGCATCCCAGAGGATCATGATCCACACCTGTCTCCAGTTCTATGACCCTCCTCTCATATGTTTCACTTTCCCAGATTTTCAGTTGGGACCATTGATGGAAGAGTTCTCCATGTTGTTGGGTGTCCCCGTCAGGAGGGGGATTCCTTTCAACCTTGAGATGACTGCTCCCAAGAATGAAGATGTAGCTAAGGATTTGCACTTGGATCCCACCCTCATTTACCAAAATGTGACCACTAAGGCTGGAATTTCAGGCCTTCATTTGGACTTCTTAGTTACTCAGGCCACCCTGCATGCTGCAGCAGGGAAGTGGGACACTGTTTGTGCTCTTCTGGCCCTTAGCATATATGGAGTCTTGTTTGCAGACGAGCCTAAGTTTGTAAGCAAGAGTGCTATCCGCCTCTTCCTGTTGAGGAATCCAGTCCCTACCTTGCTTGGAGACGTTTACAACTCAGTGCATCAAAGGAATGAGAAGCAGAGGGGAAGATTGGTCAGATGTTGTACACCCCTCTTCTACTGTTGGTTGTTAAGGAACTTGCCGAAGTCAGACACTTTCTTGAATCCTCATCAGCCAAGGAACTAGGCTAAGAGAATGATTTCCCTTACATCAGAAGACATCAGATGGTGCACTCAGAACACCAAGGGTAAAGATATCATCATTAGCTATGGGCAGTATCCCAATGTACCCCTAATTGGAGTAAAGGGTTGCATCAATTAGAATCCTCTGCTCTTCAAAAGACAATTAGGGTATGCCTTGGTGCATCCACCAAGAGAGCAAGATTTGACAGAGACCCTCTATTGTGACATTCAACACAACCTTGCCATTGTCAGACAGGAAGCCTGGGCTTGGGACAATATTCAGACTAAGGGAACATCTATTCTTGGCAAGTGCAACAACATAGCCTCAGCTTAGTATCTTGACTGGTATCGTGTTACGGGACAGATCAGCCGTATGCCATTCACCTTAGAGGATGTACCTGGACCATCAGCAGTGGAGCCTGCAGCTACTGTCAGTTTAGAGGAGTTTGAGAAATTGAAGGAAAGGAATACTCAGCTCTCTGAAGCTTTGAAGAAGACCCTTTGGGAGAGGAATGACAGTCGTCTGGATAATGAAAGGTTAGAGGAGCTCCGGATTGAGCACTTGACCAAGATTGAGAAGACAGATGACTACATCAGAAAGGCTAGAGTAGGAGAGTTAGTGTTGAAGAATGTTTGCAAGGAAGCTAAGACTCAGAAGGCCAGAGCTGAGCATTACTTAGAGGAGAGTCAGGCTAGGTGGATCAGGATCACTGAGGCTCATGCACAGGAAGATCAAAGAACCCAAGCTAGGATAGAGCAGCTGAAGGCTAGTGAGAAGAAGAATCAGGTAGCCTTGTTAGCAGCACAGAAGGAGATCTCTGAGTTGAAACTCCGGGCGGGGTTGGAGAGGTCAAAGGATCAGGATAAGCACAAGAAGTTGACCAGTGCCATCACCACCAGGAACCTTCTTATCAGGACCATCACAGAGCACCCAGTTGGCCCAGTGACTGAGGCTCTCCTGAAAGAAGTCAGAGAGGATGATTATGGATTGGATGTTTGATTTCTTTGTACTTGTACTTCATTTTGATTGTATTTTTTTAGTTGATGTATTTTTGACCCACCATGTGGATTTTGTTGTAATCAAACTATGTATCTTCACATTTTGTAATATATGGTTTGCATTATTCTATGGGCTTAATCTCTCTTCAACATCATCATTCCTCGAGGTCTGGAAAGGTCAAAACCAAAAAAACAAACTGGATACCCTTGGAAGACAAATAGGCATCTTGCATTGCATACTAACATCATTTCTTTGTTTTGTAGGTTTTTTTGTTGTTTCTCACTTTGTTGTGATTTCAGGAAACATTGCTCATAGAAGAGTGTTCCCCGTCAATAGAGTGCACCGATATCCGACAAGAAACAACCTTTTGGGATTATGAATGGATCAGGTTCAACAGGATTTGAATGATGTAAGGACCCAAATGGCCAATGAAAGGACTAAGATGAGGGCCCAAATGAATCAATTTATGGCAGTGATGACTAGTTTGGCTCAGAGCCAGGAGAGACTGAGAGAGTTATTCGAGCAGAAAACTCCCGAGGAAAACCACCCAGGTACAGGGGGTACCAGCAACAACGATCACGTACAACCTCATAATGATCCCCCAGAGTTTAGACCTCATCTGAACCCAGAAATCAATGCTATAAGAAACACCCAGGGTAACACTAGAGGAAGGGCCTTGCAGGAGGACCCTCAGGAAGAGCAATTTACTGTGGTCGGGGCTAGAGACGAAGTCTACGATCGTCGGTTGGACGAAATAGCAGAAAAGCTAAGTTCTCTTGAATCCCAAAACTCTCTGGGTTTTGATGTCATGGATATGGGATTAATGGAGGGGGTTTGAATTCCTCACAAGTTCAAACCTCCCTGTTTTGAAAGATACAATGGCACATCCTACCCACGTACCCATCTTCAGTCTTTCCTGGGGAGATTGAAAGCCTACACCATGGATGAGAAACTGTGGATGTTTTACTTTGAGGATAGCTTGACAGGGGCATCCCGGGAATGGTACTCTCACTTGACCAGGGCCACAGTTAGGAATTGGAAAGACTTGGCCGAAGCCTTCATTCGTCAATATCAATATAATCTGGACATGCCTCCAAACAGAACCCTTCTGATGGGAATGTCACAGTCTTCCCGAGAAATCTTTAGAGAGTACTCCCAAAGATGGAGGAAATTAGTTGCTGCCGTTCAACCCCCGATGTCAAAAAGGGAAATGGCAGATATGTTCATGAACACCCTCCAGGGGACTTATATTGACAGGTTGGCTGCATTTTCTTCCACCAGTTTTGTAGACGTGGTTATAGCTGGGGAAAGAATTGAGAGCTTATTGAAAATGGGAAAGATTTCTGACAACGGTGCCAGCTCAAGCAGTGCAAGGAGGCCATTTGCAGGGGCCCGCAGATCCGGTGAAACAAATTATGTACATATGGGAAGAGGGAGACCCTAATATCTGCCAAGATCAGTTGCCGCCGTCACTATCCCTACTCCACCTCCTCAATACACTCAACAACCACAACATTTTCCTCAACAACCACAGTTTCCTCAACAGAGATCCTACAACAACAACAATAACAACCAACAACAACACCCTTTCCAGCAACGACCATCTGAGGTTAACAGGGTGATTGACCCTATACCAATGCCATATGCCACCTTATTGCCACAACTTCTGAAGCTTAATCTTGTCGAGTTAAGGACATTGGCTCCACCAGATCCTAAGAACCTTCCGAGAAATTACGACGTCAACGCCAGGTGTGCTTTTCATTCTAATGCACTTGGTCACTCCACAGAAAAGTGCAGGGCTCTGCACATGAAGGTCCAGGATCTGGTAGATTCAAAAGCCCTAAATTGTGCACCACCTCCTAATGTCACGAAGAATCCTATGCCCAACCATGGTGGGCCAAGGATAAATGCAATAGAGGAGGGCTCACCCATGAGTTTGATTGAAGATACTGCAAGTATTCAGACACCTCTGGCAGAGGTTAAAGCTCAGCTTTTAAAATGCCAGGTGTTTCCAGGTTGTGAGGCCTGTTGTGAATCTTGCAAGGTTTCCGTGAACGAGTGTGCAAGCTTGAGGAATGGCATCAATGGCCTGATCAAAGAAGGTATTCTGCAAATAAACATAACCGCTTATACAACACCAGCAACTCCTTTTTCAACAACAAGTATTTCTCCTACAACTGCAAAGACAATTGGTCCTACAGACTCGTCTACAAAATCAATAACCACCTCTTCCATCACTTCAACAAACAACAGTTCAATTGCATCCACTTCTACAACTGCAGCAACCACCAACAACGACGTCTCCACAGTCACCATCTATTATGACCCTGCAACGGTCCCTGTTTCCAACAATTATCAACAACAATCTCAACAACAATTTCAGCAACAACCAAGCTTCAATCAATCACCACCAACATCCACCAGAAGTTCTGTCACCATCTTTTATGATCCACAAACAATAACGGTTCCCACCTCTGCTGCAGTCAGCCCAGTCACCATCACGGTGCCAGGGCCTATTCCATATGATGTACCATGGCACTATGGTTCAGACCTTTATTTCAACGGAGAAAGAGTCCTTCTTAATTCTTCGGTTCTTACACCACAAGTGGATAATGTCGGGGGAGGCAGAGGCTTCACCCGAAGCGGACGCCTCTTCGCGTCACAAGCTTCAAGAACTAATACTGAGGCTGAGGCTGCTGCCAAAGCCAAAGGGAAAAGTGTGGCACCTGAAGAACCTGCACCAAAAGAGACTCATAAATCATCCTTTGATCGGGATGTGGATGAATTTATGAGGATAATCAAGAGAAGTGACTACAAGGCTGTGGATCAGCTCCACCAGACTCCTTCCAAGATCTCCATCTTATCCCTGCTGTTGTGTTCCGAAGCTCATCGGGATGCACTACTTAAAGTCTTGCACGCTGCCTACATGCCGGAGGAGATCACAGTGAATCATCTTGAGACAGTAGTGTCCAATGTTAATACTAGCCATGGGATAGGTTTCACCAATGTTGACTTGACAACGGAAGGACGTCACCACAACAAAGCTTTACACATCACTTTGGAGTGTAAAGGGGTTGTGCTCTCGCATGTTCTTGTTGACATTGGGTCTTCACTCAATGTCTTGCCAAAGAAGGCTCTTGTCAAACTCGAATATGATGGTATAGCTCTCTGACCAAGCAATCTGGTGGACAGAGCTTTTGATGGCTCCAAGAGGTCTGATCTTGGAGAGGTGGAGCTGCCTGTGATAATCAGTCTACAGGTCTTTCAGACTACTTTCTATGTGATGGACATTCAGCCGGCCTACAACTGTTTGTTGGGTCGACCATGGATTCACGCCGCTGGCGTAGTTACGTCGACCCTTCACCAGAAATTGAAATATGAGTGGGAAGGACAGATTATCACCATCTCTGGTGAAGAGGACATCTTTGTTAGCCATCTGGCTACATACAAATACATTGAGATGGATGGTGAAATCCATGAAACCATGAGCCAAGGGTTCGAAACACTGAATGTCAATGAGGCGACGACCGAAGTATTTGTTGCATCCCAGGAGGATAGGATGGGTACTTCAATTGACTCCTATCAGCAAGCCCGGAAGGTTGTTGAAGATGGAAATGCCCAAGGCTGGGGCAAGCTGCTACCGGTGGAGAAGAAGGAGGACAAATTCGGTTTGGGTTACAAACCATTCCGACAAGATCAAGCAGAGGCTACTAAAGAGCCCAAGTTCATCAGTGGGGGGATGCTCACCCCAGATGCTGTTAACAACGTGGAAGACGAGGTGGAAAGCGACCTCAACCTGGAGAGCTGGATACGTCCAAGAATTCCGGGTCATCAAGTCCTTAACCGGTCTTCCCAGGAAATTATAAGGGTTACTCCTACAGAGTAATTATTATTTCATGCTTTTTTTTCAGCATGCATCAAGTCCTGCATCTTGCCCTAGGTGTCAGGACTCATTTTGTAATAGGGCCATATTTGTAATTTTGTGCAAATGGAATATTAATGAATATCAAACATCTTTTGCAAACAAATCTCTTTTTCACTCACTGCCTTTTCATTTTTCACTTTTGTACAAAACAATAAAATGGCAATGTTTTCAAAATAAATAACTTCATTTTTCTGAACAAGATTAAAATTGATCACTAAAACGAACAAATCCCAACCCTTGTAGAGATTATCCTCCAGATTGCACCGATAACAACACTACTATGACCTTGTATGACTTCGACAATTCAATTAATCAAGCCGATGAAGGGGTTGAAGAAGACTATCAGTTGCCTGAAGAGTTAGCCAGGTTGTTGAGGCAAGAAGAGAAAGTGATTACTCCTCATCAGGAGGAGGTTGAAACTGTTAATCTTGGTACTGAGGAGGATTTGAAAGAAGTGAAGATTAGGGCCAATCTGCAAGCTTCAGTAAAAGAACGACTTATTGACATGCTTCGAGAATACGTCGACGTCTTTGCTTGGTCCTATCAAGACATGCTAGGTCTAGATACTGATATTGTCATGCACAAGCTACCATTGAAAGAAGATTGCCCTCCAGTGAAGCAAAAGCTACGTCGTACTCGCCCAGATATGGCCATGAAGATTAAGGAAGAAGTAAAAAAACAGTGGGACGCCGGTTTCCTTGCTGTAACTAGTTACCCGTTGTGGGTTGCTAACATTGTACCAGTGCCTAAGAAGGATGGAAAAGTACGTATGTGTGTGGATTACCGAGATCTGAACAGAGCTAGCCCGAAGGATGATTTCCCATTACCTCACATTGATGTATTGGTCAATAACACAACTCAGTTCTCGGTATTTTCATTCATGGATGGATTTTCTGGGTATAATCAGATCAAGATGTCACCCGAAGACATGGAGAAAACAACCTTCATCACACCTTGGGGCACATTTTGTTACAAAGTAATGCCTTTCGGATTGAAGAATGCTGGTGTGACTTATCAACGGGCTATGGTAACGTTATTCCATGATATGATCCACAAAGAAATTGAAAGCTACGTGGATGACATGATTGCCAAGTCCCTTACTGAAGAAGACCATCTGGTAAATCTGCTGAAGTTGTTCAAGCGTTTGAGAAAGTATCAGCTAAAGCTAAACCACAACAAATGCACATTCGGGGTACGTTCTGGTAAGTTGCTGGGATTTATTGTGAGTGTAAAAGGAATTGAGGTTGATTCCGACAAAGTCAAAGCCATTCAGGAGATGCCTGCACCTAGGACTGAAAAGGAAGTTTGGGGGTTCTTAGGTAGATTGAACTACATCTCAAGGTTCATATCTCATCTCACTGCAACCTGCAAACCCTTGTTCAGGCTATTGAGAAAGGAACAAACGGTTAGGTGGAACGAAGATTGTCAGAAGGCTTTTGACAAGATCAAGGAGTACCTACAAGAAGGATCAATGGGGTGTGTGTTGGGCCAGCATGACGAGTCTGGTCGAAAACAGTATGCAATACACTACCTAAGCAAAAAGTTTACCGACTGTGAACAACGTTATTCACTGCTCGAGAAAACTTGATGTGCTTTAGCGTTGGCTGCACGCCGACTAAGGCAGTATATGTTGACTCACACTACCTTATTGATCTCAAAAATGGACCCTGTCAAGTACATATTTGAGAAGCCAACACTTACCGGAAGGGTTGCTAGATGGAAAATGATTCTGACAGAGTATGACATTCAGTACACATCTCAAAAGGCCATCAAAGGCAGTGTACTGTCGGACTATCTAGCTGAGCAACCCATTGATGATTATCAGCCCATGAGATTTGACTTCCCCGATGAAGACATCATGTACTTAAAAGCAAAAGATTTTGAAGAGCCTGTTCACACTGAAGGGCCTGATCCCGAAGAAGAATGGACTATGATGTTTGATGGGGCCGTCAATATGAATGGTTGTAGAGTCGGTGCAGTGCTCATTACACCTAAAGGAGTTCATATGCCTTTCTCGGCAAAACTCACCTTTGTCTGCACTAACAACGAAGCTGAATACGAAGCCTGTATCATGGGTCTTGAGGAAGCCATTGACCTCAGGATCAAGACATTGAATGTATTCAGAGACTCAGCTTTAGTAATTAATCAAAACAACGACTAATGGTACACTCACCAAGAGCATCGGATTCCATACCGTGACTACACGAGGAGATTATTGACTTTCTTCACAACAGTCAAACTTGAGTATATCCCTCGGGACAAAAATCAGTTCGCAGATGCTCTAGCTACCATTTCCTCTATGATCAAGGTTCTGACTGCCAATTATGTGCCTCGTATTTCGATATCCAGATTAGACTGACCAATATACGTTTTCTCTGTGGACATTGCTAAAGATGACAAGCCGTGGTTCCATGACCTCAAATGCTTCTTAGAGGATCATCCAATGATAAGAAGACACTAAGAAGGCTGGCCAGAAATTTCTTCCTTAATGTTGATGGTTCATTATACAAGCGAAACTTTGACCTAGTTCTACTCAGATGTGTTGACAAGAAAGAAGCAGACTTGCTGATGCACGAGGTGCATGAAGGATCTTTCGATACCCATGCTAGAGGACATGCAATGGCTAAGAAATTATTAAGATCAGGTTACTACTGGATCACAATGGATGCACACTGTTGCGCTTATGCAAGGAAATGCCACAAGTGCCAGATCTACGTAGACAAAGTGCATGTGCCTCCAAATCCTTTGAACGTGATGTCTTCACCTTGGCCCTTTGCCATGTAGGGCATTGAAATGATTGGAAAGATCGAACTGACTGCTTCAAATGGCCACAAATTCATCCTGTTAGCCATTGATTACTTCACCAAGTGGGTTGAAGCAGCTTCATATGCAAATGTCACCAAACAAGTGGTAGCCAGATTCCTGAAAAGAGACATGATCTGTCGATATGGAGTACCCGAGCGAATCATTACTGATAATGGTTCCAATATGAACAACAAAATGATGGCAGAACTGTGTCGGGACTTCAAAATTCAACATCACAACTCTTCTCCTTACAGGCCAAAGATGAATGGCGTTGTTGAGGCAGCTAACAAAAACATCAAAAAAGATTGTGCAGAAGATGGTGGTTACTTACAAAGACTGGCATGAAATGCTACCATTTTCCTTTCATGGGTATCAAACCTCAATCAGAACGTCTACTGGGGCAACACCTTATCAGCTGGTGTACGGTATGGAAGTTGTCCTACCTGTTGAAGTTGAGCTACCTTCCTTATGGGTAATGATGGATGTAAAGTTGGACGAAGCAGAATGAGTCCGGTCTCGGTACAATCAATTGAATCTGATCTAAGAAAAGAAATTAGCTGCAATCTGTCATGGGCAATTATATCAGAAAAGGATGAAGAAAGCCTTCGATCAGAAAGTCAGGCTTCGGGAATACCAAGTGGGAGATCTTGTGCTGAAAAGACTTCTTCCTCCTCATACAGACCACAGGGGCAAGTGGACTCCAAATTACGATGGTCTATTCATAGTAAAGAAGGTTTTCTCTGGTGGAGCACTGATGCCCACTACTATGGATGGTGAAGATTTCTTATCCCCTGTGAATTCAGATGCAGTTAAAAAATACTTCGCATAAAATGACCCGCTGGACATAAAACCAGAATGTAAGTCCAGGCAAAAATAGGGCATCCCGGCGAGTCAAAAACAGAATAAAAGACTCGGCCAAAAATAAGGGAAAAATTGAAAAAATGTACACCCGCTGAGTTGAAAAGCCGCATTGGACAGCTCAGGTAAAAATGGGTATCCCGGTGGATTGAAAACCCGAAACGGAGATCCACGCAAAATCAGGGAATAAGCGAACAACTGCATTCTGAATTCGTCTGTATCACTCATAACATGGCAAGCTTCAAAAGGACAAAGCATTGGTCAAAATCAGCCTTCTTCAGAAAGCAAGATGAGAAGAACGTCAAGGTCATACAGGTCATAGCAAAGGAAGTACACTGGAACGCCGTCGTCAACATTGCCAACACTTTTATTTTCTCAATTTATAGCAACCCCCTCATTTCAGGGGATTTGTTTCTTTGACTGTATTTGCTAATTTAGGGCACCCAGATTAATAAAATCAGAATTTTCAGTCACACCTCATTTTGTACATTTTTGTTTCGTTTGCAAAATGTCCAATATTCATGATACAATACTCGCACAAGGAAAATGGGCCATTTTTAATAAATATTTGCAGGAAATGTATTACTTTTAGGAAAATCTAACTCCTATGACGGAATCCGGTAAGGGATACCTCAGGATACTTGTGCATTTCTTTTGTCTTAATAGGTTGCATGTATTTAATACCCAGCATGGGGCACACCAAGCATTGCATCCCCAATATGCTGCTTCCCAGAAGTTTATCACCTCCCCAAGAAGTACCTGACAACTGTGACACAACAAGATAGGAAAGGAACTTCCTATTCCCCACCAGAATTCCAGATATCTCATCCTCAGCAAAGTTAATGGGAACGGTCTCCCCCACAGAGTCTCCATTCTCTCCCCAGGATAACAATGCATGCATACTTTCCCAGCAGAGTTGCTGAAGCTTCCTTCTCCCCAACTGAGTTCTCCTCACCGACAGATCTACCAATGATCTATTTCCCCCAAGCAGAGTTCTCCTTCCTGACAGATCTACCAATGATCTCTTACCCAGGCGGGTTATTCCTCTAGGCAGATCGGCCAGAGATCTTCATCGGGATCTGAATCCCGGATCAGTTTCTCTTTTGCATAATCATAGCATTCACATCATTTTTCCCACACAAAGCATAACATTCCGTCTAATACGGAGCATTATGGCAAAAATCAAATATTTGCATGATCACAAGCCAGGTTCGAGCCAATCACCTGCAATTACCATCAATATTTCATCAGCAATATACAAAGTGCATCCCCTACACATAAAAGCCAAAGCATCCCCTTTGCACTCTCAGATACAGGTACCTATGCATGCTCCTTTTGACACTCATCCGTGTCATCCTTCCCCAGCAAGGTCGCCCGAACACTTTATAAAAATAGATACTTGTTCATAACATGTTCTTTTCGACACCCGTCAGTGTCATCCTATCCCCACAGAAAGCCAAAGCATATCCTTTGCGTTCTCGAAACAGAGGCCCTTTTATATATAGTATGTTTGACACTCGCCCATGTCGTACATCCCCCAGCAAGTCATACACTCATCCATGTCTTGCTCATACTTCACCAACAAACCAATACTCACTCGTACTTATACAAAAGTCCTTGATACTCGTCCGTATCCTGTTTATATCACTCCTCAACAGATCTGACACTCGTCCGTGTTCTTTGTTAACCAGTTGGTACTCGTCCGTATCATCATCTTTGGACACACGTCAGCGTTTGTTTCTACCGATACTCGTCCGTATCATGGTCCTAAGGATGCTCGTCCGCATCTTTAATCTATACACAACGTCAAACACTTATACCTTTTATTCTTAAGCGTAAGCACTCGTCCATGTTTACCAATCCTCAACAAGTCACCAACAAAGCAACTTTCTTCTATCCGACATTCGTCCTATGTCGTGATACTTTCGGCAGTCGTACCCTGCCAGGTGATCGTCCTTCTCCTTTGGATGACCGTCCCTCATCCTTACCCCAACGGAGTCCCCATGAGTGGAACCTTTTTCTATTCGGCGTTCATCCTACGTCGTGATAAAGAGCAGTCGTTCCCTGCTAGGTGATCGTCCTTCACCTTGTGATGACCGTCCCTCATCATTTTATCTGATGGTCGTCCCCATCGTTGATCTTTTCTATCCGACATTCGTCCTATGTTGTGATAAAGAGCAGCCGTCCCCTGCTAGGTGATCATCCTTCACCTCTTGATGATCATCCTTCATCATGCTTATCCGATGGCCGTCCCCATCGTCAACCTTTTCTACCCGACATTCGTCCTATGTTGTGATAAAGAGCAGCTGTCCCCTGCTAGGTGATCATCCTTCACCTTTGATGATCGTCCCTCATCATTATTTCATTTATTCTTTAAACCGATGGTCGTCCCCATCGTTGTTGCTTTACTTTCCAAGCCTGATGGCCGACCCCATCATTGCCTTTACTTTAATCCCCAGAGAATCTTGTTTCCTTACCTAATGGCCGTCCCCGTCATGGTCTCTTTATTTCCCCAGCTTGTCGACCGTCCCCGTCATTGCTTTACTTACCGCTTTATCCCCAGCAGTCGTCCTCTGCTCGATGGTCGTCCTCCATCGCCTTCATTTGATAATCATACTATACTATCTTTTACAATTTATATCCCTTTTCTTCTTATATCCAACAAGTGCAAATTTTGGACTGTCTTTGGTATTCAACCACAAATTATCTTGTTTGTCAGATAAGCCAGGCCCTTACATCCTGCACAGCTAACTCATGCTTGAATAGGGGCAGCTATAACAACCCCAAATTTGCCCTCACTCTTTATCACACCATAGCTTGTGATCTTTCATTTTTGCATAA